>OX465600.1:62935281-65435281 GCA_950022295.1 Bromus sterilis | reverse complement strand
GAAAGTTGTAAACTGTGTAAAACAATCCAAAACAACATAAGAACATCATCGTAATATGAAATATATCAATGAATAAGGATGAATTACGATATAAAATAGTGATGCATTTTGGACGTATCACTTGTCCCATAGGTTGTTCATCTAGTCAACCTATTTACTTGTGCACCTACTTTGTGATAGCCTTAGTGCTCTTGTTATATATCTTGCTATCACATAGTTGTTTATCTTGCTTAGTATAATTTGTTGGTGCACATAGTTGAGCCTAACTTATTTAGGTTTCTTGCTTGGCAAATTAAACTTTAAGTTTTATTCCGCATTTGTTCAAGCCTAAACCGTAATTATTTTAAGCGCCTATTCAACCCCCCCCCTCTAGGCGACATCCACATCCTTTCAGTAATTTCCCTGCATAAATCATCATCAAGTTCAATATAATCATCATCAAGGATTCTTTCCTTGAGACCACTCAAGTCTGGGTAACCAGGAGTCCTGCAAATAGGATAACGGGTAACAGGAATTTCAATTGCAGATTGTTTTGCAGCCTTAGAAATTTGGGATTCAAGATAGCGACCAAGAGAACCGGTCTCCTCAAAAGTTGTGGAAGCTTCGTCAAAAGTGTGAGACATAGTAACAGAATCAGTAGAAGCAGCATGTGGTGGTGGTGGTGAAACAAGCTTACTCATAGCAGATGGTGAATCAAGCGTAGCACTGGTGCTAAGAGCGGTACCTTGGGGTCTCCTTTCTTACCTATAGAGGATAAAATGCAGCAAGCAGAATAACTTCAAGTAGACTTATAAATAGAGCTATGCTCCCCAGCAACGGCGCCAGAAAACAGTCTTGATGACCCACAAGTGAAGGGGATCGCGATAGTCTTCGCGGGTAAGATAACCCAATTTATTGATTCGACACAAGGGGAGCCAAGGAATTTTTATAAGCTTTGAAAGTTGAGTTGCAATTCAACCGCACCTGAAAGATACTTGCTTGGAAATGAGATATTAGTGGTAACCGTGATATGGAAGTGACATTTGTAATGGATATGGTAAATTAAACGGTAAATTAAAGTAACTTGTGACTAGCAGGATTAAAAACATTGTAGGCTAGGGGGCGGATGGTTGGGCGCTGCATGGATGAGAAACATCATGTATTTTACTTGGGGCAAGGCACATGGAAAAGTAATGATCATCTAGGCATATATCAAACATTTGGCATGTATCCCGTAGGTAGTTGTACGTGCTTGCAATAAGAACTTGCACAACATCTTTTGTCCTACAATCCCGCTACATACGCGGCCAAAAGGAACTTATGGAGATTAAGGTGCTCATGTCAAAGAGCACCGGAACAAAGCATTAACAATCAATAGATACATGGAATCCTCAAATTATAGTCCATCCCCTTTGGTGTCCCAAGCTGTCACCATTGGGATCGCCGGATCCGAACTATAATAGGTGCATACAACTCATAGATAGGATCAAGAACACAAATATATTCATGCAAACACATAGGGTTCAGATCTGAAATCATGGCACTCGGGCCCAAAGTGACAAGCAATAAGAACAACAAGTTGTAGAAAAGATGATAAACACCATACTAGATGATAGGCAACATGCCCCCAACAATGTGATAAACACTTACATGATCTAACTCATCCAATCCCTACCATCCCCTTTGCCTACAGCAAGGAATTACTCACACATGAAAGGAGAAGACATGGATGGATGATGGAGTGGTGATGGTGATGACGATGCAATGATTCCCCCTCACCAGAGGCCAAAACAGCCTCCAGATTAGCCCTCATGGAGAAGAAGAAGAGAGGATGGCGGCGGCTCCGGGACGAGAATTGGAAAAGCGACCTCTGTTCTGGGGTTTTCTCGACGAGGGTAAAAATAGGAGTCCTCGTAGGGCACCAGAGGAGGTGGGAGCCTCCCAGGAGCCCTGGTGGCGCGGCCAAGGGCCAGGCCGTGCCGCCTGGCCGCCTGGGCCAGGGGAAACCCCCCTCTGGCCCTCCTTCTGACATGTGGCTCCCCCCGGTGTGTGGATTTTCTGTAATTTTTCTTGGAATTTTCTGAGACACCTAAAAATCCATTTTCCTGCACACAAGAAAATCATACATGCAGCTCTGCTGAAAACAGCGTCAATCCGGTTTAGTTTCATTCAAATCATAAAAGAATGAGGTCAAAACAATAGAAAAAGTGTTTGGAAAAATCAATACGTTTGAGACATATCAATGTTGATATGTCCGAAACATATCTATAATTGTTGCTTGTTCCATGCTTCTTTTGATGATATTGTTATATGTTTTGATACAATTTGATATCATTTGCAACATATTTGGGACTAACCTATTAACCTAGTGCCAATGCCAGTTTTTGTCCATGCATTGCAGAAAAGGGTGAAAATCAAAGTTCTCAGAAAATTCCAGAAAAATTCCTAAAAATCTTTTACGCCGGAAGACTCCAGAAGCCAGAAGGGCACCTAAGCGGGCCACCCCTCGTCCAGGAGCACCCAGGGGGGTCACGCCTCTGGCCGCTTGGGCTAGTGGGCCACCCGTGGTGCCCCCTTTGGCATATATTCACCTCGTCCCCCGGAAACTCCAGAGAAGGAACCCTTTTTTGCGAATACCATACTGTTCCGCCACCGCCGCGATCCGAGATCGGGGTCAGTAGAAGTTCCTGTCTCGGCACCCTGTCGGAGGAAGGATTGATCTCCAGAGGCTCCTCCATCACCATGATCGCCTCCGGGATGCGCCGTGAGTAGTCCCCCTTGGACCATGGGTCCATGATCAGTAGCTAGTAAATATCTTATCTCCAATCTTGTGCTTCAATGTTTATCCCTTGTGAGTTGCCTATCATGATCAAGGCACCTATGTATGCTTTCCTCTTTTGCTATGTTGTGTTTGATGGGATCCGATGGATTATGAGATTATGTTCAGATTTGTGAAAATAATATATTTGGTTTACCTTTATATTTTTGTTCTTGAGTAGTCTTGCATGTTCTCTGTTGCCGTTTATTTCTTTGGCCAAGTAGTAGATTGCAACACCAAGAGGGAGCGTTATGCTAGATGATGGGTTCATGCCTCCTGATGTCTATCTTGAGTGACACAAACATGAGACTAGGGAATGTGTTGTTGCCATTAGGGGTAAAACAGTGGTGATTATGACTGCGTGTCATAAGGATTGCTTACATTGCGCATAGAGTGTTAAGGCAATTGTCCATTGCTTTTAGTTTATAGCTTTAATTGTGGCTTGCAACTTGATACCAGTGAGATGTTCTTGATATATATCTCAAGGTGGATGATTAGTGAGTAGATGTTGATGAATAAACGATCTTCTTGTCTTGGTGTAATGCCTGTACAATTGAGCCTTTTACTTTTCCAGTAGCATAATTAGCATTGCGGTGCGTTTATAATTTTGTCAATTGCCCAACTGTAATTTGTTTACCTAGCATAGTTGTTTGCTGTCTTTTGGGAAAGAGATACTACTAGTGAACGTCATGGTACTTCGGTCCATCTTCGCATCATAGTTTACACCGCCAAAATTTACAGCTTTACTTTTCCTTTCCGTTGCATTATTAATTTCCCTGTGTGTTTAACCCTTTGTAATCAGCAAGGTCGGAGAGATTGACAACCTCTCTGTACTCATTGGGAGAAAATTTATTTGTGTTCTTGTGTGCAGGTCCAAGTCTTCTGTTAGCGCCAGAGAAGTAGACACCTACTTGTCGTCTCTTGAATTCTACTGGATTGATAACCTTGGTATCTTCAATGAGGGAAATTTGCTGCTATCTACATCATAACCTTCCACTTGGGGTAACCAACGAGGAGGTGTTACCAGGTTCTCAAAGCCAAATACTTTCATGATTCCGCCATTTGGAGGGCTAATAAGCATGTTGCTAAGTCTGGGCTTTTGGCATCCCATTTTAAAACTTATGCCTAAACTTAAGAACCATGTCTCGTTCCAAATTACCCAGGGGAATATTTCCATCTGGAGCTCCTCCTGGTGCAAGGGATGGAACTCTGTTTATGATAAGGTCATCATTCAACAACCTAACTTCTCTTATCCGGCTAAAGTTCGGGACTTATGGCTTGCTGGTACAAAAGATTGGAATGATCCCCTTATCAATTCCCTTTTTGAGCAACCTCTGGCTTCCTTCATTCTTCAAACTGATATCATTTATGATGATTTCCCCGACATTTTGTGTTGGGACCTTACTCCCTCTGGGGGTTGTACCAGCAAATCAACTTACAAATTGTGTTGGCAGGACATTCAGGCTAATCCCATGAACACCCATACACAGATCTCCAACAAAACCAAAATTCTTCTCAAGGAAATCTTGAAATAAAAAGGTGTCATCCCTAAGGTAATTATTTTTACTTGGCGCCTCCTAAAAAAAGTTCTCCCCACTAGTGCTAGAGATGGCAGGTTCTCCTTCCACATTTCCAATTTTTCCTCTACTTGTGGCCAGCTTGAAGATGAGTTTCACCTCTTCTTCCTTTGAAACTTTTCTAGAGCTCTAGGTTCTCCCCCCTTGGTGCATAAGACATGACTTATTTATTCAACCCAACGCCACCCTGCACTCTGTTATTACCTCTCCGTTAAATTCAGGACATCCCCAAGCTTCCATCCCAAGTAATTTAAATTTACTTTGGTGCATTTGGAAGGCTAGGAATGGCTCCCTATTTAACAGAAAGCACACCAAACCTCATCACATTAGTGCGGCTATGGATGTTATTCAGAGTTTTGCTAACCTTGCGGTTGTTGTTGATAACCCTCTCCTCACCCGCAACAAGATTCACACTCTTTTACCTTGCCTAATGATTTGGTTGCAGGGCTCCCTAGGCAGGGTTTAACTATCTCCAATGCTTTGATCATCAATGGGCCCAAGATTTTCTCTGATGCGGCATTGCAGTGCTAAAAAATCCCATGCTATGCCTCTAACCATGTGGGTACTGGAATTGGGTTGTACATTTCCTTCTTGCAGGACTCCGGGAATATCTCAATCTATGTCCAAGCTAGCACTCCTGCTACTTCCTCTCCCCTGGAAGCCGAAGCTTAGGCATTACTTTTGGCGGCTTTAATTTTTGCTCAACTGAGGCTGCAGCAGCCTACCTTCCTCACTGACTGCCTCTCTCTGGCAAAGATGGTGGTAAAAAATGTAACTCTCAAGCTATCTGGAAGATCAGGCCTGCCCTCGCTAATTTCTTAGCTTCTATTTCTACTACCAATGCCTCTATCTTCCATGTTAAAAGGAACCTCAATGGTGTGGCACACAACATTGCACACCAAGGTTTTAGGTCTGAATTATGTTGCTATGCGGCCTCGCACAACCATGATAGTTGTATCAATGTCTCTCGTCTATCATCTCTTAAACCTCACGGTTATGTAATCTCTGGTGTACAGTGCTTTTTAATTTCAATAAAGTTCTTTTACGTTCAAAAAGAAAGTTAATTGCACTATTCATACATAAACTTGCAGCGTGGGTACAATTTCATACAAAAACTTGCAAAATGACTCAGTTAGCCCCCTAAACTTGCTTTGCGGGTACAAATTGATACTCCCTCCATTCCACAATGTAGTGTGTCCACGGTTACCGAGATTTAAGTTTGACCATAAATTAGACCAATGAGACCAACTGCGGCGGGAGCAAACATTATACCATTGAATTTGTATTCGAAAGAAGTTTTCGATGATATAATTTTTATTCCCGCCGTAGTTGGTCTCGTTGGTCTAATTTATGGTCAAACTTGAATCTCGGTAACCGCGGGCGCACTACATTGTGGAATGGAGGGAGTACAAAGTAACCCAAATTCTTCTACGTTGGATGAGAGGAACACGTCGGTCGTGTGTGTATTATGCGCAAACCCCCAAAGTATAGTAATAATCCAACCCGCGGTCCCTAGAGGGAGCTAGGATTAGATAATTTAAAAACGACCCCTGAGGTAAAGCAAAATCTTTCATTTACACCATAGACCCAACACAAACCTCTTCGCTTCTTCGTATTTTTGTATCTCATCGGCCCCTTTACCTTTCTGTTTCTCATCGACCCCTAAGGCGACATTGCATGGTTCGTCGCCACCAATGAGATTAACGCTTGATGGTGCCGCGTCCTCACGACAGTGGTGAGGTGATTCCCAAAATAAGTTCCACGTGAATTGGTCCACAATGAAGCTATCCACATCGCCACATTTTTTAGCCCGTCTGATCTTCATCCTCACTCTTTCAGGACGTTAGATCTCGTAGGTAAATCAGACGGATGGATCATGAATGGTGGCTAACGGATGTATCTGGATGTATTTCAATGCTAAATACATCTAGTCCATCCATTCAGCTTGCTAAAACAACCTAGTATGGAACAGAGGGAGTATTTGAGAGTGTGGTTATCGACAACGGTGCTACTTTTTTGCTACAGCGGACAACGGAAAAAGCTACTGCATTCTTCAACATAATTTATCCACTGGTCTGATGGGACGCGCCAAAGCGCACATTAAACAAATGTATCTAGACGCATTTCAATGCTAAATACAACTATTTGAGAGCGTGGTCGGCGATGATGATGCTACTTTTTTGATGCAACAGGCAATGAAAAGTCTACTACGGTGTTCAACGTGATTCATCCACTGGTCTGATGGGACGCGCCAAGGCATGCATTTGGAACTAATATTGTATTAAACAGGTGGAAGAGGACGCACTAAAAGATGAATAACAACATGTGGAATAGAAGGTGTGTCATGAGCTACTAAGAGTGGTCGGTATCATGTATTGTTTGGAGAAGATGGAAACAGAAGAATCACAACTATTTTAGACCTGAATGCAAATTTCATTCCTCACCTGAATGCCCTTGAGGAAATTAATGTGATGGAGAATGCGCCTACTAGTCATGTTGAGTATATCGTTCACAAAGTTGATTTATGAGTTCGCTTGCTATTGTTTAGTTCATGTGTGAACTTTATAGTACCTTCATTTTGTTATGTTCGTAAACTTATCAGAACAACGTTCCTTGTGTGAACTTTCTGTCAGACTTGGCACTTTCATTTGCTTCCAAAATTTTCAGTGAGTAAAATAATGTAAACATCTAGTCCTTTCCATAGACCTTTTGGTGTTCAGTAAGTGCTCTATGTTTGGGGATCATCTTCATATATTCTCAAGTTGTGTTGTTTATCTATAACTATTTAGTAAGTGATGTATGTTAGTTAGTGATGTTCATATTGAATTTTCCTACTTATCAGTGTTGCACTACATTTAGAATTAAGCAAAAAATGGTAACCTGGGAGTCGAACAATGTTTTTCCATTACAAATGTTGTTGTTTCACTTAGTTTCAGTAAAAAATATGTAGTTCTTGATTAACATAGAATTTCAAACATTGAAAATATATATTTCAAACTAAAAGTATGTTGGGAGTCTTCTGTACATTATCCTGGACGTGGGCGAACTGCCTATCGTAACGTGTCATCCAATGTGGAAAGTTTCGTACTAATTTGTATCAATTTATTTTCGCAAAGCAAGTTGAGGGGTCGAGATGTGACATTTTGCAAGTTTTTTCTAAAATTGTACCTTTATGATAAGTTTATGTTCGAATAGTGTAATTAATTAAAAAAAACTCTTTCCTTTTATTTCATTTTTTTTCTAACTCCAAACTTCTCCAAAAATCACAACGTGATCTCCAAGGAAGATTCCCACGTGATGCTCCTTGTCAAATCCAATGTCCTAAATCTGCACCTTACTAGTATTTCTTTCCCACGGTTCCTCTTTCGAAACTTCAAACGTGCCACAAGTAGTACTCGCCGTTTCCAAGAAGGAGTACTAGTACGGCTGCTCTTTATTTTGTTTCGGTCAGAGCTCACGGTTTCTCAAAAAAGAACAATCCCAACGAACCGTACTAGTACTTTCAATTAAATAGGTGTGAACGAAGGGTGGAAATTTTTTTGTCCACCATCCTTGTAGAGTTGTAGTAGTAGTACACAGCTCACCTGATTTATTTCCTTCTATCTCTCCAAGATGTCGACGAACGCCTGGAAAAGATGGATGACGTTGATGGTGCTTACGGATGCAGCATGCATAAAACTGAAGAGAACTTAGAGCAAGTACAATAGTGTCTAGTCAGCTGGGTATAAGGAATTAAATAGTATATTTGTGCTTAGTTGGAAGAGAAAGAAGAGGAGAGAGAAGAGAAGCGGACTACTAATTAGTAGCCAGCTGCAACATGTGCTCCTAGGCACTTTGTGAGATAGACATGTGGATCATATATTGCTAAAGTAGTACTTCTTGTAGCCTTTTTATTGTATTTGTTGACTATAAACTAGCTATAGATGACATGGCATCTCCTTATAGCCAGCAGCTGGCTATACTATTAACCATGCTCTTAGAAACTTGAAGACACCAAAATCGTCAACTCCATGCATGCAACCGAAAATTTAACAAAGCAAAACTAAGCAATAATGGCGAAAAGGCTTAGAGAGTCTTAGATATGGATGAACTAATCTATTGTTTTTTTTGTTTTCTCGATGTCTGGATGATAGGTGATAAATATCAAATCTAATCTAGGGATAATTGAAATTTTTCACCGAGCAACCTAAAAATCTGATACTGGGTGTCCCGATTTTTCAATGAGATGATAACTATTGATTTGGTGAAGTCGATTTTTACGATCCGACTACAAACGTGCAACGACGTCGCGCCTTAGCAATCGCTAAAATAATTTCCTGAAGGTTATTGACCACGTCAAGCACGATCAATCTGACCACGAAAGTCTAGTGTGTGCAAGCAATCGAAGAACAAGCAAAAACTATGATAACACAATTTAAATATTGCGAGTATATAGATGAAGCATAAAAAAATTTAAGGTTCCGAAGCGGTCTTGACCTAGTCGTAGAACACAAACAAAATACATGAAGTTGATTGTGATGTGTGTATTTTTTTTCTTGCCACCTGCAGAAATTTTACTAATCTAATTCTAAATTCTTTTTTTGATCTGGTATAGACTTTAGCTAGCCAAAATGTATAAAAATTTATTGCAACGCAGACAATCAACTAGTAAATCTAATTATATTTGCTATTTACGTATTTTTGTATCTCATGGCAGCTAGTAAATCTAACTGCAAAGTTCTTTTCACAATTCGGTATGGACTTAGCTAGGCAAAACGAATTAAAAAAGAAAGGTTCTGCAATCACAAGCTTGCCGGTCTAATCTACTATAAACGATGATCGTTTTTTTACTTTTGGAGTTGTTCGAGACTTCACTGTATTCTTCTTTGTATAGCATTTCTTCTAAATCAGTCACGCCCAAATAACACTAGTCTTTAGGTTGACACGCTATGTTCCAATTGACCGAGTGTTATGTTCTCACCCACATCATCTTCCCTTCAAAAATTAACCTCTCCCTAAAAAATCTCTACTTAGGAGCCTTTAGATACTTTAAACATAGAGAGCATACTGAAAAACATACTCACTCCGGGTTTTTTTTACTTTGCATATAAGATTTTTCTGAAGTTAAACTTCATAAATTTTGACCAACTGTATAGGAAAAACTATTAACATTCACAATACATCACCAATATCATTAGATGCGTCATGAAATAAAATTTTATATTGTATAACTTTGATATTGTAGATGTTAATATTTTTTAATATAAAGTTGGTCAAAGTTTATAAAGTTTGACTTCGGACAAATCTTATACGCGGAGTAAAAAGAAACGGAGGGAGTATTTTTCAAGCAAGATTTAAGTAAGACAAATCTACCCCATATGAGGAGTGTTGTTTCCCTTCCAAGCATGGGTTTTTGTTCTCTACCTTCTCTTTAGTACTTTCCAATCCTCATTCTGCAATATAAAAACATTTAAAGGTATCCCGTGATACTTCGAGACTTCGGACATCATTTCGGTTTGGGTTGTTTCTCTTCTGCAGGGTAGTTCAGCTTTGTGTTGTTGCTTTTGTTTGAACAGAACATCCCATGTCTCTCTGCTTCAGGCATTATATTTACGTCATCATTAGTTGTACCATGTGATGTATTCCTTTTGTGCTCATTTCAACTTCTTCTATCCATAAAAATATAAGCAAGCTTTGTGTATTCAAAATATATATTTAGAGGTATCCCATTCCCAAGATTTTTAGAAGGCGAGCTACCTTCTACACATGTGATTATGTGAAGATAGAAGTACATAGAGTACTCATATATTCCGGCTTTACTAAAATAAAACAATTTGCTCGTGTGAAGGTTTTAAACCAGAGGCTTGTTCAAACATGGACAAGATAAATTTCAAGTTTCTATAGCACTCTCTTGGCGTCACCACCAGACCGCCTCTTGCATTGCATGTTGGTCGCCCATGCATTCACTGAACAATGGAACTATATATTAAGCGAGCAGCACACATACGGACCCTATATATAAGCACTCATGCATAACTACAGGACCACACCAAGCTAGACTCATTTGGCAAAATAACAAGGAAAGTGCTACATTAGGAAACAAGTTCCCAACAGCAAGCTTTCCGGGAAGATGGCGGGCATCCACCATCTCCTCAGCAGCTGCCAAGGTGCTAGCGCTACTCCTTGTGCTAGCCTTCGACCCCTTCGTCCACCTCGTGATCCACAGAGGCTGGTGTTGCTCAGGCGTCCCAAGAGCAAGATCGCATGCGCTTCCAGTGCTCTTAGTCGTAGCGGCCTTGGTGGTGCGTTGGCGCCGCCTCTCCCGCCGGGGCCGGTGCCGTGGCCGGTGGTGGGGAACCTTCCCGAGATGGTACTCGGCAAGCCGGCATTCCGGTGGATCCACCGGATGATGGAGGACATGGGCACCGACATCACATGTATCCGCCTTGGTGGCGTCCATGTCGTCGCCATCACCTGCCCCAGCATCGCCCGCGAGGTGCTCAGGAAGCAGGACGCCAACTTCGCCTCCCGCCCGCTCACCTTCGCCTCCGCCGCCTTCAGCGGTGGGTACAAGGACGCCGTGCTCTCGCCCTTCGGCGATCAGTGGAAGAAGATGCGCCGCTTGCTCACCTCCGAGATCATCTGCCCGTCCCGCCACCGGTGGCTCCACGACCGCCGCGCCGATGAGGCCGACAATCTCACCCGGTACGTCCACACCCTCGCCACCGCGTCTGCGTCGTCGGGCCTAGTAGACGTGAGGCACGTGGCGAGGCACTACTGCGGCAACGTCATCCGCCGGCTCGTCTTCGGCCGGCGGTACTTCGGTGAGCCTCAGCCGGACGGCGGGCCGGGCCCGATGGAGGTGGAGGACATGGACGCCGTGTTCACGTCCCTGGGACTTCTCTTCTCGTTTTGCGTCTCAGATTACCTCCCGTGGCTGCGTGGGCTCGACCTGGACGGCCACGAGAAGATGGTCAAGGAGGCGAACGCGACGGTGAACCGACTCCACGGCACAGTCATCGACGAGCGGTGGAGGCGGTGGAAGTCCGGCGAGAGGAGGGAGCTCGACGACTTCCTCGACGTACTCATCACGCTCAAAGACGCTGAGGGGAAGCCGCTGCTCACCATCGAAGAGGTCAAAGCGCAGTCCATGGTTAGTAACCACACTTCATTATACACCGGCATGCAGCAAAAAAAGGGCTTCCAAATTGATCTGTTCATTGGATGCAGGACATAATATTTGCGTCGGTCGACAATCCTTCAAATGCGGTGGAATGGGTGCTCGCGGAGATGATGAATGCGCCGGAGGTGATGGCGAAGGCGGTGGAGGAGATGGACCGGGTGGTGGGGCGGGAACGGCTGGTGCAGGAATCAGACATCCCGCAACTTAACTATGCCAAGGCGTGCATCCGAGAGGCCTTCCGGCTGCACCCGGTGGCTCCCTTCAATGTGCCGCATGTTGCGCTCGCCGACACCACCATCGCCGGCTACCATGTACCCAAGGGTAGCCATGTCATCCTTAGCCGCATCGGGCTCGGTCGGAACCCGGCTATCTGGGATGATCCGCTCGTCTTCAAGCCAGAACGCCACATGGAGGAAGGCGGGAACGTGGTGCTCACTGAAAATGAGTTGCGGTTCATCTCCTTCAGCACCGGTCGCCGTGGCTGCATCGCGTCGTCGCTTGGGACGGCCATGTGCGTGATGCTCTTCGGACGGCTAGTCCAAGGGTTCACTTGGAGCAAGCCGCCGGGGGTGACAGCCATCAACCTCAGCGAGTCAGAGCACGACTTATTTCTATCCAAGCCACTGGTGCTGCACGCAGAGCCGCGCCTGCCGATGCACCTCTACTCCACCAGCAACAGCTAATGGATCTTCAGTCGATCAAAGTGGCAAAGTCGCATTAACAATTCTTAGGTCCTAGTATTTGTTTAGACTTTTGCTTCTACTTTTGTATCTTTTTATTTTTATCAAAAAATCATAAAAGCTTTTAAATAGATGTTTTTGAAGCTTTTATGGCATTTGGAGCTAAATATTGTTAGTATATTAATTCATTAAAAGTCATTAAAGCTCTTAAATAAGTGCTTTTAAAGGTTGTATAGCTTCTTGGCCAGAACGGAAAAAAGTGCAAAAGTAGAAGCAAAATAAAAGATTGTGTCACTTGTTGTACCATTGCACATTCTATTATAACTTACAGTCTCGTAATTATATTCGCTACTCCCTTCGATTCATAATAAGTGTCGCTCATCTAATATAAAGTTTATACTAGCTTAGTATAAAATGAGCGATACTTATTATTTATTGGAGGAAATACCAAATAATCCTTGAGCTTTACAACGATTATTTACTAATTTTCATCAATCAATTCCTTATGTTTTTGGGTGGGTTCAACATTCTTACCTGTTAAAAAGTGCAAGTATAATATATTTTCTATACTTGTGGGTTACCGCCAACCATGAACGTTTTCTTTTCATCTTGTCTCTAGAAGTAACCACGAAGGCGTTCCTTCACCAGAGCTTGTATATTGAACAGTAATTAAAAGAGTAGCGAAAAAATGAGCTTAAAAACTTGGCATCAAAGATGCTTGAATGTTTTAGGTGGGTATAAAATTTACTGGAGAAATGACATTCAAAGAAACTTTCTTTAAAAAAATCAAAATGTTTGTTTTCTGAAGCTTTTTGGAAAGCTTTCTTTTTAAAACTTCTTGGATGTTTTCCACAAACTTAGAAAAATTAATTCATTTTCGTTGTCAACTTTTTTGGATTCTAAGCAGTTTTACCATGTTTTAATACCTTTTTCACATAGAAAATAAGAATAAAAAATATTAAATAATAAAAGTGAGTAACTTTTACCTCTATTATATATATACTCTTGCACAAAGCATGTGAAAAATAGGATGCAATTTTTTTTATTAAAATATTTCTTTGAGTTTACTGTTTATGGGAAGTGCATGAGCTCAGGATCCAAAAGGAATTTCCTAATCTACTATTCTTAAGAAGTTGATCCCCATTACTACCAATTCTCTTTACATGCACACTATCCAGCTCATTATGCATGCCACATCAATTATCTCTACATGCAACTATCCACCTCGTTATGCAAGACATGCAACTATGCCACCTCATCACTTCATTAAACTTTAAAAATTAATTGCATGTGTGCATGTCTCCTTCATAGACAAGTTTATTATTCCATATTTTTGTGTTTTTATTTTCCTACCCATAACATAGGGCACATATGATGTGACGAAACATATGCAATATACCATTAGTTTCAATATTCGTGTCCATACAAGCAAATTTTATCAAAATATAATGCAACCAATTCCCGTGGCAACGCGCGGGGTGTCTACTAGTTATTTTCCGCTTTAAGGGCGTCTCCAACGGACCCTCAAACCTCTCGCATCCGTCCGAACTGGCCTATTTGGGCCAACTTTTCCATTCAACACGGTCATGTGTCCGTTCTTGGGTTGATCTGCCTGCATGTTTTCCCGCAATCTGATCCAAACCATGAGGGTCCTTGCGGGAGTCTGGACACCAAACACGTCCCATCTCAACAATCTGACCCTGATCAATGTCCTCCGTGCAAAAATTCATCCTCATGTGTGAAGCGGTTGACGGCTGGGCGTTGTTGTTCAATGTCAGAGAGACGCGGCTGGAGGTATCCGGTTAGAGCTTCATTCTTCGCGCGCTCATGAATGCCGAAGAGACGCGATAGGTTTGCTCCCAAGAGACGGCGATGCTGTCATTGCAACGTTGTCTACGTTCAATGTCGGAGATGCGACGAGATGGATTCGAAGCGGCGGTAACGCTTCAATGCGGACGAGTCGGATGAGAAGCCTATCCCAACGACATTAAATCCAGCTGCACACCCATCCTCCTACCCGCGGCTATGTAAAGCAACGCGGCGAGCCTTCGCCCCAAACTCTCATCTACACTAAATCTCATCCACGTCACTCCGATCACCATGGTCCGCTCTAAGAGCACCACTTACAAGATGCTCACTCTGACAAGGCGGGCGACGATCCAGGCGGAGCAGGAGGGGGTCTGACACTGACAACTCTTGGTGAATCCCGGCACGACGAAACAGAAGGCGATCCTCGAGTCCATTCAATCGAAGCGCGAGGTGGAAGCCAACCCCCACTTCCTCCGTGAGCAACAAGAGATTATCGACTACTTTAACATTGGCCCTCCTTCTGCTGCTACCGACGGAGTGCCAGCCTATGCCGCCGAGGAGAAGAAGGTGAACAACGACGGGTGTGGAGGCGGGCGTGAAGTTTGATTAAGTATTTTTAGTTTTATTTATATTTTAACGAACGAAATATCGTTTGTTTATGTAAAAAATCTGAATATCAATGAATTTCGTTTGAATTGGTTAAATTTCGTTCGAATTTGTGTGAATCTCTCGCATTCAGTCCGATGGATCCACCGATATATGTGACGTTATTTTTAGGGATCAGCTTTGAAAATACCCTAACACTGTATGTATCCAAATTAACTGTGTGTTTCGAGTACAGATGATATCTCCGGTCAGAAAAATTGAATACACGAACAAAAATGTACACAAACCAGAGATGTGCTCCCACGTGCCTTGTGCCTTGACACTCGAACAGTAAGAAAATCTCGCGCATGGAAGCCACATTTTCCTCAGCTCAAGGATTGGGATAGTCCCCTGTCCTTGGCCAGGGCCTCGGCCGCCCTCCTCCCGGACACCATGGCGCCGTCGAACGTGGCCGAGCACCAGTGGTCACCGCACACGTACACGCCGTCGCCTACCCTGGGGTCCCGCCCCGCCGGTTCCGTGGGCGGCGTCTGGTCCGGCTGCGCGAAGCCGATGCGGTACGTCCTCAGGTGCGCCCACGACGCCACCTCCCCCGCCCCGAACCACCCGCCAAGCTCCCGGACAACCTCGCCGGCCAGCTCCGCGTCCTCCCGGTCGGCGAAGGAGCCCACGAGCGACACGGACACCAGCACCTTCCCCGCCGGCGCGTACGACGGCGCCACGTTGGTCGCGAAGAACATGTTGTTCACGATCCCCTTGCCCGACCCGTTGAGGAGCAGCACGGGGTCCTGCACGGCCGCGCGGTCGGCGGAGAAGTAGACGCACACGGTGCTCCTCTCGGCCGCCTTCTTGTTCCTCGGTCTCGTGGTCGTAGGTAGCTGCGGCAGGAGCTTCTCGGCCTCCGGCTGCTCGACCGCGACGATGACGCCGAGCTCGCCTGGCACGGTCTCGCCGGTGTCGAGCGTCACGCCGGACGACGATGGGTCGACTGCGGCGGCGCGGGCGTTGAGGCGGACGGAGCCCGCGGGGAGGCGGTCTGCGAGCTGCGCGGCGATGGCGCCGATGCCGGCCTCCGGCAGGGCGTTGTCGCCAAGGGCGAGGCGCTTGAACACGAGCTCGAAGAGGCGAGACGACGTGTTGAGCGCCGGGTCAAAGAATATCCCCGCGAGGAACGGCCTCAGGAAGCGCTCCACGATGGACGGCGAGAACCCGAGCTTCTGCAGGTGCGTCGCCGTGGTCGTCTCCGGCGAGGAGAGGATGACGTCGTCCGGGGTGGCGGCCGCGCGGAGCCTGGTGAGACCGACGAGGAGCTTGTCGGGGAGGGAGCCGACGGGGGAGAAGACCGAAGAGAGGGAACGGATGGGGAAGCGGAACGGGTCGGAGAGCATGTGGAACGGCGAGTCACCGCCGCCGTCGCCGAGGTACACGAGCGCGCCCGGGTAGAAAGGCTGGAGGCACAGCGCCTGGTAGTCGAGGAGGCGCTGGCACTCCGGGTACGCGGTGAGGAAGATCTGGAAGCCCCGGTCGAGCAGGTACCCGTCGACCTCGTCGGTGGCGACGCGGCCGCCGAGCCGGTCCGAGGCCTCCAGCAGCGTGAACGGCACGGAGAGGGAGGCCAGGTGGGTGGCCGCCGCGAGGCCCGCGAGCCCGCCGCCGACGATGACGGCCTGCTTGCGGGTGGCGCCGGCCTGGTTCACGTTCGCCGATGATGCCGCCGCGGCGGAGACGGTGAACCGGAGGGTGGCATGGCGGCGGGGCGTGGGTGGCGCGGGCACGAGGAGGTGGGCGGCGTGGAGCCGCATGGGGGGTTGCGGCTGCGGTTACGGCGAGTGGCGGGAAGAGACCGCGCAGAAAGGAGGACGCGATGCGGGGTACGGTTTGGGAGGTGGAGGCGACTGTCCACGGGATATAGGTGATCCGTCGCGTGCACCTGGCGTTTGGATGGGACCGTGGCCACTGGCCATGGTGGAGCCGCTTGCGGAAATGTGGACAGGTGTTTGTGGACTGGGTGCAGGGCATGATCGTCGCCATGTGGGTGTTATCCTCTCTGAATTTCTGGTCCCCGGGGCGATGAAGAGAATTGTTTGTTTTTCTAGACACATTTATTTACCGCGTTTTGCAGAAATCCCCTCCTCTTCTGCATATTTAACCAGCAGTACTTGAGCCGGCCGCTAAAAAATACTCACAACTTCGTAGAGTTGTCTTTATTTCTAATGTTTACTTTAATACATCAACTTGCAAAATCTATTCATTTGCTTCATAAACTTGTCGCCCGCGCTCAGTTTGATACAAATAATAAAAAAAAATCCGATCTAGAAACTTGTTACGAGTCCGACTACCTCTTCAGACCTGGCAGACGATTTTGCAAGTGGTCATGGTGCAAAGGCCCGCTGATTTGGACACTGCTTGTTCTCTGGCTCTGCTCCAGGAGGAAGTGGTCGAGGGAGAGACACATTCACCCACTCGACACAATCAGTACAAGCAGCTCAAGATTCCTGCTCGACAATACACAGTTCAAATGCCTTCGACACCTTCCACCACGACACCCAGGTCGAGTGAGGACCGCAATATGGAACCTGCAAAATCAACGAGTGATGATTGAGTAGCTGCTTTGTGCAATTATCGACGCTCTCGTGGTCTCTGCTTTAAATGTGGGGGAAAATGGGGTCAAGACCACTCTTGCCCACCGACAGTGCAGTTACATATTGTTGAAGAATTGCTAGCTCTGTTTTCTCAGGAAGAAGTGACTGGGCAACCTTCAGAGAGCAATTCAACAGATGAGACTGAACAAGTCCGCTGCATCTCAGTCCATGCACTGACGGGCTCCTCTTCAGACGCTCCTGGTGTTATTCAGTTGCATGCTTTTATTGAGAACCGTGAAGTGTTGATGTTGATTGATTCTGGCAGTTCTACTTCATTTATCAATCAGCAATTATCTACCAAAATGACTGGGGTTCAGCGTCTTCCTATAGCCCGCAGAGTCAATGTGGCTGATGGCACCCAACACAAATGCTCTTCTTACATTCCTCACTGCTCCTGGACATCCGCGGGGCACTCCTTCCACACTGACATGAAGATTTTACCCTTGGGCTCCTTTGATGCCATATTGGGTATGGATTGGCTGGAGGAGCACAATTCGAACATCGATTGGGTTCACAAAACCCTCTGCATTCAATCGCCACAAGGGCCCATTCAGTTGCAAGGTCACAAAGCACAACAAGTCCAGTGTTCAGCCATATCTGCAGCTGAACTGACCAATGCTTGTCGTCAGGGTTCCGTTGCTCATTTGATCCACGTATATGCACTGAATGAAACTGTCACCACCAGCGAAGTTACACCATCAACAGTGCAAGACATCATCCATCAATTCGAAGATGTGTTCAGCGAACCTACTTCACTGCCACCACGCAGAACGTGCGACCACCGCATTCCTTTGATGCCCGGAGCACGACCTATTAACATCCGAACTTACAGGAACAAGCCAAACCTGAAAACAGAAATCGAGTGACAAGTTGCCGAACTCCTCGCTTCAGGCATCATTCAGAAAAGTACCAGCCATTATTCTTCCCCAGCTATACTCGTGAAGAAGAAGGACGGCTCATGGCGCCTCTGTGTGGACTATCGCAGTCTTAATGCTATGATAGTCGTCAGCAAGTTTCCGGTACCTGTTATCGATGAATTGTTGGATGAACTCGCCAGCGCAAGATGGTTCTCGAAAATGGACCTGCGCGCTGGCTATCACCAGATCCGGCTTGCCCCGGGGGAAGAGTTCAAAACTGCATTTCAAACACATTCCGGTCTCTATGAGTACACTGTGATGCCGTTTGGAGTGGCGGGCGGACCAGCCACATTTCTTGGAGCAATGAACACTACTCTGCATCCAATCCTCAGAAAATGTGCTGTCGTTTTCTTCGACGATATATTGGTCTATAGTCAGACGCTCCCCGACCATTTGCACCATTTGGAAACCGTCCTCAGCTTGCTCCGTCAGGACAGTTGGCAGGTCAAGAAATCAAAGTGCTCTTTTGGGCAGCAACAAATTGCTTATCTCGGCCATATCATCAACGCACACGGTGTTTCATCTGACCCTGAGAAGATTTCCAAGGTCGCTCAATGGCCAACCCCACAAAACAGTAAGGAGGTGCGGGGATTTCTGGGACTCACCTGCTATTACAGGAAATTTGTCAAACACTTTGGCATCATTGCCCACCATCTGTTCAATCTGCTCAAGAAAGGGGCAGTGTTTACCTGGACCTCCGATACTGAACAAGCGTTTCAACTCTTGAAGCAAGCACTCATTGAGGCCCCCGTGCTGAAACTACCCGACTTCAATCGGACATTTGTGTTGGACACGGATGCCTGTGATACTGGAGTTGGCGCAGTACTTCAGCAAGATGGGCACCCCATTGCCTACATGAGCAAACCTCTGGGCCCCAAAAATCGTGGCCTGTCCACGTATGAAAAAGAGTGTCTGGCGATACTGATGGTTGTTGAACAATGGCGCCCATATCTGCAGCACAAAGAATTTGTGATACGGACTGATCAGAAGAGCTTGGTACACTTGGAGGAACAATGACTGACCAAAGTGTGGCAGAAAAAAGCTTTCACTAAGCTTTTGGGACTACAATACAAAATTCAATACCGCAAAGGACTGGAGAACCGTGCGGCCGATGCTCTGTCTCGCGGCCGCCATGACTCCCCTGTTCTGACTGTCATCACCGAATGCCTACCAACTTGGCTGGATGATGTTAAAGCAAGCTACACAACTAATTCCCATGCTACTAAATGGATTCAGAAACTGCAGTGCCAACCAGACAGCAAGAAGCGTTTCACTCTCCGAAATGAGGTTCTCTACTTCAGAGATCGCATCTGGTTAGGTGGGTCCCTTCCAATTCAGCAGCAAATCATGTCAGCCTTCCATGCAAGTACGATTGGGGGTCACTCTGGGTTCCCGGTGACATATACTCGCATCAAGTGTCTCTTTGCGTGGCCCAAGATGAAAAATCTGATCAAAGAATTTGTGCAATCTTGTTTCATTTGTCAGCAATCCAAGCCAGAACGGGTCAAATACCCAGGCCTGCTTGAACCTTTGGAAGTGCTGGATGAAGCATGGAAAATCGTTACAATGGACTTCATAGAAGGCCTACCCACCTCTGGTTCAACCAACAACATCATGGTGGTGGTCGACAAATTCACCCGGTATGCTCATTTCATTCCTCTCCATCACCCCTTCACAGCCGCCAAGGTCGCAGCAACGTATTTGGACAATGTCTTCAAGCTACACGGCCTCCCTAAGGTGATGATTTTCGATCGTGACCCAATCTTTACTAGCAATTTCTGGAAAGAACTGTTTGCGCGCATTGGCAGCGAGTTGCCCATGAGTTCTGCGTACCACCCACAAACCGATGGACAATATGAGCGTGTCAACCAGTGTCTGGAAATTTACCTTCGCTGCTTTGCTCATGCCTGCCCGGGCAAGTGGGCGCAGTTCTTATCGCTTGCCGAATTCTAGTACAATACCAGGGACCATTCTACCATCAAGATGTCACCATTCAAAGCACTGTATGGCAGAGAACCACGCCACTGGGGCATTACTGAGGCTTCGGTTTGCCAACTCCCTGCCTTGGCTGAATTCCTGGAAGAGCGTCAGTTGATGCAACAACTGCAGCACAATCTGCATCACGCGCGTCAACAGATGAAGAATCAGGCAGATAAGAAACGTTCAGCCCACACTTTGAGCCAGGCGATGCTATTTTTGTCAGGTTGCAACCATATGTCCAGTCCTCAGTTGACAGACGTGCCAATCACAAGCTTGCCTTCCGGTACTTCGGCCCATACACCATCCTTCGACGCATCAATCCAGTGGCGTATGAAGTAGCTCTTCCTGAGGGCTCCAGGATACATCCGGTGTTTCATGTCTCACAATTGCGCCAAGTACTCCGTCCAGGTACTGCTTGCTCCCCATGCCCACCTAATCCTTCTGATGTTGTCGCTTGACCTGCACGCATCATCAACACTCGCTGGAAACGTACACCGGCGGGACGCCGCGAGCAAGTACAGGTCCAGTGGACCGATGCGGCCCTCGACATCACAAGGGAGGACAAGCTGGCTCTACAACAAAAGTTTCCGACTGCACCGTCTTGGGTACAAGCCGACTCTCAAGGAGGAGGGGATGTTACGAGCCCGACTACCTCTTCAGACCTGGCAGACGAGATGGGCCTGGTCCAGCAACGAGGAAGGTCGAAGAGACTCGTCCAGCCCAATCGTCGTTATCTCGGTGAGGACTGGGCCCAGTAAGACTGCCGCATCGACTACTTAAGCCAGAAGAGGGGAACGAGGAGGTCATCCTTGGGATCACGAACTCGACGGCGGCGGCACAGGAGCTGATCTCCTTGTAATAGGATAGCCTCAATTATCTTAATCCTGTACCTTGTATCCGCCAGATGAACCAATTCATGGTTGTGCTATAGATCATCTATCAACCCCCTAACAAAACTCTAATATTTACTCGACAAAAAATACATTTCACCCGAAAATAATTATTGTCTATCCAAAAAATATTTCCGTCCCAAAAAAACTCCAACTTGTACACGATTAAAAATGTTTTTTACCCAAAAAATATAGTTTTGTCTCAAAAAATCCAAGTTTTTCCAAAAAAATTACTTTTTACACAGGGAATAATTATTTTATCCCAAGGTATAAATTTCAAACCAACAAAACTAAATGTTTCCCCCAAAAATTTCTCGGTAAAACTATTTTCCCGGTAAAAAATTAGGTTTTTGGACTGAATAATATTTCTTTGCAACAAAACAGCTAATAATATTTCCCCGTAAATACAATTTTGTACCGAGGAAAATAGTTTTACGGAATAAAAAAATTGGGTAAAAAAATTATTTTAGGGTAAAACAATTCGAGGGAAAAATGATTTTTTTGGTTGGAAATTACTCCCTCCGTTCCAAAATAACTGTCTTAGCTTTGATACAAGTTTGTACTAGAGCTAGTACAAAGTTCAGACAGTTATTTTGGAACGGAGGGAGTACTTTTCAGGTTTATAATTTGAGTTTTTGGGCCAAAAATGTTTATTCAAGTAAAAATAATTATTTTTGGGGAAATTTTTGATCTTTTTGGCTGAAATTATATATATATATTTGAGCAATTTTATTTGTTTGTATCAAACTGTGCATGAAAGATAAGTTTAGATAGCAAATTGATACATTTTGAAAGTTAATATACTAAAGTGAGCATTGAAGACAAGTTATTGTATGAACAATGCAATTAACTCTACCGCTCGCGCTTTGTTCTGGTTCGGAACGATCCCTAGACTGGGCCAGTTGGGGGCGATCAAAGTCCATCAAGCGAAAATCACAGACCAACCTGGGCTTGCCCTCAAAAAGCCCAACTGAGCTGGTCAATAACAAACAAACAAAAAACTGCTGAAGCAGGATTCGTTTGCCACCACATATCAAAATCACTAATTATAAAGTACTCGTAGCAATGAATAAATCCACTCCTTCCGTGCTCGACAAGTGGTGCTCCGTGCGCACGCCAAATGGCGTGATCTGATGGTTTCATTTTCTCTTGTTTTGGAGCACGCGGCGTGTCTTTCGCGCAAGCACGGTCGCGCCTCCTGCAGAGGCATATTCGTGCCTCTTTTTTTGAAGCACGACTCGTGCCTTTTTTTTTAAGAAGCACGATTGTGTCTTTTTTAGAGGCACGTGACATGTCTCCCGCGAAAGCAAATTCATGTCTCCCGCGGAGGCACGGTCAGGCCTTTTTTTTAGAGGCACGACTCGTTCCTCCATTTAAAAGGCACGAATCGTGCCTCTTTTTTCGATTTTTTTTCATCAAATCAAAACGTATAGAAAAAACATGGAAACGGGAAAAGTAAAGAAAACACAAAAAAATTAAACACCAAAAATACATACACAAAAATTAAAAAACGAAATCCTGAGGAAACGTTATGGACGCGACACATGACATCCTATAAACCTAGCAAGATGTTTGTTGGGCCGGGCCATGAAAAAGTACTGTAGAACAAGTTGCTTAAACCCCATATATACGTTTGCTTATTTGTCCCACCTTAAGGGGCAGCCGTGTGTTCAAAAGAAATCAATCTACCGTGAATCATATATATCTAAATTATAATCGCATATTACAAGTAAAATAAATCGAAATAATAGATAAATTACTAATTGTTCATGTATTATTTAAAAATAATATAAATATATTATTAAATGCAAAAATACTAACTATAAATGCAAAATCTGTATAATTAAATTGTTAAATGCAAAAATTCAAATAATTTAATTATGAAATGTAAACAAATAATTAAATATATATGATATAAAAAGTTTGTGTTTTCAAAAATCGCATATTATTATAAACATATTCATATAATTTTCAATTATATGAATATTTTTATAAAATATATTTGTTATAATACTCATATTCATATTCATATAATAAGCTTGACTATATTCATATTCATATAATAATTGTCATTATAAAAATATTTTATATTATATTTATCTTCATGTAATTGTTATTATATTCATATTCATATATGGATATGTTTTATACGACAACTCATCCACATTGAAGATACAATTGAAATAGGGAGTGACTAGTCACATGCGCATCAGTCCGTATGTTTTTTTTAATTGAACCTTTGTTTGTTTGTTTGAGGCTGATAGTTTGTCTACTGAGCTCCAATGGATAGAAAAAAAGAGGTGCGTGTAGTCGCAATACTTTTTAATTTGGATTGGGTTTTGCTGTGCGTGTAGTCGCGTATTAGTTTATATTATATTTTTTAAAATAAATTTATTTTTTTGACAAGATAAATAATAAAAATTTAATTCTTTCTATATTTTCATTGAAAATTTAACATTACGGACAGAAAAAAAACATATGAAAAATTTAAGAAAAAAATCAAAACAATTACTACAATAAATACAAAAAAACAATTTTAAAAATTATAAATACATGCCGGACCAGTTGCGACTCGTTGGTGGACTTGCAACTGAAAAAAAAATTAGACCTAGTTGCAACTTGTTGGTGGACTTGCAACTGAGAAAAAATCGAACTCAGTTGCGACTCATTGGTGGACTTGCAACTGGGAAAAATAAGTTGGACCTAATTGCGACTCATTGGTGAACTTCAACTGAGAAAAAAAATCGGAACCAGTTGCGACTTGTTGGTGGAATTGCAACTGAGAAAAAAAATGTCAGACCCAGTTGCGACTTATTGGTGGACTTCAAACTGAGAAAAAAAATGTCAGACCCAATTGCGACTCGTTGGTGGACTTGCAACTGAGAAGACGAAAATCGGACCCAGTTTCGACTCGTTGGTGGACTTGCAACTAAGAAAAAAATGTCGGACCCAGTTGCGACTCGTTGGTGGGCTTGCAACTGGGTAAAAAATCTAACCCAGTTGCGACTCGATGATGGACTTGCAAATGAGAAAAAAGTCGGAACCAGTTCTGACTCATTGGTGGGCTTGCAACTAAGAAAAAAACCGGATCGAGTCGCGACACTTGCAACGGAGAAAAAATTCGAAGTCAGTTGCGACTCGTTGGTGGACTTGCAACTGAGAAAAAAATGTACCCGGTTGCGACTTGTTGGTGGACTTGCAACTTAGAAAAATAAGTTGGACCTAGTTGCGATTTGTTGGTGGACTTCAACTGAGAAAAAATTCGGAATCCATTGGGACTCGTTGGTGGACTTGTAACTGAAAAAAAGTCGGACCCAGTTGCGACTCGTTGGTTGACTTGCAACTGAGAAAAAAAAGTCGGATCCAGTTGCGACTCTTTGGTGGACTTGCAACTGAGAAAAAAATCGAAGCTAGTTGCAACTCGTTGGTGGACTTGCAATTGAGAAAAATAAGTTGGACCTAGTTGCGACTCGTTGGTGGACTTGAACTGAGAAAAAAAATCAAAAAATAAAAATTCAACCCCTCACTTGTGAGTTAATAGTCAACTTGCAACTGAAGTGAAAAATAAAAAAGTCACCCGCTAGTTGAGAGTTCTGTAGTTGACTTGCAGCTGGAATGGAAATGAAAAGGTCGACCCGCTAGTTGCGAGTTGATGGTTAACTTGCAACTGGGTGTGAAAAATGAAAAATAACTCCCCTAGTTGCGAGTCGATGGTCGACTTGCAACTGGACTGGAAAATAATAAATGAATCCCCAGTTGCGAGTCAATGGTCGACTTGCAACTGGAGCAGAAAATGAAAAGTCAATCCCCATTTGCGAGTCGGTGGTCCACTTGTAATTGTAACAGAATTTTTTTGAAAAGGTCGACCATTAGTCGCGAGTCGATGGGTGACTTGCAACTCGATTGACTTGCAGTTGGGTGGCAAAAAAAAGTTAAGTTGCGAGTCGTTGAATGACTTGCAACTAAGTTTTGCAAAAAAGTCCAATTACGAATCGATGTACGACTTGCAACTCGTTGACAAAAAAATTCAGTTGCGAGTCGATTAGCGACTTGCAATTGAATTGGCAAAAAAGTTCGACTTGCAACTAAGTTTTCCAAAAATGTTTACTTGCGAGTCGATGGGTGACATGCAACTCGTTTGAAAAAGTCCAGTTGCGTTTCGATGAGGGACTTGCAACTGCGTGGCAAAGAAAGTTCAATTGTGAGGCGATGGACGACTTGAACTGAGATTTTCAGAAATGAGTCGATGGACGACTTGAAACTGGGTTGTCAAAAAAATTCCAGTTGTGAATCGAGAGGTGAATTACAACTTGTTCACAAAAACGTCCGGTTTCGAGTCGATGGACGACTTGCAACTGAGTTGATAAAAAATCTAATTGCGAGTCGATGGGTGACTTGCAAATTTGTTGGCAAAAAATTCAGTTATGAGTGGTTTAGCTCAACTGGATTTTACAAAAAAATAAAATCTAATTGCGAAACGATATGCGACTTGCAACTAGATTGGCAAAAAATACCGATTACGAGCTAATGAATGATTAGCAACTGGGTTTAAAAAATAATAAAATAAAAAAAAAACAAAAAAAAAACTTATATTTTTAAAACTCAAACTTCTTAAACAATTCATAAATTCTAATCAAATAAACAAATAAAGCAAGAACGAAAAAGGAAAAGATCAATTTTCAAAATAACACAACTCGATTCGTGACAACAAATATGTAACGGCACCATGTATCAATACGTTAAAAAAAGACAACATTTATCAATAAAAAAATGTTCCAAAATTTATAAAAACATTTAAAATATATATTAATAAATCTTAAAAAATAAAGGAAAAAAGGGAAGAAAAGAAAAAGAAAAAAAAAGAACGAAATCATACAATTGATAACTTGCATGTGACAATACTTAGAAACAAATGTACATGTGAATTAGGCATTTAGCATATGTTTTTTTTTTGAGAAAAAGGCATTTAGCAAACCCAACCTGCTGCACTTACAACTCCATGCGAGATGCAGTAAAAACAAAACCGAACAAAACTGCCCACGGAAATAATCGGGCCGAGTTCAATGGAGCAGCCGTCGTCCGCGTGCGAAAAAAACCAAATCGGGCCGAAAAACTGTTCGCATGGTCACAAAAAACGCTTCAGATCGCTGCGCGCGAAAAATAAAGCAGAAATAGATCGTATGGTTTTGGGCTTGCATGTGACTTAGTTAAAACGCATGTACATAGGAAATAGCAAAACCGGTTGAAATATTGTTTATTCATGGACATTTATAAAATATTAAATTACCACATCATGTTCTAGGATACGGTAAACACACAATTATAGCGCCTATTTTATATCATATAAGTATAATTATTTAATTGTAGTTAATAATTTAATTATGTGAATTTTAATAAGTTAACATATCACACTTGATAATTTAGTTACATAATTTTTAAATAAATATTTAAATAATTTTCAATTTTTGAAAATTTCTATGTATATTATTTGTAACACGCGATTTTAGTTTATATATATATATTACCAAAATTAGAAAAACAACAACAATACAAATGGGCCCGACAACCTGTTTAAGTACAAAAGGATATAAAGTTGTCGTTTTCTTATTGGACATTAAACATGTTCGGAGTTGCACCCCCATTCTTCAGTTTCACTGTAAATGTTGCAAAGAACACAATTGACAAAGATGTAAAGTGAACATTTATCTTTATTAATGATGAATACACCGATTTATAGAGTTAGAAAGAACGTCAATTTAAATGCCGTTTGTTCTTTTTTCTGTTGCGGAATTAGAACTTGTATTACTCAATCAGTCTCATTACAATCACCTCTAATAATTTCTAGGACCTCCAATAAACCTGAAGCAATACAAGACATAATCATATAATCTCTTCTAGTAAAACTAGCTAACCAATCACTAGCGCAATTTTGATGACGAGATACATGAGTAATACGAGTTTGTTTAAGACTTCTCTCACATCTTGCTGCTCTCCTTAATTAAGGTTGAGTACCCTGATCTATCCACCACTTTTTCTGGGTCGACAACACTCTAATGGAAGAATCCATCTCAATATAAACAGGCAGTTCTCTTCATCGCAATGCAAATGACAAAGCTATCATACATTGTCCCCATTCCTCGAGATCATCCCAACACCAATTTCACCCTCTGTTACAAAAGAACCATCTGAGTTTAGCTTCACCCAACCCTTGTTTGGGAGAACCCAATTGGATCTTTGAGGCACTGTAAGTGTCCTCTGAGAAGTATCAGTTCCATCATAGTTGATAAATGTCTTTGCCCTTCTATGGGTTCTTCATAAAAATCGATTTGATCCCAATAAGAGTATCAAAGTAACTCTACAAGAATTTGGAGGAAGCCTTAGTAGGTGGATCAATCTTTTTATGGAACAACTCATTCCTAACATGCCAATACCACCAAAATGTCATGAGTAGAAATGCAATTCTAAACGCCATCCTGTAAGTGCATCAAGTGCCCTCCCCTTGAGGTTTTGGAGTTTGATGACAAAACGGTTAAGGGACTGATGTGTTTGTGAGTATACACAGGAGAACAGTCCCGGATGAGGTGTTTAACCACCAATGCCGACCCCCCAAAATGTTGAGGAACATTGGAGAAATCGGTGTGTTTCCTGAAGAATGAAGTTGCGCGAAATCCTGAGGAAGTAGGATCCTGAAGCGTTCGGTTGAAGCTGAAGCTGAAGACGATTATGAGGAAGTTCGCGCTGAAGACGAAGTTGAAGCGTAGTCTTCGCTAAGACTTTTTATACTTCTTGAGTCATAGGAAAACACCGCACTGTTGGAGGGGTTGAAGAAAACGAGTTCCGAAGGTCTGAGGAAGTGCTCAGTTAGGAATCCTGAAGAAAAACCCTGAGGAAATCTCCTGCAGTAGAAGTTCAGTTCCTCGGGTGTCTGAGACGTTGTTCTTCAGGACACTGAGGAATCTGTCTTCGGTTGAGGAGTCTGGAGACTGCGAGTGCAGTTCTCCTGAAGAGAGAAATCTCCTGCAGTAGAAGTTCAGTTCCTCGGGTGTCTGAGACGTTGTTCTTCAGGACACTGAGGAATCTGTCTTCGGTTGAGGAGTCTGGAGACTGCGAGTGCAGTTCTCCTAAAGAGAGTTATCTCCTGCAGTAGAAGTTCAGTCCTCATGTGTCTGAGACGTTGTTCTTCAGGACACTGAGGAAACTAACTTCGGTTGAGGAGTCTGGAGAGAGAATACTTTGACCGTGCCACGTGTTGCGTGGTGAGAGGCTAGAACTTGTCTAGCAACGGTCATTTCCGAGGGCATGAGAGTAATTGCATGCATGGGCATTTATGTCCTTTCGCCTCGGGTTGCTCCGCGGCTATAAATAGCCACCCCCAGCCCCATTTGTGGGTTGGCTGCTCCGAGAGAAAAACTGACACTTGTCATTTGAGAGCAACCCACCTCTGAGGAAACTGAAGAACCTATGTGAGAAAAACCACCAGCCTGAGTAGTTGAGCATTTCTGAGGAAGTCGGTTCGAGTGATCCGAAGCTTTTTACTCTTGAAGACTGTGATCTTCCAGCCGGTGTAGAAGTCTTCAGTCTAAAGAAGTCAAGATGCAATTGTGACTTCCCGGAGTGACTGAGTCTGTGAAGGTTTCGGGAGTCTACCTTGAAGACTCACCTGAGTTATTGGACGGAGTCTGAGGACTTTAGTTCAAGGAGAACAAGGTGAAGACTATGTCTTCTGAGTTGAATCTCAGCCTCTCCAACCAGACGTAGAGTTGTCACAGCAACTTGAACTGGTCTACCAAACCAATGTCTTCAATCTCTGGTGCTATCTCTTCAACCTCTTAAGCTTCAGTATTTGATATGATATGTTTCAGCTCTCCCTCTGCTCTTTGTCTTCATACTATGCATCTGAAGCACTTCTGCTTATCTGAATTGATTTATTTCTGTTGCATTATGATGAGCTGCCCTAATTATTACATTCTGTGAAGTTTTATTTCTTCATGATTTTGGTTACTTCTTCAGCTTCATGATTTTCTTCATCTTCATGATTTCTTCAGTCCTGAAGAAAACCAAAATCTGGTAGTAAAATTGAAAACCTCCCATTCACCCCCCCTCTGGTCGATATATTGCACTTTCAATTGGTATCAGAGCAAGGTACTCCCTTGTTCTGTGTGATTCGGTTTAACCACCTGGAGTTTTAGTTATGTCGACCTCAGGTACAATGAGCGTTGCCTCAAACTGCCCCATCTTCGACGGGACAGACTATCCATATTGGAAGAACAAGATGAGGATGCATCTTGAAGCCATTGACAAGGATCTGTGGGATATTGTTGATCAAGGCATTCCTGAAGCAAATCTGATGACTGCTCCTGAAGTTGTCAAGAGGAACTGGCAGCTTGATGCAAAAGCTCGAAGCATCATTGGTGGTCATCTCAACAAGGCTCAGTTCAACCGTATCAGTGGTCTGGATACTGCAAAGAAGATATGGACAAGACTGTCTAAAGTCAATTAAGGAGTCTCTGCTCAACGAGACTCTCGGGTTGATACACTCCGCAGTCTCTTCAACAGGTTCAAGAGGCTGGACAATGAGCACGTGCAACAAACCTTTGATAGACTCACTGACATATCCAATGAACTTCAAGCACTGGGTGCCGCTGATATCACAGATCATGAAGTTGTGAAGAAACTACTGAGGTCACTGAATGACTCATTTGAGTTCCTATCACTGATGATTCAAGAAAGGCCTGACTTCAAGACTCTGGATCCAGCGGACATTCTCGAGCGCCTCAATGCTCATGAACTGAAGCTCTCTGAAAAACGAGATTTATACAGCTCTGTTGGGAAACGTAGTAGAAAACAAAAAATTTCGGCCTACGAATCAAGAACCCAAGATCATCCAAGAAGATTGCATACAAGGTTTTAGGTCATGGCTCACCAACCGATGTAGCGGAAGTAGAGTTGGTGAAGCTCGTGGACGTAGTGGAAGTAGATCTCGCAAGTTCTCCCACGAACAGTCCCTCGATCAATCCCACGAACAAGTCCCGCGATCTAGTCCCACGGACAAGTCCCATGAACAAGTTCCTCGAAGAAGGGTCGAAGGTACGACCCCTCCATTAGTATCCACACATCCCGTAGCAGCAATCCAGCAGCGCTCCGCCGTCCAGAGATGAACGCCACCGAGAAAACTAGAGGGAGAAAACCCTAACGGATTCCGATCTAGAACAGCGTCTAAACCGGGGTCTAAAAGTGGAGCAACGGGGTTTAGAGGAGGGAGGGTGGCGCATAGGCCTTGGGGATTGATTGTGTGTCTTCCCCCCACCCTTGGCTCACCTTATATAGGTGGCCAAGGGGCCTAGGGCGCAGCTCAAGGAGGTTTGGGAGTCCAACTTGGACTCCCAAGCCTTCCAAACCTACACATACCTTCCCACCGGAAACCTTCCATAATGGTATTTGGAAATCCCACCTGGAGGATCTCCCACCCCTTTTTGGTGCGCCCCCACCACCTGGCCGTCCAGGGCAGCCTAGGTGGCTTGCCCCCCAAGGCCAGGGGCGCAGGGCAGTGGGTGGTACTGCCCGGAACCTTCCGGAACCTTCTAGAAGCTTCCAGGACCTTCTGGGACCTACCGGGACTGTTTCGGGACATTCCGGACACTTTTGGAGCACTTCCAATACCTTCCGGAACCTCTAACGAATGTTCCGGAGCCATCTAAACGGGTTTCGGAGCCATCCGGGCAAAGGTTATTATGTCCGGTGAACACAACATATTGTTTAAGCTGTCCACCGATCACCGAAACTATTCCGGTTGATCGTAAACTTTCCCATTACCATTTTCATATGTTCCGGAACCACCTGGGACTACTCCAGAGAGATCCGAACATATCCTAAATACCCAGAACTACTTCTGGTGCCCTTATGAACTATTCCATAAATCTCCGGAACTACTTCCGGTACCCGTATGAACTATTCTGCTTTGCTTCCACTAAACCTTCTACCATACTAGTATTCTAACAGACTACTGCTCGTTAAGTGTGTGACCCAATAGGTTCGGTATAATGCGGACATGACTCAGAACATCTTCCGGACATAGGTCAACAACCTTTCGTCAATAGCCAATAATCAACAGCGGAGCCATGGACACCCATGTTGACTCCCGCACATACACGAAGAAACTTCGAGTGAACCATTATGTTTATTCATGTACCATTCCCTTTGCTTCGTGATATATGACAAAGTTAGAGGAGAGCTTTTTGGCACCCATGTGTAACAACTTCTTGAACACAAGCCACTCGTTATCCTCTTTGCTCGTTTGTCCATTTTCTCGTTATCGTATTCCGGTATCCCCGTGACTGAATCTCAATGCGTCTGGCCAGACTATAATGGATACCGTCATACCGAGTGGGCCCGAAGTGAATATCTTCTTCATCGTGAAGGAGCAAATCCCATTCTTGAACTATCACAGTCACTAGCCACACCATCTGACATACCCAGAACTTATTTTACTACTTCCCATTTACGGGAGGATTCATCTAAGAACCAAAGCATGTCTTCCTGTGTGAAGCAACTCGATACTCTCATGGTCTAAGGAATTACGTATATGATAACATTTCATGATATGACTTATAACGTAGTTACGATGTGATCTCTAAGTATATCATTCAATACTGGGGTCGGTTCAACATCATTGTTCTGCTAACAATATGTTCCCATTGCTACTGACATCCTTGTTACAAGAACAATGTCCATGATTAAGAAAACGTAATCATCAGTTAGCACATGAGCTGGTCTTAGAGGCTAAACCAGGAACTCTTGGTGTTTACATTTCCACACATGCAAGTGAGTTTTCTTCTGAATCTCATAGTCAGGGTCATTGCAATTATAGCACAGAAATATAAACATTAATTACGAACGTGGAAATATATATATAATAACATTTTATTATTGCCTCTAGGGCATATTTCCAACAGTCTCCCACTTGCACTAGAGTCAATAATATTATCAGTGCTTGAGCATTTTACACCTATGGCATACCGGTGTAATACATGCTTCATTTGTGGTATAGACTTCATCATCGGATCTGATGCTTCAGGCCCGTTTGTATCTTGCATATCTTCGCGTTTTTCACGCTATCATAAAATTTACTAATTTTATCAGTTTAGCTTTGTATATGTTTGAATCATTTGGCAGGACCTTGGTTCCTTCAGAATAAGTCATGAAATCATTCGTCAATGTTCCATGAGCTTCAAGCATCTAGGAAACCATACCATGTTCATAAATGAACTGATGACTCAAAATACCCTCCCTTGTTACTTCTTTAAGCAACAATATACTTAGCCTCTGTTGTAGAATTCGCCACAGTATCTAACTTAACACATTTCCTTCATACTGTGCCACCCTTACGTGTGAAACACATAATCCCAATTAAAATCGAAAATCGGTTGGAGTAAGTATGAAGACTGAATTGGTGTAACTGTTTACATCAAAAATTCAGCTGGTGTAACTTGTTACAACGAGCTCTTCATTATCTCCATTTTCCGAGAAACATATCTTATCTATCATAAGTTTAACTTTTCACTGTTTGTCCAATGATCAACATATTGATCACTTTGGTATCTTGCTCACAACCTTTTGGAGCACTGGACATATCTGGTCGTTTTACATATTATGGTGTACATGATTAATCCAAACACATAGGTGAGTGAAATCCAATTCATGTGTTTTGCTTATCTGTGTTCATGAACACCGATTTCCGCAAACAACTTTTCACCATGACCTCGGCAAGAACATGTTTCTTGGCATTTCATACTAAACTACTTTAGTATCATGTCAACATGTAACGTTGGCTTTAGCATGATCAAGCACTTACTATCTGCATAGATCACTGTGCTCAATACAAATGCTATATTAGCCCAAGTTCTTCAACTGAAAACTATTTCCAATGAAGTCCTTATTCGTGTCAAGAAATTTACATCATTTCTAATCAACAATATGTCATCTACATACGGTTTTTATAAATATCATTCAGCTCCCACTTACTTTCTTGAACATTCAAGCATCTTCGTTATTCCCGATGAAAAAAAAAACTCTTTTGGCAATTTCATCACAACGAAAATTCCAACTCCATTATGCCAGCTTCAGTCCATCACTGGATATCCAAGGCTTGCATCTATTTTAGCATCCTTTGAATCGACAAAACATTCCGGTCGTATCACGTATACGTCCTTTGTTATATTTCCGTGTAGGAACTTTGTTTTTGACGTTCATTCTACCATATCCTATAAATGAGATATGTAGTAATTGCTAGTATAACCCGAACTGACTAAAGCATTTCTACGGTCGACATTATTTCGCCGTAGTCAACCTTTGAACTCGCTAGAAAGCAATTTTCCAACGAGTTGAGCTTTATGGATAAAACAATTTCATCCAAATCAATTATAGATCCATATATATATTCTTCAGACTTTTAGTCTTTCAGAGGGTCTACCAAGTTCAAAACTTGACTTACTTCCATGGATACTATCTCGGATTATTTGGCCTTTAGCCAAATCCCGGAGTCAGGGCCCATCAACGCTTCTTTGTATATCACAGGTTTATCATTGTCGAACAACAATATCTCGTTTTACATATCATGAATGTTTGTACGAGTTTTGTCTAACCTGTGTGGTTCAGCTGCGCACTTCTCTGAAGATTCAACAATCTTTGACAAGTTGCACTGTCCTCCCACTCACTCTTTTGTAAGAAACTATTTTTCTTCAAAACACATTGTTCTTAACAGCAAACAGTTTTTCTTTTGTGTAGTGATAGAGGAATACCAAAAATTTTGGCATAACCTTAACAAAGTAGCACTTATCTGATTTGGGGTTTTGAGTATGTCAAACATATGCCTCATATACCCAAATTTTAAGAAAAGACAACATGGTTTTAACAGTCCATACCACATCTAATATGGTGTCATTTCAACAGATTTGATGATGCTCTTTTCAGTGTAAAAGCCGTAGTCACTAACGCATAACTTTAATAAGTATAATGGCAAATTGATAAACGTCATATTTGATCTTTACCGTGTCATACATGGCTTGATTACATCTCTCGAACACTTTACTCATAGTGATGTTCCGGGAGACGCAAGTTATGACAGTTCTTCACAACTCATCAGACGTTCACTAAACTTGTAACTAAAATATTACTTTCTACAATATAATTTGCAGAAGCTTTATTTTCTTGTTACAACGAATTTCTATTTCACTCTAAAATTCCTTGAACATTTCAAAGATTTCAGACGTATGTCTCTATTGAACAGATATCCACATATCTACTTCAACTCATGAGTGAAGATAGGGAATCCACTGCACACAACTACACTTATTGGGCTGCACACATCATCATGTATGATTACCAATGGTTTAGTTGCCCGTTCATGTATGGCCTATTAACGGTGTTTTAGTCACATTACTTCGAGACAAAGATCGCAAGCGTCAAGTGATTCATAATCATATGACTCGAAAATCCATCACTTATGGAAATTCTTCATGCATGTTATGTCACTTGTGATAAAGGGCAGTGCCACATCTATGTGGTATTTCTGTCAGTCTTGCGACGTTTAGCGTCAGTGTTATGGATGTTTAGTATTATTATCAAGATTCATGACATACACCCTATTCATAATGGAAGTATGGCCTTTACGTTATTCATAGCTTTGAACAACTCTCTTGCAACAAATATGATTCAAAATGATGTTTTGCAACAAGGCCAAAGTGTAGTAACAATTTACTCAACTCTAAAATGAATTATGAAGATAATCATAGAGTCAACACACGGTATAGTAAACCTTTTACCGTGTTCCCGAGCGTGTCAAAACTCATCATTAGCTAGTCATAAAGGCCATAGTATTTCTTGCATCGAGTTGCAACAATATGCAATCGATGTGATATTCCGGTGATCAACAGTTTAATCACAATATACAGAATCCACAATTAACTGCTTAATCATGATTCCCAAGAATTACATCTCTTGACCAGCAATGAATTCATCTATAACTCCGTATGACTTTTATTTCTGAGCTGGTTATTCCAGTCTTCTTTCGTTTTGCCTTTATACGTATCATAGTTCTATTTCCAATGTCACTCCTACTCACAGAAGATCACACATGATCAAGGGTGGCGCATGCCATGGACTTTCCGGCATGTAAGTCTTACTAACACACTATGGAACTTCCTTTCCCTTAATCCTCATCATCATATGACCAGTGTTCTTCTGGATCCCACACTTATCCGTTTCGTTAAGAGCACAGTGAATATTTTCACTAATGCTTACAATCATACATTGTACTAGATATCTTATATCCAACATTAATTGTCTTACTACTGAAAACTATTTTTCAGTTCCATGAATATAACATAACTATCCCAAACTTTTCGAAGTTCGGGTTTCATGGTGGTGAAGACAATGCACTTAGCTGTGGTGGAATTCTAGCATTTTGGATTATGGACATAAGTCACATCATCCATAGCATCAGCGAGAGAGCATCAAAAATTTGCGATAGGACATGGTCCTTCTCGACACTATTGAGGATAGTCCTCACAATACGGTACCAATCGTAAAGTTTTTACCAGATAATACAGTTAAACAAAATCAATTGGGAAGGTGGTAACGCGAGCCATTATTCTACAACGATAATGCAAATACTAAGAATTTGTTCATAATTAAGTTGCACTTGTGATTAATCAATTTAATTACTAAGTGCGCTCCCACTCAGATCAATATCTCTCGTAATTGATGCTGGAGTGATTCAAGATCCGACCCAATCGTCCGCCATTGATGTGACATCACTGATGACTTAGATTGGACCGGTAGGCCAACTTGCCAATCACAACACATGTGATTCTTGTTCATCTTTCGATGGGTGTGTTCCGGTAGCAAACTTTTACCCAAACCGTCAAGACAACCAAGTGTAATGCGCTGTGTGTTCTTTTAACACACCCGCCTTTTATGCGTCACACACGTGTGCACCCATGTGACATGACCTGCTCCGATGTGAAACATAGTATAGACGGTGCTACAGTTGGAAGAACACTATCAACTTGATATTGTTTTGCGAGAGATCACCCTAATAAAACACGACTGGAAACCTGAACGATATCCAGAGACCACTTGGGTTCGGGCAAAGACGCCTCCTCCTGATCCCGATACTTTATCTGGTTATGATACTGTTTCTTCAGTTGTGATGAATGAGTCTTTTGACTCAAACTATAAACTTTTTAAGAATGGTAATGGTGAGGTATTCTCCAGATACATCGGAACTAACTGCAGGAACGGTCCTCCAGTCAAGCAGATCTGGGTTCAGAAGGACCTCATCACTAACCTTCTTGTGAATGCAGATGCAAATGAGTTGAGGATGTCCTCAGTGGACAATTCTTCAAAAAGTCATGAATATGAGCATGTTTCATCTAATCACTTTGTTCATAGGGAAGCTCAGAACAAGAATGCTTACTCCTATGATTATCCTGATACCTCACCCGTGAGGCAATACTATCCTCGTCGTTCCTCAAATGCTTCAAAACCACCCGTGCGAATGTGGGTGGTTAAGAAGAACTAATCTCTTCTATAGGAACGCGTCCTAAGGCAAACTAACCATATTGCAGATCCTATGCCCAGGACGAAAATTATGTGTCAGCTGAAGAATATCGTTATACTGAAATCCTGAGACTTAAAATCCTGTGGAATACAGTCCTGAAGAATTCACGAATTCTTCAAACTGATGCTGGCTCATAACTTGTAGTGTGAGATACTAACTCTTCTGTAGGAAAATTCTTCGGGGAGAACTGAATGGATTATGGATAGTGGATGCAAGAATCATATGACTGGTGACATAAATCTTCTCATGGAATCTTCTCTGAGTCCTTCATCGAAGAAAACAAATGCATTCGCTAACCATCATAATCACAAGCTATATCAAATGGATGTGAAAAGTGCATTCCTCAATGGTAATGTCGAGGAAGAAGTATATGTTGCTCAACCTCCAGGTTTTGAAGACGCCTGATATGGTGTACAGATTGAAGAAAGCCCTCTATGGACTGAAGCAAGCCCCTCGGGCTTGGTATGACACACTAAGGGACTTCCTCATCAGCAAGGGCTTCAAATCTGGTTCCCTCGACCCAACTCTTTTCACAAAACGATATGATGATGCATTATTCATATGTCAAATTTATGTTGATGACATAATATTTGGATGCACTAACAAGAAATACAGTGAAGAATTTGCATTCTTGATGAGTGAACAGTATCAGATGTCCATGATGGGCGAGCTGAAGTTCTTCTTAGGACTCCAAATTCGTCAACAATGCAATGGCATCTTCATCTCTCAGGAGAAGTATCTCAAGGAGTGCCTGAGGAAATTCGGAATGCAAGACTGCAAGGGCATCAAGACACTGATGCCTACAAACGGACAACTTGGCCCCGATGAAAATGGCAAGGACTACGATCAAAAGGTATACCGCTCCATGATAGGTTCTCTGCTATATCTATGTGCATCCAGGCCTGATATAATGTTGAGCGTTTGCATGTGTGCCCGACTCCAAGCGGCACCAAAGGAATCGCATCACCAAGCGGTGAAACGAATTCTTCGATATTTGGCTCACACCCCGTCGCTAGGCTTATGGTATCCAAAAGGCACACAGCTGGATCTCGTCGGGTACTCAGACTCAGATTATGCTGGAGATCGAGTGGATCGGAAGTCTACCTCAGGAACATGTCATTTCCTCGGACGTTCTCTTGTGTGCTGGTCATCGAAGAAGCAGAACTGCGTCTCCCTCTCCACCGCTGAAGCTGAATACATTGCTGCTGGTGCAAGCTGCTCACACCTTCTTTGGATGAAGCAAACCCTGAAGGACTACGGCATCAACCTGAAGAAAGTACCACTACTATGTGACAATGAGAGCGCCATCAAGATCTCTCAGAATCCGGTACAACACTCGAGGACGAAGCATATTGAGATACGGTATCACTTTCTTCGGGATCATGTCTTGAAGGAAGATATCGTCATCAGCCACGTGAAGACTGAAGATCAACTTGCTGATATATTCACTAAGCCTTTGGATGAGAAGCGATTTAGCACTCTGAGGTGTGAGCTAAATATCTTAGATTCCTCAAACGTCCAGTGAAAGGACACACATCCTAACGCTTAAACAATATTGAAGAATCCTGATGCACAACACACGATGCGTCGTACTCCTCAACTCATGAGGAACTACCTTGCTAAGTGTGAAGAAATTAACGTGGAATTGACTCAAGATCCATACGACAATTGTATGGTATCAGGTGTCTCATTCCCTATAAGGTGGGTAGCGCCACCGCCCAAACACCTCAGGATTTGGTGTTCCTCAACTTCCTCAGGATTTGATGTTATTGATCTTCCTCAGGATTCTAAGTCTTCATTACTGATGATTATTGTGTTTGTCCTCAACAGCGTTCACCTATAGTTATTGATCTTCAGTTTTTGCTTCTTCAACTAGGTGATCGTGATCGGACCCATCCCTCTGTGCTCACTTATCTAATCTGTCTATCTCATATGCGTTCATCCGGAAATTATATATTCCTCAGACTAAGACCTTAAGTCATCATCATTCGCCTGAGACCATTTGTCTTCGTCTTCAGCCTTTGTCCTCAAGATCCTCAAATCACGGATTTTCTGTTACAACTGTCTTCAATTTGTTGCGATTTTACCGCACGCCGTAATTATCCACCATCACGATATCCACTGAGGATCCCAACAATCAGGGGCTCTCTCGTCCACTAATTTCGCAACTCCTCAGTTTTTACCCCTCTATAAATTGCACTCTACCCCCTCCTTCGGTCATTTACCCCCCAACGCTTCTCTCACTCTCCCTCCGCCGCCCTTGAGCTCCTCAAGCTCGAGCGCTAACGTCGCCGGAGTTTGCCGTCGCCGGGGACGAAGACTCATTGTTCCTCAGCATTCGCCTCAGTCTGGTATGCATATTCCTCAGTGGCTTATTCCTCAGCATATTATTCCTCAGTACTGTTGTGTCCTCAAGCCAGTTCATCCTCAACTGTACTGCTAGCCTTCTGAGACCTGTACCTATGCCTCATTCCTTTGTTTTCCTAAGCCTATTCCTCATGAACGCATATAACCGTACCCCACTTCCCTCGCAACTTAATTCTGTCACAGGTACATGTCTGCTGAGGAATCGTATGGTTCTCATAGTCTCACTTCATTTGCAGCTCAGCTCGAACGTACAATTCCTCAGTCTCCTCAGCTGAAGAAAATGCCTCCTCGGCGCAAGCATACTGATACCGCAAAAGACTTGCCCCCTCAGCTATATGAAAAGCTGAAGACTCCCGAATGAGAAACCAGTGATGAACGTAAGAAACGGGTTCAGAAGATCAAGAGGGAATGGGCCAAGCGTTGGGTGGCCTACCAATGGCTGAATCCTCAACATGAGGAAATGTTTGCAGTCAATCCTCCACTGAAGACCTTGGGTATCAAGACTCGACCTCCACCAGCTCCTGGAGTCGTTCCTGATCCAACCACACTGCGCACTCCTGAAGACTTTCCAGCAGCATATGAGCTATACCTCAAGCGCACTCGCAGCCGGGTCAAGAATCTGGTCCGTGATATGACTGCTTCAATACAAATTCCGCCTCAAGATCAGTCTCAACCCAGACAACAACCTCCGCCTCAGCACCGCAAAAAGGCTCCGGGCATGAAACCTTTCTCGAAGACCTCAACTAAGCCTCAAGTTGTTGGTTCCTCATGTCAACGAACAGATGGTGCTGCCCCCTCTTCAAGAATACGCACTGATGAATCTGGTGCTCCTGAGGCCTCAACCACAATGCCTCAGCATCAGCTGAAGACCAAAACAGTTCTTCAACGGGCCCCTCGCCCTTCACCAAAGAAAACTGCTATGCGTGGCGCCATCCATCATACTCCTCAATCTTCTGATGATGAAGATGAATTTGAGGATCTGGCCGGCTTCGTCGCCACGGAAGCTGATAAGATTGAATACGTGCATGCTGCGGCCCGACGCAAAGCTGAAGCAACGGGTTCAGAAATCCCGCTTCTCCTTGATCCCAAGAAGATCTTGGAATACATTGATATCTGGTCTGTTAAGCCTGACACTCCGCTTGATGATTTGGACATCCCGAAAGACATCAAATTCTATGTTCAACAATTCCTCATAAATGAGATTCATCAACGAGATCTTCAGAAACAGCTGAAGGCCAAACTGAAGAAAGTCCTCAGTGACTTCAAAAAGAAACCTATCACTGAAGTTACTCCTCAGGAGTTCGTTGAGCATCAATGTGAAGTTCAACGTCTCAACATTGAGTTCGCTGCCAACCGGACATATATTGGCAAATCCAAGGAACGGATCTCACATCAGATGGCCAAGTTGATGAAACTTCGCCAGCCTGCTTCCTCAGCACCCACGGATGCTTCTGCCAAAAGCCTCAAGCGCACGGCTGAAGCTCAACCCTCAACTCCACCCACTGCGAAAAAAGCCTACTGTGGATGAACCAATTGACGCTACACCTCTGTCCTCAGCTCCTCCATCAAAACAAGTCGCTGAAACCACCATACTGGTTACTGCTGCATCAACTCCACCACAGAATCCTCAGCGCAGCTTAATCGTCTTCACACCACCACCTGCTGCCACACCCATAGTTCCCACTCCACCGTCCCCACCGCCACCAGTTATCACTGAAGTTGAAGACATGGACATCGACATCATGGATCATGGAACTCCTCGTGTTCATGATGAAGACTTTGGGCTGACCAACTCACCCACTCACACCGTCTTCTCCCCTGAGCCTCACTCTGATACAGTAACCGAGGTGCTTCCTGATACCTCTCTGCAGTCTGAAGCCTCTGTTGGTGCATCATCCTCAGCGTCTGATGCAGATGACCCCGAAGCCTCCAGTGCTCCAACACACTCTGCTGCTGATACTGATGCTGCAGCCCACACTACTGCTGATACTGATGCTGCAGCAAATACTACCACTGATACTCATGCTGCTGCTCCCAAGTCTGACCAACCCGCCGCTGAAGCTGAAGCTGAGCACAGCACCAATGCTCCTCCTGAAGCAGAAAACAGTACCAACGCAAATGCTGACACCTCAAAGGATGGCTCTGACGACAAACAAGCCACATCACCTCGACTTCCCAAGGTCCCCAAGGAGCCTGAAGCATCTGCTGCACCTCCACCTCAGCCTCAAGCCTCTCTTCAGATTGAAGTGCCTCAAGCGCCTTCACCACCTCAAGGCCTAATTCAAGCTCGGTCCTTGTGTCCAAAACAGAAGCAACCATTCTTCCGTGACCTTGAAGCTGATGACACTCCAAGCTTTGATGCTACTGATTTCTTCAATGCCATGAGTTTCTTTCAAGAGGGGATTCAAAATCCGTATCACTCTGCTCCACCTCGAAAGCTGCTGAGGTTCTGGACTGCCACTCAGAAGAATTACTATGCTTCAGTGCTATATAAGCAAAACAAAATATTTCCACACAAGCATATTCCTCTGATGGATATGGAAGCACTTCCTTGCTTCAACAATGTGCTTCAGGATCTACATCATGCCCAGCTGCTTCAATTTTGCTCTGAATGCATACACTGGAATGAAGAGCTTGTGCTTCAGTTCTATGCCACATTGTATGTTTCAGGAAATCCTCTGGATATCACCACCTGGGTCCTCGAATGGATGACTGAACATCATCACTACACCATCACTGTTCCTGAAGCAATTGATATACTTGAGTTGCCTCAGTGCACTTCCCCTGCGGCCTGTTCCTATGGGTCTCAAATTCTTCGAGATGACTTGATGAACATGCTCATGACGCCTCTGGCCCCTGAAGCCCCAGCTCGCACAAAGTTTCCAGTCTCTGAGATTCAGTATCTGCCGAGTACATTGTATCGAATTCTGGCGAAAACCTTCTGCCCCATTAAAGGCTATGAATCCTCAGGTGAAGAAGTAGTTGGCGTCATGAAGAACATACTTCACAACCTCTGCATGTCTGGGCCGATCAACATTCCTGACTTCTTCTTCAGAACTCTTGTTGATGCTGCACAGAACCCACACATCCTGAAGCCATACGCGCCATGGATCATGAAGCTCATCCGAGCCGTAACAAGAATTGAGTATCAACCTGATCACCCGAATCACAGGACCTATCTGCCGCCTGTCGAAGTGCTTCAGCATACAATTGCCACAAATGACAAAGGCAAAGGCATCTTCTATGAAGAAGTTCTCCCGACCAATTCCCTCGGTGGAAATATTCGTCATCCTCAGTCTCGCACAACTGATGAAACAAGAACTCATGCCTCAACTGAGGATACAACTCAGGCTCGAGTGATGACTGATCGAGAGCTTCTGATTAGTCTTCATCAGAAAGTTGATAGAAATCATGACTGGGTAAAGCGTCAGTTTTCTGAGATTCTCAGCTATATGGCTCACACGCATTCTTCTGTGAAGAAAGTGCATCAGTATGCTCATCATACATATCAACATCTTGATGCCCTGATGAGAGAAGTAATCACCCCTGAAGACCTTGCCAAGTTGGAACTTCAACAGCCTCCGATTCCAGCAATCAGACCCCCAAGGCAATTCAGATGCTGCACAACTCCTCCTCCGGCAATGCATTCTTATTCTTCAAACCAGGAGATGACTGCTGAAGAAGCTGAAGACACTGCTGGCTGTCCTCACACTGCAACGGATTGCCTCAGGCGTGACTCACCTCAGCCTTGAAGCAACTTCAAAGGGGCGTTAGCTTCAAAAATTTTTCCCTTTTTGTTCATTTTATGACAAAGGGGGAGAAATCTGTTAGTCTTCAAGCGGGTCTTAGTTATGGGGTTCTTCAGTTACAACTCTCGTTCTTCAGATATTTTTGTAATGAGTTGTAAACTGATATTTTGGTGTTTGCTTGATACTTTTCCTCAGTTAACTCATGCTATTTCCTCACGCTTATCATATATGCATGTGATTATCTCTGCAAACATCTCTATCAGTGCGTTGTTTAATCCTCAATCACTTCATAACATGCACTGATAAAAAAATGCCTGGATATAGGGGGAGCTCCTCATATACCTCAAAATTCTTTAGATATTAAACATTCTTCAACTTATATGCATATCCTCAGAGGGAGCTTCATTATATCTAGCTTAATGATAAAAATGTTCTTAAAAGTTTTTATTCTTCAAACTCATAATTTTATCCCCGTTGAAGCTTAACCTGATTGTCATCAAATCACCAAAAAGGGGGAGATTGTAAGTGCATCAAGTGCCCTCCCCTTGAGGTTTTGGAGTTTGATGACAAAACGGTTAAGGGACTGATGTGTTTGTGAGTATACACAGGAGAACAGTCCCGAATGAGGTGTTTAACCACCAATGTCGACCCCCCAAAATGTTGAGGAACATTGGAGAAATCGGTGTGTTTCCTGAAGAATGAAGTTGCGCGAAATCCTGAGGAAGTAGGATCCTGAAGCGTTCGGTTGAAGCTGAAGCTGAAGACGATTCTGAGGAAGTTCGCGCTGAAGACGAAGTTGAAGCGTAGTCTTCGCTAAGACTTTTTATACTTCTTGAGTCATAGGAAAACACCGCACTGTTGGAGGGGTTGAAGAAAACGAGTTCCGAAGGTCTGAGGAAGTGCTCAGTTAGGAATCCTGAAGAAAAACCCTAAGGAAATCTCCTGCAGTAGAAGTTCAGTTCCTCGGGTGTCTGAGACGTTGTTCTTCAGGACACTGAGGAATCTGTCTTCGGTTGAGGAGTCTGGAGACTGCGAGTGCAGTTCTCCTGAAGAGAGAAATCTCCTGCAGTAGAAGTTCAGTTCCTCGGGTGTCTGAGACGTTGTTCTTCAGGACACTGAGGAATCTGTCTTCGGTTGAGGAGTCTGGAGACTGCGAGTGCAGTTCTCCTAAAGAGAGTTATCTCCTGCAGTAGAAGTTCAGTCCTCATGTGTCTGAGATGTTGTTCTTCAGGACACTGAGGAAACTAACTTCGGTTGAGGAGTCTGGAGAGAGAATCTTTGACCGTGCCACGTGTTGCGTGGTGAGAGGCTAGAACTTGTCTAGCAACGGTCATTTCCGAGGGCATGAGAGTAATTTCATGCATGGGCATTTATGTCCTTTCGCCTCGGGTTGCTCCGCGGCTATAAATAGCCACCCCCAGCCCCATTTGTGGGTTGGCTGCTCCGAGAGAAAAACTAACACTTGTCATTTGAGAGCAACCCACCTCTGAGGAAACTGAAGAACCTATGTGAGAAAAACCACCAGCCTGAGTAGTTGAGCATTTCTGAGGAAGTCGGTTCGAGTGATCCGAAGCTTTTTACTCTTGAAGACTGTGATCTTCCAGCCGGTGTAGAAGTCTTCAGTCTGAAGAAGTCAAGATGCAATTGTGACTTCCCGGAGTGACTGAGTCTGTGAAGGTTTCGGGAGTCTACCTTGAAGACTCACCTGAGTTATTGGACGGAGTCTGAGGACTTTAGTTCAAGGAGAACAAGGTGAAGACTATGTCTTCTGAGTTGAATCTCAGCCTCTCCAACCAGACGTAGAGTTGTCACAGCAACTTGAACTGGTCTACCAAACCAATGTCTTCAATCTCTGGTGCTATCTCTTCAACCTCTTAAGCTTCAGTATTTGATATGATATGTTTCAGCTCTCCCTCTGCTCTTTGTCTTCATACTATGCATCTGAAGTACTTCTGCTTATCTGAATTGATTTATTTCTGTTGCATTATGATGAGCTGCCCTAATTATTACATTCTGTGAAGTTTTATTTCTTCATGATTTTGGTTACTTCTTCAGCTTCATGATTTTCTTCAGCTTCATGATTGCTTCAGTCCTGAAGAAAACCAAAATCTGGTAGTAAAATTGAAAACCTCCCATTCACCCCCCCTCTGGTCGATATATTGCACTTTCACATCCAACGAAGAAAGAATCCGTAAAAGCCATTCCTTCCTTGTGTGATCTACACATGACAAACTGGGCAATCTCTAAAATTTTGTCATTGTTAGTTATAAACTTATAATTCACAGCTTAGGGGCATGGAACAAAGGGATGGAATGTATCTTCAATTCCCATAGCACACAGAGGGCATAGGCAGAAGCTTCATGTCCAATCATATGTTTCCTCTACAAGTCGATAAGGTGGAGAGCCCCCACGCAAAGTTACGGACTATTGGCGGGACACCAGAAGACCAAATAAAACTCCACCAAGAGTGTGAACCATTAGGCCTAGAACTCGTTGTTTCTATGAGATTCATCAAAACCCAACTTGTAAGCACTCTGTGCTGAAAAATTACCATGAGTACCTCGTCCCCAAGCAAGCACATCATCCTCCAAGCGCGGAGAGGTTTTGATCTTTAAGGTTTTGGTAGCATCGACTATGACAAAGTATTTTCTGACTAGTGCCAAATTCCATGATCCATTGTTCAATAGTCCATTGACATTTCTTATTCGACAACTACCTGGTGGCGAGATTGGTTGTATGATAATTCTCTCCACGTCCAACTCCATATATGGATACTTTTTCCATTAACGACTCACCAAACTAAGAGAAGCTCCAAACCATACCAAATAGCTTGACATGTCGAGGAAGCATTACAAGTAAGAAGTGTGTCCTCGATTTTCTTTCCTCCAGGTAGTACCTTGCTTTAAGACCTCGAGCACATACAATGCCCTACTTCTAATTCAACCTCCAAGCCTGATGAGCTAATAGTGCTTGATTAAACAAGCGGGCATCTCTACCCCCCGCACCTCCTTCATCCTTGGGTTGCATAAGAACATCCCAACTTCTCCAATGTACTTTACTGTTGCCAGTTGAAGCACCCCAGTAAAAGTTCCAAAACATCCTTGTTAAATCACTACTAGGAAAACCCCTATAGGTAGTTCCTTAGTAGTGGCGCTCGTTACCTGGCATGCGCTGCTGCTAATTAGTAGCAGCACGAAGCTACGTTGCTACTAAGTTGATAATAGTAGTGTGGGGTATAAATCTCGTGCTGCTACTAAATGGTCCTCACCGTGCCCAGTGGGACAGGGCAAAGTAAACCCCGCGTTGCTACTAAGTTGATAGTAGTGGCGCGGGGTACGAACCCCACACTTCTACTAAGTGATCCCCATCATGCCCCCGGGGACATGTCATAGTAGTAGCGTGGGGGTTATACCCCGCACTGCTATTAAGTACATGGTTTTCTAACAGCCCTGAAATCCCCACCCCTCCCCTGAATTATTCATCTCTCACGTTCCTCTCCCCTCACTTCCTAGGATCTCTCATGGTGCTCCTACCCATGCGCGCCTCCTCCTCCATGTTGCCCAAGGAGGTCACCGCCTTGCACCGCCGGGGACCAGGAGCTCATCGATCTTCCCTCGCGCCTCCATGCCACCACGCTAGAGAACCTCACCACTGGCGACCAGCCCAGTTGCTCCCTCCATCTCCTTCCTCTCTCCCTCATTTCTCTTTTTCATTGTCTCCCTCATTTCTCTTTTTCCTTCTCTCCCTCTGGTTTTACTCACCCTCCCATGGACATGTCTCTGCTTTGATCGCGAAGAAGATCCCCACACCGCCGCCTTGCTCTCCCTGGATCTGGTCTGCCGCGCTGGATCGACCCCTTCCACTGCCCGTCCCCGCCTAAAACAACCTCTGCCATTCCTATTTTTTAAAATTAAAATTAATAGTAGTAGCGCAGATTAGAGATACACGCCCCCACTACTACTACAAACTGGCACCCGCGCTACTCTAACCAGTTAGTTGTAGCGCTTCCGCACTACTACTAGCAAGTTTAACCCACACCATTAATAGATTTTTTTTCCTAAAAGTGAATAATCACAAACAGAAAAAAGAAGCTTAGTACTCCCATGACATATGTGGGTAGTTTTTGCACAACCGACTTAATAAGGACCTCTCTGCCCGGCTAGGCCAACTGGCAACCACCCCACTAGATAAGTCGCTTCGTTAGGCTCAACTAATTTTTTTGGAACCGGCCCTTAGTCATGTGTCCTTTGGTGTTGGGAAGCATGTCGAACCAAAATCGATTTTCATTTAGCAACCTTCATCTATCTGTTAAACATGGAGTAATAAGATTAGTTAAATCATAACAGCCGGATAGTCCCGCGCCTCTCCCGCGAGAGGATGGACGAACCTTAGCCGCCGCCACCTCTCCAGGAAGGGTCTCTTCTTTTCGTGCTCGGCGTGCTCCGGCGTGGGCCTATGCATACAGGCGGCGAATCTGAGCTATGGGGGGGGGTGAGGCGACAGGCCTCTGGCAACGGCGCGGAGGGCTCCGACGGGCGGCTTGCGCTGGCTACGGGCGGCGACGGGTGGTGTCTACTGGGCGCGCCCCAGATCCGTCCATAGGCTCCCAGTTCACATAGGCGGCGCAGCTGCGGTGGTGTGTGCCTGCTAGGGAGCATGGCGCTCTAGATCCGGCGGCTCAGCCCTTGGCAGGCGACGCGAGAGGTGGTGTCGATGGCAGCGTGGCATGGCCTCGTGTAGGCGGCGACCAACCGGTTGCGGGGGCTGCTCCAGCTCGACAGAGTGACCGCGGGTCAGATGGTCTTCGAGGCAACGGCGTGCGATGGGGCGTGCACGACGGAGCAGCGACGCCCCACCGCACGCCGCTGCCTCGAAGACCATCCGACCCGCGGTCCGGTCTGGTCTATGGGAAGGCGCGGGCCAAGGGCGGCTCTGGTGGTGGTGCATGCTTGCGCTGCGATGGTCAAATCTGATCAGCAGGGGACGCGGGCTACGTTGGCTCGGTTAGTTGGCTGGATTTGGAGGTGCGCGTTGTGGTGACGTGGACGCTGCGGTTCGACTGGCGGCATTGGGTGGAGATGTGTGACGCCCCCAAAATCAATCCGTGTACAGTAATCATACACGCAGGGTACACGGCTGAGATTAGGGTGCCACGGTGAGAATATCACAGCACAACACTAAACACAAAAGGATAAACTAATATGTTACAATACCAGGGATCACGAGGATCCAAATACATAAGTCATACAAGCCATAATATCTGAGTACAGACATAGTTAGTCAAGTTTTTCCTTAAGAAGGCTAGCACAAATGACATCAGAGATACAGATCGAAAAGGCGAGGCCTCCTGCCTGGGATCCACCGAACTACTCTTGGTCAACGGGGAACTCGACGTCGTAGTAGTCGCCTCCGGGGTACTCCTGCTCCTGGGCTCCAACGTCGACTGCAGCGGCCGATCAGGAAAAACGAAAAAAGGAAATAAAGCAAAGGTGAGTATCTAGAATACCCGCGAGTCTTACGTCCGCTACTAAGCATTTATGCATTGTATCAAATGGAAAGGGGAGGCTATATATAGTGGACTGCAAGATAGAAATCAGAATAAGGGTAAGAAGCTAGGCCTATCGAAGACTAGCATCTTCCGACGAGTCTTGCAGCATGAGGAGAGAATAGCCAACAATTTATATAAAGCATAAAGTAACAATGCAGCAGAAGTTGCTGCAGCATTGTATAATAGTAAGTTGTAATAATTAGCAATGCCTCCGAGTTCACCTCCTCGACATCCCAGCGAGGAAGAAAAACCCGGAACCATACAGTTTAATAATAATAGTTTGTAGTGGTAAGATCCAGGTTCAGCATAAAGCGTCCTGTTACCGTGGACACGGCTATTCGAATAGATCAATCTTCCCTGCAGGGGTGCACTTCTGTTACACTACAACGCACGGATCTCCAGGGTGGCGGGCACCTTGTTAGGGAACACTCCACCGAGGCTATCCGACACTCCACAACCCATCTTTCAAACTCAACAGAGAGGCCATCCGCCGGTCTAAATCCTAAGTACGCAGGGTCTTGGACCCCAACCCTGACGTACTCCTGCACGGTGCGTGGGTGGCCGGGAAGCCGTAACAAAAACAACACAGCTCGAGCCAAAGAAGACACCGCACTTCCCGACAATCAGCCCGCGGTACTGCTGACGTCTGAAGAGTCCTCGGACGAGACCATGAAGCAGAGGAGCCCATAACTCATTATCCCACGTGTAGGCAGCGCGTACAAGCCAAAAGGCTACTCAAGTCATCCGCCGAACCATTTAGTATTTATTAATTTGCGGGACAACCGTTATCGTTGCCTCGACTTAACTGACCCGCGCACAACGACAGCAGTCAGGACCACCAGTACATCGGTGCCTTCCCTGTCGTCCCACCAAGTCTCTGCGGTTACCAACAAGGTGAACCGTCTCCTTACCTTGTCTCGCGTGTGCTCTTGGTAGAGCTCGACTTTCGTGGTTTGGTAACTCTCGCGGCCAACGATCAGGGGCCAAGCACACCGGTACACTGGTCTTACCCTCCCCGTCGTCCCGTCGCAATACCACTCGCGGGCACCGTTGGGTCGCTCGACTTCTTACCTGAAGGACAGCCGTTGCTCAGGCACCTAGAGAGGCTATACAGATTCAGCAACGAGTGGAGTACAAGGATCACTCCTCGATAGCTCACACTTGATGGTGGCTCGGCAGAGCCGAGGTAGGGGCCTGAGGCGGTGTCTGCATTGTACCGTACCTGTGCAGTTGTAATAAGTTGTATCCGCGTCAATCCCCTGAGTGATCACGGCCCGCTATCTAATCCTAGCTAACAATGCGCAGGGCTCACTGTTGAATATAATATATATTTATATAGGCAGCATAGGGTAAAGGAAGGTATATCAAGGGGCGAAAAAAACAGGCTATGCAATTGAATAGGATTGTGACGTAGCAGCAGCAGTAACAATGCCTAGTGAAAGAAAGTACGGAAAGGTAGGCGATATCTGGGGAAGAGAATGGCTCTGCTTGCCTGGAAGCTCAACTGTCGGGGTACGATCGTCGACGACGTAGTCGTACTCGGCAGCGGTGTAGTCAACGGCAGTCTCGGGGTCTACCGGAGATTAAGGGGGAGAGGAAACAGTAAATACACAACAATCATATACAAACATATGCATGACATGACAGATGAAATGTTTACGGGGTTCTAACGCAGTGCAATGTGTGATGCTCGGAGCGGAAAATCATCCGGGGATGAATTACCAGCTCCGGGTGATTACCGGACAGTGTGTACGGAGGGGGGAGGTATCATGCCGGAGGTGTCGTGGAAATCCAACAAACGTATGGGTGGTGTATCCGTGTTAGTTGAACTATTCTGAACAACTTTCGTGTTCAGAATAAATTCATCCGGATACTTTAACAGTACCGGACAAATCATCGGACAGACGGTCCGGAGGGGGACGATTCGATTCTCGGTACGTTAGAGGGGGGTGGTATACATACGGATAGCGTATTCTTATTCGTTGTATTGTTCTGATCAATTTTCATGTATAAATTTTTTGAATCTGACATACGGATTAAAAGATATTAATTTCTGAAGTTTAAATCATTTTAAAAGATTTTCTGAATTTCTTTTATTATTAAAACAGAAACATTATCCACAAAGAGTTGACTGGTCAAACCTGACATGGGGGTCCCACATGTCAGCCTCACATTTTAAATAAATCATTTTTATTTAATTAAAACAGTAGGGTGGCCCACATGTCAGTGACTAATTTTTATAATTCTATTTATTATTAAATGGTTTACAACTGGGGCCTACTAGTCAGTGTCACAGAGGTAATTATCTAGTTTAATTTGTTTAAACAGCCCAGGGGGCCCACTAGTCAGTGGCTTATTATCTAACTGTTATTTTAACAGAGAGTTTTAAGTGGCTCGGCCCACTAGTAAGTCTAACAGCTAACAGTTTTTATAATTTTCTAACAGTGGCTTAACTAAACAGAGATTAGCACTGACAGGGGATTAGCCAGCGCAGGACCCACCTGTCATAGAGACAGTAATCACTAATAAATTTTAATTAGCCAGAATATTAATTAGAAGGGCTAGGCCCACATGTCAGGGAGCCAAATACTTAACAGTAGTCTAATCTTTAATTAGGAGACTAATCAACAGGGGGGTGTTAGCCACGGCCTGCCCAGGCAGGGACCTTGCCGGCGACTGGGCCAAAACCGGCGATGGGGGGGGGTGGGGGGAAGGCTCCGGCGTGGCCATGGCTAGGTGCAGCGTGGCTGGCGGTTGCTGCGCAGGGGGGGCATGGGTGCGCGGCCAGGGGGCGCCATCGCGGAGCAAAGGAGCTCTGAGCCATGGGCCGAGGCGGCGAGGAGGGGGAAGGGGGAGGCACTCACTTGAGCAGCGGGGGGGAGGTCGCGCAGGGGTCCGGCGTGGCTCGGGGAGGGGGTCGCCGGAGTTGCGGGCTGGGGTGGCGGTCGCGGCGACGCCGGCTCCACCGGAGCTCCTGTGCGGGGGAGGCCGGGCGCGAGGCAGGGAGACGACGGGGGGGGGGGGGATCCATGGGAGAAAGGAGGAGGGGGTGTGGTTCGATCCACAATTCCCGGAGGGGGGGGCAGATATTTAGCCCACACCCGAGTACTGTCGCGACCCCGGCGCGAGCTGGTCGAGGGCGACCATGGCGCGAGCAGAGGAACAGGAAAAGGATGGGGAAAAGAAAGAGGAGGCTGCGGGTGGGCCGGGGGGTGGGCCTTCGCCCCATGCGTTATTTAGTATTTTTTTCATTTTTCTTTTCATTTTGCATTCTGTTCTTTCCTTTTTGTAATTGTTTTTATTGCTTTAATATTTTTTCTCAACATGAAATTGGTTTGTACAATTATGTTGCACCATGTAAGCATACCACAAATTTTTGGGGGGGTTTCAAAAATGTTTTGCTATTTGTTTTAGTGCTGCAACTATTAAATGGTGCTATTTTGCTAGTTGTTTGAATTGTTTGATTTTTCCAGTGGCATAATAAAATACCATAACCACATGGGCAAAGCCCACTGATTATTTGTGATTTAAGAAAAGTGGTAACATAATTTTTGGACAAGCTTATTTGCATCATTATTTTTAATATCAACAAAAAGGCATTTTGGATTTGATTTGATTCAAATTTGATCATGGCATGATTAGCAAAGTGATTGGCAACAGTAATTGTCATTAGCAAAAGATTATTGTTACAGACTCCAAGGGTGTTACAAGATGCGACAACCTCTCTTCTCCTTGGATTGGTCGATGGCTCTACGAGCTGCGATGGCAGCCCGGTCCTAGGGTTTGTGCCCGGGCAGGCCGGATCTGGGCCCGGGGCAGATCGGGGCTCATTCCCGGGGTAGGCAATGCTTGGCTTGTCCTGGGGTGCGCCCGTGGACGGTCTCGTCACGGGTGTGGTGCGCGCTGGTGGTGGCCTTGACACTGTTATTCGTCCTATAGATTGATGTCCTTGACCACGGATTTGGCGTCATGCGAACTCTGGGAGGGCTCGATGGCGGCCGTCGTCAGTCCTAGGATCGTGTCCACTCGCTTCGATATGGGGACTGGATGGGGATGCAGGCGTCGATGCCTCCTACAGTGGAAGGTCAACCAGATCCAGGGACTGAGGCCGGGCACTGAGTGAACACCTATTGTCTACTCGTCCTACCGGGGTTGAGGTGCCGTGAGGTGTGGAGGGTGGCGGTTTCTGGGGGCAGGGATGTCGGGGCGGCGACCCTGGATGGTGGACCACATGGTTGCTTTTCGGCAGACACCATTGTGGTGGTGGTGGCTCTCCCGGGTGTGTGGGCATCGGGTGGGGCAGCGGCGGGTAGCCCAGACATTCCCTCTCTCGTAAAGGCGGTGTCCAAATCTGGATCTAGGGACTAGACCTCCTCGCGCTCCCTTTCGAGGCATCGATGGTACTGATGAGTTGCAGAGAGAACGCTCCATGCCTCAGCACCGGCGATGGCGACACCCGCGGGGTGCCGCGTTCTTCTTGAAGATGACGTCGTAGTTCCTCTCTCTGTGTCAAGGCCCCAGGCGAATGCCTTTGTCCGACTGGACTCGGCAACGGCGACGCTCTGCGTTGTCTTCCCTCTTGAGGGTGTTGCCATGGAGCCTAGGTGTGCTAGGGTGTAGCGTGAGGTTGTGTGTAGTTTTTCTGTTGCTCTCTATTGGTAGCATAGTTTGTGTGCGCCGATTATCTTATGATCGACTGTGTAAGAGGGCTATCTAACCATCTTGTATCATTCGGCTGTGTACCTTATTCGATTTTTTTTATCTATAAAAAGGGCGAAAGACTATTTTCTGGTTAAATCCTAACAGAGAGCTACCAAAGCCGTCTCAATCTTGATGGTCAACGAACCACTTTGACTTCAACCTCGTCAGCAAACCACCTGACCAAATTCACCATTGATGATTTCTGAACAAGAATTGGTTAGATTAGGGGTTTAAGTAAGCCAACTAAAAGAGGGTCAAGGGTTTATGCAAACCATCCATTTCGTCGGGGGAGTAAAATGGATTCTTTTTTTCAATATATTTTTTAATTATGGGATCTTTCGAGGAGTGTCCAGGCCCCTGTGTCGATTTAGACAGCCTGCTGGCATTTGTACAGGTTATGGTACTTTTTCACTCAACGGTAGCATGAGTGTTTTCATCATCATCCATGCTAGACATAAAAGGAGGTAAACCAAACATTTGTCGTGCATTTTACTTCCGAAGCCAGTTGATCTATAAAACTGCACTACTGGCTGCCAAACTAGCTTTAGTTTTCTCTTACTCAACAGTCATGCCGAAAATCAAAATTTTATGTTTTGGGGAACAACAATTTCGAAGAAGTCAATGAACAGCACATACAGCTTATTAAGTTTGCTCATTATCACAAATCACAACGCCTAATAGCTTATATTCTTTGGAATGGTTGTACTCGAGTCTTGACAGGCTCACAGAGATAATGTTAATCAACGAAGACATGGCATTAGTGCGTGTATATTTTTCGTGCTACTAGCTGGAATTGAAAGCATTACTTCTGAATCCTATTCTAAACAATGTTTTGGGCCAGCTTATGATTTTCGAACTTGCCGTCCTCCGTTGAACTTGCCGTGGTTTTATTCTTCTGCCCGGGAAGGTTAATAGTACATTTGTTGACTTCTCAGAGCACTCTTCAACAGACGCGCCCATACGCCGTGCGCTAAAACTCGTATACAGCGCATGGTATCCTATTTTAACGCGCGGCAAAGTAATTTAGTTTTTCAGATGCCGTAAAATTCAGCGGGTTAATACCATAGTTTAGCAAAGACACCAAAGTACAACATAGAACCGTGGACGTCCTCGCCGCGCTTGCCCCGTGGCCGCCCTCGCCGCACCGTGGCCAAGCCCGTGGCCACGCGTGACAGAACCAGTGGCCGCCCGACGCCTGCAACGCCCGTGGCCGCCGCGTCCCTCGCCACGCCCGCCCGTGGCCGCTGCACGTCACTGTCCCTCGCCACGCTCGCCTGTGGCCGCTGCACGTCGTTACAGACGGACGGACGGCCGTCATGCCTGTGCCCGTTGCCGCGCCGCTCGTGCCCGCTGCGCACCGCTGGTCGTGGGTGGCCGCGCCGCTGGCACAGGCCGGACGCGTGCTGTCCGCGCTCGCTGCAGGACGCCAGGCGCCGCCCCGCCGTGGCTGCCGCGCCCAGTCGTGGCCCCGCCCGCCCCACCCGGCCGTGGTCGCACCTGTCGATGGCCGTGGCTACGCTCGCCCCTCCCCACCCGACCGTGGCTACGCCAAGAGCGTCGACGAGGAGATGTGCCAAGGAGTGCCCGTCGGTGGCCATGATTGCGCGTGTTGCCCGGCCGCATTCCAGCTTTTGCCCGCGTGCTGGACGCCTTTTAGAGCGTGTGTGATTATGCAGCGTCTGTTGAAGTGCTCGTTTCCGGTCAGTCGTGTGCTATATGACCGTTTTTAGCGTGCGGAAGTACGTATAACACGCTGAAGATGCTCTTAGGACGACCACGAATGTAACAGTAACAAATTTTATATGGCATATGCCATCCACAAGAGATGCTGCAAAGTGTCACTTTTCAAGGGCACGCATGGTCATGAGAGAAGCATGGTCATGAGAGAAGCCATATGTTCCTTGTGTCGGCGCAACCAAGGTGGGGAAGTATCAGGTGCTCCAACCACTCGTATCATGTGCTCTCGGACCACTCGTATCAGGTGCTAGCTCCAACCACTCTATGCTCCCATGCTCCAACATTCAAAAAATCAAATTTAAATGATTCAAAAAATTCCAAAAACAATTACGGATGTTCACGAGACATATGTCCACATCCCCTAAAAAATTAAATACAAATTTTAAATGCACATGGATAAACAAAAATGAAATTCAACAGGAATAGTGTCACAAAAAACAAGAATAAAAACAACATTATTCACTCTATTTTTTGTCTTTTTTGTTTCTCAAAGTCTATGTTGATGTTGGATTAAAAAAATCAGGGATAACACATACATTTCTTGAGAAAATTCACCATTTTTTTCAGATTTGTTTTTTGACAATTCTAAATTTAATTTTTCATAACATCGAAGCATGGGAGCATATGAAGGTTGGGAGCACTAGATATATTCTCCCCCATCCCAAGGTTCCCAGTGTCCTTCCATGTATGATCCATGTAAAAATGGACACTATTGTAAGCTCGAAAGAAAAACTATTCAATGTAACAGTGTCAAATATCTACAATGTTTCATTTCCAGATCAGTGTCAAATATCTACAATGTTTCATTTCTAACAGATATGGTGATGATCTGTGGGGATGAGAGGCTTCCTATCTTAGTCAGTGGCGACTTCAACATGATTAGACGGCGGGAAGAAAAGAATAATGATAATTTCGATGCTAGGTGGTCTTTTATGTTCAATGCCATTATTGAAAGTCTAGATCTAAGAGAGATAGACCTCACCGGCAGACAATACACTTGGGCTAATTACCTTGAAAATACGACTTACGAGAAGCAAGATCGGGTTCTTACTAGTGTGGATTGGGATCATAAATTTCCCTTGGTGACAGTGCGAGCGTTACAAAGAGGGCTTTCAGACCATACTCCCCTTCTTGTTGACTCAGGGAATGCGACCCATGTAGGCAACAAAAATACCTTCTCTTTCGAACTAGCATGGTTTGAAAAGGAGGGACTCCTCGACTTGGTAGCCAGAGAATGGGCCAAAGAGAACAGGGGTCATTCTAGCATTGAGAGATGGCAGTTCAAAATTCGACACTTGCGACAGTTTTTAAGGGGATGGGCAAAAAATGAAAGCGGCAATTATAAAAAGGAAAAAAAGATAGACTTCTCTATCTCATTAATTATTTAGACTTAAGAGCAGAGGTTCATTCGCTAAATACGGCTGATCAGCTTGCTAAGCGGGAGGCTGAGAAGAAGCTTCAAGAACTGCTTAGAGAAGAGGAAATGAAATGGGCACTTCGAGCAAAGGTGCGTCAGGTCATACAAGGGGATAATAATACTCAGTTTTTTTCATTTGATAGTAAATGGAAAACACAGGAGGAAAAAGATCATTCAGCTAGAACAAGATGAAGGAACTATCACTGGGCATGAGAATCTAAAACTATATATTTCTGAATTCTACAAAAAGCTTTTTGGGCCACTTGATGAGAACTTTGTCTCTTAGATGAGCGTTCAGTTGAGGATATTCCTCAATTAAGGACAGATGAGAATGAGGTTCTATCGGCTCCGTTTACAGAGAAGGAGGTGTTTCAGGCCATATCGCAAATGAAAAATAACAAAGCGCCGGGGCCCGATGGATTTCCTGCAGAATTCTATAAGAGATGTTGGGGTATAATTAAAGGGGACCTTTTACCCATGTTCCATGATTTCTTTTGTGGCCAGCTTAATCGTTTTCAACTCAATTTTGGTACTATCACGTTGCTACCAAAAAAAGAGGAGGCTATACGCATTGAGCAGTTCAGACCGATATGCCTGCTCAATGTTAGTTTCAAGATTTTTTCTAAAGTTGATACAAATCGGCCCACCCAAATCGCACATATGGCCGTTCAACCCTCTCAAACAACTTTCATGCCAGGAAGACATATCCTAGAGGATGTGGTCGTTCTTCATGAAACGCTTCATGAGATCCATACGAAGAAGTTGGATGGTGTCATCTACAACAGTTTTTGCGTATGAAGGGATTCGATGAAGCCTGGAGGCGACATGTTCAATCTTTCACGCAAAAGGGAAGCGTTGGAATAAAAGTTAACGATGACATAGGTCATTATTTCCATACGCACAAGGGACTAAGACAAGACGATCCAATGTCCCCGATCCTGATATTGTCGCTGATATGCTTGCTATTCTAATTGGTAGAGCCAAAGAGGATGGTCAAGTGGGTGGGCTAATTCCTCATCTTGCGGATGGAGGAGTATCCATTCTGCAGTGTGCGGATGACACTATCATTTTTATGGAACATGACTTGGCTAAGGCCAGAAATATGAAGCTAGTGTTGTGTCTCTTCGAACAACTGTCTGGTTTAAAGATACATTTCCATAAGAGTGAATTGTTCTATTTTGGACAAGCTGTGGAAGAACAGGATAGTTATAAACAGTTGTTCGATTGTGGATTAGGGAGTCTCCCATTCAGTTACTTGGGGATCCCAACACACCATCCAAAGCTTGCCAATAGAGAATGGAAGTGTATCGAAGACAGATTCGAGAAAAAGCTTAGTTGTTGGAAGGGTAAACTGATGTCATATGGTGGTCGGTTAATTTTGATTAACTCTGTACTGACAAGCATGCCAATGTTCCTGTTGTCCTTCTTTGAAGTGCCAGTAGGAGTACGGAAAAGATTGGACTTTTATCGTTCTCGTTTCTTCTGGCAAGGTGACGAGAATAAATCGAAATACAGATTAGCTAGGTGGGACATCATATGTCGACCGAAGGACCAAGGTGGCCTAGGTATCGAAAATCTGGAGGTTAAAAATAGATGTTTGTTAAGTAAATGGATCTATAGACTATTAGTGGAAGATGGGGGTATGTGGATTCAGATTTTACGAAACAAGTATTTGCACACTAAGACTCTGGCACAAGTGACGTCAAAATCGAATGATTCTCCCTTCTGGAAGGGACTAATGAAAGTAAAAGTAGCCTTTTCAATAGATCCAAATTCGTTGTTGGAGGTGGTGAATCCATCAGATTTTGGGAAGACACATGGCTAGAGCAGACGCCTCTCGCCATGCAATATCCAAATCTTTATAATATTGTGTAAAGAAAACAAAATTTTGTCAGCTCGGTTATGGGTACGATTCCGCTAAATATTCAGTTTAGACGGTCTCTTGTGGAAGAACGTTAGATTAGTTGGCTTCATCTGGTGCGTAGATTGATGGAGGTCAATCATACAGATCATCCTGATAGAGTGATATGAAAACTGAAAGTGCAATATATCGACCAGAGGGGGGTGAATGGGAGATTTTCAATTTTACTACCAGATTTTGCTTTTCTTCAGGACTGAAGCAATCATGAGGCTGAAGAAGTAACCAAAATCATGAAGAAATAAAACTTCACAGAATGTAATCATTAGGGCAGCTCATCATAACGCAACAGGAATAAATCAATTCGGATAAGCAGAAGTGCTTCAGATGCATAGTATGATGACAAAGAGCAGAGGGAGAGCTGAAGCATAAGAAGTCAACATAGCAAATACTGAAGCTTAAGAGGTTGAAGAGATAGCACCAGAGATTAAAGACATTGGTTTGGTAGACCAGTTCAGGTTGCTGTGACAACTCTACGTCTGGTTGGAGAGGCTGAAATTCAACTCAGAAGACATAGTCTTCACCTTGTTCTCCTTGAACTAGAGTCCTCAGACTCCGTCCAATAACTCAGGTGAGTCTTCAAGGTAGACTCCTGAAACCTTCACAGACTCAGTCACTCCGGGAAGTCACAATTGCATCTTGACTTCCTCAGACTGAAGACTTCTACACCGGCTGGAAGATCACAGTCTTCAAGAGTAAAAAGCTTCGGATCACTCGAACCGACTTCCTCAGAAATGCTCAACTACTCAGGCTGGTGGTTTTCCTCACATAGGTTCTTCAGTTTCCTCAGAGGTGGGGTGCTCTCAAATGACAAGTGTCAGTTTTTCTCTCGGAGCAGCCAACCCACAAATGGGGCTGGGGGTGGCTATTTATAGCCGCGGAGCAACCCGAGGTGAAAGGACATAAATTCCCATGCATGCAATTACTCTCATGCCCTCGGAAATGACCGTTGCTAGACAGGTTCTAGCCTCTCACCACCCAACACGTGGCACGGTCAAAGTATTCTCTCTCCTCACAATTTTCAGAAGAATCGCACTGGCGATCTTCAGACTCCTCAACCGAAGTTAGTTACCTCAGTGTCCTGAAGAACAACGTCTCAGACACCCGAGGACTGAACTTCTACTGCAGGAGATTTCCTCAGGGTTTTTCTTCAGGATTCCTAATTGAGCACTTCCTCAGAAATACAGAACTCATTTTCCTCAACCCCTCCAACAGTGCGGTGATTTCCTACGACTCAAGAAGTATAAAAAAGTCTTAGCGAAGACTACGCTTCAACTTCGTATTCGGCGCGAACGTCCTCAGGATCGTCCTCAGCTTCAGCTTCAACCGAACGCTTTAGGATCCTGATTCCTCAGGATTTCGCGCAACTTCATTCTTCAGGAAACGCACCGATTTCTCCAATGTTCCTCAACATTTTGGGGGGTCGACATTGGTGGTTAAACACCTCATCAGGGACTGTTCTCCTGTGTATACTCACAAACACATCAGTCCCTTAACCGTTTTGTCATCAAACTCCAAAACCTCAAGGGGAGGGCACTTGATGCACTTACAATCTCCCCTTTTTGGTGATTTGATGACAATCAGGTTAAGCTTCAACGGGGATAAAATTATGAGTTTGAAGAATAAAAACTTCGAAGAACATTTGTATCATTAAGCTGGATATAATGAAGCTCCCCCTGAGGATATGCATATGAGTTGAAGAATGTTTAATATCTAAAGCATTTTGAGGTATATGAGGAGCTCCCCCTATATCCAGGCATTTCTGAAGCAGTGCATGTTATGAAGTGTTTGAGGAATTTAAACAACGCACTGAGAGAAGTGTTTGCAGAGATAATCATATGCATATATGATAAACTTGAGGAAATAGCATGAGGTAACTGAAGAATAGTATCAGGCAAACACCAAAATTACAGTTTACAACTCGTTACAAAAAAATCTGAAGAACGAGAGTTGTAACTGAAGAACCCCATAACTAAAACCCGCTTGAAGACTAACAGATTTCTCCCCCTTTGTCATAAAATGAACAAAAAGGGAAAAACTGAAGCTAACGCCCCTTTGAAGTTGCTTCAAGGCAGAGGTGAGGTACGCCTGAGGCAATCCGTTGCAGTGTGAGGGCAGGCAGCTGTGTCTTCAGCTTCTTCAGCAGTCATCTCCTGGTTTGAAGAATAAGAATCCATGGCCGGAGGAGGAGTTGTGCAGCGTCTGAATTGCCTCGGGGGTTTGATTGCAGGAATCGGAGGCTTTTGAAGATCCAAGTTTGCAAGGTCTTCAGGGGTGATTACTTATTTCATCAAGGCATCGAGATGTTGATATGTATGATGAGTGTACTGATGCACTTTCTTCACTGAAGAATGCGTTTGAGCCATGTAGCTGAGTATTTCAGAAAACTGACGCTTCACCCAGTCATGATTTCGGTCAACCTTCTGATGAAGACTAATCAGAAGCTCTCGGTCAGTCATCACTCGAGCCTGAGTCGTATCCTCAGTAGAGGCATGAGTTCTTGTTTCATCAGTAGTGCGAGACTGAGGATGACGAATGTTTCCACCAAGGGAATTGGTCGGGAGAACTTCTTCATAGAATATGCCTTTGCCCTTGTTATTTGAAGCAATCGTATGCTGAAGCACTTCGACAGGCGGCAAATATGTCCTATGATTCGGGTGATCAGGTTGAAAATCAATACCAGTCGTGGCTCGGATGAGCTTCATGATCTATGGCGCGTATGGCTTCAGGATATGAGGATTCTGTGCTGCATCAACCAGATTTCTGAAGAAGAAGTCAGGAACGTTGATTGGCCCAGACATGCAGAGGTTGTGGAGTATGTTCTTCATGATGCCAATGACTTCTTCAGCAGAGGATTCATAGCCTTTAATGGGGCAGAAGGTCTTCGCCAGAATCCGATACAATGTACTTGGCAGATACAGAAGCTCAGAAACTGGAAACTTTGTGCGAGCTGGGGCTTCAGGGGCCTGAGGCTTCATGAGCATGTTCATCAGGTCATCTCGAAGAATTTGAGACCCATAGGAGCATGCAGTTGGGGAAGTGCACTGAGGCAACTCAAGAATGTCAATTGCTTCAGGAACAGTGATGGTGTAGTGATGATGCTCAGTCATCCACTCGAGGACCTAGGTGTTGATATCCAGAGGATCTCCTGAAACATACAAAGTTGCATAAAACTGAAGCACAAGCTCTTCATTCCAGTGGATGCATTCGGAGCAGAACTGAAGCAGCTTGGCATGATGCAGATCCTGAAGCACACTGTTGAAGCAGGGAAGGGCTTCCATATCCATTAGAGAAATATGCTTGTGAGGAAACAGTTTGTTTTGCTTATAGAGAACAGAAGCATAATAGTTCTTCTGAGTGGCTGTCCAGAACCTCAGCAGCTTTCGAGGTGGAGCAGAATGATATGGATTTTGAATCCCCTCTTGGAAGAAACTCATGGCATTGAAGAAATCAGCAGCATCGAAGCTTGGGGTATCATCAGCTTCAAGGTCACGGAAGAATGGTTGCTTCTGCTTCGGACACAAGGACCGAGCTGGAACTGGGCCTTGAGTTTGTGGAGGCGCTTGAGGCACGTCAATCTGAAGAGAGGCTTGAGGCTGAGGTGGATCCGCTGCAGATGCTTCAGGCACAGATGTGTTGAGGTCCTTGGGAAGACGAGGTGATGTGGCCTGTTTGTCTTCAGAGCCATCCTTTGAGGCTTCAGCATGAGCATTTGTACTGTTTTCTGCTTCAAGAGGAGCATTTGTGCTGTGCTCGGCTTCAGCTTCAGTTTCAGCAGCGGGGGGATCGGGCTTAGGATCAGCAGTGGTAGTGTCAACAGCATCAGTATCAGTAGTAGTGGTTGCTGCAGCATCAGTATCAGCAGCAGAATTTGTGGGAGTACTTGTGGCTTCTGGGTCATCAGCATCAGACGCTGAGGACGATGCACCCACTGATTCTTCAGACTGCAGAGAAGTATCAGGAAGCACCTCGGTCACGGTGTTGGAGTGAGGCTCAGGTGAGAAGATAGTATGAGTGGGCGAGTTGGTCAGCCCATAATCCTCATCATGGACGCGAGGAGTTCCATGATCCATAATGTCGACGTCCATGTCTTCAATCTCAGTTATAGTCGGTGGCGGTGGGGACGTAGGAGTTGGAAAAATGGGTGTTGCAGCAGGGGGTGGAGTGAAGACGATTAAGCTGCGCTGAGGATTTGGAGGTGGAGTTGAGGCAGAAGTATTGAGAACGGTGGTATCAGCGGCCTGTGATGTTGGAGGAGCTGAGGAAAGTGGTGTAGCATCAATGGGGTCCTCAACAGTGGGTTTCTTCGCAGCAGGTGGAGTTGAGGGTTGGGCTTCAGGCAGACGCTTGAGGCTTTTGGCAGAGGCATCAGTGGGTACTGAGGAAGCGGGCTGACGAAGCTTCATCAACTTTGCCATCTGGTGTGAGATCCGTTCCTTGGATTTGCCAATATACGCACGATTGGCAGCGAACTCAATGTTGAGGCGTTGAAATTCACATTGATGCTCTGTAAACTCCTGAGGAGTAACTTCAGTGATAGGTTTCTTCTTGAAGTCACTGAGGACTTTCTTCAGTTTGGCCTTCAACTGTTTCTGAAGATCTCGTTGATGAATATCATTTATGAGGAACTGTTGAACATAGAATTTGATGTCTTTAGAGATGTCCAAATCATCAAGAGGAGTGTCAGGCTTGACAGACCAAATTTCAATGTACTCCAAGATCTTCTTGGGATCAAGGAGAAGCGGGATTTCTGAACCCGTTGCTTCAGCATTGCGTCTGGCCGCAACACGCACATATTCAATCTTATCAGCTTCAGTAGCGACGAAGCCGGACAAATCCTCAAATTCATCTTCATCATCAGATGTTTGAGGAGTATGATGAATGGCGCCACGCATAGCAGTTTTCTTCGGTGAGGGGCGTGGGCCGCGTTGAAGAACAGTTTTGGTCTTCAGCTGAGACTGAGGCATTGTGGTGGAGGCCTCAGGAGCATTACCAGATTCATCTGTGCGTATCCTTGAGGAGGGGGCAGCACCAGCCGTGCGTTGACATGAGGAACCGACAACATGAGGCTTAGCTGAGGACTGCATGGAAGGCTTGATGCCAGCAGCCTTTTTGCGGTGCTGAGGCTGAGGTTGTGGCCTGGGTTGAGACTGATCCTGAGGCGGAATCTGTATTGATGCAGTCAAGTCACGAACCAGATCCTTGACACAGCTGCGACTGCGCTTGAGGTACTGCTCATATGCCACAGGAAAGTCATCAGGGGTGTGCATTGTTGTGGGATCAGGAATGACTCCAGGAGCCGGTGGAGGTCGAGCCTTGATACCCAAGGTCTTTAGCGACGGATTAACGGCAAACATTTCCTCATGTTGAGGATTAAGCCATTGATAGGCCACCCAACGCTTGGCCCATTCCCTCGTGATCTTCTGTACCCGTTTCTTACATTCATCAGCGGTTTCTCGTTCGGGAGTCTTCAGCTTCTCATAGAGATCAGGAGGCAAGTCTTTAGCGGTATCAGTGTGCTTACGCCGAGGAGCCATTTTCTTCAGCTGAGGAGACTGAGGAATTGTACGTTCGAGCTGAGCTGCAAATGAAGTGAGACTATGAGAACCATACGATTCCTCAGCAGACATGTACCTGTGACAGAATTAAGTTGCGAGGGAAGTGGGGTACGGTTATATGCGTTCATGAGGAATAGGCTGAGGAAAACAAAGGAATGAGGCATAGGTATAGGTCTCAGAAAGCTAGCAGTACAGTTGAGGATTAACTGGCTTGAGGACACAACAGTACTGAGGAATAATACGCTGAGGAATAAGCCACTGAGGAATAAGCATACCAGACTTGAGGCGAAAGCTGAGGAACAACGAGTCTTCGTCCCCGGCGACGGCGAACTCCGGCGACGTTAGCACACGAGCTTGAGGAGCTCAAGGGCAGCGGCGCGAGAGGGAGAGGAGCGGTGGGGGAAATGACCGGGGGAGGTAGAGGGCTATTTATAGAGGGGTGAAAGCTGAGGGGTTGCGAAATTTGTGGACCAGATAGCCCCTGATTGTTGGGATCCTCAGTGGATATCTTAATGGTGGATAAGCACGACGTGCGGTAAAATCGTAAAAAATTTAAGACGGTTGTAACAGAAAATCCGTGATTTGAGGAACTTGAGGACAAGGGCTGAGGATGAAGACAAATGGTCTCAGGCTGATGAATGCAGACTTATGGTCTCAGCCTGAGGAATACATGTTTTCCAGATGAACGCATATGAGATAGACAGATTAGATAAGTGAGCACAGAGGGACGGGTCCGATCACGTTCACCTAGATGAAGAAGCAAAAGTTGAAAAGCAATAACTATAGGTGAACGCTGTTGAGGACAAACACGGTAATCATCAGTAATGAAGACTTCAAATCCTGAGGAAGTGGAGAAACAACAAATCCTGAGGAAGTTGAGGAACAACAAATCCTGAGGTGTTTGGACGGTGGCGCTACCCACCTTATAGGGAATGAGACACTTGATACCATACAATTGTCGTATGGATCTTGAGTTAATTCCACGTTAATTTCTTCACACTTAGCAAGGTAGTTCCTCATGATTTGAGGAGTACGACGCATCGTGTGTTGTACATCAGGATTCTTCAATATTGTTTAAGCGTTAGGATGTGTGTCCATTCACTGGACGTTTGAGGAATCTAAGATATTTAGCTCACACCTCAGAGTGCTAAATCGTTTCTCATCCAAAGGCTTAGTGAATATATCAGCAAGTTGGTCTTCAGTCTTCACGTGGCTGATGACGATGTCTTCCATCAATACATGATCCCGAAGAAAGTGATACCGAATCTCAATATGATTCGTCCTCGAGTGCTGTACTGGATTCTGAGATACCTTGATGGCGCTCTCATTGTCAAATAGTAGTGGTACTTTCTTCAGGTTGATGCCGTAGTCCTTCAGAGTTTGCTTCATCCAAAGAAGCTGTGAGCAGCTAGCACCAGCAGCAATGTATTCAGCTTCAGCAGTGGAGAGGGATACGCAGTTCTACTTCTTCGATGACCAACACACAAGAGAACGTCCGAGGAAATGACATGTTCCTGAGGTAGACTTCCGATCCACTCGATCTCCAGCATAATCTGAGTCTGAGTACCCAACGAGATCCAGCTGTGTGCCTTTTGGATACCATAAGCCTAGCGACGGGGTGTGAGCCAAATATCGAAGAATTCGTTTCACCGCTTGGTGATGCGATTCCTTAGGTGCCGCTTGGAATCGGGCACACATGCAAACGCTCAACATTATATCAGGCCTAGATGCACATAGATATAGCAGAGAACCTATCATGGAGCGGTATACCTTTTGATCGTAGTCCTTGCCATTTTCATCAGGGCCAAGTTGTCCATTTGTGGGCATCGGTGTCTTGATGCCCTTGCAGTCTTGCATCCCGAATTTCCTCAGGCACTCCTTGAGGTACTTCTCCTGAGAGATGAAGATGCTGTTGCGTTGTTGACGAATTTGGAGCCCTAAGAAGAGTTGGATCTTCAGTTCGCCCATCATGGACATCTGATACTGTTCACTCATCAAGAATGCAAATTCTTCACTGTATTTCTTGTTAGTGCATCCAAATATTATGTCATCAACATAAATTTGACATATGAATAATGCATCATCATATCGTTTTGTGAAAAGAGTTGGATCGAGGGAACCAGATTTGAAGCCCTTGCTGATGAGGAAGTCCCTTAGTGTGTCATACCAAGCCCGAGGGGCTTGCTTCAGTCCATAGAGGGATTTCTTCAATCTTTACACCATATCAGTCTTCTTTGCGTCTTCAAAACCTGGAGGTTGAGCAACATATACTTCTTCCTCGATATTACCATTGAGGAAAGCACTTTTCACATCCATTTGATATAACTTGATATTATGATGGTTAGCAAATGCAAGCATAATACGAATGGACTCAAGTCTAGCAACAGGAGCGAAAGTTTCACCGAAGTCGATCCCCTCGACTTGAGTATATCCTTGGGCTACGAGACGAGCTTTGTTTCTGATGAATTGTCCATCTTCATCGAGTTTGTTGCGGTAGATCCACTTCGTGCCGATGACATTGTGAACTCGAGGATCAGGACGTTTGACTAGTTCCCAAACATCATTCAGTTTAAACTGAAGAAGTTCGTCTTGCATTGCCTGAATCCATTCCGCTTCTTGGAATGCCTCGGTGACTTTGGTGGGCTCTGAAATTGATACAAACGAGAAATGCCCACAAAAGTTAGCTATACGATTAGCTCTTGCACGAGTAAGAGGACCTGGTAGGTTGACGTCAGCGAGGATTTTGTCCACTTGAACTTCATTTGCCACACGAGGAAGTCGAGGAGGGTGATCTTGAGGCGCATCTTCGTCACTGCTGTCAGATTCATTTGCATCAGCTTCAGGTGCATCAGGAGGTTCAGGGGTATCAGGAGCCTCAGGATCAGGATCGTCATCAGGATTATTTGCATTAGGATTTGGATGTTCTTCAGGAGCAGGAGGTATGTGGATTTCTTCAGGATGATCCACAGGAATGATATCACCAGCACCCATCTTCTTGATCTGTTCTTCAGGTGGTGCTTCACCTAAATCATGTGGCAGGTGCTCTCTTTGGGAGCCATCAGATTCATCAAATCGCACGTCTACAGTCTCAACAATTTTATAATGACTAATATTGAAGACTCTGTAGGTGTGCGAGTTGATACCATAACCAAGCATGAAACCCTCCCATGCTTTGGGTGCAAATTTGGACTGGTGATGAGGATCACGAATCCAGCAAGGTGCACCGAATACCTTGAAGTAACTTACATTGGGTTTCTTACCGACCATTAACTCGTATGATGTTTTATTGAAGAACTTGTGAAGATACACTCGATTGACGATGTGGCATGCAGTGTTGATTGCTTCAGCCCACCACTTGAGTGGAGTATTGTACTCAGCCAGCATCGTGCGAGCCATCTCGATGAGGGTTCGGTTCTTCCTCTCAACAACTCCATTTTGCTGAGGAGTGTAAGGCGCAGAGAATTCATGAGTGATTCCCGAGTCATCGAGGAATTCTTCCACACCGAAGTTCTTGAACTCAGTGCCGTTGTCGCTTCGAATGTGCTTGATCTTCAGGTTGTAGTTGTTCATGACTCGGAGGGCGAAGCGATTGAGGATTGCTGGGGTTTCTGACTTATAGAGAAGAAAATGTACCCAAGTGTATCGTGAGAAGTCATCAACAATAACAAGACCATACATATTACCTCCAAAGCTTGAATACTTTGGAGGACCGAATAGATCCATGTGAAGCAATTCCAGAGGTCTTGTAGTAGTCATGATGGTCTTGGCAGGATGCGTGGCCTTGGTCATCTTTCCAGCTTCGCAAGCACCACATAGTCGGTCCTTCTTGAATCTGATTTCCTCAATTTCGAGGACATGTTTCTTCAGTACCAGCTTCTGGAGATTCCTCATTCCAGCGTGGACGAGTCTTCGATGCCATAGCCAGCATTCTGAAGCTCGTGCCATGAGGCATGTAGCAACCTGAGGACCTTCAGAGAAATCTACAATATATAGATCACCTTTCCTAACTCCACTGAAGACAATGGAGTTATCGCTAACCATATAGACAATACAACCATATTTTCCGAAGACAACAACGAGATCAAGATCACAGAGCATAGATACAGACATCAAGTTGTATCCAAGTGATTCAACAAGCATGACTTTATCAATGTGTTGGTCTCGAGAGATAGCTACTCTGCCGAGACCCAATACCTTACTTTTACCTTTATCAGCGAAGGTGATGGTTTTCTTTGAAGAAGGACTCAATGATGATTCCATAAGAAGGCTTCTGTCACCATTCATGTGATTTGTACATCCACTTTCCATCACCCATTCAGTCTTTCCCTTGGAGGACTTGGCCATGAAGCAGAAGGAAGGGGTTGTGTCTTCAGCTTCATCATCAACATGTGATAGACCAGATTCCTCAGTGCTGAAGATTGACTTTGAGACAAGCGTCGTGGCAAGAGCCAGACCGGCCACACCCTCAGATTCTTCAGATTCTTCTTCCTCAACATCAGGGTTGGAACCAGATTCTTCCGAGTCCAATTCTTTTCCGAGATATGCGCGAGCCTTACGGGAACTGCTATTCCTGTATCCAGCAGACTTTGAGGATCTTGAAGATTTCTTCTTAGTCTTTTCATCAGAACTGTCATCTTTCCCTTTCTTCTTCTTCTTCAGTCTAGCTTCCTTTTCCCATAGAGGACACTCAGCGATGTAATGCCCAGGTTTCTTGCACTTGTGGCAGACTCTCTTTCTTGCTTCGACAGAGTCATCATCTTTGCTTTTTCTTGAGGACGATCTTGAGGAATTTCCGAAGCGATTCTTCTTCGTGAATCTTTGGAACTTTCTGGTGAGGAGAGCAAGTTCACGGCTGAGAGTTTCAGGATCATCAGTATCAGCCTCAGACTCTTCATCAGAGGACACTCTTCGAGCTCTAGCTTTTAGCGCGCGGACCTTAGGCGTGGAGCTGTATAAATCTCGTTTTTTAGAGAGCTTTAGTTCATGAGCATTGAGGCGTTCGAGAATATCCGCTGGATCCAGAGTCTTGAAGTTAGGCCTTTCTTGAATCATCAGCGATAGGAACTCGAATGAGTCATCGAGTGACCTCAGTAGTTTCTTCACAACTTCATGATCTGTGATATCAGCGGCACCCAGTGCTTGAAGTTCATTGGATATGTCAGTGAGTCTGTCAAAGGTTTGTTGCACGTACTCATTGTCCAGCCTCTTGAACCTGTTGAAGAGACTGCGGAGTGTATCAACCCGTGAGTCTCGTTGAGCAGAGACTCCTTCATTGACTTTAGACAGTCTTGTCCATATCTTCTTTGCAGTATCCAGATCACTGATATGGTTGAACTGAGCCTTGTTGAGATGACCACCAATGATGCTTCGAGCTTTTGCATCAAGCTGCCAGTTCTTCTTGACAACTTCAGGAGCAGTCATCAGATTTGCTTCAGGAATGCCTTGATCAACAATATCCCACAGATCCTTGTCAATGGCTTCAAGATGCATCCTCATCTTGTTCTTCTAGTATGGATAGTCTGTCCCGTCGAAGATGGGGCAGTTTGAGGCAACACTCATTGTACCTGAGGTCGACATAACTAAAACTCCAGGTGGTTAAACCGAATCACACAGAACAAGGGAGTACCTTGCTCTGATACCAATTGAAAGTGCAATATATCGACCAGAGGGGGGTGAATGGGAGATTTTCAATTTTACTACCAGATTTTGCTTTTCTTCAGGACTGAAGCAATCATGAGGCTGAAGAAGTAACCAAAATCATGAAGAAATAAAACTTCACAGAATGTAATCATTAGGGCAGCTCATCATAACGCAACAGAAATAAATCAATTCGGATAAGCAGAAGTGCTTCAGATGCATAGTATGAAGACAAAGAGCAGAGGGAGAGCTGAAGCATAAGAAGTCAACATAGCAAATACTGAAGCTTAAGAGGTTGAAGAGATAGCACCAGAGATTGAAGACATTGGTTTGGTAGACCAGTTCAAGTTGCTGTGACAACTCTACGTCTGGTTGGAGAGGCTGAGATTCAACTCAGAAGACATAGTCTTCACCTTGTTCCTTGAACTAGAGTCCTCAGACTCCGTCCAATAACTCAGGTTAGTCTTCAAGGTAGACTCCTGAAACCTTCACAGACTCAGTCACTCCGGGAAGTCACAATTGCATCTTGACTTCCTCAGACTGAAGACTTCTACACCGGCTGGAAGATCACAGTCTTCAAGAGTAAAAAGCTTCGGATCACTCGAACCGACTTCCTCAGAAATGCTCAACTACTCAGGCTGGTGGTTTTCCTCACATAGGTTCTTCAGTTTCCTCATAGGTGGGTTGCTCTCAAATGACAAGTGTCAGTTTTTCTCTCGGAGCAGCCAACCCACAAATGGGGCTGGGGGTGGCTATTTATAGCCGCGGAGCAACCCGAGGTGAAAGGACATAAATTCCCATGCATGCAATTACTCTCATGCCCTCGGAAATGACCGTTGCTAGACAGGTTCTAGCCTCTCACCACGCAACACGTGGCACGGTCAAAGTATTCTCTCTCCTCACGATTTTCAGAAGAATCGCACTGGCGATCTTCAGACTCCTCAACCGAAGTTAGTTACCTCAGTGTCCTGAAGAACAACGTCTCAGACACCCGAGGACTGAACTTCTACTGCAGGAGATTTCCTCAGGGTTTTTCTTCAGGATTCCTAATTGAGCACTTCCTCAGAAATACAGAACTCATTTTCCTCAACCCCTCCAACAGTGCGGTGATTTCCTACGACTCAAGAAGTATAAAAAAGTCTTAGCGAAGACTACGCTTCAACTTCGTATTCGGCGCGAACGTCCTCAGGATCGTCCTCAGCTTCAGCTTCAACCGAACGCTTCCGGATCCTGATTCCTCAGGATTTCGCGCAACTTCATTCTTCAGGAAACGCACCGATTTCTCCAATGTTCCTCAACATTTTGGGGGGTCGACATTGGTGGTTAAACACCTCATCAGGGACTGTTCTCCTGTGTATACTCACAAACACATCAGTCCCTTAACCGTTTTGTCATCAAACTACAAAACCTCAAGGGGAGGGCACTTGATGCACTTACAAAAACTCACATCTTCTGGGGTTTTTTCTGTTAAATCTATGTATATGAATTTGATCAACACCGGAACGATCCCCAAGTCGCTTAATATTTGGAAAGTGAAAGTACCCTTAAAAATAAAGGTGTTCATGTGGTTTGTCCACAAAGGGGTTATTTTGACCAAAGAGAACTTGGCAAAACGTGGATGGGCTGGTAGCAAAATGTGTTGTTTTTGCGATCAAGAGGATACAATACAACATTTGTTTATCAAGTGCCAGTTAGCTCGGTTACTTTGGCGTTCTTTGCATGTGACCTTCAATGTTAGTCCTCCTCACAACGTAGATCATCTTTTTGGAGATTGGTTGAGTGGGGTAGAGTCCAATATAGCGGCACACATTCGAGTTGGCGTGTGTGCATTAATTTTGGCTCTATGGTTATGTCGTAATGATGTTATATTTAACAGGTTAAATATAAAAAAAATGCAGGTTATCTTCAGAGCATCGGGGTTGATCCGTACGTGGTCATTACTCAGCACTGCGGGAGCCAAGGAGCTTTTGGATATTGGGTGCAGCCGCTGGGAGACGGTAGCACGGGTTATTTACAACCGGTTTGGATGGCGGTCCAATAATAGGATAGATGCATAGGTTTCTAGTCCTATTTTTGCCGGTTGTGGCCATATTTTTTCTTGAGACTTAAGGTGTATCGAACATATTCACTTCGTTTAATAAGATGGTTGCATGCATCATTTTGATACAGAGGCCGGGGGTAAAACCTCCTTTTCCAAAAAAAAGGTTTGATTGGCAAACACTAGGAAAAACTAAAATAAATAATATTAGTCTTATTTTAGTCAGACTAGGCTAGGCACATCTCCATTCTTTGTGGCATTTCCCCAATTTCTTGATGCAGACCACATATATATTTTACTCTAAACGTGCTCAGCACATCAACGTGATGATAATATATATTCATTTTGGAGTTGACCGAGCGGTGGTTTCTTGTGCAGCTACAAGAGGTTGAAAGGAACTAGTACTGTACTACTTTAGTGTTGTTTTACTCATCGGACATTTTTTGAAAAAAGAGAATATATTAATATCGAAAAGTTATCAATTACACCCGGCCTCTGCAACTACGCAATGCCCAAAAGACAGTACGAATGCAGTTAGCCAAACAAAAAATAAAAAGAAGCTAGAAAAATAAAAGTCCCGCTATAGTGTTCTGGTCCTTATAGCAACAGCACAAACACCGCCAAGACAACACCCGAAGTTCGGATTCTCCAATAGCGATGCCTTCATGAAGGAAATAGTGCAGAGGCACCGTCGCCGCCTGATCATGGATCATGGATTTTCACCCTGAAGAAAGTTCTCTCTCTCAAAGCAATGCCTACACAAAGTCATTGCCAGGCACAACCAATTAATGTCAGATCTTGGATTTTCACCCCGAAAGATAAGATGTTGAACTCATCGTTCCGGACATGGACTTGATCTTGAATTTTACCCATTTGGTAACATGCTAGTAATAGGTAATGACATGGAAGTAATTTTAACATATTAGCAAAATTTAACACTTTTGTGTATACGTCAGTGGTAAAAGAAAAACTTACGAACTTTGTAACTCCAGATATGTGAAAAATATCAATTATCTAACTCCACATATAATACGATAATATATTATGGTTAGTTGGTTTTTGTCCCTTTGGCTGACTTTGTAGTTAACCCCTGATGTTGAGATAATCTTGTTGCTTCTTAAATTAATTCAGTTGTTTCCAGACATGTCTATATAACAAGTTTCTTCCTTCTAAATCCATCGCCACATCGTGTTCTTCACTTCTCATAGCTAGCCTGGGGCTTGGCTCGTCTATCCAGCTCTAAATGGCTAGTAGCAGTAGTTCTGCGGACGACGGCGCACGCCAGAACCACGCCGACAAGGACAAGCTGGTCACCGTTCTGAGCATCGACGGCGGCGGCGTCAGAGGGATCATTCCGGCCACCATCCTCGCCTTCCTCGGGGAGGAACTCAAAGTAAGATGCCTACAAGTTCGAGCCCATCTTCAACGTACCTTTTCATCAAGTATATATGCTCGAGCTCGATCGTCTACTGTTTCCAGAGGAACAGTCTTGTCTTACTTTCTGGTGTCGTGTGGTGTGAATTACTCAACTCCTGCACTGCACTGCACTGCCTCCGTGTAGAAACTGGACGGGCCAGATGCTAGGATCGCGGACTACTTCGACGTGGTCGCCGGCACCAGCACCGGCGGCCTCTTGACGGTGATGCTCACGGCGCCGGACAAGAACGGGCGGCCGCTGTTCGACGCCAAGGAGCTGGCGCAGTTCTACATCGACGAGTCGCCCAAGATCTTCCCACAGAAGTAACTAAAGATGCATGGATGTCTCATGTTCTATGGTAGTTTCAATCCACCCTATATATCAAAGTGTAATAAGTCGAATGCCAATTTGCAGGAGCTCGATCTTCGCCAAGATCGGCACAGCTCTGAGGATGTTGAGAGGGCCCAAGTACAACGGCAAGTACCTCCATTCGCTGCTTCGTGGGTACCTCGGCGAGACCAAGTTGGACAGCACGCTGACCAACGTGGTCATCCCGACCTTCGACATCGCGTACCTGCAACCCACAATTTTCTCCAGTTTTCAGGTAGTACCGTAGTAGTGCCACCTTGTTGCTAGCCCTATGGATAATGTATCTGATTGGTCCGTGCACATGAAATTACTAGTTCTTGGTAGTCGATGCATGAATATGGTTTCTAATTAACTCCATGCATGGGCATGCGTGAACCTGGTTACAAAATGATCAGCTGAAGCACCAGCCCGCGAAAAACGCACTCCTGTCAGACATCGCCATCGGCACCTCCGCGGCGCCGACCTTCTTCCCGGCACACTACTTCGAGACCAAAGACCACAAAGGCGACCCAAGGGCCTTCAACCTCATCGACGGCGGCCTCGCCGCCAACAATCCTGTAAGCTAAGCTAGCCATGGCCTCGTCACAGCACACAACACACAAGACACATCCCTAAACCTCACCGGCCTGCATGCAGACGCTGTGCGCGATGAGCCAGGTGTCCCAGGACATCATCGTGGGGGATGGCGAGTTCTTCATGCAGAACCCAGTGGACTACGGCAAGTTCATGGTCATCTCCATGGGCTGTGGGTTGAACCCCAAAGAAAGCTACAGCGCCAAGGACGCCGCCAAGTGGGGGATCTTGAACTGGATCCTCAAGGATGGCACACCCCCCATCGTCGACATGTTCAACGCCGCCAGCGCCGACATGGTGGACATCCACCTCTCCGTCCTCTTCGGCGCCCTGCGCTCCTCCCACCGCTACCTGCGCATCCAGGTACCTCCTTAGCATACCACAAGAAATTAGAATGCCAATTTACTATTTGAATGAACAGTGGTAACAATCTGTTGTCTAAGTGCAGTATGATCAGTTGAGCGGGAGTGCGGGTTCCATCGACGACTGCTCGAAAGAAAACTTGGGCAGGCTGGTGCAGATCGGGGACGAGCTCCTCAAGAAGAACGTGTCCCGGGTGGACCTGGACACCGGCCGGAACGTGGAGATGCCCGGCGAGGGCACCAACGCGGAGCAGCTCGCCAAGTTCGCAAAGCAGCTCTCCGACGAGCGCCGCCGCCGCAAGAAGGTGCTCCAGCTTCAGATTGAGTGATTGACTAGCAACTGGCCTGGCCTCTAGTATGTGTGTGTGTGAATTATGTTCGTTTGGTCTTTGGTGTAATATTGTGTTTAATTTGTTAATGTCATATAATTGTACAGTGCTGTACTAATATTGTGCAACAGTTGAAGAATAAAAGGGCGTTCCTGTTTTGTTGGTGTAGTTGCTTATCACATCTGCCTTTGTTTCCCGGATCATCTTCCAGTTCAACACTCCTTCAAGTCTAACAAATTCTAGTAAACGAGACAAACACACACTCATAGTCGTGTGCGTTGCCGACAAGAAACCTCGCTACAACGACCCAGATAAGCATGATTGGAGTCGTGGTATTGGCTTAACTTGTAGGCTGAGGACACTGCCCAAACACATGGGCAGCATGCGATAATGTTTGAGAACACCTGTGTGTGTTGGTCTAACTTGCTGGCAGAGAACACCTGATATCCTTAATCCACATCGAATTTCAGCTGTGTCTCTGCAGTGGAATGTGCGCATTGATAAACAAATGATTCAAGTACATTTGTTTAGGGGAACAAATGATGTGTAGGCATTTCCAGTTATGTAAGTTAGTTGTTGCCCACAGTTAAGTGTTTGCGTTTGTATATCCGGACAAAGCGCGTCATGAACTATAGGTATTATGTTGTTTATTAACCCGTGGAATCTCATTGTCGCCTTAATCCTTCTGGCCACTAACTATAATGCATGCGTTCACGTCGTTCATACTGGCTGGTCCGTGCTGGTGCTGTGATTCATCAGGGAAGCTACTAATTACATATGTGTTTTGTATTTGTTGCTTGGAAGTGGTATACACGATATTGTGATGAAGAACGAACATTTCTTTTTCACTACAAAGATATGAAGAACATAATAAAGAACGAACATGATTGCTTCAACAAGTCACACACATGTTCTAAGAATTTAAAGAGGGGATCTTTAGTACTTAATTCCATTTATTTTTTCAAGGATACGTCCTAGCTGACGAATCAATAGCATAGAATGGAATGAAGAGGGCAAGACACACCTGATAAACACTGCAAGGCGGCTACAACGCCCTCAAAAAATAAGGCTGACAAAAACAAGACAACTATTCGCCACATGTCCACCCATCTATCAACTCATTCGCATGAATTAGTCCGCTAATCTTAATTCGCTTTAGAGTTCAGATAAGATCAACTTATCATTTTGTTGATGGTGAACTCTCTATCCTTTAATATGCCAAAGATATGATTCTTTTTGTGAAACATGACCTGAAGAAAGCGAGAAATCTGAAATTAATTCTATCAGCTTTCGAACATCTTTCGGGTCATAAGATAAACTTCCATAAAGCGAATTGTTTTGCTTTCGTGAGGCTCAAGACGAGGCCCACCTGTACGCTGAATAGTTTGGTTGCGGGCTAAGCCAGTTTTCGATTAGCTATCTGGGCATACCGATACATTATCGGAGGCTCACAAATGTTGAATGGAAATACGTCGAGGAGAGACTACAAATAAGACTAAGCAGTTGAGAAGCTAAACTGCTATCTCTAGACGGAAGATTGGTTCACATAATTTAGTACTTCCACCGATCCATAATAAGTGTCGCTCATATGAATTGGAGGGAGTATTAAGTAATATAGTATTGTATATGATCTTATTCTTTCAACTTTCTAAAGAAGTCTTACATAGATTGGATTATCTTCGATCAAGATTCTTTTGGTAAGGAGATACCGACAAAAAGAAATATCGATCGACTAAATGAAGTGTGGTTTGTCTACCCAAGGATCAAGGAGGATTGGGTATCAATGACCTTGAGGTTAAAAAAACTGCTCCTTTCAGCAAATGGCTTTTTAAGCCACTATCTGAAAAAGATGTATGGCAAACCCTCGTAAGGAAATAATATGTGGGTTCAAAAGCAGTATCCAAGTATATTTTAAGTCGGAAGACTTATATTTTTTGGCTGGTCTAATGGCTACAAAGAAATTTTTCTTTATTTATGGATCCTTCTCTATCAAGGATGGCTCGGAAATTAGATTCTGGGAAGATATGTGACTAGGCAATGCCAAACTCCGAGAACAATATCCATCTTTATACAATATTGTGCATCATAAGGATGATACTATCGCCACAACTCTGAAATCCTTTCCATCAAATGTGACGTTCAGAAAAAATTTAATTAGCCACAAACGAGAATCGTGAAATGATGTCTTACAAAACCTGTCCATGGTACATTTATTCACTACTAGGAAAGGGCCTTATAGTGGCGTCCTTTTTTTTGCCTTTAGTGGCGCATTTCAAATGCACCACTAAGGACAAGCCACTGCGTCACCCCTAAACTCTTATGCGTGGCACATTTCGAAATGCGCCACCCATAAGCCCTTATGGGTGGCGCATTCTAAAAATGCGCCACCCATAAGAGTCTTAAGAGTGGCACATTCTGAAAATGCGCCACTATTAAAAAAAAATTGAATCTAGATCTGGAAAATATATTTTTTTTTATTTTTGTCTTAGTCTCAGGTTAGTATGCTTAATGCTCGGTCACTATGCTTAATCTCAGGTCAAACTGTCACTATGCTTAATTTCTATTCAACTCCCACTCCAGCTCACCTAGCAGGCACTTGTTGATATATCTATCATATAAATCCTATTGAACCATGCTGATGTCTATGACCTTGTTGATGTTCATGGGTGTGCTAAAATTTTCAATATTTTTTGAAACTTTCTCGATGGGACCATTAACATATTTTGAACTTTTAAAAAAAAATTGAAAATAATTTTTTTTTAATTTTTTTAATGTTACTAGCTAAAATTTTCAACTTTTTTTAAAACTTTCCGATCGGTCCTCTAGCCTATTTTGAAAAAATTCAATTTTTTACTGTTACTAGTGGCCCATTTCATACAAAATGCGCCACTACTAAGTTCAAAAAAATATTAATTTTTTTTTCATTTTTTTGGCCTCCAGATCTTCAAATGCCCGTAACTTTTTTTCGGTTAGGTTTTTGAGGATTCATATAAAAGTCAAAATTCGTATTATAAAAAACTTTTTCATCGGAGGTCGTATGCAAAAGTTAAGCCCATTTTACAAAATTCTCGAGAGATTTTGCAAAAAAAGTCGAAATTCATATTTGTAAAATTTCCTAACAACTAGACCACATATCATATGGGAAAGTTATTTTCTTTTATTTTTTTTGACATTTCTATCATTTTATTTTTTTTTCAAATTGAAAAGGCGGTCCATCGAGGGTGTATTTGGGAATTTTCCCGCACAGTTTTTTCTTAGTAGTGGCGCATATGCAAGATGCGCCACCCCTAAGAGCTTATGGGTGGCGCATTCTGGATGCGCCACTAATAATTCCTTAGGGGTGGCGCATTTCCAGAATGCGCCACCCATAAGATCTTAGGGGTGACGCATTTCCAAAATGCGCCACCTATAAGGTTCTTAGGGGTGGCGCATTTCTCCAAATGCGCCACGTATAAGAGGATCCAGGGCTGGCCCACTCTTAAGTCAAAATGCGCCACCTATAAGAGATTATGGGTGACGCATTTTTTACCAGTGCGCCACCCCTTACAACATAGTGGCGCATTACATATAAAATGCGCCATTAATGAGGTTTCCATGTATAGCTATTTCTCTAGTAGTGATTGCAAGGAGTCGATATATATCGTTGAAACCTACACGAGAGAGGTAAATTCCCAGTGGATGCTATGTATAGAGCTTTAGTCTAGCTAGACTTGCTAGTTGATAATAGTAATAAAAAGATTTAGATGACGAAGATACCGCTTTAGAATAAAATTTGCGTGTTATCTCCATCGAAGAGCCATTCTTACTAAAGACAACATTTTTAAGAGGAATTGGCGTAGAAGTGTGTAATGTATTTACAGTATTTTTTATCATCATGATGAAACAATAAAACATTTTTTCTTCCAATGTAAATTAGCTCGTTCTATTTGGTCAGTCGTCCAAGTAGCTTCTGACATGTATTCTCCCGTAGCATTGCCAATATATTTGGTAACTGGTTAAATAGGATTGGTCACATGTTTAGAATTATTCTCAAGGTGGTAGCGCTTTCCGTTATTTGATCGCTATGGCTATGTAGAAATGATAAGGTTTTTAACAAAAAGGACTTATCTTTTGCAGGTTATCTACCGGTGTACCAATACGCTCCATTTATGATTATCTCCATAACGTGTAGAGAATCAAGACCTGTTTATGAAGGTGTGTATACGCTTGGAGGACATGGCCATGGATACTTTTACCCAACATGGATGGCAATATAATCTTACACTACTAGAATAATGGCTACCTGCAACGCCGGGTAAACGGCTGCTAGCAGCGCGGGGCTGGTAACGCGCTGCAGCTAACTAGTTAGCTATAGCGCGGGTTGATACCCCGCGCTGCTGATGACTAACTTACTAGCAAAGCAGGCCTAGTACCCCGCGCTACTACTAACATATTCCAAATTAAAAAAAATCCATCAAATTTATTTTGTGCATATAATTTGCAGTATATATGTTTATTTATTTCATCCGTACATCCAACATCCATACATTTTATATACATACAACTGAGTACTCAATCTGGTTAAAGTACTTCTCACGATCACAGTTGCGGTCTTTCTGCACCTAGCGATTCAAAGCTCCGGTCGCTCTTCTCCTCAGGATCCAAGGCCATCTGTCGCCCCAGCCGGCCAACTCTAGCACCTCACCGTTGGCAAGCGCCAGCATCATTCCACCCAGTTATTGATCTGCAAATAAAATATTCAGTTATTCGTACTGGAAGCACATGAAAAAATAAAAATTAGAAGGAATGTTTGGCTCCAACAATTGTTAACTGTAATAAGTTATACAAAAAAGTTCTCAACCTTGCAATGCTTGAAAAATGAATCATCAACAATAGTGAAAACAGAGACAATATATAACTCAAGAAAGGTTAAGAGCTGCTGCCAAAATCGAAGCTAATATTGTCTATGTTTTCACTACCGTTGATGATTCATTTTTTAAGAATTGCAAGGTTAAGTGCTTCTTATATAACTTATTACAGTTATAAATACATAGACAAAATCATCAACAGTAGTGACAACAAGAATTGTTCAGTTTATAACTTTGGCCGTTCAGTGTTGTACTTGCACACTGCTGCCAAAGTTTTAAATTGAAGTTTTATATTTGTACCATCTTGTTTATCTTAACTTCGATTTCGAGTTATATTTGGAGTTTAGTTTCGTTGTGTGCTTAGAAACTAACACATCAGTGAGCATTTGATTAACTACCAAGTAATATCACGAACAGAGTAAGCCCTCGTAATGATTCACATATTTGCTAGATCCACATGCCATTAGTACTAACAATAAATCAAATGACCAAATGCTAGGTTCTAGCTCAACATTCTTCATGTTCTTGAGCTGCATAAAGTCAGATAGCATCGACAAGCCCTCCAATTGCTAGATCTCAGGTGGTGTACAAAACCACTAGGGTCAGACATCAACGTTGAGCACATATATATGTACTTAACAAAGTGCTGCCAGTCAGCCTGTGCATTCGATTTTTTCGGTTCGGTTCGGTTTATACGGTTTTCAGTTTATACGGTTTGTATACATCGGTTTATACGGTTTTGTACATAGATACGGTTCAGTTTCGGTAATAACCATTTGTTATCGGTTCGGTTTCGGTAATAACCAAATTAACCAAAGTTGACGCGAATTTGAAGTCATCAAAAAAATTATTAAATCTACTGGAGTTGGTCCTGTGGAACAAGTTGAAGCTCTATACATCTACTTTAGGCTCGTATCATTTTTAGATTTGTTGTTGTTTTGTAGGTGCCAAAGGGAGTAAAGCAGCAACATTCAGCCACAGTAGCACTGTGAAGTGGCAATAGCAGTGTAGCACTGAAGGCAGCAGCCGAGAAGGGCACGGGATGGTGGTGCCCAGAACGGCCAGAGGTGCTTGGGCACGGGCGTGGTGTCAAAGGCGAGGCAAGGGCGTGCCCAGGGAGGGAACGGGGTGGCCAGGGTCGGGCGGCGCGGGCGTGGGCGGGCGGCCACGCGCTGGGCGCGGGCGCGGGAAGTGGGCGGGCGGCCACGCGCTGGGCGCGGCCGCGGGGCGGTGAGCGCGGCGCGGCGAGCTCAAGCCCACCGGCGGCCTGGTGCGGTGGCGGACGGACGGACGGACGGACTAGCTGCTCCGCGCGAGGCGTCGACTCCTCGAGGATCCTGGGTCCCGGCTGCTGCGGTTGAGGTAGGGCACCGCCGTGCCTGAGCAGTAGGGCGCTAGACGCTGGTGGAGCACAGGAGCAGGGCGCCGCTGCCGCTTTTCGCGCGCATGAGGGCCGATGGGGGCGAGGCGCCGAGGCATGAGTGTGTGAGTACGGGACGGAAGTGGGACTAGGGTTGGACTTGGAGACTTGAAGTTGGGCTGGGCCTGCCTGAGGAGTGGAGTGGAAATGACATTGGGCTGGCCGGCTGGGAAATTTTGGTTTTTATCGGTTAACCGGTTTTTTCGATTTTAAAACCTAAATAACCGAACTCCATATGGTTTTGTATTTTGGAAATTGAAACCTAAACCGAAAACTGATAAAACCTAAATTTCGGTTTCGATTCGGTTTTTTCCGTTCGGTTTTGCACAGGGTGAGCTGCGAGTATAAAATCTACCACATTGTTTTCTACTTGACCAAATACTGAACTCCATATGGGTCATTTTGTAAACGTTCATTCAATTAACATATCGTAGACGTAAGTTCATGGGGACTAGTCTTTTAAATACTTTTAAGCCTCAAACTGAAGAACGGTGTTCCATTTCAGTCAAGTTAAGCTAATTAAGTAAGGGAAATTAGCTATGCCCTCCGTTTCGAATTATAAGACGTTTTAGCAAACGTACTTCGTTTTAGCAAATGTATGTATGTATGTATGTATGTATGTATGGAGTTGTTTGACACCAGAAAAGTCTATTTGGGGGTGTGCGACTCTCCGTAAGAAAGGAAGAGAAGATGTATAGTTTCTCTCATGCGCCGGGAAAAAGAAAAATGCGGGCGTGCCAGTGTACCTTGGTACACAAAGAAAACAAAGAGATGGGAACAGTATTTTATTAATCTCAAGGATAACAAATACAATTCCCGATATGCGTTCCGTGGCCTACTAGCGCGGCCAGCCTGACTTTAGCGGTGTGCGGTCTCCTGGTTCCGAGGTCTCGAAAGACTCCCGGTTAATTATTCCCGCGGGTTACGCCGTGAGATACCTCTGATTTAGCCGTGTGGTCGTCTTCGTTATCTTCGCTTCGCATTCTCCATGCATATGGTGGTGTGTGTGGGCAGCGGCAGAGCCCGTGTCCTCGTCGGTACACGCGCCGCTAAAAACATGGCCTTGTGCTAGCCACGCTCGCCCTCGCCGTCACGCCTCGTCGGTCTTGGCGGCGTTGAAGTGGTTGGGGTTGTAGCATGGGTCCTGCTAGGCTCGGACTTGGAAACGAGGTAGGGGCTTCGTCGGGGTATGCAAGGGGTACACCTCGCATGAATAAGTTAGGAGACCGACGTCGGTATAAACCAACTGTCGCTCAAGTCGGCGTGGCCGGTATGGTGGACGCCTCGTCTTGCACGGACGCCGAGTTCACGGCAGTCTCGTCTTAGTCGGGGGCGTTGTCTCATGGACCTATGGAGGAGTGGCGTCGAGTGTGCCGCTGGATGGTGAACGTCGTAGATGATGCCGGGTTGTGCCTCCGGAACGAGTTGTCCCTGTACGCCGGGCCATCGAACTGCTCCTATACGCTGGAGGATGGTATGTCCGTGTTGAGATGTTCCTGTACGTCGAGCTCTGACTTGCCCGCTGCACCTGTACGTCGAGATCTGGGCTGCACCTGTAGAGCTACACCGGAACCGGCTTGTACGTACCCTAATGCATGCCATGCACGGGTCGTGCGTGCCATCGTGGATGCATTGCGTATTAGCCATGCACGTACTCATAATTGAGCATGCATGTATGATTTGGAACGGATCGAATCGTTGCACTCCTTGGCGTGTGAGGCTAGCTTGCTGGTTGCCCGCCCCTGGTCACCGCGGCTGGACATCGGCAACGGCGACGCACCGCCGCTGAATGCCGGCGGTGACGAGGTGGTCCGCCGCCGCCGCCTAATACCTGTTCCTGTACGCCAAGCAACGGCTGCCACCGTGTGGCGCCGAGAGCCAAGAACATATACGCCGGCGATATCAAGGACATGTACGCCATGGACCTATATGCCAAGGATCGGATCATAGAAAACGTGGCGAAGTAGAGGCCGCGTCGCCTTATAGCGGGTGCTACGCCAAAGGGTAATCTATACACCAGTGACATCAAGGACCTGTACGCCGAGACCTATATGCCGTGGACCTGTACGCCATGGTGCGCGCCTCGTCTCAGCTAGACGCCGAGTATACGACGGTCTGCCAAAACACGTGTGCCGCTGCCCGAGGTCGACGAAGGACGGTTTCATAGAGGCGACATCGGCTTGTACTGCCCGAGGTCGACGAAGGGTGGTTTCATAGAGGCGACATCGGCTTGCACTGGTGCTACGCCAAAGGGTAACCTATACGCCAGCGACATCAAGCACATGTACGCCGAGACCTATATGTCGTGGACCTGTACGCCATGGTGCGCGCCTCGTCTCAGCCAGACGCCGAGTATACGGCGGTCTGCCAAAACACATGTGCCGCTGCCCGAGGTCGACGAAGGGTGGTTTCATAGAGGCGACATCGGCTTGTACTAGTGCTACGCCAAGAGGGTGACCTGTACGCCGGCGACGCCATGAAACTGTACGTCAATACCTATGCGCCAAGGCCCTGTTCGTCGAGACCCATGCGCAAAGGAACTGTTCACCGAGAACCTGTTCGCCAAAAATCTATTCGCCGACCTATACGCCAACGTGTTTGGACACCGAAGGAGATAGTGGTCGGGCTATGTCTTTGGCGAGCTCCGAGATGCCGACCTCCATGACGGCGGCGTGGCGACGACGTTGATGACAGGCAGCACATGGGCAAGCTCCGGGTCGCCGGCCTCCATGGCGCCCGGATGATGAAGTTGGTGGCGAGCCGCGCGCGTGGTCAAGCTTCGTGTCGTAGCCCTGCACTATTGCATGGTGAAGACGTTGGTGGCGGTCGGCGCGGCGTGAAGGCGACGTCAACCGCGGGGAGCACGTGGGCGAGCTGCGTTTCGCCACGTCGATAAGCTCTGTGTCGTGGCCCTCCATGGCGCCGGCGTGACGAAGTCGACGACGGGCAGCATCTATGGTGACAAGCTCCGTGCTCTTGTCCTCCGCGGCACCTTGATGAGCTCCATCCTCCGTGGCGCCGGCTCGTCGACGTAGCCTCCTCGTACCGCGGCTCCATCTTCGGGGGCAGCCCGATCATGGCAACGTTGTCGTTGGTGGCGCATAGGTGGAGTCCGGCTCATGCATGTGTGTGCTATGCGAGGAAGGAAGGAAGAGAAACGGAAGGTTAGCTAGATAATTATTTTACCATCTGGAAACATGAGCTTGGCCTCCATGAATCCTGATCGGAACCCTCCTTGCTCCTGGGACGCCCTTCTCTCTCTTGAATACGGAATACGGGAGTGATGTGGCCGCCGAACGCCCTCACGCGACGGCGATCACCTCCTCTGGATGCGTGGGTCTTCTCCTCCGGCCGCCTCCGTGCGCAGGTCTTCCTGGTCGCGTGAGTTCTACGTGGGCGAAGCTGTGTGTATAGGTTTTGGGTGGAATGGATGGATGGATGTGTATTTGTGCGTGGCTGAGACGTGAGATGAATGGATCTTGGACGAGTGTTCCCTCCCCCCCTCGATGGATTGATATGGCATGGGTATTTATAGGTGGCAGGGGGCGCTGGTCGCTGGATGCGTAGGCAATCCACGGCCGTTTGGCCGTTGCCGATTTTCTTGGAATGGATGTGCACGGCTCCAACTCCCCGATCTTCAAGTGAATTATCTTGCGTCGATTGATCGTTATCCTTTCAGTTGTTACGTAGCTAGCTGCTTCAGTTCCTATATGTACGCGCTATCTTCTGAAATTCCCTTGTACGTAGCTGCTAAAATATCTTGCTCGATCGTATCCTGCAAGTCAAGAAAGAAAAGGAATAAAACGTACCGAGTCATGTCAACTAGTCCGCTGTATTTGTACACGCGCATCACGTACTGCCGGCCAACTTGCCGGGTATACGCCGTGTACACTATAGAGCCGAGACGTCGACAAAAACTGAACCGAGTCTTTACGCCTGCACGGTTAGTTTGTAGGTATACAAGGTCAAATATGAGTAGTCTGACTCAGAGCATGCATGCACAAAGTTAAAAAAAATCTCAGACTAGCTTGCTGTGTAGAGCACGTGTACCACCTGCACAAAAAACTGATTATTTTCTCAATAATTCCAACAGCAGCAAAAATACATCGAACAGGAGTGAGAGAGGCAGAGGCACTGACATGAGAAGTTGTAAATAGTGGCCGCGAACATAGATCATGAAGGATGACGAGTATTTGCATGGTCCACCGCTTAAAGTTCTTATCTTCTTCTCCCACCGCAGGCTGCCGTCTGATAGTCCCAAATGTATCTATAATTTATGTTTGTTCTATGCTCTTTTGGGTGACATTGCTATGTGTTTTGCTACACTTTCATACATTTTTACACATATTTGGATTAACCTACTAACTCAGTGCATCAAGTGCCAGTTTATGTCTGCTGATATTTGTGAATTGCATATTTTTATCCATATTTACAGTGTTCAAAAAAATTTAGGAAAAAAATATATAAAATCAGCGTGACGGAAGCTTCCAGATCACTGAAGGACAGCCGGAGGGGGTCCACCCCCTCCCAGGTGGCTAGGGGGCGCGCCCCCACTCCTGGTCGCGCCAGGAGGATGCCTGGGAGGTGGGGCCCTCCCCTAGTGCCCCCCTTCGGCCTATATTACCTCCTCGATGCATAAACCCTGAAAAGAGACCCCGCATCGTGATTTTCACCTTTGTTCCCTCGCCGTTGCGATCCCGAGATCGGGAGCACTAGAAGACCTCTTTCCGGCATCCTGTCGGAGAGAGGATTGACCTCCGGGAGCTTCTCCACCACCATGAGCGCTTCCCGGATGTGCCGTGAGTAGTCCCCCTTGGACCATGGGTCCATGACCAGTAGCTATGTGATGTCTTCTCTCCGATCTTGTGCTTCAATTCTTATCCCTTGTGAGTTTCCCTACATGATCAAGGCACCTATGCAATTTTCCTGTTGATGCTATGCTGTGTTTGCTGGGATCCGATGAATTATGAGATTATGTTCAGATTGTGATGAGTTATATATTTGGTTCTCTTTTTATATTTTGTTTTTGAGTAATTCTTGCATGTTCTTCGTTGCTTCTTATTTCTTTGGCCAAGTAGTAGATAGTCACTCCAAGAGGGAGCGTTATGCTTGATTGTGGGTTCATGCCCCTCGATGTCTAGCTTGAGTGATAGAAACATGAGACTAGGGGATGTGTTATTGCCACCAGGGAGAAAATAACGGTGCTTATAATCGCGGTTGCAAGGATTGTTTACCTTACTCAAAGTTTGTTACTGCAGTTGTTTGTTGCTTTGGGTTTACACTTTTGGTGAAACTCGCAACTTAATACCAACGAGATGTTCTGGATAGATATCTCAAGATGGATGATTACTAAGTAGATGTTGATGGATAAACTGTCTACTTGTTTTGGCGTACTGTCCATACTTTTGAGCCTCTAACTTTCTTGCAGCATAATTAACATTGCAGTGCATTTATAATTCTGTCAATTGCCCAGCTGTAATTTGTTCACCCAACTTAGTTGTTTTATCGTCTTTTATGGGAGAGACATCACTAGTGAATTGTTGGATATATGCTCTAGAGGCAAATAATATATGATTATTCCAATATATCTAAGCAAGTTCATAACCAGTTTCATACCGTGCTAGAACTGCATCAGTGAAACAATGATGCAGGTGTGGTATAGAAACCCCAGAGTTCCTAGTTAGCCTCTACATCGATAACTAGTTCATGGTCAACATGATGGTCGTGGTTTCGCGATCATGGACAATTAAGTCTCTTGACTATGAGGTCACCTCACTGGCTAAGTGACGTGATGAACATTACCCAAAGTAAGCATTACAGCATGATCAAATCTTGTGAAGGTTCAGTGTTGTAATTACAGAACGTGGTAGACCGTTCCTTTGACCGTGAGTACGTGCATAATCACTATCTTTCCGGATGCTTTGACTTACATCCCACCACCTGACTGAAATATGCGGGTCATAACGGTTGTATCTTAGGTATTCCGTGGAGATACGTTGAGGAGTATTGTTTACAAGAGCGGGATTTGTCAATCCATATAATGGATAGATACTCGGGGCCCACTCGGTGAGATTCCATCCATGAAGCTGCGCAGCGTGTGACTAGGTCACGGGGATGAATATCACGGGAACGAGTGAATGAGGATTTAGTTCGGAACGAGGTTGAACCAGACATAGGATGTCATTGATCGAATCTCGGAACAATCCAGTATCGCTGACAAAGGGAATGCTATATGGCGTAAGGTCCAATCGGTGTTGATATCCGGAATGCACAGGGGTCATTATGGGCATCCAGGTCCCGCTGATGATCATTGACTGTTGCCTCTGCTCCGTCATGACTGGAGTGTTCTCGGACCGTAGGGTAACACACTTAAGGGCTCGATGAAATCGGAGACCTTTTCGGAACTATCGGAGTTACCGGAGAATAAGAGAGAACTCCAAAATCGGTTCGGAGGGGAGACGAAAAAGTTCCGTGGTTCCGAATTGTTCGGAAAGTTATTTAGATATGTTTTATTATTTAATTAAGTGAATTAAATATTAAAATATAATTTAAATAATTAATGGAATGTTATTCTTTTGGTTTTTGTTTTTTCTTTGAGAAAGAAGAAAGAAAAAAAAAGAATAAAGGAAAAGAAAAAAAAAGGCAAGTGGCGCCTTGGGCCACTTGGCCCAACTAGTGGCCGGCCAAGGCCCTAGTGGCCGACGGCCACATGCGGCCACGCACGGCCATGCATGGTGCTAGCGCATGTGGTGCTAATTTTAGTACCACATCGCTAGTCCATGTACCTGCGTACCCCCTTTTCCCCCTATATATAGATGTGGAGGGTGCCCCTTTTTCAACATAGAAAATTCCAGAAAAATTACAGATAATTTCTGTAGATCTCTCTCTCCCTATTTCTCCCTCCTATGAGCGGACTCCCTTTGTTTGGAGTCTGCACTAGGTTGGAGATGTCTCCACTATACGCACGCCGTCGTGCTGCTGAAACTCTGGTTCCGGAGGTCTGCTTCCGCCACCTCCGCTGGATCGGAGAACGGAGGTCGTCATCGAGTCTCGTATGTGTGCGAGTACTACGAGGTGCTGCACGTGTGGCACTACACCCATCCGGGTGCTCAACACAGCCAGGGGGCTGTGAAACTTGATCGGCTATATCAACCACGTTTGCAGGAACGTTTCCCGCGCAACGGACTACACCCCGAGGTATGTTATTTCCGCACTACTATTCGTTACGGTAATACGGCTAGCTAGATCTTGGGTTAAGGGAACGCTAGTTAGAAAAATTTGTGTTTTCTGCTGCGAACCCCAACAGTGGTATCATGAGCTAGGTCTATGCTTAGTATTACTGTACGGATAGAACACATCGGGGATGTGGGCGTTGATTGTATGATTGTTACCCTCTCATGTGTACTTGTTCATATCTGCGGCATTGTTTGATGAAGCGGACCCCGACCGACTTTACGCGTAATCTTACGCGAGACTGGTTCCACGCTTGACATGCGGCTTGTACCGTATAAAGTGGCTAGGGGGGTGTCTGTCTCTCTACTTTAGCGGATGTGGCATTTGCAACGGAGGGCCCCGTGCGGGGTGTAATAGAGACAATCGTATGGTTGACGTTGTGGTTGACTCGTAGGTTAAAACCTGTTTAACTATGAAAGCCCTAGCAGCCACCTAAAACTTGCAATATACAACTAGAACGTCTAAACCTTGTATTGCAAAGTGGGGGCTATCGTTTTGTTTGTTTGTGATGTAGTGATAGCTTTTGCTATGTGTTACTAATAAGTAGTAATCGTCATCATAAAACAAACTAAAATGGAGACACTGTACACTTAGTGTTGCCATAGCCCAGACATCTTAAAACTTGCTAGTATAAGATACACGACGGTAGCATGTGATAAGATGATCCCTTAACAAAGCCAAACACAAGTATTCTACCGAAGTGTGCACCACCTGGAAGGTTCTCCCATATGGCTTGATGCTCCGTACATACCGGAGTTGTCCTACATATTCAATGGAGTTCGCATGAGGTTGGGTTCGGCAAGCCTGGCATATGAAAATATGGCCTTGCTGAGCAGCATATAACATGGAGGTTAATTTGGCGAGCCTAGCATATGCAGACATGGCCTCGGAATACTAGAGATCGAAATATCGAGCATGAGTCACAGTATATATAAGATAATGTGATCGCACAAGTTGTTGTCTACCTTTGAAACTGACCCGTCGGCCATGTGATATTCGAGGTCGGGCAGTGAATCTGGATCATGTAATCACTAAAACTTCTTAGGGATGAAATGTTTTAGTGCGAGCTCACATGATTATATGAACTCCTTTGTTGTGAACTAGTCTTAATTGTGTTCCTTGCAATTATGTTTGTAGAAAATGGATAATACCCAGTACCTTGAAATGGTTTCCTTCTTACATGGTGAAAGACTTAAAGATAATGGGTCAAACTTCATTAGTTGGTACTTACGCCTTAGAGCCGTGCTCAAGAGAATCAACCTTTCATTCTTAACTAAAAGGCATGTGGGAAACCCTCCAGAAAACGACATGGATGCACAAGCGGCGATTGATTATCATTATCGTCGTAGGACATATGCCATAGCCAAGGGTATCATAGAAACCAGCATTCCGCAACATTTGCGTGAGGAGTATGCTGATTTGGATACATACGATATGATCGATGAGCTGAAGTCATCAAACTTGCATCAGTTTAGAGTTGCCAGATTTGAGTTAGAAAGTGAGTTTCTCTCTACAAAGCTGGAAGAAGGCTCTTGCCTGAAGGCACACTTGGCCAAGATGCATGAGATACATCTGAGCCTCGTAGATGATTTTGACTATGAGACCACACATGAGTCTGCGATATACACGGTGTTACACTCGCTTCCACCGAGCTATACAGACCATGTCTATGGCTATGTCGACAGAGGTGAAAGCCTCGAGTTCTCTGACTTCATGGATAGACTTCAGTACCTGGAGGTCGAACCCATTGAAGGAGAAGTTGTCGATGGAGAAGGTATATACTTGATATACTTTATAAATGTTTACTCCCTTATACAACAGATGCAGTAAATGAGTATTTGATACTTATTCTGTTTTATGAAAACAGGACCTGCTGTTGCATGGACGGGAAGAGGTGAAATCAAGGATTGATGGACATCAAGTCAGTTGATGCCCAACATGGATTCCACCGAGACATCTATCATAGGAGATACTTAGAGTATTAGATAAATCTTATGTAATCATTATAGTATGAACACTTAGTTGTGTGTCTTGCATCTCGCGAGACAAAGTTATTCATGTAATGAGACAAGTCAGTTGTTCCATCTCTATGAATAAAAGTGTGCTTATACTTTGATTACGTCTTGATTTATGATATGATAGAAAGCATTTATAATACTACTATTATTGTCAAGAAATATTCAATGTTTAATGATAAAGTTGTCTTGATTATAACAAGTCAAAGATTTGATTGCATGATGTGACTTCATAACGGATGAATTCATTAAATGTATGATCTATTAACTTGTGAGTTCATTATCGAATGAAAATCATAACTTGATTGCATGAGATGGATTAGATACACGATCTATGAACCTCTGCAATAAATATAATCATGACAAGGTTCTAGCAAGTAGAACTTGTGCCAATCATTATACATAAATGATGTAGAATGGGCATGTGAGTTATCATTAAAGACTTCATATGATTAATTGAAAGTTGTATTCAATTGAGATCATAAAACTGAGATTCGGGAATCACAGTGAGAAGTGAGAATACAAGGATACATATCACTACGCTACGATCCGGAGTGAAAAGTATTGATGTTGACATAATGGGAGACTTCTGGAAGTTGTACCACAAACTACAATGGAAGTTGAAAGTGCTAGACTACTTAAACCATTCGTAGTCATACTAAACCGTAGTATGGTCTAAACGTTCTTTCCCCTAGCACTATAGTTATTGTCGAATAAGTTGTTTAATTCATTAAGTTAAAACACCCACTTCATGAATAGGAAACCATCCTGATTCTAAACGAGACATGATAGCTCCATAACTGATGGTGTTATAAGGTTTCTTAAAAGAAAGAATTTCTTTGTAATTAAACTACGAGCAATTGAAATTACATATTCTCCCCGAATAGCAAAATTTGTGTTGCTTAATTGGTAATACGAGAAAAGTCTCTCGACACGGATCCAATGGGAGATAATGGAAACTTTGACCGGGGTATTGGACCTTGCCTTCAGAATATCAGAGTATTGCAACGGAAGCATGTTCCGCTGTAATGACACTGCATAAGGAAGGATATGCCAAAGATGATTGATCTTGGTATATGAGTTGAAGCCATTGTTGAATTTAGAAGGTTATCATGAATACGTTCTGTACAGAACAATAATCATGAGTCTTCTTAATAAAACAATAGGGAATAATATTGCTTGAAGACACAAAGGAATGATGGTAGCCTAAAACACGAGGAGAAATGAAATAATATTGAGTTACATTAAGGATGGCTCACGTCCTGTGAAATAAATCGGTTATTTCATATTCTCGACAAACTGGAGAGTTATTGAGAATAATGTAATGGACATAAGGCATTATTTGGTTATGACCAAAGTTCAATGGTGATTGACTACGGAAACGTAGGAATGCTTTAATCAATAAAATATTTCATTTACACTACGATGGACCATAGCCTGAAATTGCATCTCAGTCAAATTTGGAATTTGAAAGGGAATTGTAATGGGCAAGACGAAGGTTACTTCGGTTGAAAGGATGGACTATAGTACCTCAAGACAGGAACCCTCAAACTTGATTTGATCAAGTGATTTTGTGATGACCAAAATATTGAGTGGGCCTGCAGTTTCATGAAACTGAGTGGGAGCTTTGAAGACTTCCCTGAAACTTGGAATGCAGAGGGCATTTTCTGAGTGGGAGCTTTGGAAGCTTTGTCATTATGTGAGACATAGTGAACAATAAAATGACTTGATGAAAGCTGAACCACAAATATATGAGTATAAGGTGGATATATTTGAGTGGGAGCAGGATCATTGTCTCAAACATATATGCATTGATATGTGTGAAGAATGATCTCATATGTATATATATGGATATGCATTGATTGTGTATATAGAGAATCGTCTCATATACATATATGCATTATGATATATATAGAGCATAAGGCAAATAAAATACAAGATTGCAAGAATCTTCTTTTATATGAAATACCAACACATTACACGTTGAAATCTATATGAGTAGATTAAGATACGGATAATGAAACGAAGTGAAAGTTGGAATAATCTTCTAGACAAGAAACAGGTTCTTGTGGATAGAAATTATATAATGGATGAAATCCAAATATCACAAGCAATGTCTGGATGGAAGAATAGAGATGCACCATGTACTTGACATGTGATCTCATATGTTCTTGACATATGATTCTACCATATAACATGCGTTGTGAATCCAACAACAGAATGACTCAAAAGTTCTTGGCAGAAGAACAGATTCCGATGTGCTTTAGGAGTAAAACACAGAATCTGAATAAAGTCCATGCATTCAGTATATGAGAGGCATACTAAGGACTATTCTCTAAAATATAGAAAGGATAATAGACTTGAATGTAATGCAAGATTACAATTGCAAGCCATATTATGGGTCTATATGGAATTAGAGACATCACCAAAGACATGAAAGGAATGTGAGAAAAATTCACGGTACTACAAACATAGTACTACTTAAGAAAGTAGACGTGTGGATAAAAGTTTAGCGTTAGAAGTATTGGACTTCTGGCTGAGTGTATTTCCCAGTATATATGACTATGGATGAGTCTTCTAAAGACTGAACCAAGAGATCATTGGAGGATATTGTGAAATAATAGTCTCACTCTCCCGCGAAACTTATATCCAACCATTATATGATAATGAGTGGTATGTCAAAAGAGTTTTTGACCTGTACCAGTTGCAAAGGAAACATACGAATCTGAATTGGTGCAGTTCGTTGACGAACCCTCTTCCATGAGCGTGCATGATCAATGAACACTTATGTGATAAGATGATTATGATCGGAAAAATGCGGCTAGATTATTAGCACTCTAGTGCAAGTGGGAGACTGTTGGATATATGCTCTAGAGGCAAATAATATATGATTATTCCAATATATCTAAGCAAGTTCATAACCAGTTTCATACCGTGCTAGAACTGCATCGGTGAAACAATGATGCAGGTGTGGTATAGAAACCCCAGAGTTCCTAGTTAGCCTCTACATCGATAACTAGTTCATGGTCAACATGATGGTCGTGGTTTCGCGATCATGGACAATTAAGTCTCTTGACTATGAGGTCACCTCACTGGCTAAATGACGTGATGAACATTACCCAAAGTAAGCATTACAGCATGATCAAATCTTGTGAAGGTTCAGTGTTGTAATTACAGAACGTGGTAGACCGTTCCTTTGACCGTGAGTACGTGCATAATCACTATCTTCCCGGATGCTTTGACTTACATCCCACCACCTGACTGAAATATGCGGGTCATAACGGTTGTATCTTAGGTATTCCGTGGAGATACGTTGAGGAGTATTGTTTACAAGAGCGGGATTTGTCAATCCATATAATGGATAGATACTCGGGGCTCACTCGGTGAGATTCCATCCATGAAGCTGCGCAGCGTGTGACGAGGTCACGGGGATGAATATCACGGGAACGAGTGAATGAGGATTTAGTTCGGAACGAGGTTGAACCAGACATAGGATGTCATTGATCGAATCTCGGAACAATCCAGTATCGCTGACAAAGGGAATGCTATACGGCGTAAGGTCCAATCGGTGTTGATATCCGGAATGCACAGGGGTCATTATGGGCATCCAGGTCCCGCTGATGATCATTGACTGTTGCCTCTGCTCGGTCATGACTGAAGTGTTCTCGGACCGTAGGGTAACACACTTAAGGGCTCGATGAAATCGGAGACCTTTTCGGAACTATCGGAGTTACCGGAGAATAAGAGAGAACTCCGAAATCGGTTCGGAGGGGAGACGAAAAAGTTCCGTGGTTACGAATTGTTCGGAAAGTTATTTAGATATGTTTTATTATTTAATTAAGTGAATTAAATATTAAAATATAATTTAAATAATTAATGGAATGTTATTCTTTTGGTTTTTGTTTTTTCTTTGAGAAAGAAGAAAGAAAAAAAAGAATAAAGGAAAAAAAAAAGGGAAGTGGCGCCTTGGGCCACTTGGCCCAACTAGTGGCCGGCCAAGGCCCTAGTGGCCGACGGCCACATGCGGCCACGCACGGCCATGCATGGTGCTAGCGCATGTGGTGCTAATTTTAGTACCACATCGCTAGTCCATGTACCTGCGTACCCCCTTTTCCCCCTATATATAGATGTGGAGGGTGCCCCTTTTTCAACACAGAAAATTCCAGAAAAATTACAGATAATTTTTGTAGATCTCTCTCTCCCTATTTCTCCCTCCTATGAGCGGACTCCCTTTGTTTGGAGTCTGCACTAGGTTGGAGATGTCTCCACTATACGCACGCCGTCGTGCTGCTGAAACTCTGGTTCCGGAGGTCTGCTTCCGCCACCTCCGCTGGATCGGAGAACGGAGGTCGTCATCGAGTCTCGTATGTGTGCGAGTACTACGAGGTGCTGCACGTGTGGCACTACACCCATCCGGGTGCTCAACACAGCCAGGGGGCTGTGAAACTTGATCGGCTACATCAACCACGTTTGCGGGAACGTTTCCCGCGCAACGGACTACACCCCGAGGTATGTTATTTCCGCACTACTATTCGTTACGGTAATACGGCTAGCTAGATCTTGGGTTAAGGGAACGCTAGTTAGAAAAATTTGTGTTTTCTGCTGCGAACCCCAACATGAATATCATGGGACCCCGGTCCATATTTCCACCATTGTTTACACCTCAATTATTTACTGCTTTTATTTCCTTTCAGTTGCAATCACCATCAATATTTCCATCGTGCGTTTGATCCTTTGTAAAGGACAAGGTCGGAGAAATTGACAACCTCTTTGTACTCATTGGAAGCAAAGTTATTTGTTTCTGTGTGCAGGTCCACGTCAACTTTATCTCCTTTAGGAAACTTAATCTCTGGCGCCGTTGACACCTACCTGAAGAATTCGAAGTCCGCCGAAGACATAAACCTTGGTATCTTCATCGAGGTAAATTTACTGCTAGCTACATCTCAACCTTCCACTTGGGTATCCAACAAGGGGCGAGAAGCCATCACCGTCGTTTTACAGACTATAGAGCCTTCTTAGGGTGGGCTTTGAACTGCAGAGGCAAAATATACAACTAACTAACAAGAAAATAAAAACAAAAGAGTCGATGCAACTTTGTAACACATGTAAATTATTTGACGCACCAACCAGATTTAGTGCTTTCTACAAACTTAAAATGTGCAGCACACTACATAGATGGATGGTCTATAGTTTTATCAATTCATTTGCAATGCAATTATTAAACTAACTTCTGAGATGAGGCCTACAGTTATGTGCACTGGTATTCATGTAAACCTTTTCAACAGAACAAAACAAGTACTATCACTTTTTTCTCAGGGCCGCGCTCTGCGCCGGCCGACCGGCACCCTAGTTGGCCGGTCAAAGCATGACCATTGGATCACCGTGATTCAACGGATCAGATCCGCGCGTACCCTTTCGGATTAGATGACTGCAACATTTGCGGTACCTTTGCAACATTTACGGTATATTTGCAACTTTTTTTGTATATGGATGCAACATTTTTTATTTTTGGTATTTTTTGCAGTTAAAAAATGGTGTATCAAATTTTAATCGCTGGTGGTAGCATTTTTTTATACTATCGGTTGCAACTTTTTTTGGTACATGGATGCAACAAAAAAATTATTGTGTGAATTTTTTTTCATTTTTTTCACTGTTGCAAAAAAAACTGATAAAAAAATTACGTACCATATTTACCATCAATTCGTGGCAGCAAATTTAATCTCCGCTTGTAGCTTTTTTTATAATGGTTGCAACAAAATTTGGACCCATCATTACCGATCACACTTCATCTTTTTTGTTGTAGCAAAAATTATTAGTAACATTTTTATATCATGGTACCAAATGAATGCGCTTAGCACTAAAATACTACTAGATATATCTGTTTAGCAAAAAGTAACATAGATCAACACAATAATATTAGTATAATAGTCAAAAATGCTACATTCACGGGCTATTCACGGAAACTTCACGGACCTGCTTCTAATTCTCTATTAAGCCCCCCGGGCCAATCCCCCTTCATTAGTCCAATTAAATCATGCCAACTAATGAGAACCCTGTAAAACCCTGTAAAACGTCCGTGAGTGTAGCATTGCTGGTATAATAGTAGTATAGATAGTAACATTTTATACTACGGTTGCAACATTTATCATTTGTCATATGCAACAAAAACGCGAAAAGTAGACACAAGTGGGCCTGGCCCGACAGAGTGCCAAACACTAAACAGTGATGACCTAGTTTTTTATAGATAACCAATGAATAATCTAATTAGTTAAGCTCCATGATCCAAAATAGTCCTCCCAAAATAAGTACTCAGGTTTCTCCACTGCTACTACTGGGAACCTCTCTGCTAGGTATCTGACACCCATGATGAAACCTTTTCTTGGTCTTTCCTTGAAACAATCCAGTCAAGCCCCCTACCGCAGCTTATTTGGTGATGTTCGTCCAGGCTAGCATCCACACCAGATGCGCTGGACAGGGGAGGGAGCCGGAGAAGGAAGAGAGCAGCTGCGTACGATGACGGCAAGGTGTGGCAGATGGGGAGGGGGCGGGCTGAGGGCGCATGGGGGGGGAGGCGGCGCTGGCAAAGCAAAGACATAGGAGAACTTACTGGGATTCTGCTGCTTCTCGTCGGACCACTCCCCTACGGCCCCCGCGACGTCCATGGCGGCGGAGGGCGCCAGAGACCGTGACACTAGGGTTTGCCCGGGGCCGCGAGAGGAGGAGTTGGTCGGCGAATCAACGACGGGGAGGAGATGCGCCATCGCGAGGGCAACCAGGGTGGTGCAGGGTGGCGGCTGGGACAGCCCGCGACCGCGACGTCCGGACGAGGTCGAGAAAGGGGATCAGGTGAGAGAGAGAGGAGGGGCCGTCACGGGGTGGCAAAATCCACAAATCTAACCTTTTTGCGAAACAAATTCACAATCTAAACCTAGTTGCAAAATATTTCACAAAAATAACCCTTTTGTCTAGCGCCCAACCACCAGGCGCTAAACCTATGTATGTAGCGCCTGCCCATACGGCGCTAAGATACTGTCAGCGTGTCAATGTGGACCCCCGCCGGGCCCCACCCTGAAGGTGTAGCGCCTCTTCGTTAGGCGCTAGACTTGAAGGCTTAGCGTCGAGCCACCAGGCGCTACACCTGGGAATAAGTGAACGGCCGAAGCCACGCCCGAGGGCAGACACCACACACAGAGAGGTTACTCCTCTCGAAAGAAGGGTGCGGCGGCGGCGCAGTTTCTCTTCCCCCCTCTCAAATCCACCCCTCAAATCAACCAGATCTGAAGGATTGATCCAAGGGAATTGATCTCAACTCATCCCCCAAGGTATTCTCCCCCATTCCCTTCATTTTCATCCAAAAAATTCATCACATTTTGCATCTTTGTTCAAGTTTGGGTTGAAACCCTAAATCCTATATTTTGTTTGAATTTGTTATGGTAGAATGGTTTGTTCCTTTGTTCTTTACCAAATTACATTGTTGTAGTAATCATTGGACAAATTACTATGAGTAATTTTAGTGAAATCTAAAACTCATTGGATTTGAACATGTTATGTTAGTTTGTGGCTTTTTTGTATGGAGCAATTATATTGATGGCATGAATGGATGTCATGATATGATGCAATTATATGAATGGCATGATATGGAGTAATTATGTTAATTTGTGAATTTTTTATGTATGGATCAATTATATGGAGCAATTACTATGTGTTTTATTTTGTTAAGACATTAATAATATGGATGACATGAATGTGTATTTTTATATGGATATTAAGTTAGATCTTGAGCACTACCATTAGCTAAAGCAAATTATTTCTTTATGGAACAAAGTTATAATGGAATGCTTGTTGTTTGAAAAATATAGGATGGAGTGGCTTCTCCATGATCACTATGATGTTCAACACCGATCTTATGCTATGGCGGTGCTAAAGAAGGTAATTTTTCTGTTGACCTTGCTTGATTTCGATTACGTATTCCTTTGGATTCGCATGACCAAGTTGTTTCTATTCATTTGCAGAAGCTTTCAACCTTGAAGGTTCGGTTTCACGGGGTCTCTGAAATGCCGTACGATGAGCGGTACACACCGTACATCGACGGATTAGGACTACTCCCGTTCTTCCAGGTAGTGACCCGCTCCACTCCAAACCTGAATGCAGCGCATATCACGGCGCTTGTGGGTCGGTGGAGACCGGAGACACACACTTTTCACCTTCGGACCGGGGAGATGACCGTGACGCTTCAGGACGTGTCGATGATCTTTGCACTTCCTATCGAAGGTGAGCCTCTGTGTTTGAACACAAATTCTAAAGGGTGGCATGCACAGATGACAGCTCTCATTGGTACTGCTCCTACTGAGAACAAGGACAAGAATATTTCAGCCGGCGCTCCTTACACGTGGATCATAGATAACTTTAAGAATTGCCCTCAAGGTGCTGATGTTGGGGTGGTCAGGACGTATGCCCGTGTGTACATTTGGTATGTTCTCTCTAGAACACTATTTTCCGACGGCAAGGGCAATGTAGCGCAGTGGATTTGGCTGAAGGCGTTGACCGTGTTGGACAAGAGATGGAGTTGGGGTACGGCAGCACTGGCCTACTTGTACCGCAGGTAAAGAACTGTTCGTTACAAATTAAGTTGTGTTCCGACATGGCATGACATGACCGTGTTTTATTTTCTTTGCAGTTGGACGACGCATGTCGTAGGTGCACTTCAGGTGCCTCCGTTAGCGGTCCTTTGAGCCTACTTTCCATATGGTCATGGGAGCGGTTGCCAGTTGGACGACCTAAGAGTGTGGCATACAAGGATTGGGACGATAAAGAGAACACGATGCGTCAACCCACTTGGGCTTACAAGTGGGACGTTGTACCCGAGATGAAGAGTGATGTGGAGAACATGTACAAGCAGTACATCAATGAGTTGGATACTCTTACCCCCGAGCAGGTATGTATTGTCGTTACATGTATCATTGCGTTCATTATCCTGAACTGGACATGAGTACATTGCGCTAACTTTCAGGTGATATGGGAGCCATACGGTGTTGGGGATAATTTCGGTTTTACACTTGAATTTCATGTGAACCCAATGTGTCGAGCGGAAGGGCATCTTTGGCATATGCGGTGTCCAATGATATGTATGTGGGCAGTTGAGTATCATTTGCCACATCGTGTGATGAGGCAGTTTGGGGAGTTTCAGACTCACCCGCCGGAGTGGATGAACACAGACATTGTGCTTCATGGGTAAGAGATAATTACATGGCTTCAATTAGTTTTTCTTTGGAAACACCACATTTTGTTTTGATAATAGTTGCTTGTCTTATCTTGTAGGCTGGATAGGAGGAGGCAAAGAGCGATCAAGGATTGGCCTAGCCATCATAGCAGTTACATAGACATGTTCAACAAGAGTTTGCGTTACGCTAATTCACATGACCATGGGTACAAGCCGCATAACGAGCTTGCATTCACCAACTATCTTCGTTGGTTTTTTCGTTTAACTCGTTTGGAGATGTACCCACCGGCTTTTGAGCCAGACATATTGGACCAGCCGAATGATTATTATGGGCTTGCTAGGGAGCAATACAACAAAGCAGGGAGGGAGGGTACCCAAACAGCCTTTGCTCCGGTACTCACCTTTGTGGTAAGTATAGTGTGCGTCAATCTTTTTTGACAATACAATTGCATGTCATACCCTATTTGCTAGCCTGACTTGTGAATTTCTATTCATGCTTAGCGGGACGAGGTCCAGAATCAAGCTGATGATTTCGAGAAGTTTCTGGACGAGCACCCAGCTAGTACGAAGGAAGATTCTGCATTTCGAGCTTTTTTGAAGGTAATACATTCATCCCTTTTGTACATCATCTGCATATCCGACTCTGACATCCAATTCATTTGTCAATTCTTCAGCGTCAAGGCAAGAAGTTGTTGGGATACGGGGCAGAAAACACAAATTTTTCATACCTACGGTACCCGAACCCAAGATCTATGCTATGGCGATGTAATGTAACGGAGGGAATCGGTGTTCATACCTTTGAAGACCGAAAGAGGGAAACGTTCTTGCGAACGTGGTTGGCGTAGACTCAGAACTACGACCTCCCTGTCGTGTAGAAGACCACCACCGGCGAGGATGACTCCCGGTAAACCTCCAGCGACGAAGTAGCACCACAGGTGTAGTGCCTCGAAGAGATTACACACGTACAGTGCAACCGATGTTCCCTCCGGGCTCCGAACCAGGCGAGCAGCGGAAAGAAGACGGATTCGGATCCCGACTCCGGCAGAGCGACGGCCTGCCTTATGGTGGAGAACTCCAATCCTGGTGCAGACTCCTAACAAGGGGAGTCCACTTCCAGAAATGGAGAAAGAGAGAGAGAGAACTCAAATGAGATGATGGAAAAAGGGGGGTCTACCCCTCCTTATATAGGCCAAGGGGGGGTGTGATCCCTCTTCCCTCCCCCATGTGGGACTAAACCCCCAAGGGGGGGGAAGGCGCCGGCCATAGGGGGGATGGCCCCCACCCTTGGCGCCAAGCCCAAGGGGGGAACCCCCTCCTCCCCTAATGGGCCCTAAGAGGCCCATTTGCCTTTTTCCATTTAATTAATTAATTTAAATATATTTTAATATTTAATTCAGATAATTAAATACTAAAACATTATTAAATATAATTAAACATTATTTTGAACCCTTTCAAAATATCCGGAACAACTTCCGTTCTCTCCCGGAACTATTCCGGTGCTTTCTCCTATTTCACCGATTGATCCCGAATCTGCCCTAGCATCGATTGCCCCTTAAGTGTGACACCCTAACGGTCCGGGAAACAGCAGACATGGTCGAGACTCTTCTCATTGACCAATGACTAGTCAGTTGGACCTGGTTACAATCCTTGACAGCCCCTGCGCTTCCATCGAATGAACTTCGATCGCTTTTGGAAACCGTTAACGATACGACGTAATCCCTTTGTGCTGCGGTACTTTGTTTGTCCGAGGTTTGATCGTCGGTATCCCACATACCGTGTTCACATATCGTTCACAACAAACAAGTTTACTCGTCCATGATCATTGCATCTCTTGTGACCTAGTCACCTGCTTGCAAGCTGTTGATGCAATATCACCGAGTGGGCCCAGAGTACCTGTCCTGTCACAAGGACTGACAAATCCCGCTCTAATCTATTCACATACTCATCAACCATCTATTTCGGAATACCCAAAGTGCACCGTTATAGCCAGCATATTTCAGTCAGGCGGTGGGATACAAATCAAAGTCTCCTCATAGATGACAATTACGTATGATCATTGCGGTCTAAGGACTAAGCCATACGTTACAAAGTCATAGCAACGCTGAACTATGTGACTCGATCACATTGCATTACTTTAGGTGGGTGTACGTCCATCACATCATTCCCCTAATGATATGACCTCATTGTCAATGGACTTAAGTGTCACCATGATCAGGAAAGCTTGATCAATCAATTGCCCAATGAGATAGTTTTCCCGAGTTAAACTACGGACCATGTTTTATACTACACCTGTATTAGTATTTCCAAGTAATACAGTTATAGCACAGTATAAAACGTATTATGAACAAAACGGATATGTGACAAATATCTTTATTAATTTGTCTCTAGGGCACATGTCCAACAGTCTCCCACTTGCACTAGAGTACAAATTACACTAGTTTACATCAGGTATGTATCTAACACCAATGGTCTCTCGGTATTCTTCAAACTTGCCCTGTGGAAGAGGTTTAGTCATCGGGTCTGCTGCGTTCAGATCCGTATGTATCTTGTGAATCCTAGTGTGTCCATGCCTGACGTAGTCTCGCGTCACATGGAACTTTCGGAGGATGTGCTTGGCTTTAGAGTGAGTTCTTGGCTCCTTCGCGTTAGCAATGGCACCCGTGTTGTCGCAGAAGATCCCCACGGGGTCAGTGCAACTGGGAAAAACGCCAAGCTCAATCACGAACTTCTTCAGCCACAGCGCCTCGTTTGACGCTTCGCAAGCGGCAATGTACTCCGACTCCATTGAAGATTGAGCGACGACTGACTGTTTGCCGCTCCTCCAGCTAATCGCGCCACCGTTCAACATGAAAACATATCCCGTCTGGGATTTCGAGTCATCTAGATCTGAGCCGAGGCTTGCGTCAACGTAACCCTTTACGGTGAGCTCCTCATCAACTCCTCCATAAACGAGAAAGAGATCCTTGGTTCTTCTCAAGTACTTAAGGATGTTCTTTACTGCTGTCCAGTGAGCCATTCCCGGGTTACTCTGGTAGCGATTAGTCATACTAATGGACAACGCTAAATCCGGTCTGGTACATAACATAGCATACATGAGAGAACCTATGGCTGAGGCATAGGGCTTTGAGGACATTTCCTCCTCTTTTGCTGTGGTTGGGCATTGAGTCACGCTTAATTTGACACCTTTTATAACTGGCAAGAGGCCTCTCTTGGAGTTATCCATACTGAACCTTTTCAATATCTTGTCAATATAAGTGTTCTGACTCAAGGCCAACCGTCGATTAGGTCTATCTCTATAGATCTTAATCCCCAATATGTACGCAGCTTCACCTAGGTCCTTCATGGAAAATTGTCCATTCAGATATTCCTTTACTCCCTCTAAGAATTTCTTATCGTTCCCTATTAGTAATATGTCATCTACATATAACACAAGGAATGCTACAGAGCTCCCACTCAGTTTCTTATAGACGCAGAACTCTTCGACGTTTTGGACAAATCCAAAAGCTTTAATGACCTCATCAAATCGAAGATTCCAGCTCCGAGATGCTTGCTTCAACCCATAGATGGACCGTTGAAGTTTGCATACCTTACCAGTATTCCTTGGATCGACAAACCCCTCTGGTTGCATCATATACAACTCTTCCTCAATGTTGCCATTTAGGAATGCAGTTTTCACATCCATCTGCCATATCTCGTAATCATGATAGGCAGCTATTGCTAGTAGGATCCGAATAGACTTTATCATCGCTACAGGAGAGAACGTCTCCTCGTAGTCAACTCCTTGAATTTGTCGGAACCCCTTCGCGACAAGTCGAGCTTTGTAGACAGATACGTTTCCGTCTGCGTCAGTCTTTTTCTTGAAAATCCATTTATTCTCGACGGCCTTGCGGTCCTCGGGAATATCCACCAAAGTCCATACTTTGTTGGTTTACATGGAGTCTATTTCGGATTTCATGGCTTCTAGCCATTTCTTGGACTCGGGTCCCTCCATTGCTTCTTTGTAACTCGTAGGTTCATCCGACTCACCAGCCGAGATTGCATTTACAAGCTGTCCGTAAAACTCGGTAGGTTGACGGACTCTTGATGACCTACGGGGCAAAATAGGTTCCTCTTCATTCTCATCATGATCATCATGTATGTCATGGTCGTTATGAATGTCTTCCTGGCCATTCTCTTAGCTCCCACTGTGGAAGAAGGTTCCAGAACAATTTTTGTTGTCGGTTCTTCCATTTGGAGTGATTGGTCAGTCACTTCATCGAGGTCTATTTTCCTCCCACTTGATTCTTTCGAGAGAAACTCCTTCTCAAGAAAGTGTCCAGTCTTAGCGACAAACGTTTTGCCCTCAGATTGGTTGTAGAAGGTGTATCCAACAGTTTCCTTTGGATATCCTACAAAGATGCATTTCTCCGCCTTAGATTCGATTTTGTCAGGCTGAAGTTTCCTAACATAAGCCTCACAACCCCAAATCTTCAGGTGAGACAACTTTGGCTTCTTGCCACACCATTTCTCAATTGGCGTTGTCTCTACGGATTTGGATGGTACCCTATTAAGAACGTAAGCGGCAGTTTCTAATGCATACCCCCAGAATGATGTAGGTAAGTCGGTATGAGACATCATTGACCGTACACTATCCAATAGTGTTCGATTACGTCGCTCAGACACACCGTTTCGCTGAGGTGTTCCAGCTGGCGTAAGTTGTGGTACAATACCACAAGTCTTCAGATGAGTGCCAAACTCGTGACTTAAATACTCGCCTCCTCGATCAGATCGAAGGTGCTTGATTTTCTTCCCGAGTTGATTCTCGACCTCACTCTGAAATTCCTTGAACTTTTCAAAGGTTTCAGACTTGTGTTTCATTAAATAGATATACCCGTATCTACTTAAGTCATCCGTGAAGGTCACGAAGTAACGAAAACCATTGCGTGCGGTGACATTCATTGGTCCGCATACATCAGTATGTATGATCCCTAATAAGTCCTCCGCGCGCTCCATTGTTCCATTGAATGGAGTCCTTGTCATTTTGCCCATTAGGCATGGTTCACATGTGTCAAGGGATCCAAAATCCAATGACTCCAGAAGTCCATCTTTATGGAGTTCCTCCATGCGTTTTACACCAATATGACCAAGTCGACAATGCCACATCGTCATGTGTTCTTCGTTACTAGGATTTAATCTTTTGGCCTCTACGTTATTGATGTGGGAGTCATTATATTCGAGATCCATTAAGAATAAACCATTATGCACCGGTGCATGAACATAGAAGACATTATTCTTATAAATCGAACAACCAGTTGTTACGGATTTAAAAGAATACTGGTCTCGCATCAAGCAAGAGCCACTCACAATGTTCATACTCAACGCGGGTACATAATAGCAATTATTCAAGACAAGAATCAATCCCGAAGGGAGACTAAGACGAAGCGTGCCAATTGACATTACTTCAACCTTGGCACCGTTCCCAACGCGCATCGTCACTTCATCCTTCCGCAAGAGTCGTTTATTCTGCATCCCCTCTTGGGAGTTACAGATGTGAGCAACTGATCCGGTATCAAATATCAAGACATTGCTCCGAGCACTTGTCAGGAAAACATCAATAACATGTATATCACATATATCCATGTCTCTTCCGGCAACCTTGCCGGCCTTCTTATCTTCTAGGTACTTGGTGCAGCTGTGCTCCTTCTTGATTTCCATCTCAGCAATTTTGAGTATTGTGAACAATTCAGAAAGGGTCTCAACCATTCCTTGCATGTTGTACTTCAACACAAAACTCTCATAGCTAGGGGGTAGCGACCGCAACACCCTATCAATCGCCACTTCATCTGGAATCTTAAATTCTAGATCATTTAGGCGTTGAACATAGTCAGACATTTTGACTACGTGCTCAGTCATGCTGGTGTGCTCTTCCATCTTTGCAGAGAAGAAAGCTTCACAAACTTCATTTCTCTCAACCTTGGCTTGAGGTGCAAAGACGGTCTTGAGGTCAGTGATTATCTCATAAGCACTGAAGCTCTCGAACCGTTTCTGCAGTTCAGCCTCCATGGCATGGAGCATACCCTTCTTGACAAGGGAGGAATCATCCGACTTAATGAGATAGACTTTCTTCTCAGCCGGAGTAGCGGTAGTTGCTGGTGCATCTCCTAATGCAGTCTCAAGTACGTAGGACATTTTGAGGGGAACGAGGAGAATCCTCAGGGTGCGGAACCAGGGGGTGAAGTTTGACCCATTAGTTTTCAGTTTATCTTTCTCTAGGAATGATCCTAAGTTGAACGAGGGGCGTGGTGCTGTCATCTACAAGGTTGATTCACAAAGATACATATTTAGACTTTTGTTCATAATGTGGAGTTCAATTACAATTAATTCTAAAACTCCCACTTAGGAAAACATCTCTCAATTTTGCTAAGTGATTACACGATCCTTAGAACACCATACCTCCCCCGATCATCACGGCCATCAGTATGTGTTCAAGGTAGGCCATCATGCCAATCACATCATCTATGTGACTCATGCTCGACCTTTCGGTCTCTTGTGTCCCGAGGCCATATCATATACATATGCCAGGCTCGCCATCACACCCTATGTGATTTATTGCTGTGTCATGCAAGGCCATATCATATACATATGCCAGGCTTGCTACACCCACCTCTTGTGAACGAAAAAATGTTTGACACCCGTGTGACACGTGATGCCTCCATAATGTAGAACTTTCCAGGTGGTGCTCACTAGGGTAAGGACACTGTGTTTGTTTTAGTGAGAGATCATCCTATAATGCTACCGTCGTTATATCAAGCATATTAGCAAAACAGGATGTAAAACTTTAAATCATACAAGCTATGATCCCCCTTCATGCAAAGCAAAGTCAAACGCCTTTCTACTTTAGCTTATGCAAGTTTTACGTGGCTGCTAGGGGTTTCGAGAGAGAGAACCGATTTCTATCCTGCGAAAACATGCCACAACACCGATCCCTAATCGTCTCTATTACACCCCTGTCGGGGCCCTCCGTTGCAAACATCTTCGCATCGCTAATGCAGAGAGACAGACACCCCCCCAGCCACTTTATATGGTACAAGCCATATGTCAAGCGTGGAACCAGTCTCGCGTAAACGCGTAAGGTCGGTCGGGGCCGCTTCATCAAACATTGCCGCAATGCTAAATGAGTACACGTGGGAGGGTAACGAATGAAGATTCGATGCCCACATCCTAGATGTGTTCTACCCGTACAATACATCTACGCATAGCTAGCTCATGATACCACTGTTGGGATACGGGGCAGAAAACACAATTTTTTCATACCTACGGTACCCGAACCCAAGATCTATGCTATGGCGATGTAATGTAACGGAGGGAATCGGTGTTCATACCTTTGAAGACCGAAAGAGGGAAACGTTCTTGCGAACGTGGTTGGCGTAGACTCAGAACTACGACCTCCCTGTCGTGTAGAAGACCACCACCGGCGAGGATGACTCCCGGTAAACCTCCAGCGACGAAGTAGCACCACAGGTGTAGTGCCTCGAAGAGATTACACACGTACAGTGCAACCGATGTTCCCTCCGGGCTCCGAACCAGGCGAGCAGCGGAAAGAAGACGGATTCGGATCCCGACTCCGGCAGAGCGACGGCCTGCCTTATGGTGGAGAACTCCAATCCTGGTGCAGACTCCTAACAAGGGGAGTCCACTTCCAGAAATGGAGAAAGAGAGAGAGAGAACTCAAATGAGATGATGGAAAAAGGGGGGTCTACCCCTCCTTATATAGGCCAAGGGGGGGTGTGATCCCTCTTCCCTCCCCCATGTGGGACTAAACCCCCAAGGGGGGGGAAGGCGCCGGCCATAGGGGGGGGATGGCCCCCACCCTTGGCGCCAAGCCCAAGGGGGGAACCCCCTCCTCCCCTAATGGGCCCTAAGAGGCCCATTTGCCTTTTTTCCATTTAATTAATTAATTTAAATATATTTTAATATTTAATTCAGATAATTAAATACTAAAACATTATTAAATATAATTAAACATTATTTTGAACCCTTTCAAAATATCCGGAACAACTTCCGTTCTCTCCCGGAACTATTCCGGTGCTTTCTCCTATTTCACCGATTGATCCCGAATCTGCCCTAGCATCGATTGCCCCTTAAGTGTGACACCCTAACGGTCCGGGAAACAGCAGACATGGTCGAGACTCTTCTCATTGACTAATGACTAGTCAGTTGGACCTGGTTACAATCCTTGACAGCCCCTGCGCTTCCATCGAATGAACTTCGATCGCTTTTGGAAACCGTTAACGATACGGCGTAATCCCTTTGTGCTGCGGTACTTTGTTTGTCCGAGGTTTGATCGTCGGTATCCCACATACCGTGTTCACATCTCGTTCACAACAAACAAGTTTACTCGTCCATGATCATTGCATCTCTTGTGACCTAGTCACCTGCTTGCAAGCTGTTGATGCAATATCACCGAGTGGGCCCAGAGTACCTGTCCTGTCACAAGGACTGACAAATCCCGCTCTGATCTATTCACATACTCATCAACCATCTATTTCGGAATACCCAAAGTGCACCGTTATAGCCAGCATATTTCAGTCAGGCGGTGGGATACAAATCAAAGTCTCCTCATAGATGACAATTACGTATGATCATTGCGGTCTAAGGACTAAGCCATACGTTACAAAGTCATAGCAACGCTGAACTATGTGACTCGATCACATTGCATTACTTTAGGTGGGTGTACGTCCATCACATCATTCCCCTAATGATATGACCTCATTGTCAATGGACTTAAGTGTCACCATGATCAGGAAAGCTTGATCAATCAATTGCCCAATGAGATAGTTTTCCCGAGTTAAACTACGGACCATGTTTTATACTACACCTGTATTAGTATTTCCAAGTAATACAGTTATAGCACAGTATAAAACGTATTATGAACAAAACGGATATGTGACAAATATCTTTATTAATTTGTCTCTAGGGCACATGTCCAACAGAAGTTACGCCGGCTCTCGAACGTACTCGGTTGTCGTGATCCCGAGGACATATCTTCACCATCGAAGTCAAGGTCGCAGTCTCGGTCGCAGTCAAGGTCTACACCCTCAGACCCTATGGCTAACATGGAGGAAACTACGTCGACTCCGATGACTTTTGTGGATGATCCGGTCATCACACAGGACGATGATCTGGTATGGGAGTTTCATATTGATCATTCTTACCGTGTCTGAGTTTCATTTCGATCATTCTTACCATGTCTGAGTTTCATCTTGATCATTCTTATGTTTAGGACAACATGACACTGCAGGCGTATCAAGAACGCTCGGTTTACATGCTGAGGAAAAGACGGTCCTTCCGTCGTTACACACCAGATGATTGGAGAAACAAAGGGAAGGGGAAAGCGATGGTGGAGACGGAGTCCTCCGAGGAGGAGGAGGAGGAGGAGCCAGAGCCAGAGATTCAGTTCCGGCCAGAGGAGTTTTCCAGGAGGAAGCTTCGTACGAGGAGGGGTCGTGGAGGTTGAACTTTATGTTGAATTCACCTTGTCGTTTATTTAAGTTGTCGTGTGAACTTATGGTGGTTAGTGTGATGAACTTGTCTTCTAGTGGATGAGATGATATGAACTTGTGGTTCAGTTGCAAGTTGATGAAGTAGTGATGATGAACTTGATAAAGTGGTTGTGCTTCCTTTGCTTACTTAACTGTGAATGGTTGGTTATTGTGATGAATTGGTGATGAACTTGATGATGTATTGATTCCATTGCATGTTGCATGCAATTTGCATGTATTTAACAGTGTAGCGCCCCTTGGCCAGGCGCTAGACTGTGTAGCGCCTGATGATGGGGCGCTACACATGCAATATTTGGGCTCTAGCCGAGTCCAATAGCCACTGGACTCCTGCGCAGAGAAAATGCTACATGTGTAGCGCCGCATGGCCAGGCGCTAGACTGTGTAGCGCCCCATCATCAGGCGCTACACATGCAATATTTTCTCTGCGCAGGAGTCCAGTGGCTACTGGACTCGGCTGGAGCCCAAATATTACATGTGTAGCGCCCCATCATCAGGCGCTACACAGTCTAGCGCCTGGCCAAGGGGCGCTACACTGTTAAATACATGCAAATTGCATGCAACATGCAATGGAATCACAAGTAAAAGTGCAAACAAAAGAAGTGCTTTGGAGAAGGTATACAAATGTTCAAATTGCAACAAGGTTCATCAAAATACAAAGAGGAGAAGGTATCAAATTGCATCACAACATTAATATCCAAGGTTCATACAACAAAGCTCCAATTCCATCAAGGTTCACTACCAAAAGATGAGAAGGTAGACAAATGTTACATCAATGTGCGCAGGAAAGTTCATACAACAAAGCTCCAATTCCCTTTGCTATTTATCTTCTTCTCTTGTACCGGATCGTCTCATTCCCCATTGCATGATGGGCCTTCAAACCTAAGAATACAAAATTTATTGTTATTACTTAATAAGGACAAAAAATTATGAATAACATGAGTGACGAGACGTACGGGAATGGTCCTCTTAGGTATCCCCTCATCGCCGTGGGTCTACCAACACCACCAGCAATGTCTCTACCACCACCACGGCCTCTACGACCACCACCACGGCATCTAGCACCACCACCACGGCCTCTAGCACCACCACCACAGCCTCTAGAACCACCACTACCACCAATGCCACTACCAACAATGCCACCACCACCAATGCCACCACCACCAAGGCCACTACGACCACCACCGTCACCACGGACTCTACCAACCCCACCTCTAAGCCCAAGATTCCGACCTCTTTGCCTAGGACCATGTTGGTTAGCACTTTGTTGGCTAGGGTCTTCATTTCTCTTAGCTCTCTTCCTTGATGTGCAACTTCTTGTGTTGTGGCCCGAAGCACCACACTTTCCACAACGGGCTCTCTCACGAGTCTCTTCGAATTGGTCGTTACCCCATTCTCGGGTTCCACCACGTCCCCAGCCATCCATGTCACCTCTAAAACGTTTAGTCCTCCGTCTTCCCCGTGTAACCACTTTCCAATCCGGATCCGGCCATAGTTGAACTCCATGGTACTCCGGCCACTGTGTTTGGTCAAAGTACGGGTTGAATCTTGGAGCCCATGTGTTCTTGGTGGCAATGATCGAGAACTCGGATTCCCTCACCGTAAGTGGGTGATTTAGATTCACATTCCTCGTGCGAGCTGCCTTATACAAATGCGAGCATGCGAGATGAAGCAGCTTTGGTCTCCCGCAAGTGCAGTCACATGTCTTTAGGGAAACCTTGAATGCACGACCTCCATGCTGGACCCCATCGTTTGTGGTTCCGCCCGGCTCATTAACTTGGTAAATCCACTCCTTGTCATCATACAATGTAGCACTTTGGGAATCCGCCTTCCGTGACTGAAAATCCATGAATTCGTCAACCTTTGGTGGGAACTTGTACTTGTACTTGTGCTTGTTCTCTCCAGCAATATGCCTATCAGTTTCCTTTGAGTACTTGATGAAGTAGTGATTCAACTTCGTCAATGTGTATTGCACTATTGCTGTCACGGGCAATGCACGTACACCCTTGAACACCGAGTTGAAGCATTCTGCCATGTTATTGGTCATTTGACCGTACCTCCGACCATCATCATCATAAGCTCGTGCCCACTTTGTCCTAAGTAGGATGTTCCTATTCAGGAAATCTTGCCCCCCTGCATCCAACTTGTTGTTTGCAATCAATTTGTTGTATAAGTTTGCGAAACGACGGTCAGAGAAAGCAGTACAAATATCTCTAAGATCATCGGCCAACTCCTTCTTTCCACATGCCCTAAAGAAGTTTGCACAAAAGTGCCTCATACACCATCGATGGTGCAAAGGAGGATGCCCTGGAATGTCAATCTCCACCGCATTAAGAATTCCTTGATGCCTATCCGAGATGACACAAATTTCTCTTTCGGTGGGTAAAACCTTGGTTCTCAAAAGATGGAAGAACCACTCCCAGTTAACATTGTTCTCCGCCTCTACCAAAGCAAAAGCCAAAGGCATCAATCGGTTATTTGCATCACTTGCTATTGCAACCAACAAAGTACCCTTGTATTGCCCGGTCAAGAATGTGCCATCGACGGAGATGACCGGTCTACAATGTTCAAAAGCCCTCACACATTGCTCAAATGCCCAAAATGCACGGCCAAATACTCGGACTAGCCTTCCGTCGCGCATCATTGTTTTCTCACCATACGGCTCAACCACATGAACCATGCCCGGATTAGTGGCGGTCATCGCTCCCAACAACCTTGGTATCCGGTTGTATGCTTCATCCCAATCACCATACAACATCCTGAATGCTATTTGCTTCGCCTTCCATGCCTTGCCATATTTCACTTCGTGAAAGAAGATTTCTTTCACCATGCCAATGATGCTCTGAACCTTCATTGTGGGCAACGAAAATATGGAGTTGGAAAGCCTATAGGCGATGAACTCGGAGGTAAGTTGCCTGTGGTCTGGGTTTGCATCTTCACCATCCATCTTCTGGCCACGACACATGTGAGTTTGTACACAACTCACTATATGCCAACTTGGTCCTCCTTTGGATGGTCTTGCCCGCACAATCCATGGACATCCATCCTCCGCACATTTGACCGTGTAGCGCTTTTTTATATCCGAGTGCACCACCGTGTAAGGACGAAAATGCTTAACCGAGAACTCCTTGATCCATATCTTCAACTCCAATAAGGTGCCAAACTTCGCACCGGGAGCAATCCCGTTTGTTGCATGATCCATATCACGGTATGAAATTGGTCTAGCTCCGAGAACTATAGTCTTCCCACCATCCACAACGGCTTCATCCGCGAGAGTAAGATCCTCGAACAATGGTGTACGAGGATCCTTCCCCAATACCTTCTTGAAAGCTTCGACCTCCTTGCTAGTGAACCCATCCTCATCAACTTCTTCATCGGGACCGTCATCATCCGAATCAAATGCATAGCATCGAGAGTAAGGGATGGATTGGTCCATGTTCTCTTGCAAATTATATGTCTCCAAGTCACCAACATTATTGTCATAGAGATCAACATCATTCTCCTCATCTTCATAAACATCATTCACATTTTCCTCTTGGTCATTGCGTGGAGGGCTCAATGTTTGCCTCAATTCTTGTTGGGTCAAAGAAGGTTGACTCAATTCCTCTTGGTTCATGGGTGGAGGGCTCAATGTTTGCCTCACTTCTTGTTGTGTCAAGATAGGTTGACTCAATTCCTCTTGGTCCATGGGTGGAGGACTCCTTTTGGTGGCAAATATTTCAAGAGCCTTGTCTTGGGATTCGGCCACCACTTCCTTGTATGCAAGCCAACGTTGTTCCGAGTTGATACCCATTGTTTTCCAACGAATGTGATGTCCAAACCCAACATTATGCCTTCCCTCCAACATAACCACATCACTTGGGCCCATCCAATTCAACTCCTTCCTTACTTGTTCCAACAACTCCACATAGTTGGGAGTAGCATCAAACACAAAATCTTGCTCATCCAAATCCGGCTCTACATTCCCTTTCAAAAATGCATCCTTATTCACATGATGAAGATGAACAATTCTTTCCATCCCTACATTAATTATAGGAAAAAAAGGAAAATTTTATCATTAAGTATTAATAACAAATTGAATCTAACCAACAACATACAAACATAAAATGAAAACATATCTCTAACCCTAACCATAACACTAAATTAAAAATAACCCTAACCCTAACATAATAAAAGAACACATCTTTAACCCTAACAAAATAGTGCACATACAACATATTAGTCACTACTTTGTTGTTTCATACATATAAGCAACAAGAATAAACCAAAGGCAATAAAATCAAAGTTGTTCTAGGTTTCCAAAATTTGAAGATATCCAACCAAAAAGGAAGATTCCAATGGGTCCAAAGCTAGGGATTGAGAGAGGGTACCTCTAGCAACTTGAGGTAATTCAAATCCACGGAGGGAATCTTCAAATCTAGGGGATTTGGGTGAGGGTTTTGAGAGGAGGGAAGAGGGGGAGAGAGAGCACCATTGCTGTTTTTCGAGCTAAGTGGTGGGGGGGGGGTATGAGGTGGGGGGGACATATGGGGGGTCCCAAACCCCACTTAAGTGGCTGGGGGGTGTAGCGCCTAGTGGTGAGGCGCTAGACAGTGTAGCGCCTGATGCCTGGGCGCTACACTGTCTAGCGCCTCACCACTAGGCGCTACACCCCCCAGCCACTTAAGTGGGGTTTGGGACCCCCCATATGTTGTTACCTTGCAAATATGGCACAACTGTTACCTTGCATAGAAAATGGCACAAATGTTGCATAGAAAATTAACCATTCATAAAAAATACAACACATTACAATCTTTTCATACAAATGTCTTGCAAATATAGGTCTACAAATAACAACACTCGATAACTCGTCAAGTACATCTTGTAGCTTCATGAGCTTGTGCCGAAGCGCTTCTCGGTCATAGAATAAATCACGTAGTGAGTACTCTACGTTACTTTTTTCTAGCTTTAACTTGGCCTTATCCTGCACCATTTCCTCTCTCTCCACCACCCACTTCACCTTCTCTTGCTCCATTTGTTCTCTCTCCTCCACCCACTTCCCCTTCTCTTGCTTCATTTGCTCCATCTCCTCCATCCACATCGCTTTCTCTTGCTTCATTTGATCTCTCTCTTTCTCTGCTTTTTCTCTGAACACTTGATGGATGCTAGTGCCTGCTTTGTCGGACAACTTCTTCTTCTCAAGCTCCTCCCTCAGGTCGCCAATAACTCTATGTGCTTTGCTTAACTGAGTAACAACATCCTCTTTGTCAGTCACCGTTTTAGCGAAATCTATTTTAAAAGATCTCAGGTCCTTTTCAATCTTTCTCTTATCTTCCAGAAACTTCAAGTTCTCTTCAGCATTGGTTACTTGTTGTCTCAGCCTCATTGTGTTTTCCTCTTCATACATGCTCCATATTCGAGCTAGGCCTTCCTTCAATGTGATTGGCCACTCATTGTCAACCCACTTAACAAAGTTGCACTTGGATGCATCCTATAAAATGAAACGTATTCAAATACAAAGCAACATTAATGATATAAAAAGATTATTGATAAGAAGAATGAATGACTAATGCAATATTGCTAACCTTTTTTGCACAAGCTAAAAACCTCCTTCCGGTATCAATCGATTGAAATGCCACAAATCTTTCACAAGGGGGTCCGTGCTCACACATACAAGGTTGATTAAAAGCCAAGCCGCTCCATTCCGTGCACTCCATGGTCGGTAGCTATAAATAAGATAAATGAAATCAATACCCATTTACCCTACAACCATAACCCTCAAAGTGACACTCATAGAGAACATGCTAACCTCGCTAACTTGACTTGTCACATAATCATCATCGCCAGACGAGGACGAGCTTGCCGACAACCTTTGCCAATTCATCCTATAATATCAATCATATCAATGCCATTGCTTCATATCAATCTTGCCAATTCTTCACACAAAATATATTCTAAAGAAAACACATAATCTAATAACAAATATAAATCCAATGCAATTTAGGGTTTCCCTAAGCCTAGCAATCCTAATTTGTTCTCAAATACTACTACAACAATGCTAATGCTATACATTTAACAATAATGCCATTGCAACTAAAAAGATTGAAAATCTATTTCAATCTAGGGTTCACAAAAAAATGCACAAAAAAAGAAATGCCATGGATCTAATGGATGAAAACTTAGGGATCGGAGGAGAATACCTTAGGAGATGATTTGAGGAAGAAATCCACGGTCAAAACCTCCAAATGGGGAAGATTTGAGAGGGGGCGACTAGAACAGCATCACACAGGGCGGCCCCTGTGTGTGTGTGTGTTATGTGTGGGCTGCTCGGGCGTGGCTTCGGCCTTTAAGTGGCTGCCTAGTCTAGCGCCTGATGGGCAGGCGCTAAGCATGCATGTATAGCGCCTGTTGGTTAGGCGCTAGACTTCCGGGGTGGGGCCCTGCGGGGGTCTACCGATGCCACGGTGGCAGGTCCTTAGCGCCTCACGGACGGGCGCTATATACATGGGCTTAGCGCCCGGTGGTTGGGCGCTAGACAAAAGGGTTATTTTTGTGAAATATTTTTCAACTAGGTTTAGATTGTGAAATAGTTTCGCAAAAAGGTTAGAAATGTTGATTTTGCCTCACGGGGTATGGTACGTGCGTTTTGTAAGGATATAAAGGAAGAGAGAGAGGGGTGTGGGTGTGTACTGTGTATATACAGTAACATCGGGGTTGCGCAACCGCGCTTCTACTATACAACTAGTAGAATGCCCGTACGTTGCAACGGGCTTTTAAAAATACTAGTAAAATGCCCGTGCGTTGCTACGGGAAACACATATACAAATCATAAACAATTATGTTTAAACAATTTTTTCGATTAATCTGAAATATAAATCAAGAATATCTAATTTTTCAGTCAAGAATTATCTGAATTAATTTAATAAGATAACGTAGAATAATATTGTAATGGATTGATTTTAAGAAAAGCATCAACATATTTCAATAAAAAACATTTATCTCATTTAAATTATACTAAGTAAATGTATTATACTCAGAGCAAAAAAGATGTGCATGTTTTTTTAAATAAAATGAGTACATATGATTCTTTGACTAATTTTTTTATTTCAATGCTCTTGACCAAATCGGCCACTTGTTAAAATCTGCATGAAGTAGGCTTTAAAAATGTAGTTTCTTTCATATACAAATAGACATGGGGAGCATCATTATCGATTTGCGAGCTGGGACATCGAAGCCCATGTCTATTTATTTTTTAAGTTCGGATAAATCATTGCTTCATCTGCTGTCTACAATATAGACGACTCCTTTCTTTTGCGTGTAATACAATACATATGACTCATATAGTGCTAATTTCATTTTTACCAGATCAGCAAAATATATATGTTTAGAAAAAATCTTATTATAGTTGCACGACATCAGTATAAAGTTTAATTATAAAATTACAAGTACAATTATACAGTATAATTTTAAGTCCTTCATTTTTATTTATATGACAATTCCTTATTGTTAAAGTATCTTCAGGTTTAAACGCACTTTTTATGAAGCTCAAACTTCCGATAACACGATAACACGGACAACCCAGATTGAACAGAAACCCTTCCGATAACACGGACAACCCAGATTGAACGTCCGCCTCATTTGTCATTAACTCTAGAATAATTTCCTCTCCTTCCTCGCATGCTTTCAAGGGAAGAAAATAGGAAGGCGGGTGCGGCGGCGCAGATTCCGCCGATCTCCATGCTGGTAGGGCTCTCCACGGGAGTTCGGCGCGGCGACGGCCTGTAGTGCGGCTGTCAGAACCCTCTGTTAGGTAATGTGCTAGGATCAAGAAACCTTGCATCATGTCAAAATTTCAAAAAGAAATCTTGGAAATCAAATTCAAAATCAAAATGGGAGAAGGAACACCCCCAGATGAATTAATTCAAAAGGCCAGAATAAATCTTCTCCAAAAATTCATGTTAGGTTTTTGAAAAGTCTTATAAATGAGTGTAATCACATATCAAGTGATGTGGGACCCATCCCATGCTCATAGATTTTTCAAATATTCAAACAGTGCCTTGGAATTAAAGAAATACCCCTTTTTGATTTAAAATTCAAATCATTTGAATTTTAAAAATGTTGAAAGTTTATGAGTGGCTAGTCTATATTATTATGAGGCCACATAAAAGTTTTCAGCATTTAATAAAATGATTTGGTATTTTTACCAAAGTCAAAACAAAAATTACAGAAAAGAAAGGAAAGATTAAACAGAAAAGGAGCAGGAAACTTACCTGGCGCCTAGGCGAAGCCGGCCCACCCCAGCCCAGCCGGCCCAAAAGGGCACGGGGGTCTTCTTCCCCGTCCCGCGCCTCCAAGTTGCTCGATGGAATGCCACCGAGCTAGCTGGGGACGACACCTCGACGCCGTCGAGCTTCCAAGCCTCCCCGTGGCCTCTTCTCGCACCTGGAGCACGCCACGTCCATTCCCCCCACCCCTCCAGAGCTTCCTCCTCCTCCTCCCGTGCTCGAATCCATCGCCACCCGAGACCCCGCCAGAGCACCGACGAGAAGAACTCGTGGACAACGCCGTCGACCAGCCGCGCCACCTTATCCATCTGCTTCGCCGTCGTCCTCTACGCCAAGGAGTGCAGCCAATCGAGAAGAAGAGCCCCTGGACGTGACGCTAGCTTCATCTTCCCCAACTCCGGCCGCCGCGAGTCGTCCTCAAATTCCGGCCAGCTCCGAGCTTCCCCGAGCCCACTAGCCATCCCGTCGCATTCGTGGTGAGCTTCTCACCGTTTCCCCTAACCTAGCGCCCTCCCTCTCGTTCTCTATCCGTTTCCGCCATGGATGCCGAAGCACTTCGCCGCCATGGACGACTATGAGGTCGCCCCTGTGCCCCATCATCGCGTCCAGCGCGCGCGTTTGACTCCCAGTGGTTCCAGCTTTCGAACGCACGCAAGGACAGCTCAAACCGTGCACTACAGCCACATCTGCAACCTCGCCATGGTTCTGCTTCCGCCGGAGTCGTCGCCGTCGTCGCTCCCGACCTCCCCGCGACCCCTTGTTGCCTCCAGAAGACGCGGACGACCTCCAGGAGCAAGTTGGTGCCCTCCGTTTGCCCTCCCGTGGCCCCTAGCTCACTCCGGCGAGTCGCCGCCGTGGCTCCAGTCGCCGGCGTCAAGCCGCCGGTGGGTTAGCCACTAATCACCTAATTAGTGACCCCCTGGGTCACTGACCAGTGGGCCTAGTGGCTTAATTAAGCCACTGGATTAATTTAACCCACGGGTTAAGTTAACCCAGTCACTGACAAGGTGACCCCACATGTCAGCCCCCCCCCCCTGACGTCAGCACTTGCGCAATAAATCGAATTAATGAATTTCCAGAGATTATTTGAATTAAAAGAATTCCAGAAAATCCAGAAAATACCCCAAACTTTGGAAATTCATAGAAAATTCATATTAACTCCAAATTGGACAAATAATATATGAAAAATGATCAGGAGAAAATTATCTTTCCAAATATGCAACTTTCAACTCTGTTTGAGTTGAATTTAAAATGTGATCAGTAGCATTTGCTATTTGATTTAAATGGAATTAAATCAAATTCAAATCAAATAATTTTGCAACTTGAACCATGGCAACATGCTACATTTCAATCACACATCAGAGGCATATCTTATACATTTGAAGATAATTCAAAATGATCAAATTATATCACATACAACTTGGCTAATGTTGAATTCAAATGTGGAGTTTGAATTTGCAATTCAATTTGCAATATACTCCATTTAAATGGAATGATCAACACATCAGTACCATGAACATCACCCTTTCAATATTATTCATGTGATTGTGCATTGTACATTATGTTGATCCTATGATTGTCATGTTGCTGATAGACGTGGAGCCAGAACCCGAGGTCACCCCCTACGTTGAAGACCCCGACCCCGAACCTCGTCAGCAAGGCAAGCAAACCCCCATTGATCATGTCGATAAAATCCCACTTCCCTCTCATGTCTCGCTTATGCATTGTTTAGGATGATCACCATGCTTCGTTTCTACCGCATAGATGAACCCATTCCTTTGCATGACCTATCCTTTTGTCACAGTAGTAAGCAAACCACAATCCTAGCAAATGTAGGAGTTGATTGATATCATGTGGCCCCTGCAATGTTACTGCTTATTGCATGCTTAGTAGGATACCATGTTGTTACTGTGATGTGAGTCGGGATGGGAATGATCATGTTGATGTTGGTAGAAAAGTGTTGGTGAATCGACCCTAATACAAGGTGAACGATGAGAGGCTGTGTAGGAGTACACGGTGGGTTGTCTCGTTGAACACCGCCCTAGTACGAGTTCTTGTGTGGTGATCCAAGATGAAGAGTACAACCACACATTGGGCTCACTGACCCCTCTCAACCTATTAACTCATCCCTTTCGATGTCCAGATGTCGCAATAGTTCGGAGTTCTGGTAGGTCTGTGGCCTGGTTGCTAAGTGAGAGAACGGCTCATCCGAGACCGGCTTATGCACCACGCACACATCACTTGGGTCCACTTCGGTAAACCGGCCGGGTTCACGATTGTGGTAACCAACCCAAGTAGGCGGCTTTCTCGGATTAGATCGGCTATGAGGTAACAGTTGTGGTGAGCATCCTCGCTGGCACCCCTTGAATGGTGTCGAGATCAAAGGCGGTAAATGATGATCATGTGTGTGTAGCGGTACACCCTTGCAAGGTTAACAAAACTATTCGAATAGCCGCGTCCGCGGTTATGGACTGCTTGGAAAGCTTAGCTTGATTATTAGACAACTTGAACCGGATACTTCTAAAACACACCAAGATAAGTGTGAGTGCTATGGCGTGCTTCCTCGTGGGGAAGTCGAGGAAGGCACCATAGTGGTGTATTGGTTGGTGAAAGTAGTGGACTCGTGTACGCTTCTTACCTCAAAGTCTGGTACTCGTAGTTCAGGATTAGCCAAGTCAAAGCTGGCACTTCTGCAAGTGAACCCCACCTCCCTTTACATTGACACATGTGCATGAGTAGTATAGCTCCTATGTAAGTCTTGCTGAGTACGCCTTTGTACTCACGTTTGCTTAATCTATGTTTTAGATGACGCCACTGACCCCGAAGGTGGCTTCTTCATCGAGCTGGACGACTGAAGTTAACTAGTCTAGTCCCAGTCAGCAGACTGGTTCCCTCGTGGAGGGCTTTGTGTTTAACTAAGGCTTCTTAAGCCATTTGTTAAACTTGTCTGTACTCAGACATAATTTGCTTCCGCCTGTGTTGTAATGTTGGATCACATGTATGTGATCTCTGTGTGTACTCTATAAGAGTTATAAATAAAATGTACACTTTCTAGAGAATTGCAATGGTACCTGCTGTTCATACAAGGCATGTGTGCTGCGTGTATGTTTATAACATGCATGTCTTTGTATGGGTTTTCGATACCTTAGTTGTGTTCTGGCTGGCGGTCTTTCATACACCAAGTGGCCCTTAGATGTGCGCAGCTTGGGGCATCGCGATGCGATTACTCGAGACTCCGTCTCGTGCACACTTTGTGGTATGATCGAGCCCGCCCTAGACCCCGACTAAGTGATCGGGCTGGAGTAAGTCTATGTAAGAGTTTGAGATAGTCGGTAGTATGGTTGAGGCGACTTGTCTTTGAATATGGGGGTTCACCACCCATATCATTTGACTTGTGTGCGGACGATGAGGACCCATCTCAGTTGATCATCCGGCCTGGATGGGATGCCCCTCACGTACGATGCTTTCCGAGAATGTTCAGTGCTTGGCCTTGTCTGCTTAGACAAGTGGGTGCGGTTCTCGGCTCTCCATATGACTATGTCTTGACTGTACTTGCATACGCTAACCCCGGGTCCCGACAGACTTGGTATCAGAGCAGGACTGACTGTAGGACTAGTAGCCTTGGCCGAAGTCGAGTCTAGCTTTCTATAGTTATATAGTTACTCTGGGTATATAAGGGAACAACGAAGGCTTCTTTTTTCTCCTTACCCCCTTCGTTCTGAGTTCTGAGTCACCCTCATCTTATTCTACGGGAAGATAGGACTAGGCTCTCCTCTGTCTGATTAGAACATCTCGTTGTTTGCTTCCTTGTAGCCGTAGGAAAGTTGTGTTCGGTTTGTTAGATTGGTTATGCTCCCTGTTTTTCTACATCGTATGTAAGTGTTGTTTCCATGTTGTAAGAAATTGTCTTTTCTTGCAATTACAGCCGTTATGCTGTCCGAGTCATTCCAGGTTTATCTCATAATCTGATGCATTTGCAAACTCCTTTCTGTTTCAGATGGCAGATCTTCCCCCTCGGCGGATTGTTCGTTTGACCAGGTGCCTCGGTGTGCGTGGCCATCCCGCCACGTTGATCGAGATGATGTCCTATGTGGGATATCGATGGTACCCTGAGTACACCACCGAGGAGAAGTTCCACGACTTCAACCAGACGCAGTTCCACTGCATTGTCCGGATATATCCGCACCACGTTGGAGTCACTCGGCCTATCCATTTTGGACATGGCATTGGTGTTACCGAGAACATGGCTGTGCAGGATGCTGCATACTCATGTATGACTTTGCTGAGAGAGGAGCACACTTTGCTGAGAGAGACTTCTTTCCGCTATATCCCTGCTGCACTTCCAGGAGAAGAGGGATATTACACCGGACTCTACTCAGATCACTCTGCAGAGGATCCAGCACTCCAGGTGACTGCTAGGTTTGCTAGTGACAGAGATCGTGATGCACGCGCTCTCCGTTTCGAGCTCCACGCCACCCGTGTTCGTCTGTATCGAGCACTGACACTTTTGGCTCCCTTTGTGAGGGTGGGATCAGTTGAGCATGATGCGATCTACCCAGTGAGGACTCAGATGCCTTCTCGAGTTGCTTGGCCCGAGATTGGAGGCATTTTTCCACCCCGTGGTCCTTTGCTTCCACCCTACGCTGGACCTAGGCCCCATCCTTGCCCAAATGGATATCAGGGTCCACAAGCCTCCGTGTTTTCCGATGGTCACCTCCAGCTACCGGGATACGCGGGTAACTTTTACGAGGACTACTATGGAGATGGAGATGAGTGAGACCGCCTGTGGTCTTACTTAGTGAGGATGTAGTAGTATCCTAGTATATTGTAAGCAAGGTGTCTAAGTTCCAGAGGCTTAGATAAATAATGTATAGGAAGTCAGAGTGCCTCTAAAGGATGTATCATCTTCATCACGTTTGTATTAGCTTGGTGCTTGTACTAAAACGATGTATGATTTGTATGACAGCTTGTGAATATATCGCTTGTATGCTCTATCACCATGTTGTCAAGATGATTACTTCCTTTGCTCTGTAATCCTTCCAGTACTTCAATACCTTGTTTAGACTCTTCAAATCAACTCTGTTTGACTTTGGTTTTCACCTTCAGGATGTCTCAAGGAACCCGTGGCCAGATTGGTCGTAACCAAGGTCGTGGGAACAACCAGGAGGAAGACAACCTTCCACCCCCACCCACGATGGCCCAAGTTCTGATGGAGGTCGAGAGGAACCGCCGTGACTCTCACCACCTGCTAGAAGTCATTGCACGCAACACCGCTCAGCAGCGCAATGAGTTGGTGTCCCTGAACGACTTCATCCGGCTTCATCCCCCGGTTTTCAGTTACTCCACCGAGCCCCTTGACGCCGATGACTGGCTTCGCAGCATCGAGAGGAAGCTCCAAGCAGGCCGTGTTGCAACTGGTGACAAGGTCAGCTATGCCACCTATCACCTCGAAGGTGCAGCTAGCTCTTGGTGGGAGAACTTTCTGAATATGCGACCCGTTGGACCACCTGCATCTTGGGAGGAATTCTGCACGTCCTTCCGTGAGCACCACATTCTCAGGGGTCTTATGGACCGCAAGCGTGAGGAGTTCTGCAACCTCACCCAAGGCAGAAGGACCGTTGATGAGTTTAGTCGTGAGTTCAACCGACTGGCTCGTTACGCAACTGAAGAAGTCTCCACCGACTCCAAGAAACAAGAGAGGTTCCGTCGTGGCCTCAACTCCGGACTCCGTCGCGAGCTCAACCTTCATGACTTTGCCACCTTCCAGGTCCTTGTCAACAAGGCCATCAAGGCAGAGGACATGAACACCCCCAACGACTTTCGCAAACACCCTAGAGATGACAGTTCATCCAGTTCTGGCTCCCAGAAGCGCAAGATCTGGATCCCAAATAGCATGTTCCGCCAGAACAACCCACCGAGGCCATCCTATGTGGCGCCTCGTCCACCCACCCAGTTCCACCCAGCTCCACCAAACAACCCAGCTCCACGTACTGTTTTCGGAGCCTGTTACAAGTGTGGTCAGGCAGGCCACTATTCTCGTGAGCGCCCCCAGAACCAGCTCCAACACCAGAATGCTCCACCACGTGCCGGAGGCAACAACAGCAACAATGGTCGTGGCAAGCCACCCCAGAAGGTCTACACCGCCAAACCCGCTCCTCCCGCCACTCGTGGACGTGTGAACCAGATTGCCGCCGAAGAGACTGACGACACCACTGACGTCATTCTTGGTACGCTCCGAGTCAATTTTGTTCCTACTTCCGTTCTTTTCGACCCAGGAGCATCTCATTCATTCATGTCGGAAAGTTATGCACTTCGTCATGAGTTACCCTTTGTTGAATTGTCCACCCCAATGATTATTCAAACTCCAGGGTCAAGATGGAAAACTAATAGAGTGAGCCATGGTAATCAAATTGCAATTGAGGGTTTAGTATTCCTTGCTTCACTCATAGCCCTCAAGTCTTCAGACATTGATGTCATCCTTGGCATGGATTGGCTATCAAGACAGAATGCCTACCTGGATTGCAGAGGCAAATCCGTGAAACTCACCCACCCTTCAGGCCAAACCGTCAGCTATACCTCACCCAGAACAAGAACCCAAGTGCATTCCTTGAATGTACTTCCCCTTCCCGAACTTGAAGATATTCCGGTGGTTCGTGACTTCCCGGATGTCTTTCCTGAAGAGCTGCCGGGCATGCCACCCGACAGGTGTGTAGAGTTTATAGTGGATTTTGTTCCCGGAACCGCACCAATTTCCAAACGCCCATATAAAATGGCCCCACATGAGTTAGCTGAGCTAAAAACCCAACTTGATGCTTCGTTGGCAAAAGGCTTCATCCGCCCTAGCTCATCGCCATGGGGTTGCCCCGTTCTGTTCGTAAAGAAGAAAGATGGAACAGAAAGGATGTGCGTAGACTATCGCCCGCTAAATTTAGCGACGATAAAGAACAAATACCCACTGCCCAGGATCAATGATCTTTATGATCAACTTGCAGGATCGTCTGTCTTCTCCAAGATGGATTTGAGATTAGGTTATCATCAGATCAGAATCCGAAACGAGGACATTCCCAAAACGTCTTTTACTACTCGTTATGGTCTTTACGAGTACACCGTCATGTCCTTTGGTTTAACAAATGCCCCCGCCACATTCTCACGCTTGATGAATTCGATCTTCATGGAGTACCTAGATAAATTTGTTGTGGTTTATCTTGATGATATTCTCATCTACTCGAAGAACGAAGAAGATCATGCCGAACACTTAAGGCTGGTATTGATGAAGCTTAGAGAGCATCGCCTGTACGCTAAATTCTCCAAGTGTGAATTCTGGCTACCAGAAGTGACCTACTTAGGCCACGTGATTTCTGCAAAAGGCATTGCTGTGAATCCAGAGAGAGTTCAGGACGTCCTTGACTGGACTCCACCTGAATCGGTTAAGCAAGTTAGGAGTTTTCTTGGCCTAGCCAGCTATTGTCGTCGCTTCGTCGAGAACTTTTCTAAAGTTGCAAAGCCTCTAACTGAACTCCTCAAGAAAGATAAGAAATTCCTATGGACTCCCAAGTGCGAGGAAAGCTTTCAAGAGCTAAAAAGAAGATTGACTTCTGCACCCGTACTTGCACCTCCAGACACCAAAAAGGATTTCGAGATCTATTGTGACGCATCACGACAAGGGTTAGGATGCATACTTCTGCAAGATCGACATGTGGTAGCTTATGCTTCACGCCAGTTGCCGCCACATGAAGAGAACTGTCCTACCCATGACCTTGAACTCGCTGCCGTAGTTCATGCCCTAACAACTTGGCGACATTACCTCCTTGGTAATCGTTGTGAGATTTACTCCGACCACCAAAGCCTCAAATATATTTTCACCCAGCCAGATCTTAATCTCAGGCAAAGACGCTGGATTGAGTTGATAAAAGATTACGACGTAGTAATTTCTTACACCCCAGGCAAAGCCAATGTCATGGCTGATGCACTAAGTCGTAAGTCATATTGTAACAACCTTATGTTACAACAGTATCAACCACTTCTTCATGAGGAATTTCGCAAGCTCAACCTTGAGATTGTTCCTCATGGCTATCTTTCTACCTTGGTAGCGAAACCAACTCTTGAGGATCAAATTATAGTTGCCCAAAGGCGTGCACGAGGTGTTCGCCGGATTAAAGAGAACATTGCTAGCGGAGTTGCTAAATGTTTCTCCACAGATAGTAAAGGGACGGTATTCTTTGGCAATCGTTTGGTAGTACCTAAGAATAGAGATCTAAGGCAACTCATCCTCAAAGAAGCCCATGACACACCCCTCTCAATTCATCCCGGTAGCACAAAAATGTACCGAGATCTACGCCAGAGATTTTGGTGGACTAGGATGAAGAGAGACATTGCTCAATTTGTTGCCGAATGTGATGTTTGTCGTCGCATTAAGGCAGAACATCAAAGACCTGCTGGTACACTTCAACCTTTGTCTATTCCCGAGTGGAAATGGGACAAAGTCGGTATGGATTTCATCACCGGCTTTCCAAGAACCCAGAAAGGAAACAATGCCATCTTCGTTGTCATAGATAGGCTTTCCAAAGTTGCTCACTTCCTTTCGGTTCGCGAGCCTATAACTGCTAGCCAGTTAGCAGACTTGTACATCTCCAGAATTGTATCCCTTCACGGTGTTCCTTTGGAAATCAATTCTGATCGTGGTAGCCTTTTCACCTCTAGATTTTGGGGAAGCTTCCAACGTGCTATGGGAACTCATCTCTCCTTTAGTACAGCTTTCCATCCTCAGTCTAGCGGTCAAGTCGAAAGGGTTAACCAAATTCTTGAAGACATGCTCAGAGCTTGTGTTATCTCATTCGGGAAGAATTGGGAGAAGTCTCTTCCATTTGTCGAATTTGCTTATAACAATAGTTTTCAATCTAGTCTGAACATGGCTCCTTTTGAACTCCTTTATGGACGACGATGTCGAACACCACTAAACTGGTCTGAAACCGGTGAAAGACAATTCTTTGGACCGGATATGATCATGGAAGCAGAAGAGCAAGTTCGTATCGTTCGTGAACAATTGAAAGCAGCCCAGTCTCGTCAGAAAAGCTACTATGATCGTCATCATAGGAAAGAGAGCTACAATCTGAATGAGAAGGCTTACCTTCGGGTTACTCCTCTAAAGGGAACCCAACGTTTCGGTATCAAAGGCAAGTTGGCCCCACGTTACATCGGACGTTTCCGCATTATTACTAAACGTGGAGAAGTTGCCTACCAACTTGAACTACATCTGCACCTCTCCCGAGTACATGATGTATTCCATGTGTCCCAACTCAGGCGTTGCTTCAAGGACCCCATCCGCGAAGTCGACCATGAAACGCTTGATCTTCAAGATGACCTTTCTTATCGAGAATACCCCGTTCGTATTCTTGATTCTGCAGAGCGTGTCACTCGTCGTCAGAAGATTAGGTTTCTGAAAGTGCAATGGTCACACCACTCTGAAAGAGAAGCTACGTGGAAAAGAGAAGACCGTCTCAGTGCCGAGTACCCCACCTTCCTCCCGCAGACTTCTGAATCTCGGGACGAGATTCTGTTGAGTGGGGGCGAGTTGTCAGAACCCTCTGTTAGGTAATGTGTTGTTGGGGTTCGGGGCAGAAAACACAAATTTTTCCTTGACCTACGATACCCAATCCCAAGACCTATGCTATGCTGATGCAAGTAACAGACAGAAATAGATCACATACCAGTATGTAGTCCATTAAGCGGGAAACGTTCTCGCATGAACGTGGTTGGTGTAGTCGTACCGGCAATCCCCGATGCCGCGCAGATCCACGATGACTCCTGTAGCCACCCGATCCTTGCGGACCGATGACGGGATTACGTCCCCGTCGGAACGTTGCTGATGAAGACCTCGCGATCCGGCCACGACGATGAAGTAGCACCACAAGTGTAGTGCCTCGCGGGATTATACACATACAGTATACCTGACGTCCCTCCGGGCTCCGAACCAGTAGAGCAGCGGAAAGTAGATGGATTCGGATCCCGATTCCAGCAGCACGACGGCGTGCGTATAGTGGAGAAATCCCCAACCCAGAGCAGCCTCCAAACAAGGGGAGTCCGCTCAAAGGAAGGAGAGAAGGAGGGAGAGAGATGAGAAACTTTTCTCAAAAAATTCATGATTAAAAGGGCACCTCTACCCCTCCTTATATAGGCCAAGGAGGGGTGACACCCTCCCCTCAACTTCCCATGTGGGACTAATCCCAAGGGGAGGGGGGGCGCACCAATAAGGGGGGTGGGCCCCCTCATGGCGCCATGGCCCATGGGGGAGGACTCCCTCTCCCCCTAATGGGCCCTATGAGGCCCATATGCCTTTTAATTCATTTTTAATTATATTTTAATATTTAATTCAGATAATTAAATAATAAAACATATATTAAATATTATTAAATATATTTTGAACCTTTCAAAATACCCAGAACAACTTCCGGCCTTCATCGGAACAATTCCGGTCAGCACCGGAACAATTCCGGTGTTCTCTCCAATTTCTCCGGTGATCCCGAATCAATCCTTACTGCGTCGAGTACCCTTAAGTGTAACACCCTACGGTCCGGGAAACAACAGACATGATCGAGACAATTCTCATTGATCAATGACTAATCAATTGGACCTGGTTACAATCCTTGATAGCCCCTGCGCTTCCATCGAATGAACTTCAATTGTTGTTGGATCCGTTAACCGTGTGCCTGTTCCCTTTGTCCCATGGTACTTTGCTTGTACGAGGTTTGATCATCGGTATCCAATATACCTAGTCCGTCCTCGTTCTCAACAAACAAGTTTACTCGTTCCCGTGATATTACAACTCCGTGACCTAGTCACACGTTTGCAAACTTTATGATGTAACATCACCGAGTGGGCCCAGAGTACCTATCCGTCACACGGATGGACAAATCCCGCTTTGATCTATTTGCATACTCATCAACCATCTATTTCGGAATACCCAAAGTGCACCGTTATAGCCAGCATATTTCAGTCAGGCGGTGGGATACAAATCAAAGTCTCCTCATAGATGACAATTACGTATGATCATTACGGTCAAAGGATCTGGTCACTACGTTATAGTTATCGCAATGTCGAACTATGTGACTTGATCACATCGCAACACTTCTGGTGGGTGTATGTCCATCATATCATTATCCAATGATACGACTCCATTGTCAACAGACGCCATTGTCTCATGATCAGAAAACCTTGATCATCAATCGCCCAATGGACTAGTATACTAGGGTTAACTAGGGACCTGGTTGTTTGCATACCACACCTGTATTAATGTTTCCGCTTAATACAGTTCTAGCATAGTATCAAACGTATTATGAACTAATGGAATATGCTCGATAAAACATATTTTATTTGCCTCTAGGGCACATTCCCAACATGTGCTAGGATCAAGTAACCTTGCATCATGTCAAAATTTCAAAAAGAAATCTTGGAAATCAAATTCAAAATCAAAATGGGAGAAGGAACACCCCCCAGATGAATTAATTCAAAAGGCCAGATAAAAATCTTCTCCAAAAATTCATGTTAGATTTTTTAAAAGTCTTATAAATGAGTGTGATCACATATCAAGTGATGTGGGACCCATCCCATGCTCATAGATTTTTCAAATATTCAAACAGTGCCTTGGAATTAAAGAAATACCCCTTTTTGATTTAAAATTCAAATCATTTGAATTTTAAAAATGTTGAAAGTTTATGAGTGGCTAGTCTATATTATTATGAGGCCACATAAAAGTTTTCAGCATTTAATAAAATGATTTGGTATTTTTACCAAAGTCAAAACAAAAATTACAGAAAAGAAAGGAAAGATTAAACAGAAAAGGAGCAGGAAACTTACCTGGCGCCTAGGCGAAGCCGGCCCACCCCAGCCCAGCCAGCCCAAAAGGGCACGGGGGTCTTCTTCCCCGTCCCGCGCCTCCAAGCTGCTCGGTGGAATGCCACCGAGCTAGCTGGGGACGACACCTCGACGCCGTCGAGCTTCCAAGCCTCCCCGTGGCCTCTTCTCGCACCTGGAGCCGCCCTGGAGCACGCCACGTCCATTCCCCCCCTCCAGAGCTTCCTCCTCCTCCTCCCGTGCTCGAATCCATCGCCACCCGAGACCCCGCCGGAGCACCGACGAGAAGAACTCGTGGACAACGTCGTCGACCAGCCGCGCCACCTTGTCCATCTGCTTCGCCGTCGTCCTCTACGCCAAGGAGTGCAGCCAATCGAGAAGAAGATCCCCTGGACGTGACGCTAGCTTCATCTTCCCCAACTCCGGCCGCCGCGAACCGTCCTCAAATTCCGGCCAGCTCCGAGCTTCCCCGAGCCCACTAGCCATCCCGTCGCATTCGTGGTGAGCTTCTCACTGTTTCCCCTAACCTAGCGCCCTCCCTCTCGTTCTCTATCCGTTTTCGCCATGGATGCCGAAGCACTTCGCCACCATGGACGACGATGAGGTCGCCCCTGTGCCCCATCATCGCGTCCAGCGCGCGCGTTTGACTCCCAGTGGTTCCAGCTTTCGAACGCACGCAAGGACAGCTCAAACCGTGCACTACAGCCACATCTGCAACCTCGCCGTGGTTCTGCTTCCGCGGAGTCGTCGCCGTCGTCGCTCCCGACCTCCCCGCGACCCCCTGTTGCCTCCAGAAGACGCGGACGACCTCCAGGAGCAAGTTGGTGCCCTCCATTTGCCCTCCCGTGGCCCCTAGCTCACTCCGGCGAGTCGCCGCCGTGGCTCCAGTCGCCGGCGTCAAGCCGCCGGTGGGTTAGCCACTAATCGCCTAATTAGTGACCCCCTGGGTCACTGACCAGTGGGCCTAGTGGCTTAATTAAGCCACTGGATTAATTTAACCGACGGGTTAAGTTAACCCAGTCACTGACAAGGTGACCCCACATGTCAGCCCCCCCCCCCTGACGTCAGCACTTGCGCAATAAATCGAATTAATGAATTTCCAGAGATTATTTGAATTAAAAGAATTCCAGAAAATCTAGAAAATACCCCAAACTTTGGAAATTCATAGAAAATTCTAATTAACGCCAAATTGGACAAATAATATATGAAAAATGATCAGGAGAAAATTATCTTTCCAAATATGCAACTTTCAACTCTGTTTGAGTTGACTTTAAAATTTGATCAGTAGCATTTGCTATTTGATTTAAATAGAATTAAATCAAATTCAAATCAAATAATTTTGCAACTTGAACCATGGCAACATGCTACATTTCAATCACACATCAGAGGCATATCTTATACATTTGAAGATAATTCAAAATGATCAAATTATATCACATACAACTTGGTTAATTTTGAATTCAAATGTGGAGTTTGAATTTGCAATTCAATTTGCAATATACTCCATTTAAATGGAATGATCAACACATCAGTACCATGAACATCACCCTTTCAATATTATTCATGTGATTGTGCATTGTACATTATGTTGATCCTATGATTGTGTAAGGCCCCCGATGCGGTACTAACTCCAACTTGTCGCTTTCGCGTCCGGTCGGAGTTAGAAGCACATCAAACGCCACCGACGCACGACACTCGCACTCGTGTCGCTGCCGGATTCTCGACAACAGGTATATAAGCATAACTCTATAAGAAAGGAAATACATATAGATAGATAAATAGAGCAGGGCATACAACGCCACTGTCTAATAATACAACATCATCATCTGTACATCTTATCAATTCATCAAAACATCAAGCGGAAGCATAGTAGGGACCGAGTACGGTCAAGATCCAAATTTCCCTAGAGAGGGCTACACATAAATATCCACCCACGGGAACGTCTGAACCCAACTATAAGATCCTACTGGTCGAGGTACTCGTACTCGTCGTCATCCTCCGGGGGCACCTCCACGAAGTAACGTCCGGTGCCGGGGTCGAGGTAGTAGTCCACTGCAGCGGCCGATCAGGCAAAGCGGTAAAGACAGAAATGTAAACGGGGGTGAGAACATGTCATTACAGAATAACTAACGCTACAAGGAAGGTAAAGACATAGACAGGTTGCAGCCGTACTAGCATATATGGTGGCTACACGTTCTATCAGAATAGAGATGAGTTCCAAGAAGTTACGTTGACAGCGTGTCATAAGTCAGCTATTCACCTACTTACGCAAACATAACACAACCTCGTTTCTCTCTCGGTCCCCCTGGACGAAGAAAGACAACCAAGGCACACACACGGTTTGCCAAGTTTTATAGCATGAAATTGATGTTATTCTATGAACAAGGAGTAGGTCTCAAGTAGTCCATAACCGCGGACACGGCTTTTCGAAAAGATTTACCCTGCAGGGGTGTACCAACTGTCCATTATAGACGTCGCATGTACGCCCGGTTTCCACTTGGCTAGGTAAGCGCCTGAAACTCCGGAACGTCAGAGTCCCTCTAACTAACAACGCACAACTCCGGGTGGCCCCCGGTGAGTCGACACCCAACTCAAAAGCTGGCCACGCTCTCGAATCGGTCTCTACCGTCTGGCTAAGGTCGGTAAGTCACACCTGAATATTCAGGGGACCCCTAGCTCGCCAAGTGTGGACCAACGAGAGAAACCATGTCCCCGCTGGCCCGGGTTGTTTCGAAAGCAGCTGGGGTACCTACCAACACACACGCAGTTGCAAAATGTAAATCAGCTCGGGCCACCACTAGAATTGTACGAAGCTAGGTAGGTAAGACAAGGGGTCCCCATAAAACCCCACACACGATTAGGCACGCTCGTCAAGAAACACAATATCCGGAACTCGGGTCCTAGGTGACTCAAATGGAACAAAGCACCAGACGGGAATAGTCCAGCCTTCCACCTTTCGTCGAATATAATTAACATCATTTAACAATAATAAATATCAACCAACTTCTTTTATAGCATGATATCCCAACCATAACTATATATAGGATAAGCAGCAAGTTTTCTATCCATACTAAGCAAAGGCTGAGCAGCGGTAATTTAGCAGTACAATGGTTTGCTGGGATGTGGGGAATCATGGCTGTATGGGTTTAAACATGGCATATAAGGTGGATGGGATCAAGCAACAACGTTCTAGATCTACAGCTAGGCATGAGCAGAAAGTTATAAAGTAATGACACAGTTTCTCCCCCTTGCCTGGTAAGGTAGTCGAAGCAGCACCCACGGTACCCTCGGGCTCGGTGTCGGACAGCTCCACGTAAGTCTCCTCGTCAGTCTCGGGTGCTAACGTACGATACCGGCAAGGAAAACACACATGTAAGCAACTGATGCAATCTCAAACAAGGATGGCATGTTCAAGTTTTATTTACATGATATGACCCTGTCTAGACAAGTTTAAACGAAGGTGGTGACGACAAGTCATCACTTTCACATGCATTATTTTTACATGGTAATGGCTTTGGTCTAAGCCTTAAACTTAGGTGTAAGTACATGAAAGCATGACATGGTCAACAAAGCATTACAATAATTTAAATAACATGAAAGTAAAACAATGATTCCGGAGACGGAGTAGTGTCGGTGAACTTGACACACAGGAAGGTGCAGCAAAAGTTGGAACCCAGCCACATTACATATGACAATATGTTAGGGGCTGAATTGAAAAGAAGATGACATGGAACAAGATTGAAAAGATCAGACGATCAACAATTTCAAAAGCACTGAAGTTGAAATTGCTGCAGACAAAAGATCTGAAAGCTTCTGGATCAGGTGATCACACCTTGATTTCATGAGTTGCACAAAACATCATGAAAACCTCACTGTTGAAATCCTTGCAGAAAAGTACCCCAGAAACATATATGATATGTCTCAATTTGAATTTGCAAGGGCAGTTGCAAATTCAACTGAAGTTCAGGGGGCTGAGTGCAAAATTGCACCATATGAATTTTGAAAAAGGTTCGGATGATGAAATCATCATCAACATGCAACTCCTTGTGCAAAAATACCCAAAAACCAATATATGGCATGGGCAATTTAAAATTTGAACCACTTGACAAAAACAAAGAAAAGAAAAAGGGCTTATTGAAAAATGGCCACACTTCAATTATTAGAAGGGGTCAAATGCAAAAATGGACCTCACCATGTGGGTCAGTAGCTCAAGCTACCCCAAAAACATATAAGGCATGCCCATGAATGCAAGAGATGTTCGAAAACAGATTTGAATTTGAGAGCAAATTCAAATTTGAGTTTAAACAGAAAAGGAAATAAAATAAAAAAGAAAAAGGAGAGGACTTGGCGCATGGGCCAGCCTCGGCGCTCGGGGTCCAACTCCACTCCACGGCCCAGCTGGACCGAGCCCACTCCACAGCCCGTCTGGACTCGGCCTGCTGGCCACTGGGCAGCCCACTCACTGACGTGAGGGCCCCGGCTGTCAGCCTCTGCGCGAATCGACTGGAAAAATCAAAAAGGGGGGGAGCCAGGGATCGAACCCGGGTCTCCACGGCGCGAGCAGGTCTCCCTTGCCACTGCACTACGAGTCGTTCTCTGAACATACAGGGGGGGCTAACACGGTTAACCCAAACGCACCCGTGCACTGAACTTCGTCAGAGTCCCGACCTGACAGTGCACGGCGCGGAACGGCGTCGAACCTCACCACGGCTACGCTACACCGGCGACTGGGCGGAGACTTGCAGCGCGTAGAGGGCACATCCAGCTACCCGTTCCTGGTCTGCGGGGCACCGGAGACGCAGCAACGGCGACGCGAGCCTCACCGGAAAAACTCGGCGGCCACGGACTACAGTCAACTTCAGAAACGTGCAAACTTAAACGGGGGCGCCAAGCTTCCATCTTTAAGGACACAGGCGTGATCTGGACGCGGCCACAACACGCACGCACTCGTCTAGACCACGCCGGGGTCACGGTCCTCACCGGCGGCACCACAGATCGTGCCACGGCGGACGGCTTCGCGGACACACGCGCGCAGACCTACTGCTACAGCTACGGGGAGGAAGAGGGAGGTCGTCTTGCTCACCTAGGGGTGGTCGTTGATGACTCGCAACGCGGACGGCGGAAGGAGTTCGACGACGAGGAGGAAGCAGACGAGGTCGGAGGCGGGGTCGTCGTCGCGGGAACGTTCAGAAGCCCCTCCCTGATGTCTGCGTGAAGCAAACGGGAAGGTGAGACCACAGATGGCACGAAGCAAGCGCTAGCTCGAGGAATCGAGGCGAGGTGGCGGCGAATTCCTCACCGGATTCATGGCGTCCGGCGGAACAGGGGAGGAGAGATCTCACACGAGCGGTGGCGGCGGCAAAAAAGGTGGGGAGGAATGGAACCCTAGGGAGTTCCTGAGCTCGGGAGCGCGGTATAAAAGGGGGTGGCTCCCTCCAGCCACATCGACGGGCGTCGACGTCGATGCCGGCGTCGGCTGTGAGAGGAGGAGGGAGACGACGTGGAAATGCGCTCTGTCCACGCCGCCCGATCCTAGATCAACGGCGGACGAGGCCCCCTCCGTACCGCTTCGCTGGAAAGCGGTTGGGCCGCGGGATGGCTGAGCCCAGATGGGCCAGGCCTTGCTGGGAGAGAGGAAAACAAAAGGGTCAGGTCCTTTTGAATAAAAGAATCCCAGCTGAGAAAAGAAAAGGAAAAATAAAAAGGAGATAAATATATATGGAATATATTTTTAAAAACTCCTTTCTTTATGCCAGATCATCCAAAACTGGTTGCACAATTTTTGGATGCAGAGAAAATTCCCCAAAAATTCAAACAGCACCATTTATATTTAAAATTAAATAGGAAAGGCCTTTGGGGAGTTTTTGAGAGAAAAGCAGAAGGTTCAAAATTCCATGAGCTTGAAATTCTTAATCCTTGCAATTTTCTAGATTAAACAAAATTGGTTTGACCAATTTTGGCAACAACAAAAATGTGGCCCCTTTTTGAATTCAAATTCACTTTGAACTAGGGCTACTGTTTTTGATGATGGCAAAAATGCTTTGAGGATTTTAAAATCCTTGCAATAGCAATTGAAATGGCTAGGCCAAGTTTGGGGTCAAGAGGAGTGAGCATGCAACAAAGAAAATTCCTTGAATCCTCTTCTTGAATCATTTTGGAAGCAAAGGAAAACAACCCAACATGACTCCACTCTCAAAGCCAATTTAAATCATCACATGGAATGGCATACACATCCACCATGCCAAGTTACAATTCCAACAGAGGATGTAAATTACATGGTGTTTGCTAGCTTGTTACATGTGGGCTGTTACAGCTCTCCCCTACCAACATAGGATCTCGTCCCGAGATCTAAGCAAGAAAAGCTCAGGATACTCAGAACGGAGATGATCTTCACGCTCCCACGTTGCCTCTTTCTCCGAGTGATGTGCCCATTGCACCTTGAGGAACTTGACGGTCTTGTTGCGAGTCTTGCGCTCTGACGAGTCAAGAACACGGACTGGACGCTCTGAGTAAGAAAGATTCGCACTGAGCTGGATCTCGCCCAAGTCTACTGCCTGCTCTGGCTGCTTGAAACACTTCTTCAACTGAGACAGGTGGAACACATCATGCACCATAGCCAAGTTGTCTGGAAGCTCGAGGCGGAACGCGAGAGGTCCCCGAGTCTCGAGGATGCGGAACGGACCGACGAACCTGGGAGCCAACTTGCCTTTGATCCCAAAGCGGTGAGTGCCCCGAAATGGAGACACTTTGAGGTATGCGAAGTCACCAACTTTGAAGTCAACACCACGGTGCTTCTTGTCATAATAGGCCTTCTGCCTAGACTGTGCTGCCTTTAGGTTCTCCCGGACAATCTTCACTCTGTCCTCTGCCTCTTGTATCACATCTGGACCGAACAGCTGCCTCTCGCCTGTCTCGGACCAGTTCAAAGGTGTCCTGCACTTGCGACCATACAAGACTTCAAACGGCGCTGCTTGCAGACTTGCTTGATAGCTGTTGTTGTACGAGAACTCAGCATACGGCAAGCACTCTTCCCACTTCATGCCAAACGAGATGACACATGCCCGAAGCATGTCCTCGAGGATTTGATTCACACGCTCAACCTGCCCACTGGTCTGAGGGTGATAAGCGGTACTGAACAACACTGTCGTACCAATCGCCTTTTGAAAAGCCTGCCAGAACTTAGAGGTGAAAAGGCTGCCTCTATCTGAACTGATCTTCTTGGGAATGCCATGCAAAGATACAACTCTTGCGGTGTACAAATCCGCCAACTGAGCTGCTGAAATGGAGTCCTTCACTGGGAAGAAGTGGGCAACTTTGGAGAGATTGTCAATGACGACAAAGATGGCATTGTTCTTCTTCTGCGACAGAGGAAAACCCGTGATGAAATCCATCTCAATGTGATCCCATTTCCACTCCGGAATTTCAATTGGCTGAAGTAGCCCTGCAGGCTTTTGATGCTGTGCTTTCACTCTCCTGCACACATCACACTGGGAGACAAAACGGGCAACATCCCGCTTCATACGAGTCCACCAAAAGCTCTGCTTGAGATCTTGATACATCTTGGTGCTACCAGGGTGGATAGACAGCTTTGAGTCATGGGCTTCTTTCAAAACGACCTCTCTGAAACCTCCTTCCTTGGGAACAACAACTCTCTCGTCGAACATCACGGTGCCGTCATTATGCACTGAAAAGCAACCGTACTTCGGAACTGAGGCGGCAATACCCGGCTTGACTTTCTGAATCATTGAGCTGCCCGACTGAGCTTCACGAATCTTCTCACGGATAGTGGGCTCTACCACAAGGTTGGCTAGATAGCCTGCTGGAACTAGCTCGAGATTGAGCCTTCGAAAGGCCTCACACAAATCAGGGTGTATCTTCTGCACCTGGACACTGTTGTAATCACCCTTGCGGCTCAACGCATCAGCTATGACATTCGCCTTGCCGGGCGTATACTGAATATCCACGGAGTACTCAGTAATAGTCTCGAGCCATCTCCTTTGCCTCAAGTTCAGGTTAGGCTGCGTGAACAAGTACTTTAGGCTTTTGTGATCGGTGAACACATCAACCTTCCTCCCTAGGAGGAGGTGTCGCCAAGTAACCAACGCATGGATCACTGCAGCCAGCTCAAGATCGTGGGTCGGATAATTCTTCTCAGCCTGCTTCAACTGTCTGGAGGTGTATGCCACAATACTCTTTCCCTGCATCAACACTCCGCCAAGGCCATTCAACGAGGCGTCACAGAAAACTTGAAACGGCTGTGATTCATCTGGCGGCGTAAGGATCGGGGCTGTGGTCAGCCTTAGCTTCAACTCATCAAAAGCTTCCTGGCAAGCCTGTGACCAAAAGTACTTCTTGCCCTTGCACAACAACTCCGTCATCGGCTTTGCTATCTTGGAGAAATTCTCGACAAACTTCCTGCAGTAGCTGGCAAGTCCGAGAAAACTCCTCAGCTGCTTGACATTCTTCGGAGGAGTCCAATCTTGAATTGTCCGGACTCTGTCTGGGTCAACGGCAATGCCCTCCGAGGAAATGACATGGCCAAGGAAGTTGACCTTATTCATCCAGAACTCGCACTTTGAGAACTTGGCATAAAACTGGTGATCTCTCAACTTCTGCAACACCAATCTGAGATGCTCCTCGCGCTCAGCCTCTGACTTGGAAAAGACAAGGATGTCATCGAGGTAGAGGAGCACGAACACATCTAGCCATTCTTGGAACAGATAGTTCATGGCCCTCATGAACGTCGGGGGTGCGTTAGAAAAGCCAAACGTCATGACCGTAAACTCGTACAGTCCATAACGAGTGCGGAAGGCTGTCTTGGGAATGTCCTCCTCACGGACACGAATCTGGTGGTACCCCATCTTTAGATCAAGCTTTGAAAACACCTTTGCTCCATGCAATTGCTCAAACAAGTCATTGATGTTGGGCAAAGGGTATTTGTTTTTTATCGTCTTCTTGTTGATACCACGGTAGTCTTGAACCAACCGGCTAGTACCATCTTTCTTCTTCACAAAAAGACACGGGGCACCCCAAGGGGAAGTGCTCGGGCGAATGAGCCCATCCTTCTCAAGCTTCACCAACTGCTCTTTCAACTCAATCAGCTCTTCCGGACACATCTTGTAAGGCTGCCGAGATATCGGCTGTGTACCAGGTTCTAGCTCGATCACGAACTCAATAGCACGGACGGGTGGAATACCTGGCAACTCCTCTGGGAAGACATCTGGAAACTCTCGAACCACTCTGACCTCCTCGATCAATGGAGCAACTCCAGCGTTCAGAGCGTACAACTGTGCTGCTCCTGCTGCCGAGCGACAACTGTACCAAATCTCTGCGCCTGAATCGTGCGTCAGCAACACGGTCTTGGACGGACAATCAATCTTGGCCTTGTACTTGACAAGCCAATCCATGCCCAAAATGACATCAATGTCGGAACTTGGAAACAAGATCAAAGATGTTGAGAAAAGAAGACCCTGAATCTGAATCTGCACATCAGGAACTCTGACAGCTGAGCTCATCTTGGAACCCGGTGCAGAGATAGCCAAAGGTGAAGGCATGACCTCTGACTGAAAGTCAAATCTCTGAGCAAAGGACTTGGACATGAAGGAATGAGAAGCTCCGGAATCAAACAAAACTGTCGCTGGAACTGAACACACAAGTAACCTACCAAGCACAATCTCGGACGACTGCTGAGCCTCTGTCACAGTCACGTTGTTCACACGGAGCGCTCGTGGCTGAGCCCGCACCATCGCGTTGGTCGGTGTAGAGCGAGGTGGGGGCGGAGGTAGCCGGGCGTAACGAGGGTCGGTGCACTGCGGAGACTTGTGGCCCGGCTTGCCACACTTGAAGCACGTGATCTCTGGCCTGGGCTGGCCCTATGGAGCAGGCGGCCTCGCGGAGGGTGGAGTAGAGCGAGGTCCGTGCTGCACTGGGACGGGAGGGCGGGAAAAAGTGCGGACAACTGCCCCCCTCTGTTGGAACTGCTGGCGCTGCGGCTGAGGCTGTGGCTCTGTAACCCAGGACTTGGCCTTCTTGTGGACCATCACTGCTGAACTGTGCTCTCTCTGCTTCCTCTTCTCTGCGGAACGCTCTGCCTCAGCTGACTCCTGTCTGATAGCCTGGTCGACGAACTCTGAGAACAGGCTTGGCGTGGACAAGGTGAGCGCATACTTGATGTCCGGGGCAAGACCGCCGCGGAACCTGGCAATGCGCTTGGCCTCTGACGAGACCTCCTCTGGAGCGTACCTGGCCAGCCTGACGAAGGCCAGGTTATACTCCTGCACAGACCTGTCCCCCTGCCTCAGAGCTAAGAACTCCTCGCGCTTCTTCTCGATCAGTCCACTGGAAATATGAGCAGCTCTGAAATCCCTGACGAAGTCCTCCCACGTGATCTCTGCATCACCCTTGTTGGCCTTGTACGTCGAGAACCAACTGCCTGCGGCACCCTGAAGCTGGAAGGAGGCGAAGGTGACGTAGTCGACGGTTTTGACGGCGTTGGCACTGAAGTGCTTCTTGATCTCAGCGATCCAGTCATCCGCCTCCAGCGGGTCTCGAGCCTCGGAGAACCTGGGGGGGCTGATCGCGAGAAACTGCTGCAGTGTGGTGTACTGTGGACGATCATTCCTCTGAGCACCCTGGTTCTGCAGCATCTGAAGGATCGCAGCTGTGCCCTGAGCCACTGCGGCTACAGCCTCCCCAAGGATAGGGTTCTCTGGCGGCGGCATGTTCGCTCTTGGCATCCTGTATACAGGAACACTTATGAGAACATGATCGAATCATTGAAGTAACCAGAAGTTAAAGCAATATTGACAACAAAACTTCCTCACGAGGTATGAGAAAGCCGAAAGCTGAAATTCCACCAAGGTTAACCCGGAAAGTCGATAGCTAGGTGCTACTGGAATTCCCAAACCAAAAACATCCGAATCCAAGATAATAATCTGCTAGCGAGCACACAACAATATATACGAGCAGTTGGAAACCTGACAATGAGACATCTGCCCTGAGTGGCCCGCCATCACGGTCGTCCATAGGGGAAAGACACCACATCCATATTACCATAGGATGCCCTCCAATCCTGTATGGACGTTTCACCTGGGGTACGCCGTAAGCGAAGTAGAGCAGTCAACCCCAAGTGGAGGCTCAGTGGTCTCAAAGACGCCAACACATCTCCTCGCTAGAAAAAAATTATAGAGGAATCGGAGCCTCATGTAAAACGAGAACCTAGATTGTTTTGAAAGGGGATAAGTTGCAGAGACAAAACATCGTTTCACTTCCTCACGGAAAAAGGGGTGGGAGGGTGGGATAAGGAGAAAACAGAAAGAGGTCCTACTCTCCGAAATTTTTCCTATATAACTACCAAAATAGTTTCTAAACTCCACTTCGGCCAGTAAAGGTTCCTACAGTCAGTCCTGCTCTGATACCAAGTTGTAAGGCCCCCGATGCGGTACTAACTCCAACTTGTCGCTTTCGCGTCCGGTCGGAGTTAGAAGCACATCAAACGCCACCGGCGCACGACACTCGCACTCGTGTCGCTGCCGGATTCTCGACAACAGGTATATAAGCATAACTCTATAAAGAAAGGAAATACATATAGATAGATAAATAGAGCAGGGCATACAACGCCACTGTCTAATAATACAACATCATCATCTGTACATCTTATCAATTCATCAAAACATCAAGCGGAAGCATAGTAGGGACCGAGTACGGTCAAGATCCAAATTGCCCTAGAGAGGGCTACACATAAATATCCACCCACGGAAACGTCTGAACCCAACTATAAGATCCTACTGGTCGAGGTACTCGTACTCGTCGTCATCCTCCGGGGGCACCTCCACGAAGTAACGTCCGGTGCCGGGGTCGAGGTAGTAGTCCACTGCAGCGGCCGATCAGGCAAAGCGGTAAAGACAGAAATGTAAACGGGGGTGAGAACATGTCATTACGGAATAACTAACGCTACAAGGAAGGTAAAGACATAGACAGGTTGCAGCCGTACTAGCATATATGGTGGCTACACGTTCTATCAGAATAGAGATGAGTTCCAAGAAGTTACGTTGACAGCGTGTCATAAGTCAGCTATTCACCTACTTACGCAAACATAACACAACCTCGTTTCTCTCTCGGTCCCCCTGGACGAAGAAAGACAACCAAGGCACACACACGGTTTGCCAAGTTTTATAGCTTGAAATTGATGTTATTCTATGAACAAGGAGTAGGTCTCAAGTAGTCCATAACCACGGACACGGCTTTTCGAAAAGATTTACCCTGCAGGGGTGTACCAATTGTCCATGATAGACGTCGCATGTACGCCTGGTTTCCACTTGGCTAGGTAAGCGCCTGAAACTCCGGAACGTCAGAGTCCCTCTAACTAACAACGCACAACTCCGGGTGGCCCCCGGTGAGTCGACACCCAACTCAAAAGCTGGCCACGCTCTCGAATCGGTCTCTACCGTCTGGCTAAGGTCGGTAAGTCACACCTGAATATTCAGGGGACCCCTAGCTCGCCAAGTGTGGACCAACGAGAGAAACCATGTCCCCGCTGGCCCGGGTTGTTTCGAAAGCAGCTGGGGTACCTACCAACACACACGCAGTTGCAAAATGTAAATCAGCTCGGGCCACCACTAGAATTGTACGAAGCTAGGTAGGTAAGACAAGGGGTCCCCATAAAACCCCACACACGATTAGGCACGCTCGTCAAGAAACACAATATCCGGAACTCGGGTCCTAGGTGACTCAAATGGAACAAAGCACCAGACGGGAATAGTCCAGCCTTCCACCTTTCGTCGAATATAATTAACATCATTTAACAATAATAAATATCAACCAACTTCTTTTATAGCATGATATCCCAACCATAACTATATATAGGATAAGCAGCAAGTTTTCTATCCATACTAAGCAAAGGCTGAGCAGCGGTAATTTAGCAGTACAATGGTTTGCTGGGATGTGGGGAATCATGGCTGTATGGGTTTAAACATGGCATATAAGGTGGATGGGATCAAGCAACAACGTTCTAGATCTACAGCTAGGCATGAGCAGAAAGTTATAAAGTAATGACACAGTTTCTCCCCCTTGCCTGGTAAGGTAGTCGAAGCAGCACCCACGGTACCCTCGGGCTCGGTGTCGGACAGCTCCACGTAAGTCTCCTCGTCAGTCTCGGGTGCTAACGTACGATACCGGCAAGGAAAACACACATGTAAGCAACTGATGCAATCTCAAACAAGGATGGCATGTTCAAGTTTTATTTACATGATATGACCCTGTCTAGACAAGTTTAAACGAAGGTGGTGACGACAAGTCATCACTTTCACATGCATTATTTTTACATGGTAATGGCTTTGGTCTAAGCCTTAAACTTAGGTGTAAGTACATGAAAGCATGACATGGTCAACAAAGCATTACAATAATTTAAATAACATGAAAGTAAAACAATGATTCCGGAGACGGAGTAGTGTCGGTGAACTTGACACACAGGAAGGTGCAGCAAAAGTTGGAACCCAGCCACATTACATATGACAATATGTTAGGGGCTGAATTGAAAAGAAGATGACATGGAACAAGATTGAAAAGATCAGACGATCAACAATTTCAAAAGCACTGAAGTTGAAATTGCTGCAGACAAAAGATCTGAAAGCTTCTGGATCAGGTGATCACACCTTGATTTCATGAGTTGCACAAAACATCATGAAAACCTCACTGTTGAAATCCTTGCAGAAAAGTACCCCAGAAACATATATGATATGTCTCAATTTGAATTTGCAAGGGCAGTTGCAAATTCAACTGAAGTTCAGGGGGCTGAGTGCAAAATTGCACCATATGAATTTTGAAAAAGGTTCGGATGATGAAATCATCATCAACATGCAACTCCTTGTGCAAAAATACCCAAAAACCAATATATGGCATGGGAAATTTAAAATTTGAACCACTTGACAAAAACAAAGAAAAGAAAAAGGGCTTATTGAAAAATGGCCACACTTCAATTATTAGAAGGGGTCAAATGCAAAAATGGACCTCACCATGTGGGTCAGTAGCTCAAGCTACCCCAAAAACATATAAGGCATGCCCATGAATGCAAGAGATGTTCGAAAACAGATTTGAATTTGAGAGCAAATTCAAATTTGAGTTTAAACAGAAAAGGAAATAAAATAAAAAAGAAAAAGGAGAGGACTTGGCGCATGGGCCAGCCTCGGCGCTCGGGGTCCAACTCCACTCCACGGCCCAGCTGGACCGAGCCCACTCCACAGCCCGTCTGGACTCGGCCTGCTGGCCACTGGGCAGCCCACTCACTGACGTGAGGGCCCCGGCTGTCAGCCTCTGCGCGAATCGACTGGAAAAATCAAAAAGGGGGGGAGCCAGGGATCGAACCCGGGTCTCCACGGCGCGAGCAGGTCTCCCTTGCCACTGCACTACGAGTCGTTCTCTGAACATACAGGGGGGGCTAACACGGTTAACCCAAACGCACCCGTGCACTGAACTTCGTCAGAGTCCCGACCTGACAGTGCACGGCGCGGAACGGCGTCGAACCTCACCACGGCTACGCTACACCGGCGACTGGGCGGAGACTTGCAGCGCGTAGAGGGCACATCCAGCTACCCGTTCCTGGTCTGCGGGGCACCGGAGACGCAGCAACGGCGACGCGAGCCTCACCGGAAAAACTCGGCGGCCACGGACTACAGTCAACTTCAGAAACGTGCAAACTTAAACGGGGGCGCCAAGCTTCCATCTTTAAGGACACAGGCGTGATCTGGACGCGGCCACAACACGCACGCACTCGTCTAGACCACGCCGGGGTCACGGTCCTCACCGGCGGCACCACAGATCGTGCCACGGCGGACGGCTTCGCGGACACACGCGCGCAGACCTACTGCTACAGCTACGGGGAGGAAGAGGGACGTCGTCTTTCTCACCTAGGGGTGGTCGTTGATGACTCGCAACGCGGACGGCGGAAGGAGGTCGACGACGAGGAGGAAGCAGACGAGGTCGGAGGCGGGGTCGTCGTCGCGGGAACGTTCAGAAGCCCCTCCCTGATGTCTGCGTGAAGCAAACGGGAAGGTGAGACCACAGATGGCACGAAGCAAGCGCTAGCTCGAGGAATCGAGGCGAGGTGGCGGCGAATTCCTCATCGGATTCATGGCGTCCGGCGGAACAGGGGAGGAGAGATCTCACACGAGCGGTGGCGGCGGCAAAAAAGGTGGGGAGGAATGGAACCCTAGGGAGTTCCTGAGCTCGGGAGCGCGGTATAAAAGGGGGTGGCTCCCTCCAGCCACATCGACGGGCGTCGACGTCGATGCCGGCGTCGGCTGTGAGAGGAGGAGGGAGACGACGTGGAAATGCGCTCTGTCCACGCCGCCCGATCCTAGATCAACGGCGGACGAGGCCCCCTCCGTACCGCTTCGCTGGAAAGCGGTTGGGCCGCGGGATGGCTGAGCCCAGATGGGCCAGGCCTTGCTGGGAGAGAGGAAAACAAAAGGGTCAGGTCCTTTTGAATAAAAGAATCCCAGCTGAGAAAAGAAAAGGAAAAAGAAAAAGGAGATAAATATATATGGAATATATTTTTAAAAACTCCTTTCTTTATGCCAGATCATCCAAAACTGGTTGCACAATTTTTGGATGCAGAGAAAATTCCCAAAAAATTCAAACAGCACCATTTATATTTAAAATTAAATAGGAAAGGCCTTTGGGGAGTTTTTGAGAGAAAAGCAGAAGGTTCAAAATTCCATGAGCTTGAAATTCTTAATCCTTGCAATTTTCTAGATTAAACAAAATTGGTTTGACCAATTTTGGCAACAACAAAAATGTGGCCCCTTTTTGAATTCAAATTCACTTTGAACTAGGGCTACTGTTTTTGATGATGGCAAAAATGCTTTGAGGATTTTAAAATCCTTGCAATAGCAATTGAAATGGCTAGGCCAAGTTTGGGGTCAAGAGGAGTGAGCATGCAACAAAGAAAATTCCTTGAATCCTCTTCTTGAATCATTTTGGAAGCAAAGGAAAACAACCCAACATGACTCCACTCTCAAAGCCAATTTAAATCATCACATGGAATGGCATACACATCCACCATGCCAAGTTACAATTCCAACAGAGGATGTAAATTACATGGTGTTTGCTAGCTTGTTACATGTGGGCTGTTACAGATTGTCATGTTGCTGATAGACGTGGAGCCGGAACCCGAGGTCACCCCCTACGTTGAAGACCCCGAACCGGAACCTCGTCAGCAAGGCAAGCAAACCCCCATTGATCATGTCGATAAAATCCCACTTCCCTCTCATGTCTCGCTTATGCATTGTTTAGGATGATCACCATGCTTCGTTTCTACCGCATAGATGAACCCATTCCTTTGCATGACCTATCCTTTTGTCACAGTAGTAAGCAAACCACAATCCTAGCAAATGTAGGAGTTGATTGATATCATGTGGCCCCTGCAATGTTACTGCTTATTGCATGCTTAGTAGGATACCATGTTGTTACTGTGATGTGAGTCGGGATGGGAATGATCATGTTGATGTTGGTAGAAAAGTTTTGGTGAATCGACCCTAATACGAGGTGAACGATGAGAGGCTGTGTAGGAGTACACGGTGGGTTGTCTCGTTGAACACCGCCCTAGTACGAGTTCTTGTGTGGTGATCCAAGATGAAGAGTACAACCACACATTGGGCTCACTGACCCCTCTCAACCTATTAACTCATCCCTTTCGATGTCCAGATGTCGCAATAGTTCAGAGTTCTGGTAGGTCTGTGGCCTGGTTGCTAAGTGAGAGAACGGCTCATCCGAGACCGGCTTATGCACCATGCACACATCACTTGGGTCCACTTCGGTAAACCGGCCGGGTTCACGATTGTGGTAACCAACCCAAGTAGGCGGCTTTCTCGGACTAGATCGGCTATGAGGTAACAGCTGTGGTGAGCATCCTCACTGGCACCCCTTGAATGGTGTCGAGATCAAAGGCGGTAAATGATGATCATGTGTGTGTAGCGGTACACCCTTGCAAGGTTAACAAAACTATTCGAATAGCCGCGTCCGCGGTTATGGACTGCTTGGAAAGCTTAGCTTGATTATTAGACAACTTGAACCGGATACTTCTAAAACACACCAAGATAAGTGTGAGTGCTATGGCGTGCTTCCTCGTGGGGAAGTCGAGGAAGGCACCATAGTGGTGTATTGGTTGGTGAAAGTAGTGGACTCGTGTACGCTTCTTACCTCAAAGTCTGGTACTCGTAGTTCAGGATTAGCCAAGTCAAAGCTGGCACTTCTGCAAGTGAACCCCACCTCCCTTTACATTGACACATGTGCATGAGTAGTATAGCTCCTATGTAAGTCTTGCTGAGTACGCCTTTGTACTCACGTTTGCTTAATCTATGTTTTAGATGGCGCCACTGACCCCGAAGGTGGCTTCTTCATCGAGCTGGACGACTGAAGTTAAACTAGTCTAGTCCCAGTCAGCAGACTGGTTCCCTCGTGGAGGGCTTTGTGTTTAACTAAGGCTTCTTAAGCCATTTGTTAAACTTGCCTGTACTCAGACATAATTTGCTTCCGCCTGTGTTGTAATGTTGGATCACATGTATGTGATCTCTGTGTGTACTCTATAAGAGTTATAAATAAAATGTACACTTTGTAGAGAATTGCAATGGTACCTGCTGTTCATACAAGGCATGTGTGCTGCGTGTATGTTTATAACATGCATGTCTTTGTATGGGTTTTCGATACCTTAGTTGTGTTCTGGCTGGCGGTCTTTCATACACCAAGTGGCCCTTAGATGTGCGCAGCTTGGGGCATCGCGATGCGATTACTCGAGACTCCGTCTCGTGCACACTTTGTGGTATGATCGAGCCCGCCCTAGACCCCGACTAAGTGATCGGGCTGGAGTAAGTCTATGTAAGAGTTTGAGATAGTCGGTAGTATGGTTGAGGCGACTTGTCTTTGAATATGGGGGTTCACCACCCATATCATTTGACTTGTGTGCGGACGATGAGGACCCATCTCAGTTGATCATCCGGCCTGGATGGGATGCCCCTCACGTACGATACTTTCCGAGAATGTTCAGTGCTTGGCCTTGTCTGCTTAGACAAGTGGGTGCGGTTCTCGGCTCTCCATATGACTATGTCTTGACTGTACTTGCATACGCTAACCCCGGGTCCCGACAGCGGCACGGTGGTGTGGCCCAGGGCATGGTGGCGGGGTGGGGCGGGGTGTGGCGTGGTGTCCATGTGGATTCCGTCGAGCTAGGAAAATGGGCCCGGTGGCCCTGGCTAGGGGAGGTCTTGGACGGCAGCGGGGTGGTGACCGTGGTTAGAGAGATGGCCTGGACGGTTCTCCAGCTTGAGGTTAGTGTCATCCCCAAAAATTTCTCTTGGTTCTCCAAGCTCATCGGTGAAAGCGTATGTCATCTCGGTCGTAAACTACATAAGTAAATGCCTATGCTGCCGAATGTACTATGAAAGTATCTCGGTAGTAAATGGAAGATGACGATTATACCGAGCTACGAATTCTGAAAATTCGCAGCTACTATGCTATACTACGATATTCATTCATAAACGTACATAATATTGAAATATAAAGATGCATGATCATGTTTGAGAAGATCAATAATCAGAGCAGATGCTCCATTGACCTTGTTGTAGCTCTTCGGTGTATTGACGGTGTCTAAGACTGAAGGCGCACTGGAAGATGGTGATTTAATATTAGTAATGGCATGTTGTCAGAAAAGAGATCACAGACTTTATATTGATCTTCTGTCTTTGGTTTAGGCAAGTCATAAATTACCATAATTATATTGATCTTCTGCCGCTGCGTTAGGCACTTAGGCAGGTGATCAATCAAAGTTTTATAATTGATCTTCTTCTTTCTTCAGTGTATCTAGTTTGGGAAGATGAAGGACGTGTGTGTCGTCAGCGTGCTGCTATTCTTTGTAGATGTGGTTGTGCACCTGATGCCTCCATTTTCGATCACCTTGAAAAAATATCAAGCGTCAATGGAGAATATCTATAGAAAAATTTAGTACGGAACAACTAAAGAAAGGATGGATCATTAGTAGTGTCGTGTTGTAATCAATAGACTCCCCTTAGGGCACTCCCAATGCTTGTATCTTAGCACGTAATCATAGGCATTTTGCTTATGTGGCATAGTATTTAATGAAGAAAGAGAGGGAGGTTGTATCTTAGCTAAGATACAACTCTTGCACGTGGTCATATGCAAAAAGCATAGTTAGACCAATCACATTTATGCATGGAGCTAAAATCATTAAATAAGATACAACCTCTAAGATACATTGCATTGTGGGGGTCGTATCTTAAATTTTTATTGCTCCTACGATATTGTGCTAAGAAACAATGCATTGGGAGAGCCCTTAGAAACTAAGCCTCACATAAATCTATATTAATTGGATGTCTACCACGGTTCTGTCTCAACAATGAATGCTAATTAATCCATATAAACTGTAGATGAATTTGTTCTTGGTTCATGGGAGATGGTACTGCACCCAGCTCGCGAATGACATATTTTGCATACAGGCTTGGGGAGCATCAGGAGTAGCACTATTTGAAACGAAGGCAAAAGATTTGCCTTATTCATTAAGTAAGAGAGAATAGAGTTTTACAGTGTTGTAAGTCGCCCATCAATGCGGCATGACAATTACTCGCGTATTACAAAGTCTCCTAGTTTTTTTGCACCCGCTGTGACCCAAAGTTTAGCCTCATCAACGATTCTTCTAAGAAGGATTGACGGCGGTGCGCTCTTTTGGCGGAAGACTCGAGCGTTTCGCTCATTCCAGACAGTCCAAGAGACAAGCATGATGAGGGAGGCCATAGCTTGTCGATTGGGGTTTCGAGCATTGGTTCTGTTGATCCACCACTCCTCGATGTCGTCCTCCAAGTGCCAAGTGGAGGTGTCCAAGTGCACAAGACCAAACTCGTGAATAACCGCATTCCAAAGCCTAACGGTGTAACGGCACTTGTAGAAAAGATGGGCGCTCGTCTCTTGGTCTCTCTTACAGAGAGGGCAAAGGCCACAATTCGCCCAACCGCGCCTCTCCAACCGGTCGGCAGTCCAAAGCCGGTCCTGTATCGCCAACCAAGCGAAGAATTTAACTTTGGGAGGCGCCCAAGTCTTCCATACCATGGAGTCCATAGGAGAGTGTCATCCCCAAGAATTGAGCTCGGTAAGCAGTGGTCGCCGAGTAGATTCCATCATTGGAGTGCTTCCAAACAATGTCGTCCTCGGTTTCCTCGTCAAGGGGAAAATCTCGAAGGAGCATCCAAAGGGCGAAGAATTCTCTGACGTGGGTGCCGGAGATTATGGTATCCCCTTTGATCATACGCATCCAAGTGTCCCCGTTCAACGCGTCTCTCACTTTCCAAGATTTTCTTCTCGATGCCTCAAAGATAAGTGGAGCAATATCCTTGGGCTTGCGCCCGTGGAGCCACGGGGAATCCCAAAACGGCGTCTTGGCGCCGTTGCCCACAGTGATTGTGGTGGAGGCATAGAAGAAGATGAGGTCGTCCTCGTTGCATGGGTTGCCAAGTCCCACCCAAAGCTTGTGTGGTTCCTTCCATTCGTACCATGGCCATCTAAGCCGTAAAGCACGGGCAAACTTATCAGTGTTGAGCACACCAAGGCCGCCATACTCCAAGGGGCGGCAAACCACCTCCCAGTTCACCTTGCACTTGGCCCCGGTCGTCTTATCCGAGGCAGAACAAAGAAATGCCCTCTATAATTTATTAATGTTTTGCAGAGAGCTCGGCGGCACAATGAGGGGTGTGATGGCATACACTATAAAAGATACGGGTCCGAGTGAGCTGGAAGGGCACGTGACGATGAGCTGATCGTACATGTTCTCTGCCTTTACCATGCAATTTCTTTAGAACGGCATACTCTACATCTTGATACTAACATGGAACGGGCATACTCTGAATGTGCATCTTGATAGTAACAATAATCTTGATACGGCGGGCGACGTAGACTTGAAGATTGGTAGGCGCTTTTGAGCAAAGGTTGATGGATTCATGAACATTCAGGTAACTAACATGACTATTCAACATATCAGTACATAGGCATGTTCTAAGTATTGCGTTTGACAGCAACTAAATAGTGAGGGTAGATGCATGATGACCATCTTTCATCAAAACAAAACCTTGCATGATAAACCTAGAGCTGGTGCCAACGGTCATGTACATACAACAACTAAATATTAATGGATTCATGCACTCACATTTATGTTGATGAGGATGGCATTTGGCATATAATATTAATTCTCCACTTCTTCTCACTTTGATACGCGTTGATAGTGATACAACTCTTGCCGTCGTCCTCCATGATCTGCTTTGCAAATATTAATTCTCGAATACGGCATCCCTGAAATTGTAAGACATGAAAACGAAAGATTCCAGGATATGAAATTGAAAACATTGATGCAGGGTAGGAAGAACTTGCTAATCGGTGGTGGATAGACGCCCGGATCATTCACCCTCTTGGTGTGGAGGAGTGTAGGAGACATGATCTTTGTATGAAGAGCAAGAAAGAGAAGGAATGGTCTGCACGAATGGTACATGTTCATTACATTTATAAGTAAATGTAATATGCCAGGCCTCACGGTATTAGAATTTCTCAGAATTTTGGGTTGGACACTATTAGAAAAAATGGAATGTGAAATCATTTATAAGGTAAGAATCTGGGCTGATTAATTGCATGGTGAAAGGAAAGAAACCAGGGAGGTTTAATGCAATGAACCTGGACTGTGAGTTCTACAAAGGAAAGAGATGAAACGTGGTGGTACAAAAAGGAAACTGGTGCAATGATCTAGGGCGTTTTAATGCAATGTTTCTACATGGTTTAAAGAGTGCTACAAACTGATGCTGCGTGGGGATGGTTTATTGAGTGTTAGGCTGGCTGGTGGGCCATACCGTGTTGACGAAAACCTTGGCAAAATGCGGAGGAAGGACCGTGAGGAACCGTTAGCCTTTTTTTAGGTAGTAGAGATTTCGTCTTGGCCTCCTTCCAAATTCATTAGCCAACACTTACAGTGTGTTTGGCTCAGAGATTTCGAGACTGAGAATGAAAATTTAGGATAGGTGTGACTTAATATCCTTTGATTGGCCAAGGTATAAGGGAATTAAAGAGGAAGGGGGGAGGAGAATTAAGAGGTTCAACTCCCTCAGATCTCTTCCCTAGGGGACCCTGGTAATTCAAATGGGGATTGGGAATTGATGCAAAAAAACATAACGTTTCGTTTAGTTAGGCACGTACGTGAGGGAAGATACAATTGGATGGTGTTTATTCTCATGCATGAATCAAATAGGGGCAATTTACTCCCTCTTAAATTCCCTCATTTAACTTCCTTTACATGCCAAACAAAGGAATAGGACTTCAAATCAATTTACCACGTTTAATCCCTTGATAAACTCTCATCCATCAACTCCCATTCCATTTCCCTCTCGTTACCAAACAGGTTGTTAGGTGAAAACCCTTGTTTAACTCGAGCGAACACAGGGGCAACGAAGCAGTGTGTTGCGTCTCTCTTGGGGGAGGCGTCTCTCTTGTTGGGACGTGTTCATGCAACTTTGTCAACCAGATATTGTTTTATCCTACATCATAAAAAATCACACTTACATCAAACATGGTATTTTTAACCGATCAAAACTCATACAAAGGAAAACTGATCATTGGCAAATCTTGCATATTCTCTTTGACCCTAGACACATGGCCAAGAAGAATATTTTTTTAAACAACCCAAGAATTAATGTGCAATTCGTACATGTAGTATTCTTAGCTACTATTAAGGATTTGACCCATCACGACTCAGGTCCAGGATTGAAAGCTTGTATGATTGCCATAAACTTCAAATACGCGCAAAACAAATAAACTCCTTGACCCCACTTCTTTGGTGCAAAGATTTGTAGCTAACAAAAATAGTAGTACACACCAAGAAGACCAGAGCTATAGGCAACATCGAAGTCGTTTGAAATTATTTTATCAGGCCTTTTGCACCTATGTATTGCTATAGAGTACCGCAGTGTAAAATTGACAAAAAAAGGAAGTACAAACCCACAATAAGAAAATTAGACAACAGCTATGGCCTCAATATTCACCTTTCAACCTTGTTATAAATATATAACTGGAGCATCCAGGTATGGACTACAACAATGACATAAACACTTCAAGCACTTTCCACGCACCATGTATTCAGCAGCTATCAAAAAAAATCATTTGATCCACACACCATATTTACTGACCCATCATTGAGGAGGACGAACATGTGCTGGAAAACCAGGAGTATGAAATTACCCGTTGATGACGAGCCGATGGAGGTGCAAACAGAAACGGTGATGGTGGCGAGCCGTCTGAGTCATGGGCGGAGGTGCAGGCCAGGAGGGCAAATTGCCGGTCGCCTAAGCTCGATCGCTTTGCCAGCCCGCGCTCAGTGCACGATCTCGCTTCTCCTCGCCTGCAAGGCTTCCCCTATGTGGCCTCACCTTCCCACGCTTCAGTTCCTCACCAAACATTGAGAGCTCAAATCTGCAAGGGAGAGCATCAGTGTCAGCATTGAGTTAATTAAACAAATCTACAAAGTCACTCATCATTTTACAAATAAAAAGGGAAAATGGGAAAGTACCAGTTTTTTCGTGAAGAGGCGTCTATTTCTCGGTGCCCCTCATATCCCCCTCGTGGAACATCTATTTCATGATTTCACATCTTTAACTTCACTACACTAAAATAAAGGGTATGCATGTATGCTGTGTCATTTGCAAATTGAAGCTACATGGTCAACTCCTTCATGTACAAACCTAAACGTGATGGTAATTAAATCTATGTTCTTTACTCACATTTTGTACAAAAAAACTATTGAAGTGTCAAACACATGTCACCACAAACTATGGAATAAACAATCTATTGCATGCTACCAGCAGCAAATCATATCCATCCAGTGGCTTCATCTTTGTCCTAGTCAATCTGAAATATTCGGTTGAAGGCGGAACTCATATCTTGCAAATCTCAAGAAACACATACTGGTCCTTGAGCTTCTACTCCTTTTACTTAATTGTGCAAGCACTCATCATACCAGATCCATTATTCATATCGATTGAACCCAAAGATTAGCATGCCCAGTACTCAAATAATGTACATAAAAGCACTTTATCAGATTACAGTTTAGCCAAAAAGATTCATCATTGCCTTTATTTCAGAATTAGCCAACTGATGTGATAAAAAGATAATTCAATTGATTTAGTACTATCATCTGTTCAACGGTCTCCTGCACTCCACCCACACCGGTCTTGGCGCGGTAGCATGGTCATCGGTGGGAGATGGCAGGAGACGGTTCTACTGGCGATGGGTCTACCGCCGAGTAGAAATAAAACAAAGATAATTGTAGTTTGTCGGAACTGCCGAATGAGGAATTAATTTGGTTTTACAGTGGTAGCAAATGAATAAAGGCTACACAAGGTTAAAACTCACAAAGTATATAAGTTGATGGATCAAAGCACATGAGAGGGTTATCTTTATGGATAGGATGAGCGTAAATAATAAAGCCGAATATTAGCTTTCACGATAACCTTTTTTGAACATAAGAATCAATCAAGAACTATCATGACATCATGCACTACGTAAAAAAATGATTACTGGATATTTTTGTTGGTTCTCTCAAACATAAATGCGTGGTCAGCAAGCTCCTGGCACATTAGCTTGATGTCTCGCTGTTAAAGTGTCGTGCCGTCAAGACAGAAATCCCCTTTAAACACCACCATGATCCATACGCCATCGGTGTGTCCACCCTGCCCACGAACAGAACTACATAGCGCCTCAACCACTACGCACAATTGATTTCTGTTTTACTATATTGAAAGCTAAACTACTAAATATTTTTCAAGATTAATAAAAACAAGTGCTCTGACAAAATTATATTGTTACTATATCTTTCCTTCATTGTTACTATCCTTAGCGAGAAAAATGACGGACTTAAATATTTTTCAAGATGACGGAATTTGTTCAACGGACGACGTACCAACTCCCCCTTTAGGAGTAGAGATTTTTCTTTCGATCGATGGAGGAATTGTAGTTTGTCGGAACTGCCGAATGAGGAATTAATTTGGTTTTACAGTGGTAGCAAATGAATAAAGGCTACACAAGGTTAAAACTCACAAAGTACATAAGTTGATGCATCAAAGCACATGAGAGGGTTATCTTTATGGATAGGATGAGCGTAAATAATAAAGCCGAATATTAGCTTTCACGATAACCTTTTTTGCACATAAGAATCTATCAAGAACTATCATGACATCATGGACTACGTAGAAAATGATTAATGGATATTTTTGTTGGTTCTCTCAAACATAAATGTGTGGTCAGCAAGCTCCTGACACATTAGCTTGATGTCTCGCTGCTAAAGTGTCGTGCCGTCAAGACAGAAATCCCCTTTAAACACCACCATGATCCATATGCCATCGGTGTGTCCACTCTGCCCACGAACAGAACTACATAGCACCTCAACCACTACGCACAATTGATTTCTGTTTTACTATATTGAAAGATAAACTACTAAATATTTTTCAAGATTAATAAAAACAAGTGCTCTGACAAAACTATACTGTTACTATCCCTTTCCTTCATTGTTACTATCCTTAGCGAGAAAGATGACCGACTTAACACTGGCTTGATCGGCTACAGCGGAGAACCAAGGATCCTCCCATTCAGAATTTACAATAAAATAAAACTATGTGGTCAAATATGTTTACTTACGCAAGAAAGTATTTAGGGTTCAAAAGCTTCTTCGACGTAGATTGATCTTGAGGATTCAACTCGGTCGACAAATACAAACAATATGCTTTTATTGCACATCTGATTTGAGGAGACTATGTGAGATGATGGTCAGGAATTTGGAAGTGCGTCCAGGTCACATTATCGAACAAAACTGCAACGCTACATATACCTAGTAATAATAATTGTTCCAGAATATGAAGGAAAAATGCAAAGTACATCGACCAGACTGTGTCTAAAATATGATGTTCCTGCTACACTACATACATGGGAGAGGGAGAGGCACATGCATACCTGGCCCGTGCTCAAGCAATTGTAAGTGTAGTTTTCATCCATCCAACACTTTGGTTCCCGATCTAAAGAGCTCTGGCCTGCGACCAACTTGTAAGTGTAGTTTTCATCCATCCAATGCAAAGTACACCTGCAACGAGCAAGCGAACCGTCGTAGTATGGGGCCTGGAATCTGCGACACCCTCCCAGGCCAGGTTGTCTACCGGTAGTGACAAGGCTAGTCATGGAACATTACATCCGCTGCACCGGCAGGAACGTCGGCTCGTCCACAGCAACCACAGTGTCGGGCGACCTTCTACTCCTCATCTTCATCTCCACCAGGACCATGTCCTCCTAGCACACATGTGCTGCTCCTCACCTGTCTGGTTGAGAATTTAATCTGGAATCAAAAGAGAAAATGCCACATATGAACCCCCAAGGAATAAAACTGCAGTACGTTTTTTTGCGGGGAACTGCAGTATGTTGTTACTTCCAACTAAAAAAATACAATATGTTGTCCACACAGTATAAGAGGATCAGGTGGTGGCACTAAATTTATAGTTTTCTCTGGCGGCTGCGATGTTGCTCATCATTGATGGTTAATTGTGTAGTGATGCCGCCGCACCATTGTGGCCTGGGTCACTGCGATTAGACTGTGAACAAGTAAAAGTGAGTCAACGATAGGCAATTAAGGGAGACAACGTTTTTGCAACTCAGAACAATCTTGCATCCTCACGGCTGTTCATCGCAAGGACAAATCAATCCACTACTACTTCTATGATGAGAATGCAATCCAACAGATATATGTGTACCTAAGAGATTATGGACACGGGACTGTCGATCAGTGATGGCTCGGATGCCCGATGAGGTGTCGGACGAGCACGACCAGGCGCACACATCCTGGACGAGATTCTGAGCAGGTGGCTCCTCCAGGACACCCTAGGGGCCCGGCTCGAACTCGAACCACATATCGATGTAGGGATGCAACGTAGATCGGTGCAACAATGACGGGGCTCGATACGTTGCGGCGTCGGGGCAGTCGTCGTCTGTACGACGTGGGCGAGAAGGTCGGATAACGGTGTATTGGCGGATGCATCGAGGACGGCGGCTACGGCACCAGCGTACGGGACCGACGCCCCCATCCCCGACCTCAACGCCTACACCCAGAATATTGAAGATGAAGGGTCGACCGCTGCTCTCGCGACTCCACCGCCTCCGCCTTCGGCAAGTACGCCGGATCCTTCACCGCTCCGCGGTGGCGCTGGAGCAGCACCGCGTCGGGCTCCACTCGAGATAGTAGGTTCCGGTGGGTCTTATCCTCCCCGACTACCCCGTTGAAGGATCCTATCTTCCCTGATCCAGGCCGCCGCCACCCTCTTGATCGATTGGGGGTGGAGAGCAAGAGAGTTTAGGGAAGGGATTGCGGAGGGGGTGAGACACGAGCGGCCAGATTTTTCTTTTCATCCGGTTTTTCCTAGTGCGTACGGGGTGGGTGGGAGGGGGTTCGTTCGACGAGGGAGTTTGGTATGTGCAATGTGCGGAAAGTTATTTATTTATGTATGGAAAGTTATTTATTGGTTGGCTGGTATGTGTGGAAAGTTATCGTCAACTGATTGTTTGTGCGAATCGGGAGTTCGTACTATGGAAAGTTTTGATTGAGCGTGGGAGTATTATCAGTTATTTATTAAAGTTTTTCTTTTGATCGATGGAGGAATTTGTTCAACGGACGACGTTCCAACTCCCCCTTTAGGAGTAGAGATTCAATAGCAGCACATGATTTATAACCCGCGTTGTAATTATGATTTGAATCGGTGGGTACGATGGAAATCACTTAGGAGGTGTTTGGTTCATCAATTTTAGCATGTAACCTGTTTACAGCGTAATCGGAAAACATTATTTCTGTTTGGTTCACGCAAGCTGTAATCCGTTTCCAGGTAATCCATTACATCGCTACTCACCATCGATACCACCCACCCCCCTCTGGAAACATTTGTCGTTACCGGGCTTGGCATTCTTTCTCGCCTTCAATCTCTCTACCCAACGAAATCTCCAGTAGAAGGGGCACGAGGCGGAGGCGTCCAGATTCGCGTGGGACGAGCTTGTGGAGCAGCGGACTGGCTGGGACGACTCTACGCGGTGGTGCTGATCTCCGACAGCCGTTCATGGCGGCGGACCATAAGAACGATGCGGTGGGACGGTAGCATGCCGCGGTGCTGCTCTCCGGTGAGCCGTTCATGGCGGCGGCCCAGAAGAACGATGCGGCAGCCCTGGGACGGTAGCAGAGCACGTGGCGGAGAGCAGCGAGGCACCGTCGACGGTAGCGTAGCGCAGAAGCACCAGCATATCGATGCGCGGAAGGATTGGATTTGTTCCTATTCATAGACGAAACAAACACAATTGAGCTTTTCTCATTTTCTTTCCTTTACAGACGTATTCTGATTTCATTACCGTTTACGTTCCTAATTCTGAACCAAACACCTTCTTAGTAGCAGCGCGGGTTTTATGCCCCGCGCTGCTGCTATCAACTTAGTAGCAACGCAACTTCCTATCACGCTTTGTTAATATATAGCAGCAGCGCGGTGATCTTGCCCCGCGCTGCTAGTAGTGATTCTTGTATGACCATTATCCTAGTAGTGTTATGTTTGACCCTCCTCCATCTTATGTTTTATGCAGTCTTTACAAGTTCTTGTATTTCTCCTTTGTTTTATCTTTTGTGCTTAGTCTAGGTTCGGTTGTGTGCATCTTAGTTATGAAGAGGTCGGGTGTAATGCGTAAACCTTTTAAGTAATATAGCGATATTTATAAAAAAAACTTTGCTACAAGCGACACGCCTCGAGTTCATGATCGATAATTACTGTTATTTACTTATGGTGTCCAAAACTTGTCACCGATGACCTAAACCAGAAAAAAATTGTATGTGGAAATGATTAGTGGTAGGCAGGAATTCCAGCATGTCAGTGGTAATTTACTACTAGTAATAGGTGTAAAGTGCCCGTCACTTGTAGCATTACACTATGGGTGGTAGGTTGTTATGATCCTCCCATCACTGGTTCTATTGGCCCATCCTACCAAAGTTGAAGCACTGCCTATTTGACTCCCGTCGTTGTTAGGAGCCATCACACTCCTAACAGCTTGGCACCCACCCCACCTCTCCCACCACCGCAGCTTCCCCACACTACCCCATGTTTCTGTGCCATGCCATCTACAACCGTGTGTGTGGCCTCCCCTACCACCCAAGGTATAACATTGCTTCCCACGATCATCGCCCCCTCATCGTAGTGGTTGCGCCTCCTAGTCAAGGATTCCACCCGTGTCCTTTCCTTGTATCGTCAGCATCTGCGTGCCAAGTGGTGTATCTTCCTCATCCTCCTTCTTCGTGAGTCCATGTGATTGGTGGAAGCTTGAAGCCATTCGTTAAAGACTTGAGGAGGAGGAGCGGGAGGAGGCCGAGCTCGAATGGTAGAAGGAGGAAATGAAGGCAACACACCATCATTGAAGGCCCGTCACCTCAGACAGACGCCGCCCGAGAACGACTCACCTACGATGTAAGTAGGAGGGCCAATTAAGGGATCTCGCTTAGCATGAGGTGCAATTGCGGGGAGGACGGTGACCGAGAGGATGGTGGTCGTGGTGATCCCCTCCGACACCGACAACAATGACTTCAACTTCGACATCGAAGATAGTGGAAGTGAAGAAAGACGATTCTCTATTTTATATAGTTATATGTGATGTTTATAAGCCACAAAAATCCCAGAAATGGTTCAATTCAAAGGATATTTTAATATCTAGTCACATTATATCTGCAAGAATTAGTTCGTACAATTGAAATGTGTGTTACATGTGTACTTTTGCTAGTTTTTTGTGGGGGTGTACTTTTGCTACTTGTAACCCACGGGTAAGCACTTTTGCTTGTAACTGATTGATATTGTTGGTTGAAACCAACAACTAGTAGTCCGAATAAAAATACATGTTTTAATCATGGGTATATTGATGCATTTAGCTAGTGATTTTTAGGGTAATTTATATATTAGTGTACTTTACAATAATGTTTTGAGGGGGGTTGGGCATGCAAAAGTTGTTGGACGCTAATCCAGAGTGAACCGTCGTTCTAGTTTCATCTCGCACGAACTATTGATTCACTCAATGTGTGGGGGGTCAAGCGAACGAGATAGTTCGCTCAGATTAACCTCCAAGCGCGACCCCCTCCTTCACCCCCCAACGACACATCAAGCATTTTGCTTGGCCATCTTGCTCGCCACTATTTATTCAAAAAATAAAAAGAACAACAATTCAAAAATACTAAAAATAGTGAGATTTTTTTAAAATACTTGCCATTAAATATATAGATTTGTCATGCTATAAAGCATGGATTGCCAAATGTATGTAAAAACACATAATAAATTGTCATGATTCATGGCAAAAACATATTATGATAAAAGTTATTAGAAAGCGCAAAGCAAAAATTGCCATGAATTTTCTAAAAAATATAAATAAAACAAGTGTGTATGCTACAAAAATTATTGTCCATGGTACAAAAATAAATATTTTTTCCACAATCCAAGTGTGCATCTGTCATGGTGAAAACACATCTTAAGTTTTGATGGCAAATTATCTTTATTTTTTGATGGTGTGACTATTACATAAAAAATTGCCATGGTGGAAATATTTATTCTTACCGTGGTAACACATACTGACTTTTCATGGCATAAAATGTCTTAAATTGACATGTCAAAATATCTTTTAGTTGGCATATCTAAACAAATCGTACTTTCCCATGTCATGGTTCATATAGAATAAAAATGCAATGCTTCATATCTATCTATATCTCTTATAAGGCAAAAATCTTACTAAGATGCATTTATGCTGTCTATCTCAACATGCAAGCTATCTACATCATCCGTTACTATAGTCAATCATGTGTCCATGTCATCCACTAACAAAACTCCACTAAGATGCATTTATGTTATCTATCTTAACATGCAAGCTATCCACATCATCCACTATAGTAGCCAATCATTTTTTTTATGTCATCCACTTTCATTTATATGTATATTGTTTCAATTTATATGGTAGAGTTTTTATAGAGATTTCCGCGGCAACACAGGGGATATTATTCTAGTACTAAATATATTAAGATTGTCATGGTCACATAGAAAGAAATGTGTTCTTGCTGCAAAAATAAATAATTTTTCCATGGTTCATAAAGTCGATTTGCCATGATGCATAAATTATATTTGTCCTGATCCAGAAACTAAAATTTCCATGAAAAATATATATAAATCCATCTTCCAAAGATAAAAGATTTGACATGGTTCAGATAGAGTAAAAATGCCACGATTCATAAACTAACTATGTCATGACAAATACTAAATTGTCATGGTCCAAAAGAAAAAAAATAGGCATGTTGCAAAAGAAAAGAATTTTGCCATGGTCCATAAAGTCAATTTTCCATGATGCATAAACTACATTTAACTTGATACATAAAGTAAACTTGTGATGGAAATATAAAAAGTTGTTTTTAATTGCCATGGTTCATACAGAGTAAAAATGCCATGATAGACAAACTAAATATGCCATGACACATGTACTAAATTGCCATGGTCCCGTAGAAGAAGAAAATTGTCATGTTGGAAAAAATAAAATGAATATTTCCATGGTCCATAAAGTACATTTTAATTATGCATAACCTACAGTTGCCCTGATCCATAAAATAAAAAATGCATGGCAAACATAAGAGGTTCTTATATTTTTCCATGTTGCAAAGATAAGATATTGACCACAAAGAAGTAAAAAAGCTATGATCCATCTTTATCTTTATCTAATAATAAAGGAAGGTGGTTTCCTTGGTCCATCACGTTCTTTTGCAGAAAAACTCATTTCTTCCTAATAAATTAGCCCGCAGTACTACGATTTACTCTCTTCATAAATTAATACAAGATATTTTAAATTACTAGTTTAGTTATCTAAAACGTCTTATATTAGTTTACGAAGTGAATAATTGACAAAACATTTCGTTTGCAGCGATTTTGGAACCGCTGGCAATATGGGCCTCCTTCTTCCTACTTGTGTGAGTGGGCTTTTTACGAAGCAAAAATTGTTGCCAACGTGGGGATTGAATCATTGACCCACGTTTCAACAATCGAACGTACTTTGGAAAGAAGGTTTGCTCTACCTTTTTTTGAAATGGGTTTGCTCTACTTATTTCTTGGTCTAAAAATGTATTTTTAGCTTTCTACATACTGAATAGTTCCACCTCGCTTGTATTTTGACGCAGTCGGACCAATTAATATACGTATGCGAAATTGTCATGTACAGAAGTTGTATGTTGATAAATTTATAGGTAGGCTATCTACAACCCTAGAAAATTCAAATGATGACACAAGAATATGATGTGGGGGACATAGACCTGAATGATGCATTTCGGCATAAACTAAACTTAAGTGCATTCGGCCACGCGGTTTACACAAAACGTGTAAATCAGTCGTGGAAGAAAAGAGTTTTCCATTTCCTTATTTCGAAGAAATTTTAGGAACTCAACTTCCTTGTTCCTGAGAAATTTCATGACGACGGTAGATGCTCTAAGAAATGACACATATTTCATCATTAGTAAACACGACTCTAAGGAATGATATGAATTTCATCATCGGTACATGTTGGCGTCCGATCATTGAGTGGCACCGTTCAAACATTTTATAATTTTCATAAAACAAACACACGGGCAATCTCTAGCTCAATGTTCCCTCGCAAATAATAATAATCTCTAGCTCAATGGCCATTTTTTATAACTAGTTGTATGTCCGTGCGTTGTAATGGGTGAAAAAAAATGTGTTCTCAAAATTAATAAGAATGATGTGCGCAAAACACAATCACATTTCATAAAAAGAAATGTTTTTTTCTCAATATGTGGAACTTATATTAAATGTGCTTAGTATTCTTGGGCAATGAAACTAATTTATAAGTGAGCTAGATTGTGTGGTTCTCCTTGCTTTTTTTTCCTGTTTTCCTCATGAGAGACCCATTACCGATGCTGAGTATCGATTTGTTTTTCCTCATGAGAGACCCATTACCGATGCTGAATATACCTGATTATGTTGGATGGGTCGGCAGAATCGCAGAGCAAGATCAATTCCGTTGAGATGTGGTCATCTTGCTCTCAGAGCATGGTTAATAATATAGCCAGCTGCTGCTGGCTATAAGGCTTTGCCATGTCATCTATAGTCCATTTTATAGCTAACATGTACAATAGTTAGCTGCATAAGTGTACTACTTTTATAATACATGACCTACTTTTTATTCTCACAAAGTGCCTAGGAACACGTGCTAGAACTGGCTCTTCACGAAGAGCCGGCTTCCCTTCTCTCTCTTTTTCTCTCTCATCCAATTCAGCAAAGATATTATATTTTAATTCTTACATTCTGCTGAACCTTATTGTACTTGCTCTCATTCGTTTATTGCCACCAATTATTAGTCTTGCCTCGTTAGTCTCCTTCCGGCCATGCATGGAGAACAATTTTGTGTGAGAGAGAAACTAATGTCATCTCCCACACACCCATCTCCCTCCCTTGCCCCGCTACTCGCGGTTTCGGCCAGCGTCGGCATCCTGTACACGATGGGACAGGTGAGTGTGCTAGCCTACCACCACGGCCAACGTCCCGGTCCTTGAGTGTTGCGGCATAGACCTAGGGTTCGCAGCCGTGTGCAGGGGTCCTAGCGACGGCGCGCATGAAGGTGAGGTACGGCCAGGGAGGCGCCATCTTGGTGGCGGCTGGTGCGTGGAATCGATAGGTAGGAGACACGTACGTGGTGCGGGGAAACGTTTTCTTTTAATCACTTAAACCTCAGTCGTGGGTTCGTTTTAAAAAAACTACCAGGTGTTTTTCATAAAAATCATGATTAGGTTGAACCATCAGGACGACTATCGCGAATTTCCTTTTAATAATAGTGATTCTCATAAAACACTACATCAAGTAAGATTGTAGATCAAAAAGTTCAGTAGGTAACATACATGCAAGGTACATGTGGTGCATGACCCAACCTTAGGATTTTCATACGTTTTCTCCGTAACGAAGAATGGACGTTGAGCTAAAAATATTAAATTTCAAATGTATTACTTCTTTCGTTTTAAATTAGATGACTTTTATTTATGTATATGTCTAGATACACATGTGGATAAATAAAAATCATCTATTTTGAAACAAATGAAATTTACTAAGGAAAGAACTATTTTAAAACACCCCCGTCTTTTACCTGAAGCTACCACGCACAAAACCGCACCGTACACACCGGATAAAAGCTTCCATTCATGCCCCGTGCAACCACCCCGCCACCTTCCCTGGGCAAGAAACTGCTCCCCACCACCACCCCCACGGATCCCCGTGTCGGCCGCCTCCCACCTCCCCCGGGCCCCGGATTCCTACGTTTGCTTCCTCCTACACCGACAACGAGACCACCACGTCCTACGCCTCGGTCTTCCCTCGCTGGATCGAGCCAAATCCGCACCACAAGCTCTCAAAAGGGGTGATAATAAAATAAACTTAGGTACACAGTTATATTGTGTTGTTGATGACTATGATGCCAATATGATAGGCACGAATCCGGTGGAAGATCTCATATGTTTGGAAAACCATATTAGTTATATACTTTTTTTGTATGATGTTTGGCCACAAACATTCATCGCGTAGATTTCTCTGGTGATTGCTTTTCTTTCTAAACATTCTCACCATCGAAGTCCTCTTTCCTCAGTTTCAACCGCACCATCATTCTCTTAAGATACTCATTGATTATTCTCATCTTAGTACCAGTCGAGGAAACAAATGCCATTAGAAAATAAGTTTTCTTCTACCTTCCAATCGATCCATCAAGGTTGGGCATGAACATGAGACCGCCCCTTGATCAACCCAAGCTAGAAACGACAACCAGAGAAGAATGGGTGATGTGTAATGAATCAACGCCGTCGAGGATAGTGGGAGAAGAGAGACACACTAAGAGCATCTCTAGCCGCACCCCAAGAGCCCCCCCAGGGCAGCGAAAATAGCTCCGAATGGAGGAATTTCGCCCAGCCGCGCCCCAACAACCCAAATAGCGTTAGTTTGGGCCGAAATTGGATCCAGCGATCCCAAGCCGAACACAACGCGTTGGGGGGCGCCGGACGAAGCGAAACCACTCATGGGACCGCGGTGTCGGCGAGAGAGGTCGCAACTCTCACCATTTTCCTCCTGTTTCTCCCTTTTCCTCCCTTTCCCCGCCGCAGCTCCAGCGGCGTCCGAAGGGCGCCCAGCCGAGGGCAACAAGAAGGCCAAGGCGATGAAGGGCGCGACGCCCGCTGCCGAACGGTTGTAGTCGGCGATCGAGAAGTGCATCGTCGACGCCGCAAGCAACGCCGTTATCAGGGAGGAGAAGGCCCAGGCGAGGTGGTCCGAGCTGTTGATGAAGCATGACGCCAAGCTCGATCTTCATAGGACGAACGCCGCCGCAAAGAAGAGGAACACCGACTTGGCATTCCTGACCCAAATGGCGACGATGGGCACGCCGGTCAGGTCATGGTTCATGTCCGAGCGTGACAAGATCTTGGCTCAAATGGCAGCGCCCGAGAGCACCCTCGCCGACCAATGACATGCCGCCGATCGCAGCAACGTCGCCCCGGAGCACGCCGTCCACGCTGACTGACGAACTCACCGATCCCATGACGTTTGTTGTCGACCTCGCCAACCTCATTTGAGAGCAGGGGCCTATCACTCTAATTTTTTTGTTTCTCGCGTAGATCGCGCCACCTGTGGGATGCGAACGCCAAACTGTGGCATGTTGATCGCTGAAGCTTGCAATTTTCTAAAAGAGGGAAGACATGTTTTTGAATTTCACCGTTTTGTGCGGGGGCTACCCTGGGGCCGCGGCTGGGCGTTCGATCGCCCCCAAGGCGCTTTTTGCGCTGGCAGACCCCCAATAGCGCCAAAGCACGTCCTGTGGAAAAAGCTAACCAAAAGACCCGAGATAATTAAGTGCTTTAACAGTTTTTTTATGAATATAAGTTTTTTTTTATGAATAAGTGAGGACAGAATGTTTATTCAAGCTGAAAGAAAAAATCGTTGCTAATGGGCCGCACGGAGGTTGTATAGGCGACCGCTAGAAGAAACGAGGAAATAACAGTCGTTTACGGGGGCATACAGATGTGTAAACTCGTTACCTTACATGTGGGTCCCGCTGATCCACCATGCACCAAGCAGCAGCAAAAAGAAGAGTACATGCCGAAGGCCCAGGCCCAACCGCCCAACCCCGCCCAAAACCGCCTCACTTTCTGATCCTCTCCGACGACGAGATGGGCTCGATGGAGTTGTCCACCGCGCCGGAGAACGGCACCGCCGCGGCGGCCGCGGCGTGCAACGGCGGGTCCGCCCCGGCGAACGGAGGGGTAGAGAGGAGGCTGAGATCTTCCGCCGCGTCCGCGTCTTGGGCGGCGCATCTGCCGCTGGAGGTGGGGACGCGCGTGATGTGCCGGTGGCGCGACCAGAAGCCCCACCCCGTCAAGGTCATCGAGCGCCGGAAGTCGTCGTCGTCCTCCTCCCCTGCCGACTACGAGTACTACGTCCATTACACCGAGTGTAAGGCTCCTCCCCACCCCGCCCCCATCCGGTCGCTTCGTTTCTAGGGTTAGGTCTATGGCGCTCCAGGTTGGGGATTTTTGGATTTAATGTTTAATTGAGTTTATTGGCTGTGTGATCCGAGGGGGTTCTAGTCACCAATTGGTCTCCAGGTTTGATTTTGTGTTAGGTGGGGCTGGTCGTTCTCCTGGTCAAATTTTGTAGTATAGTCACACATTTCTACCGTGTTTTTAGTTGAAATGAGAACATAGCATCTCCCAGTAAGCTAATATTTGTGGTGTGTTCTATTTGTGGTGCCTGGAGTGGCGCCGGTACAGAAATGAGTCCCTATGTTTTCTTTAGTTTTCATTTTCTCATTAGTATGACTTAAGTGTGATCCGGCTTGTTTTCTTTCATTGGCTTATCCGTGTTTATTGATCCTGTTTAAATTTCCTGAATTTGCAGTCAACAGGAGGTTGGATGAGTGGGTTAAACTTGAACAGCTTGATCTTGATACCGTCGAGGCTGATGTTGACGAGAAGGTGGACGATAAGGTAAGATAATTAAGTGTAATTCAGTTGTGGTGCTCAGTGTTCTACATGTTAATGACATATGCACCATTTACTTAAACATGAGATTTAACTGCATTGTTAAGTTGCTGTCTACTTGGCGGAGACTTTTTTTTCTTGAAGCAACATCTGTTACTATCTTTTGTGAAAAGAGTACTCATATGAATCTTTGCACATTTATTCAGGCAACAAGTTTGAAGATGACACGGCATCAGAAACGTAAAATCGATGAAACACATGTGGAGGTATGCAGTGAACTGTTAAGACTGAATATTTATTCCTTTACCCGTCAAACTCTTATTTGAGGATTTGTATTTGAAAGTGACCCCAGGCTTTAGTTTGCTCTTCATTGGATTTTCCAATATGTTTGCAGAAATTATTTGAATACGCACAAAATTCTATTCCTTGATTGTCTTGTGCTGGAATCATGTCTTCTTTCTAATTAAGATAAAGGCTAAAACTAAACTGTCGTTTGTATCTCAATTTCCATTATAGCAAGGTCATGAGGAGCTTGATGCTGCTAGTTTGAGGGAGCATGAAGAGTTCACAAAGGTGAAAAATATAGCGAAGATAGAACTTGGGAAATATGATATAGATACCTGGTATTTCTCTCCTTTCCCACCAGAGTACAATGACTCTGCGAAGCTGTTCTTTTGTGAATTCTGCCTCAACTTCATGAAGCGCAAAGAACAACTTCAGAGGCACATGGTGAGCTTGCACTTATTTGTTATTACTCTATTGTGAACAACGTGTTTTTGAGATAGGCATTGCTAACTTGCTTATGTCTCCTTGTACTTGCTTGCTCTTGTGTATTTGTCTTGGCCCATGTATCTTCATTCGACATGGTAATCCTCCACTTCTGTAGGGTTTCATGTGGAATTTTCCAGAGTTCTAAAACGACCCCTAGTTTTTCCGTTCACTGTAACTGTTGTCTGTCTAAAAGGAACTGCATTAAGGTCCAGTTCTTTTGGCGGCATCTCCCAGAAGTTGCCCTCGCCCCAGTTTCTCTGAGAAGCCACCCCAAAAAGTTAGGGAGGCTTCGGGAATGCCCCGTGTTAGGCCATTCCGGAAGCCTCCCTAACTTTTTGGGGCGGCTTCTCAGAGAAGCTGGGGGAGGGCAGCTTCTGGGAGAAGCCGCCAAAAGAACTGGCCCTAAGTAAGAACATAAACCTCCGTCTATACCAATATTTCTTGGTGTCAATGAAGTTCACCTTTAGCAATCTGAAGTTAGGGTGTGTTTGGATACTAAGAAAGTCTAGTGCTAGCTTGCTTGGCAAGGACAGCTCTTTGGTGAGTGAAGTCTGATTTAAACCTTGAGATTGTATAGCTCGACGAAAATAAACCCTCACCTCTAAATCCCTAAAATTGATACCCCAACCTCAGATTTGGACATTTGTCGCTTTTTTGGTATCTTATTTGCTGCATGGGTGCACATATTTTCCATTTCAGTGGGTTCTGATTCTCTTATAAATACCATAAATCGTAACCAGATTGTTTTCCCATTCTCTTTACTTCTGCAGAAGAAGTGTGATCTTAAGCATCCCCCGGGTGATGAAATCTACAGATGTGGAACTTTATCGATGTTTGAGGTAATAAGTTTGAATGATATTTAGCTAGCCAGACATCTTTGCTCTTACTTTATGGTATGCATTTTGATATTCTGTTACTGGGATTCTGAAATTGTATTGGAAGGGCCTTTGGGAAAAGCAGCTATAGAACTTAGTTCTTCCATTATAGGAAAAAATCTTGAGTTTCAAGCAAAGAAGAATAGAAGATATGCATTAGGACCGTCAACAATTTCTATTTAGTTCTTCTGAAAACAGACTGGCAGAATGGGTGGATGAGTTGTTTTCGGTCAATCAGCAAAGATAATTTAAAAGTATGAGGATTATATTGAAAGCCAGAGTGTCATTATCTAGAGATGCCATTAACATTCTAACGTTAATTGTTGAAGAATCAAATTCCATATTCATGCTTTATATATAGAGATTAACTGATGGTATATATGAAATATGCAGTCTATCTGCATCATATGTCTAGCTTCTATTTTCTATCTGGAACAACGTATTGAGGAATTTAACATATGAATTGCTTCTCCAGGTAGACTAGGGCATCTGCAATTGTATTTGAGTAGTTTGACACTGACATTTTCATATCCAAAATGAGATGTTTTTTAAATGGATAATAATATAACAGGAATGCATCTAATGCAATTGTGTTTCTTTAAGTATTGGATTCATTTATAATCTAAATAGATGATGTACACTATCTTGAATCTGCTTGGTTATTCTGTTGAATTGAAGGCCTGTAATTTTTATCCCTGTTCAACTTTTAGCATAGTAACAACATCAATACTTGTGTGTTGGCAGGTTGATGGCAAGAAGAACAAGGTTTATGGACAAAACCTTTGCTATCTGGCGAAGCTATTCCTTGATCACAAAACACTTTACTACGACGTGGATCTGTTTTTGTTCTATATCCTGTGTGAATGCGATGATCGGGGTTGCCATATGGTGGGATATTTCTCCAAGGTAAAGTTCGTGGTGGTTCTTATCAGTTATGAACTTATAGTACTTGGTTTGAACTACCACTGGCATTATTTTTTAGTTCGATTGATTGTGAATTATATTGTGTGAAGCTGCTTCCATAATTTGTGTACAAGACGTGTTTCACATGTAGTAATGAATCATTTTATTGTACAGACCAAATTGCCATGTTTATTAAACCGGCTTTTATCTCTGCAGGAGAAGCACTCTGAGGAAGCTTATAATTTGGCCTGCATTCTCACTCTCCCTCCATACCAAAGAAAGGGATACGGAAAGTTCCTAATTGCTTTCTGTAAGTCTGAACTTTTATGCTATATTTGTCATCTCATGGTTGGCTTTTGATTTTCTGATGGACCAAAACTGTTTCTACACTCTGCCATTTTGTTCATAGTTAAATTTTCTTTATTGTGACAGCTTATGAGCTTTCTAAAAAGGAAGGTAAAGTGGGTACACCGGAGCGTCCTCTCTCAGATCTTGGTCTGCTCAGTTATAGAGGCTATTGGACTAGAGTACTTCTGGAAATTTTAAAGAAACATAAGAGCAACATATCTATTAAGGTTAGTTTATTGCTTTTATCCTACTTTATTACTTCCGTTTTTATTGTATCCTTTTCAACAGCTGATCGAACGTGATGCCCATAGCCAACACCTTTACCTTTTATTGCACCTAAATGCTGAATTTGATCTGCTTAATGCAATCTGTCTGCTATTGTTCCTTGATTTTCACTGATTAGCAAAACTAGGCCAAAGTGGTATTCATCGTTTCTAGTTGACTTATTGGAAGATGATGGATGTATTCCCATGGAAAAAGTTGCTTTTATATTTATGGAATGGTCATTTTCTAATGATGCATATCGACTTCACTGCCAAACAAACTTCCCTGAACTACTCTCCCTCAACCTTTGGCCTCTTCATAGATGTTTGCCTGTACACTTGCTTTTATATTTTCTGGGCCTAGAGACTTTACAGGTTGCACTTTAGGTTACTTGTTCTGGGGGTGTAATTTCCATGTGTTTTCTTATATGTCTTTACAAATGATGGCAGTGTCGTAGCCAGGATTTTGGATCAGGGTGGTCCAGTTGACATAAAAAATTTACACCACAAATACTGAATACAACATATCCACATACTAGTATATAATTTATCAAAAGCACATTTTAGTAAGTCTTTCAAAGAACATGAAAATTCATGGTTTCAAGTCCTAAGTTTGCATAAAAGAAATTAACACACCTTATTTGTCGGGATAACACCTTCTCATGGCCAGGAAAAATCTTGATTATAACCATCTTCATTTACTTTGAAGAAAGCATATATCACTTAATGTATGTGATGCATTGTATCATGTTCTCTTCATTTTGCAACAATTCTAGAATAAAAGTTAGTTCAATTTAATTTGTCGGTTTTAAATGAACTCATAATAATCAGTGAACTCAATTGGTCAATTCCAAGTTGCCAAAAACTTTAAACTTTGCATTCACGGCTAAACGTGTTCAAACCCTAGAACTGAAATTATACTTTGACGGTAACTGTAACCTCTGTGGATCCAAGTTGATATATGAGTGGTTATCTCTGGATCTAAGAATTTATTACTACCTCTATATCAAAATATAAGACATTTTTGTAGGTTAGTTTAGCCTACAAAAACGTCTTATATTTTGATACGGAGGGGGTATGTAACTGTAACCTCTGTGGTATCACATGCAGCTATAACGAAGAGTTCAGCTGTTTCCTGAGCATGAGGTTCAAGAATTTTTGCACGAAAGAATGAACCAGTAGTTTCATTCCTTATATCTTTGAGTGCACGATTAATGTTTTTCTCCCCTCAATGGAGACGTGATCCATGCATTCTTGCTCTTCAGCCAGTGCGTACAATCTGTTCATCTTACCCGCAACTTTTGTGTGTGTATGCGAATCAGACCATTTTGATGATATAAAACAAATATTAAAGTCTGGACGTCAATTGTTCTCGCCTTCTGTTAAACCATGTTTCTATAGCTGCATTCCATATCTAACGTGACTGTCATTTTCTATCACATGGTTCCTGGGTACAGTCATAACTTTTGCTAACAAGCCGTCACACTTGCACGCAGGAGCTTAGCGATATGACGGCGATAAAAGCGGACGACATCTTGAGCACGCTGCAGAGCCTGGACCTGATCCAGTACCGAAAAGGGCAGCATGTCATCTGCGCGGACCCAAAGGTCCTCGACCGCCACCTCAAGGCTGCGGGCCGGGGAGGCCTTGACGTCGACGTTAGCAAGCTGATCTGGACACCGTACAAGGAACAAGGCTAAGCAAGCAGACAAACACATCTTGCATGCCATGTCGAAGTAGATAAGAGCTGACCAAGCACTGTATATTTCAGTAGGAACTCTCTGCCCTCCATCTCCCTCCCACCTCGTACCGTGTGACTGTAGTGGTCTCTTTTTTCCGAACCGTGACTGTAGTGGTCGTGTGTCACATCAAGTTGTTGTATCTCTGCACATTGTTTGCCAAGCTTTCCGATTAATAACTATGTCCCCTCTATTTGTGGTCTTGCTGGTCAGCACACATGCACACCTGCCCTTTTTACATGCAACAAGAGGTCTTAGAGGTCACCTCTGGTCTGTTACATGTCTTCACTTTTCAGCTGTCAATTTGGCACTAGCCCAGCACCAGCAGCTTGCTACCTTGCATATGCGTGTGAAGCAAACGGATGGAAGAGGAATACGAGGCAGGTAAACATTCTCTGCCGTGCCTCCTGGTACTCTCAGAGGCTGAGTACTGAACAAATCTCCAGCCTTTTCGCTGCTGCATTTCAATCTAGACGCATCGTAAGCTTGTTTTGAGTTCTTAAAATAAACATTGCAAACACTTGTTGCCCGTAGCTTTCTACTAGTGAGTAGGAGAAAGAATGGGGGGCAAGGGGCCGACTGCTGCCCATATCATTTTCATGCTCGTATCTGAAAACCGCGTCTATGACAAGATATGTCTCTTCCCCCAAATGGAGCCATTACCACACTTTCTTGCCCTCCGCATGCATCAACCAGTCAAGCTTTCCCGCACAACGAATTCGAATTTGTGAAACTAACCAGCAATGCATTCGTGCGTTCCATGCGAAGAAAAACGTTTTAAGATACGATCTGGTAAACTCCAGCGAAAAAAAGTCTTACCTCCAGAAAGCTTGGAATACTGGTAACTTTATAATAGATACTAAGGAAAAAGAGATAAATTTCTCGCTTAGCAATAAAGGCTCTAGCTAATTAGCAAACCAAACAGCTGGAATGAATAGTGTCTCCAAGCAAATATTGAAAAATCTGCAATTTCCGGAAGCTTGGTCTTAGCCTTCTTGGTCTTGCACCTTACTGTGCCATCTATTAAGTCAGACAAATTGCATTTGACATGGCATTTTATCATGCTCCAGTAAAATGTGAATGGTAGGGGATGATGCCAGCTGCGATTGTGCCTTTTTAGGTGTCAGTGAATGAATTCTTCAAATATCATGTTGCACTCCATGGATCCTTTGTTTGGCCTGATGATCCACAGGTAAACAAGCTTTATTAGTTCAGATTGCACAAATGCCACGTTTCTCTCATTCACCCAACAATACTTACGGGTAGTGATGAAGAAACAAACTACTAGCTGTTCTACTAAGAAATTCTTTGAAATTTTCAACGTTACATGGGAACAAAATATAGGAAAGTAGTCATAATTAGAGCAGTGACATCTAGGAGCAGTATATGGATAAATCCATTATCACCTTATTTCCAGTTGTCCTTTAGATATGTTTGGATTTTGATATCGCTTATTTTTATGCATAAAGATAAGGAGCTGCATCATGATGGAATATTGAACAGCTTAACATGAGAAGTGGAACAACTGGTTTGGATGGCAGTCCAACAATCAGAAAATAGGCTTTCGCCCCCCTTTATAGATAAAGGAATCGAACAAGGTACACATCCGAACGATACAAGATGGTGAGATAGCCCTCTTATACAACCAATTCTGAGATAATTGGTGCACTACAAGCAGAGAGCATCGAAACAACTACACACAACCCCACGCTACACCCTAGCACACCTAGGCTCCACAGCAAAGCCCTCAAGAGGGAAGACGGCGCAGAGCGTCGCCGTTACCGAGACCAGTTGGTCAATGGTTTTCACTCAGGTGTCGCCGTCGCCAGTGCCAAGGCACGAAGCTTTCGCTCGGCAAGTCACCCGTGCTACCGATGCCTCCAGAGGGAGCGTGAGGGGGTCTAATCCCCAGATCCGGATCAGGACACGCCCTTACGAGATATGGAATGCCCGAGCTACCCACCGCTTCCCCACCCGATGCCCACACACCCGGGGGAAGAGCCACCACCACCACAATGATGCCTGCCGGAAAGCAACCAAGTGGCCCACCATCCAGGGCCGCCACCTGGAGACACCGCCACCCTCCACCTCACGACACCTCAACCACGATAGGACGAGTAGATATCGGTTGTCCACTTAATACCCGACATCAGTCCACGGATCCGGTTGAACCTCCACTGTAGGATCGAGTCCCCATATCGGACTGAGGGGACACGATCCTATGACTGCCGACGGGCGCCGTCAAGTCCTCCCGGAGATCTTACGACGCCAAATTCTTGGTCAAAGGCATCGATCTATATGACGAATACCTATTCCAGGGCCACCACCATCGCACACCGCATCCGTGACGAGACCGCCACGGGCGCAACCTAGGCCAAGCCCAACTTCGCCTACCCGAAGAATGAACCCCGATCTGCCCCGGGCGCAAACCCTAGGACCAAGCCACCTGCCCAGTCTCGGGAGAAGAGAGGTCGCCGCAGCTAAACCTGGCCATTTGTCGGGCTGGGACGGGCTCGGCCAAACAAAGCCCGACGTCGAAAAATCCAGGCCCGAGCCCGGACCGGCCCGATCGCCGAGCCGTAGAAATCGGGCCCGATCCCGGCAAAGCCCGATTGGCCCGATTCTTTGTAAAATTACTTCCCTATTAAGCCTGAGCCCGACCCGACATGTGTATTTGTCCCGATATGCAGGCCCGAACCCGGTCGGCCTGAGATTTTTGGGCTAGGCTGCATCGGGCCGGGCTGCCCATCGCCAGGTCTAGCCGCAGCGCCGCCCCGCGCCGCCAGTCGGACTGCAGCCGCCACATCACCACCAGCAGCACCAGCCCGCACCACCAACAACCACCTTCGACCCGTGCCAGCGCAGCCCACGTCCCCCTGCCGGCCGAACTGGCCGTCGCAACGCGGTCCAACAATAGGATAGGTGTTTAGTCATTTTCTCCTATTCATGCCAGTTGTGGCAATGTTTTCCTCTTTTCCATTTGTTTTGTGAACCTTGTATTGAACCGCGTTACCTTGTTTATTAATAATATGGCTGTATGCATCATTTTGATACAGAGGTCGGAGGTATTCCTCCTTTTCCAAAAAAACCCAGGAGAAGTGGAAAAAGACTAAAAGTAATGAATCATTAGTATTTAGTAGGTAGAGTATAGTCCATTCTTTGAATAAATTAACCTTTTAACCTTTAATATGATGTTTAGCTCATTATAGTTTAATAACTATTGTGCACAGCAGCAAAAGAAGGATCATCTAAGGGAGAAAAAAAGATGGTATGCCAAGAAACTGTTTCAAGCACATCTTGGAAATTTTAATGAAGAGAAGAATCATTAAGATTGGGGCACCAATCATCATAGTAGAAGGAAATGATTGCATAGCAGAAAAAAAGGAACTAGATTTTAACACCAATTATTGAGAATGAATGCAGATGATGGTAAGAACAACTTACCTTCTGCGGTCGCCATAGTTGAAGCTAAAGGCGTCAACAGCGGTCCTTTTCGTAGTAGGAACTCGCTCTAATTATGTAGACCTGCATCATTTGCATAGTACAGGCTGCATAGTTAGTCATGGTAAATTAACATACATGGATCGTCCTTATCATTATGTCTTAATGACCCCTTTTGGTTCATTTACAATTCCGGTTTCGTAATGCAGTAACTCAATCAGCATAACATCATTCTTTGGCTGCACATAAACATTCTACTTGAACGCTGGAACATTCATGTTGTTTTTTAGGGAAGCTGGAACATTCATGTGGATAACACCAGTAACTCACCGTCACCGAGCAAATTTTAGAAGTTTTAGAATCATAATGCTCATTTAGACAGCAAGGAATTGCACAGAAAATCCTTCAGAAATGACATGTCAATTCTGACCACATGTGGTTTTAAGAGATACCCCGAGTTCCAAACATGGCTCTGGAACAACTTTTAGAATCTCACCTTGAACTTTGTCCTCTCAACTAGCTGGAACACCAAGCAATCGCCATCAGCCAGCTTGTGAGAGATGGCGAACCAGTTCCACCCAGAGCTGAGGCCACCACTTTTCGCAACATAAAGAATCTGAAACTCGACATCCTTTTTGTTCACCAGAAAGATCATCTCATCACACGGTGAGAGGTACCTCTTTTTGAATTGCGTTGGGATGCCCTGCAAGATATCCGACCAAATCAACATCCAGTAAGCCACTGCCGTACAGATGGGATGGAAAAAACGCATCGTCAATTGTGGTCTTCTTGTTTTACCAGACAGCCGCTACGCGTGGCAGAAGAATGGGTCATGGGCTTGATGAAGGAGGGGTGATCGGAGCATAGCTGGTTCTTGAGCTCTTCAGCTTTGGTGAAGGCGTAGTCTCTAGCTTCGTCGGCCACGTACACTCGATCAGGTGGTAATTCACTTTGCACATATGTCCCGCTAAAAAGACAAGAAAGAAATAGACTAGTAACTACTCCCATTCCTATGCACCACAGGTTTCAATGGAAAGAACAGTTTGGGTGAGACATGGGTGTACCTCAGGACATTCTTGAGGAAACACAACACAAGCAGAGTAGCAGACACGCATTCTTAGGGTTAGTGCTAATGTGGTTAGGAAAGCAAAGGGGAAAAACACGAAATCTCCAAACTTACGATGTTGCGGTAATCAGGTTGGTTGGGGAGACCGGCGACGCGGCCGGACCGCCGGGTCGGGGGCGGCGGCGGGCGAGCATACCGCAGCTTCAGCTTCTTGGTCTGCGGGGAACCAAGCGAAATCAGACGGGGCAAGGAACCGGACACGGAAGCTTAGAAGGCAAGGCCTTTTTTTCGGATTAAGGAGGGGGCGGAACTGACCGGAATGGGCTCGACGGCGGCTTCGCGGACGGCGGCGGAGAGGCGGTGCAGGCGAAGCTCGTCCAGCTTGCGCTTGTTCTCCTCCACCTGCCTCCTGCGCTGCTCCTCGTACGAGTTGGGCTCAGCCATTGCTCTTCGGGGGGAGAGCCAAGTCGGGTGGGGAATTTGTAGTGCGGCGCCGTTCAGATTTTGAACGAAGGAGGAAGACCAAGGTCGTTAGATATTTTGCCAAACTTTCTGATTAAGGGGCTGTTTGGTTTGTAGCTAACTTTGCCACATATTGCCACAACATATTTGCCACACTTGCCTAACTTGAGGTGTTCAAATCCATAGCCACACTTTGGCTTGCCTAAGGGAATCTTGCCACACTTTTTATATGTATGACATGTGGGACATAAAGAATCTTGCCACAAAGTGTGGCTAGAACCAAACACACACCTAACTTGGTCAAACTTGCCTAACATGAGTTATGGCAAAGTGTGGCAAGTTGTGGCTGGGAACCAAACAGCCCCTAATACTCCCTACATTCCAAAACGTAGTGCTACCGCGCTTCTCAACTTTGACCATAAATTTAACCAACGAGACCATTTGCGGCGGAAATAAAAATTACATATTTGAAAACTTCATTCGAATACAAATTCATTGATACAATTTTTGCTTCCGCCGCAATCGGTCTCATTGGTTAAATATATGGTCAAAGTTGAAGCACGGAAACCGAAAACGCACCACATTATGGAATGGAGGGAGTAACTCTGTCACCTCTATTGTGGTCTTGCCGGTCAGCACACATGCGTGTGAAGGAAAGGGGTGGAAGAGGAAGACGAGGCAGGTACACATTCACTGCCGTCGTGCCTCCTGTTCTCTGCGAGAGGCTGAATACTGAAACGGATAACAATTTTTTCCGGCGAGCATTTCAAATTCTCAGCTTTTTGGCTGCTGCATTCCAATCTGACACAACTTAAAATTGTTGAGTTCTTGATTTTTTTTTAGAAAACTTGTTGAGTTATTTTAACATAAACATTGCAAACATGAAAAATTTTCAGGGGGCAAAGGTGCTGATTGCTACACCATACCGCCTGCATGCTCATATCTAAAAATCGTGTCTACGATAAGATAACTACCGCACCCACGACGAATTCGAATTTGAGAAACTAGCGTCGATTAACCAATTACCATCAATGAATTCACAGGTTCAATGTGCAGACAAATTTTTCAATAAGCAAACGTTTTAAGATGCGATCTGGTAACCTCCTGCGAAAAAAGTCTACCTACCGACATTTGGAATCCTAGCAACTTCATAATAGATAATAAGGAAAAAGGAGATAAATTTCTCACTCAGCAATTGAAGACACTAGTTAATTAGCAACCAAACAGGTGGAACATTCTACAAGCAAATCCTCAATACTGTAATTTCAGGAAGCTTGGTCTTGCACCTTACTGTGCCATCTATTAAGGTCAGACAAATTGCATTCGACATGGCATTTTATCATGCTCCGGTAAAATCTGAATGCTAGAGGATAATGCCAGCTGCTGTTGTGCCTTTTTAGGGGGTCAGAGAATGGCTTCTTCAAAGATCATGCTGCACTCCATGGATCTTTTGTTTGACCTGATGATCCACAGGCAAAGAAACTTTATTAGTTCAGACTGTACAAATGCCATGTTGCTCTCATTCACCTAACAATACTTACTAGTAGTGATCAAGAAACAAACTGCTAGCTGTTCTACTAAGAAATCCTTTGAAATTTTCAATGTGCATGGGAACCAAATATAGGAAAGTAGTGATAATTAGAGCAGTGACATCTAGGAGCAGTATATGGATAAATCCATTAGCACCTTATTTCCAGTTGTCCTTTAGATATGTTTGGATTTTGATATCGCTTATTTTTATGCATAAAGATAAGGTGCTGCATGATGATGGAATATTGAACAGCCTAACAGGAGAAGTGGAACAACCGGTTTGGATGGCGGTCTAACAATCAGAAAAAGGCTTTCGCCCCCCTTTATAGATAAAGGAATCGAACAAGGTACACAGCCGAACGATACAAGATGGTGAGATAGCCCTCTTACACAGCCGATCCCGAGATAATTGGTGCACTACAAGCAGAGAGCATCGAAAGAACTACACACAACCCCACGCTACACCCTAGCACACCTAGGCTCCACAGCAAAGGCCTCAAGAGGGAAGACGGCGCAGAGCGTCACCGCTACCGAGACCAGTTGGTCAATGGTTTTCACCCGGGGCCTTGACACAGAGAGAAGAACCACGACGATGTCTGTCGCCGTCGCTGGTGCCAAGGCACGGAGCTTTCGCTCGGCAACTCACCCGTGGCACCGATGTCGCCAGAGGGAGCGCGAGGAGGTCTAATCCCAGATCCGGATCAGGACACACCCTTACGAGAGATGGAATGCCCGATCTACCCACCGCTTTCCCACCTGATGCCCACAGACCCGGGGGGAGAGCCAGCACCACCACTATGATGCCTGCCGAAAAGCAACCATGTGGTCCACCATCTAGGGCCGCCGCCCCGAGACACAGCCACCCTCCACCTCACAACACCTCAATCACGGTAGGACGAGTAGATATCAATTGTCCACTTAGCGCCCGACATCAGTCCCCGTATCTGGTTGAACCTCCACTGTAGGAGGTGTCGACGTCTGCATTCCCATCGAGTCCCCATATCAGACTGAGGGGACACGATCCTACGACCGCCGTCAAGCCCTCCCGGAGCTCATACGACGCCAAATCTTTGGTCAAAGGCATCGATCTATATGACGAATACCAATTCCAGGGCCACCACCATCGCACATCGCACCCGTAAAGGGACCGCCACGGGCGCAACCCAGGCCAAGCCCAACCTCGCCTACTCGGAGAATGAATCCCGATCAGCCCTGGGCCTAGATCCATCCTGCCCGGGCGCAAACCCTAGGACCGAGCCGCCTGCCTAGTCCCGGGAGAAGAGAGGCTGCCGCAGCGTCGCCCCACGTCGCCAGTAGGACCGCAGCCACCACATCGCCACCACCACCAACAGCCCGCACCACCAACAACCAACTATGACCCGTGCCAGCGCAGCCCGCGTTCCCTTGCCGGACAAACTGGCCGTTGCAACGCGGTCCAATAATAGGATAGGTGTTTAGTCATCTTCTCCTATTCATGCCAGTTGTGGCAATGTTTTCCTCTTTTCCATTTGTTTTGTAAACCTTGTATCAAACTGTACAGAGGTCGGGGGTATTCCTCCTTTTCCAAAAAAAAGGAGAAGTGGAAAAAGACTGAAAGTAATGAATCATTAGTAGGTAGAGTATAGTTCATTCTTTGTATAAATTAACCTTTTAACCTTTAATAGGATGTTTAACTCATTATAGTTTAATAACTATTGTGCACAGCAGCAAAAGAAGGATCATCTAAGGGATAAAAAAGATGGTATGCCAAGAAACTGCAGACTGTTCAAGCACATCTTGGAAATTTTAATGGAGAGAAGAATCATTAAGATTGGGGCACCAATCATCATAGTAGATGGAAATGATTACATAGAAGAAAAAAAGGAACTAGATTTTAACGCCAATTATTGGGAATCAATACAGATGATGGTAAGAACAACTTACCTTTTGCCGTCGCAATAGTTGAAGCTAAAGGCGTCAACAGCAGTCCTTTTTGTAGTAGGAACTTGCTCTAATTATGTAAACCTGCATCATTTGCATAGTAGAGGTTGCATAGTTAGTCATGGTAAATTTACATACATGGATCATCCTTATCATTATGTCTTAATGACCCCTTTTGGTTCATTTATAATTCCGGCTTCGTAATGCAGTAACTCAATCAGCATAACATCATTGTTTGGCTGCACAAAAACATTCTACTTGAATGCTGGAACATTCATGTTGTTTTTGAGGTAAGCTGGAACATTCATGTGGATAACACCAGTAACTCACAGTCACCGAGCAAATTTTAGAAGTTTTAGAATCATAATGCTCATTTAGACAGCAAGGAATTGCACAGAAAATCTTTAAGAAATGACTTGTCAATTCTAACCACATGTGGTTTTAAGAGATACCCCGAGTTCCAAACATGGCTCTGGAACAACTTTTAGAATCTCACCTTGAACTTTGTCCTCTCAACTAGCTGGAACACCAAGCAATCGCCATCAGCCAGCTTGTGGCAGATGCCAAACCATTTCCACCCAGAGCCGAGGCCACCACTTTTCGCAACGTAAAGCATCTGAAACTCGACACCCTTTTCGTCCAGCAGAAAGATCATCTCATCACACGGTGAGAGATACCTCTTTTTGAATTGCGGTGGGATGGGCTGCAAGATATCCGACAAAATCAACATCCAGTAAGCCACTGCCGTATATATGGGATGGGAAAAAAACATCGTCAATTGTGGTCTTCTTGCTTTACCAGACAGCTACCCGTGGCAGAATAATGGGTCATGGGCTTGATGAAGGAGGGGTGATAGGAGCACAGCTGGTTCTTGAGCTCTTCAGCTTTGGTGAAGGCATAGTCCCTGGCTTCATCGGCCGCGTACACTTGATCAGGTGGTGATCCCCTTCTATGGACATCCGTCCCGCTGAAAATACAAGAAAGAAATAGACTAGTAACTACTACTGTTCCTATGCATCAAAGGTTTTATTGGAAAGAACAGTTTGGGTGAGACATGGGTGTACCTCTTGGGTTTCTTGAGGAAACACAAACAGACACATTCTTAGGGTTAGTACATATGCGGTTTGGAAATCAAAGGGTAAAAAAAAGCATGAAATCCGCACATATATGAAGTCGCGGTAATCAGGTTGGTTGGGGAGACCGGCGACGCGGCCGGACCGCCGGGTCGGGGGCGGCGGCGGGCGAGCATACCGCAGCTTCAGCTTCTTGGTCTGCGAGGAACCAAGCGAAATCAGACGAGGCAAGGAACCGGACACGGAAGCTTAGAAGGCAAGGCCTTTTATTCGGATTAGGGAGGGGGCGGAACTGACAGGCATGGGCTCGACGGCGGCCTCGCGGACGGCGGCGGAGAGGCGGTGCAGGCGGAGCTCCTCCAGCTTGCGCTTGTTCTCCTCCACCTGCCTCCTGCGTTGCTCCTCGTACGAGTTGGGCTCAGCCATTGCTCTTCGGGGGGTAGCCAAGACGGGCGGGGATTGGGGAATTTGTTGGGCGGCGCCGTTCAAATTTTAAACGAAGAAGGAAGACAAGGTCGTTGGATATTTATGCCGCGGAATTTTAGGCAAGCCTGAGCTTGGGCTGTCCCGTGGGCCGCTTGGTGTGTGTGTGTGAGGGTCACAAACTTTTACTTCTTGTAATATTTTCTTCGAAAGTAGGAGCTCGAATTTTGAGGCTCACAATCTAGCGAAGCACACAATAACATTGGGGTATGGCAGGCATGTATGGCTTGGCTACTCCGGTGAACTTAGTTTCGTCCCTGTAAACCTTGTGACATTCTAATACAACTTCGAAGATTGTCTAAAAAAAAAAACCAAGACATGTGTCACTAGCTGCCCATTCGATTGATCTTAGATAGAAAGTCTAGTTTTGATTTTTACAATATTCTTTTCAAAAGTAGAAGTTCAAATGTTGAGGCTCACCATCTCGGGAAGCACGGATTATTATTGGAACCTGACAGGCATGTCTGATTGGATCACCCAGGTGATCTTAATTTCATCCATGTATGTGACGGTTTAATAAAGCTTCGGAGATTGTTAAAAAAAAACTAGCTGCCCATTCATTTCTTCAAGTTTTTTTCCTTTTTCTTAAATTTATTTATATTTCATAATGTTTTAAATAATCAATTTTAGTAAATGTATAAAAGCATTCGTCGCACGTCCAAATTTTTTTCATCCATTGTAGAAAAATTATTCATGAATTATTAAAAAATGTTCGTACCATTAAAAAAATCTTTGTGACAGTCAAGAAATGTTTACACGTTTCAAAAATGTGTATACAATGTAAGAAAATGACATAGTTTTAAAAAATGCTCACGCGTTTCAAATATATATTCTTTACATTTGAAATGGAAAAAATGTCCACATAATTTATAAAAATGGTTTCATACCATTGAAAAAATGTTCATGAAATTATACTAAAATCTTCTACTTCACAAATGTTTTGCATGATTTAGAAAAAAATGGTCACCGTATATTAAGAAAATGTTCAATGAGCAGTTGGCACATGCTCAACATGTAATTCAATAAAATGTTCAATGTGTATTTGAAAAATATTCGATGTGTATATGAAAAGTAGAATTCAACATGTATATTATAAATGTCCGTTGTGTATTTTGAAAAAAATGATGATTTCAGCGTGTTATTCCATGAAAGATGCACATGGTCTCTTGTATGTGTGACACTTATCCATTGAATATGGGATACATGGTTTGCTAACTAGACTTCGCAAACAACAAAAGAAAAATAAAGGAAAATCCTACCGTGGTAATCATATTTATTTTGTTAGATATGCTCTTCAAGTACTTGAGCCCGCTTGGATCACGACACGACAGATAGAAGCAGGATAAAGAGCAATAACGTGATATGCACGTCGTGATGGAAAACATGGTACATATATTCCCCGACGAACCAGTTATACTAAGACCCACATAAACATGTATAGGCTCGGGAAAGGGTTCCTCCTGAGGACACATGGTGGATCAACATCATGCCACATTTTTAATGAGCATCGGATCCAAAACCCTCATCTGTTAGCTTTAATGACCCATCTTAGAGGTTGTCATGTGGCGGTGTTGTCTTGGTTCAGCCGCCTCTGTGAAGTAAACCACATTCATGACAAGTCATATTTTTTTTATCATGAAAGAACACATTTTTATGTAAGATGGCGTTTTATCACTGAACACACGACAACACATGTATGACTATCCCGATCTCATAAAGTTATCATGGATCACAAATGGAAAATGACTTAAAATGAAAAAAGCATATCTCACGATGTCTTTTTTTCTTCTAATATTACTTGCAAGATTGACCCATCCAACATATATAACTCCCTCTTGGTCAGTGCACGAATAATAGATTGCAAATCATATATGCATAATAAATATTCAGCAAATAACTATAAAAAAGTTACATTACAAATCACACATATATCTTATCATAAAGTGACAATTCATCACACCACAACAAATACATCAAGAATTACAATTTGATCTATCTCAATCGTAGGACAACTCATGAGATATTTGTATTGAAGAACAAGGGAGAGAAGATGCATCTATATACTGTTATGTACCCATAGGCCAAAAAGGATTACTCACTCGTGGTCACGGTGGAGCGATGTCGATGAATATGGGTCCATTGATGGATTCTCCCTCTGACAGAGTACTAGAACTTGCCTCCATATTTGATCTTTGCGGAATAAAGTGAAAGAGGTAGAGGTGGTGAAAAAATCCTCGATAAACAAAATGGGAGGTTTCGAAGCAATATAATGGCAGGGTCATCGGGAGGTGATGGAGAGATGACCTGTGGGGCACGCGACCCACTAGGACATTTTTTGGCTATGGGGGTCTAGTTTAGAAACTTTAAGAAAAATATCATTGATTTTTTGGTCTCCATTTTTTTTGAAAAAGTCTAAAAATAGCATAAAACAACAATTGACTCTGGGCATTGAATTGATAAAAATAATAATAAAAACCTGGTGCCAAAACTATGAAATTATCATTACGTTTGAGACGTATATCCTAGAGACAGGACAACACAACCTGAATAAATGGCAACCGCTCCTGAAGATGTGAAGCCCCCTTCAATCACAGTGTTAATGACTTCCATATAGTGTGAGCTAGTACCAGACCATGCATAAGAGTGTAAGCTCCCGCCTTTCCTACATCCACAACATACTCCTTCAAATCTTCAGAAGAAATAATGAATCCTCCTTTATCATTTTGAATAACTGGGGTTCAGGTTTCTGTCATTCCGGCAACCCACCATAAGCATACTTTATACACAATGTATTTCCCTAGGTCCTTAAAAAGGCGAAGTGTTGTGTAGTCGACGTTCACACAAAACCACTAGAAGAATGACACCACAACTTAAATATCAAAGAACACATATTACTCCAACATCATATGACTACTAACAACTAGACTTCTCCCATGTCCTCAAGAACTAAAGGAACTACTCACAAGACATAAAAGAGATCATGATGAGAGGTGATAAATATATGATAAACAATCTGGTCATAACAATAATTCTCCAACAAAACTCAATAGCATTCACCACAGAAGAGTAATCAACACCGGTAGAGTAGAGGGTATGGATAGTACAAGTTACAACTTGGATTGCAATGGTGAGATGAGATGGGATGAAGATGGAGATGGTGCTGATGTTGAGGATGATGGTGATGATGATCTCGACGATACCCGTGACGATGGTGATGACGATGAGGACGATCTCCCCCTCCAGGAGGAGTTCTCCCCGGCGGAATCTGCCCGCCGGAAAGGTCTTTTCTTCTCTGTAGGTTTCCGCCACTGAGCGACGGCGGAACTCCGGAAACTCTCGATGTTCTGGGATTTTTAAGTCACGAGGAAGATATAGGACAAAGGGGGGTTCCGGGAGTGGAGCCCACCTCCCAGGCGGCCACCTAGCGCGGCCAAAGGGGGGCCTTGCCACCAGGGCGCCTGGGAGCCCGGTGGCCCCCCTTCGGCTGGTCTTCGTCAATTCTTCATAAAGTTACGCCCCGTGAATTTCAGGTCATTTGGAGATGTGCTGATATGGCCACTTGATGTGCACTTTTCCCCGCTGATTCCCGCGTCTGCTGTTTTGGCACCGGAAGTTGTAAACTGTGTGGTGTGTAGGAAGGCTCTTAATTCTATCCTCTTCCTCTTTTTCTCTAGCCCATCTTTCTCTAAGTTTAGCCATCATCCTAATATTTTCATTAATTTGTAATGGGATAGCATTAATTGGAGTGGCCTTCCTGTAAGGCCCGATATGGGGTACTATTCCAGATCTAGATGTTTCCATCCAGATCCGGGGACGAAGCACATATCGGTCCCACCGCGACATATGACATAGGCATATGCCCCGGATTTCCAACATGATATCACAACATTACATATACAAGTATACAACATCTCATACAATCGGCATACAACTGCCTGAAATACAATACATCAGCGGAAGATATATGTCTGAGTACAGACTACAATCAAATGCCTACTGGCAAAGAGAAAATCATCGATCCCCATAACCACACGGGTCCAGGACCTCCGTCGGGATCCACCTAACTAGTCGTCGTCGAGTCTCCACGTGAAACGTCGATCACCATACCTGTTGTCGATCAAGAACCCTGAAAAGAGTTTGGGGGTAGTATCATGAGTACAGAAGTGATCAGCATCCAACTGTAGTGGTCATCTGACCCAACAAGGACTTCATCACTCGTCATTCTAGGACAACTAGTAGTTTATGGTAAAGATGGGGTAAGTGATGAGGTTGCTGCCGTACTAGCATTTATGAAGTGGCTAACGATCTAGAGAGTAAGATAAGAAGCCAAGCATTCGATGAGGAATCGCCTCCAACAAGTCTGCTATCCACCTACTTACGCAAGCATAACACCTATCCTATCCTTGTCCTCCTCTTCGCATCCCGATGAAGAAGAAGCAGTCAAGGCACACACACGTTGATCAAGTTATATTAAGATTATCTCAATTGTTGTTGTCTATGAACAAGGAGTAGGTCTCAAGTCGTCCATAACCGTGGACACGGCTTCTCGAAAAGATTTAACCCTGCAGGGGTGTACCAACTGCCCATTACAAGGCTTCGCACGCACGCCCATCTCTCTCAGTAGCTACCCATCATAGGCAACCATTTTATGATTTAGTTCCGAGAGATCCGAAACGACAGGTCCCTCTAGCTAACAACGAACAAATTCGGGTGGTCCACGGGGAGTCGACACCCAATCCAAAAGCCGGCCGCGCCCTCGGATCGGTCTCTTCCGTCTCAACAGGGTTTGGGTTACCGGGACACCTCACGTGAGGTCCCGGGCCCTCGCCGGTCAAAGGTGGACCAACAGGGAAACCATGTCTCCGTTGGTCCGGGTTGTTTTAAAGGATATCTGCTAGGAGCGACCCGACAGATATATATGCATGGTTTTCAAACGGTAAATCAACTTGGGCCACCACTAGAAATGTTTGAAGCTAGGTAGGTAAGAAAAGGGGACCCTATAGTATCCCACACGCGGTTAGGCACGCTCAGTCTTAAAACCAATACCCGGAACTCGGGTCCTAGGTGACTCGAATGGAACAAAGCGTCGGGGCGGGATAGCCTAGACCTTCCATCCTTCGTCGAGTATAGTCAACATTATAATAATCATATCATCAACAACAATATAATAATGTGATAGCTCAGACCAAGGAGTAACAGGGTAACATCGTAGCATACTAAGCATGCATACTAAGCAGGGGCTGAGCAACGAGCAATAGTAACATAGCAGTACAAGGTTTGTTGGGAGGGGACATGGCGGTATCGGTTGGAGAGAGGCTGTAAACATGTGGTAGGATCAAACATCGAACCTATCCTAGACTAGCATGCAAACCGCTGGTTGAAATAGAATGGATCATAAGTAATGTATAGTCCTTGCCTATTGATAAGTCGGGTTCCGAAGGTGTAGTTGATCGCAAGCTCGCATCGTCTCCGAGAGGTACCCGCGGAAGCACACAAGACGGTAAACACTGGAAAGCAATCAACGAGCAAGTACTCTATTACTACGAAGCAAACACGAGCAGGCATCAACAAGAAGGCAACACGAGACATCGCACCTACCGTCGAGAGCGGTTACTAACAGGTTAAGTGCAGTACTCGTCACGCACGACGATACCGCACATTTACAAGGGTTCAAGTTGTTTAGCTACTCAAGGTGAGCAAGATTGTTAACATGACATTTCACTCAAGCATGGCATAGCACGAAAACATGGCAAGAGGTGAAGCATAAGATAAACTATCTATGCTAGTCAATTTAAGTGAGGCACAACCTAAACATGGCATACCACTAAGTACCCCACGATAATTTAAGCATTTGGTACTGTTCTGCCCTAAACCATATTTTAGGTTGGTTAAGAACAACAAACAATATCACAAACACAAAGTACACGAAAAACTAATCAAGATACATATAAAGAACACTCCAAACGGAGTTACGGTTAAAAAGATACAAGCAAAACAAGTTTTGAACACAATCTGCCAACATCAGGAAGCACACTTTAGAGCAATGCATAAACATGATAATGAATGCAAACATGCTCACAAATGATATTCAACTAAAGTAGACATGGCAGGGAAGGCATGGAAAATGGAATCATGCAAAAATGCATCATGGATCACTAGTTATAAGCAACACAAAAAGCTATAAAACATTATTGGTCAAGGACTTTGTGAAAATCAGGGAAAACATGGCAGAAACTGTTATTTTTATGCTGTATAAACAGGAGAAAAACAATATGTAAAAGTGTAGCAACATGACTTAACATTATATGAGCATAAAGTAGACATCATGATTGATGATGCTCAGGTACAAACAAGAATCAAGGTCATAGGCATCACAGAACAAAAGATATTAAGCATGCAACATGGCATCGAAAAGTTACAGACTTAGTGAAAAACAGAGGTGGCTGTCAAAAACAGTGGCATAGAAACTTTGGAGCTAAACATAACTATGACCAGAAACATAAACATGACAATGCAATACATATAATGGAAGTAGCCATGATTCTTAACAATATGCAACAAGAATCAATGCAATAGGCCTCATGGATGTGTCACAATCATCATGCAAAGTTGCAATAAAATAACAGCAGCAGCACACTAACAGGAAATATAGCAGTTAACAGCCTGATGCCCACTTCAACAGTGATTAACAACATCAAGATGACCTCAAATCAAAATGCTCACAAAAGATGAACTGAAGTACACACAATTCTAAGCAATTTTCATTTTGGGCGCAACGTGATACTGGCTACGGATTACTCGTAAATTACGTTGCAAAACAGAATACAACAAGCAATTACAGGGACTTAGCAAAAATAACAGGAAATAAGGAAAAGAAAAAAAACAGAAAAAAAGAGGAAGGCGCTCGGGCCTCACCCATGGGCCAGGCCCATCTTGCCTGGAGGGGTGGCTGGGCTGCCAGGGAGTCCGGATGGCCGGGCCGCTGGGCTGGGCTCTGGCAGGCCGGCCCAGCCACGGCGGTTGGAGGAGCTGGCTCGGCTCGTCCCGACGACGACCGACGGCGGCGCGCGCAACTCCGGCAAGAGGAGGCGGCACCTAGGGGTACATGGGGCGCGGAGACGACGGATCGGGAGATGGCGGCCGGGATCTGACGCCGGTGTGGAGGGAGAGCAGGAGGGGGCGAGCTACGGGGCGGCGACGAGCTCCTGCTCGGCCATCCATGGCGTGCGTCCTGGCAGGGAGAGAAGAGAGAGAGTTAGGGAAAGAGAGGAGAAGGACGACGCGGGGAGATGAGGCGGTGTCCGACGACCTCGCCGTGGTCGCCGGGGTGGTGGCCGACCGACGCGCGGCTCGCCGGAGCGGGCGTGGAGGCGGCGGCGCCAAGAGAGAGAGAGGAGAGGCTGGAGGGTTCCTGTCCGTTAGATTGGAAGATCTGACGGTCCAGACCACATATGGGAAAAAAATCCAGATTTGCTAGGGTTTTTTGGACGAAAATGGGGATATTTTGGGACAGATCTGGACAAGTGGAGGGGGTGGCTGCAATTTTGTCTTAGGGAAACCCTAGAAAGGGGTGGGAGTGTGGTGGTCTTTATATAGCCCAGGTGGCTGGCAGTTTGCAAAAACATCCCCGGTTTTTCTCTCGCGCACGCGATGTTTACGTTTCTGACCGTCGAGGGTCCGCAAGACCTCTGATTCGGGTAAAACTTCGAACTGTGCGATCAGTGAGTCGAGCCGGTGGTGTTCACATCGCGCTGGAACCGTTTCAAGAACACTTTCCGGTGCGCTACAAAAATAACCCGTTTAATTATTAAACGGGGTTTTTCGTTCCTTTGGCTCCGGCTGGTCTTGTGCGGTTTTTCGCGACGGTGATCGGGTGAAACCCGATGTCGCAGAGGTGGAGTGTCAAGGTGGCAAGGGTCGGTCTCTGTCCGGTATGAGATAAGAAGGGGAAAATAATCGTCGATCGATAAATCGGGGATGCAAACACCGCAAACAAATCAGAAAATCAAACAATTCACACCGAAAACAATTTTTTTTAATTTTTGTGAAATCTGGGCTGTTACAATACACCAACACCAACAAGTGATATCATCCCGAGATCCTGTACGATCCGGGGGAGAAGGGGAAGGGAAAAGAGAGTCGACAATCTTCAACACCACCAACAAGGGACTCTGCTCCATGTTGATGGCTTCTCGCCCCTAGTTGGTTACCCCAAGTGGAAGGTTTGAGATGCAGTGCAGCAGCAACTTTCCCTCGGTGAAGATACCAAGGTTATCGAACCAGTAGGACTCAGGAGATACAAGTAGGTGGCAACGTCGCCAGAAATTGCTTCCTGACTAGGGTGTTGTCGTGGACCTGCACACAGCAAAAAATAACTTTGCTCCCAACGAGTACAGAGGAGTTGTCAATTCCTCCGACCTTATTGTTTACAAAGGATCAACGCAAGAGATAAAAGGTGCAAAGGAAAGTAAAAGCTGAAAGTAAATTGAGGGTGTGAACAATAATGTGAAGATGGACCGGGGTCCCGTGATTTTCATTAGTGATGTCTCTCTCCCAAAATACGATAAAAGTGCTAGCGAGGTAAACAAATCACAGTTGGGCAATTGACAGGATTATGAAGGCACCGCAATGCTAACTATGCTGCAAAGAAAGGAAGGGCTCAAAAGCAATGGGCAGTACGCCAAGGTAAGTAGACCGAAATCCATCTGCATCTACTACGAATCATCCACCTTGAGATAACTCAAAGCATAAACTCAAAGCAACAGACAACTGCATTAAAAGAACTTTGCGTAAAGTAAACAATCCTTGCACCTGCAGGTACAAGAACCGTTGTTTTATCCCTGGTGGCAACAACACATCCCCTAGTCTCATGTTTCTGTCACTCAAGCTAGACATTAGGGGGCTAAACCCACAATCGAGCATAACGCTCTCTCTTGGAGTTGCAAATAAAATACTTGGCCAAAGAAAATACCGCAACGGAGAACATGAAAGAATTTACTCAAGAACAAAATATAAAAGAGAAGAACCAAATATATTACTCATCACAATCTGAACATAGTCTCATAATCCATCAGATCCCAACAAACTCAGCATAGCAACAGCAGAAATTACATAGATGCCTCGATCATGTGAGGCAGCTCACGAGGACTCGAAAGTGGAAGCACAAAAGGGGGAGAGATTCATCACATAGATACTGGTCACGGACCCATGGTCAAAGGGGGACTACTCACGGCACATCCGGGAGGCGTCCATGGCTATGGATGGTCTCCCAGAGGGGGTTCGTCCTTCCGGCAGGGTGCCGGGGCAGCTTCTCCAGGCAGCCCCGATCTTGAAACGGCGGCGGCGGCGGTACAGAGGGGAGTTCACGAGAAAGAGATCAATATTAGGGGTTTCCACCCGAGGGGTAAATATAGGCGAAGGGGGGCATCGAGGGGACCCACGAGGCAGTCAGGAGGGTCCCTGGTGCGGCCCAGGGTGGGGCCGCGCCACCTGCCCTCCTGGCTGCCTGGTGGTGGCCCCCCTTCCCTCTCTTGGTGATTCCGGAAGCTTCTGTTGCGCTGATTTTTTATACATTTTTCCCGAAATTTTTGGAGCACTTTTAATGGCCGGAAAACCTGAAATACAAAAACAGCAGAAAACAGAAACTGGCAACTGGGTGCACTGAGTTAATAGGTTAGTCCAAATAGGTTCAAAAGTGTATGAAAGTTCAAGCAAAACATGGCAAAGTCACACAAAACATGCATGGAACAAGCAGAAATTATAGATACGTTTGGGACGTATCAACATCCCCAAGCTTAATTCCTGCTCGTCCTCGAGTAGGTAAATGATAACAAGCATAATTTCTGTGGTGACATGCCACACAACCAAATAAGGACCTTTAAGTAAAGCAATCAAAGCATGCAATTCAATTCAAGTCTTAACAAGCAAGAGTCTATATTAGCATTGACACAAGCAACAAAAGAACAAAAGGTGCAAGAGCTCTCACTGTCCGTGAATCGAATGATTCCAAATGGTGTTTGCGTGCAAGCAAGGGACTGGGAAGAAAGAGAAAAAGGTTGTTGAGAACAACTATCTACTAAAGTTTCACACTTGGTCTCCTTTGGATTCTTATCTGGACTCGTCCCCAGACCACTAGCCAGGTACAAGTCAAACTGATCCACTCCCTTTCGATATTTTGAGCACTCATGCAATGGATGAGCGTGAGCAAGAAAGTTGACACCTAAAAGGCGAAACAGAAAGAAGGTGGATGACGAGGTGGTGACCCCACGACTCCTACGGATAGGCCTACCCGGTGTCCCTGAAGACAGAAGGCCCACGAGGATACAACCTTGGCCCGCTAATTGGCACCGACGTAGGAGTCTGCGACTCACAAGGAAGGTGCGAAGACCTGTCGTACGGAGCAAGCTAGGGTTAGGAAAGCTTACCTGTAAACGTAGATGAACTCCCCGAGACCTAGCCCAGTATATAAAGGGCTAGGAGGGGCGACGCCAAAAGGCATCCAATATCATCTGTAACCCTAGCCTTGAGCGCTCCAGCCTCGGCATCCACTGTAATCGCATCTCCCTCATCAATAATATCGAGCAGGAAGGTGTCCTCCTGTTTGCCGATGAGCTATCGTCCAACCTGTGCCTGTCATGACTAACCCAGGGTCCCTGACCATGGGATTTTCCGGGGTTGATCCCCGTCAATTGGCGCCGTCTGTGGGAATCACTTAGGTTGGGATCACGATCTCGACGGTCCCGTCTTCAGCAAGCCACAACTCAAGGGAAAGGACCAGATCTAGCCCACTCGAAGGATTTAAGATCACGGCGAACATCTCTGCCACCCCATCAAGATCGCTTGGGCTACAGCTGTGCCAGGACCGATACTACGGTAACGGCCAAGTACATCGTCAGCAGCGAAGGAATCGACGACCCAGAAGAACGGAGAGAGGCCTCTACGAAGGAATTCCACTCGATGAACCGCGACGCGCAGCGGAGGACTCGCAAATCTTTCGACAACCCACCGCCGCCCGGGCACCCGCCGCACATCAAAACGATGACTACGAGATCGAAACCAGCGACCAGCAAAACCATCACCACGGAAGAAGGAATCGACGACCCAAATGGCGCGCACGGGAGATCTACGGCGAGGCCCCACTGAACGAGCCACGTCACGCAGCCGTGCAACCGACGGCCACTCGACGACACGCCGTCGCACGAGCACCTGCCGCCAGCCAGGACAGCGACTCCGAGAGACCGGTGGGCGAGTACTATGACCCAAATCGAAGGCCAGATGAATTCGCCAACCTCATCAAGAACCAAGATACGAGTCGAGGAATCGAAACCGACCCTCGCTTCCACAAACACCCGGAGGATCACGAGAAAATCTTCAGAATCTCTAGAAGGAAGAGGCACGTCGGATCTAGCAAACTCACGGTTAGAGAGCAGCTAGCAGGACCCTGCACGATCCACAACTTCGCAAAGCACGTCCTCGAGTTCGAAGTACTCGACTGGCAATCGCAGTATCACGCCATATTGGGACGGCCAGCATTCGCGGAGTTCATGGCGGTTCCACACTACGCCTACCTCAAGCTCAAGATGCCAGGATCAACGGGAGTCCTCACGATCAACGGAAGCTTCATCAAATCAGATCAATGTGACCGTGACTTTCACAAAATCTCCGACACATTCGGAGCCGAACAAGAACTCAGAGAAATAGCCATGGTGACGGACAAGAGTACCTTCCCATTGGTGAGACGAAGCGAATCTAAGGAGTACGGACGCGACTTCAGCATCGATAGCGACACAGTCACTCACCAAGTGCACCCGAAGGACCCGGACAAAACAGTCCGCGTGTACGCCCACCTACCAGAGGAACAGGCGAAGACTCTCGTCGCCTTCCTTCGAGATGAGTGGGAAATATTCGCCTGGTGCCCAGCCGACATGCCTGGAATACCACATGAATTCGTGGAGCACGCCCTACGCATCAAGCAAAACACGAAGCCGGTGAAGCAAGCTCTGAGACGATTCTCGGAGCCCAAGCGCAGAGGAAGTCAACCGATTACTCGACGCCCAGTTCATCCGAGAAACGAAGAAAGCCACCTGGATAGCCAACCCAGTGCTGGTGCCCAAGAAAGACACGAACGTGCTGCGCATGTGTGTCGACTACGGACCAGTCAATAAGCATTGCTCGAAGGACCACTTCCCCCTGCCTAGAATCGATCAGATAATCGACTCGACGGCAGGGTGCGATCTACTTTACTTTCTTGATGCCTACTCAGGATACAACCAGATCAGGATGAAGGAAGAAGACGAAGAGCACACATCGTTCATCACCCCCTATGGCGTATTCTGCTACAGGACCATGCCCTTCGGGCTCAAGAACGCAGGCGCCACATACCAGCGAATGATGCAGGCCTGCCTGAAAGAGAAAATCGGAAGAAATGTGCAAGTCTATGTGGACGACATCGTCATCAAGACCTATAAAGCAGCCACACTACTCGACGACCTACGCGAAACCTTCGCAGTTCTCAACAAATACAAAATCAAACTCAACCCAAAGAAGTGCGCATTCGGCGTACCGGCGGGGAAGCTGCTCGGCTATATGGTCTCTGCCCGAGTAATCGAGGCAAACCCTGAGAAAGTCCAAGCCATCGCCCAAATGCAAGAACCAACCGACTTCAAAGGAGTACAACAGCTCACTGGAAGACTCGCAGCCCTAAGCCGCTTCATCAGCAGGCTGGGAGAACGCATGCTGCCTTTCTATCAGCTGCTCAGGAAAGGAGAGAAATTCGAGTGGACGGAGGAAGCCCGCCAAGCATTCGCGGACCTGAAAAAGACACTCTCGACCCCACCAATCCTGGCGGTACCCAAGGAACGAGAGAAACTATACCTCTACGTGGCAGCACGTAACAGTGTAGTAAGCACATCGCTCGTTGTCGAACGCACAGAAGAAGGCAAGGTCCAGAGCATCCAGAGACCAATCTACTACCTCATCATGCTCCTGACCAAATCCCAGCAGCGGTACCCGCATTATCATAAGCTACTACTGGCCTTCATCATGACCTCAAGAAAGGTGTCCCACTACTTTGACGAGCACCCTATCACAATCGTGAGCAGCGCACCACTCGCTGACATACTCAACAACCCTGGAGCGACTGGACGAGTCGCCGAGTGGAACATTGAGCTCAGCCCACGGGACCTGCAGTTCAAGCACCCAACAGCCATCAAAGCCCAAGTACTCCCAGATTTCCTGGTCGAGTGGACGGAGGTTCAGACACCAGCCCCCCCAGACCTATCGAATTCATGGTCAATGTTCTTCGACGGGTCCAAGAGACAACAAGGAGTCGGGGCAGGAGTTGTGATCATCTCCCCTAAAGGAACAAAGCTAAAATATATCCTCTAGATCAACTTCAGTCACGCCTCCAACAACGAAGCAGAATACGAGGCACTCCTCCATGGCATGCGCATGGCCAAAACGTGCGGAGCCACTCGCCTCATAATCTACAGGGACTCCAATCTCGTCGTCCACCAGACGATGAGAAACTGCGACGCAATAGCCGACAACATGGCGGCCTACCAGAAGCTCTACAACGCACTCGAAGGAAGTTTCGACGGTTGCGAGCTCAACTACATCACCAGGGCCAACAACACAGAAGCTGACGAACTCGCGAACATTGGTTCGACCCGAGGACCAATATCACCCGATGTTTTTCTCAAAAGCATCAGCCAGAGATCCATCAAGGCACAGGCAGCAGAACCTGAAGCAGTCGTGGACGGCGAGGACGCAACAGACCTGGCGCAGGTGGCAGCAACAAGCCCATCAGAAGGCATAAGCACCAACACACCCGACAGCACAACTCCGACAGAGCTCGAAGGACCTGTCTGGGCAAAACCGTTCCTCCTATTCCTAATCGAAGGTACGCTACCGCAAGACGTGGCCGAAGCACGACGCATCAACCGACGATCCAAGGCGTTCACGGTGATCAACAAACAGCTATACAAGCGCAGCACCACCCAGATACTCCAAAGGTGCATCGACGAAGAGGACGACAAAGCCCTACTGCTCGATATCCACGAAGGCACCTGCGGGCATCATGCGAGCAGTCGAGTACTCGTGTCCAAAGCATTCCGAGCCGGGTTCTATTGGCCCACAGCCATGAAAAACGCAGAGGAAATCGTGCGACGTTGTGTCGCCTGCCAGAAATTCGCCAACAGGCCACACGCCCCCGCCTCAGAGCTCAAGACCATACCACTATCCTGGCCGTTCGCCACCTGGGGACTCGACATGGTGGGCCCACTCAAGAAATCATCAAAGGGCGGAAGGACACACCTGCTCGTCGCAGTCGACAAGTTCACTAAATGGATCGAAGCAGTGCCCATCACCAGCTCCACAGCCCTCACGGCTGTCAACTTCATAAAATCGATCATCTTCAGGTTCGGAGTGCCACACAACATCATCACGAACAACGGCACGAACTTCATAGCCGTAGAATTCCAGAAGTTTTGCGAAGAACTGGGCATCAAAATCAATTATGCATCAGTCGCGCACCCGCAGTCCAACGACCAAGTGGAAAAAGCAAACGGCCTTGTATGCGGGGGAATCAAGAAGCGGCTCCTCGCACCACTCAAGCAAGCCGCCGACAACTGGGTAGAAGAACTCCCCGCGGTACTATGGAGCCTACGAACTACGCCAAACACCGCGACCCAGTACACACCCTTCTTCATGGTGTATGGGGCAGAGGCAGTACTACCACATGAACTCAAGTTTGGAGCACCTCGGGTCACCGGGTACGAAGAAGAAGAAGCAGAAGAAGCATTAAAAGATGACAAATATACAGCTGACGAAGCAAGAGATACAGCCCTGGCAAAATCAGAGGGGTACCAGGACAAGCTATGCACCTACCAAAGAAGTCGCTTGCGCACTAGAACCTTCAACAAAGGTGACCTAGTCCTACGGCTGATACAAGAGAAGGTCCATAAACTTGCCCCCCAATGGGAAGGACCATTTATAGTCTCAAAAGTCATCGGAGGTGGCGCCTACAGGCTGAAGAACCCGAAGACAGACGAGGACGTGGGTAACCCATGGAACGTAGCAAACTTGCGACTGTTCTATCCATAGTCCCCATCGGTCAGACATGACTGGCAACTCATGTAGCCGCTCGACCGCAATAAAATAAATGTTGCCCAAATACTGCCATCTCAAAGCACTCGGAGGCTCGAGAACACACTCCCCCCGAGAGACGCTATCATCGCCTACGCGATCTTAACCAAAGCACTCGGGGGCTTAAGCATAAAATCCCTCTGAGAGACGCTATCGCCACTTAAGCGATCTTCGCCAAAGCACTCAGGGGCTTAAGTATAAAATCCCCTCGAGAGACGCTATCGCCACTTAAGCGATCTTCACCAAAGCACTCGGGGGCTTAAACATAAAATCCCCCCGAGAGACGCTATCGCCACTTAAGCGATCTTCACCAAAGCACTCGGGGGCTTAAACATAAAATCCCCCCGAGAGACGCTATCGCCACTCAAGCGATCTTAACCAAAGCACTCGGGGGCTTAAGCATAAAATCCTCCCCCAAGAGATGCTATCATCGCCTATGCGATCTTAACCAAAGCACTCGGGGGCTTAAGCATAAAATCCCCCCGAGAGACGCTATCACCACTTAAGCGATCTTCGCCAAAGCACTCGGGGCTTAAGCATAAAATCCCCCCGAGAGACGCTATCATCGCTTACGCGATCTTAACCAACGCACTCGGGGGCTTAAGCACAAAATCGCCCCGAGAGACGCTATAGTCCTATTCAAAAACACCAAGTTAGCAATCTTCAAGTCTTCACCCGGACGACAAACAACCAAGACTCGGGGACTACTCCAGAGTTGAACCGGGAGGACATACGCAAAGTTTTAAGCCTACGTTTGACTCTACAACTCAAACGTAGCCTCGGGGGCTACTCCCATCGGGAGCTCTGCCGCGCACCCGATAGAACACACTAGAAAGTTAAAGTCAGTGCATCACGGGAGGAATCGAAGACATTTCACGCTATCAGACGGAGTCGAAGACATTTCACGCTATCAGACGGAGTCGAAGACATTTCACGCTATCAGACGGAGTCGAAGACATTTCGCGCTATCAGATGGCATCGAAGACATTCTGCGCTATCAGAAGGAGTCGAAGACAGTGCATCACAGGAGTCGAAAACACAGTTTATTGCAAGATCTCAACCATAGCTTGAATTCAATCATGAAGGTATAAAAGGACTCAACTACATTTGGATAGAAGGCAACTCCTATTACAAGAGGGAATTACCCAAGGAATCAAGACTTTTACATGTGTGCCCATGAGGGGTAATCGACTCTAGTACAAGGGCATCACCACAGATAAAGGAAAAAGGAAGCTAGCAGAGGATGTCAATGACATAACAAAAGGGTGAAGCTCGACTTATTTGTCGATGCTCCACCAGCTTCCTCTCCTGCTTCACCAGCTTCTTCTCCAGCTGCAGCTGCACGCCTTCTTCTCCGGCTGCACAGCCTCTTCTCCGAGTTGTCGGCAAATATGAGGCCGCCTCCACTTCTACAAGGTCGCTTGGCGCGCCCGCTTGATCGACGGCTTGACGTCGATGTCCTCTTTGGAGCTGATGGAGAAGGCATCACCACCTGAGGAGTCGCCAGAAGATGGAGCTATAGAAGATGCAGGCGTAGGACTCCTCGACCTTGTGGAGCTGTCGCTGCTCGACTCCTGCCAGTGCGGATCCATGTTGTTCCCGCTCGGGTCGAATGCGCGGACAGTGACAGTGCTTTCACCGTCAAAACGACAGCTGAGCATATCGCCATCTCGCAAATTCAACCGCCGAGCAAACAAACTCCAACCAGAGCCAAGAAAAATCAAGCGGGAGCTATCAACCTCCAAGTCAACATAAGAAGGAGATCGACAGCTCCCTTGAAGATGCAGAAGCAAGCCATCTAAGCCACGTTCAGAGACAATGGCGGAAAAAGCAGAGGGAAGAAGAACGCGATTGGCGCTCGGACCACGAACGCATAAAATAAAATTATAGCGCCAGAATCCCTCCTCCAAGGGAGAGGAGGAAGGCATTGGCGCCGTACCATGGCGACCACCACGGCATGAGCGTGGTGTACGGCCACCACGGACACGACGAACACGGCCACGACCAACACCTCGCCTGGGAGCCATGAGAGGAAGAAGAGAAGAAGGAAGAGGCAAAGCAGCAAACTGGATAGAGGCGAAACGCTGTGGAAGAGAAAGGCTTATTTATAGAACAAAAATCCCCCAGCACAGAGAAGCCAAGATGACAGCAGCAATTAATTCAAAGACCAAACGTCGCAGACGTCTCAAATTCCAAGACCAAGATGCTTTCCCACGGGACGCACTGTGCGTGAGACGCGTCAATTCACGCGCGCTTCCAATGCGCGTATCGGAAACCCAACCAGCGCCTGCCGCACGCCACAGCGGTCATCATTATGACCGGTCATGAAGACATGACGGTTTACTGGCGGAGCATCCCTGACAGCCATCAAACAGATGCATCGTTATCCTGACAAGCGACGAAGAATACCAACAGACATCAAGAATGATTTCTTAAACACATTTTCAAATATATTTAAACTCCCATCGGGAGCGTACCCACTCAAAACCGAGCCTCAGGTGAGCAGCCGCCTAAAAGTCAGCAATGTGCTCGAGTGACCACTCGCACTCACGAGAGTCTCGGGTGCTCCCTCAACCCGACACAAGACAAACATGCATTCGCCAAGATCATACGGCGCTAAGAGTCTCAGGTGCTCCCTCACCTCAAGAGCCGAAACGACATTCGAGTGACCACTCGCGAAGAACCCCTCGCCGGAGCACTCGAAACAAGCTCCGTGGGTGAATAAGTGAACAACTCGCTTGATGTTTTGTTCCAAGTGGGTGCAATACTATTAGGCTCCGCGCCTCAAAAATACACATTCCTGGAACACGACACACTGTGCCCAGATGCCAGGCAAGATTAGCGTGTAGGTAAGACCCCGCTGCAAAGTTCGGCCGGGCTGGGACTTGCCGAAGAGCGATTTCACTCCCAACCTTTTCCATGCGCTGCGCATGATAGAAAAAGCTGGGTGGACGCGCCTTAGGCTATGCACATTACTGGCGGCAAATGAACACCGTAAGACCTGAAGCGACAGGACTTTTGCTCGACACCAGTGTTCCAAGCTCACATCGCGGGACGTGGGTTTGATTGGGCTACTGCGGTATTTGCCACTAGCGCAATTCACCAAGGCTCGACCAGTCGACTCCTTGGGCCCTTTCAGCTTAGCATCCCTCGAAACAGGTTCTGTCATGGCCACTAGATTGCCAGCGACCCGCGGTTGTACCGCGCATACAAACGACCGACAAATGGATGTACTCGAGTCCCTGTGCGACTCTTCGAGTCCCCCAGGCACTCGAGGGCTACTGACGAGGGGGTGACCCCACGACTCCTACGGATAGGCCTACCCGGTGTCCCTGAAGACAGAAGGCCCACGAGGATACAGCCTTGGCTCGCTAATTGGCGCCGACGTAGCAATCTGCGACTCACAAGGAAGGTGCGAAGACCTGTCGTACGGAGCAAGCTAGGGTTAGGAAAGCTTACCTGTAAACGTAGATGAACTCCCCGAGACCTAGCCAAGTATATAAAGGGCTAGGAGGGGCGACGCCAAAAGGCATCCAATATCATCTGTAACCCTAGCCTTGAGCGCTCCAGCCTCGGCATCCACTGTAATCGCATCTCCCTCATCAATAATATCGAGCAGGAACGTGTCCTCCTGTTTGCCGACGAGCTATCGTCCAACCTGTGCCTCTCATGACTAACCCAGGGTCCCTGACCATGGGATTTTCCGGGGTTGATCCCCGTCAGTGGAGGAGGAAGACAAAAAGGTGTGAAAGGCTCACATCAATGAGGACAATCATAGGCGAGAGAAGGCCATAGGATAGATATGATGTGAGGAGTAGGGATTGCCATACAACGGATGCACATGTGAGCTAAAAGCTCTCCAAGGGAACTAGTGGGGGTGCATCTAACTTGCTTGCTCAAGAAGACCTAGAGCTCGTTTGAGGAGGCTCATCATTGGAATATACAAGCCAAGTTCTATAGTGTGAAGGGTCCCCACATAGCTATATGCATGATGATGATCTCTATGGAGTACAAGGGATAGAAGATGAAGTACTAGTGTGGATCTCTCAAAAGGAATAGTAGTATGCCCCCTTCTCTCTTTTTATTTTTTTATTTTTTTATTTTCTCTTTTATTTTTATTTTTCGGTGGCCTCAATGGCTCTTTCTATTTAACTCTCATTTGTCCTCTTTGGGATCTTTTGATTTTGTCCTCTTTGGGATATTTTCCTCACTTTAGGGGCAATACTCTATATTTTACAAGAATATAGGAGATCTTTCACACTTTACAAAGGTACTCTCATAAAGAAAATGTAACTATCATGATGCAAATGTATGCCTCTGCCAGGGTAGTAGGATATGCAATGATACTAGCGCGTCATGTAGAAATGATTAGGGCAAGGCCCAACTAGCATGCGGCTCATCGATCAAGCAAGTAGCATGTATGACATGAAGATCAAGTCATGAGAAGGTGGATGTTGCATGGCAATGTATCTCGGAAAGGCTATGGAAATGCCTTGTAGGTAGGTATAGTGGCTGTTTTGAGGAAAGATATAAGGAAGCTTATGATGACAGAGCGTATCATGCCAAGGGTTTGGATGCACCGGCGAAGTATGCGCCAACTCTCGAGGTGAGAAAGGGCAATGCACGGTACCGAAGAGGCTAGAAAAAGTATATGTGGGTGGAAGTGTCAACTTCTGAATACTCACATTAGTCCGAAGAACTCATGCACTTATTATCGGTAACTCTCAATCTAATCAGGAGGTTCACAAAGAGACAGGTACCCCGAGGAGGAGTGTATGGGGGTTTGGTTATCCTTGCGCATCCTCGACTCATGGTACGTGAGTGTACTCTAATATTCGAACCCTCCAGAGGTTAGTGATCCATCTAGTAGCTAGAGTTCTCAACAGGGGTTTTTTGGTTTTCGAAAAACACATGGATTGCCCAAAATACGACATCTATCACTAATAGGCAAGAGCTCTTGACACCATAAGTTCAAACATTACTCTAGTCAATACCTCAAAACTATTGCAAGTTACTACTACAAAGAGAATAGCAACTTTAATTAGCTACTTTCAGTCAAGACACAGAACTCAGTGCAACAGGCAAACTCTCTAACAAGATAAAACATGCAACCTATAGAAAGTTCAACCTAAGACAAAAGAAAAGCTCTAGAAAAACTAAAGAACTACAACTAAACAGAACAACAGCTAAGAAAAGAAAAAGAACAACTCACAACTAAAAGAATAAGCATGCAAATCCTATGAGGAGTTCTAGTTCAAGAGGAGCGTGAATCTCTCCCACACAAAAGAGTAAGTTGGGGTCTAACTTGTTACTACTTCAAAGAAAGCAAAAAAAACCTAGAAAAGTAAAGAGCGAGACGCTCCAAGCAAAGCACACAACACATGAATTGATAAAAATATAGTGCAACGAGGGACAAAATGAGGATTGTTGATGAAGAAGGGGATGCATCGGGGGCATCCCCAAGCTTAGACGCTTGAGTCTCCTTGAATATTTTTTGGGGGTGCACGTGGGCATCCCCAAGCTTGAGCGTTTGACACTCCTGAATCTTCTTTCATCACCTTCCATCGCGCACTTGAAAACTCCCTTCATACATAACTCATTGTAGGATGATTAGAGAGGTTAGTACCCTAATAAAATAAATTTCCTCTACTGCAAATAAAGATTTACAGGAAGAGCTACTGTTTCTCTTGCCTCCCCAAAAAAGTTTGCAAAGAAAAAGCAAGCTTAAGGATTGGAAAACTGCGAAAATAAAAACCGGGGCAGAAGCTGAGAAAAACAGAACATCAGAGAAAGGAGAATTTTTTAGAGGTACTTCTGCAACTCAAATCAAAAAACTTTGAACAGATGCCTGAAAGGTAATTGTATGGAGCATGCTGTCAAAAAAATTCAGATCAAAAAGATGATCTGGTGATTTATTGAGAATTTTTTCGTCAAGCAGACAAAATATGTTTCTGGACAGCAAGCACCAACTTTTGACCTTTCTTGCAATCTGAGGCTAAATTTGGCACAAAGCTTGAAAAGTAAAGATACAATGATGTTGCTACAGTAGTAACAATCATCAAGACCACTAAGAACAGAACAAAAGCAAAAAGAAAAACCTAAATTCGTTGCGGGCTGCCTCCCGAAAGCGCTTCTTTAGAGCCATTAGCTAGGCTTAAAGCAAAAGATCAAGTCTTTTCAAGAGAATAACTAGCCCGTGTGACGGACTCAAAAGGTAACTTAATCTTTTTCCTAGGGAAATGTTCCATCCCTTTCTTGAGAGGGAATTGGAATTTGATAGTTCCCTCTTTCATGTCAATGATAGCACCAACTGTGAGAAGAAAAGGACGTCCCAAAATAATTGGACAAGAGGGCTCACACTCAATGTCCATAATAGTGAAATCAACGGGAACATAATTGTCATTGACAATGATAAGAACATCGTCGATCTTCCCCAAAGGTTTCTTTACGGAAGAATCAACAAGACGAACACCAAAAGAACAAGGATCAAAAGGTTTCAATTCAAGCATATCATACATTCTTTTGGGCATAACAGAGGTACTTGCTCCAACATCACAAAGAGCATAACAAGAGAAGTTATTCAATTTAATTTTTATCATAGGATCCCAACCATCTTCTAACTTCCTAGGTATGGAGGCTTCTAGTCTAAGCTTGTCCTCCCTAAATTTGATTAGAGCATTGGTGATATGCTCTGTGAAGGCAAGATTGAGTGTGCTAGTGTGGGGGTCTCTAGACATCTTGTGTAGGAAACAATTAACTTCTGGTAAAGTGCAGTTGTCAAAGTCTAAGTCACTACTATCTACCAAGGAAGTAGTGATATAATTTAAGCTCACTTGTTTGAAAGCCTCTATGTTCATAGAGGTTTCCTCTTCTAAGGTTGACGTGGTAGCATCACCATTGATAGGTCCAGTGGGACTAGGGGTGTGATGGGTGCTAATAGTTTGGACATCCTCAACTACTTGGATAGTGGCTACTGTGTGGTAGGTAGGAAGGCTCTTAATTCTCTCTTCTTCCTCCTTTTCTCTAGCCCATCTCTCTTTAAGTTTTCCCAACATCCTAATGTTTTCATTAATTTGGACTTGGATAGCATTCATAGGAGTGGTCTTCCTCTCCTCGGGGGGAGAGGTTCTAATCTTCAACATCTCTACATCATGGGCTATGTTGTCTACGTTCGAAGAGAGGATATCTAATTTATCTAATTTATCTTCCACACTCTTGTTGAAGGCTTTCTGGGTAGTGATAAAGTCTTTGAGCAAGGTCTCTAGCTCTGAAGTGGAGTTTCTGGTGGTAGGATAAGTGTTGTTCCCATAGTTGTTGGATGGGAAAGGCCTAGGATTGTTGCTACCAAAGTTACTCCTATAAGAATTATTGTTGAAGTTGTTTCTAGAGAGAAAATTAACATCTACTTGCTCCTGAGCAACCAAATAATTTAAACGAACATCTTCAGGATCAATAGAGGGTTGCTTGGTAAGTAGAGACATGATAAGGTCAACCTTTTCATTTAAAGAGGAGATCTCCTCGACAGAATTTACCTTCTTACCGGTTGGAGATCTCTCGGTGTGCCATTGCGAGTAATTCAGCATCATCTCATCTAGTAGCTTTGTGGAAGCACCAAGCGTGGTTGACATAAAAGTTCCTCCCGCGGCCGAATCTAACAGGTTCCGCGAGGTGAAGTTAAAGCCTGCATAAAAAGTCTGACTAACCATCCAGGTAGTCAGTCCATGTGTGGGGCAGTTCTTGACAAGCGTCTTCATACGTTCCCAAGCCTGGGCAACGTTTTCATTATCCAATTTCCTGAAATTCATAATGTTACTCCGCAATTGAATAATTTTAGCAGGGGGATAGTACTTCCCTATAAAAGCATCTTTGCATTTACTCCAAGAATCGATACTGTTCTTCGGCAAAGATTGTAGCCACTCCTTGGCTCTTCCTCTCAAAGAGAAAGGAAAAAAGCTTCAGCTTGACAATGTCTCCATCCACTTCCTTGTACTTCTGCATGTCGCAGAGCTCGATAAAGTTGTTTAGGTGCAAGGCAGCATCTTCTCCTGCTCCTGAGAATTGATCTTTCATGACAAGGTTAAGCAGAGCAGGTTTAATCTCATAAGAAGGTGCTGAAGTGGCAGGTGGAGCAATAGGAGTGCAGATAAAGTCACTGTTGTTGTGACTAGTGAAGTCACACAACTTAGTGTTTTCATTGGAACCCATAGTAGCAGAAGGTATTTTTGGTATTTTTTATTAGGGACACAAAAGTAAAAACTAAAAGGTAAACTAACAAGACTAAAAAGCAAAGGTAAAAGATAGTGTGAAACTCCCCTATCTTGTAGACTTGAGTCCCCGGCAACGGCGCCAGAAATTTTCTTGATGGCTTCTCGCCCCTCGTTGGTTACCCCAAGTGGAAGGTTTGAGATGCAGTGTAGCAGCAAGTTTCCCTCGGTGAAGATACCAAGGTTATCGAACTAGTAGGACTTAGGAGATACAAGTAGGTGGCAACGTCGCCAAAAATTGCTTCCTGACTATAGGGTGTTGTCATGGACCTGCACACAGCAACAAATAACTTTGCTCCCAACGAGTACAGAGGAGTTGTCAATTCCTCCGGCCTTGTCGTTTACAAAGGATCAACGCAAGAGATAAAAGGTGCAAAGGAAAGTAAAAGCTGAAAGTAAATTGAGGGTGTGAACAATAATGTGAAGATGGACCGGGGTCCCGTGATTTTCACTAGTGATGTCTCTCTCCCAAAATACGATAAAAGTGCTAGCGAGGTAAACAAATCACAGTTGGGCAATTGACAGGATTATGAAGGCACCACAATGCTAACTATGCTGCAAAGAAAGGAAGGGCTCAAAAGCAATGGGCAGTACGCCAAGGTAAGTAGACCGAAATCCATCTGCATCTACTACGAATCATCCACCTTGAGATATCTATCCAGAACATCTCGCTGGTATTAAGTTGCGAATTCCACGCAAAGTGTAAACTCAAAGCAACAGACAACTGCATTAAAAGAACTTTGCGGAAAGTAAACTATCCTTGCACCCGCAGGTACAAGCACCGTTGTTTTATCCCTGGTGGCAACAGAACATCCCCTAGTCTTATGTTTTTGTCACTCAAGCTAGACATCAGGGGGCTGAACCCACAATCGAGCATAACGCTCTCTCTTGGAGTTGCAAATCAAATACTTGGCCAAAGCAAATACCGCAACGGATCACATGCAAGAATTTACTCAAGAAAAAAATATAAAAGAGAAGAACCAAATATATTACTCATCACAATCTGAACATAGTCTCATAATCCATCAGATCCCAACAAACTCAGCATAGCAACAACAGAAATTACATAGATGCCTCGATCATGTGAGGCAGCTCACGAGGACTCGAAAGTGGAAGCACAAAAGGGGGAGAGATTCATCACATAGCTACTGGTCACGGACCCATGGTCCAAGGGGGACTACTCACGGCACATCTGGGAGGCGTCCATGGCTATGGATGGTCTCTCGGAGGGGGTTCCTCCTTCCGGCAGGGTGCCGGGGCAGCTTCTCCAGGCAGCCCCGATCTTGAAACGGCGGCGACGGCGGTACAGAGGGGAGTTCGCGAGAAAGAGATCGATATTAGGGGTTTCCACCCCGAGGGGTAAATATAGGCGAAGGGGGGCATCGAGGGGACCCACGAGGCAGTCAGGAGGGTCCCTGGCGCGGCCCAGGGTGGGGCCGCGCCATCTGCCCTCCTGGCTGCCTGGTGGTGACCCCCCTTCCCTCTCTTGGTGATTCCGGAAGCTTCTGTTGCGCTGATTTTTTATATATTTTTCCTGGAATTTTTGGAGCACTTTTAATGGCCGGAAAACCTGAAATACAAAAACAGCAGAAAACAGAAACTGGCAACTGGGTGCACTGAGTTAATAGGTTAGTCCAAATAGGTTCAAAAGTGTATGAAAGTTCAAGCAAAACATGGCAAAGTCACACAAAACATGCATGGAGCAAGCATAAATTATAGATACGTTTGGGACGTATCACATGTCGACGTCGAACTTCTGTCGAGATAAATTTCCGCAGAGTGACGGAAACGTCGGAAAACGAAACCAACGGGAGATCAAGAGGAAGAACGATAGTTGAAAGCGAGGATCAAGGGAAGCATTCTCACTCAAATAGTGAGGATACTAGGCAAGAGGAATGGGTCAACAGACGACCAAGATGTTTACCCAGAGTCGGAAGAACTAAAGGTACTACAGGATTTCCCAACTTGAGAGCGGAATTTAGACAATACGCTGCAAGCAAGTAACTATTCCGAAACTCCACTCACTCGAGATCCTAAAGTTTGAAAGGGTATAAGTCGAGAGTTAAAACACTTACGACACTTGTCCTTACCAGAGCATGGGTAAGGAGTAAAAAGATTCCTACTCTCCGATAACTAACTTAGTAACAACAAAATAGTTTTTGTCTAGACTCGACTTCGGCCAGAGAGGGATCCTACAGTCGGTAAGGCTCTGATACCAAGTTGTAAGGCCCGATATGCGGTACTATTTCAGATCTAGATGTTTCCATCCAGATCCGTGGACGAAGCACATATCGGTCCCACCGCGACATATGACATAGCCATATGCCCCGGATTTCCAACATGATATCACAACATTACAGATACAAGTATACAACATCTCATACAATCGGCATACAACTGCCTGAAATACAATACATCAGCGGAATATATATGTCTGAGTACAGACTACAATCAAATGCCTACTGGAAAAGAGAAAATCATCGATCCCCATAACCACACGGATCCAGGCCCTCCGCCGGGATCCGCCTAACTAGTCGTCGTCGAGTCTCCACTTGAAACGTCGATCACCATACCTGTTGTCGATCAAGAACCCTGAAAAGAGTTTGGGGGTAGTATCATGAGTACATAAGTACTCAGCATCCAACTGTAGTGGTCATCTGACCCAGCAAGGACTTCATCACTCGTCATTCTAGGACAACTAGTAGTTTACGATAAGGATGGGGTAAGTGGTGAGGTTGCTGCCGTACTAACATTTATGAAGTGGCTAACGATCTAGAGAGTAAGATAAGAAGCCAAGCATTCGATGAGGAATTGCCTCCAACAAGTCTGCTATCCACCTACTTACGCAAGCATAACACCTATCCTATCCTTGTCCTCCTCTTCGCATCCCGACGAAGAAGAAGAAGTCAAGTCACACACACGTTGATCAATTTATATTAAGATGATCTCAATTGTTGTTGTCTATGAACAAGGAGTAGGTCCCAAGTCGTCCATAACCATGGACACGGCTTCTCGAAAAGATTTAACCCTGCAGGGGTGTACCAACTGCCCATTAAGAGGCTCCGCACGCACGCCCATCTCTCTTAGTTGCTACCCATCATAGGCAACCATTTTATGATTTAGTTCCGAGAGATCCGAAACGACAAGTCCCTCTAGCTAACAAAGAACAAATCCGGGTGGCCCCCAGGGAGTCGACATCCAATCCAAAAGTCGGCCGCGCCCTCGGATCGGTCTCTTCCGTCTCAACAGGGTTTGGGTTACCGGGACACCTCACGTGAGGTCCCGGGCCCTCGCCGGTCCGGGTTGTTTTAAAGGATATCTGCTATGAGCGACCCGACAGACATATATGCATGGTTTTCAAACGGTAAATCAACTTGGGCCACCACTAGAAATGTTTGAAGCTAGGTAGGTAAGAAAAGGGGACCCCATAGTATCCCACACGCGGTTAGGCACGCTCAGTCTTAAACCAATACCCGGAACTCGGGTCCTAGGTGACTCGAATGGAACAAAGCGTCGGGGCGGGATAGCCTATACCTTCCATCCTTCGTCGAGTATAGTCAACATTATAATAATCATATCATCAACAACAATATAATAATGTGATAGCCCAGACCAAGGATTAACAGGGTAACATCGTAGCATCCTAAGCATGCATACTAAGCAGGGGCTGAGCAACGAGCAATAGTAACATAGCAGTACAAGGTTTGCTGGGAGGGGACATGGCTGTATCGGTTTGAAAGAGGCTGTAAACATGTGGTAGGATCAAACATCGAACCTATCCTAGACTAGCATGCAAACCGCTGGCTGAAATAGAATGGATCATAAGTAATGTATATTCCTTGCCTGTTGATAAGTCGGGTTCCGAAGGTGTAGTTGATCGCAAGCTCGCATCGTCTCCGAGAGGTACCCGCGGAAGCACACAAGACGGTAAACACTGGAAAGCAATCAACGAGCAAGCACTCTATTACTACGAAGCAAACACGAGCAAGCATCAACAAGAAGGCAACACGAGACATCGCAGACATCGCACCTACCGTCGAGAGCGGTTACTAACAGGTTAAGTGGAGTACTCGTCACACACGACGATACCGCACATTTACAAGGGTTCAAGTTGTTTAGCTACTCAAGGTGAGCAAGGGTTTTAACATGGCATTTCACTCAAGCATGGCATATCACGCAAACATGGCAAGAGGTGAAGCATAAGATAAACTATCTATGCTAGTCAATTTAAGTGAGGCACAACCTAAACATGGCATACCACTAAGTACCCCACGATAATTTAAGAATTTGGTACTGTTCTGCCCTAATCCATATTTTAGGTTGGTTAACAACATCAAACAATCGCACAAACACAAAGGACACGAAAAACTAGTAAAGATACATATAAAGAACACTCCAAACGGAGTTACGGTTAAAAAGATACAAGCAAAACAAGTTTTGAACACAATCTGCCAACATCAGAAAGCACACTTTAGAGCAATGCATAAACTGGATAATGAATGCAAACATGCTCACAAATGATATGCAACTAAAGTAGACAGGGCAGGGAAGGCATGGAAAAAGGAATCATGCAAAAAGACATCATGGATCACTAGTTATAAGCAACACAAAAAGCTATAAAACATTACTGGTCAAGGACTTAGTGAAAATCAGGGAAAACATGGCAGAAACTTTTATTTTATTCTGTATAAACAGGAGCAAAACTATATTTAAAAGTGCAGCAACATGACATAGCAATATATGAGCATGAAGTAGACATGATTATGCTCAGGTACAAACAAGAATCAAGGTCATAGGCATCACAGATCAAAAGATATTAAGCATGCAACATGGCATCGGAAAGTTACAGACTTAGTGAAAAACAGAGGTGGCTGTCAAGAACAGTGGCATAGCAACTTTGGAGCTAAACATAACTATGACCAGAAACATAAACATGACAATGCAATACGTATAATGGAAGTAGACACGATGTTTAACAGTATGCAACAAGAATCAATGCAATAGGCCTCATGGATGTGTCACAATCATCATGCAAAGTTGCAATAAAATAACAGCAGCAACACACTAACAGGAAATATAGGAGTTAACAGCCTGATGCCCACTTCAACCGTGATTAACAACATCAAGAAGACCTCAAATCAAAATGCTCACAAAAGATGAACTGAAGTACACACAATTCTAAGCAATTTTCATTTTGGGCGCAACGTGATACGGGCTACGGATTACTCACAAATTACGTTGCAAAACAGAATACAACAAGCAATTACAGGGACTTAGCAAAAATAACAGGAAATAAGAAAAAGGAAAAAAAAGAAAAGAAAAAAGAGGAAGGCGCTCGGGCCTCACCCATGGGCCAGGCCCATCTGGCCTGGAGGGGCGGCTGGGCTGCCAGGGAGGCCGGCTGGCTGGGCCGTTGGGCTGGGCACTGACAGGCCGGCCCAGCCATGGCGGTTGGAGGAGCTGGCTCGGCTCATCTCGACGACGACCGGCGGCGGCGCACGCAACTCCGGCGAGGGGAGGCGGCACCTAGGGGTCCAAAGGGCGCGGAGACGACGGATCGGGAGGTGGCGGCCGAGATCTGACGCCAGTGTGGAGGGAGAGCAGGAGGGGGCGAGCTACGGGGCGGCGACGAGCTCCTGCTCGGCCATCCATGGCGCGCGTCCTAGCAGGGAGAGAAGAGAGAGTTAGGGAAAGAGAGGAGAAGGACGACGCGGGGATATGAGGCGGTGGCCGACGGCCTCGCCGTGGTCGCCGGGGTGGTGGCCGACCGACGCGTGGGTCACCGGAGCGGGCGTGGAGGCGGCGGTGCCAAGAGAGAGACAGAGGAGAGGCTGGAGGGTTCCTGGCCGTCAGATTGGAAGATCTGACGGTCCAGATCGCACATGAAAAAAAATCCAGATTTTCTAGGGTTTTTTGGACGAAAATGGGGATATTTTGGGCCAGATCTGGACAAGTGGAGGGGGTGGCTGCAATTTTGGCTTAGGGAAACCCTAGAAAGGGGTGGGAGTGTGGTGGTATTTATATAGCCCAGGTGGCTGGCAGTTTGCAAAAACATCCCCGTTTTTTCTCTCGCGCGCGCATGTCTACGTTTCTGACCGTCGAGGGTCCGCAAGACCTCCGATTCAGGTAAAACTTCAAACTGCGCGATCAGTGCATCGAGCCGGCGGTGTTCACCTCGTGCTGGAACCGTTTCGAGAACACTTTCCGGCGCGCTATAAAAATAACCCGTTTAATTACTAAACGGGGTTTCCGTTCCGTTGGCTGCGGCTGGTCTTGTGTGGTTTTTCGCGACGGCGCTCGGGTGAAACCCGGTGTCGCAGAGGTCGAGTGTCAGGGTGACAAGGGTCGGTCTCCGTCCGGTACGAGATAAGAAGGGGGAAAATAGTCGCCGATCGATAGACCGGGGATGCAAACACCGCAAACAAATCAGACAATCAAACAATTCACATCGGAAACAATTTTTTTTAATTTTTGTGAAATCTGGGTTGTTACACTTCCTCTTCTCAAGGGGAGAGTTTATAATTTTAAGCATCTCAATATCAAGGGCTAAGCTATCTACCTTCAAAGAGAGATTATCTAATTTAGCTAATTTCTCTTCTACATTCTTGTTGGAGGTTTTTTGGGTAGTGATAAAGTCTCTAAGCATGTTTTCTAGTTCAAAAGTGGTGTTCTTGTTGCTAGGATAGGTGTTGTTGTTCCCATAGTTGGATGGAAACACTCTAGGATTGCTAGAAAAATTTCCCCTATAAGCATTGTTGTTGAAGTTGTTTCTAGCAATAAAGTTCACATCTACTTGTTCCTGAGCAGCCAAAGAATTTAAAGGAACATTATGAGGATCAATAGAGGGTTGCTTCGTAAGTAGAGACATAATTAAGTCAAAGTTTTCATTTAGAGAGTTAATCTCCTCGACAGAGTTTACCTTCCTACCTGTTGGAGCGCGTTCGGTGTGCCATTGGAAATAGTTGGTCATCATCTCATCTAGGAGTTTCGTGGAAGCACCAAGTGCAGTTGACATAAAGGTTCCTCCCGCGGCCCAATCTAACAAGTTCCGCGAGGTAAAGTTTAAGCCTGCATAATAAGTCTGGATAACCATCCAAGTAGTCAAACCATGTGTAGGGCATTTCTAAATAAGAGATTTCATTCGTTCCCAAGCTTGGGAAACGTGTTCATTATCCAATTGCTTAAAATTCATAATGTTACTCCTCAATTTGATAATTTTTGTAGGTGGGTAATACTTCCCAATAAAAGCATCTTTACATTTATCCCAAGAATCTGTGCTATTCCTAGGCAAAGATTGAAACCAGATTTTAGCTTCTCCCCTTAAAGATAAAGGAAAGAGATTAAGCTTAACAACATCACCTTCTACTTCTTTATACTTTTGCATATCACATAACTCAACAAAATTATTCAAGTGTAAAGCAGCATCATCTCCAGCACCAGAAAATTTATCTCTCATAACAAGGTTTAACAAAGCAGTTCTAATTTCATAAGAGGTAGCTGAAGTGGAAGGTGTGGCAATAGGAGTGCAGATAAAGTCTTTGTTGTTGTGACTAGTGAAGTCACACAACTTGGTGTTTTCAGTGGAACCCATAGTAGCAGCAAGTGTGGCAGAATTTTTTGTAATTTTTGATATAGGACACAAAGATAAACACTACTAGGAGAAAGGCTATTAGTAGCGCCCCTTTTTGGCTTATCAGTAGCGCCCCTCACCCTCTACTGCTAGCGCGCTACAACTAACTTGTAGCAGTAGCGCGCGTCCGCACCCGCTACTACTACACAAGGTTATCAGTAGCGCCCCACGTAGTGCCCGCTACTACTAATACCAGTAGCGCGTACTGTACCAGGCGCTACTGGTATACACGCGCTACTGCTACATGTAACAGGCGCTACTGGTATTTATTTTTCATTTTCTGTTTCTTTTTCCCATCATATTTTTGCTGTATTTGTACAGGTATTATACAATATAGTCTCATACACATACACATGTTTTCTACAGAGTACAAATCTCATCATATCGTACACATACAATAATCTGATGACCATATATATATATCATCATGATCTCTCATATCCAACACAAATGATGTCTCTCATCATGTCATCTCTCTAAAATAGCGATAGAAGTTGTCACAATATCTTAAATACATGCAACTACAAGCAAGTTTCATCATTCATCTAAACTATGATATATACTAGAAGAGCGGTCACTATGAGGAAGAGTGGAATTATGTAGTAGCTCATGAAGCGCCGCCTCCGATCTTCCTCTCGGCGCTAGCGTAAATCTCAAGTAACTAGCTTCCGCTTCCTCTCTGGTATTGAACCCTCTTTGGCTGCCGCCCAGGAACCGGTGCACTTGGGCGTGACACTCTGGCCACTCATCGTACACTCCTGGAACCTTCCCTATGTACACGGCATAGCACTTCTTCGCCATCGATGATCTATGTACCTATTAGAGATGCATATTCATCATAGGAATTCAACAATAGTACACAACATAATATACTTGAGCAACACGAAGACAAAAAGTTAGTGAATAGATGCAACATAAAGTAACATACATAATATAATATACACACGTTGTTCATGGTACCCCAACTAATTCACTAGCTAGCAAGCGTTACGCAAGTAGTTCAACATGACCGTTAAATTACATCACAAAGGTTTCATATCGCTTCCAAAAGTATAAATTCAACCGAGACATCATCATCGGCATAGTCAATACACTAGAACTTACATCCATCCATATCTGGGAGGACGCACCCTAGCTTATTGAACGGCGTAATGTCCAAAAGCTGCATTCCTACGCGAGTTTTAACATCAGCTCACGATATTGGGCCGTGGTAGAACATCCCCTTCTTGTCGACGACTTCTTTCATGATGATGGTTGCAATATCCTTCAGGATGCGAAAGAAGTCATCTCTTACTTTATAATCCGGTTCGGCTAAGTTTTTTGCCCATATCATGATATGATTGTCATCTTTGTTTGCCATGCGAAGAAGTTGCTGATCCTTTCTGAACTCCATCATGAGATGGATGACATAGTATCCATCATTTGTACTTCATTACGGTTGATGGATACTGCAGAAGTTGGTTTTATGCGAGAAACACGGTGCACCCTTCCTTCGTGACTTTTTCTCGATGTGGCCACCCCTCATGCCGAAGCCCTGGAGAGCGGAATCCAGAAGACTCATTAATTTGGTGTAGTCCTTCCTTTTGAAGTTCCTAGACGAGTCGAAATACACGACATGGGAGACTCGCGGGAAAAGAACGATAAGGACGGCGTGCCCCTCGCTGCGCAAAATAAATGCACCTCAAATTAGCTAGCCTCCATATGAGAAAAGGAATGATTGAAATGTAAAGGCAATCGGGCAATGACTTACATTGGATGATAAGGCACGAGAACCATTTCCTTCTCCTTATTCATCAGCATGAAATTTTCGATGTACTCCCTAGCAGTTTTAAGTTCATAGTCACCGAGTGACAAGAAGGACTCATGCATGTAGTATGGATCTGCCACCGCGATTTGCGAGATTTCCTCTCTTTTGATGACAAAGCTCATATGGAGCGCAAAAAGGCGGACGATCGTAAAATCGAGCCGCCTAGTGAGGAACATCTCAAAGATGTGATCAAACCGAAGGAAGAACACTTCCGCGGGCGCCATGTCGACGTAGCCCATGCCCGGAGGCACACGCACCGCATAAAGTGGATATCCTGGATCTTTCGACGCGAGAAGGCTTTTTTCTGTCGACAGTACATGGTCGTGCAGTCTCCTGAGATCCTCTGATATGCTCTCCAGCGGTTTCGGCGGGAGGATCGGCTCACCCGCGACATGGATCAACGCCGTACCTTTCATCGGTACACGGTCTGCAAAACCGGTTGGCGGAACCGACCTGCTGCTAGAAGCATTGGCAGCCTTTTTGGCAGCTAAGTCTTTCCTACTCGGTCTCTTCCTCGGCTTCTTCTGGGGGAGAGGTTGTGATGACCCTTTCATAGCGCCCTTGATCGCCACCCCAAGTGTTGACGGGCTGAGCAAGGGTTGTTCCTGCTGGTTTGAGGAGGCATCTGGAGGCGTGTCCTGCAAGGGTTGCACGAAGAGAGACTTTTTGCGCTCAGACCTAGGATGCTCCTGCTCCGGCAGAATAGCCATCTCCTCGTCCACATGCTCCTTATTGGGCGAGTCATATGGCTGACTCATCATTTCTACTTCCTGATTAATGAAGGCAGTGTCGAGGAATTGCATAGGGTCGTCCATGTCATCATCCATTGCTTGCTGGAGCACGGGGGAGAAATCACGATCCACTCTGCTTGGACCGCCTTCCTCGCATCGCTCGCCGCTCTCACCCAACATAACAGGCGGCGCTAATAAATGCGGAGGCGGGGTGGTGGTGTTCATACCTTCTTGGGGATGTGTTGTCGTTGGTGTGGTCATCACGGCGGCCGACTCGACACGAAGAAGACCCTTCGGCCATAGGATGAAATAGCCCTTGCAGTCTGCAAGCCGCTTAGGGGTCTCGTCTTCCTCTCCCCCGAGTTGTACCGGAGGAGCCAAATCCTCGTGGCCCGGTTTGACACTCGCCACGGAAACCTTGAAAGTGGTATTGGGCATCTGCATGGTGTGGATCATCCGATCCGTGGGATTTATTATCGTTGCCTTTCCCACATCCACCGTCTGGCCATTGATCATGTATAGTAAGGTGCACGGGGTTCTCTCGGCCTGCGAAAACATGTCTATGGCGTCAGACATCCAAAAGGCAACGAAAAAGGGATATATTATAGATATGTTGGTGTGGCGCGTAATTACTGTGAGGGCGTCGAGCTCAGCCAAAGGCGAAGGCCCGCCTAGCACGCCAGAGACAGAGGACGGGATGCTATGAGCGGCTAATGGAGCATGTCCGGATGCGAGAGCAGGCCCCGCTGGTGCGATGTTCACCGAGTTGCTCCCGACGAAGCTAGTACGGGGAAAATCCGCTGCCGTTTTGTCTGGATTTTGCTTCGTCCACTCGATAACAACCGGGATGTCAGAACCCCAACTAAGGTAAGTGCTAGGGTTGCTTGTGCCCTTTGCATCATGCAAAAATTCAAAAGAAAATAAAAAAATGGGGAAAATAAAAGCCCTGAGAAATTATTTCAAATGGCCAGACAAAAATTTCTTCTAAAAATTGCTCTGGTATTTTTGAAAATTCTTATAAATATGCATGATCACATATAAAGTGAAGTGGGTCCCACTGTATGCACCAAGATTTTTCAAATATTCCAAACAGGGCTTGGAAATTAAATTAAACTCCAATTTGAATTTAAATTCAAATTGTTTGATTTTCAAAAGTCACCAAAACTTATGAGTGGCTAGCTATATATGTTATAAGCCCACATAAAAGTTTTCATGATTTTATAAAATGCCTAGCTAATTGTTTTAGCACAGCAAAACAAACAACAGAAAAGAAAAGAAGAAGAAATAGAAAAGAGAAGAACCCCTGGCTTCGGCCCAACTCACCTTTTCCCAGCCCAGCCCACCAGCCCCCCGGTGTCGTCTTCCTCCCCGGCGCCCGAAGCAGCTCGGTGGCGCGCTCACCGCCGCGCAGGCCACCGAGGAGCTTCCAGGCCCTCCCCTTCTCCCCCAGGACGCCACACAACGCCCTGGACGCTCCCATTCCTTTCCCCCCTCCTCCAGCTCCATTTCCCCGTCTCTGCCTCCCGATTTTGGCCGGCGCAGAGAGCACGCCGGAGCGGCCCCGAGCTAACCACGCGGCCACCGGCCTCCTTCCTCTTTGCCGTGATGTCCAGAAGATCGAGGAACGTCGTCTTCGTCGGATCCCCCGGCTAATCAAGCCCGAACAGCTCCAACCGCGACGCCAGGGTCATCGTCTTCCCGCAGGCCGCCGTGGAGTTCGTCTTCAAATACTCCGTCAGCCGACCTCCCCAACCTCCCTAGCCAACGTCTTCGAGCTCCTGGTGAGCTTCTACTTCTCCCCAACCCTCCGAGCTCCTTTCCTTGCCCCCAATCACCGTGGACGACGTGCTGCTGCTCCGGCCGCCGCGGACCTTGACGCCGGCGAGGCCTCAGGCCTCCCTTGAGTGCCCTGAAGGCTCTAGGAGACGCAGTCGAACGAGGGCTTCCGTTTGGAACCCCCAGCTCCCGCTCTCGTGCCCTCTGTGCGGGCGCCGCCGTGCGCTGGGGTCGCCGCCGGCTAAACGCCGGTGGGCAGTGTGATTAGCCCCGCTAATCACCCCCCGTACCCGCTGACAGATGGGCCCCCCTGGCCCCTAACCCCTCTGTTAAGTTAACAGAGAGGGGATTAACCTCCTCTCCCACTGACAGGGTGGACCCACATGTCAGCCCCCCCTGTGACATCACCCCCACATCAGCATGACGCAATAAAGACTTTCCAGAAAAATAGAAATTATTTAAAGAAATTACAGAAATTGCAGAAAATCTTTTAAACTTTGAAAAATCATAGAAAATTCATATGAACTCCAAATTGGACAAATAATATATGAAAAATGATCAGCATAAAATTATCTATCCAAATATGCAACTTTCAACCATGTTTGAGTTGATTTTAAAATGGGACCAGTAGCTTTTGCTATTTGGCTTAATTGGAATTAATTCAAATTTAATTCAAATGCAATTCAAATTTTAACCATTACAATGCAAACATGATCACTTGAACTTCAGAAGCATATCACACACATGATCACATGGTTTCAAATGATCAAACAATTTCAAATGCAAATTGGTTAAATTGAAATTCATATGTGGAGTTTGAATTTGCATCTCAAATGCAATACACTTCATTTAAATCAAATGTACCACAAACCAACACCTTTCACCTCATGGACAACAATATCATGTGCTTGTGCATTTTACTTCCAAAATTGTCCCCCCTTGTTGATGATTGTTTCCGGTACCAGCTTTTCCAAGACGGTGATCACCCCCGAAGGAGAAGACCATCGTTAAGACTCGTGTATCGTCAGCAAGGCAAGCAAACCCCATTGATCATGTCTATAAAATCCCAATTCCCTCTCAGTCTCGCTTATGCATGTTTAGGAGATCACTTTGTATCGATTCTACCGCATAGTTGAACCCATATTCTTTGCATGACCTATCATCTTGTCACAGTAGTAAGCAAACCACAATCCTAGCTGACATAGGAGTTGTTTGATATCATGTGGCCCCTGCAACTGTTACAGCTTATTGCATGCTTAGTGTTACAATGAGGTTGCTTTTGATGTGAGTCGGGATGATAGTGAACATGGTGTTGATGAAAGTGAAACTGTGTTGGTGAATCCACCCTAATACAAGGTGAACGATGAGAGGCTGTGTAGGAGTACACAGTGGGTTGTCTCGTTGAACACCGCCTTAAGCACCGAGTTCTTGTATGGTAATCCAAGACAAAGAGTACAACCACACATTGGGCTCACTGACCCCTCTCGGTCTAGTACCTTGATCCGTGTCGACGTCCAGGAGTCACATTAGTTCGGGCTTTCCATTTGACATTGCATAGAAAAAGAACGAAGGAACTGGTTGCATCATATAGATATGTGGGTGCACCTGTGAGGCAGGAAAACCATCTGCCAGAGTTGGCGTCTTGGTCACTTACATTGTTTGAGTCCGTTTCGTTGATCCGGCCGGGCTCTCGAGCGGAGGAAAACTCAGATAGTCGACTCCTGGAATAGACCGGTTGTGAGCGAAGTGTCGTGGTGAACATCCTCGCTGTCACCTCTTGAACGATGACGAGACATGGCGGTAACCGATGGTCATGTGTGTGTAGCTTACACCCTTGCAAGGTTAACAAAACTATTCGAATAGCCGCGTCCGCGGTTAAGGACTACTTGGAACCTGTACCTGATTATTAGACAACTTGAATGGATACTTCTAAAACTCGCAAGATAAGCGTGAGTGCTATGGTGTGCTTCCTCGTGGGGAAGTCGAGGAAGTAACCATAGTGGTTTATTGGTTGGAGATGTAGTGGACTCGTGTACGCTTCTTACCTCAAGTTTGGTAATCGTAGTTCAGGACTAGCCAAGTCAAAGCTGGCACTTCTGCATGTTGAACCCCACCTCCTATACCTTGATACTTGAGCATGAGTAGTATAGTTCTGATGTAAGTCTTGCTGAGTACGACTTTGTACTCACGTTTGCTTATTCTATGTTTTAGATGAGAAATCGGACCCCGATGGAGTCACCGACCTGAAGCTCGACATTGACTAAGTTAGCATAGTCCCAGACAGCAGTCTGGTCCCTCGTGGAAGGGCATGTTTGTTTACAAGGCTTCTCTAAGCCATTTATTAAACTTGTCTGTACTCAGACCTAATTTGCTTCCATTGTATGATGTAATGTTGATCACAAACATGTGACCTTTGTATGCTCTAAGTGTATATCAATAAAGAGTACTTGTAGAGTTATGTGATTATACCTGCTGTTCATACTAGACATGTGTGATGCGTGTATGATTATAACATGCATGTCTTAGTATGGGTTTTCGAGACCTTAGTTGTGATCTGGCTGACGGTCTTTTATACACCAAGTGGCCCTTAGATGTGCGCAGCTTGGGGCATTGCGATGCGATTGTTCGTGACTCTGTCACGTGCACACTTTGTTGTATGATCGAGCCCGCCCTAGACCCCGACTAAGTGATTGGGCTGGAGTAAGTCTATGTAAGAGTTATGATTCAATCGATAATATGGTTGAGGCGACTTGTCTATGAGTATGGGATTCACCACCCATAAGCATTTAGACTTGTGAGCGGACGCTGAGGACCCATCTTAGTTGATCATCCGGCCTGGATGGGATGCCCCTCACGTTCGATGCTTACCGAGAACGTTCTGTGCTTGGCCTTGTCTGCTTAGACAAGTGGGTACGGTTCTCGGCTCTCCATGTGATTGTATCATGACTGGAATTACATACGCTAACCCCGGGTCCCGACACGGGATCAAGGATGAAACCGAAGCTGCAAACTCATCTCTACAGGGAGCTAAAGCTGCATTGACTGCCGACTTGATCATCTCTTGTTTGGTCGCTTGTTCGGTCTCAGCTGCTTTTTTCTCAACCGCAAGCTTCACCTTCTCGTCGATGTTGACCTGACTAAACTTCCTTCTCTGCCTTTTGGCCTCAGTGTCCTCGTGGTAGTAGTGCTTCCACTGGGCACCGTCTCCGACGCCGTGCACACGTCCATGCTGCGGCTGAGTGTCCATGGGGAGGCCCTTCAGTATGTTCAAGGCCCGGTTGAGATGGGTGTCCCACTTGGGCCTCATCGTCGACTGAGACGATGAGTCGCTTTCGGCATCAAGCTTGTGTTGCTCTTTCTGCGAAAGAAACGTGGACCATTTACAAATGTTACTACAACGTGTATTCTGACTTGATGAGAAGCTAATATAAGATGGAAAAAAAATATTACCAGTAATCTCATCAATTCCCTCGTGGGCGCGTCCGTGGACCAAACCTTTTTCTTCGGGTCTCACTTGTAGCGGGCCCTGATGAAGTCATACTCCTGCGGGTCGGTGAACTCCGCCAAGGGGTCTGGGATCCCCGCGGCTTCACGTTCCGCGTCCTCCTTGTCCCATATGGGCCTTTTGCGAATGTAACCACGGCTTCGGAGGCGGTGTTTCCCCGTGTTCCTTTCCTGAAGCCCCTTGAATTTCGCGGACCTAAGCTTGGCTTCGTCGGTAGTGCAAGTGTCCTTGAATTTTAAGAACTCAGCTTCCATAAGTGATGGATTCTCCGCAAAAATCTTGGACCAAGGTTTGTTCTTCTCAATCAATCGTTTCACCCTCACTTTCCACGCGGACAATGCGTTGCTGAACTTGACCATGGCGGCGGCGTTTATGTCAGTCATGGCATCATCATCCCACGGAGTTTTGCTCTCATCCCGATCCGGGAACTTGAATCTGTTGTGCAGCTTCGTAAGGAGTAAATGTTCCATATTTGGTATACTCCTCAAGTCATAGTCGTTGATGCTCGCGGTTTCCCGTAGGATGCATCCGACTTGGTTTCCATAGCACTTGCGAGCTTCCGCCGGCGCTTTTGGCTCGAATTTTCCAGGATGCACCTCTGTCACTAGCAGTTTGTCGGTGCCGAGCTTGTTTGGTTTTCGTATCCTCTCCTTCTTCTTATTTGCTGGTTCATTAGCGGCTTCAGCGCCGCCGATGTCGGTGGCTGTCGGGACCCGGGGTTAGCGTATGTAATTCCGGTCACAATACAATCACATGGAGAGCCGAGAGCCGTACCCACTTGTCTAAGCAGACAAGGCCAAGCACAGATCACTCTCGGTAAGCATCGAACGTGAGGGGCATCCCATCCAGGCCGGATGATCAACTGAGATGGGTCCTCATCGTCCGCTCACAAGTCTAAATGCTTATGGGTGGTGAATCCCATAATCATAGACAAGTCGCCTCAACCATGTTATCGATTGAATCATAACCCTTACATAAACTTACTCCAGCCCGATCACTTAGTCGGGGTCTAGGGCGGGCTCGATCATACAACAAAGTGTGCACGTGACAGAGTCACGAACAATCGCATCGCGATGCCCCAAGCTGCGCACATCTAAGGGGCCCACCAGTCAGTGTCAGTGGGTTAAGCCAGGGGTTATTTAACTTAATCTAATCTAATTAGAGGCTTGGCCCCACATGTCACTGGGCCTGGGGGGGATTAAGCTGGTCATTAGGCTAATGGCCTTGGGCCCACTGGTCAGAGAGAGAGAGGAGGTGGTTTAGGCTCGGGCTGGCCGGCGACTGGTCGGAGACCTCGCCGGAGTTGGCTGGAGGGCACGGGAGAGGGGGCAAGGGGCACTGGGGCGTAGCCCGTGCTCGTCCGCTTCGAGAGGTGCTAAAGGGGTGTCACGGGGAGGTGCTGGAGCACGACTGCAACGAAGTTGCGGCGACCGGAGATTCTGCTAACGGCGAGCACGGCGACGAGACTTCGAGGCGAAGCATAGCTAAGGGGGAAAAGGTCGTGGATCTCACCCGCACACGATGAGGGGCACGGCGGGGTCGAAGGAAGCTTGGAGGTGGCGAATTGATCGCCGGATCTTGCTGTGACCGGCGGCGATGCGTCGTTGCGGACGCCGACTCCGGTGTGCCTTGTGCCAAATTGGGGGCTCAAATCGACGTAAACCTCCACCGCGAATCTACTGAACAAGGTCGTGCGGCCCGTGGAGGCTGTTGGCCGCGACGGCGCGTGGGGTGTACTCCGGCGTGCTCTCGGGCTTGCGCGGAAAACGGCGAGAGAGGGAGAGGGAAGAACTGGAAGAGGGGGAAGAAGGACCTGGAGTCTCCAGGGCGTCGTCCAGCGCGAAGGAGAGAGGGGGGAGGAGCAGGAGGTGGCGAGGCGGCCGGCGCATGCTCGCCACCGAGCAGCATCGGGGCCAGGGGAGGAAGACGACAGGGGAGGTCCCCCTGGTGGGCTGGGCCGGCTAGGCTGGAAGGCCAGGTGGGCTTCGCCCGTGGGCTAGAGGTAAGGCTTTGACTTTTGTTTTCTTTTATTTCTTTCTGTTATTTGTTTTGCCCCTTTAAAATAAATAGTTAGGGCATTTATAAAAATCCCCAAACATTTTATAAAACCTAGGTGACTATATAGAAGTCAAACCCAAGTTTTGGGAATTTTTGAAATTCAATTTATTTGAATTTCAATTCAAATAGACAAAAGATTTAATTTCCAAGCCACTATTTGAATTATTGAAAAATCTATGAGCATGGGATTAATACCAAATCACTTTTAAAATGATCAAACTCATTTTTAGGATTTTTCAAAACATCCAAAAGAATTTTGGAAAAAGATTTATTTCTGGCCTTTTTATTTAATTCATTTAGGGCTTTTCTTTTCCCCAATTCCTTTTCTTTTGCAATTTTTTTCAAGATGCAAAAATGCAAGCTAGGTTAAACACAAACCTACTTTGGGGTTCTGACAACTCGCCCCCACTCAAAAGAATCTCGTCTCGAGATTCAGAAGTCGTCGGGAGGAAGGTGGGGTAGTCAGCTCGTAGACGATCCTCTCGTTCCCAGGTGGCTTCTTTCTCCGAATGATGTGACCACTGCACTTTGAGGAATCTAATCTTCTGACGTCTGGTGCTACGCTCGGATTCATCGAGAATACGAATAGGGTACTCTCGATATGAAAGGTTATCTTGGAGATCAATCGTTTCGTGGTCTACTTCGCGGACGGGGTCCTTGAAGCAACGCCTGAGTTGAGAGACGTGGAAGACATCATGAACCTGGGAGAGGTGAGGGGGTAGTTCCAATTGGTCGGCAACTTTTCCACGTTTGGCGAGAATGCGAAAGGGACCGATGTAATGTGGGGCCAACTTGCCTTTGATACCGAAGCGATGGGTACCCTTCAGAGGAGTAACCCGAAGGTAAGCCTTCTCATCCAGATTATAGCTTTCTTCCCTATGATGACGATCATAATAGCTTTTCTGACGAGACTGGGCTGTTTTCAATTTCTCACGAACAATGCGAACCTGCTCTTCTGCATCCTGAATCAAATCCGGTCCAAAGAATTGTCTTTCACCGGTTTCTGACCAGTTTAGGGGTGTTCGACATTTCCGTCCATAGAGAAATTCAAAAGGAGCCATGCCCAAACTAGATTGGAAACTATTGTTATACGCAAATTCGGCAAAAGGAAGAGAATTCTCCCATTTCTTTCCGAAAGAGATAACACAAGCTCTGAGCATGTCTTCGAGAATTTGATTTACCCTTTCTACTTGACCACTGGACTGCGGGTGATAAGCGGTGCTAAAGGAGAGGTGGGTTCCCATAGCATTCTGGAAACTTTCCCAAAATCGAGAAGTGAAAAGACTACCACGGTCGGAATTGATTTCCAAAGGAACACCGTGAAGTGACACGATTCAGGAGACATACAAGTCCGCTAACTGGCTAGCAGTTATAGACTCGCGAACCAGAAGGAAGTGAGCAACTTTTGAAAGTCGATCAATGACAACGAAGATGGCATCATTTCCTTTCTGGGTTCTTGGAAAGCCGGTGATGAGGTCCATACTGACTTTATCCCATTTCCACTCGGGGATAGGCAAAGGTCTAAGAGTACCAGCAGGTCTTTGATGTTCTTCCTTAACGCGACGACAAACATCACATTCAGCAATGAACTGAGCAATTTCTCTCTTCATCCTAGTCCACCAAAATCTCTGGCGTAGATCTCGGTACATTTTTGTGCTACCGGGATGAATGGAGAGGGGTGTGTCATGGGCTTCTTTGAGGATGAGTTGCCTTAGTTCCCTATTCTTAGGTACTACCAAACGATTTTCAAAGAATACCGTTCCTTTACTATCTGTGGAGAAACATTTAGCAACTCCGCTAGCAATGTTCTCCTTGATCCGGCGAACACCTCGTGCACGCCTTTGGGCAACTATGATTTGATCCTCAAGGGTTGGTTTCGCCACCAAGTTGAAAAGAGATCCACGAGGAACAATCTCGAGATTAAGCTTTCGAAATTCCTCATGAAGAAGTGGTTGATACTGCTGTAGCATGAGGTTGTTACAGTACGACTTACGACTTAGTGCATCAGCCATGACATTGGCTTTGCCTGGGGTGTAAGAAATTCCTAAGTCATAATCTTTTATCAACTCAATCCAGCGTCTTTGCCTGAGATTAAGATATGGCTGGGTGAAATTGTATTTGAGGCTTTGGTGGTCGGACTAAATCTCACAACGATTACCAAGGAGGTAATGTCGCCAAGTTGTCAGGGCATGAACTACGACAGCGAGTTCAAGGTCATGGGTAGGATAGTTCTCTTCATGTGGCCGCAACTGGCGTGAAGCATAAGCTACCACATGTCGATCTTGCAGAAGTATGCATCCTAACCCATGCCGTGAAGCATCACAATAGATCTCGAAATCCTTTTTGGTGTCTGGAGGCGCAAGTACGGGTGCAGAAGTCAATCTTCTTTTTAGCTCTTGAAAGCTTTCCTCGCACTTGGGAGTCTATTCGAATTTCTTCTCTTTCTTGAGGAGTTCAGTAAGAGGCTTTGCAACTTTAGAAAAGTTCTCGACGAAGCGGCGACAATAGCTTGCTAAGCCAAGAAAACTCCTAACTTGCTTAACCGATTCAGGTGGAGTCCAGTCAAGGACGACCTGAACTCTCTCGGGATTGACAGCAATGCCTTTTGCAGAAATCACGTGGCCTAAATAGGTCACTTCTGGTAGCCAAAATTCACACTTGGAGAATTTAGCATACAGGCGATGCTCTCTAAGTTTCATCAATACCAGCCTAAGATGTTCTGCGTGATCTTCTTCGTTCTTCGAGTAGATGAGAATGTCATCAAGATAAACTACAACAAATTTATCTAAGTACTCCATGAAGATCGAATTCATCAAACGCGAGAATGTGGCGGGGGCATTGGTTAAACCGAAGGACATGACGGTGTACTCGTAAAGACCATAACGGGTAGTAAAAGACGTTTTGGGAATGTCCTCGTTTCTGATTTTGATTTGATGATAGCCTAATCTCAAATCCATCTTGGAAAAGACAGAGGATCCAGCAAGTTGATCATAAAGATCATTGATCCTGGGCAGTGGGTACTTGTTCTTTATCGTCGCTAGATTTAGTGGGCGATAGTCTACGCACATCCTTTCTGTTCCATCTTTCTTCGTTACGAACAGAACGGGGCAACCCCATGGCGATGAGCTAGGGCGGATGAAGCCTTTTGCCAACGAAGCTTCAAGTTGGATTTTGAGCTCAGCTAACTCACGTGGGGCCATTCTATATGGGCGTATGGATATTGGGGCGGTTCCTGGGATAAGATCTACCACAAACTCTATAGATCTGTCAGGTGGTATTCCTGGCAGCTCTTCTGGAAAGACATCCGGGAAGTCACGAACCACCGGAATATCTTCAAGGTCTGGAAGAGGAAGCACATTTAAAGAATGCACCTGGTTTTTAGAGCTTGGTGAGGTGTACTTGATTGTCTGGCCTGATGGATGGGTTAGTTTCACTGACTTGGCTTTACAATCAAGGACAACATTCTGTCTTGATAACCAATCCATACCTAAGATTACATCAATGTCTGAAGACTTGAGGGCTATAAGTGAGGCAAGGAATACTAAACCCTCAATTTCAATTTCATTCTCATGACTCACCATGGTGGTGAGCCATCTGGATCCAGGGGCTTGCACAACTAAGGGGGTGGATAACATCGAAAAAGAGATGTCATGCGACAGTGCAAAGTCCTGGGATATGAATGAGTGAGATGCTCCTGGGTCAAAAAGAACCGAAGCTGGGGTGGAATTGACAGGAAGGGTTCCGAGTATAACATCGGTTGACTTGTGGGAATCTAGAATGGATACATGATTCACATAACCATGTTCATAAACAGGAGGCTTGACATTGGAAGTCTTGGGTAGTGGCTTACCACGACGAAAGGTTTGTTTTGGTTTAGGTGTGGTGGCTACATGGTTTTGGGGACACTCTCGAACATTGTGGCCTGATTGTCCACATTGGAAACAAACACCACGTGGAGTGAAAGGAACTTGAGTACTTGATTGTCCAACAAAATTCCAAGGAGGAATATTGGGTTGAGGTGGACGATATATGGTGGTTGGGGGTCTAGAAGCACTTACAGCACGACTGACGTCACTGAAGGGAATCCAAACACGGCGTTTCCGAGAAAATGGGCCAGAAGATTGGGCAAACTCACGATCACGCTTGAGAGACTCTTCATACAACTCATTTCCATACTCGGCCTTGAAGGATTTGTCGACCAAGTCCCTGAAGTTGACGAACTCGTGAAGATTCAGGTCATGACAAAGGACGGGGCTAAGTCCCTTGCGGAACCTTTCTTGTTTCTTGGCGTCGGTGGATACTTCTTCTTGGGCATAACGTGCTAGACGAGTGAACTCAGTCCTATACTCATGAACAGTCATCTTTCCTTGGGTCAGATTGCAAAATTCTTCTCTTTTACGCTCCATCAGCTGATCCGGAATATGATATCCTCGGAATTCATCACAGAACTCTTGCCAAGTCACCATGTGACCAACTGGTTGTATTGCCACGAAGTTCTCCCACCACTGAAGAGCAGCACCTTCTAGAAAGTATGCCGCAAATAGCACACGATCACCTGGAGCAACATGGGCTGTCTCAAGCTTATGCTCGAGGGAACGAAGCCAATCATCGGCATAAAGGGGCTCGGAAGGACATCGGAATACGGGCAGGTTGAGGAGAATGAAGTCCTGGATGGTGACAACACTAAGATGCTTACGAGAAGTGTTCTGCTCAATACGCTCGAGAAGACGTGTCTGATCACGACGATTCTGTTCAGCCTCCATCATGATTTCTGCCGTTGAGGGTGGTGGTGGAGGTTCTTCATCGTCCACGTAACTAGAACTGGGATCAACACCTTGATTTGCACCTGACATTCTGTGTGATAAGAATCAACAATCAGAATAGGATTTAGGACACAAATCTATGCTAAGATAGAAGACTATAATGCAATAGCATCAAAGCCACAAACGGACAGCATAACGGCTGTACCGGGATGGAAATTGAGACAACCTATAGGATAACGGACATCACTTCCACAGAAACACTATGGAATGATGGCTCAGAAAAGACCACAACACTCCTACAGCTACAAAGAAGCAATCAACGAGATGTACTAGTAAAGACATAGATGATCCTAGTCCTATCTTCCCGTAGAATAAGATGAGGTTGACTCAGAACTCAGATCGATGAGGATAAGGAGAAAAAAGAAGTCTTACGTTGTTCCCTTATACCCAAAGTAACTATATAACTATAGAATGCTAGACTCGACATCGGCCAATGGTTTGATAATCCTACAGGCAGTCCTGCTCTGATACCAAGTCTGTCGGGACCCGGGGTTAGCGTATGTAATTCCGGTCACAATACAATCACATGGAGAGCCGAGAGCCGTACCCACTTGTCTAAGCAGACAAGGCCAAGCACAGATCACTCTCGGTAAGCATCGAACATGAGGGGCATCCCATCCAGGACGGATGATCAACTGAGATGGGTCCTCATCGTCCGCTCACAAGTCTAAATGCTTATGGGTGGTGAATCCCATAATCATAGACAAGTCGCCTCAACCATGTTATCAATTGAATCATAACCCTTACATAAACTTACTCTAGCCCGATCACTTAGTCGGGATCTCAGGCGGGCTCGATCATACAACAAAGTGTGCCACGTGACAGAGTCACGAGCAATCGCATCGCGATGCCCCAAGCTGCGCACATCTAAGGGCCACTTGGTGTATAAAAGACCGCCGGCAAGAACACAACTAAGCTATCGAACCCCACACTAAGACATGCATGTTATAATCATACACGCAACATACATGTCCAGTGTAAACAGCAGGTAATCACAACATGAACTCTACAAACTAATAGTCTTTATAACTTCTGCTAAACAGAGCAGACATAGTAGTTGTATTACAAGCAGAGATCACATGAATGTGATCCAACATTTCATCAAACATCAACGGAAGAAAATTATGTCTTAGTAAAGACAAGTTTAACAAATGGCTTAAGAAGCCTGAAAGAAAAGTACAACGACCCTCCAAAGGGCACAGGCTGCTGCCTGGAACTATACGACATTAGTCCACGTCGAGCTCGAGGTAGAGGCCACCATCAGGGTCAGTGGTCTCGTCTCTAAAACATAGAATAAGAAAACGTGAGTACAAAGTCGTACTCAGCAAGACTTACATAGGAACAATACTACTCATGCACATGTATCAAGGCAAAGGGAGGTGGGGTTTCACTTGCAGAAGTGCCAGCTTTGATTTGGCTAGTCCTGTACTACGAATACCAGAAAGAGGTAAGAACGTACACGAGTCCAAGTAACAGTCTCCAACCAATACTCCACTATGGTGCCTTCCTCGACTTCCCCATGAGGAAGCACGCCATAGCACTCACACTTATCTTGGTGTGTTTTAGAAGTATCCAGTTCAAGTTATCTATGATCAAGTAAAGGTCTCCAAGTAGTCCATAACCGCGGACACGGCTATTTGAATAGTTCATTAACCCTACAGGTGTGTACTGCTACACACACGCCTCATCATTTACCGCCTGGGGATGGACCCTTCAAGTGAGTACCGGCGAGGATGCTGCCACGACACTTCACTCACGGCACCATCTCTAGTCCTAGGGAGTCGCCTATTTGAGTTGGGACCACAATCGGAATCCGGCCGATTGTTCCGATGCGGACTCAAACGTTGTGTGACCGCCATCAAGCTCAAATCGATCATGATCACTTGATTCAACGTGCCCACAACCTACGCCAACCACTTACCTTGGTTCCACCTGCTTGAGATCGTTAAAGGGCGAACTACTTGCGACTCCTGGACTGGTCCGGGGTGAGGTACTAGGCCGAGAGGGGTCAGTGAGCCCAATGTGTGGTCGTACTCTTGGTCTTGGATAACAACACAAGAACTCGGGCCTAAGGCAGTGTTCAACGAGACAACCCACTGTGTACTCCTACACAGCCTCTCATCGTTCACCTTTGTTTAGGGTAGATTCACCAACACGTTACCACCATCATTCACATGATCACTACCATCCCGACTCACATCAAAGTAGCCTCAGGTAACAACTCTAAGCATGCAATAAGCTGTAACAGTTGCAGGGGCCACATGATATCAACCAAGTCCTACATCTGCTAGGATTGTGGTTTATTTACTACTGTGACAAAATGATAGGTCATGCAAAGGAATAGGTTCAACTAGCGGTAGAACGTATCATGGTGACATCCTAAACATGCATTTACGAGAATGAGAGGGAACTGGGATTTTATAGACATGATCAAAGAGGGGGCTGCTTGCCTTGCTGACGATCACGAGGTAATACTCTTCTGACGTGAGGTTGAACTCGTCTCCGAGATCAACTCTACCGAGAAGATGCAATCACCGAAGCACTGGAAGTAAAGCACAATCAAGATAATACAATGCACATTCAATATGCAAAACAAAGCATGGCAATGTGCTGATGTGACCTATGTTTGAATTTCCACATTTTAATTGAAGTTGATTTGAAAAGTAAATTCAAATTCAAACTCCAAATGTATTCAAATTTGGTCAACTTGCATTTGCTAAAGTTTGTTCATTTTAAACCAAAAGATCATATGTGTGAAATGCTTCTGAAGTACAAGTGATGTGTGGTGCATTTCAATGTTTGAAGTTGGAATAGCAATTGAATTGAATTTGAAAAATAATTCCAATTAAATCAAATAGCAAAAGCTACTGATCCCTTTTTAAGATCAACTCCAACATAGCTAAAAGTTGGAAATTTGGATAGAGGATTTTCTCCTGATCATTTTTCATATATTATAAGTTAAATTTGGAGTTAAAATGAATTTTCTATGATTTTTCAAAGTTTCAGCCATTTTCTGGAATTTACTGAAATATTTAAATGATTTAATCTTTACTGCGTCAGCACTGCATCATGCTGACGTCAGGGAGTTTGACTGGTCAAACTGTCAAAAGGGGCCCACCAGTCAGTGTCAGTGGGTTAAGCCAGGGGTTATTTAACTTAATCTAATCTAATTAGAGGCTTGGCCCCACATGTCAAACCTAGGTGACTATATAGAAGTCAAACCCAAGTTTTGGGAATTTTTGAAATTCAATTTATTTGAATTTCAATTCAAATAGACAAAAGATTTAATTTCCAAGCCACTATTTGAATTATTGAAAAATCTATGAGCATGGGATTAATCCCAAATCACTTTTAAAATGAACAGACTCATTTTTAGGATTTTTCAAAACATCCAAAAGAATTTTGGAAAAAGATTTATTTCTGGCCTTTTTATTTAATTCATTTAGGGCTTTTCTTTTCGCCAATTCCTTTTCTGTTGCAATTTTTTTCAAGATGCAAAAATGCAAGCTAGGTTAAACACAAACCTACTTTGGGGTTCTGACAGTGGCGCCGGTGTCAGTGCCATCGGTGCCATCAGGAGTGTTGTCGGACTCGATTTCGGCGTCCGACGCACTAGCGGCATTTGGAACTTTGTCTCGTAGCTGAGAAGACATATGGTCGAGGAAGGCGTGTTCATGCTGCTGGTAGTCAAAATCTTCATCTTCACCGGCTTCGTCGTTGGTCGACATGTTTCCTACGATATATTTAGTCTCCAAGTTTAATTCTCAAACTATAAAAAAGGACTAAATACCGTCCTATCAAATACCGGGCACTCGATATGTCATACTTTGTAGCACAAGTCATGTCGAAATTCACGGTAAATTTCGGCATGACCTTTGCTAAATAGTGGACATATCGGGAACCTGAAATTTGCCGGAACGGAAATAAATCAACATTCCGGCAAAACATAGGCCCCTCGGATCCCTGCATATGGAAAAAATAAGAAAATCCGTACTGCACAACACATCCCGAGTTATTAACAGCAGCAACTGTGCTACAACGTCCCATCAAAGCATCTTTCCAACAAGCTTAACAACTCAACTGAAACCAATTAAGTAAGAGGAGGAACTAATAACAACTGCAACACAGAAAATACAACAATATAGTCATACATTTTTATTTAACTAGTGATGTGAGGCATAAATATTCTCCTAAATATGAACTATTCACAAGGCCACTTAACAAATACTAAAATAAAGCAGAGAAGAACATGCACTTTGCTAATCTTTCAAAAGCAGAGCAATTCGGCATGGCTAATTTGTGCATCATCAACACAAGCATGCAGTCAGTAGCCACCAAAGGATCGAAACAAAGCCTAGATTTCATGCAACCACATAACAGTCACTTGTAATCAACAGACACACACACAAAAAGGGAAGAAATGCCGAATTGCTCTGCTTTTCATCCGTATGAGTTTGAAGAGTATGAGCGCTGGCTCATACTCGATCGAATTCTTACACATTGCAGCTCATGAATATACGAAAACTAGACCATGAACAAGCACCACTTCACTCAACATCGTCAGATGAATTGTGAATCATCCACAGGCAGCACAAACCTTCTGGTGTCGTGAATAAATGAATTGCATGTTTCTCAGCACAAACCTTATTTTATTCATTCATTCTCTAAATACTTTATAAAAACTTTGTCGCCAAACCTAGCCTTAGATGTATACAGAGAAATCGACATCAGTAACCGATGCCAATGGAAAAGAAAACCCACACAGAAAGCTACTACTAGCACTAGAAGTTAGCCATGGACAGATACAAGGTGGCTCAAAATTGCAACCATGGCGAACTCCATTACCGAAGCATAATAGAAGCCTGCAGCTAGCCGAGTCTAGTCCTAACTCTTCAGAACAACTCTAATCGACTGTCCTAAGCATAATAGAGGCCTGCAGGCATACCGGGGAGGCGAGGCGACGAGGGCGGGGAGGCGCGGCGACGACGACGACGGCCGGGGAGAAGTTCGAGAGGGAGAGATAGAGGGGAATGAAAAGAAGAACCCGCCCGACCAGTTTTAGTGAAACTTAGCAGTAGCGGGCCCTGTCAGGGCGCGCTACTGCTAAACGTAGCAGTAGCGCGCGCTGACAGGGCCCGCTACTGCTAAAACTTAGAGGTGACCCGCTTAAGTTTAGCAGTAGCGCGCTCTGACAGGGCCCGCTACTGCTAAAACTTAGCAGTAGCGCGCGCTGACAGGGCCCGCTACTGATATTTCTGGCATTTTTTTCCCTCTTCCCATTTCCTTTTTAATTTTTTTCCCGAACAACGACTGATACAATTTATATAATGTATATTTAACAGCGGCAATATATAATTTGACCGATCGATAACGCGGTTAAAGTGCAAATATACAAAATAGATACATATATAGATTACAACACACATTTAGTTTCTCAGCGTCGAGGACGTTTCTTAGTGATTAGTTTCTTTCCTTTTTTGTTCGTTTCCGAATAATTTAGGCCCTCGTTGGGACTTTTCCTTTTCCATGGAGTACGATCTTTCATAGGTAATGTAGTCTTCATTCTTCTTTTGACATATGCTTCATCGTCGTCGTCATCTTCCCTCATCGGGTTGCCGTACTGGTCATAGTCTTCTATGTTGGCGACTCCATCCATTCCGACGATGTTTCTTTTGCCTCTCCTCACGACAACACGGCTGGGATTGCTCGGGTCGGTTATGTAGAAACATTGTGTCACGTGCTTAGCGTGTATCCATGGCTCATTTTTGGCGATGACGTTCACGGCAGCGCTCTTGGCGTCGGGTATAGACATAGTAGCGAAATATTTCTCTTTCGACATTCTTAGCCCATCTGACACGGAACATCGTCGCATTGTGTAGTCTAGAGTAGTTAAGCTCCAACATCTCTTCGACCCTTCCGTAATATCTTTCAGTTGAGCCGTTGTCGTCAGTCATGCATCTATCGTCACCACCGAGTTCTGGAAATCACTTTTCATATCTCTGGCCTCCGTATAGAACGTGTATCCGTTTATATCGTATGCCTGATAGGTGAGGAAGTTGACAGCAGGGCAATGTGCTAAGGCGTATATGAGCAATGCGTCTGTAGACCCCTCTTCCGGGGGATTGGCAAGAACATGCTCTTTGAACCAAGGCAAGAAAGTGGAGTTGTGCTCTCTAGTAACTTCGGCGTCCGTCTTGGGTAGGCCCTGGTCAGGGTACTTCTTGGTGATGGTTTCTTTGTGCAGTGTCACGAAAGGGTCTACCACGTCAAGATGTTGTAGCACTACTAAGTTTGCCCTGTCAAAGTCATTGTGTCGATCCGAGTGGTCGACATGCAGTTCCCTCCGGCCGTTGGTGTGACCTTCTCCTCCGAGCCTCCCATGGTGCTTGTTAACGGGAAAACCAACAACAGGGACGTCGTCGTCTCCGTTGCTTAGATAATTCTCGCAGAAAGAGATGCACTCTTGTGTCAGATAGCCCTGTACGATGCTTCCATCTGGTCGGGACATGTTACGAACGAATCCTTTGATGACCCCATTCATCCTCTCGAACGACATCATGTTGTGCAGGTATGACGGGCCAAGGTCGATGATTTCGTCCACAATGTGGACACACAGATGCACCATGACGTCAAAGAACGCGGGCGGGAAGTTCATCTCGAGCTCACATAGTATGACAACAATCTCTTCCTGTAGCCTTGTGAGCTGCTTCGAACTGATCGACTTTCGAGAGATAACATCGAAAAAATTACAGAAACCAGTAAGCGTGTCACGGACGTGCTTGTCCATTATCCCTCTAAGGGCAACCGGTAGTATCTGCGTCATCATCACGTGACAGTCATGAGACTTCATCCCGCTGAACCTTTTTTTCTGCATGTCTAGATATCTGCTTATCTTCCCACAGTAACCGGAACTAACATTTATTCCGGTAAGACACTTGAAAAATTGATCGATCTCCTTCGTATTGAAGGTGAAGCAAGAAGGGGGGCAATATTTCTTTTCCTTCTTCTTTACTTTTTTGCCCCGCCTGCTGTCCCCCGCCTCTGTCTCTGTCTCTGTCTCGGCCGTTTTACGGGGCATGTGGAGATCTGCCCTTATTTCCAAATCTTCCAAGTCTCTTCTTGCCTTCGGCCCATCCTTGGTCTTCTCCGGCATGTTCATCAGTGTGCCAAGCAAACTCTCGAGAAGATTCTTCGTGATATGCATTTGATCAAGACAATGAGGTGTATCGAGTTTGGGCCAGCACTCCAAGTCCCAGAAAACAGAACTTGTTTTCCATACCTTCAGCAGCGGCTCCGGTTTTTTCATCTTTCCAGGCGCGGGGCACTCTTTCCAGTTTTTCAACAACTCATCAATTTCGGCGCCGCTCCTCTTACGTGGAGGTCCTCGATGCTCAGTCTCACCATTGAATAGATCTCCACGGTTTCTCCATGGGTCATTCTTCTCGAGCCATCTTCGATGCCCCGTACACGATTTTCGCAGACCCACCATCATTCGTTAGCTGCTGAGACGTTGTATCATCCATGCACCTCTTGCATCCGCAATATCCATGGCACACCTGGCCTGATACATATCCGTAACCGAGATAATCGTGCACCGTCGTCAGCACCGCGGCTTTCATATAGAAATATTCTTTTTCGAAAGCGTCCCATGTCTTGACTGGTGATTTCCATAAAATTTCTAGCTCCTCTTTCAATAGCTCGAGATATAGATTAATATTATTTCCCGGCTGTTTCGGCCCTTGAATCAGAATGCTCATGTGTATGTACTTTGTCTTCATGCACTTCCACGGGGGAATGTTGTACATCCATACAAACACGGGCCATGTGCTATGGTTGGTGTTCTGCTTGCCAAACGGATTCATGCCATCTGAACTCACGCCAATCATGACGTTCCTTGGATCAAGATGAAATCCATACTCGGCGTTCAACGCTCTCCACTGGCTTCCATCCACAGGGTGTCTCATCTTCGGATCATCTCCATCATCGGGCACCTTCCTGACCGCGTGCCATCGCATGAGCTCAGCTTCCTTAGGATCTACGAAATAATGCTGCAGACGAGGAATGATCGGAAAGTACCATACAACTTTCTGAGGAGATTTCTTTCCGGCCTTCTTGTATCTATCAGCATTGCACACCGGACAACTGGTTTTTTCTGCGTTCTCGTTCCGATAAACGATGCAATCGTTGATGCATGCATGGTATCTAATGTGCGGCAGATAAAGAGGGCACACAATCTTCTTGGCCTCATCGACACTAGTAGGACAAAGGTTCCTCGGGGGAAGAACTGTCTTGTTTAGATACTTGAGATGATCATCGAGGCTTTTGTCGCTCCATTTGTTTTTAGCCTTCATCTTTAGAAGTTTGAGCGTGAAACTCAAGCGGGTCACCTAAGGAGCGCAACCATCATACAATGGAGTCTTCGAGTCTACCTCCAGTTGCTCCAATTTGGCCTCCTCTCTAGAACCAGCTCTGTCGCTAGTCGTCTTCTTGTGAAGCAGGTCTCGAACATGAGGGTCCCGCACGATTGAATTTAGTAGAGACGAAGGATCCGTCATTTCCGCATCTTCTCCGTCATGTTCGGTCTGATCTTCTCCGTCATTACCATGTGCGGCCTCTTCTCCGTCGTCATTTCCAGCGCCCTCTTCGTCTTTGGATCCATCAATCATCTCTTCATCTGTTGCCATGGGGTTATTGGTTGCACCGTCGATATCGTCATCATCATCTTCAGTTATCCATCGAGTATAGCCATCCATGAAACCATATCTAAGCAGGTGCGCCTTAAAACGTCCACCCTTAAAGGGGTCCAGCCAGACGCCTTCTTTGCATTTTCGACAAGGACATAAAATCTCCTTTTCATTTTTTTCAACCATGTCGTCCACTGCGGATCACAAGTATCTATCCACCATCCTTCCACAGACCTTCATGGTCGCCTACGAGTTATACAAACAAAAGATTATAACGACATGCATATGCATATCAAAGTCATACAAAAATTCGGCATGACCTTCCTAAAAATAGGACATATAGAGTTTGCCCGAAATTCGCCGAAACAGAAGTAAATCGACATTTCAGCAAAACATAGGCAAACTCTCATATCACACACCCATACACACACACAAAAATATTTTCATTGATGCAAAGCACAATTTTTTACTCACATCTCATGCATCCACGTACCTAGCTAGCTAGTAATTAATTAAGGGAGAGAGAGAAAGTATATACCTTTTGTTAAAATATCACACTTGGGAGAAGCTTGCACTAGCTAGTGAGGGGAAGGAGACAAAGGTGAGAAAGAGAGATAGCTAGATGCATTTATGCATGATATGTGGTGGTGGAGGTGGAGCAAATTAGAAGGAAAGAAAGAGATAGTGCATTAATGAAGATGGTGTGTAGTGCATTAATGGAGATGGTGTAATGCATTAATGGAGATGGACAAGAGGTAGGAGAAGGAATGAGGAAGAAGCAAGTGAGGGAGAGAGAGGAGGGGGGAGGGGGATGGTTGGTGGAAAGGTGGCTGCTGCGCCTTACCAGTAGCGCCTGTACCGCTACGGCGCTACTGCTATTCTTTTAGTAGTAGCGACCCAATAGATCACGCGCTGCTGTTATTTGCGGGCCTCTGGGTTAAGTTGGGTCCACATTAGCAGCAGTGGGCGGAACGGAAGGGCGCTACTGATAAGTAGATAGTAGTAGCGGGCTTTCCAGGGGGGCCCTGCTACTACAACTTGTCAGCTGGGTTTGGTGGGGACCACCTTTACCAGTAGCGGGTCCACATATGAGGCGCTACTGATACAGGCATATCAATAGCGAGCGTCCATATAGCGCGCTACTGCTAATTAGCAGTAGCGCCTGTCTTTAAAGGGCGCTACTTTTAAGCCTCTACCTATAAGCTTTTCCCTAGTAGTGAAAAACTGAAAGGTAAACTAACAAGACTAAAAAGCAAAGGTAAAAGATAGTGTGCAACTCGCCTATCTTAGCACTCGGAGAACCCGGCAACGGCACCAAAATTTTTCTTGATACTCTATCCTCGTTGGTTACCCCAAGTGGAAGGTTAGATGTAATGTAGCGGCAAATTTCCCCTATGTAGAGGATAGGGTTTTGTCTCCCGTAGGACTCCGGAGATGATAAGTAGGTGGTGAAGTGAACAATGGCGCCGTTCACAACCTCAGGTTGCTTACTTCACCTGGAACTGCATACGACACAAATAACTTTGCTTCCCAACGAGTACAGAGAGGTTGTCAATCTCTCCGGCCTTTTTGTTCACAAAGGATCAATGCAACAGATAAAAGATAATAGTGATAGCAGCTGGAAAGTAAAAGCAGGAAAATAAAAAACCGGGTAAACAGTGATGAGAATATGGACCGGGGTCCCGTGATGTTCACTAGTGATGTCTCTCTCCCAAAAGACGCTAAAACTGCTATGTGAGTTAAAAAAATTCAGTTGGGCAATCTAAAGGATTAAAAACGCATCGCAATGCTAACTATGCTACAAAGAAAGGACGAGGCTCAAAAGCATGGGCTGTACGCCAAAATAAGTAGACCAAAATCCAACTGCATCTACTACTAATCATCTACCTTGAGATATCTATCCAGAACATCTCACTGGTATTAAGTTGCGAGCCCCACGCAAAGTGTAAACCCAAAGCAACAGACAACTGCATTAAAAATCACTTTGCGTAAAGTAAACAATCCTTGCAACCACGGTTACAAGCACCATTGTTTTCCCCCTTGTGGCAACAGCACATCCCCTAGACTCATGTTTCTGTCACTCAAGCGTGTCATCAGGGGGCATGCACCCACAATCGAGCATAACGTTCCCTCTTGGAGTCACTACCTACTACTTGGCCAAAGCAATAAACATCAACGGAGAACATGCAAGAATTACTTAGGAACAAAAATATAAAAGATAAGAACCAAATATATTACTCAATCACAAACTGAACATAGGCTCATAATCCATCAGATCCCATCAAACTCAGCATAGCAACAACAAAAAATTACATATGTGCCTCGATCATGTAGGGAAGCTGACGAGGTCTAAACCATGAAGAACAAAGAGGGGAGGAAATCACATAGCTACTGATCACGGACCCATGGTCCAAGGGAAACTACTCACGAATCATCCGGGAAGCGTCCATGGTGGAGGGAAAACTCCTGAAGGTCAATCCTCCCTCTGGCAGGGTGCCGGGAAGAGGTCTGCTGGCGCTCCCGATCTTGGAAGCGTTGCGGCGGCGGAACAGAGGCGAGATAATGAAAAAGGGTTCTGTCCTCAGAGGTTTCGCGTATATAGGCGAAGGGGGGCAGCGAGGGGGGCCACCAGGGGTCCAGACGCCCCTGGCGCGGCCAAGCCCTGGCCGCGCCAGGTGGATGCCTGGGTCCCTGGTGGGTCCCCTCTGGCTCTCCTTCGGGACTCCAGAAGGTTTCGTTGCGCTGATGACGAGGATCAGCCTCGGCAAATCCCATGGTCAGGGACCCTGGGTTAGACCGTAGATAAGGAACAGGTTGTCGATACTCGTCGGATAACAGGAGAAGCACTTCCTGCTCGATTGTATTATGCGAGGGGGCGATTACAGTGGAAGTCTAGGCGAGTTCGCACAAGACCAGAGGTGTTGTTTGTAGATTGGATGTCCTAAGGCGCCGCCCCTCCCAGCCTTTATATACTAGGCTGGGTCTCGGGGAGTTCGTCTCAGGTTACAGGGATGATTTCCTAAACTAGCTTTGGCTTGGACGCCAAGTCTTGACTTCCATGTTGGTTGCAGATTCCTACGTCGGTGCTTTGAGTGGGCCTAGTCGTGGGCCCATCGAGGCTTCTATCAGGCCTCCTGCCTTCGCGCTCCCCAGGTATCCTTACATGCAGGAGTCATGGGGTCACCCCCTCGTCAGTAGCCCCCGAGTGCCTGGGGGACTCGAAGAGTCGCACATGGACTCAAATCCATCATCGTTTTGTTTTTATATGCGCAGCGCGGCTGCGAGTCGTTGGCAGTTCAGCCATGACAATGTTGTTTCGAGGGATGATAAGCTGAAAGGGCCCAAGGTAGTCGTCTGGTCGAGCCTTGGTGAATTGTACTAGTGACAAATACCTCAGTAGACCAATCAAGCCCGTGTCCCTCGACACGAACTTGAAAACGACCGGTGTCTTGCAAGGTCCATGCCGCTGCAGGTCTTATAGGATTGATGACGCCGGCCCCAGGAAATAGCCTTAATGCCTCCGTTATCGGCTCATCTTTCTATCATGCGAGCGCATGGAAAACGTCGAGAGTGAATTCGCGCTGTGGCAAGTCCCGGCCCGGCCAACTGCGCAGCGGGGTCCTACCTACACGCTAAGCTTGCATGGCATCTGGGTATAGCGACTCGCAACCCAGGCATCATTTTTTATAGAGGCATGGAGCCTAATTAGAGATGCACCCACTTGGAATAAACGATCAAGTGAGCTTTTAGCAGTCACTCGCGGAGTTTTTGCGAGCCCGAGCGAGGGGTCGATAAGAATGTGCCCACATGTGTTCTCGTCAAGCGCGTGGGTAATTTGTCTTCGAGTCTTGTGAGTAGCCACTCGAATGCTTCGTCATCTTCTGGGTGAGGGAGCACCTGAACTCTAGAGATGCGCCGTTTTGCCAGCGTGAGTGGTCACTCGAATACTTATTTGCCTTCTGGGTGAGGGAGCACCCGAAACTCTGCAGACGCCGTGATTACTGTTGGTGCGAGTGGTTACTCGAGCACGTCTTCGTCTTCTGGGTGAGGGAGCACCCGGACTCTCGAGGTTTTGAGCTTTGCTCTGTTTTTAACGAAGGCGAGGTGCTCCCGATGGGAGTACAAATTTTGGATCGAAAATTGGAATATTTGGCGCCATGAGACAGGTAGTTTTTGCCGGTCTTTATTTTCCAATTGCTTTCATCTTGAATCTTTCTTCTTGGGATGTTGCGGGGATAAGCATCATAATAATGCTCGTTGGTGACTGATGATGTGACGATGCTTGGTCTTTGATCCGTCGCATCTCCTGGCTGGTCATAATGACAACTTGGACGCCGTGCTGCTGCTGCCCGTTGGATTTCCGAGGCGTGTATGGGAAACACGCAAGATTTGATGTGTCTTTACATAGTGCTGACCATGGGAAGGCATCTTGTCTTGGAATTCGTATCGCCCAGCGTTTTGGTCTTTGAATTAATGATGGCGTCGCCTGTGCTTCTGTGTGTTTTCCTGGTTTTCCCTTGGGATGTGTTATATATACCTGTTATTGTTTGCTTGGGCTCGACATCTGATCCTCTCCTCTCTTTCCCTTCTTCTTCTTCTTCTTGATATGGCGCCCAGTTGTGGTGGCAATGTGGTTGGCCGAGGTCGTGGTCGGCGTGGTCGTGGTGGCTGCACACCTCGTTCTTCGCGTGGTGGACGTCGTGGAGCTGCGACGGCGCCTTCCTCTTCTTCCGTGGAGGAGGGTGTTTGGCGTTATGATTTCCTTTTGCGTGTTATTAGCCAGACCGCTACCCGGATCCCTCTTCCGTTCTCGTTTTCCTCCATTGTTTCTGAGCTCAATTTGAGGGGTCTCTGACTCCATCTTCAAGGGTGTGCTCGATCTTCCTCTTGGGTGGAGCTGGAAATTGATAATTCGTTCCTGATTTTTCTTGGTTCTGGCTGGAGGGCGTTTTCGCGTCGGCTGAACCTGCGTGACGGGGATAGCCTTTGTTGTCGTTTCGATGGCGAAGATACTCTCACTGTTCGTGCTTTTGATGCTGGTGGCAATCGTCTGGATCCGTTCTGGGAGGAAATGAGCAGCGACAGCTCTAGTGGGTCGAGGAATTCGTTTTCTACTTCTCTAGTGGCTTCATCTTTGGCCGACTCCTCGGCCGGTGGTGTTTGCTCTCCTAGTTCTAAGGAGGAACGCGACATCAAGCCACCCGTCAAGCGAGCGCATCGGTAGGCGAGACCACCTTGTAGAAATGGAGGGCAGCGACTTGCTTCTTCGCAGGCTTAGTTTTTTACTTTTTCTGTGATAATGCTCGCCAAGATCTGGGTCGAAAGTGCCAATTATCTCAGCATGAGCACACATGTAGAAGTCATAATTCCCTGGGGTGATTGGTATTGTAGTCCTTTTGGTAGCTGCTCGAGTCCCTTTGTAAGCTTTGATGTGTGGTGGGAACTTTGTACTGATATATCCCTAATATGCAACTTGGTTTCTTCGAGTCCTTTGTAATGAGAACTTTCTTCGAGTCCTTTGTAATGAGAACTGTCTTCGAGTCCTTTGTAATGAGAACTGTCTTCGAGTCCTTTGTAATGAGAACTGGCTTCGAGTCCCTTGTAATGAGAACTGTCTTCGAGTCCTTCGTAATGAGAATTGTCTTCGAGTCCCTTGTAATGAGAACTATCGGCTGCGCAGCAGTGCTCCCGATGGGAGTAGCCCCCGAGGCTACGTTTGATTTATAGAATCAAACGTAGACTGTGAACTTTATTCGACCATGCTGTCCTTTCTGGTAGCTGCTTTAGTTGTTCCAAATTTTCATCGGGTGCGCGGAAGCGCTCCCGATGGGAGTAGCCCCCGAGTCTTTAGGCGATCATTTGTGATCAGGTGAAGACTATGGAGTTTTTTTTCTGTCTGATGCCTGCTTTATCCTTATCTTTGGGAAAGTATTATGCTGATGCGGAAAAAAGAGAAAGGTTATGCGGGAGAAGCGATGCCCTTCCGGAGAAGTTGGTGCTCGAGCCCCCGAGTCTTTATTTGTGGTTGTGTAAAAAATGTCATCCATCGGGGGGGGGGGGAGTATGCATTCTAGCCCCCGAGTGTTTTAAGTAGCGTCGTGTGAGAGAAGATAGCGTCTCTCGGGGGGAGTTTGTGCTCGAGCCCCCGAGTGCTTTTAGTAGCGTCGCGTAAGCAAGGATAACGTCTCCTGGAGGGATTTTGTGCTCAAGCCCCGGAGTGTTTTTAGTAGTGTCGCGTAAGCGAGGATATCGTCTCTCGGGGGGGGGGGGTTGTGCTCGAGCCCCCGAGTGCTTTAAGTAGTGTCGCATAAGCAAAGATAGCGTCTCTCGGGGGGAGTTTGTGCTCGAGCCCCCGAGTGATTTAAGTAGTGTCGCGTAAGAGAAGATAGCGTCTCTCGGGGGGAGTTTGTGCTCGAGCCCCCGAGTGCTTTAAGTAGTGTCGCGTAAGTGAAGATAGCGTCTCTCGGGGGGAATCTGTACTCGAGCCCCTGAGTGCTTTGAGTAGTGTTTATTTGGGCAACATCTCTTTATTTCTTCGATTTTTACATGGGTTGCCGATCGGTGTTTCTACCGATGCTGTCAATAGTGCTTATTGGTAGACTATGGGTAGACCAGGCGCAAGTTTTCCACGTTCCACGGATTTCCCACGTCTTCGTCGGTCTTCGGATTCTTCAACCTGTATGCTGATGTCTACACACGCTTCTATTCTTGTAGACTATGTTGGGCCTCCAAGCGCAAAGGTTTGTAGGACAGCAGCAATTTCCCTCAAGTGGATGACCTAAGGTTATCAAACTCAGGGAAATAGAGGTTGAAGATGGTCTCTCTGGTGTCTATGCACGCTTCTATTCTTGTAGACTATGTTGGGCCTCCAAGAGCAGAGGTTTGTAGGACAACAACAATTTCCCTCAAGTGGATGACCTAAGGTTTATCGAACTCAGGGAAGTAGAGGTTGAAGATGGTCTCTCTCAAGCAACCCTGAAATTAAGATACAAGAAGTCTCTTGTGTCCCCAACACACCTAATACAATGGCAAATTGTATAGGTGCACTAGTTCGGCGAAGAGATGGTAAAATATGGGTGATAAGGGTAGCAAAACGAAGTAATATAATTCTGTAATAAAAAGTGCAGCAAGCAAACAAGTGGTAAACGTGAGCTCAAACGGTATTGCAATGGTGGAAACAAGGCCTAGGCTTCATACTTTCACTAGTGGCAACTCTCAACAACATTAACATAGTCTAATCACATGATATTTCCCATAAAACATGCAATGGAGACGCACTCGGAGGTCCTTCCTTTGTGGTCAAGAGAGGATGAGAATTATGTAGGGCTACAAAAGCACACCTCAAAGTTCATAGTTCTCAATCTATGGATTTCCCAATGTCACCGGGGCCATCCAAAGAGAGTACCACATTCACCACAACATATCTCAAGGATAGTCAAAGACAAGCACCAAGAGACTCTCAATCTTCAATCAACACACAAAAGAGGAAATCACTCATGATAATATTATTCTAACGCATGTCCAATAGACCGCTGTCACCTTGGTCTCGGGGATTATACTAGATAAGATCAATTGAGTACATCAATCCAATACATAGAGGAAGGGGAAATATCATGGGATCACCCTATATTAACATAGCCTATGATCACATAGAAGATCACATCATGGGAGAGAGAGAAGAACACATAGCTACTGGTAGAAACCTCAACCCCGAGGGAAAACTACTCCCGCTTCATGGAGGGAGGAATCAACGTCGATGGAGATGAATCCAGGGGCACTTCCCCGTCCCGGTAGGGTGCCGGCACAGGAATTCTGGTCCCCCGAAGCTTGTCGGCGATGGCGGCGGAGATCGGAATTGCTTCTGGAGAAAAGGGGTCTGGAATCAGGGTTTCCGCGACGGGAGAATAAATAGGGGCCAAAGGGGGCACCGAGGGGGGGGGGCACAGGGCAGCCAGGAGGGCAGGTGGCGCGGCCTAGTGTCGGGACCCGGGGTTAGCGTATGCAAGTCCCTCTACGACATAGTCATATGGAGAGCCGAGAACCGTACCCACTTGTCTAAGCAGACAAGGCCATGCACATAACGTTCTCGGAAAGCATCATACGTGAGGGTCATCCCATCCAGGCCGGATGATCAACTGAGATGGGGCCTCATCGTCCGCTCACAAGTCTAAATGATATGGGTGATGAACTCCCATATTCACAGACAAGTCGCCTCAACCATACTATCGACTATCTCATAAATCTTACATAGGCTTACTCCCGCCCGATCACTTAGTCGGGGTCTAGGGCGGGCTCGATCATAGATCAAAGTGTGCACGAGACAGAGTCTCGGACAATCACATCGTGATGCCCCAAGCTGCGCGCATCTAAGGGCCACTTGGTGTATAAAAGACCGCCAGCCAGATCACAACTAAGGTCTCGAAAACCCATACTAAGACATTCATGTTATAATCATACACGCAACACACATGTACAGTATGAACAAAAGGTATCATTGCAATTCTCTACAAAGTATACAACTTTATTGAAAACTCTTACAGAGTGCACATAGAGATCACATGTCCGTGATCCAACATTACATCAAACATCAACGGAAGCAAATTATGTCTTAGTGAAGACAAGGTTAACAAATGGCTTAAGAAGCCTGAAAGAAAATACAACGACCCTCCAAAGGGAACGGGCTGCTGTCTGGGACTATACGACTTGGTCCATGTCGAGCTCGAGGTAGAGGCCACCATCAGGGTCAGTGGTCTCGTCTCTAAAACATAGAATAAGCAAACGTGAGTACAAAGTCGTACTCAGCAAGACTTACATAGGAACTAAACTACTCATGCACATGTATCAAGGCAAAGGGAGGTGGGGTTTCGCTTGCAGAAGTGCCAGCTTTGACTTGGCTAGTCCTGTACTACGAATACCAGAATGAGGTAAGGAGCGTACACGAGTCCAAGTAACAAGTCTCCAACCAATACACCACCATGGAGACTTCCTCGACTTCCCCACGAGTAAGCACGCCATAGCACTCACACTTATCTTGGCAAGTTTTAAGAGTAACCATTTAAGTTGTCTATGATCAAGTAAAGGTCTCCAAGTAGTCCATAACCGCGGACACGGCTATTCGAATAGTTCATTAACCCTGCAGGGGTGTACTTCTACACACACCTCATCAGTTACCGCCTGGGGATGGACCCTTCAAGTGAGTACCGGCGAGGATGCTGCCACGAAGCTTCACTCACGACACCATCTCTAGTCCTAGGGAGTCACCTATTTGAGTTGGGACCACAATCGGAATCCGTCCAATTTTTCCGATTTGGACTCAAACATTGTGTGACCGCCATCAAGCTCAACTCGATCATGATCACTTGATTCAACGTGCCCACAACCTACGCCAACCACTTACCTTGGTTCCACCTGGACAGGTCCGGGGTGAGGTACTAGGCCGAGAGGGGTTAGTGAGCCCAATGTGTGGTCGTACTCTTAGTCTTGGATAACAACACAAGAACTCGGGCCTAAGGCAGTGTTCAACGAGACAACCCACTGTGTACTCCTACACAGCCTCTCATCGTTCACCTTTGTTTAGGGTAGATTCACCAACGCGTTACCACCATCATTCACATGATCACTACCATCCCGACTCACAACAAAGTAGCCTCAGGTAACAACTCTAAGCAATGCAATAAGCTGTAACAGTTGCAGGGGCCACAAGATAACAAACAACTCCTACATCTACTAGGATTGTGGTTTGCTTACTACTGTGACAAAATGATAGGTCATGCAAAGGAATGGGTTCAACTAGCGGTAGAACGTATCATGGTGACATCCTAAACATGCATTTGCGAGAATGAGAGGGAACTGGGATTTTATCGACATGATCAAAGAGGGGGGGGGGTGCTTGCCTTGCTGACGATCACGATGTAACACTCTTCTGACGTGAGGTTGAACTCGTCTCCGAGATTAACGCTACCGAGAAGATGCAATCACCGAAGCACTGGAAGTAAAGCACAATCAAGATAATACAATGCACATTCAATATGCAAAACACAGCATGGCAAGGTGCTGATGTGACCTATGTTTAAATTGCAACATGTTAATTGAAGTTGATGTGAAAAGTAAATTCAAATTCAAACTCGAAATGTATTCAATTTAGGTCAACTTGCATTTGCTAAAGTTTGTTCATTGTAAACCAAGTGTTCATGTATGTGAAATGCTTCTGAAGTGTAAGTGATCACCTGTGCATTGCATTGGTTGAATTTAGAATGACCATAGTAATTTATTTGATTTAATACAAAAGAGCCAAATAGCAAAATGCTACTGATCCCTTATTGTAAACATTTCAAACATGGTTGAAAGTTGGTTATTTGGATAGAGAATTTTATTCTGATAATTTTTCATATATTACACTTTGAATTTGGAGTTATGGTTTAAAAGATATTCAATTTCAAAGTTTAGGCCATTTTCTGGAATTTCTGTAATAATTAAATCATTTCTCTTTTATTGCATCAGGGTGATGTCATGCTGACGCAGGGGCTGGCCTGACAGGGGGTCCCACTGGTCAGCCTCTATGGGTTAATTAAACTGCTGTTTAAATTAAACTTTGTTTAATTAAGGCCCTGGGCCCACTGTCATAGAGTGTTTAGGGGGGATTAGCAATCGGGGTTAGGCTCTAATGGCTAGGTGGCCGCGGGTGCCACTGTAGCCGCCGGAGAGCTCGCCGGAGAGGGGGATTCGGGCATGGGAGAGAAGAAGGAAGGCACTGGGGCGTATCCCGGGGTCGCGCGCATCACGTAGAGCGAGTGGGGGCTCAAGGGGGGCACTCGGGCCACGGCTACGACCAAGGATGCGGCGGCCGGAGCTTCTGTTCAATGGCGACAGGCAGCAGAGGGAACGGGGAGGGGAGCTAGGAGGGGGAAACGATGCGCCGTGCTTACCTGAACTCGATGGAATGCGCGGCGAGGCCGAGGTCGAAGGGGAGGCTGCGAATTTGAGCCCGAGGTTGACGGCGGCCGGCGGGGAAGTGGCTAGGCGAACGTCGTCTTCAGGGCTCCCAAGCTCGAATTGAGGGTGTGGCTCGATGAGGACGGCGTCGGTGAAGCTCCTGGACAACATGGAACGGCGGGAGGAGGCCGTTGGACGCGGCGTCCATGGCGGCACGCTCCGGCTGCGGCTCGGATCTTGCTCGGGAAATGCCGAAGAGGAGGGAGAACAGCAGCGCAGGGGGGGGGGGGGAAGTGGCCTGGGGCCTTCCGGACGTCTCCAATGCGAGAGAGGAAAAGGGGGGAGGCACTGAGCTGGCGAGAAGGAGGAGGTGGCAAGCATGCCCGCGACGCACGGCTCGTCGAGCACTCCTTCTCGCAAGGAGGAAGAAGACAAGGGCGAATGGGCCGGGCCAGGTGGGCCATCGCCTGTGCGAAAGGTAAGCTCTCTTCTGGTTTTTTTTTCTTTTTATTATTTCTGTTTATTAGTTTGCCCTAATAAAATTAATATCTAGGGCATTTGTAAAAATCCCCAATTTATTTTTATAAAACCTAGGTGACCTTATAGTAGTCAACCCCAAGTTTTGGGAATTTTTGGAATTCAAATTATTTGAATTCCAATTCAAATAGACAATTGATTTAATTTCCAAGACACTGTTTGGAATTTTGAAAAATCTATGAGCATGGGATTAATCCCAAATCACTTTTGAAATGAACACACTCATTTTTAGGATTTTGCAACACATCCAAAAGAATTTTGGAAAGATTTATTTCTGGCCTTTTTATTTAATTCAATTAGGGCTTTTCTTTTCCCGATTTCCTTTTATTTTGCATTTTTTTTCATTATGCAAAATGCAAGCTTAGAAAAGCACAAACCTAAGTTAGGGTTCTGACACCTAGGGTGGGGCCGCGCCAAGCACCCTCCTGGGCTCCCGGTGGTGGCCCTCCTGCCATGTCTTGGTTATTCCGGAAGCTTCTGGAGCGCTGATTTTTTATATAATTTTTCCGGGATTTATTGGGCACTTTAATTATTGGAAAAACCTGAAATACAAAAACAACAGAAAACAGGAACTGGCAACTGGGTGCACTGAGTTAATAGATTAGTCCAAATATGATCAAAAGTGTATGAAAGTTCAAGCAAAACATGGCAAAGTCACACAAATCATGCATGGAGCAAGCTGAAATTATAGATACGTTTGGGACGTATCAACATCCCCAAGCTTAATTCCTGCTCGTCCTCGAGTAGGGAAATGATAACAAGCATAATTTCTGTGGCAACATGCCACACAACAATATAAGGACTTTTAAGTAAAGCAATCAAAGCATGCAATTCAATTCAAGTCTTAACAAGCAAGAGTATATATTAGCATTGACACAAGCAAGAAAAGAACAAAGGGTGCAAGAGCTCTCGCTGTCCGTGACTCGAATGTCTCCAAATGGTTTTTGCGTGCAAGAAGGGGGATAGGGAATACGAGATGAAAAAGTATTTTTGTTGAGAACTCAATCTACTAAAGTTTCACACTTGGTCTTCTTTGGAATCTTATCTTGACTCATCCCCAGACCACTAGCCAGGTACAAGTAAAAATGATCCACTCCTGTTCGATATTTTGAGCACTCATGCAATGGATGAGCATAAGCAAGAAAGTTGACACTTAGGATGGCAAAGAGAGAAAAGGTGGAGGAGGAAGACAAACAATCATAGGCGAGAGAAAGCCAAATGATAGATATGATGTGAGGAGTAGGGATTTCCATGCAACGGATGCACATATGAGCTAAGGTAAGCTCTCCAATGGAACTAGTGGGGGTGCATCCAACTTTCTTGCTCAAGAAGACCTAGAGCTCATTTGAGGAGGCTCATCATTGGAATATACAAGCGAAGTTCTATAGTGTGAAGGTCCCCACATAGCTATATGCATGAATGATGATCTCTATGGAGTACAAGGGATAGAGGATGAAGTACTAGTGTGGATCTCTCAAAAGGAATAGTAGTGTGCCCCCCTTCTCTCTTTTTATTTATTTTTCTCTTTTTTCTCTTTTTTTGTATTTTTTTGGTGGCCTCAATGGCTCTTTCTATTTAACTCTCATTTGTCCTCTTTGGGATCTTTTGATTTTGTCCTCTTTGGGATCTTTTTATCACATTAGGGGAAACACTCTATATATTAGAAGAGTATATAAGATCTTTCACACTTTACAAAAGTACTCACATAAAGAAGATGTAACTATCATGATGCAAATGTATGCCTCTGCCGGTGTAGCAGGAACATGTATGACATGAAGATCAAGTCATGAAGAGGTGGAAGTTGCATGGCAATATATCTCAGAAAGGCTATGGAAATGCCTTGATAGGTAGGTATGGTGGCTGTTTTGAGGAAGGATATAAGGAGGTTTATGATGACAGAGCGTATCGTGCCAAGGATTTGGATGTACCGGCGAAGGTGGACGCCAACTCTCGAAGTGAGAAGGAGGCAATGCACGGTACGGAAGAGGCTAGCAAATATGAGGAGGTGGAAGTGTCAACTTTCAATACTTACATTAGTTCGAAGAACTCATGCACTTATTATCGGTAACTCTCAATCTAATAAGGAGGTTCACAAAGAGGCAGGTTCCCCGAGGAGGAGTGTATGGGGGTTTGGTTATCCTTGCGCATCCTGACTCATGGTACGTGAGTGTACTCTAATATCCGACTCCTCAGAAGAGTAGTGATCCATCTAGTAGATAGAGTTCTCAACTAGTTTGTAGGTTTTTGAAAATAAATACGGATTGCCCAAAATACGACACCTATCACTAATAGGCTAGAGCTCTTGACACCAAAAGTTCAAACATTACTCACATCAATGCCTCAAAACTATTGCAAGTTACTACTGAAATTAAATAGCAACCTCAATCACCCACTTCTAAAAAACAAGACATAACTCAGTGCAAAACCAACTCTCTTAACAAGATAAACATGAAAAGTAAAGAGAGTTCCAGCGACAAACTAAACAAAATCCAAGGCTCTTGCTAAGACAAACTAAGATTAAAACTAGACATGACAGTAGCTACGAAAAGATAAAGAACACACAACAGCAAAAGATAGGCATGAAGAACCCTATGATGTGTTCTAGATTTTGAAAGTGGAGCGTGTTTCTCTCCCTCACAAAGTAAGACGGGATCTAACTTGTTATGAACAGCAAGCAAAGCTAAACAAAACTAAAAATAAAACCTAAGAGCGAGACGCTCCAAGCATAGCACATAACGCATGAAGTGATAAAAATATAGTGAGACGAAGAACGAACTGATGATTATTGATGGAGAAGGGGATGCACGGGGGCATCCCCAAGCTTAGACGCTTGAGTCTCCTTGAATATTTATTGGGGATGCATGGGGGCATCCCCAATCTTGAGCGCTTGACACTCCGGAATCTTCTTTCATCATCTTCCATCGCACACTTGAAAACTCCCTTCATACATAACTCATGATAAGCTGATTAGAGAGGTTAGTACCCTTAATAAATAAATTTTTTCCCACTGTATATAAATATATTTTTGAAGAGCTACTGTTTCTCAAGATTTCCAAAAGTTTTTTGCAAAGAAAAAGAAAGCTTAAGGTTTGCAAAAGTAAGGAGAGACAAAACGTGGCAGAATCTGTGAAAAACAGAACAGCAGGTAGTAAAGAATTTTTTAGGGGTAATTCTGCAACTCAAATAAAAAAACTCAGAACATACGAAAGTTCCGTGATTGTATAGAGCATGCTGTGTAAAAATTTCAGCTCAAAAAGATGAACTGGGATTTTTCTGTGATTTTTCTAGTCACGAGGACATAATCTGTTTTCTGGACAGCATGTCACAACTTTCACTTCCCTTGTCATATGAGGCTATAAATGGCACAAAGCTTGAAAGTAAAGATACAATTATGTTTCTACAGTAGTAACAAGCATCAAGACCACGAAAAACTGAAACTAAAAACTCAAAGTAAAGATAACAAGGGTTGTCTCCCTAGAGCTCTTTCTTTATAGCCATAAAGATAGGCTTAAGATTTTAATGATACTCTCGTAGGAATAAGAGTTGAAGAACAAAAGAGAGCATTAAGAAGCAAATAACAAAGACATTTAAGTCTAACATGCTTCCTATGCAAAGGGATCTTGTAGAGAAATAACTCATGGAAGCATAAAGATATTAGCATAGGAAGCCAAAATAAGTGTAACTTCAAAACCTTCAAAGGGAACTTGATATTATTAAAATATCTATAAGGATATGTTCCCCTCTCATAATGATTTTCAGTAGGATCATGAATAAACTCAACAATATAAGAATCACATAAAGCATTGTTACCATGATCCACATGCAAAAGGGTCCTCGTACTCTCCACATAAGAAAAATCCTTCTCATTAGTAATAGTGGGAGCAAACTCAAGAAAATAGCTATCACATGAATCATTCTTATCATGATACATTTCCAAACATTTATTCTTTATAGCATAAGTGTCATCAAAATACTCATCATAGATAGGAGGCAAAGTATCATCAAAATAAATTTCCTCATCAAAACTTGGGGGGCTAAAAAGATCATCTTCATAAAACGTAGCATCCCCAAGCTTATGGCTTTGCATATCATTAGTATCAAAAGTATTCAAAGAAGACATGCTAATAACATTACTACTATCATGAGTGTCGTTCAAATCATAAAGCTCCATAGGCTTTTTGATCTCCTCCTCAAACACTTCTTGTCCTAACTCAAGATAGAGCTCATAAAGCTCTCTCATAATTTTGTTGTTGTTTTCCATAAAGCCTAACTAGTGAAAATAAAAACAAGAAGCAAAAAGAATTAATTGCAAGATCTAAAGATATACCTTCAAGCACTCACCTCCCCGGCAACGGCGCTAGAAATATCTTGATGTCTATGCACGCTTCTATTGTTGTAGACTATGTTGGGCCTCCAAGCGCAGAGGTTTGTAGGACAACAGCAATTTCCCTCAAGTGGATGACCTAAGGTTTATCAAACTCAGGGAAGTAGAGGTTGAAGATGGTATCTCTCAAGCAACCCTGCAATTAAGATACAAGAAGTCTCTTGTGTCCCCAACACACCTAATACAATGGCAAATTGTATAGGTGCACTAGTTCGGCGAAGAGATGGTAAAATATGGGTGATAAGGGTAGCAAAACGAAGTAATATAATTCTGTAATAAAAAGTGCAGCAAGCAAACAAGTGGTAAACGTGAGCTCAAACGGTATTGCAATGGTGGAAACAAGGCCTAGGCTTCATACTTTCACTAGTGGCAACTCTCAACAACATTAACATAGTCTAATCACATGATATTTCCCATAAAACATGCAATGGAGACGCACTCAGAGGTCATTCCTTTGTGGTCAAGAGAGGATGAGAATTATGTAGGGTTACAAAAGCACACCTCAAAGTTCGTAGTTCTCAATCTATGGATTTCCCAATGTCACCGCGGCCATCAAAAGAGAGTACCACAATCACCACAACATATCTCAAGGATAGTCAAAGACAAGCACCAAGAGACTCTCAATCTTCAATCAACACACAAAAGAGGAAATCACTCATGATAATATTATTCTAACCCATGTCCAATAGACCGCTGCCACCTTGGTCTCGAGGATTATACTAGATAAGATCAATTGAGTACATCAATCCAATACATAGAGGAAGGGGAAATATCATGGGATTACCCTAGATTAACATAGCCTATGATCACAACGAAGATCACATCATGGGAGAGAGAGAGAAGAACACATAACTACTGGTAGAAACCTCAGCCCCGAGGGAGAACTACTCCCGCTTCATGGAGGGAGGAAGCAACGTCGATGGAGATGAATCCGGGGGAACTTCCTCGTCCCGGCAGGGTGCCGACACAGGAATTCTGGTCCCCCGAAGCTTGTCGGCGATGGCGGCGGAGATCGGAATTGCTTCTGGAGAAAAGGGGTCCGGAATCAGGGTTTGCGCGACGGGAGAATAAATAGGGGCCAAAGGGGGCACTGAGGGGGCCCACAAGGCAGCAAGGAGGGCAGGTGGCACGGCCTAGGGTGGGGCCGCGCCAAGCACCCTCCTGGGCTCTTGGTGGTGGCCCTCCTGCCATGTCTTGGTTATTCCGGAAGCTTCCGGAGCGCTGATTTTTTATATAATTTTTCCGGGATTTATTGGGCACTTTAATTATTGAAAAACCTGAAATACAAAGACAGCAGAAAACAGGAACTGGCAACTGGGTGCACTGAGTTAATAGGTTAGTCCAAATATGATCAAAAGTGTATGAAAGTTCAAGAAAAACATGGAAAACTCACACAAATCATGCATGGAGCAAGCAGAAATTATAGATATGTTTGGGACGTATCACTCTCTCAAGCAACCCTGCAATTAAGATACAAGAAGTCTCTTGTGTCCCCATGTCGGGACCCGGGGTTCGCGTATGCAAATCCCGCTACGACATAGTCATATGGAGAGCCGAGAACCGTACCCACTTGTCTAAGCAGACAAGGCCAAGCACAGAACGTTCTCGGAAAACATCGTACGTGAGGGACATCCCATCCAGGCCGGATGATCAACTGAGATGGGTCCTCATCATCCGCACACAAGTCTAAATGATATGGGTGATGAACTCCCATATTCACAGACAAGTTGCCTCAACCATACTATCGACTATCTCATAGCTCTTACATAGACTTACTCCAGCCCGATCACTTAGTCGGGGTCCAGGGCGGGCTCGATCATACAACAATGTGTGCATGAGACAGAGTCTCGAACAATCGCATCGCGATGCCCCAAGCCACGCACATCTAAGGGCCACTTGGTGTATAAAAGACCGCCAGCCCGATCACAACTAAGGTCTCGAAAATCCATACAAAGACATGCATGTTATAAACATACACGCAGCACACATGCCTTGTATGAACAACAGGTATCATTGCAATTCTCTACAAAGTATACATTTTATTGATAACTCTCACAGAGTGCACACAGAGATCACAAGCATGTGATCCAACATTACAACATTCAACGGAAGCAGAGTAGGTCTGAGTACAGACAAACTTAACAAATGGCTTAAGAAGCCTTATTTAAACACAAAGCCCTCCACGAGGGAACAAGTCTGCTGACTGGGACTACACTAGCTTGGTCTTCAGTCATCGAGCTCGAGGAAGAATCCACCTTCGGGGTCAGTGGGTTCATCTAAAACATAGAATAAGAAAACGTGAGTACAAAGTCGTACTCAGCAAGACTTACGTAGAGCTATACTACTCATGCACATGTATAAAGGTAAAGGGAGGTGGGGTTCAATTGCAGAAGTGCCAACTTTGACTTGGCTAGTCCTGAACTACGAGTACCAGACTTTGAGGTAAGAAGCGTACACGAGTCCACTACATCTCCAACCAATTACACCACTATGGTGCCTTCCTCGACTTCCCCACGAGAAAGCACGCCATAGCACTCACGCTTATCTTGGCAAGTTTTATAAGTATCCAGTTCAAGTTGTCTAATAATCAAGCTAAGCTTTCCAAGCAGTCCCTTACCGCGGACGCGGCTATTCGAATAGTTTTGTTAACCCTGCAGGGGTGTACCGCTACACACACATGACCATCTGTTACCGCCTTTGATCTCGACACCATTCAAGGGGTGTCAGCGAGGATGCTCACCACAACTGTTACCTCATAGCCGATCTAGTCCAAGAAAGGCGCCTACCTGGGTTGGCTACCACTATCGTGAACCCGGCCGGTTTACCGAAGTGGACCCAGGTGATGTGTGCGTGGTGCATAAGCCGGTATCGGTTGAGCCGTTCTCTCACTTAGCAGCCAGGCCACAAACCTACCAGAACTCCGAACTACTGCGACATCTGGACATCGAAAGGGACGATTTAATAGGTTGAGAGGGGTCAGTGAGCCCAATGTGTGGTTGTACTCTTCATCTTGGATCACCACACAAGAACTCGGACTTAGGGCGGTGTTCAATGAGACAACCCACTGTGTACTCCTACACAGCCTCTCATCGTTCACCTTGTATTAGGGTAGATTCACCAACACATTTCCACCGTCATCAACAAGATTTCTACCATCCAGACTCACATAACAGTATCAACATTGTAACACTCTAAGCATGCAATAAGCAGTAACAATTGCAGGGGCCACATGATATCAACCAAGTCCTACATTTGCTAGGATTGTGGTTTGCTTACTACTGTGACAAAAGATAGGTCATGCAAAGGAATGGGTTCATCTATGCGGTAGAAACGTAGCATGGTAATCATCCTATACAATGCATAAGCGAGACATGAGAGGGAAGTGGGATTTTATCGACATGATCAATGGGGGTTTGCTTGCCTTGCTGACGAGGTTCAGTCTCGGGATCTTCAACGAAGGGGGCAACCTCCTGTTTCGGTTCAACTTCTACTTGACAAACAACAAACAAGGTAGCAAAGTAAATACAATGCACAAGCACATGGTTGAAGGTTGAAACTTGGTTTGCATGCTTCTGATGTGTGAGGCCATTCCATTTAAATGGAGTATATTGCAAATGAATTGCAAATTCAAACTCCAATTTGAATTCAAATTAGGCAAGATGCAAATGCTATTGTTTGATCAATGTAACTCATCTTGAAATGTGTATGATATGCCTCTGATGTTCAAGTGAAATGTGGCATGTTGCTAAGGTTCAAATTGCAAAAGCATTTGAATTTAATTTGATTAAAATCCAATTAAACCAAATAGCAAATGCTACTGGTCCCATTTTAAATTCAACTCAAACATAGTTGAAAGTTGTATATTTGGATAGATTATTTTCTCCTGATCATTTTTCATATATTATATGCTAAATTTGGAGTTAATATGAATTTTCTATGAATTTCCAAAGTTTAGAGTATTTTCTGCCAATTTCTGGAATTGTTTTAATTAGAAAAGCATTTACTGCATTAGCACTGCGCCAGCCTGACGTCAGGGGTTTGACCACGGTCAAACTGACATGGGGGCCCCACTGGTCAGTGACTCAGTTAATTAAACCGGTTTGGTTTATTTTAAACAGAGGGTTTAGTGGCCTTGGGCCCACTGGTCAGTGACTGTTTAGGGGTAGATTAGTGTTAACTTAACCCGGCCACGTCGTCCTTGCCAGCGGCTAGCCGCCGGCGACTCGCAGACGCGGCGGCGTCCACGGAATCGGTGCTCCTGTGGTCCAAATCGAGCGCTTCAACCACTGAGACGTAGCTCTTGGTGCCGCGCATCGAATGGGACCAAGAACAGGGGCTGGGGTGCACTGGTGGCTTGCCGGCGACGAACTTAGCGGCGACAGAGAACCGGCGAGGTCGGGAGTGGGGCTAGAGGCCACGGCTTGAAGCTGGGACGGGTATGTTCGATTGCTAGAGCAACTGGGAGTCAAACGCGCGCGCTGGACGAGACGATGGGGCACAGGGGCGACCTCGTCGTCGTCCATGGCGGCGACGTGCTTCGGCAACCATGGAGGTCGTGGCTAGAGACCAAGAGAGAGGGCGCCAGCTTGGGGGAAACGGGCAGGACCTCACCACGAATTCGATGGCGTGGTCAACGGGCTCGGGGAGGGTCTGGTGGCGGAGAATCGACGAGGTGGTTCTCCGGCGACCGGCGGCGATTCTGTGAAGCTCGCGTCTCCTCTGGATCAAATCAAGGCGCCGTCTTCTGTGAGGCGATGAAGTCGACGACAACGCACGCGCGGGACAAGTTGGCTTGAGCTCTAGGCCATGGTGGCCACGTCTTCCATGGCGGCGCGCTCCGGCGAGTCCTCGGTTCGTCTTCGAATCCGGCGAGAGAGGAGGGGAAGCTGGCGTTTGAGAGGGGGAGATGGATCAGGACACAACTGGGCATCTTCGTGGCGTGATAAGGATGCCTGGGAGGCCTCCAGGCAGGCTGGTGGCGTGGCGGCTGCGGCATGCTCGCCACCGAGGAGCTTTCCGTCGCTGGGCAAGACGACAAGGCTGGGGAGCGGGCCGGGGCTGCAGTGCGGTAAGTTGGGCCGAGGAGGCCCAGGTAAGTGGGCTCCTTTCTCTTTTCTAATTTTCTGTCTGTTTAAACTTTCCTTTCTTTTTCTGCTTATTTTTTTTGGCTCTGATAAAAATAGCAAACCATTTTATAAAATGTTGAAACTTTTTATATGGCTTCACAATATAATAGGCTAGCCACTTGTAAAGTTTGAACATTTTTAAAATTCAAATTATTTGAACTTTAAATCAAATAGGGGTTTTTGATTAATTCCAAGGTCCCGTGTGAATATTTGAAAAATCCATGAGCATGGGGTTGGTCCCACATCACTTGATATGTGATCACACTCATTTATAAGACTTTTCAAAAATCCAACATGAATTTTTGGAGAAGATTTATTTCTGGCCTTTTGAATTAATTCATCTGGGGGGGGGTTCCTTCTCCCATTTGAATTTGAATTTGATTTCTATTTGATTTTCTTTGATGAATGCAAGGTGACTTTGATCCTAGCACATTACCTAACAGAGGGTTCTGAAAACTCGCCCCCACTCAACAGAATCTCGTCCCGAGATTCAGAAGTTGCGGGAGGAAGGAGGGGTACTCGGCACAGAGACGGTCTTCTCTTTCCCATGTGGCTTCTCTCTCAGAGTGGTGTGACCATTGCACTTTCAGAAACTTAATCTTCTGAAGACGAGTGACACGCTCTGCTGAATCAAGAATACGAACGGGGTATTCTCGATAAGAAAGGTCATCTTGGAGATCAAGCGTTTCATGGTCGACTTCGCGGATGGGGTCCTTGAAGCAACGCCTGAGTTGGGACACATGGAATACATCATGTACTCGGAAAAGTTGCGGGGGTAGTTCAATTTGGTAGGCAACTTCTCCACGTCTAGCAAGAATGCGGAAAAGTCCAATGTAACGTGGGGCCAACTTGCCTTTGATACCGAAACGTTGGGTTCCCTTCAGAGGAGTAACCCGAAGGTAAGCCTTCTCATCCAGATTATAGCTCTCTTGCCTATGATGACGATCATAGTAGCTTTTCTGACGAGACTGGGCTGCTTTCAATTGATCACGAACAATGCGAACTTGCTCTTCTGCTTCCTTGATCATATACCGTCCAAAGAATTGTCTTTCACCGGTTTCTGACCAGTTTAAAGGTGTTCTACATCTTTGTCCATATAGGAGTTCAAAAGGAGCCATGCTCAGACTAGATTGGAAACTATTGTTATAAGAAAATTCGGTGAATGGAAGAGACTTCTCCCAATTATTTCCGAATGAGATAACAAAAGCTCTGAGCATGTCTTCAAGAATTTGGGTAACCCTTTCGACTTGACCGCTAGACTGAGGATGGAAAGCTGTGCTAAAGGAGAGATGAGTTCCCATAGCATTCTGAAAGCTTTTCCAGAATCTATAGGTGAAAAGGCTACCACGATCAGAATTGATTTCCAAAGGAACACCATGAAGAGACACAATTCTAGAGACGTACAAGTCCGCTAACTGGCTAGCAGTTATAGACTCGCGAACTGGAAGGAAGTGAGCATCTTTGGAAAGTCTATCTATGACAACGAAGATGGCATCATTTCCTTTCTGGGTTTTTGGAAAGCCGGTGATGAAGTCCATACCGACTTTGTCCCATTTCAATTCTGGAATAGGCAAATGTTGAAGTGTACCAGCAGGTCTTTGGTGTTCTGCCTTAATGCGACGACAAACATCACATTCGGCAACAAATCGAGCAATGTCTCTCTTCCTCCTAGTCCACCAAAATATCTGGCGTAGATCTCGGTACATTTTTGTGCTACCGGGATGAATCGAGAGGGGTGTGTCATGGTCTTCTTTGAGGATGAGTTGCCTTAGTTCCCTATTCTTAGGTACTACCAAACGATTTCCAAAGAATACCGTTCCTTTACTATCTGTGGAGAAACATTTAGCAACTCCGCTAGCAATGTTCTCCTTGATCCGGCAAACACCTCGTGCACGCCTTTGGGCAACTATGATTTGATCCTCAAGAGTTGGTTTCGCCAGCAAGGTAGAAAGATAGCCATGAGGTTGAGCTTGCGAAATTCCTCATGAAGAAGTGGTTGATACTGTTGTAACATGAGGTTGTTACAATACGACTTACGACTTAGTGCATCAGCCATGACATTGGCTTTGCCTGGGGTGTAAGAAATTCCTACGTCGTAATCTTTTATCAACTGAATCCAGCGTCTTTGCCTGAGATTAAGATCTGGCTGGGTGAAAATGTATTTGAGGCTTTGGTGGTCGGAATAGTCTCACAACGATTACCAAGGAGGTAATGTCGCCAAGTTGTCAGGGCATGAACTACGGCAGCAAGTTCAAGATCATGGGTAGGATAGTTCTCTTCATGTGGACGCAACTGGCATGAAGCATAAGTTACCACATGTCTATCTTGCATAAGTATGCATCCTAACCCTTGCCGTGATGCGTCACAGAAGATCTCGAAATCCTTTTTGGTGTCTGGAGGCGCAAGTACGGGTGCAGAAGTCAATCTTCTTTTTATCTCTTGAAAGCTTTCCTCGCACTTGGGAGTCCATAGGAATTTCTTATCTTTCTTGAGGAGTTCAGTTAGAGGATTTACAACTTTAGAAAAGTTCTCGACGAAGCGACGACAATAGCTTTCTAGGCCAAGAAAACTCCTAACTTGCTTAACCGATTCATGTGGAGTCCAGTTAAGGACGGCCTGAACTCTCTCGGGATTCACATCAATGCCTTTTGCAGAAATCACGTGGCCCAAGTAGGTCACTTCTGGTAGCCAAAATTCACACTTGGAGAATTTAGCATACAGGCAATGCTCTCTAAGTTTCATCAATACCAGCCTTAGATGTTCGGCATGTTCTTCTTCGTTCTTAGAGTAGATGAGGATGTCATCAAGATAAACTACAACAAATTTATCTAAATACTCCATGAAGATCGAATACATCATGCGCGAGAAAGTGGCAGGGGCATTGGTTAAGCCAAAGGACATGACGGTGTACTCGCAAAGACCATTGTCAGAACCCTAATTTTAGGTTTGTGCTTTTCTAAGTTTGCATTTTTGCATCATGAAAAAAATTGCAAAAGAAAAGGAAATGGGGAAAAGAAAAGCCCTAAATGAATTAAATAAAAAGGCCAGAAATAAATCTTTTTCCAAAATTCTTTTGGATGTGTTGAAAAATCCTAAAAATGAGTGTGATCCTTTTAAAAGTGATTTGGGATTAATCCCATGCTCATAGATTTTTCAAAAATCCAAATAGTGGCTTGGAAATTAAATCAATTGCCTATTTGAATTGAAATTCAAATAAATTGAATTTCCAAAATTCCCAAAACTTGGGGTTGACTTCTATAGAGTCACCTAGGTTTTATAAAAATAATTGGGGATTTTATAAAATGCCCTAGCTATTTATTTTTAGGGCAAAACAAAAAGAACAGAAAACAATAAAAAGAAAAACAGAAGAAAGCTTACCTCCCGCCTAGGTGCCGGCCCACCTGGCCCAGCCCGGCCCCTCCCTTGTCTTCTTCCTCCTTGCCAGAAGGAGCGCTGGAGCAGCCGTGCTCTGCGGGCATGGCCGCCACCTCCTCCTCTGGCCAGCGCAGACCCCTCTACTCTTTCTCTCTCGCCTGGAGGCGTCCGGAAGGCCCCAGGCCACTTTCCCCTCCCCTCGTGACTTCTCTCCTCTCCTCTGCCGCCATTTCCGAGCCGCCCCGAGAGCTCGCCGTAGAGCACCTCAGTGCATCGTCGCGGCCAACGGCCTCAAATCGCCGTGCAACCTTGTCCAGGAGGTTCTCCGTTGTGGACTTCGTCTTCAAGCGCATCCAATCGAGCCCGGAGGCCCCGTGGACGACGCCTTCCTCACCATCTCGCCGCCGGCCGCCGTGGGCACCTTCACCAAATTCTCCACGGCCAGCTCATCCCCGACCTCCCCGTCGACGCCTTCACGTTCCGGTGATCTCCGCGCTTCGAATCCCCCAATCCGTTGCTCTCCCCAACCCCTCGAAGCCGTTTCCCTCCGCACCAGAGCCCGGCCGCCGCGCCCTTCGTCGTAGCCATGGCCTAGGGCCTCCTCGAGGTCCCCGGCGTGCTCCAGGAGACGCGCACGAGCACGGGGCATGCGCCCATGCCTCCAGCTCCCTTCCCCGTGGCCGAAATTGCCACTCCGGCGAGCACCGCCGTGGCCCAAGCCACCGACGTCTAGCCGCCGGTCGGTTAGCCCCTAACCCACGGGCTAATCCCCCCTAAGCCCAGTGACATGTGGGGCAAGCCTCTAACTAAATTAGATTAAGTTAAATAACCCCTGGCTTAACCACTGACACTGACTGGTGGGCCCCTTTTGACAGTGTTGACCAGTCAACCCTCTGACGTAGCATGACGTCGTAATGACGCAATAAACAGAAAACCTTTTAAAAGAATTAAAGAAATTCAGTAAATTTCAGAAAATAAGCAAAACTTTGAAATTGAATATCTTTTAAACCGTAACTCCAAATTCAAAGTGTAATATATGAAAAATGATCAGGAGAAAATCCTCTATCCAAATTTCCAACTTTCAGCTATGTTGGAGTTGATCTTAAAAAGGGATCAGTAGCTTTTGCTATTTGATTTAATTGGAATTATTTCAAATTCAATTCAAAAGCTATTCCAACTTCAACCATTGAAATGCACCACACTTCACTTGTACTTCAGAAGCATTTCAGACATATGATCACTTGGTTTACAAAGTACCAACATTAGCAAATGCAAGTTGAACTAAATTGAATAACATTTGGAGTTTGAATTTGAATTTACTTTTCAAATCAACTTCAATTAACATGTTGTAAATTAAACCTAAGTCACATCAGCACCTTGCCATTCTTTGTTTTGCATATCGATTGTGCATTGTATTATCTTGATTGTGCTTTACTTCCAGTGCTTCGGTGATTTCTTCTTCTCGGTAGAGTTGATCTCGGAGACGAGTTCAACCTCACGTCAGAACTCTAGTACCTCGTGATCGTCAGCAAGGCAAGCACCCCTTGTTTGATCATGTCGATAAAATCCCAGTTCCCTCTCATTCTCGCAAATGCATGTTTAGGATGTCACCATGATACGTTCTACAACTAGTTGAACCCATTCCTTTGCATGACCTATCATTTTGTCACAGTAGTAAGCAAACCACAATCCTAGCAGATGTAGGAGTTGGTTGTTATCTTGTGGCCCCTGCAACTGTTACAACTTATTTGCATGCTTAGAGTTGTTACCTGAGGCTACTTTGTTGTGAGTCGGGATGGTAGTGATCATGTGAATGATGGTGGTAACGTGTTGGTGAATCTACCCTAAACAAAGGTGAACGATGAGAGGCTGTGTAGGAGTACGGGTTGTCTCGTTGAACACTGCCTTAGGCCCGAGTTCTTGTGTTGTTATCCAAGACTAAGAGTACGACCACACATTGGGCTCACTGACCCCTCTCGGCCTAGTACCTCACCCCGGACCTGTCCAGGAGTCGCAAGTAGTTCGCCCTTTAACGGTCTCAAGCAGGTGGAACCAAGGTAAGTGGTTGGCGTAGGTTGTGGGCACGTTGAATCAAGTGATCATGATCGAGTTGATCTTGATGGCGGTCACACAACGTTTGAGTCCGCATCGGAAAAATCGTCCGGATTCTGATTGTGGTCCCAACTCAAATAGGCGACTCCCTAGGACTAGAGATGGTGTCGTGAGTGAAGTGTCGTGGCAACATGCTCGCCGGTACTCATTTGAAGGGTCCATCCCCAGGAGGTAACTGATGAGGCGTGTGTGTAGCAGTACACCCCTGCAGGTTAATGAACTATTCGAATAGCCGTGTCCGCGGTTATGGACTACTTGGAGACCTTTACTTGATCATAGACAACTTGAACGGTTACTCTTAAAACTTACCAAGATAAGTGTGAGTGCTATGGCGTGCTTCCTCGTGGGGAAGTCGAGGAAGTAACCATAGTGGTGTATTGGTTGGAGACTTGTTACTTGGACTCGTGTACGTTCTTACCTCATTCTGGTATTCGTAGTACAGGACTAGCCAAGTCAAAGATGGCTTTTCTGCAAGTGAAACCCCACCTCCCTTTGCCTTGATACATGTGCATGAGTAGTATAGTTCCTATGTAAGTCTTGCTGAGTACGACTTTGTACTCACGTTTGCTTATTCTATGTTTTAGAGACGAGACCACTGACCCTGATGGTGGCCTCTACCTCGAGCTCGACGTGGACCAAGTCGTATAGTCCCAGACAGCAGCCTGTGCCCTTTGGAGGGTCGTTGTATTTTCTTTCAGGCTTCTTAAGCCATTTGTTAACCTTGTCTTTACTAAGACATATTTTTCTTCCGTTGATGTTTGATGTAATGTTGGATCACAGACATGTGATCTCTGCTTGTAATACAACTACTATGTCTGCTCTGTTTAGCAGAAGTTATAAAGACTATGAGTTTGTAGAGTTCATGTTGTGATTACCTGCTGTTTACACTGGACATGTATGCTGCGTGCATGATTATAACATGCATGTCTTAGTGTGGGGTTCGATATCTTAGTTATGTTCTTGCCGGCGGTCTTTTATACACCAAGTGGCCCTTAGATGTGCGCAGCTTGGGGCATCGCAATGCGATTGCTCGTGACTCTGTCACGTGGCACACTTTGTTGTATGATCGAGCCCGCCCGAGATACCGACTAAGTGATCGGGCTGGAGTGAGTCTATGTAAGGGTTATGATTCAATCTGTAACATGGTTGAGGCGACTTGTCTATGAGTATGGGATTCACCACCCATAAGCATTTAGACTTGTGAGCGAACGATGAGGACCCATCTCAGTTGATCATCCGGCCTGGATGGGATGCCCCTCACGTTCGATGCTTACCGAGAGTGATCTGTGCTTGGCCTTGTCTGCTTAGACAAGTGGGTACGGCTCTCGGCTCTCCATGTGATTGTATTGTGACCGGAATTGCATACCCTAACCCCGGGTCCCGACAACCATAACGAGTAGTGAAAGCCGTTTTGGGAATGTCCTCGTTTCGGATTTTGATTTGATGATAGACTAATCTCAAATCCATCTTGGAGAAGACAGAGGATCCAACAAGTTGATCATAAAGATCATTGATCCTGGGCAATGGGTACTTGTTCTTTATCGTCGCTAGATTTAGTGGGCGATAGTCTACGCACATCCTTTCTGTTCCATCTTTTTTCATTACGAACAGAACGGGGCAACCCCATGGCGATGAGCTAGGGCGGATGAAGCCTTTTTCTAACAAAGCTTCAAGTTGGATTTTAAGCTCAGCTAACTCACGTGGGGCCATTTTGTATGGGCGTCTGGAAATTGGTGTGGTTCCTGGCATAAGATCCACTATGAACTCTATACATCTGTCGGGTGGTATGCCCGGCAGCTCTTCAGGAAAGACATCCGGGAAGTAACGAACCACCGGAATATCTTCAAGGTCGGGAAGGGGAAGCACATTCAAAGAATGAACCTTGGTTCTCGTTCTGGGTGAGGTGTAGTTGACTGTCTTGCCTGAAGGGTGGGTTAGTTTCACTGATTTGCCTTTGCAATCAAGGTAGGCATTCTGCATTGATAGCCAATCCATGCCAAGGATTACATCAATGTCTGAAGACTTGAGGGCTATGAGTGAAGCAAGGAATATTAAACCCTCAATTGCAATTTGATTACCATGGCTTACTCTATTAGTTTGCCATCTTGACCCTAGAGTTTTAATAATCATTGGGGTGGACAATTCAACAAAGGATAACTCATGACGAAGTGCATAACTTTCTGACATGAATGAATGAGATGCTCCTGGGTAGAAAAGGACAGAAGTAGGAACATAATTGACTGGGAGCGTACCAAGAATGACGTCAGTGGTGTCGTCAGTCTCTTCGGAGGCAATCTGATTCACACGTCCACGAGTGGCGGGAGGAGCGGGTTTGGTGGTGTAGACCTTCGGGGGTGGCTTGCCACGTCCATTGTTGTTACCTCCGGCACGGGGTGGAGCATTCTGATTCTGGAGCTGGTTCTGGGGACACTCGCGGGAGTAGTGGCCTGTCTGACCACACTTGTAGCAGGCTCTAAAGACAGTGCGTGGAGATGGGTTGTTCGGTGGAGCTGGGTGGAACGAAGCTGGTAGACGAGGCGCCACATAGGATGGCCTCGGTGGGTTGTTCTGGCGAAACGTGCAGTTGGGGATCCAGATCTTGCGCTTCTGAGAGCCTGAGCTAGATGAACCATCGTCTCTAGGGTGTTTGCGGAAGTCATTGGGGGTGTTCATATCCTCTGCCTTGATGGCCTTGTTGACAAGGACCTGGAAGGTGGCAAAGTCATGCAGGTTGAGCTCACGACGGATGATGGCTTCTCGCCCTTCGTTGGTTACCCCAAGTGGAAGGTGGAGATGTAGCGCAGCAGCAAGTTTCCCTCAGTGAAGATACCAAGGTTTGTCTCCAGTAGGACTCCAGAGATGATAAGTAGGTGTCAACGGCGCGACTGACGTGGACCTGCACGCAGACACAGATAACTTTGTTCCCAACGAAGTTCAGAGAGGTTGTCAATCTCTCCGGTCTTGCTGTTTACAAAGGGTAAAACACAAGGGATAAAGATAGAAAGTAAAAGCAATGAAGTAAAGATAGCGTGGAAACAGTAACAAGGATATGGACCGGGATACGTGATGTTCACTAGTGATGTCTCTCTCCCAAAAGACGATAAAACTGCTATGTGAGGTAAACAAATTACAGAAGGGCAATTGACAGGATTATGAACGCACCGCAATGCTAACTATGCTACCAAAGAAAGGAAGAGGTTCAAAAGCACAGGCAGTACGTCAAAATAAGTAGACCAAAATCCAACTGCATCTACTACTAATCATCCATCTTGAGATATCTATCCAGAACATCTCGCTGGTATTAAGTTGCGAGCCCCACCCAAAGTGTAAACCCAAAGCAACAGACAACTGCATTAAAAAGCACTTTGCGTAAAGTAAACAATCCTTGTAACCACGGTTACAAGCACCGTTGTTTTCCCCCTTGTGGCAACAACACATCCCCTAGACTCATGTTTCTGTCACTCAAGCGTGTCATCGGGGGGCATGAACCCACAATCGAGCACAACGTTCCCTCTTGGAGTCACTACCTACCACTTGGCCAAAGCAATAAACAACAACGGAGAACATGCAAGAATTACTTAGGAACAAAAATATAAGAGATAAAAACCAAATATATTACTCTATCACAATCTGAACATAATCTCATAATCCATCAGATCCCATCAAACTCAACATAGCAACAGCATAAATATTACAAAGGTGCCTCGATCATGTAGGGCAGCTCACGAGGTCTAAACAATGAAGATCAAAGAGGGGAGGAGAACATCACATAGCTACTGATCACGGACCCATGGTCCAAGGAAAACTACTCACGAGACATCCGGGGAGCATACATGGTGGAGAGGAGACTCCCGGAGGTCAATCCTCCCTCCGGCAGGGTGCCGGGAAGAGGTCTTCTGGTGCTCCCGATCTCGGAAGCGCGGCGGCGGTGGAACAGAGGCGAGTTTGCGAAATAGGGTTCTGTCTTCGGAGTTTCCCCGTGACGGAGAATAAATAGGCGAAGGGGCAGCCAGAGGTGGACCAGGGGCCCCAGGCGCCCCCCTGGCGCGACCAGGGGTGGGGCCGCGCGGGGTGTCCGCCTGGGCCCCCTGGCTCCCCTCTGGACCCTCCAGGGCTCTTCCCGAAGCTTCCTTCACGCTGATTTTTTATCTGAATTTTCCCGAATTTTTCTGGCACTTTTTATATGGGGGAAAACTGAAATAGAAAAACAGCAGAAAACAGGAACTGGCACTGGGGTGCACTGAGTTAATAGGTTAGTTCAAATATGATCAAAAGTATATGAAAGTGTATCTAGATCATAGCAATATCACACAGAACATGCATGGAGCAAGCAGAAATTATAGATACGTTTTGGACGTATCAACATCCCCAAGCTTAATTCCTGCTCGTCCTCGAGTAGGTAAATGATAACAGCATAATTTCTGTGGTGACATGCTAGCAACCATAAAAGAACTTTGAAAAGTAAAGCAATCAAGGTTAGAGATTCAATTCAAGTCATAACATGCAAGAGTCTATATTAGCTTTGAAACAAGTAACAAAAGAACATTAGGTGCAAGAGCTCTCGCTGTTCGTGACTCGAATGTCTCCAAATGGTGTTTGCGTGCAAGAAGGGGGATAGGGAATACGAGAAAAAAACTATTTTTGTGTTGAGAACTCAATCTACTAAAGTTTCACACTTGGTCTTCTTTGGAATCTTATCTTGACTCGTCCCCAGACCACTAGCCAGGTACAAGTCAATTTGATCCTCTCCTTTTTGATATTTTGAGCACTCATGCAATGGATGAGCGTAAGCACGAGAGTTGACACTTAGGATGGCAAAGAGAGAAGTACGGAGGAGGAAGACAAAAAGGATGAGAAAGGCTCACATCAATGAGGACAATCATAGGCAAGAGATGCCAAATGATAGATATGATGTGAGGAGTAGGGATTGCCAAGCAACGGATGCACATACGAGCTAAGAAGCTCTGCAAAGGAACTAGCGGGAGTGCACCTAACTTTCTTGCTCATGAACACCTAGAGCTCGTTTGAGGAGGCTCATCCTTGGAATATGCAAGCCAAGTTCTATAGTGTGAAGGTCCCCACATAGCTATATGCATAATGATCATCTCTATGGAGTACAAGGATATAAAGGGAGTACAAGTGTGGATCTCTCAAAAGGATAGTAGTGTTGCCCCTTTCTCTCTTTTTATTTCTTTTTCTCTTTTTTCTATTTTTTTGTATTTTTTTGGTGGCCTCAATGGCTCTTTCTATTTAACTCTCATTTTTCCTCTTTGGGATCTTTTAATTGTGTCCACTTTGGGATCTTTTCCTCACTTAAGGGCAACACTCTAATTTACAAGAAGGTAAAGGAGATCTTTCACACTTTACAAGGTACTCAAAATCATAAAGAAGATGTAAATAACATGATGTATGCAATGTATCTCGCTGCCAGTGTAGCAGGAACATGTGTGACATGAAGATCAAGTCAAGAAGAGGTGGATGTTGCATGGCAATATATCTCGGAAAGGCTATGGAAATGCCTAGATAGGTAGGTATGGTGGCTGTTTTGAGGAAAGATATAAGGAGGTTTATGATGACAGAGCATATCATGCCAAGGGTTTGGATGTACCGGCGAAGGTGGACACCAACTCTCGGAGTGAGAAGAAGGCAATGCACGAGACGGGAGAGGCTAGCAAAATATGGGAAGGTGGAAGTGTCAACTTTCAATACTTACATTAGTCCGAAGAACTCATGCACTTATTATCGGTAACTCTCAATCTAATTAGGAGGTTCACAAAGAGACAAGTACCCCGAGGAGGAGTGTATGGGGGTTTGGTTATCCTTGCGCATCCTCGACTCATGGTACGTCAGTGTTCTCTAATATTCGACTCCTCAGAAGGGTAGTGATTCATCTAGTAGCTAGAGTTCTCAACTAGTTTTGTAGGTTTTGAAACTAAAGACGGATTGCCCAAAATACGACACCTATCACTAATAGGAAATAGCTCTTGACACCAAAAGTTCAAACATTACTCACATCAATACCTCAAAACCATTGCAAGTTACTACTAGATGAAAATAGCAACCCCAATTACCTACTTTCAAGACAAGACACAACTCAGTGCAACAACCAACTCTCTTTAACAAGATGAACATGAAAAATACAAAGAGTTCCAGCAACAAACTAAACAAAAGCCAAGGCTCTTGCTAAAGACAAACTAAGACTAAAACTAAAAAAGGTAGTAGCTATGAAAAGATAAAGAACACACAACAGCAGAAAGATAAGCCGGAAAAATCCTATGATGTGTTCTAAATTTTGAAAGTGGAGCGTGCTTCTCTCCCACACAAAGTAATAAGGGATCTAACTTGTTATGAACAGCAAGCAAAGCTAAAAAAAACTAAAAACAAAACCTAAGAGCGAGACGCTCCAAGCATAGCACATAACGCATGAAGTGATAAAAATATAGTGAGACGAAGGACGAACTGATGATTGTTGATGGAGAAGGGGATGCACGGGGGCATCCCCAAGCTTAGACGCTTGAGTCTCCTTGAATATTTGTTGGGGATGCATGGGGGCATCCCCAAGCTTGAGCGCTTGACACTCCTGGATCTTCTTTCATCATCTTCCATCGCACACTTGAAAACTCCCTTCATACATAACTCATCATAAGCTGATTGGAGATGTTAGTACCCTTAATAAATAATTTTTCCCACTGGATATAAAGATAATCTTGAAGAGCTACTGTTTCTCAAGAGTGCCAAAAAGTTTTTGCAAAGAAAAAGCAAGCTTAAGGTTTGCAAAAGTAAGGAGAGACAAAACGTGGCAGAATCTGTGAAAAACAGAACAGAAGGTAGTAAAGAATTTTTTAGGGGCACTTCTGCAACTCAAATAAAAAAACTCAGAACATACGGAAGTTTCTTAATTGTATAGAGCATACTGTGTAAAAATTTCAGCTCAAAAAGATGAACTGGGATTGTTATGGAATTTTTCTGGTCACGAGGACAGAATCTGTTTTCTGGACAGCATGTCACAACTTTTACTTCCCTTGCCGTAAGAGGCTATAACTTGGCACAAAGTTGAAAAATAAAGATACAATGATGTTGCTACAGTAGTAACAATCATCAAGACACAACAAAAGCAAAAAGAAAAAAAACCTAAATTCGTTGCGGGCTTCCTCCCGAAAGCGCTTTCTTTTATGCCTTTAAGCTAGGCATGAAGCAAAAGAAGAATCAAGTTTTATCAAGAGAAAGAGAATAACTAGCCCGTGTAACGGACTCAAAAGGCAAATTGATTTTATTTCTAGGGAAGTGTTCCATCCCCTTTTTGAATGGGAATTGGAATTTTATATTCCCCTCTTTCATGTCAATAACCGCACCAACGGAGCGAAGAAAAGGACGTCCCAAAATAATTGGACACAAAGGTTCACAATCTATATCCATAACAATAAAATCAACGGGAACATAGTTGTCATTGACAATGATAAGAAGATCGTCGATCTTACCCAAAGGTTTCTTTCCAGAAGAATCAACAAGACGAACACCAAAAGAACAAGGCTCAAAGGGCTTCAAATCAAACATATCAAATATTCTTTTGGGCATAACGGAGGTACTAGCTCCAACATCACATAAAGCATAGCAAGAGAAGTTATTTAATTTCATTTTGATCATAGATTCCCAACTATCATCTAGCTTCCTAGGTACGGAGTCTTCTACTCTAAGCTTCTCCTCCCTAGCTTTGACGAGAGCATTTGTGATATGCTCCGTGAAGGAAAGATTAAGTGTGCTAGTGTGGGGGTCTCTAGACATTTTGTGTATCAAACTGATAACTTCTGAGAGGGTACAACTATCAAAATCAATATTACTACTATCAAAGGTGGTAGTAGTGTCATCTAGGATCACTTGTTTGAAACCCTCTATGTTCATAGGAGTTTCTTTATCTACGGTTGAGGTATTAGCATCACCATTAATAGGTCCAACGGGACTAGGAGTGCATTGGGTGCTAATAGTTTGAGTGTCCTCAACAATTTGGATAGTGGCAACTGTGTGGTGTGTAGGAAGGCTCTTAATTCTATCCTCTTCCTCTTTTTCTCTAGCCCATCTCTCTTTAAGTTTAGCCATCATCCTAATATTTTCATTAATTTGTAATTGATAGCATTAATAGGAGTGGCCTTATTCTCCTCAAGGGGAGAGGTTCTAATTTTAAGCATCTCAATATCAAGGGCTAAGCTTTCTACCTTCAACGAGAGATTATCTATTTTACCTAATTTCTCTTCTACATTCTTGTTGAAGGATTTTTGGGTAGTGATAAAGTCTCTAAGCATGATTTCTAATTCAGAAGAGGGGTTCTTGTTGCTAGGGTAAGTGTTGTTGTTCCCATAGTTGGATGGAAACGGTCTAGGATTGCTAGCAAAATTTCCCCTATAAGCATTGTTGTTGAAGTTGTTTCTAGCAATAAAATTCACATCTACTTGTTCTTGAGCAACCAAAGAATTCAAAGGAACATCATGAGGATCAATAGAGGGTTGCTTGGTAAGTAGAGACATAATTAAGTCAACTTTTTCATTGAGGGAGGTAATTTCCTCGACAGAATTTACCTTCCTACCTGTTGGAGCGCGTTCGGTGTGCCATTGGGAATAATTGGTCATCATTTCATCGAGAAGCTTCGTGGCAGCACCAAGTGTAGTTGACATAAAGGTTCCTCCCGCGGCCGAATCTAACAGGTTTCGCAAGGTAAAGTTCAAGCCTGCATAAAAAGTCTGGATAACCATCCAAGTAGTCAAACCATGTGTAGGGAATTTCTTAACAAGAGATTTCATTCGTTCCCGAGCTTGGGAAACGTGTTCATTATCCAATTGCTTAAAATTCATAATATTACTCCTCAATTGGATAATCTTAGCAGGTGGGTAGTACTTCTCTATAAAAGCATCTTTGCACTTATCCCAAGAATCTATGCTATTCCTAGGCAAAGATTGAAACCAGATTTTAGCATCTCCCCTTAAAGAGAAGGGAAAGAGCTTGAGCTTAACAACATCACCTTCTACTTCTTTGTACTTTTGCATATCACATAATTCAACAAAATTATTCAAGTGTAAAGCTGCATCATCTCCACCACCAGAGAATTGATCTCTCATAACAAGGTTTAGCAAAGCAGGTTTAATTTCATAAGAGGTAGCTAAAGTGGCAGGTGTGGCAATGGGAATGCAGATAAAGTCTTGGTTGTTGTGACTAGTGAAGTCACACAACTTGGTATTTTCAGTGGAACCCATAGTGGCAGCAAGTGTGGCAGATTTTTCTGTAATTTTTGATAAAAGACACAAAGATAAAAATTGAAAGATAAACTAACAAGACTAAAAAAACAAAGGTAAAGGGTAGTGTGCAACTCCCTATCTAGCACTCGGAGTCCCCGGCAATGGCACCAGAAATTCGCTTGATGGCTTCTCGCCCTTCGTTGGTTACCCCAAGTGGAAGGTGGAGATGTAGCGCAACAGCAAGTTTTCCTCGGTGAAGATACCAAGGTTTGTCTCCAGTAGGACTCCAGAGATGATAAGTAGGTGTCAGCGGCGCGACTGACGTGGACCTGCACACAGACACAGATAACTTTGTTCCCAACGAAGTTCAGAGAGGTTGTCAATCTCTCCGGTCTTGTTGTTTACAAAGGGTAAAACACAAGGGATAAAGATAGCAAGTAAAAGCAATGAAGTAAAGATAGCGTGGAAACAGTATTAAGGATATGGACCGGGATATGTGATGTTCACTAGTGATGTGTCTCTCCCAAAAGACGATAAAACTGCTATGCGAGGTAAACAAATTACAGAAGGGCAATTGACAGGATTATGAACGCACCGCAATGCTAACTATGCTACAAAAGAAAGGAAGAGGTTCAAAAGCACAGGCTGTACGCCACAATAAGTAGACCGAAATCCAACTGCATCTTCTAATAATCATCCACCTTGAGATATCTATCCAGAACATCTCGCTGGTATTAAGTTGCGAGCCCCACCCAAAGTGTAAACCCAAAGCAACAGACAACTGCATTAAAAAGCACTTTGCGTAAAATAAACAATCCTTGTAACCACGGTTACAAGCACCGTTGTTTTCCCCCTTGTGGCAACAACACATCCCCTAGACTCATGTTTCTGTCACTCAAGCGTGTCATCGGGGGGCATGAACCCAAAATCGAGCACAACGTTCCCTCTTGGAGTCACTACCTACTACTTGGCCAAAGCAATAAACAGCAATCGAGAACATGCAAGAATTACTTAGGAACAAAAATATAAGAGATAAAAACCAAATATATTACTCTATCACAATCTGAACATAATCTCATAATCCATCAGATCCCATCAAACTCAGCATAGCAACAGCAGAAATATTACAAAGGTGCCTCGATCATGTAGGGAAGCTCACGAGGTCTAAACAATGAAGATCAAAGAGGGGAGGAGAACATCACATAGCTACTGATCACGGACCCATGGTCCAAGGAAAACTACTGACGAGACATCCGGGGAGCATCCATGGTGGAGAGGAGACTCTCGGAGGTCAATCCTCCCTCCGGCAGGGTGCCGGGAAGAGGTCTTCTGGTGCTCCCGATCTCGGAAGCGCGGCGGCGGCGGAACAGATGCGAGTTTGCGAAATAGGGTTCTGTCTTCGGAGTTTCCCCGTGACGGAGAATAAATAGGCGAAGGGGGGCAGCCAGAGGTGGACCAGGGGCCCCAGGCGTCCCCCTGGCGCGGCCAGGGGTGGGGCCGCGCCGGGTGGCCGCCTGGGCCCCCCTGGCTCTTCTCTGGCCTCTCCAGGGCTCTTCGCGAAGCTTCCTTCACTCTGATTTTTTATCTGAATTTTCCCAAATTTTTCTGGCACTTTTTATATGGGGGAACACTGAAATAGAAAAACAACAGAAAACAGGAACTGGCACTGGGGTGCACTGAGTTAATAGGTTAGTCCAAATATGATCAAAAGTATATGAAAGTGTATCTAGATCATAGCAATATCACACAAAACATGCATGGAGCAAGCACAAATTATAGATACGTTTTGGACGTATCAACATCCCCAAGCTTAATTCCTGCTCGTCCTCGAGTAGGTAAATGATAACAGCATAATTTCTGTGGTGACATGCTAGCAACCATAAAAGAACTTTGAAAAGTAAAGCAATCAAGGTTAGAGATTCAATTCAAGTCATAACATGCAAGAGTCTATATTAGCATTGAAACAAGTAACAAAAGAACATTAGGTGCAAGAGCTCTCGTTGTCCGTGACTCGAATGTCTCCAAATGGTGTTTGCGTGCAAGAAGGGGGATAGGGAATATGAGAAAAAAAGTATTTTTGTGTTGAGAACTCAATCTACTAAAGTTTCAGACTTGGTCTTCTTTGGAATCTTATCTTGACTCGTCCCCAGACCACTAGCTAGGTACAAGTCAATTTGATCCACTCCTTTTTGATATTTTGAGAACTCATGCAATGGATGAGCGTAAGCACGAGAGTTGAAACTTAGGATGGCAAAGAGAGAAGTACGGAGGGGGAAGAGAAAAAGTATGAGAAAGGCTCACATCAAAGAGGACAATCATACGCAAGAGATGCCTAATGATAGATATGATGTGAGGAGTAGGGATTGCCATGCAACGGATGCACATACGAGCTAATAAGCTCTCCAAAGGAACTAGTGGGGGTGCATCTAACTTGCTTGCTCATGAAGACCTAGAGCTCGCTTGAGGAGGCTCATCCTTGGAATATGCAAGCCAAGTTCTATAGTGTGAAGGTCCCCACATAGCTATATGCATAATGATCATCTCTATGGAGTACAAGGATATAAAGGTAGTACTAGTGTGGATCTCTCAAAAGGATAGTAGTGTTGCCCCTTTCTCTATTTTTATTTCTTTTTCTCTTTTTTCTATTTTTTTGTATTTTTTTGTGGCCTCAATGGCTCTTTCTATTTAACTCTCATTTGTCCTCTTTGGGATCTTTTAATTGTGTCCACTTTGGGATCTTTTCCTCACTTAAGGGCAACACTCTAATTTACAAGAAGGTAAAGGAGATCTTTCACACTTTACAAGGTACTCAAAATCATAAAGAAGATGTAACTAACAAGATGTATGCAATGTATGTCGATGCCAGTGTATCAGGAACATGTATGACATGAAGATCAAGTCAAGAAGAGGTGGATGTTGCATGGCAATATATCTCGGAAAGGCTATGGAAATGCCTTGATAGGTAGGTCTGGTGGCTGTTTTGAGGAAAGATATAAGGAGGTTTATGATGACAGAGCGTATCATGCCAAGGGTTTGGATGTACCGGCGAAGGTGGACACCAACTCTCGGAGTGAGAAGAAGGCAATGCACGGGACGGGAGAGGCTAGCAAAATATGGGAAGGTGGAAGTGTCAACTTTCAATACTTACATTAGTCCGAAGAACTCATGCACTTATTATCGGTAACTCTCAATCTAATAATGAGGTTCACAAAGAGACAAGTACCCCGAGGTGGAGTGTATGTGGGTTTGGTTATCCTTGCGCATCCTCGACTCATGGTACGTGAGTGTTCTCTAATATTCGACTCCTCAGAAGAGTAGTGATTCATCTAGTAGCTAGAGTTCTCAACTAGTTTTGGAGGTTTTGAAAATAAACACGGATTGCCCGAAATACGACACCTATCACTAATAGGCAAGAGATCTTGACACCAAAAGTTCAAACATTACTCACATCAATACCTCAAAACCATTGCAAGTTACTACTAGAAGAAAATAGCAACCCCAATTACCTACTTTGAAGACAAGACACAACTCAGTGCAACAACCAACTCTCTTTAACAAGATGAACATGAAAACTAAAAAGAGTTCCAGCAACAAACTAAAAAAAAGCCAAGTCTCTTGCTAAAGACAAACTAAGACTAAAACTAAACAAGGTAGTAGCTATGAAAAGATAAAGAACTCACAACAGCAGAAAGATAAGCATGAAAAATCCTATGATGTGTTCTAAATTTTGAAAGTGGAGCGTGTTTCTCTCCCACACAAAGTAAGAAGGGATCTAACTTGTTATGAACAGCAAGCAAATCTAAATAAAAATAAAAACAAAACCTAAGAGCGAGACGCTCCAAGCATAGCACATAACGCATGAAGTGATAAAAATATAGTGAGACGAAGGAAGAACTGATGATTGTTGATGGAGAAGGGGATGCACGGGGGCATCCCCAAGCTTAGAAGCTTGAGTCTCCTTGAATATTTGTTGGGGATGCATGGGGGCATCCCCAAGCTTGAGCGCTTGACACTCCTGGATCTTCTTTCATCATCTTCCATCGCACACTTGAAAACTCCCTTCATACATAACTCATCATAAGCTGATTGGAGAGGTTAGTACCCTTAATAAATAATTTTTCCCACTGGATATAAAGATAATCTTGAAGAGCTACTGTTTCTCAAGAGTGCCAAAAAGTTTTTGCAAAGAAAAAGCAAGCTTAAGGTTTGCAAAAGTAAGGAGAGACAAAACGTGGCAGAATCTGTGTAAAACAGAACAACAGGTAGTAAAGAATTTTTTAGGGGCACTTCTACAACTCAAATAAAAAAACTCAGAACATACGGAAGTTTCGTAATTGTATAGAAAATACTGTGTCAAAAGTTCAGCTCAAAAAGATGAACTGGGATTTTTCTGGAATTTTTCTGGTCACGAGGACAGAATCTGTTTTCTGGACAGCATGTCACAACTTTTACTTCCCTTGCCGTAAGAGGCTATAACTTGGCACAAAGTTGAAAAATAAAGATACAATGATGTTGCTACAGTAGTAACAATCATCAAGAAACAAAAAAAGCAAAAAGAAAAAAACCTAAATTCGTTGCGGGCTGCCTCCCGAAAGCGCTTTCTTTTAGGCCTTTAAGCTAGGCATGAAGCAAAAGAAGAATCAAGTTTTATCAAGAGAAAGAGAATAACTAGCCCGTGTAACGGACTCAAAAGGCAACTTGATTTTATTTCTAGGGAAGTGTTCCATCCCCTTTTTGAATGGGAATTGGAATTTTATATTCCCCTCTTTCATGTCAATAACCGCACCAACGGTGCGAAGAAAAGGACGTCCAAAAATAATTGGACACAAAGGTTCACACTCTATATCCATAACAATAAAATCAACGGGAACATATTTGTCATTGACAATGATAAGAACATCGTCGATCTTCCCCAAAGGTTTCTTTACAGAAGAATCAACAAGACGAACACCAAAAGAACAAGGCTCAAAGGGCTTCAAATCAAACATATCAAATATTCTTTTGGGCATAACGGAGGTACTAGCTCCAACATCACATAAAGCATAGCAAGAGAAGTTATTTAATTTAATTTTGATCATAGGATCCCAACCATCATCTAGCTTCCTAGGTACGGAGGCTTCTACTCTAAGCTTCTCCTCCCTAGCTTTGATGAGAGCATTTGTGATATGCTCCGTGAAGGCAAGATTAAGTGTGCTAGTGTGGGGGTCTCTAGACATTTTGTGTAGCAAACTGATAACTTCTGAGAGGGTACAACTATCAAAATCAATATCACTACTATCAAAGGTGGTAGTAGTGTCATCTAGGCTCACTTGTTTGAAACCCTCTATGTTCATAGGAGTTTCTTTATCTACGGTTGAAGTATTAGCATCACCATTAATATTTCCAACGGGACTAGGAGTGAATTGGGTGCTAATAGTTTGACTGTCCTCAACAATTTGGATAGTGGCAACTGTGTGGTGTGTAGGAAGGCTCTTAATTCTACCCTCTTCCTCTTTTTCTCTAGCCCATCTATCTTTAAGTTTAGCCATCATCCTAATATTTTCATTAATTTGTAATTGGATAGCATTAATAGGAGTGGCCTTATTCTCCTCAAGGGGAGAGGTTCTAATTTTAAGCATCTCAATATCAAGGGCTAAGCTTTCTACCTTCAAAGAGAGATTATCTATTTTAGCTAATCTCTCTTCTACATTTTTGTTGAAGGCTTTTTGGGTAGTGATAAAGTCTCTAAGCATGCTTTCTAATTCAGAAGAGGGGTTCTTGTTGCTAGGGTAAGTGTTGTTGTTCCCATAGTTGGATGGAAACGGTCTAGGATTGCTAGCAAAATTTCCCCTATAAGCATTGTTGTTGAAGTTGTTTCTAGCAATAAAATTCACATCTACTTGTTCTTGAGCAACCAAAGAATTCAAAGGAACATCATGAGGATCAATAGAGGGTTGCTTGGTAAGTAGAGACATAATTAAGTCAACTTTTTCATTGAGGGAGGTAATTTCCTCGACAGAATTTACCTTCCTACCTGTTGGAGCGCGTTCGGTGTGCCATTGGGAATAATTGGTCATCATTTCATCGAGAAGCTTCGTGGCAGCACCAAGTGTAGTTGACATAAAGGTTCCTCCCGTGGCCGAATCTAACAGGTTCCGCGAGGTAAAGTTCAAGCCTGCATAAAAAGTCTGGATAACCATCCAAGTAGTCAAACCATGTGTAGGGCATTTCTTAACAAGATATTTCATTCGTTCCCAAGCTTGGGCAACGTGTTCATTATCCAATTGCTTAAAATTCATAATATTACTCCTCAATTGGATAATCTTAGCTAGTGGGTAGTACTTTCCTATAAAATCATCTTTGCACTTATCCCAAGAATCTATGCTATTCCTAGGCAAAGATTGAAACCAGATTTTAGCATCTCCCCTTAAATAGAAGGGAAAGAGCATGAGCTTAACAACATCACATTCTACTTCTTTGTACTTATGCATATCACATAATTCAACAAAATTATTCAAGTGTAAAGCAGCATCATCTCCAGCACCAGAGAATTGATCTCTCATAACAAGGTTTAGCAAAGCAGGTTTAATTTCATAAGAGGTAGCTGAAGTGGCAGGTGTGGCATTGGGAGTCTAGATAAAGCCTTGTTTGTTGTGACTAGTGAAGTCACAAAACTTGGTATTTTCAGTGGAACCCATAGTGGCAGCAAGTGTGGCAGATTTTTTTTGTAATTTTTGATAAAAGACACAAAGATAAAAACTGAAAGATAAACTAACAAGACTAAAAAAACAAAGGTAAAGGGTAGTGTGCAACTCCCCTATCTTAGCACTCGGAGTCCCCGGCAACGGCACCAGAAATTCGCTTGATGGCTTCTCGCCCTTCGTTGGTTACCCCAAGTGGAAGGTGGAGATGTAGCGTAACAGCAAGTTTCCCTCGGTGATGATACCAAGGTTTGTCTCCAGTAGGACTCCAGAGATGATAAGTAGGTGTCAGCGGCGTGACTGACGTGGACCTGCACACAGACACAGATAACTTTGTTCCCAACGAAGTTCAGAGAGGTTGTCAATCTCTCCGGTCTTGTTGTTTACAAAGGGTAAAACACAAGGGATAAAGATAGCAAGTAAAAGCAATGAAGTAAAGATAGCGTGGAAACAGTAATAAGGATATGGACCGGGATACGTGATGTTCACTAGTGATGTCTCTCTCCCAAAAGACGATAAAACTGCTATACGAGGTAAACAAATTACAGAAGGGCAATTGACAGGATTATGAACGCACCGCAATGCTAACTATGCTACAAAAGAAAGGAAGAGGTTCAAAAGCACAGGCAGTACGCCAAAATAAGTAGACCGAAATCCAACTGCATCTACTACTAATCATCCACCTTGAGATATCTATCTAGAACATCTCGCTGGTATTAAGTTGCGAGCCCCACCCAAAGTGTAAACCCACAGCAACAGACAACTGCATTAAAAAGCACTTTGCGTAAAATAAACAATCCTTGTAACCACGGTTACAAGCACCGTTGTTTTCCCCCTTGTTGCAACAGCACATCCCCTAGACTCATGTTTCTGTCACTCAAGCGTGTCATCGGGGGGCATGAACCCACAATCGAGCACAACGTTCCCTCTTGGAGTCACTACCTACTACTTGGCCAAAGCAATAAACAGCAATCGAGAACATGCAAGAATTACTTAGGAACAAAAATATAAGAGATAAAAACCAAATATATTACTCTATCACAATCTGAACATAATCTCATAATCCATCAGATCCCATCAAACTCAGCATAGCAACAGCAGAAATATTACAAAGGTGCCTCGATCATGTAGGGCAGCTCACGAGGTCTAAACAATGAAGATCAAAGAGGGGAGGAGAACATCACATAGCTACTGATCACGGACCCATGGTCCAAGGAAAACTACTCACGAGACATCCGGGGAGCATCCATGGTGGAGAGGAGACTCCCGGAGGTCAATCCTCCCTCCGGCAGGGTGCCGGGAAGAGGTCTTCTGGTGCTCCCGATCTCGGAAGCGCGGCGGCGGCGGAACAGAGGCGAGTTTGCGAAATAGGGTTCTGTCTTCGGAGTTTCCCCGTGACGGAGAATAAATAGGCGAAGGGGGCATCCAGAGGTGGACCAGGGGCCCCAGGCAAGGGGTGGGGCCGTGCCGGGTGGCCGCCTGGGCCCCCCTGGCTCCCCTCAGGCCCCTCCAGGGCTCTTCGTGAAGCATCCTTCACGCCGATTTTTTATCTGAATTTTCCCGAATTTTTCTGGCACTTTTTATATGGGGGAAAACTGAAATAGAGAAACACTGGGGTGCACTGAGTTAATAGGTTAGTCCAAATATGATCAAAATTATATGAAAGTGTATCTAGATCATAGCAATATCACAGAAAACATGCATGGAGCAAGAAGAAATTATAGATACGTTTTGGACGTATCAACGGAGTCCAGAATTGATTCCACGACGGAACCTCTCTTGCTTCTTGGAGTCGGTGGAGACCTCTTCAGTAGCTTAACGAGCCAGTCGGTTGAACTCACGGCTAAACTCGTCAACAGTCCTTCTACCTTGGGTGAGGTTGCAGAACTCCTCATGCTTGCGGTCCATAAGACCCTTTGGGATGTGGTGCTCACGGAATGAAGTGCAGAACTCATCCCAAGTGGTGGGCGGTCCAACGGGACGCATGTTCAGGAAATTCTCCGACCAAGAGCTAGCTGCACCCTCGAGGTGGTAAGTGGCATAGCTGACCCTGTCACAAGATGTAACATGGCCTGCTTGGAGCCTCCTCTTGATGCTGCAAAGCCAGTCATCAGCGTCAAGGGGCTCGGTGGAGTAGCTGAAAACCGGGGGATGAAGCCAAATGAAGTCATTCAAAGAAACCAACTCGTTGCGCTGCTGAGTGGTGTTGCGGGCAATGACCTTCAGCAACTGGTGAGAGTCTCGGCGGTTCCTCTCAACCTCCATCAGAACCTGAGCCATCGTGGGTGGGGGTGGACGATTTCCTTCCTCCGGATCATTCCCACGACCATGGGCACGACCAAGCTGGCCACGGGTTCCTTGAGACATCCTGAAGGTGAAAACCAAAGTCAAACAGAGTTGATTGGAAGAGTCTAAACAAGGTATTGAAGGTATTGGAAGAATCACAGAGCAAAGGAAGTAATCATCTTGACAACATGGTGATAAAAGCATACAAGCCATATATTCACAAGCTGTCATACAAACCATACATCATTTTAGTACAAGCTCCAAGCTAATACAAACGTGATGAAGATGATACATCCTTCAGAGGCACTCTGACTTCCTATACATTATTTATCTAAGCCTCTGGAACTTAGAACACCTTGCGTACAATATACTAAGATACTACTACATCCTCACTAAAGCAAGACCACAAGCGGTCTCACTCATCTCCATCTCCATAGTAGTTCTCGTAAAAGTTACCCGCGTAACCCGGTAGCTGAAGGTGACCATCGGAAAACACGGAGGCCTGTGGACCCTGATATCCATTTGGGCAAGGATGGGGCCTAGGTCCAGCGTAGGGTGGAAGCAGAGGACCACGGGGTGGAAAAATGCCTCCAATCTTGGGCCAAGAAACTCGAGAAGGCATCTGTGTCCTGGCTGGGTAGATAGCATCATACTCCACTGATCCAACACTCACAAAAGGAGCCAGGAGTGTAATTGCTCGATACAGTCGGACATGGGTGGCGTGAAGCTCAAAACGAAGGGCACGTGCATAACGATATCTATCACAAGCGTGCCGAGCAGTGATCTGAAGAAAAGTATCCTCCAGGGAGTGATCTGTGTACAATCCGGTGTAATATCCCTCTTCTCCTGGAAGTGCAGCAGGGATATAGCGGAAAGGTGATCCTGCAAGCAGTGCATGCTCCTCTCTCAGCAGGGTAATACATGAGTATGCAGCATCCTGCACAGCCATGTTCTCGGTGACACCAATGCCATGTCCAAAAAGGACAGGCTGAGAGACTCCAATGTGGTGCGGGTAGATCCGGACAGTGCAGTGGAACTGAGTCTGGTTGAAGTCAAGGAACTGCTCCTCAACGGTGTACTCATGATACCATCGATAGCCAATGAAGGACATCATCTCGGTGAGCATGTGATACGTCTCAAACGTATCTACTTTTCCAAACACTTTTGCTATTGTTTTTCCCTCATTCTTGCATGATTTGGACGAAACTAACCCGGACTAACGCTGTTTTCAGCAGAGCTGCCTGTATGGTTTTATTGTGTGCAGGAAAATGGATTTTTAGGTATCTCAGAAAATTCCGGGAAAATTCACAGAAAATCCACGCACCAGAAGCTTCCACCAGCCAGACGTGGGGCCAGAGGGGGGCCACAGGGGACCAAGGCACCTGGCTGGCGCGGCCCCACACCTGGCCTCGCCAGGGGGCCGCCTGGGAGGCCTCTACCTAGACTCCTATTTATTCTCGTGACCGGAAAACCCCAGAACAGAAGTCACTTTTCCAGTTTCCGTCGCGGAGCCGCCGCCACCCTCTGTTCTTCTTCGGGAGGGCTAATCTGGAGGCTGATTTGGCCTCCGAAGAGGGGAGATCGTCGCCATCGTCATCACCATCACCAATCCATCCCTCCTCCATGACTTCTCTTCACATGTGTGAGTAATTCCCTGCTGTAGGAAAAGGGGATGGTAGGGATTGGATGAGTTTGATCATGTATGTCAGAACCCTCTGTTAGGTAATGTGCTAGGATCAAGTAACCTTGCATCATGTCAAATTTTCAAAGGAAATCAACTTCAAAATCCAAATGGAAGAAGGAACACCCCCCAGATGAATTAATTCAAAAGGCCAGATAAAAATATTTTCCAAAAATTCATGTTAGATTTTTGAAAAGTCTTATAAATGAGTGTGATCACATATCAAGTGATGTGGGACCCACCCCATGCTCATAGATTTTTCAAATATTCAAACAGTGCCTTGGAATTAAAGAAATACCCCTATTTGATTTAAGATTCAAATTATTTGAATTTTAAAAATGTTGACACTTTATGAGTGGCTAGTCTATATTATTATGAGGCCACATAAAAATTTTCAGCATTTAATAAAATGTTTAGCTATTTATTTTAGCTAAACAGAACAAATGTCAGAAAAGAAAATTAGAAAAGAAATCAGAAAACCTTACCTGGCGCCCAGGCGAAGCAGGCCCACCCCAGCCCAGCCGGCCCACAGGCGCAGGGGCGTCTTCTTCCCCCTCCCGCGCCTCCAAGCTGCTAAGTGGAATGCCATCGAGCTAGCCGGGGACGCCACGTCGCCGTCGAGGAGCTTCCAGGCCTCCCCGTGGCCTCTTCTCGCACCTGGAGACTCCCCACAGCCTCCGCAGTCCATTCCCCCCCCCCCCTCCAGAGCTTCCTCCTCCTCCTCCCGTGCTCGAATCCGTCCCCGCCCAAAGCCTCACCGGAGCGCCGTCGAGCCCCCGCGTGGCCACCGTGCCCTAGAGCTCAAGCCAGCAAGTCCACCGTGATCCTCGTCCTCGACTTCGACGACTAGAAGTAGGAGACGCATCAATTCGGGCCAGACGAGACGCAAACTTCACCGAGAACTCGCCGGACCCGCGAGCTCGCCGTCGTCGATTCGTCGCCGTTGAAGCCTCCCCGAGCTTGCTGTTGCTTCTGTTCGATCCGCGGTGAGCTTCTGAGTTTTTCCCCCAAGCTCCTAGCACCCCGTATCCCCTCTAGCCAAATCCACCATGAGAACCGAGCTCGTCGCCGCCATGGTTGAGCTAGAGCTCGCCCTCGTGCTCCTCGCGACACCCCAGTGCGCGCGTTTGACTCGTGGGTGTTCCAGCTTTCGAACGCACACGAGCTCAGCCCAATCCGTGCCCCCTAGCCTCGACTACGACCTCGCCGGTTCTCTGTTTCCGCCGGAGTCGTCGCCGTCGTCGCTCCCGACCACCCCGTGACCCCCTGTTGCCTCCAGAAGATGCGGAAGACGATGCTGAGCAAGATGGTGTCCTCCCCGTGGCCTCCCGTGGCCCCTAGGCCATTCCGGCGAGTGCGCCGCCGTGGCCAGGCCACCGGCGTCAAGCCGCCGGTGGGTTAGCCCTTAAGCACTCGGCTAATGACCCCCTGGGTCACTGACCAGTGGGCCCAGTGGCTTAATTAAGCCACTGGATTAATTTAACCCACGGGTTAAATTAACCCAGTCACTGACACCCTGGACCCACATGTCAGCTGACGCAATAAATCATTTTATGAATTTCCAGAAAATCAAAATGAATTAAAAGAATTCCAGAAAATACCCCAAACTTTGGAAATTCATAGAAAATTCATATTAACTCCAAATTGGACAAATAATATATGAAAAATGATCAGGAGAAAATTATCTTTCCAAATATGCAACTTTCAACTATGTTGGAGTTGATTTTAAAATGGGACCAGTAGCATATGTCATTTGCTTTGTTTGAAATTAATTCAAATTCAAACCAAATGATTTGGCAACTTGGACCATGGAATTATGCTATATTTCCACCACACATCAGAGGCATATCTTATACAATTGAAGTTGATTCAAAATGATCAAACCATGTCACATGTACCTTGGTTAAATGTTGAATTCAAATGTGGAGTTTGAATTTGCAGTTCAAATGCAATATACTCCTTTTAAATGGAATGCTCAACACATCAGTACCTTGAACATCACCATTATGATCTTATTCATGTGATTGTGCATTGTACATTATGTTGATCCTATGATTGTCATGTTGCTGATAGAAGTGGATCCGGAATCCGAGATCACCCCCTTCGTTGAAGACCTCGTGACCGAACGTCGTCAGCAAGGCAAGCAAACCCCCATTGATCATGTCGATAAAATCCCACTTCCCTCTCATGTCTCGCTTATCCATTGTTTAGGATGATCACCATGATAACGTTTCTACCGCATAGTTGAACCCATATCCTTTGCATGACCTATCATCTTGTCACAGTAGTAAGCAAACCACAATCCTAGCAGATGTAGGAGTTGGTTGATATCATGTGACCCCTGCAACTGTTACTGCTTATTGCATGCTTAGTGGTACAATGAGGTTGCTTATGATGTGAGTCGGGATGATGATAAACATGGTGTTGATGAAAGTGAAATGTGTTGGTGAATCCACCCTAATACAAGGTGAACGATGAGAGGCTGTGTAGGAGTACACGGTGGGTTGTCTCGTTGAACACCGCCCTAATACGAGTTCTTGTGTGGTGATCCAAGATGAAGAGTACAACCACACATTGGGCTCACTGACCCCTCTCGGCTTACTAACTCATCCCCTTCGATGTCCAGATGTCGCAGTAGTTCGGATTTCTGTAGGTATTGTGGCCTGGTAGCCAAGTGAGAGAACGGCTCATCCGAGACCGGCTTTCGCACCACGCACACATCGTCTGGGTCCACTTCGGTACACCGGCCGGGTTCACGATAGTGGCAGACAACCCAGATAGGCGGCTTTCATGGACTAGATCGGCTACGAGGTAACGGTAGTGGTGGCATCCTCGCTGTCATCTCTTGAACGGTGACACGCAAAAGGCGGTAACTGATGGCACGTGTGTGTAGCGGTACACCCCTGCAGGGTTAACAAAACTATTCGAATAGCCGCGTCCGCAGTTATGGACTACTTGGAAAGCTTAGCTTGATTATTAGATAACTTGAACCGGATACTTCTAAAACACACCAAGATAAGTGTGAGTGCTATGGCATGCTTTCTCGTGGGGAAGTCGAGGAAGGCACCATAGTGGTGTATTGGTTGGAGAAAGTAGTGGACTCGTGTACGCTTCTTACCTCAAAGTCTGGTATTCGTAGTTCAGGATTAGCCAAGTCAAAGCTGGCACTTCTGCAAGTGAAACCCCACCTCCTTTTACCTTGATATATATGCATGAGTAGTATAGCTCCTATGTAAGTCTTGCTGAGTACGATTTTGTACTCACGTTTGCTTAATCTATGTTTTAGATGAACCCACCGACCCCGTTGGTGACTTCTACCTGAAGCTCGAAGAATGAAGACTCAGACCAAGACCAAGCTAGTGTAGTCCCAGTCAGACGACTGGTTCCCTCGTGGAGGGCTTGTTTTTAGATAAGGCTTCTCTAAGCCATTTGTTAAACTTGTCTATACTCAGACCTACTTGCTTCCGCTTGTTTGTTGTAATGTTGGATCACCTGCTTGTGATCTCTGTGTGCACTCTGTAAGAGTTATTAATAAAGAGATATACTTTGTAGAGAATTGCAATGATACCTGCTGTTCATACGAGGCATGTGTGCTGCGTGTATGTTTATAACATGCATGTCTTAGTATGGGTTTTCGAGACCTTAGTTGTGATCTGGCTGGCGGTCTTTTATACACCAAGTGGCCCTTAGATGTGCGCAGCTTGGGGCATCGCGATGCGATTGTACGAGACTCTGTCTCGTGCACACTTTGATGTATGATCGAGCCCGCCCTAGACCCCGACTAAGTGATCGGGCTGGAGTAAGTCTATGTAAGGGTTATAATACAATCGATAGTATGGTTGAGGCGACTTGTCTATGAGTATGGGAGTTCACCACCCATATCATTTAGACTAGTGTGCGGACGATGAGGACCCATTTCAGTTGATCATCCGGCCTGGATGGGATGCCCCCCACGTTCGATGCTTTCCGAGAACGTTCTGTGCTTGGCCTTGTCTGCTTAGACAAGTGGGTACGGTTCTCGGCTCTCCATATGATTGTGTTGTAGCGAGGCTTGCATACGCTAACCCCGGGTCCCGACAATGTAATAGTTCGTCAGATTGTTAGGGGCATGTTGCCTATCATCTACTTTGGTGTTTATCTTCTTTGCTTCAACTTGTTGCTCTTAATGCTTGTCACTTTGGGCCCGAGTGCCATGTTTTCAGATCTGAACCCTATGTGTTTTCATGAATATATTTGTGTTCTTGATCCTATCTATGAGTTGTATGCACCTATTATGGTCTGGAACCGGCGATCCCAAAGCTGACAGCTTGGGACACCAAAGGGGATGGTCCATAATTTGAGGATTCCATGTATCCATTGAGTTTATTGCTTTGTTCCTGTGCTCTTTGACAGGAGCACCTTAATCTCCATAAGTTCCCTTTGGCCCCGTTCGTAGCGGGATGGTAGGACAAAAGATGTTGTGCAAGTTCTTATTGCAAGCACGCACAACTACCTACGGGATACATGCCTAATGTTTGATATTTGCCTAGATGATCATTGCTTTTCTGTGTGCCTTGCCCCGTGTTAGAATCTATTACATGTTCACTCTTATCCATGCAGCGCCCAACCATCCATCTCCCTAGCCTACAATGTTTCAATCCTGCAGGTCATTAGTTGTTACTTTTGCTGTTTACTTTTGCTGTCGCCACCATCACTATCATATTACCATTACCACTTATCTTTTGTTGCAACCAAGTATATTTCAGGTGCGGTTGAATTGACAACTCAACTGTCAAAGCTTATAAATACTCTTTGGCTCCCCGTGTGTCGAATCAATAAATTGGGTTAACTTACCCGCGAAGACTATCTCGATCCCTTACGGTTGTGGGTCATCAAGTACCGTTTTATGGCGCCGTTGCCGGGGAGCATAGCAATATTTACAAGTCTACTTGAAGTATCCTGCCTGCTGCACATCATCCGCTATGGGTAAGAAAGGAGACCCCAAGGTTCCGATCTTACCATCCCGTACAAGAAAAGGTACTGTTCTGAACACTAGTGCTACACTTGATTCACCTTCTGTTATGAGTAAGTTTTCTTCACCACCACCACATGATGCTTCTACTGAGTCTGTCACTATGTCCGATGCTTTTGATGATGCTTCCACTACTCTTGATGATACTAATTTTCTTGGCTACTATGTTGAAACTCAGACTGCTAAGGCTGCAGCAGAATCCAAGACCGAGACCCCTGCTACCTATATTCCTACCCGCAAAACCTTTGGTATTTCCCCGACCAATGCTTAGATGATCTTGATAATTTTATTATTAAGCTAGACTACTTTAATAGGAGGATACAAAGTCAGTTGCATGATAACTCTCTCGCTATCAAAAGTATGTGTTGTGTTCTAGAAAGAACAGTTAATGATGTTAAATGTCTTGTTAAGCATTTTCATATGGTTCAAACTCAGCTTGAACAAATTTCTAATGTGCAAAAATATTTGCTTGCTAATAATGCCAAACAGGACATACAATCTTATGACATCAAAACTAGGGGTGGAACAAACACCCAGGACCCACTCCATCCCGAGGGGCATCCAAAGAGGATCGAGCAAGATTCTCAAGTACAAGAAGAAGACGAGACTGTTAGCTCCCCGAAGAAAAAGAAGAAGAAGAAACACAAGGAGGCTGACAATCCCAATGATCCTATTACAAGTGAAAAGCCAGTTGTTGATCCTAACAGCATATCTACCTCCGATGCTGAAACAGAAGACGGTGCCGAGCCTGAAGAAAAGGACACTGAAAAGAATGATTCTCCCGAGGTAAGAGAAGAAGAAACACCTGATAAACGCAAGAAGTACTCTAGAGAAGACTTCAAATAGATTTTTTGTTGGTGGCTTCATTTTTGAGTATTTAGTAGTTCTTGGTGCTGTTTAGATGAGCTTGCATGCATGTGTAGAAGTTTATTTTCCAAGTTTTGATGCAAGTTTTTGCCTTAGGTAGTGGGTTGAGTAGTTTGCCTTAACTCACTTTTTTAAATCCTTGTTTTTGTAATTTGTCAAAAAATTCAGAAATGAGTTTGCTAGGAAGAGCAAAGGGGTGGCTTGGGAAGAAAAGGCCCGAGCGCTCCGATCGAGTTACAAGAGCTGCAACTTCACCCTCGACTGCTAGGGTGAGCTACAACGAAGATCATGTGCCCTTAGAGTTGTTGGAGGACACAAATCCAGCACGTGCAATGACTTTCCCGTGCAATGAATTCCTTGAAGCTACAGGAATTAAGGAGGAGTTCTATAATCTTTGTGCTAATGCAGGTCTGACGCGGCTCGCAACGTGCCGTGTTGCTCAGTATCAAAAACTCACCTCCTGTTTCATTAACAGTTTTAGATATAACCTTGATACTGGTTATGTTGAGTTTAAAATTTACAATAATCTTTTGACCATGCCTTTGGAAAAGTTTTGTGAAATAATAGGTGTGCCGAACGTTGGACTGACGGCGAAGATAAGCTCTCAGACCTCCGACCTGAGAACCGTCTTCAACTCTCTCTATAGCATGGATACGAGGGATATTCACCGGTCAAAAATCTCTAGCATCTTATTCCCACACCTCAGGTATTTTGCGTATTATATTGCTAGAGGAGTGTTAGCTCATGACAACACGAGCAACATTTCTGCGCCGGATATTGCTATCCTGGCAACCGCCCTCTCGGGGAGGTTTGATTATAATGTGGGTTCCTTAATTGCTCGACGCCTTGCTATGAACGGTAACAAGGGAGATTTATTTGGTGGCGTTTACGCCACACTTATCCTAGAGTCTCTTAATGGCACCCCACACCCTGATGATAAGCCTTTTACTTATTTAAGTTTTCATCTTGCTGCTATTAAAAGGCATAAGTTTGTTACCATGACTTCCGAGTTTGGTAGCCTTGATTATATCTTGCATTTCGAAGCCACCACGGAACGCAAGATCCGTCTACCTGCACCTCTTTTGTTCGACTTCTCTTGCAGGAACGGATGGTCCTTTGATGTTATCTAGTTCGATGAGTTCGTGGTCCAGCATCAGGTTTATGCTGGTTTAACCGATGAATCCAGATCCTACCTGGGTAGTTGTGCTAGTTGTGTTTTCACGGAAAGAACACCGGACAATGCAGAAGAATTAATGTGAAAAATCGCCAAGAACTATGAAGATTGGTCCGTTCCTGAACCACTTCTACCACCGAAAAAGAGGGGCATGCTAGTTCTGAGCCCCGAAGATATGCAAGAAGCAAAGAGTACTATAAAGGAGAAAGGTATTAAAGCCGAAGACGTGAAGAATTTACCGCCTATTGAGAAGTTGTGTGAGCCTACTACTCGCCCTCCCTTGGTAGAGGTACACTCTCTATTAGACTTTACTGAAAGTGACATCCCTAAAGGTAAGCCTCCCGACCAATGCTTAGATGATCTTGATAATTTTATTATTAAGCAAGACCACTTTAATAGGAGGATACAAAGTCAGTTGCATGATAACTCTCTCGCTATCAAAAGTATGTGTTGTGTTCTAGAAAGAACAGTTAATGATGTTAAATGTCTTGTTAAGCATTTTCATATGGTTCAAACTCAGCTTGAACAAATTTCTAATGTGCAAAAATATTTGCTTGCTAATAATGCCAAACAGGACATACAAGCTTATGGCATCAAAACTAGGGGTGGAACACACACCCAGGACCCACTCTATCCCGAGGGGCATCCAAAGAGGATCGAGCAAGATTCTCAAGTACAAGAAGAAGACGAGACTGTTAGCTCCCCGAAGAAAAAGAAGAAGAAGAAACACAAGGAGGCTGACAATCCCAATGATCCTATTACAAGTGAAAAGCCAGTTGTTGATCCTAACAGCATATCTACCTCCGATGATCATTGCTTTTCTGTGTGCCTTGCCCCGTGTTAGAATCTATTACATGTTCACTCTTATCCATGCAGCGCCCAACCATCCATCTCCCTAGCCTACAATGTTTCAATCCTGTAGGTCATTAGTTGTTACTTTTGCTGTTTACTTTTGCTGTCGCCACCATCACTATCATATTACCATTACCACTTATCTTTTGTTGCAACCAAGTATATTTCAGGTGCGGTTGAATTGACAACTCAACTGTCAAAGCTTATAAATACTCTTTGGCTCCCCGTGTGTCGAATCAATAAATTGGGTTAACTTACCCGCGAAGACTATCTCGATCCCTTACGGTTGTGGGTCATCAAGTACCGTTTTATGGCGCCGTTGCCGGGGAGCATAGCAATATTTACAAGTCTACTTGAAGTATCCTGCCTGCTGCACATCATCCGCTATGGGTAAGAAAGGAGACCCCAAGGTTCCGATCTTACCATCCCGTACAAGAAAAGGTACTGTTCTGAACACTAGTGCTACACTTGATTCACCTTCTGTTATGAGTAAGTTTTCTTCACCACCACCACATGATGCTTCTACTGAGTCTGTCACTATGTCCGATGCTTTTGATGATGCTTCCACTACTCTTGATGATACTAATTTTCTTGGCTACTATGTTGAAACTCAGACTGCTAAGGCTGCAGCAGAATCCAAGACCGAGACCCCTGCTACCTATATTCCTACCCGAAAAACCTTTGGTATTTCCCCGACCAATGCTTAGATGATCTTGATAATTTTATTATTAAGCTAGACTACTTTAATAGGAGGATACAAAGTCAGTTGCATGATAACTCTCTCGCTATCAAAAGTATGTGTTGTGTTCTAGAAAGAACAGTTAATGATGTTAAATGTCTTGTTAAGCATTTTCATATGGTTCAAACTCAGCTTGAACAAATTTCTAATGTGCAAAAATATTTGCTTGCTAATAATGCCAAACAGGACATACAATCTTATGACATCAAAACTAGGGGTGGAACAAACACCCAGGACCCACTCCATCCCGAGGGGCATCCAAAGAGGATCGAGCAAGATTCTCAAGTACAAGAAGAAAACGAGAATGTTAGCTCCCTGAAGAAAAAGAAGAAGAAGAAACACAAGGAGGCTGACAATCCCAATGATCCTATTACAAGTGAAAAGCCAGCTGTTGATCCTAACTATATAACTATAGAAGGCTAGACTCGACTTCGGCCAAGGCTGATAATCCTACAGTCAGTCCTGCTCTGATACCAAGTCTGTCGGGACCCGGGGTTAGCGTATCCAAATCCCGCTACGACATAGTCATATGGAGAGCCGAGAACCGTACCCACTTGTCTAAGCAGACAAGGCCAAGCACAGAACGTTCTCGGAAAACATCGTACGTGAGGGACATCCCATCCAGGCCGGATGATCAACTGAGATGGGTCCTCATTGTCCGCACACAAGTCTAAATGATATGGATGATGAACTCCCATATTCACAGACAAGTTGCCTCAACCATGCTATCGACTATCTCATAGCTCTTACATAGACTTACTCCAGACCGATCACTTAGTCGGGGTCTAGGGCGGGCTCGATCATACAACAAAGTGTGCACGAGACAGAGTCTCGAACAATCGCATCGCGATGCCCCAAGCTGCGCACATCTAAGGGCCACTTGGTGTATAAAAGACCGTCAGCCAGATCACAACTAATGTCTCGAAAACCCATACAAAGACATGCATGTTATAAACATACACGCAGCACACATGCCTTGTATGAACAACAGGTATCATTGCAATTCTCTACAAAGTATACATTTTATTGATAACTCTCACAGAGTGCACACAGAGATCACAAGCATGTGATCCAACATTACAACATTCAACGGAAGCAGAGTAGGTCTGAGTACAGACAAACTTAACAAATGTCTTAAGAAGCCTTATTTAAACACAAAGCCCTCCACGAGGGAACCAGTCTGCTGACTGGGACTACACTAGCTTGGTCTTTAGTCGTCGATCTCGAGGAAGAATCCACCTTCGGGGTCAGTGGGTTCATCTAAAACATAGAATAAGCAAACGTGAGTACAAAGTCGTACTCAGCAAGACTTACGTAGGAGCTATACTACTCATGCACATGTATCAAGGTAAAGGGAGGTGGGGTTCAATTGCAGAAGTGCCATCTTTGACTTGGCTAGTCCTGAACTAAGAGTACCAGACTTTGAGGTAAGAAGCGTACACGAGTCCACTACATCTCCAACCAATTACACCACTATGGTGCCTTCCTCGACTTCCCCACGAGAAAGCACGCCATATCACTCACGCTTATCTTGGCAACTTTTATAAGTATCCAGTTCAAGTTGTCTAATAATCAAGCTAAGCTTTCCAAGCAGTCCCTTACCGCGGACACGGCTAATCGAATAGTTTTGTTAACCCTGCAGGGGTGTACCGCTACACACGCATGACCATCAGTTACCGCCTTTGATCTCGACACCATTCAAGGGGTGTCAGCGAGGATGCTCACCACAACTGTTACCTTATAGCCGATCTAGTCCAAGAAAGCCGCCTACCTGGGTTGGCTACCACTATCGTGAACCTGGCCGGTTTACCGAAGTGGACCCAGGTGATGTGTGCGTGGTGCATAAGCCGGTCTCGGTTGAGCCGTTCTCTCACTTAGCAGCCAGGCCACAAACCTACCAGAACTCCGAACTACTGCGACATCTGGACATCGAAAGGGACGAGTTAATAGGTTGAGAGGGGTCAGTGAGCCCAATGTGTGGTTGTACTGTTCATCTTGGATCACCACACAAGAACTCGGACTTAGGGAGGTGTTCAACGAGACAACCCACTGTGTACTCCTACACAGCCTCTCATCGTTCACCTTGTATTAGGGTAGATTCACCAACACATTTCCACCATCATCTAAAAGATTGCTACCATCCCGACTCACATAACAGTATCAACATTGTAACACTCTAAGCATGCAATAAGCAGTAACAATTGCAGTGGCCACATGATATCAACCAACTCCTACATTTGCTAGGATTGTGGTTTGCTTACTACTGTGACAAAAGATAGGTCATGCAAAGGAATGGGTTCATCTACGCGGTAGAAACGTAGCATGGTAATCATCCTATACAATGCATAAGCGAGACTGAAAGCTCAAGAATGATCAGAGGGGGAGGGGGTGAATGATCACTTCTAAAAATTCTAAAGAACTTAGAAGGAATTCATGCAAATTGCGAAGGACTAAGGCATCTCGAAGGAAATACAGTATCGAAAGTAATGCATCGCTCGAAAGGATTGGGGACGAAGGAAAACATCGAAGGCAAACAGGCAACGAGTAAATACTTAATTTAAATGCAAGAAGGAAAACGAGCCTGACACGACGATGTTTGGTAAACCAGTTCACACTCTGCAAAGTGCTACGTCTGGTTGGAGGGACTGGTGATTGAACACCTGGAGCAAAACTCTCTCCGTCCTATTCTCCACTGCAACAAACTCCTCAAGTTGTCCAGTTTTCACTCCTGGTAGATGATTCAGGACATCTCTGAGACCTTTACAAACTTCCTTCAGCAGCGGCAATTACTCTTCGACTGCTTGACAGGCGACGCCTAACCGTCTAGGAGACTTGCAGTTCTCCAAGATAAAAAGATCGGCTAATCTCGACCTAAGTCATAGTGAATTTCTCAACTCAGTTCAGACTTGGGTTTTGGTTTTCTCTCGATGAATCTCTCTTGGGATGCTCATAGACTTATTTCTTAGAATCTTCAGTGGAGCAGCCAACCCGAAATGGCGGGTAGCTGCGGGGTATTTATAGTTGGCGATCCCGATGGGTAAAATGACTGAAGTGACCCGATGCGACAGCTTGACGCGTGTCCTCAACGGTCGGATTCCAATCATTGCGCAACTTTACTTGAGGAACAAGTAAGCTGACTTATCGAACGAGTTCTCTCTCGAAGGCACGAAGTGCGATGACTTTTCCTTCGAGCTATTCACTCGACTCAGTAAGAATTCTCTCGTTAGGCTTTTGTGGGTTTAGGTTGAGCAGAGCAAATTCACTTCGACTAAGATCTCAACTAGCAAACCCCTCTTGATAGTACGGTTTTTCCTACGACTCAAGAAAATAAAGAGAAACTAGTAAAAGGACTAAGTCTTCGACCAGCTTCACCTTTCTCCTCGTTGCGCTTTTACTCGAGAGAGTCTTTTTCTTCGACTACATTTTTAGGGGTCGTCTTCCTTCAAAGGTTTCGGTAGATGACTGCAGCTTTGCTGCAGTGAGTTGTCCTTCGACCTTCTACTTTCAAACTCCATTCTTTCGGAACCTAAGTATCTGTTTATACTCGAAAACAATATTAGTTCCACTTCTGCTTTGTCCAACAATGTCCAAAACCTTCGGGGGCAAAACTTGCTCTTACAATCTCCCCCTTTTTGGAAGATTGTTGACAAAACAGGCATCGATAAATAATTGAAAAAGTTTTGAGTTTTCGATGATAAACCAGTGCTAAGATCGATGAAATACTCCCCCTTGATGTATGCACGGAAGATAAGAGTTTCCTGTGAAGTGCATATTTGACAAGTAGAGACGAGGGAAAAACATCAATAATCTTAGCGAGTGAAATTGTATTCCAGATAATATCCAATAAGAAATATGCAATCTCCTCGAGTGACCTGTGAACTTATATGAAAGATAACTTCCTGCAAAAAGGTTAAGTATCGCAAGCAGCAGATAGATATCTTACGAAAAGGATAGCAGTTCACAGACCTACTTAGAGTTAGTTAGAACCAGATCGAATATGAATCGAAAGTTTGTTGAAACTACTCAGAAACCTCAAAGTTCAAAAGTTTAACGAACGAAAAGCAAAGCCCTTAACCCCGAAGGCAAACTAACTTCTTCGATGCCACTACATCTCCCCTTTTTTGTCACAACGTACAAAAAGTAGAGAGAATAGGGTCAAAAGAAATCCCTACTCGCTTGGATGGCTCCGGCGACGACGAGAAGATTCGGCGAATGTTGGAGCACGGCGAATTGGGCGAGCGCCTGGAGGAGTTGTCTTCGTGCGGAAGGAGTGGTGATCTTCAGAAGATTCCAGCTGCGATTCCGGCGGGGTCCTGGGGCTTCGAGGAAGTGGAGTGTAAATTATCGGTTGGCGTTCAGGGGCTTCATCTTTCTTGGAGTCGGAGGAGAAGGTGTTCATAGTAATGTGATAATAGTCATCGACATTGAGCACATCTCTGTTCTTCGGCAGGCGAGGGATATTGGGATCCGGGCGATCTACTCGATCATCATTGGTCCAGTTCCTGTTCAGATGGGGAGGATATTCTTCGAAGCCGCATCGTTGAAGTTGACCGAGAGAATTGAATTTCCGCAGGCCTTTCCAATCACGGCGAAGACATTCACGCAGCATCTGATTATTGTTCATGGCAATATTGCGCAAATGATTTATCTCGTCCATCATTGCTTGCTTGTGAATGAAATCTTGGTCGATGTGATGTTGAAGCATTTGCTGGGACCGAAGAGAAACTTCCATGTGATGCACTGGCTTGATAAACTTCGAGCGAACATTACGCTCAGTTAAATGGGCGCGGATGCCAGTGTGCTCAGCATATTGATCGTTGGGTCTAGCAACAATCTGCAATACTTCCCTAACTGGTGGAGTGAAAATCTTCGGGAAAATTGACACGGGGAATGGCACGTCCCGAGAGTAATTGCAGATAGCCATCAGCCATGGTGCATACGGCTTGTGGGAATTGTGATCATCAGCACAAGACACCAAAGTTCTGATGAAGTAGTCTTCAAAATAGAAAGGATGACCATGGACTAACTTCAACAGAGCAAGTTGCACATCATTGGGAATAGGAAAATCATCGTGCACATCGAGCATTGGCATCAAGGTCTTCGAAAGAATATAAAACCATGCCTTTGCTTCAAATACCAAATGTCTCGGCTTGGGCTCAGTCGGGTAGTTATCTCCTACGACATCTGGATTCATGAGCGTAGAAAATTCAGCAGGAGTTGGAGCAGGTAAGTCATGAAGCTTGTGTGGTAATCCTTCGAACCGAGGTAAATTGATGATGGCCAGAAATTGGTCGACAGTCATGTGGAATACTTGGCCTTGGATCATATAATCAAATTTCCACGTCTTCGAGTTCTCGGGATCATCAGTGACATAGAGCGTTGCATAAAATTGCTTGATAAGCTCGGTATTGTAGCCACAATCGAGAGCAAACATCTTGTGAGCGTGAAGACCATAAAATTTTTCGGCAACATTCTCGAAACAAGAAGTGGAGTACACCGAAGGCATATCAAGATATTGATGTTGGAAAACTCTTGCCTTGTTATACAGCACACGGGTGTAGTATATGGCTTGCTCTTGGGTCCAAAACCGAAGAGAATATGCACTTCTGGGCTTCTCGTAGGGATTGGTCCCGAAGAAAAATGGCTTGTGTTCACGCCTTTTGAAGATGGGGCCTCCTCGAGGAACATCTGAGCGGAACAGAGGCAACCTTTCTCTCGGATGAGCAGAATGGAGCAGCTCATCAAAAGGAAAAACCTCGATAGCATTATCCGGTATCTGGAAAACTGGCTCAGCAGGACGAGGAATTGAAGTAGGAACAATTACAATGTCCTGAGCTGGAATGGCTGCAGGAGCATTTTCCTCGGCCTGAGCTTCGACGGCAACTCCTTCGTCGGCATAAGCAATTTGAGCGGATTCTTCAGTCTCCATGGCCTCAAAATCTTCGTCCAGTTGTGCGAAAGCATCAACCATTTCTTCGTTCGAGTAATTTGATGATGAGGAGGAGGAACTGTCACTAGAACTGCCATCTCCAGAACTATTTCCTTTAAGAGCATCTTGACGAGAAGAAACTGTTGTGATATCAACATCAGCGTCTTCTCCTTCATGCAGAGTCTGGGTAGAGGAGTAATCTTTCTGAGCAGAGGAGATGGGGGCTTGAGTTTCTTGCTCGACCAGACCAGGTTTCTCGGTCTCTGCTTGTGTGTGGGTCTCAATGGCTGGGGTGGTCGATTGAATGATGTGAGGTGGTGATGGTGGGTTTGGTGGTGGTGACGAGGATTTTGGTGGTGATGGTTGACGAGATGTAGGTGTTTGTTGACGAGGTGAAGGTGTTTGTTGATGAGGTGGAGGTGTGGCTTGGCGAGGGGGTGGAGTTTTCTCACGAGGAGGAGTGGGTTGCTTGGTGGGGGTTGCTGCAGTTTCCTGTCGTGCTGATGCAACAACGACCTCAGTAGACTTGGCCTTCTTAGCATTCTTCTCGATCTCTAGCGTCCCACGCGCAGAGGTTGGGGCAGCAGACTTTCTCTTACGAGATTGTCTCTTGTACAGAGCGTCATTGTGCTCTTTGCATACGGCAGACACAATTTGTCGAACCTTTTCACACACAGCGGTCAAGTTTTCCTTCTGTGCCCTTCTGGATGCTTCAGCAGTGGCAATCTTGGATTTGTAAAACTTTCGGGACTCAATGTCCTCGGTTTCTTCTTGAAGTTGCCTGGAGTAAAATTTCACTTGCTCCTTGTCCTTGCGATCCTGGGTGAGATACCCTTCCCAGCGAATCATGTATCGAGCAACATGCTCTTGGATCTCAGCAGGGACATCATCCTCGGCAGTGACTTTGCTCGGTGTGGTAGCCATCTTCCAGAGGATATGTGAAATATTAGCAGCATCCCAAGGAGCATGGGCACCAGAATCTCCTTCGTTCGAGCTCTCTTCATCGGCACGAGGGCCGGAAACAACAGGTGCAGCAGGTGCAGGTGCAGGAGCTGGTGCGGCTCGAGGAACTGGAACAGCCTGAGCCTTTTGCCTAGCCTCCTTGGCTTTCTTCTCGGCCACCTTGGTGTCCTTGGCCGCAGCAATGGGTTTTGATACGGCACTAGGGACCGCAGCTTTATCCTTCGAGGCACTTGGGGACTCAGCGATTTTCTTCGCAGCACTTGCAGCTGCATCCTTTTCCTTCGTGACTGTTGGAGTCACTACTTTCTCGGTGGCGCTAGGGGCCACAACCTTTTCCTTCGGAGCACTAGGAATTGTGCCTTCCGCAATCTGTCGTCGATACTTTTCACTGACCAGATGTAAAATGCCTAGCTGCTGAGCAACCTTGGCCTTTTTATGCTCGGGCTGACTGTGAAAGTTCAGGAGCTTGGAATTTGTCAAGTCTTTTACTTCTTGTTCTTTTTGTTTTGCCAGCCTTTATTTTCGTTGAACAAGTGTTTCATCATCCTCAACAACTTGAGCTTGCTTTCCCTTCGATTTGGCCGAAGGTTTTGCCCTGCGAGCTTGAAATGGTGGAGCAGATGAAATGGGCGGATCAGTGACCAAACAGGTCATATCAATTGTTGCTCGAGGAGCCTGTGCAGCTGGCTCCTGGATCCTAATGCCTTTACTGCTCGGTTTCTTCTTCTGAGGAATGTCCTCGACATCAGCCTTAGTGCCAGGGTCTTGATCATCAGAATTTTCTTCTTCTTCGGAGCTCGCATCTGGTGGAGAGACAATTACCACCCTTTTCTTTCGCTTGGCTGATTTCTTGCCAGCCTTCGGTTTGGCACTTGGGCCAACTTCCTCGGCACCTTCAGCAGCAACAGCCTCCTTTCTTGCTTTAGCCTCTTTGCGTTTTTGTGCTCGAGCTTCCCGAGCATCAACCAGATCTTGAAATTCGTCAGGTGTTTTCAGAGAGGATGGATGAGCATCAGCTGGAGGAGGTGGTCGATTATCTTTCGTCCACTTGGGCCTTAATGATTTGACATCAGACCAAGGATTTTTTAAAGAAAACAACCTCTCCCAGCGAAGCATAATAGACTTGTATTCATACCAACGAAGTGCTTGAAGTCTTCGAATTTCTTGCAGACGGGTTTCTCTCGTGCGTTCATCTTCAGAACCTGACGGCGTTCTCAACTTCTTTTCTATGATCAAATCCTCTGATAATCCTTCAGAGTTGTTGGTGATTCTTGTTCAGCCTCCAACACGCTTGGGTGCTCTGACATTTCCTTCGATCCCAGACATTTTCATGCGAAAAAGATAGGTACGAGGGAATATAGGAAAGTTGTGAACAAGTACCAGCGATTTTCGAGGAAAAACATTTTGAATGCAGTAACCATATCGAGAAATTTGTCTTGATGCAAGTTTTCATGAAAGTGCTAGGCTAGATTTCCATCGAGTGCAAATCCAATGAAGAACATGAATGAAATAGGTGCACAAGTGCAAATCCATCGATACACTTCTGAGGAAATTGTCTAAGTGAGAGAATCCGAGGGATTTCTTACCTAGCTCAGATGGGGAATTGACAGAAAACTCTAGAAACAGATTTCCCAAGACGCAATGATCCAAAAGGATCAAACAGACCTAATAAAATGAGAGAAAAATCAAGAACAAATATGGATACGATGAACAAATGAGATTCGAATCGCGTCCAGAGCCACACATACCCTAACTTGGTGATGTGCGGCGACTACGGCGACGCGGATGAAATTCCTCGTCGACGGGATGGTCTCCGGCAGCTTCCTTCCGGAAGCAAAGCGGCGAGGGAGTCGACGGCGACGAGCAGCACGGCGGCGCGCGAGAGAGAACTTCGGGAGCGGAGAGATGAAGTCGAGGGAATTGCGAGTGCTGTGCCGGTGGGGTGGATCAGTATTTATAAGGGAGGGGTCTGACATAACTATCAGATCTGATCCAACGGCGCAGATTTCGCGTCTCTCCGCATTCAACGGACGGATTTTGTGGCGGTAATCGCGGGAAAATCCCAATGAACCGAAAGAAAGTTGCTCCACGTCCAAGACCAAACTCATCGAACATCGAGTATAAAAGTAGATAAACGTTCGATAGATTTTCCTTCGAAATCAATGACATTCGAAGGGAATCTTAATCGAGTACAAATATACATGTTCACGAGAGAAAAGAAAAGATGGGGTAGGGATAGAATAGAGGGAAAACAGGGTCCGATGCTTAATCAATCCGAGGGGAAAACAGTGATAAAACTCGGAGTGGTAAGTGTATAGGACAACACCAAACGAACAAAAACAAATGAAAAAGAAACACGATAGAAAATTAACGTAAGTAAACAACATAGAAAGAAAAAACGTATAGTACATAGTACCGATAGTTATGATCTTACTGCACATTGCGTGAGTCCAATATGTTTAACTCACACCTTAGTGCACAGAACCTTTTCTCATCCAAAGGCTTCGTAAAGATATCAGCCAATTGATCTTCGGTGCGTACATGGCTGATAACAATATCTTCTCGCTGAAAATGATCTCGAAGAAAATGATGACGAATGTCAATATGCTTCGTTCGAGAGTGTTGCACAGGGTTATGGGAAATCTTGATAGCACTCTCGTTATCACATAGCAATGGAATTTTCTTCACAAGAATACCATAATCTTTCAGCGTTTGCTTGAGCCACAGAATCTGAGTGCAGCATGAACCGACAGCAATATACTCGGCTTCAGCCGTAGAAATAGATACGCAATTATGTTTCTTTGAAGCCCAACAGACAAGAGATCTACCGAGAAAATGACATGTGCCTGAGGTAGATTTCCGGTCGACTCGATCACCAGCCCAGTTAGAATCAGAATATCCAACGAGATCAAACTGGGCACCCTTGGGATACCAAAGTCCCAAAGTTGGTGTATGAGCCAGATATCGAAGAATACGCTTGACAGCAATATGATGTGATTCTTTCGGGTTTTCCTGAAAACGAGCACACATACAAACTGATAGCATAATGTCAGGTCTAGATGCACAAAGATAAAGAAGCGAACCGATCATCGAGCGATATTTGTTCTGATCGAAAGGTTTGCCCTTCTCATCTGCATCCAGATGAACATTCGTAGGCATTGGAGTCTTGATAGTTTTGCAACTGACAAGATCAAACTTTTTCAGGCAATCTCTGAGATACTTCTCTTGAGATATGAAATCCCATTCTTCTGTTGACGGATTTGAAGCCCGAGAAAGAACTTCAATTCACCCATCATGGACATTTCATATTTCTTCGACATCATACGAGAAAATTCTTCGCTAATATCAGGGTTAGTACAGCCAAAAATAATATCATGGAAATAAATTTGACACACAAAAAGATCATTTTTGTATGCACGAGTAAAAAGAGTCGGATCAGTTCCTCCTAGTTTGAAGCCCTTCTTCAGAAGAAAATCCTTCAGTGTTTCATACCAAGCATGAGGTGCTTGCTTTAACCCATATAGGGCCTTGTGCAACCTGTACACCTTATCAGGATTCTTCGGGTCTTCAAAACCTGGTGGCTGCATAACAAATACTTCTTCTTTGATTTCACCGTTAAGAAATGCACTTTTGACATCCATTTGATATAGCAATATACCATTGTAATTGGCAAAAGCAAGCATGACACGAATGGATTCAAGTAGAGCAACTGGAGCATAAGTCTCACCGAAATCAATACCTTCGATTTGGGTGTAGCCTTGAGCAACCAGTCGAGCTTTATTCCTTACCACAATGCCATCTTCATCTTGCTTGTTGCGAAAAATCCACTTTGTACCAATGATATTATGCTTCTTGGGACCAGTTCTATCAACAAGGGACCAGACTTTATTTCTCTCGAACTGATTAAGTTCTTCGAGCATTGCAGTCATCCAGTCTGAGTTCTTCATGCCTTCATCAAATTTTGATGGTTCTAGCATGGATACAAACGAAAAATTTCCACAGAAGTTAGCTAATCGAGTACGAGAACGAGTGGTGGGACGACTTGGTAAACGAATCTCTTCGAGAATTGAGTCGACGTCCACTCTTCTTCGAACACGAGGTAAAACTCCTTCATCATCTTGTGGATTCGGTTGTTCTTCGAGATCAGCTTGACCTTCGGGATCATCTTGTCCTTCGGGATCATTTCCTTCGGGTTCAGCTTCTCCTTCGGGTTCGACATTTTCTTCGTTTATGCGTTCTCCTTCGACCTGTACATCATTTGTTTCAGGATGTTGATCTCTAGCGCCTCGGGCTATGTGTGGGAACATTGGACCATCATCATCCTTGTTGGCTTGACGTGCATTTCCTTCGACAGGTCGAATATCTCCAATAGCCATGTACCTGATAACTTCATCCAAAGGTGGTTCATCCAGGTTAAGAGGTAATTGCTCCTTTTGAGAGCCGTTAGTTTCATCAAATCGAACATTTACAGTTTCTACAACTTTTCCAAGATGTGAGTTGTAAACTCTGTTAGTGTGAGAATTGGAACCATAACCTAGGAGAAAACCTTCGTGTGCCTTTGGGGCAAACTTGGAGCTGTGATTCATATCTCTGATATAACATGGAGCACCAAAAACCCTGAGATATGAAACATTTAGCTTTTTACCAGTGATGAGTTCATGTGAAGTTTTCTTCAGAAATTTGTGCAGATAAACCTTGTTGATGATATACATGCAGTATTGATTGCTTCGGCCCAGAACCTGATAGGAGTCTTGTATTCAGCAAGCATTGTTCTGGCCATTTCAATAAGTGTTCGATTCTTTCTCTCGACCACACCATTTTGTTGCGGTGTATAAGCAGCCGAGAATTCATGAGTAAAGCCATATTCATCAAGAAATTCTTCGATATGAGTGTTTTTGAATTCTGTACCATTGTCACTTATGATATGCTTGAGAGATAATTCATATTCAGTCTGAGCTCTCTTTGCGAGGTTTTGAAAATTTCAACAACCTTGCTTTTGTCATCTAGAAAGAAAACCCAAGTATATCGAGAGAAATCATCAACAATAACCAGGCCATACTTGTTACCTCCAAGACTAGCATAATTTTCAGGACCGAATAAATCCATATGAAGTAATTCAAGAGGACGAGTAGTAGTCATTATAGTTTTTGCTGAGTGATGTTTCTTGGCAATCTTTCCCGCTTCATAGGCACTGCATAGACGATCCTTATCGAATTTCACATTATCAATTCCAATGATGTTCTTCTTCGAGATAAGAGTTTGAAGGTTTTTCATTCCTGCATGACCAAGTCTTCGGTGCCATAACCAACCAGAAGTGGCTTTGGCCATTAAACATATGGACACTGCAGGTCCCGAAGAAAAATCAACGATATAAAGAACACCTTTGTGATATCCTTCGAACACGAAGGAATAATCATCCTGTGAAAAGACAACACAACGAGAAGCAGAAAACAGTACAAGCGTACCCATATCATAAAGATTTGAGATAGACCTAAGATTATATCCAAGAGATTGAACAAGCATAACCTTATCAATATGCTTATCCTTCGATATAGCAACCTTACCCAAACCAAGTACTTTTCCTTTGTTGTTGTCACCGAAGGTAATGAATCTCTGTGAAGATTCAGTGAGTTTGTCTTCGGTGAACAAATCTTTGTCTCCGGTCATATGATTTGTACATCCACTATCCATGACCCATTCAGATCCACCGGAGACATAGCCCTGCAGAAGAATTAGTTCTTCTTAACCACCCACAAACGAGAAGTTGACTTAGAAGGCATGGAAGAACTAGATGGGGCAGCGATATTATAGCGAACAGGATTGCATTGTCGATCTGGACCATCAAGCACACCATAAATATAATTACTCGACGAGGGGTTAGAGTATTGATGGGTAACAACAATTTTGGTGTTATTGTTACGATGACGATAAACATTTCTATCGACACGATAGTATTCCTTCTGGGGAACACTTGAAGCAGGCACCAAGGGTTCATTTCTATCCTCGAGAGAATAGTAGTGATTCGGAGGTACCGAGGATTTTCCCTGCATAGAATGGTTAGGGGCAGTTTTTCTATGAGAGATTTGCGAACCCAAATCTGTCTCTTATAGAAACCATTCTTCGGAGGAGTACCAACGAATTCAGCCGGCACCTTTCCTTCCTGATATTTGACAAGCTTGTAGTCAGAATCAAGTGATTCATCAACAATAGCTTTGTCAATTTTGCAACTAAAACCGCAAAGATTAGCAATATCAATGGGTTTTTCTTTCGCAAGAACCCGGACAGTTTTAGGATACTGCTCGGGTTCCCAGTAGGTTCCATCAGGATTGATTTTCCTTTCGAAGCCAACTCCTTCGTTTCGTGGATTCCTGTGAAGAAGAGCCTTTCGTAGGATATCACATAGGTACTGGTGTCCCTGCACACTTTTGAACATGCCTGTTTCAAATAAATTTCTCAACCTGAGGAGTTCCTCGGTAGTGGTTTCCTCGTTCGAGGGGTTAGTATCATCAATAACAATAGGTTGATTTCCTTTCGATATCTCATAAATAGACTCAATTTTAGTTCGTTCCAAGCAAGTTAAGCAAGGTGAAGTAGATTCATTTTTAGCTTCTGAGCCTTGTTGAGCCATGAGCGTGAGATTGAAACTTTCCAACTCTTCATTAGCCTCTCTGAATTTCTCGAGAGCCATTTTCCTTTGAAGGAATTCATAGGTTAGCTTCTCGTAGTCCACTGAGAGAAGATCATGCCGAGAGGAAAGCTCATCATACTTTTCCTTCAGAGCAGCATGCTCATTCGTCAAAGTTTTACCTTTCTCAATCTCATCAATCAACAAAGTCTCAGATTTTTGAATAGTTTCACTTAGAGAATCTAGCTCATCTTGTTGGATAGAAGCAATTTTGGAAAGTTTAGCATAGCTTATCCTAGAGTTACTTTCATAAGCAGATCCATCAGAAGTATCGTAGGAATTCTTTGATGAGGATACCTTAGCCTTGGCCATGAAGCAATAAGCTGGAGATTCATCTTCGCTGCTTATGTTGGTGAAGAATGAACTTGAAGTCTTGCTCGAAGCAAATGCTAAACCAGCAACACCATCAGATTCTGAACCAGAACCAGAACCAGATCTTGAGTTTGATTCAGCTTCGATACCGGATGCTTCATCTTCAGAGTTCATCTCTTTACCCAGATAGGCTTTGGCACGATGGGAATTCTTTCGTCGAGAGGAATGTGATTTCGAGGAAGAACTCTCTCGATGCTTGTGATACTTCTTCTTCTTGTCATTATCAGAACCGTCTTTCTTGTCTTTTCTGGACTTTGAATCATATCTCTTCGACTCATAGTTTTTTCTTGATCTGTGAGACTTGCTCGAAGAGTTTCTGTGAGAATGATTTGATCTATGTTCAATTTCCCATAGAGGACAATCAGCAATGAAGTGACCTGGCTTCTTGCACTTGTAGCAACAGTTGTCTTTCGCTGAAGAGTTTCTGGATGATGATCGATGCTGTGATGAATTGCTCGAATGTCTTGAAGAGTAGTTTTTCTTCGGTGAAGAGGAGTTCCTTCTCTGAAAGCGGTTGAATCTTCTCATTATTAGTGCCAGATCTTTTCCAATGTTCTCGGGGTCATCTGAGGCACAACCAGATTCAGAACTAGCTTCAGGAGAGGAGTGATGTGAAGCTCTGGCCTTTAGTGCATGAGATTTTCTTCGAGTCCCATTAACATCTCGTTTTTCATCTTCTTCCATCTCGAAGGTATTGAGTCTCTCAAGAATATCAGCGGCAACTAGATCCTTGAAATCAGTCCTTTCCTTAATCATCAGCACAATGTGATCGAAGGAATCATCAAGGGAACGGAGCAAAGTTCTCACAATAATCCGATTGTTAATTTCTTCGGCACCGAGGGAAATCAGTTCATTTGACAGCGCAGTGAGTCTGTTGTATATTGAGCTAACTTTTTCTCCCTCGTGCCTCTTGAAACGATAGAACTTGCTTCGAAGGGTGCCAATACGAGCATCTTTCTGAGTAGAGACACCTTCACCAATCTTCTCGAGATAGTCCCAAACACCTTTGGCCGAAGAAATATTCTTGACCTCATGATATTTCTCTGGAATCAGATGATTTGTAATGAAGACTGTCAGAACCCCAACTAGGGTAAGTGCTAGGGTTTGAGTGCCCCTTTGCATCATGCAAATTTCATAAGAAAATTCAAAAATGGGGAAAAGAAAAGCCCTGAGAAATTATTTTAAATGGCCAGACAAAAGTTTCTTCCAAAAATCCCTCTGGTATTTTTGAAAAGTCTTATAAATATGCATGATCACATATAAAGTGAAGTGGGTCCCACTGCATGCACCAAGATTTTTCAAATATTCCAAATAGGGCTTGGAAATTAAATTAAACTCCAATTTGAATTTAAATTCAAATTGTTTGATTTTCAAAAGTCACCAAAACTTATGAGTGGCTAGCTATTTATGTTATAAGCCCACATAAAAGTTTTCATGATTTTATAAAATGCCTAGCTAATTGTTTAGCACAGCAAAACAAATAACAGAAAAGAAAAGAAGAAGAAATAGAAAAGAGAAACCCCTGGCCATTCTGGCCCAAATGAAGCCCCAGCCGGCCCAGCCCAGCTCGCCCGCGTGTCGTCTTCCTCCCCGCGGCTCCAAGCAGCTCGCTGGAGCCGGGGCACGCGCCATGGACGCCGAGGACCTTCTAGCCCCCCCCCCCCTTGCTCCTCTGTACGCCACGCAACGCCCCTGGTCACCCCCATCTCCTTCCCCCTCTCTCTGTTTCCTTTCACTCTCTCTCTCGTTGGATTTCACGGCCACCAGGGAGCACGTCGTCGCTGCCGTCGCGCGCAAGCACGGCCACCGTGCCCCATCCTTCGCCTCAAGCTGTCTAGCAGAACCGCCGTGGAGAGCTTCGCCGATTCGCGCCATCAATCGAGCCCGGGAACCCTTGGAGACGCCGCCTTCTTCACCGACACGCCGCCGGCCGCCGAGGAGACGACCTTCAAATACGCTGCAACCCAAGCATCCCCGGCTTCCCCGAGCTCCTCGTCGCACTCAGAGTGAGCAGCTCGTCGCTTTACCCTTTCTCCTGCCTCCTCCCGTGCCCTGGAGCGTGGTTCCGACGTAGTCCGAGCTCCGGCTGCCGCCTCTATTGAACTAGCCGACGCCCCCGAGCGTTTTCTTGACCCCCGCCTGCTCCCCGAGATGCGCCAGCCTGCGGGCTACGTTCCAGTGCCCGTAGATCCCTCCCCCGTGGCCTAAATCGCGATCCCGGCGATGCTCCGGCGGCTACAGTGGCACCGCCGGCGACGCCATGGCCATTAGGGCCTAAACCAACTCCTAACCCCTCCCTTCTCTCACTAACAGTGGGCCCCGAGCCCACTAATTAAACCGGTTTATTCTTAATCAGAGGGGATTAACCCCCTGAGGCTGACACCCTGGACCCACATGTCAGCCCCCCACTGATGTCAGCATTGCATCATGCTGATGCAATAAGTCAAATTCCAGAAATTTAGAAATGATTTTAATAATTACAGAAATTCCAGAAAAATAGCCAAACTTCAATAAATCATAGAAAATTCATATGAACTCCAAATTGGATAAATAATATATGAAAAATGATCAGCATAAAATTCTCTATCCAAATATGCAACTTTAAACCATGTTTGAGTTGATTTTAAAATGGGACCAGTAGCTTTTGCTATTTGTCTTAATTGGAATTAATTCAAAAAAATTTCAAATGCAATTCAAATTTGAACCATTGCAATACACCACATCTCACTTGTACTTCAGAAGCATATCACACATATGATCACATGGTTTCAAATGATCAAACATTTTCAAATGCAATTTGGTTAAATTGAAATTCATATGTGGAGTTTGAATTTGCATTTCAAATGCAATACACTTCATTTAAATCAAATGTACCACAAACCAGCACCATTCACGTCATGGCCAACTATATCATGTGCTTGTGCATTCTATTACAATGTTGTCCCCCCCTTGTTCATGATTGTTTCTGGTACCAGCTTTTCCGAGACGGTGATCACCCCGAAGAAGAAGACCACCGTTAAGGCACCGTGTGTGTGAACCTCGTCAGCAAGGCAAGCAAACCCCATTGATCATGTCTATAAAATCTCAATTCCCTCTCAGTCTCGCTTATGCATGTTTAGGAGATCACCTTGTATCGATTCTACCGCATAGTTGAACAATACCCGATGCATGACCTATCATCTTGTCACAGTAGTAAGCAAACCACAATCCTAGCTGACATAGGAGTTGTTTGATATCATGTGGCCCTGCAACTTTTACAGCTTATTGCATGCTTAGTGTTACACTGAGGTTGCTTTTGATGTGAGTCGGGATGATAGTGAACATGGTGTTGATGAAAGTGAAACTGTGTCGGTGAATCCACCCTAATACAAGGTGAACGATGACATGTGCATAGAAAAAGAACGTCCAGGAGTCACATTAGTTCGGGCTTTCCATTTGACATGTGCATAGAAAAAGAACGAAGGAACTGGTTGCATCATATAGATATGTGGGTGCACCTGTGAGGCAGGAAAACCATCTGCCAGAGGTGGCGTCTCGGTCACTTACATTGTTTGAGTCCGTTTCGTTGATCCGGCCGGGCTCTCGAGCGGAGGCAAATTCAGATAGTCGACTCCTGGAATAGACCGGCTGTGAGCGAAGTGTCGTGGTGAACATCCTCGCTGTCACCTCTTGAACGGTGGCGAAACCTGGCGGTAACCGATGGTCATGTGTGTGTAGTTTACACCCTTGCAAGGTTAACAAAACTATTCGAATAGCCGCGTCCGCGGTTAAGGACTACTTGGAACCTGTACCTGGTTATTAGAAAACTTGAATGGATACTTATAAAACTCGCAAGATAAGCGTGAGTGCTATGGTGTGCTTCCTCGTGGGGAAGTCGAGGAAGTAACCATAGTGGTGTATTGGTTGGAGATGTAGTGGACTCGTGTACGCTTCTTATCTCAAGTCTGGTACTCGTAGTTCAGGATTAGCCAAGTCAAAGCTGGCACTTCTGCATGATGAAACCCCACCTCCTTTACCTTGATACTTGAGCATAAGTAGTGTAGTTCTGATGTAAGTCTTGCTGAGTACGACTTTGTACTCACGTTTGCTTATTCTATGTTTTAGATGAGAACCGGTCCCCGATGGAGTCACCGACCTGAAGCTCGACGTTGACTAAGTTAGTATAGTCCCAGACAGCAGTCTGGTCCCTCGTGGAAGGGCATGTATGTTTACAAGGCTTCTCTAAGTCATTTGTTAAACTTGTCTGTACTCAGACCTAATTTGCTTCCGTTGTATGATGTAATGTTGATCACAGACATGTGATCTTTCTATGCTCTATGTGTATATCAATAAAGAGTACTTTGTAGAGTTATGTGATGATACCTGCTGTTCATACTAGGCATGTGTGCTGCGTGTATGTTTATAACATGCATGTCTTAGGATGGGTTTTCGAGACCTTAGTTGTGATCTGGCTGGCGGTCTTTTATACACCAAGTGGCCCTTAGATGTGCGCAGCTTGGGGCATCGCGATGCGATTGTTCGTGACTCTGTCACGTGCACACTTTGTTGTATGATCGAGCCCGCCCTAGACCCCGACTAACTGATCGGGCTGGAGTAAGTCTATGTAAGAGTTAGGATCCAATCGATAACAAGGTTGAGGCGACTTGTCTATGAGTATGGGATTCACCACCCATAAGCATTTAGACTTGTTAGCAGATGTTGAGGACCCATGTAAGTTGATCATCCGGCCTGGATGGGATGCCCCTCACGTTTGATGCTTTCCGAGAGCGTTCTGTGCTTGGCCTTGTCTGCTTAGACAAGTGGGTACGGCTCTCGGCTCTCCATGTGATTGTATCGTGACTGGAATTACATACGCTAACCCCGGGTCCCGACAGACTTGGTATCAGAGCAGGACTGTCTGTAGGACTATCAAAACCTTGGTCGAAGTCGAGTCTAGCATTCTATAGTTATATAGTTACTTGGGTATAAAGGGAACAACGTAAGGCTTCTTTTTCTCCTTATCCTCATCGATCTGAGTTCTGAGTCACCCTTATCTTTTCTACGGGATGATAGGACTAGGTTCATCTATGTCTTACTAGAACATCTCGTTGTTTCCTTCCTTGTAACCGTAGGAAAGTTGTGTTCGGTTGTCTAGAGTTGTTATGCTTCCTATTTTGAGACATCCTATGTAAGTGCTGTTGAGATGTTGTGAAGATTTTCATTTCTCTTGCAATTACAGCCGTTATGTTGTCCGAGTCATTCCAGGTTTATTCATAATCTGATGCCTTTGCAAAATCCTTCTCCCTATTTCGGTTGTCTTTCCAGAAGATTTGTTAGGTGGCATTCCCGACAGTTCTCTAAGTTTGTTGGAGGTTTTGTTCTAGAAACCTTTAGTGATTCAATTGCAGTTCTTCCTCCCAGTTTAGATGTCTTGTAGCCAGAAGAACCACACTAATCATCGTGTTGGGGTACTTTGCTACTCTGACATATCTGTTGTAGCCCCTAGTAAACCTTGGTCATCCTCTAGGAAGCTACCCAGTGATCCAACCCCTTAAACCTAGCCACCCGACAGGTGTGTAGAATTGATAGTGGATCTTATACCAGGCACAGCCCCAATCTCGAGACGTCCATATAGAATGGCCCCACATGAGTTAGCTGAGCTAAAAACCCAACTTGATGCTTCGTTAGCAAAAGGCTTCATCCGCCCTAGCTCATCGCCATGGGTTTGCCCCGTTCTGTTCGTAACGAAGAAAGATGGAACAGAAAGGATGTGCGTAGACTATCGCCCGCTAAATCTAGCGACGATAAAGAACAAGTACCCACTGCCCAGGATCAATGATCTTTATGATCAACTTGCAGGATCCTCTATCTTCTCCAAGATGGATTTGATATTAGGCTATCATCAAATCAAAATCCGAAACGAGGACATTCCAAAAACGGCTTTCACTACTCGTTATGGTCTTTACGAGTATACCGTCATGTCCTTCGGTTTAACCAATGCCCCCGCCACATTCTCGCGCTTAATGAATTCGATCTTCATGGAGTACCTAGATAAATTTGTTGTGGTTTATCTTGATGACATTCTCATCTACTCGAAGAACGAAGAAGAGCACGCAGAACATCTTAGGTTGGTATTGATGAAACTTAGAGAGCACCGCCTTTATGCCAAGTTCTCCAAGTGTGAATTTTGGCTACCAGAAGTGACCTACTTAGGCCACGTGATTTCTGCGAAAGGTGTTGCAGTCAATCCCGAGAGAGTTCAAGCCGTCCTTGACTAGACTCCACCTGAATCGGTTAAGCAAGTTAGGAGTTTTCTCGGCCTAGCAAGCTATTGTCGCCGCTTCGTTGATAACTTCTCCAAATTTGCAAAGCCTCTTACTGAACTCCTCAAGAAAGATAAGAAATTCCAATGGACCCCCAAGTGCGAGGCAAGCTTTCAAGGGCTAAAAAGAAGATTGACTTCTGCACCCGTACTTGCACCTCCAGACACCAAAAGGGATTTCGAGATCTATTGTGATGCTTCACGGCAAGGGTTAGGATGCATACTTATGCAAGATAGACATGTGGTAGCTTATGCTTCACGCCAGTTGAGGCCACATGAAGAGAACTATCCAACCCATGATCTTGAACTCGCTGCCGTAGTTCATGCCCTGAAGACATGGCGACATTACCTCCTTGGTAATCGTTGTGAGATCTATTCCGACCACCAAAGCCTCAAATACATTTTCACCCAGCCAGATCTTAATCTCAGGCAAAGACGCTGGATAGAGTTGATAAAAGATTATGACTTAGGAATTTCTTACACCCCAGGCAAAGCCAATGTCATGGCTGATGCACTAAGTCGTAAGTCGTATTGTAACAACCTCATGTTACAAAAGTATCAACCACTTCTTCATGAGGAATTTCGAAAGCTCAATCTCGAGATTGTTCCTCGTGGATCTCTTTTCAACTTGGTGGCGAAACCAACCCTTGAGGATCAAATCTTAGTTTCCCAAAGGCGTGCACGAGGTGTTCGCCGGATCAAGGAGAACATTGCTAGCGGAGTTGCTAAATGTTTCTCCACAGATAGTAAAGGAACGGTATTCTTTGAAAATCGTTTGGTAGTACCTAAGAATAGGGATCTAAGGCAACTCATCCTCAAAGAAGCCCATGACACACCCCTCTCAATTCATCCCGGTAGCACAAAAATGTACCCAGATCTACGCCAGAGATTTTGGTGGACCAGGATGAAGAGAGACATTGCTCGATTTGTTGCTGAATGTGATGTTTGCCGTCGCATTAAGGCCGAACACCAAAGACCTGCTGGCACACTTCAACCTTTGCCTATTCCCGAGTGGAAATGGGACAAAGTCGGTATGGACTTCATCACCGGCTTTCCAAAAACCCAGAAAGGAAATGATGCCATATTCGTGGCCATTGATAGACTGTCCAAAGTTGCTCACTTCCTTCCCGTTCGCGAGTCTATAACTGCTAGTCAGTTAGCGGACTTGTACGTCTCTAGAATTGTGTCTCTTCACGGTGTTCCTTTGGTAATCAATTCTGATCGTGGTAGCCTTTTCACCTCTAGATTCTAGGGAAGCTTCCAACATGCTATGGGAACTCATCTCTCCTTGAGTACAGCTTTCCATCCTCAGTCTAGTGGTCAAGTCAAAAGGGTTAATCAAATCTTGGAAGACATGTTCAGAGCTTGTGTTATCTCATTCGGAAAGAATTGGGAGAAGTCTCTTCCATTTGCCGAATTTGCTTATAACAATAGTTTTCAATCTAGTCTGAACATGGCTCCTTTTGAACTCCTTTATGGACGACGATGTCGAACACCTTTAAACTGGTCAGAAACCGGTGAAAGACAATTCTTTGGACCGGATATGATCAAGGAAGCAGAAGAGCAAGTTCGCATTGTTCGTGATCGTTTGAAAGCCGCTCAGTCTCGTCAAAAGAGCTACTATGATCGTCATCATAGAGAGGAGAGATACAATCTGGATGAGAAGGCTTACCTTCGGGTTACTTCTCTGAAGGGAACCCAACGCTTCAGTATCAAAGGCAAATTGGCCCCACGTTACATCGGACCTTTCCGCATTCTCTCTAAACGTGGAGAAGTTGCCTACCAACTTGAACTGCCCCCTCACCTTTCCCGAGTACATGATGTATTACATGTGTCACAACTCAGGCGTTGCTTCAAGGACCCCATCCGCGAAGTCGACCATGAAACGCTTGATCTCCAAGATGACCTTTCTTATCGAGAGTACCATGTTCGTATTCTTGATTCAGCAGAGCGTGTCACTCGTCGTCAGAAGATCATGTTTCTCAAAGTTCAATGGTCACATCACTCCGAGAAAGAACCAACCTGGGAAAGAGAAGACCGCCTCCGTGCCGAGTACCCCACCTTCCTCCCGACGACTTCTGAATCTCGGGACGAGATTCTTTTGAGTGGGGGCGAGTTGTCAGAACCCCAACTAGGGTAAGTGCTAGGGTTTGAGTGCCCCTTTACATCATGCAAAATTTCAAAAGAAAATGCAAAAATGGGGAAAAGAAAAGCCCTGAGAAATTATTTTAAATGGCCAGACAAAAGTTGCTTCCAAAAATCCCTCTGGTATTTTTGAAAAGTCTTATAAATATGCATGATCACATATAAAGTGAAGTGGGTCCCACTGCATGCACCAAGATTTTTCAAATATTCCAAATAGGTCTTGGAAATTAAATTAAACTCCAATTTGAATTTAAATTCAAATTGTTTGATTTTCAAAAGTCACCAAAACTTATGAGTGGCTAGCTATTTATGTTATAAGCCCACATAAAAGTTTTCATGATTTTATAAAATGCCTAGCTAATTGTTTAGCACAGCAAAACAAATAACAGAAAAGAAAAGAAGAAGAAATAGAAAAGAGAAACCCCTGGCCATTCTGGCCCAAATGAAGCCCCAGCCGGCCCAGCCCAGCTCGCCCGCGTGTCGTCTTCCTCCCCGCGGCTCCAAGCAGCTCGCTGGAGCCGGGGCACGCGCCGTGGACGCCGAGGACCTTCTAGCCCCCCCCCCCTTGCTCCTCTGTACGCCACGCAACGCCCCTGGTCACCCCCATCTCCTTCCCCCTCTCTCTGTTTCCTCTCGCTCTCTCTCTCTCGTTGGATTTCACGGCCACCAGGGAGCACGTCGTCGCCGCCGTCGCGCGCAAGCACGGCCACCGTGCCCCATCCTTCGCCTCAAGCTGTCTAGCAGAACCGCCGTGGAGAGCTTCGCCGATTCGCGCCATCAATCGAGCCCGGGAACCCTTGGAGACGCCGCCTTCTTCACCGACACGCCGCCGGCCGCCGAGGAGACGACCTTCAAATACGCTGCAACCCGAGCATCCCCGGCTTCCCCGAGCTCCTCTTCACACTCAGGGTGAGCAGCTCGTCGCTTTACCCTTTCTCCTGCCTCCTCCCGTGCCCTGGAGCGTGGTTCCGACGAAGTCCGAGCTCCGGCCGCCGCCTCTGTTGAACTAGCCGACGCCCCCGAGCGTTTTCTTGACCCCCGCCTGCTCCCCGAGATGCGCCAGCCTGCGGGCTACGTTCCAGTGCCCGTAGATCCCTCCCCCGTGGCCTAAATCGCGATCCCGGCGATGCTCCGACGGCTACAATTGCACCTCCGGCGACGCCATGGCCATTAGGGCCTAAACCAACTCCTAACCCCTCCCTTCTCTCACTGACAGTGGGCCCCGAGCCCACTAATTAAACCGGTTTATTCTTAATCAGAGGGGATTAACCCCCTGAGGCTGACACCCTGGACCCACATGTCAGCCCCCCACTGATGTCAGCATTGCATCATGCTGATGCAATAAGTCAAATTCCAGAAATTTAGAAATGATTTTAATAATTACAGAAATTCCAGAAAAATAGCCAAACTTCAATAAATCATAGAAAATTCATATGAACTCCAAATTGGACAAATAATATATGAAAAATGATCAGCATAAAATTCTCTATCCAAATATGCAACTTTAAACCATGTTTGAGTTGATTTTAAAATGGGACCAGTAGCTTTTGCTATTTGTCTTAATTGGATTTAATTCAAAAAAAATTCAAATGCAATTCAAATTTGAACCATTGCAATACACCACATCTCACTTGTACTTCAGAAGCATATCACACATATGATCACATGGTTTCAAATGATCAAACATTTTCAAATGCAATTTGGTTAAATTGAAATTCATATGTGGAGTTTGAATTTGCATTTCAAATGCAATACACTTCATTTAAATCAAATGTACCACAAACTAGCACCATTCCCCTCATGGCCAACTATATCATGTGCTTGTGCATTCTATTACAATGTTGTCCCCCCCTTGTTGATGATTGTTTCCGGTACCAGCTTTTCCGAGACGGTGATCACCCCGAAGAAGAAGACCACCGTTAAGACACCGTGTGTGTGAACCTCGTCAGCAAGGCAAGCAAACCCCATTGATCATGTCTATAAAATCTCAATTCCCTCTCAGTCTCGCTTATGCAAGTTTAGGAGATCACCTTGTATCGATTCTACCGCATAGTTGAACCATACCCGATGCATGACCTATCATCTTGTCACAGTAGTAAGCAAACCACAATCCTAGCTGACATAGGAGTTGTTTGATATCATGTGGCCCTGCAACTGTTACAGCTTATTGCATGCTTAGTGTTACAGTGAGGTTGCTTTTGATGTGAGTCGGGATGATAGTGAACATGGTGTTGATGAAAGTGAAACTGTGTCGGTGAATCCACCCTAATACAAGGTGAACGATGAGAGGCTGTGTAGGAGTACACAGTGGGTTGTCTCGTTGAACACCGCCTTAAGCATCGAGTTCTTGTATGGTAATCCAAGACAAAGAGTACAACCACACATTGGGATCACTGACCCCTCTCGGCCTAGTACCTTGATCCGTGTCGACGTCCAGGAGTCACATTAGTTCGGGCTTTCCATTTGACATGTGCATAGAAAAAGAACGAAGGAACTGGTTGCATCTTATAGATATGTGGGTGCACCTGTGAGGCAGGAAAACCATCTGCCAGAGGTGGCGTCTCGGTCACTTACATTGTTTGAGTCCGTTTCGTTGATCCGGCCGGGCTCTCGAGCGGAGGCAAACTCAGATAGTCGACTCCTGGAATAGACCGGCTGTGAGCGAAGTGTCGTGGTGAACATCCTCGCTGTCACCTCTTGAACGGTGGCGAGACCTGGCGGTAACCGATGGTCATGTGTGTGTAGTTTACACCCTTGCAAGGTTAACAAAACTATTCGAATAGCCGCGTCCGCGGTTAAGGACTACTTGGAACCTGTACCTGGTTATTAGACAACTTGAATGGATACTTATAAAACTCGCAAGATAAGCGTGAGTGCTATGGTGTGCTTCCTCGTGGGGAAGTTGAGGAAGTAACCATAGTGGTGTATTGGTTGGAGATGTAGTGGACTCGTGTACGCTTCTTATCTCAAGTCTGGTACTCGTAGTTCAGGATTAGCCAAGTCAAAGCTGGCACTTCTGCATGATGAAACCCCACCTCCTTTACCTTGATACTTGAGCATAAGTAGTGTAGTTCTGATGTAAGTCTTGCTGAGTACGACTTTGTACTTATGTTTGCTTATTCTATGTTTTAGATGAGAACCGGACCCCGATGGAGTCACCGACCTGAAGCTCGACGTTGACTAAGTTAGTATAGTCCCAGACAGCAGTCTGGTCCCTCGTGGAAGGGCATGTATGTTTACAAGGCTTCTCTAAGTCATTTGTTAAACTTGTCTGTACTCAGACCTAATTTGCTTCCGTTGTATGATGTAATGTTGATCACAGACATGTGATCTTTCTATGCTCTATGTGTATATCAATAAAGATTACTTTGTAGAGTTATGTGATGATACCTGCTGTTCATACTAGGCATGTGTGCTGCATGTATGTTTATAACATGCATGTCTTAGTATGGGTTTTCGAGACCTTAGTTGTGATCTGGCTGACGGTCTTTTATACACCAAGTGGCCCTTAGATGTGCGCAGCTTGGGGCATCGCGATGCGATTGTTCGTGACTCTGTCACGTGCACACTTTGTTGTATGATCGAGCCCGCCCTAGACCCCGACTAAGTGATCGGGTCGGAGTAAGTCTATGTAAGAGTTAGGATCCAATCGATAACATGGTTGAGGCGACTTGTCTATGAGTATGGGATTCACCACCCATAAGCATTTAGACTTGTGAGCGGACGTTGAGGACCCATCTCAGTTGATCATCCGGCCTGGATGGGATGCCCCTCACGTTTGATGCTTTCCGAGAGCGTTCTGTGCTTGGCCTTGTCTGCTTAGACAAGTGGGTACGGCTCTCGGCTCTCCATGTGATTGTATCGTGACTGGAATTACATACGCTAACCCCGGGTCCCAACAAAGACCCAGACTTCAGCATCTAGCTCTATATTCTTTGCCTCTTCAGGAGTGATAGCATTTTTGTCTTTGACAGTTACACCATTCTTGACAACTTCCCAAGCGGCAGAGTTGATAGCCATGATATTCCTCTTCATTTTGTCCTTCCAATAGGGATAGTCCTTCCCATTGTAGATAGGAATTGGTTCCCCCGAGCGAACAGATGAAAACGACATTCTTGACAACACTCCAGGTTGTTAGACCAAAATACGTAGAGCGTATGGAGTGCCTAGCTCTGATACCAATTGAAAGCTCAAGAATGATCAGAGGGGTAGGGGGTGAATGATCACTTCTAAAAATTCTAAAGAACTTAGAAGGAATTCATGCAAACTGCGAAGGACTAAGGCATCTCGAAGGAAATACATTATCGAAAGTAATGCATGGCTCGAAAGTTTTGGGGACGAAGGAAAACATCGAAGGCAAATAGGCAACGAGTAAATACTTAATTTAAATGCATGAAGGAAAACGAGCCTGACACGACGATGTTTGGTAAAACAGTTCACACTCTGCAAAGTGCTATGTCTAGTTGGAGGGACTGGTGATTGAACACCTGGAGCAAAACTCTCTCTGTCTTATTCTCCACTGCAACAAACTCCTCGAGCTTGTCCAGTTTGCACTCGTGGTAGATGATTCAGGACATCTCCGAGACCTTTACAAACTTCCTTCAGCAGCGACAATTACTCTTCGACTGCTTGACAGGCGACGCCTAACCGTCTAGGAGACTTGCAGTTCTCCAAGATAAAAAGATAGGCTAATCTCGACCTAAGTCACAGTGAATTTCTCAACTCATTTCAGACTTGGGTTTTGGTTTTATCTCGATGAATCTCTTTTGGGATGCTCACAGACTTCTTTCCTAGAATCTTTAGTGGAGCAGCCAACCCGAAATGGCGGGTAGGTGCGGGGTATTTATAGTTGGCGATCCCGATGGGTAAAATGACTGAAGTGACCCGATACGACAGCTTGACGCGTGTCCTCAACGGTCAGATTCCAATCATTGCGCAACTTTACTTGAGGAACAAGTAAGCTGACTTATCGAACGAGTTCTCTCTCGAAGGCACGAAGTGCGATGACTTTTCTTTCGAGCTATTCACTCAACTCAGTAAGATTTCTCTCGGTAGGCTTTTTTGGGTTTAGGTTGAGAAAAGCAAATTCACTTCGACTAAGATCTCAACTAGAAAACCCCTCTTGATAGTACGGTTTTTCCTACGACTCAAGAAAATAAAGAAAAACTAGTAAAAGGACTAAGTCTTCGACCAGCTTCACCTTTCTCCTCGTTGCGCTTTTACTCGAGAGAGTCTTTTTCTTCGACTACATTTTTAGGGGTCGTCTTCCTTCAAAGGTTTCGGTAGATGACTGCAGCTTTGCTGCAGTGAGTTGTCCTTCGACCTTCTACTTGCAAAATCCATTCTTTCGGAACCTAAGTATCTGATTATACTTGAAAACAATATTAGTTCCACTTCTGCTTTGTCCAACAATGTCCAAAACCTTCAGGGGGAAAACTTGCTCTTACAGAGACATGAGAGGGAAGTGGGATTTTATCGACATGATCAATGGGGGTTTGCTTAACTTGCTGACGAGGTTCAGTCTCGGGATCTTCAACGAAGGGGGCAGCCTCCTGTTCCGGTTCAACTTCTACTCGACAAACAACAAACATGGTAGCAAAGTAAATACAATGCACAAGCACATGGTTGAAGGTTGAAACTTGGTTTGCATGATTCTGATGTATGAGGCCATTCCATTTAAATGGAGTATATTGCAAATGAATTGCAAATTCAAACTCCAATTTGAATTCAAATTAGCCAAGTTGCAAATGCTATTGTTTGATCAATGTAACTCATCTTGAAATGTGTATGATATGCCTCTGATGTTCAAGTGAAATGTGGTATGTTGCTAAGGTTCAAATTAAAAAAGCATTTGAATTTAATTTGATTAAATTCCAATTAAACCAAATAGCAAATGCTACTGGTCCCATTTTAAATTCAACTCAAACATAGTTTAAAGTTGTATATTTGGATAAATTATTTTCTCCTGATCATTTTTCATATATTATATGTTAAATTTGGAGTTAATATGAATTTTCTATGAATTTTCTATGAATTTCCAAAGTTTAGAGTATTTTCTGCCAATTTCTGGAATTGTTTTAATAAGAAAAGCATTTACTGCATCAGCACTGCGCCAGCCTGACTTCAGGGGTTTGACCACGGTCAAACTGACATGGGGACCCCACTGGTCAGTGACTCAGTTAATTAAACCGGTTTGGTTTATTTTAAACAGAGGGTTTAGTGCCCTTGGGCCCACTGGTCAGTGACTGTTTAGGGGTAGATTAGTGTTAACTTAACCCGGCCACGTCGGCCTTGCCGGCGGCTAGCCTCCGGCGACTCGCAGACGCGGCGGCGTCCACGGAATCGGTGCTCCCGTGGTCCAAATCGAGCGCTGCAACCACAGAGACGTAGCTCTTGGTGTCGCGTGTCGAATGGGACCAAGAACAGGGGCTGGGGTGCACTAGTGGCTTGCCGGCAACGAACTTAGCGGCGACAGAGAACCGACGAGGTCGGGAGTGGGGCTAGAGGCCACGGCTTGAAGCTGGGACGGGTGCGTTCGATTGCTAGAGCAACTGGGAGTCAAACGCGCGCGCTGGACGAGACGATGGGGCACAGGGGCGACCTCGTCGTCGTCCATGGCGGCGACGTGCTTCGGCAACCATGGCGGCCGTGGCTAGAGACCAAGAGAGAGGGCGCCAGGTTCGGGGAAATGGGCAGGAGCTCACCACGAACTCGATGGCGTGGTCAGCGGGCTCGGGGAGTGTCTGGTGGCGGCGTATCGACGAGGTGGTTCTCCGGCGACCGGCGGCGATTCGGTGAAGCTCGTGTCTCCTCTGTATCAAATCAAGGCACCGTCTTCTGCGAGGCGATGAAGTCGACAACGACGCACGCGCGGGACAAGTTGGCTTGAGCTCTAGGCCATGGTGGCCACGTCTTCCACGGCGGCGCGCTCCGGCGAGTCCTCGGTTCGTCTTCGAATCGGTCGAGAGAGGAGGGGAAGCTGGCGTTTGAGAGGGGGAGATGGATCAGGACGCAGTTGGGCGTCTTCGTGGCGTGATAAGGATGCATGGGAGGCCTCCAGGCAGGCTGGTGGCGTGGCGGCTGCGACATGCTCGCCACCGAGGAGCTTGCCGTCGCTGGGCAAGACGACAAGGCTGGGGAGCGGGCCGGGGCTGCAGTGCGGTAAGTTGGGCCGAGGAGGCCCAGGTAAGTGGGCTCCTTTCTCTTTTCTAATTTTCTGTCTGTTTAAACTTTCCTTTCTTTTTCTGCTTATTTGTTTTGGCTCTGATAAAAATAGCAAACCATTTTATAAAATGTTGAAACTTTTTATATGGCTTCACAATATAATAGGCTAGCCACTTGTAAAGTTTGAACATTTTTAAAATTCAAATTATTTGAACTTTAAATCAAATAGGGTTTTTTGATTAATTCCAAGGTCCTGTTTGAATATTTGAAAAATCCATGAGCATGGGGTTGGTCCCACATCACTTGATATGTGATCACACTCATTTATAAGACTTTTCAAAAATCCAACATGAATTTTTGGAGAAGATTTATTTCTGGCCTTTTGAATTAATTCATCTGGGGGGTTCCTTCTCCATTTGAGTTTGAATTTGATTTCCATTTGATTTTCTTTGATGAATGCAATGTGTATTTGATCCTAGCACATTACCTAACAGAGGGTTCTGACACCCCAACACACCTAGTACAACTAGGAGTTGTATAGGTGCACTAGTTCGGCGAAGAGATGGTAAAATACGAGTGATAGGTGTGGCAAAGCAAGGTAATATATATCTGTAATAAAAATTGCAGCAAGCAAACATGTGACAAAAGTGAGTACAAACGGTGTAACAATGGTGGAAACAAGGCCTAGGATTCATATTTCACTAGTGGGGACTCTCAACAACATTAACATAGTCTAATCACATGATATTTCCCATAAAACATGCAATGGAGACACACTCGGAGGTCATTCCTTTGTGGTCAAGAGACAACGAGAATTATGTAGGGCTACAAAAGCACACCTCAAAGTTCGTAGTTCTCAATCTATGGATTTCCCAATGTCACCGCGGCCATCCAAAGAGAGGACCACAATCACCACAACATATCTCAAGGATAGTCAAAGACAAGCACCAAGAGACTCTCAATCTTCAATCAACGCACAAAAGTGGAAATCACTCATGATAATATTCTTCTAACCCATGTCCAATAGACCGCTGTCACCATGGTCTCGGGGATTATACTAGATAAGATTAAGTGAGTACATCAATCCAATACATAGAGGAAGGGGAAATATCATGGGATCACCCTAGATTAACATAGCCTATGATCACAACGAAGATCATATCATGGGAGAGAGAATTGACCACATAGCTATTGGTAGAAACCTCAGCCCCGAGGAGGGACTACTCCCGCATCATGGAGGGAGGAAGCAACGGCGATGGAGATGAATCCGGGGGCACTTCCCCGTCCCGGCCGGGTGCCGGCACAGGAATTCTGGTCCCCCGAAGCTTGTCGGCGATGGCGGCGGAGATCGGAATTGCTTCTGGAGAAAAGGGGTCTGGAATCAGAGTTTTTGCGACGGGAGAATAAATAGGAGCCAAAGGGGGGCACCGGGGGGGGCACCAGTCGCCCACGAGGCCACCCGGCGTGGCCAAGCCCTGGGCCGCGCCCACTGGCCGCCTGGGCACCAGGTGGGGCCCCTCTGGCCCTTCTTTGGCGAATCCGGAAGCTTCCGGAATGCTGATTTTTTATCTGATTTTCCCGAACTTTTGGAGCGCTTTTAATATGGGGGAAACCTGAAATATAAAAACAGCAGAAGACAAGAACTGGCACTGGGGTGCACTGAGTTAATAAGTTTGTCCAAATATGATCAAAAGTGTATGAACGTGTATCTAGATCATAGCAATATCACACAAAACATGCATGGAGCAAGAAGAAATTATAGATACGTTTGGGACGTATCATATGCGCCTCCTCCAATGACTTCCGGGATTATGAAGGGTCCTTCCCACTGCGGGGCAAGCTTGTGGACTTTTTCTTGTATTAGCTGCAGGACAAGATCGCCTTTGCGAAAAGTTCTTGTCCGCAGGAGGCTGCTTTGGTATGTACGTAGTTTGTCCTGGTATCCTTCTGATCTTGCTATAGCTGTGTCCCTTGCTTCGTCTGCGGTGTCTTTGTCATCCTAGAGTGCTTCTTCTGCCTCTTCTTCTTCGTACCCCAAGATTCGGGGAGCTCCAAACTTTAGGTCGTGTGGCAGCACAACTTCTGCCCCATATACCATAAAAAATGGTGTGTACTGGGTTGAGGCATTGGGGGTGGTGCGCAGGCTCCATAGGACTGCGGGGAGTTCTTCTACCCATTTTCCCGCATCCTGCTCGAGTGGTGCGAGGAGCCACTTCTTTATTCCTCCACATACTAAGTCGTTTCCTTCTCCACTTGGCCGTTAGACTGTGGGTGCGTGACTGATGCATAGTTGATTTTAATTCCCAAATCTTGGTAGAAGTTCTGGAATTCTGCAGCTGTGAAGTTTCTACCGTTGTCTAGGATGATGTTATGTGGTACACCGAATCTGAAGATGATTGAATTCATGAAGTTGACTGCCGTGAGGGCTATTGACCTGGTGATTGGTAATGCCTCGATCCACTTGGTGAACTTGTCTACTGCTACAAGGAGATGTGTTCGTCCTCCTTTTGAGGATTTCTTGAATGGGCCCACCATGTCGAGTCCCCAAGTGGCGAACGGCCAGGATAGTGGTATGGTTTTGAGTTGTGATGATGGGGCCTACTGGCGAATTTTTTGCAGGCGATGCAGCGTCGCACGATGTCTTCCGTGTTTCGCATTGCGGTTGGCCAGTAGAACCCTGCTCGAAAGGCTTTGGCCCCGGGTATGCTACTGCTCGCGTGGTGCTCGCAGGTGCCTTCATGGATCTCGAGCAACAGGGCTTTGTCGTCTTCTTCCTCAATGCACTTTTGGAGGACCTGGGAGATGTTGCGCTTATAGATCTGCCCATTGATTACTGTGAATGCTTTAGATCGTCGACTGATGTGTCGGGCTTCTGCGACGTCTTTTGGTAAGGTGCTTTGAATTAGGAATCAAAGGAACGGTTTTTTCCATGCTGGGCCTTCGGGTGCGGCAGGCTCTGCTTCCTTGACTGCTTCGTTGCTTACATCATTGGTTGAGTTCGCAGCCGCCACTTGTGCTTGTTCACTTGTGTCGTCATCCTCTACGACCGCCTTCGGTGCGGGTGACTTGATTTTGATTGAACTCTGGCTGATATTTCGAGGAAAACGCCTGGGGGAATTGGTCCTCGGGTTGATCCGATGTTTGCGAGCTCATCTACTTCTGTGTTATTTGCTCTGGTGATGTAGTTTAGCTCGCAGTCGTTGAATCCTCCTTCCAGGGTGTTGTAGACCTTCTGGTAAGCCATCATGTTTTCTACGACTGCTTCACAGTCCCTCATTGCCTGCTGGACGACGAGGTTGGAGTCACCGTAGATTGAGAGACGAGTGGTGCCGCAAGCTTTTGCCATGCGCATGCCATGGAGTAGTGACTCGTGTTCTGCTTCGTTGTTTGAGGCATTGCTGAAGTTCATCTGGAGCACGTATCTGAGTTTGGCTCCTTTGGGCGAGTTTAGTACGACGCCAGCTCCAGCTCCTTGTTGTCTTTTTGACCCATCGAAGAACATTGTCCATGAGTTGGACAGGTCTAGGGAGGCAGGTGTTTGTGCTTCTGTCCACTCGACCAGGAAGTCTGGGAGTAGTTGGGCTTTGATTGTCGTTGGGTGTTTGAACTGCAGGTCGCGGGGACTGAGCTCGATGTTCCATTCGGTGACTCGGCCAGTTCCCGGGAATGTTGAGGATGTCCGCGAGTGGTGCGCTGCTCACGATCGTGATGAGGTGCTCGTCGAAGTAATGTGATGGCATATACGAGCTTCTGGTAGTGCGGGTACCGTTGCTGAGACTTTGTGAAGAGCATGCTTAGGTAGTAGATTGGCCTTTGTATGCTCTGTATTTTTCCTTCTTCCGCACACTCGACGACGAGCGTCATGCTGACTACACTGCTGCGTGCCTCTATGTAGAGGTAAAGGGGTTCTCGCTCCTTGTGCACCGCCAAGATTGATGGTGTCGAGAGGGTCTTTTTTAGGTCTGCGAGTGTGTTGCGAGCTTCCTCGGTCCACTCACATTTTTCTCCTTTTCTGAGCAACTGGTAGAATGGTAGGGTCCTTTCTCCCAGCCTGCTGATGAAGCGGCTCAGTGCTGCGAGTCTTCATGTGAGTTGTTGTACGCCTTTGATGTTCACTGGTTCTTGCATCTTGGCCATTTCTTGGACTTTTTCAGGGTTCGCTTCGATTCCTCGAGCGGAGACCATGTATCCGAGCAGTTTTCCGGCTGGGACGCCGAACACACACTTTTTTGGGTTGAGCTTGATTCTGTATTTGTTGAGTGCAACGAAGGTTTCATGGAGGTCACGGAGGAAAGCCATGAGGGCATTTTCTTGTTCTTCTGGGAGGTGGCCGTAGATTCGGACCATCTTGTCTGGATCCGTTGGGTGCACCTGATGGGCGACTGTGTCGTTGTCGGAGCTGAAGTCGCGAGTAAATTCTTTTGACTCGCTTCTGCTTGCCAGTGGAAAAATGCTCTTTTTTGTCACCATGGCTCTTTCTTCGAGCTGCTGCTGAGCTCCAAACGTGTCAGAAACTTCGTGAAAATCTCGATCGCATTGGTCTGATTTGATAAAACTCCCGTTGACCGTGATGACCCCTGCGGGTCCTGGCATCTTGAGCTTGAGGTATGCATAGTGCGGGACCGCCATGAATTGAGCGAATGAGGGTCTCCCGAGTATGGTGTGGTATTGTGACTGCCAGTCGAGTACTTCGAACTCGAGGACTTTCCTTGCGAAGTTGCCTCTGCTGCCGAAGACGACATCGAGCTCAATTGTTCCAAGGGAGGCGGCTGCTTCTCCTGGAACTACGTCGTAGAGTGTGACGCCTGACTTCTTCCAGACTGGCCGCGGAATCAGCATCTTGCGTAAGGTGCTGGTGAAGATTATGTTTAGGCTGCTGCCCCCGTCCATGAAAACTCTGTCCATGTCGTAGCCACCAATCTGGGCGTCGAGGACTAGTGGTGTGTGCCCTGGCCTTGGAATTGCGGGTGGGTGGTCGCTTTGTGAGAAAGTAATGTTGGTTTCTGCGCCGTACATATAGTAAGCTTCTGCTGTTTTTAAGTCCTCGGCTGCTCGAGTCTGCAGGGTATGGGCGTCTTGTGTTGCTTTTGAAGGTCGTCCTTCTTGGATCATGCATACCCGTCCGTGAGACAGAGGGTATTGCTCTTCTGAGTTTTGTGCTGGCAACTGCGCGGTTCCTCGAGCCCGTTTGGCTTCGCGCTGCTTCTCTTCCTTGAGGCTGTTGGAGAGTTAGGCGAACAGACGACAATATCTTAAGGTGTGACCTGCTCTAAGGCGCCCCCAGTCGTCTTCGAAACTGTGGATTGTGCAAGGTCTATCCAGCTGTTCTTTGGCTGTGAGCTTGCTGGAGCCTGCGTGCCTTCTTCTTCTTGTGACTTGGAATGGTTGCGAGGGATCTTCTAAGCGGGAGTGGAACCTGGGGTCGAGCTCTATTCCATCGTTTATCGAGTGGTTCCGAATGAACTTGGCCAACTCATCTGGTCTTCGATCTGGGTTGTAGTACTCGCCGGTCTGGGTTTCTGAGTCGCTGTCTGTCCTACGGCGGGTGCATGGGTGGCGGCGGGTCTTCGAGTGGCTAGCAAGGCTTCTGTCACACGTTGCGATTCCTCGAGTGAGATTTCGACGCAGATTTCTTGTACTTGCTCCAGCGTTCTGGTTGGCTTCGTGGCCACGGCTTGCGCTTGCCTTCTGGATCGTCGAGTTCTTTTCCGCCGATGACAACTTTGGTAGTCGCCAAAAGGTTGAACTTGGCCTGGCCGCGGACCAAGTGATCTTGGGGGTACGATGGAGAGGTTTGCGATGAATCTGAGTTCTTCGAGCGGGTTGGATCTTTCTCGAGTCCTTGAGTTGTGACTTGCTGGAGATGGGACCGCTGAGATCGTGATTCCAACCTGTATAGTTCCCACAGACGGCGCCAATTGACGAGGATCAGCCTCGGCAAATCCCATGGTTAGGGACCCTGGGTTAGATCGTAGAAGGAACAGGTTGGCGATACTCGTCGGCTAACAGGAGAAGCACTTCCTGCTCGATTGTATTATACGAGGAGGCGATTACAGTGGAAGTCTAGGAGAGTTCGCACAAGACCAGAGGTGTTGATTGTAGATTGGATGTCCTGAGGCGCCGCCCCTCCCAGCCTTTATATACTAGGTTGGGTCTCGGGGAGTCCGTCTCAGGTTATAGGGATGATTTCCTAAACTAGCTTCGGCTTGGACGCCAAGTCTTGACTTCCATGTTGGTCGCGGGCTCCTACGCCGGTGCTTTGAGTGGGCCTAGTGGTGGGCCCATCGAGGCTTCTATCAGTCCTCCTGCCTTCGCGCGCACCAGGTATCCTTACATGCAGGAGTCGTGGGGTCACCCCCTTGTCAGCTGATTTTTTATCTGATTTTTCCTGAATTTTTGGAATACTTTTAGTATGGGGGCAATCTGAAATAGAAAATCAGCAGAAAACATGAACTGGCACTATGGTGTACTGAGTTAATAAGTTAGTCCAAATATGATCAAAAGTGCATGAAAGTGTATCTAGATCATAGCAATATCATACAAAACATGCATGGAGCAAGCAGAAATTATAGATACGTTTGGGACATATCAACATCCCCAAGCTTAATTCCTACTCATCCTCGAGTAGGTAAATGATAACAAGCATAAACTAATAACTTTTAACTTTTGCTCTTTCCTTTATATTTCAATGAGATCATTTGAAGCTTTTGAAAGAACATGTTATTAGTCAAGAAGTGAAAATGCTAACACAAAGGAAGATGTTTGATGTAGCAAGGCTCAACAAAAAACTTGTTTATCTTAATGATAATTTCAACAAAGATGTAATATGGCAATTCTCAATGAGATAATATAAATGCATGCACCTTTGTCAACATAAGGCGGCTGTTCTTTGTGGGATAGAAAGAAGTGGGTTTAATGACTCAACATAAAAGTGAAAGGCTTAGCCCTTCGCAGATGGAAGTAGGGAAAACTTATGTGCTAGAGCTTTTAGAGGTTTTGAAATCAATAAGATTATAACATAAAATTTTGGGAGGTGCATAAGTCGTCAACGAATGCTAGTAGATAGCCCAATTACTTCTCAGGCTAGACAAGTTTTGAGGAACGACTCCCAAGGTGGGGACGATCACATCCCCTTAATCTCCTTTTTTATCATTGCCAAAGTTTTCTGATTTCTCATTACCAAACCATGAAGGAGGGTTTGTTTGATGCTATTATCTTTTGTGAGTTGGGCGCACTCATGCCAGTTCCTCCTCGAATTAGGGTTTTGCAGATTAGACATGCAATCCTAAGATAAAACTTGTTCAACATAAGAAGATCATGAATTACCTACTACTTCCTCATGATCTAAAACACAGGCACAAAACAAGGGGTATACTATTTTGAAGGTTTAAATATATGATGGCAAGAGAGTGTTATACTCTTCAAGCCCTCGTTGATTACCCCAAGTGCAAGGTTGGATATAGTGCAGTGGCAAGTTTTCCCTTGGCAAAGATACCAAGGTTTGGCTCCCGTAGGACTCCGAAGGATACAAGAAGGTGGTAAAGTGAACAATGGCGCCGAGGTTGCTACTTCACCTGGACCTGCACACAGATACAAATAACTTTGCTCCCAGCGAGTACAGAGGAGTTGTCAATTCCTCCGGCCTTGCCGTTTACAAAGGATCAACGCAAGAGATAATGATAGTGGCAACTGAAAGTAAAGACTGAAAGTAAATTGAGGGTGTAAACAATGATATGAAGATGGACCAAGGTCACGTGATTTTCACTAGTGATGTCTCTCTCCCAAATGACGATAAAAGTGCTAGCGAGGTAAACGAATCACAGTTGCGCAATTGACAGGATTATGAAGGCACCGCAATGCTAACTATGTTGCAAAGAAAGGAAGGGCTCAAAAGCAATGGGCAGTACGCCAAGGTAAGTAGACCGAAATCCATCTGCATCTACTACGAATCATCCACCTTGAGATATCTATCCAAAACATCTCGCTGATATTAAGTTGCGAATCCCACCCAAAGTGTAAACTCAAAGCAACAGACAACTGCATTAAAAGAACTTTGCGTAAAGTAAACAATCCTTGCATCCGCGGATACAAGCACCGTTGTTTTATCCCTGGTGGCAACAGCACATCCCCTAGTCTCATGTTTCTGTCACTCAAGCTAGACATCAAGGGGCTGAACCCACAATCAAGCATAACGCTCCCTCTTGGAGTTGCAACAAATCACTTGGCCAAAGTAAGATACGACAACGGAGAACATGCAAGAATTTACTCAAGAACAAAATAAAAAATAAGAACAAAATATATTACTCATCACAATCTGAACATAGTCTCATAATCCATCAGATCCCAACAAACTCAGCATAGCAACGGCATAAAATTACAACGGTGCCTCGATCATGTGAGGCAGCTCACGAGGTCTCGAAAGTGGAGGCACAAAGAAGGGAGAGATAGATCACATAGCTACTGGTCACGGACCCATGGTCCAAGGGAAACTACTCACGGTACATATGGGAGGCGTCCATGGCTATGGATGGTCTCCCGGAGGGGGTAGCTTCTCCCGGCAGGGTGCCGGAGCAGCTTCTCTAGGCAGCCTCGGTCTTGAAACGGTGGCGGCGGCGGTACAGAGGCGATATCTCGAAAGAGGACTCCATATTAGGGGTTTATACCCCGAGGGGTAAATATAGGCAAAGGGAGTGTCGAGGGGACCCACGAGGCAGTCAGGAGGGGCCCTGGCGCGGCCTAGGGTGGGGCCGCGCCACCTGCCCTCCTGGCTGCCTCGTTGTCGCCCCCCTTTGCTCCTTTGGTGTTTCCGGAAGCTTCCGCGACGCTGGTTTTTTATCTGATTTTCCTGGAATTTTTGGACCACTTTTAATGGCCGGAAAACCTGAAATACAAAAACGGCAGAAAAAAAACAACTGGCAGCTAGGTGCACTGGGTTAATAGATTAGTCCAAATATGCTCAAAAGTGTATGAAAGTTCAAGCAAAACATGGCAAAGTCACACAAAACATGCATGGAGCAAGCAGAAATTATAGATACATTTTGGACGTATCAAGATAGCACAGGAATAATATACTTTAGGAGTGCCGGTGAAATACCACGAATAGGAAAGGTATGGTGGACTCTTTGGAAGGTTGAGGTTTTTAAGGTATGGGTGCACACGCAGTATTCCCGCTTAGTACAAGGTTTGGCTAGCAAAGGCTTTTAAAAGCAGACAAATGATGTTGACTTGGATGCAAAACAATATAAAGTCTACATTAAGAATTGGCATGAAACATCAATTTGTCTTCCTTGTTGAAAGGGCATGTGCCCTCATGTTTGGTTTTGGTAATTAATGACAATCTATATGGACTAATGGTTTCCTTGAGTTTTACTTTAAGGTTTGTCCATAGGCAATGCTTGAAGATCATATGGTGGCTTCAAGGTTGAAAGGATGAAGATGTGCCTAAAAGAAGCTCACCCATAATGGAGTATGGTCGAGCAATCTACAAGTCATCATCGAGCCGGCGGAATCAAGGAAGATGTTCCAACTTGAGGCGGGCATGATTGTCATCATCAAGCCCAAGTGGATTATGCGCAAGACAAAGGTTTGACATAGATAGGTGTCTAGTTTACCGGTTCTTGGTGGTAGTTAGGAGACCGGGTTATAGGCTAGGATAAATCATTCGTGGATAGCTGAACCTTTGCATCCTTGGCATCATCTTTATTGGTTCTTGTTTGGTTTATCTCTTTGTGAGTTTTCGAGCTTGTGGTCTTCTTCATGACAAGCTCTTGTTCATCGAAAACGGATTTCATATGCATCTTCACTTGTGTTTTTCGATGTGGGAGATGTGCCGGTTCTTCTAGGTTAGAGGTTTCACACCTCTATTGGTTTGGCTCTGTTCGTTAGCTTTCTATCAAGCTTCAGTTTGCCTCAATCGGAGTTCTTTTGCAGAAGTTATGGTTGTTTCGATTTTATGGGAACACTTTCTTTCCATGTCACGAAAGCTTCCCACAAATATTCCCGGAAGATGTGGCTTGTGTTTGTGCTTGGCGGGAAACTTAGTTAGAGTGATCAGTATGCTCCTGATCACCCCGGTGTAGATGGTTCTTCTCTGAGTAGCCCGTGTGCACGGGGCTCATTTAGCCCGTGCACACGGGGCTCCAATGGCAGGATTTCCCCACCTACTCCCCTTGGACTATAAATACTCCCTTCTTCCTCCTTGGTCTCTAGTGTTCTTGAGCAAGTTTTCCCCCACCATTGTTGACCCCTTGGAGCTTGCTTTCTCTCTATTCCTCCTATGATTCTTGCATCTTTTTGAGGGAAAAGAGAGGAGATATAGATCCATATTTCCACCAATCCATCTCTCCTCTAAGTGATGGGAACGTTGTGGATCTAGATCTTGGAGTTCTTGGTGTTTCTCCTTGTTCTTCCTCTCATATTCCTCCATAGCTTTTGTTGCTTTAGTGGGATTTGAGAGTGAGGGATTTGAGCACTTCGTGTGTTCTTGCCATTTGCATTTGGTGCATCGGTTTGAGTTCTCTCCGAGGATTCGTGGTAGTGGTAAGTGAAGTTGAGTATTGAGAAGAGTGTTACTCTTGAGTGCATTGGCACTCTAGAGCTTGTTCCTAAGGTGTGTTGGCCCCTGGAGGCTTGGTGTTGTTGCGGAGCTCAATCGTTGTGCTGTAAAGCTCCGGGACGCTACTAGAGCCTCCGATTAGGTTGTGGAGATTGCCCCGAGCATTTGTACGGGTACGGTGACCGCCTTCAAGTGTCCCATAGTGGAATCACGACATCTTGCATTGGTGAGAGCGTGAGGAGAAATAGGATGGCCCTCGTTCTCTTCGTGTGAGCATTGTGCTCCACACCCTCTCCAAACGGACACGTACTTCTCGCAAGAGAAGGAACTTCGGTAAAAAATCCTTGTCTCCATCGGCTCCACTTGCGGTTATCTCTACCTTTACTTTGAGCAAGCTTAGTACCTTTTGTGCTTGCTCATATTGTTGTTGCATTGCTTGTCTCATAGGTTGCTCTTCTAGTTGCTTATCTAGGCAGCCTATTTACTTGTGCACTCACTTTGTGATAGCCATAGTGTTCTTGTTATATATTGATATCACATAGTTGTTTATGTTTCTTAGTTTAAGTTGTTGGTGCACATAGTTGAGCCTAGTTTATTTAGGTTTCTTTCTTGGCAAATTAAACGCTAGTTTTATTCCGCATTTGTTCAAGCCTAAACCGTAGTTATTTCAAGCGCCTATTCACCCCCCCCCCCTCTAGGAGACATCCACGTCCTTTCACTTGTCAGCATAACACTTCCAGCATAAGAACATAAAGGTTTTGGCTATGTCACTACTAGAAAAACTCATGCTTGTTGTTCTGACCAAAGCTATGTTTGCCATGATTAAATAAAATTTTCAAAGCCATACCTGATATATAAGATCAATACTCCCATAAGAATCAACATATAAGGTCGATTGCGTGAAGAGAATACCGAGTGCAACAAAGAAACCAATAGACTTCTCATTAATATTCCATCATAAACATTGTACACTCACGGGTACAAGACTCTCCATATAGGAGTGATAGACCTCAATGCCCATTTTATAAGATAACTTCCCTACACATGATACGACACTAAACTTGACCACAAAATGCAAAGATAAAGATAAAGATACCGGGCACTCCCCCAAGCTCGGAACAAGCTAAGGGGATGCCATTACCCATGAAGATTTCACTCTTTGATCTAATTGTCCCTCTTCAGATCCTCTATTATGCGTCGGAGGGTCTGATTTTCAGCTTCCAATATGGCCACCTGTACTTTAAGCACACGGAAGTCTTCACAAAATTGGTTAGTAATTCGGTGAGCTTCGGATATAGAAGATGGCGCATGTGGGGCTTCAAGTGGTGGAGCAGTTCAGGAAAGGTTCAAAGAAAGATCATGTTGAGGGTTAACAAACCCCACAAAGACGTGGTTGTTGGAGCTTAATCCTCTCGTTCATGGATCTCCTTCCTGTTGGATAGTGACCATCTTGAATTCCTTTCTCACGGAGCGCTCCATCTCCACTTGTCTCGCGGCAATTTCTTCCTTCGTAGCCCATCCAACGACATTCCCTTGGTTGACATCTTGCTGGACACGGCGAAGATGACGACCCATGTGGTCCTCTCTGCTCGAGTCACAAGAAGACATCTCAGACAACAACCTCTTATCCTGGCAGAAACATAATGAAAAGAGAACACACGAAATCGCAAGATACACAGCCGGGAAGATCCGGGCAAATATATAGCAAAAATTTCTGCATCGAAAGGAAGGTAACAAGCCAAAGTGGGGTCAGAGACGGACTCCGGGTGGCCCAGATGGTCTCTTGGCACGACCAGGAAGCAGGCCGCGCCACTAGGGCGCCTAGAGCCCCGGGAGCTCCTCTCCGGCTCCACTTCGGCTCCGAATTTTCCTAATTTTCCAAAAACACGTAATACGGAACTTTTATGGATGTTCGCGAAGTTTTCTTACCGTATTACATACCTATTCTTATTCTGCTTCTGTTGGCGTCTGAATCACGGCTGCAACATGTTCTTCGTGAGTGGATGTGCGTATTATATCCACATCAACATTGACAGGGTCTTCTACCAGTTAATGCTTCAATCTTTTCCCATTCACAACTTGGGGTTTGGTGCCTTGAAAATTGTTAATTTTGATTGCACCGGAGCGGTAGACTTCTTCAATGTGAAAAGGTCCTTTCCATCTGGAAAGTAATTTACCTGGAGAAAACCTGAAACGAGATCTAAACAACAAAACTTTATCACCAACATTAAATTCACGTTTCAAAATTCTCCTGTCATGCCACTTATTTACCTTTTCCTTAAACATTCTCGCGCTCTCGTAAGCTTCACTTATCCACTCATCTAGAGAAGTCAAGTTCATGAGACGCTTTTCACGAGAAAGTTTTGGGTCAGCATTAAGCTCTCTAACAGCCCAGAAAGCTTTGTGTTCTAATTCTAAAGGAAAATGGCAAGCCTTTCCATACACCATCTTATAAGGAGACATGCCCATGGGATTTTTGTAAGCAGTTCTATACGCCCACAATGCATCTCCTAACTTCTTGGACTAGTCCTTTCTAGAACTGCTCACTATCTTTTGTAAGATCAACTTGATCTCCCTATTTGTGAGCTCAACTTGCCCACTCGTTTGAGGGTGGTAAGGTGAAGCAATCCTATGATTAACATCATACTTTGCGAAAGCTTTTCTAAAAGCACCATGTGGAAAAATTGATCCTCCGTCGGTCATGAGGTACCTTGGTACACCAAACCTAGGAAAGATCGCATCTTTAAGCATTTTCAAAGATGTCTTATGATCAACACTCTCAGTGGGGATTGCCTCAACCCACTTGGTTAAGTAATCAACATCTACTAATATGTGAGTGTATTTTTGGGAAGGAGGAAAAAGACTCATAAAATCAAAACCCCAGCAATCAAAAGTCTCAATAACTAGAGAGTAATTTATAGGCATCTCATTTCTCCTACTAATATTACTAACTCTCTGACACTTATCACAAGATAAAACATATTTTGTAGCATCTTTAAAAAGAGTAGGCCAATAAAAACCTGATAGGAAACCTTCTGTGCGGTCCTCTCACCGGCATGTTGTCCTCACTAGGGACTACCGTGACAATCCCTCAAGATATCTTTCTGCTCATGCTCTGGTATGCACCTTCTCACGATTCCATCCGCGCATTATCTGAAAAGGTGTGGGTCATCCCAAAAGTAATACCGCAAATTGTGGAAGAAATTCTTCCTTTGTTGAAATGTTAAACCTGGAGGTAAAAACTTAGTAACAATAAAGTTAGCATAATCTGCAAACCTGAGATCAGAAATAGATTGTATTCTCAAAACAACTAACTGTTCATTAGGAAAGCTATCATTAACAGGAATAGGATCATGTGGTATGTTTACTATCCTGGAGAGGTTGTCCGCTACAGGATTATCCACTCCTTTCCTATCAACAATCTGCAAATAAAATTCTTGAAGAAGAAGAAGAAGAACCCATCTGATAAGCCTTGGTTTGGCATCCTTATTATCCATAAGATACTTAATAGCAGCATGGTCAGTATGAATAATGACTTTGGAATCAACAATATAAGGTCTAAATTTAGCACAAGCAAACACTACTGCTAAAAATTCCTTTTCAGTAGTAGCATAATTCTGTTGAGCACTATCAAGGGTTTTGCTAGCATAATATATAACATTCAATTTCTTATCAACCCTTTGTCCTAACACAGCACCAACAACAAAGTCTCTAGCATCACACATGATTTCGAAAGGTAAATTCCAGTCAGGCGGTTGGATTATAGGAGAAGTTATTAAAGCTTTCTTAAGAACTTCGAAGGCTTCCTTACAATCTTCATCAAACACAAAAGGGATATCCTTCTGAAGAAGATTAGTGAGGGGTCTCAAAGTCTTAGAAAAGTCTTTAATAAAACTTCTATAAGAAACAAGCATGACCGAGAAAACTACGAATACCTTTGATCTCCCTTGGATAGGGCATCTTCTCAATTGCTTCGATATTGGCCCTGTCCACCTCGATTCCCCTTTCGGAAATCGTGTGGCCAAGAACAATCCAATTGTTGACCATGAAGTGGCACTTTTTCCAATTGATCACCAAGTTTGTCTCCTTACATCTCTTCAAAAATTTATTAAGGTTGTGGAGACAATGGTCAAAAGAGGTTCCATAGACGGAGAAATCTTCCATGAATACCTCAATAATTTCCTCACAAAAACCATGAAAGATAGCAGAAATACACCTTTGAAAAGTAGCAGGCGCATTGCATAAACCGAAAGGCATACGTCTATAAGCATAAGTACCAAAAGGACAAGTAAAAGTGGTCTTCTCTTGATCAGCGGTGTTAACATGAATTTGAAAGAAGCCAGAATACCCATCAAGATAGAAAAAGTGGGTGTTTTTGGATAACCTTCCGAGCATTTGGTCGATGAATGGCAACGAATAGTGATCCTTCCTCGTTGCCTTGTTCAACTTCCTGTAATCAATACACATTCTATATCCAATAATAATTCTTTGAGGGATTAGTTCATTCTTATCATTAGAAACAACAGTCGTGCCTCCTTTCTTAGGAACACAATGTACTGGACTTACCCACTTACTATCTGATACGTCTCAAACGTATCGATAATGTCTGCTTGCTCCATGCATGTTTTGTGTGATATTGCTATGATCTAGATACACTTTCATACACTTTTCATCATATTTGGACTAACCAATTAACTCAGTGCACCCCAGTGCCAATTTTTGTTTTCTGCTGTTTTTCTATTTCAGTTTTCCCCCATATTAAAAGTGCTCCAAAAATTCGGGAAAATTCAGATAAAAAATTAGCGTGAAGGAACCTTTCGGAGTCACGAAGGGGGGCCAGGTGGGACCCACCAGGGCCCTAGGCGCCTAGCTGGCGCGGCTAGGCCCCTGGTGCCCCCCTGGCTGCCCCTTCGCCTATATATCTCCCGTGACGTGAAACTTCCGAAGACAGAACCCTATTTCGCGATCTCGCCTCTGTTCCGCCGCCGCCGCACTTCCAAGATCGGGAGCACCTGCAGGACCCTTCCCGGCACCCTGCCGGAGGGGGATCGACCTCTGGGAGCTTCTCCTCCACCATGGACGCTCCCCGGATGTGCCGTGAGTAGTTTCCTTTGGACCATGGGTCCGTGACCAGTAGCTATGAGATGTTCTCCTCCCCTCTTTGTTCTTCATGGTTTAGACCTCGTGAGCTTCCCTACATGATCGAGGCACATATGTAATCTTTCTGTTTTTGCTATGCTTAGTTTGATGGGATCTGATGGATTATGAGACTATGTTCAGATTGTGATAGAGTAATATATTTGGTTTTTATCTCTTATATTTTTGTTCCTAAGTAATTCTTGCATGTTATGCGTTGTTGTTTATTGCTTTGTCCAAGTAGTAAGTAGTGACTCCAAGAGGGAACGTTATGCTCGATTGTGGGTTCATGCCCCCTGATGACACGCTTGAGTGACAGAAACATGAGTCTAGGGGAAAACAACGGTGCTTGTAACCGCGGTTGCAAGGATTGTTTACTTTACGCAAAGTTCTTTTTAATGCAGTTGTCTGTTGCTTTGGATTTACACTTTGGGTGGGGCTCGCAACTTAAGACCAGCGAGATGTTCTGGATAGATATCTCAAGGTGGATGATTAGTAGTAGATTCAGTTGGATTTTGGTCTACTTATTTAGGCGTACTGCCCATACTTATGAGCCTCTTCCTTTCTTTTGTAGCATAGTTAGCATTGCGGTGCGTTTATAATCCTGTCAATTGCCCATCTGTAATTTGTTTACCTCGCATAGAAGTTTTACCGTCTTTTGGGAGAGAGACATCACTAGTGAACATCACGGGACCCCGGCCCATATTCTCATCATTGTTTACAAGCTTATTTCCTTTTCAGTATTTACTTTCCGTTGCTATCATTATCATTATCCCTGGTGTTTTGATCCTTTGTAAACAACAAGACCGGAGAGATTGACAACCTCTCTGAACTTCGTTGGGAGCAAAGTTATTTGTGTCGTGTGCAGGTCCACGTCAGTTGCGCCGCTGACACCAACTTATCATCGCCGGAGTCCTACTGGTCGATACTCTCAACCTTGGTATCTTCACCAATGGAAACATGCCGCTACGCTGCATCTCACCTTCCACTTGGGGTAACCAATGAAAGGTGAGAAGCAATTATCATCTCTCGCGTATCAAGAAAATTTCTGGCGCCGTTGCCGGGGACTCCGAGTGATAAGATAGGGGAGTTGCCCACTACCTTTTACCTTTACTTCTTAGTCTTGTTAGTTCACCTTTCAATTTTTATATTTGTGTCCTTTATCAAAAACTTCAAAAGTAATCTGCCACACTTGCTTCTACTATGGGTTCCTCTGAAAACACCATGTTGTGTGACTTCACTAGTCACAACAAAAAAGAATTTATCTGCACTCCTATTGCCACACCTTCCACTTCAGCTAACTCTTATGAAATTAAACCTGCTTTGCTAAACCTTGTTATGAGAGGTAACGTAAACTTATTCTACTCGCGAAGAAGAAACGCCAGGAAAAACACACAACATCAATCAAAGACATATCAGGGTCAAGGCCACAAGCAAAACCAAACAAAACAATCAGACATAACACACCTAGTTCAACCAGCAAAACCTGTTGTGAACCACAACTCCAGCTAACAATAAAAGGTAACAACGTACACTTAGTGCACTCCTACAAATGTCTATCCTCCAAAAGCCAAACATAAGCCTCTTCGAGTCAGCATCCTTGCTTCCATGTTCACAACTTCTCCTTCCCCTTCAATTCTGGACACATGTTGGCGTAAAGTCCCATATCCCTGCACCGGAAACACTGGATTTCGCTAAGATTTTTCCTTTCCTTCTTCATAGGTGCTTCCTTGAACTCTTGGATAATCTTCTTCATCCATTCCTTTTGTTGTTGAATCACTTGTTGTGTCATGGTGTAAAGGTGACACTGAACTAGATAATGATCAGTTCCTTCACACACAAGACATGTGACTTGAGCAGTGTAACATTCTTCACCCAAGTGAATTTCCTCACAATAGGGACATCCATCTTGGTGTCCTTCATAGGAGTGTCCTACTTCCGCGCAAATTTTGTAGGCACGAGGCCTCTTACGGGTTGTCATCCTTTGCATCGGGGTAACGAGGCGGGATCCCAACAAAATCCTTGTGAACTCCTTCCAAGTAATCTTCCTTCGTGATTCGTCAATCGCTTGGTGCATTCTCCACCAAGTAGCAGCCTCTTCTACCAAGTACTTAACTGCATAGGGGACCATTTCCTCACTTCCAACCTTGTTATTCTCCATGTGCTCCTCCATATTATGAATCCATTGCTCCACCTTCAATCTCGACATCGCCCCAAAAAAGGCGAGTCCTACTTCATACTCCATCTATTAAACCCATACGACAAGGGTTAGGGAAAAACTATAACACCGACAAGACAACAATTACAGAATACACCAAACATATGCACTCAAACAAGAAAGAGGCAAAAACACCTACGTTCAACAGAAACACAAAACAACAATCAATGAAACACAGAAAGTCACACCACGCAAACAACTCCTAGAGTAAGGTCATATGTGCAAGACATACGATCTCATCATACTACGCGAAATTCGTTCATCTAACTTCACCTAAAAGGTGGTGGTCTGATTCTAAGCTTCATCCTTCTTAGCTAAGCTGATCTTAAAGATTCCTCTCGTAGTGTCAAAACTTATTGATCACCAAAGTTACTCCTTCTAGTTCTTGTGGTCATCACTTCAATTGGTCCACGAGGTTGATGATATACTTCTCAAATGTCTTGTCTACAGGGGTATGCAACTCAGAGGGGTATTTACAGTAAAACAAGATGAGGAGTTTAGAAACTGAATAATAGATGAGAGATACTAGTGGAGACAGTAAGTAACCAAAGAATGATAAAATATTTTTGTTCCTATGGCTTTTCCTATCCATTTTCTAGGGTCACGACCTACAGTCAACCTGGCTCTGATACCATCTGTAACGACCCGGTTCCTCACAAACCGGAGTCTCTGTGCATTCTGTGCTACTCCCTGGATCAATAGCTAGCACACACAGTACAAGATGTAATATCAAGAATAAAACACATGTCATATATATTACATCGAAGATCCAGTATTACAATATAACATACCTGCTTAGCTCAAGGCTAGCTGACAAACAGCAGTATATAACAACCACGATCCTAGGGCGACAATGAAATGCAAGGTCAGAGCATATGGCTATCCTACTAGGTTTAAATCATAACTAATATATAATCCTACACATGCATAGAGTGATAATTTGCTACATGCATAATAGAAAATATTTGTTGAGGTATGGTCAAAGTGTAACTTGCCTTTTCCATTTGGTGAAGTTCTTCGCTCTCACGGTCCAGTCCACTCTACTCGTCACACTCCGAGCAATCTATCGTCAACGAAAGAATTCAAATAAGAAATCACACCACAAGGACAAAACAAAAGATCAACAAAACAATCACAAAGGTTTTAGCAACAAAACAAAAAGCTTTGAAGTGCAAAGGTGTCGATGTGCTCGAAGGTGATCGGTGGAAGTGAACTCGAGAGAGTCAACAGACACAGATTCATTGGTACGGAATTGTGATCATGGAAATTTATGAATTCAAGGTGAATATCATGCCCACATGAAAAGTGTGTGAATCTTACCGATAACATGTTTCAAGTGATCCGATATGCAAAAAGAATCACGTGAAACGGAATACTACAACACAGGTCATAGCAAGTGCAAAATTGAATTGAATTTGAATTAAACAGATCAAGAAACATTTTAATTTTTGTGTACACATGGTATAGACAGAAAGTACATGGAACGAGTGATCCAACGCAAAAAGAATCACTCGATTTGGATCAACGGTTTACAAGATATGGCCTCCAGGATTTGAATTTGAATTTGAAAAAAATTCAAATTCAAAAGTGTGCAAAGGTGTGAAAAGTTTACAATTTGATAAATTCCAGATCACTACGAGTGTGTAGGAAAAAGAATCACCTAATTCCGATACACGGTTTAAAAGATACGGCTACGAAGATATAGGGTGCAAACTGTGAAAAAGGGCCTATTCGTGAATAAAATAAAAGTTTCTGTCGCAGACAGATCCTTTTCAATACAGGACAAAATTGCTGACGTACCGATGACGTGGCGATGGCGCGGATCCCGAGGTTCGCCTGCGGCGGCACGGAAATCGGGGCGCGGATGATTTAGGATTTCTGAAAAAAAGAAAAAAGAAAAATTTCGAAATCTTACATAGCCCGAAAAAAAAATTCAAATCCGTCTCGGACTCAAATTGCGCTCGTGGGCGGAAAATACTATTGGGCCGGCTCGGTACGCATTTTCTTTTTCTTTAAAAACCGAAACTTCAAACAATTGTAGAAAAATAAATACTCATCAGAAAAATATGAAATAAATTTCTCAATTCATCAAATAATACAAAGAAAATTATTTAATGAACACATTCTCAAAAAAGGAAAATAAAAATAAAACATTTTCTAAATACTTTATTTAAATATAAAATACTTTTCATAAATCAGATAAAATCCAATAAATTATTATAAATATTTTTATTTGGTCAAAATCATTGACAAACCATTTCTAAATAATAAAATATAAATTTTAAAATTGTCACACCAATATATAATTTGGTAAAATAAAGATATCCCATTGGAATATTTTTTCAATTCTTTTAAAATATTTAATAAATCATTTCAATGAAATAAAAACTCTCTTAGCATTATAAAATCCCTAAAATAATTTTAGAGTTATTTATATTACTCAAAATAAATTTCAAAAAATTTAAAGTAATATTCTAAATATTTCCCAAAATTATTAAAAAGGGGATAAGTCATTTTATATCCTCTAAAATGAATTTCCTTGAGTTGAAAAATGTTTTGAATATTCCGAAGAATTCCAATAATGATTTAAAACATTTTCCAACCTTTTAATAGGTTGAAGGAGTCATATTACCTTCTCTCATTTTGTTTTGTTGGTTTTGTTTTAAATAATAAATTCCAAAACACCAATTATAAATGTTAGGGAAAGTCATTTTATTCCCTCTCTTTTTCATATTCAATAAACTCCAAAAAGTTTTAAATCCCAGAGAAAATCAAACACATCAAGCAAACAATCAATCATTATCTATTTAATTTTATTAACATTCCAAAATTCAGAAAATTTTGGGATGTTACAGATCAATTCTCTGGTGCTGGAGATGATGTTGCTTTACACTTAAATAATTTTGTTGAGTTATGTGATATGCAAAAGTATAAAGAAGTAGAAGGTGATGTTGTTCAGCTCAAGCTTTTTCCTTTCTCTTTGAGGGAAGGAGCTAAAATATGGTTTCAATCTTTTCCTAGGAATAGCATAGACTCTTGGGATAAGTGCAAAGATGCTTTTATTGGGAAGTATTACCCACCTACTAAAATTATCCAATTGAGGAGTAATATTATGAATTTTAAACAATTAGATAGTCAACACGTTGCCCAAGCTTGGGAACGTATGAAATCTCTTGTTAAGAAATTCCCTACACATGGTTTGACTACTTGGATGGTTATCCAGAATTTTTATGCAGGCTTTAACTTTACCTCGCGGAACCTGTTAGATTCGGCCGCGGGAGGAAACTTTATTTCAACTACACTTGGTGCTGCCAAAAAACTTCTCGATGATATGATGTCCAATTATTCCCAATGGCACACCGAACACGCTCCAACAGGTAGGAAGGTAAACTCTGTCGAGGAGATTACCTCCTTAAATGAAAAAGTTGACTTAATTATGGCTCTACTTACCAAGCAACCCTCTATTGATCCTCATGATGTTCCTTTAAATTCTTTGGTTGCTCAGGAACAAGTATATGTGAACTTCATTGCTAGAAACAACTTCAACAACAATGCTTATAGGGGCAACTTTGCTAGTAATCCTAGACCGTTCCCATCCAACTATGGGAACAACAACACCTACCCTAGCAACAAGAACCCCACTTCTGAACTAGAAAGTATGCTTAGAGACTTTATCACTACCCAAAAAAATCCTTCAACAAGAATGTAGAAGAAAAATTAGCTAAATTAGATAATCTTTGTTTGAAGGTAGATAGCCTAGCCTTGATGTTGAGATGATGAAAATTAGAACCTCTCCCCTTGAAGAGAGGACTGTCACTCCTATTAATTCTATCCAATTACAAATCAATGAAAATATTAGGATGATGGCTAAACTTAAAGAAAGATGGGCTAGAGAAACAGAGGAAGAGGATAGAATTAAGAGCCTTCCCACACACCACATTGTTGCCACTATCCAAATCTTTGAGGATACCGAAACTATTAGCACCCAATGCACTCTTGGTTCCATTGGACCTATTAATGGTGATGCTAATACCTCAACCATAGTTTAAGAAACTCCTATGAACATAGAGGGTTTCAAAAAAGTGAGCCTAGATGACACTAATACCACCTTTGATAGTAGTAATATTGATTTTGATAGATGCACCCTCTCAGAAGTTATCATCTTGTTACACAAATTGTCTAGAGACCCCCCACACTAGCACACTTAATTTTGCCTTCACGGAGCATATCACAATTGCTCTCATCAAAGCTAGGGAGGAGAAGCTTAGGATCGAAGCCTCCATACCTAGGAAGCTAGATGATGGTTGGGACCCTATGATCTAAATTAAATAACTTCTCTTGCTATGCTTTATGTGACGTTGGAGCAAGTACCTCCGTCATGCCCAAAAGAATGTATGATATGTTTGAATTGAAACATTTTGATTCTTGTTCTTTTGGTGTTCCTCTTGTCGATTCTTCCGTAAAGAAACCTTTGGGGAAGATCGACGATGTTATTATCGTTATCAATGACAGTTATGTTCCCGTTGATTTTATCATTATGGATATAGAGTGTGAACATTTATGTCCAATTATTTTAGGACGTCCTTTTCTTCGCACCGTTGGTGCCGTTATTGACATGAAAGAGGGGAATATTAAATTCCAATTCCCTCTCAAAAAGGGGATGGAACACTTCCCTAGAAAGAAAATCAAGTTACCATTTGAGTCTGTTACACGGGCTAGCTATTCTCTTTCTCTTGATAAAACTTGATTCTTCTTTTTTCTTTATGCCTAGCATAAAGGCGTAAAAGAAAGTGCTTGTTGGGAGGCAACCCAAGATGTTTTTACTTCTGTTTTTAGTGGTCTTGATGATTGTTACTACTGTAGCAACATCATTGTATCTTTATTTTCAAGCTTTGTGCCAAGTTACATCCTCATATGACAAGGGAAGCAAAAGTTGTGGCATGTTGTCCAGAAAACAGATTCTGTCTTCGTGACGGGGAAAATCTGATCAAATCACCAGTTCATCCTTTTGAGCTGAATTTTTTACACAGCGTGCTCTATACAATTGCGGAACTTTCGTATGTTCTGAGTTTTTTTTTATTTGAGTTGCAGAAGTACCCCAAAAAAATTCTCTACTACATGATGTTTTTTTTTCACACATTCTGCCACATTTTATCCCTCCTTACTTTTGCAAACCTTAAGCTTGCTTTTTCTTTGAAAAATCCTTTTGGCAATCTTGAGAAACAGTAGCTCTTCAAGAATATCTTTATATCCATTGGGAAAAATTATTTTATTAAGGGTACTAACCTCTCTAATCAGCTTATGATGAGTTATGTATGAAGGGAGTTTTCAAGCGTGTGATGGAAGATGATGAAAGAAGATCCGGGAGTGTCAAGCGCTCAAGCTTAGCGATGCCCCCCATGCATCCCCTTCTCCATCAACAATCATCAGTTCGTCCTTCGTCTCACTATATTTTTATCACTTCATGTGTTATGTGTTATGCTTGGAGCGTCTCGCTCTTAGGTTTTATTTTTAGTTTTTTTTAGCTTTGCTTGTTGTTCATAACAAGTTAGACCCCGTCTTACTTTGTGTGGGAGATAAACACGCTCCACTTTCAAAATATAGAACACATCATAGGATTTTTCATGCCTATCTTTTTGCTGTTGTGTGTTCTTTATCTTTTCATACCTATTGCCATGTTTAGTCCAGTCTTAGTTTGTCTTAGCAAGAGCCTTGGCTTTTGTTTAGTTTTTTGCTGGAACTCTCTTTAGTTTTCATGTTTATCTTGTTAAGAGAGTTGATTGTTGCACTGAGTTGTGTCTTGTCTTGAAAGTAGGTGATTGAGGTTGCTATTTAATTTTAGTAGTAACTTGCAATAGTTTTGAGGTATTGATGTGAGTAATGTTTGAACTTTTGGTGTCAAGAGCTCTAGCCTATTAGTGATAGGTTTTGTATTTTGGGCAATCCGTATTTATTTTCAAAACCTACAAAACTAGTTGAGAACTCTAGCTACTAGATGGATCACTACTCTTCTGAGGGGTCAGATATTAGAGTACACTCACGTATCATGAGTCGAGGATGCGCAAGGATAACCAAACCCCCATACACTCCTACTCGGGGTACTTGTCTCTTTGTGAACCTCCTTATTAGATTGAGAGTTACCGATAATAAGTGCATGAGTTCTTCGGACTAATGTAAGTATTGAAAGTTGACACTTACACCTCCTCATACTTGCTAGCCTTTCCTGTGTCGCGCATTGCCTTCTTCTCACTCCGAGAGTTGGCGTCCACCTTCGCCGGTACATCCAAACCTTTGGCATGATACGCTCTGTCATCATAAACCTCCTTATATCTTTCCTCAAAACAACCACCATACCTACCTATCAAGGCATTTCCATAGCCTTTCCGAGATATATTGCCATGAAACATCCACCTCTTCATGACTTGATCTTCATGTCATACATGTTCCTAGTACACTAGCAGCGGCATACATTGCATACATCATGATAGATACATCTTCTTTATGATTTGAGTACCTTGTAAAGTGTGAAAGATCTTCTTTACCCTCTTGTAAATTAGAGTGTTGCCCTTAAGTGAGGAAAAGATCCCAAAGTGGACAAAATAAAAGATCCCAAAGAGGACAAATGAGAGTTAAATAGAAAGAGCCATTGAGGCCACCAAAAAAATACAAAAAAATGGAAAAAGGAGAAAAAGAAATAAAAAGAGAGAAAGGGGAAACACTACTATCCTTTTGAAAGATCCACACTAGTAATCCCTCTTATCCTTGTACTCCATAGAGATGATCATTCATGCATATTGCTATGTGGGGACCTTCACACTATAGAACTTGGCTTGTATATTCCAAGGATGAGCCTCCTCAAAAGATCTCTAGGTCTTCATGAGCGAGCAAGTTAGATGCACCCCCACTAGTTCCATTGGAGAGATTTTCAGCTCATATGTGCATCCGTTGCATGGCAATCCCTACTCCTCACATCATATCTATCATTTGGCCTTCTCGCCTATGATTGTCCTCATTGGTGTTAGCCTTTCTCACCCTTTTTGTCTTCCTCCTCCACCATATTTCTCTCTTTGCCATCCTAAGTGTCAACTCTCGTGCTTACTCTCATCCATTGCATGAGTGCTCAAAATATCGAAAGGGAGTCGATCAAATTGACTTGTACCTGGCTAGTGGTCTGGGAAGAGTCAAGATAAGATTCCAAAGAAGACTAAGTGTGAAACTTTAGTAGATTGAGTTCTCAACAAAAAATATTTTTTTCTCGTATTCCCTATCCCCTTTCTTGCACGCAAACACCATTTGGAGACATTCGAGTCACGGACATCGAGAGCTCTTGCACTTAATTTTCTTTTGTTACATGTTTCAATGCTAATATAGACTCTTGCATGTTATGACTTGAATTGAATCACATACCTTGATTGCTTTAGTTTTCAAAGTTCTTATATGGTTGCTAGCATGTCACCACAGAAATTATGCTTTTTATCATTTACCTACTCGAGGACGAGCAGGAATTAAGCTTGGGGATGTTGACATGTCTCAAACGTATCGATCAATTATGCTTGCTCCATGCATGTTTTGTGTGATATTGCTATGATCTAGATACACTTTCATACACTTTTCATCATATTTGGACTAACCTATTAACTCAGTGCACCCAGTGCCAGTTTCTGTTTTCTGCTATTTTTCTATTTCAGTTTTCCCCCATATTAAAAGTGCTCCAAAAATTCGGGAAAATTCAGATAAAAAAATCAGCGTGAAGGAACCTTCCAGAGTCCCGAAGGGGGGCCAGGTGGGACCCACCAGGTCCCCAGGCGCCTAGCTGGCGCGGCTAAGGGCCAGGCCGCGCCAGGGGGGGGCCTGGACCCTTGGTGGGCCCCCTGGCTGCCCCCTTCGCCTATATATCTCCCACGATGTGAAACTTCCGAAGACAGAACCCTATTTCGCGATCTCGCCTCTGTTCCACCGCCGCCGCGCTTCCAAGATCGGGAGCACCTGTAGGACCCTTCCCGGCACCCTGCCGGAGGGAGGATCGATCTCCGGGAGCTTCTCCTCCACCATGGACGCTCCCCGGATGTGCCGTGAGTAGTTTCCTTTGGACCATGGGTCCGTGATCAGTAGCTATGTGATGTTCTCCTCCCCTCTTTGTTCTTCATGGTTAAGACCTCGTGAGCTACCCTACATGATCGAGGCACATATGTAATCTTTCTGCTTTTGCTATGCTGAGTTTGATGGGATCTGATGGATTATGAGACTATGTTCAGATTGTGATAGAGTAATATATTTAGTTTTTATCTCTTATATTTTATTCCTAAGTAATTCTTGCATGTTCTCCGTTGCTGTTTATTGCGTTGGCCAAGTAGTAGGTAGTGACTCCAAGAGGGAACGTTATGCTCGATTGTGGGTTCATGCCCCCTGATGACAGGCTTGAATGACAGAAACATGAGTCTAGGGGATGTGTTGTGGCCACAAGGGGGAAAACAGTGGTGCTTGTAACCGCAGTTGCAAGGATTGTTTACTTTACGCAAAGTTATTTTTAATGCAGTTGTCTGTTGCTTTGGGTTTACACTTTGGGTGGGGCTCGCAACTTAATACCAGCGAGATGTTCTGGATAGATATCTCAAGATGGACGATTAGTAGTAGATGCAGTTGGATTTCGGTCTACTTATTTTGGCGTACTGCCCATACTTATGAGCCTCTTTCTTTCTTTTGTAGCATAGTTAGCATTGTGGTGCGTTTATAATCCTGTCAATTGCCCATCTGTAATTTTTTTACCTCGCATAGCAGTTTTATCATATTTTGGGAGAGAGACATCAGAACATCATGGGACCCCGGTCCATATTCTCATCATTGTTTACAAGCATATTTCCTTTTCAGTATTTACTTTCCGTTTCTGTCATTATCATTATCCCTTGTGTTTTGATCCTTTGTAAACAACAAGATCGGAGAGATTGATAACCTCTCTGAACTTCGTTGGGAGCAAAGTTATTTTTGTCGTGTGCAGGTCCACGTCAATTGCGCCGCTGACACCTACTTATCATCGTCGGAGTCCTACTGGTCGATACTCTCAACCTTGGTATCTTCACCAAGGGAAACTTGCCGCTACGCTGCATCTCACCTTCCACTTGGGGTAACCAACGAAGGGCGAGAAGAAATTATCATCTCTCGCGTATCACTATCGACTATAGGATAGATAATACCTGCCGCTAAGAGTTGAGGATTTCTGTCCTCACAACATCCTTCATCTTCGGGTTCAACCGTCGTTGATGATCAACAACTGGTTTAGCATCAGGCTCAAGATTGATTATGTGTTGATAAATAGATGGACTAATTCCCTTGAGGTCATCAAGATTATATCCAATTGCGCCTCGGTGTGTATGAACGGTTTCCAATAATCACTCTTCTTCATATCCTGAAAGGTTAGAATTGATAATTACATGATATACTTTCTTTTCATCTAAATAGAAATACTTGAGAGTATCAGGAAGAGGCTTTAGATCGAACACCCGGTCTTCTTTGGGTTGTGATAAAATTCCTAAAGGTTCAACCGAAAGGTTGTGCTTCAGGATAGCAGGTTGTCTCAAGAAGGCTTCATCTAGTTCATTTCTTTCCTGCATATGAATATCGTTCTCGTGGTCCTCCATGTATTTCTGCAAAGGATCATCGGGAGGAATATAGAGGCAATATCTTCAATAATTTTATCATTACTAGGCAAATCAGTACCACGAGTTTGCTTCGAGAATTTAGAAAAGTGAAATTCATATGTCTCACCATTGAAATCAACAAATACTTTTCCTTTCCTGCAATCTATAAGATCTCCACAAGTCTTGAGAAAAGGTCTACCACAAATAATAGGACAAAAGCTATCTTGTACTGAACCAAGTACAAGAAAGTCGGTAGGATATTTTACCTTTCCACATAAGACTTCAACATCTCTCACCATTCTAATAGGGAGAGATATTTTCTCTGTTTGCAAGATTAATAGTAACATTAAGTTCTTCAAGTTCACAAGGTGAAATCCCACTCATAATCTCCTGATAGAGTGAATAAAGAATAGCGCTGGCACTGCATCCCAAATCGCATAGCCCATAATAATTTTGATCTCCTATTTTAACAGATACGAGTGGAGTATCTGAAATTGGGAATTTATTCTTGGCTGTGACAATGTTAGTGGAAACAACACAAAAATTTATAGTGGAATCTCTAATATCACTAGTAACAAGATCTTTAACCAATGCAACTTGAGGATCGACCTTAATCAAGTCCTCATGCTCATCAGTTCTTCTCTCACTTTTATTTAATATACCTGTCAAAAAAGAATGCTCCTTCATCCTTGCGGGAAAAGGAGGATTTAAATATATAACTTCACGCAAAATAGGGTCGGCAACATGAATATCAACAGGTAATTCCTTAAAAGGCTTATGATGTTGATCCTTCTTCTTTTTAGAGGAATCAATATGAGTGGCAAAGTCTTTGAAAAAATCAATCAGAAGTTGGGAATCAAGACCAATCTTAGCACAAAAGGTATTGAAGTAATCAGTTTACACATAGCTCTCAATGTAATCATGCTCATAATTTATAACGGGATCAATACATTTGTTGATTTCTCAATCTTTAGTGTTCTTTTGGATCCTTTCAATAAGATCCCTCCTTTCTTCAACGCTTCTGGTGCGGAATACCCCACTAGAGGAGGCATCGAGCATCTCTATCCTGACGAGAAAGTCTTGCATAAAAATTTGTAAGAATAATTTCCTTGGGAAGCTCATGATTGGGGCATTTGAGCATTAGGGACTTCAATCTCCCCCAAGCTTGAGAGATGCTTTCTCCGTCACGAGACCAAAAGTTACAAATATAGTTCATGTCTCGATGTATTTCATGAAGAGGATAAAGCTTTGCATAAAAGAGAGGCATAAGTTCTTGCCCATTTAGTAAATGAGAGTTATCAAGAAGCCTATACCAATCCAAAGCCTTATCTTTTAATGATAGAGAGAATAGTTTTCTCATAACAAAGTCCATTGATATACCTGCAAGCTTAAATAAGGAGCATAGTTGTGAAAGATATAGCAAGTGTTCGCCTAGATGTCTATCTCCTGCATATCGGTTAGCCAAAACATAATCAACAATACCAGTTGGTATTTTGAAGGGAACAATTTCAGTAGGTGGGGGAGCCTTTTCCACAAAAGTAATGGTGGGGCGATTCCCCGCAAGCCAAGAACCAAGAGCAGAGTGGTCCATAGGGACTAAAAATAAAAACAGCAAAATAAAAATAGCACATACAGTATAAAGGTTTCCTTACCAATTTCACTTACCAATAGCGCTACACTCCCCGGCAACGGCGCCAGAAAATGGTCTTGATGACCCACAAGTGTAGGGGATTTATCGTAGCCTTTTTGATAAGTAAGAGTGTCGAACCCAACGACGAGCAGAAGGTATTGACAAGTGATCTTGAGATAGGAATAACTGCAAGTACTGAAAGGTAACTTTTTATGGTTTTTCTAGTATAAGTAACAAGGAAATAAAAGCAAATAAAGTGAATTGTGCCAAGGTGCAGCAAGGGCCTGATACGTCCAAAACGTATCTATAATTTCTGCTTGCTCCATGCCTCTTTTGTGTGATATTGCTATGATATTGATGAACTTCCATACACTTTTGATCATATTTGGACTAACCTATTAACTCAGTGCACCCCAGTGCCAGTTCCTGTTTTCTGTTGTTTTCTATTTCAGGTTTCCCCCCTTATTAAAATTACCAGAAAAATTCCGGGAAAATATAGGAAAAATCAGCGTACTGGAAGCTTCGCGAAGAGCCCGAGAGGGGCCAGTGGGCGCGGCCCTACCCCTGGCCGCGCCAGGGGGGCGCCTGGAGCCCCTGGCCCACCTCTGGCTTCCCCCTTTCGCCTATTTATTCCCCGCGACGAGAAACCCTCGAAGACGGAACCCTTTTTCGCGATCTCTCCTCTGTTACGCCACCGCGCTTCCAAGATCGGGAGCAACAGAAGACCTCTTCCCGGCACCCTACCGGTAGGGAGGAATCACCTCCGGGAGATTCTCCACCACCATGGATGCTTCTCGGATGAACCATGAGTAGTCCACCTTGGACCATGGGTCTATGATCAGTAGCTATGTGATGTTCTCCTCCCCTCTTTGTTCTTCATGGATTAGACCTCGTGAGCTGGCCTACATGATCGAGGCACATATGTAATCTTTCTGTTGTTGCTATGTTGAGTTTGCTGGGATCCGATGGATTATGAGATTATGTTCAGATTTTGATTGAGTCATATATTTGATTCTCCTCTTTTATATTTATGTTCTTGAGTAATTCGTGCATGTTCTCCGTTGCTGTTTATTGCTTTGGCCAAGTAGTAGGTAGTGACTCTGTAAGGCCCGATATGCGGTATTGTTCCAGATCTAGATATTTCCATCCAGATCCGGGGACGAAGCACATATCGGTCCCACCGCAACATATGACAATGCCATATGCCCCGAATTTCCAACATGATATCACAACATTACAACTACATGGATACAACATCTCATATAATCGGCATACAACTGCCTTAATACAATACAACAGCGGAAGATACATGTCTGAGTACAGACTACAATCAATTGCCTAGTGGCAAAGAGAAAAACATCGATCCCCATAACCACACGGTTCTAGGCCCTCCGCCAGGATCCGCCTAACTAGTCGTCATTGAGTCTCCACGTGAAATGTCGATCACCATACCTGTTGTCGATCAGAACCCTGAAAAGAGTTTGGGAGTAGTATCATGAGTCTAGAAGTACTCAGCATCCAACTGTAGTGGTCAACTGACCCAGCAAGGACTTCATCACTCGTCATTCTAGGAAAACTAGTAGTTTACGGTAAGGATGGGGTAATTGGTGAGGTTGCTGCCGCACTAGCATTTATGAAGTGGCTAACAATCTAGAGAGTTAGATAAGAAGATAAGCATTCTATGAGGAAAACGCCTCCAACAAGTCTGCTATCCACCTACTTACGCAAGCATAACACCTATCCTATCCTTGTCCTCCTCTTCGCATCCCGACAAAGAAGAAGCAGTCAAGGCACACACACATTGATCAAGTTATATTAAGATTATCTCAGTTGTTGTTGTCTATGAACTAGGAGTAGGTCTCAAGTCATCCATAACCGTCGACACGGCTTCTCGAAAAGATTTAACCCTGCAGGGGTGTACCAACTGCCCATTACAAGGCTCCGCATGCACGCCCATCTCTCTCAGTGGCTACCCATGATAGGCAACCATTTTATGATTTAGTACCAAGAGATACGGAACGACAGGTCCCTCTAACTAACAACGAACAAATTCGGGTGGCCCCCGGTGAGTCGACATCCAACTCAAAAGCCGGCCGCGCTCTCGAATTGGCCTCTACCGTCTGGATGAGTTCGGGTTAGCTACCCAAATAGATGTGGGCAGCCCCCTAGCTCCCTGGGGTGGACCAACAAAGAAACCATGTCTCCGCTGGCCCAAGTTGTTTTAAAGAATATCTGCCAGGAGCTACCCGACAGACACACACACGGTTTTCAAATGTAAATCAGCTTGGGCCACCACTAGAAATGTTTGAAGCTAGGTAGGTAAGAAAAGGGGACCCCATAAAATCCCACACGCGGTTAGGCACGCTCAGTCTTAGAACCAATACCCGGAACTAGGATCCTAAGTGACTCGAATGGAACAAAGAGTCGGGGCGGGATAGCCTAGACCTTCCATCCTTTGTCCAATATAGTCAACATTTATAATAATCATATCATCAACAACAATATAATAATGTGATATCCAAAATGAAGGAGTAACAGAGTAACATCGTAGCATCCTAAGCATGCATACTAAGCAGGGGCTGAGCAACGAGCAATAGTAACATAGCAGTACAAGGTTTGCTAGGAGGGGACATGGCTGTATCGGTTTGATAGAGGCTGTAAACATGTGGTAAAGTCAAACATCGAACCTAACCTAGACTAGCATGCAAACCGCTGGTTAAAATAGAATGGATCATAAGTAATGTATAGTCCTTGCCTATTGATAAGTCGGGTTCCGAAGGTGTAGTTGATCGCAAGCTCGCATCGTCTCCGAAGTTACCCGCGGAAGCACACAAGACGGTAAACACTGGAAAGCAATCAACGAGCAAGCATCTATTACTACGAAGCAAACACGAGCAAGCATCAACAAGAATGCAACACGAGACACCGCACCTACCGTCGAGAGCGGTTACTAACATGTTAAGTGGAGTACTCGTCACACACGACGATACCGCACATTTACTATGGTTCGAGTTGTTTAGCTACAGGTGATCAACAAAGGTTGTTAACATGGCAACTCAAGCAAGCATGGCATACCACACAAACATGGCAAGAGGTGAATCGTAAGGTAAACTATCTAATCTAGTCACTTTAAGTGGGGTGTAAAACCTATACATGGCAACTATTACGGACCCCACGATAATTTATTTCATTTGGTAATGTTTTGCCCCTAAACATATTTTATTATTTTTATTAGTAAGCAAGAACAGCATAAACACAATCTACATGCAATTCTAGTCAAGTTACATATAAGAAACATTTTTATCGGAGCAACGGTTAAAAAGTTATTGCAATTATAGTTTACAGTGGCAAGGTTATAAATAACAGGAAAACAACATCAAAACAAAGTCAAACATGGCAAATGGTAGCATTTTATTAATCTACATGAAATTCTAAGCAACTTTCATGTTTAACGTGTCGCGATCCGAGCTACCGTTAAAAAGATACGGGCATCGCAAGAAAATAATATAATCTGCCAATTTTATTAATACAAGAAAAAAAGACTACACGGGCCAAAACAGGGGGGCGCAACGCAGCTAAACTACGCTCACGGGCGTTACATAGGTTCACGGGCCAAGCCCACTAACTCAGCAGAAAAGAAAAGAAAAAAAAAGAAAAAAAAGGAAAATGGGAGGGTGCTCACCACGCGGGCTAGGCCCAACTGCAGGAGGTGGGCGTGGCATAGCGTCGCAACGCCCGGGACGGAGGATAGTTGGCGGGCTGAGGCGGAGTGGGCCGTGGGGCGACGTTGGCCCACGTGCGCTGCTGGGAGGCCCAGCCAGGCGTTGCAGCGGGTCCTCGTGCTCCTTCCGAGCCGAGCCGCAGCCGGCGGCGAGCGGCGGCCTCCGACCATCGCCGGAGAGGTGAGGGGCGATGTGGGCTAGCGGACCTGGAGGCGGAGAGGTGGATCCGGTCACCGGCGGGGTCTGGGACGGCGCAGGCGAGGATGCGGCTGGGAACGGTGGCGGTTGAGCTCCGACTTGGCCATGGCAGCTCGACCTCACCACACACACAGAGGGGAGAGGGTTAGTGGAAGGAGAGAGACCAGAGAGAGGAGCGTGCACCGAGGGCTCACCGGGGTGGTGCTGCTCGACGAGACGCGGGGCTCGCCGGCCGGAGCAACGACGGCGGCGGCTGTCGGAGTTGGAGAGGCGCGCGACGACGAGGTTCTCCACGGGCGGCGGTGCCAGATGGGCCGCGCGGGCCCGCGACGGCGGCTCCAGGGCCCTGCGGGGCCCGAGGCGGTGGAGAGGCTGGCTGGGGCTACGCGGGGGTGCTGGGAACCCTCCGATCTGGATCCAACGGTCCAGATCGAGGGATGAGGCCAGGGTTTCGGGGAGAGAGGGATTTGGGGGAAAATTGGAGCAAAAACTGGGGGTATGGCTGCAATTTTTAGCTAGGGAAACCCTAGAAAGGGGTGGGGGAGTGGTGGTCTTTATATAGCCCCGGTGGCTGGCAGTTTGCAAAAACATCCCCGATTTTTCTCTCGCGCGCGCGGTGCTTATGTTTCTTACCGCCGGGGGTCCGCAGGACCTCCGATTCGGGTAAAACTTCGAACTGCGCGATCAGCGCGTCGAGCCGGCGGCGTTCACCTCGCACTGGAACCGTTTCGAGAACATTTCCCGGTGCACTATAAAAATAACCCGTTTAATTATTAAACGGGGTTTTTGTTCCGTTGGCTTCGGCTGGTCTTGTGCGGGTTTTCGCAACGGTGATCGGGTGAAACCCGGAGTCGCAAAGGCCGAGTGACAGGGGGGCAAGGCTCGGTCTCCGTCCGGTACGAGATAAGAGGGGGGAAAATAATCCCCGATCGATAAATCGGGGATGCAAACACCGCAAACAAATCAGACAATCAACCAAATCACGCAGAAAACAAAATTTTAAATTTTTGTGAAATCTGGGCTGTTACAGACTCCAAGAGGGAGTGTTATGCATGATTGTGGGTTCATGCCCCCCGATGACTAGCTTGAGTGACAGAAACATGAGTCTAGGGGATGTGTTGTTGCCACAAGGGGGAAAACAACGGTGCTTGTACTTGCGGGTGCAAAGATTGTTTACTTTACGCAAAGTTCTTTAATGCAGTTGTCCGTTGCTTTGAGTTTACACTTTGGGTGGGATTCGCAACTTAATACCAGCGAGATTTTCTGGATAGATATCTAAAGGTGGATGATTAGTAGGTAGATGCAGTTGGATTTCGGTCTACTTGTCTTGGCGTACCGCCCATGCTTTTGAGCCTCTTCCTTTCTGTTTAGCATAATTAGCATTGGTTTGCGCACATAATCTTGTCAATTGCCCAGCTGTAATTTGTTTACCTCGCATGGCTATTTTATCGTCTTTTGGGAGAGATACATCACTAGTGAACATCATAGGACCCCGGTCCATATTTCCAACACTGTTTACACCTTCAATTTACTTTCAGTATTTACTTTTCCGTAGCTATCACTATCATTATTATCCCGTGTGTTTTATCCTTCGTAAACAACAAGGCCGGAGGAATTGACAACTCCTCTGTACTCGTTGGGAAGCGAAGCTATCTGTGTGTGTGCAGGTCCAGGTGAAGTAAGCAACCTTAGGTTGTGAACGGCGCCATTGTTCACTTCACCACCTTCTTGTATCTGTTGGAGTCCTACTGGTCGATACTCAACCTTAGCATCTTCGCTAAGGGAAACTTGCTGCTACGCTACATCTCACCTTCCACTTGGGGTAACCAACGAGGAGCGAGAAGTTATCTCATGTATCAGATGTTCTCCTCCCCTCTTTGTTCTTCATGGATTAGACCTCGTGAGCTTCCCTACATGATCGAGGCACTTATGTAATCTTTCTGCTTTTGCTATGTTGAGTTTGCTAGGATCCGATGGATTATGAGATTATTTTCATATTGTGATTGAGTTATATATTTGATTCTCCTCTTTTATATTGATGTTCTTGAGTAATTTTTGCATGTTCTCCGTTGATGTTTATTGCTTTGGCCAAGTAGTAGGTAGTGACTCCAAGAGGGAGCGTTATGCATGATTGTGGGTTCATGCCCCCCGATGACTAGCTTGAGTGACAGAAACATGAGTCTAGGGGATGTGATGTTGCCACAAGGGGGAAAACAACGGTGCTTGTACTTGCGGGTGAAAGGATTGTTTACTTTACGCAAAGTTCTTTAATGCAGTTGTCCGTTGCTTTGAATTTACACTTTGGGTGGGATTCACAACTTAATACCAGCGAGATGTTCTGGATATCTCAAGGTGGATGATTAGTAGGTAGATGTAGATGGATTTCGGTCTACTTGTCTTGGCGTACCGCCCATGCTTTTGAGCCTCTTCCTTTCTGTTTAGCATAATTAGCATTGGTTTGTGCACATAATCCTGTCAATTGCCCAGTTGTGATTTGTTTACCTCGCATGGCTATTTTATCGTCTTTTGGGAGAGAGACATCACTAGTGAACATCATAGGACCCCGGTCCATATTTTCAACACTGTTGACACCTTCAATTTACTTTCAGTATTTACTTTTCCGTAGTTATCACTATCATTATTATCCCTTGCGTTTTATTCTTTGTAAACAGCAAGGCCGTAGGAATTGACAACTCCTCGGTACTCATTGGGAACAAGGCTATCTGTTGTGTGTGCAAGTCCAGGTGAAGTAAACAACTTAGAGTTGTGAACGGCTCCATTGTTCACTTCACCACCTTCTTGTATCTGTTGAAGTCCTATTGGTTCGACATTCAACCTTAGCATCTTCGCTAAGGGAAACTTGCTGCTACGCTACATCTCACCTTCCACTTGGGGTAACCAACGAGGGACGAGAAGCTATCTCGTGTAACAAGCAAATTTCTGGCGCCGTTGCCGGGGACTCCACTCTTCAATATAGGGGAGTTTCACACTATCTTTTATCTTTGCTTTTTAGTCTTGTTAGTTTACCTTTCAGTTTTTGCTTCAGTGTTTATCAAAAAATAAAAAAAATAGTATGTGTAGTTCTTTACTTGTTAATCAATGTCTGACTTCTTTGAAACTAGATCTTATTGGCATGGAGGATTCACCGAGGATCAACAAAAGTGGTACAAGGAACACCGCTTGTCTCAAAAGGGGATACACTTATGGAAACAAATACACCAGTTGTATGACTATGCTAGAACCTTGTGCTCAATATATAATATATCTTTCTGTAGGGATGAATCTTGTTGCTTTATGAGGCACAAACACCTTTCTTTCCAATGTGAGTACAATGATAATGAAACCTTAGCTTCTTATGCTAAGGGAAACTATGATTTTTATGATGCAGAGCCAATAGAAGAATTTGTTGCTTATATGGGTGCCTATGAAATTACTTCTCTTCTTAGAAATATTAATGATGCGCCTTACAAATCTGAGAGTCTTGCTATACTTAACTATTGTTTGGAAAATTATGATGCAAATTATTATATTACTGATCATCTTGAGAGAATCTCTCCCCCAAAGGAAGAGACTAATGTTTTGCAGGACTCTATGAAAGAAGAAATTGATGAAACCGAAAGCTCCTTGGATGAAAAAGAGGAGGAGAGTAACGAACAAAAGGGGGAAGAATGGAGCTATACAGTTCTACCTTATAATGAGAGTAACTCTTTGAATCTTACCTTATATAAGTATTATGATCCTATGGATTCTTTTGAAATATCCCTTTTTGATGAAGTTGATGCCTTCTATGCTTATGGCCGTGATGCCACTATGGATGATGCTTACGGAGATGAACTTGCTATAGTTCCTCGTGTTAAGCATGAAATTGTTGCTATTGCACCCACACTTGATTGTCCTATTATACTTTTGAAATCTCCAACTCATATTTCGGAGAATTGTGCTCTTATCAAGGCTCAATGTGATGGGTTGCATTTATCTTATAATCCTAAAGACCGTGTTGAAAACTATACATGTGTGCTTGTAGGTCATGAACAACATGATTTATGTGATAGTTATATTCTTGATGTTGTTCATGATACTACTGAAAATCATTTTGAGAGAGGAAATATTGGTTGTAGAAACTTTGTTACAAAAACACCTCTCTTCATGTTGAAAGTTTTGAAGTTGTTCTTCTTTTATCCTCCTATGCTGGTTTCTTTTTGCTTCTTTGATTTATTTTCTTATAAGATGCCTATGCATACGAAGTGGGTTAGGCTTAAATGTGTCTGATATTTTCTTCTTGATGCTCTCTTTTGCTCCAAATTCCTATTCTTATGAGAGCATCTTCTATAATCATTAAGCCTAGCTAATGGCTTTAAAGAAGCGCTTTCGGGAGGCAGCCCGCAACGAATTTAGGTTTTCCTTTTTGTTTTTCTTATGTTTTTAGCGGTCTAGATGATTGTTACTACTGTAGCAACATCATTGTATCTTTACTTTTCAAGCTTTGTGCCTTTTATAGCCTCATACGACAAGGGAAGTGAAAGTTGTGACATGCTGTCCGGAAAACAGATTCTGTCCTTGTGACTAGAAAAATGAGAGAAAAATCCCAGTTCATCTTTTTGAGCTGAATTTTTTACACAGAGTGCTCTATACAATTACGAAACTTTCGTATGTTCTGAGTTTTTTTATTTGAGTTGCAGAAGTATCCCTAAAAAATTCTTTACTACCTGCTGGTCTGTTTTTCACAGATTCTGTCCTGTTTTGCCTTTTCCTCGTTTTGCAAACCTTAAGCTTGCTTTTTCTTTGCAAAAAACTTTTTGGAAATCTTGAGAAACAGTAGATATTCAAGATTATCTTTATTCCAGTAGATAAAAATTATTTTAATATGGGTACTAACCTCGCTAATCAGATTATGATGAGTTATGTATGAAGGGAGTTTTCAAGTGTGCGAGGAAAGATGATGAAAGAAGATTAAGAAGTGTCAAGCGTTCAAGATTGGGGATGCCCCATGCATCCCCAAGAAATATTCAAGGATACTCAAGCGTCTAAGCTTGGGTATACCCTCGTGCATCCCCTTCTCCATCAACAATTATCAATTCGTCTCTCGTTTCACTATATTTTTATCACTTCTTGCGTTATGTGCTATGCTTGGAGTGTCTCGCTCTTAGGTTTTATCTTTAGTTTTCTTTAGCTTTGCTTTCTGTTCATAACAAGTTAGAACCCAGCTTTCTTTGTGTGGAATATAAACACGCTCCACTTCCAAAATCTAGAACACAACATAGGACTTTTCATGCTTATCTTTACTGTGTGTGTTCTTTATCTTTTCGTAGCTACTGTCTTGCTTTGCTCTTAGCATTCATGCTTTTCTTTTTAAAGAGATTTTGTTTAGTTTGTTTCTGGAACTCTCTTGAGTTTTTCATGTTTATCTTGTTTAGAGAGTTTGCCTATTGGACTGAGTTTTGTGTCTTGACTTGAAGTAGGTAATTGAGGTTGCTATTCTTTTGTAGTAGTAACTTGCAATAGTTTTGAGGTATTGTTTTGAGTAATGTTTGGACTTTTGGTGTCAAGAGCTTTAGCTTATTAGTGATAGATGTCGTATTTTTGGCAATCCATGTTTATTTTCAGAACCTACAAAATTAGTTGAGAACTCTAGCTACTAGATGGATCAGTACTCTTCTGAGGGGTCGAATATTAGAGTACACTCACGTACCATGAGTCGAGGATGCGCAAGGATAACCAAACCCCCATACACTCCTCCTCGGGGTACTTGTCTCTTTGTGAAACCTCCTTATTAGGTTGAGAGTTACCGATAATAAGTGCATGAGTTCTTCGGACTAATGTGAGTATTCGAAAGTTGACACTTCCACCTTCCCATATTTTTCTAGCCTCTCCTATGTCGTGCATTGCTTTCTTCTCACTCCGAGAGTTGGCGTCCACCTTCACCGGTACATCCAAACCCTTGGCACGATACGCTCTGTCATCACAAACCTCGTTATATCCTTCCTCAAAACAGCCACCTTACCTACCTATCAAGGCATTTCCATAGCCTTTCCGAGATACATTGCCATGCAACATCCACCTTCTCATGACTTGATCTTCACGTCATACATGCTACTTGCTTGATCGATGAGCCGCATGCTAGTTGGGCCTTGCCCTAATCATTGCTACATGACGCGCTAGTATCATTGCATATCCTGCTACACTGGCAAAGGCATACATTTGAATACTTCATGATAGTTACATTTTCTTTATGATTTGAGTACCTTGTAAAGTGTGAAAGATCTTCTATACTTCTTGTAATATATAGAGTGTTGCCCCTAAAGTGAGGAAAAGATCCCAAAGAGGACAAAATCAAAAGATCCTAAAGAGGACAAAATTAAAAGATCCCAAAGAGGAAAAATTAGAGAAATATAAAGAGCCATTGAGGACACCAAAAAAATACAAAAATAGAAAAAAGAGAAAAAGAAATAAAAAGAGAGAAGGGGTCACACTACTATTCCTTTTGAGAGATCCACACTCGTACTCCCTCTTATACCTTGTACTCCATAGAGATTATCATTCATGCATATAGCTATGTGGGGACCTTCACACTATAGAACTTGGCTTGTATATTCCAATCATGAGCCTCCTCAAATGAGCTCTAGGTCTTCTTGAGCAAGCAAGTTGGATGCACCCCCACTAGTTCCATTGGAGAGCTTACCTTAGCTCATATGTGCATCCGTTGCATGGCAATCCATACTCCTCACATCATATCTATCATTTGGCTTTCTCTCTCCTATGATTGTCCTCATTGATGTGAGCCTTTCAAACCTTTCTTGTCTTCCTCCTCCACCATATTCTCTCTTTGCCCTCCTAAGTATCAACTTTATTGCTTGCGCTCATCCATTGCATGAGTGCTCAAAATGTCGAAAAGGAGTGGATCATTTTGACTTGTACCTGGCTAGTGGTCTGGGGATGAGTCAAGATAAGATTCCAAAGAAGACCAAGTGTGAAACTTTAGTAGATTAAGTTCTCAACACAAAAATAGTTTTTTCTCGTATATCCCTATCCCCTTTCTTGCACGCAAACACCATTTGGAGACATTCGAGTCACGAACAGCAAGAGCTCTTGCACCTTTATGTTCTTATGTTGCTTGTTTCAATGCTAATATGGACTCTTGCATGTTATGACTTGAATTGAATTACATGTCTTGATTGCTTTACTTAAAAGTTCTTATATGGTTGTTAGCTTGTCACCACAAAAATTATTTTGTTATCCTTTACCTACTCGAGGACGAGCAGGAATTAAGCTTGGGGATGTTGATACGTCCAAAACGTATCTATAATTTTTGCTTGCTCCATGCTTCTTTTGTGTGATATTGCTATGATATTGATGAACTTCCATACACTTTTGATCATATTTGGACTAACTTATTAACCCAGTGCACCCCAGTGCCAGTTCATGTTTTCTGTTGTTTTTCTATTTCAGGTTTCCCCTTATTAAAAGTACCAGAAAAATTCCGGGAAAAATATAGGAAAATTAGCGTACTGGAAGCTTCGGAAGAGCCCAAGAGGGGCCAGAGGGGAGCCAGGGGGGCCCAGGCGGCCAGAGGACGCGGCCCCACCCCTGGCCGCGCCAGGGGGGCGCCTGGACCCCCTGGCCCACCTCTGGCTGCCCCCTTTAGCCTATTTATTCCCTGTGACGAGAAACCCTCGGGGACGGAACCCTTTTTCGCGATCTCTCCTCTGTTCCGCCGCCGCGCTTCCAAGATCGGGAGCACCAGAAGACCTCTTCTCGGCACCCTGCCGGAGGGAGGAATCACCTCCGGGAGCTTCTCCACCACCATGGATGCTTCCCGGATGAACCGTGAGTATTCCACCTTGGACCATGGGTCTATGATCAGTAGCTATGTGATGTTCTCCCCCACTCTTTGTTCTTAATGGATTAGACCTCGTGAGCTGCCCTACATGATCGAGGCACTTATGTAATCTTTCTGCTGTTGCTATGCTGAGTTTGCTAGGATCCGATGGATTATGAGATTATGTTCAGATTGTGATTGAGTTATATATTTGATTCTCCTCTTTTATATTTATGTTCTTGAGTAATTTTTGCATGTTCTCCGTTGCTGTTTATTGGTTTGGCCTAGTAGGTAGTGACTCCAAGAGGGAGCGTTATGCATGATTGTGGGTTCATGCCCCCCGATGACTACCTTGAGTGACAGAAACATGAGTCTAGGGGATGTGATGTTGCCACAAGGGGGAAAACAACGGTGCTTCTACTTGCGGGTGCAAGGATTGTTTACTTTACGCAGAGTTTTTTAATGCAGTTGTCTGTTGCTTTGAGTTTACACTTTGGGTGGGATTCGCAACTTAATACCAGCGATATGTTCTGGATAGATATCTCAAGGTGGATGATTAGTAGGTAGATGCAGATGGATTTCGGTCTACTTGTCTTGGCGTACCGCCCATGCTTTTGAGCCTCTTCCTTTCTGTTTAGCATAATTAGCATTGGTTTGCGGCTTTGCGCACATAATCCTGTCAATTGCACAGCTGTGATTTGTTTACCTCGCATGGCTATTTTATCGTCTTTTGGGAGAGAGACATCACTACTGAACATCATAGGACCCCGGTCCATATTTCCAACACTGTTGACACCTTCAATTTACTTTCAGTATTTACTTTTCCGTAGTTATCACTATCATTATTATCCCGTGCATTTTATCCTTTGTAAACAACAAGGCCGGAGGAATTGACAACTTCTCTGTACTCGTTGGGGCAAGGCTATCTGTTGTGTGTGCAGGTCCAGGTGAAGTAAGCAACTTAGAGTTGTGAACGGCGCCATTGTTCACTTCACCACCTTCTTGTATCTGTTGGATTCCTATTGGTTCGACATTCAACCTTAGCATCTTCGCTAAGGGAAACTTGCTTCTACGCTACATCTCACCTTCCACTTGGGGTAACCAACGAGGGACGAGAAGCTATCTCGTGTATCAGTGGCATAGGCCCCCTGGTTCTGCCAGGGCAGTAGTACCGCTCTAGGAGTGGTAGTACTGTGGCCTAGTATCGTTCTCACTACCGTAAGTCGTCTGGACTCAACGGTAGTGGTGCATGGCACTGGGCCTCGGTAGTATCGTGGGGTGGTAGTACCGCTCCCAATGCGGTAGTACCGCACCACGGTAGTACCATGGTCTAGTACCGTACTCACTACCGTAAGTCCTATGGACTCAACGGTAGTGGGGCACCGCACCACGGTAGTATCGTGGTCTAGTAATGTACTCACTACCGTAAGTCCTCTAGACTCCACGGTAGTGGGGCACAACACTAGGCCTCAATAGTACCGCAGGGCGGTAGTACCGTGGCTGGTGGGCTGCCAACGACTATTTCTTTTCCCACCTATAAAAGGGGTCTTCTTCTTCATAGAAACTTACCTCATTTATTTCTCTCTCCTCCATTGACGCCTAAGATCCATTCTTGCCCGATCTCCCTCCCTAGCCATCAAAACTTGTTGATTCTCTAGGGTTTGGAAAAGGAGGTCCCGATCTACACTTCCACCAAAGGATATTTGATTCCCCCCATTAATCCCTTGTGGATCTTGTTACTCTTGGGTGTGTTGGTGCCCTAAACGGAAGATGTCACCTTGAAGCCATATTCCGTTGTGGTGAAGTTTCGTGGTTTGTTGGGAGCCTCCAATTAAGTTGTGGAGATTGCCCCAACCTTGTATGTAAAGGTTCGGTTGCCACCTTCAAGGCTAACGCGTAGTGGATCACGACATCTTGCATTGATAAGAGCATGAGGAGAAATAGGGTGGCCCTCGTTGGCTTCGTGTGAGCATTGTGCTCCGCACTCTCTCCAAACGGAGACGTACTTCTCGAAAGAGAAGGAATTTCGGCAACATATCCTTGTCTCCCGTCTTCCCTTTACCTTTACTTTGTGCAAGTTTATTACATTGCTTATTTCTTGCTTGCTCATATAGTGTTGCATTAGTTGGCATATAGGTTGCTCACATAGTTGAACATATAGACAACATATCTTTCTTGTTGAGCCTTAATTTGTTAAGAAAAACTTAAAAATTGTTAGTCGCCTATTCACCCCTCCCCCTTCTAGTCGACATTCCGATCCTTTCAACTATAGGTCTCATCTTTACGCCAGGGCTTCGGGTGAAAACTCTCATCTCGTTGTTTAAGCTCGGCAGTAACGATGCTACGTGTCATCACCCTCTTGCACTACTAGGAAACTGCTTATAGATAGGAATGCATTCTATGGCGCACTGAATAGGGGATGCTCCACATAAAAAATTATGTGGCGCATTGTTTTGCATGCGCCTCAGAAATTTGGAATTTGGTTTTCGTGCGCCACAGAATTCCAAATTTTTGTGGTGCATGCAAAACAATGCATGCAACATGCGCCACAGAAATATGGCTTTCTGTAGCGAATGTTGTATATGTGCCACAAAAGTCTCAAAAAAGTCAACAAATTTCAAAAAATCCAAAAATTAAAAAAACTCGAAAATTCCAAAAATTAACAACAAAAATCAACAAGGGCAAAAAATATATTTTTCCCTTTTTTTGAAAATTTTGAACTTCTAAATATTTTTATTTTGTAGAAAAAAAAATTAAAAAAAATTACATTTTTTTTTCTTAAATTTTCGAATTTGTTGATTTTTGTGAAGTTTTCAAGTTTTTTGGATTTTTTTTGAAACTTTTAAAGTTTTTGATTCTTTAAAAATAAAATAAAAACACACATATATATATTCATACCACACATAAACTACACACACACACACATATATATACACACACACACACACATACAAGGCTTAAGAGGGTCGATATGATACTTATATTAATAAAAACTTGAGTAGCATAAGAGTATATGAACTAAATAGATCTTAGATGTTAATCATGCTTGGGTTGGAGCAATTTGAGGATGAGTGACCTAGTGGGAAGTCGTCATTCGAGATAGGTTAAAAAATTGGAAAAAAACAAATATTTAGATTTTTTCAAATTATTTCATTTTTTATTTTTTCCTGATTTCTTTTAATTTATTTTTGATTTTTTTAATTTTTTAAATTTTTTTGAGAATTCTGTGGTGCACGGATACATGCGTCACAGAAATCATATTTTAGTGGCGACGATTTTGTGGTGCACCCCATATGCGCCAAATGCAAAACTGATGCGCCACAGATAGCCAGTTTCCTAGTAGTATTGGGGGTGTTATCGCGGAGCTCTGGAGTCCTCGGTTGGGCCTCGGCTAAGTTTATGCATGTTCTAGGTTCATGTTTTTCTTTTGATCTGCCTTGTAAGGGTGCCTCCCCACCATATTTTATCGTTTGACCGTGTATTTTATTGGGATGTTTATTTATAAAGCGGGATGAAATCATGTTTCATGTGTGGTTGTCTTCCTTTTGTGTCTACTCCCCCACCCTCTCTCTTGCATGAATGGAACAACAAATAGACATGGCATCAGCAATGATTGTTTGCTTTTGAATATTTTAAAAAGGACTTTATATTTTAAACCATTCTCCCGATTGATGATTTGACACCATTGTCTTCCTGGTGGCTAGCTACATCTTTGAAACTATATCTCATCTCTGTATATATTCTTCATCCACACTTGACAAATCAGTCTTTTGGCTAAAGAGCATTGTCTTCGATGAGTGAATTGTGTTTTATTTGTGCCTTCTAGACCCAAATCATGGTTGTATGAGTGAATTATGATGACTTGTGCCTGCTGGACCCGAATGTAACTTGATATATTAATTGTTCTGTCAACATTCTTGTTCAAAATAGACAACAAATAACACATGTCATGCATTTCATTTCATAAATTCATATGGCAACCAAGAAAAATACTTGGATTTGAAATCCAAATCTTATGAAAAGGAATCCTCTTGGTGACGTGATTCATTTCATTTCCACCATGCCAAATGAGGTGTAAAGGTTTTTAGGCGAAAGGCTAGAGAAGCATCTTTAGCTGATCCCTTAAAAGGCTATAGTGCCTTATAATTTCCAGTTTACTTCAATAAACTACACCTAGCCGATCCCTCACAACCTATAGGTCCTTATAATTTTTTACTCCAGCCCAATCTCGGTCCTGAAATATGATCGGCCTCGGTCGCCGTGAGTATAATTTCTAGCCCTATTAGATGCTAGCACCCCCACTGCCTCACCACCGACGCTTCTTCCAGGGACTAACACGCGCCTCCGCCTCTACGTAACGCCCCTTGGACCTTGACGCCATTCCAGCGCCGTCCCCACTCCTCGTCGCCTTTCACTGTCGCTGGAGTGGAGCGAAATCATCGGCGCTTCCGTGATGATCAATTTGTCGGGATCCTGCACACTCGTCGGTTGCACCGCCTCTGAACAGCTTCTGGATATTTTGTCGTTGATCCCCACGGTTCGACGCCCCTTTGTTTGAGCTCCACATCGTCGGCCGGCTGAAACACAACCACCGCCTTGAAAGTGTTCAAAGAATTGCCTAGGTGATTTTTTTGTTGTGTTTTCCTCATTTGGTTTGGTCGAATTGAACATGACCAATTCCTTTCTATTGAAGATGAAGAGCTCTGAGAGATCTTCGAGGATTCATCATCAGAGGAGGATGAGGAAGATGGTGATTAGGACTTTGAAGTTGTCCTCGACTTTATTTTCAATGAAGATATTCGGTCGCTGAGAAGAGGATCCCAGTTTGGTCGGATAGAACTCAATCGTGATAGAGCAGGAGTTCATGCCAAGATCATGAGGTATTATTTTGATCCTAATCTGACCTATTCGGTGAAGTACTTTCGTCGCCGCTTTCGGATGCATACAGGCTTATTTTTTGAGAGATTTTACGATGCATCATGATACATGAGGAAAGGTGTATCATTTGAATGATCGAACGGTTCAAATTACATGGGCCTTACTTAAGCTGAAGGGCATAATGGTCTAAAAAATCGATCCGAAGGGTAACATCGCCCAAAAAATCATACTGAAACTACCCTTGCTTCTTCATGTGATATTGAAAAAATCAAATGTGTTTGAAATAATTTTTGTACTAAAATACCCCTCAGGCCTTCTTATGATACATGTGACATAAGTGTATCATATTAATATTTGGACCGTTCAATCAAGTTCGATAGACGATCCATATTCATTTGATGCACCGTAAAGAGGTACTATTTTTTACCATTGCAAGTGCCATGGAGAAATATGATGCCCCCCTTCATTGGTCACGCCATCCAACGTTGTTCCAGTTGTGGCAGAAAATGAGCCGTGTGTAGATGTTTGTTTCGTTGGACCGGGGACTTGAAGGCTCTCTCCCAGATCTGATATATGGCTAGCCATGCCTGGAAAGGCGGCCGTATCTGGAAATTGAAGATAAGGGATTCGGTGAAGAGATATTGTGCTGCGATGGTGCTTCACGAGAGCGCAGTTTGATGCCAGATCCAGATCGAGATCATGATCATGGTGAGTGGTGAGCGTGGAGGGAAACAAAGGAGCTAGATATTGATTATAAGCCACTCCCGTTAAACCAAACTCCAATGATCCACGTTGGTCACGCCATCTCCCACCCGCAATTGGCCATTTTATACTTGAATTTGAATGGTTGGTGGTTTGCTTCTTTCTTTCCTTGCCAATCCACCATAAATAGACGCGCGCTCTGGAGCACGAGTCAGCCAGTCGTCGCCTACCTCCATGAACTCTGCCATGGTTCCAGTTGTGTTCCTCCTCCTCGTCGCCGTCGCCGTCATCGTCGCGCCGGCGGCGGCTGAGCTGCCGCGGCTGGAGCACTCGCCCAAGGCAGATGGGTCGCTGACCATGCTTGTCGTCGGCGACTGGGGAAGGCGCGGGGAGTTTAACCAGTCCCGGGTAGCCACCCAGGTAATGTGTACTTGTACGTACTAGTACTGATCTACATGGCGCACACATGACATATGACATTGTTTTTTTAAGACATTGTTTGTTTTGTTACAACCATTTTCACCTTCTCCATCGGTGATAGACGCAGTAGCAAGGCGTTTGCCATGTAGTGGTGCTTAATTAGCTTGAAAACATGCATGTGATTGTGAATTGATATAATGCCAGATGCAAGGCTAATGCCGGTATGTCACAAGTGCTAACGGCGATAAAGTTCTGGTTTATTTCTATGTCGCCCTATCTAGGATATGATGGTGCTCCGTGGTTGTGGAATCTTATGCTTGGGTGACAGTGTTGAACACCTTTTGGAAGAGCTTACAAACATAGCGGCATGGTACACAACTGGGCAATAGACTAACAATTTTTGTTATATCAGAGATGATGCTTTGCATGCACGCACGGTGTGGCATAATCATTCATGCATGGCGCATAGCCATTGAGCACATGCTTATATTATTAAAAGATACATACTAATCGTTATCTACGAAAATCACCGTTGTGTAAGTTACCCAAACTTGAGTTGTCTGTTGGGCAGACTGACTGGGTGACTATGATCTCAGAATGATCTTTTTGTCTGCCAAAGAATATCCGGTGAACTGAAGTTGCTGCACCTGATACTTCCGTTACATAGATGCAAGCAACCCAATTGAACTATATCATGATTTTGTATTAGTTACTTTTAAGACTGAGAAGTTATACCCAATGCAGTGCAGCCAAAGCCCATTTACGTAGTATTACTGGTAAACAGATAGACGCTATTTTATTATTTACAGTAGAAGAGTAGTGATTTTTTTTTTTGAAACGGAAGGCAAAAGGATTGCCTTATATGTTAATTAAGAAGATAATAGAGTTTGTTTTGTTAAGAATACAATACCCTTGGATACGTAAGGTCATCACTCTCCGGGCATGATGGTACCCAATTCTTTTGCTCCCGCTGCAACCCAAATAGCTGCATCAGCCATGATGTTGGATAAGAGTATTGTCGGCGAAGCACCTCTTGCATTTCGCTCATTCCATACGGTCCAAGAAGTGAGCATGACGAGGGAGGCCATGGCCTTCCGGTTCGGAACGCGGATGTCGGAGAGACCCACCCACCAATCCTTGACAGAGTGCAAGAGGTGCCAAGAGGATGTGTTGATGTGTGTCAGTTAATCACTACTCTTCGCATGATCATAATGAAGAGTAGTGATTAACTAACTTGCAATTTAGACGGGGGTGGTAGGGAAGAAGATGCACGTGGACTTCATCATCTCCACCGGCGACAACTTCTACAGTGACGGCTTAACCGGCGTCGGCGACAAGGCCTTCAAGGACTCCTTCACCGGCATCTACACTGCCAAGAGCCTCCAGAAGCCATGGTACACAGGTGATTAGCTAGTCCTCCAAAATAAAAATATGCTGCTAGCTTAATTAACCAAGGCCCGATGATGCACACCACGTGACTGAACCTTACACTTCCTTGTTTTTTTTTGCCGAATAGCTGTCACTTTGTCGATGAAATCCTGCTAAGTTATAGTTATTCAGATTGTGCACATTACAGTTCTTCCTTACACCTAATTGTTTTAATTTTATTTTTCTGCTGGATAGCTGTCACTTTGTCGATGAAATCCTGCTAGGAAATAGTAATTCAGATTGTGCACATTGCAGTTCTTGGCAACCATGAGGTGATGCAGGCTCCGTTCCGGGTCAAGCTTGATCTCATCGGCATTCCCGGGCACGCCTGGCACATGCGCACGGCGGAGGCGCTTCTGGCGGGCTGCGGTTGGATTGAAGAGGTGGAGCCGGCCACGTTCTCGCGGAACGACATGTCGCGCTTTGGGCTCACGGTGTGGACCTCGGATCCGGTGATTATTCCGGCGTCTCGCACGCTGGTGATCACGGAGCCGCTGGAAGGGGCACTGCTGCAGGTCTTCCCCTCCGGCGCCAGGCCCGGGCGGCGCATCAAAGGGCTCCGGTACCATGTGCGGTTCTCAGTCCGATCTGTCCAGGAATTTGGGGATGATGGCGGCAATGGTGGTGGCGGCGGCGGGACTGGCGGCGGCGGTAGGCCTAGCTTTGGAGGCCATGGCTCGCGCCCGCCGTCTGAGTCCTCCCGTGGCGGTGGCCAATCTTCACGTGGTGCGCTGCAGGGCGGCTCAGCCACGGCAGGATGGCCGGAATCCATGAGCGCTGCTGGCCGGCAGGCTGCGGCCCCGGTCGCGGCGGCGGTGCCGGTGACTCGGTCGTCGCCAATTCAAACTGGGCGGGCGTGCACGTCACCCCGGTCAGTGGTGGGTCAAAGGCTGGGACTGAGCCCTATCCCTGCAGGGGCACAGTCAGTTGCGTCCTCCTCTGGGCCTGCTGCAGCGAGTACTGGCGGGCGGGTTTTGGATTCTTCTGGCGATGGAGATGGTGGGCGGGCGTTGGATTCTTCTGGCTTTGGCGGTGGGGGCCAGGATCAGGATCCGATCGGCTCGGTCTGCGAGGACGGTTCTGCTTTAAGGTTGTCGAGCGGCTTTGGGATTGCGGCGTCTAGCGCTCGTTTGGAGGGACGCTGGCCTGGCAGGTTGCCAGGGACTCCCTTGCTGCTGGAGGGGCGGACAGCTGGGCGGGGCCCACTGTTGGGCACGTTTCCATGGGATCCGCTGTCGGGTCGGGCCCATGCGTCGGTGGGCTGCGACATCCAGCCTGAGGAAATCGAGCATCACGAGGAGGCCGCGGCGTGTGCTGGCACTATGGTTGGCAGCATCTTGTGCTCCAGCCTTGGCCAGGCGGGCTCGCTGAGCGGTGGGCCAGCGTCTGAGGCTGGCGTGGAAGTTTCTCCGGAGGATGGACCGGTTCAACTACCGCTTTCCCCGGTGCATGCATCGTCGCAAATACCTGATCTTATGGTGGCTATTTCTTCCCCACCACGCACTCCACAACCTTCCATCGATGAGGACGTGGAGGCGGATCGGGCGCTTCTTCGCCAAGTCGTGGGGCAGCTTAGGCGCCATCTCGCTTCTCCAGTCCTCCCCCTTCCTGATGTGCAGCGCATCCGGGCTAGAGGAAGAAAGAAGTGCTATGCTCCGGCATCCAGGAGGAGTTGTAGGCTCGCTGCCAAGACGCCGGGGCTGGCCACCTCGTCGGTTAAGAAGGCCTAGAAGTTGCTCATGGAGAAGCTAGGGTTGGCATCCCCAGGAGCGATTATATCCAGCGTGGACGTGGAGCGGTATGCCAAATACTTCCGGGACCCTCTCTCGTCGGACCAAATCGCTGCCTTGGCTGCCTTGTTCGCGATCCAGGTGTCGCCATGCATGCTGCAGGAGGATGAAGGGATGATCTGATGGGTTGTACGGGTGGCCATGTAGAACTTGCTTATGTCTACGGCCAACTGTAATTTGGTGGTGTGGAACGTGCGTGGGTTGAATTGCCCGGCTAGGTGGCAGGTAGTCCGCGATGCTGCTAAGGATGCAGCGGCCTATGTGGTGGGTTTGGTGGAATCCAAACTTAGTGTAATCTCACAATTTTTTATATATCAAACCCTGGGTTCCGAGTATGATGGGTTCGCCGCTCTGCCCGCGATCGGCACTGCGGGAGGGATTATTGTTGCTTGGCGCTCTGCGGAGATTCAGGTTCTGGCTTCACATGTACTCAGGTTCTCCGTCTCCGTCCAGATTCGCTCACCGGATGGGGATACGTGGTGGCTTACGGTGGTGTACGGGCCATGCGATGGCGATCTCCGGGATGAATTCCTTAGGGAAATTCGGATCCTACGCTCCCTCTGTAATGGGCCGTGGTGCCTGGCAGGGGATTTTAACATGATCCTTGATGCGGCTGACAAAAGCAATGGTAGACTTAACCGCTCGTTGATGGCTAAATTCTGAGCCACTGTGGATGACCTTGAGCTGCTGGAGGCGCCTCTGATTGGACGCCGCTTCACGTGGAGCAATGAAAGGCGGCTGCCCACCCTTTGTAGGTTTGATCGATGGATGCATACTAATGATTGGGCTGATGCGCACCCAAATGCGCTGCTGTCGACCCAGGCGACGGCGCTGTCTGATCACTGCCCACTGATTATGTCTACCAATGTCCTCATGCGCACCCAGTGGCGGTTCCATTTTCAGAGTTTCTGGTTGAAGATTCCTGGGTTTGATGAGGTGGTGGCAGACGCGTGGAACCAACCGGTCAATTGCAAGGATAAGTTTGCGGTTCTGGACAGAAAGTTGCGAAACACTGCTAATGCCCTAGGGCGATGGAGCGCCCGAAGGATTGGCAACATTAACGAGCAAATTTTGCTGGCTAAGGAAATCATATTTCAACTGGATAGAGCCATGGATATCCGAACTCTGTCTGCGGAAGAACGGTGGTTGCGGGCTGACCTCAAGAAGAAGCTCTTGGGGCTGCACTCACTGCAGCGTACTATTGCGCGTTAGAAATCCCGGATTTCAGTGATCAACGAAGGCGATGCCAACACTGCATTTTTTCATCGGCAGACTGCTAAGCGAAAGTCTAGGTGCCGGATTTTTCGTCTACATAGAGGTGGCCGGTGCATTACTGATCAAGACGAGATGCAGGAGGAGGCATTCAATTATTTTAGTGGCATTCTGGGGACCCCTGTGGGCCGTCGCACGGGCATGAACCTATCTCGGCTGCAGCTTCCAGTGGCGGACCTCTCTGAGCTGGAATCAGACCTCACTGTGGAGAATATTTGGCGAGCTATCCAGGCTCTGCCGCCAGACAAAGCACCTGGGCCGGACGGCTTCACCGCCCAGTTCTACCAGCGATGCTGGCCCGTTGTTCGCGCTGATTTTATGGCGGTTGTGGATCAGTTCTGTCGTGGGGATAGCAATAACTTTCATGTGCTCAATCAGGCATACATAACTTTAATTCCCAAGCGTGAGGAGGCTCGAGACATCTCTGATTACCGGCCGATCAGTCTCACTCATAGCGCGGCAAAGATCATTGTCAAAGCTCTCGCAATTAAGCTTGCGCCGAGGATGGACGAAATCGTTTCCCGCAACCAGAGTGCGTTCATCAGTGGTCGGTGTATCCAAGACAATTTTGCACTTGTCCAGCGTGCGGTCAAGACCTTGCATCGTCGTAAAGTTCCTGCCCTTCTCCTCAAGTTGGATGTGTCTAAGGCCTTCGATTATGTTGCTTGGCCCTTCATGATTGAGGTTCTTGCTGCCCGCGGGTTCGGTATCCGGTGGAGGCGGTGGATGACTTGCATTCTGTCGTCGGCATCCACCCAAGTGTTGATTAACGGATGTCCCACTTATCGCATTTGGCACGCGCGAGGATTGCGCCAAGGTGACCCTATCTCCCCGCTACTTTTCATCATCGCTATGGATGTTCTCAGCGCGGCGGTTCAGTTTGTGGAGCGGGCGGGGATCATGTCCTCCCTGTCTGAGTTCGGCATCAGGCATAGGCTTTCCCTCTTTGCTGATGACATGGTCATGTTTGTCCGGCCCCTTCAGACGGATGTCAGAGCCATCGCCGCTCTCCTCGATCTCTTTGGCGAGGCGTCGGGGCTGCGCATCAACGTCGCTCAGAGCACAATCATTCCCATCCAGTGCGGCGACACTCTCGATCAAGCGGTGCTGATGGACCTGCCCTGCCCAATTGGAGCTTTTCCTTGTACTTATTTGGGGCTGCCGCTCCGGCCTGGAGCGTTAGTGAAGGCTGATCTCCAGCAGATCGTGGACACGGTGGCTAATTACTTGCCAACCTGGAAGGGCAGTCTACTCAGGGAGGGCGGCAGAGTCACGCTTATCCGATCAGTCCTGACTGCATCCACGGTGTACCACATGCTTTCCTTCGACCTTCCATCATGGGTGCTAAAAAGCGTCGACACCATCTGTAGAAACTTCCTTTGGAAAGGCACGGAGCAGGCAAATGGCGGACATTGCAAGATAGCGTGGAGCACGGTGTGCAGGCCATTGGAATATGGTGGGCTGGGTATTCACAATCTTCGGTTGCTGAACATTGCGCTCCGAGTTCGTTGGGCATGGCTCGAGAAAATGGACGGGATGCGGCCATGGCAAGGCCTTGGGACTTCTCTGTCGCCAGAAGTAGTGGGGCTCATGCATGCCTCCTCTGTTTGCGCGATTGGCAATGGTCAGACGGCGCTCTTTTGGCACGATCGCTGGCTTCATGGAAATGCGCCAAAGGATATTGCTCCAGATCTGTTTGCTGCTACCTCGCCAGTCAATAGGCGCATCACGGTGGAGATTGGATTAACCGGGCACAGCTGGTTGAACCATATCTCGGGCGAGTTTTCGTTGGCTATGATCTTTCAGTTTTGTACCTTGTGGGAGTTGGTGGAGGGACAGCGGGAATCCCTGTATGATTGCCCGGACAGTCACCGATGGATTTGGACGAATTCCGGCGAGTACAGTGCCAATTCTGCCTATCGCGCTTTGTTTTGCGGATTGACCAAGATGCCGGGTGCGGCGCCGTTGTGGCATTCCAACGCTCCTCTACGCGCCAAGTTCTTTGGATGGCTGGTGCTTCATAATCGTTGTTGGACTGCGGATCGGCTGCGCAAGAGGGGCCTCGCTCACCTGCCAGTGTGCACCCTTTGCGCTGGAGAGGAGGAAACAATTGAACATTTGCTGATTCACTGTGCTTTTGCCAAGGAGGTCTGGCAACGGATTGCCCAGGCCGCTGACTGCTGTTTGACTTTCCCGCAGGGAACGTTATCCATTGCTGACTGGTGGACCCACATCCACTGCAACACCCCACGCAAGGATAGGAGGCGCACTAATTCTTTGATCATTCTGGTCATGTTTCACATCTGGAAGGAGAGAAATTGTCGCACCTTCGACAAGGTAGCCACAATGACAGCTGGTGTAGTTCATAGGATCTTAGCTGAGTGAAATCTTTGGGTCTTAGCTTGGAGTATTAAGAGTAGGCGGGTAGGTCTAGTAGGCAGTACGGAGACGTAGCTCTTAGTTCTGTCGGTGGAGTTGACGACAGGCTTCCTAGCCTGCTCATGTAACAAATTTGTACTGTTCTTTCAATTTTAATGCAATAAACGCACAAAGCTCTTGCGTGTTTCTGTAAAAAAAAAAACTACAGGGGCGACGCACTGGCGCAGGTCAACCCCGTCCTTCGGAAAGTCGACTGCCGGTGGATCTGCATGAAATCCTTCGTTGTCGACGCAGGTGAGTGACCATCTCTAATCTCTACAATCTCTCTTTAGATAGGCCCGCGCTCTAGCAAAAAATATCATCGGCCTTAAACATTCGTTATTAGCATGTGATGTGTGTGAGTGGCTTTCTTTTATGAATTTCATGATAAGATAATTGCGGATTTCTTCTTCGTGGATACGACGCCCTTGGTCCTCAAGTACTGGACCAACCCCGAGGAGCACACGTACGACTGGAGAGGCGTTGCTCTCGCGAAACCTACATCGCAAATCTCCTCAAGGTACTACCATTGCCTTGCCACTATTAATATCACATTCCTTTTAATTTCAGGGGATCCTTCTCATTTTGCTTGAATTAATTTCTGCTGCAGGAAGTGGAGGCTTCGCTGAGGCAGTCGAGGGCACAGTGGAAGATCGTCGTCGGGCACCACCCCATCCGGACCGCCGGCAAGCATGGCGACACCCAAGAGCTCGTGCAGCTGCTCCTCCCCATGCTCAAGGTATCTACCGACTGAACTGAACACACACTCGAAGGCGTTTTTAGATGTTTCTCATTTCATTCCTCTTTCCTTTTTTGCAGGCCCATGGTGTAGACCTCTACATCAACGGCCATGACCACTGCCTCGAGCAGATCAGCAGCAGTGACAGGTCAGCGCATGCTCAAATCATCAGCTACTGTAATAGAACACGCTAGGTTTTCCTCGTTTTTTTCTGTACTTTCGTCTCTGATCACGGAGCCTTGTTTGTTTTTGCTTGCAGTCCTCTGCAGTACCTGACGAGCGGCGGCGGATCCAAGGCGTGGGGCGGCGTCTACACGCCCGGCGCCGACAAGGTGAAGTTCTTCCACGACGGACAGGGACTCATGTCGCTGCGGCTCACCGGCGCGGACGCGCGCCTCGCGTTCTACGACGTTGCCGGCGCCGTCCGGCACACCTGGAGGCATACCAAAAGACCGCACACTACTGATTAAATAAGCTGCGGTGCGCAGCGTATACGTACGTGTGCGCCATTTAATTTCATTCTTAGAAGTTACTAACCAGCACATCGGCCGCGCAAACAGTTTAACCGTCTTCACTATTCGAATTCTTATTCTTGTAGCTCTCCGATCCGAATTCTAAGTTTTTTTAAACTTGATTCAAATTTAACTCCTTCTGCACTTTCGCTCATGCTGTTTTTATTTAATCTCTCGTTTATTCACAGAATTGAGCCTATGACTATTATGCGCAAATCATACAAAAACTAAATAGAGGGTAATACACTAATACAGTACTCCCTCCATTCCAAAATATAAGGTGTATTGTTTTCCATGCAAGTCAAATGTATGTATGTTTGACCAAGATTATAGAGTAAAACATCAACATCTACAATACCTAGTTGATAAAATATGAAATTACTTTTTATGATAGATTAAATGATTCAAAATTTGGTACTGTGGGTATGATATATTTTTCTAAAAACTTGGTCAAACATGCAATCGTTTGACTTTTGAAAAAAATAAATACACCTTATATAAAGGAACGGAGGGAGTACTACTTTTTAGTGTGGGTAATACTGGTATCTGTATTTTATGCACAATCTTCAAGCTTATCCGCCCAACTGTAAAGTTGCTTACATTTCGGATCTGATGGAGAACGATTACATCGTCGAATATGTTGAGATTTATTGTGTCTTTCATTCTTTTTTGAATTTTATTTTTTATCTAACAATCTAAAGCATCACAATGCAGTTTTAAATAACTCTCAGTATTGGTATTTCATTCTTATCATATAATGTATCATGGGAATAGATAGGTAACAGCGCCGCATCCTAGCGTGAGCCATGCGGCGGCTGATGCATGTAAAGTCTACTCCCTCTATTCCTAAATATAGGTCGTTGGGACATCCCTTCTGATCAGGTGAAAAAGCTAAAAAGACCAGGTTATTACCCCTCCATCGCTAATTTGAAATCCCGATCTGCGATCTGGGTCGTCTTCGACCTTCGCCCACCTCCCTCTGCTCTAGGCGCTGCTCCCCCCAGGCGCTAGTCCCCCCACTGCGCCCCCCCCCCCCAGGCGCTGCTCCTCCCAGGCGCCTTTGAGCTGGGGGAGGCGCTGCTCCTCCTCCAAGGCGCTCCTCTTCCCAGTCACCCTTGAACTGGGGACGCTGCTCCTCCTTCTAGGCGCTCCTCCTCCCAGGGGTTGCTGCTCCTCCTCCCAGGGGTTGCTACTCTGTTCGTTGGTTGTTTTATCTATAAGTGAGGGTAAAAACTTATTTTCTAAATACTTGAATTCAATTTTTGTCTAAAATTTGAAAACGGTAATCGCATAGTTTTTCGTGGTAACCATGTTTTTCACCCCCTTGGTAACTTTATGCATTCAGTACACAAAACAATGAACTAAACTAGTATTCAATACAGAGCAGATTTGTATATATATCCTAATCCTACTCTCTCCATTTTATAATGTAGTGCATACGCGTATATGAAGATTAAAATTTAAGTTTGGTATTATTTTTGCTCCTGCTGCAGTTAATCATGTTGGTTCAATTTACGGTTAAACTTAAATCTTAATAAAATACTACATAATAAAATGGAGGGAGTACTAGACAGTGGCGGAGCCTTGTGGAAGCCAAACGGGACAGCGGCCCCCTTCCAAAAGTGAAGTTTAATTAGTACTAAGCATATTCTGGCCAACCCCATGAAAATACTACTCATCTTCACGCCCGCTCGTGTCTCTCTTCTCTGCTAGCCTGCTACATTGAGGCTGCAAACTACCAAATGACGTCGGCCACCACAAGCTACCTGTTGCACCATACAATCTTCACGCCACCACTGCTGCCCCTTCTCGTAATGTAGCCTGCACACCACTTCTCAGTTCTCACACTGGGATAAATCAAGGTATGCTTCCCTTCTTTCAATCAGAGATTCAGAGGGTTGTTCGTTGGTATACATTCTCGCCACTATTTTTTAAGGAACATTCTACACTGATTCCCATTATCTATCACTTATATGAAGAACAAGCATGATACAGGAAGATAGAACGGAAGACACCATTGCCACTGGATTTGCTAGTAATTCATCTCTTAGGTCTTAGCTGCAATTCTTGTATGACCTGTCTACTTTTGAAAAATCAAGAGGAAATTAATACACTGGAAGAAATTTGTAAATATTCATAGTGAGACATTAGCTGGTGTCTTGATGATTATTAACATCCAGCTCAATTGTAATTTCAATTTATGTTGTCAATCGCTCTTGTTTTTATCTAAATTTTTCTTTTAATTTGAAATTGACCCCCTCTTAGTTGCCTGTCACGCTCCGCCACTGGTACTAGATACACCAACACCTCCGCTACTCGGTGCTGGGCACTGTTCCTACGAGAATGACGAACCCCTTGTTCGTCCCTCTCCTTCCTTGCCGCACATCGGTCTCGGCCCGGTCAACAAAGCAATCTAGCTAGGCTGTACCCCACACGTCGAACGAAAGCAGAGGAAGAGTGTCCACTTTGTTTCCGGTTTCAGCCATCTTCCCCGGCACCGGAATTGTCACCGTGCCTGTCGGTTCCTCCCGGAATGGAGAGAGCGATGTCGCTTTTACCTCCGTCGATTTCTCTGGACGCAGAGAACATGGGCCGGAGCTATACCTCGCCGATTCCTCCTCGAACGCAACGCGAACGAGGAGCTCTTACCAGTCTCTCCACAGCCCATTCACCTCCATAGCTCGGTCCTCCTGGCCAGCTCTTTTCCCTCCCCGGCCGAGCTAGCTAGGAGTCTAGGACCGTTCGTCTTCGTCCATGGAGTACTTCCTCTTCGGCTTCATGCTCGGGGTGGTCACGGCGTCCGCCTTGATCGGGTTCGGGCTGGGTTTCTGGATGGTCGGCGCGGCTCTCCGAGCACTCCGAGCATTGGGCGGCTGGTGGCGTCGGGGCGTGGTGCTGCTGCTGCTGCAGCCGATGCGCCTCCACGCCCTGTAACTTCAGGTCAAGGTGGTGTGTGATCGGTGATCCTTTAGTTAACTGCACTTATATCTGATAAGACACTGGTGTTACTACTACTGTGCTTCCGTAGATCCGCTGATGGGTCTCAGTTAACACAATTACTAAGCCGGCGACTGGACTAGGTAGGTTTATGTAGAATCTTGATCGATAGTGAGCTGTTCCTGGACCTCCAAACGTGTTTATATATGCTTATGATCTACTTCCTCTGTATCAAAATATAGGTTGTTGTACTAGTTTTTTGTGTGCAATTCTTTTTCAGCTACCTATATTTCGATATGAAGGGAGTACTAGTACTTCTAAAAATGTGTTGTGCTATGTCGACTTCTGTCCGTTCAAACAAAATCGACTTCTGAAAATGCTGGGTCATGCACTCATGCTCCTCTGATCATGCGGTTGCTTTACTTCCGTATTCGTGCAGGCAGCTAATAATGTTCTCTGTACGTAGCACAAGGTGATGCGGTGATTTTTTTTTTTTTTTGAAATTCAACGACCCTCTATTCAAACCAAAGCAGGAATCTCAGCAGCAACAGTGCTGAGAATAGAGTCAGGATGACTTTTCACACATCATCTAGTACAATACATTCTGGAAGTTGTTGTATACGTATACACTTTTAATAGGCAAAAATAAGACGGCATGGCGTCTCGAACTCAACCACAGTTAGCAGCGCACTAACCAACTGGCCAGCCAACTTTGGTATCCATAGGTTGTCTTCGTTAGTTTTATACACTAACCTAACGGGGTTTTTTTCTCCTTTTGTGCTGTGGATTTTTTGTCCTCGTTTTTCTCTTTTTTTTTCTGTTTCTTCACTTTCATTTTGTTTTTTACAATGCACAATTTTTTTCAATTTGTTGACCTTTTGTCCAAATCGATGAACTTTTTCCCAAATCTAATAAAGTTTTTCAAATTCTAATATTTTTTACAAAATTGATGAAGTTTTTTTTAAAGCATAAACTTTTTTTTGCATCAAATGGACTAAACTTTGTTCCACGCACTCGCATCACCAAGGCAAACGTCCATGTTGAATTCCCTTGCTTTTTGATATTTTATGAAATTTCTAAAGTTTTTATGGTGAAAAAACCCTAAACTACTGGCCGAACGTGACATAACGTGTCTACGATGTTGAAATTAATTCAAATTTTGCATGAAGGGTTACCATGGGTATGTCCACCTGCATTGCAAAACATATTCCATGTTTAATTATGAAATGTGCTAATTTATTTTTTCCCGAATATCCAAGAATATAAATTATTACAATTGTGTATGAAATATTGATGACCTGTCCCACATATCAGCACGTGTGGTTGAACAAAATAATAAAACAAAACTATTTATAATATAGATAAATTATGTACATGTTAGCATGAACATTTTTAATTCACATAAGTTTAATTATATGTTTTTTGAAGTTAATAATTTAGTTAGATAGATTTTAAAATCTACAATTTTATGTTTACATGTATATTATTTGTGTAATTATAACTTGTATATTTTGAAATCAAAAATTTTATATTTACATGTATATTATTAAAAATATAAAACTTTATATTTACATGTATATTATTTTAAAATCAATAATTTTATAATTACATGTATATTATTTAAAGCAAAACTGGCATGGAAAATGTGCGTGCAGCTTTTTTAAGGACGAGACAATATAGTAAGTCATTGTACAGTTTGAACAACAAAAACAACATGGCTCACTGGTTTTGGTTGTGTGCGTAGTAGGCTGGAGGTCAAGGGTTCAATTCTTGGTGGACGCTTTTATTTTATTTTATGCAGTTAACTCAAAACAACGTATATATACATGTCTTTTGAAAATAAGACCATCATGCCCTTTATTGCGAAGAGGTATCGGATAATCTCAGCCTTTATTTACTTAGGGGGGGTGTACCGAAGAAGAAGTGACATACGAGAAAGTAAACTAAGGCCAACCTTTGCCAGCACATGCGCTGTGCAATTTGCCGATCTCCTTACCCACGTGATTTATGCCAGATGAAACATGAGAGTTGTCTCTTGGTGTCTTCCACCACAGCCCCTAGTGCCGTTAGATTCTTCGAGGTTCCCTTGATCATGGCCGCCACCACCTGTGAATCCAGCTCAAGATGCACACGTTGAATTCCCAAATCCTTCGCTCTCTGGATCGCCTTGCGACACGCAATCAGCTCAGCTGCATCCGGTGATGTAACATGTGCTATGTGGTCACTCAAAGCACCCCGGAAGGCACCCTGGTTATCCCGAAAAATGGCACCAGCCCCACCCACACCTCTAGACTTGTCCAGAGCAGCATCGGAATTAACTTTGATCCATCCAGATTCAGGCGGTGTCCACTTCTCCGCCTGTGCGGGGAGCTTCACCGCTGCCTCCTTCTCATGCGCTGTTATCCATTCCTTGTGATAGTGCAAGGCGGACTTGACGACAGTCATCGGCTCCGCAATCCGAGTTCCATCTCTCGTGTCATTTCTAGCGAGCCAAAGGGCGTAGACTGCCTGGATCATAATAGCCCGCTCCTCCCCCCCCCCCAGCATCCGCAAACCACTGGAGAAGCCAGTCAGCTAAAGACCGCTGGGTGCTGCAGCAGCGCGGGGGGGCCGCCACCGGTGTTCCCAGCTCCTCGCACAAACACTTCCAAAATAGCATGGAGCGAGGGCAACCCCAGAAACGATGGAACATGGTTTCCTCTCTCCCGCATGCTGCGCAGAAGACGCCGGCCTTGATCCTTCTGTGGTGCAGCTCGACACCAACAGCAAGACCGTTTTTTATCACCCTCCACAGCGGTGATGCTTGTAGCCCTTCGTCGTGACTCATGAGCAAGGATTTGGGTACCGACCGATATTTTCTCGTCACCCCCTCGAGAAAACTGCAACTGGAATAAAAAATCCGAATTTTTTGAATTTTTTGAATTTAAATTCTCAGTTGGTTACTATGAACGCTTGGAACAGATGATACCTCCACGTAGTGTTGTCGGACTGGTATCGAGTCTGCGTCGTGCTGTGTTACTACCGAGGTCACTGGTTCGACACACAATCCCGCGTCTTTTTCTAATTTTTATTTAAAAAAAAAGGAAAAAAGTATTGGGTTTAGCACGGATCGAACAGGGGACTCGGCATAAAAAGTGGGCAGAGCTTCTAGACATTGCGCCAACACTACGTTCGGGACTAGACATATATTTCTAAATAAGTCTAAACAAATTTGAATTCCAATTTTGATTTCATATTTTATTTGAGATTTCTCGAAATTTTACGGTTACCGCGGTTACCGGGAATCTCGCCCACCCACGAGAAAAAACTTTCATTCGGTATTCAAAACCTTACTCATGAGCACAAAAGCCTCTCCATACGGCTCCCTTAAGATCGCCATGAAAAGAAGTTCTACACTATATTGCTTAACAAGATGCTAAGCAAGTCGGGATTCTTGGTGCAGAAGGTGTTAAAAAACATATATCATACCACTTTACTAGTATTTTTTTTCTGAAAATACTAGTTTCTTTTTTAAGAAATCATTAGCATCCCATATAGTAATAGGAACAGGGAAAAGCCCATCTGTTTCTCCTGAAAAAAAATCCTTGCATGCCCCAAAAGTCTAAGAACAAGTCGTGTGTGTCCAATTTATTCTCACTGCCTCTTTTCCGGCAAGCCCTAATCATGTAGAGATGTTGATCAATCGTGCATGAAGCGCAAGATAGTTGTATGTTACCAAAATCAAGCAGAGTGGATCCTAAATAATCCGAGACATGCTATAAATTGTTGGTTCTGTTGGTTTCATCAATAAAAATGGTGGAACCGGAGGAAACCCTCTTTTTTCAAAAATTATATATACTTGAGACACTCAATGCCCATATTTTGAAAGAAAAGACATATACTTACCAACATAGATACCCAAGCAACTGTTGAAATCTGATAGACCATCTGTAAAGACTGCAATGTTATCCATCTTGATCTAATTCACCGTGTCGTCACAAGGGTGCGAACATGAATCTGGAGTGAGGATTGGTCGTAAAAGTGTCAATGACTTAAACATGAATGTCTCGAAACTAATTGATCGACCTTTCATGATCCTTGAACAAGCGTCACCTATGTGTACATCTTTTGCCCATGCAATTCACTCTACTCATTTGGCCTCTATGCGGCAGCTGATGAATGATGATGATTTTAACAATTGTTTGCTCATATATTAAACCAATTTATTCAACACATTGTAGATTTTTAACCTACAAAGTATTCGTTGAGCATATATTTGGTAACCAAAAAAGTGACCTAAAGAGACACAGTGCACACCTCGACATTTGAGCAAAATACAACAGTAAGGACAATTTCAACTTGATGCATCAAAATGAATAAACTAAATGTTCACGGACAATGCTAGATAGAAAGGTCATCCAACTATAGTCAACTGAGTGGGCCAAGCAGACGTTTGTGAACCTCTACTAGATTTGCTTCTGTTTTATGAAAATTCACGTTCAAACTGATTCAATAACGTTTCATGTACAACTGTGAATGATAAATATTTGGATCGCGTGACCTAATCATTTAGGAGCGTTTTAAAGCATGCAGTCCGTTCGAGTTGCCCTAAATGACAATACTAGAGCTACTCCTACTCCTACACAACTTTCGCAGATCATTGGTGCTTCATCCTGGACCTTGCTAAGCCTACGCGGTGCTCCGCTGGACACTACTATTTCTATGCGTATCACGAGTCTGTAGTCCGGTCACCCATTGCCGCGTAGGTCTCCGCCCGGTCAAAAGAGCGGCACGGATGTACCCCCACACAGCTCTCGCGCTCTCTCTGCCCCGTCTCTCTCACCCTCCCGTGCCCAGGGAAAGCAGCGCAGATCAGCAGAGGAGCTCTTGTTTCCAGCTTGATGGGGCATTGTTTCCAGTTTCAGCTATCTATCTTCCCAGGCAAGGAGTCCGTCGATGGCAAGGCTGGCGCTTTTGCCCCGTCGCTTCCTCCTTGAACCACCACATCTTGGTCTCTCCACCACCCCATTCACCTCCCCTAGCCAGCAGTTCCTCCCTCTCCGATCTAGGAGGAAGGATCAACCATCCATGGAGATCTCATGCATGGAGTTCTTGCTCTTGGCCTTCCTCTTGGGCTTCCTCTTGGGCTTTTCGCACGCCTTGTTCCGGTTCGAGCTTGTGGATTTCTGGCTGGCCGGCGCGGCTCGAGCATTCGGCCGCTGGTGGCGTCGGGCCGTGCTGCTGATGCGGCCGATGCTCCCGCACGCCCTGTAACAACGTCGAGGTGCATGCAGATGCAGGTGCTGTGCCTCCCTCCCTTCTTCACCTGCCGGAGGAACCGAGCTTCTTCTTCAGTCAGTCCTAGTATCTCATAATTAAGACGCTCCTTATAATTATTTCTGTAGTACTGTATTAGAGAGCTTCGTTAAGCTGGAGGTATGTAGAATCCTAATCGCTAGTGAGCAGTCCCTGAACCTGTGACTGTGAACGTGCTGTGCTCCTGAACTGCCTTGATGTATCATGTTGTTTAATCCGACTTCTGAAAATGCTGCTCTCGTCGTCGTCAGTTTGCTTTACGTACACTTAAATGTACAGATACCAACGATCAAAACTTCTTTGGACGGATTGTTTTTGATCAACCTCCAACATCTTTGTCCTCTCTTTGCCAAGACAACCCCAACATCAAACTAATAATCCGAGTAGTGTATTTTCCTTTGTCTCAAATAAGGGCTGAAATCGCTTGCGGCATAACAGACCCCTCACTATTTTACATCGCGAAGGCGGCCAACCCTAAACATGGAGCTCACCGGAGCCCTCTGGGGTGCGGCGGCGGCAGTGTGCTCACTCATCGTCGTCGTCGGAGCCGATATCGATGTGCATCTTGACTTGCTCGTGGGTTTCGTGGTGCCATCCGACTTGCTTGGCATCGAACTCGCACGCGGAGGCGAGCCCCTGTTCGTAGAGAATGTTGTCGATCTCCTCGTCTAGCCGGGGCGCGCCTCCGCCTCCTCCCGGGGACTGCGCGTGGCAATCGCCTCAATGATTGTGTCAGCTTTGAAAGGGGGGGGGAGGAAGTCCTCCGGTCCGGTGACGCACCCGTGCGGACGCTCGTCCTTCGGCTCGAGGTTGACGGCGCGGAGCGGCGGAAACGAGCGGGAATCCTCGCGACGGAGGAGCTCCCCGCACCGGAGAAGCACCCCGTGACGGAGGAGGGACGGCGCTCGTACTCGTCTACCTCGCGGCGGAGGAGGGGGCGGCGGCTCGAGGCCGCGGTTTGTGTACCGGCGAGCGCTCCGCATCCGCGCCACGTTGGAGGTGATGCGCCACTTGCGCTCTTCGTCATCGTCGCTGCCGGGGGAAGCTGCTCTACGGCCGCTGGACCACATCTTGCGCCACATCGGGGTTCGGCGGCGGCGGCGAGAATAGGCGCGGATTCGGCGGTCACGACGGCGGATTTTGGCGAGTCGTGGAGGCGGGGGATGAGGGTTGCGGCCCGTATATGCACCGCGGAACTGGATAAATAGAGGCCCTGCAATTCGATTTGCGGGGGACTGTAAAAAAAATTACGGTTTAGGATTCGATAAGGGTTATATTCGGGGCGTTGTTTCCTCACGAAACTGTAAATCTGCGCACATTATAAGGATTAGCGATTTTAAGGGGTCTGCTAGAGTTGCTCTAAGGGCATATCCAACGCGGACCCTCAAACCTACCGCGTCCATTTGAATTGGATTGTCCGAACCAGTTTTCCTCAAACCTACCGCGTCCATTTCAATTGGATTGTCCGAACCAGTTTTACCATCCAACGCAATCATGTATCCATCTGCGGCTTGATCCACTTGTCCGTTTTTTCATAAATTTAATCCAAATCAAAAGGGGTTTTGCGAGAGTCCGGACATCAAAAACATTTGCCTCTGACAACCTGGCCTCACCCAAACGCCCTGCACGCAGAAATCCTCCTTGCGCGGTCGCGACCACTCACTTGATGACAGCCCAGAACGACACGACCGCTTACTGGAGCCGTACCTCTGGTCTCCGCGCCCATTCAATGTCAAAGAGACGTGTGGTTAAGAGCTTTGGTCTCCACGCATGTTCAATGCGGGAGATCGGTGACGGGACTGTTATCTGCTTGATTGGAACCGGTCGCCCGTACGCCCGTTTACCGGTATTGAACAGTTGTGGCGACCGAGAAACTCACCCTGACACCCCGCATTCAAGTAGACATTCAACTGACCCCCTCAACGTCCCAATATTTAAAAGCAACCGCACACTACATTATTCGCACTTCTCCCATTCTCCTCCCACTCTACACTTCCATCATTACAACAATTCTAGAGACCTATGTGAGATCCTGTGACAGCGCAGAAGTGTTAGTTGGCCTGTCTGATGGGCAGTTGGTAAGCCTAGTATGTGTTGCGCATAAAAGTCGGCTTGCTGGCGAGCTTGCTAGAGTTGAGCGAGGAGGAGACAACGACGATGGAGGAGGTGTCAAATGTCGAGACCGAGCCCTTTCCCGTGCTGGTTCGTGTTGGCATCACCATGGAACAGGCGTAGACCCACTTTGATGTCGTCATGGAGGATGACCATCCAGCACCGATGCTCAGTTGGTGGAGGAATAGTGGTACAACGTGGACCTCCTCGAGCAACATCGGCAGACGAAGACCCAAATCAATGGCGACAAGGCAAGCGGGCGGCCATGGTGGCGCAGGCCCCGACTTCATCGAGCAACAACGGATGTTCTACGAAGCTGCTCGCCGCGACCACGCCAGTTACAAGGTGGCCTTTGCAGAGGCGAATACGGAACCCATGTACATAGACGAGAGCAACTAATTGGAGAGTACTCCTTCAGAAGCTCCGTAAATATCAGTTTTGATGTGCTGAGAGCGCCCGCGTATCGTGTGGTGAGTGCTTACTCGGGATTCATTTTTTAATTTTTGTGTATGCGCTTCGGGGTTTAGATGGTTTTTTCCAGATTTTGCAGCTATTCGCACATATTTTTTTGGATTTTGAAGGAAAACATTACGCGAAAAAACAGATAGCATAGGTTTGCTTCCGCAAGAGGCATGACTGTGCATCTCGAAAAAGAAAAATGTATTTTCTTTGAAAAGCAAGATCGTACCTCTCTTGGTTGTACATTATTGCTTTTGCGAGGGGCATACATGTGCCTCTTAAAAAGGAAAAATATATTTCATTCCTGTGTGGCATGATCATTTCTCTCGTGATTCGTGAAGGTGTAGTTTTGCTTCCGTGAGAGGCATGCTTGTGCCTCTCTAAACGAAAAAAAAATTGAGAAGCACGAACGTGCCTCTCGTGGAGGCAAATGTTTGCTTCCACGAGAGGCACACTTCAAGACTTTCAAAAAGTAAAATAACGTTTTTTTTTCTGAGAGGCATGAACTCTCGTGGAAGCACACGTTGGCTTTCACAATAGGCACACCATGTGCTTCTCAAAAAGGAAAAAAAATCGCGTTTTCCCGCGTGTCTATCGCCGAGAAAAAGTTTGTCGAAACCTATTAACATGGAATCTAGTTTCATAGATCTTGGCGCGAGTAATTCAACGGTGAAAACGATTCGTGATTTGAATGTATGGTTTAAGAGAAAACATTATTTTGAAATGAGCGAACATGTTTTTTAAATGAGTAAAATCGATGTTCTAAAATGAGAGAAATTAGTATTTTCAATATAATCCGTAACTTTTTTTATAAATGAGTGGAACCTATATTTTGAATTTGATGAAATGTTTTTTGAAGTCAGTAAAATATGTTCTTAGAAATTAGTGAACTTATTTGTTTGACATAAGGAAATATATTTTCTTAAAACGAGAGAAATCTGCCTCTCAAAAGGGTGGAAATGTATTGTTTAAAGAATTGAAATTATATTTAATAAATGAGCAAAATATATTTTTGAAATATGTGATTTTTTTGGCAATAATTGAAATCATTTTGTGAAACTGGTTGTTTTTAGTTTTTGATTTGGATGAAATTATTCTATTAAAATGAGCGGAATTTCTGTTTTAGATTAATGCAATTAGTGTTTTAATACATTCCATACTCATTGATTTTAGAAATAAATGAAATATTATTTTTGAAATTAGTGAAATAATTTTTGAATTGAGCTAGATTTATTTTATAAAATAATGGAATTATTTATTTGAAATGAGTGAAATGAAAATTTTAACTTGTTTCTAAGATATTTAAGATTGATCTTGTTTTAAATGTCTCATCGCCGTAATTTTAAATATGTAAAAAAGTTTTAAAATAATGATTCAGAAAGTATGTGTTATTAAAATAGTTTAAGAGAAATAAAATGCAAGTGTGTGAGAGGTAATTTTATCTGTCAGCCATTTTTCTCTCCTCTCGATCTTTCTCCCTCTCTCTTTTATCTGACAAAAAGGTTGATATAGTATTTTTAAACCATACTGCACCAAATCACCCGCAAAAAGAGGCATACTGCAGAAAAATATTGAACACAATTATATGACATATCAGTGAACTAATCTTGATACAAATACCACTGTATACATACGTACCGGTAGCTATTGTCACGGGTAAAAAAATCCACTTTCAAAATTTATGTGGATTGTGTAAGTACGAAAAAAATATGTTTTTAAAAAGGGCTTTCATATCACTGATTTTTGTTGTTTTCGCTCATGGTACAATACGTGTCTCTTCTTATGAAACTTTTAAAACATGTAAAATGCACAAACAAAAACAATGTACCAAGTCAAAATAAGAAACAAGGACAATTCTAGAAAGTTTTTGTTTACATTTAAACTTTTTTATCGTTCACTTTTAAATTGGAAGGTCAAAAGACTGCCCCTTCTCCGTTATATTTGGCAAGGCAACTCTTGAAACTAGATGATGCCCCGCACGTCATTGCGGGAATTTTTATAATAAATTTTAATATAGTTTTTGGCTTAATGAAACATGAATATTTGAAATAATAGTAATTGAATTAGTATATGAATTTAATATAAATATCTTAATAGAATTGAATTTCCCATGTATGCATGTTAGAGTGGATTTTTATTATGGATAGTGGTATCTTGTGATGGGCCTTTTGCCATGCATGTTAAATGATGAGGTGACATGCTTGCATGTTGTAACAACAACAACAACAACAACAACAAAAACAACAAAGCATGTCAGTCCCAAACAAGTTGGGGTAGGCTAGAGCTGAAACCCAAAAGATATCGTAACCAAATCACGGTTCTGGCACGTGGATAGCTAACTTCCACGCACCCCTGTCCAGAGCTAGATCTTTGTTGATAGCCCAGTCCTTCAGGTCTCTCTTCACAGACTCCTCCCAAGTCAAGTTTGGCCTCCCCCGACCTCTTTTGACATTATCAGCACGCCTTAACCGCCTGATATGCACAGGCGCTTCAGAAGGCCTACGCTGGATATGCCCAAACCATCTCAGACGATGTTGGACAAGCTTCTCTTCAATTGGTGCCACCCCAACTCTCTCCCGTATAACATCATTCCGGATTCGATCCTTCCTTGTGTGGCCATATGCCCATCTCAACATGCGCATCTCTGCCACACCTAGTTGTTGGACATGTCGCCTTTTAGTTGGGAGTTGTGGTTGTAGTATAGTGGTTAGTATTCCACGTTGTGGCCGTGTAGACCTGGGCTCGAACCCCAGCAGCCACATTTATCGAAACTCTGCCTATGTTTTTTTTTGACGTAGCCGATCCCAAGCCCGGGTAAAGGAGGAGGGTTGTGTTAGGCTTGGCGAGCCAACGTGAAAACCCAGCCACTCTTATGGATATGAAACCCAAAAGAACATGCTTGCATGTTGAAATGAAAATATTAGTCGGGCTTGCTATTTAGATATAGAAGATCAGTCATTGCACACATTTTTTTAGGGGAGTCATTGCACATATACTTACTGACCAATGAAGAAGGATTTAAGATATTTTCAACATTGATCTTTAAAACAGACGTCGAATCCGTTTATGAATTGGTCCAGGACAATCCGTGAACAATGATATAGGCGTCGATCATCTAACAGTAGACGCATCAAACAAAGAAGGATAAACTCGTATGGAGTTTATTCAAATTCAGTATAATTTACATAAATCGGAAATATTTTTATGCAAATCGGATGATTTTTATAAAAAGACATGAACATAGTATAAAATTGCATCGGTGACTGTGAGCTCTATGAATTGAAGATGCTTCAGAGTTTCTCCGGGTTGTTGGCATATAATACTTCCGAAATTGACATTGAAACACGATGGACAAGCATGGAGCCGGTCCACATGGGACACAAGATGTTTTTGCGTCTGTCTCTCATGTTTTACTCTTCCTCCGAGCCATCATCCACCGTTTGGACATTGCTGGTGGAGGTGAGGTATAAGAATCGATATGGATGTGTTGGTGTTGTAGTTGTCGATCATGGATGGCGTTCACGAGGTCGATCTGCCTACTTTGTCATCCGTTATTGCCTCCGCTAGGATCACGTTATAGTTGGCGCGATCACGACACATGGACTCATAGAGCGTCCGTTATTGCTTGATGAAGTTTGGTTCTCTGCTGCCATTGTCGCCAAGGTCGTCGCATTCGTCATGTCGCCGTATATCTGGCTCTCCACCATTCAATGTTGCTTGGGAAGGTCCATATTGTAGCTTTGGTTCTCATGCACTCGTCGGAAAGACGAAATCGGTGGCGGTGCTAGCTGCTCCTTCGACATGACAGAGTTGAAGTGAGCCTGAGCCTGCTCCAGGGTGCTGCCGGCAAGGACCAACGTGGAAAAGTCTTCGTCTCGCCACCTGATGCCTCCTCCATCGTCATCTCGTCCTCACTCAACTTCGGCAGTCGGCGGCAAGCCGACCTCTATGGGTCACGCACGTCGGGCCTGCCAGTTGCCGATCACGCGGGTCAACTCGTGCCTCTTCTTCGCTGACAGTCTCTCTCATAAGGCTTTAGAGCTCACTGACATGACGAAAGTATAGAATAGGGAAGGAATGTGAGGTGTGTTGAGCGCGAATAGTGCACTGCACAACCGCATTTAAATAGTGGGTGACGATGAGGGCCTAGGTGAATGCCCGTTTGAATGCGGGGCGTCGAATTGGATTTCTCGGTCACATCATCTGTCCAATATCGGATGGTGAACGAATGGGCAACCAGTTTAAATTCGGCAGATAATCGTTTCGTTAGTTTCTTCGGTATTGAACAAGCGCGAAGACCGAAGCTCTTGATCGGTGCACCGCTACGCCTCCAGTGAAAGATCTCGTCATTTTAGGTGGCAGCTATGTCGGTTTCAGTAAACAATCGTGTCTGCTGTAGAGCGGATTGATCAACATGAATGTGTGAAGATGTTTTTCTTGGCGAAGTAATTTGGGTGGACCTTGATTGTCGAACGAGAACGTGGGTGCAATCTGAACAGCCGCAAATCCCTCATTCCCTCCTTCCCTTTCCTGATTTCCGTTAGATTTCTGAAATAACAAACATACAAACCGATCTACGACCGAATACGAACCCGTGTTAGATGTTAAAATATGTTCGGATCGCACGATTCAAAGAGTTGTGAAAGATTTATAGATGGGAGTAAGAACAACATGTACTGAGGGTAAGAACAACATGTACTGATGTTGATGCACAATTCGACAGGTGTACGCAAGGATCCCCCCTTGATATCTCTGCCCGGATCACATGCGAGCTTATCCTCTGCCACCGAGAGCGCTGCAAGCATGCATGATTGTATGTATCATCCTGTCATGCCATGCATGCATACGGATTGAACATTTGAACGGTCTCCTCGCGCTTAGCTCAACGTAGAACCATAGTTTATTCGACAGGCTACCCTTAATTAACCTGCCCCCTCGTTCTCCCGCCAGCAACCCTACTGCCCACGAACCCATGTAACCAGCAATCCAGCATCATTCTGTACGAAAAGGCGACAACGTGGCTTCGATATATCAAGTTCAGGTGGACCGATCAGCCGTGATCCTCCCATGTTAGGCTGGTCACAATCGGAAGTAACTTAGACTAGTAACATACACGGATTACGAGTTTATGTTACTACCTTCACAATGGGTAGTAACATATATGTAGTGTCATATAAGACTTCATTTATTAGATTATAGACTCATATTGTCTTGGTACGTGTGATATTACTCAAAGAGCTAGTAACTAGCTAAGTTACTACAAACATCTCTCTCCTCATTAACTCATTGCCACATAAGCAAAATTGCTGAGTTGGACTCTATGTTACTGCTTAGTTACTCCCCATTGGGGCCAGCCTTATCGCCTACATCACACAATAATGGTGCGGTAACATGGACAAATAACAGAGGTCCAAGACAGAGCTGCACCCCGGGCATGGTGGATAGGCAGCAAGAAACTGCAGGAAAAGGTCGGGAGAAGGTGGAAACGCCATGACCAGAAGCAAGCTGCGTGGTCGCGGAGGGAGTACGTCCATGGATGGATGATATTTGCTTCTTGTCAATCACATGGATGGATCATGGATCATGGTGATCCTACAGCTCCGCTACGGCAACGGCAAGCGGCGTGTCGCCATGGCCTACCCTGCCGGATGCTACAGTCTCCGGCTTGAATGGCATCCGGCGGCACATGGCAGACGTCCGGGACGGGAGACATGCCTACGTACCGCGTACTGCCATGCTCTCATGCATCGCGTTACCCTGTTTCTTGATCGCTGCGTCTGTTCTTCTGATTGTCTGTATTCGGAGACCCTGCTCTTCAGATTTGTGTGCCTGCTACTGCCATCCAGCTGGGTTGCCTGGTTGGTTTTATTAACTGATATGGTTTCGATCATTGGCTACCTATACAGATACAGAAATTTAACTGCGTGTGTACGTCCGTGTGTGCGAAGAAGATGATGCAATGTGTGGAGCAGATCTGTTTGCCCCCAAACTGAAAATCCTTGATCATTTGACCGGCAGGTACGGTCGATGATCGAATGATCAATGGGTGATCATGTTGCACACACGCACGACCAAGTACGACCGCATGAGATCGAGATCGATCGGGTTACAGTTACAGGTACTGTTCAACGTCTTGTAGTTTCTGAACCAGCGTTTTGCACGCTACTAGCACAGTGCATGCATGCAAGGATGGATGGATGGATTATTGGAGATGTGACGGGAGAGTGGGCTAGACGAGAGAGAGAATATGCATACATGTATCTTCAGACTCAAGACAGTGAGCTAGCTAGCGCAGTCGTCGTCGCATCCGCATAGTATATATATCCATGGATCGGCAGAATGAACGACAGAGAAGGGGACGCGGCGTGCGCTGTAAACATAACGAAACCCGCGCCTCTGTAAAGCGAGCGCATGATGCCACGGAACGGAACGGAACGCGACGGTCGAGGAAGCTCTCGGCATATCCTATTGCCTGGCGGGGGAAACCACTTGTTTTTGCCTTGGCTTTCTGAAGCTCCCGCCCTTTTTCTCCTCTGCACCGGCGGTGGAAGGCCTTTTGGAAAGCAAATTTGCTCGTCACTCACTCACTGCAGTCTCCCTCGGCTCAGCTGGCTCCTCTCCTCAGTCTTCTTTATCCCCAGTCAGTCATCCTTATCCTACTGACATTCCTGGCCCATACGTTCGTCCTCCCTCCCTCCCTTTGGAGGATAGATAGATAGATAGACTTGCTAGAGAGGCTTTTTTGCCCCTTTTCCCCGCTAGTGCACATAACGGACTGTCAGCATCAGGGCCCCAGCAAGAAACACAGGCAGGGAAACACAAGTGGTAGCATCAAAAGTTTACCAATCAATGGCAATTTGCTTGCAACAAAATATGGTGTGTGTCCTGTGTCCTCGTCCTTGTTCTGCAGCCACATCATACGGTGTGTGTGTTGTCATTAAACTCACTCACCACTTTGCTAATCAATCATTCAGGTTAAGCCCCTTCTCATCTCAAGCATGAGTGAGACACTAGTTAAGTACCTATGCAGTGCCTTAAACAGTGAGCAACCAGGCCTACCGTACGTACAGTACGTACGTACGTGATTAGCTGCAAAAGACGCACGGGAGGCTATCATGGCGCCGAGTGGCGACGCGGCTTTACCGGGTGTTTTCAAACCCAAGCAAGCTTTGGTTGAGCCTTTGATCGATCGCTAGTCATCGAGTTAAGGACAGCCAGCATGCATGCATCCATGCAGCTTTAGCCGCCCGGCTAGCGAATAGTCAGTTATCTTTTGCAGCGAGAGCGTCCTAGCCAATTTCGTTTGAACAACAAAGCAGACTAGCTAATTTGAGCCTTTTGTACGGAGTATCTATCTGTCTGTTCATGTTCATTGCAATCCTCCCCAATGAACAACAACACTAGGAATAATAATGCTACATAGTGCTGAGCGAGCGCACTCACTTGGGGCAGAGACCAGAAGCAATAAAACAAAATAATGGTGTAGAGTTTACTTGACTCCAAGTTATGGATATTGTACCTGCGTCTTAAAAAAAATTATGCTTCTGTCGTGCTTTAACTTCGTATGCGTCTGGTTTGGATGCATATGCTACCATCCATCGTCTTCAACCTCCTCAGTCCTAAAGCAAACAAGAAATGCTTAGAACTTAGTCGAAATAACAAAAAAAAAACGGAAATGATACGCACCACACGTGTGGGCGGAGTGCTTTCGCCCACACGTTTTTAGATGACAATTTTAGTTATGTATAAATGGCAATTATGAGCCAAAATTGTCATGTTAAAACAAAAGTTATCATGTATGTTTCAACATGGCAATTTTGGCTCATAATTGCCATTTATACATAACTAAAATTATCATTTAAAAACGTGTGGGCGAAAGCGCTTCGCCCACACATGTGGCAACTACCGGCATCCAAAAAAAATAAGTGGCCAACAGAGAAGTCGGTCAATCCGAATATTGGCCAAAGCACATCCGAGGGCTGAAGCAAAGACAAAGGCAACAATGTCCCTCGGTAGGGTGTCCCGAACTAAACGGTTAGAATCAATGGCAATGGAAGACGAAGATTTACTTAGGTTTAGACTCTTTGAAAAGATAAGATGGTACTCCTACTTGTTCTTAATTATGATGGGGTATATTGTTGCTATGCCTCTAGGAGCCCTATAACTTCAACTTATATACTACGCCGGGGTATCGGGGTTTACACAAATTCTACCCAAATACAATCAAAGAGAATGTATTGACTACAACTATAACACCTTTTCTTCGATGGCGCTCTTCGGTCCCTCCCTCCCTCTGCCCCTCCCTGCCCTCCCCTTCCCCCTCGTCTCCGGTGTGCTCTTTGCGACCCTCACCGTCCCCGATGGCCCTCCTCTTCCCCTCCCGCCAGCTCATGCCCCCCCCCCGGTTCTTGGTCACATTGCCAATAGGTTTTGGGCCCTGGACAGCGAGTCATCGAACTCGGATGATGATATTGCTCCTATTGCTTCCACTGTGGCGGTGGGGAGGGCGCCTACTCGCCCTTTTGCGCCCGGGGGACGTCGATGCCTCATTCATCAGCTTCGGCTAGAGCCTGGTTGGACGATAGCCCACGGTCACCGCAGATGTGGTAAGTCATCCCCGCCGGCCGGCCCCCTCCCCGCATACTTGTACCCTAGGGTGTTCTCCGTTGACTCCCTCCCCGTCCTCTTCTCCCTCACTGTCGTGGGGATCTCCTGGGACGGTGAGCTCCCCTGTCTCCCCCGGTCGCGTCGTCCGTGGTGGCGGCACCGCCGCCGTGCTCTAAGGATGAGCTGGTAACCTTAGCTCTGGTCACGGGTGGCCATCCTGTCGAAACTCCTGTGTTGGATCGCACTTATGCTCTGTGCCGGCCCAGGTGTCTGTACTTTCATCCCTTGTGGCCTTTCCTCCTTTGGGACCGCATAACGTCCCCCTGCTCCCTGTTTCCCTCCCTTCGTCCCAGGTCTCGCGACCCAGCCCGCATAGCCGCATCCCACGCGGCTATTTATGGGTGTCGCGCGGCCCCTGCGACCCATTTCTAGGGTTTCCTGCGTCTCGATCCGATATGTTGTGGCGCCTCTCCTCATCCCCCCACCCCCACCCCCGCCAGATCTGCCTCCTTCCTCCTCCACCTCCCCTTTCCTCCTCCTTCTCCTCTGTTGTGGCCATGGGTGACGCTAGGAACGACAATGGTAACCTAGAACTTCAGTTGGCGCTACTAGAACTTCAGCTGACAGTTAGCTCTAAATTGCATACGAGAAATAATCAACAAAATATGAATATGGTAATCTACACCCTAGTTTTGTTTCTTTGCAAGGTCTCATGTTGCGCGCCTCTGACACTTATCAAAGATCCAAGGCCAGAGAGAGCTTCCTCCTGACTTGCAGTGCCCGCCTCGTAGAGAGCTTCTTCCTTGACATGCAGCGCCCTCTCACGAAGACGGTGGGTACACCGCTCGACCATGTCGGCGTACACGCCCCCTTGGAGCCTGAGCAAGAGGGAAGAAGACGTCACCACAGTGGTTGCGCCATCATCCGCCTCGAGCCGCCCACGCAGCACCACCTTTGCATTATAGTCGAAGTTATAAGGTTCACTGACGCTCATCAGGGACCAGTGGAGGGCCAGCTCCTCCTTGTACTCACCTGGGATGAGCTCCACTTCGTAGCTTGAGGAACCTTCGAGCCAGATCAACTTCCCGCAATGCCGAAGAAGGGTGGAAATTGCCGGAGAGGAACTTGGGCTGAAGCGAAGCAGAGAGAAGTGGAGTGAAGTGTATAGGGTTTCCTTCGGAGAACATATACAATCATATTTATGTTGGGTCAGGTGGGTCATTGTAGGATGCATCTGACGTGGCAGACACGCTCGGTGATCTCCATATCCACCCCACATATGGGTTGGATATGGGGTTCCGGCCAACCCAGATATTTGGAATAGGTTTGGAGACTCCAATTTGGTGTCAAAAAAATGATCGGACAGTGAACGGCACGCAGGCTGCTCGAACGTTTGGGGCATGTACAAGGATACAATTGTAGATGATTTAAGAGCATCTACAGCTGGGATTCTCGTATCCTCCGTATATGACGGGGTGAGCGACCCGGACACTCATCGATCGCAAAAATAAGACCCGGGCGGACGCCTCATACTGGCCCTATACGCCCGGATTGATCGACACTCCTCATATCCAGCCCAAATCTAGGGTGGATATGGGGGGCATGGGCTTTCTCCGGCACGTTCGCCACGTTGGATCTGGTCCACCAAGGCCCTAGCCCACTCCAACCCCGCATATATTCATTCTATTCGCTCCCCAGACCAAACCGTAGCCACTCTCCACTCCACTCCACTACGCCCCAAGCTCCCTTCTAGTGTTCTCCGGTCTTTCTCGGCATTGGCGGGCAGCGGATCTGAGTCTGGCGACTCCAGATCAGTTGACATGGGCATCATTTCATACGTGCAAAAGGAGTAGATGATTGTCAACATTGTCCTTCGCCGCTCTCGGGAGTTGCACGCTCAACCGATGTCGTCATCGGTCTGGGTGATACCATTGCATCAACGCAACTGGCGCTCGGCTCTGTCAGGACTGCAGGCTCGTGGTTCGTCTACCACCCCGTCTCTGGTCCGTTGAATGAGAGCTACAGGACCGATGTGCCCACCGTAGAAGGGCGAAGTTGCAGGAGTCTGAGGCCAATTTCGCAGCGGGCATAGTGGAGGCGGCGGAGGCAGTGCCGCGGGTTGTCTTAGAAGAGGTAGTCCTTAGTTCCCGCATCGTACAAAAGAGGCAGCTGAGACACACTCGCGCCCTTCTTCGAGAGCGAACCCGGGCAGTTCCTGCATTGGCAGGATTTCCACCCGTAGAGGAGGAGGAGAGTGATGGATCAGATAGCTCCAACGAGGAGCATATTCTACTTGACCTGTTTTGCGTTTTTGGCCGCTACTTCCTCGTCGAAGACGGTAATGGCATCGCATAAACCGTGGATGATCTTTCTACATGTGTTTATAAATTAGATGTTGGTACAACGTCCTAATTTTTGATAATTCGATGACATATGTTTATGTAATAGTCATATGTATCGTAAAAATAATTTACGGTGCGTGTATTTGTTTGAATTTGATGGTTACTAAATCAGGTACCCGATTATAGAAAGGAAAAATTAAGAAATGATCATTCAGTGTCGCGAACGCGTCCGATGCATTCGTGGATGTTTGAGGGCTTGGATTTAGTGTATCCGACTATAGATGCTCTAAGCCCTTTGTTCGTATGGATACCAATACCATATTTGTTTTTATTTCACAAACTTGTTAGCTTTCGAGGGACCTTTTTGTTGTTCCGAACCTTGTTACTTTTGTTTCATTTGATAATCGAATCGAGGAGCCTTAGGCTCTGTTTGGATTAGGATCTTACACCTGTATTTATTTTACAGGTGTAAAATATTGATCACCACTTATTTTCCATCTGGTTTCAAAACGGTGGGGTGAGGTCTGTAATTTTTATACCGGCCTGAAACGAGCTAAAACGCGGATCCAAACGGGGCCTTAGGCTCCCTTCTGATCCAAGTTAGATACTCGGTTTGGTTTGCCAAGAATCTTGAGTAGTACTCCTTTCGTTCTAAAATAATTGTCTCAACTTTGTATTAGATCTAGTACAAAATTGTACTAAGGCTACGACAGTTATTTTAAAACGGAAGGAGTATAAAACAGACGCGTTTTCCTGTTGCTGTGGAACGCGGTGCATGCCGAAGGTCTCACTCGGTTTGGCAAACCTGGTAACAGCTCACGCTCTGGGTCGGTGGCCTCAACAACTACTAATCTCTACTCGGCGCTCTTGATTCTTCGGTGCGAAACATTTCTAAATTCGCCGCATAAACCAGCAGTTCCAACCAAGGCCAAGCCAAGCATGTTCCGGACCAACCGACTACCATCTACCATGGCACTGCACCTGTGACAGACAATGAATCTGTCATTAAACCTAAGCACGCCACGAAACTTCCAAACCACTTCACACCGATCACCTACGCAAGGGAATCAAATGTGTGTGTATTCTGCATTTGTATAAAATTAGTTAATACTTCCTCCGTCCCATAATATAGTACTATCATTTTACAAGTTATAACTTGCAAAATGATACTCCATCCGATCCATAATAAATATCGCTCATCTAGTATAAAGTTTGTATTAGCTTAGTACAAATGAACGACACTTATTATGAATCGAAGGGAGTACTACATTATGGGACGGAGGGAGTAACTGATAATATCATGCTAAATTATCCCGAAAATGGCACTCTTTTCGCGTTTCCGCATCTCCCGCGGCGCATAATGAACTCATCCATGAGCCCAATTAGTAAACTAAGTAATTGCAGACAGCTAAGCCAGCAGACTCAAAACACATGGCTTGATGCTGATTGTGAATGTTCTTGGCTACAATGGTGCAAAAATAATAAAGCTTGATGCTTCATTTTAAGTTAATAAAATATATTTTTATCAAAAGAAAAAAAAATCCAGAGCAAAGAGGAAGAGTAGGCAGGCAGGATATTTGACCTGCGCAGGTCCCAATCATGCCTGCTGGCCCCCTCTACGAAGCTGGAAGCCATACCTGACCTGACCTAGCGCTGATTAAGCTTCACGTTCTATTTTTCCGATCCATCTAATATCCTTTTTGGCACTAGTGTCCCTGTCATTGACAACGCCTACCTTGATCTTGATGGCAAGAAATTCCAAGCCCCAAAGCCTATCACTCTCCAGGACTGATTAGTGCTGCACTCCCAGTCATTTTCAGACCCTGTTCCCTCCTAACAACAAGCATTCTGGATTATTATGATTAAACAACTCCTCCCACGTAGTACCATCAACATTTATTTCCATCTTCTCCCATCCTTAAAACCTAGAAGAAAAGTATTTTAATATGGTTCTAATCAGGCAAGTTGCATAGATCAAGAGAGCTTGAACTCAAGATGGAATAGCACTTGGACGTTTGCAGAAACAGCTCCATTAATTCTGAAGAAAATCCAGAATGCTTCTCAATGCCGAATAAATTTGCAGAAACAGCTCCATTGGACGTTTGCAGAAACAGCTCCAAAAAATTGAAAATAATTAGTTTAAATTTTGAAGTTGTTCATAAGTTTTTCGATGTCGAATCTGTTAGCGCATTTGAAGACAATCTTAAAATGTCTTCGGGTTCTGCTCTGAAAGTTGAATATGATGATCATGTGCTTAATTTTCTATCCTTGGATAACTCTTTCATGATCATCCCATCCTCCATAATTATGATGTACATGATCGCACACAGAACATTTCTAGATTCTATATTTTTTGCAGATCCTCAAATATATGCAAAACGAGATTGAAGCACTTCAAATACGAGTCAGGATGGGTTTCAAATTTTTCCCCAAACTAGATGACACCCCGCGCGTTGCTGCGGGAACTATTAACAAATACTTTAATATTTTAAAACATGAGAAATTATGAAACATATTATAATTTAATTATAATTTTTTCTAAAAAATATATTATTTAGAGTACAAATCTAAGATAATTTGATGAAAATCCAAAAATATGTGTGATTTTTTTCTTTCTTAATCTATTACCTTGACAATATATCGGTGAGATGATAAGAGACGAAAAGAAGTTGAGTAGAGACAGTGGAAACATCTCCACCCTTGATTAAACCTAAAACAATGATAGCAACTAAAGATGTGCATTCATATAAAATTTATCTCATAGAAAAATAACATGCGAGGTAACTTATAATTAGATTTTCTATACAAAAATCGTTTATAAATCGTGGAGCTAAGTGCATAATTTTTTTTAATATCTTTTTGTGATGCATGAAGAATTAAATGGAAGCATGTGCATGAAGGGTTGGACAATGATAGCAACTACAGATGTGTATTCGTAGAAAATTTATCGAATAGAAAAATAACATGCAAGTTAACTTATAATTTGATTTTCTATACAAAAATCGTTTATAAATCATGGAGCTAAGTGCATAATTTTTTTAAAATATTTATTTATCATGCATGGGGAATTAATGGGAGCATGTGCATTTGCATGAAGAATTGGTGGAAATTAGTTTTTGCATGGTGGACCTACTTGATGATGTGGATAGCTTACATGTCAAGATAAATTATGAAACATATTATAATTTAATTATATTTTTTTTGAAAAAATATTGTTTAGAGTACAAATCTAAGATAATTTGATGAAAATCTAAAAATATGTGTGATTTTTTGCTTTGTTAATCTATTACCTTGACAATATATCGGTGAGATCTTAAGAGACGAAAAGAAGTTGAGTAGAGACAATGGAAACATCTCCACCCTTGATTAAACCTAAAACAGTTATAGCAACTAAAGATGTGCATTCATATAAATTTTGTCGCATAGAAAAATAACATGCGAGATAACTTATAATTATATTTTCTATAAATAAATCATTTATAAATCGTGGAGCTAAGTGCATAAATTTTTTAAATATCTTTTTGTGATGCATGGAGAATTAAATGGGAGCATGTGCATGAAGGGTTGGACAATGGTAGCAACTACAGATGTGTATTCGTAAAACATTTGTCGAATAGAAAAATAACATGCAAGTTAACTTATAATTTGATTTTCTATACAAAAATCGTTTATAAATCATGGAGCTAAGTGCATATTTTTTTTAATTGTTTATTTGTCATGCATGGGGAATTAATGGGAGCATGTGCATGTGCATGAAGAGTTGGTGGAAATTATTTTTGCATGGTGGACCTACTTGATGATGTGGATAGCTTGCATGTCAAGATAGAAAGGTAGTGGGGATGAACTATTTAGGTATTATAGATACGAGCTTGAAGCACTCCAGATAACAAACATCTCTATCATGATGGGTTTCAGCTGCCAAACCGGTCATCTTTGCCGCCGCGACCGCCATGACCGCAGTCGCGAGCACGGGGTCGTCGGTTGCCCGCCCGCCTCGTTTGGACTCGCTACGCACGTCCACGGCGCCGCTGACCATACCGGTAGTATACAAATTCTCCACCACGCCTTAGGGCAACTCACCGAAAGTGATGATGGCGTCGGCCACCCCCTTGGCCCTGTTCACCCCCATGGCAGCCATCGATGTTGACCTCAACACCACCGCCCTTGGCCTCGGTCACCCCCATGGCGGCATCGACGTCAACCTCAACACCACCCCCCTTGGTCGGCCAGTCCAGTGGGTCGCAGAGGAAGCAGTCGAGGAAGATTGTTGCGGACAGTTTCCTCAATGCCCACACCATGTTCGACGAAATGCCGGTCGAGGCCACGATCGACCACTGCCACTATACTAAGCTTCTCATAGAGCAGATCATCTTCAACGGCCACACCGACCATGAAGACGACCCCAACGTGAACCAGAGCCAGGGCGGCCACGACTTCCACACTCAAGATGGCGTCGGGCATGAGGGCATCGAAAACGACCACACTCAAGATGGTCTCGGTCATGACCATGGTCTTGAATACCAATGGAAAGAAAAACACGAATGGCAAGGTGAGGAGGACGAAGTTGGTATGGATATCGAGGATGAGCCATTGTTTGTCGGTGAGCTCTCTCAATAAGCAAGTGCACAAAAGAGAAGTCTCTAAAGCATTCACCAAAGATGAAGACAAACTTCTTTGTACGGCTTGGAAGGAGATTGGGCAAGATCCCAACACCGGCGCCAAGCAAAAAAGATTCATATTTTGAACAAGCATCCATGTGTACTTCCATGAGTGAATGATGTTCCATCCATACAAGTTCAAGAGCACTTAGACCGACGAGTCGCTTAAAAAAGATAGTCATTCATCCAACAAGAATGCAATAAATTTTGCACCACGTTTGAGAGCATCTAAGGCCATTCCGTGAGTGGCCAGGTCTGGACGACAAGGTGTATACTCTTACTTTGTTCATATGTGCATCTTCTTTATTGATCCACTCCATTGCATGTGAATATGAGTTGTTGGCTTCCATTTGTAGACATTCCAAGCATGAGATGCATTCAAGGCCCAACATGGCAACAAGCCATTCACCCTCACCCATTGTCGGATGATCATTTGCAAGTACCTCAAGTTTGGGGACCAATATGCTGCCTGGAAGAAGAATGGAGGGCCGACAACCGTGGTTGAACATGAGGAGGGCGAGAATAGGCTGAGCGGGATGAAGAACTCCAAAGGGGATGAGAAGCGCGATGCAGCCACGCTTGCCTTGTAAGAAACCTTGAAATGGTTCATGACCCAAAAGGATATGAGGGAGGAGAGCAAGCGTCAAGAGAAGGAGGAGCAAATGAAAGGATACATCATCATTCAAAAGAAGAAGCTCGAGATCAAGGAGACCAAGGCAAAGAAAAATGTGAATGAAATGAAGCTCGCGCTCATGAAAATGCAAATGGAGATCATGAAGGTGGACTTGAGCACGTTTTCTTCAATGAAAAGGATTCGGTTTGATAAGATGCAAGACTAGATTCTTGATCCGGATCAATGAGCACGACGGGTATGTGTGTCTTGGACGTATTTTGAAGGCTCAGATTCTTGATCCGAATCAATGAGCACGACGGGCATGTGTGTCTTGGGCGTATTTTGAAGGCTGGCATGTGTAGCCGGCCACCGGGAGTGTGTCGACATGAACTGTGACCGTTGGGCCGTGAACTATGGCGTCTTTTTTGTAGGTTGGTGTGGACTATGGCCGCTGGCATGGATGTTGGCATGGTGCAACTCTTTTATTTATGCAAATACTTTTTGAGTGGACGAAATGGGTCGGGTGGTTGGTTGCAATGACCAAATAAGCATAGAGACAAACAGACACAACACCTCCAGCCGACCCAAACAAACATAAAATGAACCAAACCCACGTCTGTTTGGGTCAGCGCGTTGGAGTTGCCCTGATGCAACTGCTTCAAAAAATGATGATGTGATTCTTACCATGGCCCTGATATTTCCCTTGTGAGTAGTTCTTCCATTTCTAGTGCCGCAATATAGGGATCCGAGTATACATAGCCACCCTTTTTCTTATGAGTGTTTTAGTTCCATTAGTCTTGTGGTTCCTTCAGCAATTTGTTCTCTCAAGTACCCCGGTCCAAATATCATGACTACCACAGTAGCAAACATGATCATGGCTTCGAGGCATGTTCTTTCGGATATCGGAAGATACTCACCCCACGAAGTAGCGGTCGTGCCATGGTAAGCATCCTCAATGTAGTCGTGCTCTTATGGTAACCAGAGAATCAAATGGTTCCAAAATACATCCTTCTTCGAGGTGAAGTGGTAATAATAGGTCTGAACACCATTGTACATTTTATCGAACACATTTCACTACATTGTAGGTGAAGTGGTAATTATAGGTGAAGTGGTAATTATAGGGACTCTGCTCCATGTCGACGTCGAACTTCCGTCGAGATAAATTTCCGCAGAGAGATGGCAACGTCGGAAAAAGAAACCATCAGGAGATCAAGAGGAAGAACGACAATTCAAAACGACGATCAAGGGAAGCATTCTCACTGTAATCGTGAGGATACTGGCAAGAGAACGAAAGTCAATAGACGACCAAGATATAAACCAGAGTCGGACAGACTAAAGGTACTACAGGATTTCCCAACCTGAGATCGGAATCGAGACAATACGCTGCAAGCAAGGCATTGTAACGGTTCCGAAACTCCAGTTACTCGAGATCCTAAAGTTTGAAAGGGGATAAGTCGAGAGTTAAAACACTTACAACACTTGTCCTGACCAGAGCAAAGGTAAGGAGTAAAAGATCCTACTCTCTGATAACTAACTTAGTAACTACAAAATAGTTTTTGTCTAGACTCGACTTCGGCCAGAGAAGGGATCCTACGGTCGGTAAGGCTCTGATACCAAGTTGTAAGGCCCGATATGCGGTACTATTCCAGATCTAGATGTTTCCATCCAGATCCGGGGACGAAGCACATATCGGTCCCACCGCGACATATGACGAAGCCATATGCCCCGGATTTCCAACATGATATCACAACATTACAACTACATGGATACAACATCTCATACAATCGGCATACAACTGCTTAATACATTACATCAGCGGAAGATATATGTCTGAGTACAGACTACAATCAAATGCCTAGTGGCAAAGAGAAAATCATCGATCCCCATAACCACACGGGTCCAGGCCCTCCGCCGGGATCCGCCTAACTAGTCGTCGTCGAGTCTCCACGTGAAACGTCGATCACCATACCTGTTGTCGATCAAGAACCCTGAAAAGAGTTTGGGGGTAGTATCATGAGTACAGAAGTACTCAGCATCCAACTGTAGTGGTCAACTGACCCAGCAAGGACTTCATCACTCGTCATTCTAGGACAACTAGTAGTTCACGGTAAGGATGGGATAAGTGGTGAGGTTGCTGCCGCACTAGCATTTATGAAGTGGCTAACGATCTAGAGAGTAAGATAAGAAGCCAAGCATTCGATGAGGAATCTCCTCCAACAAGTCTGCTATCCACCTACTTACGCAAGCATAACACCTATCCTATCCTTGTCCTCCTCTTCGCATCCCAACGAAGAAGAAGCAGTCAAGGCACACACACGTTGATAAAGTTATATTAAGATTATCTCAGTTGTTGTTGTCTATGAACAAGGAGTAGGTCTCAAGTCGTCCATAACCGTGGACACGGCTTTTCGAAAAGATTTAACCCTGCAGGGGTGTACCAACTGCCCATTATAAGCTTCGCATGTACGCCGGCTCTCTCTGTCAGGCCCGTTAAAGACACCCATTGAAGAGTTGTACCGAGAGATCCGGACATCATAGTCCCTCTAACTAACAACGAACAAATCCGGGTGGCCCCCGGTAGAGTCGACACCCAACTCAAGAGTCGGCCGTCTCTTGAATTGGCCTCTTCCGTCTCACGTTAGGTTGGAACGACATCTGCAAAGCAGGTAGGCATCCCTCGCTCCGCAAAGTGTGGACCAACAGGAACACTGTCCCGCTGGCCCGCGTAAACCTATTCTGAGAACCTGCGGCCCCTGCCCGCCTCTCCTACGGTGCAAATGGAAAACCAGCTTGGGCCACCACTAGAAATGTTTGAAGCTAGGTAGGTAAGAAGAGGGACCCCATATAATCCCACACGCGGTTAGGCACGCTCATCAAGAGACAGAATACCTAGAACTCGGGTCCTAGGTGACTCGAATGGAACAAAGCATCGGGGCGGGATAGCCTAGACCTTCCATCCTTCGTCGAATATAGTCAACATCATAATAATCATTTCATCCACAACAATATAATAATGTGATAGCCCAAACCAAGGAGTAACAGGAGGTAACATTCGTAGCATCCTAAGCATGCATACTAAGTAGGGGCTGAGCAACGAGCAATAGTAACATAGCAGTACATGGTTTGCTGGGAGGGGACATGGCTGTATCGGTTTGAAAGAGGCTGTAAACATGTGGTAGGATCAAACATCGAACCTAACCTAGACTAGCATGCAAACCGCTGGTTGAAATAGAATGGATCATAAGTAATGTATAGTCCTTCCCTGTTGATAAGTCGGGTTCCGAAGGTGTAGTTGATCGCAAGCTCGCATCGTCTCCGAAAGGTACCCGTGGAAGCACATAAGACGGTAAACACTGAAAATCAATCAACGAGCAAGAATCTATTACTACGAGGCAAACACGATCAAGCATCAACAAGAAACAACACGAGACATCGCACCTACCATCGAGAGGGGTTACTAACAATTTAAGTGGAGTACTCGTCACACACGACGATACCGCACATTTACGATAGTTCAAGTTGTTTAGCTACACAAGATGATCAAAGGTTGTTAACATGGCATCTCACTCAAGCATGGCATAGCACACAATCATGGCAAGAGGTGAAGCACAAAGTAAACTATCTAATCTAGTCATTTTAAGTGGGGGTAAAACCTATACATGCCAACTATTACGGACCCCACGATAATTATAATGTTTGGTACTGTTTTGACCTAAACAAGATTTTATTATTTTTATTAGCAAGAAAGAGCAGCATAAACACAATATACATGCAATTCTAGTCAAGTTACATATAAGAAACATTTTAATCGGAGCAATGGTTAAAAAGTTATTAAAGAAACAATTTACGGTGGCAAGGTTGTAATTATCAGTAAACAACATGTAAATAAAGTTAAACATGGCAAAATAACACATTTTATTAATCTACGCAAAATTCTAAGCAACTTTCATGTTTTACGCGTCGCGATCCGAGCTACCGTTAAAAAGATACGGACATCGCAAAATAATAATACAATCTGCAAATAGTAAATTAGAAAAGGAAAAAAACATATAACATGCCGAATCTAGTGTTACTGGGCTTAACAGAACGGGCGCAAAATAATAAACTACGCCCACATGCGCTATACACTATTGGGCCGAGCCCAGCTAAATAGACAACAAAAAAAGGGGGGCGGCTGGACGCTCACCATGGGTCGAGCCCAACTTGGAGGGGTGGGCGCTGGATAGCGCTGGCCTCGCCTAGCGCGGAGGATGGGCAGGGGCGTGCGGTGCTGGGCTGGGAGAGATGGGTCGTGACGCGGGAGTTGGGCCGCAGTGCAGCCAGCCCACGCGGACACAACGAGCGGGTGGAGCTCGTCCTCTGATGACCCACAACCGTAAGGGATCTATTGCAGCGTTTTCGATAAGTAAGAGTGTCGAACCCAACGAGGAGCAGAAGGTAATAGCAAGTGACTTTGGCAAGGAGATAACTGCAAGCACTGAAAGATAACTTTTTAGGGGTTTTCTTGGTATAAGCAACAGGAAAGTAAAACGAGCAAAGTAAAAGACACTGGAGAGTAATGAGTGGCCCAATCCTGTCTGAGAAAAGGAGAGGCCTAGCAACTGAACTTATAAAGGCTAAAGTGTTCTTGAGGACACACGGGAGAGGTAGTCATGTGCTTTCGCCATATTACGTATCGGTACTATGTGCTGTGTTGATAAGTGTTGAGTGGGTGGATCTATGCTAGTACACCCTCTAGACTAAGATAAGTGCACTCTTATGGTTAAACACCTTGCAAGCATCCGCAAATACAAGATAGTAATTAAGGCAAAAGCCTAACCATAGCAATACGATCGCTGATCCATTGTTCCCTTGTGCAAAAGCGTGCAAACTGGGGTTTAGGTTTCTGTCACTCCGGCAACCCACCGTAAGCATTCTTTGTACACAATGTATTCCCCTAGGTCCTTGATAAGGCGAAGTGTTGAGCGTTCGACTCACAAAACACCACTAGGAAAATAACAACACAACTTAAATATCAACCAACACATATTACTTCAACATCATATGACTACTAACAACTAGACTTCTCCCATGTCCTCAAGAACTAAAGTAACTACTCACAAGACATAAAAGAGGTCATGATCAGTGGGGATAAATAGATGATAAACAATCTGGACACAATAATATTTCTCCAACAAAACTCAATAGCATTCACCACAAAGTAGTAATCAACACCGATAGAGCAGAGAGGATAGATAGTACGGATTACAACACGAGTTGCAATTGTGAGATGAGATTGGATAGAGGTGGAGATGGTGCTGATGATGGGGATGATGTTGATGATGATCTCGATGATGCCCGTGACGATGGTGATGACGATGGTGACGATCTCCCCTTCCGGGAGGTGATCTCCCCGGCGGAATCTGCCCACCAGAGATGGCTTTTCTTCTCTGTAGGTTTCCGCCACGGAGCGGCGGCGGAACTCCGTAAACTCCCCTTGTTTTAGGGTTTCTGATATAAGAGCGATATATAGGCCAAAGGGGGGAGGCGGGAGTGGCCCCAGGGGTCCAGGCGCCCTCCCGGCGCGGCCAGGGTGGGGGCCGCGCCAGGTGGCCGCCTGGGCACCCTGTGGTCTCCCTCTGGTCGCTCTTTTGCGTGTCTTCGTGATCCTTCTGGAAAATAGCCTCCGTCGATTTTCAGGTAATTTGGAGGTATTCTTCTTCAGCAACTCAGCGTCCACTTTTTACCGCCGAATCCTGCGTCTGCTACTTCGGCACCGGAAAGTTGCAAACTGTGTAAAATAGGCCAAAACAACATAAGAATAGCATCATATCATGAAATATATCAATGAATAAGAAAGAATTACTATATAAAATAGTGATGCATTCTGGACGTATCAACTCCCCCAAGCTTAGACCTCGCTTGTCCCCAAGCGAATACTGAGCTCGGTAAACCTGTCCACAAGTTTAGAGAGTGAAGTGTCGATAAATAGAATACGGACAAGAAGCATCAAGGTTCCTTCATCAAACTCAAGCATCCTCAACAACAACCTCAACTCATAAGGCCCTTATGAGAAAGTAATAACAATTATAATCAAAAGTAGGGGACCGAGGAAACTTATCAAATTATGGCAAACATATCCTTGGTCAAAGGACAACTAATAACTTTTACTCTTGCTCTTTCTTTGTAATAAAACACTTTGAAGCTTTTGAAAGAACATGTTAATAGTCATGAAGTGTAAATGCTAACACAAAGGAAGATGCTTGCTTGGCAAAAGCTTTCGCAAACAACTTACTTATCAAAAGATAATGTCAACAAGGATATGGCATGGCAAAACTTAAGGCAGCTTTATAAGGTTGAATCCTCATCAACATCAAAAGTCTGTTCTCTTAGGGAAAAGAAGGAAGTGGGACAACTGACCCAACATGAAGGTGGATGAAAGGCCTTGTTAAGGGCAAGCAGGGAAAACTCATGTGCTATCCTTAAATCAAACAGAATAAAAAATTAAACTTTGGGGCGGTGCATAGTTTGTCAACGAATGCTAATAGATAGCTCAATTACTTCTCAAGATGGACAAGTTTCGAGGAACGGCTCCCAAGTGGGGACGATCACATCCCCTTAATCTCCTTTGTTTATCATTGCCAAAGTTTCTGATTTCTCATAGACCAAGCGTGAAGGAGGGTTTGTTTGTTATATTATCTTTCGAGCTGGGCGCACCCATGCCAGTTCCTCCTCGTATTATGGGTTTGCAGATTAGACATGCAATCCCGGGGTAAAACTTGTCCAACCTAAGAAGATCAATAATTACCTACTACTTCCTCATGAGCTAAACAAGAGGCACAAAACAGAAGATTTTGAACATTTAAGGATAGCACATAAATTCTATACTTATAGGAGTGGTAGGGGAATACCACGAATAGGAAGGTATGGTGGACTCACATGGAAGGTATTGGTTTCAGGGTATGGATGCACAAGCAGAAATCTACTTGGCAAAGAGTTTGGCTAGCAAAGGCTTTGAGAGAACAGACAATTGGTGCTAATTTAGATGCAAAACATATAAGGCATAAACATTAAGGTAAGCATAACACATCAAGTTGTCTTCCTTGTCAACATAACACTTCAAGCATAATAACATAAAGGTTTTGGCTATGTCGCTACTTGAGAAAACATGCATGTTGTCATGACCAAAGCTATGTTTGCCAAAATTAAATAAAGTTTTCAAATCCATACCTGATATAAGGTCAATACTCCCCATAAGAATCGTCATATGAGGCCGATTGCGCGAAGAGAATACCGAGTGCAGCGAAGGAACTAATAGACTTCTCATTAATATTCCATTATAGATGACTCCAGACTCACGGATACAATCTCTTCACAGACGGAGTGATAGACCTCGATGCAAACACCTATTTCATATAATAACTTCCCTAAACATGATACGACTCTACTTGACTGTTAAAAGACTAAGATAAAGATAAAGATACCGGGCACTCCCCCAAGCTTGGAACAAGCTGAGGGGATGCCATTACCCAAGGAGACTTCACTCCTCATTCTTTTTCTTCTCAGTCAGGTACTCCTTGGCGAAGCGTTTCCATGGTAGCTCCTCTCCGGTCTCAAAGGACATTCCCGTCTCCAGGATCCTGCACTCAGCACCTAAACCCATGCGCAGAAAATTTAGTTCATACTCACAGTTCTGGTTGTGCAGATCATAGATTTGTGCTTGGAGCCCGTAAACTTTTTATTCTAGTGCGGACAAACTTGACCACATCTCTTTCATCTCTTTCTTATGGGAAGCCTCGATCTCGTTCCTGACGTCGAAGTTGGCTTCAACACCACGCTCCACCATCTTCTTGAACTTGAAGACCTCATGTTCCATCTCCTTCAGCCGCTCCTCGGTGCTCCCCTCCATGACTGGTCCCTTCAGATCTTCCTTGTGGAGAACACCGTCCTCCACACGAAGGACCTGGGGGTGCTTGTTCACCTCAAGGAGGTAAGGGTTGATGACGTTGACGACGAACTTGTCCTTGGGGGAACTTGGGGAAGCCATGGCACCTAGGGCTAGCTAAAAGATTTCCTGGCAGAAACAGATTGAAGAGAAAACACACGAAATCGCGAGATACGTTGCCGGAACGATCCGGGCAATTATATAGCAAAAATTTCTGCAACAAAAGGAAGGTAACGAGCCAAAGTGGGGTCGGAGACGGACTCCTGGGTGCCCAGGCGGCCAGGGTGGGGGCCGCGCCAGGGGGGGCGCCTGGGCCCCCTGGAGTTCCTCTCTGGCTCCACTTAGGCCTTGAATTTTCCTAATTTTGCAAAAACTCATAATATGGAACTTTTATGGCGGTTCGCGATGTTTCCTTACCGTAATACATACCTTTTCTTATTCTGCTTCTGTCGGTGTCTGAAACAGGGCTGCAACATGTTCTTCATGAGTTGTTCTGCGTATTATATTTACATCAACATTGACGGGATCTCCCGCCATGTAATGCTTGAGTCTTTGCCCATTCACAACTTGAGGTTTGGTGCCTTCAAAATTGTTAATCTTGATTGCACCAGACCGGTAGACTTCTTCGATATGAAATGGCCCTTCCCACCTGGAAAGTAGTTTACCTGGAGAAAACCTGAAACGAGATCTAAACAATAAAACTTTATCACCAACATTAAATTCACGTTTCAGAATCCTCCTGTCATGCCACTTCTTTACCTTTTCCTTGAACATTTTAGCGCTCTCGTAAGCTTCACTTATCCACTCGTCTAGAGAAGTCAAGTTCATGAGACGCTTTTCACCAGCTAACTTTGGGTCAGCATTAAGCTCTCTAACAGCCCAGAAAGCTTTGTGTTCTAATTCTAATGGCAAATGGCAAGCCTTGCCATAGACCATTTTATAGGGAGACATGCCCATGGGGTTTTTGTAAGCAGTTCTATACGCCCACAAAGCATCTCCTAACTTATTTGACCAGTCCTTCCTATTTCTGTTAACTGTCTTTTGCAAGATCAACTTGATCTCTCTATTGGTGAGCTCAACTTGCCCACTAGTTTGAGGATGGTACGGTGAAGCAATTCTATGATTGACATCGTACTTGGCTAAAGCTTTTCTAAAAGCTCCATGCGTGAAGTGTGATCCTCCATCAGTCATGAGATACCTAGGTACACCAAACCTAGGGAAAATTACATCTTTGATCATTTTCAAAGATGTTTTGTGATCAGCACTCTCAGTGGGGATTGCTTCAACCCACTTGGTGACATAATCAACAGCAACTAATATGTGAGTGTACTTGTGCGAAGAAGGAAAAGGACCCACAAAATCAAAACCCCAACAATCAAAAGGCTCAATCACTAGTGAGTAATTCATAGGCATCTCATTCCTTCTACTAATATTACCAACTCTCTGACATTTATCACAGGCTAAAACATAACTTCTAGCATCTTTAAAGAGAGTAGGCCAATAAAAACCTGATTGGAGAACCCTATGTGCGGTTCTCTCACCGGTGTGATGTCCTCCATAGGGACTATCGTGACATCGCTTGAGAATGTCCTTCTGCTCGTGTTCTGGTATGCATCTTCTCACGATCCCGTCTGGACCTTCTTTGAAAAGATGTGGGTCATCCCAAAAGTAATGCCTCAAATCATGGAAGAACTTCTTCCTTTGCTGAAATGTTAAACCTGGAGGAAAATACTTTACAACGATAAAATTAGCATAATCCGCAAACCAAGGATCGGAAAGAGATTGTACTTTAACAACGGCAACTAGTTCGTCTGGGAAACTGTCGTTGACTGGAATGGGATCATGCGGTATATCTTCCATCCTTGAAAGATTGTCCGCTACAGGGTTGTCCGCTCCTTTTCTATCAACAATCTGCAAATCAAATTCTTGAAGGAGGAGTACCCATCCGATGAGTCTTGGTTTGGCATCCTTCTTCATCATAAGATACTTAATGGCAGCATGGTCAGTATGAATAATAACTTTAGAATCAACAATATACTGCCTAAACTTATCACAAGCAAACATTACTGCTAAGAATTCCTTCTTAGTAGTAGCATAGTTCTTTTGAGCACTATCAAGGGTTTTACTAGCATAATAGATAACATTCAACTTTTTATCAACCCTTTGTCCTAAAACAGCTCCAACAGCAAAATCACTAGCATCACACATAATTTCAAAGGGCAAACTCCAGTCAGGCGGTTGTACTATAGGAGCAGTTATTAAAGCTTTCTTAAGAACTTCGAAAGCCTCCTTACAATCTTCATCAAATACAAAAGGAACATCCTTCTGGAGAAGATTAGTGAGGGGTCTCGAGGTCTTAGAAAAGTCTTTAATAAATCTTCTATAGAAACCAGCATGACCGAGAAAACTACGAATACCTTTAATGTCCCTTGGATAGGGCATCCTTTCGATAGCTTCAATTTTCGCTTTGTCCACTTCAATTCCCCTCTCGGAAATCTTGTGGCCGAGCACAATCCCCTCGTTAACCATGAAGTGGCACTTTTCCCAGTTTAGAACTAAATTTGTATCCTCGCATCTCTGCAAAACTTTATTAAGATTGTGGATACAGTGGTCAAAGGAAGTTCCATAGACGGAGAAATCGTCCATGAAGACTTCCACAATCTCTTCACAGAAACCATGAAATATTGCAGACATACATCTCTGAAAAGTAGCAGGGGCATTGCATAAACCAAGAGGCATACGCCTATAAGCATAAGTACCATAAGGACAAGTGAAAGTGGTCTTCTCTTGATCGGCAGTGTTAACATGAATTTGAGAGAAGCCAGAGTACCCGTCAAGATAGCAAAAGTGGGTGTTTTTGGACAGCCTCTCAAGCATCTGATCGATAAAGGGCAGCGGGTAGTGGTCCTTCCTAGTTGCCTTGTTCAACTTCCTGTAATCAATACACATTCTATACCCAATAATAATTCTCTGAGGTATTAGTTCATTCTTATCATTAGGGACTACAGTTGTCCCTCCTTTCTTAGGAACACAATGAACTGGACTTACCCACTTACTATCGGCTATAGGGTAGATAATACCTGCGGCTAGAAGATTGAGGATTTCGGTCCTCACAACATCCATCATCTTTGGGTTCAACCGTCATTGATGGTCAACAACAGGTTTAACATCGGGCTCGAGGTTGATGGTATGTTGGCAGATAGATGGACTAATTCCCTTAAGGTCATCAAGGGTATAGCCAATTGCACCACGGTGTTTACGAAGTATCTCCAATAATCTCTCTTCTTCATATCCTGAAAGGTTAGAGTTGATAATAACAGGATATACTTTATTTTCATCTAAATAAGCATACTTGAGCATATCAGGAAGAGGTTTGAGATCAAACACCGGGTCTTCTTTTGGTTTGGATAGAATTCCTAAAGGTTCAACCGGAAGGTTGTGCTTCAGGATAGCAGGTTGTCTCAAGAAGATTTCATCAATTTCATTTCTTTCCTGCATATGAGTATCATTCTCGTGGTCCTCCATGTATTGCTGCAGGGATCATTAGGGGGAATAGCAATAGAAGCAATACTTTCAATAATTTTATCATCATTAGGTAATTCAGTACCACGAGGCTGCTTAGAGATCTTAGAAAAGTTAAATTCTACGGCTCACCATTGAATTCAACAGAAACTTTACCCTTCTTGCAATCTATAATAGCTCCACAAGTTCCGAGAAAAGGTCTACCAAAAATAATAGGACAAAAACTATCCTGCACTGAACCAAGTACGAGAAAGTCGGTAGGATACTTTACCTTTCCGCATAGGACTTCAACATCTCTCACAATCCCGATAGGAGAGATAGTAGCTTTGTTTGCAAGATGAATAGTAGCGTCAATCTCTTCGAGTTCACAGGGTGAAATCTCACCCATGATCTCTTGATAAAGCGAATAAGGAATCGCGCTAGCACTTGATCCCAGATCGCATAGCCCGTAATAATTGTGATCTCCTATTTTAACAGATACAACGGGTGTACCTGAAATTGGGCTTTTATTCTTGGTTGTGACAATGTTTGTTGAAACAACACAAAAATTTATAATAGAATCTGAAACATCATTAGTAACTAAATCTTTAACCATCGCAACTTGAGGATCGACTCTGATCTGGTCCTCAGGTTCGCCTGTTCTCCTCTCACTTTTATTTATTATGCCTGTCACAAAAGAGTGCTCCCTTATCCTTGAAGGAAAAGGGGGCTGTTCATATATAACTGCAGGCAAAATAGGATCAGCAACATGAATGTCAATAGGCACTTCCTTGAAAGGCTTATGGTACTGGTCCTTCTTCATCTTAGAAGAATCAACATGAGAGGCAAAGTTCTTACAAAAATCAATCATTAGATGAGAATCCAGACCAATCTTAGAGAAAAAGGTATTAAAACAATCAGTTTTCACATAGCTCTCAATATAATCATGCTCATAATTTATAGCAGGTTCAATACCTTTATCGATTTCCCAGCCTTCAGTATTCTTCTGGATCCTTTCGATGAGATCCTATCTTTCTTCAACGCTCTTTGTCTGAAATACCCCGCTAGAGGAGGCATCCAACATTTCCTTATCCTGACGAGAAAGCATGGCATAAAAATTTGTAAGTATAATATCTTTGGGGAGCTTATGGATAGGACATTTGAACATTAGGGATTTAAGCCTCCCCCAAGCTTGAGCGATGCTCTCTCCGTCGCGAGACCTAAAGTTATAGATGTAATTCCTGTCTCGATGAACTTCATGAAGAGGGTAAAACTTTGTATAAAAGAGAGACATAAGCTCTTCCCAATTAAGAGAATGTGAGTTATCGAGGAGCTTATACCAATCTGAAGCTTTGTCCGTAAGAGATATGGAGAATAATTTCTTCATAACGAACTCGAGTGACACACCTGCAAGCTTGAATAATGAACATAGTTGTGATAAATATAGCAAGTGTTCACCTGGATGTCTGTCTCCTGGATAGCGATTTGTTAAGATATAATCGATGATACCAGATGGTATCTTATAAGGCACAATTTCAGCAGGGTCAGGAGTGACTACCTTAGTAGTGGGGCGGCTCCCCAAGAACAACGATCCAAGAGTAGGGGTGTCCATAAGGACAAAAGCAGCAACAGCAAAACTAAAAACAGAAATATAAAAACTTCCTTACCAGCTTCACTTACTAATAGCGCTACGCTCCTTGGCAACGGCGCCAGAAAACGGTACTTGATGACCCGCAACCGTAAGGGATCTATTGCAGCGTTTTCGATAAGTAAGAGTGTCGAACCCAACGAGGAGCAGAAGGTAATAGCAAGTGACTTTGGCAAGGAGATAACTGCAAGCACTGAAAGATAACTTTTTAGGGGTTTTCTTGGTATAAGCAACAGGAAAGTAAAACGAGCAAAGTAAAAGACACTGGAGAGTAATGAGTGGCCCAATCCTGTCTGAGAAAAGGAGAGGCCTAGCAACTGAACTTATAAAGGCTAAAGTGTTCTTGAGGACACACGGGAGAGGTAGTCATGTGCTTTCGCCATATTACGTATCGGTACTATGTGCTGTGTTGATAAGTGTTGAGTGGGTGGATCTATGCTAGTACACCCTCTAGACTAAGATAAGTGCACTCTTATGGTTAAACACCTTGCAAGCATCCGCAAATACAAGATAGTAATTAAGGCAAAAGCCTAACCATAGCAATACGATCGGTGATCCATTGTTCCCTTGTGCAAAAGCGTGTAAACTGGGGTTTAGGTTTCTCTCACTCCGGCAACCCACCGTAAGCATTCTTTGTACACAATGTATTCCCCTAGGTCCTTGATAAGGCGAAGTGTTGAGTGTTCGACTCACACAACACCACTAGGAAAATAACAACACAACTTAAATATCAACCAACACATATTACTTCAACATCATATGACTACTAACAACTAGACTTCTCCCATGTCCTCAAGAACTAAAGTAACTACTCACAAGACATAAAATAGATCATGATCAGTGGGGATAAATAGATGATAAAAAATCTGGACACAATAATATTTCTCCAACAAAACTCAATAGCATTCACCACAAAGTAGTAATCAACACCGATAGAGTAGAGAGGATAGATAGTATGGATTACAACACGAGTTGCAATTGTGAGATGAGATTGGATGGAGGTGGAGATGGTGCTGATGATGGGGATGATGTTGATGATGATCTCGATGATGCCCGTGACGATGGTGATGACGATGGTGACGATCTCCCCTTCCGAGAGGTGATCTCCCCGGCGGAATCTGCCCGCCAGAGATGGCTTTTCTTCTCTGTAGGTTTCCGCCACGGAGCGGCGGCGGAACTCCGTAAACTCCCCTTGTTTTAGGGTTTCTGATATAAGAGCGATATATAGGCCAAAGGGGGGAGGCGGGAGTGGCCCCAGGGGTCCAGGCGCCCTCCCGGCGCGGCCAGGGTGGGGGCCGCGCCAGGTGGCCGCCTGGGCACCCTGTGGGCCCCCTCTGGTCGCTCTTTTGCGTGTCTTCGTGATCCTTCTGGAAAATAGCCTCCGTCGATTTTCAGGTAATTTGGAGGTATTCTTATTCAGCAACTCAGCGTCCACTTTTTACCGCTGAATCCTGCATCTGCTGCTTCGGCACCGGAAAGTTGCAAATTGTGTAAAATAGGCCAAAACAACATAAGAATAGCATCATATCATGAAATATATCAATGAATAAGAAAGAATTACTATATAAAATAGTGATGCATTTTGGACGTATAATCCTCTCCAGGACGAACAGAGCCGGCGGCGCTACAGTGCTCCGGCGAGGGGCGTGGGGGTTCCGGGTGGCGCGATTACGGGCCAGGGCGTCGTGGAGGCGCGGATTCGGTCGCGGGATGGCGTAGGGTCGGCTCCAACGACGAGTTCTTCGAGGTGATTCCCATGGCGGCTTCCTGGTGAATCGATCTCAAGGAGATCACAACGGGGAAGAGAGAGTTAGGAGAGGAGGGAGAGCAGAGGGAGGAGAAGAAGGGAGGCGCGGGGGCGACCTGCAGTGCGGCGGCGCGCAGCTGCCGGCGCAGCTGCCGGAGATGGCTGACGAGGAGGCGCGGGGTTGGATCGGGAGGAGCGAGGCTTCTCCAGGACGGGGCAGGGGCATGGGAGGCGAGTGGTGACGTGGCGCGCTTCGGGCCGTCCGATCTAGATCCGACGGCCTGGAGCGTTCGATCTGGATCAGGAGGTGGTTGGTGGCCTGGTTTGCATGTGGCGGCTAGGGAGTGGGGAGGTACGGAATGAGAGGGATTAGGGGCTAGGGTTTGTCCATTTTTGGATGTGGGGATGTCTTAAATAGGCAGGGGTTCCTTAGGGATTGTTTTGGGCCTGGTTAGAGGGGTTTTGGGTGGGCTTGGATTAGCAGACAAGAGGGAAATATCCCATTGGTCGATTGGCTGTCCGCATGACGTTTTATAAATATACCCCTGGATTTACACCGGCTACTATGCCCGGCACATCCGGTCGTTTACCTACCCGACGAAGTCGGACTCGCACGAAAATCGAAACACCGCCTCATAGCATCGAACTGACGCCGTCTACAACGTTTCCAACCAAACCGAGAACGTCGAGCCCCTCCCGATAAAATAACCCATTTAAATATAAATGGGGTTTTTTCGCACCGTTGGTGAAGGCTGGTTTTGTGCCGGTAGTCGCGACGATGCTCGAGTGAAACCCGGTGTCGCAAAGGTCGAGTGTCAAGGTCGCAAGGGTCAGTCTCCGACCGATACGAGATAAGAGGGGGAAAAATAATCGCCGATTGATAAATCAGGGATGCAAACACCGCAAACAAATCAGACAATCAAACAATTCACACCGAAAACAATTTTTTTAATTTTTGTGAAATCTGGGCTGTTACATTGGTGGTGGTCGGAGCAGGGATAAAAGGAAGGTCCATCAAGCAGGGCTAGCGCTCGAGTGTAGACTTGGAGGCCCCAAAAAACATGTGCGACAAAGTAAGTGATACAACGGCAGCGTCACAGACACAAAGAAGGGGGATGGATAGACTTAGCCAATCAAGTCTCCAATATTTTTGGTGAACACGTATCGAACACTTACTTGAGAAGGTTCAAACTCCCGCAAATTCCTCCCATGGGTTATTTTGAATATATGAAAACTAAACGTTCGAATGGATCCACGAACATTTGATACACAACGTTATATGTCAGAAAATGTCTAGATCCCATGGTGCAAACTTTTAGGTACGATTTCATTTTTTTCTTTTCCGAAAAGGAGAATATATTAATCTCGTGAAGATACCAATTACATCCAGCCTCTGCATCAACAAGATATCGCAAACATCCAGGATGCACATGACCAAAAAGAAGACAAAAAAGAAAGGAGAAAATTTCCCACCATAATGATCAACTCTTGTCAGTAGTAGCACGCCAACCACCACGAAATACAACATTCAGAAAATATAAGAGGTCTCAAAAGCAACGCCTTCAAGAAAGAAACAATGCACAAGCATCATTGTTGCCCGATCCAATATCTAAAGTTTTCACCCTGGAGGAAGTCCGAGCTCTCAAGACAATTCTTTCAGCAAGACCATTGCCAAGCACAACCAATGAAGGTCACACCTTAGGCTTTCACCCTGAAAGTCTCGGATCGGTACTCAAAGAGCACGACCAAAAATAAAGTCATGTAGTGTTTTCGCCCCCACTTAACAGTGCCGCATCTCTAAGAGTTATCAAGCACCTGGCTGGCTCCATCGCAACCAAGGCTTCGTTCAACTAACTAGTCCTCCGATCTTAGCCACCATGAACTTCTCCACCGCTGTCTACTCCATGGAAATCGAGAGGCTGACATACCCATGATGTTAATAAACTCTAGAGCTTTGTGATGCGCTCTCAGAACCTCGTAGGCTGAACTGGACGTGCACGACCGAATTCTATCCGATCCACATCTTCTGGGAAAGACAAAGATCACCGTTAGTAATTCCGAAACCCGTCGATGGCCAAATCAAGGAGGGACGATCATGATGGACTTTATCGTCATGCGAGCAGAGCACAAGGACCACCACCTTTATTCACGGTAGCACCCCCATGCCGCCCCGATCCAGGCCGCCGCCGCCGCCATCAGGTCAGCCACCAACGACACCACCAAGGTGCCGACCCGGTCCTCCAGCAAGCTTTCCATGACGATGTCGCTTCCAAGCCAAACTCGGGCGTCCCAGCCCCCGCCCAAGGGCGCGTCCTGAGCCCGCCGTTGTGCCTCTCTGACCGATCTCGGTCGGTCGCCGCTCCGCCATGGATCCGATCTCGGATGTTGATACGTCCCAAACGTATCTATAATTTCTGCTTGCTCCATGCATGTTTTGTGTGATATTGCTATGCTTTTGATATACTTTCATATATTTTTATAACATATTTTGGAACTAACATATTAATGGTTGCAAGAGTGCACAAGTTCTTGTTTTTGTACTTTATGTGTAGGAATTACTTGGATAAAGGAAAAATCACAAAAGGAGCCTTGTAGGAGTTGGACTCTAACTCTCCCGAAATCTGTCCCCACCAGACATGTTTTAAAGATCGCCTCGGAAACGCTAGAAGACGGCCTCAAACGGAAAAAATTAAAACTACAAAGTTGTAGGGAATTTTTTCGGTGGATTTAGAAATAAAATTTGGTCCATTCGGAGTTCGGATGCTTCCAGAAACCCCGAAATACAGAAGACGTAATCTGGACGACGGGAATCCGAGAGTCTATATAAAGAGAGGAAACCTAGGTCAAAGGGAACCATGAAATTTCCTCCCCCTTGGCAGCCTTCTTGAGGGGGAGATCAATCTCCACAGCAGCACCATCTCCAAGTAAGAAGAAGGGGCCAAGGGCCGCTGCCCCCAAGGGCCGGGCCGTGGCCGTGGGCGCCGCCGCCGCCGTGGCCGTCGCCGTCTCCTTCATCTCCTCCGGGCTGCACCTCTCCATCAACAACTCTCCCTCTCACCATGTCCATGTGTGAGTAGTTCCCCTCGGGGCTAAGGCTTATATCTTGATCTATCTGGTTTCCCTCTCTCCCATGATGTGATCTTTGTTGTGATCATAGGCTATGTTAATCTAGGGTGATCCCATGATATTTCCCCTTCCTCTATGTATTGGATTGATGTACTCAATTGATCTTATCTAGTATAATCTCCGAGACCAAGGTGACAACGGTCTATTGGACATGGGTTAGAAGAATATTATCATGAGTGATTTCCTCTTTTGTGTGTGGATTGAAGATTGAGAGTCTCTTGGTGCTTGTCTTTGACTATCCTTTAGATATGTTGTGGTGATTGTGGTACTCTCTTTGGATGGCCGCGGTGACATTGGGAAATCCATAGATTGAGAACTACGAACTCTGAGGTGTGCTTTTGTAGCCCTACACAATTCTCGTCCTCTCTTGACCACAAAGGAATGACCTCCGAGTACGTCTCCATTACATGTTTTATGGGAAGTATCATGTGATTAGACTATGTTAATGTTGTTGGGAGTTGCCACTAGTGAAAGTATGAAGCCTAGGCCTTGTTTCCACCATTGCAATATTGTTTGTGCTCACGTTTACCACGTGTTTCCTTGCTGCACTTTTTATTATAGATTTATATTACCTTGCTTTGCCACACCTATCACTCGTATTTTACCATCTCTTCGCCGAACTAGTGCACCTATACAACTCCTAGTTGTATTAGGTGTGTTGGGGACACAAGAGACTTCTTGTATCTTAATTGCAGGGTTTCTTGAGAGATACCATCTTCAACCTCTACTTCCCTGAGTTCGATAAACCTTAGGTCATCCACTTGAGGGAAATTGCTGTTGTCCTACAAACCTCTGCGCTTGGAGGCCCAACATAGTCTACAAGAATAGAAGCGTGCGTAGACATCAAGCTATTTCTGGCGTCGTTGCCGGGGAGGTAAGCGTTGAAGGTATATCTTTAGATCTTGCAATTAAATATTTTTGTTTCTTGTTTTTATTTTCACTAGTTAGGCTTTATGGAAAACAACAACAAAATTATGAGAGAGCTTTATGAGCTCTATCTTGAGTTAGGACATGAAGTGTTTGAGGAGGAAATCAAAAAGCCTATGGAGCTTTATTATTTGCACAACACTCATGATAGTAGTAATGTTATTTGCATGTCTTCTTTGAATACTTTTGACGCTAATGATATGCAAAGCTATAAGCTTGGGGATGCTACGTTTGATGAAGATGATCTTTTTAGCCCCCCAAGTTTTGATGATACTTTGCCTCCTATCTATGATGATTATTGTGATGAAACTTATGCTATAAAGAATGAATGTTTGGAAGTGTATCATGATAAGAATGATTCATGTGATAGCTATTTTCTTGAGTTTGCTCCCACTATTACTAATGAGAAGGATTTTACTTATGTGGAGAGTAACAAATTTTCTATGCTTTGTGGATCATGATAAGAATTTTTTATGTGATACTTATATTGTTGATTTTATTCATGATCCCACTGAAAATTATTATGAGAGGGGAACATATGCTTATAGATATTCCAATAATATCAAGTTCCCTCTCTTTATGTTGAAGGTTTGAAGTTGCATTTATTTTGCCTTCCTATGCTAATATCTTTATGCTTCAATGAGTTATTTCTCTACAAGATCCCTTTGCATAGGAAGCATGTTAGACTTAAATGTGTTTGTTATTTTCTTCTTGATGCTCTCTTTTGTTCTTCAACTCTTATTCCTTATTCCTATGAGAGCATCATTAAAATCTTAAGCCTATCTTTATGGCTATAAAGAAAGAGCTCTAGGGAGACAACCCTTGTTATATTTACTTTGAGTTTTTTACTTTCTGTTTTTAGTGGTCTTGATGATTGTTACTACTGTAGCAACATCATTGTATCTTTATTTTCAAGCTTTGTGCCAATTATAGCCTCATACGACAAGGAAAGTGAAAGTTGTGACATGCTGTCCAGAAAACAGATTCTGTCCTCGTGACTAGAAAAATCAGAGAAAAATCCCAGTTCATCTTTCTGTGCTGAATTTTTTACACAGTGTGCTCTATAAAATTACGAAACTTTCGTATGTTCTGAGCTTTTTGATTTGAGTTGCATAAGTATCCCTAAAAAATTCTTTACTACCTGCTGTTCTGTTTTTCACATATTCTGCCACGTTTTGTCTCTCCTAACTTTTGCAAACCTTAAGCTGGCTTTTTCTTTGCAAAAACCTTTTGGCAATCTTGAGAAACAGTAGCTCTTCAAGAATATCTTTATATCCAGTGGGGAAAAATTATTTTATTATGGGCACTAACCTCGCTAATCAGATTATGATGAGTTATGTATGAAGGGAGTTTTCAAGTGTGCGAGGGAAGATGATGAAAGAAGATTCGGGAGTGTCAAGCGCTCAAGCTTGGGGATGCCCCCATGCATCCCCAACAAATATTCAAGGAGACTCAAGTGTCTAAGCTTGGGGATGCCCCCGTGCATCCCCTTCTCCATCAACAATCATCAGTTCGTCCTTCGTCTCACTATATTTTTATCACTTCATGCGTTATGTGCTATGCTTGGAGCGTCTCGCTCTTAGATTTAATTTTTAGTTTTCTTTAGCTTTGCTTGCTGTTCATAACAAGTTAGATCCCGTCTTACTTTGTGTGGGAGAGAAACACACTCCACTTTCAAAATCTAGAACACATCATAGAATTTTCATGCCTATCTTTCTCTGTTGTGTGTTCTTTACCTTTTCGTAGCTACTGCCATTTTTAGTTTTAGCTTTAGTTTGTATTTAGCAAGAGCCTTGTCTTTTTTTTAGTTTGTTGCTGGAACTCTCTTTAGATTTCATGTTTATCTTGTTAAGAGAGTTGCTTGTTGCACTGAGTTGTGTCTTGTCTTGAGAGTAGGTAATTGAGGTTGCTATTTAATTTTAGTAGTAACTTGCAATAGTTTTGAGGTATTGATGTGAGTAATGTTTGAACTTTTGGTGTCAAGAGCTCTAGCCTATTAGTGATAGGTGTCGTATTTTGGGCAATCCGTGTTTATTTTCAAAACCTACAAAACTAGTTGAGAACTCTAGCTACTAGATGGATCACTACTCTTCTGAGGAGTCGGATATTAGAGTACACTCACGTACCATGAGTCGAGGATGCGCAAGGATAACCAAACCCCCATACACTCCTCCTCGGGGTACTTGTCTCTTTGTGAACCTCCTTACTAGATTGAGAGTTACCGATAATAAGTGCATAAGTTCTTCGGACTAATTTAAGTATTTAAAGTTGACACTTCCACCTCCTCATATTTGCTAGCCTCTCCTGTGCCGTGCATTGCTTTCTTCTCACTCCGAGAGTTGGCGTCCACCTTCGCCGGTATATCCAAACCCTTGGCAAGATACGCTCTGTCATCATAAACCTCCTTATATCTTTCCTCAAAACAGCCACCACACCTACCTATCAAGGCATTTCCATATCCTTTCCGAGATATATTTCCATGCAACATCCACCTCTTCATGACTTGATCTTCATGTCATACATGTTCCTGCTACACTGGCAGCGACATACATTGCATACATCATGATAACTACATCTTCTTTATGTTTTGAGTACCTTGTAAAGTGTGAAAGATCTTCTATACCCTCTTGTAAATTAGAGTGTTGCCCTTAAGTGAGGAAAAGATCCCAAAGTGGACAAATCAAAAGATCCCAAAGAGGACAAATGAGAGTTAAATAGAAAGAGCCATTGAGGCCACAAAAAATAGAAAAAAATAGAAAAATAAAAATAAAAAGAGAGAAGGGGGCACATTACTATTACTTTTGAGAGATCCACACTCGTACTCCATCTTATATCTTGTACTCCATAGAGATTATCATTCATGCATATAGCTATGTGGTGACCTTCACACTATAGAACTTGGCTTGTATATTCCAATGATGAGCCTCCTCAAATGAGCTCTAGGTCTTCTTGAGCAAGCAAGTTGGATGCACCCCCACTAGTTCCCTTGGAGAGCTTAACTTAGCTCATATGTGCATCCGTTGCATGACAATCCCTACTCCTCACATCATATCTATCATTTGGCTTTCTCTCGCCTATGATTGTCCTCATTGATGTGAGCCTTTCACACCATTTTTGTCTTCCTCTTCCACCTTTTCTCTCTTTGCCATCCTAAGTGTCAACTTTCTTGCTTACGCTCATACATTGCATGAGTGCTCAAAATGTCGAAAAGGAGTGGATCATTTTGACTTGTACCTGGCTAGTGGTCTGGGGATGAGTCAAGATAAGATTCGAAAGAAGACCAATTGTGAAACTTTAGTAGATTGAGTTCTCAACACAAAAATATTTTTTCTCGTATATCACTATCCCTTTCTTGCACGCAAACACCATTTGGAGACATTCGAGTCACGGACAGCGAGATCTTTTGCACCTTTATGTTCTTATGTTGCTTGTTTCAATGCTAATATAGACTCTTGCCTGTTATGACTTGAATTGAATTACATGCCTTGATTGCTTGACTTAAGAGTTCTTATATGGTTGGTAGCATGTCACCACAGAAATTATGTTTGTTATCATTTACCTACTCGAGGACGAGCAGTAATTAAGCTTGGTGATGTTGATACGTCCCAAACGTATCTATAATTTCTGTTTGCTCCATGCATGTTTTGTGTGATATTGCTATGCTTTTGATATACTTTCATATATTTTTATAACATATTTTGGAACTAACCTATTAATGGTTGCAAGAGTGCACAAATTCTTGTTTTTGTACTTTATGTGTAGGAATTAATTGGATAAAGGAAAAATCACAAAAGGAGCCTTGTAGGAGTTGGACTCTTAACTCTCCCGAAATTTGTCCCCACCAGACAGGTTTTAAACATCGCCTCGGAAACGCTAGAAGACCGCCTCAAACGGAAAAAATTAAAACTACAAAGTTGTAGGGAATTTTTTTCCGGTGGATTTAGACATAAAATTTGGCCCAATCAGAGTTCGGATGCTTCCAGAAATCCCGAAATACAGAAGACGTAATCTGGATGACGGGAATCCGAGAGTCTATATAAAGAGAGGAAACCTAGGTCAAAGGGCACCACGAAATTTCCTCCCCCTTGGCATCCGTCTTGAGGGGGAGATCAATCTCCACAGCATCACCATCTCCAAGGAAGAAGAAGGGGCCAAGGGCCGCTGCCCCCAAGGGCCGGGGCCGTGGCCGTGGGTGCCGCCGCCGCCGTGGCCGCCGCCCTCGCCGTCTCCTTCATCTCCTTCGGGCTGCACCTCTCCATCAACAACTCTCCCTCTCACCATGTCCATGTGTGAGTAGTTCCCCTCAGGGCTAAGGCTTATATCTTGATCTATGTGGTTTCTCTCTGTCCCATGATGTGATCTTTGTTGTGATCATATGCTATGTTAATCTAGGGTGATCTCATGATATTTCCCCTTTCTCTATGTATTGGATTGATGTACTCAATTGATCTTATCTAGTATAATCTCCGAGACCAAGGTGACAGCGGTCTATTGGACATGGGTTGGAAGAATATTATCATGAGTGATTTCCTCTTTTGTGTGTGGATTGAAGATTGAGAGTCTCTTGGTGCTTGTCTTTGACTATCCTTTAGATATGCTGTGGTGATTGTGGTACTCTCTTTGGATGGCCGCGGTGACATTGGGAAATCCATAGATTGAGAACTATGAACTCTGAGGTGTGCTTTTGTAGCCCTACACAATTCTCGTCCTCTCTTGACCACAAAGGAATGACCTCCGAGTACGTCTCCATTACATGTTTTATGGGAAATATCATGTGATTAGACTATGTTAATGTTGTTGGGAGTTGCCAATAGTGAAAGTATGAAGCCTAGGCCTTGTTTCCACCATTGCAATACTGTTTGTGCTCACGTTTACCACGTGTTTCCTTGCTGCACTTTTTATTATAGATTTATATTACCTTGCTTTGCCACACCTATCACTCGTATTTTACCATCTCTTTGCCGAACTAGTGCACCTATACAACTCCTAGTTGTATTAGGTGTGTTGGGGACACAAGAGACTTCTTGTATCTTAATTGCAGGGTTTCTTGAGAGAGACCATCTTCAACCTCTACTTCCCTGAGTTCGATAAACCTTAGGTCATTCACTTGAGGGAAATTGCTGCTGTCCTACAAACCTCTGCGCTGAGTTCGATAAACCTTAGGTCATTCACTTGTATCTTAATTGGAGGCCCAACATAGTCTACAAGAGTAGAAGCGTGCGTAGACATCAAATGTGCAACCACGTGCAGAGGGAGTCCGATCCACCCCACACATGCGCCCAGGGAAGGAAGCCATCCACCACCACCGGCGGCCCCGAGCTTAGCCCGGCGGCATCCTACAACGACGACGGAGGAAAGGGAGGGAGGGGAGAGGAGGGGAGTGAAGCCCCGTAGGCTAGGATTGGAGGAAGGAGGTCGAAGTTTCCCTTAAGCCTTATGAGCAACTCTAACGGAACCCGTATCCCGCGGACCCGTATAACCGCGATAAGGGTCGAGAAAAACGCGAGATAAGTGTCAAATATGGCCGTGGCATAACGAAACCCTTATAATCAACCCGTAAATTTGAAAAATGACCATTCGCGCGAGAAATGAAGAACAGAGTACGGGTAGCATAGATAGATTTACATCACATTAGTTCATCATTACCGAATCCTACATAGGTTAAACTAATTAAGTCGCCGCCAGATCCCTAGACTTGCCAAAATGGAGCTCACCGTAGCTCTACGGGTGTGGCGGCGAGGCAGCGGCGGTGGCGGAGCTCACTCGTCGTCGGAGGAGCCGAGGTCGACGTAGATCCTCTGCTGCTCCTCCATTTCGCGGCGCGAGGCAGTCTGGTTGGCCTCGAATTCGCGGGCGGCGGCGAGGCCCTGCTTGCAAAGCACGACGTCGACTTCCTCCTCTCGACGGCGACGCGCCTCCGCCTCCGCCTAGATCCGGTCCGCCTCGTCGGGCGGGGGGTAGTCCTCCGACCCGGTGACGCGCCCGCCCGGTGGGCACTTCACCTCCTTCTCCTCCGGCTCGAGTTTGACGGCGGCGAGGCGGCCATGGCGTGGGCACTCCTCCTCCTCCGGCGGCTCGACATCCACCGCGCGGCGGGAGGAGCTGCCCTCGCCGAAGTAACGGCCGACGCCGTTGTAGGCGCCGCCCACGCTGAATGAGCGCCGCGGTCCCGACGAGCTGACCGCGCCGGAGGAGTCGCCCGAGACGCGGAGGTCCCACTCCTCTACCTCGCGCCGGAGGAGGGACGGCGGCGGCGACATGCCGCGGTTCGTCCACCGGCGAGCGTTGCGCTTGCGTGCCGCGTCGGAGGCGACGCGACGTTTGCGCTCCTCATCGTCATCGCCGGACGCTCCGCGACCAGCGGACCACATCCCCGTGCCACATCGGGGGGGGGGGGGGTCGGCGGCGATGGATCTGGCGTCAGCGGCGAGATATGGCTCGGTTGCGGCGGCCGGCGGCGAGAAATCGCGGGGAGGATTGCGCGAGCGGCGGCGGCGAAAGGATAGGGTTCGGGCCCGTATCCGTGGCCGAAACCCGAATAAGTAGAGGCTGAGGGGTTCGATTTGCGGGCGACAGAAAAAAAATTATAGGTCAGTGGTGTATACGGGTTCCTTTGAGACAGTTTTTCGCCGCCAGATCCGTAAAACCAAACAGGCCGGCACGGTATATAGGTTCCGCTAGATGAAAGTTCCCTTTAAGCCTTGAGATGTGCAGGAGAGATGAAAATTCCCCCCTGATCCACCTGGCACACAAAACATATAATCGAACATGTGGACAGGCTCCTGAATCCAAGGTCCGTGTCTTGCTAAAACCGTGACGTACACCACTGAAACAAACACCACCGCACTCCAATGACCACTGTTAATTACCAGCACCACATCATGCAATCATTCACGTTGATTTTGCATGTAAGCTTCTCCTGTAATGCCTGTGATCATTTTTCAATCCATCATAGTCCGTTCTGCCGTTGAGTGTTCTGAAGAAAGAAAGCAAAGGGTAAGGTAGTAGAAAAAAGAGAGGGAAAGAAAGAAAGCAAGGGGAGAGAGGCAGCACAGCGCAAGTGAGCTGTAGTAGGAAAGGGGGGTCAAAGTCTGAAGGGAGGAGCATGTGGGGGCTCTTGCTTTCCTACCAGTACCCGGTGTCCGCACACATCATTTGGTCAGATTCTTTTGCATTTCTCCCTCTCTCTCTCCATCTTTTGCCATCTTGATTTGGGAGACCATTATAGTACAGTAGTATACTTAAGTATCATCATTTAGGATTTTGCTTTCTTGTTGATACTAGTTTACTTGTAGTACAACTTTGCTTGATGTTTTCTCCTGCGTGTATATACAATATGGTTCTGATTTTTTGTTTTCCTTTCTTGAACAGGTGCCATATCAGAAAAGAAAACTGAGGATGGGGATTTTCTTCTGCTGCTTTACATTTTTGTTAAATGGGGGGTTTTGGATCGTAACGAGTGTGACATGTGATTTGGTACCACCCATTCATAACCAAATTTGTATCCAAGCGCTTTCCACATTCCTAGCATTTGTGTTGACATCATGTGATGCACCTTGTCTGCTACTGTACTAAATTCAGTTAACACATTTTTTTTCTGTCATAAAAACCACAAAGACAGCCCGATCCAACTACACGGCATCCAAAAATGTGTTAAGTGAGTAATAAAAATTGGATGTAAAATACATTTTCGATTTAAACTAAAATCGCATCACTTATTTGCGAGCGAAGGGGTAAAAAACAAAAAAAAAGTTTTTTTGCAGCACACACAAACACAAATAAGCTTCTAATATTAAAATAAGTTTCTTTTTGCATCACACACACACACACGCAAAAAACCCCTAAAAGTTGCCACTACTAGGTGCAAAAGTGCTACACTAATAGAGTGCTAAACATAGCAGTCCATAATCCACATCCATAAGAAGGGGAAAGATACTATAGTTTGCACAGTGACAGAGAAGTAAACAGCAAGTCACAGCTAAGTTAAACGCCACAACAGAACAGAGCAACCACTTGTAAACTTTCCAGTCTGTACTGGAACTGGACACCTCCCTCTACAGTTTTTATTACCATCCATCCCTCCCCATTTCCAAAGATTTGGCCTTTCTCAAAACACATCTCCTCCTCCACCCCCCTCCCCCCCTGCTCTCACACGCAGCCGCAGCCCTCCCCTCCCCCTCCCCCTCCCCACCTCCAATGGCCGCCACTGCCGCCCCCTGCCGCCGCTCCGAACCCTAACCCTACCCCCAGCATGCCTCCCCACGCCGCATCCATGGCCGCGCTCCAAGTTCTCCTGCTCCTGCTGGTGTTCGGCGGCGCCGCCGGCGACGACGTGTCCGCGCTGCTCGAGTTCAAGAAGGGCATCTCCGAACAGCGGCGGAACTCGGTGCTGGGATCCTGGTCGCGCCCGGAGGCGCCCGAGGCCGGCGCCGGCGGGGACGCCTGCCCCGCCCGCTGGCGCGGCGTGGTGTGCGACGGCGGCGCGGTCGTCGCCGTCGCGCTCGACGGGCTCGGACTCGCCGGGGAGCTCAAGCTCGGCACGCTCGCCGGCATGCGCGCGCTCCAGAACCTCTCCCTCGCCGGCAACGCCTTCTCCGGCCGCCTGCCCCCCGGCATCGGCTACCTCTCCTCGCTCCGCCACCTCGACCTCTCCGGCAACCGCTTCTACGGCCCCATCCCGGCCCGCCTCGCCAACCTCTCCGGCCTCGTCCACCTCAACCTCTCCCGCAACAACTTCTCCTCGGGCTTCCCCACCGATGGGATCCGGGAGCTCCAGAACCTGCGCCGCATCGACCTCCGCCGCAACTCCTTCTGGGGCAATGCCGGCGATCTGCTCACCGAGCTCCGCAACGCCGAGCATGTTGATCTCAGCGACAACCAGTTCACCGGGGCCGTCGATTTGGACCTGGCCAGCTTGTCCAGCATCGGGAACACGGCCAGGTACATGAATCTCAGCCACAACAGGCTGGCTGGCGGTTTCTTCAGGAACGAAACGGTGGGGGCGTTCAAGAATCTGGAGGTCCTTGATTTGAGCAACACTGGGATCGCTGGGATGGTGCCCAGGCTCGATTCATGGTTCTCACTCTCGGTCTTCAGGGTGGCTGGTAATGGCCTCTTTGGGATGATGCCTGAAACGCTCCTGCATAATTCGATGCGGCTGGTCGAGGTTGATCTCAGCCGGAATGGCTTCTCAGGTATCTCCTTTTTCCTGGTCAATGGATGCATGCATATTGTTGAATTGTCACGATCTACTAGTATGAATCTTAACCCAAGTTGAAATAGTGGTGATGTTGGTTTCCTGTTCCTTGGACTTCGGATGCCTTGCCAATGTTGATTGGCCAGTGAGCTCTCGCAGTGTTGTGCCTTGAAACGCAAGCACTGAATTTAGTGCTGAGCATTGGCGGCATTGGCAACACAAATGTTTCTAATGATGGCAAATTCCTCGTGCACAGATTCTGTGCTGCATCTTGAATATGGACATGTCGGTTTGCTTGGAGGATTCCATGAGCAATACCATATATTTGGCTCTCGTGTGAATTTCGCCTGTCGTTTTCTGTCTAAAAAATTGTCGCGACTCGGAGAATTATGACATTTGCATTTGCATGTAGATGATCAGCAACCATTTGCTCGCATGCATGACTAGCCTATGCCTTATTTTAACTTCTTTTTTTGGTCTTTTTCGTGCCGGGCGATACAAGATGTCGTGCTAGCAATAAATTTAATAAAACTGTGGGAGCTGTATTAACCCCCGAAAAACTGATTGACCATTGCATGCTTAGGAGGACAACCTTCATGTTGACACTTTGTTTCTTCCGTGTTAGACTTGTTGCTGAATCTATCGCAGCTAGTATGGCCTCAATATTTCCATATTGTTACAGCTATTCTCATATAGCACAGATGATCGTTGATGTATGTCTACAGCTGTAAATGACTTGTGTGCCTTGTAATTTTGCAGGACCAATGCCAGTTGTGAACTCTACGACTTTGAAATTGTTGAATCTCTCTTCAAATGTGCTATCAGGTTCATTACCAGCCACTGTTGGCAAGTGTACCTCAGTTGATCTGAGTGGAAACCTGCTTTCTGGAGAATTAGCTATCTTGCGTTCTTGGGATGGCATAGTGGAGGTGATTGACTTGAGTTCAAATAAGCTGGAGGGGAGCTACCCGAATGATGCCTCTCAGTTTCAGAACTTGATTTCCCTCAAGTTGCGGAACAATTCATTGAAGGGATCTGTCCCTTCGGTGTTGGGAACCTATCAAAAGTTATCTTTCCTTGATCTCAGTCTGAATGCACTTGGGGGACCTGTTTTACCTGTTTTTATTCTATCACCTACTCTTACAGTGTTGAACCTTTCTGGAAACAACTTCTCTGGGACTATTCCATTTCAGAGCCCTCATTCAACAGAGTCGATAATGATATCTTCTCAACCTTCTCTTAGGATTGTTGATCTGTCCAGCAATTCTTTATCTGGTCAGTTGCCACCAGAAATTTCTAATTTGCAAAGACTTGAGTTCCTTACTCTTGCGATGAATGACTTGTCTGGGGAGATACCAGATGAGATAAGCAAGCTTCAAGGGTTGGAGTACCTTGATCTATCTCACAATCACTTAACTGGCAGAATTCCTGATATGCCCCAGGCTGATTTGAAGATGTTCAATGTATCTTACAATGATCTACGGGGAACTATTCCAAAAAGTCTTGAGAAGTTTCCCTCCACTTGCTTTAGACCTGGAAACGACAATTTAATTTTCCCAGATGGTCTGCCTACTGGAAGTACTGGTAATGGTGGACTTGTTCAGAGTCAAGGGTCTCAATCTCATGGACATAAGGCTGGTGTTAAAGTTGCGGTCATAGTTGGCTGCATTGGAGGTGTAATGCTCGTGATCTTCATAGCATTGGCTGTCTATGTGGTGAGGTCTCAAGAGCTCTGTGGAAGAAACGGATTTAGAGGTCAGCTTACTCTCAGAGATCTAAAGCTGGGGAAATTAAGCCGTCCAAATTTATTCAAGAGTCCAAAAGATAATGTTATTCCAACTAAGACAAGTTTCTCAAATGACCATCTCTTAACATCCGCAGCTCGATCAATGTCTGCTCAGAAAGAGCTATTGTCTGAGGCTGCTGTTGAATATGGATATGCTGATCCAAAGGAAGTCGTCGAATCTACAAGCTCTGGTGTGACTGAGACATCAGCTGCAGTATCTCTTCGGGAGTCCTCTCCTCGGTCTGCGTTGCCGTCATCACCACATTTTGTTGATTCTAGATTCCATGAGGAACCTGTGACTTTTGAAGTGTATTCACCAGACCGGTTGGTTGGAGAATTGATTTTCCTAGACAACACTTTAGTTTTCACAGCTGAAGACCTGTCCCGTGCTCCAGCGGAGGTTCTTGGAAGGAGCAGTCATGGTACAACATACAAAGCAGCACTGCAAAGCGGGCATGTCCTGACAGTGAAATGGCTGCGTGTTGGTCTTGTAAAGCATAAAAAGGAGTTCACTAAGGAGATAAAAAGGATTGGCACCATCAAGCATCCGAATATAATTTCTTGGAGAGCATTCTACTGGGGGCCTAAGGAGCAAGAAAGATTAATTATTTCTGACTATGTCAATGGCGATAGCTTGGCACTATACCTTTATGGTAACTATCTCATGCCCATTTCTTTTCGAATCAGCAATCTTTGCAATTATTCCTTGTTAGACTGATATTCTTTGTTTGCTTGCAATGAAATATCTCACTCATCATCTCTGAAATTGAATTGTTCTGGATGCTAGTTATTCATATTATCATTGGATATGTGATCCATTTCTGCAAACTGCACATTTTCTTCTGTAATTACTGAAAATATGACCTTGCCTGTGCAGAGTCAACTCCTAGAAGATACTCCCGGCTGTCAGTCTGTCAACGGCTCAAGATTGCAATTGATCTGGCTCGTTGCCTCCAGTTCCTACACCATGATAAGGGCCTGCCTCATGGCAATCTAAAGCCGACTAATATATTCCTGACTGGTCCTGACCTCTCTCCAAAGCTGGTTGATTACTGTCTGCACCGGTTCACGACTCCAAGTGGTATCGCCGAGCAAATACTGAACTTAGGAGCATTAGGGTACCGAGCCCCAGAGCTGGCGAACACAGCCAAGCCTACACCGTCATTCAAGGGCGATGTGTACGCGTTTGGCGTGGTTGTGTTGGAGATGCTGACGCGGAAGAGCGCGGGGGACATCATCTCGGGTCAGTCGGGCGCGGTGGACCTGACGGACTGGGTTCAGATGTGCAACAGGGAAGGGCGGGGGACTGACTGCTTCGACCGGGACATCGCCGGGTTGGAAGAGTCTCCGAGGGTGATGGACGAGCTGCTTGCCATCTCTCTGCGGTGCATTCTTCCTGTAAATGAGAGGCCTAACATGAAGACTGTCTGCGACGATTTGTGCGCCATAGCAGTGTGAGCTTCCCGCTGCCGCCGTCGCTTTTTCTCTCTCTAAAACTCCCCGTTGTACATGTAACCGATTTTTTTCTTGTGCCGTCCCGGTTTTTTTTCCTGTGGGTTTTCCAGAGCCCTGTAGCCAGGGTTTGTTTGATTGATTGGTGACTCTTAGTGTAAAGAGGATTTGATCCCGTCCGTCCATCCATTGATTGATTGATACCATTGGCATCTTGTCTTCCCCCCAACCTGTTGGTACAGTTTTTACAGTTTCTGCAGAATGAGATCCTGTGATGATCTGTGAACTGCACTGCTCACCGTTGTTGTTGCCCATGTTACCCGGCACTGTTGTTGCTGCAGCATCTCTTCATCTTCTTGTGTGGAGTGAAGTAGAGTTACTCTGGTTTGGTTATTGCTGGGTTTTGAAGAGGGGCACATGGTGCTCTGGGGCAGCTACAGCTTGTGGCTGATGCTCTAGTGCCCTCCTGTGTAGCAACCAAACTGGGGGGTGATTTATTGGCACCGGTCCATGGCCTGTGCGGCGCTTCAATGTTTGCTGTGGTGAGACAGGCAGCGCCATGTTCTCTTCTCCCAGCCATGTCCCGATGCCATCGACCGACAGCCGACCTGAGCTAACCCGGTAGACGGCGGTGGTGCCGCCGCCACCGGAGTTGTCGTCGCAGGCTGAATGAAGTCCTTGGAGTGGAGAAGCAGAGGTCATATGGGTCATGGGGCCGAACCAAACCAGCCATGAATGATTCTGCTTCAGACAGAATGCCTGCCGTGGTCCTGTCTGAAGCAGTTTCCGTAGTACTCCACTATTGACGACGACGAGTCTGCCGGCACATGGAACGCGCTTCAGAATACGCTTTTCAAATTCGGACGCGTCGTTGCGTGCGAAGGTTAAGCTGGATCGACGGGGCTCTGTCGATGCAGAATGCCCAAGATCGTCATCACACAGTATGCTATATAGAGGTGAATGTTTCCTGTTCCGTCGCAGCGGGGCGAAGTGAATGCCTGCCTGCCTCCCTGCCGCAGCGTACCGTCCGGCGTCCGGCGTCCTCCCACCAGAGTGAATGAATGGATGAATGATGTCGGTCGGCGAGGAGCGCGGCCGCCAGCCAGCACGGCCGGCGACCAACGGGTTAACTGACGGAGCGCGTACTGGCCCATACCCCATACCCGTACCTTCTTCTTGTAGTTACGACTCTCTGCTCTACTTGTGATGAACATGGGGTGAACATCACAAGCGAGAACTGGGCTGGGAGAAACTTCGGACTTCACGGAGGTGGTGTATGCGTTGTAAGAGCATCTCTAGTTGAACCCGTAAAAAATTATAATGGTGAGTGAAGTGAAATTTTAATTTTACTCCTCTAGATTAGAATGATTAGAGGAGTACACAATTTACTCATCTGCCAAAAACTTGGTCTGCGGCGTCTAAATTTACTCATCGCTCGCCTGACCGAGTAAACTTCTCCCTCCCGGCGCTGCCTCCCCACATGCCATCATCGCACCGATGATCGCAATTGTGGCCGAAATGGGTTTTGTAGACCCCTCCGCCACCCCGCTAACCACCGCCACCGACGCATGGCCGCCGCAAACCACACAACGCCGCCGCCCACACCAAAGAAACGGTTTCGCATAAAAAAATCACATCCGGTCCACCACACCAACTGCTACCACGCGTAGCAAGTTCGCAAGTGGCCACGACGTGTAGGACGTTGGTCGATCGATCCCGTTGCTCCCGCGTAGCGAAATGTGCTCGGAAATCGACAACGACCTAATGGTCCACGCCAAAGCGGTCACGATGATGATGAAGAAAAAACCCACTCCGACCCCTCGCCCCCCCCGATCCAATGGCTCGTGCCCCGTCTACGGGCACCGCTGTCTGGCCGCCGCAGTCATCAACAAAGGACACAACCACAATACATGGAGAGCTCTTGACCCAAACGAAGAGCTCTCTTTCAAATGGTGGTGGTGGACGAAGAGGAGGTGGCGCCCTGGCGCGGCCCCACCCTAGGGCGAGCCAGGAGGGCGCCTGGGGCCTTGGTGGGTCCCCTCTGCCCCCCCCCCCCCTCGGTGATTCCTGAAGCTTCTGCAGCGCTGATTTTTTATTGGATTTTCCCCGAATTTTTGGAGCACTTTTAATATGGGGGAAACCTGAAATAGAAAAACAGCAGAAAACAGAAACTGACACTGGAGTGCACTGAGTTAATAAGTTAGTACAAATATGATCAAAAGTGTATGGAAGTTCATCAACATCATAGCAATATCACACAAAAGAGGCATGGAGCAAGCAGAAATTATAGATACGTTTTGGACGTATCAACATCCCCAAGCTTAATTCCTGCTCGTCCTCAAGTAGGTAAATGATAACAAAATAATTTCTGTGGTGACATGCTAACAACCATATAAGAACTCTTAAGTAAAGCAATCAAGACATGTAATTCAATTCAAGTCATAACAGGCAAGAGCCTATATTTAGCATTGAAATAAGCAACATAAGAACATAAAGGTGCAAGAGCTCTCGTTGTCCATGACTCGAATGTCTCCAAATGGTGTTTGCGTGCAAGAAAGGGGATAGGGATATACGAGAAAAGAGTATTTTTGTGTTGAGAACTCAATCTACTAAAGTTTCACACTTGGTCTTCTTTGGAATCTTATCTTGACTCATCCCTAGACCACTAGCCAGGTACAAGTCAAAATGATCCACTCCTTTTCGACATTTTCATCACTCATGCAATGGATGAGCGTAAGCAAGAAAGTTGACACTTAGGATGGCAAAGGGAGAATACGGTGGAGGAGGAAGTCAAAAAGGTGTGAAAGGCTCACATCAATGAGGACAATCATAGGCGAGAGAAAGCCAAATGATAGATATGATGTGAGGAGTAGGGATTGCCATGCAACGGATGCACATATGAGCTAAGGTAAGCTCTCCAAAGGAACTATAGTGTGGGTGCATACAACTTGCTTGCTCAAGAAGGCCTAGAGCTCAGTTGAGGAGGCTCATCATTGGAATATACAAGCCAAGTTCTATAGTGTGAAGGTCCCCACATAGCTATATGCATGAATGATAATCTCTATGGAGTACAAGATATAAGATGGAGTACGAGTGTGGAACTCTCAAAAGGAATAGTAGTGTGCCCCCTTCTCTCTTTTTATTTTCTTTTTCTCCCTTTTCTATTTTTTTCTATTTTTTTGGTGGCCTCATTGGCTCTTTCTATTTCTCTCATTTGTCCTCTTTGGGATCTTTTAATTTTGTCCTCTTTGGGATCTTTTACTCACTTTAGGGGCAACACTCTATATATTACAAAAAGTATAGAAGATCTTTCACACTTTACAAAAGTACTCATATCATAAAGAAAATGTAACTATCATGAAGTATGCAAATGTATGCTTCTGCCAGTGTAGCAGGATATGCAATGATACTAGCGCGTCATGTAGCAATGATTAGGGCAAGGCCCACCTAGCATGCGGCTCATCGATCAAGCAAGTAGCATGTATGACATGAAGATCAAGTCATGAGAAGGTGGATGTTGCATGTCAATGTATCTCGGAAAGGATATGGAAATGCCTTGATAGGTAGGTATGATGGCTGTTTTGAGAAGGATATAAGGAGGTTTATGATGACAGAGCATATCAAGCCAAGGGTTTGGATGTACCGGCGAAGGTGGATGCCAACTCTCGGAGTGAGAAGAAAGCAATGCACGGCACAGGAGAGGCTAGAAAAATATGGGAAGATGGAAGTGTCAACTTTCGAATACTCACATTAGTCCGAAGAACTCATGCACTTATTATCGGTAACTCTCAATCTAATAAGGAGGTTTCACAAAGAGACAAGTACCCCGAGGAGGAGTGTATGGGGGTTTGGTTATCCTTGCACATCCTCGACTCATGGTACGTGAGTGTACTCTAATATCCGTCCCCTCAGAAGAGTAGTGATCCATCTAGTAGCTAAAGTTCTCAACTAATTTGTAAGTTTTGAAAATAAACATGGATTGCCCAAAATACGACATCTATCACTAATAGGCTAAAGCTCTTGACACCAAAAGTCCAAACATTACTCAAAACAATACCTCAAAACTATTGCAAGTTACTACTACAACTGAATAGCAACCTCAAATACATACTTCAAGTCAAGACACAAAACTCAGTGCAACAGGCAAACACTCTAAACAAGATAAACATGAAAACTCAAGAGAGTTCTAGCAACAAACTAAAAAAAGCTCTTTAAAAAGATAAGCATGAAAACTAAGAGCTAAACATGCCAGTAGCTATGAAAAAGATAAAGAACACACACAGCAAAGATAAGCATGAAAAATCCTATGTTGTGTTCTAGATTTTGAAAGTGGAGCTTGTTTCTCTCCCACACAAAGAAAGCTGGGTTCTAACTTGTTATGAACAGCAAGAAAAGCTAAAGAAAACTAAAAATAAAACCTAAGAGCGAGACGCTCCAAGCATAGCACATAACGCATGAAGTGATAAAAATATAGTGAAACGAAAGACGATCTGATAATTGTTGATGGATAAGGGGATGCACGGGGGCATCCCCAAGCTTAGACGCTTGAGTCTCCTTGAATATTTCTTGGGTATGCATGGGGGCATCCCCAAGCTTGAGCGCTTGACACTCCTGAATATTCTTTCATCATCTTCCCTCGCACACTTGAAAACTCCCTTCATACATAACTCATCATAATCTGATTAGCGAGGTTAGTACCCATAATAAAATAATTTTTCCTCTACTGGAAATAAATATATTCTTGAAGAACTACTGTTTCTCAAGATTTCCAAAAAGTTTTTGCAAAGAAAAAGCAAGCTTAAGGTTTGCAAAACGAAGAAAAGGCAAAACCGGACAGAATCTGTGAAAAACATACCAGCAGGTAGTAAAGAATTTTTTAGGGATACTTCCGCGACTCAAATCAAAAAACTCAGAACATACGAAAGTTCTGTAATTGTATAGAGCACGCTGTGTAACAATTTCAGCTCAAAAATATGAACTTAGACTTTTCTGTGATTTTCTAGTCACGAGGACAGAATCTGTTTTCTGGACAGCATGTCAGAACTTTCACTTCCCTTGTCATATGAGGCTATAATTGGCACAAAGCTTGAAAAGTAAAGATACAATGATGTTGTAGTAACAATCATCAAGAACACTAAAAACAGAAGAAAAACAAAAAGGAAAACCTAAATTCGTTGCGGGCTGCCTCCCGAAAGCGCTTCTTTAAAGCCATTAGCTAGGCATAATTCAAATAGATCAAGTCTTTTCAAGAAAATAACTAGCCCGTGTAACGGACTCAAAAGGCAACTTAATCTTTTTCCTAGGGAAGTGCTCCATCCCTTTCTTGAGAGGGAATTGGAATTTGATAATCCCTTCTTTCATATCAATAACAGCACCCACGGTGCGAAGAAAAGGGCGTCCCAAAATAATTGGACAAGAAGGTTCACATTCAATGTCCATAATAGTAAAATCAACGGGAACATAATTGTCATTGACAATGATAAGAACATAATCGATCTTCCCCAAAGGTTTCTTTACGTAAGAGTCAACAAGACGAACACCAAAAGAACAAGGATCAAAAGGTTTCAATTCAAATATATCATACATTCTTTTGGGCATAACGGAGGTACTAGCTCCAACATCACATAAAGCATAGCAAGAAAAGTTATTCAACTTAATTTTAATCATAGGATCCCAACCATCTTCTAGCTTTCTTGGTATGGAGGCTTCTACCCTAAGCTTCTCTTCCCTAGTTTTAATGAGAGCATTAGTGATATGCTCCGTGAAGGCAAGATTAAGTGTGCTAGTGTGGGGGTCTCTAGATATCTTGTGAAGGAAACGAATAACTTCAGAAAGGGTGCAATTATCAAAATCAAGGTCACTACTATCAAGTAAAGTGGTAGTGGTGTTCTTTAGGCTCACTTGTTTGGTAGCTTCTATAGTCATAGGAATTTCTTCTTCTACGGTTGAGGTCATAGCATCACCATTAATAGGTCCTATGGGACTAGGGGTGCATTGGGTGCTAAGAGTTTTTATATCCTCAACAACTTGGATAGTAGCAATGGTATGGTGTGTAGGAAGGCTCTTAATTCTATATTCTTCCTCCTTTTCTCTAGCCCATCTCTCTTTAAGTTTATCCATCATCCTAATGTTTTCATTAATTTGCACTTGAATAGCGTTCATAGGAGTGACATTCCTCTCCTCGAGAGGAGAAGTTCTAATTTTAAGCAATTCTACTTCATGGGCTAAATTGTCTACCTTCGACGAGAGATTATCTAATTTGTCTAGTTTTTCCTCTACACTCTTGTTGAAGGCTTTTTAGGTAGTGATAAAGTCTTTAAGCATACTTTCTAATTCAGAAGTGGAGTTCTTGGTTCTAGGATAAGTGTTGTTGTTCCCATAGTTGTTGGAGGGGAACGGTCTAGGATTTCTACCAAAATTACTCCTATAAGCATTGTTATTGAAGTTGTTTCTAGAGATAAAGTTCACATCTACTTGATCTTGAGCAATCAAAGAATTTAAAGGAACATCATGAGGATCAATAGGAGATTTCTTGGTAAGTAGAGACATAATCAAGTCAACCTTTTCATTTAGGGAGGAGATCTCCTCGACAGAGTTTACCTTCCTACCTGTTGGAGCTCTTTCGGTGTGCCATTGGGAATAGTTGGTCATCATCTCATAGAGTAGTTTTGTGGCAGCACCAAGTGTAGTTGACATAAAAGTTCCTCCCGCGGCCGAATCTAACAGGTTCCGCGAGGTAAAGTTCAAGCCTGCATAAAAAGTTTGGATAACCATCCAAGTAGTCAAACCATGCGTAGGACAATTCTTAACAAGAGATTTCATGCGTTCCCAAGCTTGGGCAACGTGTTCATTATCCAATTGCTTAAAATTCATAATATAACTCCTCAATTGGATAATCTTAGCAGGGGGTAGTACTTCCCAATAAAAGCATCTTTGCACTTGTCCCAAGAATCTATGATATTCTTAGGCAAGGGTTGAAACCAGATTTTAGCTCCTCCTCTCAAGGAGAAAGGAAAAAGCTTAAGCTTAACAATTTCACCATCTACTTCTTTGTACTTTTGCATATCACAGAGCTCAATAAAATTATTTAAGTGCAAAGCAACATCATCTCCAGCACCGGAGAATTGATCTTTCATAACAAGGTTCAGCAAAACAGGTTTAATCTCATAAGAAGGTGCTGAAGTAGCAGGTGTAGCAATAGGAGTGCAGATAAAGTCACTGTTGTTGTGACTAGTGAAGTCACACAACTTTGTGTTCTCGGAGGAACCCATAGCAGCAGCAAGCAAGATAACTATTTTTTTTTGATTTTTGATAAAGGACACTAAAGCAAAAACTGAAAGGTAAACTAACAAGACTAAAAAGCAAAGATAAAAGATAGTGTGCAACTCCCCTATCTTGAAGAGTGGAGTCCCCGAAAACGGCGACAGAAATTGGCGGTTGGCGGGACCACTCTTTTGCTGCGCTTCGGAATCCCCGGCAACGGCGCCAGAAATTGCTTTGATGTCACGAGAGTTTACTTCTCGCCCCTCGTTGGTTACCCAAAGTGGAAGGTTGAGATGTAGCGTAGCGGCAATTTCCCTTAGCGAAGATGCTAAGGTTGAATGTCGAACCAATAGGACTCCAACAGATACAAGAAGGTGGTGAAGTGAACAATGGCGCCGTTCACAACTAGGTAGTACCGTGGGGCCTCGGTAGTACCGTGGGGCGGTAGTACCGCACCACGGTAGTACCATGGTCTAGTACCGTACTCACTACCGTAAGTCCTCTGGACTCAACGATAGTGAGGCACGACACTGGGCCTCAGTAGTACCGTGGGGCGGTAGTATCGCTCCCTATGCGGTAGTACCGCGCCACGGTAGTATCGCCCGCAGTGCGGTAGTACCGTGGTTGGTGGGCTGCCAACGGTTGGATTCGTGGGGACCTATAAAAGGGGTCTTCTTCTTCCTTTGTCCCCACCGGTTTTGTGCAAGTTCTTCCCCCCATTGTTGACCTCTTTGAGCTTGCTTTCTCACTATCCCTCCCATGATTCTTGCTCCTTTTTGAGGGAAAAGAGAGAGGAGATCTAGATCTACATTCTCCACCAAGTCATATCCCCTCTAAGTTAGTGGAACCTTGTGGATCTAGATCTTGGAGTTCTTGGTGTTCTCCTTGTTCTTCCTTTCATATTCCTCCATAGCTTTTGTTGCTTTGGTGGGATTTGAGAGTGAGGGACTTGAGCACTTCGTGTGCTCTTGACATTGCTTTGGTGCATCGGTTTGAGTTCTCTCCGAGGATTCGTTGTAGTAAGTGAAGTTGAGAAGATAGTTAATCTGGAGTGCATTGGCACTCTAGAGCTTGTACTCTTGAGTGCATTGACACTCTAGAGCTTGTTCCTCTTGGGTGCGTTGGCCCCTAGAGGATTGTTGTTGCGGAAATCAATCATTGTGGTGGAAAGCTTCGGGACACTACGGGAGCCTCCAATTCGGTTATGGATATAGCCCCAAGAATTCGTACGGGTTCAATGACCACCCTCAAGGGTCGCCATTTGTACGAGTTCGGTGACCGCCCTCAAGTGTCCTATAGTGGAATCACGAGATCTTGCATTGGTGAGAGTGTGAGGAGAAATAGGTTGGCCCTCGTTGGCTTCGTGTGAGCATTGTGTTCCACACCCTGTCCAAACGGAGACATACTTCTCGCAAGAGAAGGAACTTCAGTAACAAACCCTTGTCTCATTTAGCTCCACTTGCGTTTATCTCTATCCTTACTTTGAGCAAGCTTATTACCTTGTTTATCTTGTGCTTGCTCATATTATTGTTGCATTGCTTGTCCCATAGGTTGTTCATCTAGTCAACCTATTTACTTGTGCACCTACTTTGTGATAGACATGGTGCTCTTGTTATATATCTTGCTATCACATAGTTGTTTATCTTTCTTAGCATAAGTTGTTGGTGCACATAGTTGAGCCTATCTTATTTAGGTTTCTTGCTTGGAAAATTAAACGTTAAGTTTTATTCCACATTTGTTCAAGCCTAAACCGTAATTATTTTAAGCGCCTATTGAACCTTGCACTCTCTGCTAGCATAACTAGTACCACATCACGTTTATAATTATGTCAATTGCCCAGCTGTAATTTGTTCATCCAACATAGTTTTTATCGTCTTTTGGGAGAGAGACATCATGCCAATGGTAAAAATCCATGTCAGCGGCCATACCAAAGACCAAAAACCATTTCGACGGCCACATTTCATGATACAAAAAAACGCAACAGTCTCACAACCCAACGATCCCAATCCATATTGGCAAAGTCCCAGCGGCTGGCTACAAATGCTAGCCTACAAAAGAACGCCCAAGGCCACACATGGCTGTCACCGCTCAATGATCCAGCTCGAGTATCTTATTTTTCAACTTCTCGAACCTAACCTTTTTCCTTGGAGAAATCACGTTCAAATCGACCTTCACGATCTCCATTTGCTTTCCGATGAGCGCAAGCTTCACTTCATTCGCTTTTGCCTTTTCCTTGATCTCCTCGATCTTAAGCTTCTTCTTTTGAATCTTGAGGCACGCCTTAATTTTCTTATCCTTCTCTTGGTGCTTCTTCTCCTCCCTCATATCCTTTTGGGTTATGAATCTTTTAAAGGTTTTTTGCAAGGCAAGTGTGGCCGCATCGCGCTTCTCATCCACTTTGAAGTTCTTCGTGCCCCTCGAACTTTTCTCGCCCTCTTCATGTTCAACCATGGTAACCGGTCCTCCATTTTTGTTTTGGACGACATATTGCTCCCTAAACTTAGGCAACTTACAAATGATTGTCCAACAATGAGTAAGGGTGAATGGCTTGTTGCCATGTTGGGCCTTGAATAAATCCAAAGCTTAACATGTCTACACACAATGGAAAACAACAATCAATGTTCTTATGAAATGGAGATGACCAATGAAGAGGATGCACATATGAGCAAAGTAGAGCGGAGTGCATACCATGTCCTTGACTCCTAGGCCACTCACGGAGCGGCTTTCGATGCTCTCAAGTGTGGCGCAAAATTTATTGCATTCTCGTTGAACCAATGACCATCGCTTTTAAGGGAATCATTGGTTCACTTGCTCTCGAACTTGTATGGATGAAACATCTTCCGCTCATGGAAGTAGACATGGATTCTCTGCCAAAAGATCACTAGTGCAGAACATGGCTTTAGCGCCAGTTTGTAAAGGCCTTTAGTACTGGTTATGGGAACCGGTACTAAAGAAACGACACTAAAGGTCCAGACCCTTTAGTACCGGTTCGTCTAGAACCAGTGCTAAAGTGTTTGGCTCTCTGCCACGTGGTCACAGTCGGGGGCGAGGGCTGGGGGATCTTTAGTACCGGTTTGTAAGGGTTTATTTATTCTTTGCTTTTGGGGTTTAATGGTTTATTGATTAATTGGGTTTAGGATTTACTAGTTTATTTTACGCTATTACTTATTGTACAATGCATATACGTAGTAGAATTTCTCGTACCACCAACATATATATATATATATATATAGCATACAATACACATATGTATACAATTTGGTATATTACACAGTTTCACTTACAATTCAGTATAGCATACAGTTCCATATCATATTCTACCCGCGGCCGAGTCGGATGTATGGGAATTCTCCGTTGGTAGGTATGACTTGCTGATACGGTGAGGAAGATAGTTCTCTCACTTCTTGTTGGTTACCCCAAGTGGAAGGTGAGATCTAGCGTAGCAGCAAATTTCCCCTATGCAGAGGATAGAGTTTGTCTCCCGTAGGACTTGCAGAAATAGAAGAATGTGATAAAGTGAACAATGGCGCCGAGGTTGCTAACTTCACCTGGACCTGCACACACAACAAGTAGCTTTGCTCCAAACGAGTACAAAGGAGTTGTTAATTCCTTCAGCCTTGCTGTTTACAAAGGATCAACGCAAGAGATAATAATAGTGGCAATTGAAAGTAAGAACTGAAAGTAAATTGAAGATGTAAACAATGGTGGAAATATGGACCGGGGTCCCATGACGTTCACTAGTGATGTCTCTCTCCCAAAAGACGATAAAAGTGCTAGCGAGGTAAACAAATCACAGCTGGGCAATTGACAGGATTATAAACGCACCGCAATGCTAACTATGCTACAAAAGAAAGGAGGAGGCTCAAAAGCAATGGCCAGTACGCCAAAGTAAGTAGACCGAAATCCATCTCCATCTACTACGAATCATCCACCTTGAGATATCTATCCAGAACATCTCGCTGGTATGAAGTTGCGAATCCCACCCAAAGTGTAAACTCAAAGCAACAGACAACTGCATTAAAAGAACTATGCGTAAAGTAAACAATCCTTGTACCCGCAAGTACAAGCACCGTTGTTTTATCCTTGGTGGCTACATCACATCCCCTAGTCTCATGTTTCTGTCACTCAAGCTAGACATCAAGGGACTGAACCCACAATCAAGCATAACGCTCCCTCTTGGAGTTGCAACAAATCACTTGGCCAAAGCAAAATATGGCAACGGAGAACATGCAAGAATTAACTAAAGACCACAAATATAAAAGAGAACCAAATATATTACTCATCACAATCTGAACATAATCTCATAATCCATCAGATCCCAACAAACTCAGCATAGCAACATAGAAGATTACAAAGGTGCCTCGATCATGTGAGGCAGCTCACGAGGTCTCAAAAGTGGAAGCACAAAGAGGGGAGAAGAACATCACATAGCTACTGGTCATGGACCCATGGTCCAAGGGGGACTACTCACAAGACATCCGGGAGGCGTCCATGGTGATGGATGGTCTCTCGGAGGGGATTCCTCCTTCCGACAGGGTGCCGGGGCAGCTTCTCCTGCCAACCCCGATCTTGAAACGGCGGCGGCGGCGGTACAGAGAGGAGAATGGGAATAGCAGATCGATGTTAGGGGTTTTGAACGTGAGTGTACTCTAATATTTGAACCCTCCAGAGGTTAGTGATCCATCTAGTAGCTAGATTTCTCAACATGAGTTTTGGTTTTCGAAAATCACACGGATTTCCCAAAATACGACATCTATCACTAATAGGCTAAATCTCTGGACACCATAAGTTCAAACATTACTCTAGTCAATACCTCAAAACTATTGCAAGTTACTACTACAAAAAGAATAGCAACTTCAACTACCTACTTTCTAGTCAAGACACAAAACTCAGGGCAACAAGCAAACTCTCTAGACAAGATAAACATGCAACCTATAGAAAGTTCAACCTAAGACAAAATAAAAGCTCCAGAAAAAAAAGTAAAGCACTACAACTAAACAGGGCAGCAGCTAAGAAAAGAAAAATAACAACTCACAGCTAAGGAAATAAGCATGAAAATCCTATGAGGAGTTCTAGTTCAAGCGGAGCGTGTTTCTCTCCCACACAAAAGAATGGGCCTAACTTGTTACTACAGCAAACAAAGCAAAAACAAACCTAAGAAAAGTAAAGAGCGAGACGCTCCAAGCATAGCACATAACGCATGAAGTGATAAAAATATAGTGCAACGAGGGACGAAATGATAATTGTTGATGAAGAAGGGGATGCACGGGGGCATCCTCATGCTTAGACGCTTGATTCTCCTTGAATATTTATTGGGGATGCATGGGTGCATCCCCAAGCTTGAGCGTTTGACACTCCAGGATCTTCTTTCATCATCTTCCATCGCACACTTGAAAACCCCCTTCATACATAACTCATTGTAAACTGATTAGAGAGGTTAGTACCCTATTAAAATAATTTTCCTCTACTGAAAATAAAGATATTCAGGAAGAGATACTGTTTCTCAAGATTTACAAAAAGTTTTTGCAAAGAAAAAGAAAGCTTAAGGTTTGCAAAAGTTAGGAGAGACAAAACGTGGCAGAATCTGTGAAAAACAGAACAACAGGTAGTAAAGGATTTTTTAGGAGTACTTATGCAAGTAAAATAAAAAAACTCAGAACATAAGAAAGTTCCGTGATTGTATAGAGCACGCTGTGTAAAAAATTCAACTCAAAAAGATGAACTGGTAATTTTCTATGATTTTTCCCTTCACGAGGACAGAATCTGTTTTCTGGACAGCATGTCACAACTTTCACTTCCCTTGTCATATGAGGCTATATTTGGCACAAAGCTTGAAAAATAAAGATACAATGATGTTGCTACAGTAGTAACAATCATCAAGACCACTAAAAAACAGAAGAAAAAAACATCTTGGGTTGCCTCCCAACAAGCGCTTTCTTTTACGCCTTTAAGCTAGGCACAAAGAAAAAGATCAAGTTGTATCAATTGAACCATCATCAAGATCATCAAAAAGCTCTTCAATAGTACAACTAGTCTTAAGAGGTTTCTCAAATAAAGACCGAATAATAATGCTTCTAGGGATAAAATCAAAGGAGGAAAATTAATTGGAGTTTCATTAAAATTAAAGATAGGTATCTCCTCCAAAGTCTTCACTGTTTCAACTCTCTTGGCAATAGGTGTGTCAGCTTTAGCTCGAGGAACCTTAGGGACGTAAACGAACTTGGATTCCTTTCTTGCCGGAGTTTCATCCTTTTTGGTTGTGATTGAGGAAAAGGTAGTTCCTAGAGTTTCAATAACTTCCTCAATCTTTTCTATCCTAGAAGACTTCTCATCAAGGGATTTGATAGTCTCCAAAGTTTTGACAATTTTTTCCATGGAGTTATCTAGCCTATTCAAATTCCCTTGAATCTTACGATCTAACTCATTTACTTTATCGATACTTGGCATCTCTAACTCTATTTTTCCAAATTTTCCCATAATGTGAGCTAGAGTAATGTCCTCCTTAATGCTAGCAACGAGGAGATTTCCAACCATATTTTCAACGACACTAAGGGCTTCCAAAACTGGGGCCTCTATAAAGTTCCCATTGATAGCAGTGTCTAGAACAAACCTATTCCAAGAAGTAATCCCAACATAAAAATTTCTAAGCAGGATAGTAGTGGATTGCTTCTTGGTGACCCTCTTTTGAGAATCATTAATTCTATACCAAGCATCTGTCAGACTTTCACCACCTCTCTGAGTAAAGGTAAGTACATCTGCCTCACCAAAGGCAAAATGACCAGCCATAGTGGTAACTACTAGCAAAGTAACAGGTATTTTTGGTGTTTTTGATAAGGGACACAAAATTAAAAACTGAAAGATAAACTAACAAGACTAAAACGCAAAGATAAAAGATAGTGTGCAACTCCCCTATCTTGTAGACTGGAGTCCCCGGCAACGGCGCCAGAAATTGCTTGATACGGTGAGGAAGATAGTTCTCTCACTTCTCGTTGGTTACCCCAAGTGGAAGGTGAGATGTAGCGTAGCAGCAAATTTCTCCTATGCAGAGGATAGGGTTTGTCTCCCGTAGGATTCGCAGAAATACATGAAGGTGATAAAGTGAACAATGGCGCCGAGGGTTCTAACTTTACCTGGACCTGCACACACAACAAGTAGCTTTGCTCCCAACGAGTACAGAGGAGTTTTCAATTCTTCCGGCCTTGCTGTTTACAAAGGATCAACGCAAGAGATAATAATAGTGGCAATTGAAAGTAAGAACTGAAAGGAAATTGAAGATGTAAACAATGTTGGAAATATGGACCGGGGTCCCTTGACGTTCACTAGTGATGTCTCTCTCCCAAAAGATGATAAAAGTGCTAGCGAGGTAAACAAATCACAGCTGGGCAATTGACAGGATTATAAATGCACCACAATGCTAACTATGCTACAAAAGAAAGGAAGAGGCTCAAAATCAATGGGCAGTACTGTAACAGCCCAGATTTCACAAAAAATAGTTTTTTTTGTTTTCGATATGAATTGTTTGATTGTCTGATTTGTTTGCGGTGTTTGCATCCCCGATTTATCGATCGGCGATTATTTCCCCCCCTCTTATCTCGTATCGGACGGAGACCGACCCTTGCCACCCTGACACTGGACCTTTGCGACACCGGGTTTCGCCCGATCACCGTCGCGAAAACCGCACGAGACCAGCCGTAGCCAACGGAACGAAAAACCCCGTTTAATAATTAAACGGGATATTTTTATAGCGTGCCAGAAAGTTTTCTCGGAACGGTTCCAGTGTGAGGTGAACGCTGCCGGCTCGACGCGCTGATCGCGCAGTTCGAAGTTTTACCCGAATCGGAGGTGCTGCGGACCCCCGGCGGTCAGAAACGTGAGCACCGCGCGCGAGAGAAAAACCGGGGATGTTTTTGCAAACTGCCAGCCACCTGGGCTATATAAAGACCACCACACTCCCACCCCATTTCTAGGGTTTCACTAGCCACAAAATTGCAGTCACACCCCCAGTTTTTCCCCAATTTTTGCAACCCTAGCCATCCTCAGATCTGGACCGTCCGATCCGGAGATCCGACGGCCCAGATCTCTCCTAGCTCTCCACCTACTTCCAGCCTTCTCCCACCTCTCTCCTCACGCGCGTGCAGCCCGTGGAGTAGCCGCCCGCGGCAGGCCGCCGCCGCCCGTCCCGTCCACCGGAGCAGCCCGGGCCGCCGGCCACCTCCTCTCCCTTCCCTTCCCTCTCCTCTCCCCTTCCCCCTCACCTCTCCTGACCCTGCTCGCCTCCTCCCTCGTCACAGGTCGCCGCCGCCATGGATTACAGAGCCGAGCTCCCGCCTGCCCTTCTCCTCGCCCAGATCCGACAAGGGGCCGGTCGGATCCGCCCATTCCAGCCGCCCCCGCCTGCCACGCGCAACCCCGGACCCTCCTGCTGCTCGCCGGAGCTCTAGCCGCCAGGAGCCGGCGCCCCCATCCGCTGCCGTGCCCGATCCAGTCGGGACGGGGACGTAGCCGCGGCCTCGCGCTGCACGTGTGGGCCGGCGCGCCCACACGGCCCACCTGCTCGGCGCGGCCCAGCCGCCAGCCTCCCCCAGCCGGGCCTTGGCCCAAGGGTGAGCAGCCCCCTTTTCTTTTCTTTTCTTGTTTTTGGTTACGGTAGTGGGCTCGGCCCAACACTGGTTAGGCCGTGGTAGCTAGTTTCGGCCCGATAGAGTTTTTTCCCTTTCTAGTTTTTTTTAATTTAGGCAGATTTAGTTATAATTTGCGCTGCCCGTATCTTTTTAACCGTAGCTCGGATCGCGACGCTTTAAACATTAAAGTTGCTTAGTATTTTGTGTAGATTAATAAAATTTTGCTTGTTGCCATGTTTGACTTTGTTTACGTGTTGTTTACCTGTTAATTACACTGCTTGCCACTGTAAATTGTTTCTGTAATAACTTTTTAACCGTTGCTCCAAATAAAATGTTTCTTATATGTAACTTGATTAGTTTTTCGTGTACTTTGTGTTTATGCTGCTCTTGCCTGCTAATAAAAATAATAAAATATGGTTTAGGACAGAACAATACCAATTGCAATAATTATCGTGGGGTCCGCAATAGTTGGCATGTATAGGTTTTACCCCCACTTAAAATGACTAGATTAGATAGTTTACTTTGTGCTTCACCTCTTGCCATGTTTGTGTGCTATTCCATGCTTCTGTGCTTTGCCATGTTAACAACCTTTGCTCACCTTGTGTAGGGAAACAACTTGAACCCTTCTAAATGTGCGGTATCGTCGTGTGTGACGAGTACTCCACTTAACTTGTTAGTAACCGCTCTCGACGGTAGGTGCGATGTCTCGTGTTGCCTTCTTGTTGATGCTTTCTCGTGTTTGCTTCGTAGTAATAGGTGCTTGCTCGTTGATTGCTTTCCAGTGTTTACGTTCTTGTGTGCTCCCGTGGATACCTTTGGAGACGATGCGAGCTTGCGATCGACTACACCTACGGAACCCGACTTATCAACAGGCAAGGACTATACATTACTTATGATCCATTCTATTTCAACCAGCGGTTTGCTTGCTAGTCTAGGATCGATTCGATGTTTGATCCTACCACATGTTTACAGACTCTTTTAAACCGATACAACCATGTCCCCTCCCAGCAAACCTTGTACTACTATGTTACTATTGCTCGTTGCTCAGCCCCTGCTTAGTATGCATGCTTAGGATGCTACGATGTTACTCTGTTACTTTTGGTTTGGGCTATCACATTATTATATTGTTGTTGATGATATGATTATATAAATGTTGACTATATTTGACGAAGGATGGAAGGTCTAGGCTATCCCGCCCCGACGCTTTGTTCCATTCGAGTCACCTAGGATCCGAGTTCCGGGTATTGGTTTTAAGACTGAGCGTGCCTAACCGCGTGTGGGATTTTATGGGGTCCCCTTTTCTTACCTACCTAGCTTCAAACATTTCTAGTGGTGACCCAAGCTGATTTACCATTTGAAAACGTGTGTGTGACTGGTCCGCGGCCGGCAGATTTCAAACAACTTGGGCCAGCGGAGACATGATTTCTCTTGTTGGTCCACCCCAGGAAGCTAGGGGGTTGCCCACATCTGTTTGGGAAACCTATCCGACCTCGTCAAGACGGTAGAGGCCGATTCGAGAGCGCGGCCGGCTTTTGAGTTGGATGTCGACTCACCGGGGGACACCCGGATTTGTGCGTTGTTAGTTAGAGGGACCTGTCGTTACGGATCTCTTGGGACTAAATCATAAAATGGTTGCCTATCATGGGTAGCAACTGAGAGAGATGGGCGTGCGTGCGGATCCTTGTAATGGGCAGTTGGTACACCCCTGCAGGGTTAAATCTTTTCGAGAAGCCGTGTCCACGGTTATGGACGACTTGAGACCTACTCCTTGTTCATAGACAACAACAACTGAGATAATCTTAATATAACTTGATCAACGTGTGTGTGTGCCTTGACTGCTTCTTCTTCGTCGGGATGCGAAGACGAGGACAAGGATAGGATAGGTGTTATGATTGCGTAAGTAGTTGATAGCAAGACTTGTTGGAGGCGATTCCTCATCGAATGCTTGGCTTCTTAGCTTACTCTCTAGATCGTTAGCCACTTCATAAATGCTAGTGCGGCAGCAACCTCACCACTTTCCCCATCCTTACCGTAAAGTACTAGTTGTCCTAGAATGACGAGTGATGAAGTCCTTGCTGGGTCAGATGACCACTAAAGTTGGATGCGAAGTACTTCTGTACTCATGATACTACCCCAAAACTATTTTCAGGGTTCTTGATCGACAACAGGTACGGTGATCGACGTTTCACGTGGAGACTCGACGACGACTAGTTAGGTGGATCCCGGCGGAGGGCCTGGACCCGTGTGGTTATGGGGATCGATGTTTTTCTCTTTGCCACTAGGCATTTGATTGTAGTCTGTACTCAGACATGTATCTTCCTCTATTGTATTGTATTAAGGCAGCTGTATGCTGATTGTATGAGATGTTGTATCTTTGTATCTGTAATGTTGTGATATCATGTTGGAAATCCGGGGCATATGACTATGTCATATGTCGCGGTGGGACCGATATGTGCTTCGTCCCCGGATCTGGATGGAAACATCTAGATCTAGAACAGTACCGCATATCGGGCCTTACAACTTGGTATCAGAGCCTTACCGACCGTAGGATCCCTTTTCTGGCCGAAGTCGAGTCTAGGCAAAAACTATTTTGTAGTTACTAAGTTAGTTGTCGGAGAGTAGGATTCTTTTTACTCCTTACCCTTGCTCTGGTCAGGACAAGTGCTGTAATTATTTTACTCTCGCCTTATCCCCTTCAAAACTCTAGGATCTCGAGTGTGTGGAGTATCGAAACCGTTACAATGCCTTGCTTGCAGTGTATTGTCTCGATTCCGATCTCATGTTTGGGAAATCCTGTAGTACCTTTAGTTCTTCCGACTCTGGGTAAACATCTTGGTCTTCTGTTGACTTCAGTTCGCTTGCCGAGTATCCTCACTATTTCAGTGAGAATGATTCCCTTGATCGTGGCTTTGAATTGTCGTTCTTCCTCTTGACACTGATGGTTTCGTTTTCCGACGTTGCCGACTCTCTGCGGAAATTTTTATCTCGACAGAAGTTCGACGTCGATATGGAGCAGAGTCCCTTGTTGGTTGTGTTGAAGATTGTCGTCTTTCTTTTCTCTTCCCCTCTCCCCCGGATCGTCCTGGATCTCGGCACGAGATCCCTTGTTGGTGGTGTTGTATTGTAACAACCCAGATTTCACAAAAAATAATTTTTTTTCCTTTCGGTATGAATTATTTGACTGTCTGATTTGTTTGCGGTGTTTGCATCCCCGATTTATCGATCAACGATTATTTTTCCCCTTCTTATCTCGTATCAGACGGAGACCGACCCTTGCCACCCTGACACTGGACCTTTGCGACACCGGGTTTCCCCCGATCACCGTCGCGAAAACCGCACGAGACCAGCCGTAGCCAACGGAACGAAAAACCCCGTTTAATAATTAAACGGGATATTTTTATAGCATGCCGGAAAGTGTTCTCCGAACGGTACCAGTGCGAGGTGAACGCCGCCGGCTCGACGCGCTGATCGCGCAGTTCGAAGTTTTACCCGAATCGGAGGTGCTGCGGACCCTCGGCGGTCAGAAACGTGAGCACCGCGCGCGCGAGAGAAAAACCGGGGATGTTTTTGCAAACTGCCAGCCACCTGGGCTATATAAAGACCACCACACTCCCACCCCATTTCTAGGGTTTCACTAGGCACAAAATTGCAGTCACACCCCCCAGTTTTACCCCAATTTTCGCAACCCTAGCCATCCTCAGATCTGGACCGTCCGATCCGGAGATCCGACGGCCCAGATCTCTCCCAGCTCTCCACCTACCTCCAGCCTTCTCCCTCCTCTCTCCTCAGGCGCGTGCAGCCCGTGCAGTAGCCGCCCGCGGCAGGCCGCCGCCGCCCGTTCCGGCCACCGGAGCAGCCCGGGCCGCCGGCCACCTCCTCTCCCTTCCCTTCCCTCTCCTCTCCCCATCCCCCTCACCTCTTCTGACCCTGCTCGCCTCCTCCTCCCTCGTCACAGGTCGCCGCCGGCATGGATTCCGGAGCCGAGCTCCCGCCTGCCCTTCTCCTCGCCCAGATCCGGCAAGGGGCCGGTCGGATCCGCCCATTCCAGCCGCCCTCGCATGCCACGCGCAACCCCGGACCCTCCTGCTGCTCGCCGGAGCTCTAGCCGCCAGGAGCCGGCGCCCCATCCGCTGCCGTGCCCGATCCAGTCGGGACAGGGATGCAGCCACGACCTCCCGCTGCACGTGTGGGCCGGCGCGCCCACACGGCCCAGCCGCCAGCCTCCCCCAGCCGGGCCTTGGCCCAAGGGTGAGCAGCCCCCTTTACTTTTTTTTTCTTTTTTTTGGTTACGGTAGTGGGCTCGGCCCAACACTGGTTAGGACGTGGTAGCTAGTTTCGGCCCGTTAGAGTTTTTTCCCTTTCTAGGTTTTTTTAATTTAGGCAGATTTAGTTATAATTTGCGTTGCCCGTATCTTTTTAACCGTAGCTCGGATCGCGACGCTTTAAACATGAATGTTGCTTAGAATTTTGTGTAGATTAATAAAATTTTGCTTGTTGCCATGTTTGACTTTATTTACGTATTGTTTACCTGTAAATTACACTGCTTGCCACTGTAAATTGTTTCTGTAATAACTTTTTAACCGTTGCTCCAAATAAAATGTTTCTTATATGTAACTTGATTAGTTTTTCGTGTACTTTGTGTTTATGCTGCTCTTGCCTGCTAATAAAAGTAATAAAATATGGTTTAGCACAGAACAGTACCAATTGCAATAATTATCGTGGGGTCCGCAATAGTTGGCATGTATAGGTTTTACCCCCACTTAAAATGACTAGATTAGATAGTTTACTTTGTGCTTCACCTCTTGCCATGTTTGCGTGCTATGCCATGCTTCTGTGTTTTGCCATGTTAACAACCTTTGCTCACCTTGTGTAGCTAAACAACTTGAACCCTTCTAAATGTGCGGTATCGTCGTGTGTGACGAGTACTCCACTTAACTTGTTAGTAACCGCTCTCGACGGTAGGTGCGATGTCTCGTGTTGCCTTCTTGTTGATGCTTGCTCGTGTTTGCTTCGTAGTAATAGATGCTTGCTCGTTGATTGCTTTCCAGTGTTACCTTCTTGTGTGCTCCCGCGGATACCTTCGAAGACGATGCGAGCTTGCGATCGACTACACCTTCGGAACCCGACTTATCAACAGGAAAGGACTATACATTACTTATGATCCATTCTATTTCAACCAGCGGTTTGCTTGCTAGTCTAGGATCGGTTCGATGTTTGATCCTACCACATGTTTATAGACTCTTTTAAATCGATACAGCCATGTCCCCTCCCAGCAAACCTTGTACTGCTATGTTCCTATTGCTCGTTGCTCAGCCCCTGCTTAGTATGCATGCTTAGGATGCTACAATGTTACTCTGTTACTTTTGGTTTGGGCTATCACATTATTATATTGTTGTTGATGATATGATTATATAAATGTTGACTATATTCGACGAAGGATGGAAGGTCTAGGCTATCCCGCCCCGACGCTTTGTTCCATTTGAGTCACCTAGGATCCGAGTTCCAGGTATTGGTTTTAAGACTGAGCGTTCCTAACCGCGTGTGGGATTTTATGGGGTCTCCTTTTCTTACCTACCTAGCTTCAAACATTTCTAGTGGTGGCCCAAGCTGATTTACCATTTGAAAACGTGTGTGTGACTGGTCCACGGCCGGCAGATTTCAAACAACTTGGGCCAGCGGAGACATGGTTTCTCTTGTTGGTCCACCCCAGGGAGCTAGGGGGTTGCCCACATCTGTTTGGGCAACCTATCCGACCTCATCCAGACGGTAGAGGCCGATTCGAGAGCGCGGCCGGCTTTTGAGTTGGATGTCGACTCACCGGGGGCCACCCGGATTTGTGCGTTGTTAGTTAGAGGGACCTGTCGTTCCGGATATCTTGGGACTAAATCATAAAATGGTTGCCTATCATGGGTAGCAACTGAGAGAGATGGGCGTGCGTGCGGAGCCTTGTAATGGGCAGTTGGTACACCCCTGCAGGGTTAAATCTTTTCGAGAAGCCGTGTCCACGGTTATGGACGACTTGAGACCTACTCCTTGTTCATAGACAACAACAACTGAGATAATCTTAATATAACTTGATCAACGTGTGTGTGTGACTTGACTGCTTCTTCTTCGTCGGGACGCGAAGAGGAGGACAAGGATATGATAGGTGATATGATTGCGTAAGTAGTTGATAGCAAGACTTGTTGGAGGCGATTCCTCATCGAATGCTTGGCTTCTTATCTTACTCTCTAGATCGTTAGTCACTTCATAAATGCTAGTGCGGCAGCAACCTCACCACTTTCCCCATCCTTACCGTAAAGTACTAGTTGTCCTAGAATGACGAGTGATGAAGTCCTTGCTGGGTCAAATGACCACTACAGTTGGATGCTGAGTACTTCTGTACTCATGATACTACCCCCAAACTCTTTTCAGGGTTCTTGATCGACAACAGGTACGGTGATCGACGTTTCACGTGGAGACTCGACGACAACTTGTTAGGTGGATCCCGGCGGAGGGCCTGGACCCGTGTGGTTATGGGGATCGATGTTTTTCTCTTTGCCACTAGGCATTTGATTGTAGTCTGTACTCAGACATGTATCTTCCGCTATTGTATTGTATTAAGGCAGTTGTATGCCGATTGTATGAGATGTTGTATCTTTGTATCTGGAATGTTGGGATATCATGTTGGAAATCCGGGGCATATGACTATGTCATATGTCGCGGTGGGACCGATATGTGATTCGTCCCCGGATCTGGATGGAAACATCTAGATCTGGAACAGTACCGCATATCGGGCCTTACAAGTATGCCAAAGTAAGTAGACCGAAATCCATCTCTATCTACTACGAATCATCCACCTTGAGATATCTATCCAGAACATCTCGCTGGTATTAAGTTGCGAATCCCACCCAAAGTGTAAACTCAAAGCAACAGACAACTGCATTAAAAGAACTATGCATAAAGTAAACATTCCTTGTACCCGCAAGTACACGCACCGTTGTTTTATCCCTGGTGGCAACATCACATCCCCTAGTCTCATGTTTCTGTCACTCAAGCTAGACATCAAGGGGATGAACCCACAATCAAGCATAACGTTCCCTCTTGGAGTTGCAACAAATCACTTGGCCAAAGCAAAATATGGCAACGGAGAACATGCAAGAATTAACTAAAGAACATAAATATAAAAGAGAACCAAATATATTACTCATCACAATCTGAACATAATCTCATAATCCATCATATCCCAACAAACTCAGCATAGCAACATAGAAGATTACAAAGGTGCCTCGATCATGTGAGGCAGCTCACGAGGTCTCGAAAGTGGAAGCACAAAGAGGGGAGGAGAACATCACATAGCTACTTGTCATGGACCCATGGTCCAAGGGGACTACTCACAAGACATCCGGGAGGCGTCCATGGTGATGGATGGTCTCCCGGAGGGGATTCCTCCTTCCGGCAGGGTGCCGGGGCAGCTTCTCCTGGCAGCCCCGATCTTGAAACGGCGGCGGCGGCGGTACAGAGAGGAGAACGGGAATAGCAGATCAATATTAGGGCTTTTCTCAAAGGGAGCTAAATATAGGCCAAAGGGGGCAACGAGAGGGGCCACATGGCAGCTAGGAGGCCTCCTGGCGCGCCCTAGGGTGGGGCCGCGCCAGGGACCCTCCTGGGGCCCTGGTGGGTCCACCGCCTTCAATCTTTGGTTCTTCGGGAAGCTTCCGGGTCGCTAATTTTTTATATAATTTTTCCGGGATTTATTTGGAACTTTTAATGGCCGGAAAACCTGAAATACAAAACAACAGAAAACAGGAACTGGCATCTGGGTGCACTGAGTTAATAGGTTAGTCCAAACATGATAAAAAGTGTATGAAAGTTCAAGCAAAACATGGCAAAGTCACACAAATCATGCATGGAGCAAGCAGAAATTATAGATACGTTTGAGACGTATCACTTGTTGAAGAGAAAATCCCGCTAATTCCTCTTGAAGTGCTTGAATTTTTTCCTCTATTTGGAGTTGATCCCGCTTCTCCCTTATCTTATTTAAAGAAGAAGATCAATATATAGAGAATGTTAATTCTAAATAGTATTTACATCATGGTAAGAACAAAGTCTAAATAGTATTTACGTACAATATATGCTTTACTAGTAAGCCTTTCGGTCATATAACGAATGTTCTGCATTACGATGTAAGCACATGGTTCAGTCCCCTCTTTCTGCCTCATACACTTCAGAAAATAATAGAACTCATTCAGATAATAATCAAGCATGATAATGGTATATTGAAACTAGAATTATTGCCAATGTTCTCGCACATATTTATCGTAGTGCCACGTCATCTTATCCTTTCATAAACCGGGCTTGTCTTTTTTGAACTTTGCCCACACTCTGTTGTCAAATAAAATGAATAAAGGAGTTATTAATTACTTGATATAACATGAAGTGAACACTAAAGAATCCTACATGGTGTGATAATGATTAAAATTAGCTGTCGACCATATCCTTCACGGCTCTGTACTCGTTAATATCTTTACTTAGTGAGTCCATTAATATAACTTTTCCTTCGTCAACTTGAATATCTATCAGGATGAAGTGATAGTTGCGCACACGTATGTAAAAGCGGGTATGCATAACTCATCACTTATATATATTACAACATCGAGTAAGCAAAACTATAATTTGTAGTACAAAATAATGACACTCACTTGAAGTTGTAAGGAAGTAGTATATGTGCGTTGGAATGTAGTTCCATCAAATACCTTAGCAAGATCCTCTCCGTGTCTTTTGTGTTGTATTTTACTATTACTTCATGTAAGGTATTTGGGTCAATGAACCCAATGCCATAGAATCCATCTCTTTTCATTTCGTAAATCTTCATTCTGCGTAACCACACAAAATAATATAGTGAGGATAATTAGTTACAGAGAAAGAAATTACTTACAGGCAATAGCAACTGACGAGGGATTTGTCGAGTGCTTTTTGATGGAATAGCTGAAATAATTCTTCATTTGCAATCCACATTTCAATTCCATGGTGGAAATATTCTCTCTTGACTAGGAACATGATGCCCTCTAGCTGGAACAACAGAATTTCACTCTTGTACCACTGATGCAAGTTGCGCATTTGCGTTTGTAGAAGCTTATCCTCTTCTTCATTGACCAGAGCCTCCCCTTTTGCATATATCCTTGGTGGTATATCTGGCTCAGTGGGCAACGCCTCAATACCTATTTTTTCGATACTGATACCCACCACTCTAGCAGCCTCTCTTTGTTGGTCGGTTGGTATCATCTCCTGCTGCTCGGTACTCACCATGAGCGGGGCTATCGATTGCATTGTCCGTTCTCCGAGCTCGGGAACAGTTTTCCCGCATTTTTACTGCCTGAGGAGCTTGACGACCCCTTTTTAAATGACCTGCAAATAGAGCGTTCATAGTCTGATAGCCCGATCTGTTGGGAAACATAGTAGAAAACAAAAATTTCGGCCTACGAATCAAGAACCCAAGATCATCCATGAAGATTGCATCCAAGGTTTTAGGTCATGGCTCACCAACCGATGTAGCGGAAGTAGAGTTGGTGAAGACCGTCGGTGCAGATCCCCGCAGCTAGGAATTTCAGTGACCTCCCAACCGCGGGGATATCGATCCCTCGAACCGTCCTGCGATCTAGTCCCACGGACAAGTCCCACGAACAAGCTCCTCGAAGAAGGGTCGAAGGTACGACCCCTCCATTAGTATCCACACATCCCGTAGCAGCAATCCAGCAGCGCTCCGCCGTCCAGATATGAACGCCACCGAGAAAACTAGAGGGAGAAAACCCTAACGGATTCCGATCTAGAACAGCGTCTAAACCGGGGTCTAATTGTGGAGCAACGGGGTTCAGAGGAGGGAGGGTGACGCATAGGCCTTGGGGACAAGTTGTGTTGCGCCCCCCACCCCTCCCCCACATTATATAGGTGGCCAAGAGGCCCTTGGGGCGCAATAAGGGGGGTGGGGAGTCCAACTTGGACTCCCAAACCTCCCAAACCTTCCCACCGGAAACCTGCCATATTGGAGAGTTGGACTTCCCACCTGGAGGGGGATTCCTTCCCCTTGGTGCGCCCCCACCCCTTGGACGGCCAGGGCAGCCTAGGTGGCTTTCCCCCCAAGGCTAGGGGCGCAGGGGAGTGGGTGGTACTGCCCGGAACCTTCCGGAACCTTCCATGACCTTCTAGAAGCTTCCAGGACCTTCCGGGACATACCGGGACCGTTTCGGGACATTCCGGACACTTCTGGAGCACTTCCAGGACCTTCCGAGACCGTTCTCGGACGTTCCGGAGCCATCCGGATAGTTTCCAAGACCATCCGAGTTACAGTTTAAGCCACCCGATGACCGCGAAGGTTGTCGGGACGCCCAACGATTATCCGGAAACTATTCCGGTTGATCCAGGACTTCCCCAGTACCATTGTCATATGTTCCGGAACCACCTGGGACTACTCCAGAGTGATCCGGACATAACCTTAAATACCCAGAACTACTTCTGGTGCCCTTATGAACAATTCCATAAATCTCCGGAACTACTTCCGGTACCCGTATGAACTATTCTGCTTTGCTTCCACTAAACCTTCTACCATACTAGTATTCTAACAGACTACTGCTCGTTAAGTGTGTGACCCAATAGGTTCGGTATAATGCGGACATGACTCAGAACATCTTCCGGACATAGGTCAACAGCCTTTTGTCAATAGCCAATAATCAACAGCGGAGCCATGGACACCCATGTGGACTCCCACACATACACGAAGAAACTTGGAGTTAACCCTTATGTTTAGTCATGTACCATTCCCTTTGCTTTGCGATATATGACAAAGTTAGAGGAGAGAAGTTTGGCACCCATGTGTAACAACTTTTGAACACAAGCCACTCGTTATCCTCTTTGCTCGTTTGTCCCTTTTCTCGTTATCGTATTCCGGTATCCCCGTGACTGAATCACAATGCGTCTGGCCAGGCTATAATGGATACCGTCATACCGAGTGGGCCCGAAGTGAATATCTTCTTCATCGTGAAGGAGCAAATCCTATTCTTGAACTATCACAGTCACTAGCCACACCATCTGACATACCCAGAACTTATTTTACTACTTCCCATTTACGGGAGGATTCATCTAAGAACCAAAGCTTGTCTTCCTGTGTGAAGCAACTCGATACTCTCATGGTCTAAGGAATTACGTATATGATAACATTTCATGATATGACTTATAACGTAGTTACGATGTGATCTCTAAGTATATCATTCAATACTGGGGTCGGTTCAACATCATTGTTCTGCTAACAATATGTTCCCATTGCTACTGGCATCCTTGTTACAAGAACAATGTCCATGATTAAGAAAACGTAATCATCAGTTAGCACATGAGCTGGTCTTAGAGGCTAAACCAGGAACTCTTGGTGTTTACATTTTCACACATGCAAATGAGTTTTCTTCTGAATCTCACAGTCAGGGTCATTGAAATTATAGCACAGAAATATAAACATTAATTACGAACGTGGAAATATATATAATAACATTTTATTATTGCCTCTAGGGCATATTTCCAACACGATCTTCTCAGGGGGTGGTTCAAACTGCTTCAAAAAGTGTTCTACTATTTTCTCAGGTATTTTCTCGGTCGGTTCCGGGGGAGGTTTCAGTGTGAAGTGCTCCTTCACTTGTTTATATGATATGGCCTTGTTTTCTACGTGGATCCTATCCCAGGTTAACGTCGGCAGACTCTTTTGGGGTTTATCCTTCTTTTCTTTGTTCTTCGGTGGACTCTGCTGATGCGACGGAGGTCGACTTGATCGTCGTGTTTGCCTTTTAGGAGGCTCCGTCACGAGGGGAGCTTGTGGCGGACTCGCGCTGTGGGGTGGCTGTGGACTCAGCTAACGCGGCGGAGTCGCGCTGCGCTCCATCTCGGGGATGGGTTGTGGTGGACTCGGATGAGTCGCGCTGCGCTCCATCTTCGAGGGGGGTGGTGGACTCGGCTGATGCAGTGGAGTCGCGCTGCGCTCCATCTCGGGGAGGCCGGGTGGTGGTGGACTCGGCTGACGCGGCGGAGTCGCGCTGCGCTCTATCTCGGGGAGGGGTGGTGGTGAACTCGACGTCGAACGCGTTGGACTTGACACCTTGTCTGGAAATATGATGCATTGTTTTCTCCATAGATAGGTACCACTTTGTTTGGATTCACCTCTAGGAATATCAAGGTTTAGTTTTTCATATATCGACACAACTTCATCCACCCCGACACGAGCATAGCCAGGTGGAATCGGATTGCCGTGGTAGGTTGCTTCAGGTGGATTCGGTAAAGCAAAGCCGTCCGCCACCTTAATGGATATATTGTTCATTTTGAAGTGTAGCTCACAACTTTTCATCTCTTTGATATCATCCACGGGGTAGTGACCATCATCGACCACAGTGGAGCCCATGCTGCTTTTCGGCATAGATGGGACAGTACAATCCAATGCAGGATCTATTGGTGGATCTTGAGTAGACGTCCTTAGCTGCAGTTTCTGGCTAATTGACGCGTACTGCTCCTGCGTCTGCCTGATAGCCCGTTCCATCTTTTCAAAACGGTCTGCTTCCTGCTTCTTCTTTCTTGCACAACTTCTGTAACTCTCATGAAACTCCGCAAACCCCTCATACCACGGAAGAACGCCTACGCCACGCGTTCGTCCCGGGTGTTCAGGATTTTTCAGGACGCGTGTAAGGTCATCGTTCTCTCTGTCGGGCTTGAAAATCCCCTTATTAGCAGCATCAATTGCATCCAGTAACTCTTGATCAGATCCTTTAAGACTTGCCTTTAGAACTACCTTACCTGTCTTTGGGTACAACTTTCCCCATGCCCAAAAAACTAATTCCTGCACCTGGGTGGAAAAAACATTGTTACTGGAGTGACCCCTGCATCAAACAACTTCTTCTCAAATTAGGCGTCGCGGACTTGTAGGTACCTGTCCCCATGGTATGGAAAATCTCTTTTTTCTGAGCATTCTCCTTGTTTATTTCCGACCGACGTTTATCTTCTTCTGATTCCTTGTACTCCACAAATTTGTCCCAGCGAGCTTCTACCTTAGCTAGTGCTCCAATGAAAATTGGAGTGTTCTTATCATTAGCGACGTATTTGTCCCATGTATTTATCTTCCAAGTTTGGAATTGTTTGGCCATCTTCCTAAGAGGAGCATGCTTGACTTTGTCCACGTCGTCTGTTTTCAAATAATATGGTAGGGTTAAATATGATATGACCTTATCCCAAAGATTGTATTTTGCTCTATCGCTTACAAAACTCTTGTTATCTTCCTTTGGCTGATGCCATTCTTGAGTGCTGATCGGGATTTGGTCTCTAACAACTACTCCACATATAGATGTCCATATCTTCACGTGAGCTAGAGGAGCAGTCGGCTCGCTACTCAAACTAAACTCATTGATGTTGTACTTTACACCATCCTGCGAAAATTTGGCCGGGCCGCGTTTTGTTTTGCTTGAAGAAGATTTTCTCTACCTGCGTTTCTAAAAGGAGAAAGATTTGTTTATTGATTAGTGATAAATCAATTCTTAGTATATTTAATGATCACGAGAGCCCTTATATATTTATATATATACCTCGCGGACTTTGTTGTTAATTGAGGATCATATTCTTTGCCTCCTTCCTCGAACATTCACTCACCGGAATCGCTCAGATATCGTGAGCCGTCATCATGAGCATCGGCGTCGGCGATAATTTCGTACATACCGTCTTCCTGCTCTCTGCCGCTATTGAACACGTCGTCCATAGCTTAACTAATATCGACGAGATGCAGAAAAAGATAAAACAATTTAGTATATTTATTGACATGATCACTTTAGTATAAGCAAATACAGAAAAGTAATATCTCAAATAATCAAGTTCACATGCAATAATAATATTAGAATAATAATCCAGTTTACATCTCGAATATTCCAGTTCACATATGCAAATAAACGACGTCGGCTCCGGCTGGCGGTGGACACCCAAAGAGAAGGTACCATCACACACTCATAGCTAGGGTGAGATCCCTGAAGAACCTGCCACAAACTGGAGTACACGGCGTCCAACGCTACCATGTAGCAACGGACGTGCTCGTTCTCCTCCCTGACACGCCGGCGTACAACCTCCTCGGGGGCCGTCTCCCTCCGCACCGACTGTGGCCCGCGCGACCGCCACCAAAGAAGTTACAGGTCGACGACAAGACCCGAATTCCTCACCAAGCGCCGCCCCTCGGAAACCACCTCCCAGTGCCAGCCCGGCAGAGCCCAGTCCTGGACATTGCGCATCCCGTCAAGAAGTCCGGAGCGCGACGGTCACGAGGATCTGGGCCCGACATCGTCGCCGAAAACGTATTAATGAAACTAGAAAAAAATACAACTAAAATTAATAATAATTGTCAAAACCGCTCAAAAAATTTCACATGTCAAACTGCTCAAAATTACAACAAAATTTTCCACATGTCAAACCGCTCAAATTTTTCGATTGCAAATTTTTTTACATGTCAAACCGCTCAAGAAATTTTACAAAAGTGGGACCCATATGTCATTGACCCACTTTGGGTTTTCTGAAATTTGGCTAAGTCTAAGAATTCAAAACATTTTTAGCAGTTTTCAAATGGTTATTACTAGTGATTTATAAATCCTACGAATTAGTACCCTATATCAAAGTTGATTAGTTTTATGTGGTCTTTAAAGTGGTACAAGTTTCAACCTTAAAACATTTCATTTACTTAACTAAAACATTGCTTAAACAGTGCTACAGAATGTTAATTATAGATTTGTGTTATTTTATTCAATTTTTGCATGTTAATAGCTATTGATCTATAGCTCAAATTGGACAACATACTGTAGATTATTTGCAACAATTAATGCATACTAACAATTTCATACACAATAGACTTGGTTTGGCTACTAACAAGTAATGTATACTAACAATGTTAATTTCATAGACAATTTTTTTGTTAATGTATACAACAGCAGCGACAGCAGCAGCGACAACAGCAGCACAGGAAGCGGCCAGGGTGAAGGGCGCGGCCTCACGACGGTGAGCGCAGGCTCCGGCCATGGCGGACGGTGGCGGTCGGAGCAGGGGCATGCATGACGCGCATCCACGGCGAGAGAGCTGAAGGGGGCCAGATACGAGGGCGCACAGAAGCTCATTGGGGGAGAGTTCGGAGAGGCCGGAGATGACAACAACGACGACGGCGATGGCGAGGGGCAGCAACCTGGCGCCGACGGGGAGGCAGAGAAGCAGCCTAGCGGCGTGGTGTCGATCTGCAGCGGTGGGGGAACTGTTGGGATTCGGAGTAGAAAACAAAAAATTTCGGCACTACGACACCAAGTCCCAAGAACAGATCTAGATAGATGCAAACACAGTTAGCGATCTTGTTACCTTAACAACTGTTCAAACGGTAGTTCTCTCGCAGCGGAAGAAGTTGATGGAGAGTTGGGGAAGATTGACGCGGTGCAATCCCTCGAACAGATCTGATTCGTGTGACACCCCACGAACAGATCTACTCCTCAGAAGAAGATGCAGAAGTCCCTCGAACAAAGATCGAACGTACGAGGGCTCTGCCGTCCAGAGCTCGGCGCCTCCGGAGTAGAGAGGAGGGAGGAGTAGCACTTCGAGATATGGTGGAGATCAGATTTACAAGAGAGGAGAGAGGGGCAGCCCAGGGGCAAGACAATCTTGACAAGTTCATCTCTTGGGGGTGCCCCCTCCTCATCTATTTATAGTAGGAGGGGAGGGGAGGCCACCTTGGAGGAGGGGGCAGCCCTAGGGGGGCGCCAAGGAAGGGGGGGAGGAAGCTTCCTCCCCTAGGAGGAAGCTTCCTCCTAGGCGCCTCCCCCTCATGGCCCTCCTTGGTCCAAGTGCTCCCTCCCCACTTGGGCCTTCCAAGTGAGAGGGGGACCATTGATATTTAATCCCTTTTATTAATTCTAAAACAATTCTAGAATTCACAAGAAATAAATATTAAACATAGTTAGACCATCCTAGAACTTTTCCGGCCCTCCGGTTTTACCCGGTTTTCTCAAAAAAAATTCCGGTACTTTACCGGTGCCCCGAAACGATTCCGGTTTTCTCTCCGATTAAATCTCAATCACTCCGAAACTTTTCCGGTGTGTTATACTCGTGCTCCTATCACTCTACTACTCAACAAATCTTGCACCCTTAAGTGTGTGACCCCATAGGTTCGGTAGAATACGGACATGAACCGGAAACTTATTTTCCCGCGGAACAATAACCGATAGCGGAGCCATGGACACCCATAACGGTTCCCGTATCTACACGGATATAAATTCGAGTGAACCACAATCTTAACATGCCAGTCCTATTTTCTTCACGATACTATACAAAACCTGAGGTGAGATCTATTAGATATCGGCATGATTAACCATTAACCATTATACCAAGTCATCCTCCTTCTTGTTTTGTTCCATTGTCTCGTTTAGTATTCCGGTATCCCTTGTGATCAATTCACAGTGTCTGGCCAGACGATGTTGGATGCCGTAATACCGAGAGGGCCCAAAGAAGTATCTCTCCATCGTTAGAGGAGAAAATTCCCAACTCGAATCGTTAAGTCCATTGACACACTTTCGGGTGTGAGTGATCAAAGCCGTTATTGCCACGCCTGTTACGGGTGGTGTTGGGACAGTGTCAAAACCCACCCTCCGGTATGAAGTTACGAAACATTCTTATGGTCATGAAGGACACATGCATATTAACTTAGATGATTCTACTTATAACATGGAAACGATGCGATCTCAAAGTAAATCATACAATTGGGTCGGTTCAGCACCCTTGTTCTGGCAACAATGTGCTCCCATGTGTTACCGGCATTTCCAATGCCCTATGAACAGGAAAACATGTCATCCATAACACACGGGTTAGTCCTAGAGGCAGACTAAGAACACTTGGTGTTTATACTCCACACCTGCATATGGGTTTTCCTTCGGAGGCATTTAACATGCTACTTGGAAAACCTCCGCATAAGCCATTTGCACTTATATCACAGACATATAAACTTTAATAATGAACCTGGAATTATAATAATACAATTTATTATTGCCTCTAGGGCATAATTCCAACAGTCTCCCACTTGCACTAGAGACAATAATCTAGTTGCATGGTTTACTCAGACCAATGACACTTTGGTCTTCATGCTCGTTTGTGGTATAGACTTCGTCACGGAGCTTAAAGCTTTTAGGCTCGTCTCAATTCTGTGTATCTTAATGTACCCCTTCATCTTTATGAAGTATTTGAAGATAGGGCACTATCGTTCAACATGTTTGGACTACAGTGAGCTCTTAGCTTACTTTGTTTTGATCATGATGCTCATATCAAAATATGGTTTATGCAGATCAAACGTTCGGAACTATGCCAATCACTATGATGGTGTTCCTGATCCAAATACCCTCCTATGCAACTTCCAGAGTTTCCATGTTTCACGTTTACGTTGTAGAAATCCCGCTATGTGCCTTAGCTTGAAAATCAATTTTCAACATCCTATTTTGCTACTTAGCTATAGACCGAAAAAGGAAAAATATTAAAAATCATTATGAAACTTTCTTTCATCTATTTGTAATGAACTCTTTAGTTTTCCTCATAGAACCTTTCTTCATCTGAGGTACTTCAAGAGAAATAATCTACTATTTAGATTAATTTGGTGCTTGTTGCACTTACAGGATATTCAATACCTTCGTGCTTTATTTTGCTAAAATATTTATTCTCAATCACTCATATGTTATTCACATATATGATTAGAATCGTGCTCCCACTTAATTACATATCTTATATGATTATTGATGAAATAATAACTTTTATAACTTCATCAAAACTATTACTCCAGCTCTGTGATATTTGCTTCAACTGTGGACTGATCTTTGAAGAATTCTCACTTTTACTAATACCGTATAGATCATTAAATACTTTCAGGTTGTATCATGCATACACCCTTTGTTTAATTTTCTCAGAAGAAAAATCCATATGTCATACTTCGGAAGTATGTCGCGATTATCAGTAATTTTCCATATAAACATTTGCATCACTACACATATTGTAGTCAACCTTTTGAACTCCATCGAAAGTTATTTTACGATAAGTTGAGCAATATCAACGATTAAGCTATCGTCTATGTTCATATCTATGAAATTCAAATCCACTCTAATGATCAGGTATCCTTAGGAGGGTTTTACCAAGTTCTCAACTTGATTTAGATGGATGGCTTTCATATAGTTTTTATGGTTTTTTAAGCCATACAGTGGAGTTAGTGCTCGTCATGGTTTCTTGTAGTTCACAGGTTTATCACACTATAGAACCACCTTGGTCCAACGTGAATTTACAAAGCTGTGTGATACATCATAAGACTTGATCATTTTATCTCTTGAACACATTTCAGAGTTTCATCATTCCTTTTCATAAAATGTAGGAATTTCTGGTTTGGTCACAGAGTTTATCTCTAGAACGAGTTTCTGAGTTTCATTCTGTAGAACCAAATGATTCAATGTAATCATTATCAAGCTATTAGTACTCCCACTTAATTGTTTCAAGAGAGAAATTTTCTCAGGAAAAATCCCATGTCCCGTGATAAACATTTTTCCCGGGTATAGTAGTGGAAGTGTTGTTCGTAACATGATGTTTCTACAATACTTATATTCAGGATCGAGTATATTATAAATACATCTCCGAAATTAGGAAACAACAATTGGAGTTCTTATCCATGCCGTATTCTTATAGGGCATTGTTTCAACAAACATATGACGACGCTCTATTTAGTTTGTAAGTGGTTTCTCAAAAGTGTTAAGCAGTATAGTAAATGGGAGTGTGGTTTAAGTACATCACCGACCTTACCATGTCATGCTGGAATTTGGTTAGGAAACAATTTTAATTCCAATATGCCATATAGGGCTTGGTTATGCGTCAAGATACTCCGTAGCTATACGAGGTTTCAGGTGACGCTAGTTTATGAACTGACTTCATACACTCGATGATGTTTGCTAAATTCTTTAACTCATTTATTTTACGATCAGATCGTCAAATATTTGATCTATGTGTGATGACGATTCTCTTTGTGTTGAAACAGTTTTGAACTTATTCAAAATTTCATATATTATGTCTTGTCTAAATATCGGTATATCTATACAAGTCATTATCACAAAGTTTTATGTAAAGTACTGTTTATTGGTTCTCCACACATCGATATGTGTTATTACCAATAGTTTACTGAACACTTGAACAAATGATTTTGTCTATTAGAAAAACATTGCATGTGTCAAATGGCTCAAAGTCAAAAGATTGAATGACTTCATCGATATGAAGCTTCCGTATGCGCTTTGTTCTAATGCGACTAAGTCATTTATGCTATTACAATATTTTCATTATCATCTCATAACTTAATTTATTTAGCAATCAAGAAAATAGACATAACATCAAAATTTCAACTTAAATAATTCACCACGTAGGGTGACATTCAGAGAGTAATAATTTTTTAACAAACATTATTCAAAACATGGATAACACATCCACCGTGTAGACAACACAATACAATATTAATGTTTTACACAACCTTTGAATCAAATAACATTTATTAACTCTAAGATAAATCTTGATAGACGAACGCCGACGGCCTTGGGTGACTTGGGCACCACTTCCGACGCGGACTTGCACTTCATTCACTCTTGTCCTTCGAATTTTGATAATTCGCTGTATCGAGTTGCAAAACAAGTGCAATCGATATGGTATCAAATATACCCATGAAGGTGAAATAATGAAATTGTCTATTAACTTCGTATAACTTATTTATACATACGGTGATTAGACCATTCTTCATATCTCCCAGATACTTCTTACAGTTCCTCTTCTAGTGTCCCTGATTACCACCATTATATGGTCTGGATCCTTTTTTATAGATGCTTCCGCAGTCTTAAGCATAGAGAACAATTCGTCTATGGTCTTGTCAAGCCCATTCATTTTATTATTCATGATAAAACCGTTGTAAGACGGGGGGCGTGACGCAAGGAGAACGTCAGTGCCGAGTGTCATAGGGATGACAAATCCAAGAGCACTTAGCCTCTGTGCGTAACCAACAAGTTTGATCACATGCTCACTTAATGAGCCACCTTCTGCCATCTTGCATTCCCATGACTGCTTCATTATCTCATAATGTTCAGTCCTAGCTTGCTTCAGATACAGAGCATTCAGTTTTGTCACCATGTCAAAACTGGTGAAGTTTCTCAAAAAATTTCTGAAGCTCAGTATCCATGCATGTGAGCATCAAGCATTGTACTGCGGTGTGGTCATCCACTTTAGTGACATAGACGTTCTTATCGTCCTACTATGCATCCTCTATGGGAGTTGCTGGAAGAGATGCTATGAGAACAAAGTCCTTTTTAAGCAACTTTTAGGAACAACCCAAATTACGGAACCAGTCCGCATATTCGCCTCTATTTGCAGCAAGCATTTATTTTTCAAGCATCGGTCCTAAGCTAAAAGCATTGTTGTTGCGGGCCATCTCTCTACAACGATATAAACAGATTGATTTAGACATGGTTCAAAATTAATTGCATTAATCTTTACAAGTTTAACCTAATGCTCCCACTAAAATCAATATCTCTCAAAATTGATCTTAGGGTAATCAAGATCCGGATCAATACACCTGCCACCAGTGTAACACTCAGCCATGGAGGAGATCAACCCGGTAGGTCTAACAAAACCAATCACAACCAATTTGTGACTCTTGTATTAGTCTTTCGACACTTGTGCTCCGAGCTCAGATCGGATAAGCTAGAACGTCAAGACAACCAAGCGCTATTGCTGTGGAGACAACTCAATCCACCCGCCTCTTTGTTACCTTTCCGTTGGTACTCGTGTTACACGACGCACCTCGGGTGGCGTTTATTACAGACGGTTGCACGGTTGGGAGAGCACGAACTTCTTGATATTTTTAAGAGAGATCATCCTATTAAAATTACGACTAGTGCACAATCAAAACAGGCAATGAAAATGATTAGCATCACAGGCCATATAATGTGTGTGATATGGTATAGCCCTTTTCTTCAAGAAGCTCCAAGCACCATGCTTTTCTTTCTTCATCTTCTTTTGGAGGAGAGCATCACCTCCACGCACGACACGTCGTCAAGCACCATGACGTATGATCATCATCTTCATGTAGATACTACAACAATTGCTAGCATCTATTCTACTAAAAGAAAATTACATGAAGTTTGGCGCGCAGGCCGAATAAATGACAATCATATGGCTCCAGCCATCATGCCGTACCATGACATGCAAGTCATGCAAATTTAACATGTACAAAGTATAATCATCTCATACAACTTTTATCATGACGAAGGCTATACCACATCACATGTTCCTGCAAAAAACAAGTTAGACATTCTTCTACTCGTTCTTTGCTTCTTTTACGTGGATACTAGGGTTTGCATGGCAAAACGCTTTGCTAGCTACGTAACCACATAAAGCACAATCTTCAAGTTGCTAGATTAAAACTCGAGGCATATCAACCAGGAGACTACAATTTAATCTCATGACCCATACTGAACAATCGTCAATACGCGTGATCCCCGTGCTAGATCAACGATCTAACACGCCCCTTTTGTTACACAATTTCTCCACACCAAACGCAAGACCCAAATCATCTTCGCGCGACCAGCATACTCAGGAGCAGCATAGAAGGACCCCGAGGGGCAAGATGTTTGTAACAAAATCAAGCAATACAGGAGGGATCAACTTGTGCAATTAGAGGGGAAGCAACTAGAAGATTCAGTTTAGATCTATTATCAAAAACCGCACACAATGAAAATTTTGTGCAATGCCCGTTCATCACTATGAACTCTAGATCGAACCTGCATTTATTACTAGAACTAGCTCATGATACCGCTGTTGGGATTCGGAGTAGAAAACAAAAAAATTCGGCACTACGAAACCAAGTCCCAAGAACAGATCTAGATAGATGCAAACACACTTAGTGATCTTGTTACCTTAACAACCGTTCAAACGGTAGTTCTCTCGCAGCGGAAGAAGTTGATGGAGAGTTGGGGAAGATTGACACGGTGCAATCCCTCGAACAGATCTGATCCGGGTGACACCCCACGAACAGATCTACTCCTCAGAAGAAGATGCAGAAGTCCCTCGAACAAAGATCGAACGTATGATCTCTCTACGGTTGATCCACACATACGGTGTGGAAGATCTGGCAGGGCTCCGCCGTCCAGAGCTCTGCGCCTCCGGAGTAGAGAGGAGGGAGGAGCAGCACTTCGAGATATGGTGGAGATCAGATCTACAAGAGAGGAGAGAGGGGCAGCCCAGGGGCAAGACAATCTTGACAAGTTCATCTCTTGGGGGTGCCCCCTCCTCGTCTATCTATAGTGGGAGGGGAGGGGATGCCACCTTGGAGGAGGGGGAAGCCCTAGGGTGGCGCCCTAGGGTTTCCCTCCACCTGGTGGGGCACCAAGGAATAGGCGCCTCCCCCTCATGGGCCTCCTTGGTCCAAGTGCTCCCTCCCCACATGGGCCTTCCAAGTGAGAGGGGGCCCATTGATATTTAATCCCTTTTGTTAATTCTAAAACAATTCTAGAATTCACAAGAAATAAATATTAAACATATTTAGACCATCCCGGAACTTTTCCGGCCCTCCGGTTTTACCCGGTTTTCTCAAAACTTTTTTCCGGTACTTTACCGGTGCCCCGAAACGATTCCGGTTTTCTCTCCGACTAAATCTCAATCACTCCGAAACTTTTCCGGTGTGTTATACTCGTGCTCCTATCACTCTACTACTCAACAAATCTTGCACCCTTAAGTGTGTGACCCCATAGGTTCGGTAAAATACGGACATGAACCGGAAACTTATTTTCCCGCGGAACAATAACCGATAGCGGAGCCATGAACACCCATAACGGTTCCCGTATCTACACGAATATAAATTCGAGTGAACCACAAGCTTAACATGCCAGTCCTATTTGCTTCACGATACTATACAAAACCTGAGGTGAGATCTATTAGTTATCCGCATGATTAACCATTAACCATTATACCAAGTCATCCTCCTTCTTGTTTTGTTCTATTTTCTCGTTTAGTATTCGGGTATCCCTTGTGATAAATTCACAGTGTCTGGCCAGACGATGTTGGATGCCGTAATACCGAGAGGGCCCACAGAAGTATCTCTCCATCGTTAGAGGAGCAAATTCCCAACTCGAATCGTTAAGTCCATTGACACACTTTCGGGTGTGAGTGATCAAAGCCGTTATTGCCACGCCTGTTACGGGTGGTGTTGGGACAGTGTCAAAACCCACCCTCCGGTATGAAGTTACGAAACATTCTTATGGTCATGAAGGACACATGCATATTAACTTAGATGATTCTACTTATAACATGGAAACGATGCGATCTCAAAGTAAATCATACAATTGGGTCGGTTCAGCACCCTTGTTCTGGCAACAATGTGCTCCCATGTGTTACCGGCATTTCCAATGCCCTATGAACAGGAAAACATGTCATCCATAACACTCGGGTTAGTCCTAAAGGCAGACTAAGAACACTTGGTGTTTATACTCCACACCTGTATATGGGTTTTCCTTCGGAGGCAGTTAACATGCTACTTGGCAAACCTCCGCATAAGCCATTTGCAGTTATAGCACATACATATAAACTTTAATAATGAACATGGAATTATAATAATACAATTTATTATTGCCTCTAGGGCATAATTCCAACAGGAACTGCCACTCAAGTGTGGATATATATACAGTGACCTTTAGCACCGGTTTGTGCTAGAAACCGGTACTAAAGCCCCTTTAGCATCGGTTAGTAACACAAACCGGTGCTAAAGGTCTCCAATTTCTCCATTTTTCGGGAAAATTTCCAGCAGGAAGGGGGGAGACCTTTAGCACCGGTTGGTATAACAAACCGGTACTAAAACTATATTTTTTGTATTTGTTGATTATTTGTTTTTAGATTTTGACTGTCTATTAGAATAGTTAGAGTTTTTTAATGAATGTTTTTTTGCTTTAGATCAAAAAATAATTATAAAAATTCTATTAGTGGCAGTGGTTTTGAAATTTAAATAGTTTCAAATTGATTTTTTTTCAAATACTAGTTTGTGAAATACTTTGTTAAATAGTCAAAATAAATCATTAAATGCATGAAAAATAGCAAATGAATTTAGAAAGGTTTGAAATTTTAGTATGTGGCTTTTAATGGTGCATATTGAATGCACAAAAAGTCTTGAGTTGAAATAAGTTAAAAAAAATGAAATACCTATGTAACAGATGAGTTTTCGTCTGAAACCGTCGTACTTCGAAAGAGATGGTCCAGTTTGTACACGAAGTGCATCCAGTTTTTGTTGTAACCCTCTCAAATTTTTCACACATGTTATGTGGGTCAAATGATGATACCATGCCCAGTTTCAACCTTTTCTGAGTTCATTTGTTGTGCTTCCAATTTCTAGGTCATTTAGCTCAAAATAAATCATTAAATGCATGGAAAATAGCAAATGAAGTTAGAAAGGTGTGAAATTTTAGTGTGTGGTTTTGAATGGTGTATATTGAATGCACAAAAGTCTTGAGTTGAAATAAGTATAAAAAAATTAAATGCCTTTGTAACAGACGAGTTTTCGTCCGAAACCCTCGTACTACGAAAGAGATGGTCCAGTTTGTACATGAAGTGCATCCAGTTTTTGCCGTAACCCTCTCAACTTTTGCACACATGTTATTTGGGTTAAATGATGATTCCGTGCCAAGTTTCAACCTTTTTTGTATTCATTTGTAGTGTTTCCAATTTCAAGGTCAGTTAGCTCAAAATAAATCATTAAATACATGGAAAATAGAAAATGAAGTTAGAAAGGTTTGAAATTTTAGTGTGTGGCTTTGAATGGTGCATATTGAATGCACAAAAGTCTTGAGTTGAAATAATTATAAAAATGAAATGCCTTTGTAACAGATGATTTTTGTCCGAAACCCTCGAACTTCGAAAGAGATGGTCCAGTTTGTACACAAAGTGTATACAGTTTTTGCCGTAACCCACTCAACTTTTTCACACATGCTATGTGGGTCAAATTATGATACCATGCCAAGTTTCAACCTTTTCTGAGTACATTTGTAGTGATTTCCAATTTCAGGGACATTTAGCTCAAATTAAATCATTAAATGCATGAAAAATAGCAAACGAACTTAGAATGGTTTGAAATTTTAGTGTGTGGATTTTAATGGTGCATATTGAATGCCAATAAAGTCTTGAGTTGAAATAAGTATTAAAAAATGAAATGCCTTTTTAACAGATGAGTTTTCGTCTAAAACCCTCGTACTTCGAAACAAATGGTCCAGTTTGTACAGGAAGTGCATCCAGTTTTTTCCATAACCCTCTCAACTTATGCACACATGTTATGTGTGTCAAATGATGATACCATGCCAAGTTTCAACCTTTTCTGAGTTCATTTGTAGTGCTTTCCAATTTCAGGGACATTTAGCTCAAAATAAATCATAAAATGCATGAAAAATAGCAAATGGATTTAGAAAGGTTTGAAATTTTAGTGTGTGGATTTGAATGGTGCATATTAAATGCACAAAAAGTCTTGAGTTGAAATAAGTTAAAAAAAATGAAATGCCTTTTTAACAGATGAGTTTTCGTCTAAAACCCTCGTACTACGAAAGAGATGGTTTAGTTTGTACATGCAGTGCATCCAGTTTTTGTCGTAACCCTCTCAAATTTTGCACACATGTTATCTTTGTCAAATGATGATACCATGCCAAGTTTCAACATTTTCTGAGTTCATTTGTAGTGCTTTCCAATTTCAGGGCCATTTAGCTCAAAATAAATCATTAAATGCATGGAAAATAGCAAATGAAGTTAGAAAGGTTTGAAATTTTAGTATGTGGCTTTGAATGGTGCATATTGAATGCACAAAATGTCTTAAGTTGAAATTAGTTTAAAATAATGAAATGCCTTTGTAAAAGATGAGTTTTCATCCAAAAACCCTCGTACTCCAAAAGAGATGGTCTAGTTTGTACATGAAGTGCATCCAGTTTTTGCCGTAACCCTCTCAACTTTTGCACACATGTTATGTGGGTCAAATGATGATACGATGCAAAGTTTTAACCTTTTAATGATTTTTCCTGTACCGGGCTGCATGAATGAAAAACAAAAGCAAAAAAATATAACAATTTCATTATGGGACGTCAACGAAAGATTACTCCATATCCTGTACACAATCAAAGAAAATTTCAGATGTCCCTCGATTAGTTGGAAATTTAGCAAGTCTGTCGACGAGGCGGGCTCCGTCTGAAATACCCGTATGGGATTTCGGAATCCCATACGGGTTTGCAGACGGTCCCACCTCGTTGGCACATCTGGTAAATCTTCCAACTAACCGAGGTCCGTCTGAAATTTCCCTTACAGAGTAAGGGATACATATGAATTTCTCCGTGTACAACCTTTACCGAACTTTCTATGCTACGATAAGTCCACGCAGATTCGTGCTTATCAACAGGTCTAACTCCACTTCTACGCGGGGAGGCTTCAACGGCGAGGAATTTGACGACGTCCTTCTCGGCGGCCGGTGAGGACTCGGTGAAGATTTCGGCGGCTCGGGGAGGAATTGGCCTGCGATTTCTTGCACGGAGACGAACTCGAGGACGGCGAAGAGGATGGACACGTTCTTGGCGGCTATCTTGGGCTCGGGCTACAACTCGCCATGGCCATGGCCTGCGGATGCTCTCGGGGAAGCTCGCGAGAGGGAAGGAGAGGGGTGGATAGGCACCGGGGAGGGGGAATGGACGCACGGCGTCTCCAGGAGCTGTGAGGCGCGTCTAGGAGGCTCCAAAGGGGCAGGTGGAGGCTGGGGAAGCGGCGACATGATCAGCTAGCTCGGTGGGATTCCACTGAGCAGCTTGGAGGTGCGGGGTCGGGGAAGAAGACCCCTGTGCCCTTTTGGGCCGGGTGGGCTGGCTGGGCTGCCTTCGCCTAGGCGACAGGTAAGCCTTTTTCTCTCCTTTCTGTTTTTTCTTTTCTAATTTCTTTTCTGTCTTTGTTTTGGTTTTGCTAAATAAAATAGCAAACGATTTTGTAAAATGCTAAAACTTTTTATATGGCTCTATAATAATAAACACTAGCCATTTGCAAAGTTTGGCACTTTTAAAATTCAAAATATTTGAATCTTAAATCAAATAGGGTTTTTTGAATTAATCCAAGGTCCTATTTGAATATTTGAAAAATCCATGAGCATGGGGTTGGTCCCACATCACTTGATATGTGATCACACTCATTTATAAGACTTTTCAAAAATCCAACATGAATTTTTGGAGAAGATTTATTTCTGGCCTTTTGAATTAATTCATCTGGGGGGTTCCTTCTCCCATTTTGCATTTGAATTTGATTTCAATTGATTTCTTTTGAAATTTTTAACATGATGCAAAGTGACATGCTAATCCTAGCACATACCTAACTTGGGGTTGTGATAACTCGCCCCCACTCAAAAGAATCTCGTCCCGAGATTCAGAGGTCTCCGGGAGGAAGGAGGGATACTCGGCACGGAGACGGTCTTCTCTTTCCCACGCGGCTTCTCTCTCAGAGTGGTGTGACCATTGCACTTTCAGAAACTTAATCTTCTAACGACAAGTGACACGCTCTGCGGAATCAATAATACGAATGGGGTACTCTCGATAAGAAAGGTCATCTTGGAGATCAAGCGTTTCATGGTCGACTTCGCAGATGGGGTCCTTGAAGCAACACCTAAGTTGGGACACATGGAATACATCATGTACTCGGGAAAGGTTCGGGGGTAGTTCAAGTTGGTAGGCAACTTCTCCACGTTTAGCAAGAATGCGGAAAGGTCCGAAGTAACGTGGGCCAACTTGCCTTTGATACCGAAACGTTGGGTTCCCTTCATAGGAGTAACCCGAAGGTAAGCCTTCTCATCTAGATTGTAGCTCTCTTGCCTATGATGACGATCATAGTAGCTCTTCTGACGAGACTGGGCGGCTTTTAATTGATCACGAACAATGCGAACTTGATCTTCTGCTTCTTTGATCATGTCCGGTCCAAAGAATTGTCTTTCACCGGTTTCTCACCAATTGAGGGGTGTTCGACATCGTCGTCCATAAAGGAATTCAAATGGAGCCATGTTCAGACTAGATTGGAAGCTATTGTTATAAGAAAACTCGGCGAATGGAAGAGACTTCTCCCAATTCTTTCCGAATAAGATAACACAGGCTCTGAGCATGTCTTCTAGAATTTGGTTAACCCTTTCGACTTGACCGCTAGATTGAGGGTGGAAAGTTGTACTAAAGGAGAGATGAGTTCCCATAGCATTTTGAAAGCTTTGCCAGAATCTAGAGGTGAAAAGGCTACCTCGATCAGAATTGATTTCCAAAGGAACACCATGAAGTGATACAACTCTCGACACATACAAGTATGCTAACTGACTGGCAGTAATAGACTCGCGAATAGGAAGGAAGTGAGCAACTTTCGAGAGTCGATCGATAACAACAAAGATGGCATCGTTTCCTTTCTGGGTTTTCGGAAATCCGGTGATGAAGTCCATACCGACTTTGTCCCATTTCCACTCTGGAATAGGCAAAGGTTGAAGTGTACCAGCAGGTATTTGATGTTCTTCCTTAATGCGACGACAAAAATCACATTCGGCAACAAATCGAGCAATGTCTCTCTTCATCCTAGTGCACCAAAATCTCTGGCGTAGATCTCGGTACATTTTTGTGCTACCGGGATGAATCGAGAGGGGTGTGTCATGGGCTTCCTTGAGGATGAGTTTCCTTAGTTCCTTATTCTTAGGTACTACCAAACGATTTCCAAAGAATACTGTTCCTTTACTATCTGTGGAGAAACATTTAGCAACTCCGCTAGTAATGTTCTCCTTGATCCGGCGAACACCTCGTGCACGCTTTTGGGCAACTATGATTTGATCCTCAAGAGTTGGTTTCGCCACCAAGGTAGAAAGATAGCCATGAGGAACAATCTCAAGATTGAGCTTGCAAAATTCCTCATGAAGAAGTGGTTGATACTGTTGTAACATGAGGTTGTTACAATACGACTTACGGCTTAGTGCATCAGCCATGGCATTGGATTTTCCTGGGGTGTAAGAAATTCCTACGTCGTAATCTTTTATCAACTCAATTCAGCGTCTTTTCCTGAGATTAAGATCTGGCTAGGTGAAAATGTATTTGAGGCTTTGGTGGTCGGAATAAATCTCACAACGATTACCAAGGAGGTAATGCCGCCAAGTTGTCAGGGCATGAACTACGGCAGTGAGTTCAAGATCATGGGTAGGATAGTTCTCTTCATGTTGACGCAACTGGCGTGAAGCATAAGCTACCACATGTCTATCTTGCATAAGTATGCATCCTAACCCTTGCCATGAGGCGTCAAAAAAGATCTCGAAATCCTTTTTGGTGTCTGGAGGCGCAAGTACGGGTGCAGAAGTCAATCTTCTTTTTAGCTCTTGAAAGCTTTCCTCGCACTTGGGAGTCCATAGGAATTTCTTATCTTTCTTGAGGAGTTCAGTCAGAGGATTTGCAACTTTAGAAAAGTTCTCGATGAAGCGGCGGCAATAGCTGGCTAGGCCAAGAAAACTCCTAACTTTCTTAACCGATTCAGGTGGAGTCCAGTCAAGGACGACCTGAACTCTCTCGGGGTTCACAGCAATGCCTTTTGCATAAATCACGTGGCCTAAGTAGGTCACTTCTGGTAGCCAAAATTCACACTTGGAGAACTTAGCATACAGGCGATGCTCTCTAAGTTTCATCAATACCAGCCTTAGATGTTCGACATGTTCTTCTTCGTTCTTCGAGTAGATGAGAATGTCATCAAGATAAACTACAACAAATTTATCTAAGTACTCCATGAAGATCGAATTCATCATGCGCGAGAAAGTGGCGGGGGCATTGGTTAAACCAAAGGACATGACGGTATACTCGTAAAGACCATAACGAGTAGTGAAAGCCGTTTTTGGAATGTCCTCGTTTCGGATTTTTATTTGATGATAACCTAATACCAAATCTTGGAGAAGACAGAGGATCCAGCAAGTTGATCATAAAGATCATTGATCCTGGGTAGTGGGTACTTGTTCTTTATCGTTGCTAGATTTAGCGGACGATAGTCTACGCACATCCTTTCTGTTCCATCTTTCTTCGTTACGTACAGAACGGGGCAACCCCATGGCGATGAGCTAGGGCGGATGAAGCCTTTTTCCAACAAAGCTTCAAGTTGGATTTTAAGCTCAGCTAACTCACGTGGGGCCATTTTGTATGGGCGTTTGGAAATTGGTGCGGTTTCGGGCATAAGATCCACTATGAACTCTACACATCTGTCGGGTGGCTAGGTTTAAGGAGTTGGGTTACTTGATGGTTTTCCTGAGGGTGACCATGGATTACTAGGTCTAGAACCGATATGTCAGAGTAGCAAAGTACCCCAACACGATGGTTAGTGTGGTTCTTCTTGCTAGAAGACATCTAAAGTGGGAGGAAGAGCTGCAAATGAATCACTATAGGTTTCTAGAACAAAACCTACAACAAACTCTAGAGAATGGTCGGGCATGCCACCTAGAAGTTCTTCTAAAAGGACAACCGAAATGGAGAGAAGGATTTTGCAATTGCATCAGATTATGAAAATAACTGGAATGACTCGGACAGCATAACGGCTGTAATTGTAAGAAATGACAATTTCTTACAACATGAAAACAACACTTACATACGATGTAAGAAATCAGGAAGCACAACATCGCTAGTAAACCGAACACAACTTTCCTACGGCTACAAGGAAGCAAAAAATGAGATGTTCTAGTAAGACATAGATGAGCCTAGTCCTATCTTCCCGTAGAACAAGATGAGGGTGACTCAGAACTCAGAATGATGAAGGTAAGGAGAAAAAAGAAGCCTTACATTGTTCCCTTATATACCCAGAGTAACTATATAACTATAGCAAGCTAGACTCGACTTCGGCCAAGGATGATAATCCTACAGTCAGTCCTGCTCTGATACCAAGTCTGTCGGGACCCGGGGTTAGCGTATGCAAGTCCCGCTACAACATAGTCATATGGAGAGCCGAGAACCGTACCCACTTGTCTAAGCAGACAGGGCCAAGCACAAAACGTTCTCGAAAAGCATCGTACGTGAGGGGCATCCCATCCAGGCCGGATGATCAACTGAGATGGGTCCTCATCATCCGCACACAAGTCTAAATGATATGGGTGATGAACTCCCATATTCACAGACAAGTCGCCTCAACCATACTATCGACTATCTCATAGCTCTTACATATACTTACTCCAGCCCGATCACTTAGTCGGGGTCTAGGGCGAGCTCGATCATACATCAAAGTGTGCATGAGACAGAGTCTCGAGCAATCGCATCGCAATGCCCCAAGCTGCGGACATCTAAGGGCCACTTGGTGTATAAAAGACCGCCAGCCAGATCACAACTAAGGTCTCGAAAACCCATTCAAAGACATGCATGTTATAAACATACACGCAGCACACATGCCTTGTATGAACAGCAGGTATCATTGCAATTCTCTACAAAGTATACATTTTATTGATAACTCTCACAGAATGCACACAGAGATCACAAGCATGTGATCCAACATTACAACATTCAACGGAAGCAGAGTAGGTCTGAGTACAGACAAACGTAACAAATGGCTTAAGAAGCCTTCTTTAAACACAAAGCCCTCCACGAGGGAATCAGTCTGCTGACTGGGACTACACTAGCTTGGTCTTCAGTCGTCGAGCTCGAGGAAGAATCCACCTTCGGGGTCAGTGGGTTCATCTAAAACATAGAATAAGCAAACATGAGTACAAATTCGTACTCAGCAAGACTTACGTAGGAGCTATACTACTCATGCACATGTATCAAGGTAAAGGGGGGGGGGTGGGGTTCAATTGCAGAAGTGCCAGCTTTGACTTGGCTAGTCCTGAACTACGAGTACCAGACTTGAGGTAAGAAGCGTACACGAGTCCACTACATCTCCAACCAATTACACCACTATGGTGCCTTTCTCGACTTCCCCACGAGAAAGCACGCCATAGCACTCACGCTTATCTTGGTAAAAAATTTTATGTATCCAGTTCAAGTTGTCTAATAATCAAGCTAAGCTTTCCAAGCAGTCCCTTACCGCGGACGCGGCTATTCGAATAGTTTTGTTAACCCTGCAGGGGTGTACCACTACACACACATGATCATTAGTTACCGCCTTTGTACTCGACACCGTTCAAGAAGTGTCGGCGAGGATGCTCACCACAACTGTTACCTCATAGCCGATCTAGTCCAAGAAAGCCGCCTACCTGGGTTGGCTACCACTATCGTGAACCCGGCCGGTTTACCGAAGTGGACCCAGATGATGTGTGCGTGGTGCATAAGCCGGTCTCGGTTGAGCCGTTCTCTCACTTAGCAGCCAGGCCACAAACCTACCAGAACTCCTAACTACTGCGACATCTGGACATCGAAAGGGATGAGTTTATAGGTTGAGAGGGGTCAGTGGGCCCAATGTGTGGTTTTACTCTTCATCTTGGATCACCACACAAGAACTCAGACTTAGGGCGGTGTTCAATGAGACAACCCACTGTGTACTCCTACACAACCTCTCATTGTTAACCTTGTATTAGGGTAGATTCACCAACACATTTCCACCATCATCAACATGATCACTACCATCCCGACTCACATGACAGTAACAACATTGTATCTCTCTAAGCATGCAATAAGCAGTTACAATTGCAGGGGCCACATGATATCAACCAACTCCTACATTTGCTAGGATTGTGGTTTGCTTACTACTGTGACAAATGATAGGTCATGCAAAGGAATGGGTTCATCTATGCGGTAGAAACGTAGCATGGTAATCATCATATACAATGCATAAGCGAGACATGAGAGGGAAGTGGGATTTTATCGACATGATCAATGGGGTTTTGCTTGCCTTGCTGACGAGGTTCAGTCTCGGGATCTTCAACGAAGGGGGCAGCCTCCTGTTCCGGTTCAACTTCTACTTGACAAACAACAAACAAGGTAGCAAAGTAAATACAATGCACAAGCACATGGTTGAAGGTTGAAACTTGGTTTGCATGCTTCTGATGTGTTAGGCAATTCCATTTAAATGGAGTATATTGCAAATGAATTGCAAATTCAAACTCCAATTTGAATTCAATTTAGCCAAGTTGAAATTTCTATTGTTTGATCAATGTAACTCATCTTGATATTTGTATGATATGCCTCTGATGTTCAAGTGAAATAGGGTATGTTGCTAAGGTTCAAATTGCAAAAGCATTTGAATTTAATTTGATTAAATTCCAATTAAACCAAATAGAAAATGCTACTAGTCCCATTTTAAATTCAACTCAAACATAGTTTAAAGTTGTATATTTGGATAGATTATTTTCTCCTGATCATTTTTCATATATTATATGTTAAATTTGGAGTTAATATGAATTTTCTATGAATTTCCAAAGTATAAGCCTTTTTTTGGATTTTCTGGAATTAAATAAATCAATTATTCGATTTACTGCATAGGTATGACGTCAGGCTGACGCAAGGGGGGAGTGACTACTGGGACCCACTGGTCAGTGGCTGGGTTAACTAAACCGTGTTGTTAATCTAATCCTAATTAGATTAGGGGTCCTGGGCCCACTGTCAGTGGCCCATGGGGTTAGTTAAGTGGGGGGTTAGGTTCTAATGGAGGGGCTCGTCGGCGAGGAGCACTATTGACGCCGGAATCTCACCGGAGTTGCGATTTAGGGCTCGGGGTGGGAATTGGATGGCACAGACGGGTTACTCGTCGTCTTCCGCGCCGACTAGGAGTAGCAGAGGGTCACGGGGAGGGCTCTAGCCTCGCCGGCGTCGAAGGTGGCGGAGGCAGTGGCTCGGACCTTGACGAAGAGCTCGCCGCAGTGCACTAAAAGGAGAAAGGAGTAGCGCGTTGCGTTCCTGGAGCAGACATGGGTCATACGCGCGCTCTGGCTTGGTCTGGGAGGCACGGGAGCATGAGCCGCGTCGTCCATGGCGGCGACAGAGCTCTTCTCTCATGGCGGTTCGGCGTAGGAGGAGAACGAGGGGAAGCCAAGTTGGGGGAAATGCTCACCGTGATGCAAGGAACACGACGGAGCAAACGGGAGAGGCGGGGAGGCTTCAACTGCGAGGAATTTGACGACGTCTTTCTCGGCGGCCGGTGAGGACTCGGTGAAGATTCCGGCGGCTCGGGGAGGAATTGGCCTGCGATTTCTCGCACGGAGACGAAGTCGAGGACGGCGAAGAGGATGGACACGTTCTTGGCGGCTATCTCGGGCTCGGGCTATGACTCGCCATGGCCATGGCCTGCGGCTGCTCTCGGGGAAGCTCGCGGGAGGGAAGGAGAGGGGTGGATAGGCACTGGGGAGGGGGGGGGGGAATGGACGCACGGCATCTCCAGGAGCTGTGAGGCGCATCTAGGAGGCTCCAGAGGGGCAGGTGGAGGCTAGGGAAGCGGCGACGTGCTCGGCTAGCTCGGTGGCATTCCACCAAGCAGCTTGGAGGCGCGGGGTCGGGGAAGAAGACCCCTGTGCCCTTTTGGGCCGGGTGGGCTGGCTGGGCTGCCTTCGCCTAGGCGACAGGTAAGCCTTTTTCTCTCCTTTCTGTTTTTTCTTTTCTAACTTCTTTTCTGTCTTTGTTTTGGTTTTGCTAAATAAAATAGCAAACCATTTTATAAAATGCTAAAACTTTTTATATGGCCCTATAATAATATATACTAGCCATTTGCAAAGTTTGGCACTTTTTAAAATTCAAAATATTTGAATCTTAAATCAAATAGGGGTTTTTGAATTAATCCAAGGTCCTATTTGAATATTTGAAAAATCCATGAGCATGGGGTTGGTCCCACATCACTTGATATGTGATCACACTCATTCATAATACTTTTAAAAAATCCAACATGAATTTTTGGAGAAGATTTATTTCTGGCCTTTTCAATTAATTCATCTGGGGGGGGGGGTTCCTTCTCCCATTTTGCATTTGAATTTGATTTCAATTGATTTCTTTTGAAATTTTTAACATGATGCAAAGTGACTTTCTAATCCTAGTACATACCTAACTTGGGGTTGTGACACTTCACCCAGGGAAATTTGCTGCTACGCTACATCTCACCTTCCACTTGGGGTAACCAACGAGGAGTGAGAGAACTATCCTCACCATATCAAGCTAATTTCTGGCGCCGTTGCCGGGGACTCAAGTCTACAAGATAGGGGAGTTGCACACTATCTTTTACCTTTGCTTTTTATTCTTGTCAGTTTACCTTTCAGTTTTTACTTTTGTGTACCTAATCAAAAATACCAAAAATACCTGCTGCTACTATGGGTTCCAATGAAAACACTAAGTTGTGTGACTTCACTAGTCACAACAATAGTGACTTTATCTGCACTCCTATTGCTCCACCTGCCACTTTAGCACCTTCTTATGAGATTAAACCTGCTTTGCTTAACCTTGTTATGAAAGGTCAATTCTCAGGAGCAGGAGAAGATGCTGCCTTGCACCTACACAAATTTATCGAGCTCTGCGACATGCAGAAGTACAAGGAAGTGTATGGAGACATCGTCAAGCTGAAGCTTTTTGAGAGGAAGAGCCAAGGAGTGGCTACAATCTTTGCCCAAGAACAGTATCGATTCTTGGAGTAAATGCAAAGATGCTTTTATAGGGAAGTACTATCCCCCTGCTAAAATTATTCAATTGAGGAGTAACATTATGAATTTCAGGCAATTGGATAATGAACACGTTGCCCAGGCTTGGGAACGTATGAAGACGCTTGTCAAGAACTGCCCCACACATGGACTGACTACCTGGATGGTTATCCAGACTTTTTATGCAGGCTTGAACTTCACCTCGCGGAACCTGTTAGATTCGGCCGCGGGAGGAACTTTTATGTCAACCACGCTTGGTGCTGCCACAAAGCTACTTGACGAGATGATGCTGAACTACTCGCAATGGCACACCGAGACATCTCCAACCGGTAAGAAGGTAAACTCTGTCGAGGAGATCTCCTCTTTAAATGAAAAGGTTGACCTTATCATGTCTCTACTTACCAAGCAACCTTCTATTGATCCTCAAGATGTTCCTTATAATTCTTTGGTTGCTCAGGAGCAAGTAGATGTTAATTTTGTCTCTAGAAACAACTTCAACAATAATGCTTATAGGAGTAACTTTGGTAGCAACAATCCTAGGCCTTTCCCATCCAACAACTATGGGAACAACACTTATCCTACCACCAGAAACTCCACTTCAGAACTAGAGACCTTGCTCAAAGACTTTATCACTACCCAAAAAGCCTTCAACAAGAATGTGGCAGAAAAACTAGCTAAATTAGATAATCTTTGTTTGAAGGTAGACAACTTAGCCCTTGATGTTGAGATGTTAAGAACCTCTCCCCTTGAGGAGAGTAAGGTCACTCCTATTAATGCTATCCAGTTACAAATCAATGAAAATATTAGGATGATGGATAAACTCAAAGAAAGATGGGCTAGAGAAAAGGAGGAAGAAGCGAGAATTTAGAGCCTTCCTACCTACCACACAGTAGCCACTATCCAAGTAGTTGAGGATGTCCAAACTGTTAGCACCCATCACACCCCTAGTCCCACTGGACCTATCAATGGTGATGGTACCACCTCAACCATAGAAGAGGAAACTTCTATGAACATAGAGGCTTTCAAACAAGTGAACCTAAATGATATCACTACTTCCCTGATAGATAGTAGTGAATTAGACTTTGACAACTGCACTTTACCAGAAGTTATTGGTTTCCTACACAAGATGTCTAGAGACCCCCACACTAGCACACTCAATCTTGCCTTCACAGAGCATATCACCAATGCTCTAATCAAAGTTAGGGAGGAGAAGCTTAGACTAGAATCCTCCATACCTAGGAAGCTAGAAGATGGTTGGGATCCTATGATAAAAATTAAATTGAATAACTTCTCTTGTTATGCTCTTTGTGATGTTGGAGCAAGTACCTCTGTTATGCCCAAAAGAATGTATGATATGCTTGAATTGAAACCTTTTGATCCTTGTTCTTTTGGTGTTCGTCTTGTTGATTCTTCCATAAAGAAACCTTTGGGGGTAGATCGACGATGTTATTATCATTGTCAATGACAATTATGTTCCCGTTGATTTTACTATTATGGACATTGAATGTGAACCTTCTTGTCCAATTATTTTGGGACGTCCTTTTCTTCGCACAGTTGGTGCTATCATTGACATGAAAAAGGGAACTATCAAATTACAATTCCCTCTCAAGAAAGGGATGGAACATTTCCCTAGGAAAAAGATTAAGTTACCTTTTGAGTCCGTCACACGGGCTAGTTATTCTCTTGAAAAGACTTGATCTTCTGCTTTAAGCCTAGCTAATGGCTCTAAAGAAGCGCTTTCGTGAGGCAGCCCGCAACGAATTTAGGTTTTTCCTTTTGCTTTTGTTCTGTTCTTAGTGGTCTTGATGATTGTTACTACTGTATCAACATCATTGTATCTTTACTTTTGAAGCTTTGTGCCTTTTATAGCCTCATACGGCAAGGGAAGTAAAAGTTGTGACATGCTGTCCAGAAAACAGATTCTGTCCTCGTGACTAGAAAAATCACAGAAAAATCCCAGTTCATATTTTGAGCTGAAATTTTTACACAGAGTGCTCTATACAATTACGAAACTTCCGTATGTTCTGAGTTTTTTGATTTGAGTTGCAGAAGTATCCCTAAAAAATTCTTTACTACCTGCTGTTCTGTTTTTCACAGATTCTGCCACGTTTTGTCTCTCCTTACTTTTGCAAACCTTAAGCTTGCTTTTTCTTTGAAAAAACTTTTTGGCAATCTTGAGAAACAGTAGCTCCTCCTGAATATCTTTATTTGCAGTAGAGGAAAATTATTTTATTAGGGTACTAACCTCTCTAATCAGCCTACAATGAGTTATGTATGAAGGGAGTTTTCAAGTGCGCGATGGAAGGTGATGAAAGAAGATTCAGAAGTGTCAAACGCTCAAGCTTGGGGATGCCCATGTGCACCCCCAATAAATATTCAAGGAGACTCAAGCGTCTAAGCTTGGGGATTCCACCGATGCATCCCCTTCTTCATCAACAATCATCAGTTCGTCTCTCGTTGCACTATATTTTTATCACTTCATGCGTTATGTGCTTTGCTTGGAGTGTCTCGCTCTTTACTTTTCTAGGTTTGTTTTGCTTTCTTTGCTGTAGTAACAAGTTAGACCCCAACTTAATCTTTTGTGTGGGAGAGATTCACGCTCCGCTTGAACTAGAACTCCTCATAGGATTTGCATGCCTATTCTTTTAGCTGTGAGCTGTACTTTTTCTTTTCTTAGCTGATGTTCTGTTTAGTTATAGTGTTTTAGTTTTTCTAGAGCTTTTCTTTTGTCTTAGGTTGAACTTTCTATAGGTTGCATGTTTTATCTTGTTAGAGAGTTTTCCTGTTGCATTGAGTTCTGTGTCTTGACTGAAAGTAGGTAGTTAAAGTTGCTGTTCTCTTTGTAGTAGTAACTTGAAATAGTTTTGAGGTATTGACTAGAGTAATGTTTGAACTTATAGTGTCAAGAGCTCTTGCCTATTAGTGATAGATGTCGTATTTTGGGCAATCCGTGTGTTTTTCGAAAACGAAAAAGCCCCTGTTGAGAACTCTAGCTACTAGATGGATCACTAACCTCTAGAGGGTTAAAATATTAGAGTACACTCACGTACCATGAGTCGAGGATGTGCAAGGATAACCAAACCCCCATACACTCCTCCTCGGGGTACCTGTCTCTTTGTGAACCTCCTGATTAGATTGAGAGTTACCGATAATAAGTGCATGAGTTCTTCAGACTAATGTGAGTATTCGAAAGTTGACACTTCCACCCACCTATACTTTTTCTAGCCTCTTCGGTACCGTGCATTGCCCTTTCTCACCTCGAGAGTTGGCGCATACTTCGCCGGTGCATCCAAACCCTTGGCATGATACGCTCTGTCATCATAAACCTCCTTATATCTTTCCTCAAAACAGCCACCATACCTACCTACAAGGCATTTCCATAGCCTTTCCGAGATACATTGCCATGCAACATCCACCTTCTCATGACTTGATCTTCATGTCATACATGCCACTTGCTTGATCGATGAGCCGCATGCTAGTTGGGCCTTGCCCTAATCATTGCTACATGACGCGCTAGTATCATTGCATATCTTGCTACCCTGGCAGAGGCATACATTTGCATCATGATAGTTACATTTTCTTTATGTGAGTACCTTTGTAAAGTGTGAAAGATCTCCTATATTCTTGTAAAATATAGAGTATTGCCCCTAAAGTGAGGATAAGATCCCAAAGAGGACAAAAATCAAAAGATCACAAAGAGGACAAATGAGAGTTAAATAGAAAGAGCCATTGAGGCCACCAAAAAATACAAAAAAGAGAAAAAGAGAAAAAAATAAAAAAGAGAGAAGGGGGCATACTACTATTCCTTTTGAGAGATCCACACTAGTACTTCATCTTCTATCCCTTGTACTCCATAGAGATCATCATCATGCATATAGCTATGTGGGGACCCTTCACACTATAGAACTTGGCTTGTATATTCCAATTATGAGCCTCCTCAAACGATCTCTAGGTCTTCTTGAGCAAGCAAGTTAGATGCACCCCCACTAGTTCCATTGGAGAGCTTTTAGCTCACATGTGCATCCGTTGTATGGCAATCCCTACTCCTCACATCATATCTATCATATGGCCTTCTCTCGCCTATGATTGTCCTCATTGATGTGAGCCTTTCACACCTTTTTGTCTTCCTCCTCCACCTTCTTTCTGTTTCGCCTTTTAGGTGTCAACTTTTTTGCTCACGCTCATCCATTGCATGAGTGCTCAAAATATCGAAAGGGAGTGGATCAGTTTGACTTGTACCTGGCTAGTGGTCTGGGGACGAGTCCAGATAAGAATCCAAAGGAGACCAAGTGTGAAACTTTAGTAGATAGTTGTTCTCAACAACCTTACTTTTTTCTCTCATATTTCCCCTTCCCTTGCTTGCACGCAAACACCATTTGGAGACATTCGAGTCACGGACAACAAGAGCTCTTGCACCTTTTGTTCTTTTGTTGCTTGTGTCAATGCTAATATAGACTCTTGCTTGTTAAGACTTGAATTGAATTGCATGCTTTGATTGCTTTACTTTAAAGTCCTTTTATGGTTGTGTGGAATGTCACCACAGAAATTATGCTTGTTATCATTTACCTACTCGAGGACGAGCAGGAATTAAGCTTGGGGATGTTGATATGTCCCAAACGTATCTATAATTTCTGCTTGCTCCATGCATGTTTTGTGTGACTTTGCCATGTTTTCCTTGAACTTTCATACACTTTTGAACCAATTTGGACTAACCTACTAACTCAGTGCACCCAGTTGCCAGTTTCTGTTTTCTGCTGTTTTTGTATTTCAGGTTTTCCGGCCATTAAAAGTGCTCCAAAAATTCCGGGAAAAATATATAAAAAATCAGCGCAACAGAAGCTTCCGGAATCACCAAGAGAGGGAAGGGGGGCCACCACCAGGCAGCCAGGAGGGCAGGTGGCGCGGCCCCACCCTAGGCCGCGCCAGGCACCATCCTGACTGCCTCGTGGATCCACTCGATGCCCCCTTCGCCTATATTTACCCCTCGGGGTGGAAACCCCTAATATGACCTCCTCTTTCGCGATCTCGCCTCTGTTCTGCCGCCGCCGCCGTTTCAAGATCGGGGCTGCCTGGAGAAGCTGCTCCGGCACCCTGCCGGGAGAAGCTACCCCCTCCGGGAGACCCTCCATAGCCATGGACGCCTCCCATATGTACCGTGAGTAGTTTCCCTTGGGCCATGGGTCCGTGACTAGTAGCTATGTGATCTATCTCTCCCCCTTTTCTTCTTCCACTTTCGAGTCCTCGTGAGCTGCCTCACATGATCGAGGCATCTATGTAATTTCTGCTGTTGCTATGCTGAGTTTGTTGGGATCTGATGGATTATGAGACTATGTTCAGATTGTGATGAGTAATATATTTGGTTCTTATCTTTTATATTTTGTTCTTGAGTAAATTCTTGCATGTTCTCCGTTGCGGTATTTGCTTTGGCCAAGTATTTTATTTGCAACTCCAAGAGAGAGCGTTATGCTCGATTGTGGGTTCAGCCCCTTGATGTCTAGCTTGAGTGACAAACATGAGACTAGGGGATGTGTTGTTGCCACCAGGGATAAAACAACGGTGCTTGTATCTGCGGGTGCAAGGATTGTTTACTTTACGCAAAGTTCTTTTAATGCAGTTGTATGTTGCTTTGAGTTTACACTTTGGGTGGGATTCGCAACTTAATACCAGCGAGATGTTCTGGATAGATATCTCAAGGTGGATGATTCGTAGTAGATGCAGATGGATTTCGGTCTACTTACCTTGGCGTACTGCCCATTGCTTTTGATCCCTTCCTTTCTTTGCAGCATAGTTAGCATTGCGGTGCCTTCATAATCCTGTCAATTGCCCAACTGTGATTTGTTTACCTCTCTAGCACTTTTATCGTCTTTTGGGAGAGAGACATCACTAGTGAAAATCACGGGACCCCAGTCTATCTTCACATTATTGTTTACACCCTCAATTTACTTTCAGTCTTTATTTTCAGTTGCCAGTATTATTATCTCTTGTGTTGATCCTTTGTAAACAGCAAGGCCGGAGGAATTGACAACTCCTCTGTACTCGTTGGGAGCAAAGTTATTTGTTGATGTGTGCAGGTCCACGTCAACCGCCTAATTTCTGGCGCCGTTGTCACCTTCTTGTATCTCTTGGAGTCCTACTGGTTCGATAACCTTGGTATCTTCACCGAGGGAAATTTGCTGCTACGCTACATCTCACCTTCCACTTGGGGTAACCAACGAGGAGTGAGAGAACTATCCTCACCGTATCAGGACTCCCATAGTCATGTATACTGAAAAATACACTCTGCCAGAAGTCTAAACTTCTTATGCTAAACTTTATTCAACCTTCTACTTCCTTAAGTAGATATTTATATTTTGTAGAGTTTTGGTTCGTGAAATTATAGCTCACATTTCCTTTCTATTCCTTTTGGTGATATCTCTAATTCATATAGACCCATAATAAGGGTTGCAATCGTAATCCAGTATTACATTCAAGTATATTATCTTTTCTATCATTTAGAGTATTGTCCTCAGTTTCTCTTCGGATACTGAATGCTTGGGCTTTGCTCAGGTTCTGTGTTTTGCCAACCAAGCACATCGGAACATGTTCTTCTTCTAAGAACTTTTGAGTCATTCTGTTATTGGATTCACAACTTCCGTTTTATGGTAGAATCATATGTCAAAGGTCATATAGGATCACATGTCTTGAGACAAAGTGCATCCCTATTCTTCCATTAAAACATTATTTTGTGATATTAAGGTTTTATATCCTTTGTATAATTCCTAGCCACAAGAACCTTTTCTTGTTTAGGATATCATTCCAATCCTTTTGATGTTCATTACACGTGTCCTAATCTATCCTTATAGATTTTAGTGTGTGACACATCTGTATTTCGTTCATATAAGATTCTCGTAATCCTTTCATCTTATTAGCCTTAATCTCCATGTATATCAACGTATATATATGAGATTGTTTTTACATATATCATCGTATATATATGAAATTGACATTGTGCTCCCACTCAAATATATCCGACATATATCTGTAAGTAAGCTTTTATTAAGTTTGTATTCTAATTATGTCAGACATAATAATATTGCTCCCAAAGCTCCCACTCAGAAAATTCTCTCTGCATTCTAAGTTTTCAGGAAGTCTCCAAATCTCCCACTCAGTTTCATGAAATTCCAGTCCATCGCAATATTTTGATTACTTCAAAATCACTTGATCAAATCAAGGTTGAGAGTTTCTGCCTTGAGGTACTATGGTCCATCTTATCGAAACATTCTTTCATTATGCCATTTGCTACTTCTCTTCAAATTTCAAATTTGAATGTGATGCAATTTCAAGCTATGGTCCCTTCATAGTGTTCGTGAATGAAATACCCATATTGATTTAGCATTACTATGCTTCCGTAGTCAATCATTATTGAATTTAGCCATAACATCTTTCATGTGCCAAATCATGCCTTTATGTGTTGCATCATTCTTAATAACTTCCTGGTTATTCGAAATGTGAAATAACTACTTTATTTCATAGGGCGTGAGCCATCCTATATGCAACTCAATATGATTTCATTTCTCCTCGTTTCCTCGGTAACCATCAATCCTTCGTAATTTATGAGAAGTGTCCCTTTTGTTTCACTTAAGAAGACTCATGATTATTGTTCTGTACAGAACATATTCATGACAATTGTCTTATTTTTAAACTAAGGCTTTAACTAATATACCATGATCATCATCAATAGCATATTTCCTCTTCTCATGGAGTCATTTCGGCGGAACGTTTTCCGTTGCGTTACTCTGTTATCTGGAGGCAGGGTCAATCACCCTGGTCAAAGAATTCACTTTTCTCCCATTGGTTTACTCCTTGAGAACCATCTTCTCATTTACCAATTAAGCAATACAAGTTTTTCTATTTGAGAAGGTGTGTTTTAAAATTGCTCACAACTCTAATACGAAGAAAGTTATATCATATAAAACTTCTAGAAACTTTCTAACACCATCATAATATGGAGTCATCAACTTCATTAAATTCAGAATGGTTTCCTTATTTCATGAAGTGGTGTTTTAACTTAATAAACTATAACAACTTTGTTCATTCAAAAATAGCATTAGCGTAAGGGGAATGTATTTAGACCATACTACATTTTAGTATGACTACGAACGGTTCAGGTGCTTGAGCACTTTAAACTTCCATCGTAATTTGTGGTATTACTTCCACAAGTCTCCCATTTATGTCAACTATAATACTTATCACTTTGATCACATCAAGGTGATTCGTTTTCTTATATTTTACTTCACTGTGATTCCGTAATCTCAGATTTACGATCTCATTTGAATCCTTGTTCAATTAATCATGCGAAGCATCTTTAATGATTATTCATGCGCTTGGTTAATACATCATTTATGTACAATGTTTGGCGCAAGTTCTACTTTGTTAGAACTCCGTCATTAGTCATCTTGGTTGATAATAAATTCATGAGTTAATAGATCGAGTATCTAATGCGTTCATCATTTATGAATTCATCTCATGCATTTAGTATAGTTATTACTTTTGACCTTATTTTTATTCATAATAACTTAATCATTAAACATTGAATATCACTTGACAATTATGGTGTTTTATAAATGCTTCTATCATATTATGAACTCAATTGCAATCATAGTATAAGCACACTTTATTCATCAAACTGGAACAACTGACTTGTCTCAAAACATGAATAACTTTGTCTTGCGAGATGCAAGACATATCACTAAGTGTTCATACTTAATCGATTACAAAAGATTTATCTAATACTCTAAGTATAATTCTATGATAGATGTCTTGGTGAAATCTTGGTGGCCATCAACTGTCTTGGTTGCCATCAATCCTGGATCGCACCTCTTCCCATCCATGCAACGGCAGGCCCTGTTTTCATAAAAAAGAACAAGTATCAAATACTTATTAAACTGCAAATGTTGTATAAGGGAACAAACATTTATAACGAGTATATCAAATATATACCTTCTCCATCAACAATTTCTCCTTCAATGGGTTCAACCTCTAAATCTCGGAGGTTGACCATGAACTCAAAGAACTGAAGGCTTTCACCTCTTCCGACATAGTCATGGACAAAGTCTGTGTAACTCGGTGGAAGCGTTTGTAGCACCGTGTTTATAGCAGACTCCTCTGTGGTCCAATAGTCAAAGTCCTCCACGAGTTTCAGATGTATCCCATGCATCTTGGCTACGTGAGTTTTCAGACAAGTGTTATCTTCCGTCTTTGTAGTAAGAAACTCATTTTCTAACTCAAATCTGGCCACTCTGAACTGATGTATAAACAATGACTTCATCATGTCGATTGTGTCAAACGTGTCCATATCCGCATATTGTTCACGTAAATCTTGCGGAAAGCTAGTTTCTATGACACTTTTAACCATGGCGTAAGTCCTTCGACGATTATGGTAATCAAGCATTACTTTTTCATCCATGTTGTCTACTGGAGGGTCTCCCATACGCTCTTGTATCACGAACAAGAGGTTAGCTCTCTTGAGCACAGTCCTAAGGTATAAGTACCAATCAACGAAATTTGACCCATCATCTTTAAGTCTTTCACCACGTAAGAAAGTAACCAATCCATGATACTGATTCATGTCCATTTTAATTTTCGACAAAATATTTGCAAGGAAAACAATTAAGACTAGTTCATAACAATGAGTTCATAATAATCATATTATAGATGAGCTCACACTAAAATAATCATCCCTAAGAAGTTTTAGTGATTACATGATCCAGATTCACTATCCGTCCTCGAATATCACAACGGCCGGCGGATTAGTTTCAAAGGTAGGCAACTAGTTTGTGCGATCACATCTATATGTGACTCATGCTTGATCTTTCGATCTCTAGTATTTCGAGGCCATATCTGCATATGCTAGGCTCGCCAAATTGACCTTAGTGTTATATGCTGCTTAGTAAGGCCATATCTACATATGCTAGGCTTGCCAGACCCAACCTCATGCGAACTCTAATGTATGTATGTCACCCGATCGTCACGACCTGCCTATCATAAAGAGAACCTTCCAGGTGGTGCACACTTCGGTAGAATACTTATGCTTGGCATTTTATAAGGGATCAACTTATTTTATGCTACCGTCATGTATCCTATACTAGCATGTTTTAAGATGTATGATCATGGTGGCACTAAGTCTACAGTGTCTCCATTTAAGTTTTTTTCATCATGATGAACGTTTACTACTTTCTAGTAACACATAGCAAAGCTATCACTACATCAAGATTAAGCAAACAACAATAGCCGCCTCTGCAATATAAAGTTAGACGCCTCTATTTTGTATATTGCATGTTTTACGTGGCTTCTAGGGCTTTTCATAGATCAACCGTTTCTACGAACATTGAACCACAACTCTGATTATAGATTGTCTCTATTACACCCCGTACGGGGCCCTCCGTTGCAAATGCCATATCCACTAAAGTAAGAGAGACAGACACCCCCCAAATCCACTTTATACGGTACAAGCCGTATGTCAAGCGTGGAACCAGTCTCGCGTAAGCGTACGCGTAAGGTCGGTCGGGGGCCGCTTCATCAAACAACGCCACAGATATAACAAGTACACGTGAGAGGGTAACAATCGTAGAATCAACGCCCACATCCCGGATGTGTTCTAACCGTACAACAATACGAAGCATAGATCTAGCTCATGATACCGCTGTTGGGTCTCGCAACAGAAAACAATAATTTTTCTAACTAGCGTCGCCCTTAACCCAAGATCTATCTAGCTGTAATGCTGTAACGGAAAGACTTGCGGAAACATACCTCGGGGTGTAGTCCGTTGCGCGGGAAACGTTCCCGCAAACGTGGTTGATGAAGACGTAAACCTTTCACAGCCCCCTGGCTGTGTTAGCACCCTGATGGGGTGATAGTGCCGCACGTGCAGCACCTTATAGTACTCGCACATGTACGGACTCGATGACGACCTCCGTTCTCCGATCCAGCGAAGGTGGCGGAAGTAGATCACCTGGAACCGGAGTTTCGGCAGCACGACGGCGTCCGCGTAGCAGAGAAGCCTCAATCCTAGCACAGGTTCCAGACAAGGGGACCCCGGCTTGAGAGAGACGAGAGAGGGGAGAAGACCGGTGAAAACCGATCTCAATTCGGAGTAATATTGAATTCTCTGCGAATTTTTCTGTGTTAAAGAAGTGCACCCCTGCCCATCTTTATATAGGCAGACGGAAGGAGTCAACCCCGCTTCCCTTGTAAATGTGGGACTAATCCCTTGCCAAGGGGGGAGGGTGCGGCTAGGAGGAGGGGGGAAGTGGGGCGCCACCCACATGGGCCCCAAGGCCCATGGCGCCCCCCTTTTTTTCTTTTCCTTTTCCCTTTTTTCCTCCTTCCCCTAATGGGCTTCTTTCACAAATAAGGCCCATTGCACTTTTTAATCTGAAATAAATTATTATTAATTATTAATTCACTTAATTAATAAATAATACATATTATTTCATCTGCCGATGATCCGGAACTCCTTCCAGCTCACTCCGAACGTCCTTCGGACCAACACGGAACTTTTCCGGTACGTCTTTCTCTCTTCTCCGGTAACTTCGATAGTTCTGAAAAGGTCTCCGATATTCATCGATCCCTTAAGTGTTTTACCCTATGGTCCGAGAACACTCCAGTCATGACCGAGACAAAGGCTATGGCCAATGATCAATAGCGGGACCTGGATGCCCATAATGACCCCTGTGCATTCCGGAAGTAATTACCGATTGAACCGTACACGTTGTATACCATTCCCTTTGTCATGCGATACTAGATTAGTCCAAGATTCGATCAACTGCATCCAATGCATTAGTTCTATCTTGTTACCGACAAATCTTATTCACTCGTTCCGTGATATTCATCCCTGTGACCTACTCACACGCTGCGCAACTTTATGGATGCAATCTCACCGAGTTGGCCATGAAGTATCTTTCCATTATATGGATTGACAAATCCCGCTCTTGAATCAACACTCCTCAACATATCCCATCAGATAGCCCAAGATACACCTTTATGGTCACCATGTTTCAGTGTGATGGTTAATGCACTCAAAGCATCCTCAGAAGATAACAATTATGCGTGATCTCACGGTCAAAGGAATAGGCTACTGCGTTCTGTAATTACAACACTGAACTTTTACGATTTGATCATGTTGCAATTCTTGCATTGGGTAATGTTCATCACGTCATTCATTCAATGAGGTGACCTTACCGTCAATTGACTTGATTGTCCATGATCGTGAAACCACAATCATCAGTGGACGATAAACCAATCGTCATGAGAGGCTGACTAGGAACCCTGGTTGTTTCTATACCACACATGTATCATTGTTTCACTGATACAGTTCCAGCATAGTATGAAACTGGTCATGAACTTATTTAGATATATTGGAATAATCATATATTATTTGCCTCTAGAGCATATATCCAACAGAGACAAAACGAGCAGCACTTCTTCGCCTGATACTTCTATCATGGCGAACTCCCTCTCAGGGAATCACGAGTATCATTTGGACACACTGATTGCTAGACGCCTTACTGCTAATAGCAACAAGGGGGATCTCTTTGGTGGCGTCTATGCTACACTTCTTTTGCAGTTTCTCTGAGGAGAGCCGCACCCAGATGATACAGTTTTTTCCTTTTGTTAGTCTTGATTTAGTTGCCATGAAGAGACACTTCTTTGTTACCAGGACCTCTGACCGATATGCACTTGATTATATTTTGCGGTTTGAGGGCGATGTGGAATGCATCATCCGTATGCCTGCACCACTTGTGTTTGATTTTTCTCGCAGGAACGGATACCGCTTTTCAGATACCCAGTTTGATGAGATCATGGGGAGATACCAGTTTCACGACCCCATGGAGGGGGTTGCGCCAGATGAGGAGGAGCGCGTGGTGTATCCCCCCGTCCAGGAGGAGACCGTCGCCCCATGGGACCGAGGGTCTTCCTCTGGTTGGGACGAGGGACCTTCCTCATGGGAGGACCCGAAGACTTCGGTATATGCACCGGAGGGCTCATACAACCCTTGGACTTACCATTACCCCGGAGTAGGAGGCTCCTCGGGACCGCAGTAGACGATCCCAACTTAGGCCAAAAGCCTAAGCTTGGGGGAGAACGTACTCTCCTCCCCTTCCATTGTATCTTCCGTTTTGTTTGCTTTGATCTTTTTGAAGTCTTTTCCTGTTCTTCTTTGTTCTTTTATTTTGCAAAAACAACAAAAAGATTTCTCTTTCCTTTTTATTTTATTTAGCCTTGAAAAAAAACAAAAAATATTTTATTTGCTCTTTTTTTTTCTTTGTTTTCAGAGTTCAGCTCGAGTCCGTGATGGCATTTGATTATATATTTACTACTTTCGGTCGTGCAAGTGACAAGGAAGTAATGACGAAGATCGACGGAAGGGATGCAACAAGGAAAGCCGGTATGAACTCTTTTTGTTTCTACTTTTGTACATATGCCTATACTTATGATTAGAGACCAGCTTGTAGCGACATAGTGCTATGTTTACAATGCTTTCTTAGTGGTTCATGCTTTCTTTGTGGTTAGTCTCAAATAGCTAGAGTTCATAATGTGTTGCTTGAAATGATTGACATGCATTGCATTGTTCATGGTTTGGCATATTGAAGTGGTATTTCCCTTCGGAGAATTCTTGGATCGACTTGGCACATGTTCACGCATGTTAAGACTAAAAATTCTGTTTTGCATTGATGATCTTTTTACTTTAGAGTGGGTAATATCACTTTCATGCCCGATTCAATGTTGCTTTGTCGCTCTGCATGATTATGACAATTATTGCTCTCTAGTTGGTCGCTTCTCAGTCTTTTGCTAGCCTTCACTCGCACTAAGCGGAATTCTTCTTGTGCATCCAAACTCCTTTTCAAACCAGTTGTTCCACTTGAGTCCGCCATACCTACCTATATGTGGTATTTATCGGCCACTCCTAACTTAGACTTTCTTGTGCCATCTCGAAATTTATTCAAAAGCTTCCCTTTTTGCAACCGTACAAGCTCATGGTGCGGTGAGGGAAAATCGGTATCTACCATGCCAAAAATGTTTTGACGGAATTTTTAACTAGTCAATAAAAAATAAGAGTTACACCTCCCCCATGCTTGATGATGGAATGAAATGGACCAAATGCTGCTTATGATAGATGGAACGATACCCTCCTTCCATCCTTGAGGAAAAATAAAGGTTCTATAGACCATTAAAGGATCTATGGATAAGGGAACATGTGTAAGCAAAAGGCATTAATATGGTTGGCATGGGAGATATTGAGAGACCTTTACCGTTCACCGTTGACTGGAAAGTTGCACTTATCAAAAGTGTTTTATCTCTGTTTTCAAAACCAAGAGCTCTGGCACATGTTTAATCTTTGCTTCCTTTCACGGGTTTTCAACCTTGCCATAAAAAATACACGGTTCGAGAGTCTCACCTTCTTTCTTCAAAGCACCAACTTTGAGAGCATAATTGTCATTCTTAGTGTAACATGCATTGTGCCAAAGTACCACATTGTCTTCTGCATGATTGTGATATTTCTTACTTTGAGTTCTTAGTTCTAGTCTCCTTTAAAACTCCGGAGGAGTTTCTGCATTTATGTTTTGCTTCACTCATGGAGGCTAGCGAGATACCACTTTAGTATGTTCATGCTATGTGCATTGTGATCTTGAATTGATTTTCAGCAGCATATGATTTACTTTTGTTTGTTTGTGACTGATCACATGAAAGAATGATTTCTTCGTGCATTGTCTTTGTAGCATGGTGTCAAAACTTGCTAATCTCTTTCGTAGTACATGCTTATATACATCTAATGAAGCAAAAGAGTTTGTCAAAGTTTTCTTTGTCGCGTTCAGTTCGTTGAACCGAATTGCTTGAGGACAAGCAATAGCTAAGCTTGGGGGAGTTGTTACGTCTCAAACATATCTACTTTTCCAAACACTTTTGCTATTGTTTTGGCTTTATTCTTGCATGATTTGGACGAAACTAACCCGGACTGACGCTGTTTTCAGCAAAGCTGCCAGTGTTGTTTTATATTGTGCAGGTTTCTGGATATTTAGGTACGCTGGAAAAATCCACAAAAATCAAATAAAAAATCAGAGTTCCCGAAGCTTTGATGATGCCAAATGGGGGCCACGGGGCAGCCAGGGGGCACCCCTGGCCGCACCACCTGCCCTCCTAGGTGGGTCCCACACCCCCTGGTGCCCTACCTTGGCCCTGTTTATTCCCGTGACGGGGAAAATCTGAAACAGAGGTCACTTTTCCAATCTACGCCGCGGAGCCGCCGCCAGCCTCTGTTCTTCTCTGGGAGAGCTAATCTGGAGGCTACTTTGGCCTCTGGTGAGGGGAAATCATCGCCATCGTCATCATCGTCGCCTCTCCATCACCCCTCCATGACTTCTCCTCTCACGTGTGAGTAATTCCCTGCTGTAGGCAAAGGGTATGGTAGGGATTGGATGAGTTAGATCATGTAATAGTTCATCGGATTGTTTGGGGCATGTTGCCTATCATCTACTTGGTGTTTATCATCTCTGTTACAACTTGTTAATCTTAATGCTTGCCACTTTGGGCCCGAGTGCCATGATTTCAGATCTGATCACCCTTTGTTTTCTTGAGTTTGTTGGTGTTCTTGATCCTATCTATGAGTTGTGTGCACCTGTTATAATCCGGAACCGGCGATCCCAATGGTGACAGCTTGGGACACCAAAGGGGATGGACTATAATTTGAGGATTCCGTGTATCCATGAAGTGTTAATGCTTTGTTCCGGTGCTCTTTGACAGGAGTACCTTAATCTCCCTAAGTTCCTTTTGGGCCCATTCGTAGCGGGAGGGTAGGACAAAAGATGTTGTGCAAAGTTCTTATTGCTAGCACGTACAAGTACCTTGGGATACATGCCTGATGTTTGATTTTTGCCTAGATGATCCTTTATTTTCTGTGAGCCTTGCCCATGTTAGAATCTATTACATGCTCGATCTCATCCAAGAAGCACCCAACCATCCATCTCCCTAGCCTACAGTGTTTCAATTCTGCTGGTTACTAGTTGTTTACTTTTGCTGTTTTACTTTTGCTGTTTCATCACAACTATTATCGTCACCACTACCACTTCCATACTATCGTTGCTACTAATACCTTTGTGCAAGCAAGTGTTTATTTCAGGTGCGGTTGAATTGACAACTCAATTGTCAAAGCCTGTACGTATTCTTTGGCTCCCCAACTGTCGAATCAATAAATTGGGTTATCTTGCCCACGAATACTATCTCAATCCCCTACAGTTGAGGGTTATCACTCCTCTATGTAACCATAATATGTGACCTTTTTCTTATTGTTGATTGCATCATCAAAGCAGACACCATTATTTTGGTTGGTGCTCTTTTCATCTTGGGCGATTGTGTAAAATGTATTCCCATTTATCTCGTACCCTTTGAAAATCATTACAATCAAAGATGGTTTGCCGGAAAACAAGTACAACTCCTCTTCAACAGTCTTGTTATCCGTGAGATGATTTTGCAACCAACTGCTGAAAGTCCTCATGTGTTCCTTCTTAATCCAGACTTCATACTTCTCCGGGTGTTGGAAGCGTAGAATATTCTCGTGTTGATTGATATACGGGGCCACCAAGGAAGAATTATGTAGAACAATATTGTGTGCTTTCTTCCAAGCATCCGCGTCCCTACATATTTTTGGGTTCGGTCCTAGCATACCTTTTCCCCCCATTCTCCCCTCATGTCGCGATTCGGGAACACTAATCGGCTTAAGGTCAAGAATAAAGTCAACACAAAACGCAATGACCTCCTCTGTTTGATGGCCCATGGAGATGCTTCCTTCTGGATTAGCACGGTTACAGACATATTTCTTTAAGACTCCCATGAACCTCTCAAAGGGGAACATATTGTGTAGAAATATAGGACCCAGAATTGCAATCTTATCGACTAGGTGAACCAGGACGTGCGTCATAATATTGAAGATGGATGGTGGGAACACCAACTCAAAACTGACAAGACATTGGACCAAATCATTATGTAACCTTGGTAGGATTTCTGGATCGATTAACTTATGAGAAATTGCATTGAGGAATGTGCATAGCTTCACAATGGCTAATCAAACATTTTCTGGTAGAAGCCCCCTCAATGCAACCGGGAGCAGTTGCGTCATAATCACGTGGCAGTCATGAGACTTTAGGTTCTGGACCTTTTTCCCTGCCATATTTATTTTTCCCTTTATATTCTACAAGAAGCCATATGGGACCTTGATACTGAGCAGGCATTCAAAAAATATTTCCTTCTCTGCTTTGGTAAGAGCGTAGCTGGCTTCACCCTCGTACTGCTTTGGATGCATGCCTTTTTTTCGTTCATATGTTTCTTGTACTCCCGTGCCTCAAGTGTATCTTTTACCTTCCCATACACGCCAAAGAAGCCTAGCAGGTTCACACAAAGATTCTTCGTCACGTGCATCACGTCGATTACATAGCGGACCTCTAGGTCTTTCCAATAGAGTAGGTCCCAAAATATAGATTTCTTCTTCCACGTGGGTGCATGCCAATCAGCGTCATTCGGAACAGATTTTCCACTAGGACCCTTTCCAAAGATTAGTTGTTCTGGTAAATCCTTGACCATATCAAGTATATCATCACCAGTACGGCGGACAGGCTTCTTCCGGTGATCTGCCTCGCCTTTGAAATGCTTGCCTTTCTTTCTTAAGGGATGATCGGTCGGAAATAATCGACGATGTCCCAGGTACACATTCTTATTGCAGTTGGGCAAATATATACTTTCAGTCTCATCTAAATGGTGTGTGCATGCCTTGTATCCCTTGTTTGTCTGTCCTGAAAGGTTACTAAGAGCAGGCCAATCATTGATGGTTACAAACAACAACGCTCGTAGGTCAAATTCCTCCTGTTTGTGCTCATCCCACACACGTACACCTGGTTTAGCCCAAAACAGTAAAAGTTCTTCAACTAATGGCCTTAGGTACACATCAATGTCGTTGCCGGGTTGCTTAGGGCCTTGGATGAGCACTGACATCATAATGAACTTCCGCTTCATGCACATCCAAGGAGGAAGGTTGTAGATACATAGAGTCACAGGCCATGTGCTATGATTGCTGCTCTGCTCCCCAAAAGGATTAATGCCATCTGCACTTAAACGAAACCATATGTTCCTGGGGTCCTTTGCAAACTTGTAATTTTCCTTTTCCATTCTCTCGATTTTTCTCCATTGTGACCCATCAGCGGGGTGTCTCAAGTTCCCGTCTTTCTTACGGTCTTCACTGTGCCATCGCAACAACTTGGCATGCTCTTTGTTTCTGAACAGACGTTTCAGCCGTGGTATTATAGGAGCATAAAACATCACCTTGACAGCAACCCTCTTCCTGGGGCACTCGCCCTCAACATCACCAGTGTCATCTCGTCTGATCCTATAGCGCAATGCACCGCATACCGGGCATTCATTCAAATTCTCGTACTCACCACGGTATAGGATGGAGTCATTTGGGCATGCATGTATCTTCTGCATCTCTAGTCCTAGAGGGCAGACAAGCTTCTTTGCTTCGTAAGAACCGTTAGGCAATTCGTTATCCTTTGGAAGCCTCTTCTTAAATATTTTCAGTACCTTCCCGAATCCCTTGTCAGGTATGCCATACTCTGCCTTCCATTGCAACAATTCCAGTGCGGCACCAAGCTTTGTGTTTCCCTCTTTGCAATCTGGGTACAACCCTTTTCTATGATCCTCTAACATGCGATTGAACTTCAACTTCTCCCTTTCACTTTCGCATCCTCTCTGTGCATCAACAATGACACGGTGAAGCTCATCATCGGGCTCATGTGATGCCTTTTCTTCAACTTCTTGTTCTTCATTCTCTTCCCCCATTGTACCACCGTATTCAGGGAACCCAGGATACCTGTCATCATCCTCAACTTCTTCATTCTCTTCCATCAGAACCCCTCTTTCTCCGTGCTTGGTTCAACAATTATAGTTGGACATGAAACCATACTTAAACAGATGGAGGTGAATATCTTTTGAGTTAGAGTAGGTCTTATTATTCTTGAAGACACCACATGGGCAAGACATAAATCCATCCCGCTTGTTAGCCTCAGCCACTTCCAGAAAACTATGCAAGCCATTAATGAACTTGCCAGAGCGTCGGTCGACTTCGTAGATCCATTGCCGACTCATCTTCATAATGACACATCACCGAAAAGACAAAATTAATAAAAGTTCATATACATAAAATTGATCATACATAAAGTTTGTTCATACATAAAGTTGATCATACAAAAAGTTCATACACACTTATTCGCATAAAAACAACATAAACTATCTATCTAAAGCATTTAAATGCAACAATAAATGCGATCAAAATCGCAAGAAAGGTAATAATTGCTCCAACATCATAATGATACCAAGCCTCTTTACTAACGACATATTTTCTAATTTTCCTAATCTTCATGCGCATTGCATCCATCTTGTTCTTGTGATCATCGACGACATCGGCAACATACAACTCCAATCTCGGCTTTTCTTCTTCAACTTTTTCAATTTTTCTTTCGAATACTCGTTTTCTTTTTCAAATAAATTTAACTTCTCAACAAGAGGGTCTTTCAATCTCATCTTCTCGCAATCACTACAAATATGCACACTAAGAAATTAACTTGAGATCAAAGTGCATATAAATCAAATAAACTCCACATATCACACTAGCTCTAGCTCCCAAACTAAAATCCATAAATCACTATATACATATATATAGAGCATTACACAAGATAATCTAGCAATGAAAGATGAGAGAACAAAGTTGCTAACCTTTGTGAACACTTGTATGTAAATGGGAGCTTCAAATCTTGAGAAATCTTGGCAAAAATGGAGGATGAACTCGAGCAAAGAGAGAATGGCCGGGGAGCTTCAAAATCTTGAGAAAAACAGAAAATGAGCTTGGCCGGCTCGTGTTGGGGACGAAGTGGTATATATAGTACTATCTTTAGTACCGGTTTGTATTACCAGCCGGTACTAAAGGTGGGACACTAGAACCGTTTGGTAATACCAACCGGTACTACAGGGTCTAGTGCCCCCCAGCTAAACGGAAACCTGCCACCACACCTGTAGAACTAGTTGGGGATACAAACCGGTACTAAAGGTGTGGTGTCAGGTTGCCGTTGGGCTGGGGGCCCACCTCACGAACCGGTACTAAAGCCCGGCCTCACGAACCGGTGCTATTGGGCCAGTAGTACCGGTTCGTGTTCGAATGGTGACATTTTCTCGTATCCAAAGGCATGTTTTCTACTAGTGGATGGACCCTTTTTGCTCGGCACCGGTCTTGAGATCTTTCCCAATCTCCTTCCAAGCATTGCAAATGTGCTTGTCTTCATATTTTGTGAATGCCTTGGTGTGAATGCTTTGGCGCCTCCTCTTTTGTGCACTTGCTTGTTGAGAGAGCTCATCGGCAAACAATGGCTAATCCTCGATGTCATATCATCTTTGTCTTCATCTTCTCGACCTTCGTTTTGTCGCACCATTGGTACTCAAGGCTAGGTCCGTGTTCAAGGCCAAGGTTTTGACCGAGGCCATCTTGGTCGACGAAGCTCACATGCCCGACACCATTTTATGTGTGGAAGCCACGACCTCCCTAGCTTTGGGTCTACCCATATGCCCGACACCATTTTATGTGTGGAAGCCACGACTACCCTAGCTTTGGGTCTCATCGTGGTCATAGTCATGGACTATGTGGCCGCCGTCGAAGATGATCTGGTCCATGAGAATCTCGGTGTAGTGGTCGTAGCTGTGCTTGGCCATGGCCTTAGCAATGGCACTCATTCAATCAAACATGTTGCGGTCGTACTGGAAACATGTCGTGACAATCTCCCTAGGCCGCTTCCTCTGCAACCCTGACCCACTGGACTGGACGACAAGGGGGTGGAGATGAGGTCCACGTCGATGGCCACCATTGGGGTGACATGTTGTAACACCCTCGATGTCAAGCTACAATGATCACTCTGTTAATGACTAATCCGAGTGATTAACCATGCTCTAATCATCTTTGAATCGAATCTTATTAAAAGTTCCGTGGTTGGAATTAAAAACAAAAGTGGAAATGAAACTTAAACCAAGATTTATGCAACCAATTTTATAAAATGCCTAATAAGTAGTAGGTCATAGAAATATGTGGATGGGAAATTATTAAGTTATTTAAATAATACCGATAAATCTAAGCAATGCCAAAACAACCCCTTCTACTCGTTGCATATTCAATTGGGACTCTGAACGAATTTATTTTGGTACCAAACTTTTGGTAGCATCAATATATTAGGTAGCACTAATAATGGAACACTTGGAACATTTAATAAAAATCAATTCTGGCTTGACAAATTAAACAGTAGAAAAATGGTGGCATTTAATACCTTTTAAATAAAACTAAAAATGTAAATGATTTTTATTTCTAACCTAGACTTTTTTGGTTGTACTATAATGTGCAATAATAATATTGGAGATAGTTACCCATTTTCTTACCCATTTTCTAAAAGTCAAATGGAAGCTAAACAATTTAAACGAACAGAACCATGGTCCATGCTCCTATCCAATCCAACCCTCTGCTCAATTGGATCTAGAAATCTTGCTGCATCCTCAAAACTAAAGTTTTTGCACGGCTAGTGATTATGGACCGTCTAAACACCAAGGACATGATCATCAGAAGGCACTGGAACATTGAGGATGGGCCAGAATGTGTGTTATGCCCCACTCAACACCTGGAGACCCGAGATCATTTGTTCTTCCAATATAACTTCAGTGCTAGGATCTGGACATATCTTCAAATCGACTGGTCATTGAGGACTGATATGGTGCAGGTAGCAACAAAGGCTAGAGAGGATTTTCAGAAACCTTTCTTTAATGAGGTTGTGTTTACTGCCTGGTGGAATATCTGGATGGTCAGGAATGCCAAATGCTTCAAACATGAGAGGAAATCCTTTGCAAAGTGGAAAATGGGCTTCACCCATGACCTCACTTTGCTTAGCTACAGGATAAAATCTAGGTTAAAAGATGAATTACTTAGATGGATTGACTTTCTGCCCCCTTGAGGGCCCATTTTTTTGAAGCTTTGTTGTAAATTCTGTAAATATTGTGTGGCATTAATAATATGTTGGGGGGTGTTCTACCCTTCAGTCTTAAACTTCAAAAAAAATTAAACGAACAGAAAAGAAATGGCAGAAACCAAGAAAAAGGAAAAAAAATCTAAAATTCGCCCAGGGTGAAAACCCCTCAGCCCAGGCCCAGCCGCCCACATCTCCTCTCTTTTCTTCTTTCTTCTCCCTGCTCACCGCTCCCTCCAGAGCGTGTCGAGCATCCGCCGGCCATGGCCGCTGTAGCAGCTCGTTGTCGGGCTGCATCCCGTGATTCCTCACGTGGATAAGAAGGCTCCCTGCCCCTGGAACCCTAGCCCCCTCCATCTCCCCTCGAGATCCCCCCTCATATTCCCCTCGCGCCATCGTCCTCCTCTACCCCGCCACACCCGACCGGGCTCGTCGCCGCGACCTCGTCGATCCCGCGGCCACCGTCCATCGCCGACCACACCACCACGCCCGGGAGCACCAGCGGGGACGCCTCCTTCGTCCCATGCCTCGAATCGCGCTTGGGGACCACCGTGCGCTCGCCACTTCCGCCGTCTTCCACGCCATGGCCGCCAGCCCCGCCGCCCGATTTGGCGCCCCCGGCCTCCCCCGCGCTCTCCGTGCACACCATCCGCCCCCTTGTGAGCTTCCCGTTGACCCCCCCCATTTCCCCCTTCAAACCAGTCGTCGTAGGCCCCTCCCCGTTCGACGCTGTGGTCACCGTCCGCCATGGACGGGAGCTCACGCTCCCGTGGCCCCTGGTCGCGCCCAGTGTGTGCCTTTGGTCGTGCCCCCTTGGCCGACAGGCCCCTGGCAGCACCCTCGTCGCGCGCTGCACCCCCCACCGTGGCCTCCTCGCCGGCACGGGCCTCCCCGTGCCTCGGTTCATCGCCGACGAGCACGTGAGGTGGCTTGAGCCACTGACCCATGGGGCCGGCCTACTTAGCTTAGGGGCTAACCCCCCTGTTAACTACCCCCCTAATTAAAAGTTACCCACATATCCCGGTAGCTGGAGGTGACCATCGGAAAACACGGAGGCTTGTGGACCCTGATATCCATTTGGGCAAGGATGGGGCCTAGGTCCAGCGTAGGGTGGAAGCAAAGGACCATGGGGTGGAAAAATGCCTCCAATCTCGGGCCAAGCAACTCGAGAAGGCATCTGAGTCCTCACTGGGTAGATAGCATCATGCTCAACTGATCCCACGCTCACAAAGGGTGCCAAGAGTGTCAGTGCTCGATACAGACGAACACGGGTGGCGTGGAGCTCGAAACGGAGAGCGCGTGCATCACGATCTCTGTCACTAGCAAACCTAGCAGTCATCTGAAGTGCTGGATCCTCTGCAGAGTGATCTGAGTAGAGTCCGGTGTAATATCCCTCTTCTCCTGGAAGTGCAGCAGGGATATAGCGGAAAGAAGTCTCTCTCAGCAAAGTGTGCTCCTCTCTCAGCAGTGTCATACATGAGTATGCAGCATCCTGCACAGCCATGTTCTCGGTAATGCCAATGCCATGTCCAAAGTGGATAGGCTGAGTGACTCCAACGTGGTGCGGGTAGATCCGAACAATGCAGTGGAACTGGGTCTGGTTGAAGTCGTGGAACTGCTCCTCGACGGTGTACTCAGGGTACTATCGATATCCCACATTGGACATCATCTCGATCAACGTGGCGGGATGCCCACGCACACCGAGGCACTTGGTCAAACGAACAATCTGCCGAGGGGGAAGATCTGCCATCTGAAACAGAAAGGAGTTTGCAAATGCATCAGATTATGAGATAAACCTGGAATGACTCGGACAGCATAACGGCTGTAATTGCAAGAAAAAGACAATTTCTTACAACATGGAAACATCACTTACATACGATGTAATAAAACAGGGAGCAAACCACTCTAACAAACCGATCACAACTTTCCTACGGCTATGAGGAAGCAAACAACGACATGTTCTAATCAGACAGAGGAGAGCCTAGTCCTATCTTCCCGTAGAATAAGATGAGGGTGACTCAGAACTCAGAACGAAGGGGGTAAGGAGAAAAAAGAAGCCTTACGTTATCCCCTTATATACCCAGAGTAACTATATAACTATAGCAAGCTAGACTCGACTTCGGCCAAGGCTAATAGTCCTACAGTCAGTCCTGCTCTGATACCAAGTCTGTCGGGGCCCGGGGTTAGCGTATGCAAGTCCAGTTAAGGCATAGTCATATGGAGAGCCGAGAACCGTACCCACTTGTCTAAGAAGATAAGGCCAAGCACAGAACGTTCTCGGAAAGCATCGTACGTGAGGGGCATCCCATCCAGGCCGGATGATCAACTGAGATGGGTCCTCATCGTCTGCACACAAGTCTAATGATGTCACAACCCCAAGTTAGGTATGTGCTAGGATCAAGTGCTCCTTTGCATCATGCAAAATTTAAAACTACAATTCAAAAATGGGGAAAGGAAAAGCCCTGAGAAATTAATTCAAATGGCCAGATAAAAATCTTTTTCCAAAAATCATTTGAACATTTGGAAAATTCCTATAAATGGTGCTGATCATTTTAAAAATGGTTTGGGAGCAATCCCATGCTCATGGGATTTTCTAATATTCAAACAGTGGCTTTGGAATTAATAAAATAACCCTATTTGAGTTCAGATTCAAATTATTTGAAGTTTAAAAATGTTGAAACTTTATAAGTGGCTAGTCTATTTTATTATGAGGCCATATAAAATTTTTCAGCATTTATAAAAATACCTAGCTATTTTATTTGGCTAGGTCAACCTATTTACAGAAGAAAAAAAAAGAAAAGAGAAAACCAGAGGAAAAGGGAGTTACCTTGCGCCCACAGGCGAAGGCCCACTTACCTTGGCCTGGCCTAGCCCACCCCGAAGCGTTGTCTTCTTCCTCCCCGCGGCTCCAAGCAGCTCGCTGGAGCTGGGAGCGCGGCGACGACGCCACGACGGCGCCCGCGCCTTCTAGGCCTCCCTGGACTCCCTCTCCTCGCCACGACAGGGCCCTGACTCCGCCGCTCCTTTCCCCTCGCTCGCTGCTTCCTCTCTGCCCTTCCCTCGTCGATTTCTTCACCATCCTGAGAGCCTGCCGGAGCGCCGACGAGGAGATCCCGTGGCCACCGTGACCTTCAAGCTCCGCCGCCATGTCCAACGTCCTCCCCTCCTTTGACTTCGTCGCCCTGCACCATTGATTCGAGCCGGGAGCCTTCGAAGACGACGCGGGCCTCGAGTCTTCACCGCCGGCCGCCGGAAAGGACTTCTCCAAATTCGTCGCCGTGGAACCCTCTTCGACCTCGCCGTCCACTCCAGTAGCTCCAGGGTGAGCAGCTTTTCGTTTCCCCCAACTGGTCGCCTCCCCGTTTGGCCCCTAGCTCGATCCGCCATGGGAGCCGAGCGAGCTCGCCGCCATGGTCGACGATTTGCTCGCTACCGTGCTCTGCTGACCAGCCCAGCCTGTCCGTCGCATTCCTGAGGTTCCCAGCAACGCGTTGCACCAGCACACGGACGCGGAGAAGCACTACGGCGACGTCTGCTTCATCGCCATACCACGGCCGCCGCGGGAGTGTCAGAACCCTCTGTTAGGTAATGTGCTAGGATCAAGTAACCTTGCATCATGTCAAATTTTCAAAGGAAATCAACTTCAAAATCCAAATGGGAGAAGGAACACCCCCCAGATGAATTAATTCAAAAAGGCCAGATAAAAATCTTCTCCAAAAATTCATGTTAGATTTTTGAAAAGTCTTATAAATGAGTGTGATCACATATCAAGTGATGTGGGACCCATCCCATACTCATAGATTTTTCAAATAATCAAACAGTGCCTTGGAATTAAAGAAATACCCCTATTTGATTTAAGATTCAAATTATTTGAATTTTAAAAATGTTGAAAGTTTATGAGTGGCTAGTCTATATTATTATGAGGCCACATAAAAGTTTTCAGCATTTAATAAAATGTTTAGCTATTTATTTTAGCTAAACAGAACAAATGTCAGAAAAGGAAAATAGAAAAGAAATCAGAAATCCTTACCTGGCGCCCAGGCGAAGTCAGCCCACTCCAGCCCAGCGGGCCCACAGGGGCAGGGGCGTCTTCTTCCCCCTGCCGCGCCTCCATGTTGCTCGGTGGAATGCCACCGAGCTAGCCGGAGACGACACGTCGCCGTCGAGGAGCTTCCAGGCCTCCCCGTGGCTTCTTCTCGCACCTGGAGACTCCCCGCAACCTCCGCAGTCCATTCCCCCCTCCAGAGCTTCCTCCTCCTCCTCCCGTGCTCGAATCCGTCGCCGCCCGAAGCCTCACCGGAGCGCCGTCGAGCCCCCGTGTGGCCACCGTGCCCTAGAGCTCAAGCCAGCAAGTCCACTGTGCTCCTCGTCCTCGACTTCGACGACTAGCAGCAGGAAACGCATCAATTCGGGCCAGACGAGACGCAAGCTTCACCGAGAACTCGCCGGACCCGCGAGCTCGCCGTCGTCGATTCGTCGTCGTTGAAGCCTCTCCGTCTCCACCGCCTGCGCCATTGCATTCACCACCTCCTGGTGAGCAGAACCCCTAATCTTGCGGCCCCTCAATCCCCCCCTAGACGATTCCGCCATGGACGCAGGAGCTCGTCGCCGCCATGGTCGTCGTCCTCCTCGCTCCCGTGCTCTTCGTGAACCCCCAGTGCGTGCGTTTGGCTCCTGAACATGCCAGCGTTCAAACGCGCCCAGAATCGCCTCAAGTCTTGCACTACAACGTCGACTACGACCTCGCCGGTTCTCTGTTTTCGCCGGAGTCGTCGCCGTCGTCGATTCAGAGCACCCCGTGACCCCCTGTTGCCTCCAGAAGACGCGGACGACCTCCAGGAGCAAGCCGGTGCCCTCCGTTTCCCCTCCCGTGGCCCCTAGGCCATTCCGGCGAGTGCGCCGCCGTGGCCAGGCCACCGGCGTCAAGCCGCCGGTGGGTTAGCCCTTAAGCACTCGGCTAATGACCCCCTGGGTCACTGACCAGTGGGCCCAGTGGCTTAATTAAGCCACGGGATTAACTTAAACCACGGGTTATTTAACCCAGTCACTGACAAGGTGACCCCACATGTTAGTCCCCCCCCTGACGTCAGCACTTGCGCAATAAATCAATTTAAATGAATTTCCAGAGATTATTTGAATTAAAAGAATTCCAGAAATTCCAGAAAATACCCCAAATTTTGGAAATTCATAGAAAATTTATATTAACTCCAAATTGGACAAATAATATATGAAAAATGATCAGGAGAAAATTATCTTTCCAAATATGCAACTTTCAACTCTGTTTGAGTTGAATTTAAAATGTGATCAGTAGCATTTGCTATTTGATTTAAATGGAATTAAATCAAATTCAAATCAAATATTTTTTGCAACTTGAACCATGGCAACATGCTACATTTCAATCACACATCAGAGGCATATCATACACATTTGAAGATGATTCAAAATGATCAAACCATATCACATACAACTTGGTTAATGTTGAATTCAAATGTGGAGTTTGAATTTGCATTTCAAATGCAATATACTCCATTTAAATGGAATTGTCAACACATCAGTACCATGAACATCAACCTTTCAATCTTATTCATGTGATTGTGCATTGTACATTATGTTGATCCTATGATTGTCATGTTGCTGATAGACGTGGAGCCGGAACCCGAGGTCACCCCCTACGTTGAAGACCCCGAACCCGAACCTCGTCAGCAAGGCAAGCAAACCCCCTTTGATCATGTCGATAAAATCCCACTTCCCTCTCATGTCTCACTTATGCATTGTTTAGGATGATCACCATGTTACGATTCTACCGTATAGATGAACCGATTCCTTTGCATGACCTATCATTTTGTCACAGTAGTAAGCAAACCACAATCCTAGCAAATGTAGGAGTTGTTTGATATCATGTGGCCCCTGCAATGTTACTGCTTATTGCATGCTTAGTATGATACCATGTTGTTACTGTGATGCGAGTCGGGATGGGAATGATCACGTTGATGATGGTAGAAAAGTGTTGGTGAATCGACCCTAATACAAGGTGAACGATGAGAGGCTGTGTAGGAGTACACGGTGGGTTGTCTCGTTGAACACCGCCCTAGTACGAGTTCTTGTGTGGTGATCCAAGATGAAGAGTACAACCACACATTGGGCTCACTGACCCCTCTCAACTTACTAACTCATCCCTTTCGATGTCCAGATGTCGCAATAGTTCGGAGTTCTGGTAGGTATGTGGCCTGGTTTCTAAGTGAGAGAACGGCTCACCCGAGACCGGCTTATGCACCACGCACACATCACTTGGGTCCACTTCGGTAAACCGGCCGGGTTCACGATTGTGGTAACCAACCCAAGTAGGCGGCTTTCTCGGACTAGATCGGCTATGAGGTAACAGTTGTGGTGAGCATCCTCGCCGACACCTCTTGAACGGTGTCGAGTACAAAGGCGGTAAATGATGATCATGTGTGTGTAGCGGTACACCCTTGCAAGGTTAACAAAACTATTCGAATAGCCGCGTCCGCGGTTTTGGACTGCTTGGAAAGCTTAGCTTGATTATTAGATAACTTGAACCGGATACTTCTAAAACACACCAAGATAAGTGTGAGTGCTATGGCATGCTTCCTCGTGGGGAAGTCGAGGAAGACACCATAGTGGTGTATTGGTTGGAGAAAGTAGTGGACTCGTGTACGCTTCTTACCTCAAAGTCTGGTACTCGTAGTTCAGGATTAGCCAAGTCAAAGCTGGCACTTCTGCAAGTGAACCCCACCTCCCTTTACCTTGATACATGTGCATGAGTAGTATAGCTCCTATGTAAGTCTTGCTGAGTACGACTTTGTACTCACGTTTGCTTAATCTATGTTTTAGATGATGCCACTGACCCCGAAGGTGGCTTCTTCATCGAGCTGGACGACTGAAGACCAACTAGTCTAGTCCCAGTCAGACGACTGGTTCCCTCGTGGAGGGCTTTGTGTTTAAATAAGGCTTCTTAAGCCATTTGTTAAACTTGTCTGTACTCAGACATAATTTGCTTCCGCCTGTGTTGTAATGTTGGATCACATGTATGCGATCTCTGTTTGTACTCTATAAGAGTTATAAATAAAATTGTACACTTTGTAGAGAATTGCAATGGTACCTACTGTTCATACAAGGCATGTGTGTTGCGTGTATGTTTATAACATGCATGTCTTTGTATGGGTTTTCGAGACCTTACTCCACCGAGCCCCTTGACGCCGATGACTGGCTTCGCAGCATCGAAAGGAAGCTCCAAGCAGGCCGTGTTGCAGCTGGTGACAAGGTCAGCTATGCCACCTATCACCTCGAAGGTGCAGCTACTTCTTGGTGGGAGAACTTTCTGAATATGCGTCCCGTTGGACCACCTGCATCTTGGGAGGAATTCTACACTTCTTTCCGCGAGCACCACATTCCCACGGGTCTTATGGACCGCAAGCGTGAGGAGTTCTGCAACCTCAACCAAGGCAGAAGGACTGTTGATGAGTTTAGTCGTGAGTTCAACCGACTGGCTCGTTATGCTACCGAAGAAGTCTCCACCGACTCCAAGAAACAAGAGAGGTTCCGTCGTGGCCTCAACACTGGACTTCGTCGTGAGCTCAATCTTCATGACTTTGCCACATTCCAGGTCCTTGTCAACAAGGCCATCAAGGCAGAGGACATGAACACCCCCAACGACTTTCGCAAACACCCCAGAGATGATGGTTCATCCAGTTCTGGCTCCCAGAAGCGCAAGATCTGGATCCCAAACAGCATGTTCCGCCAGAACAACCCCCCGAGGCCATCCTATGTGGCGCCTCGTCCACCAACCCAGTTCCACCCAGCTCCACCAAACAACCCAGCTCCACGAACTGTTTTCGGAGCCTGTTACAAGTGTGGTCAGGCAGGCCACTATTCTCGTGAGTGTCCCCAGAACCAGCTCCAACATCAGAATGCTCCACCCCGTGCCGGAGGCAACAACAACAGCAGCAATGGTCGTGGAAAGCCACCCCAGAAGGTCTACACCGCCAAACCCGCTCCTCCCGCCACTCGTGGACGTGTGAACCAGATCAACGCCGAAGAGACTGACGACACCACTGACGTCATTCTTGGTACGCTCCCAGTCAATTTTGTTCCTACTTCCGTTATTTTCGACCCAGGAGCATCTCATTCATTCATGTCGGAAAGTTATGCACTTCGTCATGAGTTACCCTTTGTTGAATTATCCACCCCAATGATTATTCAAACTCCAGGGTCAAGATGGCAAACTAATAGAGTAAGCCATGGTAATCAAATTGCAATTGAGGGTTTAGTATTCCTTGCTTCACTCATAGCCCTCAAGTCTTCAGATATTGATGTCATCCTTGGCATGGATTGGCTATCAAGACAGAATGCCTACCTGGATTGCAAAGGCAAATCCGTGAAACTCACCCACCCTTCAGGAAAAACAGTCAACTACACCTCACCCAGAACAAGAACCCAAGTGCATTCCTTGAATGTACTTCCCCTTCCCGAACTTGAAGATATTCCGGTGGTTCGTGACTTCCCGGATGTCTTTCCTGAAGAGCTGCCGGGCATGCCACCCGACAGATGTGTAGAGTTTATAGTGGATCTTGCCCCAGGAACCGCACCAATTTCTAGACGCCCATACAAAATGGCCCCACGTGAGTTAGCTGAGCTTAAAACCCAACTGGAAGCTTTGTTGGAGAAAGGCTTCATCCGCCCTAGCTCATCGCCATGGGGTTGCCCCGTTCTGTTCGTAACGAAGAAAGATGGAACAGAAAGGATGTGAGTAGACTATCGCCCGCTAAATTTAGCGACGATAAAGAACAAGTACCCATTGCCCAGGATCAATGATCTTTATGATCAACTTGCAGGATCCTCTGTCTTCTCCAAGATGGATTTGAGATTAGGTTATCATCAAATCAAAATCCGAAACGAGGACATTCCCAAAACGGCTTTTACTACTCGTTATGGTCTTTACGAGTATACCGTCATGTCCTTTGGTTTAACCAATGCCCCCGCCAGTTTCTCACGCATGATGAACTCGATCTTCATGGAGTATTTGGACCAGTTCGTCGTGGTTTACCTCGATGACATCCTTATATACTCGAAGAACGAAGAAGAACATGCCGAACACTTAAGGCTGGTATTGATGAAACTTAGAGAGCATCGCCTGTATGCTAAATTCTCCAAATGTGAATTTTGGCTACCAGAAGTGACCTACTTAGGCCACGTGATTTCTGCAAAAGGCATTGATGTGAATCCCGAGAGAGTTTAGGCCGTCCTTGACTGGACTCCACCTGAATCGGTTAATCAAGTTAGGAGTTTTCTTGGCCTAGCCAGCTATTGTCGTCGCTTCGTCGAGAACTTTTCTAAAGTTGCAAAGCCTCTAACTGAAGTCCTCAAGAAAGATAAGAAATTCCTATGGACTCCCAAGTGCGAGGAAAGCTTTCAAGATATAAAAAGAAGATTGACTTCTGCACCTGTACTTGCACCTCCAGACACCAAAAATGATTTCGAGATCTATTGTGACGCATCACGGCAAGGGTTAGGATGCATACTTCTGCAAGATCGACATGTGGTAGCTTATGCTTCACGCCAGTTGCGGCCACATGAAGAGAACTATCCTACCCATGACCTTGAACTCGCTGCCGTAGTTCATGCCCTAACAACTTGGCGACATTACCTCCTTGGTAACCGTTGCGAGATTTATTCCGACCACCAAAGCCTCAAATAAATTTTCACCCAGCCAGATCTTAATCTCAGGCAAAGACGCTGGATTGAGTTGATAAAAGATTACGACGTAGTAATTTCTTACACCCCAGGCAAAGCCAATGTCATGGCTGATGCACTAAGTCGTAAGTCGTATTGTAACAACCTCATGTTACAACGGTATCAACCACTTATTCATGAGGACTTTCGCAAGCTCAATCTTGAGATTGTTCCTCATGGCTATCTTTCTACCTTGGTGGCGAAACCAACTCTTGAGGATCAAATCATAGTTGCCCAAAGGCGTGCATGAGGTGTTCGCCGGATCAAGGAGAACATTGCTAGTGGAGTTGCTAAATGTTTCTCCACAGATAGCAAGGGAACGGTATTCTTTGAAAATCGTTTGGTAGTACCTAAAAATAAGGAACTAAGGCAACTCATCCTCAAAGAAGCCCATGACACGCCCCTCTCAATTCATCCCGGTAGCACAAAAATGTACCGAGATCTACGCCAGAGATTTTGGTGGACTAGGATGAAGAGAGACATTTCTCAATTTGTTGCCGAATGTGATGTTTGTCGTCGCATTAAGGTAGAACATCAAAGACCTGCTGGTACACTACAACCTTTGTATATTCCCGAGTGGAAATGGGACAAAGTCGGTATGGACTTCATCACCGGCTTTCCAAAAACCCAGAAAGGAAACAATGCCATCTTCGTTGTCATAGATAGGCTTTCCAAAGTTGCTCACTTCCTTCCCGTTCGCGAGTCTATAACTGCTAGCCAGTTAGCGGACTTGTACATCTCTAGAATTGTATCCCTTCATGGTGTTCCTTTGGAAATCAATTCTGATCGTGGTAGCCTTTTTACCTCCAGATTTTGGGGAAGCTTTCAGAATGCTATGGGAACTCATCTCTCCTTTAGTACAACTTTCCATCCTCAGTCTAGCGGTCAAGTCGAAAGGGTTAACCAAATTCTTGAAGACATGCTCAGAGCTTGTGTTATCTCATTCAGAAAGAATTGGGAGAAGTCTCTTCCATTTGCCGAATTTGCTTATAACAATAGTTTTCAATCTAGTCTGAACATGGCTCCTTTTGAACTCCTATATGGACGACGATGTCGAACACCACTAAACTGGTCAGAAACCGGTGAAAGACAATTATTTGGACCGGACATGATCAAGGAAGAAGAAGAGCAAGTTCGCATTGTTCGTGATCAATTGAAAGCAGCCCAGTCTCGTCAGAAAAGCTACTATGATCGTCATCATAGGCAAGAGAGCTACAATCTGGATGAGAAGGCTTACCTTCGGGTTACTCCTCTGAAGGGAACCCAACGTTTCGGTATCAAAGGTAAGTTGGCCCCACGTTACATCGGACCTTTCCGCATTATTGCTAAACGTGGAGAAGTTGCCTACCAACTTGAACTACCTCCGCACCTCTCCCGAGTACATGATGTATTCCATGTGTCCCAACTCAGGCGTTGCTTCAAGGACCCCATCCGCGAAGTCGACCATGAAACGCTTGATCTTCAAGATGACCTTTCTTATCGAGAATACCCCGTTCGTATTCTTGATTCCGTAGAGCGTGTCACTCGTCGTCGGAAGATTAGGTTTCTGAAAGTGCAATTGTCACACCACTCTGAAAGAGAAGCTACGTGGGAAAGAGAAGACCGTCTCAGTGCCGAGTACCCCACCTTCCTCCCGCAGACTTCTGAATCTCGGGACGAGATTCTGTTGAGTGGGGGCGAGTTGTCAGAACCCTCTGTTAGGTAATGTGCTAGGATCAAGTAACCTTGCATCATGTCAAATTTTCAAAGGAAATCAACTTCAAAATCCAAATGGGAGAAGGAACACCCCCCAGATGAATTAATTCAAAAAGGCCAGATAAAAATCTTCTCCAAAAATTCATGTTAGATTTTTTAAAAGTCTTATAAATGAGTGTGATCACATATCAAGTGATGTGGGACCCATCCCATACTCATAGATTTTTCAAATAATCAAACAGTGCCTTGGAATTAAAGAAATACCCCTATTTGATTTAAGATTCAAATTATTTGAATTTTAAAAATGTTGAAAGTTTATGAGTGGCTGGTCTATATTATTATGAGGCCACATAAAAGTTTTCAGCATTTAATAAAATGTTTAGCTATTTATTTTAGCTAAACAGAACAAATGTCAGAAAAGGAAAATAGAAAAGAAATCAGAAATCCTTACCTGGCGCCCAGGCGAAGTCAGCCCACCCCAGCCCAGCCGGCCCACAGGGGCAGGGGCGTCTTCTTCCCCCTCCCGCGCCTCCAAGTTGCTCGGTGGAATGCCACCGAGCTAGCCGGAGACGACACGTCGCCGTCGAGGAGCTTCCAGGCCTCCCCGTGGCTTCTTCTCGCACCTGGAGACTCCCCGCAGCCTCCGCAGTCCATTCCCCCCCTCCAGAGCTTCCTCCTCCTCCTCCCGTGCTCGAATCCGTCGCCGCCCGAAGCCTCACCGGAGCGCCGTCGAGCCCCCGCGTGGCCACCGTGCCCTAGAGCTCAAGCCAGCAAGTCCACCGTGCTCCTCGTCCTCGACTTCGACGACTAGCAGCAGGAAACGCATCAATTCGGGCCAGACGAGACGCAAGCTTCACCGAGAACTCGCCGGACCCGCGAGCTCGCCGTCGTCGATTCGTCGTCGTTGAAGCCTCTCCGTCTCCACCGCCTGCGCCATTGCGTTCACCACCTCCTGGTGAGCAGAACCCCTAATCTTGCGGCCCCTCAATCCCCCCCTAGACGATTCCGCCATGGACGCAGGAGCTCGTCGCCGCCATGGTCGTCGTCCTCCTCGCTCCCGTGCTCTTCGTGAACCCCCAGTGCGTGCGTTTGGCTCCTGAACATGCCAGCATTCGAACGCGCCCAGAATCGCCTCAAGTCTTGCACGACAACGTCGAATACGACCTCGCCGGTTCTCTGTTTCCGCCGAAGTCGTCGCCGTCGTCGATTCCGAGCACCCCGTGACCCCCTGTTGCCTCCAGAAGACGCGGACGACCTCCAGGAGCAAGCCGGTGCCCTCCGTTTCCCCTCCCGTGGCCCCTAGGCCATTCCGGCGAGTGCGCCGCCGTGGCCAGGCCACCGGCGTCAAGCCGCCGGTGGGTTAGCCCTTAAGCACTCGGCTAATGACCCCCTGGGTCACTGACCAGGGGGCCCAGTGGCTTAATTAAGCCACTGGATTAACTTAAACCACGGGTTATTTAACCCAGTCACTGACAAGGTGACCCCACATGTCAGTCCCCCCCCCCCCCGACGTCAGCACTTGCGCAATAAATCAATTTAAATGAATTTCCAGAGATTATTTGAATTAAAAGAATTCCAGAAATTCCAGAAAATACCCCAAACTTTGGAAATTCATAGAAATTTCATATTAACTCCAAATTGGACAAATAATATATGAAAAATGATCAGGAGAAAATTATCTTTCCAAATATGCAACTTTCAACTCTGTTTGAGTTGAATTTAAAATGTGATCAGTAGCATTTGCTATTTGATTTAAATGGAATTAAATCAAATTCAAATCAAATATTTTTGCAACTTGAACCATGGCAACATGCTACATTTCAATCACACATCAGAGGCATATCATACACATTTGAAGATGATTCAAAATGATCAAACCATATCACATACAACTTGGTTAATGTTGAATTCAAATGTGGAGTTTGAATTTGCATTTCAAATGCAATATACTCCATTTAAATGGAATTGTCAACACATCAGTACCATGAACATCAACCTTTCAATCTTATTCATGTGATTGTGCATTGTACATTATGTTGATCCTATGATTGTCATGTTGCTGATAGACGTGGAGCCGGAACCCGAGGTCACCCCCTACGTTGAAGACCCCGAACCCGAACCTCATCAGCAAGGCAAGCAAACCCCCTTTGATCATGTCGATAAAATCCCACTTCCCTCTCATGTCTCGCTTATGCATTGTTTAGGATGATCACCATGTTACGATTCTACCGCATAGATGAACCCATTCCTTTGCATGACCTATCATTTTGTCACAGTAGTAAGCAAACCACAATCCTAGAAAATGTAGGAGTTGTTTGATATCATGTGGCCCCTGCAATGTTACTGCTTATTGCATGCTTAGTATGATACCATGTTGTTACTGTGATGCGAGTCGGGATGGGAATGATCACGTTGATGATGGTAGAAAAGTGTTGGTGAATCGACCCTAATACAAGGTGAACGATGAGAGGCTGTGTAGGAGTACACGGTGGGTTGTCTCGTTGAACACCGCCCTAGTACGAGTTCTTGTGTGGTGATCCAAGATGAAGAGTACAACCACACATTGGGCTCACTGACCCCTCTCAACTTACTAACTCATCCCTTTCGATGTCCAGATGTCGCAATAGTTCGGAGTTCTGGTAGGTCTGTGGCCTGGTTTCTAAGTGAGAGAACGGCTCACCCGAGACCGGCTTATGCACCACGCACACATCACTTGGGTCCACTTCGGTAAACCGGCCGGGTTCACGATTGTGGTAACCAACCCAAGTAGGCGGCTTTCTCGGACTAGATCGGCTATGAGGTAACAGTTGTGGTGAGCATCCTCGCCGACACCTCTTGAACGGTGTCGAGTACAAAGGCGGTAAATGATGATCATGTGTGTGTAGCGGTACACCCTTGCAAGGTTAACAAAACTATTCGAATAGCCGCGTCCGCGGTTTTGGACTGCTTGGAAAGCTTAGCTTGATTATTAGATAACTTGAACCGGATACTTCTAAAACACACCAAGATAAGTGTGAGTGCTATGGCATGCTTCCTCGTGGGGAAGTCGAGGAAGACACCATAGTGGTGTATTGGTTGGAGAAAGTAGTGGACTCGTGTACGCTTCTTACCTCAAAGTCTGGTACTTGTAGTTCAGGATTAGCCAAGTCAAAGCTGGCACTTCTGCAAGTGAACCCCACCTCCCTTTACCTTGATACATGTGCATGAGTAGTATAGCTCCTATGTAAGTCTTGCTGAGTACGACTTTGTACTCACGTTTGCTTAATCTATGTTTTAGATGATGCCACTGACCCCGAAGGTGGCTTCTTCATCGAGCTGGACGACTGAAGACCAACTAGTCTAGTCCCAGTCAGACGACTGGTTCCCTCGTGGAGGGCTTTGTGTTTAAATAAGGCTTCTTAAGCCATTTGTTAAACTTGTCTGTACTCAGACATAATTTGCTTCCGCCTGTGTTGTAATGTTGGATCACATGTATGCGATCTCTGTTTGTACTCTATAAGAGTTATAAATAAAATTGTACACTTTGTAGAGAATTGCAATGGTACCTACTGTTCATACAAGGCATGTGTGTTGCGTGTATGTTTATAACATGCATGTCTTAGTATGGGTTTTCGAGACCTTAGTTGTGATCTGGCTGGCGGTCTTTTATACACCAAGTGGCCCTTAGATGTGCGCAGCTTGGGGCATCGCGATGCGATTGTTCGAGACTCTGTCTCGTGCACACTTTGATGTATGATCGAGCCCGCCCTAGACCCTGACTAAGTGATCGGGCTGGAGTAAGTCTATGTAAGGGTTATAATACAATCGATAATATGGTTGAGGTGACTTGTCTATGAGTATGGGAGTTCACCACCCATATCATTTAGACTTGTGTGCGGACGATGAGGACCCATTTCAGTTGATCATCCGGCCTGGATGGGACGCCCCTCACGTTCGATGCTTTCCGAGAACGTTCTGTGCTTGGCCTTGTCTGCTTAGACAAGTGGGTACGGTTCTCGGCTCTCCATATGATTGTGTTGTAGCGAGGCTTGCATACGCTTACCCCGGGTCCCGACAAATGATATGGGTGGTGAACTCCCATATTCAAAGACAAGTCGCCTCAACCATACTATCGACTATCTCATAACTCTTACATAGACTTACTCCAGCCCGATCACTTAGTCGGGGTCTAGGGCGGTCTCGATCATACCACAAAGTGTGCATGAGACAGAGTCTCGAACAATCGCATCGCGATGCCCCAAGCTGCGCACATCTAAGGGCCACTTGGTGTATGAAAGACCGCCAGCCAGAACACAACTAAGGTCTCGAAAACCCATACAAAGACATGCATGTTATAAACATACACGCAGCACACATGCCTTGTATGAACAGCAGGTATCATTGCAATTCTCTACAAAGTGTACAATTTTATTGATAACTCTAATAGAGTGCAAACAGAGATCACAAACATGTGATCCAACATTACAACACACACGGAAGCAAATTATGTCTGTGTACAGACAAGTTTAACAAATGGCTTAAGAAGCCTTATTTAAACACAAGCCCTCCACGAGGGGACCAGTCGTCTGACTGGGACTAGACTAGTTGGTCTTCAGTCGTCCAGCTCGATGAAGAAGCCACCTTCGGGGTCAGTGGCATCATCTAAAACATAGATTAAGCAAACGTGAGTACAAAGTCGTACTCAGCAAGACTTACATAGGAGCTATACTACTCATGCACATGTATCAAGGTAAAGGGAGGTGGGGTTCACTTGCAGAAATGCCAGCTTTCACTTGGCTAATCCTGAACTACGAGTACCAGACTTTGAGGTAAGAAGCGTACACGAGTCCACTACTTTCTCCAACCAATTACACCACTATGGTGCCTTCCTCGACTTCCCCACGAGAAAGCACGCCATAGCACTCACACTTATCTTGGTGTGTTTTAGAAGTATCCCGTTCAAGTTGTCTAATAATCAAGCTAAGCTTTCCAAGCAGTCCTTAACCGCGGACGCGGCTATTCGAATAGTTTTGTTAACCTTGCAAGGGTGTACCGCTACACACACATGATCATCATTTACCGCCTTTGTACTCGACACCGTTCAAGAAGTGTCGGCGATGATGCTCACCACAACTGTTACCTCATAGCCGATCTAGTCCGAGAAAGCCGCCTACTTGGGTAGGCTACCACTATCGTGAACCCGGCTGGTTTACCGAAGTGGACCCAAGTGATGTGTGCGTGGTGCATAAGCCGGTCTCGGATGAGCCGTTCTCTCACTTAGCATCCAGGCCACCAGCCTACCAGAACTCCGAACTATTGCGACATCTGGACATCGAAAGGGATGAGTTAGTAAGTTGAGAGGGGTCAGTGAGCCCAATGTGTGGTTGTACTCTTCATCTTGGATCACCACACAAGAACTCGTACTAGGGCGGTGTTCAACGAGACAACCCACCGTGTACTCCTACACAGCCTCTCATCGTTCACCTTGTATTAGGGTCGATTCACCAACACTTTTCTACCATCATCAACATGATCACTACCATCCCGACTCACATCATGGTAACAACATGGTATCATACTAAGCATGCAATAAGCAGTAACATTGCAGGGGCCACATGATATCAAACAACTCCTACATTTGCTAGGATTGTGGTTTGCTTACTACTGTGACAAAATGATAGGTCATGCAAAGGAATGGGTTCATCTATGCGGTAGAAACGAATCATGGTGATCATCCTAAACAATGCATAAGCGAGACATGAGAGGGAAGTGAGATTTTATCGACATGATCAATGAGGGTTTGCTTGCCTTGCTGACGAGGTTCGGGTTTTGGGTCTTCAACGAAGGGGGCAGCCTCCTGCTCCGGTTCCACCTCTACTCGACAAACAACAAGCAAAGTAGCAAAGTAAATACGATGCACAAACACATGATGGAAGTTTGAATCTTGATGTATATGCTTTGATGTGTAAGGCAATTCCATTTAAATGGAGTATATTGCAAATTGAATTGCAAATTCAAACTCCACATTTGAATTCAAATTAACCAAGTTGCATGTGACATTGTTTGATCATTTTGAATCATCTTCAAATGTATAAGATATGCCTCTGATGTGTGGTTGAATTATAACATAAATCCATGGTCCAAGTTGCAAGATCATTTCATTTGAATTTGAATTAAATTCAAATAAACCAAATGACATATGCTACTGGTCCCAATTTAAATTCAACTCAAACATAGTTGAAAGTTGCATATTTGGAAAGATAATTTTCTCCTGATCATTTTTCATACATTATTTGTCCAATTTGGAGTTAATATGAATTTTCTATGAATTTCCAAAGTTTGGGGTATTTTCTGGAATTTCTGGAATTCTTTTAATTCAAATAATCTCTGGAAATTCATTTAAATTGATTTACTGCGTCAGTGCTGACGTCAAGGGGAGCTTGACAAGGGGGTCCCACCTGTCAGTGGTTGGATGAGTTAATCCGTTGGGTTAATTAATCCAGTGGCTTAATTAAGCCACTGGGCCCACTGGTCAGTGACCCAGGGGGTCATTAGCCAGGTGATTAAGGGCTAACCCACCGGCGGTTAACCGCCGGCGACCAAAGCCGCGGCGGCGCTGCACGGGATCACGATTCCGGCCATCATTTGGAGCGCGAAGACCACCAGCTTGAAGCCCTCTCCTGCGCGCGTCGAACGGGACCGAATCCAAGAGCTGGGGTGCACGGTACGCTCGCCGGCGTCAAGTTTTGCGGCGACCTAGCTACGGCCGTGATCGAGATTTTGTTCCGGGGCACGACTTGAGGCGGGGCTAGGCTGGTTCGACAAGGAGGAGCACGGGGAACACGTTGGACAACAAGGCGGGTTCGATTTCTTAGCGGGTGGACGTCGCCATGGATCCCGGCGGCGAGGTGCTTCGGCTCTCATGGCAACCAAGGCTAGAGGAAGCAATCGAAGGGGGAAGTTTAGGGGTTTTGAAGCCGAGCTCACCAGAACTCAGTAGAGGTGGTGGCGAGGGCTGGGGTGGCTCAACGGCGGCGGAATTGACGAAGTCCTTCACTGCGGCCGGCGAGAACTCGAGGAAGAATCTGGCGTCTACGCGGGCTCCGGGCTCGATTCCTTGCACTGCTCGACGAAGACGACGACGAGGAAGAACTTGGACACGGTCTTGGGGCTTCTCGGCGTCAATGGCCACGCGGGGGCTCAACGGTGCTCCGGCGTGCTTCTCGGGCGGCGATGAATCGGGCGAGAGAGGAAGGGGAGGTGTTCCTGGAGGGAGGGGAAAGAAGCGGGGCGGCTCTGGGAGTCTCCAGGCGCGACTACGTGGACGGGGAGGAAGCAGGAGGTGGCCAGCGTCGTCGGCATGCTCGCCACGGCGGCAGCAGCCTGCCTGGCGCGAGGAAGAAGACGGCCTTGCCCCTGGGCTGGGCTGCCTCGGTGAGTTGGGCCCGTTTGAGGTAAGCCTTTTTTTTCCTTTTCTTTTTTCTGTTTTTCTTTCTGTCATTTGTTTTGCTGAGCTAAAATAAATAGCTAGGCATTTTATTAAATGTTGAAAAATTTTATGTGGCTTCATAATAATATAGAATAGCCACTCATAAAGTTTCAACATTTTAAAATTCAAATGATTTGAATTTTAAATCAAATAGGGGTATTTCTTTAATTCCAAGGCACTGTTTGAATATTTGAAAAATCTATGAGCATGGGGTGGGTCCCACATCACTTGATATGTGATCACACTCATTTATAAGACTTTTCAAAAATCTAACATGAATTTTTGGAGAAGATTTTTATCTGGCCTGTTGAATTAATTCATCTGGGGGGGTTTCTTCTCCCATTTGGATTTTGAAGTTGAATTTCCTTTGAAATTTTGACATGATGCAAGGTTACTTTGATCCTAGCACATTACCTAACAGAGGGTTCTGACAACTCGCCCCCACTCAACAGAATCTCGTCCCGAGATTCAGAAGATTGCGGGAGGAAGGTGGGGTACTCAGCATTGAGACGGTCTTCTCTTTCCCACGTAGCTTCTCTTTCGGAGTGGTGTGACCATTGCACTTTCAGAAACCTAATCTTCTGACGACGAGTGACACGCTCTGCGGAATCAAGAATACGAACGGGGTATTCTCGATAGGAAAGGTCATCTTGGAGATCAAGCGTTTCATGGTCGACTTCGCGGATGGGGTCCTTGAAGCAACGCCTGAGTTGGGACACATGGAATACATCATGTACTCGGGAGAGGTGCGGGGGTAGTTCAAGTTGGTAGGCAACTTCTCCACATTTAGCAATAATGCGGAAAGGTCCGATGTAACTTGGGGCCAACTTGCCTTTGATACCGAAACGTTGGGTTCCCTTCAGAGGAGTAACCCGAAGGTCAGCCTTCTCATCCAGATTGTAGCTCTCTTGCCTATGATGAAGATCATAGTAGCTTTTCTGACGAGACTGGGCTGCTTTCAATTGATCACGAACAATGCGAACTTGCTCTTCTGCTTCCTTGATCATATCCGGTCCAAAGAATTGTCTTTCACCGGTTTCTGACCAGTTTAGTGGTGTTCGACATTGTCGTCCATAAAGGAGTTCAAAAGGAGCCATGTTCAGACTAGATTGAAAACTATTGTTATAAGCAAATTCGGCAAATGGAAGAGACTTCTCCCAATTCTTTCTGAATGATATAACACAAGCTCTGAGCATGTCTTCAAGAATTTGGTTAACCCTTTCGACTTGACCGCTAGACTGAGGATGGAAAGTTGTACTAAAGGAGAGATGAGTTCCCATAGCATTCTGAAAGCTTCCCCAAAATCTAGAGGTGAAAAGGCTACCGCGATCAGAATTGATTTCCAAAGGAACACCATGAAGGGATACAATTCTAGAGATGTACAAGTCTGCTAACTGGCTAGCAGTTATAGACTCGCGAACCGGAAGGAAGTGAGCAACTTTGGAAAGCCTATCTCTGACAACGAAGATGGCATTGTTTCCTTTCTGGGTTTTTGGAAAGCCGGTGATGAAGTCCATACCGACTTTGTCCCATTTCCACTCGGGAATAGACAAAGGTTGAAGTGTACCAGCAGGTCTTTGATGTTCTGCCTTAATGCGACGACAAACATCACATTCGGCAACAAATTGAGCAATGTCTCTCTTCATCCTAGTCCACCAAAATCTCTGGCGTAGATCTCGGTACATTTTTGTGCTACCGGGATGAATCGAGAGGGGTGTGTCATGGGCTTCCTTGAGGATGAGTTGCCTTAGTTCCCTATTCTTAGGTACTACCAAACGATTTCCAAAGAATACCGTTCCCTTGCTATCTGTGGAGAAACATTTAGCAACTCCGCTAGCAATATTCTCCTTGATCCGGCGAACACCTCGTGCACGCCTTTGGGCAACTATGATTTGATCCTCAAGATTTGGTTTCGCCACCAAGGTAGAAAGATAGCCATGAGTAACAATCTCAAGATTGAGCTTGCGAAAGTCCTCATGAAGAAGTGGTTGATACTGTTGTAACATGAGGTTGTTACAATACGACTTACGACTTAGTGCATCAGCCATGACATTGGCTTTGCCTGGGGTGTAAGAAATTACTACGTCGTAATCTTTTATCAACTCAATCCAGCGTCTTTGCCTGAGATTAAGATCTGGCTGGGTGAAAATATATTTGAGGCTTTGGTGGTCGGAATAAATCTCGCAACGGTTACCAAGGAGGTAATGTCGCCAAGTTGTTAGGGCATGAACTACGGTAGCGAGTTCAAGGTCATGGGTAGGATAGTTCTCTTCATGTGGCCGCAATTGGCGTGAAGCATAAGCTACCACATGTCGATCTTGCAGAAGTATGCATCCTAACCCTTGCCGTGATGCGTCACAATAGATCTCGAAATCATTTTTGGTGTCTGGAGGTGCAAGTACGGGTGCAGAAGTCAATCTTCTTTTTAGCTCTTGAAAGCTTTCCTCGCACTTGGGAGTCCATAGGAATTTCTTATCTTTCTTGAGGAGTTCAGTTAGAGGCTTTGCAACTTTAGAAAAGTTCTCGACGAAGCGGCGGCAATAGCTGGCTAGGCCAAGAAAACTCCTAACTTGCTTAACCGATTCAGGTGGAGTCCAGTCAAGGACGGCCTGAACTCTCTCGGGATTCACAGCAATGCCTTTTGCAGAAATCACGTGGCCTAAGTAGGTCACTTCTGGTAGCCAAAATTCACACTTGGAGAATTTAGCATACAGGCGATGCTCTCTAAGTTTCATCAATACCAGCCTTAAGTGTTCGGCATGTTCTTCTTCGTTCTTCGAGTATATAAGGATGTCATCGAGGTAAACCACGACGAACTGGTCCAAATACTCCATGAAGATCGAGTTCATCATGCGTGAGAAAGTGGCGGGGGCATTGGTTAAACCAAAGGACATGACGGTGTACTCGTAAAGACCATAACGAGTAGTAAAAGCCGTTTTGGGAATGTCCTCGTTTCGGATCTTGATTTGATGATAACCTAATCTCAAATCCATCTTGGAGAAGACAGAGGATCCTGCAAGTTGATCATAAAGATCATTGATCCTGGGCAGTGGGTACTTGTTCTTGATCGTCGCTAAATTTAGTGGGCGATAGTCTACGCACATCCTTTCTGTTCCATCTTTCTTTGTTACGAACAGAACGGGGCAACCCCATGGCGATGAGCTAGGGCGGATGAAGCCTTTCTCCAACAAAGCTTCAAGTTGGGTTTTAAGCTCAGCTAACTCACGTGGGGCCATTTTCTATGGGCGTCTAGAAATTGGTGCGGTTCCTGGGGCAAGATCTACAATGAACTCTACACATCTATCGGGTGGCATGCCCGGTAGCTCTTCAGGAAAGACATCCGGGAAGTCACGAACCACCGGAATATCTTCAAGTTCGGGAAGGGGAAGTACATTCAAGGAATGCACTTGGGTCCTTGTTCTGGGTGAGGTATAGTTGACTGTTTTGCCTGAAGGGTGGGTGAGTTTCACGGATTTGCCTTTGCAATCCAAGTAGGCATTCTGTCTTGATAGCCAATCCATGCCAAGGATGACATCAATTTATGAAGACTTGAGGGCTATGAGTGAAGAAAGGAATACTAGACCCTCAAATGCAATTTGATTACCATGGCTTACTCTATTAGTTTGCCATCTTGACCCTGGAGTTTGAATAATCATTGGGGTGGACAATTCCACAAAGGGTAACTCATGACGAAGTGCATAACTTTCCGACATGAATGAATGAGATGCTCCTGGGTCGAAAAGAACGGAAGTAGGAACATAATTGACTGGGAGCGTACCAAGAATGACGGCAGTGGTGTCGTCAGTCTCTTCGGCGGTGATCTAGTTCACACGTCCACGAGTGGCGGGAGGAGCGGGTTTGGCGGTGTAGACCTTCTGGGGTGGCTTGCCACGACCATTGCTGTTGTTGCCTCCGGCACGGGGTGGAGCATTCTGATGCTGGATCTGGTTCTGGGGACACTCGCGAGAGTAGTGGCCTGCTTGACCACACTTGTAACAGGCTCCGAAAACAGTTCGTGGAGCTGGGTTGTTTGGTGGAGCTGGGTGGAACTGGGTTGGTGGACGAGGCGCCACATAGGATGGCCTCGGTGGGTTGTTCTGGCGGAACATACTGTTTGGGATCCAGATCTTGCGCTTCTGAGAGCCGGAACTGGATGAACCATCATCTCTGGGGTGTTTGCGGAAGTCGTTGGGAGTGTTCATGTCCTCTGCTTTGATGGCCTTGTTGACAAGGACCTGGAATGTGGCAAAGTCATGAAGATTGAGCTCACGATGAAGTCCAGTGTTGAGGCCACGACGGAACCTCTCTTGTTTCTTGGAGTCGGTGGAGACTTCTTCGGTAGCATAACGAGCAAGTCGGTTGAACTCACGACTGAACTCGTCAACGGTCCTTCTGCCTTGGGTGAGGTTACAGTACTCCTCACGCTTGCGGTCCATAAGACCCTTGCGAATGTGGTGCTCACGGAAGGACGTGCAGAACTCCTCCCAAGATGCAGGCGGTGCATCGGGACGCATATTCAGAAAGTTCTCCCACCAAGAGCTAGCTGCACCTTCGAGGTGATAGGTGGCATAGCTGACCTTGTCACCAGTTGCAACACGGCCTGCTTGGAGCTTCCTCTCGATGCTGCGAAGCCAGTCATCGGCGTCAAGGGGCTCGGTGGAGTAACTGAAAACCGGGGGATGAAGCCGGATGAAGTCGTTCAGGGACACCAGCTCATTGCGCTGTTGAGTGGTGTTGCGAGCAATGACTTCCAACAGATGGTGAGAGTCTCGGCGGTTCCTCTCGACCTCCATCAGAACCTGAGCCATCGTGGGTGGGGGTGGAAGGTTGCCTTCCTCCTGGTCGTTCCCACGACCTTGGTTACGACCAACCTGGCCACGGGTTCCTTGAGACATCCTGAAGGTGAAAAACCAAAGTCAAACAGAGTTGATTGGGAGAGTCTAAACAAGGTATTGAAGTACTGGAAGGATTACAGAGCAAAGGAAGTAATCATCTTGACAACATGGTGATAAAGCATACAAGCCATATATTCACAAGCTGTCGTACAAACCATACATCGTTTTAGTACAAGCACCAAGCTAATACAAACGTGATGAAGATGATACATCCTTCAGAGGCACTCTGACTTCCTATACATTATTTATCTAAGCCTCTGGAATCTCAGACACCTTGCTTACCATGCACTAAGATACTACTACATTCTCACTAAGTAAGACCACAGGCGGTCTCACTCATCTCCATCTCCATAGTAGTCCTCGTAAAAGTTACCCGCGTATCCCGGTAGCTGGAGGTGACCATCGGAAAACACGGAGGCTTGTGGACCCTGATATCCATTTGGGCAAGGATGGGGCCTAGGTCCAGCGTAGGGTGGAAGCAAAGGACCACGGGGTGGAAAAATGCCTCCAATCTCGGGCGAAGCAACTGGAGAAGGCATCTGAGTCCTCACTGGGTAGATAGCATCATGCTCAACTGATCCCACGCTCACAAAGTGTGCCAAGAGTGTCAGTGCTCGATACAGACGAACACGGGTGGCGTGGAGCTCGAAACGGAGAGCGCGTGCATCACGATCTCTGTCACTAGCAAACCTAGCAGTCATCTGAAGTGCTGGATCCTCTGCAGAGTGATCTAAGTAGAGTCCGGTGTAATATCCCTCTTCTCCTGGAAGTGCAGCAGGGATATAGCGGAAATAAGTCTCTCTCAGCAAAGTGTGCTCCTCTCTCAGCAGTGTCATACATGAGTATGCAACATCCTGCACAGCCATGTTCTCGGTAATGCCAATGCCATGTCCAAAGTGGATAGGCTGAGTGACTCCAACGTGGTGCGGGTAGATCCGAACAATGCAGTGGAACTGGGTCTGGTTGAAGTCGTGGAACTGCTCCTCGACGGTGTACTCAGGGTACCATCGATATCCCACATAGGACATCATCTCGATCAACGTGGCGGGATGGCCACGCACACCGAGGCACCTGGTCAAACGAACAATCTGCCGAGGGGGAAGATCTGCCATCTGAAACAGAAAGGAGTTTGCAAATGCATCAGATTATGAGATAAACCTGGAATGACTCGGACAGCATAACGGCTATAATTGCAAGAAAAAGACAATTTCTTACAACATGGAAACAGCACTTACAGACGATGTAATAAAACAGGGAGCAAACCACTCTAACAAACCGATCACAACTTTCCTACGGCTATGAGGAAGCAAACAACGAGATGTTCTAATCAGACAGAGGAGAGCCTAGTCCTATCTTCCCGTAGAATAAGATGAGGGTGACTCAGAACTCAGAACGAAGGGGGTAAGGAGAAAAAAGAAGCCTTACGTTATTCCCTTATATACCCAGAGTAACTATATAACTATAGCAAGCTAGACTCGACTTCGGCCAAGGCTACTAGTCCTACAGTCAGTCCTTCTCTGATACCAAGTCTGTCGGGGCCCGGGGTTAGCGTATGCAAGTCCAGTTAAGGCATAGTCATATGGAGAGCCGAGAACCATACCCACTTGTCTAAGCAGACAAGGCCAAGCACAGAACGTTCTCGGAAAGCATCGTACGTGAGGGGCATCCCATCCAGACCGGATGATCAACTGAGATGGGTCCTCATCGTCTGCACACAAGTCTAATGATATGGGTGGTGAACTCCCATATTCAAAGACAAGTCGCCTCAACCATACTATCGACTATCTCATAACTCTTACATAGACTTACTCCAGCCCGATCACTTAGTCGGGGTCTAGGGCGGGCTCGATCATACCACAAAGTGTGCACGAGACAGAGTCTCGAACAATCGCATCGCGATGCCCCAAGCTGCGCACATCTAAGGGCCACTTGGTGTATGAAAGACCGCCAGCCAGAACACAACTAAGGTCTCGAAAACCCATACAAATACATGCATGTTATAAACATACACGCAGCACACATGCCTTGTATGAACAGCAGGTACCATTGCAATTCTCTACAAAGTGTACAATTTTATTGATAACTCTTATAGAGTGCAAACAGAGATCACAAACATGTGATCCAACATTACAACACACACGGAAGAAAATTATGTCTGAGTACAGACAAGTTTAACAAATGGCTTAAGAAGCCTTATTTAAACACAAGCCCTCCACGAGGGGACCAGTCGTCTGACTGGGACTAGACTAGTTGGTCTTCAGTCGTCCAGCTCGATGAAGAAGCCACCTTCGGGGTCAGTGGCATCATCTAAAACATAGATTAAGAAAATGTGAGTACAAAGTCGTACTCAGCAAGACTTACATAGGAGCTATACTACTCATGCACATGTATCAAGGTAAAGGGAGGTGGGGTTCACTTGCAGAAATGCCAGCTTTGACTTGGCTAATCCTGAACTACGAGTACCAGACTTTGAGGTAAGAAGCGTACACGAGTCCACTACTTTCTCCAACCAATTACACCACTATGGTGCCTTCCTCGACTTCCCCACGAGAAAGCACGCTATAGCACTCACACTTATCTTGGTGTGTTTTAGAAGTATCCAGTTCAAGTTGTCTAATAATCAAGCTAAGCTTTCCAAGCAGTCCATAACCGCGGACGCGGCTATTCGAATAGTTTTGTTAACCCTGCAGGGGTGTACCGCTACACACACATGATCATCATTTACCGCCTTTGTACTCGACAACGTTCAAGAAGTGTCGACAAGGATGCTCTCCACAACTGTTACCTCATAGCCGATCTAGTCCGAGAAAGCCGCCTACTTGGGTAGGCTACCACTATCGTGAACCCGGCCGGTTTACCGAAGTGGACCCAAGTGATGTGTGCGTGGTGCATAAGCCGGTCTCGGATGAGCCGTTCTCTCACTTAGCATCCAGGCCACAAGCCTACCAGAACTCCGAACTATTGCGACATCTGGACATCGAAAGGGATGAGTTAGTAAGTTGAGAGGGGTCAGTGAGCCCAATGTGTGGTTGTACTCTTCATCTTGGATCACCACACAAGAACTCGTACTAGGGCGGTGTTCAACGAGACAACCCACCGTGTACTCCTACACAGCCTCTCATCGTTCACCTTGTATTAGGGTCGATTCACCAACACTTTTCTACCATCATCAACATGATCACTACCATCCCGACTCACATCATAGTAACAACATGGTATCATACTAAGCATGCAATAAGCAGTAACATTGCAGGGGCCACATGATATCAAACAACTCCTACATTTGCTAGGATTGTGGTTTGCTTACTACTGTGACAAAATGATAGGTCATGCAAAGGAATGGGTTCATCTATGCGGTAGAAACGAATCATGGTGATCATCCTAAACAATGCATAAGCGAGACATGAGAGGGAAGTGGGATTTTATCGACATGATCAATGGGGGTTTGCTTGCCTTGCTGACGAGGTTCGGGTTCTGGGTCTTCAACGAAGGGGGTAACCTCCTGCTCCGGTTCCACCTCTACTCGACAAACAACAAGCAAAGTAGCAAAGTAAATACGATGCACAAACACATGATGGAAGTTTGAATCTTGATGTATATGCTTTGATGTGTAAGGCAATTCCATTTAAATGGAGTATATTGCAAATTGAATTGCAAATTCAAACTCCACATTTGAATTCAAATTAACCAAGTTGCATGTGACATTGTTTGATCATTTTGAATCATCTTCAAATGTATAAGATAGGCCTCTGATGTGTGGTTTAATTATAACATAAATCCATGGTCCAAGTTGCAAGATCATTTGATTTGAATTTGAATTAAATTCAAATAAACCAAATGACATATGCTACTGGTCCCAATTTAAATTCAACTCAAACATAGTTTAAAGTTGCATATTTGGAAAGATAATTTTCTCCTGATCATTTTTCATATATTATTTGTCCAATTTGGAGTTAATATGAATTTTCTATGAATTTCCAAAGTTTGGGGTATTTTCTGGAATTTCTGGAATTCTTTTAGTTCAAATAATCTCTGGAAATTCATTTAAATTGATTTACTGCGTCAGTGCTGACGTCAAGGGGGGCTTGAAAAGGGGGTCCCACCTGTCAGTGGCTGGATGAGTTAATCCGTTGGGTTAATTAATCCAGTGGCTTAATTAAGCCACTGGGCCCACTGGTCAGTGACCCAGGGGGTCATTAGCCAGGTGATTAAGGGCTAACCCACCGGCGGTTAACCACCGGCGACCAAAGCCGGGGCGGCGCTGCACGGGATCACGATTCCGGCCATCATTTGGAGCGCGAAGACCACCAGCTTGAAGCCCTCTCCTGCCCGCGTCGAACGGGACCGAATCCAAGAGCTGGGGTGCACGGTACGCTCGCCGGCGTCAAGTTTTGCGGCGACCTAGCTACGGCCGTGATCGAGATTTTGTTCCGGGGCACGACTTGAGGCGGGGCTAGGCTGGTTCGACAAGGAGGAGCACGGGGAACACGTTGGAAAACAAGGCGGGTTCGATTTCTTAGCGGGTGGACGTCGCCATGGATCCCGGCGGCGGGGAGCTTCGGCTCTCATGGCAACCAAGGCTAGAGGAAGCAATCGAAGGGGGAAGTTTAGGGGTTTTGAACCCGAGCTCACCAGGAACTCAGTAGAGGTGGTGGCGAGGGCTGGGGTGGCTCAACGGCGGCGGAATTGACGAAGTCCTTCACTGCGGCCGGCGAGAACTCGAGGAAGAATCTGGCGTCTACGCGGGCTCCGGGCTCGATTCCTTGCACTGCTCGACGAAGACGACGACGAGGAAGAACTTGGACACGGTCTTGGGGCTTCTCGGCGTCAATGGCCACGCGGGGGCTCAACGGTGCTCCGGCGTGCTTCTCGGGCGGCGATGAATCGGGCGAGAGAGGAAGGGGAGGTGTTCCTGGAGGGAGGGGAAAGAAGCGGGGCGGCTCTGGGAGTCTCCAGGCGCGACTACGTGGACGGGGAGGAAGCAGGAGGTGGCCAGCGTCGTCGGCATGCTCGCCACGGCGGCAGCAGCCTGCCTGGCGCGAGGAAGAAGACGGCCTTGCCCCTGGGCTGGGCTGCCTCGGTGAGTTGGGCCCGTTTGAGGTAAGCCTTTTTTTCCTTTTCTGTTTTCTGTTTTTCTTTTTGTCATTTGTTTTGCTGAGCTAAAATAAATAGCTAGGCATTTTATTAAATGCTGAAAAATTTTATGTGGCTTCATAATAATATAGAATAGCCACTCATAAAGTTTCAACATTTTTAAAATTCAAATGATTTGAATTTTAAATCAAATAGGGGTATTTCTTTAATTCCAAGGCACTGTTTGAATATTTGAAAAATCTATGAGCATGGGGTGGGTCCCACATCACTTGATATGTGATCACACTCATTTATAAGACTTTTCAAAAATCTAACATGAATTTTTGGAGAAGATTTTTATCTGGCCTTTTGAATTAATTCATCTAGGGGGTTTCTTCTCCCATTTGGATTTTGAAGTTGAATTTCCTTTGAAATTTTGACATGATGCAAGGTTACTTTGATCCTAGCACATTACCTAACAGAGGGTTATGACATTAAATTAAAAGTTTGTCAATTGTCTTTGTCAATGACAGCTAGGCCCCACTGAATAATTAGATTAAATAAAAAAATTAATTATGTCTATGACATGTGGGACCCATTGGTTAGTTGACCAGTCAAAGGCTTCAGCGTATGACATGTGGGTCCCCTTTGTCAGGATAACCAGTCAACATACTATTCTGGTTAATGCTTATTTAATTAATAAAATAAATTCTAAAATTATTTAAAATGATTAAATCTTTGAAAATTAATATCTTTTAAACCGTAAGTCGGATCAAAATAATTTATATATCAAAGTTGATCAGAAAAATGCAATGAATACAAATACGGTACCCGTATGCCCACCACACCCCTCTAACATATCGAACGTGGAACATCCCCCTTCTGGTGAATCCGGCAAGTAATTCCCGGTGCCGGTAAAACTTTCCGGATGAAAATGTTCCGAATACGAAAGTTATTCAGAATGGATCAACGATCACCGATACACTATTCACATGTCTGTAAGATGTCTTTGACCCTGCAGGCATGGAACCTTCCCCTCCCGATCATATGTCCGATAATCAACCGATATTGATGAGTCATCCTCCAATGTATTCCCTCTCTGGGTAAATCACCTAATACTGCGTTAGAACACCGTTGCATGGTTTCTGCTATTTCATACATTTGTATTGCTATTATTGTTGTGTATTTACTGTCCCCCCCCCTTTTAATTCTTCGGTAGACCCCGTTGCTGCCGCTGATGACACCACCTTGTACAACTACTTCGTCGACGACCGTACACCTACCACCGAGCTTCTAGGCAAGCAGAGCCCTTTTCCTTCCCCAAATATCGCATATCTTTTTCGTACATTTTTTGCACTAGGCATTGCTGCTGCTACTATTATGTTACATTCCTATTCACTGCATAGCCTGTCATCGTCGCCCCTTGATGCACCTTCCTTTATCCTATGTTGCCTATTATTACTTATGCAATATTCAACAGTTAGCCCTGCGCCATTTTAGACTACTAGGTTTAGATAGTGGGCCGTGATCACTCTGGGGAGTGAACGCGGGTATGAATTATTATAACTGTAACAGGTACGGTACAGAGCAGACGCCCAAGGGAACCTACAACGGCGATACTCTCTGAGTCGCTTCAAGTTTGACTTACGAGTGGATGGACTCGTATTTCACTTTCGTCGCCGGCTCGGTAGCGTAGCATCACCGGGGCGTTACGAGGATATTCCCCTTTAGTTCATTCCGCTAATGTCTTGGTCGAACCTCTTCAAGCGTACCATCGAGGGTGATTCCTCCTAGTGTCACTTGATGGTAGGCACCTGAATCAATGATGAACCTCAACGTAAAGGGATCTATTGTAGCGTTTTCGATAAGTAAGAGTGTCGAACCCAACGAGGAGCGAAAGGTATTGATAGGTGATTTTGGACAAGGAATAACTGCAAGCACTGAAAGATAACTTTTTAGGGGTTTTCGATATAAGCAACGATAAAATAAAAGCAAGCAAAGTAAATAGTACTGAGGAGCAGCAAGTGGCCCAATCCTTTTGTACAAAGGATAAGCCTGGCAACTGAACTTATAAATACTAAAGCGTTCTTGAGGACACATGGAGTGGTAGTCACGTGCTTTCGCCATAATCCGTATCGATAACAAGTATTGTGCTGATAAGTGTTGAGTGGGTGGATCTATGCTAGCACACCTTCTAGACTAAGATAAGCGCACTCTTATGATTAAACATCTTGCAAGCATCCGCAAATACAAGATAGAAATTAAGTCAAAGCCTAACCACAACAATAAGATCAAGGATCCATTACTCCCTTGTGCAAAAGTGTGCAAACTGGGGTTCAGGTTTCTGTCACTCCGACAACCCATCGTAAGCATTCTTAATACACAATGTATTCCCCTAGGTCCTTCAGAAGGCGAAGTGTTGAGTGTTCGACTCACACAACACCACTAGGAAAATAACAACACAACTTAAATATCAAACAACACAAATTACTTCAACATCATATGACTACTAGGAACTAGACTTCTCCCATGTCCTCAAGAACTAAAGTAACTACTCACAAGACATAAAAGAGATCATGATCAGAGGTGATAAATATATGATAAACAATCTGGACATAATGGTATTTCTCCAACAAAACTCAATAGCATTCACTACAAAGTAGTAATCAACACGGGTAGAGTAGAGAGGATAGATAGTACGGATTACAACACAAGATAAACTTGTGAGTTGAGATTGGATGGTGGTGGAGATGGTGCTGATGTTGGGGATGATGTTGATGATGATCTCGATGATGCCCGTGATGATGATGGCGATGATCTCCCCTTCCGGGAGGCGATCTCCTCAGCGGAATCTGCCCGCCGGAGAACCCTTTTCTTCTCTGTAGGTTTCCGCCACGGAGCGGCGGTGGAACTCCGTGAAAGCTTCTCTTTTTAGGGTTTTTGCGTAACGAGGAGTATATAGGCCAAAGGGGGGGAGCCGGGAGTGGCCCCAGGGCTCCAGGCGCCCTTTCGGCGCGGCCAGGGGTGGGGCCGCACCAGGTGGCCGCCTGGGGCCCCTGTGGCTTCCCACTGGCCCCTCTTCGGCGGGTTTTCGTTAATCTTCTGGAAAATACCACCCCGTCGATTTTCAGGTAATTTGGAGGTATTCTTCTTCAGCAACTCAGCGTCCATGTTTTACCGCTGAATCCTGCGTCTGCTGCTTCGGCATCGGAAAGTTGAAAACTGTGTAAAACAAGCCAAAACAACATAAGAACAACATCGTAATGTGAAATATATCAATGAATAAGGATGAATTACGATATAAAATAGTGATGCATTTTGGACGTATCAACTCCCCCAAGCTTAGACCTCGCTTGTCCCCAAGCGAAAACTGAGCTCGGTAAACCTGTCCACAAGTTTAGAGAGTGAAGTGTCGATAAATAAAATACGGACAAGAAGCATCATGATCTTTTCACCAAACTCAAACATCCTAAACAACAATCTCCAACTCATAAGGCCCTTACGAAAGAGTAATAACAATTATAATAAAAAGTAGGGCTAAGGAAACTCATCAAATCATGGAAAACAAGTCCTTTGGTCAAGGGACAACTAAAAGCTTTTACCTTTGCTCTTTCTTTATATTTTGAAGAGATATATTTGAACTTTCTGAAAGAACAAGCTATTAGTCATGTAGTGAAAATGCTAACACAAAGGAAGATGTTTGCTTGGCAAGTGCTTCTGCAAACAACTTACTTATCAAGAGATAATGTCAACAATGATAAGGCATGGAAAAACTTTAATGCAGTATTATATGGATGAATCCTCATCAGCATCAAGTGTCTATTCTCTTTGGGAAAGGGGGAAGTAGGGAAAACTAACTCAACATAAAGGTAAAGGTAAGGCCTTGTTAAAGGCAAGCAGGGAGAACTCAAGTGCTATCCTTAGATCAAACAGAATGAAAACAAGTTTTGAGAGCTGCATGATTTGTCAACGAATGCTAATAGATAACGCAATAGCTTCTCAGATTGGACAAGTTTCGAGGAACAGCTCCCAAACGGGGACGACCACATCCCCGCAATCTCCTTTTTTTATCACTGCCAAAGTTTTCTGATTTCTCATGAACAAAGCGTGAAGGAGGGTTTGTTTGTTGTATTATCTTTTGTGAGCTGGGAGCACTCATGCCAGTTCCTCCTCGTATTAGGGGTTTGCAGATTAGACATGCAAACCCGGGATAAACTTTTCCAACTTAAGAAGGTCATGAATTAACTACTAATTACTCATGAGCTAAATCAGGGTCACAAAACAGAAGATTTTGAACATCTAAGGATAACACAAAAATTCTATGCTTTAGGAGTGGTAGTGGAATACCACGAATGGGAAGGTATGGTGTACTCAAATGGAAGATACTGGTTTCAGGGTATGGATGCACAAGAAGAATTCCACTTAGTACAGCGGTTTGGCTAGCAAAGGCTTTGAGAGAACAAGCAATTGATGATGACTTGGATTCAAAGCAATATAAAGCATAAACATTAAAACAAGCATAGCACATCAAGTTGTCTTCCTTGTCAACATAACACTACAAGCATAATAACAAAGAGGGTTTTGGCTATGTCGCTACTTTGAGAAAAAAAACATGCTTGTTGTTATGACCAAAGCTATGTTTGCCAAGATTAAATAAAGTTTTCAAAGCCATACCTGATATAAGGTCAATACTTCCCGTAAGAATCATCATAAGGTCGATTGCGTGAAGAGAATATCGAGTGCAACGAAGGGATCAATAAACTTCTCATTAATATTCCATCATAGATGACTCCACACTCACGGATACATAACTCTCCAAAAAGGAGTGATAGACCTCAAAGCAAACACCTATTTTATAAGATAACTTCCCTAGACATGATACGACTCTACTTGACTCTAAAAGACATAGATAAAGATAAAAATAACGGGCACTCCCCCAAGCTTGGAACAAGATAAGGGGATGCCATTACCCAAGGAGATTTACTCCTCATCCTTGGCGAAGCGCTTCCATGGAAGCTGTTCTCCAGTCTCAAAGGACATTCCCGTCTCCAGGATCCTACACTCAGCACCCAAACCCATGCGCAAAAACTTTAGTTCATACTCACAGTTCTGGTTCTGCAGATCATAGATCTGTGCTTGGAGCCCATAAACTTTTTCTTCTAGTGCGGACAAACTTGACCACATCTCCTTCATCTCCTTCTTGTGGGAAGCCTCTATCTCGTTCATGATGTCGAAGTTAGCTTCAACACCACGCTCCACCATCTTCTTGAGCTTGAAGAGCTCATGTTCCACCTCCTTCAGCCACTCCTCGGTGCTCCCCTCCTTGACTGGTCCCTTCAGATCCTCCTTGTGGAGGACACCATCCACCACACGAAGGATATGCGGGTGCTTCCTCACCTCAGCGAGGTAAGGGTTGATGACGTTGATGACGAACTTGTCCTTCGGGGAACTTGGGGAAGCCATGGCGCCTAGGTTTAGCTGAAAGTTTTCCTGGCAGAAATAGCTCAAAACTAAAACACACGAAATCGCGAGATACGTTGCCGGAAAGATCCGGGCAAATATATAGCAAAAATTTCTGCACAGAAAGGAAGGTATCAGGTGAAAGCGGAGTCGAAGACGGGCTCCGGGGTTACCAGGCGGCCTCCCGGCGCAGCCAGGGGTGGGGCCGCGCCAGGGGGGCGCCTGGGCCCCCTGCAGCTGGTTTCCGGCTCCATTTAGGCCTCAAATTTTCTATATTTTGCAAAAACTCGTAAACTGGAACTTTCATGGCGGTTTCGCGATGTTTCCTTACCGTAATACATACCTTTCCTTATTCTGCTCCTGCTGGTGTCTGAAACAGGGCTGCAACATGTTCTTCATGAGACTTTGTGTATACCAAATCCACATCAACATTGAAAGGATATCCTGCTATGTAATTCTTAAGTCTTTGCACATTCACCACTTGAGGTTTGGTGCCTTTGAAATTGTTAATCTTGATTGCACCTGAACGGTAGACTTCCTCAATATGAAATGGCCCTTCCCACCTGGAAAGTAGTTTACCTGGAGAAAACCTGAAACGGGATCTAAACAACAAAACTTTATCACCAACATTAAATTCACGTTTCAGAATCCTCCTATCATGCCACTTCTTTACATTTTCTTTGAACATTTTAGCGCTCTCGTAAGCTTCACTTCTCCACTCATCTAGAGAATTCAAGTTCATGAGACGCTTTTCACGAGCTAACTTCGGGTCAGCATTAAGCTCTCTAATAGCCTAGAAAGCTTTGTGTTCTAATTCTAATGGCAAATGGCAATCCTTGCCATAGACCATCTTATAGGGAGACATGCCCATGGGGTTTTTGTAAGCAGTTCTATACGCCCACAAAGCATCTCCTAACTTATTTGACCAATCCTTTCTATTTCTATTGACTGTCTTCTGTAAGATCAACTTGATCTCTCTATTGGTGAGCTCAACTTGCCCACTAGTTTGAGGGTGGTACGGTGAAGCAATTCTATGATTGACATCGTACTTGCCTAAAGCTTTTCTAAAAGCTCCATGTGTAAAGTGTGAACCCCCATCAGTCATGAGGTACCTTGGTACTCCAAACCTAGGAAAAAATATATCCTTGAGCATTTTCAAAGATGTCTTGTGATCAGCACTTTCAGTGGGGATTGCCTCTACCCACTTGGTTACATAATCAACAACAGCTAGAATGTGAGTGTGCTTGTGTGAGGAAGGAAAAGGACCCATAAAATCAAAACCCCAGCAATCAAAAGGCTCAATCACTAGAGAGTAATTCATAGGAATTTCATTCCTTCTACTAGTATTACCAACTCTCTGACACTTATCACAGGATAAAACATAATTTCTAGCATCCTTAAAGAGAGTAGGCCAATAAAAACCTGATTGAAGAACCTTATGTGCGATCCTCTCACCAGCATGATGTCCTCCATATGGACTGTCGTGACATTGTTTGCGAATGTCCTTCTGCTCGTGTTCCGGTATGCATCTTCTCACGATCCCATCTGGACCTTCTTTGAAAAGATGTGGGTCATCCCAAAAGTAATGCCTCAAATCATGAAAGAACTTCTTCCTTTGCTGAAACGTTAAACCTGGAGGCAAAAACTTTGCAACGATAAAGTTAGCATAATCTGCAAACCAAGGATCGGAGAGAGATTGTACTTTTACAACAACTAGTTGTTCGTCTGGAAAACTGTCGTTGACTGGAATGGGATCATGCGGTATATCTTCCATCCTTGAAAGATTATCCGCCACCGGATTGTCTGCTCCTTTCCTAGACAATCTGCAAATAAAATTCTTGAAGAAGGATTACCCATCGGATGAGCCTTCGTTTGGCATCCTTCTTCTCCATAAGATACTTAATGGCAGCATGGTCAGTATGAACAATAATCTTAGAATCAACAATATACTGCCTAAACTTATCACAAGCAAACACTACTGCTAAGAATTCATTCTCAGTAGTAGAATAATTCTTTTGAGCACTATCAAGGGTTTTGATAGCATAATATATAACATTCAACTTCTTATCAACCCTTTGTCCTAAAATAGCTCCAACAGCAAAATCACTAGCGTCACACATAATTTCAAATGGTAAATTCCAATCAGGTGTTTGTACTATAGGAGCAGTTATTAAAGCTTTCTTAAGAAATTCAAAGGCTTCCTTACAATCTTCATGAAAAACAAAGGGAACATCCTTCTGGAGAAGATTAGTGAGGGGTCTCGAAGTCTTAGAAAAGTCTTTAATAAATCTTCTATAGAAACCAGCATGACCGAGAAAACTACGAATACCTTTGATGTCTCTTGGATAGGGCATCCTTTCAATTGCTTTGATCTTGGCTCTGTCCACTTCAATTCCCCTCTCGGAAATCTTGTGGCCAAGAACAATTCCCTCATTGACCATAAAGTGGCACTTCTCCCAGTTAAGCACCAGATTTGTCTCCTCACATCTCTTTGAAAAGTAGCAGGGACATTACATAAACCAAACGGCATACGTCTGTAAGCATAAGTACCATAGGGACAAGTAAAAGTGGTCTTCTCTTGATCAGCAGTGTTAACATGAATTTGAGAGAAGCCAGAATAACCATCAAGATAACAAAAGTGAGTATTTTTGGATAACCTTTCAAGCATTTGGTCGATGAATGGCAACGGGTAGTGGTCCTTCCTGGTTGCCTTGTTCAGCTTCATGTAATCAATACACATTCGATATCCAATAATAATTCTCTGAGGTATTAGTTCATTCTTATCATTTGGAACCACAGTTGTTCCTCCTTTATTTGGAACACAATGAACCGGGCTTACCCACTTACTATCAGCTATAAGGTAGATAATACCTACGGCTAGAAGCTTGAGAATCTCAGTCCTTACAACATCCATTATTTTCGGATTCAACCGTCGTTGATGATCAACAACTGGCTTAGCATCAGGCTCAAGGTTGATGGTATGTTGACAAATAGACGGACTAATCCCCTTAAGGTCATCAAGGGTATAGCCAATTGCACCTCGATGTTTGCGAAGTACCTCCAATAAATGCTCTTCTTCATACCCTGAAAGGTTAGAATTGATAATAACAGGATATACTTTATTTTCATCTAAATAAGCATATTTGAGCGAATCGGGAAGAGGTTTAAGATCAAACACTGGATCTTCTTTTGGTTGCGACAAAATTCCCAAAGGCTCAACTGGAAGGTTGTGCTTTAGGATAGTAGGTTGTCTTAAGAATATTTCGTCCATCCCATTCCTCTCCAGCATATGCAAATCATTCTCATGGTCTTCCATATATTGCTACAAAGGAACATTAGGGGGAATAGCAATGGGAGCAATATCTTCAATAATCTTATCATTACTAGGCAAATCTGTACCACGAGGCTGCTTAGAGAATTTTGAAAAGTTAAATTCATATGGCTCGCCATCGAATTCAACAGAAACTTTACCTTTCCGCATAATACTTCAACGTCTCTCACAATTCCGATAGGAGAGATAGTTGCTCTGTTTGCAAGATAACTGCAGGCACAATAGGGTCAGCAACATGAATATCAATAGATAATTCTTTGAAGGGTTTATGATGCTGACTCTTCTTCTTCTTAGAAGAGTCGATATGAGAGGAAAAGTCCTTACAAAAATCAATCATCAGATGGGAATCAAGACCAATCTTAGAGCAAAAGGCATTAAAGGAATCAGTTTTCACATAGCTCTCTATATAATCATGCTCATAATTTATAGTGGGTTCAATACCTTTATCTATTTCCCAATCTTCGGTATTCTTCTGGATCCTTTCAAGGAGATCCCATCTTTCTTCAACGCTTTTTGTCTGAAATACCCCACTAGAGGAGGCATCCAACATCTCCTTATCCTGACGAGAAAGTCTAGCATAAAAGTTTGTAAGTATAGTTTCCATGGGGAGCTCATGAATATGACATTTGAGCATTAGAGATTTCAATCTCCCCCAAGCTTGAGCGATGCTTTCTCCGTCACGAGACCTAAAGTTATAGATATAATTCCTGTCTCGATGAATTTCAGGAAGAGAATAAAACTTGGTATAAAAGAGAGACATAAGCTCATGCCAATCTAGCAAATGAGAGTTATCGAGAAGCTTATACCAATCTGAAGCTTTATCTATAAGCGATACGGAGAATAATTTCTTCATGACAAACTCCTTTGATACACCTACAAGCTTAAATAGTGAACATAGTTGTGATAAATATAGCAAGTGTTCACTGGGATGTCTGACTCCTACATAACGATTAGCCAAAACACAATCGATAATACCAGGTGGTATTTTATAAGACACAATTTCAGTAGGGGGAGGTACAACCACCACAGATGTGGGGTGTTTCCCCATAAGCAACGATCCAATAGCTAGGTTGTCCATACAGACAAAGAACAGCAACAGCAAAATAAAATCAACGATATAAAAATTCCTTACCAGCTTCACTTACCAATAGCGCTATGCTCCCCGGCAACGGCGCCAGAAAACGTAGCTTGATGACCCTCAAAGTAAAGGGATCTATTGTAGCGTTTTCGATAAGTAAGAGTGTCGAACCTAACGAGGAGCGAAAGGTATTGATAGGTGATTTTGGACAAGGAATAACTACAAGCACTGAAAGATAACTTTTTAGGGGTTTGCGATATAAGCAACGATAAAATAAAAGCAAGCAAAGTAAATAGTACTGAGGAGCAGAAAGTGGCCCAATCCTTTTTTACAAAGGATAAGCCTGGCAACTGAACTTATAAAGACTAAAGCGTTCTTGAGGACACATGGAGAGGTAGTCACGTGCTTTCGCCATAATCTGTATCGATAACAAGTATTGTGCTGATAAGTGTTGAGTGGGTGGATCTATGCTAGCACACCTTCTAGACTAAGATAAGTGCACTCTTATTATTAAACATCTTGCAAGCATCCGCAAATACAAGATAGAAATTAAGGCAAAGCCTAACCACAACAATAAGATCAAGGATCCATTACTCCCTTGTGCAAAAGTGTGCAAACTGGGGTTCGGGTTTCTGTCACTCCGGCAACCCACCGTAAGCATTCTTAATACACAATGTATTCCCCTAGGTCCTTAAGAAGGCGAAGTGTTGAGTGTTCGACTCACACAACACCACTAGGAAAATAACAACACAACTTAAATATCAAACAACACAAATTACTTCAACATCATATGACTACTAGGAACTAGACTTCTCCCATATCCTCAAGAACTAAAGTAACTACTCACAAGACATAAAAGAGATCATGATCAGAGGTGATAAATATATGATAAACAATCTGGACATAATGGTATTTCTCCAACAAAACTCAATAGCATTCACCACAAAGTAGTAATCAACACGGGTAGAGTAGATAGGATAGATAGTATGAATTACAACACAAGATAAACTTGTGAGGTGAGATTGGATGGTGGTGGAGATGGTGCTGATGTTGGGGATGATGTTGATGATGATCTCGATGATGTCCTTGAAGATGGTGATGATGACGGCGATGATATCCCCTTCCGGGAGGCGATCTCCTCGGCGGAATCTGCCCGCCGGAGAGCCCTTTTCTTCTCTGTAGGTTTCCTCCACGGAGCGGCGGCGGAACTCCGTGAAAGCTTCTCTTTTTAGGGTTTTTGCGTAACGAGGAGTATATAGGCCAGAGGGGGGAGCCGGGAGTGGCCCCAAGGCTCCAGGCGCCCTCCCGGCGCGGCCAGGGGTGGGGCCGCGCCAGGTGGCCGCCTGGGGGGCACTGTGGCCCCCCTGTGGCCCCTCTTCGGCGAGTCTTCGTTAATCTTCTGGAAAATACACCCCGTCGATTTTCAGGTAATTTGGAGGTATTCTTCTTCAGCAACTCAGCGTCCACTTTTTACCGCTGAATCCTGCGTCTGCTGCTTCGGCACCCGAAAGTTGCAAACTGTGTAAAACAATCCAAAACAACATAAGAACAACATCGTAATGTGAAATATATCAATGAATAAGGATGAATTGCGATATAAAATAGTGAGGCATTTTGGACGTATCAATCAACTGGTGTCCTTAAAGGTAAGGAGTCGGGTGACCCAACGGTGCCCGCGCAGGGATTGTATCGGGACGACAGGATAGGCGGATACCATCGTGGGCCTGGTCCTTGCTCGTTGGACGTGATATACCTTGTTGTACGAAAGCCGGGCTCTTAAAATAGCACCCATGAGATAAGGTAAGGAGACGGTTCACCTTGTTGCTAACCGCACGAGGTTGTGGGACGACAGGCAGGCGACCACCAGCGCTGGTTATGGGGGTGGACCTGGCTGCTCATACGTCCAAAATTCATCACTATTTTATATAGTAATTCTTTCCTATTCATTGATATATTTCATGTTATGATTGTTGGGAAATGTAGTAGAAAACAAAAAAAATTGTGCCTACGAATCAAGATCCCAAGATCATCCAAGAAAGATGGCATACAAGGTTTAGGCCATTGCTCACTAACGGTTGCAGCGGAAGAAGAGTTGATGTAGCGGGTGGAAGTAGATCTCGTGATGCGTCTCACGATCCGTCCCACGATCTATCCCACGAACGAATCCCTCGAGCAATTCCCTCGAACAGATCTCCGAGGAAGAAGAAGAAGTTCCTCGAAGAAGGATCAAAGTTATGATCCCTCTACCGGTATCCACACATCCCGTAGCAGCAATCCAGCAGCGCTTCGCCGTGCAGAGAAGAACGCCACCGAGAAAACTAGAGGGAGAAAACCCTAACGGATTCCGATCTAGAACAGCCTCTAAACCGGGGTCTAATTGTGGAGCAACGGGGTTTAGAGGGAGGGAGGGTGGCGCATAGGCCTTGGGGACAAGTTGTGCTGCGCCCCCCACCCCCTCCCCTCATTATATAGGTGGCCAGGAGGCCCCTTGGGGCACAATAGGGGTGGTGGAGTCCCCCTGGGACTCCTCCTCCCAAAGGGAGACCTTCCCACCGGGGAGTCTGAGTCCAAGGAGGACTCCTCCCACATGTGGCGCCCCCACCACCCAAATTTCGGCCAGCCCCCTTGGGATGCCTTGCTGTCACAACCCCAAGTTAGGTGTGTGCTAGGATCAAGTGCTACTTTGCATCATGTGAAAAATTCAAAAAGAAAATCAAAATTGGGGGAAAGAAAAGCCCTGAGAAATTAATTCAAATGGCCAGATAAAAATCTTTTTCCAAAAATCTTTTGAACATTTGGAAAATTCCTATAAATGGTGCTGATCATTTTAAAATTGGTTTGGGAGCAATCCCATGCTCATGGAATTTTCTAATATTCAAACAGTGGCTTTGGAAATTAAATAAAACCCTATTTGATTTGAAGTTCAAATTATTTGAATTTCAAAAATGCTCAAATTTTATAAGTGGCTAGCTCTATATATATTGAGGCCACATAAAAAATTGTAGCATTTTAGAAAATGTCTAGCTATTTTTTTTAGCTAAGACAAAACAATTACAGAAAAGAAAAGGAAACAGAAATAAGAAAAGGGGCTTACCTGCGAAGAAGCCCGACTAATCCCCCCCGAGCCCACCAGCCTGGCCCAGCCCGCCGAGTCCTCTGTCATCTTCCTCAAGCAGCTCCGTGGCGAGCCAGGGCGCGTCGTGGACGCCACCTCGACGCCGGAGACCTTCCAGGCGAGCCCGAGGCTTATCCTCCCGCCGTAGAGACCTCCTGGACGTCGTGCTTCCTTTCCCTCTCCTCGCAGCCATTTTCCCTCTTCGCACCGCTCGAATTCGCCGTCGGCAGTGAAGTCAGCGGAGCGCGCCACCGTTCCCGACGTGGCCACCGGACCCCTCTCGCTGCGCCACCATTCCCGGAAGGACCGCCACCGTCGTCTTCGTCTTCTCCCCACTTCAATTCGCGCCAAGGCCCACTGAAGACGACGCCCGCATCGAGCTCCTGGTCGTCGGCCGCAACGAGCTCCGGCGAGAGATTCGCCACCACCATCTTCCCCCTGACCTCACCGACTGCCCAGGCGTGATCACGGTGAGCTCACGGTTCGGTCCCCCTATCCCCGGCTCCCCCCCCCCCGTGCCCCCAACCGTCGTCGTCTTCTTCCAGTGGCTCCGGCCGCCGCGGAAGTTGAAGCCGTCGACGCCGTGGTCCTCCCCGGCGACGATGGGCTAGTCCATCGTCTGCGCGAGGCCACGGGGAGCCGAATGGTGCCCTCATCTCCTCTTCCCTTGGCCTCTGTCGCCGTCTCCACCTGAGCCCGAGCCCGGCCGCCGCACTCCTCGTCGCCGGCATGGCTCCAGGCCTCCCCGAGGTCCCCGGCGTACTCCACGCGATGCGCACCGGGCTCCAGCTACCCGCAGATGGCCTCAGCGAGCAAAACGGTGGCCGGAATCGCCGTCCCGTACGAGCGCCGCCGCACTGGTGCCGCCGGCGGCTAACCGCCGGCAAGGCCACGTGTTTAGGGGTTAACCCCCCCCCTGTTAGTTGACCCCGGGTCAATGACAGGTGGGGCCCCAGCCCCTAATCCCTCTGCTTAAATAAGTTAACCACGGGATTAAACCCGCAGAGGCTGACCAGTGGGGTCCCCTAGTCAGTTTGACCGGTCAGCCCCCTGCTGACGCCATGCTGGCGCAATGCTGACGCAGTAAAGGTTTTAAATCGATTTAATAAATCAGAGAAATTCCAGGAAATGCATTAAACTTTGGAAATTCATAATTAATTCATCCTAACTCCAAATATAGCAAATAATATGTCTAAAATTATCAGAAAAATACAAGGATTATGAATATGCAATTTGTTTTCATGTTTGACCATTTTAAAATGGGTGAACAGTAGCAAACATGCATATGGATCATTTTCAAATTCAAATTTGGAGTGTTTTTGCAATTGATTTTGCAACACCCTTAATTCCAATGGTTTCATCCACACATCAGAAGCTTTACTTCAACTATACCACATCACTTCATGATCAACAATTTCAAATGATCTTTCATGCATTCAAATGCATTTGAAATTCATTGATAAATCAAATGGAGTTTGAATTTTCATTTCAAATGCAATATACTCCTTTTAAATGGAATGCTCAACACATCAGTACCTTGAACATCACCATTACAATCTTATTCATGTGGTTGTGCATTGTACATTATGTTGATCCTATGATTGTCGTGTTGCGGATAGAAGTGGAGCCGAACTCCGAGATCACCCCCTTCGCTGAAGATCCAGAGCCCGAATCTCGTCAGCAAGGCAAGCAAACCCCCATTGATCATGTCTATAAAATCCCACTTCCCTCTCATGTCTCGCTTATGCATTATTAGGATGATCACCATGATAACGTTTCTATCGCATAGTTGAACCCATATCCTTTGCATGACCTATCATCTTGTCACAGTAGTAAGCAAACCACAATCCTAGCAGATGTAGGAGTTGGTTGATATCATGTGGCCCCTGCAACTGTTACTGCTTATTGCATGCTTAGTGGTACAATGAGGTTGCTTATGATGTGAGTCGGGATGATAAACATGGTGTTGATGAAAGTGAAACGTGTTGGTGAATCCACCCTAATACAAGGTGAACGATGAGAGGCTGTGTAGGAGTACACAGTGGGTTGTCTCGTTGAACACCGCCCTAGTACGAGTTCTTGTGTGGTGATCCAAGATGAAGAATACAACCACACATTGGGCTCACTGACCCCTCTCGGCTTACTAACTCATCCCCTTCGATGTCCAGATGTCGCAGTAGTTCGGATTTCTGTAGGTATTGTGGCCTGGTAGCCAAGTGAGAGAACGGCTCATCCGAAACCGGCTTTCGCACCACGCACACATCGTCTGGGTCCACTTCGGTAAACCGGCCGGGTTCACGATAGTGGCAGACAACCCAGATAGGCGGCTTTCATGGACTAGATCGGCTATGAGGTAACGGTTGTGGTGGCATCCTCGCTGTCGTCTCTTGAACGGTGACACGCAAAAGGTGGTAACTGATGGCACGTGTGTGTAGCGGTACACCCTTGCAAGGTTAACAAAACTATTCGAATAGCCGCGTCCGCGGTTAAGGACTGCTTGGAAAGCTTAGCTTGATTATTAGATAACTTGAACTGGATACTTCTAAAACTCGCAAGATAAGCGTGAGTGCTATGGTGTGCTTCTCGTGGGGAAGTCGAGGAAGTAACCATAGTGGTGTAATTGGTTGAAGAGATGTAGTGGACTCGTGTACGCTTCTTACCTCAAGTCTGGTACTCGTAGTTCAGGACTAGCCAAATCAAAGCTGGCACTTCTGCAAGTGAACCCCACCTCCCTTTACCTTGATACATATGCATGAGTAGTATAGTTCCTATGTAAGTCTTGCTGAGTACGATTTTGTACTCACGTTTGCTTAATCTATGTTTTAGATGAACCCACCGAACCCTATGGTGGCTTCTACCTGAAGCTCAAAGATTGAAGACTCAGACCAAGACCAAGCTAGTGTAGTCCCAGTCAGACGACTGGTTCCCTCGTGGAGGGCTTGTTTTTAGATAAGGCTTCTCTAAGCCATTTGTTAAAATTGTCTGTACTCAGACCTACTTTGCTTCCGCATGCTTGATGTAATGTTGGATCACATGCTTGTGATCTCTGTGTGCACTCTGTAAGAGTTATTCAATAAAGTATATACTTTGTAGAGAATTGCAATGATACCTGCTGTTCATACAAGGCATGTGTGCTGCGTGTATGTTTATAACATGCATGTCTTTGTATGGGTTTTCGAGACCTTAGTTGTGATCTGGCTGGCGGTCTTTTATACACCAAGTGGCCCTTAGATGTGCGCAGCTTGGGGCATCGCGATGCGATTGCTCGAGACTCTGTCTCGTGCACACTTTGATGTATGATCGAGCCCGCCCTAGACCCCGACTAAGTGATCGGGCTGGAATAAGTCTATGTAAGGGTTATAATACAATCGATAATATGGTTGAGGCGACTTGTCTATGAGTATGGGAATTCACCACCCATATCAGTTAGACTTGTGTGCGGACGATGAGGACCCATCTCAGTGGATCATCCGGCCTGAATGGGATGTCCCTCATGTTCGATGCTTTCCGAGAATGTTCTGTGCTTGGCCTTGTCTGCTTAGACAAGTGGGTACGGTTCTCGGTTCTCCATATGATTGTGTTGTAGCGAGGCTTATATACGCTAATTCCGGGTCCCGACACTTGCCCCCCAAGGATAAGGGTGATGGGGCGCATATGGTACTGTCCGGAACCTTGTGGAACCTTCTGTAAGCTTCCAGAACCTTCCAGGACCTACCGGGACCATTCCCGGCCATTCCGGGACCTTTCGGGATGGTTTCGGGACATTCCGGAACCTTATGGAACACTTCCAAAACCTTTCGGGACCATTTTCGGGAGTTCTGGAACTATCTGGATAGGTTCCGGGACGATCCGGGTTACGGTCTAGCCTGCCCGATGCCCTGCGTCGGTTCGTCGGTCGTTTTTGGGACGTCCACCGATTAACCGGAAAATATTCCGGTTGATCCAGTACTTCCCCAGTACCATTCTCATATGTTCCAGAACCACCTGGGACTACTCCAGAGTGATTCGGACATATCCTTAAATACCCAGAACTTCTTCTGGTGCCCTTATGAACAATTCCATAAATACTCAGAACTACTTCCGATGCCCGTATGAACTATTCCGTTTTGCGTCCACTAAACCTTCTACCATTCCAGTATTCTAAAAGACTACTGCTCGTTAAGTGTGTGACCCAATAGGTTCGGTATAATGCGGACATGACTCAGAACATCTTCCGGACATAGGTCAATAGCCTTTTGTCAATAGCCAATAATCAACAGCGGAGCCATGGACACCCATGTTGACTCCCGCACATACACGAAGAAACTTCGAGTGAACCATTATGTTTAGTCATGTACCATTCCCTTTTCTTCGCGATATATGACAAAGTTAGAGGAGAGAAGTTTGGCACCCATGTGTAACAACTTCTTGAACACAAGCCACTCGTTATCGTCTATGCTCGTTTGTCCCTTTTCTCGTTATCGTATTCCGGTATCCCCGTGACTATGGCACACTGCGTCTGGCCAGACTATAATGGATACCTTCATACAGAGTGGGCCCGAAGTGAATATCTTCTTCATCGTGAAGGAGCAAATCCCAATCTTGAACTATCACAGCTACTAGACACACTATCCAATGTACCCAGAACTTATTTTACTACTTCCCAGTAACGGGAAGATTCATCTAAGAACCAAAGCACATCTTTCTGTGTGACGCAGCTTGATACTCTCATGGTCTAAGGAATTACGTATATGATAACATTTCATGATATGACTTATAACGTTGTTACGATGTGATCTCTAAGTATATCATTCAATACTGGGGTCGGTTCAACATCATTGTTCTGCTAACAATATGTTCCCATTGCTACTGATATCCTTGTTACAAGAACAATGTCCATGATTAAGAAAACGTAATCATCAGTTAGCACATGAGCTGGTCTTAGAGGCTAAACCAGGAACACTTGGTGTTTACATTTCCACACATGCAAATGAGTTTTCTTCTGAATCTCACAATCAGAGTCATTGCAATTATAGCACAGAAATATAAACATTAATTATGAACGTGGAAATATATATAATAATATTTTATTATTTCCTCTATGGCATATTTCCAACAGTCTCCCACTTGCACTAGAGTAAATAATATTGTCAGTGCCTGAGCACTTTACGCCTATGGCATACCGGTGTAATACATGCTTCATTTGTGGTATAGACTTCATCATCGGATTTGACATTTCAGGCCCGTTTGTATCTTGCATATCTTCGCGTTTTCACGCTATCATAAAATTCACTAATTTTATCAGTTTATCTTTGTATATGTTTGAATCATTTGGCAGGACCTTGGTTCCTTAGAATAAGTCATGGCATCATTCATTAATGTTCCATGAGCTTCAAGTATCTAAGAAAACCATACCACGTTCATGAATGAACTTATGATTCAAAATACCCTCCTTGTTACTTCTTTAAGAAACTATATACTTAGCCTCTGTTATAGAATTCGCCACAGTATCTAACTTGACAAAGTTCCTCCATACTGCGCCACCCTTACGTGTCAAACACATAATCCCAATTAAAATCGAAAATCGGTCGGAGTAAGTATGAAGACTGAATTGGTGTAACTGGTTACATCAAAATCCAGCTGGTGTATCTTATTACAACGAGCTCTTCATTATCTCCATTTTCCGAGAAACGTATCTTATCTATCATAAGTTTAACTTTTCACTGTCTGTCCAATGATCAACATCTTGATCACTTTGGTATCTTGCTCACAACCTTTTGGATCACTGGACATATCTGGTTGTTTTACATATTATGGTGTACATGATTAATCCAAACACACATGTGAGTGAAATTCAATTCATGTGTTTTGCTTATCTGTGTTCATGAACACCGATTTCCGCAAACAACTTTTCACCGTGACCTCGGCAAGAACATCCTTCCTGGCGTTTTCATACTAAACTACTTTAGTATCATGTCAACATGTAACGTTGGCTTTAGCATGATCAATCCCTTATTATCTGCATAGATCATTGTGCTCAATACTAATGCTATATTAGTCCAAGTACTTCAGCTGAAAACTATTTCCAATGAAGTCCTTATTCGTGTCAAGAAATTTATATCATTTCCAATCAACAATATGTCATCTACATAAGGTTTTAGAAATATCATTCAGCTCCCACTTACTTTCTTGAACATTCAAGCATATTCGTTTATTCCTGATGAAAGCAAACTCTTTTGGCAATTTCATCATAACGAAAATTCCAACTCCATTGTGCTAGCTTCAGTCCATCACTGGATATCCAAGGCTTGCATCTATTTTAGCATCCTTTGAATCGACAAAACATTCCGGTCGTATCACATATACATCCTTTGTTATATTTCCGTGTAGGAATTTTGTTTTGACGTTCATTCTACCATATCCTATAAATGAGATATGTAGTAATTGCTAATATAACCCGAACTGACTAAAGCATCTCTACGGTCGAAACTATTTCGCCGTAGTCAACCTTTGAACTTGCTAGAAAACAATTTTCCAACGAGTTGAGCTTTATGGATAAAAAAAATTCTTCCGAATCAATTATAGATCCATATATATAATCTTCAGACTTTTAGTCTTTCGGAGGGTCTACTAAGTTCAAAACTTGACTTACTTCCATGGATACTATCTCGGATTATTTGGCATTTAGCCAAATCCCGGAGTCAGGGCCCATCAACGCTTCTTTGTATATCACAGGTTTATCATTGTCGAACAACAATATCTCGTTTTACATATCATGAATGTTTGTACGAGTTTTGTCTAACCTGCGTGGTTCAGCTGCGCACTTATTTGAAGATTCAACAATCTTTAACAAGCTGCATTGTCCTCCCACTCACTCTTTTGCAAGAAACTATTTTTCTTCAAAACACAACGTTCTTAACAACAAACAGTTTTGCTTTTGTGTAGTGATAGAGGAATACCAAAACTTTTGGCATAACCTTAACAAAGTAGTACTTATCTGATTGGGGGTTTTGAGTATGTCAAACATATGCCTCATGTACCCAAATTTTAAGAAAATACAACATGGTTTTAACAGTCCATTCCACATCTAATATGGTGTCATTTCAACAGATTTGATGGTGCTCTTTTCAGAGTAAAAGCCGTAGTCTCTAACACATAACTTTAATAAATATAATGGCAAATTGATAAACGTCATATTTGATCTTACCGTGTCGTACATGGCTTGATTATGTCTCTCGAACACTTTACTCATAGTGGTGTTTCGGGAGGCACAAGTTATGATACTTCTTCACAACTTATCATACGTTCGCTAAACTTGTAACTCAAATATTACTTTCTACAATCTAATTTTCAGAAGGTTTATTTTCTCGTTACAATGAATTTCTATTTCACTCTAAAATTCCTTGAACATTTCAAAGATTTCATACGTATGTCTCTATTGAACAGATATCCACATATCTATTTCAATTCATGAGTGAAGATAGGGAATCCACTGCACACAACTACACTTATTGGACTACACACATCATCATGTATGATTACCAATGGTTTAGTTGCCCGTTCATGTATGGACTATCAATGGTGTTTTAGTCACATTACTTCGAGACAAAGATCGCAAGCGTCAAGTGATTCATAATCATATGACTCGAAAGTCCATCACTTATGGAAATTCCTTATGCATGTTATGTCACTTGTGATAAACGGCAGTGCCACATCTATGTGGTATTTCTGTAAGTCTTGCGACGTTTTAGCCTCAGTGTTATGGATGTTAAGTATTATTATCAAGATTCATAACATACAACCTATTCATAATGGAAGTATGGCCCTTACGTTATTCATGCCTTTGAACAACTCTCTTGCAACAAACATGATTCAAAATGATGTTTTGCAACAAGGCTAAAGTGTAGTAACAATTTACTCAACTCTAAAATGAATTATGAAGATAATCATAGAGTCAACACACGGTATAGTAAACCTTTTACCGTGTTCCCGAGCGTGTCAAAACTCATCATTAGCTAGTCATAAAGGCCATAGTATTTCTTGCATCGTGTTGCAACAAAATGCAATCGACATGATATTCCAGTGATCAACTTGTTTAATCACAATACCTAGAATCAACAATTAACTACTTAGTCATGATTCCCAAGAATTACATCTTTTGACCAGCAATGAATTCATCTATAACTTCGTATGACTTTCATTTCTGAGCTGGATATTCCAGTCTTCTTTCGTTTTGCCTTTATACATATCATAGTTCTATTTCCAATGTCACTCCTACTCACAGAAGATCACACATGATCAAGGGTGGCGCAGTCCATGGACTTTCCGGCGTGTAAGTCTTACTAACACCCTATGGAACTTCCTTTTCCTTAACCCTCATCATCATATGATCAGTGTTCTTCTGGATCCCACACTTATCAGTTTCGTTAGAGCATAATGAACATTTTCACTAATGCTTACAATCAGACATTGTACTAGATATCTTATATCCTACATCAATTGTCTTATCACTGAAAACAATTTTTCAGTTCCATGAATATAACATAACTATCCCAAACGTTTCGAAGTTCGGGTTTCATGGTGATTACGAAAATACACTTAGCTGTGGTGGAATTCTAGCCTTTTTGGATTATGGACGTAAGTCACATCATCCCTAGCATTAGCGGAGAGCATCAAAAATTTGCGATAGGACAAGCTCCTTCCCGACACTATTGAGGATAGTCATCATAATACGGTACCAATCGTAAAGTTTTTACCAGATAATACAGTTAATCAAAATCAATCGGGAAGGTGGTAAATCCATTATTCTATAACGATAATGCAAATACTAAGACTTTGTTCATAATTAAGTTGCACTTGTTATTAATCAATTTAATTACTAAGTGCGCTCCCACTCAGATCAATATCTCTCGTAATTGATGCTAGAGTGATTCAAGATCCGACCCAATCGTCCTCCATTGATGTGACATCACTGATGACTTAGAATGGACCGGTAGGCCAACTTGCCAATCACGCCAAACGTGATTCTCGTTCATCTTTTGATGGGCGTGTTCCGGTAGCAAACTTTTATCCAAACCGTCAAGCCAACCAAGTGTAATTGCAGTGTGTTCTTAACACACCCACCTTTTATGCGTCACACTGTGTGCACCCATGTGACATGACCTGCTCCAATGTGAAACATAGTATAGATGGTGCTACAGTTGGAAGAACACTATCAACTTGATATTGTTTTGCGAGAGATCACCCTAATAAAATACGACTACCGCGCATCAAACAAGGGTGCATCAAAGGGATAAACATCACAGGCAGTTCATAAAAATATGTGATATAGTATAGCCCTTTGCTTCGTGAAGTCTTTATTGTCTTCACGTCGTCGTGGTTGAAGTCACCGTGTCCACCGACTTTGTCCTTGCGCCGGGAACATCACCACGGCTTTCGGCATGTGCGTCGAGGTCCGCCTCCGCATCGTAGGTCATCACCTTGCATCTATATATTGTTTTGCCTCGAGCTAATAAACAGTTCTGGCACGCAGGCCATAATTAAGTGAAAATCATATGACTCCAGTCATCATGCCGTACCACGACACGCAGGTCGCGAATAAATATTACATAACATATAGCATCTCATACAAACACATTGCAAATCTTGAAGGCTATACCACATCACATGCACATTCTGCAAAAACGAGTTAGATCGCCATCTACACGGGTTGTTGCAACTTTTATCATGGTTGATTAGCAGGTTACATGCAAACGTTGTTCCCTATACAAACCAAACACGATACTTCATTGTTGCTAGTTTAACGTTCGGGGTGCGTGCAACAACTAATGCCACAAGCCAAACTTCGTTCAACGCGTGACCCCCATGTGGATTTGAGTTTATAAAATCCACAAGCCCCTCCATGTTAAATCTTCTATTGCGAGATTAAGATGAGATCCAAGGAGTTTGATGTAGACCATGATCAAGGCAACCAGCATACTGAAATCAGCATAGAGGGATCGATGGAAAACTCAATCCTTGTAGCAAAACCTCAACTTTCCATCAAGCATAGAAAAAATCACATGACAGGGAAGCAACAAGAAAATCAATGCCTCATATCACACATAATCTAGACCTAAACATGCATCTAATCCAGGATCGCTTTGATACCACTGTTGGGAAACGTAGTAGAAAACAAAAAAAATCGTGCCTACGAATCAAGATCCCAAGATCATCCAAGAAAGATGGCATACAAGGTTTACGCCAATGCTCACCAACAGTTGCAGCGGAAGAAGAGTTGATGAAGCGGGTGGAAGTAGATCTCGTGATGCGTCTCACGATCCGTCCCACGATCTATCCCACGAACGAATCCCTCGAGCAATTCCCTCGAACAGATCTCCGAGGAAGAAGAAGAAGAAGTTCCTCAAAGAAGGATCAAAGTTATGATCCCTCTACCGGTATCCACACATCCCGTAGCAGCAATCCAGCAGCGCTCCGCCGTCCAGAGAAGAACGCCACCGAGAAAACTAGAGGGAGAAAACCCTAACGGATTCCGATCTAGAACAGCGTCTAAACCGGGGTCTAATTGTGGAGCAACGGGGTTTAGAGGGAGGGAGGGTGGCGCATAGGCCTTGGGGACAAGTTGTGCTGCGCCCCCCACCCCCTCCCCTCATTATATAAGTGGCCAGGAGGACCCTTGGGGCGCAATAGGGGTGGTGGAGTCCCCCTGGGACTCCTCCTCCCAAAGGGAGACCTTCCCACCGGGTAGTCTGAGTCCAAGGAGGACTCCTCCCACATGTGGCGCCCCCACCACCCAAATTTCGGCCAGCCCCCTTGGGGTGCCTTGCCCCCCAAGTCTAAGGGTGATGGGGCGCATATGGTACTGTCCGGAACCTTGTGGAACCTTCCGGAAGCTTCCAGAACCTTCTAGGACCTTCCAGGACCTACCGGGACCATTCCCGGCCATTCCGGGACCTTTCGGGATGGTTTCGGGACATTCCGGAACCTTCTGGAACACTTCCAAGCCCTTCAGGGACCGTTTTCGGGAGTTCCAGAACTATCTGGATAGGTTCCGGGACGATCCGGGTTACGGTCTAGCCTGCCCGATGCCCTGCGTCGGTTCGTCGGTAGTTTTCGGGACGTCCACCGATTAACCGGAAACTATTCCGGTTGATCCAGTACTTCCACAGTACCATTCTCATATGTTCCAGAACCACCTGGAACTACTCCAGAGTGATTCGGACATATCCTTAAATACCCAGAACTTCTTCTGGTGCCCTTATGAACAATTCCATAAATACTCAGAACTACTTCCGGTGCCCGTATGAACTATTCCGTTTTGCTTCCACTAAACCTTCTACCATTCCAGTATTCTAATAGACTACTGCTCGTTAAGTGTGTGACCCAATAGGTTCGTTATAATGCGGACATGACTCAGAACATCTTCCGGACATAGGTCAACAGCCTTTTGTCAATAGCCAATAATCAACAGCGGAGCCATGGACACCCATGTTGACTCCCGCACATACACGAAGAAACTTCGAGTGAACCATTACGTTTAGTCATGTACCATTCCCTTTGCTTCGCGATATATGACAAAGTCAGAGGAGAGAAGTTTGGCACCCATGTGTAACAACTTCTTGAACACAAGCCACTCGTTATCCTCTTTGCTTGTTTGTCCCTTTTCTCGTTATCGTATTCCGGTATCCCCGTGACTATGTCACACTGCGTCTGGCCAGACTATAATGGATACCGTCATACAGAGTGGGCCCGAAGTGAATATCTTCTTCATCGTGAAGGAGCAAATCCCAATCTTGAACTATCACAGTTACTAGACACACTATCCAATGTACCCAGAACTTATTTTACTACTTCCCAGTAACGGGAAGATTCATCTAAGAACCAAAGCACATCTTTCTGTGTGAAGCAGCTTGATACTCTCATGGTCTAAGGAATTACGTATATGATAACATTTCATGATATGACTTATAACGTTGTTACGATGTGATCTCTAAGTATATCATTCAATACTAGGGTCGGTTCAACATCATTGTTCTGCTAACAATATGTTCCCATTGCTACTGACATCTTTGTTACAAGAACAATGTCCATGATTAAGAAAACGTAATCATCAGTTAGCACATGAGCTGGTCTTAGAGGCTAACCCAGGAACACTTGGTGTTTACATTTCCACATATGCAAATGAGTTTTCTTCTGAATCTCACAGTCAGGGTCATTGCAATTATAGCATAGAAATATAAACATTAATTATGAACGTGGAAATATATATAATAATATTTTATTATTGCCTCTAGGGCATATTTCCAACAATGATACTATTCCTATGTTGTTTTGGCTTGTTTTACACAGTTTGCAACTTTCCGATGCCGAAGCAGCAGACACATGATTCAGCGGTGAAAAGTGGACGCTGAGTTGCTGAAACAGAAGACCTCCAAATTACCTGAAAATTTACAGAGGCTATTTTTGAGGAGGGTGACGAGGACACGCAAAAGAGGGACTAGAGGGAGCCACAGGGTGCCCAGGCGGCCACCTGGCGCGGCCCCCACCTTGGCCGCGTCGGGAGGGTGCCTGGACCCTTAGGGACACTCCGGGCTCCCCCCTCTGGTCTATATATCACTCGTTATCCGAAAACCCTAAAAATATAGGAGTTTCGCAAGTTCCGCCGCGGCTCCGTGGCGAAAACCAACAGAGGAGAAAAGACATCTCCGGCGGGCAGATTCCGCCGGGGAGTACACCTCCCGGAAAGGGAGATCATCGCCATCGTCATCACCATCGTCACGGGCATCATCGAGATCATTATCAACATCATCCCAACATCAGCACCATCTCCATCACCATCCAATCTCACCTCGCAAGTTCAACTTGTGTTGTAATCCGTACTATCTATCCTCTCTACTCTACCGGTGTTGATTTCTACCTTGTGATGAATGCTATTGAGTTTTGTTGGAGAAATATCACTGTGTCCAGATTGTTTATCATCTATTTATCCCCACTGATCATGATCTCTTTTATGTCTTGTGAGTAGTTACTTTAGTTCTTTAGGACATGGGAGAAGTCTAGTTGTTAGTAGTCATATGATGTTGAAGTAATATGTGTTGTTCGATATTTAAGTTGTGTTGTTATTTTCCTAGTGGTGTTGTGTGATTCGAAGACTCAAAACTTCGCCTTATTAAGGACCTAGGGGAATGCATTGTGTATAAAGAATGCTTATGGTGGGTTGCAAAAGTGACAGAAACCTGAACCCCAGTTCGCACGCTTTTGCACAAGGGAACAATGGATCATTGATCGTATTGCTATGGTTAGGCTTTTTCCTTAATTACTATCTTGTATTTGCGGATGCTTGCAAGATGCATAATCATAAGAGTGCACTCATCTTAGTTTAGAGGGTGTACTAGCATAGATCACACCCACTCAACACTTATCAACACAATATATAGTACCGATGTGGAATATGGCGAAAGCACGTGACTATTTCTCCCGTGTGTCGTCAAGAACGCTTTAGTCCTTATAAGTTCAGTTGCTAGGCCTATCCTTTGCTCAAAAGGATTGGGCCACTTGTTGCTCCTCAGTGGCCTTCACTTTGCTCGCTTTTAGCTTTTTGTTGCTTATACCGAAAACCCCTAAAAAGCTATCTTTCAGTTCCTGCAGCTATTTCTTTACCAAAGTCACTTACCAATACCTTCTGCTCATCGTTGGGTTCGACAATCTTATTTATCGAAAACACTCCAAACTATCCCCTACAGTTGAGGGTCATCAGCTGCTGTCGTTGTCCGCGACTCACCCGGATAGGGGCAACGATAATGGTTGTCCCGACAGAAAATAATAAAAATGCTTAATGGGTCAGGTGGATGACTTGAGTGGGTCGACGTGCTCTATACGCACTACCTCCACGTGGGATTACGGTGTGGGCCCTCTGCGTTGTATCCTCGTTCGATGGCTCTTCAGACGTCAGCTTTACCTCGGGCTGATTGCCGAGCTTGGACCGCCTACTCCAGTAGTGGGAGGTGGGTCTGCTTCACCGGCCAGTCACGTACCGTGCAGGAGTACAAAGGGCAGAGGTCCAAAGACCCTTTGTGCTTAGGATTGAGACCGGCGGATGGCCTCTCTATTGATCTTGAATACTTCGGTGTATCGGATAGCCTCGGTGGGGTATTCCCTAACAAGGTGTACGCCACCCTAGAGATCCGAGCGTGTAGGGTAACAGTAGTGCAGCCCCTGCAGGGATGAAAATATATTCGGATAGCCGTGTCCACAGTAACAGGACGCTTTATGTTGAAGCCAGATCCTACTACTACAAGCTATTACTATTAAACTGTTGGTTTCGGGTTTTCTTACTCGCAGGGAAGTCGAGGAAGGATTCTCGGAGGCATTGATAATTGTTAACTAATACAACTTATTATTATACCATGCTGCAGCAACTTCTGCTGCATTGTTACTTTATGTTTTATATGAACTGTTGGCTATTCTCTTCTCATGCTGCAAGAACCGTCGGAAGATGCTAGTCTTCGATAGGCCTAGCTTCTCTTCCTTATTCTGATTTCCTGCAATTCAGCCCACCATATATAGCCTCCCCTTTCCATTGATACAAATGCATAATTTCTTAGTAGCGGACGTAAGACCCGCGGGTATGCTAGATACTCACCCTTGCTTTATCCCCCCCCCTTTTTGTTTTGCCTGATCGACCGCTGCAGTCGTCGTTGGAGCCTTGGAGTCTAGGAGCCAGAGATCCCTGATGCCGACCACCGCAACGTGAAGATCCTCGATGCCTTCTAAGACATGGAGATCCCCGACGACCAGGAGTAGTTTGGAGGTTCCCAGGCAGGAGGCCTTGCCTTTTCGATCGTTGTTATATTTGTGCTAGCCTTCTTAAGGCAGATCATGTGTACCTTGTGTCTGTATTCAAATACTATTGCTTCCGCTAACTTTGTGCTCTCGAGCTGTTTTATTTGAGCCTTCGTGGCCCCTGACTTGTATTAAACAGCTTGTATTATTTTATTTGTAGAGTTGTGTTGTGATATCTTACCGTGAGTCCCTGATCTCGATTGTGTAACTTGCGTGTATGATTACTGTACACAGTTCGATTTTGGGGGAGTCACAAATTGGTATCAGAGCCGACTTCCTGTAGGACACCCCCTTCCAACTCCTTGGTTGAAGTTGAGTCCTGTCTTTGCAAAACTACTTTACTAACAGTGTCGTGTGGCTTATCGGCCCACGTTGCCAACTGGGTGGTATTAGGGTCTTTTACTCTGTACCTTTACTCTGGAAATCTGATCTCTCCTCCATTTCGGGTTAACGATTTTGCTAACTCTAATTCTAGGTTCTCATGACTACTTCCTCCCGGAGAGCCATCATTGCAGATGGTCGCCTGATTCACCAGAAGATTGCGAAGATTACTCTTTGATAAATTCCTGAGAACCTATGTGTTCATCGCCTTTGCAATCCCCTACCACCGATAAGTCCATATGGATTATTACATCCACCTCCCGATCTGGAAATCATAATTCCCTTGTACTTAAGCATCGAATTATTCCGATGCTTCTATCACCCGATGCCTTTGCATTCTTTCCCCTTCTGGTTGAATGCCGGTACTTACATCAGATTCTTTGTGAACCATCCGACCTTTGGTGGATTATTATCCAACTAATCTTACGTGGCTTCTTCCATGTGTCCATTGGATTCATCGTGTGAAATACCACCCTTGTCCCTCGATATAACTGACAATATAACTGACAAGCTATTCTCTGACCATCCTTGCATCGTGATCGCGTAATATGCCACCACTCTAAGCCACAGTTCCACAGGATCGAAACCTGACTCTTTTGTACCTCCCCGTTCCCAAGGTTATTCCTCGTGCTTGACCTCATATGCAATTCACGAGTCACCTACCTTGTGATATTCAGTCCGATATCAGACTCAGTGCTTATGCCTGATGCTATGGACCCCCTCTTTCATCATCCGTCATCGACATTGAATGCGTGCCTATCCGCTTGAGATTTCTCATACCTTCTTTGGTTTCTCTCGATGTATTACCCTGAGTTTAACCTCGAGAGATACTTTGTACCCCCATACCCTCATACTTCCTACCCCATCCGAATATATACCAATTCGACCTCCCTTAAATTTTCCTCCTACCCCATCCGTAAGTACGATGAAGCCCCAGAAGGAAGGACGACAACTCGTCGAGATGCACTGATGCAGAGAAATGAAGAAATCAACGAGAACGATTAACTTCTTCGAGAAGGATAACAAGCACCAGAAGACTCGTTAGATTACGAAACCAAAGATGTAACCCTTGCACTACCTTTTAATAATCGGGACGAGAATTCTTTGTAGTGGGGGATATTTGTAACACCCTCGATGTCAAGCTACAATGATCACTCTATTAATGACTAATTCGAGTGATTAATATTCTCTTATCATCTTTGAATGGAATATTATTAAAAGTTACGTGGTTGGAATTAAAAACAAAAGTGGAAATGAAACTTAAACCAAAATTTATGCAACCAATTTTATAAAATGCCTAATAAGCAGTAGGTCATAGAAATATGTGGATGGGAAATTATTAAGTTGTTTAAATAATGCCAATAAATCTAAGCAATGCCAAAACAACCCCTTCTACTTGGTGCATATTAAACTGGGACTCTGAATGTATTTATTTTGGTACCAAACTTTTGGTAGCATCAATATATTATGTATCACTAATAATGGAGCACTTGGAACATTTAAAAAAAATCAAATCTGGCTTAACAAATTAAAACAGTAGCAAAATGGTGGCATTTAACCCCTTTTAAATAAAACTAAAAATGAAAATGATTTTTATTTCTAATCTAGACTTTTTGGCTGTACTATAATGTGCAATAATAATATTGGAGCTAGTTACCCATTTTGTAAAAGTCAAATGGTAGCTAAACAATTTAAACAAACAGAAAAGAAACGGCAGAAACCAAGAAAAGGAAAAAAATAAATTTCGCCCAGGGCGAAAACCCCTCAGCCCAGGCCCAGCGCCAACATCTCCTCTCTTTTCTTATTTCTTCTCCCTGCTCACCACTCCCTCCAGAGCGTGTCGAGCATCCGCCGGCCATGGCCGCTGTAGCAGCTCGTTGTCGGGCATCCCGTGGTTCCTCGCGTGGATAAGAAGGCTCCTTGCCCCTGAAACCCTATCCCCCTCCTTATCCCCTCAAGCCCCCTCCTATTCCCCTCGCGCCACCGTCCTCCTCTGCCCGCCACACCCGACCGGGCTCATCGCCGCGACCTCGTCGATCCCGCGTCCACCGGCTATCTCGGACCACGCCACCACGCCCGGGAGCACCAGCGGGGACGCCTCCTTCGTCCCATGCCTCGAATCGTGCTCGGGGACCACCGCGCGCTGGTCACTTCCGTCGTCTTCACAGCCATGGCCGCCAGCCCCGCCGCCCGATTCGGCGCCCCCGGCCTCCCCAGCGCTCTCTGTGCACACCATCTGCCCCCCTGTGAGCTTCACGTCGATCCCCCCGTTTGCCCCTTCAAACCAGTCGCCGTAGGCCCCTCCCCGTTCGACGGCGTGGTCACCAGACGCCATGGATGGGAGCTCACGCTCCCGTGGCCTCTGACCGTGCCCAGTGCGCGCCTTAGGCCGTGCCCCCTTGGTCGGCAGGCCCCTGGCCGCACCTTCATCGCTCACTGCACCCCCCCCCCCCCCGTCGTGGCCTCCTCGCCGGCACGGGCCTCGTTGTGCCTCGGTTCATCGCCGGCGAGCACGTGAGGTGGCTTGAGCCACTGACCCGTGGGGCCGACCTACTTAGCTTAGGGGCGAACCCCCCTCTTAACTACCCCCTAATTAAACTGTTAGCTTAAACACCCCCTATGTGTATATGACACATGGGCCCCATGAATAAGCAGACTAATTATTTTAATCTGTTAAAACCATGACCCTATGACTTGTAGGCCCACCCCGGTTAAGTTAATAAAGTCAATAAAATTGTTTAGTTCAAATTAATATTAGTCCAGTGGTTGACATGTGGGCCATGGGCCTTTTGATTAAGTTAAAAGTTTGTTAATCGTCTGTGTCAATGACAGCTGGGCCCCACTAAATAATTAGATTAAATAAAATAGATTTATTTAATTATGTCTATGACATGTGGGACCCATTGGTTAGTTGACCAGTCAAAGGCTCTAGCCAATGACATGCGGGTCCCCTCTGTCAGGATGACCAGTCAACATACTATTTTGGATAATGTTTATTTAATTAATAAAAGAAATTCTAAAATTGTTTAAAATTATTAAATATTTGAAAATTAATATTTTTGAAACCGTAAGTCGGATCAAAATAATTTATATATTTCAAAGTTGATCAAAAAAATGCAATGAATACAAATACGCTACCTGTATGCCCACAACACCCCTATAACATATCAAACATGGAACATCCCACTTCCGGTGAATCCGGCCGGTAATTCCCGGTGCCGGTAAAACTTTTCGGATGAAAATGTTCTGAATACGAAAGTTTTTTAGAATGGATCAAAGATCATGGATACACTATCCACATGTCTGTCAGATGTCTTTAACACTGCAGACATGGAACCTTCCCCTCCGGATCATCTGTCCGGTAATCAACCGGTACTGATGAGTCATCCTCGGATGAATTCCCTCTGGGCAAATCACCTAACACTGCGTTAGAACACCGTTGCTTTGTATCTGCTATGTCATACATTTGTATTGCTATTATTATTGTGTATTTACTGTCCCCCCCCCTTTTTATTCTACGGTAGACCCTGTTGCTGCCGCCGATGACACCACCGAGTACGACTTCGTCGACGACTGTACCCCTCCCGCCGAGCTTCCAGGCAAGCATAGCCATTTTCCTTCCCCAGATATCGCCTATCTTTTCCGTACATTTCTTGCACTAGGCATTGTTGCTGCTATTACATTACATTCATGTTCATTGCATAGCCTGTCATTGTTCCCCCTTGATGCACCTTCCTTTATCCTATGCTGCCTATTATTACTTATGCAATATTCAGTAGTTAGCCCTGCGCCATGTTTGTCTACTAGGTTTAGATGGCGGGTCGTGATCACTCTGGGGAGTGAATGCGGGTATGAATTATTATAACTGCAACAGGTACGGTATAGAGCACACGCCCAAGGGAACCTACAACGGGGAGACTCTTCGAGTCGCTTCAAGTTTGACTTACGAGTGGATGGACTCGTATTTCACTCTCGTCGTCGGCTCGGTAGCGTAGCATCACCGGGGTGATACGAGGATATTCCTCTTTAGTTCATTCCGCTGATGTCTCGGTCGAACCTCTTCAAGTGTACCATCGAGGGTGATTGCTCCTGGTTTCACTTGATGGTAGGCACCTGAATGAACTGGTGTCCTTAAAGGTAAGGAGTCGGGTGACCCAACGGTGCCCGCGCAGGGATTGTATCGGGACGACAAGACAGGCGGATACCATCGTGGGCCTGGTCCTAGATCGTTGGCCGTGAGATACCCTGTTGTACGAAAGTCGGGCTCTTCAAAGAGCAGACACGAGATAAGGTAAGGAGACGGTTCACCTTGTTGATAACCGCAGGAGTTGGTGGGACGACAGGGCAGGCGGCCAGGGGCTCTGGTTATGAGGGTGGACCTGGCTGCTGTCGTTGTCCGCGACTCACCCGGATAGGGGCAACGATAACGGTTGTCCCGACAGAAAATAATAAAAATGCTTAATTGGTCAGGTGGATGACTTGAGTGGGTCGACGTGCCCTACACGCACTACCTCCACGTGGGATTACAGTGTGGGCCCTCTGCATTGTAGCCTCGTTCGATGGCTCTTCAGACGTCAGCTTTACCTCGGGCTGATTGCCGGGCTTGGACCGCCTACTCCAGTAGTGGGAGGTGGGTCCGCTTCACCGGCGAGTCACGTACCGTGTGTGAGTACAAAGGGCAGGGGTCCAAAGTCCCTTTGTGCTTAGGATTTAGACCGACAGATGGCCTCTCTGTTGAGCTTGAAAGATGAACTTAGGCGTATCAGATAGCCTCGGTGGGGCATTCCCTAACAAGGTGTACGCCACCCTAGAGATCCGAGCGTGTAGGGTAACAGTAGTGCAGCCCCTGCAAGGATGAACATATATTCGTATAGCCGTGTCCACGGTAACAGGACGCTTTATGCTGAAGCCAGATCCTACTACTACAAGCTATTACTATTAAACTGTTGGTTCCGGTTTTTCTTCCTCGCAGGGAAGTCGAGGAAGGATTCTCGGAGGCATTGATAATGTTTAACTAATACAACTTATTATTATACCATGATGCAGCAACTTCTGCTGCATTGCTACTTTATGCTTTATATGAACTGTTGGCTATTCTCTTCTCATGCTACAAGAACCGTCGGAAGATGCTAGTTTTGATAGGCCTAGCTTCTCTTCCTTATTCTGATTTTCTGCAATTCAGTCCACCATATATATCCTCCCCTTTCCATTGATACAAATGCACAATTGCTTAGTAGCGGACGTAAGACTCGCGGGTATGCTAGATACTCACCTTTGCTTTATTCCCCCCTTTTTGTTTTGCCTGATCGGCTGCTGCAGTCGACGTTGGAGCCTTGGAGCCTACGAGCCGAAGATCCCCGATGCCGACCACCGCAACGTGAAGATTCCCGATGCCTTCTAAGACATGGAGATCCCCGACGACCAGGATTAGTTTGGAGGTTCCCAGGCAGGAGGCCTCGCCTTTTCGAACGTTGTTGTTTTTGTGCTAGCCTTCTTAAGGCAGATCATGTGTACCTGGTGTCTATACTCAGATACTATTGCTTCCGCTAACTTTGTGCTCTCGAGCTATTGTATTTGAGCCCTCGTGGCCCCTGGCTTGTATTAAACAGCTTGTATTATTTTATTTGTAAAGTTGCGTTGTGATATCTTACCGTGAGTCCCTGATCTCGATTGTGTACCTTGCGTGTATGATTACTATACACGGTTCGATTTTGGGGGCGTCACAAGTTGGTATCAGAGCCGACTGCCTGTAGGACACCCCCTTCCAACTCCTTGGTAGAAGTTGAGTCTAGTCTTTGCAAAGCTATTTTACTAACAGTGTCGTGTGGCTTATTAGCCCACGTCGCCAACTGGGTGGTATTAGGATCTTTTACTCCGTACCTTTACTCTAGGAATCTGATCTCTCCTCCATTTCGGGTTAACGATTTTTCTAACTCTAACTCTAGGTTCTCGTTACTACTTCCTCCCGGAGAGCCATCATTGTATATGGTCGCCTGATTAACCAGAAGATTCCAACGATTACTCTTTGATAAATTCCTGAGAACCTACGTATTCATCGCCTTTGCAATCCCCTGCCACCGATACCTCCCGATCTGTAAATCATAATTCCCTTGTACTTAAGCATTGAATTATTCTGATGCTTCTATCACCCGATGCCTTTGTATTATTTCCCCTTCTGGTTGAGTGTCGATACTCACATCGGATTCTTTGCGAACCACCCGACCTTTGGTTGATTATTATCCAACTAATCTTACGTGGCTTATTCCATGTGTCCATTGGATTCATCATGTGAAATACCACCCTGTCTCTCGATGATTTGTGTTATCATCGACAACCTCCCTTGATTCCCTGCAAATACAACTTGGTCGAGTATATCGTGCTCTGCTTTCCCTTGGGAAAGATATACACCTAATGCTTGTGTATAACCACCTTTTCCTTTCCATTGGTCTGTTTAACCTTTCTTGCAATCATTATAACCTAAGCAGTGATAATCCCCCTGCTTATGTAAACACCTCGGTGTACAACGTTGTCAGTAACACCTTGTTGCCATTGTTGATGACATTTCGGTAACCACCGGGACGAGAACTTTGCCAATTGGTCTGCCTCGTATTAACGAGCAAGAAAATGGTTCTCAATGTCCACTGCCCTTGGTACCAGCGTTGTTGCCGAAATAACTGACAAGCTATTCTCTGACAATCCTTGCATCCTGGTCGCGTAATATGCCACCACTCTAATCCATAGTTCCACAGGATCAAAACCTGACTCTTTTGTACCTCCCCGTTCCCAAGGTTATTCCTCCTGCTAGACCTCGTATGCAATTCACGAGTCACCTACCTTGTGATATTCAGTCCGATATCAGACTCAATGCTTATGCCCGATGCTATGGACCCCCTCTTTCATCATCCGTCATCGCCATCGAATGCGTGCCTATCCGCTTGAGATTTCTCATACCTTCTTTGGTTTCTCTCGATGTATTCCCCTGAGTTTAACCTCGAGATATACTTTGTACCCCCATACCCTAAGACTGCCTCGGTTGATTAATTGGGTACCAATCCGACCTCCCTTAAATTTTCCTCCTACCCCATCCGTAAGTACGATGAAGCCCCAGAAGGAAGGACGACAACTCGTCGAGATGCACTGATGCAGAAAAATGAAGAAATCAACGAGAACGATTAACTGCTTCGAGAAGTACAACAAGCACCGGAAGACTCGTTAGATTATGAAACCAAAGTTGTAACCCTTGCACTACCTTTTAATTCTTGGGACGAGAATTCTTTGTAGTGGGGGAGATTTGTAACACCCTCGATGTCAAGCTACAATGATCACTCTGTTAACGAATAATCCGAGTGATTAACAATGCTCTAATCATCTTTGAATCGAATCTTATTAAAAGTTCTGTGGTTGGAATTATAAACAAAAGTTGAAATGAAACTTAAACCAAAATTTATGCAACCAATTTTATAAAATGCCTAATAAGCAGTAGGTCATAGAAATATGTGGATGGGAAATTATTAAGTTGTTTAAATAATGCCAATAAATCTAAGTAATGCCAAAACAACCCCTTCTACTCGTTGCATATGCAATTGGGACTCTGAATGAATTTATTTTGGTACCAAACTTTTGGTACCATCAATATATTATGTAGCACTAATAATGGAACACTTGGAACATTTTATAAAAATCAATTCTGGCTTAACAAATTAAAACAGTAGCAAAATGGTGGCATTTAACCCCTTTTAAATAAAACTAAAAATGCAAATGATTTTTATTTCTAACCCAGATTTTTTGGCTGTACTATAATGTGCAATAATAATATTGGAGCTAGTTACCCATTTTATAAAATTCAAATGGTAGCTAAACAATTTAAACGAACAGAAAAGAAACGGCAGAAACCAAGAAAAATGAAGAAAAAAAACTAAAATTCGACTAGGGCGAAAATCCCTCAGCCCAGGCCCAGCCGCCCACATCTCCTCTCTTTTCTTCTTTCTTCTCCCTGCTCACCGCTCCCTCCAGAGCGTGTCGAGCATCCACCGACCATGGCCACTGTAGCAGCTCGCTATCGGGCATCACATGGTTCCTCGCGTGGATAAGAAGGTTCCCTGCCCCTGGAACCCTAGCCCCCTCCATCTCCCCTCGAGATCCCCCCTCATATTCCCCTCGCTCCACCGTCCTCCTCTGACCCGCCACACCCGACCGGGCTCGTTACCGCGACCTCGTCGATCCCGCGGCCACCGGCCATCTCGGACCACGCCACCACGCCCAGGAGCACCAGTGGGGACGGCCTTCGTCCCATGCCTCGAATCGCGCTCACCACTTCCGCCGTCTTCCTCGCCATGGCCGCCAGCCCCGCCACCTTATTCGGCGCCCCCGGCCTCCCCCACGCTCTCCGTGCACACCATCCGCACCCCCTGTGAGCTTCATGTCGATCCCCCCCCCCGTTTCCCTCTTCAAACCAGTCGATGTAGGCCACTCCCCGTTCGACGTCGTGGTCACCGGCCGCCATGGACGGGAGCTCACGCTCCCGTGGCCCCTGGTCGCGCCCAGTGCACGCCTTTGGCCGTGCCCCCTTGGTCGGCAAGCCCCTGGCCGCACCCTCATCGCGGGCTGCACCCCCCCCCCCCCCCCGCCGTCGTGGTCTCCTCACCAGCACGGGCCTCACCGTGCCTCGGTTCATCGCCGACGAGCACGTGAGGTGGCTTGAGCCACTGATCCGTAGGGTCGGCCTACTTAGCTTAGGGGCTAACCCCCTGTTAACCACCCCCTAATTAAAGTGTTAGCTTAAACACCCCTCTGTGTATATTACACATGGGCCCCACGAATAAGTAGAATAATTATTTTAATCCGTTAAAACCATGACCCTATGACTTGTAGGCCCACCCCGGTTAAGTTGATAAAATTGTTTAGTTCAAATTAATATTAGTCTAGTGGTTGACATGTGGGCCATGGGCCTTTTGATTAAATTAAAAGTTTGTTAATTGTCTCTCGGCCCCAGTGAATAATTAGATTAAATAAAATAGATTTATTTAATTATGTCTATGACATGTGGGACCCATTGGTCAGTTGACCAGTCAAAGGTTCCAGCCTATGACATGTGGGTCCCCTCTGTCAGGTTGACCAGTCAACATACTATTCTGGATAATGTTTATCTAATTAATAAAAGAAATTCTAAAATTGTTTAAAATGATTAAATATTTGAAAATTAATATCTTTTAAATCGTAAGTCGGATCAAAATAATTTATATATCAAAGTTGATCAGAAAAATGCAATGAATACGAATAAGCTACCCGTTTTCCCACCACACCCCTCTAACATATCAAACGTGGAACATCCCCCTTCCGGTGAATTCGGCCGGTAATTCCCGGTGCCGGTAAAACTTTCCGGATGAAAATGTTCCGAATACGAAAGTTGTTCAGAATGTATCAACGATCACGGATATACTATCCACATGTCTGTTAGATGTCTTTAACACTGCAGACATGGAACCTTCCCTCAGGATCATCTGTCCGGTAATCAACCGGTACTGATGAGTCATCCTCGGATGAATTCCCTCTCCGGGCAAATCACCTAACACTGCGTTAGAACATCATTGCTTTGTATCTACTATGTCATAAATTTGTATTGCTATTATTGTTGTGTATTTACTGTCCCCCCTTTTTATTCTCCGGTTGACCCCGTTGCTGTCGCTGATGACACCATCGAGTATGACTACTTCGTCGACGACCGTACCCCTACCGCCGAGCTCCCAGGCAAGCAGAGCCATTTTCCTTCCCCAGATATAGCCTATCTTTTCGTACATTTCTTTCACTAGGCATTGTTGTTGTTGCTATTACGTTGCATTCCTATTCATTGCATAGCATGTCATTGTCGCCCCTTGATGCACCTTCCTTTATCATATGCTGCATATTATTACTTATGCAATATTCAGCAGTTAGCCCTGCGCCATGTTAGTCTACTAGGTTTAGATAGCGGGCCGTGATCACTCTCGGGAGTGAACGCGGGTATGAATTATTATAACTGCAACAGGTACGGTACAGAGCAAACGCCCAAGGGAACCTACAACGGTGAGACTCTCCGAGTCGCTTCAAGTTTGACTTACGAGTGGATGGACTCGTATTTCACTCTCGTCGCCGGCTCAGTAGCGTAGCATCACCGGGGTGATACGAGGATATTCCTCTTTAGTTCATTCTGCTGATGTCTCGGTTGAACCTCTTAAAGTGTACCATCGAGGGTGATTCCTCCTGGTTTCACTTGATGGTAGGCACCTGAATCAACTGGTGTCCTTAAAGGTAAGGAGTCGGGTGACCCAACGGTGCCCACGCAGGGATTGTATTGGGACGGCAGGACAGGCGGATACCATCGTGGGCCTGGTCCTTGCTCGTTGGCCGTGAGATACCCTGTTGTACGAAAGTCGGGCTCTTCAAAGAGCACATGCGAGATAAGGTAAGGAGACGGTTCACCTTGTTGGTAACCGCACGAGTTGGTGGGACAACAGGGTAGGCGGCCACCGACTCTGGTTATGGTGGTGGACTTAGCTGATGTCGTTGTCCGCGACCCACCCGGATAGGGGCAACAATAGCAGTTGTCCCGACAGAAAATAATAAAAATGCTTAATGAGTCAGGTGGATGACTTGAGTGGGTCGACGTGCCCTATACGCACTACCTCTACTGGGATTACAGTGTGGGCCCTCTGCGTTGTAGCCTCGTTCGATGGCTCTTCAGACGTCAGCTTTACCTCGGGCTGATTGCCGGGCTTGGACCGTCTACTCCAGTATGGGGAGGTGGGTCTTCTTCACGGCCAGTCACGTATCGTGCAGGAGTACAAAGGGCAGGGGTCCAAAGTCCCTTTGTGCTTAGGATTTAGACCGGCGGATGTCCTCTCTGTTGAGCTTGAAGGATGTACTTCGGCGTATCGGATAGCCTCGGTGGGGCATTCCCTAACAAGGTGTACGCCAGCCTGGAGATCCGAGCGTGTAGGGTAACAGTAGTGCAGCCCCTGCAGGGATGAAAATCTATTCGGATAGCCGTGTCCACGGTAACATGACGCTTTATGATGAAGCCAGATCCTACTACTACAAGCTATTACTATTAAACTGTTGGTTCCGGTTTTTCTTCCTCGCAGGGAACTCGAGGAAGGATTCTCGGAGGCATTGATAATTGTTAACTAATACAACTTATTGTTATACAATGTTGCAGCAACTTCTGCTGCATTGTTACTTTATGCTTTATATGAACTATTGGCTATTCTCTTCTCATGCTGCAAGAGCCGTCGAAAGATTCTAGTCTTCAATTGGCCTACCTTCTCTTCCTTATTCTGATATTCTGCAATTCAGTCCACCATATATAGCTTCCCCTTTCCATTGATACAAATGCATAATTGCTTAGCAGCGGACGTAAGACTCGCGGGTATGCTAGATACTCACCCTTTCTTTATTTCCCCCTTTTTGTTTTGCCTGATCGGCCACTGCATTCGACGTTGGAGCCTTGGAGCCTACGAGCCGGAGATCCCCGATGCCGACCACCGCAACGTGAAGATCCCCGATGCCTTCTAAGACATGGAGATTCCCTACGACCAGGAGTAGTTTGGAGGTTCCCAAGCAGAAAGCCTCGCCTTTTCGATTGTTGTTGTTTTTGTGCTAGCCTTCTTAAGGCAGATCATGTGTACCTTGTCTCTGTACTCAGATACTATTGCTTCCGCTAACTTTGTGCTCTCGAGCTGTTGTATTCGAGCCCTCGTGGCCCCTGGCTTGTATTAAACATCTTGTATTATTTTATTTGTAGAGTTGTGTTGTGATATCTTACCGTGAGTCCCTGATCTCGATCGTGTACATTGTGTGTATGATTACTATACACGGTTCGATTTTGGGGGCATCACACATGTGCCAAGGTGGTGGCCGACACCTTCTCCACTTCCGGCAAGTTATCCCAGGGCGTGGTTGACAAAAATGGATGCCACATGCATGGTCTGCGATGTTGTGGACGTGTGCTGCTGATGTTTTAATACACGCTTCTATTCATGTAGACTCCGTTGGGCCTCCAAACGCAGAGGTTTGTAGGTCAGCAACAAATTTTCCTTAGGTAGGTGACCAAAGGTTTATCAAACTCAAGGAGTTGTAGGTTGAAAAGTATCCCTCTCAAACAACACTAAATAGAGGCAACTAACATTATTTAAGTTGAACAAAGTACTAACTAACATGCATATATTTGTTACCCCATTATCTCCCATCATCTTGATCATAATGATACTAGCTAGCTACTAATCGACTCTACAATGGTTGGACTGAGAGTCGTAGTCCGCACTAATTGTACCAAAGCTGCCAACAGGATTTCAGTACACCATGACCTCCCAATGATCATAGTCGAGATAGAACATCACCCTCTCCCCACTTTCCATCCCGCATGCATCTGCAAGGGTTCACAAGCAGGGCACCCGAGATAGTTGCGGTATGGCTCTTTGGTAACAAGACAAAGGAAGGTCTCTGTCGTCTGCAGCTTCATGAACTTGTAGTGGATTTGGCTGGAATTTTAAAAGAACCACACCTAACTATATGGCTTTGTTGATGTGAACTCTTACCAAAGCCATCCAATGAGTCGTCCCTACCAAGAAACTCATGGGGAATCCAGATGCAGGAGAGATATTTTTCAATGGCAGCAAATCGCTGTCGAGAGGATGAAGAATCGTAATGAAAGGGAAACACTTCAGACGTTTCCCCATGTTGGGGTGCGAAGGGCATGCATAGGAATGTTTGCTTTTCCGAAAAAATGAAAAAAAAAGTTTGTGTTCAAAAAAGCAAAATTATCCACACTTTTTATAAATTTTTCAAAAATCAAAAAATGTTTGCTTTTAAAAAATTGTACACGTGTTCAAAAATGTGTTCATAAACTTTTCTAAATGGTCTTTTTTTAAGTATTTCGAAATGGTTGCTATAGTGTCAGTTTGTTATGGCGGCGGTTCGCTACGGCCGTCAGGGTCGCTACAGATATCTATACGTTTCTCCCGCTCATGGCCGGCTCAATCGGAGCGCGCAGATCGATCTCCCGGCGCTTATCTGGGCGCTTAAACAGGAAAAGATAAGCACCAACGCCTGTCTTCCAATGCTATTTTCTCTCTCTCTCTCTCTCGTGTGGAAAAAATGGCCAAGCGCTCGTTGCCAAATTTTGCGCCGATGCCGGGAATCATGCAACTGCCGATCGGCTCCTGGCGCCTCCTTTCTAGCTTCGGTCGTTGGAGACGCCCTTAAAGCGGCCGAGAGGCAAATAAACACCACAACGACCGTCTCTTCCTCTTTCGTTCGAAATTTGAAGGCCGCCGCCGACAAATTCCGCACCCCACCCGACTTGCCCCCACCCCCCACCCCCCCCCCCACCCCCCCCCCCCCCCCCCCCCCGCGAAGCGCAATGGCTGAACCCAACTCGTACGAGGAGCAGCGCAGGAGGCAGGTGGAGGAGAACAAGCGCAAGCTGGACGAGCTGCGCCTGCACCGCCTCTCCGCCGCCGTCGCCCATGCCGGTCAGTTCCGCCCCCTCCTTAATCCCAAAAAAAGGCCTTGCCTTCTAAGCTTCCGTGTCCGGTTCCGTGCCCCGTCTGATTTCGCTTGGTTCCCCGCAGACCAAGAAGCTGAAGCTGCGGTATGCTCGCCCGCCGCCGCCCCCGACCCGGCGGTCCGGCCGCGTCGCCGATCAACCCGACCAACCTGATTACCGCGACATCGTACGTTTGTGGATTTCGTGTTTTTTCCCCTTTGCTTTCCTAACCACATAAGCACTAACCCTAAGAATGCGTGTCTGCTACTCTGCTTGTGTTGTGTTTCCTCAAGAATGTCCTGAGGTACACCCATGTCTCACCCAAACTGTTCTTTCCATTGAAACCTGTGATGCATAGGAATGGGAGTAGTCACTAGTCTATTTCTTTCTTGTCTTTTTAGAGTGACATATGTGCAAAGGGAATTACCACCTGATCGAGTGTACGCGGCCGACGAAGCCAGAGCCTACGCCTTCACCAAAGTCGAGGATCTCAAGAACAAGCTATGCTCCGATCACCCTTCCTTCATCAAGCCCTTGACCCATTCGTATGCGACGGGTTTCTGGCTGGTAAAGCAAAAAAATACCACGATTGACGATGCGTTTATTGATCCATCCCATATGTACGGCAATGGCTTACTGGATGGTCATTTGGTCGTATATCTTGCAGGGCATCCCACCACAATTCAAAAAGAGGCATCTCTCACCGTGTGAGATGATCATTCTGCTGGACGAAGATGATGTCGAGTTTCAGATTCTTTACATGCTGAAAAGGGGTGGCCTCGGCTCTGGGTGGAACCGGTTCGCCATCTACCACAAGCTGGCTGATGGCGATTGCTTGGTGTTCCAGCTAGTTGAGAAGACAAAGTTCAAGGTGAGATTCTAAAAGATGTTCTAGAGTCATGTTTGGAACTCGGGGTATATATCTTAAAACCACATGTGGTCAGAATTGTCAAGTCATTTCTTATGAGTTTCTGGTGTTATCCACATGAATTTTCACGTGCAGCTAAATAATGATGTGATGTTAATTGAGTTACTGCATTACGAAACTGGAGTTGTAAATGAACAAAAAGGATCATTAAGACCTAATGATAGGGACAATCCATGTATCATAATTTACTATAACCAACTACGCAACCTCTATTATGTAAATGATGCAGGTCTACATAATTAGAGCAAGTTCCTACTACAATAAGGAGCACGAACGCCTTTAGATTCAACTATTGTGACCACAGCAAGTAAGTTGTTCTTACCATTTTCTGCACTGGTTCTCAACAATTCAAGTTCTAAAATGTTTAGACCCTTTTTCTTCTGCTATGTAACAATTTCATTTTACTATGATGTTTTCTGCCCCAACCTTAATGGTTCTTCTCTGCACTTAAATTGCCAACATGTTCTTGAACAGTTCAGTTTACTATACAGTAGATTTGAAAAGGAAATTCTAGCTTTTACCATCCTTTTATTATCCCTAGATTATCCTTCTCTTGTTGATGTGCACAATAGTTAAACTATTATGAGTTAAACATCATATTTAAGGTTAAACAATCGACTTGATCTATAAAGAATTAACAATACTCTACCTACTGGTGAATCATTACCTTCAATCTTTTTCCACTTCTCTGTAGCCATGTGAACAATACATTAACCTATCCAGTATTCCGTTATCATACAACACCTGTGCAGAGAAGCTTATTTTTATATATAATTAAAAATACAAGCAATATCAAAATCCAAACATATCTAGAAGAAAACTGAAAATTCAATGATAATGGATTTATCCATATACTGCTCCTGTTGATGTCGCTGTTCTAATTATGACTACTTTCCTATGTCTTGGTTCTGCTGTCACATTGATAATTTCAAAGAATTTCTCAGTAGAAGTAGAACACATCACTTGGCTTCTCAGTATTTGTTCGCTGAGTGAGAGCAACATGCAGTCTGAACTGAATAAAGATTGTTTACCAATTGATTATCAGGTGAAACAAAGGAGCCATGGAGCGCAACATAATCGTTGAAGTCATCATCCTCTTGCATTCACATTTTACCGGAGCATGATAAAATGCCATGTCGAATGCAATTTGTCTGACCATAATAGATGGCACAATAAGGTGCAAGACCAAGGTTAAGATCAAGATTACAATGTCTTCAGGATTTGCTTGTAGACTGTACCACCTGTTTGGTTGCTATTTAGTTTTTATTAATTGTGGGTTGCAATTTGCAAACCACGTCTGCCAGTGCCACGTGGTTGGTTGCTATTTAGTTGTGTCTTCAATTGCTGAGTGAGAAATTGATCTCCTCCTTATTATTTAGAACAGTAAAACTGCACCTAATCCCTGCCCTCTCATGAATTAGATGTTTTTAACCGTTAGATTTGATGTGTTGTATATTTTTGGCCGTCTGATTTGCTGTTTGATTGCGTCCGAATCCGAGGGGACGCTACTCCGGTGGAAAAAACGAAAGGCCGTGGTTCATCGGTCCTGGAAACATCATTGGCCCGTTAAGCTCTCCACTTTCCTCAACTCTCTCACCCTATCTCCACCCATGTGCGTCGCTCCCGCATAGCCGCCGCCAACAACAACGTCATCCCCTTCACACCCACCTCGCCGTCGGATTGTCCTCCTCCCCTAAGCGACTAAGCCGGTGACCTCGTCTCCCACCCTCTCCAACTCACCTCATCGCGAGAGAAGAGAAGATAAGAGGAAGATCGACCAGGTCAGTCGGCGGCCATGGCGGCGACCAGATCCGAACGGTCACGGCCGCTTCAATAAGGCTCCGAACTTGACCGCCATGAAGGTCAGCACATCACGCGGGTACATGAACTCATATCTCCTGCTCCGCGCCACCGATGCCAAGGAGCTTCCCCAGCTCCAACGTGAGTTCTTCTTAAGGTCTGCCCTTCTCCACTTTGTTGATGCTTGGTTTCCCTACTCACTCAGGTTGTTGTTTCTCTCAGTGAGACACCCAACATAACAGCCAGTGACGCTGTCCTTGGGCACAAAATTTGGCCCGCCTCCAAGCAGCCGCCGTTGTACATTGCCGGAGGAGCACCTCCCGCGACACCAGCCTCATCATGGCATACAAGCTAAGCCACGCTACACATTCAAGGTCCATCTCCCTGGCCTTAATCCCCCTTCCCCTTTTCCTACCTAATGAATGATGTAATTTGGCTTCGTGAGTCCAGTGCATGATTTAGTGGTACGAAGTAGTACGAAATGGTTTAGCATGGAGAGAGATAAATTTGGCTCTACATCGCATTCAAATTATCTCTGTCCTTGTCTTCTCATTTGCTAATTCAAGACGCACATATTGTACTGTGATGTGCCTCCTTCATGATTGATTAATTTTTAACAAGAACCCGTTTCTCAAGGGCTCCTTAACCACAAGGACAAGCACGACCTTGGAGCTCCTCTCTGCCCTTGCAGGTGGGTAATGGTCTCAATGAGTTTTCAGAATGATCTACGGTCTGTTTATTTCTAACAGAGGTGGCTAATGGTCTCATGATTTTTCAGAATTTTTCACGAAGCAGCCCCACTCCGCTATTCTCGAGTCTCGACCTGTCTCGATCTCGCCCTATGCCAGAGAGAGATATAGAGAGAGAGGTGATGGCAGCAGCGATGATCATTGGCGAATGAGTTGGGTGCTACTTCGTGCGATGCGGCCTCGACGACCTAAAAACTAGAAAACAACATCATTTCGTTTTGGGATGCATGAAGGAAAAAAGTGGGAGTAGGAGGCGGCGACGTCTAAGGAGTTACATGATGCCATCAGTCAGCGATGGTGTTGCAGGTGTCTTGGTCGCACTTGATCTCTCTCGCCTGTTGTGTGTGAATCCTGAAGTAGCGGCTTCTCTCCTCATTCTCTTCGTCTGCATCCGTATTTCCCGACCTCTCCCTACGGGTGTGAAGCCAGAAACTGTACATACAGGTGATGTTCATGCTAGCTGTGGTCGATTGATTTGGGCAGATTTTGGATCTTACTTGTTTTTTTCCAACAGTTCATAATCTCAAGAGTTCTCTGCTCTAGATGGTGAAGTTGGGTAAAGGTTGAACGACATGGTTCCTGTTCCTATAAGTATTTATTTCTTGTTGATCCAACATACATTATATCCAGTTGTATGTATGATAGTATTGTCCAGAATGACAAACTGCGAACTAGAATTTGAGCAACATGCTTTCATTGGTCATTCATACTTTATACACTCCATAGAACATGTTATAGTTAATTCACTGCTTGGAGCAGATTGCTTCAGATTTTTGGGGTCACAGTTCCACTTTGGATGTCTTATTTAACTAATGAATTACCATGCTCTCAAGTTGAGACGGGCGAGATTCCACCCAGTTTTGTTCATTGGTCATTCATACTTTATACACTCCATAGAACACGTCGGATCGCGGTCCACTGAAAGATGTTCAAAATTGATAGACTAGAGACTCTTCTATATTTACAAAGATGATGAAGGATTTTCTACAATAGAAAACCTAACAGCACATAGACATTAAAGATGATAAAACATGTGATATATCAATAATACATAGGCTTGCAGAGTGATTGACTGGTCATTTCGTTTGTTAATTCATCGAATTTATCCAATTCATTATGCAGAGAGAAAGCAATACAATAAAGTTTTCTTAGTGCGGCAAAGCAACTTCTTATCATCTATAGTCAGTTGTAGAAATATTTCCTTGTGCCATTGCATTTTAATCATTACATAACACTGTTACAATTTTCCTCCTTTGTTATTTGCTCATATTATTGCGATGTTAATTGAGTGTGCTATATAAACTTTATAGGGTTACTGTAATCTTGTGAAGCAAAGGTAACTGCCTCTATTGAGTTGTCACATAATGGCCTATGGTGAAAATCAACAATAAAACCATGATTGTGAGTTCAAACTTCTGATTGGTGACCCTTCTATTGACAATTCAAATTTTCTTGCAAGATTTCCTAGGAACCTTGATCCTTGTAATTCCAGTGGGATAAATGATTAATGGAACACATATATAAACTTATTAAGGGGCGATTTGAATCACTGGAGGAGGTTTGGTGAATTTTAAAATATTATTGTGACCTATCAACTCTGGTGAAACATGATAACTACTCATGCATTATTTTCTAAAACAATATACTATCATGATTTAGACAATCTCATTTGCTTCATTGTTCGTTGGTTGCAGGTTAGGAAGACGTTTAACTTTGATCCTTAGGTTGATGAAGTTACTTGCCTAGCAAGTACATTGAGTTATGACATTAGGTGGTTGAATAGATGGTCAGTAGATTGAGCCATGGAGTTCATGCTTTCTACTTTTAATTCCTCTTCATTTTCATATTTTTGTTAATATGGGCTAACACGTGTATTATGCAATTACCATTAACTATTGTAATTAAAAAGCATGTATTTGAGGCTCGTTAGATCCAAGAACCCAATTCTTCCCTACTACTGCAAATTTATTAAAAAATCACTTTAGTTATGACTTATGACTAATATATGTGTTAGTTCATGCAAATTTAATTTTATAATTGTGATGTCATATTACAGAATTTTCTATAATTTATTGGACAAATGGGCATCAACGACCCACCAGCTTGGAGTAGCCGACTAAAGGATGATCCGGTGTTGATTGGATGGGAATGAGTATGTTTTACTTTGTTAATAATCTATTTATTCCTATGTGTTGCACCCTTCTTAGTCATGATATCCTAAGGAACCAGCTCACATTTATCTTCAGTTTTCTCTTTGAACAGGTTGAATACAAAAGTTCACCTTGGAGAAACAAATGATGTTTTTGGCTTGAGAATTTGTAGTGGTAGATAATATAACACCAGCCAAGACTGGAAATTTTAGCTGGTCTTCTTAAGTACAAGTGTAGCAGTATTTTACATTCCATGTTTAACCTTTTACGGGTAGTGTGACCGATCGCTAGATCAAAGTTTTGATGATGCATAATTGTCCAAGGTCTCGTTGTTGAGTGCTTAATCTGGTAATATGACATAAAAAATGAAGGCATGTCAAATGTCTTAAGGTCTCTCTTGAAGCTTGAATTTCAGTAATGTAATTGCAGACTGATTTTGCATAAAGCAGAGAGCGAGCTTTTTGTTCATGAAATTGTGTGAGACATATCCTACATGAAAATTTGAAATGATTCATTTCAAATGTGTTATAACTTATAATGATATATGTTTTTTTTCAATTGAATATCTTGCCTTTGAATTTTTGATATTTAGTTAGTGAATGTAACTACAAAGTAATATGTACGACAATCTTTTTTTAGAAGTTCATGACTTTTGTTAACTTACATTAATTGATTTTGTACTAATTACCTATCATTTAGAAATGGACGGGCGGCAACGCGTGCCTTCGATAATCTAGTTATCTATTATAATGTTGCCAGGATTCCAAGCTTTTGGTTGGTCCAAATGTCCGGAGGTAGACTTTTTTCGTTGGAGGCTAGATTTTTTTTAGGCTACCAGATTGCCTCGCAAAACATTTGTCTATTGACGTATCTGTATGGAAATGGAATGCGCGAATGCATTGCTGGTAATTGGCTAATTGACGTTGGTTTCTCAAATCCGAGTTCGTCGTGCACTAGGGTTTGGCTGGATCATGTTGAACGTGTGTCAAATGCTCATTGAACATTTTTTAGTACACGGTGAACATTATTTCTTAATCATGCAAAACATTTGTTAAGTATTAATACATTTTTGTATAATTTAATAAACATTTTGAATAATATAAAGCCCTGTTTTAAAATAAGTTTAACCTTTTTTACATTTCAAATTCCATGAACATGTATTTGAAACGTGTAAACATTTCTTTAACGTCACAAAGATAGTTTTAGTGGTACGGACATTTTTTAAACATTGCGCGGATAAATTTTCTACATTGCATGGACATTTTTTGAATGCACGACCACTGATTTTATAAATGTAATTAAATTAATTGTTTTCATATACTTATGTACAAAAATTGGAATATAAATAAAATTAAGAAAGGAAAAAGAATCAAACTTGAAGAAATGAGCATGCAACTTGTCTTTTTTAAGATTGGCAAGGTCTTTATTAATCAACCAACAATGTTTACAGGATCATGGGTTGATCCAAACCACTAATGATGACCTTGCTCTAAGGAAGAACTAAATTTGGCTAACATATGAGCTTCCTGGTTGTGCTCCCGGCCTTCAAAAGAAAAAAGAGCATTGTTGGAATTCCTTGCGGCGTTCCCTGATCTCTCTTATGATGCTTCCATACTTTCCTATCCTTCCATCTTCAATATCTTGTATTACAGGTTTACAATTGCATGCAATATGAATATCTCGTAGCCCCTCCCAAGTCCAGCGCAAGGGCGAGCGGTTCGTGGCAGGCCAGCGCCTCCAAAGAAGGTGGGCCTATCATTCCATGCACTACTAGTGCCGAGAAGCCCAAGTATGCACCATTGTTGTATCTTGATACTGCCGCTGCAAATCCCTATTCACCACTCCTTGATAATCCTCCTTCAACGTATATCTTTGAATGTCCCGCAGGTGGAGCTTTCCTTTGAATGTCCCGCGGGTGGAGCCTTCCACCCTCTCTGTTGATCGGAGCTCGTGGTACACAGGAGGTAGCCGAAGGGGAGCACTTGGTAGTATTAATTCCTTCCAGCTCGAATATGAATTTCTCACCAACAAATGAATAGACACGACTCTGAAACACCTCGTTGTGGATTGCCTTCCTCCTAACTGTCCAGATCTCCCATAGAGTCACAACAACCGTGATCAGTTGTGAAAGGGGAAAGCTATAAATCAAGGTGAATAACCATTGTTTTGCACTTGGCTCCTTAGTACCATTTAGGTGTTCTAGCAGATCATCTTCGTTTAGGACCCAAGCACAACTTGATGGGGGTACACTCGAGAACCAAGTGTCTCCACGACTCATCCACACCACACAACTGACAACAATCAGAATCAAACATTTTTCTACGATATCTAATGTCCTCCGTTGAGACGAAATGCTTAGCTCACCTCCCAAGCAAGTACATGATTTTTATGAGTATATTCACATTCCACGGAGAGCACCGTGCCTTTCCTTTAGTAACATGATCAAACGATCAAGAACGACCCTCAAGCCAATCTTCCCTCCTTGTACGAGTAGATTCAATCATGCGATAGGCATATCATGTACTCCCTCCGATCCATAATAAGTGTCGCTTTCTCTCAAAATTCCACGCCCAGGTGTCATCCTGGGATCCCCAATATCGAAGCAAGAATCAACCGATAAAAAAATCTCGCTAACTAGATCTCTTTTCCACGAAGCCATCGACCGATCAATCAAATCATAGACAACTTCAGACGGGTTGGGCACCAAGAAAGCGAAAGGCCTCATGGATTCCTCATGTGGGATCCAAGTACCGAACCAAATCTTTGTTGAGACTTCGTCTCTAATGCGCTTAATCAACCCTTAAGAGAGAACATCTCTGCCATCCACAATAGAGCGCCAGATTTTTTATTGTCAGTTTTGTAACAAGGATAGAGCAATGGGGATAGTAGATAGCTTTAAGAAGTCTTGCATTTAGCGAATCAGGAGTGAAGAACCACCTCCAAGCCTACTTTATTAGTAATGAGAGGTTGAAAAGATCAAAATCCCGAAATCCAAGCCTCCATATATAACACTTCGGTTGAGTCATTTCTTTCCATGAAACCATCTCGACTTCCTCTTTCCTTCCTTGCTACCCCATCAGAGTTGACAAATAGTTTTCTTAAAGGCTCCCAAAGTCCTCTCGACGGAAGTGTGACATCTATAACCTATTTCTTTGGACATGAAAGCTATCCACACCATCAAGTAGGTCCACCATATAAAAACTCATTTTCATTACTTCTTCATGCACATGATACCATTAATTTCGCATGTGCATGCAACCTATACCAAATAAATAAATAAAAATTTATGCACTCAATATTATGATTTATAAGAAACTTTTTTAATAAAAAATAATCCAATTATGAGTTACCTCACATTTTCTTTTTCTACGCGGCATTTTTTTATATAATACCTAAATAGTTCATCCCCACTAACATATTTCTCTTGACATGTAAGCTATCCATATCAGCAAATATGTCCATCATGTAGAAATTGTTTTTCATTAATTCTTCATGCACATGCTACCATTAATTTCGCATGTGCATGCAACCTATATTAAATAAATAAATAAAAATTTATGCACTCAACCTTATGATTTATAAGCGGCTGTTTTAATAAAAAGTAATCCAATTATGAGTTACCTCGCATTTTATTTTTTTATGCGACAATTTTCTTTTATGAATGCACATATGTAGTTGTTATCATTATTTTAGGTTAACCAAGGGTGATATCTCCGTTGTCTCTACTCAATATTCTTTTCATCTCATATTATCTCACCAATATATTGCTAAGGTAATAAATTAATAAAACAAAAATCACACTCATTTTTGGATTTTTCATCGGTTTTTTTAGATTTTACTTTAAAGAATATGTCTTTCAAAAAAGTTATAATTAAATTATACTATTTTTCATTGAAAATTATATTTTAAATCATTAAATATTTGTTAAAAGTTCCCGAAACAATGCGCGGGGTATCATCTAGTATAATATATAGGCACTGCTTGCTCAAAAGATTTTACCAGGAATTTTGTTACCAACCGAAGAAATAGATCTCTTCACCCAACATGAAACCTTATTCCACAGTCTATCTTTAAAGTAATGGAAAGCGCCATTCTTTGAAGTCCGATCATCGGAAGGCATACCCAAGTACTTATCATTGAGTGATTCTTTTGGTACATTCAACATAATCTTAATCTCCTCCTTTATATTTGCAGGGCAACCTTTACTTAAAAATATCAAAGATTTTCTCATGTTGATTCGTAGACAAGAAGCCAGACAATATCTAAGGCCTTGTTTGTTTGGGTTTTTCTTCTGTTTTTGCAGCTTTTCTGTTTTGTCCAAAAAGTCATAAAACCTCCAAAAGCACCTAGTTAGGAGCTTTTATGGCTTTTGATAAATCAACAATTTAAGTGCTTTTGTGCCTTTTTGGTTAAAATGAAAAAGCTGCAAAAGCAGAAGCAAAATCCTAAACAAACAGGGACTTAACACGTTTGCCACTTCAGAAGCTCCTTCACTGTTAGCCTTGAAAAAACAACAGTTTATCATCTGCAAACAAAACATGGTTAACATGTGGTGCCATATGCGCGGACACTTATGAATGCGATATGAATGCTTTTTATAAATTTAATTAAATAAATTGTTTTCATATAGTACTTATGGAATGTAAATCAAATTAAGAAAATAAAAAAAAACTTGAAGAAATGAAGGGCCAGCTAGTGACGCACATCTTAGGGTATTGAACTGAGAACGTACCCACCAAGCGGCCCACAACGGGGGTAGCCGAGCTCAAGCTTGCCTAAAATTCCGCAGCATAGATGATGATATCTAACGACCTTCGCTTCCTTCTGTGTTCAAAATTTGAACGGCGCCGCCCAACAAATTCCCCAATCCCCGCCCGACTTGGTTCTTCCCGAAGAGTAATGGCTGAACCCAATTCGTACGAGGAGCAGCGCAGGAGGCAGGTGGAGGAGAACAAGCGCAAGTTGGACGAGCTGCGCCTGCACCGCCTCTCCGCCGCCGTCCGCGACGCCGCCGTCGAGCCCACGCCGGTCAGTTTCCTTAATCGCAAAAGACGCCTTGCATCATATGCCGGCAAGTTCCTTACCCCGTCTGATTTTGCTTGATTCCCTGCAGGCCAAGGAGCTGAATCTGCGGTATCCTCGCGCGCCGCCACCCCCGACCCGCCGGTCCGGCCGCGTCGCCGGTCTCCCCAACCAACCTGATTACCGCGACTCCATAAATGTGCGGATTTCGTGCTTTTTCCCCCTTTGATTTCCAAACCTCATCTGTACTAACCCTTAGAATGTGTTTCTGTTTGTGTTTCCTCAAGAAAACCAAGAGGTACACCCATGATGTCTCACCCAAACTGTTTTTTCCATCGAAATCTTGTACTGTATCACAAATTCACAATAGGAATACGAGTACTCACTAGGTTTTATTTGTTGTTGCTTATCTTTTGGCGGGGCATACATCAATAGAAGGGGATTACCGCCTGCTCCAGTGTACGAGACGGACGAAGCCAGAGCCTACACCTTCACCAAGGCCAAAGAGCTCAAGAACCAGCTGTGCTGCGACCAACCCTCCTTCATCAAGCCCGTGACCCATGTTTCTGCCACGCGTAGTGGTCTGGTAAGACAAGGTGACTAGCATTGAAGATGCATTGTTTCAATCCCATGCGTAAGGTAATTGCTTTACTGAGCGTTGATTTGGTTGGATATTTTGCAGCGCATCCCGTCACATTTCAAACAGAGGTATCTCCCGCGGTGTGATGAGATGATCTTTCTGATGGATGAAGAGGATGTCGAGTTTCAGATGCTTTACCTTGCGAAACATTGTACCATCGGCGCTGGGTGGAACTTGTTTGCCATCGGTCACAAACTGGCTGATGGTGATTGCTTGGTGTTCCAGCTTGTTCAGAGGTTAAAGTTCAAGGTGAGATCCTTAATGTTTTTCTAGAGCCCTGTTTGGAACACCCGACATCTTTTAAAACCACATTGTTCGGGGTTGGCAAGTTATTTCTTATGGATTTTCTGTGGTCTAGCATTATGATTCTAAAACCTCTAGAACTAGAAGTTTGCTCAGTGAATTACTGGTGTTATTTATATGAATGTTCAAGTGTTTTTGTGCAGCCAAACAATGATATTCTGTTGATTGAGTTACTACATTACGAAGCTAGAATTACAAATGAACGAAAAGGGATCAATAAGACATAATGGTAGGGGCGATCCATGCATGTTAATTTACTATGACTAACAATGCAAACTCTATTATGTAAATGATGCAGGTCTACATAATTAGAGCAAGTTCCTACTACGAAAAAGACCACTGTTAACACCTTTAGCTTCAACTATTGCTACCGCACAAGGTAAGCTGTTCTTACATTATCTGCCCTGGGTCTCAATAATTAGTGTTAAAAAATCTAGTTCCTTTTTTTATGCTATGTAACCATTTCCTTATACTATGATAGTTAGTGCCCCAAACTTAATGATTCTTTTCTCCATTTAAATTTGCAAGATGTTGATCAATTTGCAGTTTTCTATCTGGTAGATTTGAAGAGAAAATTCTGGCTTGCCATCTTTTACATCCCTACATGCTCCTTCTTTGGCTGCTGCGTACAATAGTTAAACTATAATGTGTTAAACATCATATTAAAGGTTAAAAGTCAATTTCTACCCCCCTCAAAGAAAGTCAATTTCTACAAAAAAAAGGAACTTTTAATTAATCATTACTTTCAATCTTTTCCACTTTCCTGTAGCCCTGTTAAGATGTTCAATATTCCATAATCATACACCACCTTATCTTTATTCATAAAAGTTAACCAAATATCAAAATCCAAACATACCTACAAGACACTGAAAATAAGGTGATAATGGATTTATCCATATACAACTCCTGTTGATGTCATTGCTCCAATTAGCACTACTTCCCTATGTTTTGGTTCTCCTGTCACATTGAAAGCGACATGGCGTTTGTGCAATCTAACCTGAATAAAGATTGTTTACCAATTGATCATCAGGTCAAAAAAAGGACCCATGGAGTGCAACATGATTTTTGAAGAAGTGATTCTCTGGCCCCTAAAGGCGCAGCAGCAGCTGGCATCATCCTCTAGCAGTCACATTTTACTGGAGCCTGATAAAATGCCATGTTGAATGCAATTTGTCTGACCTTAATAGATGGCACAGTAAGGTGCAAGACTGGGGTTAAGACCAAGCTTCCTGAAATTACAGTCTTCAGGATTTGCTTGTAGATTGTTCATTCCACCTGTTTGGTTGATAATTAGTTGGCGTCTTTAATTACTGAGGGAGAAATTTATCTCCTTTTCTTTATCTATTAAAGCTGTTAGGATTCCATGCTTTTGATTGGTCTGAATGTCCAGATCACGTCTTAACACTGAGAAGCCTCATCCACGTGCAGATAATCTAGGCTTTGATGGGGCCTAGAGGGGTTAGTAATGGGGTTTCATCAGCTGAAAGGTATGTCCGGGTGTACCTACATGGTATGTGCATCCATTCAATCAGAAAGAAGGCAGATTTCTCTCGAGAGAGAACGGAAAAAGGCATTGCAATAGAAAGAATAGTTTTTACAAATTAAAAGATGGATGATATGAAATTACAGCACAGTGCCACAAATGGTCAATTTGCAGCACCATGCTCTCTTCTCCGATGTTGAAACCCTCACCGGAGTTGCCATCTCAAGCTGAAATTGACGGTGATGTGTGGCATGTTTGTTGTGGTTCTCTCCGAAGGCATCTCCAACTTTGACCCCTAAAGCGGACACCGCATCCATCCGCGAACCGGTCTGCGAACGGTGATGCGGGAGCCGGCCATCCAACCATAGTTTCATCCATCCGTCAATAGTTTAACCAAAATACGCCAATATCATTCAAAATCGTATATAATTTTACATAAATCAGACATATTTTATGTAAATCAGATGATTTTTATAAAAGGGATTTTAATCTAGTCCAAAACTACAACGACGACCATCCACAGTGTTCGTGAGGAGCTACATGATTTGCAGCCGCGCCCGCTCGTTCCAGGTCGTGGGGATAGACGACAGCGGCCGTGACCTTCATGCGAACCGGACGATTCTGGCTGTTCCAGGTCATCAGAATAGACGGCGGTCGGGCGGTGAAAAGCTCGGGGTAGACGACACACAAGGGGGGGGGGCTAAAAGGTCTTCTGTACCAAGTTGCCTCATCACTGATGTCGTTGGCGGTTAAGATACGGGATGCCAACCCAAGAAGAAGGGCATCCCGGCAGGCCGCCATGCATGTGCCGCTTCTAGAGTGCGGACGAAGTATGAAGCGATGGACAATGTCCCTGTTCGGCCATCACGCTCTATCGGATCAAGACTTGCACGTCATAGTCATCCGGTGCGCTGCCCCTCCGATGAGGAGAGGTGTTGCTCGTAATGGTCGACTAAACCGTCGTTGCACCTTGCTTCCTAAGGAGAGTTGTTGTCCACAAGCGATGTTTCTCACCCGGCGAGCCGACCTATATCCACAAGAGCCTAGAACTCGGAGTCATGGTAGATGTGGCTGAAGAAGAAAAGGGAACAATTGTGTATGGTGTGTTGCACGATCCTACGAGGGTCCGTTTAAACAACCGACTCTGAGTAAGGAAGTAGAGGAGCAATTTGAATGTGGGGCGTCGGAGTGGGTTTTTCGGTCACCGCTTGTTTAATGTCGCAGGGTGATGGACGATTAGCCATCCGGTCACGTCTCTCTAGCATTGAACAGGCGCGGATACCGATGCTCTCGGCTGATGAGTCGTACGTCCCTGTAGTGAAGGGCCGCGCCAGTGCTGGTTGGGCATCAATGTCGATCGCGGTGGCCGTCGCACATGCGACCGATCGGCATCCAATGCCAACAACCTACATGAATGCACAATAACCGCTTCATGCATGGGGAGGGCTTCTGGCATAGAGGGCATTTGGGTGGGGCCTGGTTATCGGAAGTGGACATTTAGGGTGTTTGGACTCCTGCAAACCACCCTTTATTTGGGTCAGATTTGCGAGCAGTCTCTCATAGTCCAGTCCAAATCGATGCAGAAGATTTGAGGATCTGCATTTGTTTTAAATTAAACAACAAAAATGTATGAAAATCAAGCTATGGCGTTTGGCCGAACACTTATCGAGTGCGGCGTCCATTATGAACGGTGTCAACAGTTTGCAATTATTAAGCCTCCGAGCTGACGTCCGCTGGTTAAGTCGATCCTAACTTACGTTAAAAAAATTATTTTTTAATAATTTATATGGTATATGGCGAAGTATCAAGTGAAAACCCATGCTCGGTAAAAACTGAAAACTTTCATCGTAATTCATTGGATCGAAAATGTACAGTGGAGATCGGAGGTGGAAATATAACCACACACTTAAACACTGTTTTGCACATAACCCCCGCACTTACGTCCTAGATTGTGAAAGAATGAGAAATCAAACAAAAAAAACGAATCATCCCAGGCAGGGATTTGGTGCCGGCGGCGATTGGACTGCACATGACTGCGGCGTCGCTCCCTAGCGAGGGCAACTCGAAGGAACGGTGGATCCACAACGCGACCGCGATGCGCGAGGTGATCTGGCGCGACCTGGCGGCGGCGGCGGTAGCACCACCCAACGGCGACCTCCGCGACCTGGCGCTAGCCTAGGCGAGGGAGACCCAGCGGCCACGGCGCTGCCTCCATGCGGCCGCTACCCAATAGCCTGCTTGCCCTCTGAAGCTGGTGTTTTGATGTAGAGTAAAATCGTAGTGTTCTTGCTGTAGATGAACTGAATGGGGATGTACAGATAAATCTTTGTTGTTTTGTTTCACTTGAGTGAAACCGGGTGTACAAAAAACACTTGAATCAATGTACAAACAACAACTTCAAAAGACGGTTGAATCGATTATACGAAACATTTTCTCTTTTGCGATGTACATTCTGAAATTACAGATTCACAGAATGAATGTAAATTGGTTGCAGAAATATGTGAACATTCCCCTGTTAAAAGTGAGGCATGTACTCGTAGTTAACATCTTTTGTATTGCTTATTTCAGGATTGCCTAAGCCACATGTGCTAAAGGCACATGTGCCCTCTGTTATCTACAAACCTTTCCCACATCTGACATAAGAAGCCAATGATTTTCAACATCACCGGTATGCAGTAAACTGGAGCAAACGACATGGCGTGAGAAATAATATTCTTGCATTGCGAAACAAAATTCCACCACGACAATTTTGATGAATATTCAAGCATATTCAGACATAAATATTCGACAGAACTACAATATTCTGAAATAAAATGATAATATGCAGTAAATTTTGATTGGGGGAGGATGTATCTCAATATCATGGCCAACTCCTTCATTGCAATTATGGTTTTGCAAAAACAAATCATCACCAAGCTAACAAAAGTAACCATGATCAGTCTGCATCAATGAAGGTAGAAAATAAACCATCAAATAAATTCATTGCTTACCTGTGTAGTACTATCAGAAGTCAAAGGGACGATATGTGACAGAGGATTGATGACATTGTTGCTTATTACTAGCGGTTGTGATGCATGCTCCGTCGGGTGAGTCATGGCCGGCATAGAGCAATGTTTCATCGTCGAGGACGGAGGAGGGCTCATGCTACTGGACGACACCGATACAGGGTGTGGAATCACGGCCGGCGGAGGGCACGCGCTGCTGGAAGGGGACAATGAAGGGCGCGGAATCATGGCCGCCGAAGCGCTGGATTGTGGGCAGGCGATCACGGGCGGCGGAGCGCTCACGCTGCTGGACGAGGCCGGTTGTGGGCCGGCGATCACGGGTGGCGGAGCGCTCACGCTGCTGGACGGGGCCGGTGGAGGATTAGCGCTCGTGTACATGGCTGATGAAGGACGAGGAAGAGGGTTCAAGAATGACGAGGCTTCATAACAAGGATCCATGGTGGCCTCCAGGTTACAGGCCGCCGCCACCAAGTTGCTCACGTAGATTCGTTTTGCTTTTTTTGTTTGGTTTGCTCACTTTTTCACAAGCTAGGACGTAAGTGTGGGGGGTTATGTGCAAAACAATAGTTAAATGGATGGTTATATTTCCACCTCCGATCTACACTGTACGTCTTCGATCTGATGGGTTACGATAAAAGTTTTTAGTTTTTACTGAACATTGGTTTTCACTTGATACTTCGCCATGGTATATACTTTCTTTCGTTTAGAATTATTTGATATGGTATTAGTTTAAGTTTGATATAAATTTAAAAGCATGTCAAGTAATTTTACTTTCGATTCAAATTTAAATCAAAGCATGTCAAGTAATTTTACTTTCGAATGGAGGAAGTAGCATGGTTGAGAGAGCGCCGTGCACACCACGGGCTGGAAGCCGAAGACGCCCCAGCGGTCGGTCTCTCTGCTGTCAGCTCCAGTGAAACCAGAGCATCACTCCCGCGCGGCACACCCGAGCCCAGCCCGCAACAAAGCCAGCAGTTCGCCGCCGCCACTTCACTTCTCAACAGTGCATATGCAGCCGCGGCCCCTGGCGGTGCCTTTCCCGCCGTCATGGGCGCACCAGGTCCGCGCGGCGGCGTCCCAGGGAGACTTCCTCCACGCCATCGCCCTCTTCCTCCGAATGCGGAGCGCCTCCGACGCGCCCCGCTCCGCCGTCCCGGCCTCCCTCCCCGCCGCGCTCAAGTCCTGCTCCGCCCTCGGCCTCCGCGCCCTCGCCGCCTCCCTCCACGCGCTCGCGCTCCGCTCTGGCGCCTTCGCCGACCGCTTCACCGCCAACGCGCTCCTCAACCTCTACTGCAAGCTCCCGTCGCCGTCCGCGTCCGAGAGCGCGCGGAAGGTGTTCGACGAAATGCCCGAGAAGGACGCCGTGTCCTGGAACACACTGGTGTCCGGGTACGCGGAGAAGGGGAGGCACCAAGAAGCTCTGGGAATGGTCAGGAAGATGTGGACAGATGGGTGCAAGCCTAACTCGTTTACCTTGTCGAGTGTGCTGCCGATCTTTGCCGAGTGGGCCGATGTCAGGAGGGGAAGGGAGGTGCATGGCTTTGCGACCAGGAATGGCTTTATCGATGATGTGTTTGTTGGCAGCAGCTTGATCGACATGTACGCGAAGTGCGCTCGAACAGATTACTTGGTCAAGGTGTTCGACAGTCTCCAGAGCCGCGATGCGATCCTTTGGAACTCGATGCTTGCGGGGTGTGTGCAGAATGGATCCGTGGAGGAGGCTCTTCGGATATTTCGTCGAATGCTGCATTCTGGAGTTAGACCTCTGCCTCGTACTTTCTCGAGCCTCATACCTGCCTGTGGCAATTCAGCTTCGTTGCCTCTCGGCAAGCAGCTGCATGCGTACGTGATCTGCGGAGGGTTTGACGGTAATATGTTCATATCTAGCTCCCTGATTGATATGTATTGCAAATGTGGGAACGTGATCATAGCTCGTCACATCTTTGATCGAATGCAGTCACCTGATACTGTATCGTGGACTGCGATGATCATGGGACATGCACTGCATGGTCCAGCAAGAGAGGCTTTGTTGTTGTTTGACAGGATGGAGTTGGGAAATGTGAAGCCTAATCATATCACCTTTCTGGCAGTTTTAACTGCATGCAGTCATGCTGGATTGGTGGACGAGGGTTGGAAGTATTTCAACAGAATGTCGGACCATTATGGCATTGTTCCTACTCTCGAGCATCATGGAGCACTTGCAGATATCCTTGGCCGTGCAGGGGAGTTGGAAGAAGCCTACAATTTTATCTCTGAGATGCAAATAAAACCAACCGCAAGTGTCTGGTCCACGTTGTTAAGGGCTTGCAAGGTCCACAAAAATACTGTGTTAGCTGAAAAAGTTGCCAAGAAAATCTTTGAGCTTGAACCTAGGAGCATGGGATCTCATGTAATTTTATCAAATGCGTATTCGTCTTCTGGGAGATGGAATGAAGCAGCACACCTGCGGCGATCTATGAGAAAAAAGGGCATGAAGAAGGAACCCGCTTGCAGTTGGATTGAATTGAAGAACAAAAGGCATGTTTTTGTAGCTCATGATAAGTCCCATCCTTGGTATGAAAGGATTATTGGCGCACTTAATGTTTTCTCAGAGCAGATGGCACGTCAAGGTTATGTTCCCAATACAGAGGATGTTTTCCAGGATCTTGAAGAAGAGCAGAAGAGCCATGTGTTATGTGGTCACAGTGAAAAACTTGCTATGGTATTTGGTATTTTAAATACACCGTCTGGAACAACAGTTTGTGTGATAAAGAATCTCCGAATTTGTGTTGACTGCCACACGGTAACAAAATTTCTTTCAAAGATAGTTGAAAGGGAGATTGTTGTGCGTGATGCAAACCGTTTCCACCATTTTAAGGATGGAAACTGTTCTTGCGGTGACTTTTGGTGATTGAACAACATTTTGGGATCAACATCACGTTAATGACATGGTTTCCTATAGCAAGTGCCTCTGTACTGAGCATACACTTTTAAAAATGGAATTATGTCTGAATTTTTGTGTGAAATGCCAGGGGTAAAAGGAAGTTTGCTGGTAATTCACTAGAAATTGATCACATGGTTCTTTGCATACAGAACCAGGCTTTACTGTTGAAGATCAATGCAAGACTACAGTACTAGTCTTTCTAGCAGATTCAAATGCCAAACTAGAGCCACCTGAACATCATCACTGTATCTCTTGTCTGTTTCAATGTAGTCTAAAAACAAAAACACTATACTTGATATCATGACTCTAAACTGCTGCTTTACCATCTGATATAATTCAATTTATTGAATGTATTGCCACATTTCCATCATTTGATATTTCTTTAGATTTATACCTTGCATGTTCTGCTAACCTACGGCAAATTGATTATTTGCGCCTTTCCGTAAAAAGAAATTGATGATTTTCAAATCAGTTTCCTATCTGATCTACAGAATGTGATTCTTGCATTTCCTGGAGTGGTATTCTTTACCTTTATCAAATAGCAGGTAAATTGTGTTCCTGTTATCAAATATGTGTTACGTACTTACCTTGCATAAAAGATAAAGTTGGGAGTAATGTGGGCCTGAAGCAAGACAAATGGAGTAGCCATGCAAACCTTAGTATTCTCCTTGACATTTGTAAGTACTGAATTATTCTGATACCTGTATTCATTGTACTTGTATGGAACCCCTTCAGCAGTCCCTTTTTTCTGGCAATAGGTTGTTGCCGTCCTTGCATATTCATCCTCTACCGTTGTTTATCACAAATCTTTCTTGCTTGCTTTCGCGTCTTGCCTTGTACTCATATCCTTGATTTGTTTGTTATTCTCTTCAACCTTCTGGCCTAGTGTAAACTAAGCTTAATCAAGCTTAAAGGGTGAGCCTGGACGGTTTAACACAGCCTATATATGACAGAGGTTTTGCTATCTATCTATCTATCTATCTATCTATCTATCTATCTATCTATCTATTTATACTTCTTATAAAACAAAACCCCACTATAGATCATTTAAGGTGTCTATCTCAACATGCAAGCTATCCACATCATCTATTCTCTTAGCCAATCAATTATTCATGTCACACACTTAGGTCATTTAAATTGTCTTTCTTCACATGCAAGCTATCCACATCATCTATTTCTTAGCCAATCAATTGTCCATCTCTTCTCAACTAATATATTTATTAATCTCTCTATGCAATCTCCATATCAACCATATTTTAATCATTTTATTGTCCATCCTAATAATTTTTAATGCATACATGTTTCTGTTGCATCTTCACTTAGACAACTTAATGTATCATATGTTTATACTTTTTATTTATGAATATAGTTTTTATAGCAATTCTCGCAGCAAGGCGCGGGGTATACTTCTAGTTATATAATTAAAACAGAAGACAAACAAAGCTTTACATCCATCCGCATAAATTAAATTATTTCAACCTTTAAATTTAAAGATTAACGGCTAAGATTTAAAAATATAATGTTACAAACCAATACATCCATCCACATATATTAAATTATTTTAACCTTTAAATTTAAATATTAACGACTAAGATTTAAAGATATAAATGTTACATACAAATATTGTGTAATGCTTTTTCGCACATAGAAATTTGTCACGTACTGTGCAAAGGTGAATCGTATAGGACAAGTACACCGAGATGTATAAAAAAAGGAGACATCCAATTTTATATTTTCATGCTCGGTGGCGATATGCTCGGCAGCACTCGTGTTCTTCACAGGAGAACTATATGAGATATGTGGAACGGCGATGAGGGTTGTTACTGGCTGTTGGGCTCCTCCCAGCTCTCTGCCGACCTCTCGGCCTGCTGCTCGAAGCTCCTCAATCACTGGGGGTGGGATAACACGTTGCCGGATACCGTGCGCCGCATTGTATTCCCGAACTGGTGCCTCCATTCGGCGCTTTTCAGCGTCGATCCGATCTGACTGCTCCTTCAGAGCTTGACGCACCTTTTCCAGCTCGGTCTGAGCCATGGCTAGATCGGCATGAAGACCTACAGGAGTTTTGAGCACATCCGGTGGGTTGCTTGGGCCTGCTGATGCCGTGGTTGCTGCCCTCGCAGTTCGGGTTGCTGAAGTAGAGCTGTGACGACTAGACGTGCCATCATGACCTCCGCACGGACGTGTGCAGTCGTGCCCCCTGTTCCCACGGCATCCGACCCTCCTGGCAGCGGATCCGTAATCTCAGAAAACACCCGTACCTCCCTGGGAAACACATCAGGAAGTGCCGCGATGAAGACGCGATGTTCGCCGAAAGGAATGATTACGCCGCGCGGCAGAGGCATTCCTGCCCCGAACCGCGAGGCGTTGTCAATGACGAAGTCCCACGCTCCGCTCCTCATCACCAGGCCGGAGGCGAAGCGCACGCGCGATGCAGATATGGTCCCGTCCGGATCAGAACTCCAGTCGACGCCTCGGCCTGCCCCACGGTGGGCGCCAACTGTCGTCAATATATAACGGCAGATGCCATGGGGATGGCTAAAGAGGGGGACAAACCGAGGTTAGTATCGCTGGTACCAGAATTGAGAATGGGAACACACGGTGAGATACCACGATGCGGGGCTCTCCGTAGAGATAACACTCCTAGTCCTGCCGAGCTAGCTATATGCAATAACTCTGTCTACAATGAATGCTCCTTGAGCTGTTTGAGAGGAAGGAGAAGAGGGCCTCTGGTCACTACTCTCTCCTGGTTCTCTTTATAGTGGGTAAGATTGCAATAAGTGCTCCATCGTCCCTCACACAGGAGGGGTACCCGGGGCTCTTATAGGCCGAGCCCAGGGTACAAAGGTAAGTACAAAGGGGAGGGCCCAGCTGTCTGCCTCAGATAAGCTAGGGACCTCACATCGTGTTCTCCCGGATGACCAGGTGTAGACTTGCGGCTCCCCATACCGCTATCCTGTAGATCTCGTTGGTGAACAGTGGAGCTAGAGACTTAGGCTTGTCGGCCTGTCCGCGTGATCGGCGCTGGAGGAGACCGCACGCCTCTGACAGTCCTGATCTTCAGGAATTGCGCATTGAATGCTCTTGTACCAGGTGTCCGACCTGGAATCTTGCTCGGATGTTACTCTGTTTACTCCGGCCGAATGCTTCTTGGTGAGGCCGATTGCGCCCTCTCTGGGGCAATCGGTCCTCAGCCTGAACAGCTCGGCCCACTTCTCGCTTGCTCTTGATTAGCTCGGCCTTGATTAGATCGGTGACCATCAGGTCGGTGATCTTTGCCTTGATTAGTTGTTTCCCCTGGGTGACCCTACTTGGGGTCATTCCCCGGACAGTAGCCCCTGAAGCTCCGGAGGTCCCGCCGAACTCAGAGATGGCGAGGCCTGCACAGGTTCCTTCACTTCTAGAATGCTGAATCTTTGTTTCTGACCGACTGCTTCAATAGCCGATTGCTTGCTATCTGCCGATTGCTCTTGGTTTCCTTACCGATTGCTCTCAACGGGCCGAATGCTCTCTATCTGCCGATTTCTCTTGATCTTATCGACCAATCCGCCCAACGGTTGGTTTGACTGGAATGTTGACCGAACTTGCCGCTTCGAATTCTCCGAGAAATACGGGACATCGTGCCATGATTTGACATGCCATAACCGCTGCCTCGACCCACGCGCGCATGTCCCGTCCCATCCGCCGGACCTTCTGTGCTCCGAACTGACGATGCTCTGTGGATACACGCGGCCACACCGCCTGCCGGATCGGCACACCGGATCCCACTATCTCCTCGCCGGGTTTTTAAATACCCCGTGGGGTGAGAGATGCGCCACGCACCCCCACTCCATCGTCTTCCTCGCGCTCTCCTCCTCTGCCTCCGCCACCGCACCACGCGCCTCTCCGTGCTGCTGCCGCTGCCTCCAACACTTGGAGCTGCTGCGCCGGGGATCTCGCGGCCGCACTCCACCGCCGCCGCCACTGCTCTTCCTCCGCCACGATTGGTGGGCTCGGATCCAGATTTCTGCCGCCGCCACCATCTTCAACGCCGCCGCCATCTTCGCCACCGTCTTCGTCTTGCTTCTCTTCGCCCACCACGGAGTCCGACGCCTCCATGGGGGACGATGCCGCCACCGTCGGCTCCCAGAGGGGATCTTGGAAGGGGTCCGTTGTTACTGAGATGCACATTGCTCTCCTCTGCCAGTCTCGCAAGATTCCGGCGGACCTCGATTACCGCGTTCCCGGAGACGAGCTTGTGCCCGCGCCTCGGGCCGGCGAGCGCGTTGTCTTCCTCGCGCATTTTCAGCGCGGTTTCGGGCTCCCGATGAGCCACTTCTTTCGGGAGTTCCTTGATTTTTACCGCATGCAACCGCACCACCTTGGGGCGAACGCTATCATGCTACTTTCTGCTTTCGTGACGTTGTGCGAGGGCTACCTCGGAGTTTGGCCCACCGTTGGACTCTGGTGCCGGCTCTTCTACTTCCGCAGTTTCCGAGTGGGCACTGGGGTGTTTGCTATTAACCCCAAAACCAAGAAGAAGGAGGAGATAAAGGTGATGGCCGAATGCAGTGGCGCCACCATATATATCCGCAAGGTCGGACTCTATCCTCATCCCCAGCCACCACAGTCCATCAAGAACTGGCAGATGGGGTTCTTTTATGTTTCTTCACAGAAGGACAAGGATTTAATCAATCTGCCAGAATTCTCTCTGCCACCTCCGACTGCGAAGTACCACTGGGCTGAAAATCCAGGGGACGGGGACACCGACATGGATCGTCAGATGGCCCACATTCAGAAGCTGGTGGATGAAGGATTGCAACCCGCCGACCTGGTGGTGACATGGCTCTGTCGCCGAGTGCTTCCGCTGTAGCGCCGCTGCCACCGCATATGTGATATGAGCCGCCTCATAGACCCCACTCGGATCTCCACGTTCCGCGTCAACGAAGCCGATTTCCTCCGCCGGATCAACAGTATCGCCGATCTCAAGGTTGTTGGGCCATTTGAGTTCGGCAAGATGGCGTACAACCGAGCTCGGCCCTGCCCCGTGGTATGCTCTTAATCTCAATCTCCTTTGTCTTATCTCTTATTTCTCTCTTGCTGATTCTGATTGGATCCTTTTCCCCAGGAGTTCCTTGGTTCTAAGGTTATGCAGGAAGGACAGTCCGCCTTGGGCTACCATCCCGACCGTGCTGAGGAAGATGCCAAGGACCTGGAGCTTGAAGAGGAGACCGATTCCGAGACTGAAGCTCGGACTGCTTCTTTCGGGCTCGGCCTCAAAAAGCCGGGTGAGTCTGATTCCTCCATCAAACGCTTCATGGCTAAATGGAGCAGTGATGCTGATCCCCTTGGTGACTTCGGCGCAGAATCTGAACTGGCCGAGCAGACAGTGGCCGAGGGGAAACGCCCTCGAACTGACGACGCCGCCGGTACTTCCAAGGTTGCCAAGAAGAAGGGAAAATATGGTGCGCACTGAGCCGCCCCCGAGCCGAGTGGCCCTGTGCTCTCTCCCACTCCTCTGAACATTGCTCGTCCTGGCTTCTCCATGGCCCAATTCGCTGCCCAGCTACCCCGAGCTTCTGGGTATGTTTCCTTGCATTTTTTTTCTCCTTTTGATCCTTCTATACGGTTTTTCTCAATTTACTCTTTGTATTGCAGGGCTACCCGATCTGTTGCTCCCGTGGCGCCTGGGGTGGATCCGGTTGCTCCCCTTGCCACCTCTGATGTCCCTCCGAGTGCGACCCCCGCGGCCTCCGCTACCTCCAACATTCCTGCGCCTTCTCGCAAGAGAGCCGCCGCCGACACCACCAAGGCCTAGCGGGCCAAGAAACAAAGAGCCGTTTCCGCCGCAAAACAAGCGCAAACGACGGCTCCCCTGCCGACCTCTACTGCTCCTCCGACTGCTGGCGCGCAGTCGGCAACTCCTGCAACGACCACTGATGCTGCTCCTCCGATCCTGCTGGACCCCTCTGGTGTTGCGCATCTCGATGTGCCATTGCCTGATCGGCCCACTGCTGATGCTGCTCTGCATGAGGCTTCTTCAGCCCAGGCCACTTCTGTAGATCCAATGTCTGCAGCCGGCTCGGAGGGTGCGATTGCTGCCTCCCCTGAACCAACCGCTTCTCCACCCGCCGATCCGCAGGTTAGTTTCCCACTTGCTACTTGTCGTCGTTTAGTAACAACAGATGCCATAGGGATGGCTAAAGAGAGGGGAAGACTCGAGGGAGAACGATGTCGATGGTGCCGGAAACGGGTTGGGCACAAGCACGGTGAAGGACACCACGATGTACCCAGGTTCGGGGCTCTCCGGAGAGATAACACCCCTACTCCTGCTTGTCTGCTTGCTATAAATGAACTCACGAACTACAATCAATGCTCATGGAGCTGCTCAGAGGAAGAAGAGACCTGTCGTGGGCATGACTCTCCTCTGCTTCTCTACGGGTTCTACTGTGTGAAGTAAATGCGAATGGGGGAGTCCCTCTCACAGGAGGGGTACCCCGGGCTCTTATAGTGTGAGCTCGGGGTACTACGGTCATTTCAGTCGGGGGCTGGCCCCAGCTGTCATCCTCTCGTCGGCTGGGGTCCACCGACTGCAAATCTCCGGTTGATCCGGACTTGTCAAGCGGCTGCCCATGCTGTAGCTTCTAGGTAATGATGATGAACAGTGGAGCTACGTCCTTTGATCTCGTCGTCCTGTCTCCGGATTCAGAGGAAAAGGGTGACAACACTCCTCTAACAGATCGGCGAAGTGACTTGGCTTACTGTCATCCGGATCTCTCGGGATCCCGCATTTATGACCTTGTACCAGAGACATCCGATCTGGATAAGGTCATCTCTTGAGACGATTGAGGAGTGTGCCGATTGCGCCTGGGCCGACTGCTCGCATTCGGCATGGCCGATTGCTTGGGAGCAATCGGCCATGCGACTGCCTAGCTCGGCCCAGCAGCAGCCCAATCGGCCTCCTCCTTGTCTTGAAAGACCGCTTTCGTCTGGGTGACCCTACCCAGGTACCATTCCCCCGACACTAGCCCCTAAAGCTGTAAGGGTCCCCCGGTTACTTGACTGCGGGGCACTTGCAGTTTTTCTTTTCTTATCCTTGCGCTTTGATTGCTCTAGCCTCATCGGACATCTCGATCCGATCTGAACGCTCAGATCGGAGATTCTGCCCGGCTGACCAGTCCAACAATGGTTCGATACAATTTCTCCGACCTCGGCTGCCAGCTCGCCGATTGCTCTCATGCTTCTCTGATAAACGATCCGTCGCCAAACCTTGGCCGAGCTGAGATCTGGCTCAGCCGATTGCTTCTCCAACGGTTACTTTTGACCAACTTCTGACCAATCCACGTCGCACGTCGCTTCCGATTTCCCGGGGCAGTTAATGCTCCGAGCCCCACGACCCACGCGCGGCGAGACGTTACTACACACGCCTCGCATTCTGCATCATGATCTTCTGCGCCGAAACCACCCCATTATCTCTTGATACACGCGGCCACACCGGGCCACACGATCCGCACCTGCGATCCCACTCGCCCCCGCCGCCCATATAAGCCAATGGGGGAGGGGGCTCCTCGGGCTCAACCGCACTTCTTCTTCTTCGTTCTCTTTCTCTTCTCCGCGCCACCGCGGTGCCTCTACTCCGGCGACCTTGGTCTAGCGTGCTCGTGGCGCCGCAGCACCGCACCACCTCTCTGCAACTGCTTGCGCCCTTTGCCACCGCCGCGCCTCCGTTCGCCAGCATCCGCTGCCGGATCCCTCTCGCCCTTCTCCCCGGATTCCTCTTTCACCGCCCTGGAAGACGCCATGGCCGCCGCGGACGAGAAATCCGCCGCCAGCCGCAGCCGGTGGAAAGGCTCCACCGTCAACGACGACGAGATTCGCCGGCTCCTCCACGCGCACAAGATGTCGACTGGCATCCAGTGGCGTGCCCCCGGCGAGGAGATCGTGCCGGAGCCGCGCGCCGGCGAGCGCGTGGTTTTTGCGGCGCATTTTGAGCGCGGCTTCGGGCTGCCGGTGAGCACCTTTTTTCGAGAGTTCTTGGATTTCCACCGACTGCAACCACACCACCTCGCCGCCAACTTCATCATGACGATGTCGGGATTCGTCACCCTTTGCGAAGGCTATCTCGGAATCCGGCCGAGCATCGGGCTGCGGAAGCGCCTCTTCCACCTCCGAGGTCACATGGCTCGGACCGGGAGGCTTCTGCCGAATCCAGACGGAGACGAGCCGATTCATGAGACCGCCATGACCGCGGCTGCATCCTTTACTCAAGCAAACAAGGCTATGAGTCCCCTGCCATCATTCAATCAGTCAAGGATTGGCAGACCACTTTTTTCTACGTCCGATCTCCTGATCAGGGCCCCGACCTCATCAACCTGCCCGAATTTCAGCTCGCCCCTCCCGTGGAGAAATATCAGTGGTCGACCAAGCTTGGGGTCGGCGACTGCGATATTGACGCTCAAGTAGCTTGGATTGTGCAGCTTGAGAAAGATGGCCTTAAGGCATACGACCTCGTGGCCACCTGGCTCCAGGTCCGAGTGCTCCCGCTTCAGCGCCGAGTGCACCGCATCTGCGACATGGCAACCTAGAGGGATCCCACTCGGATCTGCACCAAGAAGTTGAGCAACCAAGCGCTTCGCCTCCGAGTGAAAGCACTCACCACCACTCGCTTGCCGAAACCATTTCGATTCATCCTGAAGTGTCTTCACCGCGGAATCAATCCTCCTGAGGTATGCTCCGATGGCTTTCTCTGTTTTCCCGATTGCTCGATTTCTCACTTGCTCTTCTGATGCTCTGCTCATTCTTCAGTACTTTATCGCGACTGCTTTGATGCAAGACGGCCAAGTCGCTGGCGAATTCACCCCTGGTCGCGAGGAGGAGGATCCATACGACCTCAAATACGACGACTCCCCCGCCCCAGACTCCGACGCCGAGGACAACCCCGCCAACGCCGGTGCAGCCGACCAAGGGGGTATGCATGATTCCTCCTTTGAACGATTTCTGGATGAATGGAGTGACGACGACAACGCCTCAAAGGTTGGAGGTTCCGGTGCAGATTCGCATCCCGACCCCAAGAAGGCGCCGCTTAAACGCTTCCGAGCTGACGATCCGTCAACCGGTGCTGCGCCGAGCAAGCACGCGAAGACAACTGTGGTCGCCCCGAGAGGGAAGGCCACACAGACTGGGCGCACTCGAGCCCAGCCGACAGGGAAGGTTTCTGGTACCAAGCCCAAGGTCGGCCCCGTTCTGCAGGAGGTTCCTCTGGATATCCCGCCTCTGCGCTTCCGGATGCCCCGAGGAGCACCGATGACTGTGGGGTAATTACTTCTCCTTCCTGCTCCTCCTTGGTATTCTTCTTTCCATTGTTGCTTATCTCTCTTTTCTGCTCAGGGCTGCTATTGACCTGGACGACATTGACCGGGACGTCCCTGCCGTCACCGGCCCAACTCCTTCTGCCACTTCTGCTCACACTGATGCCACCAGAAAACGACCGCCGATTGTTCCTCTCTCGACCAAGGATGCCGAGCGCAAGGCCAAGAAACTTCGCGCCGACCTCACCAAGCCTCCGAGCCAGCCTCCGAGCAAGCCTCTGCCCAAAGCCTCCGTGGCTCCAAAGGATATCGTCGACTTGGAGTCCACCGACGCCGAGGGATTGCAATCGGATCCTCCGATTGCTCATTCCCCGCCGCAGTCCTCTGGTCAAATCCTAACTGCCATCGCAACGACCACCTCGCCGATCGTGACGGTTTCTCCTCCTTCAACGACTGCTCCGACGCCGAGTGCCACTGCTCCACCAGCCACCTCGACGCCACCATCGAGTACTGCTGCCTCCAAGGCTATAATCCTTCAGCCGACGTCGACGACGACCTCGACGACCTCCTCTTCTGCCCCCGAATCGCAGATGCACTCGGTGGAGCATTTCCGAATGGCTTACTCTCGCACCAGTCGTGCCGACTCCGAGCCTGACGCCTCGCGCCGCTTTCCCTTGGCTTCCCATGGCACCATGGCTTCGGCTTATGACCGAGTAAAGGCGCTCTCCACCGGCGTGCTTCAGGAGCTCGATCTCGTCGACCGCAATCATACTGTAAGTCTTCTTTTCCAAGTGGGGGCGCGCAAGAGCACCCGCTGGGTGTAGTCCCCAAGATTTGGGCCGATTGCGTGCAATCAGCTCGGATCTTCTTCTTACTTTTGCCTTCTTATGCCGTCCTCAGCTCGGTGGATCTGCCCTCAAGTGGGTGCGCGCAAGCGCACCCACTGGGTGTAGTCCCCGAGATTCGTGCCGATTGCGTGCAATCATCTCGGATCTTCTTCTTACTTTTGCCTTCTTATGCCGTCCTCAGATCGGTGGATCTGCCCTCAAGTGGGTGCGCGCAAGTGCACCCACTGGGTGTAGTCCCCGAGATTCGGGCCGATTGCATGCACTCTGCTCGGATCTTCTCTCGAATTTTGATCTCGTCAGTTTTCGTACTGATTCTTCTTTCCATGCGCAGGCTGCCGCCGAGGAGAAACGTAAAGTTTTCGAGACCTTGCTCGAGTCTTATGCCTCCAGTTTGCGACTCCTCGCCTCTGCTCAGCTTCAGGTGAACCAGCAGACCGCCAAGGTCGCCGAGCTGACAGGTAATTCTGCTGATTCCTGCCTGATTGGTTTCCTTTTCCGATTCTAATTTCTTCCTCCGGTCTTCATTGCAGCTGTTGCCGCATCTCTGCCCACCATTACTTCTCTCCAGGGTCGTGTGGCCGAGCTGGTGGAGCAGCTCGGCCGACAAGGCCTCGAGCTTGCCGCCGCTCAGCAGGAACTTGAGCGCCTTCGAGCTGCCGAGGCTGATTTATCTCGCACTGCCGAGCGACAGCGAAGTGAAATGGCTGCGCTCAGAACTAGTCACCAAACGGAACTGGAGACGGTGATTTCGACCCAGGCCAAGACTGCTGACATCCTGCGCTAGGAGGGTGATGCCGCAGTGACAGCTCGGAAAGCCGTGCAAGCTGAACGGGACGACGCAGTAGCCAAGCTGGATGCTATGACACTACGCCATAATGATGAGCTAACCAAATTTCGACGCGAGGCCCGGACTAATCTCGAGGGGCTTCGTGAGATGGACTCTCTTCTTTCTGGTGAGATATTGCTCTTGTCTTGGTTACCCTATTGATTTCTTCTCCTTTGTATCTTCTCATATTTAACTTCCTGATACAGAACATTGGCCTGCCTCCGAATCCGCCGCTCAGCGCGCAGTCTCTGAAGAGAGGCGCATCCTAGCCGAAGAAGGCTGGCCTGTAAGACCTGAGGCTGACTGATGGAGTCCTCGGGAGTTCATCATTGCCACCAAAGCTCGTATCCCAGTCATCCTTGGCAGCGTCTTCGCATTCAAATTAGGCGTCCAGAAACTTGCCAAGCTGCTTTGGGGGCCTACCGAACTGAAGCGAGCACTCAGGCTTCTGCGTCATGATGAAGGATCCTCATTGGGTCCTCATGACTCCGATGACGAGGGTTCGGAGCAAGGTGATGCCCCGACTACCACTCATGATCAAGTGCTAACGCTGCTGAAAGCTGCTCCCCGCCGAGTCGAGGCTTTGCTGGATTCAGCTGCCCGGACTGGCGCCGAGATGGCGCTTCAGACTGTGCTGAGCTGGTATCCCAAGCTGAATCTAGCTCGGCTTTACACTATGCGGGACGGGGCAGCCGAGATCCTTGAGACGTCCTATACTCAGGTGAACCGTCTTGCCACAGCCATGGCCGGGTGGTTCCCTCATACTGAATACACCCCTGTTCTCGATGACGCCGGGATGCCGATTGCGCCACTTCCTATCACTGCTCTGGCTGCTGATAGCCCTTCTGCTGGCGGACGTGCCCGAGGAGGTCAAGGCAGCCAACCTGCGCGCTCTTCAAGCTCTTATCTCTATCATGATGACTTGTCCGACAGCGGCTCGTCCCGTACTTTACCTAAGGCCACTTCAAAACGGACAAGTGCCAAGCCAGCTGATGTGGGGCCCTCCAAGGCGCGGGAAGACTCGATGGGGCCTAAGCAATCGGAAGTGACTGCGGTGCCAGAGGGTCCGACTGCGCAGGAGCAAACAGTTCCAACCGCTACACCAGTGCCAACCACTGCTCCGACTGCTTCGACCGTACCGCCGACCTCCATCGTTCCCGACGCCTAGCTAGTGAATCTTATGTCTTTTACTGCAACTTTGCAAGGCTTTGCTAAATTTTGAAGGACACCCACTGGGGATGTTTTGATGTAATGAACTCATTCGGCCTTGAGCCTCTTATCTTTGCTTATTGCATAATTTTCTTATGCGATCAACTTCCTGCTTTTCGCTTTATTGTTTTTGCTCTTTGCCATTTTCCCTTGGGGGTATAAGTCCATGTTTGCCAACAGCCGACGTGTGGTCTGGTGTCGGCTCACAAGATCATACACTGCTGGGATTTGGTCATTGAGGCTGAACTGTTCTAGCGTTAGCGCGAAAGGATTCTGCATAGACTTAGTTAGCCGATTGCTCCATGCCGATTGCATGGTGCATCGATCGGGGATGCAATCGGCGGATGGCGCCGTCGGCTATGCTCCTAATTCAGAGTGTTCTTACGTGTGAGGCGTGGTACTACAGGTCCGACCAGCTGCTGCTTCATCGATGCCACAGTCAATTTGTGATTTGTGCTCGTGTCGCATGCTAGCTTGGCTTCGAAACTGTGGTTCTCACATTTTTATTTCTTTTGTACTTGCGATCGCGCGGTCGGTCAGTCCTCGAGTGAGGTTGTTCACCTATCTCGGGAATGACAAGGCTTTGCCCCCTGAGGTTTGCCTAGAGACGAGAAGCTTATATAAATACAATCGAATGCCATCTCTTAGACGCATGACAACTTTACTGATTGAATGCTTGATAGCATGAATACACTCACATGACTCAACTGTAAAACGGGCATAATAGCTCGGCGTTCCAGGGACGCTGTGTCTCCACTCCTGAAGTATCTTTATGCCGAGTGCCTTTCGTGCAATCGATGAGGTAATACGCATTGTTCTTGAGTGCTCTGCTGACGATGAAAGGACCCTCCCAGGGTGATGATAACTTGTGCTGACCGTCTGACTTATGGATTCGGCGGAGCACCAAAACGTCTTTGCGGAAAGCGAGGGGGCGAATCTTCTTGCTGTGGTAGTGCCTCAGCCTCTGCTGATAAATCGTCGACCTAGACAGAGCCAACAGACAAGCTTCTTCCTTCAGATCAACACCGTCTTCTCGCGCTTCCTTGGCCTCTGCTTCGGTGTATAGGGCACACCGAGGTGAATCAAATTATATGTCGGCTGGGATGACTGCTTCTGAACCATACACCAGGAAGTATGGGGTGAATCCGGTTGATTTGTTGGGTGTGGTTCTCAGACTCCATAAGACTGCTGGGAGCCCATCAATCCAGGCCCCAGGTGCTCTTTCGAGTGGATCGATCAATCTGGGCTTGATGCCTGCAAGGATGAGACCATTGGCCCTTTCTGCCTGTACGTTTGACTGAGGGTGCGCTACTGATGCTACATCGAGCCGGATGCCGTACTCGGATGCATACCGAGCTAACGCCCCCTTTGCAAAGTTCGTGTCGTTATCGGTGATGATGCTGTTTGGCATTCCATATCTACTTGCGACATCGGCGATGAAACGAACTGCTGTCGGACCATCCAGCTTCTTGATCCGGCGTGCCTCGATCCACTTGGTGAATTTTTCGACTGCGACCAGTAGGTGGGTTAGACCACCCCTTGCCCGCTTGAACGGCCCAACCATGTCCAGCCCCCAAACTGCAAACGGCCATGTTATTGGAATTATTTTGAGCGCCGATGCCGGGAGATGACTCTTGGCCTTGAACCGCTGACAACCATTGCAGTGCTTAACCAGATGCTCTGTCGCGGCTCGCGCTGTCTGCCAATAGAAACCATGGCGAAATGCCTTGGCTACTATTGCAGCTGCTGATGTGTGATGATCGCATTCGCCTTGATGAATATCCCGGAGCAGCTCGAGCCCCCTGTCCTCCTCTACACATCGCTGGAGAACTCCGGTTACACTTCTGTGCATCAGTTCATTGTTGATGATGATGTATGCACTAGATCGGCGTTGTATCTGCCTTGCTTCAACTTCATCTGGGGGGAGAGTTCCATCGACCAGGAAATTTCTGATCGGTTGTGCCCAGGTCGGAGCGGTGACAACTGTCATGACCATTGCATGCTGTGTTGCGATTGCTTCTTGTTGCTCATCTTATTGTACTTCTGTCATCTTGGAGTCAATCTCCGAGCTGATGACTTCAACCTCTTGTTTGTCGTCGGTAGCCCCTGGTACTGCTTGCTCTGCTGAGACCGGGGCCTGAGGATCTACTGGCTCTTCCCTTGAGACTGGTATCTCTAGCTCGGAATCGGCAGCCCCTAATGTCGATGGCTCGGATGAGTTCCCGACACCTGGTGCTGCTGCTGCTTTTGCTTTCAACTTCTTTTTCTTGCCGAGATCGCCAGCCCCTGGACCGCAATCGGCAGCATCTGGACTCGCCAGGCCTGCCGATCCCGCCGCTTCCTGGGCGCCTGACTGCCGCTTCAGCGTCGGAATCTCCATTGGTTGAACCAACTTTGCTTGCCTCAATGCCTCTAGGTCAGTTTCTGATATGAAAATGGACTCAGACTCTGGTGATGGCGTGATAGACGGCTTCTAGATGTGCTCCAACGATACCCCTGGTGGAATGCTTTGCCTGGTGGAGCCGAGCTTGGACAGGGTATCTGGTGCTTCATTGTTTGCTCTGGGCACATGGTGAAATTCACAGCCTTCAAAATATCCACTTAGCTGCTGCACCAAGAAACGGTAGCTCGCCATATTTGCATCTTTGGCGTACCAATTGCATGTACACTGCTGCACCACCAGGTCGGAATCGCCAAAACATTCTATGTTCCGAATGCCGATCTCCTTGGCTAGCTTGATGCCATGCACAAGGGCCTCCTATTCAGCAACATTGTTTGACGCTGTGAAATGGATTTGCAATACATAATGCAGCCGATCTCCTTTTGGTGATGTGAGAACAATGCCAGCCCCTAGGCCATTCTTCATCTTGGACCCATCAAAATGCATTCTCCAGAAGTCCGATCCTGGGACGGGTGGCATATATTGAGTTTCAGCCCAGTCCACCAGGAAGTCGGCCAACGCTTGAGATTTGATTGTTGTTCTCGGCTCATACTGGATGCCATGGTTAGCGATCTCAATTGCCCATTTTTCCACTCTGCCGGTTGCATCTCTACTGCCAATGATGTCGGCTAACGGGGCCGAGCTGACCACCACAACCGGATGAGCTTGAAAATAGGGCTTCAATCTCTTAGCCGTCATGTAGACTCTGTAGCACATCTTATGGTAGTGGGGATAATTTTGCTTGGATGTTGAGAGTACCTCGTTGATGTAATATACTGGCCGCTGAATCGGCTGCGCTTTGTCCTTCTCAGGACGCTCTACCACCATCACTGCACTGATCACCCAATTGGTTGCCGCGATATACAACATCATCGGCTCCTTCTCAATCGGTGCGTCCAGAATTGGAGCGGTGGAGAGCATATGCTTCAGCTCCTTGAATGCCTCATCTGCTTGTGGAGTCCATGTGAACTTCTCCGCCTTCTTCATGAGTTGGTATAATGGGATTTCCTTCTCTCCCAGCCGACTGAGAAATCGGCTGAGTGAAGCCAAGCAGCCGGTGAACTTTCTGTACTTGCTTCAAATTCCTGGGTCGATCCATCCGTTCGATTGCGGCTATCTTCTCGGGATTGCATTCGATTCCTCTTTCGGAAACGAGAAACCCCAAGAGCTTGCCGGCTGGAACACCAAACACACACTTCTCTGGGTTCAGCTTGATCTGGTAGACTCGCAAATTGGCGAATGTTTCCTTGAGATCGTCCAGGAGTGTGACCCCTTTGACTGTCTTCACCACCAAATCATCTACATATACATGCAAGTTTCTGCCGAGCTGAGAATGAGTACAACGTTGGATGGTGCGCTGATAAGTAGCAACTCCATTCTTCAGACCAAAAGGCATGGTGATATAGCAGTAAGCCCCAAAGGGGGTTATAAAGGCAGTTTTTATTTGATCTTCCACAACAAGTTTAATCTGGTGATAGCCAGCAGTGGCATCCAGAAATGACAATAGCTCGCAGCCAGCCGTAGAGTCAATGACTTGATCTATACGGGGCATAGCAAACAGATCTTTGGGGCATGCCTTGTTCAGGCAGGTATAATCGATACACATGCGCCAAGTCTTGTTCTTCTTCATCACGAGGACTGGGTTGGCCAGCCACTCGGGGTAGAACACCTCCATGATGAAGCCTGCAGCCTTGAGCTTGGCAATCTCCTCGCCGATTGCTCTTCTCTTGTCTTCGGAAAAAACGTCGAAGAGGTTGCTTGACCGGTTTAGAACCTGGCCGAATGTGAAGCTTGTGCTCGGCGAGTTCCCTCGGCACTCCAGGCATGTCTTGTGGAGACCATGCAAAGATGTCCCAGTTCTCACGGAGGAACTCGACGAGCTCGCCTTTCTATTTGTTGCTAAGTCCTGCTCCGACCACAACGAACTTAGCTGGGTCAGAGGGATCTAGAGCAACCTTTTTGCTGTCCTTGGATGCCTGGAAAGTTGTCTCCTCATCTGCTCGCTTGGCTGGGCCGACTGGGAGAGGAGCCTTGCTTTGAGTTTGGGCCATTGCCACCACCTTGTCGAGCTGGCGCTTCTCTTCGACCACCACCAAGGAATCGGCCAGGTTTGCACCGGCGGACGAGCACTCGAGAGACTTCCTGAAGTCCCCGGCGACAGTGATGATGCCATTCGGACCTGGCAGCTTCATCTTCAGGTAGGGCTCATATGAGTTGAGCATGAACTTGGAGATTGTGGGCAATCCCAAGAGGGCATGGTATGGGTTGCTGAGGTCGGCAACCTCGAACCAGATCGGCTCTCTTCCGAAGTTCTCCTCTGTCCCAAAGATCACATCCAGCCGAATGCGACCCATGGCAGTGCATGACAGGCCAGGGACAATCCCATGGAAAGTCGTCCGACTGCGCTCCAGGTCTCTCTCCGTGAGTCCCAACTTGACCAATGTGTCCCTATATAGAATGTTGATTGTACTCCCTGGATCAATGAGCACTCGGGAAAAAAGACATGAAAACTTTGGTGCCGCAAACAAAGCATCCACCACGAGCGGATATGTGCCTGGATTCGGCATGATGCTTGGGTGATCTTCCCTGCCCCAGGTAATCTTGCAATCGGACCAGTGCATATATTGGGGAATCGGGGGCATTGTGGCATTGACCTCCTGAGCTCGGGCCCTCCGACTTCCCTTGTCACTTGACTCGCTGGTAAAAATCGTATATGCGGCATCTTGCCGCGGGAACTGGTTCTGCGCCTGAGATGGTGCTCTGTTTTGAGGTGGTGGTGGGGGTGGAGGTGGTAATGCTTCTCCCTTTGATATGCGCTTGACAAAATCACATTGCCGAGTGGTATGCGCCGCTGGCTTGCCTGGACTGCTGTGCATCTTGCATGGCTGATCTAGCATGTCCTCGAATGTGTGTACTTGGGCTTCATCGGCCATTGCGGCTTCACATTCGGCTTCATCTTCCGACTGCCACTTGCAGCCCCTTGTTCATCTTGATCCTGGACAGCGGCCACCTGCCGACTGCCATACTGAGCATCTGGCTGCTCATCTTTCCTCTTTCCACTGTTTTGCTGGTTGTTGTTCTTGTTCCGATTGATATCTATGGGCTCTCGCCGACTGAGCCCTTGGTTCCCTGTCTCTGCCGCTTGCGCAGCCCCTTGTGTCTGAACCACGCCGCCGATGCCGAGCTGAATAGGCTCGCGCATCGCGGAGTCGGAGACGGCAAATGCGTTGGCTACCTTCACTCCGAGAGTTGGCGTCCACCTTCGCCGGTAAATCCAAACCCTTGGCATGATACGCTCTGTCATCATAAACCTCCTTATATCTTTCCTCAAAACAGCCACCATACCTACCTATCAAGGCATTTCCATAGCCTTTCCGAGATATATTGCCATGCAACTTCCACCTCTTCATGACTTGATCTTCATGTCATACATGTTCCTGCTACACTGGCAGCGACATACATTGCATACATCATGATAGTTACATCTTCTTTATGATTTTGAGTACCTTGTAAAGTGTGAAAAATCTCCTTTACCCTCTTGTAAAATAGACTGTTGCCCTTAAGTGAGGAAAAGATCCCAAAGTGGACACAATAAAAGATCCCAAAGAGGACAAATGAGAGTTACATAGAAAGAGCCATTGAGGCCACACAAAAAATACAAAAAAATAGAAAAAAGAGAAAAAAGAAATAAAAAGAGAGAAAGGGGCAACACTACTATCCTTTTGAGAGATCCACACTAGTACTCCCTCTATATCCTTATACTCCATAGAGATGATCATTATGCATATAGCTATGTGGGGACCTTCACACTATAGAACTTAGCTTGCATATTCCAAGGATGAGCCTCCTCAAACGAGCTCTAGGTCTTCTTGAGCAAACAAGTTAGATGCACCCCCACTAGTTCCATTGGAGAGCTTTTCTTAGCTCTTATGTGCATCCGTTGCATGGCAATCCCTACTCCTCACATCATATCTATCTTATGGCCTTCTCTCGCCTATGGCTGTCCTCATTTATGTGAGCCTTTCTCACCCTTTTTGTCTTTCTCCTCCACCATATTTCTCTCTTTACAATCCAAAGTGTCAACTCTCGTGCTTACGCTCATCCATTGCATGAGTGCTCAAAATATCGAAAAGGAGTGGATCAAATTGACTTGTACCTGGCTAGTGGTCTGGGGACGAGTCAAGATAAGATTCCAAAGAAGACCGAGTGTGAAATTTAGTAGATTGAGTTCTCAACAAAAATATTTTTTCATATCGTATTCCCTATCTCCTTTCTTGCACGCAAACACAATTTGGAGACATTCGAGTCACGGACAGCGAGAGCTCTTGCACCCTTTGTTCTTTTGTTGCTTATGTCAATGTTAATATAGACTCTTGCTTGTTAAGACTTGAATTGAATTGCATACTTTGATTGCTTTACTTAAAAGTCCTTGTATGTTTGTGTGGCATGTCACCACAGAAATTATGCTTTTTATCATTTACCTACTCGAGGACGAGCAGGAATTAAGCTTGGGGATGTTGACACGTCCCAATCGTATCTATAATTTCTGCTTGGTCCATTCATGTTTTGTGTGATATTGCTATGCTTTTGATACACTTTCATATCTTTTTATAACATATTTTGGAACTAACCTATTAATGGTTGCAAGAGTGCACAAGTTCTTGTTTTTCTACTTTATGTGTAGGAATTACTTGGATAAAGGAAAAATCACAAAAAGGAGCCTTGTAGGAGTTGGAATTACCTTGTTTCTTTGCTGCACTTTTTATTACAGATTTATATTACTTCGTTTTACCACACCTATCACCCATATTTTATCATCTCTTCGTCGAACTAGTGCACCTATACAACTCCTAGTTGTATTAGGTGTGTTGGGGACACAAGAGACTTCTTGTATCTTAATTGTAGGGTTTCTTGAGAGAGACCATCTTCAACCTCTACTTCCCTGAGTTCGATAAACCTTAGGTCATCCACTTGAGGGAAATTGTTGTTTTCCTACAAACCTCTGCGCTTGGAGGCCCAACATAGTCTACAAGAATAGAAGCGTGCGTAGACATCAAGCTATTTCTGGCGCCGTTGCCGGGGAGGTGAGTGCTTGAAGGTATATCTTTAGATCTTGCAATTAAATCTTTTCGTTTCTTGTTTTTTACTTTTCACTAGTTAGGCTTTATGGAAAACAACAACAAAATTATGAGAGAGCTTTATGAGCTCTATCTTGAGTTAGGACATGAAGTGTTTGAGGAGGAGATCAAAAAGCCTATGGAGCTTTATTATTTTCACAACACTCATGAGAGTAGTCATGTTATTTGCATGTCTTCTTTGAATACTTTTGATACTAATGATATGCAAAACCATAAGCTTGGGGATGCTACGTTTTATGAAGATGATCTTTTTAGCCCCCCAAGTTTTGATGAGGAAATTTATTTTGATGATACTTTGCCTCCTATCTATGATGATTATTGTGATGACACTTATGCTATAAAGAATAAATGTTTACAAGTGTATCATGATAAGAATGATTCATGTGATAGCTATTTTCTTGAGTTTGCTCCCACTATTACTAATGAGAAGGATTTTTCTTATGTGGGGAGTAACAAATTTTCTATGCATGTGGATCATGATAAGAAAGTTTTATGTGATACTTATATTGTTGAATTTATTCATGATCCCACTGAAAATTATTATGAGAGGGGAACATATGCTTATAGATATTTCAATAATATCAAGTTCCCTCTCTTTATGTTGAAGGTTTTGAAGTTGCACTTATTTTGGCTTCCTATGCTAATATATTTATGCTTCAATGAGTTATTTCTCTACAAGATCCCTTTGCATAGGAAGCATGTTAGACTTAAATGTGTTTGTTATTTGCTTCTTTATGCTCTCTTTTGTGCTTCCACTCTTATTCCTACGAGAGCATCATTAAAATCTTAAGCCCATCTTTATGGCTATAAAGAAAGAGCTCTAGGGAGACAACCCTTGTTATCTTTAGTTTGAGTTTTTTACTTTCAGTTTTTAGTGGTCTTGATGATTGTAACTATTGTAGCAACATCATTGTATCTTTATTTTCAATCTTTGTGCCAAGTCTAGCCTCCGATTGCAAGAAAGTTCAAAAGTTGTGACATGCTGTCCAGAAAACAGATTCTGTCCTTGGACGGAAAAATTAGCCTAAAATCATCAGTTTATCTTTTTCATCTGAATTTTTTTGACAGCGTGCTCCATACAATTGACTTTCGAGCGTATGTTCTGAGTTTTTTTATTTGAGTTGCAGAAGTACCCCTAAAAAATTCTTTACAAACTTCTGTTCTGTTTTTCACAAATTCTGCCACATTTTGTCTCTCCTAACTTTTGCAAACCTTGAGCTTGCTTTTTCTTTGCAAAAACCTTTTGGAAATCTTGAGAAACAGTAGCTCTTCAAGAATATCTTTATATCCAGTGGGGAAAATTATTTATTAAGGGTACTAACCTCTCTAATCTGCTTATGATGAGTTATGTATGAAGGGAGTTTTCAAGTGTGCGATGGAAGATGATGAAAGAAGATCCAGGAGTGTCAAGCGCTCAAGCTTGGGGATGCCCCCATGCATCCCCAATACATATTCAAGGAGACTCAAGCGTCTAAGCTTGGGGATACCCCCATACATCCCCTTCTCCATCAATAATCATCAGTTCGTCCTTCGTCTCACTATATTTTTATCACTTCATGCGTTATGTGATATGCTTGGAGCGTCTTGCTCTTTAGTTTTTAGTTTTCTTTAGCTTTGTCTGCTGGTCATATCTTGTGAGATATTACAATCCTTGATTGGGAGAGAAACACGCTCCACTTTAAACTAGAACATCTCATAGGATTTTATGCTTATCTTTTGTTGTGAGTGTTCTTTATCTTTTCATAGCTACTGTTCTGTTTAGTTGTAGTGCTTTAGAGTTTCTCTAGAGCTTTTGTCTCAGGTCTGAACTTTCTATAATTTGCATGCTTATCTTGTTTGGAGAGTTTGCCTGTTGCACTGAGTTATGTGTCTTGACTAGAAAGTAGGTAGTTGAAGTTGCTATTCTTTTCGTAGTAGTAACTTGCAATGGTTTTGAGGTATTGATGTGAGTAATGTTTGAACTTTGGGTGTCAAGAGCTCTAGCCTATTAGTGATACGTGTCGTATTTTGGGCAATCCATGTTTATTTTCAAAACCTACAAAATTAGTTGAGAACTTTAGCTACTAGATGGATCACTACTCTTTGGAGGGATCGAATATTAGAGTACACTCACGTACCATGAGTCGAGGATGCGCAAGGATAACCAAACCCCCATACACTCCTCCTCGGGGTACTTGTCTCTTTGTGAACCTCCTTACTAGATTGAGATTTACCGATAATAAGTGCATGAGTTCTTCGGACTAATGTAAGTATTGAAAGTTGACACTTCCACCTCCTCATTTTTGCTAGCCTCTCCCGTGCCGTGCATTGCCTTCTTCTCACTCCGAGAGGTGGCGTCCACCTTCGCCGGTACATCCAAACCCTTGGCATGATACGCTCTGTCATCATAAACCTCCTTATATCTTTCCTCAAAACAGCCACCATACCTACCTATCAAGGCATTTCCATAGCCTTTCCGAGATATATTGCCATGCAACTTCCACCACTTCATGACTTGATCTTCATGTCATACATGTTCCTGCTACACTGGCAGCGACATACATTGCATACATCATGATAGTTACATCTTCTTTATGATTTTGAGTACCTTTTAAAGTGCGAAAGATCTCCTTTACCCTCTTGTAAAATAGAGTGTTGCCCTTAAGTGAGGAAAAGATCCCAAAGTGGACACAATAAAAGATCCCAAAGAGGACAAATGAGAGTTAAATAGAAAGAGTCATTGAGGCCACAAAAAATACAAAAAAATAGAAAAAGAGAAAAAATAAATAAAAAGAGAGAAAGGGGCAACACTACTATCCTTTTGAGAGATCCACACTAGTACTTCCTCTATATCCTTATACTCCATAGAGATGATCATTATGCATATAGCTATGTGGGGACCTTCACACTATAGAACTTGGCTTGCATATTCCAAGGATGAGCCTCCTCAAACAAACTCTAGGTCTTCTTGAGCAAGCAAGTTAGATGCACCCCCACTAGTTCCATTGGAGAGCTTTTCTTAGCTCTTATGTGCATCTGTTGCATGGCAATCCCTACTCCTCACATCATATCTATCATATGGCCTTCTCTCGCCTATGGTTGTCCTCATTTATGTGAGCCTTTCTCACCCTTTTTGTCTTCCTCCTCCACCATATTTCTCTCTTTGCAATCCAAAGTGTCAACTCTCGTGCTTACGCTCATCCATTGCATGAGTGCTCAAAATATCGAAAAGGAGTGGATCAAATTGACTTGTACCTGGCTAGTGGTCTGGGGACGAGTCAAGATAAGATTCCAAAGAAGACCGAGTGTGAAACTTTAGTAGATTGAGTTCTCAACAAAAAATACTTTTTCATCTCGTATTCCCTATCCCCTTTCTTGCACGCAAACACCATTTGGAGACATTCGAGTCACGGACAGCGAGAGCTCTTGCACCCTTTGTTCTTTTGTTTCTTGTGTCAATGCTAATATAGACTCTTGCTTGTTAAGACTTGAATTGAATTGCATGCTTTGATTGCTTTACTTAAAAGTCCTTATATGTTTGTGTGGCATGTCACCACAGAAATTATGCTTTTTATCATTTACCTACTCGAGGACGAGCAGAAATTAAGCTTGGGGATGTTGATACGCCCCAATCGTATCTATAATTTCTGCTTGGTCCATGCATGTTTTGTGTGATATTGCTATGCTTTTGATACACTTTCATATCTTTTTATAACATATTTTGGAACTAACCTATTAATGGTTGCAAGAGTGCACAAGTTCTTGTTTTTCTACTTTATGTGTAGGAATTACTTGGATAAAGGAAAAATCACAAAAAGGAGCCTTGTAGGAGTTGGACTCTAACTCTCCCGAAATCTGTCCCCACCAGACAGGTTTTAAAGATCGCCTCGGAAACGCTAGAAGACGGCTTCAAACGGAAAAACTTAAAACTAAAAAGTTGTAGGGAATTTTTTTCCGGTGGATTTAGGCATAAAATTCGGCCCAATCTGGATGACGGGAATCGGAGAGTCTATATAAAGAGAGGAAACCTAGGTCAAAGGGCACCACGAAAATTCCTCCCCCTTGGCAGCCGTCTTGAGGGGGAGATCAATCTCCACAGCAGCACCATCTCCAAGGAAGAAGAAGGGGCCAAGGGCCGCTGCCCCCAAGGGCCGTGGCCGTGGCCGTGGGCGCCGCCGCCGCCGTGGCCGCCGCCGTCGCCGTCTCCTTCATCTCCTCCGGGCTGCACCTCTCCATCAACAACTCTCCCTCTCACCATGTCCATGTGTGAGTAGTTCCCCTCGGGGCTAAGGCTTATATCTTGATCTATGTGGTTTCTCTCTCTCCCATGATGTGATATTTGTTGTGATCATAGGCTATGTTAATCTAGGGTGATCCCATGATATTTCCCCTTCCTCTATGTATTGGATTGATGTACTCAATTGATCTTATCTAGTATAATCCCCGAGACCAAGGTGATAGCGGTCTATTGGACATGGGTTAGAAGAATATTATCATGAGTGATTTCCTATTTTGTGTGTGGATTGAAGATTGAGAGTCTCTTGGTGCTTGTCTTTGACTATCCTTTAGATATGTTGTGGTGATTGTGGTACTCTCTTTGGATGGCCGCGGTGACATTGGTAAATCCATAGATTGAGAACTACGAACTCTGAGGTGTGCTTTTGTAGCCCTACACAATTCTCGTCCTCTCTTGACCACAAAGGAATGACCTCCGAGTACGTCTCCATTGCATGTTTTATGGGAAATATCATGTGATTAGACTATGTTAATGTTGTTGGGAGTTGTCACTAGTGAAAGTATGAAGCCTAGGCCTTGTTTCCACCATTGCAATACCGTTTGTGCTCACGTTTACCACTTGTTTCTTTGCTGCACTTTTTATTACAGATTTATATTACTTCGTTTTACCACACCTATCACCCATATTTTATCATCTCTTCGCCGAACTAGTGCACCTATACAACTCCTAGTTGTATTAGGTGTGTTGGGGACACAAGAGACTTCTTGTATCTTAATTGCAGGGTTTCTTGAGAGAGACCATCTTCAACCTATACTTCCCTGAGTTCGATAAACTTAGGTCATCCACTTGAGGGAAATTGCTGTTGTCCTACAAACCTCTGCGCTTGGAGGCCCAACATAGTCTACAAGAATAGAAGCGTGCGTAGACATCAGCGACTCCTCTTCGCCGGGAGCTGCTGTGCAGCCCCTGGTCGGGAGCGAATCCGTGGCACTGGAGAAGACGCGCACCTCCCTGGGATACGCCTCGGGGAAGCATCTGATGAAGAGACGATGGCTACTGATCTGCAGCGACACGCCGAGCGGCAGGGGTGCGCCGACCCTGAACCGCGCAGCATAATCCACCACAAAGTCCACTGTCCCACGCCTAAAGACCAGGCCGGAGCGTGGCTCATGCTCGACGACGAGGAAGATCCCGTCCGGATCAGAACTCCAGTCGACGCCTCGGTCTGCCCCACGGTGGGCGCCAACTGTCGTCGTTTAGTAACAACAGATGCCATAGGGATGGATAAAGAGAGGGGAAGACTCGAGGGAGAACGATGTCGATGGTGCCGGAAACGGGTTGGGCACAAGCACGGTGAAGGACACCACGATGTACCCAGGTTCGGGGCTCTCCGGAGAGATAACACCCCTACTCCTGCTTGTCTGCTTGCTATAAATGAACTCACGAACTACAATCAATGCTCATGGAGCTGCTCAGAGAAAGAGGAGACCTGCCGTGGGCATGGCTCTCCTCTGCTTCTCTACGGGTTCTACTGTGTGAAGTAAATGCGAATGGGGGAGTCCCTCTCACAGGAGGGGTACCTCGGGATCTTATAGTGTGAGATCGGGGTACTACGGTCATTTCAGTCGGGGACTGGCCCCAGCTTTCATCCTCTCGTCGGCTGGGGTCCACCGACTGCAAATCTCCGGTTGATCCGGACTTGTCAAGCGGCTGCCCATGCTGTACCTTCTAGGTAATGATGATGAACAGTGGAGCTACGCCCTCTGATCTCGTCGTCCTGTCTCCGGATTCAGAGGAAAAGTGTGACAACACTCCTCTGACAGATCGGCGAAGTGACTTGGCTTACTGCCATCCGTATCTCTCGGGATCCCGCATTTATGACCTTGTACCAGAGACATCCGATCTGGATAAGGTCATCTCTTGAGCCGATTGAGGAGTGTGCCGATTGCGCCTGGGCCGACTGCTCGCATTCGGCATGGCCGATTTCTTGGGAGCAATCGGCCATGCGACTGCCTAGCTCGGCCCAGCAGCAGCCCAATCGGCCTCCTCCTTGTCTTGAAAGACTGCTTTCGTCTGGGTGACCCTACCCGGGTACCATTCCCCCGACACTACTCATAGTTCTGTCGGACCCGGTGCTGCCATAGCACCATCCTCTGGTGCCCTTGTGCGCCAGCCGCCGACCACAGGACGCCAGCTCTCACGAGCTAATCGGTTCCGTGAGGCGTACATTAGCGCTGCTGATGTTTCCCCTGTCCGACCTGCTGCCGATTCCTCCGTTCCTCCGCCTCCTGGATCTGAGGACCAACTCCCATCCCATCTCTTGGGCTGATTGGGTGGCCTTGCCACCCACATTAGACGTTTTGCTGACGAACCTCTAGGCCAAATCCTTGCCTCCGAACACTCTACTTTTGTAAGTTTTCTTTTCAGTGGGGGCGCGCCTAGCGCACCCATTGGGTGTAGTCCCCGAGATTCGGGCCGATTGCTTGCAATCTGCTCGGATCTTACTTTCTTTTTACTGTTTTACGCTTTGCTTAGATCTGACCGATCCATTTTTCAGGCCATCTGCGATAGACGTCAAGCTGTATTTGATGAACTCTTGGCCGCTTATTCAACGGGTCAAAAATCCATTGCTGCCTTGAAGAAAAATGTTGATGCCCAAGCTGCCAAGATCCAAGAATTAACAAGTATACTTTTTCTTGCCCTTTTATCTTTCTCCCGATTGTTACTTCTTTCTTATTTGAATGCAAACTTGTAGCTGCTGCCACTCGCTCCTCCGAGCTAGAGGCCGCTGATACGTCCAAAACGTATCTATAATTGTTGCTTGCTCCATGCATGTTTTGTGTGATATTGCTATGATCTAGATACACTTTCATACATTTTTGATCATATTTGGACTAACCTATTAACTCAGTGCACCCCAGTGCCAGTTCCTGTTTTTTGTTGTTTTTCTATTTCAGTTTTCCCCCATATAAAAAGTGCCAGAAAAATTCGGGAAAATCCAGATAAAAAATCAGCGTGACGGGAGCTTCGAGAAGAGCCCGGGAGGGGCCAGAGGGGAGCAAGGGGGTCCCAGGAGGCCACCCGGCGCGGCCCCACCCCTGGCCGCGCCAGGGGGCGCCTGGGGCCTCTGGCCCACCTCTGGCTGCCCCATTTCGCCTATTTATCCCCCGTCACGGGAAAACTCCAAAAGGAGAACCCTACTCCACGAACTCGCCTCTGTTCCACCGCCGCCGCGCTTCCGAAGATCGGGAGCACCATAAGACCTCTTCCCGGCACCCTGCCGGATGGAGGATTGACCTCCGGGAGTCTCCTCTCCACCATGGATGCTCCCCGGATGTCTCGTGAGTAGTTTTCCTTGGACCATGGGTCCGTGATCAGTAGCTATGTGATGTTCTCCTCCCCTGTTTGATCTTCATTGTTTAGACCTCGTGAGCTTCCCAACATGATCGAGGCACCTTTGTAATATTTCTGCTATTGCTATGTTGAGTTTGATAGGATCTGATGGATTATGAGATTATGTTCAGATTGTGATAGAGTAATATATTTGGTTTTTATCTCTTATATTTTTGTTCCTAAGTAATTCTTGCATGTTTCCCGTTGCTGTTTATTGCTTTGGCCAAGTAGTAGGTAGTGACTCCAAGAGGGAGCGTTGTGCTAGATTGTGGGTTCATGCCCCCCGATGACGCGCTTGAGTGACAGAAACATGAGTCTAGGGGATGTGTTGTTGCCACAAGGGGGAAAACAATGGTGCTTGTAACCGCGGTTACAAGGATTGTTTACTTTACGCAGAGTTCTTTTAAATGCAGTTGTCTGTTGCTTTGGGTTTACACTTTGGGTGGGGCTCGCAACTTAATACCAGCGAGATGTTCTGGATAGATATCTTAAGGTGGATGATTAGTAGTAGATGTAGATGGATTTCGGTCTACTTACCTTGGTGTACTGCCTGTGCTTTTGAACCTCTTCCTTTCTTTTGTAGCATAGTTAGCATTGCGGTGCGTTCTTAATCCTGTCAATTGCCTTTCTGTAATTTGTTTACCTCACATAGCAATTTTATCGTCTTTTGGGAGAGAGACATCACTAGCGAACATCACGTATCCCGGTCCATATCCTTATCACTGTTTCCACGCTATATTTACTTTTCTGCATTTACTTTTAAGCTGCTATTATTATCCCTTGCGTTTTATCCTTTGTAAACAACAAGACCGGAGAGATTGACAACCTCTCTAAACTTCGTTGGGAACAAAGTTATCTGTGTCTGTGTGCAGGTCCGCGTCAGTTGCGCCGCTGACACATACTTATCATCTCTGGAATCCTGCTGGAGACAAACCTTGGTATCTTCACCGAGGGAAAACTGTTGCTGCACTACATCTCAATCCTCCACTTGGGGTAACCAACGAAGGGGGCGAGAAGCCATCAGCCGCCCAGAAGAGGATCGCCGAGCTGGAGAATCAGTTCGGTGAGAAGAATGCCCAGCTCAGAGATGCCGAGAAGGAATGCGCTCGACTGGCTAGCGCTGAGACCGAACTGCAGGCCCGAATACAAAATGCGACTGCCGACCTCTCGGTCGTCAAGGTTGATGATACGTCCCAAATGTATCGATAATTTCTGCTTGCTCCATGCATGTTTTGTGTGACTTTGCCATGTTTTTCTTGAACTTTCATACACTTTTGAGCATATTTGGACTAATCTATTAACCCAGTGCACCCAGATGCCAGTTGCTGTTTTCTGCTGTTTTTGTATTTCAGGTTTTTCGGCCATTAAAGGTGCTCCAAAAAATCCGGAAAAAAAACAGATAAAAAATCAACGACCCGAAAGCTTCTGGAATCACCAAGGTAGCTGAGGGGGGCCACCACCAGGAGACCAGGAGGGTCCCTGGCGCGGCCCCACCCTAGGTCGCGCCAGGAGGCCTCCTGGCTGCCTGGTGGGTCCCCTCGACACCCCCTCCGCCTATATTTAGCCCTCGGGGTGGAAACCCCTAATATCGATCTCTTTTCCGCGAACTCGCCTCTGTACCGCCGCCGCCGCCGTTTCAAGATCGGGGCTGCCTGGAGAAGCTGCCCCGGCACCCTGCCGGGAGGAGGAACCCCCTCCGGGAGACCATCCATAGCCATGGACGCCTCCCGGATGTGCCGTGAGTAGTCCCCCTTGGACCATGGGTCCGTGACCAGTAGCTATGTGATGTACCTCTCCCCTCTTTGTGCTTCCACTTTCGAGACCTCGTGAGCAGCCTCACATGATCGAGGCACTATTGTCATTTCTGTTGTTGCTATGCTGAGTTTGCTAGGATCTGATGGATTATGAGACTATGTTCATATTATGATGAGTAATATATTTGGTTCTTCTCTTTTTTAGTTTGTTCTTGAGTAAATTCTTGCATGTTCTCCGTTGCAGTATTTTGCTTTGGCCAAGTAGTTTTCTTGCAACTCCAAGAGGGAGCGTTATGCTTGATTGTGGGTTCATCCCCCTGATGTCTAGCTTGAGTGACAGAAACATGAGACTATGGGATGTGTTGTTGCCACCAGGGATAAAACAACGGCGCTTGTAGCCGCGGGTGCAAGGATTATTTACTTTACACAAAGTTCTTTTATTGCAGTTGTCTGTTGCTTTGAGTTTACACTTTGGGTGGGATTCGCAACTTAATACCAACAAGATGTTCTGGATAGATATCTCAAGGTGGATGATTCGTAGTAGATGCAGTTGGATTTCGGTCTACTTACCTTGGCGTACTGCCCATTTCTTTTGAGCCCTTCCTTTCTTTGCAACATAGTTAGCATTGCGGTGCCTTCATAATTCTGTCAAGTGCCCAGCTGTGATTTGTTTACCTCGCTAGCACTTTTATCGTCTTTTGGGAGAGAGACATCACTAGTGAAAATCACGGGACCCCGGTCCATCTTCACATTATTGTTTACACCCTTAGTTTATGTTCAGTCCTTACTTTCAGTTCCACTTTTATCTCTTGCGTTGATCCTTTGTAAACAGCAAGCCCGGAGGAATTGACAACTCATCTGTACTCGTTGGGAGCAAAGTTATTTGTATCTGTGTGCAGTCCACGTCAAGCGTCGTGACACCTACTTGTATCTCTTCGAGTCCTACTGGTTCAATACTCAAATTTAGCATCTTTGCTAAGGGAAACTTGCTGCTACACTGCATCTCACCTTCCACTTGGGGTAACCAACGAGGAGAGTTGCCACTCTGTATCAAGCGAATTTCTGGCGCCGTTGCCGGGGACTCCAGTCTACAAGATAGGGGAGTTGCACACTATCTTTTATCTTTGCTTTTTAGTCTTGTTAGTTTACCTTTAAGTTTTTACTTTTGTGTCCCTTATAAAAAATACCAAAAATACCTGTTACCTTGTCAGTAGTTACCACTATGGCAGGTCCTTTTGCCTTTGGTGAGGCAGAAGTACTTACCTTTACTCAAAGAGGTGGTGAAAGTTTGAAAGATGCTTGGTATAGAATTAATGATTCTCAAAAAAGAGCCACCAAGAAGCAATCCACTACTATCTTTCTTAGAAATTTTTATGTTGGGATCACTTCTTGGAATAAGTTTCTTTTAGACACTTCTATCAATGGGAACTTCATAGAGGCTCCAGTTTGGAAGCCCTTAATGTTATTGAAAATCTTGTTGGAAGTTTCCCAGTTGTTAGTATTAAGGAGGACATTACTTTAGCTAACATTATGAGAAAACTTGAAAAAAGAGAGCTAGAGATGCCAAGTATCGATAGGGTGAATGAGTTGGATCGTAAGATTCAAGGGAATTTGAATAGGCTAGATAACTCCATGCAGAAAATTGTCAAAACTTTGGAGACTATTAAATCCCTTGATGAGAAGTCTTCTAGGATAGAAAAGATTGAGGAAGTTATTGAAACTCTAGGAACTACCTTTTCCTCAATCAAAACCAAAAAGGATGAAACTCTGGCAAAGAAGGAACCTAAGTTCTTTTACGTCCCCAAGGTTCCTCGAGCTAAAGCAAACACACCCGTTGCCAAGAAAGTTGAAACAGTGAAAACTTTGGAGGAGACACCTATCTTTAACTTTAATGAAACTCTAATTGATTTCCCTCCTTTTGATTTTATTCCAAGAAGCATTTTCATTCGTCCTTTATTTTAGAACCTATTAAGACTAGTTGTACTATTGAAGAGCTTTTTGATGATCGTGATGATGGTTCAATGGATACAACGTGATCTTCTGCTTTAAGCCTAGCTAATGGCTCTAAAGAAGCGCTTTCGGGAGGCAGCCCGCAACGAATTTAGGTTTTTCTTTTTGTTTTTATTCTGTTTTTAGTGGTCTTGATGATTGTGAATACTGTAGCAACATCATTGTATCTTTACTTTTCAAGCTTTGTGCCTTTTATATCCTCATACGACAAGGGAAGTGAAAGTTGTGACATGCTGTCCAGAAAACAGATTCTGTCCTCGTGACGGGAAAAATCATAGAAAAATCCCAGTTCATCTTTTTGAGCTGAATTTTTTTCAAAGCGTTCTCTATACAATTACAAAACTTTCGTACGTTCTGAGTTTTTTTATTTGAGTTGCAGAAGTATTCCTAAAAAATTCGTTTCTACCTTCTGGTCTGTTTTTCACAGGTTCTGTCCTGTTTTGCCTTTTCTTCGTTTTGCAAACCTTAAGCTTGCTTTTTCTTTGCAAAGACTTTTTGGACATCTTGAGAAACAGTAGATCTTCAATATTATCTTTATTTCCAGTAGAGAAAAAAATATTTTAGTAGGGCGCTAACCTCTCTAATCAGTCTACAATGAGTTATGTATGAAGGGAGTTTTCAAGTGCGCGATGGAAGATGATGAAAGAAGATCTTGGAGTGTCAAACGCTCAATCTTGGGGATGACCATGTGCACCACCAATAAATATTCAAGGAGACTCAAGCGTCTAAGCTTGGGGATGCCCCCATGCATCCCCTTCTTCATCAACAATTATCAGTCCGTCCCTCGTTGCACTATATTTTTATCACTTCATGCGTTGTGTGCTATGCTTGGAGCATCTCGCTCTTTAATTTTCTAGGTTTGTTTTTGCTTTGCTTTCTGTAGTAACAAGTTAGACCCCAGATTACTCTTTTGTGTGGGAGAGATACACGCTCCTCTTGAACCAGAACTCCTCATAGGATTTGCATGCTTATTCTTTTAGCTGTGAGTTATTCTTTTTCTTTTCTTAGCTGCTGCTCTGTTTAGTTGTAGTGCTTTAGTATTTCTAGAGATTTTCTTTTGTTGTAGGTTGAACTTTCTATAGGTTGCATGTTTTATCTTGTTAGAGAGTTTGCCTGTTGCACTGAGTTTTGTGTCTTGACTAGAAGTAGGTAGTTGAAGTTTCTATTCTCTTTGTAGTAGTAACTTGCAATAGTTTTGAGGTATTGACTAGAGTAATGTTTGAACTTTTGGTGTCAAGAGCTCGAGCCTATTAGTGATAGATGTCGTATTTTGGGCAATCCGTGTGATTTTCGAAAAACAAAAACCCCTGTTGAGAACTCTAGCTACTAGATGGATCACTAACCTCTGGAGGGTTCAAATATTAGAGTACACTCACGTACCATGAGTCGAGGATGCGCAAGGATAACCAAACCCCCATACACTCCTCCTCGGGGTACTTGTCTAATTGTGAACCTCCTGATTAGATTGAGAGTTACGATAATAAGTGCATGAGTTCTTCGGACTAATGTGAGTATTCGAAAGTTGACACTTCCACCCACCTATACTTTTTCTAGCCTCTTCGGTACCGTGCATTGCCATTTCTCACCTTGAGAGTTGGCGCATACTTCGCCGGTGCATCCAAACCCTTGCACGATACGCTCTGTCATCATAAGCCCCATTATATCTTTCCTCCAAACAGCCACCATACCTACCTACAAGGCATTTCCATAGCCTTTCCGAGATACATTGCCATGCAACATCCACCTTCTCATGACTTGATCTTCATGTCATACATGCTACTTGCTTGATCGATGAGACGCATGCTAGTTGGGCCTTGCCCTAATCATAGCTACATGACGCGCTAGTATCATTGCATATCCTGCTATCCTGGCAGAGACATACATTTGCATCATGATAGTTATATCTTCTTTGTGTGAGTACCTTTGTAAAGTGTGAAAGATCTCCTATATTCTTGTAAAATATAGGAGGAATGATGCCCCCAAAGTGAGGAAAAGATCCCAAAGAGGACAAAATCAAAAGATCCCAAAGAGGACAAATGAGAGTTAAATAGAAAGAGCCATTGAGGCCACCAAAAAAATACAAAAAAATAGAAAAAAGAGAAAAAGAAAAATAAAAAGAGATAAGGGGGCACACTACTATTCCTTTTGAGAGATCCACACTAGTACTTCATCCTCTACCCCTTGTACTCCATAGAGATTATCATCATGCATATAGCTATGTGGGGACCTTCACACTATAGAACTTGGCTTGTATATTCCAATGATGAGCCTCCTCAAACGAGCTCTAGGTCTTCTTGAGCAAGCAAGTTAGATGCACCCCCACTAGTTCCCTTGGAGAGCCTTTAGCTCACATGTGCATCCGTTGCATGGAAATCCCTACTCCTCACATCATATCTATCATATGGCCTTCTCTCGCTTATGATTGTCCTCATTGATGTGAGCCTTTCACACCTTTTTGTCTTCCTCCTCCACATTCTTTCTGTTTCGCCTTTTTGGTGCCAACTTTCTTGCTCACGCTCATCCATTGCATGAGTGCTCAAAATATCGAAAGGGAGTGGATCAGTTTGACTTGTACCTGGCTAGTGGTCTGGGGACGAGTCAAGATAAGAATCCAAAGGAGACTAAGTGTGAAACTTTAGTAGATAGTTGTTCTCAACAACCTTTTTTCTCTCTTTTTCCCAGTCCCCTGCTTGTACGCAAACACCATCTGGATACATTCGAGTCACGGACAGCGAGAGCTCTTGCACCTTTTGTTCTTTTGTTGCTTGTGTCAATGCTAATATAGACTCTTTCTTGTTAAGACTTGAATTTTATTGCATGCTTTGATTGCTTTAATTAAAAGTCCTTATATGGTTGTGTGGCATGTCACCACAGAAATTATGCTTGATATCATTTACCTACTCGAGGACGAGCAGGAATTAAGCTTGGGGATGTTGATACATCCCAAACGTATCTATAATTTCTGCTTGCTCCATGAATGTTTTGTGTGACTTTGCCATGTTTTTCTTGAACTTTCATACACTTTTGAGAATATTTGGACTAATCTATTAACCCAGTGCACCCAGTTGCCAGTTGTTGTATTCTGCTGTTTTTGTATTTCAGGTTTTCCGTCCATTAAAAGTGCTCCGAAAAAATCCGGAAATCAGATAGAAAATCAGCGACCTGGAAGCTTCCGGAATCACCAAGGTAGCGGAGGGGGGCCACCACCAGGAGACCAGGAGGGTCCCTGGCGCGGCCCCACCCTATGCCGCGCCAGGAGGCCTCCTGGCTACCTGGTGGGTACCCTCGACACCCCCCCTCCACCTATATTTAGCCCTCGGGGTGGAAACCCCTAATATCGATCTCTTTTCCGCGAACTCGCCTCTGTACCGCCGCCGCCGTTTCAAGTTCGGGGTTGCCTTGAGAAGCTGCCCCGGCACCCTACCGGGAGGAGGAACCCCCTCCGGGAGACCATCCATAGCCATGGACGCCTCCCGGATGTGCCGTGAGTAGTTGATACAGAGTGGCAACTCTCGTCGTTGGTTACCCCAAGTGGAAGGTGAGATGTAGTGTAGCAGCAAGTTTCCCTTAGCAAAGATGCTAAGGTTGAGTATCGAACCAGTAGGACTCCAAGAGATACAAGTAGGTGTCACGTCGCTTGATGTGGACCTGCACACAGATACAAATAACTTTGCTCCCAACGAGTACAGAGGAGTTGTCAATTCCTCCGGCCTTGCTGTTTACAAAGGATCAACGCAAGAGATAAAAGTGGAACTGAAAGTAAAGGCTGGAAGTAAACTAAGGGCGTAAACAATAATGTGAAGATGGATCGGGGTCCCGTGATTTTCACTAGTGATGTCTCTCTCCCAAAAGACGATAAAAGTTCTAGCGAGGTAAACAAATCACAGCTGGGAAATGGATAGAATTATGAAGGCACCGCAATGCTAACTATGTTGCAAAGAAAGGAAGGGCTCAAAAGCAATGGGCAGTACGCCAAGGTAAGTAGACCAAAATCCAACTGCATCTACTACGAATCATCCACCTTGAGATATCTATCCATAACATCTCGCTGGTATTAAGTTGAGAATCCCACCCAAAGTGTAAACTCAAAGCAACAAACAACTGCATTAAAAGAACTTTGCGTAAAGTAAACAATCCTTGCACCCGTGGGTACAAGCATCGTTGCTTAATCCCTGGTGGCAACAACACATCCCCTAGTCTCATGTTTCTGTCACTCAAGCTAGACATCATGGGGCTGAACCCACAATCAAGCATAACGCTCCCTCTTGGAGTTGCAAGCAAACTACTTGGCCAAAGCAAAATACTGCGACGGAGAACATGTAAGAATTTACTCAAGAACAAAATATAAAAGAGAAGAACCAAATATATTACTCATCACAATCTGAACATAGTCTCATAATCCATCAGATCCTAGCAAACTCAACATAGCAACAACAGAAATTACAAAAGTGCCTCGATCATGTGAGGCAGCTCACGAGGTCTCGAAAGTGGAAGCACAAAGAGGGGAGAAGTACATCACATAGCTACTGGTCACGGACCCATGGTCCAAGGGGGACTACTCACGGCACATCCGAGAGGCGTCCATGGCTATGGATGGTCTCCCGGAGGGGGTTCCTCCTCCCGACAGGGTGCCGGGGCAGCTTCTCCAGGCAGCCCCGATCTTGAAACAGCGGCGGCGGCGGTACAGAGGCGAGTTCACGGAAAATAGATCGATATTAGGGGTTTCCACCCCGAGGGCTAAATATAGGCGGAGGGGGCATCGAGGGGACCCACAGGGCAGCCAGGAGGCCCTCTGGCGCGGCCTAGGGTGGGGTCGCGCCAGGGACCCTTCTGGAGTCCCTGTGGTGGCCCCCCTTCGCTGCCTTGGTGATTCCGGAAGCTTCTGGGTCGCTGATTTTTTATCTGTTTTTTCCGGATATTTTGGGGAACTTTTAATGGCCGGAAAACCTAAAACACAAAAACAGCAGAAAACAACAACTGGCAGCTGGGTGCACTGGGTTAATAGATTAGTCCAAATATGTTCAAAAGTGTATGAAAGTTCAAGCAAAACATGGAAAAGTCACACAAAACATGCATGAAGCAAGCAGAAATTATAGATACGTTTGGGACATATAAACATCCCCAAGCTTAATTCCTGCTCGTCCTCGAGTAGGTAAATGACAACAAGCATAATTTCTGTGGCGACATGCCACACAACCATATAAGGACTTTTAAGTAAAGCAATCAAAGCATGCAATTCAATTCAAGTCTTGACAAGCAAGAGTCTATATTAGCATTGACACAAGCAACAAAAGAACAAAAGGTGCAAGAGCTCTCGCTGTCCGTGACTCGAATGACTCCAGATGGTGTTTGCGTGCAAGCAGGGGACTGGGAAAAAGAGAGAAAAAGGTTGTTGAGAACAACTATCTACTAAAGTTTCACACTTGGTCTCCTTTGGATTCTTATCTTGACTCGTCCCCAGACCACTAGCCAGGTACAAGTCAAACTGATCCACTCCCTTTCGATATTTTTAACACTCATGCAATGGATGAGCATGAGCAAGAAAGTTGACACCTAAAAGGAGAAACAGAAAGAAGGTGGAGGAGGAAGACAAAAAGGTGTGAAAGGCTCACATCAATGAGGACAATCATAGGCGAGAGAAGGCCATATGATAGATATGATGTGAGGAGTAGGGATTGCCATGAAACGGATGCACATGTGAGCTAAAATCTCTCCAAGGGAACTAGTGGGGTGCATCTAACTTGCTTTCTCAAGAAGACCTAGAGCTCGTTTGAGGAGGCTCATCATTGGAATATACAAGCCAAGTTCTATAGTGTGAAGGTCCCCACATAGCTATATGCATGATGATGATCTCTATGGAGTACAAGGGATAGAGGATGAAGTACTAGTGTGGATCTCTCAAAAGGAATAGTAGTGTGCCAACTCTCAAGGTGATAAAGGGCAATGCACGGCAACGAAGAGGCTAGAAAAAGTATAGTTGGGTGGAAGTGTCAACTTTCGAATAATCACATTAGTCCGAAAACTCATGCACTTATTATAGGTAACTCTCAATCAAATCAGGAGGTTCACAAAGAGACAAGTACCCCGAGGAGGAGTGTATGGGGGTTTGGTTATCCTTGCGCATCCTTGACTCATGGTACGTGAGTGTACTCTAATATTCAAACCCTCCAGAGGTTAGTGATCCATCTAGTAGCTAGAGTTCTCAACAGGGGTTTTTGGTTTTCAAAAATCACACGGATTGCCCAAAATACGACATCTATCACTAATAGGCTCGAGCTCTTGACACCAAAAGTTCAAACATTACTCTAGTCAATACCTCAAAACTATTGCAAGTCACTACTACAAAGAGAATAGCAACTTCAATTACCTACTTCTAGTCAAGACACAAAAATCAGTGCAACAGGCAAACTCTCTAACAAGATAAAACATGCAACCTATAGAAAGTTCAACCTAAAACAAAAGAAAATCTCTAGAAAGACTAAAGAACTACAACTAAACAGAGCAGCAGCTAAGAAAAGAAATATAACAACTCACAGCTAAAAGAATAAGCATGCAAATCCTATGAGAAGTTATAGTTCAATCGGAGCGTGTATCTCTCCCACACAAAAGAGTAAGCTGGGGTCTAACTTGGTACTATAACAAACAAAGCAAAAACAAACCTAGAAAAGTAAAGAGCGAGACGCTCCAAGCATAGCACACAACGCATGAAGTAATAAAAATATAGTGCAACGAGGGACGAACTGATAATTGTTGATGAAGAAGGGGATGCACGGGGGCATCCCCAAGCTTAGACGCTTGAGTCACCTTGAATATTTATTGGGGGTGAACATGGGCATCCCCAAGCTTGAGCGTTTGACACTCCAAGATCTTCTTTCATCATCTTCCATCGCGAACTTGAAAACTCCATTCATACATAACTCATCATAGACTGATTAGAGAGGTTAGTTCCCTACTAAAATAATTATTTTCTCTACTGGAAATAAAGATAATCTTGAAGATCTACTGTCTTTCAATAGTGCAAAAAGGTTTTTGCTAAGAAAAAGAAAGCTTAAGGTTTGCAAATCGGAGAAAAGGAAAAACTGGACAGAACCTGTGAAAAACAGACCAGCAAGTAGAAACGAATTTTTTAGGGATACTTCTGCAACTCAAATCAAAAAACTCAGAACATACTAAAGTTTCTTAATTTTATAGAGAACGTTGTGTAAAAAATTCAGCTCGAAAAGATGAACTGGGATGTTTCTATGGTTTTTCTAGTCACGAGGACAGAATCTGTTTTCTGGACAGCATGTCACAACTTTCACTTCCCTTGTCGTATGAGGATATAAAAGGCACAAAGCTTGAAAAGTAAAGATACAATGATGTTGCTACAGTATTAAAAATCATCAAGACCACTAAAAACAGAATAAAAAACAAAAAGAAAAACCTAAATTCGTTGCGGGCTGCCTCCCGAAAGCGCTTCTTTAGAGCCATTAGCTAGGCTTAAAGCAGAAGATCACGTTGTATCCATTGAACCATCATCACGATCATCAAAAAGCTCTTCAATAGTACAACTAGTCTTAATAGGTTCTAAAATAAAGGACGAATGAAAATGCTTCTTGGAATAAAATCAAAAGGAGGGAAATCAATTAGAGTTTCATTAAAGTTAAAGATAGGTGTCTCCTCCAAAGTTTTCACTGTTTCAACTTTCTTGGCAACGGGTGTGTTTGCTTTAGCTCGAGGAACCTTGGGGACGTAAAAGAACTTAGGTTCCTTCTTTGCCAGAGTTTCATCCTTTTTGGTTTTGATTGAGGAAAAGGTAGTTCCTAGAGTTTCAATAACTTCCTCAATCTTTTCTATCCTAGAAGACTTCTCATCAAGGGATTTAATAGTCTCCAAAGTTTTGACAATTTTCTGCATGGAGTTATCTAGCCTATTCAAATTCCCTTGAATCTTACGATCCAACTCATTCACCCTATCGATACTTGGCATCTCTAGCTCTCTTTTTTCAAGTTTTCTCATAATGTTAGCTAAAGTAATGTCCTCCTTAATACTAACAACTGGGAAACTTCCAACAAGATTTTCAATAACATTAAGGGCTTCCAAACTGGAGCCTCTATGAAGTTCCCATTGATAGAAGTGTCTAAAAGAAACTTATTCCAAGAAGTGATCCCAACATAAAAATTTCTAAGCAAGATAGTAGTGGATTGCTTCTTTGTGGCTCTTTTTTGAGAATCATTAATTCTATACCAAGCATCTTTCAAACTTTCACCACCTCTTTGAGTAAAGATAAGTACTTCTGCCTCAACAAAGGCAAAAGGACCAGCCATAGTGGTAACTACTGACAATGTAACAGGTATTTTTGGTATTTTTTATAAGGGACACAAAAGTAAAAACTTAAAGGTAAACTAACAAGACTAAAAAGAAAAGATAAAAGATAGTGTGCAACTCCCTTATCTTGTAGACTGGAGTCCCCGGCAACGGCGCCAGAAATTCGCTTGATACAGAGTGGCAACTCTCCTCGTTGGTTACCCCAAGTGGAAGGTGAGATGCAGTGTAGCAGCAAGTTTCCCTTAGCAAAGATGCTAAGGTTGAGTATCGAACCAGTAGGACTCCAAGAAATACAAGTAGGTGTCACGGCGCTTGACGTGGACCTGCACACAGATACAAATAACTTTGCTCCCAACGAGTACAGAGGAGTTGTCAATTCCTCCGGCCTTGCTGTTTACAAAGGATCAACGCAAGAGATAAAAGTGGAACTGAAAGTAAAGACTGAAAGTAAACTAAGGGTGTAAACAATAATGTGAAGATGGAGCGGTGTCCCGTGATTTTCACTAGTGATGTATCTCTCCCAAAAGGCGATAAAAGTGCTAGCGAGGTAAACAAATCACAGCTGGGCAATTGACAGAATTATGAAGGCACCGCAATGCTAACTATGCTGCAAAGAAAAGAAGGGCTCAAAAGTAATGGGCAGTACGCCAAGGTATGTAGACCGAAACCCAACTGCATCTACTACGAATCATCCACCTTGAGATATCTATCCAGAACATCTCGCTGGTATTAAGTTGTGAATCCCACCCAAAGTGTAAACTCAAAGCAACAGGCAACTGCATTAAAAGAACTTTGCGTAAAGTAAACAATCCTTGCACCCGTGGGCACAAGCACCATTGTTTTATCCCTGGTGGCAACAGAACATCCCCTAGTCTCATGTTTCTGTCACTCAAGCTAGACATCAGGGGGCTGAACCCACAATCAAGCATAACGCTCCCTCTTGGAGTTGCAAGGAAACTACTTGGCCAAAGCAAAATACTGCAACGGAGAACATGCAAGAATTTACTCAAGAACAAAATATAAAAGAGAAGAACCAAATATATTACTCATCACAATCTGAACATAGTCTCATAATCAATCAGATCCTAGAAACTCAGCATAGCAACAATAGAAATTACGAAAGTGCCTCGATCATGTGAGGCAGCTCACGAGGTCTCGAAAGTGGAAGCACAAAGAGGGGAGAAGTACATCACATAGCTACTGGTCACGGACCCATGGTCCAAGGGGGACTACTCACGGCACATCCGGGATGCGTCCATGGCTATGGATGGTCTCCCGGAGGGGGTTCCTCCTCCCGGCAGGGTGCCGGGGCAGCTTCTCCAGGCAACCCCGATCTTGAAATGGCGGCGGCGGCAGTACAGAGGCGAGTTCGCGGAAAAGAGATCGATATTAGGGGTTTCCACCCCGAGGTCTAAATATAGGCGGAGGGGGGCATCGAGGGGACCCACAGGGCATCCAGGAGGCCCCCTGGCGCGGCCTAGGGTGAGCCCGCGCTAGGGACCCTTCTGGAGTCCCTGTGGTGGCCCCCCTCCGCTGCCTTGGTGATTCCGGAAGCTTCCGGGTCGCTGATTTTTTTATCTGATTTTTCGGATTTTTTGGAGCACTTTTAATGGCCGGAAAACCTGAAATACAAAAACAGCAGAAAACAGCAACTGGCAGCTGGGTGCACTGGGTTAATAGATTAGTCCAAATATGTTCAAAAGTGTATGAAAGTTCAAGCAAAACATGGCAAAGTCACACAAAACATGCATGGAGCAAGCAGAAATTATAAATACGTTTGGGACGTATCAGTAGTCCCCCTTGGACCATTGGTCTGTGACTAGTAGCTATGTGCTGTACCTCTCTCCTCTTTGTGCTTCCACTTTCGAGACCTCGTGAGCTGCCTCACATGATCGAGACACTTTTGTAATTTCTGTTGTTGCTATGCTGAGTTTGCTAGGATCTGATGGATTATGAGACTTTGTTCAGATTGTGATGAGTAATATATTTGGTTCTTCTCTTTTATATTTTGTTCTTGAGTAAATTCTTGCATGTTCTCCGTTGCAGTATTTTGCTTTGGCCAAGTAGTTTGCTTGCAACTCCAAGAGGGAGAGTTATGCTTGATTGTGGGTTCAGCCCCCTGATGTCTAGCTTGAGTGACAGAAACATGAGACTAGGGGATGTGTTGCTGCCACCAGGGATAAAACAACGGTGCTTGTACCCGCGGGTGCAAGGATTGTTTACTTTACGCAAAGTTCTTTTAATGCAGTTGTCTGTTTCTTTGAGTTTACACTTTGGGTGGGATTCGCAACTTAATACCAGCGAGATGTTCTGGATAGATATCTCAAGGTGGATGATTCGTAGTAGATGCAGTTGGATTTCGGTCTACTTACATTGGTGTGCTGCCCATTTCTTTGGAGCCCTTCCTTTCTTTGCAGCATAGTTAGCATTGCGGTGCCTTCATAATTCTGTCAATTGCCCAGCTGTGATTTGTTTACCTCGCTAGCACTTCTATCGTATTTTGGGAGAGAGACATCACTAGTGAAAATCACAGGACCCCGGCCCATATTCACATTATTGTTTACACCCTTAGTTTACTTTCAGTCTTTACTTTCTGTTCCACTTTTATCTCTTGCGTTGATCCTTTGTAAACAGCAAGGCCGGAGGAATTGACAACTCCTCTATACTCGTTGGGAGCAAAGTTATTTGTATCTGTGTGCAGGTCCACGTCAAGCGCCGTGACACCTACTTGTATCTCTTGGAGTCCTACTGGTTCGATACTCAACCTTAGCATCTTTGCTAAGGGAAACTTGCTGCTACACTGCATCTCACCTTCCACTTGGGGTAACCAACGACGAGAGTTGCCACTCTGTATCAGTTGCTCATGAAGCCGACATGCAGAGGCTGTCAGATTCTCGGATTGAGGTTGAGGGTCAGCTCATGAAGGAAAGGGATGCTGCTGTCAAACGCGCCGAGGACATGGACGTCCAACATCAGACAGAGATCCAACGTGCACAAGCCAATGTTGATCTTGCCCTCTCCTTACTCCACCGAGTGAATATCGCCCTTGCAGGTATTTTTTGCTTTGTCCATTCTTGTACTCCAACCTGATCCTGCTGCCCTCTGAGCTAACCTTGTTCTCCGATTGCTCTTGCCAGATGCCTGGCCAAACTCCACTACTGCTGCTGATGAAGCTGTTGCTGAATCCCGCCGAGTGCGGGGTGTAGTACTTCCTGCTGATGCCGGCTGGGACGCCGAGGACTTCGTCGTTGCTTTGGATGCCCGAATCCCTCATGTGAAAGGTGCCCTGTGCACTTACAAGACTGGTATCCAGAAGCTGAATGACAAGCTTTTCAAGGGCAGGCAGAAGCTGATTGCCTTTGAGACAAATGAAGATGTTGCTCGAAATCTCAAGGTTGTGCCCCGCCAAGTGGAGAACATGCTTGATTCTGCCTTCCGAGCTGGAGTGCAAGCTGCTCTCTCCATTGCGAAGAGCTGGTACCCTGATATTGACCTCGAATTGATGACTGCTCTGCGGGACGGATCGGAGGAATCCGTTGGTGAACTCTGGACCCGAATCTGCCACGTTGTGCAAGAGCTTGCAGACGGCATGGACCTCTTGGAAGTCACTCCTTATCTTGATTCAACTGGTCAGCCAACCGGAGTTTCCTCCCTCAGCAACTTTCTATATACTACCAGTGAAGATGCACCCCAGTCCCGACCTGTTCGGCGGACCGGCAGTGATGGCTCCCACTCCTCGGACTATGTTGATGATGACGCTGATGGAGAGGGCGAAGACTCCTCCGACGGGCACTCGGCGAGTGGTGCACAGGACCCGCTGCACACTCAGACCGAGGCTACGACTTCTTTCGCTCCAGGAGGTGCTACCAGCACGGCCCCAACTACATCCGCTCTGACTGCTCCACCCGCTCCGGACGCACCGACTGCTTGAGCTTGGCGCACCTTTAAGTTTCCTGCCTTTGCTTGACAAACACTTAATTAAATTCCAAGTGCGCCCGTCGAGGGCCAGTTTCATGTAATGAACACCATTCGGCCAACTGGCCCTACTTGCTTGTGAACTTGCTTTTGTTTAGATAACTATGGCACTCTGCCTTTGCGCTTTTCAACCGATTGCCTTTTTCTTTGCCTTTTTTCGCTCTTGGACGATACTCTCGCCAACCTTACAGCCGACCTGCGGTCTGTGGTTGGATCGAAGAATAGACCTCGAAGGAACTTTTGACAAGTGCTTCCAGGCTCTCAGTTTTGCTCGCAAAGGTAGGACCTTACAGATGGGCCGATTGCAACCTGCTGATTGTTGGCCAGCCGGCCTGGTCACAATCGGTGGGTCTGCTATCAGCTAACTCCGAACTAGATATAATTTGAGTATGAACTCTCAGATTGATAGTTCTGTTCGGCCATGTCCACCCGACATTACAGCCGACCTGCGGTCTGCATTCGGTTCGGACCAGCTTTCGCAAAACCCTCACTCGTTTTGCTCTTTCTCTGCGTATACCCTTTTCGGGGCAACCGGCCAGTCCCCGGGTCTACTTTCGCTGACCTTAGGGATGGAAAATATACACACATAATTTTATAACTCCTGCCGAATGCAGTCTCATGGACGCACGGCTATTCTCATTAATAATATTTCCACAAAGAGAGGGGATACAACAATACCGCTCAACTGTAAAACGGACATAGTAGATCGGTGTTCCAAGGACGTTGCGTTTCTTTCCCCGAAGTGTCCACATACCGAGTCGGCTTCCTGAGATCAATGAGGTAATATGCATTGTTTTTTAGTGCTCGACTGACGATGAATGGACCTTCCCAAGGAGAGGATAACTTGTGATGGCCATCAGATTTCTGGATTCGGCGCAACACCAAGTCACCCTCACGAAAAGCTAGGGCACGGATCTTCTTGTTGTGGTAGTGACGCAGCTTCTGCTGGTATATTGCCGACATGGACAAGGCCAGGAGACATGCTTCTTCTTTCAGATCAACACCGTCCTCGCGAGCTTCCTTGGCTTCTGCCTCCGTGTACATGGCGTGACGGGGTGAATCAAATTCAATGTCGCAGGGGAGCATTGCTTCAGCGCCATATACTAGGAAGAAGGGAGTGAATCCAGTTGAACGATTCGGTGTGGTGCGCAAACTCCAAAGCACTGCTGGCAGCTCATCGAGCCATGCGCCAGGTGCTCTCTCTAGTGGCTCCACCAATCTTGGCTTGATTCCAGAAAGAATGAGACCATTTGCCCGCTCTTCTTGACCATTCGACTGGGGGTGAGCTACAGATGCTACGTCCAGCCGGATGCCCTGCTGGGAAGCAAACCGAGCTAGCGCCCCCTTTGCAAAGTTTGTGCCATTGTCAGTGATGATGTTGTGCGGTACTCCATATCTGACCATGATGTACGCCACGAACCTGACCGCAGTCGGCCCATCTAGCTTCTTGATCGGCCTTGCCTCGATCCACTTAGTGAACTTGTCCACTGCTACCAGTAAGTGTGTCAAGCCCCCTCTTGTTGTTTTGAACGGTCCCACCATATCCAGACCCCAAACTGCAAATGGCCATGTGATCGGAATGGTTTTGAGTGATGAGGCTGGTAAGTGGCTTTTTGCTTTGAATCTCTGACACCCATTGCAATGCTTGACCAATTCTTCTGCCGCTGCTTTCGCAGTTGGCCAATAGAAACCATGGCGGAAGGCCTTGGAAACTATTGCTATTGCTGATGCATGATGACCACACTCGCCTTGGTGGATGTCTCGGAGCAATTCCAGCCCCTTGTCTTCTTCCACACACCACTGAAGGACTCCTGTTGCACTGCGGTGCACCAGCTCGTTGTTGATGATAGTGTATGCTCCAGATCGGCGTTGGATTTGCCGAGCTTCCACTTCATCTTCTAGGAGTGTACCATCTACCAGGAAGTTTCTGAATGGTTCGGCCCATGATGGCGCAGCAATGATTACCATTACAGCGCATGGATGCATTGTCGAGTGGTGTGCGATGCAGGCTTGCCCACTCCACTATGCATTTTGCAGGGCTGGTTCATCATGTCCTCAAAGGTGTATGGGGGCCTGATATGACCTTGCGGCCTTTCTGCAGGCTTCGGCTTCCGACTGCCTCCCTTAGCCCCTTGTTCTTCTTGATGTTGCACTGTTTCTACCTGCCGACTGCCATATTGGGCATCCGGCTGCTCGTCCTTCCTCTTGTTAAAACCTGCGTTGTTGTTGGGGGTGTTGTTGAAATTGGGGTTGTTGCTGTTGAAATTGGTGTTGTTGTTGTTGCCAAAGTTGTTATTCCGCTGGATCTCGCGCCTCTCACGCCGATTGGGACCACTCGGCCCATTTGCTTCTGCCGACTGCTGCTGCTGACCGGATGGTTGCCCTTGGATGAAACCACTGGGACTCAACGTGATCGGGCGCATTGCAGAATCAGATGCGGCGAATGAATTGGCTATTCTCATCAGATCGGCCAAAGAAGTTATCTCCTTGCGCAGGAGCTTGTTCTTCAAAAAAGACCCGTCCAAGAAGCCGTCAGTAAAGTACTGGATGGCTTGGATTTCATGAACTCCCTCGCAAGTGTTTCTGAGCTTGATCCACCGCTGAAGGTTATCGCGGAGGGGCTCGTCCTTTCCTTGTACACAGAGTGCTAGGTGCCGAGGCAGACCTGGGCGCTCGTAAGTACCCCGCATCCTCAAAATCCTTCTAGCAATTGATATTGTTGTTGGGCAAGCTATTTAACCAGGACCGAGCTGAGCCTTGACGCATGAGCGGAGCATAGCGTACAGCTACGCGCCGACCACCTCCTGCGATGCCGACTGCTGTCATATAATAGACCAGCCAATCTTCTGGCTTGACTGATCCATTGTACTTGGGGTGTCCCTGGGCAATGTGAAGCCTTTGGGGAACTGCTCTTGCCGAATGCGCGGGCCGAAGCACGCTGGACCTGCCGGCGCATCGTCTCCCGGTTGCTTATCCTGCTGCAAATGCTCGATTCAGTGCCTTGCATCATTACCCGCGATTTCTCGGGGACCTAAACGCTAACTTATTGCCGGTCGGGCTGATGCCGCCGGTTGCTCGTTGCACCTTCTATTGACTACTGGCTCATCCCTCCGACTGCCTCCCGCAGCCCCTTGATTCCTTCGACTGCAGTGCAAACTGCCATGCGGCGAAGATGCCTGCCTCTGCTGCCGAGGTGGCGCATTCGACTGGTTTGCACCCGCAGTTGCCCGAACTGATTTTGACGCCACAGGCCCTTGCTGCTCGGTGGCCACCTTCTGCTGCTGGTTTGCTGTGGTTATGAGGTCACGCATTCGGCGCGTCCTCTCTCGCAGTTCTTCTCCTTCCAAGTGCTCCAGATCGGTGGCGATCTGCTCGGCAGCTCTCATGTTCTTCACAGGAGAACTATATGAGATCTATGGAACGGCGATGAGGGTTGTTACTGGCTGCTGGGCTCCTCCCAACTCTCTGCCGACCTCTCGTCCTGCTGCTCAAAGCTCCTCAATCACTGGGGGTGGGATAACACGTTGCCGGATACCGTGCGCCGCATTGTATTCCCGAACTGATGCCTCCATTCGGCGATTTTCGATTTTCAACGTCGATCCGATCTGACTGCTCCTTCAGAGCTTGACGCACCTTTTCCAGCTCGGCCTGAGCCATGGCTGGATCGGCATGAAGACCTACAGGAGTGATGAGCACATCCGGTGGGTTTCTTGGGCCTGCCGGTGCCGTGGTTGATTCCCTCGCAGCTCGGGTTGCTGAAGTAGAGTTGTGACGACTAGACGCCCCTGCCATCATGACCTCCGCACGGACGTGTGCAGTCGTGCCCCCTGTTCCCACGGCATCCGGCCCTCCTGGCAGCGGATCCGTAAGCTCAGAAAACACCCGTACCTCCCTGGGAAACACATCAGATAGTGCCGCGACGAAGACGCGATGTCCGCCGAAAGGAATGATGACGTCGCGCGGCAGAGGCATTCCTGCCCCGAACCGCGAGGCGTTGTCAATGACAAAGTCCCACGCTCCGGTCCTCATCACCAGGCCGGAGGCGAAGCGCACGCGCGATGCAGATGATGGTCCCGTCCGAATCAGAACTCCAGTGGACGCCTCGATGATACGGTGAGAATAGTTATCTCACTCCTCGTTGGTTACCCCAAGTGGAAGGTGAGATGTAGCGTAGCAGCAAATTTCCCTCGGTGAAGATACCAAGGTTATCGAACCAGTAGGACTCCAAGAGATACAAGAAGGTGACAACTGCGCCAGAAATTAGCTTCGGGCTAGATAGTTGACGTGGACCTGCACACAGCAACAAATAACTTTGCTCCCAACGAGTACAGAGGAGTTGTCAATTCCTCCGGCCTTGCTGTTTACAAAGGATTAACGCAAGAGATAATGATAGTGGCAACTGAAATAAATACTGAAAGTAAATTGATGGTTTAAACAATGATATGAAGATGGACCAAGGTCACGTGATTTTCACTAGTGATGTCTCTCTCCCAAAAGACGATAAAAGTGCTAGCGAGGTAAACAAATCACAGTTGGGCAATTGACAGGATTATGAAGGCACCACAATGCTAACTATGCTGCAAAGAAAGGAAGGGCTCAAAAGCAATGGGAAGTACGCCAAGGTAAGTAGACCGAAATCCATCTGCATCTACTACGAATCATCCACCTTGAGATATCTATCCAGAACATCTCGCTGGTATTAAGTTGCAAATCCCACCCAAAGTGTAAACTCAAAGCAACATACAACTGCATTAAAAGAAGTAGGCGTAAAGTAAACAATCCTTGCACCCGCGGATACAAGCACCATTGTTTTATCCCTGGTGGCAACAACACATCCCCTAGTCTCATGTTTCTGTGACTCAATCTAGACATCAAGGGGCTGAACCCACAATCAAGCATAACGCTCCCTCTTGGAGTTGCAATAAATCACTTGGCCAAAGTAAAATACGACAACGGAGAACATGCAAGAATTTACTCAAGAACAAAATATAAAAGAGAAGAACCAAATATATTACTCATCGCAATCTAAACATAGTCTCATAATCCATCAGATCCCAACAAACTCAGCATAGCAACAGCAGAAAATTACAAAGGTGCCTCGATCATGTGAGGCAGCTCACGAGGACTCGAAAGTGGAAGCACAAAGAAGGGAGAGATAGATCACATAGCTACTGGTCACGGACCCATGGTCCAAGGAAAACTACTCACGGTACATACGGGAGGCGTCCATGGCAATGGATGGTCTCCCGGAGGGGGTAGCTTCTCCCGGCAGGGTGCCGGAGCAGCTTCTCTAGGCAGCCCCGATCTTGAAACGGCGGCGGCGGCGGCGGTACAGAGGCGAGATCGCGAAAGAGGGATTGATATTAGGGGTTTCCATCACGGGGGGTAAATATAGGCGAAGGGGGGCACCGAGAGGGGCCACAGGACAGTCGGGAGGGTGCCTGGCGCGGCCCAGGGTGGGGCCGCTCTACCTGCCCTCCTGGCTGCCTGTTGGTGGCCCTCCTTCCCTCCTTTGAGGATTCCGGAAGCTTCCGTTGCGCTGATTTTTTATTTTATTTTCCCAGATTTTTTGGAGCACTTTTAATGGCCGGAAAACCTGAAATACAAAAACTTCAGAAAACAGCAACTGGCAGTTGGGTGCACTAGGTTAATAGATTAGTCCAAATATGCTCAAAATTGTATGAAAGTTCAAGCAAAACATGGCAAAGTCACACAAAACATCCATGGAGCAGGAGGAAATTATAGATACGTTTTGGACGTATCAACATCCCCAAGCTTAATTCCTGCTCGTCCGCGAGTAGGTAAATGATAACAAGCATAATTTCTGTGGTGACATGCCACACAACCATATAAGGACTTTTAAGTAAAGCAATCAAAGCATGCAATTCAATTCAAGTCTTAACAAGCAAAAGTCTATATTAGCATTGACACAAGTAACAAAAGAACAAAAGGTGCAAGAGCTCTCGCTGTCCGTGACTCGAATGTCTCTAGATGGTGTTTGCGTGCAAACAAGGGATAGGGAAATACGAGAGAAAAAATAAGGTTGTTGAGAACAACTATCTACTAAAGTTTCACACTTAGTCTCCTTTGGATTCTTATCTTGACTCGTCCCCAGACCACTAGCCAGGTACAAGTCAAACTGATCCACTCCCTTTCGATATTTTGAGCACTCATGCAATGAATGAGCGTGAGCAAGAAAGTTGACACCTAAAAGGCGAAACAGAAAGAAGGTGGAGGAGGAAGACAAAAAAGGGTGTGAAAGGCTCACATCAATGAGGACAATCATAGGCGAGAGAAGGCCATATGATAGATATGATGTGAGGAGTAGGGATTGCCATGCAACGGATGCACATGTGAGCTTAAAAGCTCTCCAAGAGAACTAGTGGGGGTGCATCCAACTTGCTTGCTCAAGAGGACCTAGGGCTCGTTTGAGGAGGCTCATCATTGGAATATACAAGCCAAGTTCTTTAGTGTGAAGGTCCCCACATAGCTATATGCATGATGATGATCTCTATGGAGTACAAGGGAGAGAGGATGAAGTACTAGTGTGGATCTCTCAAAAGGAATAGTAGTGTGCCCCCTTCTCTCTTTTTATTTTTATTTTCTCTTTTTTCTATTTTTTTGTATTTTTTTGGTGGCCTCACTGGCTCTTTCTATTTAACTCTCATTTGTCCTCTTTGGGATCTTTTGATTTTGTCCTCTTTGGGATCTTTTCCTCACTTTAGGGGAAACACTCTATATTTTACAAGAATATAGGAGATCTTTCACACCTTATAAAGGTACTCACATAAAGAAGATATAACTATCATGATGCGAATGTATGACATGAAGATCAAGTTATGAGAAGATGGATGTTGCATGGCAATGTATCTCGGAAAGGCTATGGAAATGCCTTATAGGTAGGTATGGTGGCTGTTTTGAGGAAAGATATAAGGAGGTTTATGATGATAGAGCGTATCGTGCCAAGGGTTTGGATGTACCGGCGAAGGTGGACGCTAACTCTCGGAGTGAGAAGAGAGCAATGCACGAAACAGGAGAGGCTAGAAAAAGTATAGGTGGGTGGAAGTGTCAACTTTCGAATACTCACATTAGTCCGAAGAACTCATGCACTTATTATCGGTAACTCTCAATCTAATCAGGAGGTTCACAGAGAGACAAGTACCCCGAGGAGGAGTGTATGGGGGTTTGGTTATCCTTGCGCATCCTCGACTCATGGTACGTGAGTGTTCTCTAATATTCGAACCCTCCAGAGGTTAGTGATCCATCTAGTAGCTAGAGTTCTCAACAGGGGTTTTTGTTTTCAAAAAACACACGGATTTCCCAAAATACGAAATCTATCACTAATAGGCTCGAGCTCTTGACACCAAAAGTTCAAACATTGCTCTAATCAATACCTCAAAACTATTGCAAGTTACTACTACAAAGAGAAAAGCAACTTCAACAACCTACTTCTAGTCAAGACACAAAACTCAGTGCAACAGGCAAACTCTCTAACAAGATAAAACATGCAACCTATAGAAAGTTCAACCTAAAACAAAAACAAAGCTCTAGAAAAACTAAAGCACTACAATTAAACAAAGCAGCAGCTAAGAAAAGAAAAGGAACCACTCACAGCTAAAAGAATAAGCATGCAAATCCTATGAGGATTTTAATTCAAGCGGAGCGTGTATCTCTCCCACACAAAAGAGTAAGTAATCTGGGATCTAACTTGTTACTACAGCAAACAAAGCTAAAGAAAACTAAAAAACAAAACCTAAGAGCGAGACGCTCCAAGAATAGCACATAACGTATGAAGTGATAAAAATATAGTGTAACGAGAGACGAACTGATAATTGTTGACGAAGAAGGGGATGCTCGGGGGCATCCCCAAGCTTAGACGCTTGAGTCTCCTTGAATATTTATTGGGGGTGCACATGGGCATCCCCAAGCTTGAGCGTTTGACACTCCAAGATCTTCTTTCATCATCTTCCATCGCACACTTGAAAACTCCCTTCATACATAACTCATTGTAGACTGATTAGAGAGGTTAGTGCCCTATTAAAATAATTTTTACTCTACTGAAAATAAAGATAATCTTGAATAGATACTGTTTCTAAAGATTTCCAAAAAGTTTTTGCAAATAAAAAGCAAGCTTAAGGTTTGCAAAAGTAAGGAGAGACATAACGTGGCAGAATCTGTGAAAAACAGAACAGAAGATAGAAACGAATTTTTTAGGGGTACTTCTGCAACTCAAATCAAAAAACTCAGAACATACGTAAGTTTCGTAATTGTATAGAGCACGCTGTGTAAAAAATTCAGCTCAAAAAGATGAACTGGGATTTTTCTGTGATTTTTCTAGTCACGAGGACATAATCTGTTTTCTCGACAGCATGTCACAACTTTTACTTCCCTTGCCGTATGAGGCTATAAAAGGCACAAAGCTTGAAAAGTAAAGATACAATGATGTTGCTACAGTAGTAACAATCATCAAGACCATTAAAAACAGAAGAAAAGAAAAAAGAAAAACCTAAATTCGTTGCGGGCTGCCTCCCGAAAGCGCTTCTTTAAAGCCATTAGCTAGGCTTAATGCAAATAGATCAAAGTTCTCCAAAATCATGAGAAGTTTCACCAAGGATCTCAAAATGGTTTTCAATAAGCTCATCCTTGTTCTTCCGAGGGAAAAGGTACGTACCTTTTGCTTTACCACGCAAACGTATTTGTCATTTACCTATATCAATGAAGCCTTTCATGGCTCGGAGGAAGTCCCTTCCAAGCACTATATTTCCTTGATTGGCCTTCATGATGGAGAAGTCAATCTCCACATTCCTTTTTAGAAACATGACATGGACATATTTTAATCTTCCCTGGATCTCAGAAATATCACCATTAGAATGTCCATGGAAAGATGGAAATTTGTCCATGCTTGCAAGGTACAAAGAATCATAAATAAAGCTTGGCATTATAGAAACTGTAGATCCATTGTCACAAAAAGCAAGGAAGTTTTGATTAGAGATAACAATCCTAACAAAAGGCTCCCAGTCATTTTCTATTTCCAAAATCTCCTCTCTAGGAGGATTTGGTTTTTCTACTACTTTTAAGTCTAGAGCATCAAGTTTCTTTTCAATAGTAGCAATTCTATCTATAACAGTATCAAGGCCATCATAAACAAAATAACTAGATAAACCATGTATAATTTCAAGAGCTCTAGCTTCATCACACTCTAAAAATTCTCCTTCAGCTATAAGATCAAGAGAGTGCTTACACCACCTAAAAAGTCCAAAGTAAAAATTTCTAAGCACAATTATTATAGGTAACCAAGGCATATTTTCCTTATGTGCTTCAGAAATTCTGTCCCATGCCTTCTTCATATTCTCCCCGTTCCTTTGGTGGAAATCCAAGACCTCGGATTCCCTCATAGTACCGACTCCTAACATAATTGACCACACAAGACAGGTAACAGGTATTTTTGGTATTTTTGATAAGGGACACAAAGGTAAAAACTGAAAGGTAAACTAACAAGACTAAAAAGAAAAGATAAAAGATAGTGTGCAACTCCCCTATCTTGTAGACTGGAGTCCCCGGCAACGGCGCCAGAAATTGGCTTGATACGGTGAGGATAGTTATCTCACTCCTGTTTGGTTACCCCAAGTGGAAGGTGAGATGTAGCGTAGCAGCAAATTTTCCTCGGTGAAGATACCAAGGTTATCGAACCAGTAGGACTCCAAGACATACAAGAAGGTGACAACTGCGCCAGAAATTAGATCGGGCTAGATAGTTGACGTGGACCTGCACACAGCAACAAATAACTTTGCTCCCAACGAGTACAGAGGAGTTTTCAATTCCTCCGGCCTTGCTGTTTACAAAGGATTAACGCAAGAGATAATGATAGTGGCAACTGAAAGTAAATACTGAAAGTAAATTGATGGTGTAAACAATGATATGAAGATGGACCAAGGTCACGTGATTTTCACTAGTGATGTCTCTCTCCCAAAATACGATAAAAGTGCTAGCGAGGTAAACAAATCACAGTTGGGCAATTGACAGGATTATGAAGGCACCGCAATGCTAACTATGCTGCAAAGAAAGGAAGGGCTCAAAAGCAATGGGCAGTACGCCAAGGTAAGTAGACTGAAATCCATCTGCATCTACTACGAATCATCCACCTTGATATATCTATCCAGAACATCTCGCTGGTATTAAGTTGTGAATCCCACCCAAAGTGCAAACTCAAAGCAACAGACAACTGCATTAAAAGAACTTTGCGTAAAGTAAACAATCCTTGCACCCGCAGATACAAGCACCGTTGTTTTATCCCTGGTGGCAACAACACATCCCCTAGTCTCATGTTTCTGTCACTCAATCTAGACATCAAGGGGCTGAACCCACAATCAAGCATAACGCTCCCTCTTGGAGTTGCAATAAATCACTTGGACAAAGTAAAATACGGCAACGGAGGGGGTACCTTCTCCCGGCAGGGTGCCGGAGCAGCTTCTCTAGGCAGCCCCGATCTTGAAACGACGGCGGCGGTACAGAGGCGAGATCGCGAAAGAGGGATTGATATTAGGGGTTTCCGTCACGGGGGGTAAATATAGGCGAAGGGGGCACCGAGAGGGGCCACAGGGCAGTCAGGAGGGTGCCTGGCGCGGCCCAGGGTGGGGCCGCGCCACCTTCCCTCCTGGCTGCCTGGTGGTGGCCCTCCTTCCTTCCTTTGGTGATTCCGGAAGCTTCCATTGCGCTGATTTTTTATTTGATTTTCCTGGATTTTTGGAGCACTTTTAATGGCCGGAAAACCTGAAATACAAAAACAGCAGAAAACAGCAACTGGCAGCTGGGTGCACTGGGTTAATAGATTAGTCCAAATATGCTCAAAAGTGTATGAAAGTTCAAGCAAAACATGGAAAAGTCACACAAAACATGCATGGAGCAAGCAGAAATTATAGATACGTTTTGGACGTATCACTCGGCCTGCCCCACGGTGAGCGCCAACTGTCGTCGATATATAACGGCAGATGCCATGGGGATGGCTAAAGAGGGGGACAAACCGAGGTTAGTGTCGCCGGTACCGGAATCGAGAATGGGAACACACGGTGAGACACCACGATGTACCCAGGTTCGGGGCTCTCCGTAGAGATAACACCCCTAGTCCTGCCGAGCTAGCTATATGCAATAACTCTGGCTATAATGAATGCTCCTTGAGCTGTTTGAGAGGAAGGAGAAGAGGGCCTCTGGTCACTACTCTCTCCTGGTTCTCTCTATAGTGGGTAAGATTGCAATAAGTGCTCCGTCGTCCCTCACGCAGGAGGGGTACCCGGGGCTCTTATAGGCCGAGCCCAGGGTACAAAGGTAAATGTACAAAGGGGAGGGCCCAACTGTCTGCCTCAGATAAGCTAGGGACCTCACATCGTGTTCTCCCGGATGACCCGGTGTAGACTTGCGGCTCCCCATACCGCTATCCTGTAGACCTCGTTGGTGAACAGTGGAGCTAGAGACTTAGGCTTGTCGGCATGTCCGCATGATCGGCGCTGGAGGAGACCGCACGCCTCTGACAGTCCCGATCTTCAGAGATTGCGCATTGAACGCTCTTGTACCAGGTGTCCGACCTGGAATCTTGCTCGGATGTTACTCTGTTTACTCCGGCCGAATGCTTCTTGGTGAGGCCGATTGCGCCCTCTCTGGGGCAATCGGCCCTCAGCCTGAACAGCTCGGCCCACTTCTTGCTTGCTCTTGATTAGCTCGGCCTTGATTAGATCGGTGACCATCAGGTCGGTGATCTTTGCCTTGATGAATTGTTTCCCCTGTGTGACCCTACCCGGGGGGTCATTCCCCCGACAGCTGGCGTCAATGAGAGATGCGGAGAGAGGATCTTGCTTGCATAATAGTTGATTAATTTCCAAGAGTACGCAATACAATTAATTTTCCAGACCGCTTTTAATTATTGAAAAATGAGGTGGTACATATTCATCATTTTCGCAAAATGAAATATTTATTTTCATGTTAGCTACGTTGAAAATCCACCACGCCACCACAATATTAATAGTATCATTTAATACTACATTACTATACAAATTTTTTGTAGTCATAATTATCAGGCAATAACCGAGTACTAATATCATGAGACATGTCTTTACTCTTTTTTCATCTCTTTTTAGCTTGGACTATCTTTGTATTTTTGACCCATAAGAATTATTTTAGGTTGGATCAAAAAGAAAAAATACTATTCATGCATTAAAATGGAGGAATAAATAGTTTAGATGCACTAACAATATGTAGGATTTCATATTATGTTTCCTTTTCCAGACACTTTCACCTCATCTGCATTGTATCAGGTTTTTACAATTTTATCATACATTTTTTCCTTAAAAAATGCTTCAAATTCCCATGTCTTATTAGCTTGCCACAATTTTAGGATAGTGTAATTCATTACATACTCTAATGTCTATGCAAAATATGTAGTCGTGCATATGCAATGGGTGTAGGGAGTAGCTCACATAGGGCGACACTCAACGTCTAGCTCGACGGGGTTAGTCTGCAAAGTTTTAACAATACCCCTTCTAGTGTGGTTCAATAATAGATGTGTTGTGTAGCGTCCGAACTCATTGCCTTGAAATTGACAACATTTGAACATCTTTGAGATCACGTGTATATTGCGGGCATCATCGGCGGGAATGATAATGAGGATAACCGCCGACACGAGTGGAAAGCTATGTTAAAATCAAGGTTGTTGATATGTTTTCTTAGCATAATTCATTGCAACGCACGTTCAATTTTCCTAATATATTATTAAAAAAATAGCTTTTCGTATGTTGATAGTCTTTTCAATCTTTATCTTTACTATCTAAAAAATAATCAATGTTTATTTTTCGTTCTTGAAGATATATTCATTCAATTTCCTCGTAATTAAATAGACCTTCGGTGACCAATAAAATTCATCCAAATTATATATAAGAGAATGGTTTCTTTCAAAATATTAATTATTTTATTTGTAATCATGAGGCAGCGCAGCTATATTTAACTTCTAGACGAAGTGGGAGGTCTCCAGTTCGAATCCACAAAACCAGTATTATGATAAATATTAAGTATTTTTAATGCTTTTTTATTTATTTTATTTTAATTATTTATTGCCATTAAAATTAGGTACAAAACAGTAGCATTAATAATTAATTTAACATAATTGAATTGTATAATCATATAATTAATTAAATTTATCTAGGAAGGAATAATTTACAACTAATAATAATATGGTAATTTTTTAATTCTTAGAATAGTAATTCTAATTGCTATAATAAAATAAATCTATAAGTTAGAAACTCAAGAATTACTTTACATTTTTACTTTATTTATTCACTACCGCGAATTAATAAAAAAATAAAAGGAGATAATAGGGAGGTCAAGCAGTTACTCTTTTATCCTCTCAAATCAATAGGAAAAAAGGTGTGAAACAGGCCCTTGGCACAGCAAGGGATAGGCGGCGAGGGTGTAAATCAGAACTACTCCCAGCCCATCCAGGCAGGCCCAATATGGCGAATCTAATGAAAAAATCGTTTTTTTTATTCTGGACACTCTAGGCTGCGGGTTAATTACCTAAAAAAGGAGGGGCTTTTATGTAAAAACGTTAAAACGGACTAAGAAGGTCATCTCCCTTTATTATTAGGTATATAATTATATGCTTAGAAATATAAAAATACATTGGAATGTTTTGGAAGTAGCAAAGTAAAAAAATTTAGATTTGCGCAAAACAACTATGAACATATTCAAAGTATCAAGCGGCACTTTTGAAGAAACAAACCTTTGAAAATGCACAAGCCTCTCATATTCAAGCATCACATGATATTTAAAATTGTTATTTTTTAATATTCAAATGTCGTGAAACTGAACAACGAAAAAAAATAGTGTTATTTGGAAGCACAACATTCCATAGCACTACATTTACTATGTCAAGCTAGTTGTTCCTTCACCAAAACGTTCAACAACCATCCAGTCGTATCCGATGACAAAAAATAGATACAAATATAGATCGGTGCAATTTGCTTGCGGAAAAAGAAGGAAAAAATGATCCTAATTAAATGTGATTTGTGAGCTGCATGCAAAAAGGAAATAAAATGATGGACGAAATACAGAAAAGAAAGGGTGGCTTCTAATTAAACATGATTTGTGGGTTGCATAAAATAAGCAAAGAAAATGCCGTGGGCTTAAGGAGCATGCATGCAGGAAATGAAAGGATGTGCTCTAATTAAACTTGATTTCTCAACTTTATAAAAGAAAGAAACAAGGGATGTGCTCTAATTAACTTGATTTGTCAGCTGTATAAAAGCAAAAAAAATGAAAGGATAAAGAAATATTGAACAAATTACATTCTTTAAATGATTTTAACCACATTTTTTACTCTCTTTAATAAAGGAAAGTGATCAATTTCCTAAATGTTACTTAAAATAGTTGTCAAAATACGCATAATCGCTAGCTCAATACCTAATTTTCTACAATTTATTTAAAGCAAACATGCAATCTCTAGCTCATTGTATATATTTTTATATTTTCTGTAAAGCAAATACTTGAATAATCTCTAACTCAATGTTTAACTTTTCATAATTTTCGTAAAGCAAACAAAATAAGTATTTGAACTATGAGAATAATTAAAAAGAGGATTGGTTTGTGGGATAATAGCTGCGTAAAAGATGTATTTGAAAGATGAGGCTAACTAAAAAAGGATATACTATAGGCTAATTTAATTGAAGAGAATGCGCTATAAACTTTGCACGTACATAAACGGGAATGTCATTCCATCGATTTGTTCCAAAATAAGATTATGATCAATAAAAAAAATACAAATGTGGATTAAGTGGACCTCCCCTTTGCCAATCTATCTCCCTCCAGTCTTTAATATATTTGTTCTAAAAAACTCACAATTTAAGGTGTATATTTTTTATTTTTTGCAATTATTTTTTTAGCGCTCCAGAAAGAAAGAAAAGTATCACTTTTTAAACATGTATCTCTCCTTCTAGAAAAATAAAAATATCTTTTTATTGTATGTATCTCGTCCTTTCTTGGCCCAATATATTTATTCATCATTAATAAAAAATTACTTAGGGTAATTTCTCCCTAAATTGTTTGTAGTTTCAAGCCTTGGTCATCGTGTTAAAATAAATACAAATTTTTTAGCCCTCTAGAATAAAGAAAAAGTCTCCCTCTTTTCGATTGCATGAACCTCTTCTTCTACAAAAAGTAAGTATTTTTTTTTGATTGCATGTGTCCCTTCCTTTTTTTAAGCCTAGGATAATTTCGTTCAAAATTCTCCATATTATTGACCATTGGTCCTCGTGTCAAAATAAATGTACCTTACATAAAGAAACAAAAGAAGTATATTGAACATGCTTCATTAGGACAAAAAGAGAGCGATAAAAAATAATATAGTATATGGTGGCTGCTGGGGCAGGCCCATGAGCCCATGGCGGGAATTTGAAAGTGATGCTCAGTCGTGCAGTTAGGCCACGCAGAGGCACGCAAAAAGCCAACAGACTCACAAATCGTTATTTATTTTGCTGAAACATTGGACTGTGGGTTGATTCACTAAATCATGAGGGGTGTTTTTGCAAAATAGGCGTGACGAAAAGAAAAACTCACCTCCCTTTATTATTAACTAGAAAAACTGCCCGTGCGTTGCAACGAGAGAAAAAAAATCACACTGCTCAAGAACCTTCCCTCTCCGATCCACGCCCTCTATATCCGCAAGTGATGTCGTTTATCCTCCGTACCTCCTAAGTTGATAATGCCTGCAGTGTGCTAATCACAACACGCCTTTTTTTAGAACGATCACAACACGTCTACACATGATCAGTCCCAAAGCGAGGAAGCCAACCACCCCATGGAACACGAGTCGTTGAACTGTGTCAGCACAAGGAAATGTTTGAAGTAATATCCCAAGTTGGATGTGAAGGCCACCCTTTGTGAGCCCCTCTCCGCGCACACACACGTCTCCTGCACGTGATCCACGATTATCCCTCATATAGTTCTTCACTTTTTGTTAAGCGTCGTTCCTCACTTTTTAGTGTGGCTTGTTTCATAGAGAAATGATGAATATTGCACGTGTCTTAGCATGAAAGCTCGTGCATTGCAATGGGTTTTTATATTTTTCAGTAGTTTAATAATAATTAAAATATATACATTTAAGATATTGGTGCACATCAAACACCATAGTCGACTTTTATTTTATCAGTATACTTCGTTCATATTTATATATTATGTTAATGGTTTAAATCCGATGTATATATACGCATTTCAGTGTTATTGTTCATTTATTTTAATATGTATGTAATACATATTGAAATATTCAAAATATATTATTTTTATGAACAAATAAAGTATCATATATGGATGCTTACCTATGGATAATGCATGTGCACGAGGCAAGTTTTCTAATCAATCAAAATTGTAAGATACACACCCATGCATGAGGCAAGATGAAAGATCATGCAAAGGTTGTATCCGATCATTTAAAGATTTGTTTTTATCAAAAGAATTGAAAAAATATTTTATTATCATGCCGTTGCGCCTGTTATTTTCAGCCGACCTCGCTCGTGTAAATTTCCTTCGGACCTCACCCGCCACCAACAATCCATCCTTCTATTTTGCAATCCTTCCTCTTTTTTTCCTCTTTGTTATCTTGCAAAGTGTCCACAATCCTGTGGGAACAGACTTGTTTTTTTTTCTTTCCCCTAGCCGCCGCCTAGGGTTTGCTTGTCCTCCGGCGACTCAGCCGAGAGTTTGATTCCGACTACCTCTCGATCGCGTCTCCGGCTAACTTTGGGTTTAGATCGGGGACGGGATCTCTCGCAATTGGATCGTACTCTCCCCGGGCGGGTTTTTCTGACCTAGGGTTTTGGTCGGGATAAGATGGCAGATTCTGCTGGCCCTAGCCAGCGGCATGGACGTCGTGAGGCTGTCGACGAGCTTCTGGGAAGACTACACATCCAGGAAGAAGAAGGTGACAGCTTTGTATGGGAAGAAGAGGTTACTGAGGCGCCGCCGGCGGCAAAGTGGCTAGCCATAGCAAGAGTTCATACCACAACAGGATTCAGTCCATCGGCTCTCTACGCCGACATGCGATCTGCGTGGAATCCTGCGCAAGAGGTGGTCTGGAGAAAGATTGAGGATAATTTGTTCACTGCTCAATTCAAGTGCTTAGCAGATTGGAATAAAGCAATGAATAGGGGGCCTTGGCTATTCCGAAATAAAGCTTTAATCATGGAGGAGTATGATGGCTTTGAAGATCCAAAAACAGTGGTGTTGGACAAGCTCCTGGTGTGGGCTAGAGTTTTACGTCTGCCGGATAATTTCCTCCATGAACGTATAATCAAAGGTCTGTGTAGAACAATAGGAGAGATTACGAAGGTCCAGACCACCCTTCCAGCAGGCTATAAGGGAGAGTTTTTACGAGTAAGAGTGAAACTAAATGTCAATAAGAAGCTTGTTAGATTTGTCTCGATCACAAAGGACCTGAAGAAAAGCTGGTACCAGGTGCAGTACGAGAAACTTCCAACTTTCTACTACCAATGTGGGTATCTTGGACATTGGCATGAGGAATGTGGAACAGGGGAGCATGACCCAACAAAATTTGAGTGGGGGTCTTTTGTGTTGGCGGAAAGATTCCCAGCAGGCAGAGGAAGAGGTAGAGGAAAACCGGACAAGGATGAACAATATGACAACAATGAACCCCCTCAGGGTAGAGGCCGAGGACAAGCTCTGGGATTCGGTAGAGGACGAGGACGGGATGATATCGCGCCTCCATGGCGATTCAATGCAGCCTTTAACATACAAGCAACGGAAGCCAGTAATGGGGAGGGGGATAATCTCCTGGAAGATGAGGATGATGCCCTGAGACGGAAGAGAATGGCGGAGGATTCTGTTGCAGACAAGAACTTTTTGCCCATAGCCCCAAATCTCAAACTCACAGATCCAAAGTCTGGTGATGCATCAGCATTGGTGATCATTGAGAAGAAGAACGTGGTGTCAAATCTGGTGGACAAATTTGACCGCGTAAGTGAGGTGGACGATCATAGTAATACACCCCATAAGAATGAGAATAGAAAAAAGCAAAGGCAAGAGGGAGTTCCCATGGAAGTGGATGATCAGCAACACCTATTCACGAGTGATAATGGTGTTACTGTGGGTAATGAACCTAATGAGATATCGGCGGCCTCCCAAGAGGAGGACCGCCGGAAGCAATGAAACTGATTAGTTGGAACTGTCGGGGCATCCTTGGGGCCCCGACAGTTCGCTCGCTTCTGGATATCCAGAGGCGACAGGAACCGGATGCGATATTCCTGTCTGAGACGCATCTGAATAATGAGAAGGCAGAAGTTTTGCGGAAGAAGTTGAGAATGGACCACATGATCGTCTCCCCGAGCGAGGACGGAAGGAAAGGTGGTCTTTTGCTAGTCTGGAAGAAGGAGGTTAGGATCTACTTCCGGGCAGCAACGCTTGAGTATATTGATGTGAATGTGGAAGAAGAGAATGGGAGTATCTGGAGGATGACGGGCATCTATGGTGAGCCTAGCTGGGACAACAAAGAGCGCACTTATCATATTCTCCGTGACCTAAAAATGCAGTCAAATCTTCCATGGACTGTCATTGGCGATTTCAATGAGATCCTTTTTTCTTTTGAAAAAGATGGAGGAGCACCACGTCCACAAAGCCGTATGCAATCTTTACAAGATGCATTAACAGACTGTGGACTTGAGGATATTGGATACACAGGTGATATCTTCACCTGGTTCAGAGGGGGGCTGCGTGAGCGGCTGGACCGGGCAGTCACAAATAGTGGATGGGTGAGTTTATTCCCACTGGCTGGGTTGTGCAACCTTGAGATGGGAAAATCCGATCATCGACCAATCTGTTTGGACACGTCTTTCATAGAAGAAGTGGCTGCTGCTCCCCCACCGCACGGGAGAAAATTCGAGGCCAGATGGTTCTCAGAAGAAACTGTAGAAGAGGTAGTCAAACGGCATGGAGGAAGGCGCAAGCATGTGATAATAGCCGGGGTATCTCATCAAAGCTCTCAGAAATCCATAAATATTTACACAAGTGGGACAAGTCGGTTCTGAAGGAGCCGAGATTTAGGCTGAGGAAGGCACACGCTGAACTGGAGGAAATAATGAAATCTAGCCCAACTGCTGATACGAGATTGAAGCAGAAAGAATTAGCTCTTCTGATTGAGAACCTACTGTACCAAGACGAAATCTACTGGGCGCAGCGAGGACGTGTTAGTTGGCTTCGAAAAGGTGATCGAAATACTTCATATTTTCATCACCAAGCATCGGCCCGACGCAGACGTAACCTCATCAAAAAACTGAAGAACGACTCGGGACTTTGGCTGGAAGGGAACGCAGATCTGAAACCACATATTAGAGAATACTTTAGTAATCTTTTTTCGTCAAATCAAGTGGAAGTGGACGATTCTGTATTGAATGCAGTCAAACCGCAGGTGAGTCAAGCGATGAATGCTCTATTAATGGTCGAATATACTAGGGAGGAAGTAAAAAAGGCGATGTTCCAAATTGGAGACATTAAGGCTCCGGGGCCAGATGGATTGCATGCAATATTTTTCAAACGGTTTTGGCATATATTGGGGGAGGAGCTAACGGATGAAGTTCTTGATGCAATCAAAAAGAGGAAAATACCACAAGGATGGAACGATTCTAATGTAGTTCTAATCCCAAAGGTAGCCAGCCCGGAGATGATCACACAGTACAGGCCTATCAATTTATGTAACGTAGTGTATAAGGTGATTTCCAAGATGCTTGCGAATCGGCTCAAGAAAATCCTTCCAGAAATCATATCTCCAACACAAAGTACTTTTGTCCCTGGTCGGTTAATTACGGACAATGTGCTGGTGGCGTATGAGTGTTTTCACTCTTTAAAAAAGAAAACCCATGGTTCTAATGGTATGTGTGCGGTAAAACTGGATATGAACAAGGCCTATGACAGGGTAGAATGGATCTTCCTCCAAAAAATTATGTTGAAGTTGGGATTCTCAGAAGATTGGGTGGAGCTAATAATGGACTGTGTGTCTTCGGTAAAATATACTATCAGATTCAACAACACTGAAACAGATGAAATTATCCCAACTCGTGGACTGAGGCAGGGGGATCCTCTCTCTCTATCCCTACATGTTCTTGCTTTGTTCAGAAGGACTCTCAAGCTTACTTGATCATGAACAAGAGATAGGAGGCTTGGAGGGTGTGAAAGTGTGCAGGAATGCACCTCCGGTAACACATCTGCTCTTTGCGGATGATTCTCTAATTTTGATGAAGGCAGATCTACAGAACGCTAATACTCTGAAGAGAATTCTAGAAACCTACTGCAAAAGCTCGGGGCAATTGGTGAGTATGGCGAAATCAAATATATTTTTCAGCCCGAATACTAATGTGCTGACTCGTGAAAGTATCTGTGGAGAGTTGAACATCCTAACAGAAGCTATGTCCGACACATATCTGGGCCTCCCTACAATGGTGGGGGTCGACAGAAGTGATAGTTTTCAACACCTGGTTGATAGAATCTGTCAGAGAATAAAGGGGTGGAAGGAAAAGACTCTATCTATGCAAGGAAAAGAAATCATGGTGAAAGCAGTTTTGCAGGATATTCCCTCATATGCTATGTCAGTTTTTAAATTGCCGAAGAACATCTGTAAATCAATCACAGATGAGATCTCGGGGTTTTGGTGGGGAGATGATGAGGAAAGGAGGAAAATGCATTGGTTTGCTTGGTGGAAGCTTTGTGTCCCTAAGAGGAATGGAGGTTTGGGTTTTCGTGACATATACAGTTTTAATCTTGCTATGTTAGCAAAACAGTGTTGGCGCTGAATCCAGAATCCAGACTCGCCATGTGCACAAATCCTAAGAGCAAAATATTATCCAGACGGAAATACTCTTAAAGCAGGACCAAAGAAAGGATCCAGCTTTACTTGGCAGAGCATTGTGGCGGGAATCCAAACCTTTCAACGAGGATGTATCTGTGGCGGGAATCCAAACCTTTCAACGAGGATGTATCTGGAGAGTAGGGTCGGGTGAACAAATTAACATTTGGAAAGACCCTTGGATCGCTTCTAGTCCCTCAAGGAAAATCATTACCCCGAGGGGGGGAAACTTGATCTCCTCTGTGGGTGATCTTATAAATCCAGTGACAAATTCTTGGGATGTTGATCTGGTGACTGATATCTTTTCACCAGTTGATGTGCAGAGAATCCTACGGATTCCCCTGAACCATAATATTACGGAGGATTGGATAGCATGGAATTACACAAAGAGTGGCACCTTCTCAGTACGATCAGCGTACTTCCAAGAATTTGAGCACCAGCACGGGCAGAGATCATCCTGGACAGATGGCCAGGGGAGTATAGACCTGAACCCTATCTGGAAGGAGATGTGGAAGCTAAAAATTCCAGGGAAGGTTAAACATTTTGCGTGGAAAGTTCTGCACGGGGTTCTTCCAAGTCTAATCCCGCTGGAAAACCGGCACATAAAATGTCCGGTGCTCTGTCCAATGTGCAAAACAAGTGGAGAGGATATTCAACATTGCCTGTTTACTTGTCCCAGAGCCAAATCAGTTTGGAAGCATCTTGGGCTACAAGTAAGAGTACAAGAAGCTTTGGCAGCTGACAGATCGGGTTCAGTAACATTGGAGGTGCTTGTACAAATGACGGGCGAATCGGATGGCTTACCTATAGCAGAACTAGCTACTATTACTGCTTGGTATATCTGGTGGCAACGACGACAGGTGGTAAAGGGTGATGAGATTGCTAATCCTGAGAAAACTGCTCTTGCAATCAGGGTACTAGCAACAAATTTCTTTCGTTCCCAAAACATAAAATTCGTTCCAAGAAAGAGAGAAATGAAGTGGAAGAAACCAAACACAGGAGAGGTGAAAATAAATGTGGATGCTTCTTTTCACCTGTCGAGCTTATCGGGAGGCACGGGAGCGATCGCTCGTGATGAAAGGGGAGAGTTTATAGCAGCAGCAAACTGGGTCTTGCCCTGGGTGTCGAATGCTGACTCGGCAGAAATCACGGCGATCAAGAATGGACTGTACCTGGCAGCACATCTAGGCTGCAATGCGATTGTCATTGAATCAGATTCTATGGGCGCGGTGGAGTGGAGTCCATTACACAGGAGGAGGCATATCTTGGTCCTGAGTATGCTACTATCTTGGAGTGCAGAGAACTGATACAACAATTTGGATCCTTTAAAATCCAACATTGTTTCCGGGAGGCTAATATGGTAGCACATGAACTAGCTAGGGTAGCTTATGATGATAACTCTTCTGGTGTTTGGGACGTTTATATCCCAGGTTTTATTTCTCAAACGATTGTAAATGACTTATCTGTTATTTGAGGAATAAAGGTTGTTATGGTGTCAAAAAAAAAGTGTCCACAATCCTTCCTTCTTATTCTGGACCATGCCAGTTGTAAGTTTCCTTCGAACCTCATCCACCGTCACCCCACAATCCGTCCTTCTATTAATTTGCGTCTTGCAAAGTTCAATCCACAATTCTTTATCTTTCTATCCTCGCGGTTTATGCTCACTGATTCTCCAAGGGGCTGATTCTTATTTGAATTAGCTTTGGGCCATGTATATAAACTGGTTGAAATCGTTTTAAAGGAGCGATGTGCGAAAATGCCTGATGTAGGCCGAGCCGCTGAGTCGTGTATATCTAGCCCGTTGAGAGTGCATGTGGATCTGAGCTGTTCCGGTATTGACGCACATTGTCCCCTCGTAGAGCTGTTCCTGGCGTGTAGTATTTGATTAGACAACAGGCATGTCTGTAGGTGCAGAATCTAGGCAAAAGCACACCGGTAACAGTGTTCCGTGTACAGAACCTGACCTCTCCACTAGTGCAATATTCTATGCCAATCTGCATGCACAAGCATCGATCAAGCAATTGACCAACCATCTTAAGACGTGCACAGCAGATTTAACTTATGCTCGATGTGCCATTCCTAATCATGCATCCTAATGTTCAAAAAAAAATCATGCACCCTATGGATCCGCTGATATTTTGCAGTTAGTGAATACTCCCTCCGTCCCGGTTTATTGGGTCCAAAGACCATTTCTCTTATACCAAGATATATAATAAGTTGCTCACATTAATCATTTTATGTCATTTCCAATGCACTCTCTCATATGCTAGTTTTCATATACAGCCAATGAAAAAACTTTTATGTGATGTATTTATTTTCTAACAATGGGACTAACAACAATAACTCTTCGTGCAACCAATAAAAAGGGTGCATGCATGCAACTTTCCAAGACGACGCCTTATAAAAAGAGACATGCTTATGCTACTTATGGGCCTAATAAACCGGGACGGAGGGAGTACTAATTAAAACACATAAAACAGATCAAAATGTTTCAATAATAATAATAATTTGCACACAAGAATTATATCCCTTAATTAAGACAGAAGCACAAACTTTGTTATGCAACCACAAACCATATCGGCTAACAACCTAATAAAAATAAACATGTTGTACGGCAAATCACATTCATACTGCATGCACCATTGAATGGATCACTAACATGATTTGTAATTGCATTATTTAAATTAGTATTTCAGCTAACTGGATCTCAGCCGCAACCAGTCTGTTCAAGTAAATGATTTGGCCGATGCTTAGGCCGGTCGCGCTAGTTCGCGTGCGTTAGTGTTGTAACTAATACATGATAAATACTAGAATTATGGTACTAAAATACTGCTATATTGATCTATTATGCGATTCGTTAAATGGATGTATGTAAACGTATTTTATTGTTAAGCACATTCATCTAAGAATGAGATATAAAAATGCCACTATACCCATCTATATCACTTATCGCTTAAACTGATGTACTAAATGTATTTTACTAGATGATGATGCTACGTTTTTTGTTGCAACGAACAATGGGCAAAACTACCATTGATACTCGATTTTGCTATAACAAAAAATTAATATGTATGGCTGTTGATGATGGGCTGGAAATTTATTGCAAAAAATGCTACCACCGATGATCGAATTTGCTATCACCAACTGATAACAAATACAGTACACAACAATTATGCAAAAGTTTGATTTTTTTTGTTGCATCTGCGTAACACAAACATTGTAACCGACACTACATCGATACGAGTTATTTTTTAACTTTTACCGAAGAAGTAAGCAACAGTTATGACCGTTGAATAACCACGTTCGAACTTGGAATCAAGAAAAATGGACCGGTCGACCCACGACTAGCACCGTTCACCTGTTCATGTTAAAACTTAATTTTACCTCAATTTTATTTTAACAGAACGTAACCTTTAGTGTACAAACTTATCTCATGATTAATCAACACACTAGATCACCTTAGAACCTTTTTGTCAGATCACGTCGTGCTAGCATGTACAGTCCAATTGTTCGGTCTAATCAAATTGAAAATTGCAGCATTGCCACCCAATTCCTTTCGTCGCTTTCACCACGCCCACAGCCCGCCTCATTACCAACCCGTTTCCTCTTTGGTACTGTACCAGTACATGGTCTAACCTCACCTCCAGGCGCTCATGCACCAGCATATAGCGAGTCCACCAAATGAGAACATGAACACTTGTTCTAATCCTAAGCTACGATCCCTACATGTGAACTATAGCTGACGGCTAGAGGGGACAAGCATCTGACACCAGCCCATCCCAAGATGCTCAACAACGGTGCAGATTAAGTCCTTCCATAGCTCGGCCTACATAAGTTCGCGTCCAGCGATGTGGGACTATTGAAACGTACATGCTAGAATTGGCTTTCCCAGTTTAATTATCAAGCAGCTTTTTTTTAGCGTATAAGAAAACTTTATTCCCGAATAAGGTTTACCAGAATACAAGCCGGATCATGTGGGTTAACTAACCACACATGCCTTTCCAAGTGTAAAGATGAGGCAAATTTAACAACTTTAAAAACTTCACTACTAGCTACCTTCTTTTCAAAAATAAACTGGAAAAACTGGAAAAACGAAATAGACGACTTGATCTCAGAGATGATAATCGCGCTCGTGCAGGCAGATCCTTCATTGATGTCCAGTATTACCCCTCCATCTTCACATGAAATCATGACCCTTTGAAGAAACAAGTCCTGCGCCAAACTGAGTGCTTCACGACAGGCCATGGCTTGAAGTGAATGGACCTCCGGTCCCTTGCGAACCACCAACGCCGATGATCCTAGGAATGTCCCCTGGCCATCCCTTGCCATAGAAGCAACCACCTCCTTCTCTCCATTCCTGGAGCTCCCTGTGGACACATAAATCTTGATCATATCTGGGGGCTCTTGAACCGGTATTGCATGTGGACCAGCAGGTGAACCTTGGTGTCTAGCTCCAGTTTTTGGCAACTCTGTCAGCTCTTGGATATATGTTTGTACAAACATAAAGGTAGATAGCGGGCTTTGTTGTACACCTTCATGGATCAGTTTCCGCCTCGAGTGCCAAATTGCCCGAAGGGTTACGACCACCTGCGTCAATTCCTCATGCCTCAGCGATGCTATGATGGCAAAAAGCCACTGTTTTGCATTCGCCTCCCTGGTGGCTATTACATGATCCACTACACTGTCATCAAGCAGCGCCCAAACACAGCGTGCGTGCGAGCATTCGAGCAAGGAGTGGCGCCACGAATCCTGAGTTCCACACAAAGGTCACACATCGGAGGTAGCCATTTTCCTTCGCATCTGGACGTCCTCGGTTGGAATTGAAACTCTTCCCAATCTCCACAGGAAGTGTCGAACTTTTCCCTGGACCTTCACACGCCACAAAGATTTCCATCCTTTCGCGTCCGCTTATGGATTAGAATGTCCCGCTCGGCCCTCCAACCAGTCAGTTCGTCTTTGCACAGTTTCAGAGAGCATGCGATAACAGGACCGAACCGTGAACACACCTTTCCTATCAAAACACCACGCCCACGAGTCCTCATAATTCCTTGTGGGTAGCGGTATCTTTAGGATTGCATCGACATCCGCTGGCAGGAAGTGATGCGTCAGAGTTTGGAAGTTCCACTCACGTGTAGCTCCACTGATCAGGTCCGACACCAAGGCTGGCGGGTGGTTCCCCAACACAACCAGCGGCCTCATATTGATCTCTCTCGGTATCCAGTTATGTCCCACAATACTGGTAGTTTGGCCATTGTCAATCCTTCTGATCAGACCTTGTCTCATAATGTCTTGCCCTTCAACAATAGACCGCCAAATTAAGGATGGATGATTTCCAACTTCCGCAGAAAGGATGTCCATTGATGGATAGTAAACAGCCTTAAGAACTCTAGCGCACAAAGTTTCTGGACAAGTGAGCAATCTCCAAGATTGGCGTGCCAGCAGAGAGAGATTGAAAAGCACGAAATCCCTGAATCCAAGGCCACCCATTTGTTTCGGCTTCGTCATGTCCTGCCAAGAGACCCACGCCGATTTGCGCTTTCCTTCCTTGCTTCCCCACAAGAACTGTCTCACAGTCTTGTTCAAATGCTCAATGAGTCCGGCACGGCTTGCGCAACCGATTTAATTAACACTTCTTTCCCTGCTGATGAAAAAAGCTTCTCCAGCCATCCCTTGACCTTTGCTCATAATCTTTATTTTAGGTATTTGAAAGCACCGTTCTTGGAAGATCCCACATCCGATGGGAGCCCCAAATATTTATCATTGAGTCTCATTTGGCACCTGAAGCAGAACCTTGATCTCCCCTCTCACTGACTCTGGGCACCCTTTGCTAAAGAAAATAGTGGATTTCGCTGGATTTACTTTTTGCCCCGACGCTTCACAGTAAGTAGTCAACAAGTTTGATACCTTTGTCGCCCCTTCCACGTTTGCCTTAAAAAATAGCAGGCTATCATCTGCAAACAAAAGGTGATTTATGGGAGGCACCGAGGGAGCCACATATAGACCACCAACTTGAGATGATTGAACACAAGAGTTTAAGAGGCACGAAAGGCCCTCTGCTGCAATAAGGAACAAGTAAGGGGAGATAGGATCTCCCTGCCGTATACCCCTCGAAGGTTTGAATTCTTCCAATCTTCTTCCATTAAACAATACTGAGAAAGAAACTGACCCAACCAGACTCATAATAAGAGAGACCCATCTTGCCGAGAAACCCAGTTTAAGCATGATGGCCTTCAGGTAATCCCACTCAACCCTATCACATGCCTTCATCATATCCAGTTTTAGAGCACAATGACGGTGTTTGACTGCTTTGTTCCGCTTCATAAAATGCAAGCACTCATAAGCAACAATAATATTATCCGTTATCATCCTCCCCGGGACAAAAGCGGACTGCTCCTGAGATATGATGTCGGGAAGAACTTCTTTCAGACGGTTGGCCACCACTTTCGAAGCAATCTTATAAAGAACATTGCACAAACTTATAGGGCGAAATTGTGCAAGAAGAGTAGGGTTCTTCACTTTCGGGAGAAGCACCAAGATGGTCTTGTTAATATTCTCCACACTCTCCTTCCCCTCAATAATATTCAGAACAACCTTTGTAACTTCCTCTCCACATATTGCCCAATGTGTCTGAAAGAAATGTGCCGGGAAACCATCTTGACCTGGCGCCTTTGAGGGAGCCATCTGAAATAAAGCTCGCTTAATCTCTTCGGAGGAGTAGGGGGCGTCAAGAGATGGCCGCATCTCTGCCGTGACCTTCCTCGGGACCTTGTCAATCACCTCATTCATATTTTGTGTGCCTTCAGAAGTGTAAAGCTTCTTGTAAAAATCTGAGGTCAAAGTCGCCATCTCCACCCTCATCCTCCACCATGACGCCATCCTCCCTTTCCAGCCGCTTTATCAGATTTTTCCTGTGCCTCATCGAAGCTCGCAAATGGAAGAACTTGGTGTTTTTATCCCCTGCGGACAGCCAATCCACTTGTGATCGCTGTTTCTACATAATCTCCTCACGAGCATATAGCTCCACCAGTCTCTCATGTATCTTTATTTCCCTCAAACTGGGCGCCACCCTCCCCGGCACCCCTTGCAGGATGTCAGCCTCCCTCTTTAAATTTTTGATCTCCTTCTTGACGTGGCCAAAAGTTTCCCTATCCCAGTTCATCAAGTTTTCTGCCAACGATTCCAATTTGGGGCCTAGCAGTTGGACCGAATCAACCGGACCACTACTACCCCAGACCATGTCCAGGAAACTACGAAGTTCCGGGTGTCTCTCCCACATTTTCTCATATCGAAAAGTCTTGGGTCTTTGAAACGAGGCTGAGCTATCAAGCTGAAGGACTATAGGTCCATGATCCGATGACGCAACATTGTAATTGGTCACAACACAGGATTGAAAACGTGAGCACCACGCTGGATCAGCAACCGCCCTGTCTAGACGTACTCTGGTAAAAGCCCCCCCTGCAACCTTCTTTTCAAAAGTCCACTTTCTCGCTTTGAAGCCCAGGTCGGCCAACCCACAGATTTCTAGCGCATCTCTGAAACCGTCCATCTGGGTTTGGCTTCGGCGGCTTACTCCTTCGTATTTAGTCTGGTGCAAAATTTCATTGAAGTCACCCATAGCTAACCATGGTAATCCCGAGTTTCCAGCAATTGACTTCAAGGTATCCCATGTTTTGTATCTTTCACTAATCTGAGCTTCCCCATAAACATGAGTAACTCGCATAGGTTCACCCCCCAACCCTTTCACAGTCGTGTCAATATGATAACGGGGGAAATCATGCACTTGCACTTCACATGTATCCTTCCAAAAGATGACAATAGCACCGCTTCTACCATCACTTCCAACAACATAAGAACTATCAAAACCCAATATATGTGCTAAAGCTTCAGCTCGGTCACTCGAAATTTGAGTCTCGGTTAAGCATAGAATGACCGGGGCAAATTTTGCCGCGAACTCGCGGGCTTCCTGAACTGTCGCGGGATTACCCAAACCGCGACAGTTCCAGCTCAGCAGACTCATTGTGCCCGGCGGAGCCCTCTGGGAGGCCCGCCGATTTTGCATTTTTTGATTCGATGATAGATTTCTTTGCAGATGGATCAGTAGCTATTCCAGACTTTGAGCGCTTCGGATCCTGTCGGGGTGGGGGACTAGGAGGCACAGGAGGTTGTGCTCCCCCAATTGCCAAAACAGGACGCGGGATTCTGTCGGCTGAATCGCCAAGATCATCCTTAGCAACCGTTCCTCTTTTCCGGTTGTTCTCCGCTTCTGTCATCTCGTCATCCATATCATCATTAGCAAACTCGTCCCCTAGTTGATCCTCGTTGATTTGATTCCCAATTTCCATATTTGAGGGACTCACCCCCAACTCTGATTGCTTCCCCCTTCCGCTGCAGGTTTATGAGTTCGGAAGAACCAAGTGGCCCTCAGGTTTTTGTAGATGAGCGCCGACTGTGGGTGAATGCCATTGCCGTGCTCCTTGTAAACATGTCCAAAACACCCACAAACAACACACCAGTCCGGCAGCTTTTCATATTTAACCAAAAAAATCTCGCGCTTCCCCCCTTTGATAATGGACACATGATTCCTCAGAGGTTTACGAACATCCAGCTTGATCTTTACCCCGAATAAAATTTCCAGCAAAATCTTGCGATGACGGCTCAGCAGCAATGAACTCTCCGGCTTTTGATGCAAGGGCTTTGATGAGAGGATGGAAACCGTCAGGAAGGCTATGAATCTGCATCCACGCATCCATAGTATTCAGGCTAATTTTGTCAGGTTTTGTAAAGCCATCATATTCCGCCATTAGAACAGGATATCCTCTGAAGTTCCACGGGCCTCCTTCCGTCGCCCTCTCCCACTCAACCAGATTTTTAAACTGTATCGAAAACAAGTTTGTCTCCAGCGAACGAAACCTGGTACTATGATCCAAGCCCCATCTGGCCCTCATGCTGCGGAAGAAGGCCACCTGGCTATACCTCTTTTCTGTGTACACCTTGACCATAGCCATCCACCTTACTACCTCCGTTGCATCCGCGACGATCTCTTCAAAAACCACATCATCGAAATCCTCCTCCTGTAACCCTAGTTGTGTCATCATCTCCGTCATATCCTTAGGAACTTCCTTCGCCACTGACTTGTTGCCAGCAGTAGCCATCGGGAAGCAGGAAACCTAGGCGGAGGCGATCGCCAACCTGGGAAGAGAGCGAACTTGACGAGATTCCAGAGCAGAAAGAAAATCGCCACCCTAGGCGGCGAGACGAAAACCCTAACGGGGAAAAAACTCTGATATCGCTGCTATCTGATGATTGATAATTATCAAGCAGCTGACCGAAACGCAACACACATATTGCTATATCTCTCCTACTAGCCCTCAAATAGTAAGAGAAGGGCCATCAACATTATAGCATGTGGCCAACGGACGGGCCGAGGCCCAGGAACACGACATGTTAGGAGAGATCGTACGACAAAACTGAATAGAAGGGACGAACCGTTTTCCCTTCGAGCTCGGGTTAATTAGCAGAAAAGTCAAGTTCTTTTTCTAAAATTGATTGACGGAAGAAGAAACTCACCTTCCTTTATTATTAGGGATAGAAAAAAAAGGAGAGATATGGATCGAACATTGTTATTAATAGATGCATTTATTCATGCGGTAAGAAAAAGAATATCGGTTCCCTTAACAAAAGAAGAATGTAAGTCTGAAGCAAGCCAGATTGTGTTAAATCTACGCAAATATGTGTATCAATTATTAAATAATTATGATTTTAACTCGCAAGATCAATGAAATAGGAGTAGGATAATATTGAGAAATTGTAGTATCATATTATTGACTGAAAATTATTTGAGTTTGTACCGAATTTTATTTGGTTACACCAAAGAAAAAAAAGCTATAGATGTGAGAAGGATGGAATTTTATGTTTAATATTCTTTAAATTTCCAAATTTAAGTAAATAAAGCCGATGAATGAATCATTCTCTTCCCCGCAAAAAAAACATTCTCTAGGAAAGAGAAGCATATTGTTGATTCCCCACAATAAAACAAATAAAACAATTGTACAACAGAGAAGATAAGAATTATACAAGTAATCAGTTTCTATAAGAAGGACAAAGCTATATCTACTTATCACCATAATCGACGATATACATTTTGAATTATTTTAGAAACCGACATCAGTCATTGGATGAATATACCAGTGCACAATTGTGTGAGTCTTTAAGCTATATGGTATAGTAGTCTCCAAATTATAGTGGTGTGGACTGATGAAATCTAAAAAACTATTTCATCAGAGTACAACTATGTTTTTTGCATGGAGTGTTATAGAAGTGCCTGCTTGCAGGAAAAAACAAAGCTTATGTACCAAGAATACATTGCATATGCCTAAACTGTTTCTTGCCATAACTTAATCATATTCACATGAGTTACTTCTAAAAGCGATATGAATCATCACCAAATATAGCGATGAACAATACTATGTCGGTATTTGAGTTATATGTTCTAACTTCTAAACAATTATTTTGTCAATTTGGATTATAATGTTGTTGACTAATTAAAACTAAGAGACTACCACAATGAAACTATCCTTTTCTCAACATTTACGTCATAGTGGAGCCAAAAAAGTTATTTGATTGGAAAGAATCAAAGCTAATCATTTCAGACATAATTTGGGGCAGCACACACCGGCTAAAGCATCAAATGACTAACTAAAATCGCTTCATAGGGATTTTATATGATAGCATTTTCCCTACAATTTCTGAAGGAAACAAAACAAACCAAGAACTCTAACCTAATGGAGAATTATTCTGAAATTCAAAGCACATCCTTTCTTTATCTTTACTAGGAAAATTACCCGTGCGTTGCAACGGGAAAATTACTGGGGTGGCTGTTGGCTACGGTGACGACGAAAGGCGGCGACGGGGCGCCCGGGCAGGAGGTGGACGACGATGGGGGAGCGCGAGGAGGACTACGGGGCGAGACCTAGGGTTCCTGCCAGCGAGAGGGGCGAGGGCCGCGTCTTATCGACGCCGGCTAGCCGGCAGATGGCGTCCATGGCGAAGGCCGTGGCCGTGGCACCGTGGGATGCTCGACACGCATGGCCGGGGTGAACAGGGGAAGGGGATAATCCCCTGGTGGGCTGGGTGGGCCGAGTTTGATGGGCTAGGGGGGCAGGGGTGGGCCTGGGGGCTGAGTTTAGTCTAGGTTATTTTTATTCCCTTTTGTTTTTCTTTCCTTTATTTATTTCTGTTTGTAATTAGTTTAATAGCCTTTATATTTTTCCACAACATGAAACTTGCTCCTAAACTATTGTTGCACCATACTTAAGTGCCACAAAAAGATTTGGAGTTTTATAAATTCTTTTGCATTTTTGTTTTATTAAAAGGTATTAAATGCCACTGTTTTTCTAATGTTTTAATTGTTTGATCTATTTTATAGCTTAATAAATTCCCATACCCACATGGACATGGTCCACTGAATATTGGGCATTTTACAAAAGTGGTTGCAAAATTTTTGGTTGAACTTTTATTTGCCACATTGTTTTTTTTAATCAGAGGGAAATTTGAATTTGATTTGATCCAAGGTGATCAAAGAATGATTTGCAACAGTAAACATCATTAGCAAAAGTGATTACTGTTCCTGACACTAAGGGTGTTACAAATCCCCCCCACTACAAAGAATTCTCGTCCCGAGAATTTAAAGGTAGTGGAAGGGGTAGAAATTTGGTTTCGTATTCTAGCGGTTCTTCTGTTTCTTGTTGCCCTTCTCGATGAATTTAATCCTGCTCGTTGATGTCTTCATTTCTCTGCATCAGTGCATCTTGACGGGTTGTCATCCTTCTTTCAGGGTCTTCATCATACCTACGAATAGGCTAGGAGGGGACATTTAAGGGGTTCGGATCGGTACAAGGTTAATTAACTGAAATGGTCCAAGGGAATGGGGTACAGAGTATCTCTCGAGTTTAATCTCAGGGAAATACATCGAGAGAACAAAGTAAGGCATGAGAAGTTTCAAGCGGATATGCAAGCATTCGATGATGATAACGGAGGATGAAAAGGGGTCCAAAGCATCACGCATAAGCACTGAGTCTGATATCGAACTGAAGATCATAAGGTATAAGACTCGTGAATTGTACACGAGGTCAAGCAAGAGGAATAACCTCGAGAACAGAAAGGTACAAGAGAGTCAGGTTTCGATCCTGTGGAACTGTGGGTTATGGGCCCACATTGAATAAGAAGGGTGGTGACAAACAATGCGATCAAGTTGCAAGGTAAGTCAGAGAACAACCTGTTAGCTAAGTCGGCAACAACGTCGATACCAAGGGCGAGGGACAAAAAGAACTGTTTTCCTGCTCGTTAAGACGAGGCGGACCAATTGGCAAAGTTCTCGTCCATCGGTGGTCACCGAAAAGTCATCAACAATCGTAACAGGTTGTACGGAAAATGTAGTACACCGAAGTGTTTACATAAGCAGGGAATTATCATTGCTCAGATAAGATACATAACAATAAAGGTTAAACAGACCAATGGGAAGGAAACTGTGATTATACTCAAGTATTATGTGTATATAGTTCCCAAGGGAAAGCAGAGCACGATATGTATGACCAAGTTTGTATAGGCATGGAGTCAAATGAGGTTGTCGTTAATAACACAAGTCATAGAGGAGCAAGGATGGTATTTCTCACCCTGAATTCAATAGGCACATGGAAGAAGCAAAATTCTAATGATGACCACGACACTTTATGTTGAGAGATTTAAAGAGAATGCAATCGAATAGCAACATCACCACACAAAAGGGGTGGTGGCACAAAAGTTAAGCGGTGTTCTCGGTTGACGACAACCCAGAACCCATGGGGTGGTTACGACAGGGAAAGGTATTGTCTCAACAAAATTCATAAGATGTAGTGCAAAGGCATGATATCTTCGAGGGACCAGGAGGTAACACTCGAAGGTAGAATGGAAGATCATAGGTTCAGAATTTATACCAAGGGGGTTAATTATCTTTACGAGAAACTTTCAGGATCAGTTCTACATTGTATCCATGGGCATGAACACAAGGTTCAGGGTCGACTCCCACTTCTTCAATGCATAACATTTCAATCACTTCTCGCTGACGATGAATTTGTAGCTTTGAAAAATTTATCTGGCATAACACCAGCAGAGTATGACCTGTAGTAGTTCATGGGTTCACACGAATGGATGAAGCATAGATACAACCCATAGGGACATTTTACGAATCTATACGACAAACAATAGGAACAAAAGATACAAGTTTGAAAACAAAAGGCTGAGGAAACGGACCACATGATACCGTTCACCAAAGGCACTTCGTATCAGGGGGAAGCTCGTCAATGATTTAGGATACAAGGGGGCGACAGGTAGTAATCCACCAAAAAGGTCAGGCGGTGTACAGAGAGTCTGGGGTGAGTATCGGTACTCAACCATGAGAAGAAGAAAAAAACAAAGGCATCGGATGATAGAAGCATTTGAATATTTCGACGCTTAAGTACAAAGGAATTATAATTTCCATAACGGTGTATCAGATTCAGATACATCGATCAAACATGGATAAGTTGAATATAAGCTTGACGGTCAATCAATTCAGGTTTGATTTACCGAGATCCAACCCATGTCCGGAATGATGTCTGAGCAGGAAGAATGGATTCATAGGGATCAACTGATGATTGTGTGCACTAGTACACACGATGATTCAACAGATCAGAATGGCAATGCCAAGGGAAGGCATCGAAGTCAACAAGACAAACGGGATTAATCATAGTGCAAGCAGGTAAGAAGAATCTCCAAAGCAGTAGGCTGCCGAGGATTGTCGCGAGATCGAATAGTATTTCAAAGTATTTTGGGAATTACAGGAACAACTTAGGATGAACGGATCCTCGATAAATGTGAGGAATTATCCGCAGGGTGAAAAGAAGTTGCAAGGCAGTAGGCTCAAAGGATTTCCGAAACAACGGAAAGTATTTCGATGCATCTTGTGAACACAAGAGCAACCGGGATTGAATGGATGAACGAAAGGTGTATGTGGTTATACATACGGACTTACCGGTGGTAGGGAATGGTAAAGGTGATCGGCACATATGGTCTCGGGAGTTTTATCGGAGAGTAATCTTCGGAGTCTTCTCGTGAAGCAAGCGATCATCTGTAATGAGGGGCTCTCCGGGAGGAAGTAGTCACGAGAACCTAATGTCAGAGTTAGTAAAATCTTTACCCCTGAAGAGAAGAGAGAGCAGAGTCCCAGAGTAAAGGTACGGAGTAAAAGATCCTAATACCACCCAGTTTTGCGACGTGGGCCGATAAGCCACACGAACACTGTTAGTAAAGTAGTTTTGCAACAACTAGACTCGACTTCGACCAAGGAGTTGGAAGGGGGTGTCCTACAGGCAGTCGGCTCTGATACCAACTTGTGACGCCCCCAAAATCAGACCGTGTACAGTAATCATACACGCAAGGTACACGATCGAGATTAGGGACTCACGATGAGATATCACAACACAACTCTACAAATAAAATAATACAAGCTGTTTAATACAAGCCAGGGGCCACGAGGGCTCGAATACAACAGCTCGAGAGCACAAAGTTAGTGGAAGCAACAGTATCTGAGTACAGACACAAGAATACAAGGTTGCCTTAAGAATGCTAGCACAAAAAAACAACAGATCGAAAAGGCGAGGCCTTCTGCCTGGGAACCTCCAAACTACTCCTGGTCAACGGGGGAACTCGACGATGAGGAAAGCACCGGGGATCTTCATGTTGCGGTGGTCGGCGTCGGGGATCTCCTGCTCCTGAACTCCAAGGCTCCAACGTCGACTGCAGCGGCCGATCAGGCAAAACATAAAGGGGGAAATAAAGCAAAGGTGAGTATCTAGCATACCCGCGAGTCTTACGTCCGCTACTAAGCATTATGTATTTGTATCAAAGGAAAGGGGAGGTTGTATATAGTGGGTTGTAGGATAGAAATCAGAATAACGGTAAGAAGCTAGGCCTATCGAAGACTAGCATCTTCTGACGATGTCTTGCAGCATGGGAAGAGAAACAACCAACAGTTTATATAAAACATAAAGTAACAATGAAGCAGAAGTTGCTGCAGCATTGTATAATATAAGTTGTAATGATTAATAATAATAATGCCTCCGAGTTCCCCTCCTCGACTTCCTTGCGAGGAAGAAAACCCGGAACCATACAGTTTAATAGTAATAGTTTGTAGTGGTAAGATCCAGCTTCAGCATAACGCGTCCTGTTACCGTGGACACGGCTATTCGAATAGATTAAACTCCCTGCAGGGGTGCATACTGTTCAGCCTGCACGCTCGGATCTCCAGGGTGGCGTACCCCTTGTTAGGGAATGCCCCACCGAGGCTATCCGACACATCGCAGTTCATCCTAGGCTCAGCAGAGAGGCCATCCGTCGGACTATATCCTATGCGCCAAGGGGTCTAGGTCCCTCAGCCTTGCACGCTCCTGCACGGTACGAGACTGGCCGGTGAAGCAAAAGCAAATCCAAAACACACCTGCTGCAGCAAAGAAGACAAGATCGCTTCCCGGCTATCAGCCCGTGGTACTGCTGACGTCTGAAGAGCTTTCGGACAAACTACGACGCAGGGGAGCCCATAACTCCTTATCCCACGTGAAGGTAGTGCGTACAGACCAACGGGTCTCTCAGGTCATCCGCCGAACCATTTAGCATTTTCATTAACCTGCGTGACAACCGTTATCGTTGCCTCGACTTAACTGACCCGCGGTCAACGACAGCAGTCAGGACCACCAGTACATCGATGCCTGCCCTGTCGTCCCACCAAGTCTCTGCGGTTACCAACAAGGTGAACCGTCTCCTTACCTTATCTCGCGTGTGCTCTTGGTAGAGCTCGACTTTCGTGGTTTGGTAACTCTCGCGAGATACGAGCAGGGGCCAAGTACGCCAGTAACGTCGGTCGTACCCTCCCTGTCGTTCCCGACGCAATACCGCTCGCGGGCACCGTTGGGTCGCCCGACTTCTTACCTTTAGGACAACCGTTGCTCAGGTACCTAGAGCGGCTATGCAGAGTCAGCAACGAGTGGAGTACGAGGATTACTCCTCGATAACTTCACTCGATGTGGCTCGGCAGAGCCGAGCTAAGGGGCCTTAGGCGGTGTCTGCATTGTAGTGTACCTGTTGCAGTTATAATAAGACGTATCCGCGTCACTCCCCTGAGTGGTCACGGCCCGCTATCTAATCCTAGCTAACAATGCGCAGGGCTCACTGCTGAATATAATGCATAAATATCATAGGCAGCATAGGATAAAGGAAGGTACATCAAGGGGCGACAAAAACAAGCTTGCAATTGAATAGGATTGTAATCGTAGCAGCAGCAGTAACCATGCCTAGTGCAAGAAATGTATGGAAAGATATGCGATATCTGGGGAAGAGAATGGATCTGCTTGCCTGGTAGCTCGACGGTAGGGGTAGGGTCGTCGACGAAGTAGTCGTACCCGGCAGCAGTGTAGTCGGCGGTAGCAGCGGGGTCTACCGGAGAATAAAAGGGGGGAAGAAACAGTAAATACAAAGCAAGCATAAACAAAAAGATGAATGACATGGCGTATGCAATGTTAACGGTGTTCTAACGCAGTACGATGCAATATGCTCGGAGTGGGAATGCATCCGGGGATGAACTGCCAGCTCCGAGTGATTACCGGACAGGGTGTCCGGAGAGGGAAGGTATCATGCCGGAGGTGTCGTGGACACACGACAAACATAAGGGGGGTGTATTCGTGTTAGTTGAACCATTCTGAACAACATTCGTGTTCGGAATAAATTCATCCGGATACTTTAACAGTACCGGACAAATCATCGGACAGACGGTCCGGAGGGGGCGGTTCGACGTTCGGTATGTTAGAGGGGGGTGGTAGACCAACGGATAGCGTATCCGTATTCGTTATATTTTCTGATCAATTAAATGTATAAAGTTTTTGAATCTGACTTACGGTTTAAAAGATATTAAAAAAATTAAGTTTAAATCAATTTAAAGGAATTTCTACATTTCTTTTATTTATAAAATCAACATTATCCAGAACAATTGACTTTGACCAGTCAACACTGACAAAGGGGACCCACATGTCATAGGATGGAGCCTTTGACTGGTCAACTGACCAGTGGGTCCCACATGTCATACACAGAGACAATTAACAGACTTTTTTTATTTAATTTAACTAGCAGTGGGGGCCACCTGTCAGCCTAACAGATATACTAACATATATTTTAGATTAATCGGAAGGTCTAGGGCCCACCTGTCATTGGGGGGTTTCTATTTGATTAATCTAACCAGAGGGGATTAGGGTGGCAGGGCCCACGTGTAGGTGACCCAAGGGGGGGGGGTTAGTGGCTAAACAACTAACTGACCTCCGGGGCCCATCTAGCAGCCTCACAGGGGCCTCACCGGCGACTCGCCGACGATAGTACGCTGACGAGGTCGAGCCCGCGCTCGACTCCGGCCACGGCTTGGAGCGGGGAGGGGCGCGTTTGGACGGGGGGATCATGGCGCGTCGAATGGTGGTGGGGGCTTCGCCGGAGACGACCGGAATCCACGCCGGCGACGAACTTGGTGGCAGGCAGAACCACGGCGGCGGTGGAGTTGAAGTTACGAGGGCGCCCGTGACGATTCAAGGGGTCCAGGAGGTGCTACTCGACGCGACGAGTGCAATGGGGCCAAGCCCGTGACCATTTGGTCATCAGAGCCTCGCCGGCGATGAGCGCGACGACGGTCAGAACGGCGGGACGGGGGGAAACGCCTATGGGCTAATCGGGCGAGCGCAAAACAATGGCGGCGGCGGGCATGCTCACCAGGAGCGTGTCGGGGCTGGCAGTGGGCACGGGGAGAGCTCGCAGCAGCCGGAATTGGTCGATGTCGACGGCGGATGCAGAGAGGGGGCGACGGCGATGTGCTCGACGTGGGCACCTCCGGCACGATTTCTTGCTGGAGACTAAGAATACAAGGATGGGGCGGCGAATGGACACACTGTCCTGGCCTGGGGTGGCTGTTGGCTACGGTGACGACGAAAGGCGGCGACGGGGCGCCCGGGCAGGAGGTGGACGACGATGGGGGAGCGCGAGGAGGACTACGGGGCGAGACCTAGGGTTCCTGCCAGCGAGAGGGGCGAGGGCCGCGTCTTATCGACGCCGGCTAGCCGGCAGATGGCGTCCATGGCGACGGCCGTGGCCGTGGCACCGTGGGATGCTCGACACGCATGGCCGGGGTGAACAGGGGAAGGGGATAACCCCCTGGTGGGCTGGATGGGCCGAGTTTGATGGGCTAGGGGGGCAGGGGTGGGCCTGGGGGCTGAGTTTATTCTAGGTTATTTTTATTTCCTTTTGTTTTTCTTTCCTTTATTTATTTCTGTTTGTAATTAGTTTAATAGCCTTTATATTTTTCCACAACATGAAACTTGCTCCTAAATTATTGTTGCACCATACTTAAGTGCCACAAAAATATTTGGAGTTTTATAAATTCTTTTGCATTTTTGTTTTATTAAAAGGTATTAAATGCCACTGTTTTGCTAATGTTTGAATTGTTTGATCTATTTTATAGCTTAATAAATTCCCATACTCACATGGACATGGTCCACTGAATATTGGGCATTTTACAAAAGTGGTTGCAAAAATTTTGGTTGAACTTTTATTTGCCACATTGTTTTTTTTAATCACAGGGAAATTTGAATTTGATTTGATCCAAGGTGATCAAAGAATGATTTGCAACAGTAAACATCATTAGCAAAAGTGATTATTGTTCCCTGACACTGAGGGTGTTACAGATGCCTAGATGATTCACGTCGGCCGATAGACACGCCCACATCTATCAGGTCATTTGCAATCGTCTTCTCTTTTACTTCCAGCAAACAGAGAAGGCCCATGCCACCGTCGTCTGCCACTCGAGCCTCGCCCCCCGGCATCCGCTAGTGGCAACGCGGGGAGATTAGGAGGATGGAGGGATATCGTTGACATCAGTTAGGTCAATCGCCTGAGCTGCCCAAAAGAGTGATGTGGGGGCTCGTTTGTCATTAATTTCATCATCAACCTCAAGTGGAATACACAAGGAAAGGCATAACCTTAGCTAGGTTCTCCTAGTTTTTTTTGGTCTCATGGTGCTTAATGGGAGACCGGATTATAAGTTTGATAGTCGTACTATCAAGAGGGACTTTCGAGCTAGGAGCTTGATCATGTCGTATGTGGAGTGCTCAAATCATTGCATGTTTTGCATCATGCTTCCATGTTCATAAGTGTTTCTCTATGTGAGGACCTTGGGATTTTCCATAGATTTAAAACTAGTCCAAGATCATTGAAATCGGAGTTCGTATGACAAATTTATGTTAAAGGTGAGTAATTGTTGGATTTTGGTGTTGCCTATATATACACCGCCACTCTTCTTCATTTCGTGGAGTGAACCAACCAAACAGAGTAAACACTTGCATATCCTTTTCTAAGAGAGATGAGCTCCTACACTTTTGTTGGGATCAAAGGATTCCACCCCTATCCCATGTATCTTTGATCTCTCATCCCTCAAGTGCTTTCCACCTAAACCATTTAGTTCTTCACATAGCCAAATCTGAGAGGGATGGTTCATGTGTTGAGGAGGTGACATTTTGAAGCACAAGGCAAGGAGATCATCATAACAATCCCACTCTTTACCTTCTGGAGGGTGGATTGCCTCCTAGTTTGGCTAGGTGTCCTTGGAAGACTTCAAATATTGTGAAGGACCCAAGAAGCATGTAAAGGCAAGGAGATCACCTAATTTCTGAAGATCTACCCGAGTGAGGTTAGTCCTTCATGGGTGCACGCCGATGGAATGTGCAATGTTGCTACTTCATGGTTCCTTAGTGGGTGGATCCTTTTGTGAACTCGCGTAACCGCTATCTTAAATGATTGAAGCCTCCACCAACGAGGATGTACGATAACACCAACTATCGAAACCTCGAGATAAACATCTTTCGCATCAAATTTGTTTGATTCTTCTTTCCCTTTCCTTTACCTTGTTGCACTTGCTTGTCTTTACATTTCGCTGCTCATTACTTTTAGAATTGCATGTGTAGGTGACAAAAGACTAGGCTAGAATTGCTAAAACTTGCAAACCATTAAAATTGAGGAAAATAGTTTTTATTTTATCAAGTAATCTAATCATCCCCCTCTATACCTACCTCGATCCTACAAATGCTATTAGAGCCTGCTCTCCATTGCTTTTCTTTAAACACTAAGGAGAAGTGTGGAATGTAGTGAGTGAAATTATCATCGTAGAGGTTCTTACTTTGATGATACTAACTTGCTAATTGAAAGCATAAAATGAAAATGCATATCCTTAAACATAACCCCACCGTTCGGGCTATTTTTGTGTTGGCATGCAAGGTGATATCCATCATAGATCGAAGGCGACCTGCTCCTACAATGACTCACCGACCAAGCAGCACAACGCTGAAGGCAAAGATGGGGCAAGCGCAGCGAAAAGTGGAGGGGAAGAAGCAGACACCAATGTGGGGATAAGAGAGCCCACCCACCCACCCCGCTCCACGAGGTCGTACCCGCCCGCCCCTGCTAGCGAATCACAGACGGGCACCTACCTGTTGGGCTACACTAGACCTGGGCATGGGCAGCCCGGCCCGACGACCCGGCCCGAGCCCGGCCTGAAAAACCCGGCCCGGGCCGGGTCGGGCTCGGGCTTCACAATCGGGCTTAATACACTGATCGGGCCGGGCTCGGGCTTATAGGAAACGTAAATTAACGAAGGATCGGGCCGGGCTTGTCGGGCTTTACCATGTTCGGGGCGGGCTTGGGCCCGATTTCTGCAACCCGATGGTCGGGCCGGGCCGGGCTCGGGCTTGGAGTTTTCTGCATCGGGCTTTCTCAAGCCCGGCCCGGCCCGAGAAATGCCCGGGTTTAGGCTACACCATGTACCCGACGGTGAACAACGCGCCAGCACGGTGACGAGGTGGTCTTTGCCCCCACCGAGCTCCTCCCCAACGCAGAAAAAAGGACGACGAAAAGGCCCACATCCAGAGAGACGACCGATCCACCACCAAATCGAAGCCCACTGTAAATGAGAGGAGCGAAAGAAACCGAGGTAACAGAGGGCACAAATCATGACACATCATCGTGCCAAATCGAATCAAATGGCCAAGAATACAAATGCCCTGAGAAGCCTCCCTCTCCCACACGAATCAAGAATTGGGATTTTCATTATCATCCACAAGCCTTCAGGTTTTAGCAAGGATGGCAACTGAATCATGCGTCGCAATACGTATAGGCAATGAAACAATGCCTGGACACATGAAGAATCTAAACTGAAACACAAACTTGGCTGCTTCTTTTGCTTTCTACAGTATATAACACAGGACAACAGTTACACGCCGCTGATAACTACGCTTGGATGCCACCTTAACACTAAAATAATGGCATCTTGCATGAAACAAGTATACACATCTGATAGTAGTAGCTCTTGCAAGTCTTGTATCCATCTTTTGCTGATTACGCTGCAGGCCTGCAGCAATCAGCACTGAAGAATCACCTCACGTTCCTCCGCTTTCTGCTGCATGCGACAATCCTACATCTGCCCAGATAGGATTTCACCAGTGTACGACTCATCGTGTCCAACAAGGCGGTTTCTCTTGGCTTATATACTTCAGTGTCATGGGAGTAACTTCAACGAAACCTTCCAGGGCTTCTGCGATGGGGTTGGATATAATTGGCGGGTAAATACTGGATGGAATTACTTTAAGAAAGTTTTTTCATCATCATCATCTTCGTCAGTATCTAACTCGAGCCCCTCGGCAGCTAGAAGTCTACTGATCTCATTCATCTTGTCTTCCTCTTCTTTCTTGCGCATAATGTCCCTCTTCCGTAGTACGAGGGTGTGTCTTTTTAGAGTTGTGCTGTAGAACTCCATAGAAGCCTTCCTTTCCTTGGCAAGTAATCTCCTTTCCTCCTCTGGGTCAACCTGGATCCAGTAGTTCTAAGTAAACCATAGTACACCATGCAGGATAAGTGTCTTATAATTACCTTCGACCTAGAGAGACGTCGTGCACGAAGCGTCAATTCTCGTTGCTGTTGCTCGGCCCAAGCAGCTACCGCCATGTCACCACGTTTATCGAAAGCTTTCCGCTTTTTCATCACCCACTCCATCCATGCCTGAGAAGCCTGATCAAAGGAATATAGTTTTCAGCATAGCAAGAATGCCACTTTTCACCTCAGCGCTCTCAGTTTCAAATTATCATAGACATATAATAACAATTTTGAATCTTTCTTTGTGCTTTCCTAGTCACATAATAGATAGCCGAATGTTTAGTACTCCCTCCGATTCAAAATAAGTGTCGCAGTTTTGAACTGAGGTTAGTTCAAATTTGCGACACTTATTATGGATCACAGGCAGTAATTTGTTAATGTCAATATGATACATGGGAAGTTCCAGATACAATCTGACTTTTATTGACATCCATTGGTTGTACCTGAATGACATTACCACTCGCCCAGTTTAGGAACAATACGTTGGATGATAACCCCACTTGATATAGGGGCTAGCTCACAAGGATGAACAGGTGCTAGCTTTAATAAATTCCTTTTTTCTAGAATCATCTTAGAAAGGAAAAAAAAGTGTGCTATGTAATTGACATTATGTGGTTAACACTTAACACTATCAGACCTACATGAATTTAATACAATTAGCAAAATAAAATAAGAAACAAGCAACTTCCTGCCGTGTACCATCAAATCATCACAGTAAGTAAAGTGGTTGACCACGGAAATTCAGACCTTCAGTGGATTCACAAAATGCTCTTTATCATATGCCTTTCTCCTTTCGTCATCAACCAACAGCTCATATGCTGCTTGGATTTTGATGAAACGGGCTTCAGCAGTCTCTCCTTCCTCAAGGGTTCCCTTACCATCATAAACTTTGAGAGAACAAAAAAATCAGATCTTAGCAAAATAGCACGAATTCACCAAAAAAGAAACAGGGTCTCGTATATCCAATGACACAAATTTCCTCCACGGTATATTTGCTAGCTGTATGAAAACAGTAAGCCTATCAAAACTTATTTATGTAGTTTAGTGCATAATTCCCAGCCAGAAGATCGATGGCTATGGATGGAAGAATCTGACTGTTGGTCCACCACATGATATGGAACTCTATTATACTATTAATGCTGATCTAGATACTTGTGCATGGTGAAACTGCTATATGTTGTGCAAAACATGGTTCTAAGAGAAATACACCATTTTTACACCCTTCCAGCATATTTAACTTGATATATAGCGAAAGAAAAATGATACTATTACCAGTACACGGTGCAATTAATGTTTTATGACTGAATCCACAGCATACAGCAAATAATTAAACTTACTGAGTCAAACACACACATTTTACTTCGAACACAACGCTTACTAACTCTGAATAGTCAGAAAGTACTACTCCCTCCGTTCCATATTAGATGACCCTCAAATAGATGTATCTAGCACTAAAATATGTCTAGATACATCTATTTGTGAGTCATCTAATATGGAACGGAGGGAGTATTAGTTAACATACATCATATTCGTAGGAACCTATGAATTGTAAGTAAGCAAAAAACAACTTAAACAAGTTAATGTGTTGAACACGGTGAACCGAAACAGCCACATTTTGTGAATACATACATAAAAAGGTAAAGAAGCATACCATCAGGGTGATAGAACTTGGCCAATCTCCTGTACGCGACCTTTATGGTCTCCTCGTCGGCATCCCTTTCCAGCTCTACAAACCACATAAACAGACATTAGTCACAGAAATATCTAAGACCACTCCAGCGTCCAGCCATATCTCACAAGGGCACATTACAGATATCCGCAATTTTTGGAGCGAACTACAGAACCACAGAAACGATCAAATCTAGCAACGGATTCCCAAAATTTGAGCAATCGAAGCCCAGTACTGTCACAGGATTTGGCAGGTGAACTGATCGGCAACGTATTAAAAAGGCTAAAATGGAGATGCCAATCACAAGTGCGAATCCATGCGCTTCTGTCACTAGCATAGCACAGGCCATGGCTTCGTCGTACCGAGCGTCTCGTATGGGGACTTCTCCGAATCCCAGATGGCCGCGCGCGTGGCCGCCCTCCTCCGCGCACCGCTGGCCCTCGCGACCTCGTCAAGGACCAAGGCGGACGACGCCTTGGAAGGGACGCGGAAGTTCCCGCCGAGCCGCCTGGCGCCGCCTCGGCCGGCGGCGGTGGACGAGGAGTAGTAAGTGTGGTGGAGGGCGGATATGGCTCGGAGTCCGCTCATCGCCGGGTACCTGGGGCGTAGGGTTAGGGGCTTAGGGCGCACGGGGAGGGGGAGGGGGAGGCGAGCCGGAGCTCGGAGCAGAGCGGCGGTTGTGTGGTGGGAAGGGAGGGAGCGAACGCCTCCCGACGGTGACACGTGGATAAATTCTCTTCTCAAAAAAATGTATACTGGAGTACTTTTTTTCCCAGTTACACGTATGCGTATGTGAAATACAAATGAAATACTCCTCTGATCCATAATAAGTGAGTAGCATAAATTCTGAAGGAACTCAGAAGAAATCTTCCAAGTCATTTCTCAACATGACAGCATTAATTTTTTACATGAAAAATAGCATAATCTTGGCAAGATTTTATTAACCACTTTCTGTAGCATAGAACCATCAATGTTGATACAGGAAAGAGCAGCGACATTTCAGCTATCTTTATTCATTGCCTGCAAATACTATACATACATGTATATTTACAAATTACAGGTGCTGTACAGACGAGAGCTGATCAGTTCTACCCTACAACGCCCTTCTCTTCTACGAGTACATTACTCATTGGTCGTGGTTAGCTTTGTTCTATACACAAACCAAAACCATATGATCCGACATCCATCCATTCATCCATCTAGCTGAAGCTTCCTTCTTGCGGTGTTCTAAATAATACTAGTAGCTTGGATTACGTGAGCACATAAGCTGAGGGTCATTTCTTTTTAGAACCACTCCGATTGTAGGTGTGGGCTCTTTCCCACTGCGCAATGTCTTCGATCTGAGACGGCGGCGGCGGTAGGATCTCACGCTCTACCATATCCCAGCCGTCCACAATGCTGTCTGGTGCTCCACCGTGCTTCGGTGGTTTGCCCGTGTACAAGAAACTCGTGTTGGAGTTCAGGAGGAGGTTATCTAGAGAGCTCGGCTGGTTAAAAACAGAGATTGTATTAGGCAATGCCAAGCGCTGAAAGTAGATCACATGCAAACAAAAGAAGAAGAATGTAAATAATAAGTGGGAGTTTACCATGATAGCTGTGTGCGTGCTGTCCAGCATACTGCTGTTAGATGAGATGGCCGAACTCGCCTTCCATATTGATCTGTTTAGCTGTTGTGCCTGCTTTTCTGATCTGCAAGCAGAATATATAGGATGATTAACCCATTTTTACTCATGTGCCCCCTTATAAAAGACTTATATTATATGTAAATAGTGCTGTGATATCTTTAGTTGTACATTGTCGGCAGTTGCAAGGAAGATGCATAGATACAATTTGCAAAGTTGCACAGATTTATGGAAGATATAGGTACACCCTATTGAGAAACACAATATGCTTGGCCATTCTCTAAGAACAGTAAAAAGTATACCTTGAGGCAATATTTGATTCAAGAGCAGCTCGAAGGGTCTTTGAAGATGATAACATATGGAGCATCTTTGCAAATGCATCGAAAGTAGAAAGATTGGGTGGCACATCCAAGCCCAATGAGTTATAGTAGTAGGCAGTGATGGCAGAAACACTTGTTTTTACTAAAGATATCCCTCTTTGCAGGTCTTCATGCCTCTCAATGGAGTGAGCAGATGCAGCTGAGAAGTTAAAGCTATTGCTTCTCTTGGAGTCAAAAAGGGATTTCTCATCCGAGTCCACAGAATCAACACCAAAGTTACCCGATCCACTTTCTGTCCATGAATTTTCCTCACCAACAGAGCAATTATTTTGCCTAGGCACAAAAAGTGGGTAAACCTTGCTGGAAAATAAGAAAGCAGTTTCACGTCAATAAACATTTTTAATGTTAATGAGACAGAGATATGTGGCCCTTTCCTTGAGAGAGTACCTCTGGGATTGTCTTGTGCTCCAGTAGCTACTCCGCTGCCATACACGGGAACAGGAAGCCTAATACGTCACATATTAAATATATTAGCCTCACAACGTTACTGGATAACCAATAGAAAGCTCATGCTGCTACTCATGCTATTAGAAATCTAATCAAGCTTAACTTGCAGAATATGTACATACTTTGCATACAAATGACACATGAAGGATCGATTATGGCTATGTGTAAGATTCTACCCTCGGCTTAGACGAGTAATGTATCAACAGAGATATTCTCGACAAAATAACTATATTTACACTTCTACAGGACCGACCGTTATTATTCATACTACAAATGTAGCATGCTAACTTCAAGAGCAGGCCTATGAAGATAGATTAAGGGCACATAGTTGGACCTTACCCCAAAACCGGCTACATGAAGAGCTGGTGCGGATAGGATATGAATTGCAATACTGAGGACTTGCAACATGTACCTGTAATAAGAAAAGAAAAGAAATGTTACCCAACATTCAGAACCAATTCACACAGTATTATTTGCAAACTGTTCTCAAACAATCTGTTTGACCCAATAAAACAATATTGCAATTACAACACAAAACATGTTAAATCTTGTTAGTCAGAAGTAATACTATTAGATTCCATATCTAACTATCTTGCCCTGATTTTTTACTTACATACACTAATGAAAATTGAACGCATTTCTCCATGGTCAATGCTCTGGTTGTTTTAGGAACAAAGCAACCTTATTGAAGGTTTTTACATGATTAGAAAGAAGGCGCAAGGATGCAGTTTACCAATGACCATGAATTATGAAAGAATGGTCATTCATTTAATCATTATGGTAATCAAGAGCATAGTGTTACGGCTAGGTAAAAAACTGAACTGGAGACTATAAATGTCAGAACAACAAATACTTAGTAGTTTGAGAAAAGAGTATAACCCCAAGGAAGCTGATAACTCCTCTGATGGAACTGAATGTGGATCAAGACCACGAGGTAGACGAATACCACATATAACATCATATGGATCACTGCGGCCATCCCTCTTTTCTCCATCTATAATAGCCTACAAATTGAAAATTACGTACATAAATCTTTATCTATGCATGGTAACTCAGGTAGCATTAATATCACATCAATCATTTATTATGTTAACATTTTCAGTAAGTGAATATGTGTCAATAAAATCACTAACATATGAAGCTAGTATGTGAAAGATATAGCAGTAAATTATTTACAGTTACATGCTCTAATTATGACTATATGAGCAGACTTGAATGCAGGTGAAGTTCACACCAAGGATTTCACATATGCATGTATACAGGAAGCAAACACAAACCCACTAAAACAGCCAAGACCATAATACTTACTCGCCTCATTGGGAACAATCTGCAAAGCTGCTTTACAGCTTTGGACTGCCTTTTAAGACGTTCGGAAGTTGTTGCCATCTGCCACAAAAGTACAGATCTTTCAGTTACAGAGAGCACGAGAACAAACAGAAAGACATACATGATGGATAATAAGTAAGAAATGGAGAGGCATGTTAGGACTCACAAGACCCATCTGTGCTGCTTTCATGGCGTTGGTGTGCATCGTTGATGAATCGGTTTGCTTCGTTTTTAGCTGAAGATGGTGGGAAAGATATATTCAGGATCAGTAATTTCTTTACTGGTGAATTTCACTTTTCATCAAAGAGAAACACTGAGAAATAAATTAATTTTACCGTGATAAAAGCCACATTCAATGTACCACTTTTCACCTTGACATCACTCGATGCTTGCTTGACCTTCATCTTCTCTGCAAACACATTAATTACCACAACTCAGTACCGCTAATTGGCAACTGGTAACAAGATACAAATCCACAAGAGTAAAAGGGATTGACCTATCGCAGTTCGACTCTTCAGTTCACTGAGGCGATCCCTGAGCTCCTTGATGTCGTGAGCTTTGCTCAGTCTCCACATCCTCTGCTCCTCCGCTTTCCTCTGCCGGAAACAGACGAAAATGACCAAAGTTATACTCTGTAAAATATCTCTTTGAAGAAAAGGAGTTTCCTCCTGCCCCATTTTATTAAAAAATGAGGCAAATCAAAACATGTGAAATGTAACATCTCTTCGGCCATTCTGTCTGTAAAACATGTCATCTGAAAATTATAATGTTTCTGTACAGTTCTCCAACACCAATTCTACCCAACTGGAACATGATCAAACTGTGAGCCACATCACTCTAGGTTCCGGTATGCACCACGCCTCTAAACACACCACGCTAATCACCTAGGCAAGCAACAGGTTCCAAACCCGAGGCACAAACAAACACATGGAAACTAGCAACCGGAAGTCGGAATCCCAAACTTAGTTACAGAATCGGAGGACGGGCGGGTCAGGAGCAGCAGGAGCGACGGACCGACCTTGGCCTCGAGGCGCGCGGCGATGCGGGACTGGAGGGAGGCGCGGAGGTTCCTCATCATGCGCAGCTTGGCGTGGTACTCGAACAGCCTGCGCAGACCAAAAATCCCGACGCGGGGCGAGGGTTAGGGCCGGGGAGAGGGCGGGATTCGGTCGAATTTTGGGACGGGCGGCTATGAGGGGCCAAGGGCGGCGCACCTGGTGTTGACGCACGCGGCGCAGCAGGAGGGGAGGTTGGATCCCTCGCAGAGCGCGCAGCAGCTGCTGCTGCTGCTGCCGCTGCTGGTGGTGGTGGCCCTCCGGGAGGTCATCATCCCGCGAAGATTCGGAGGGAGGATTCCGGGCCGGCGGGTGCGCGGGCGGCGGACGGCGACGGCGGCGAGGCGCTGTTGCCGCCGGGGAGAGGCGGAGGAGGGGTGAATAGAACTGCTTGCGCAAGTCGTTTGCGTGCGTGGGGAAGGAGATTGCGGTGTGGAGAGGAGAGAGTTTTTTCTTTCCTTCAGAAGGGTAACTTGCGTGCGCGTACAAAGTAAGAACGGGTCTTTTTTTTAGCCTTAAACACAACTTTATTCCTCCAAGTTCAAATAAAACGGGATACAAACAGAGTCATGCGGTTGAGAAATCAAACATGTCTGCCAAAATTCAACGACGAACTAAACTTAACAATCTTAAAAGCTTCCATCCTATTGTTCCTCTTCCTAAACATAAATTTACAAGAAGTAAAAAACTGTAAATTGCTTTTGATCTCCCTGATAATCATGCTATGTCTTCCATTCGTGCCAGAATTGATGTCCTCCACAACGCCTTTTACATTCTATGCTATGTCTTCCATTCGTGCCAGAATTGATGCCCTCTACAATGCCAGTAAGAACGGGTCGGCAAGGAGCCTTTTCCACTTGCAATTTGTATTGGTTTTTCGATAAAAATGTTTTGATGGGCCTACTGGTAAAAAAGTGTTATAATGGACCACGGCCCACTAACGGGCACTTTTCTTGCCCCAACATGAGTCGTTAACTTTTTCTACTGAACTTTCTCTCCTCCTATAAAGTTGTGGTACGCATTTTGCGTATTTAAAAAAAATCCATTAAAAATAACAAGTTTGCGTTTTCATTGTTTTAAACGGAGGCAAAAAAATATCTCATCCATTTATTAAGAAGAAAAATATATATTTTCCGTCAAAAAAAGAAGAAATTTATAATTTTATAGACGACACAGTTACAACAAAATAGTCGCTCTCCCAAAATGATTTTCCCTAAATGTCTAGCACCCAGGATTGACCATACAACGGTTTTTTTTCTTGATGGTAGTGAGAAGTATAGGGGGCGCGGACTTGTGATAGAATACTCGCGCATTTCGCTCGTTTCAAATGGTCCAGCACGAGGACATGATGAGAGACGCCATGCGCTTGCGATATGCCAACCCACCACTCCTTGGTGGAAAGCATCGCGCCCCAAGAGGATATGTCAGTGGTGTGAAGTCGGATCCGTGCTATAACAATGCTCCAAGCCTAATGGTGAACCAGCACTTGAAGAGGAGATGCTCGACGGTTTCATTCTCCATGTTGCAAAAGGGAACATAGGGCACAATTTGGCCACCCTCGCTCTGCCAAGCTATCGATGACCCAAATCCAGTTTTGAATGGCTAACCACACAAATAATTTGTCCTTGAAGGCGCACAAGCATTCTGAACCACGTGAGGACAAAAGAAGTGAGGCCTATGAATTGCACCTTGTAAGCGGAAGCCATGGAGTAGTGACACTAGATGTGTGCTTACAAATAATGTCATCCTCAATGCCCTCATGGAGTTGGAAATCCCACAAGTTTACCTGAAAGTAGATAATTTAGCAAATATAGTCCATCGTTCAAAGGTCATGAAGCTTTATTTTGGAGAGCCAAATACCATCATGTGAAGCCTCGTCCACTTCCAATTCTTACGACGAGAGGCTTCAAAGATTAATGATGCAATCTCAATTGGGTGCATCCCATTGAGCCATGGGCGGTCCCATAAAGGTGGCCGCTCTTAATTACCAATGGTGATGATCGTGTAAGCATAGAATTGATCATGGTCCAGGTTGTCACACATGTTTCCCATACCAACCCATATTTTGTTAGGCTCTTTCCATCCGAACCAAAGCCAATATAACCTAAGAGCACATGCAAACTTGGAAAGGTTTAGCAAGTCTAACCCCTGAAACCATAAGTGTGGCAAATGATGTTCCAATTGACCTTGCATTGAGCACATGTAATTTTTTTCGTTCTCGACCAAAGAAAACCCCATTTGATCTTGTTGATGCTAGCATGCTCTCTGGTGGAATGAGTAGAGTGATGTGGTAGTTCGATTGGAAGGTGAGCGCCAACTTGACAAGTGCACCCGGCCCATGGTGGTGATGTTCCTACCCTCTCAAGGAGTGAGCATTTTGGTTATTTTTCTCCTGATGAATTGAAAGTCACTCCTCTTAAGTTTCCATACCGAGAGAGGGAGCCCCAAATACTTGATTGGAAAAGAAGCTTGGGTGATCGAAAGGCTCTGATGATGACGTCCCAATTCATGTTAGCATACCGGATGGGGACCATATTCATCTTTGGGAAGTTGGTGGAGACTAGTGACCTTTCCAAAGCACCGAAGGATTCACGTAAAGATGGACGTGTGATCCACATATAAGGATGATCTCAAGATAGCTCTCCTAAGCCCCAACTTGCGTAGGAGGTCTTGCGAAGTTGACAAGTCAAGGGTGTGTTGAAGGGGGCCAATGACAATGACGAAGAACAGTGGGGACAATGAATCCCCTTGATGTAAGCCTTAGCCGATCATCTGAGACTACGAAGTGTGCAGCAAGGAGGCAATCCAATCTCTGAATTTAATAGGTAAGCTAGCCCTTCGTTGGAGTAGAATGAGGAGATACTCCCAACGAACTTAATCGAATGCCTTGCAAGTGTCAAGCTTGAACAACAGGGAGGGCGACTTCCTTTTGTGCATCCTACACGCAAGATTGTGCATATACAGTACATAAAATTATCATGAATGTTCCTCGTCTTGATGAAAGTGCTTTGGGCATTGGAAATGAGGGTGCTCATGTGAGGACCAAGCCGCATGACATGGATTTTGGCGATGATCTTTGCGAATGCATGAATAAGGCTAATAGTCACGTAGTCGACCACACCCTTCTCTCACTCTTTTGGCAAGAGTACAATGTTTGCGGAATTGAGCCAAGAAAGGTTGGCAACATGAAGGTTTTCAAAATGGTTGATAGCTCTCATGAAATCCTCGGTTATGATCCATCGACAATGCTTGAAAAAACATCGGTGAACCCATCCGATCTGGGTGCTTTGTCACAAGGTATGTTGTTGATGGTGTCACGCAAATCCCAATTAAGATCCACCCGGCTTGTCCAAGCCTTGCTAATGTCTCGCGCATGAGTGATGGCATCTTTATGCTCGTGATGGATGCCACCATTGTTATTGTGGTTGATCCGATGAGTAAGGTTCTTCCTTCTATGGGCATTGATGCGTCGATGAATATGGTTCTTCCTTCTACGGGCATTGAAGTGTCGATGAATATAGTTCTTCCTTCTACGGGCATTGCATCCCCACCTCTCAAATTTGAAATGTAGCGTATTGCCTCTTCCTAGAGGGCTCAACCACCGCCAAACTCAGCACCCTTCTTTTAGAGCATCTCCAGCCGCGCCCCCAAGAGCCCCCCAAGACGGCGCTATTTGCGCCGGATGGAGGAAAATCGCCCAGCCGCGCCCCCAAGAGCCCAAATAGCGCCGGATTGGGTCGAAATTGAGTCCGGCGATCCCAAGCCAAACCCGTCGCGCTGGGGGTCGCTTAGGGTCGCCGGATGAAAGGAAAGCGCGTGAACGGAAGGAAAGCGCGTGCGATTTCGCGCGCGCCTTGCGCCGCGACCCACCTGTCGGCGTGTAGACACGCGTCATCGTCATCCTCTCGCCTCGGTTTCCCTACACCTGCCGCCGCCGCAGCGAATCAATGCGTCGCCAGTGACGAGTCCAATCGGCGCAGAGAGCATCAATGCGGCGCGTTGAGATACCCAACGGTCCGTCGACCGTGCCGCCGCGTGTCCCGCCGTCTGTTCGCGTTCTTCCCCCTCTATAAAAAGGGGCTCGTCGGGGCGCCCTAGCCGCGCCTCCTCTTCTCGGGCTCTACTCTCTTTCTCGCCTTCTCTTCTCGAGCTCTCCTCTCGATCGCCATGGCCGACGACAACCTCGCCCGCAACGGCTTCAGGAGCCGCAACCTGTCGCAGATGGAGGCGCTTCTCCTCGCGCAGGCCGGCTATCCATGCCCGCCGAACACCAGGCCACCCCACGGGTGAGTGTTGTCCGCCGGCGGGGTGCCGGTGCCTTCAGTGCCTCTGGTGGGCTCCAGCGCGTTTCGCCGGGAGGTGGACGCCGTCCGCGCTACGATGACGGCGGCAGAGCGCGCCGACCCCGACAACGCGCCCAACAACACGCCGGCCTGGGAGGCATACTTCGCCGCCCGGCGAGCCCAGGCCGTCGCCTCCATCAACGGCCTGACGTCGATGGTTGGTCGCAACAACCGCGACGGGCGACTCCGGTGGTGGAGCGCGCAGGGCCGCACGCTGGAGTACGTGATGCGGTACATCGAGAACGGCAACACGCCGCGTCTCGATTACCCACCGCTGGGCTACGGGGCCGCCCGCCGCTCCTACAGCCGCGCCACGTCGCTGTGGGCGACGCTGCCGCCCGACGACGGCGGCTCTTCTTCCTCCTCCGGCGGGCGACCTTCGCGCTCCACCGGCTCCCATTCATCGGGGCCGGCATTCTCGCCGTCGCAGTTCTTCACCCCGGTGAAGCTGGAGGTGAAGAAGGAGCCCACCCCGGCGCCTTCCGGTCGCCTCAGCCGCGGCGTCACCATCGGCACCCCGTCGGCGCAGCCAAAGCGCCGTGGCTTCCTGGGCTCCATGCTCGGGAAGAAGAAGGGCAAGGAAGTCTCCCCGCCTCCTCCTCCACCGATGACCGACGACGACGACGAGGAGCTCGACGCCCAGATGGCGTGGACGAGGAATGATTACCTCGCCGAGCAGATGCGCCTCCAGCAGGAGGCGTGGGACCTCGCCGAGGCGAAGAAGTGCGCCGAGGCGGCGAAGAAGAAGGCGTCACGCGGCGCGGGCAGCAGCAGCCGCAACAAGTGGGCGCCTCCACCGCCGCCATTCATTGTGCTGGACGCCACAGACGACGACGAGGAGGAGGAGGAGGAGCCGCTGCGGGTGCGCAGGAGGCCGCTCGGCGGCGGGACCTGCGGCGCGCAGGCCCGCATCAAGCCGGAGCCAAAGGATGGCGGCGACGACGACGATGGCGCCGCCGGCGGCATTGCTGGAGGAGGCGCCCAGGAGACGTCCATGGACGCCCTCTACGCCTTCTTGTTCCAGAACTAGACTAGTTTTTATTTTATTTTTCGTCGTTTATGTAAAATATGCCCGAACTTTAATGAAATCGGTCGAAGTTGGTCTAATTTACTTGATTTGACCCAAATTTACTTAAAATTGATCGAAATTTAGCCGAACTTGGGGGATATCTTGGGGCCGCGGCTGGGTAGCCGGCCCCCCCAAGCCGCTATCGCCGTCCGAGTGACCCACAAGCGGCGCTAAAATAGCGCCGAAAATCGCCTTGGGCGCGAACGGCTGGAGATGCTCTTAAGCCTTGCACAGAGATCCACCTCGGCTTACGCAGTCGAAGAATGACCAAAAGGGTGGCATGTTTGAATTTTGCACTTTGAGAATAGCCGACCACTCCACTCGACTATTTGAGCACACCACATTATCATCAATCCTTTCTCCTTTTTTTTGCGGAAAAAGAGCTCATCTTTTGCAGATTGCAAAGTCTCTTGTAATAAAGTTGGTCAATCACCTATAAAGACGTTCATAAACCGGACTAGTTACAAGAAAGGGGTAGCTGCAACTACAAAAGGTAAAAGGACGATTAGAACTAATCATATATGGCAAGCAACATCCACCCAGTTCAGAAGATTACAGTAGAGTTGGTTTCACTTGCAGCGATGAGAGCAACCATTAAGATGCATACGTATTAACAGAAAGGTCATCAACATCCAACCAGCACGCTGCAGCTCATCCAAAAGACCACAAGTCAGTGATGAAAATTAGAGCTTAGCGCAATTTACAATACGACTACTCGGTTATCAAGACAACTTCGCCGCAAAATATCACCAACCATTACAAGCAGTAACCACAACCTTCATGTTAACTGCTGCAACAGCAACGGTCCGTCATGGGAAGACAATCCGCTGATCACCCCAGTTGTGCCTCAATAAGAGATGGATAAGTACAACCATTTCAGCAAGTTTCAGCGAAGAACAAGAATGACAAGTTGACAACCGCAAGGCAGCAAGTATACCAGCAAGAACAGCATGTTTGAGTCATCTACCGTCCCCTCCATCTGCGGCGTGCTGCTAGCTTAGCTGACACCTCCTCCTCTGATAAGGGCAAGTAGTAAATCTTCGGAGAGGCCTGTGTCTTCTTGAAGAGATCATCAAGTGTCATGATAGTTGTTTCCGGTTCCTTTGGAGGAGGTGGAAGCATCTCTCTTTTCGACCCGGGGTTAGAGGCAGGAAACAAGTTTGTACGAGGTTGCGGAGTAGGTGGCAGACCCCGTGAGATAGCAGCGCCATGGGGAATCATGGTTTGGTTAGCATTCGCCTGTTGGAAGGCTACTATCTTTGGAGCTGTATCGTTGCTGAGGATGGTAGGCACTGGTGGTGGAGGGTGTTCGATTTTGAGCTTCACCTCATGCGGATCAATAAATTCAGCAGCTAAGTAACTGCCATTGTTTGGGGGCCATTGGAGGTTGTAAACAGCATTCCTGGTAGCCACAGCTTCATCCACTGAAGAGTACTGTGGATCATAAGTAGGACAGGCAGGCAAGTCAACACCATAAAATTATCAAATTTGAAATAATAGTTAAACAAGTAATGTATCACGAGATTCTTTGAACCAACAATAATGCACGACAAGGCTAACATCTCAGGTTTGCATCGTTCATACAGAGGAATACCAAGAACAAAGATTAAACCTTACCAAGGCCACATAAAAAAGCACCAAAATTTATTAGCGGCGACAGGCTAAAGCACAAATGTTTGTTGTTACCATTTAGCAAATTTTAGCCGTAACACACGAAAGGGGAAAATTGGTAAGGTCTGAAAAAGTCATAGACGGGGCAAATAAATGCAGAAAGGCACATCTGACAATATTCTGCACAGGTAATATAAGATAAATGAAGCTACTGACATACTGTAACATAGCAGTGGGTCTTGATATCATCCATCCAGAAGCTGCAAACAGATCCAGTCCTACCAAGAAGCTCTTGCACAGCTTTCAAAGTAAATGGGCGCACAAATCGATCAACTCTCAAGGAAGTTGTTGCAGGCTTCTGAGAAAGTGGCACTGAAATACGAATACAGAAAGACAAAATTACATTTGATGTACGGTGCAATAGTACAATTGCTTTACTGTTTTTTTATAAGGAAGACCATGGTCTACCTTTTAAATTCCAAAACAGACCATAGTCTGGAGAATACATCGTATGAAGGACAAGAATAACAAGTCACCTATCGTACAATAGCAAAGAAAAGACACAAGAGCAGCCTAGCAAGGCACAGCCCAAAGAAGAAAAGAGCTGAGAAACCTCACCTATCCGCTCCTTGTGAGAATCTCCACTTGCTGTTGAATCAGACCAGCCAGCAGAATGTTTTAGAGCAGTCCGATCCACAACCTTTGGAGAATCAGAGCTACTTAGTTCGGATGTTTGTTGCTTAGAAATTTCGAGAGTATGCACACGGCGCTGACGTTTGATAGGCTCATCTGCAACAACTTCTTGGTCTGTATTTAACAGTGAGTTAGAACAAAAACACAACATGATTTATCAATATAAATCATTGACAAATTGTTGTCAAATTTACTTCAGGAATCTAGAATGTGAAATAAAGGCCATGAATCTTACTGAAGGACTGCTAAAACATTTGTCATATTCCCAAAACCATACAAGAGCAGAATATAGGGACAACTGTTTCATGCAAGATTTACCAAAAGACAAAAAATCCACAAATGATAACGAGCATGCAAAACAGACAGTGAACTTTACACTGGACAATCACAGAAAGCGCGCATGCACACACATACTGATACATAAAGAAATGTCACAGAAAATTATATAATGAAGAACACAAAAATGCTCAAGACATTCATATAAGAAAAATATACAGGAAATGATCCAACAGATCAACACTATTCGTATGGAGATAAAGACAAACCTTCAGGTTTCCTCTTTTCAGATGGAGTTACTGGCTTCTCGTCAGCAACAATACCCATTGTTTGCCCAGATGAATCTTCGGCAACAGTATCAAGGAGGATCACCTCTTTTACCTCCTCCTGGTCTGAGGTAACTACAGTCTTTCTTCCAAGATCATCAGAACTGATATTGGGGTCAACATGCTTACTTTCCATCACATCCTCCTCCATCGATTCATTACTTGAGCTCCCGTCTAAATTTAGTTTATCAGGAGAAGCGCCGTCAGGACTGTCTTCTTTCTTGTCCAAGTTCATATTTGTTTCAGATTCTATTTCTTGCAACGGGGTCCCGTTCTTAGACAACTCTTTGTCATCGTCCAATGCCTGCAGACCATCACCTGTGGAGGGAATGTTGCATGGTGATTTGACCATATCCCTCTTAGCCTCTATTTTCAAATCAGAACTGTCAGCATTCAGGTCACCCTTTACATTAGTTGATATATTGTCGTGCGGAATCAACACACACTTGATTTGAGAACCTAGAACAGGGTTGTCCTGTGATACCTGATCTTTTGTCCCTGACAGGGTTGGTTTGGGGGGACTGCTTGTGCAGCCAGAATCTTCTTGGTCCTTGACATTCACCAAAGCATTATCACCCGAAACTATCTTAGGAATCAGGGTCTCAGCATTCTGTCCTGGTGCACCTGCAACAGTGTCAACATCAAAATCTTCTTGGTCCTTGACATTCACCAAAGAATTATCACCCGAACCTATCGTCGGAATCAGCTTCTCAGCATTCTGTCCTGGTGCACTTGCAACAGCATCAACATCCAAAGGATCAATATGTGACGCAATAGCATCTGGGGGTGATGATACTGCATCTTGCTCTACAATATGAGCATCTTTTTTTTCGAGATTGACAATAACAGCATCTAACTTGCCTTTAGCAGAAATTGCATCTAGCTTGAGATCAGTACTGGCAACATCACATAGTGGATCATTAACAATCACTTTCTTGATGGTAACTTCTTCTGGAGACTTCTCTGCAATAATCTCACTATGACGATCAGCTTGTGGAGATGCTTCCTTCACTACAGTGCTACCATTTGGAGTTGACTCTAGGAGATCTATTTTAGTTGCCACTGCATCACTTGGATAAATTTTATCAGCTGTTGCCACATCAACTGGAGGAGCATCACTAACTTCAATAGCAGCAACAGGAGTCGTCTTGCTAACATCTTTAGTATTAACTACAGCATCCTGACTAACGTCTGCAGTAGCATCTGCAGGAGCTTCATAAACATTTTGTTCTGTCGCAGCCTGGCAAACAGATGCATCAGCAGAAGCAGGGGCTTCGTCCTCTTTGGGATCATCACTGGGAGGAGATCCACCAGCTGGTTCTTCTCCACCAAGTATATCCCCCTGAAGGTCCTCAAAGAGCCTTTTCACAAGATCATGCTTCAAACCTTCGATACACAAGTTCCTCCTACAGAGCTCCTCCTTCAGTTCCGCGAAGTTCCACTGATCAATTGGCCGGCCATTCAGCACAGGATATGTCGACATTGCGGGTGGAGAAATCCTGCCAGTCTCATGAAACAGCTAAGACATTTACCATGAATGTTACTAACAAACTGTAATTTATGAAGTAAGCAAAACTGCTTCCTGCTTAAGTTGCAGCTACAAAATTATGGCAAGTGTTAAGAGGATATGAAGCATATGTTGTTGCATTGTAGGGAGTAGGAACTCTGATGAAGTGGCAACTTACATGCTAACCAGAAATATTCTTCAGAGACATATAACTACCAAACGATTGGTGGATAAAATTACACTCAAATGCTCTATGTAGAAACAAAAATTTCACACCGCATATCAAGCAATAACTGTGATAAGTGTGAAAAACTGTAAATTGCAGTACTCAAAACTTGAATATATCAGCTCCATGCAATAAAATTGTATAGGCCATTCATGCACACAACCAACATGTCTAAAAACAGAATCCACCAAATGCACGGACTTCATTTCAGAGCGTACCAAAACCACAAACCAATATCATCGGAACAGCAAACGACAATGATATCAGTAATTTCGCCTCTCAAAGCAGGCCACACCTAAACCCCTCATAAACCCGCCTCATATCCAGCGCATTAATGCCTAATCATCTGAACATTGTCAGGATTACGCGGGCACATAAAAACCCTAGAAGCCCGCGCACGGGCATGAGCTCACCTAGCGACTGCCGCGCAGCGATATCCCAGCGGTGCCCCTTCGCCGAGCCGCCGAATTCCGAAACCTGCAGGCATGCAGGCACACCAGATCAAAACCCCAGGCCGCAAAACCCCACTGAAATTTCACAAATGCTCGACGGGAAAGCGACCACACTACCAGCCGCCGCGGACCCGCGGAGACCGCGCGTCCCCCGAATGGAAACTACCAAAAAAAAACGAAAACCTCGCAAAAAAGTCCCAAAAAAAATCACCGGGAATAGGAGCGGAAGGGAGAATCTAGCAGATTATGACTCCATGGGAGGAGGAGGGGGAGGAGGAGGGGTGAGGAATCGGGTTTCGCATGATCGGGACCCGTGGTTCTACCCGCCGGTCGCCGCGGCGTCGATTCCGACGAGGGTTTTGGCTTCGCTCCGCCGCGCCGCGCCGCGGCCAGGGAGAAAAGAGAATGGCGTGGCGTTGGGGCTGTTGGCGCTGCGTAGAGTGCCTCCTCGGTGGGGTCATATGGTCAGTCGCTGTCTTGGAAGAGCAGCGGCCAGATGGTGGTCGATGGACACTGACAGGTGGGCCAATGAATGGGCGAAAGTGCCTTTCATATGCTTTACCAAACCCGCTTTCGCTTAGAGAAGGTGAACTCAATATTTTTACGTTTTCATGATCTATAATGCTTTCGTGGAAGAGGGCAAAACCCTACGCCCCACCCCGTGATTCCCGAAATTTTCCAAAATGCCACTCTTCTTCTCCAAATTCGCGCCGCTGATCCCCCCCCTCCGCCGCCTCTCCACCGCGGCGGCAACCGCCGGCGGCGAGAACCCGAAGCTGTCGCGCATCGCGGACGAGCTCCTGGCGCTCTCATCGGCCGAGCTGGATGACTACTCGGCCCTCATGCGCCTCAAGCTCCGCCTCTCGCTCACCTCCAGCCCGGCGGCCGGGCTCGGCCCCGGCGCGGCCGGAGACGCGGCCTCCGGTTCGGCGGGGGCCGAGGAGGCCGCGGCGGTTAAGACGGCCTTCGACGTCAAGATCGAGAAGTACGACGCGGCGGCCAAGATCAAGATCATCAAGGAGGTGCGCGCGATGACGGACCTCGGGCTCAAGGAGGCCAAGGAGCTGGTGGAGAAGGCCCCGGTCGTGGTGCGCGCCGGGCTGCCCAAGGAGGAGGCCGAGGCGCTCGCCGCCAAGCTCAAGGCCGCCGGAGCCGCCGTTGCGCTCGAGTGATCCAGAGTCGTAAAAGGTGTCCCCATTTTCGATTCCTACCGTCTCTAGATGATCCAGCGTCTATGGTTAATTTGTTTAAATTGGAATTTGTTGCGAGTGGAGCAATTAGGTAGGGGTGTAAGAAGATGCAGGGTTTGCTTGCATTGTTGTAGCTTATGACTAGGCTCGAAGCGTAATCACTGGTATAATCTCCCTGAATCACGCAATAAGGTGTTCCTGTGTTGTGTTTATCTTACTGCTCTGGATTAAACATTTCAATAGCCACATTGACTACTGACTAGTGTTGTGAGGGTAGGCAGAGATACAATTCTTGTTGGCATACTGTATCAGTGTATCCGGCGAACAGAATATGCTAGTTTCAGTTATGAGATGGCTTCCATTCTTTGTCGCACTGCATGAAACATTATCTATGTGCACATTGGTGAGGATGAAGCTTTGATTCGGCTGGATGGACAACATGTGCTCCACTAACTAAACACAATTGCTTGAAATGGTGTTTGTGAAGGCGAAGTTCATACAATTTGTATGATTATTTGACCAGGGAGTTGAGATAGGTTTTTTGTTTAATGGACTATGATTGGGGTTGGAGGTACGAATAACAAAGTTCCATAGTAGCTCATTTGAATCTAAGACATCTGATGCCATGGCCAGTATCACAAATTTAGCATTTGTGAACAGTTTGAATAAGTAGTCCAAAGATTATATGCCACGATTCTGCTGTGACACTATAAATTGTAATCATGAAGATGCCGTGTAACTGATAAAGTTTCGTTGACCATTTAGGGTTTCTTATTTTGATCATAAATTATTTATCCTCTTATAGGTGTTTGTCCCTTTAGAGGTGTTGACAGTATAGGCATGTAAGAAGTTGTTCAAAATTGAATGCTGAGTCGTTAGCCGTTAGAACTGCAAGGGATTTAGTAGTTAGAAATGGCTAACTGAAAATGTTTCTGTAGAATGTAGATATACGAAGTTCTCCTTCGTAAGAGTTTGGTTGTATTCTATTCTTATTCTGCTACAAGGCGTGTATTTGAAGCATCTGCATCATTTTGGTGCTAGAGGATACACTATCAGGTCTAGAAGCTGATATGTGGACCAGATGCATCAGCCTATCAGGGAGTAGTTGATACCTTCAAGCATCCACTAGTTGAATCTTCAAAGCTTATTTTCTTACAGTTGATTTGATAGAAACAAACACAGTTTTTGTATATCGTTATGTAGGGAAATCAAACTTCCTGAATAAGTTGTATGATCAGCATGGAGAACCAAACCTTGTGTTATTTCTTCTAAACTCCCATAGTGTGCTTTATAAAATCGTGAAACTAAGAATGTTCAATAAGATTAGTCCTTCTGCCTATCAAACTTTTTTATTGGTAGAATGTTTTTTAATGGCATATTGTCTATTATTCTGGTGCAAGGGGAGTAGAAACATTTAAGTATGCTATCCTATGATTTACCTGTCCATATTAATGTGATTGTGTAAATAAATGTTTATTAAATCATGTCCATGATTTACCTATCTAAATATATTTTAGGAATTTATTTTGTAATTATTTATTGGCTTACCAAAGAAAACATAACTTTATTCGGTAAGTCGATAAAATCTGAGAAAGTTAAGGCAGTTTTGAAGGAATGATACTAAAATATGAAAGGTTGGACGAAGCTTTCTACCGGCAGGAAAACGAATGGTACTTATTTTCTAAGTTGTAGAGACAGAGATAGAGATAGAGATAATCTCTGCAGCAAAAATTGAGCTGCCAATATGTGACTTAAAGGTAACTTCTCAGTGTCAAATCTTGGAAATTAGCAAAAGTTTGCTTGTTTTAGACCAATTTAGCATGAACACATCTTTGCGAGTATAGCACAAAGGTTTGCTATGTTGTTCCTGAGAATGTGTGCGCCAGCATGATCTATGACATCGGTTGTTACAAGCTAATCTGCCATTGTTTGAGATTTCCTTTCATTGAGAATCTATTAAGACTGATTACTCAGACTGATTATCTATTTTCATAGCATTGTGCTTTATATTCTTTCATAGCATTGTGTTTTATCTTCTTTCACTAGCATTGTGCTTTATCTTACTAGTATTGTTTCTATACTTCATAAGATTGTGCTTTTATCATCTGGTAAAATTACCTACTTGTAGATGTTCATCTGTGTAGTATGAAAATCTCCAGGTGGTTGATTTTTGTTGTTGGTACTGCTGTACTTTTTTCTCGTGGTGTTGCATGCTGCTGCTGTTTCTCTAAAATTAATCAGAGATGTCTTCAGACGAAAGGGACTTGTTGATCTGCCAGTATCCCATAACTAAGTTCAGAGTCGGAAAAGCGAGCGTCTCCTATGGAGCGAAAATCGCAGGTCCACGACATGAACATATACATGTATTGATGTATGATCAAGTATGACTGGCGTTATGATCAAGTACTGTTCGTTCTGATATCACAGTGCCACGCGTGCCTCATTAAACAAACATTGTTCATATGTATAAAAATGGAAAACCACGATGTGTTCTACTCCCTTCATACCAAAATATAGGTAGTTTGGGCGTCAATGTAGTACAATATTGATGGGATATTCAAATTTGAACCCAGGCTCGTATGTTCCTGCACAAGAAACTTTCGAAAAGACATGAAAAAAGCTTAAAAGGTTCTAAATTTTATTATGGTGCAAGATGCTTAGGTGTTAGATGTTCGTGTAAGATTTGAGATTTTTTGGACATCTAGGGAGCTCACGATAAAAAAGACAAATTTAGTAATAGTGCATGAATAGTAACATTTAAAAAAATGCAATTTTTTTTGCCGCGAGCACTCCAGATGTCTGAACTTCTTTAAAATTTGCACGAACATCTCAGACCTAAGCATCTTGCACCATAATTTTTTTGAATTTTTTGAGCTTTTTTCATTTTCATTTTCTTATTTTTTATCTCCCCGAGTGCAGATGCATCCGGGCATCGAATCGACTCTCCCGATATTGATGCACTATGTATAAAAATGGAAAACAAAGATGTGTTCTACACCCTTCGTACCGAAATATAGGCATCAATGTAGTACAATATTGATGCTTTACCAAGAGAAGCTTGGGTCATTTCATCAGCGTGTACTTATAATAGATAAAAGACCATGCAGATTACCACTAGACAAATGAAGCCAACATCGCATAGGTTGAGTGAAGATGAATGAAAAATATGTGCCAAACTCCGATTTTGATTGAGAACTACGAAGAACAAACCATGCACGACTAGTGTCACGAAAGATCGCCGAACGGGCCACCTACAGTTAGTCATCATACACCATAGAGTTCCGCCAACACAACTTCGTCTTCACATCAGCAAACAAACCGAGGCAAATTCGTGCACACACGGGAGAAGAACCGACTACCTCAATCATTGGCACGTCGCCAACATCGCTTCCACCATCATCGTTGCCACATAAGCATAGACGTCACAACCACCATCAGCCATCGGTCCCACTTGTCGATGCCGATATCCAAGACGAAGCCCCCAAGAGGGAAAACGACACCAAGGCGTCGTCATCCTTCGATAATAAGATCAACGGTTTCCCCTGAGAGGCCGAGATGGTCGGATCCGTGCGGGAGGGGTGTGACAACAACACATTGATGCCTCCAGGAAGTCGAATAAAATCCAAAGAAACCCTCTCAAAAATCATAAAAAATATGAGCCATCAACTAAACTTATAATACATATTACTCTCTCTCTCTCTCCAATGTATGGATAATTTATCTAATCAAAATCTATCTAACGTACTAGAATATTTATAGCGATAAGTATATAGAGCGAACAATGGCTTTAGAACATGGCAAGATCAAACACAAACACAAAAGACGTCAACTGCCAAAGAGAAAAGATGGTAATTCTGGTACGCATTGACATTACATAAGAAAAACTATAGTAAATTGTCATGTGCGTGTATTAAAATTGCCATCCGTTTAGGATCCAGATCGATGGGTCGGCGTGGCATTGCGCCGGTCATCTCTCACCCACTTGCCTCTCGGTCTAGGACCCACACATAGTCTTATCCCTTTCCTTATCTCTTCAAGCGGAGGGCATCATCTTGTTCCCCTCTCCAATGCGAAATCAAAATTAGCTACCTCATCACCGCTCATTGCACGGTGTTGCTGCAAGGGTCTGGCCCGCGACGTGTCGGCGCCGCTACCGCAGCCTACATACGCCATCTTCTCACCCTCCTTCTGGTGCCGCAAACTGCGACATATGAGCGCAGGATGGATGCTGCCACTGGCCAAGCAGGGAACTGCAACCGGCCCGCGATAAAGTGATACATCTCAAACGTATCTATAATTTTTGCTTGTTCCATGCACTTTTATGTGACATTGATACATGTTTTGCTACACTTTTATATCATTTTACACATATTTGGACTAACCTACTAACTCAGTGCACCCAGTGCCAGTTTCTGTCTGCTGATGTCTTTAGTTGCACTGATTTTCCCCAATTTAAAATGCTCCAAAAATTCCAGAAAAATCAGAATAAAATTCGTACGACGGAAGCTTCCAGAACCCCAAAGGAGGGCCAGGGGGCCCACCTGGAGCGTAGGAGGCCAGGTGGCGCGGCCCCACCCCTGACCGCGCCACCAGGGCGCCTGGGAGCCCCAGGTGGCCCATGACACCCCCTTTGGCCTATATTACCTCTTCGTCTAGGAAACCCTCGAGGAGAACCCCGCATCGCGAAATACCTCTCTGTTCTACCGCCGCCGCGCTTCCAAGACCGGGAGCACCAGAAGACCTCTTCCTGGTACCCTGCCTAAGGGAGGATTGACCTCCGGGAGCTTCTCCACCACCATGGACGCTTCCCGGATGTGCCGTGAGTAGTCCCCCTTGGACCATGGGTCCATGACCAGTAGCTATGTGATGTCTTCTCTCCAATCTTGTTCTTCAATGTTTAGCCCTTGTGAGCTGCCCTACATGATCAAGGCACCTATGTAATTTTCCTGCTATTGCTATGTTGTGTTTATAATTCTGTCAATTGCCTAGTTGTAATTTGTTCACCCGACTTACCTGTTTTATCGTCTTTTGGGAGAGAGACGTCACTAGTGAACATCATGGGACCCCGGTCCATATTTCCACCACTGTTACACCTCCACTTTATTTATCGTCTTTACTTTCCGTTGCAATTATCACTACTATCTACCCTTGCGTTTGATCCTTTGTAAACAACAAGGCCGGAGGGATTGACAACCTCTCTATACTCGTTGGGAGCAAAGTTATTTATTTCTGTGTGCAGGTCCACGTCAACTCTCGCGTCATCAAGTATCTCTGGCGTCGTTGACACTTACTTGTCGATCCTTGGAGTCCTCCTAGATTCGATAAACCTTACAGTCCTCGTGTAAGGGAAATTAGCCGCTATCTACATCTCTACCTTCTGCTTGGGGTAACCAACGAGGAACACTACTTCAGTGCCATCAAGCTAATTTCTGGCGTCGTTGTCGGGGACTCCACTCTTCAAGATAGGGGAGTTGCACACTATCTTTTACCTTTGCTTTTTAGTCTTGTTAGTTTACCTTATCGTTTTTATCTTAGTGTCCTTTATCAAAAATCACAAAAAAATATTTACCTTGTTCTTGTTTGCTGCTACCACTATGGGTTCCACTGAAAACAGTAAGTTGTGTGACTTCACTAGTCACAACAACAATAAATTTATCTGCACTCCTATTGCTACACCTGCCAGTTCATCATCTTCTTGTGAAATTAAACCTGCTTTGCTAAATCTTGTTGTGAAAGAACAATTCTCCGGTGCTGGAGATGATGCTGCTTTACACTTGAATAATTTTGTTGAATTTTGTGATATGCAAAAGTATAAAGAAGTAGAAGGTGATATTGTTAAGCTTAAGCTTTTTTCCCTTTCTCCTTGAGAGGAGGAGCTAAAATTTGGTTTCAATCCTTGCCTAGGAATAACATATATTCTTGGGATTAGTGCAAGGATGCTTTTATTGGGAAGTACTACCCACCTGCTAAGATTATCCAATTGAGGAGTAATATTATGAATTTTAAGCAATTGGATAATGAGAACGTTGCCCAAGTTGGGAACACATGAAATCTCTTGTTAAGAGCTGCCCTACACATGGTTTGACTACTTGGATGGTTATCCAGACTTTTTATGCAGGCTTGGACTTTACCTCGCGGAATCTGTTAGTATCGAACGCGGGAGGAACCTTTATGTCAACAACACTTGGTGCTGCCACAAAACTATTAGATGAGGTGATGACAAACTATTCTCAATGGTACACCGAAAGAGATCCAACAGGTAGGAATGTAAACTCTGTCGAGGAAATCTCCTCCCTAAATGAAAAAGTTGACAGGATCATGACTTTACTTACTAAGCAAGCTCCTATTGATCCTCATGATGTTCCTTTGAATTCTTTGGTTGCTCAAGAGAAAGTTGATGTTAATTTTATTTCTAGGAACAACTTTAGTAATAATGCTTATAGGAGTAATTTTGGTAGAAATCCTAGACCGTCCCATCCAACAACTATGGGAACAACAACACTTATCCTATCACCAAAAACTCCACTTATGAATTAGAGAGCATGCTTAAGGACTTTATTACTTCTCAAAAAACCTTCAATGAGAGTGTAGAAGAGAAATTAGAAAAAATAGAGATAGCCTCTCTTTGAAGGTTGACAACATAGCTCATGAGGTAGAATTGCTTAAGATTAGAACTTCTCCCCTAGAGGAAAGGAAAACTACACCCATGAATGCTATCCAAGTCCAAATTAATGAGAATATTAGAATGCTAGCCAAACTTAATGATAAATGGGCTAGAGAAAAGGAAGATGAAGATAGAATTAAGAGCCTTCCTACACATACTACTGTCTCAACTATACAAGTTGTTGACGATCTCAAAACTTTTAGCACCCAACACATCCCTAGTCCCACTAGACCTATTAATGGTGATGCTAATACCTCAACCTCAGGACAAGAAACTCCTATCAATCTAGAGACTACCAAACCAGTAAGCTTAGATGACATCACCACCACTTTAATTAATGGTAGTGATCTTGATTATGATAATTGTAGTCTCTGAGAAGTTATCACCTTTTTGCAAAGAATGGCTAAAGACCCCCACACTAGCACACTTAACATTGCCTTTACCGAGCATATTACCAATGCTCTTATCAAAGCTAGGGAGGAGAAGCTCAAGCTTGAGACTTCTATCCCTAGAAAGCTAGAAGATGGTTGTGATACCATAGTAAAATTAAATTGAATAACTTCTCTTGCTATGCTTTATGTGATGTTGGATCTAGTGCCTCCGTTATGCCCAAAAGAATGTATGATATGCTTAGTTTGAAATCTTTTGATACTTGTTCCTTTGGTGTACATCTTTTTGATTCTTCCGTAAAGAAACCTTTAGGAAGGATTGATGATGTGCTTATTATTGTCAATGATAATTATGTTCCCATTATTTTCTTGTCATGGACATTGAGTGTGATCCTTGATGGCTTCTCGCCCCTCGTTGGTTACCCAAAGTGGAAGGTTTGAGATGCAACACATCAGCAAGTTTCCCTCAGTGAAGATACCAAGGTTTATGTCTCCAGTAGGACTCCAACAACAGCAAGTAGGTGACAACGGCTCCAGAATTTTGGCGGTTGACGTGGACATGCACACAACAACAGATAACTTTGCTCCCAACGAGTACAAAGAGGTTATCAATCTCTCCGATCTTGTTGTTTACAAAGGGTCAAACGCAAGGGTAGATAGTAGTGATAAATGCAACTAGAAAGTAAAACAAGAAGTAAATTGAGGGCGTAAACAGTGGTGGAAATATGGACCGGGGTCCCATGATGTTCACTAGCGATGTCTGTCTCCCAAAAGACGATAAAACAACTATGCAAGGTAAAAAATTTATAGCTGGGCAATTGACAGGATTACGGGCACAAACCAATGCTAACTATGCTAAAAAAGAAAGGAAGAGGCTCAAAAGCATGGGCAGTACGCCAAGATAAGTAGACCGAAATCCATCTGCATCTACTACTAATCATCCACCTTGAGATATCTATCCAGAACAACTCGCTAGTATTAAGTTGCGAGCCCCACCCAAAGTGTAGACCCAAAGCAACAGACAACTGCATTAAAAGAACTTTGCGTAAAGTAAACAATCATTGCAACCGTGGTTACAAGCACCATTGTTTCCCCCTTGTGGCAACAACACATCCCCTAGACTCATGTTTTTGTCACTCAAGCTAGTCATCGGGGGGCATGAACCCACAATCATGCATAACGCTCCCTCTTGGAGTCACTACCTACTACTTGGCCAAAGAAATAAACGGCAACGGAGAACATGCAAGAATTACTCAAGAACAAAAATATAAAAGAGAACCAAATATATTACTCATCACAATCTGAACATAGTCTCATAATCCATCAGATCCCAGCAAACTCAACATAGCAACAACACAAAGAATTACATATGTGCCTTGATCATGTAGGGCAGCTCACAAGGTCTAAACCATGAAGAACAAATAGGGGGAGAGAACATCACATATCTAATGATCATGGACCCATGGTCCAAGGTGGACTACTCACGAATCATCCGGGAAGCGTCCATGGTGGTGGAGAAGCTCCCGGAGGTCAATCCTCCCTCCGGCAGGGTGCCGGGAAGAGGTCTGCTGGTGCTCCCGATCTTGGAAGCTCGGCGGCGGCGGAACAGAGGCGAGATCGTGAAAAAGGGTTCTGTCCTCGGGGGTTTCGGGACGAGAGAGATGTATAGGCGAAGAGGGCAGCCAGGGGGGCCACCAGGGGTCCAGGCGGCCCCCTGGCGCGACCCCACCCTAGGCCGCGCCCGCAGGGCGCCTGGAGCCCTGGTGGGTCCTCTCTGGCCCCCCTTCGGGACATTGGAGGCTTCTGTTGCGCTGATTTTTATATATTTTTCCCGGGTTTTTTCTGGCATTTTACGTAATGGGAAAACCTGAAATAAAAAGACAGCAGAAAACAAAAACTGGCACTGGGGTGCACTGAGTTAATAGGTTAGTCCAAATATGATCAAAAGTGTATGAAAGTGTACCAAAAGCATAGCAATGTCACCCAAAACATGCACGGAGCAAGCAAAAAATATAGATACGTTTGGGACGTATCATTCCCTCATGTCCAATTATTTTGGGACGTCCTTTTCTTCACACCGTTGGTGCTATCATTGACATTAAAGAGGGGACAATTAGATTTCAGTTCCCCCTAAAAAAGGGAATGGAACACTTCCCTCTAAAGAAGATCAAGTTACCTTATGATTCCGTTACACGGGAAAGCTATTCTTTTGATATTGATAAAACTTGATTTTCTTCGTATCATGCCTAGCTAAAAGGCATAAAAGAAAGCGCTTGTTGGGAGGAAACCCAAGATGTTTTTACTTCCAGTTTTAGTGGTCTTGATGTTTGTTACTACTGTATCAACAACATTGTATCTTTATTTTCAAGCTTTGTGCCAAGTTTTAGCCTCCGATTGCAAGAAAGTTCAAAAGTTGTGACATGCTGTCCAGAAACAGATTCTGCCCCCTTGACAGAAAAATTGGCCATAAATCACCAGATCATCTTTTTGATCTGAATTTTTTTGAAATAATGCTCCATACAATTGGATTTCATGCATCTGTTTTGAGTTTTTTGATTTGAGTTGCAGAAGTACCCCGAAAAAAATTATTTACTACCTGCTGTCTGTTTTCACGGATTCTGCCACGTTTTGCGTTTTCTTCATTTTGCAAACCTTAAGCTTGATTTTTGTTTGCAAAAAGTTTTTGGCAATCTTTATAAACAGTAGCTCTTCAAGAATATCTTTATTTCCAGTAGAGGAAAATTATTTTATCATGGGTACTAACCACTCTAATCAGCTTATGATGAGTTTCATATGAAGGGAGTTTTCAAGTATGTGAAGGAAGATGATGAAAGAAGATTCAGGAGTGTCAAGCGCTCAAGCTTGGGGATGCCCCCATGCACCCCAAGACATATCCAAGGAGACTCAAGCATCTAAGCTTGGGGATTCCCCCGTGCATCCCCTTCTCCATCAACAATCATTAGTTCGTCCTTATCCATGCTATATTTTTATCACTTCATATGTTATGTGCTAGACTTGGAGCGTCTCGCTCTTTAATTTTTAGTTTGTTTTAGTTTTGATTTATGTTCATAACAATATGGATCCTAGCCTTCATTGTCTGGGAGAGAAACACGCTCCACTCCATCGTAGAAGACAACATAGGCTTGCATGCTTATCTTTCTTTTTGTGTGTGTGTTTTTATCTGTTTCATAGCTGCTGTCATGCTTAGCTCTTACTTTTCATGCTTATCTTCTTAAGAGATTTTGTTTAGGTTGTTCTAGGAACTCTCTTGAGTCTTCATGTTTATTTTGTTTATAGAGTTGTCTTGTTGCACTGAGTTGTGTGTCTTGCATGAGTAGGCAATTAAGGTTGCTATTACAAGTGTAGTAGTAGTTTGCAATATTTTTGAGGTATTGATTAGAGTAATGATGAGGACATCCCTACTACCCTTACACCTCCAACACTTAATGAAGAACCAATGATGATTAAGTCCAATGAAATCATAATTGGACCTATTACAAGAGCTGGTGCAAAGCTACTAGAACAACATGTGAACTTATTCCTCATAGAATCTGATGTTTTACTTCGTGAGGATTTTATACTGCCTAAGTCCTCGTATATATGTGTTATCAGGTACCAAGGAGTTATACAAGAGGAAGAGAAGGAACAAGGGCAAGTTGCACGAGGAGAGAGTTGCGAGAAGACGAAGCAAAAGGAGGAATTAATGAAGACGTCGGACGACCGGATTGCAAGTCGGACCGTCCGACCTCAGCCCGGACCGTCCGAGTATCAAGCCGGACCGTCCGACTTACGACGCCAAACATCAGTAGCATTTACTGCTTAGGTCGGACCGTCCGAGTTACAGGACGGACCGTCCGTCCTGAGGCCGGACCGTCCGAGCTACAGGTCGGACCGTCTGACCTGCCCGATGCCTGCGCGCAGAATTAAGGGCTGCGGCCCATGTATCCCCGTTTGGACACCCTAGATTATAAATATAGGACCCCCTACGTTATTTTAGGTCAGACCACGTTTAGATAAACCCTAGTTCTTGAGAATATCTCCAAGCTTTCATCTTGAATCATATACTTCAATTCGTATCGATCTGAAGTGTTGCTACTGCAAGTTTTGTGTGATCTGTTGTTCCACTGGGAATTAGTAGATTGAAAATTACCGTCTCGTGGTCGACGGCTACGTTGCGCAAGTGTGTGAAGTTGTGAATATCCAAAGGGTAGAGAGCTGTCGCATTGGCAACTGGGATCTAGCGAGGAGAGTTCATCGGCTACATACAAGTTATCTATCATCGCCCTCATATGCACCGTTAGCTTACTGAGAAGATAGGGCCACCCCATATCATCTTGGTATCAGATTTCCAGTGTTCCCTCGGTAAGCATCCACAAAATCCCCCGTAGATCGTTTTGTTTCGTCCTATCCAGAAAAAGCCATACAAAAATATTAGGGTTTAGTGTTTTTTCCATAACCTAGAGTGCATCTTTTCCAAGTTTTAGTTGCTGATCGTCGTCCAGTTTGCGTAATTTGTTTTTGATCGAGTCTTAGTTTTCCTATAATTGTGTCTCACAAGTCGGAGTGTGTTTGTCGTGTTAGATTGGTTTGTGTCGAGTCAGTTTGTTTCGTTGTCTTTTATCCCTCAGATTGTGTCTCCGTTTGTTAGCCATAGTTAGCCTTTCTTTTGTGTAGCACTTTCCTATTGGGACTAGCATATCTTTGCTCTTCGGGCTGCTCCTATAGGTTTTTGAAGTGCATCAAGTGGTTTGTTCAAAGTTGAGTTGGGTTGCTGTTTACTTCACGTTGAGTCAGAAAATTCAAAAAAAAAGAGAACGAGAAACGAGCAAAAAGAATAAAAAAGGGAAAGAGTTGAGCAAAAAGCCTAGTAAAAACAGACAAAAAAGGCAAAGTTGATTACATATTTTGTGCAGCCTTGAGTTCCTTTTTCTACCACGTTCATAGCACTAGTAGATTGAGAAATCTTGTGCCCGTACACTTTGAGCTTTTGCTAGAATTTCTCTCTTGTACAATTGCAACACGAGCATTACTCCGCCACACATATTGTGCGCTCAATTTCATAGTTGCTTTTTCCCAGTTGTTCTCCACCGCGTGTGTTCCCGTAGAACTTCTTGGCATACGATCAGCACTAGGATTTGTGAATTGGTGTCGATAGGGATCCATACCTATAACTCCACTACATAATCCTGTTTTGTCGTGTGACGGTTTCTTATACCCGGGTATTCACTTCATCACATCCGTGCACTAGTCCTCCATCCGAACGGGTACGCATTACTATTCACTTTGGAACGGTAAGATTCACCTTTTGTTGTCAGTTTTGAGTGAGTTGTGAGTGTCCACCACAAGATTTTGATTTAGTGCACTAACCTACTAATCATGTCTCAAAGTGGTTTTGATGTGATACAGAAACAGAACAAGGATGCGCCAGTTACATGGGAGGCATATGAAGGTCTCCGTGATCACTTGACTGGGCTGTTGACTAAATCCGCTGATGCGATTGATACAAATGTTCAAGCGGTCCAACTGAAAGTGGACGCAACTGAAGCTGCAGTCACCACTATGCAACAACAACTTGCTGCTATACAGCAGATCCTACAACAAATGACAACATTTGTCACGGGCATACAAGCAGATATTGTACAACGCCAACCTGACGTTCAGGAAGATGATGGTAGTGTCCATGGCGACAATGCTGATTTGAGGGGCAATCAAGGCCGTGGGCGTGCTCAAGGGCCGGTTCGCCAACCTCCGCTTGGTTTTGGTGCGCGCCGTCTACCCATTCAGGAAGAAGATGTCTTGAGCAAACCCAAGTTTAACATCCCCAAATTTGAAGGTTCCACGGATGTGGAAGAGTACCTCGCATGGGAGCTTAAGATGGAAAAATTATGGCGTTTGCATGATTATTCGGAGGACAAGAAGATCAAGATTGCTTCTTCCGAGTTTGACGGTTATGCCTTGCGTTGGTGGGAGAGTGTGTTGACCGAGATACAAGAAACCGATGGGCAGCCTATTCGTACATGGCGTGACATGAAGGCGACCATGAAAGCTCAGTTTGTTCCCACTAATTACTTACGGACAGTTTTTGATAAATTGCAACAACTGAAGCAAGGTACTATGTCCGTTGATGCATACTATATGGAGATGGAGATGTTGCTGCAACGTGCGCGAGTTCGCGAAGAGGTTGAGATGACTATGCAACGTTTTCTCCATGGGCTGAAATTTAACATCAAGAGTATTGTGCGGCATCACCAATACTATAATATGAATGATCTATTGCATCTTGCAAGGGAGGCTGAATCACAGCTTGCAGAAGAGGCACAACTGAAGGCCAAATACACATCATCTAACAGATTTTCTCCAAGGACATCGTCTGCCGCGCCTATGGAGACCTATGGTGCCAATACTCGGGCTTCTTCTTCAGTTTCCAAGCCAGCCTCCAATGGTTCTATGGCCAAGAAGCCAGCTGCTCCTGCCACTAGTGCAGGCTCCAACATGTCTACAGCTCGCAATCGCGAGATGACTTGTCACTCTTGATGTAATCCGGGCCACTTCCAGAGAGATTCCTCGAACCGAAAGGTCATGTTCATTAACGAAGAAACCGGCGAGTATGAAATCGGTGATGATGAAGACACAACCGCGTTTGATGAGGAAGGATACAACAGTGAAGAAGGCATGGATGCTTTTCCGTCGCCTGCTCCTACTATTGTTGTGTCACAACGTGCCCTCACGGTGCAGCCACATGCTGATTCTCAGCGCTGTAATCTGTTTCCGACCAAGGCATTAGTTGGTCCCAACAAAACTTGCAAAGTGATCATCGATGGAGGTAGCTGCCGCAACCTCGCAAGCAAGGAGTTATGTGCCAAGCTGAATCTGAAATACTTACCTCACCCAAATCCATATTATGTCCAATGGTTGAGTGGAAGTGGTGAGATGAAGGTGAATCATATGGTGCGCGTGAATTTTGAGATAGGCCCATACCAGGATTCCATTGATTTTGATGTGGTGCCTATGCCAGTTTGCCATCTTCTATTGGGTCGGCCGTGGTTATATGATCGCCATGTGCAACACAATGGCCGAGCCAATACATATCACTTAGAGTTCAAGGGCAAGAAAGTTACTCTCCATCCTATGTCTCCACAGAAAATTGTGAATGAGTCTCGTCAGAAAGTTGAGGTTAATTTAGGATCCACACGAGAGAACAATGTAATAGTTGTGCGTGATTCTATAACGAAAAGTGCGAGAGAGTCTAGTTTTCTTATATTAGCCACCAAAGAAGACATGAGAGAATTTAGTGAGGATCCTACAGCCATGCCACTTGTGCTTATGTACAAAGGCGAGGTCTTGCTTTCTAACGACAATCATCCTCTTTCTCCTGGTGTGTCTAATGTTTTGCAAGAATTTGATGATGTGTTTCCGGCGGAGGTACCAGCGGGATTGCCACCATTCCGTGGTATTGAGCACCAAATTGATCTTATACCGGGTGCTACACTTCCCAACCGGGCACCATACAGGACCAATCCCCAAGAGACGAAGGAGATTCAACAACAAGTACAAGCACTTCTAGATAAAGGGTATATTCGTGTCAGTCTTAGCCCTTGTGCTATGCCTGTTATTTTGGTTCCTAAGAAAGGTGGTACATGGCGTATGTGCGTAGATTGTAGAGCTATAAATAATATCACTATTCGATATCGCCATCCTATTCCACGTTTAGAGAATATGCTTGATGAATTGAGTGGTGCTGCTATTTTCTCTAAAATTGATTTGCGTAGTGGATACCATCAAATTAGGATGAAAGAAGGGGATGAATGGAAAACTGCTTTCAAAACTAAGTTTGGTTTATATGAATGGTTAGTTATGCCTTTTGGTCCTACTAATGCTCCTAGTACTTTCATGAGATTAATGAACCATGTTTTGAGGGAGTTTATTGGTCGTTTTGTGGTTGTGTATTTTGATGATATACTTATTTACAGCCGCACTGAATTTGAGCATGCTGATCATATTAGACAAGTTTTGCAAGTGTTGCGTGATGCTCAATTATATGCTAATCTTGAGAAGTGCACATTTGCAAAAGATAAGGTCATATTTCTGGGATATGTTGTCTCGAAGCATGGGGTAGAAGTAGATTCTTCTAAAATTGAGGCAATTCAAAATTGGCCTACTCCCATGAATGTTAGCCAAGTACGAAGTTTTCATGGCCTTGCTGGTTTTTATAGACGTTTTGTGAAAGACTTTAGTACTATTGCTGCACCTTTGAATGAATTGACTAAGAAAGGTGTTGTAACACCCTCAGATGCTTGTAACAGTAATCATCATCACTGTTGACTATCACTGTTTACTAATCACTGTTATCCCCTGTCCCTAATCAAACTTTGCTTCTGCTCTATTCAAACCATGCTGGTTGGTAATCAAAACACAAAGCCCAATGCATTTTTGCTCATAATGAAACCAACCCTAGGTTGTAACTACCTCAAATGGAAATTAAAACAAAAGTGCTGAAATAAAGTTGTTCCAAAAATCATGGAACTATTTTTGTAAATTGCCTAAAATCATTACAATCATGTTGGACCAACTTTGGTAATTTTTGGAGTTGCAGAAAATTGTAAACAATTCAAAAGTAGATTAAAATCCCCACTTTGGGCATTTAATATTTAAAAGAAATACCTAATGAATTTATTTTGCTGCACAACTTTTTGTGGCACCTCAGTAATATGTAAAACTAATTTACAAACACCAATTATATTTTTTTTAAATGCTAGGGTTAATAAATTAATTACTGAAAGAAATTGAGTAAACAGAAAACAAAACAGATAAGAAAAACCCTTAAACCTCGCCTGGGGCGAGGCCACCACAGCCCAGCCCAGCCCACTCCCTTTGTCTCCTTCCTCCAACCACCCCCCCCACCTGCCCCGTACGGCCGCGCGCCATGGCCACGTCGCCGCCAGCCCGGCCCCGCCCTCCACCTGCTCCCTCCCGCCATGGACGCGATAAGAACGGACCCCTCTTCCTCCTGGACACCCCCGAAACCCCATTCCTCTCCTCCTCCTCTCGCCACCGTCGGGGAAAAATCCCCCGAGCCCGCCGTCGCCATGACCGCGCACCACCGCGGCCGCTGACCTCGAGCCGCCTCACCACCTTGTCCAGTGTGCTCCTCGTCGATGTCCTCGTCTCCGGGCGCAAGGAATCGAACCGTGGAGCCCGACAGCGACGACTACGCCCCCGTTCCCCTCCGGCGCCGCCGCGACATCGCCGTCGAATTCCCGCGTCGTCGAGCCTCCCCCGAGCCTACTGCCCTCCTCTACGCGCTCCTGGTGAGCTTCCCGTTCATCGCCAACTTCCCGTAGTTGCTCGCGTAGCCCGTAGCCTTCTCCCCTAACCCTCTTGCTCCGGCCGCCGTGGCACGTCGTCGGAGTCGTCGTTTTGGTTCGTCCCAGTCCACGCCAAGTACACCAGTAGGTTCCCCGTGTTGCGTGTGCTCGATTTGGACCAGTAGCTAGCTCGAGTTCGACCCGTATATGCACTCGCCATTGGAGCCCGACGACCTTCGCCGCCATTGATAAAGATGCGCTCACCTCCGTGCGTCCCAGCTCGCGAGACCAGTCCAGATCGACGCAGATTCGAGCTCTCCGTCGACTGCCACCAGCGGCGCCTCAAACGGCGCTCGGAATCGTTGGCTGGCTCGACCTCGCCGGCGACGGGCTCCGGTGAGCCCTCCGGTGAGGCTGACCAGCGGGTCCCTCGTGTCAGCCAGTTGATTAGGGGTTAATCTCACCCCTAATGAGTCACTGACAGTGGACCCCCCTCGGCTAATTACTTAGTTAGCTTAATAAGAAAATAAACCAGAGAAATAACACCCCCCACAGTCACTGACATGTGGGTCCCCTAGCCATTTAGTTTAATTAAACATGTTTAATCAGCTCTGGAGTCTATGACACCTTGACCCCACCTGTCATTTTGTTTATAATAAAGGTTTATTAAAAATCCAGAGACTTACAGGTGGGTCCAGAAGCATTTTCTAATTTAACTAAATGATTTATAAATAACAGAGGCTGACATGTGGGTCCCACATGTCAGCACTCTTCTGGATAATGTTGTGGATAATGTTTTGGATAATGTTGAATAAATAATAAAAGAAATCCAGAAAATCATTTAAATTGATTTAAACTTTGAAATTCAATAACTTTTAAACCGTAACTCGGATTCAAAAACTTTATACATGAAAGTTGATCAGAAAAATACAACGAATACGAATACGCTATTCGTATGTCTAACACACCCCTCTAACACCACGAACATCGAACATTCCCCCTCCGGACCGTCTGTCCGATAAACTGTCCGGTACAGTTAGAGTGCCCGGATGAATTTATTCCGAACACGAAAGTTGTCCGGAATGGTTCAAATAGCACGGATACACCCCCCTTATGTTGTTCCGGTAACCACGACACCTCCGGCTTGATCCTTTCCCCCTCCGGACACCCTGTCCGGTAATCACCCGGAGCCGGTAGTTCATCCCCAGATGAATTCCCGCTCCGAGCCTATTCCATTGCACTGCGTTAGAACACCGTTAACTTTTCATCTGTCATGTCATGCATATGTTGTATATTATTGCTGTGTATTTATTGTTTCTTCCCCCCTTTAATCTCCGGTAGACCCCGCTGCTGCCGTCGACTACACCGCTGCTGAGTACGACTACGTCGTCGATGACCCTACTACTACCGTCGAGCTTACAGGCAAGCATAGCCATTCTCTTCCCCAGATATCGCCTATCTTTCCGTACATTTCTTGCACTAGGCATTGATACTGCTGCTGCTACGATTACAATCCTATTCAACTACATAGCCTGATTTTTGTCGCCCCTTGATGTGCCTTCCTTTATCCTATGATGCCTATTATTTCTATTATGCATTATTCAGCAGTGAGCCCTGCGCATTGTTAGCTAGGATTATATAGAGGTACGTGATCACTCAGGGGAGTGGACGCGGATACTTATATTATAACTGTACAGGTACGGTACAATGCAGACACCGTCAAAGGCCCCTATCTGGGTTATGCCTAGTCACCTCAAGTGTGAGCTATCAAGGAGGAATCCTTGTACTCCACTCGAGGCTGACTTTGTCTTACCGCCATAGGGTCCTGTAAATGGTTGTCCTTCAGGTAAGAAGTCGGGCGACCCAACGGTGCCCGCGAGAGGTATTGCGACGGGACGACATGGAGGGCACGACCAGTGTACCGGTGTGCTTGGCCCCTGATCGTTGGCCGCGAGAGTTACCAACCCACGAAAGTCGAGCTCCTCCCGGAGCACACGCGAGACAAGGTAAGGAGACGGTTCACCTTGTTGGTAACCGCAGTGACTTGGTGGGACGACAGGGCAGGCACCGATGTACTGGTGGTCCTGGCTGCTGTCGTTGTCCGCGGGTCGGTTAAGTCGAGGCAACGATAACGGTTGTCACGCAGGTTAATTAAAATGCTAAATGGTTCAGTGAATGTCTTGAGTTGGCTATATGCCATGTACGCACTACCTACCCGTGGGAACTACGAGTTATGGGCTCCTCCGCTTCTTAGTGTCGTCCGAGGACTCTTCAGACGTCAGCAGTACCGCGGCCTGCGCCGGGAAGTGGTGTTGTCTTATTTGTTCGCGCGGTGTGTCTTATTTGGATTTGCTTTAACTTCACCGGCCAGCCTCGCACCGTGCAGGAGTACGTCGGGGTTAGGGTCCAAAGCCCCGCGTACATAGGATATAGTCCGACGGATGACCTCTCTGTTGAGTTTGAAAGATGGGCTAGGAAGTGTCGGATAGCCTCGGTGGAGCGTTCCCTAACAAGGTTCCCGCCACCCTGGAGATCCGTGCGTGTAGCGTAACACAAGTGCACCCCTGCAGGGAAGATTAATCTATCGATAGCCGTGTCCACGGTAACAGGACGCTTTATGCTGAAGCTGGATCCTACCACTATAAACTATTATTAAACTGTATGGTTCCGGGTTCTCTTCCTCGCGGGGGTGTTGAGGAGGTGAACTCGGAGGCATTGTTAATTATTACAACTTATTATTATTCAATGTTGCAGCAACTTCTGCTTCATTGTTACTTTATGTTTTATATAAACTGTTGGCTGATTCTTACCTCATGCTGCAAGACATCGTCGGAAGATGCTAGTCTTCGTTAGGCCTAGCTTCTTACCCTTGCTCTATATTTCTGTCTTCAGTCCACTATATACAACCTCTTCTTTCCGTTGATACAATGCATAATGCTTAGTAGCGGACGTAAGACTCGCGGGTATACTAGATACTCACCTGCTTTGTTTCTTTTACTGTTTTGCCTGATCGGCCGCTGCAGCCGACGTTGGAGCTCAGGAGAAGGAGTACCCCGGAGGCGCCTACTACGACGTCGAGTTCCCCGTTGACCAGGAGTAGTACTGTGGATCCCAGGCAGGAGGCCTCGCCTTTTCGTTCTGTATCTCTGATGTGATTTGTGCTAGCCTTCTTAAGGCAAAACTTGACTAACTATGTCTGTACTCAGATATTATGGCTTGTATGACTTATGTATTCGGGTCCGCGTGACCCCCTCTATTGTAATATATTTGTTTATCCTTTTGTGTTTAGTGTTGTGCTGTGATATTATCACCGTGGCACCCTAATCTCAGTCGTGTACCCTGTGTGTATGATTACTGTACACGGTTTGATTTTGGGGGCGTCACAAGTTGGTATCAGAGCCGACTGCCTGTAAGAAGCCACCCCACCACTACCTGGTCGAAGTTGAGTCTAGACTTTGAAAAACTATTTTGCTAACTTAATATTTGGCTTACGGGCCCACATCGATGTCACTACGTGTGATATCTATGGTATTAGGATCCTTTTCTCTTTACCTATGCTCTGGGACTCTGCTCTCTTATCCTTGCTGGTAAGTTTTACAAAAGCTGACATTAGGATCACGTTCTCTTGATTCCACCCGGCGTTTTCTGGTGCATCCCCCGTTGATTGAGTCGTGTTGCAGGCGTCGTACGCCAGATCCCAGACCGCGGATCCCATTCTCATTCTGGGCAGGCCGCGCGTTCTCTGGCATCAACTCCTGTGGCCAAAAGTTTTCTTGCGGCGTGATTGACATAGTGGAATCTATGTCGCGTCGTGTAATCCTTACCGCGGTCTGCGCGCCGCCTAGAGAGTCCTTTTTCCTTAAATTTCTACGACGTTACGCTGCCCGATTTTCGATTGACTCTGTGTGCAAATGTGTATGTCTTATGTGACTACTACTGCATATACCTACACCTTCTTTTCGTTGTCGTTTTACTTCAGGCTTGATTCCGGTATCTCATTAAATTTTCATCTCTGAAATACCCCTGTTAAATTCTAGCAGGATGGCTGGTCGTGGTGGTCGTGGTCTTGGTCGTGCTGCCAACGACCCACCTCCGCCGCCGGATTACATGGCCGCGATGATGCAGCAGTTCGAGATGAATCGCCAGTTCATGCAGAATATCATGGCTCAGTTCCCCCAGCCGAATCAGAATGGGCACCACCATCAGCATGCCACCGTGACTCTGCACGACTTCACCCGCCTCAACCCCACTATGTTCCGCAACACTGTTCAGCCGCTGGATGCTGATGACTGGCTTCGCGACATCACTCACGAGCTGGAGTCTGCTAATGTCGATCCAGCCGACTATGTGAACTTTGCGTCTTATCATCTGAAAGGCGCCGCTGCTCAGTGGTGGAGCACCCACAAGCGTTCCCTGCCAGTCGAAGAAGTCATCACTTGGGATGAATTTCAGTCTGCTTTCCGCGCCCGCTACATTCCTCAGGGGATCATGGATCGTAAGGCGGAAGAATTCCGTAACCTCACTCAGGGCGATATGACTGTTGAAGCCTATCAGCGCGAGTTCCTCAACCTCTCTCGCTATGCGGAAGGAGAGATCACCACTGATGCTCGCAGGCAGCAGAAGTTCCGTCGTGGCCTCAACCCAGAACTCAGGCTCGCTCTTGCCGTTCATGATTTTGCCAACTTCGCCACCATGGTGAACAAGGCTATCACCGTCGAGACTGCCCAGATGGAGCACAAGAACTCTCTGAAGCGTTATCGTGACGTTGGCTCATCTTCGGGCGCAACGCAGAAGCGTCGCATCTGGCTCCCTACCAGTGTGACCCATTCAGCTGTCCCTGCTCCAAGGCCGTCTTATGATGCACCCCGTCTGCCTCCACCACCACAGTTGCCAAGAGCTCTACCGGCACCACCCAACGCTACCCCACTTCGTCCTCAGGATGGATTATGCTTCACGTGTCGTCAACCTGGCCATTTTTCCAGGGAGTGTCCCCTGAAACAGAAGCAACTGGTAGTTCACCCCGCTGGCCGTGGAAATGGTCGTGGCAACAACAGGACCCCCAACTATAATACTGGGTCTGCTGCTCATGCTCGTGGTCATGCGAACAACATCACTGTTGATGAAGCTCAGCAACAACCCGCTACCGTGATGGGTACCCTTCTCGTTAATTCCGTACCTGCTACTGTTTTATTTGATACAGGAGCGTCGCATTCATTCATGTCGGAAGCATTTGCATTGTCGCATAACTTCGCATTGGAAAAGATGAACCCACCGATGGTTGTCCGCACCCCGATAGGCCAATGCCGAACCACCAAGATCGTGCCCGAAACCATCGTTGAAATTGAAGGGATTGAATTCCATGCTTCCCCCATACTCCTGATGTCTTCCACCATAGACCTAATTCTCGGAATGGACTGGTTGAAATTCCACGATGCCGCACTTTATTGTGGCACCAAGTCTGTCCAACTTTTTCACCCCTCCGGTGGGATTGTTAACCACACCGCCCGAGTTACCCGTAATGCTGAAACACAGATATTCATGATGAATGCTTTGAATGCCGCCCCCCTCGAAGGCATCGAGAACGTTCCGGTCGTTCGCGATTTTCCCGACGTCTTCCCAGAAGAACTGCCGGGAATACCCCCGATCCGAGATGTTGAATTCGTCATCGACTTGAAGCCAGGCACTGTTCCTATTGCCAAGCGTCCTTACAAGATGCCACCACATGAACTCCTTGAACTTAAGGAGGAAATCGACAAGGCACTTCAGAAAGGATTCATTCGCCCCAGCTCCTCAGCTTGGGGAGCACCTTCGCTTTTTGTCAAGAAGAGCGATGGGACAAACCGATTGGTCCAAGATTATCGGCCCATTAACCAAGCCACCATCCAAAATAAATACCCACTTCCCCGGATCAACGATCTGTATGATCAACTTGCCGGATCCAAGGTGTTTTCTAAACTCGACTTGAGGTTGGGTTATCACCAAATCCGAGTCCGTGATGAGGACATTCCGAAGACTGCCTTCATTACTCGCTATGGTTCATACGAGTACACCGTCATGTCCTTTGGCTTAACCAATGCTCCAGCCACCTTCTCCAGATTGATGAATTATATTTTCATGGAGTACCTCGACCAGTTCGTCGTGGTTTATCTGGATGATATATTGATATATTCCAAGAATGAAGAAGAACATGCTGAACATCTTCGTCTTATACTGGAGAAGCTTCGAGAACACAAACTCTACGCTAAGTTTTCTAAGTGCGAGTTCTGGCTTCCCGAAGTAACCTACCTTGGACATGTGATTTCCAAGGATGGCATTGCCGTCACCCCAGAACGTATCCAGGCTATTCTTGACTGGACTCCTCCCAAGACCGTCAAGCAAGTCCGCAGTTTTCTCGGGCTCGCTAGTTATTGCCGCCGTTTCGTCGAGAATTTTTCCAAGATTGCCAGGCCTCTGACTAATCTGCTTCACAAAGGCGTCAAGTTTGAGTGGACAGATAAATGTCAAGAAAGTTTTCAAGCACTCAAGGACAAGCTAACTTCTCCCCCGGTGCTCGCTCCCCCTGATACTCAGAAGGACTTCGTGATATATTGCGACGCGTCTCGTCAAGGATTAGGCTGTGTCCTATTGCAAGAGCGCAAGGTGATTGCTTATGGCTCTCGTCAGTTGCGTACTCACAAGGACAAATACCCAACACATGATCTCGAATTGGCAGCAGTAATTTATGCATTGAAGCTGTGGCGACATTACCTCGTCGGTAATCGTTGCGAGGTCTACACCGACCACCAAAGTCTGAAATACCTGTTTACTCAGCCAGACCTGAATCTTCGTCAACAACGATGGCTCGAGACAATAGCCGACTTCAACATGGATATTTCGTATACCCCGGGCAAGGCTAATGTGATGGCCGATGCCTTGAGTCGCAAAGCTTACTGCTCTGAACTTGAGGTTCAGGTGCAGCAACCACTCCTGTATGAAGAGTTTCGCAAGTTGAATCTAGAGATTGTTCCTCGAGGTTACGTCAATAACCTGGTTCTCGAGTCAAAACTCGACGCCCTCATCAAGAGTAGACAATCTCTGGCCCCTGACATTGTGAAGATCACGCAGGACATCGCCGAAGGAAAGCCCTCCTCCTTTACCGTTGATGCTAATGATGGTGATACTGTGTACTTCAAGGGCCGCTTAGTAGTTCCTGTGAGCCCGCCCCACATTAACTGTGGTCCGGATATCATGGAAGAAGCCCATAACTCTACCTTGTCAATCCACCCTGGCAGTACCAAGATGTATAAAGACCTTCGTCAACGGTACTGGTGGCCTTACATGAAACAAGACATCGCCCGCTATGTTTCTCAATGTGACGTTTGCAGTCGCGTCAAAGCCGGACATCAGAAACCCGCTGGTTGGTTGCGACCACTCCCTCCTCCTGATTGGAAGTGGGACAAAGTCGAAATGGACTTCGTCACTGGTTTTCCTAAGTCACAGAAAGGTAACGATGCCATCTTTGTCGTCATCGACCGATTCTCCAAGATTGCTCAGTTCCTGCCGGTCAAGGAGACGATCACTGCTAGTCAGTTGGCACACTTGTATATCTGCCGAATTGTGTCACTCCACGGTATTCCGTTGGAGATCAGTTCGGACCGTGGCAGCATCTTCACCTCACGATACTGGAATAGTTTCATGGAAGCTTTCGGGACTCGTCTGAATCTCAGCACCGCTTATCACCCCCAGTCGCAAGGCCAAGTTGAACGAGTTAATCAAGTGCTGGAAGACATGCTTCGCGCTTGTGTCCTTTCTTTCGGCATGAAATGGGAGGATGCCCTCCCGTACGCGGAATTCTCGTACAACAATAGCTATCAGGCTAGCTTGAAGATGGCTCCCTTTGAAGTTCTATACGGACGTAAATGTCGAACCCTCCTGAATTGGTCAGGAACTGGGGAACGACCCTACTTCGGACCGGATCTTGTCGAAGAAGCTGAAGAACAAGTTCGCATTGTGCAAGAAAATCTCAAGGCCGCACAGTCTCGTCAGAAGAGCAACTACGACCGCAAACACCGTGAAATGGAGTATCAACCTGGTGAATACGCATACCTCCGTGTCACTCCCATGAGGGGCACTCATCGTTTCGGTATCAAGGGCAAGTTGGCTCCTCGCTACATTGGCCCGTTCCGTATCCTTTCCAGGAGTGGACCCGTGGCATACCGGTTGGGATTGCCGCCGAACCTCTCCCAAGTCCACGATGTCTTCCATGTGTCGCAACTCCGTCGCTGCTTCAAGGATCCTATCCGCGAAGTGGAGCATGATATGATCGAGCTGCAACAAGACTTGACTTATCGAGAACATCCGAGCCGCATTCTCGATCAGTCTGAGCGTCGAACCCGCAACAAGACCGTCAAGTTCCTCAAGGTTCAGTGGTCGAATCATTCTGAAGATGAAGCCACTTGGGAACGCGAAGATCGCCTTCGTGATGAATACCCCGATCTTTTCCTCGCTACCACTTAAAATTCTCGGGACGAGAATTCTTGTAGTGGGGGAGATTTGTAACACCCTCAGATGCTTGTAACAGTAATCATCATCACTGTTGACTATCACTGTTTACTAATCACTGTTATCCCCTGTCCCTAATCAAACTTTGCTTCTGCTCTATTCAAACCATGCTGGTTGGTAATCAAAACACAAAGCCCAATGCATTTTTGCTCATAATGAAACCAACCCTAGGTTGTAACTACCTCAAATGGAAATTAAAACAAAAGTGCTGAAATAAAGTTGTTCCAAAAATCATGGAACTATTTTTGTAAATTGCCTAAAATCATTACAATCATGTTGGACCAACTTTGGTAATTTTTGGAGTTGCAGAAAATTGTAAACAATTCAAACAGTAGATTAAAATCCCCACTTTGGGCATTTAATATTTAAAAGAAATACCTAATGAATTTATTTTGCTGCAGAACTTTTTGTGGCACCTCAGTAATATGTAAAACTAATTTACAAACACCAATTATATTTTTTTAAAATGCTAGGGTTAATAAATTAATTACTGAAAGAAATTGAGTAAACAGAAAACAAAACAGATAAGAAAAACCCTTCAACCTCGCCTGGGGCGAGGCCACCACAGCCCAGCCCAGCCCACTCCCTTTGTCTCCTTCCTCCAACCACCCCCCCACCTGCCCCGTACGGCCGCCCGCCATGGCCACGTCGCCGCCAGCCCGGCCCCGCCCTCCACCTGCTCCCTCCCGCCATGGACGCGATAAGAACGGACCCCTCTTCCTCCTGGACACCCCCGCAACCCCATTCCTCTCCTCCTCCTCTTGCCACCGTCGGGGAAAAATCCCCCGAGCCCGCCGTCGCCATGACCGCGCACCACCGCGGCCGCTGACCTCGAGCCGCCTCACCACCTTGTCCAGCGTGCTCCTCGTCGACGTCCTCGTCTCCGGGCGCAAGGAATCGAACCGTGGAGCCCGACAGCGACGACTACGCCCCCGTTCCCCTCCGGCGCCGCCGCGACATCGCCGTCGAATTCCCGCGTCGTCGAGCCTCCCCCGAGCCTACTGCCCTCCTCTACGCGCTCCTGGTGAGCTTTCCGTTCATCGCCAACTTCCCGTAGTTGCTCGCGTAGCCCGTAGCCTTCTCCCCTAACCCGCTTGCTCTGGCCGCCGTGGCACGTCGTCGGAGTCGTCGTTTTGGTTCGTCCCAGTCCACGCCAAGTGCACCAGTAGGTTCCCCGTGTTGCGTGTGCTCGATTTGGACCAGTAGCTAGCTCGAGTTCGACCCGTATATGCACTCGCCATTGGAGCCCGACGACCTTCGCCGCCATTGATGAAGATGCGCTCACCTCCGTGCGTCCCAGCTCGCGAGACCACTCCAGATCGACGCGGATTCGAGCTCTCCGTCGACTGCCACCAGCGGCGCCTCAAATGGCGCTCGGAATCGTGGGCTGGCTCGACCTCGCCGGCGACGGGCTCCGGTGAGCCCTCCGGTGAGGCTGACCAGCGGGTCCCTCGTGTCAGCCAGTTGATTAGGGGTTAATCTCACCCCTAATGAGTCACTGACAGTGGACCCCCCTCGGCTAATTACTTAGTTAGCTTAATAAGAAAATAAACCAGAGAAATAACACCCCCCACAGTCACTGACATGTGGGTCCCCTAGCCATTTAGTTTAATTAAACATGTTTAATCAGCTCTGGAGTCTATGACACCTTGACCCCACCTGTCATTTTGTTTATAATAAAGGTTTATTAAAAATCCAGAGACTTACAGGTGGGTCCAGAAGCATTTTCTAATTTAACTAAATGATTTATAAATAACAGAGGCTGACATGTGGGTCCCACATGTCAGCACTGTTCTGGATAATGTTGTGGATAATGTTTTGGATAATGTTGAATAAATAATAAAAGAAATCCAGAAAATCATTTAAATTGATTTAAACTTTGAAATTCAATAACTTTTAAACCGTAATTCGGATTCAAAAACTTTATACATGAAAGTTGATCAGAAAAATACAACGGATACGAATACGCTATCCGTATGTCTAACACACCCCTCTAACACCACGAACATCGAACATTCCCCCTCCGGACCGTCTGTCCGATAAACTGTCCGGTACAGTTAGAGTGCCCGGATGAATTTATTCCGAACACGAAAGTTGTCCGGAATGGTTCAAATAGCACGGATACACCCCCCTTATGTTGTTCCGGTAACCACGACACCTCCGGCTTGATCCTTTCCCCCTCCGAACACCCTGTCCGGTAATCACCCGGAGCCGGTAGTTCATCCCCAGATGAATTCCCGCTCCGAGCCTATTCCATTGCACTGCGTTAGAACACCGTTAACTTTTCATCTGTCATATCATGCATATGTTGTATATTATTGCTGTGTATTTATTGTTTCTTCCCCCCTTTAATCTCCGGTAGACCCCGCTGCTGCCGTCGACTACACCGCTGCTGAGTACGACTACGTCGTCGACGACCCTACTACTACCGTCGAGCTTACAGGCAAGCAGAGCCATTCTCTTCCCCAGATATCGCCTATCTTTCCGTACATTTCTTGCACTAGGCATTGATACTGCTGCTGCTACGATTACAATCCTATTCATCTACATAGCCTTATTTTTGTCGCCCCTTGATGTGCCTTCCTTTATCCTATGCTGCCTATTATTTCTATTATGCATTATTCATCAGTGAGCCCTGGGCATTGTTAGCTAGGATTATATAGAGGGCCGTGATCACTCAGGGGAGTGGACGCGGATACTTATATTATAACTGTACAGGTACGGTACAATGCAGACACCGTCAAAGGCCCCTATCTGGGTTATGCCTAGTCACCTCAAGTGTGAGCTATCAAGGAGTAATCCTTGTACTCCACTCGAGGCTGACTTTGTCTTACCGCCATAGGGTCCTGTAAACGGTTGTCCTTCAGGTAAGAAGTCGGGCGACCCAACGGTGCCCGCGAGAGGTATTGCGACGGGACGACAGGGAGGGCACGACCAGTGTACCGGTGTGCTTGGCCCCTGATCGTTGGCCGCGAGAGTTACCAACCCACGAAAGTCGAGCTCCTCCCGGAGCACACGCGAGACAAGGTAAGGAGACGGTTCACCTTGTTGGTAACCGCAGTGACTTGGTGGGACGACAGGGCAGGCACCGATGTACTGGTGGTCCTGGCTGCTGTCGTTGTCCGCGGGTCGGTTAAGTCGAGGCAACGATAACGGTTGTCACGCAGGTTAATTAAAATGCTAAATGGTTCAGTGAATGTCTTGAGTTGGCTATATGCCATGTACGCACTACCTACCCGTGGGAACTACGAGTTATGGGCTCCTCCGCTTCTTAGTGTCGTCCGAGGACTCTTCAGACGTCAGCGGTACCGCGACCTGCGCCGGGAAGTGGTGTTGTCTTATTTGTTCGCGCGGTGTGTCTTATTTGGATTTGCTTTAACTTCACCGGCCAGCCTCGCACCGTGCAGGAGTACGTCGGGGTTAGGGTCCAAAGCCCCGCGTACATAGGATATAGTCCGGCGGATGACCTCTCTGTTGAGTTTGAAAGATGGGCTAGGAAGTGTCGGATAGCCTCGGTGGAGCGTTCCCTAACAAGGTTCCCGCCACCCTGGAGATCCGTGCGTGTAGCGTAACACAAGTGCACCCCTGCAGGGAAGATTAATCTATCGATAGCCGTGTCCACGGTAACAGGACGCTTTATGCTGAAGCTAGATCCTACCACTATAAACTATTATTAAACTGTATGGTTCCGGGTTCTCTTCCTCGCGGGGATGTTGAGGAGGTGAACTCGGAGGCATTGTTAATTATTACAACTTATTATTATTCAATGTTGCAGCAACTTCTGCTTCATTGTTACTTTATGTTTTATATAAACTGTTGGCTGATTCTTACCTCATGCTGCAAGACATCGTCGGAAGATGCTAGTCTTCGTTAGGCCTAGCTTCTTACCCTTGCTCTATATTTCTGTCTTCAGTCCACTATATACAGCCTCTTCTTTCCGTTGATACAATGCATAATGCTTAGTAGCGGACGTAAGACTCGCGGGTATACTAGATACTCACCTGCTTTGTTTCTTTTACTGTTTTTCCTGATCGGCCGCTGCAGCCGACGTTGGAGCTCAGGAGCAGGAGTACCCCGGAGGCGCCTACTACGACGTCGAGTTCCCCGTTGACCAGGAGTAGTACTGTGGATCCCAGGCAGGAGGCCTCGCCTTTTCGTTCTGTATCTCTGATGTGATTTGTGCTAGCCTTCTTAAGGCAAAACTTGACTAACTATGTCTGTACTCAGATATTATGGCTTGTATGACTTATGTATTCGGGTCCGCGTGACCCCCTCTATTGTAATATATTTGTTTATCCTTTTGTGTTTAGTGTTGTGCTGTGATATTATCACCGTGGCACCCTAATCTCAGTCGTGTACCCTGTGTGTATGATTACTGTACACGGTCTGATTTTGGGGGCGTCACAGGTGTACCTTCTGTTTGGGGTGTTGCCCAAGACCTTGCATTTGATGAGCTGAAACGTTTGCTTACTTCTGCACCATTACTTGCATTACCTGATTTTGCTAAGCAATTTGAAGTTGAATGTGATGCTAGTGGTATAGGCATTGGTGGTGTGTTGATGCAAGAAGGTAGACCTATTGCTTATTTCAGTGAGAATCTTTCTGGTGCTAGATTGAACTACCCTGTTTATGACAAAGAATTGTATGCACTTGTTTGAGTTCTTGAGGTTTGACAACATTATTTGTGGCCAAAAGAATTTATCATACATTCTGATCATGAAGCTTTGAAATACTTGAAGGCGCAATCTAACTTGCATAGGCGCTTAGCTAAATGGGTTGAGTTCATTGAGTCTTTTCCCTACATCATTAAACATAAGAAAGGGAAAGATAATGTTGTTGCTGATGCTCTATCTAGGAAGAACATGTTATTGACACATGTTGATGTTAAAATTCCTGGTTTAGAGAGCTTGTGTGATTTATATGCAAATGATCCTGATTTTGCTGAACCATATCGTTTGTGTGTGCTTCGAAACGCATGGGACAAGTTCCACATACATGATAGATTTCTGTTTCGTGCTAACAAACTTTGTGTTCCAGAATCGTCTGTGCGTTTTCTCTTGTTGCAGGAATCACATGCTGGAGGTTTGATGGGTTATTTTGGGCGTGAGAAGACGCTACTCATGCTTGCTGATCATTTTTATTGGCCCAGGATGAGGCATGATGTGGACAGGTATGTTCGTCGTTGCATTGTATGCAACACATCAAAGTCCAAGTTGAAGCCTCATGGTTTGTATACTCCACTATCGGCTCCTACCACACCTTGGGAAGATATTAGTATGGATTTTGTGTTAGGATTGCCACGTACTAAACACGGTCATGATAGTATATTTGTGGTAGTGGATAGATTTTCTAAGATGGCACACTTTATTGCATGCCACAAGAGCGACGATGCGTCGCATGTTGCTAATTTGTTTTTCAGGGAGATTGTACGCTTGCATGGAGTGCCCAAGACAATTGTTTCTGACAGGGATGTGAAATTTGTGAGCTACTTCTGGAAGACACTTTGGGGAAAGCTAGGAACAAAGTTGATGTTCAGCACTACATGTCATCCTCAAACTGATGGTCAAACGGAGGTGGTGAATAGAACATTGTCACAATTGTTGCGCACTATGATCAAGAAAAATCTGCGTGAATGGGAGGACTGTTTGCCACATGTTGAGTTTGCTTATAACAGGGCAGTACACACTACTACTCAGCTTTGTCCTTTTGAGATGGTGTATGGTTTTAAGCCTATTACGCCATTTGATTTGTTGCCTCTTCCATTTCAGGAAAGAGTTAATATGGAGGCATCCAAAAGAGCAGATTATGTGAAGCAGATTCATGAGAAAACTCGAGAGGCTATTGAGAAGCAAGGCAAAAACGTTGCTGCTGCACGGAACCAGTCACGGAAGGAAGTTCTTTTTCAGCCTGGAGATAAGGTTTGGGTGCATTTGCGCAAGGACGGGTTTCCAGAGATGCGGAATTCCAAGTTGAAGCCACGTGGTGCTGGTCCTTAAAAAGTGTTAGCCAAGATCAATGAAAATGCCTACTCGATTGATATACCCATTGCTGAGTTTGGAGGTGCTAGCAACAGTTTCAACGTTGCTGATTTGTCACCCTACGATGGAGATGACCTTGGAGCGTCGAGGTCGATGCCTTTTGAAGTGCGGGGAGATGATGAGGACATCCCTACTACCCTTACACCTCCAACACCTAATGAAGAACCAATGATGATTAAGTCCAATGAAATCATAATTGGACCTATTACAAGAGCTCGTGCAAAGCTACTAGAACAACAGGTGAACTTAGTCCTCATAGAATCTGATGTTTTACTTCGTGAGGATTTTATACTGCCTAAGTCCTCGTATATATGTGTTATCAGGTACCAAGGAGTTATACAAGAAGAAGAGAAGGAACAAGGGCAAGTTGCACGAGGAGAGAGTTGCGAGAAGACGAAGCAAAAGGAGGAATTGCTGAAGACGTCGGACGACCGGATTGCAAGTCGGACCGTCCAACCTCAGCCCGGACCGTCCGAGTATCAAGCCGGACCGTCCGACTTACGACGCCAAACATCAGTAGAATTTACTGCTTAGGTCGGACCGTCCGAGTTACAGGCCGGACCGTCCGTCCTGAGGCCGGGCCGTCCGAGCTACAGGTCGGACCGTCCGACCTGCCCGATGCCTGCGCGCAGAATTAAGGGCTGCGGCCCATGTATCTCCGTTTGGACACCCTAGCTTATAAATATAGGACCCCCTACGTGATTTTAGGTCAGACCACGTTTAGATAAACCCTAGTTCTTGAGAATAGCTCCAAGCTTTCATCTTGAATCATATACTTCAATTCGTATCGATCTGAAGTGTTGCTACTGCAAGTTTTGTGTGATCTGTTGTTCCACTGGGAATTAGTAGATTGAAAATTACCGTCTCGTGGTCGACGGCTACGTTGCGCTAGTGTGAAGTTGTGAATATCCAAAGGGTAGAGAGCTGTCGCATTGGCAATAGGGATCTAGCGAGGAGAGTTCATCGGCTACATACAAGTTATCTATCATCGCCCTCATATTCACCGTTCGCTTACTGAGAAGATCGGGCCACCCCATATCAAGTAATGTTTGGACATCAAGGTGCCATGAGCTTGAGAATATTAGTGATAGGTGTCGTATTTTGGGAAATCCGTGCTTATTTTAAAAAAACTACAAAAATTAGTTGAGAACTCTAGCTACTAGATGGATCGCTAACCTTTGGAAGGGTTGGAATATATAGAGTACCCTCACGTACCATTGGTGGAGGATGCGCAAGGATAACCAAACCCCCATACACTCCTCCTCGGGGTACTCGTCTCTTTGTGAACCTCCCGATTAGATAGAGAGTTGGCGCATACCTCGCCGGTGCATCCAAACCCTTGGCACGATACACTCTGTCATCATAAACCTGTTTATATCTTCCTCAAAACAGCCACCATACCTACCTATCAAGGCATTTCCATAGCCTTTCCAAGATACATTGCCATGCAACATCCACCATCTCATGACTTGATCTTCATGTCATACATGCTTTTGCTTGATCGAGGAGCCGCATGCTAGTTAGGTCTTGCCCATATTATTGCTACATGACGCGCTAGTATCATTGCATATCCTGCTACACCGGCAGAGGCATACATTTGCATACATCATGATAGTTTTCATTTATTTTCTTTATGTTGAGTACTTCTTATAAAGTGTGAAGATCTTGTATATTCTTGTAAAATATAGAGTGTCGCCCTTAAGTGAGGAAAATATCCCAAAGAGGACAAATTAAAAGATCCCAAGGAGGCCAAATGAGAGATAAATAGAAAGAGCCAAAGAGGCCACAAAAACACACAAAAAAAGAAAAAAAGGAAAAAAAAGAGAAAGGGGCAACACTACTATTCCTTTTGAAAGATCCACACTCGTACTCCATTGCTATATTTGTACTTCATAGAGATTATCATTCACACATAACTATGCGGGGACCCTTTCACTATAGAACTTGGCTTGCATATTCAAGGATGAGCCTCCTCAAATGAGATCTAGGTCTTCATGAGAAAGCAAGTTGGATGCACCCCCACTAGTTCCATTGGAGAGCTTACCTTATTTCATATGTGCATCCGTTGCATGGCAATCCCTACTCCTCACATCATATCTATCATTTGTCTTTCTCTCGCCTATGATTGTCCTCATTGATGTGAGCCTTTCACACCTTTTTTGTTTTCCTTCCCCATCATTTCTCTCTTTTCCATCCTAAGTGCCAACGTATCTTGCTCGCGCTCATCCATTGCATGAGTGCTCAAAGTCGAAAGGGAGAGGATCGGTTTGACTTGTAACTGACTAGTGGTCTGGGGATGAGTCAAAATAAGATCCCAAAGGAGACCAAGTGTGAAACTTTAGTATATTGAGTTCTCAATTAAAATATATATATATATATATATATATCCTCTAATCCCTTCTCCCATTGCTTGCACGCAAACACCATTTGGAGACATTCGAGTCACGGAAAGCGAGAGCTCTTGCACCTTTATGTTTATACTTTGCTAGAATTAATACTAAGAATCTAGCTTGTTATTATCTTGACTTGAATTGCATATCTTACTTGCTTTACTTTGAAGTTCATATATGTGTGTTAGCATGTCATCAAAGAAATTATCTGTGTTATGATACGTCCAAAACGTATCTATAATTTCTGCTTGCTCCATCCTCTTTTGTGTGATATTGCTATGATATTGATGAACTTACATACACTTTTGATCATATTTGGACTAACCTATTAACTCAGTGCACCCCAGTGCCAGTTCCTGTTTTTTGCTGTTTTTCTATTTCAGGTTTCCCCCATATTAAAAGTGCTCCAAAAATTCGGGAAAATCCAATAAAAAATCAGCGTACAGGAAGCTTCGGGAATCACCGAGGGGGGGGGGGGCAGAGGGGACCCACCAGGGCCCAAGGCGCCCTCCTGGCGCGCCCTAGGGTGGGGCCACGCCAGGGGCCCGCCTGGACCCCTGGTGGCCCCCCTGGCTGCCCCCCTTCGCCTATTTATTCCCCGTGACGCAAAAACCCCGAGACGGGAACCCTTTTTCGCGATCTCTCCTCTGTTCCGCCGCCGCCGCGCTTCCAAGATCGGGAGCACCAGAAGACCTCTTCCCGGCACCCTGCCGGAGGGAGTAACCACCTCCGAGAGCTTCTCCACCACCATGGATGCTTCCCGGATGTACCGTGAGTAGTCCACCTTGGACCATGGGTCTATGATCAGTAGATATGTGATGTTCTCCTCTCCTCTTTGTTCTTCATGGATTAGACCTCGTGAGCTTCCCTACATGATCGAGGCACATATGTAATATTTCTGCTGTTGCTATGCTGTGTTTGCTGGGATCCGATGGATTATGAGATTATGTTCAGATTGTGTTTGAGTTATATATTTGATTCTCTTCTTTTATATTTATGTTCTTGAGTAATTATTGCATGTTCTCCGTTGCTGTTTATTGCTTTGGCCAAGTAGTAGGTAGTGACTCCAAGAGGGAGCGTTATGCATGATTGTGGGTTCATGCCCCCTGATGACTAGCTTGAGTGACACAAACATGAGTCTAGGGGATGTGCTGTTGCCACAAGGGGGAAAACAACGGTGCTTGTACTTGCGGGTGCAAGGATTGTTTACTTTACGCAAAGTTCTTTAATGCAGTTGTCCGTTGCTTTGAGTTTACACTTTGGGTGGGATTCGCAACTTAATACCAGCGAGATGTTCTGGATAGATATCTCAAGGTGGATGATTAGTAGGTAGATGCAGATGGATTTCGGTCTACTTGTCTTGGCGTACCGCCCATGATTTTGAGCCTCTTCCTTTCTTTATAGCATAATTAGCATTGGTTTGCGCACATAATCCTGTCAATGCCCAGCTGTAATTTGTTTACCTCGCATGGTTATTTTATCGTCTTTTGGGAGAGAGACATCACTAGTGAACATCATAGGACCCTGGTCCATATTTCCAATATTGTTTACACCTTCAATTTACTTTCAGTATTTACTTTTCCGTTGCTATTACTATCATTATTATCCCGTGCGTTTTATCCTTTGTAAACAATAAGGCCGGAGGAATTGACAACTCCTCTGTACTCGTTGGGAAGAAAAGTTATTTGCTGTGTGTGCAGGTCCAGGAGAAGCAAGTGATTATCATAAAACGTCGCCTCACTTGCCGAACCACCTTCTTGTATCTGTTGGAGTCCTACTGGTACACTCAACCTTAGCATCTTCGCTAAGTGAAATTGCCGCTACGCTACATCTCAACCTTCCACTTTGGGTAACCAACGAGGGGCGAGAAGTAAACTCTCGTGACATCAAAGCAATTTCTGGCGCCGTTGCCGGGGACTCCACTCTTCAAGATAGGGGAGTTGCACACTATCTTTTATCTTAGCTTTTTAGTCTTGTTTGTTTATCTTTCAGTTTTTGCTTTCATGTCCTTTATCAAAAATCCAAAATAATAATAAAAATAGTATGTCTAGTTCCTTACTTGCCAATCAATGTCTGACTTCTTTGAAACCAGATCTTATTGGCATGGAGGATTCACCGAGGATCAACAAAAGTGGTACAAGGAACATCGCTTGTCTCAAAACGGGATACACTTATGGAAACAAATACACCAGTTGTATGAGTATGCTAGAAACTTGTGCGCAATATATAATATATCTTTCTGCAGGGATGAATCTTGTTGCTTTATGATGCACAAACACCTTGCTTTCCAATGTGAGTACAATGATGATGAAACCTTAGCTTCTTGTGCTAATAGAAATTATGATTTTGATGATGCAGAGCAAATAGAAGAATTTGTTGCTTATAAGGGTGCCTATGAAATTACTTCTCTTATTAAAAATATTGATGATGCCCCTCAAAAATCTGAGAGTCTTGCTATACTTAACTATTGTTTGGAAAATTACGATGCAAATTATTATATTATTAATCATCTCGAGAGAATATCTCCCCCAAAGGAAGAGATTAATGTTTTACAGGACTCTATGGAAGAAGAAATTGTTGAACCTGAAAGCCCCTTGGATGAAAAAGAGGAGGAGAGTGACGAACAAAAGGAGGAAGAATGGTGCCATCCACTTCTACCTTCTAATGAGAGTAACTCTTTGAATCTTACCTTATATGAGTGTTATGATCCTATGGATTCTTTTGAAATATCCCTTTTTGATGAAGTTGATGCCTTCTATGCTTATGGTCATGATGCCACTATGGATGATGCTTACGGAGATGAACTTTCTATAGTTCCTCATGTTAAGCATGAAATTGTTGCTATTGCACCCACACTTGATTTTCCTATTATCCTTTTGAAATCTCCAACTTATATTCCGGAGAATTGTGCTCTTATTGAGGCTCAATGTGATGGGTTGCATTTATCTTATGTTCCTAAAGACCGTGTTGAAAACTATACACATGTTCTTGTAGGTCATGAACAACATGATTTATGTGATAGTTATATTCTTGATGTTGTTCATGATACTACCGAAAATTACTTTGAGAGAGGAAATCTTGGTTATAAAAACTTCCATATTACCAAAACAACTCTCTTCATGTTGAAAGTTTTGAAGTTGTTCTTTTTCGACCTTCCTTTGCATGTAATTTTGTGCTTCTTTGATTTATTTTCTTACAAGATGCATATGCATAGGAAGTGGGTTAGGCTTAAATGTGTTTCATATTTGCTTCTTGATGCTCTCTTTTGTTTCAAAATTCTTATTCTTGTGAGAGCATCTTCTATGATCTTTAAGCCTAGCTAATGGCTTTAAAGAAGCGCTTTCGGGAGGCAGCCCGCAACGAATTTAGGTTTTTCTTTTTTGCTTTTCTTCTGTTTTTAGTGGTCTTGATGATTGTTACTACTGTAGCAACATTATTGTATCTTTACTTTTCAAGCTTTGTGCCAAGTTTAGCCTCAAATTGCAAGAAAGGTCAAAAGTTGGTGCTTGCTGTCCAGAAACAGATTCTGTCTGCTTGACGGAAAAATTCTCAATAAATCACCAGATCATCTTTTTGATATGATTTTTTGACAGCATGCTCCATACAATTACATTTCAGGCTTCTGTTCAAAGTTTTTTTATTTGAGTTGCAGAAGTACCTCGAAAAAATTCTCCTTTCTCTGCTGTTCTGTTTTTCTCAGCTTCTGCCCCGGTTTTTCTTTTCGCAGTTTTGCAATCCTTAAGCTTGCTTTTTCTTTGCAAACTTTTTTGGGCAGGCAAGAGAAACAATAGCTCTTCCTGGAAATCTTTATTTTTAGTAGATGAAAATTATTTTATTAGGGTACTAACCTCTCTAATCAGCCTACAATGAGTTATGTATGAAGGGATTTTTCAAGCGCGCGATGGAAGGTGATGAAAGAAGATTCAGAAGTGTCAAATGCTCAAGCTTGGGGATGCCCATGTGCACCCCCAATAAATATTCAAGGAGACTCAAGCGTCTAAGCTTGGGGATGCCCCCGATGTTGGGGTTCGCAGCAGAAAACACAAAATTTTCTAACCCAAGATCTAGCTAGCCGTATTACCGTAACGGAAAGGAGTGCGGAAAGAACATACCTCGGGGTGTAGTCCGTTGCGCGGGAAATGTTCCCGCAAACGTGGTTGATGTAGTCGATCAAGTTTCACAGCCCCCTGGTTGTGTTGAGCACCCGGATGGGTGTAGTGCCACACGTGTAGCACCTCGTAGTACTCGCACACGTATGAGACTCGATGACGACCTCCGTTCTCCGATCCAGCGAAGGTGGCGGAAGTAGACCTCCGGACGGAGCTTCGGCAGCACGATGGCCTCTGATTCTAGCAGAGAAGACTCAATTCCACTATAGGCTCACACTAGGGAGCCCACCGTGAAAGAGACAAGGAAGGGGAGAAGACCGGAGAAAACCGATCTCAATTCAAAGTAATATTTATTTTCTCATGAATTTCTGTGTATTAAATATGTGCACCCTGCCCATCTATATATAGGCAGAGGGGAGGGAGTCAACCCCTATCCCTTAGCAATGTGGGACTAAAGTCCCTTTGCTAAGGGGGGTGGCCGGCCAAGGGGGGAGAGGGGGCGCACCCCTCATGGGCCCTAGGGCCCATGGCGCCTCCCCCCTCTTTCCTTTTTCTTTTTCCCTTTTATTTCCCCTAATGGGCCTCTTTCATAAATAAGGCCCATAGCACTTTTTAATTATATGTAAAATGTTTTTAATTATTAATTAAATTAATTAATAACTAAAACATATTATTCCTTCTCCCGGTGCTCCGAAACACCTTCCGGCTCACTCCGAAACTCCTTCGGGTCAACACGGAACTTTTCCGGTGCTGCTTCCTTTATTCTCCGGTAACTCCGATAGTTCCGAAAAGGTCTCCGATTTCATCGAGCCCTTAAGTGTGTTACCCTACGGTCCGAGAACACTCCAGTCATGACCGAGATGAGGCTACGTTCAATGATCATCTGCGGGACCTGGATGCCCATAATGACCCCTGTGCATTCCGGATATCAAACACCGATTGGACCTTATGCCGTATAGCATTCCCTTTGTCAGCGATACTGGATTGTTCCGAGATTCGATCAATAACATCCTATGTCTGGTTCAACCTCGTTCTGAACTAATCCTCATTCACTCGTTCCCGTGATATTCATCCCCGTGACCTAGTCACACGCTGCAGCTTTATGGATGGAATCTCACCGAGTGGGCCCCGAGTATCTATCCATTATATGGATTGACAAATCCCGCTCTTGTAACAATACTCCTCAACATATCTCCACGAAATACCCAAGATACAACCGTTATGACCCGCATATTTCAGTCAGGTGGTGGGATGTAGGTCAAATCATCCGGGAAGATAGCAATTATGCACGTACTCACGGTCAAAGGAACGGTCTACCACGTTCTGTAATTACAACGCTGAACCTTCACAAGATTTGATCATGCTGTAATGCTTACTTTGGGTAATGTTCATCACGTCACTTAACCAGTGAGGTGATCTCATAGTCAAGAGACTTAATTGTCCATGATCGCGAAACCACGACCATCATGTTGACCATGAACTAGTTATCGAGGTAGAGGCTAACTAGGAACTCTGGGGGTTTCTATACCACACCTGTATCATTGTTTCACTGACACAGTTCTAGCACGGTATGAAACTGGTTATGAACTTGCTTAGATATATTGGAATAACCATATATTATTTTCCTCTAGAGCATATATCCAACAGTCTCCCACTTGCACTAGAGTGCTAATAATCTAGCCGCATTTTTCCGATCATAATCATCTTATCACATAAGTGTTCATTGATCATGCATGCTCATGGAAGAGGTTTCGTCAACGAACTGCACCAATTCAGATTCGTATGTTTCCTTTGCAACTGGTACAGGTCAAAAGCTCTTTTGACATACCACTCATTATCATATAATGGTTGGATATAAGTTTCGCGGGAGAGTGAGACTATTATTTCACATTATTCTCCAATGATCTCTTGGTTCAGTCTTTAGAAGACTCATCCTTAGTCATATATACTGGGAAATACACTCAACCAGAAGTCCAATACTTCTAACGCTAAAATTTTATCCATACGTCTACTTTCTTAAGTAGTATTATGTTTGTAGTGCCGTGAATTTTGCTCACATTTATTTCATGTCTTTGGTGATGTCTCTAATTCCATATAGACCCATAATATGGCTTTCAATTGTAATCTTGCATTACATTCAAGTCTATTATCCTTTCTATATTTTAGAGAATAGTCCTCAGTATTCCTCATATACTGAATGCATGGACTTTATTCAGATTCTGTGTTTTACTCCTAAAGCACATCGGAATCTGTTCTTCTTCCAAGAACTTTTGAGTTATTCTGTTGTTGGATTCACAATGCATGTTATATGGTAGAATTATATGTCAAGAACATATAAGATCACATGTCTAGTACATGGTGCATCTCTATTCTTCCATCAAGACATTGCTTGTGATATTTGGATTTCATCCATTATATAATTTCTAGCCACAAGAACCTGTTTCTTGTCTTAGAAGATTATTCCAACCTTCACTTCGTTTCATTATCCGTATCTTAATCTACTCATATAGATTTCAACGTGTAATGTGTTGGTATTTCACATAAAATAAGATTCTTGCAATCTTGTATTTTATTTGCCTTATGCTCTATATATATCATAATGCACATATGTATATAAGACGATTCTCTATATACACAATCAATGAATATCCATATATATACATATGAGATCATTCTTCACACATATCAATGTATATATGTTTGAGACAATGATCATGCTCCCACTCAAATATATCCATCATATACTCATATATTTGTGGTTCAGCTTTCATCAAGTCATTTTATTGTTCACTATGTCTCACATAATGACAATGCTTCCAAAGCTCCCACTCAGAAAATGCCCTCTGCATTCCAAGTTTCCGGGAAGTCTTCAAAGCTCCCACTCAGTTTCATGAAACTGTAAGCCCACTCAATATTTTGGTCAGCACAAAATCACTTGATCAAATCAAGGTTGAGGGTTCCTGTCTTGAGGTACTATAGTCCATCCTTTTAACGAAATAACCTTCGTCATGCCCATTGCAATTCTCTTTCAAATCCCAAATTTGACTGAGATGCAATTTCAGGCTATGGTCCATCGTAGTGTAAATGAATTTTTTTATTGATTAAAGCATTCCTACGTTTCCGTAGTCAATCACCATTGAACTTTGGTCATAACCAAATAATGCCTCATGCCCATTACATTATTCTCAATAACTCTCCAGTTTGTCGAGAATATGTAATAACCGATTTATTTCACGGGACGTGAGCCATCCTATATGTAACTCAATATTATTTCATTTCTCCTCGTGTTCTAGGCTACCATCATTCCTTTGTGTCTCAAGCAATGTTATTCTTTATTGTTTCATTAAGAAGACTCATGATTATTGTTCTGTACAGAACGTATTCATGACAACCTTCTAAATTCAACAATGGCTTCAATTCATATACCAAGATTAATCATCTATGGCATATCCTTCCTTATACAGTGTCATTACAGCGGAACATGCTTCTGTTGCAATACTCTGATATTCTGAAGGAAAGGTCCAATACCCCGGTCAAAGTTTCCATTATCTCCCATTGGATCCGTGTCGAGAGACTTCTTCTCGCATTACCAATCAAGCAACACACATTTTTCTATTCGGGGAGAATATGTAATTTCAATTGCTTGTAGTTTTATTACAAAGAAATTCTTTCTTTTAAGAAACCTTATAACACCATCAGTTATGGAGCTATCATGTCTCGTTAGATTCAGGATGGTTTCCTATTCATGAAGTGGGTGTTTTAACTTAATGAATTAAACAACCTTATTCGACAATAACTATAGTGCTAGGGGAAAGAACGTTTAGACCATACTGCGGTTTAGTATGACTACGAATGGTTTAAGTAGTCTAGCACTTTCAACTTGCATCGTAGTTTGTGGTACAACTTCCACAAGTCTCCCATTATGTCAATATCAATACTTATCACTTCGGATCGTAGCGTAGTGATATGTATCCTTGTATCCTCACTTCTCACTGTGATTCCTGAATCTCAGTTTTATGATCTCAATTGAATACAACTTTCAATTAATCATATGAAGTCTTTAATGATAACTCACGTGCCCATTTAGTACATCATTTATGTATAATGATTGGCACAAGTTCTACTTGCTAGAACCTTGTCATGGTTATATTTATTGCAGAGGTTCATAGATCGTGTATCTAATCCATCTCATGCAATCAAGTTATGACTTTCATTCGATAATGAACTCACAAGTTAATAGATCATACATTTAATGAATTCATCAGTTATGAAGTCACCTCATGCAATCAAATCTTTGACTTGTTATAATCAAGACAACTTTATCATTAAACATTGAATATTTCTTGACAATAAAAGCAGTATTATAAATGCTTTCTATCATATCATAAATCAAGACGTAATCAAAGTATAAGCACACTTTTATTCATAAAGATGGAACAACTGAATTGTCTCATTACATGAATAACTTTGTCTCGCGAGATGCAAGACACACAACTAAGTGTTCATACTATAATGATTACATAAGATTTATCTAATACTCTAAGTATCTCCTATGATAGATGTCTCGGCGGAATCCATGCTGGCCATCAACTGACTTGATATCCATCAATCCTCGATTTCACCTCTTCCCGTCCATGCAACGGCAGGTCCTGTTTTCATAAAACAGAATAAGTATCAGATACTCATTTAATGCAAATGTTGTATAAGGGAGTAAACATTTATAAAGTATATCAAGTATATACCTTCTCCATCCTCGATAGGAGCAATGTCCGCGGCCAAGAGATCAGTCATGAAGTTCTGGAGACTCATATTAGCTCCTCTTCCGACATAGCTATGAACATAATCACCATAACTCGGAGGGAGTGAGTGCAATAACGTGTTTATTGCAAACTCTTCTGTGGTGCTTTCGTTCATTTTCCAATATTCATAATCCTCCACCAGGGTCAGGTACATCTCATGCATCCTGTCCAAGTGATCACCAAGGCTTGTGCGTTCTTCCATCTTTGTAGATAGAAACTTGCTTTCTAACTCAAAACTGGCAACTGTGAACTCACGTACGAACATTGTCTTTAGCGTGTCTATCATGTCATATGAGCCAGTGTCCTGAAACTGTATGCCCAAAAACCCCATACACTCCTCCTCGGGGTACCTATCTCTTTGTGAACCTCCTGATTAGATTGAGAGTTACCGATAATAAGTGCATGAGTTCTTCGGACTAATGTGAGTATTCGAAAGTTGACACTTCCACCCACCTATACTTTTTCTAGCCTCTTCGGTACCGTGCATTGCCCTTTCTCACCTCGAGAGTTGGAGCATACTTCGCCGGTGCATCGAAACCCTTGGCATGATACGCTCTGTCATCATAAGCCTCCTTATATCTTTCCTCAAAACAGCCACCATACCTACCTACAAGGCATTTCCATAGACTTTCCGAGATACATTGCCATGCAACATCCACCTTCTCATGACTTGATCTTCATGTCATACATGCTACTTGCTTGATCGATGAGCCGCATGCTAGTTGGGCCTTGCCCTAATCATTGCTACATGACGCGCTAGTATCATTGCATATCCTGCTACCCTGGCAGAGGCATACATTTGCATCATGATAGTTACATTTTCTTTATGTGAGTACCTTTGTAAAGTGCGAAAGATCTCCTATATTCTTGTAAAATATAGAGTATTGCCCCTAAAGTGAGGAAAAGATCCCAAAAAGGACAAAATCAAAAGATCCCAAAGAGGACAAATGAGAGTTAAATAGAAAGAGCCATTGAGGCCACCAAAAAATAAAAAAAATAGAAAAAAGAGAAAAGAAAAATAAAAAGAGAGTAGGGGGCATACTACTATTCCTTTTGAGAGATCCACAGTAGTACTTCATCTTCTATCCCTTGTACTCCATAGAGATCATCATCATGCATATAGCTATATGGGGACCCTTCACACTATAGAACTTGGCTTGTATATTCCAATGATGAGCCTCCTCAAACGAGCTCTAGGTCTTCTTGAGCAAGCAAGTTAGATGCACCCCCACTAGTTCCCTTGGAGAGATTTTAGCTCACATGTGCATCCGTTGTATGGCAATCCCTACTCCTCACATCATATCTATCATATGGCCTTCTCTCGCCTATGATTGTCCTCATTGATGTGAGCCTTTCACACCTTTTTGTCTTCCTCCTGCACCTTCTTTCTGTTTCTCCTTTAAGGTGTCAACTTTCTTGCTCACGCTCATCCATTGCATGAGTGCTTAAAATATCGAAAGGGAGTGGATCAGTTTGACTTGTACCTGGCTAGTGGTCTGGGGACGAGTCCATATAAGAATCCAAAGGAGACCAAGTGTGAAACTTTAGTAGATAGTTGTTCTCAACAACCTTTTTTTTTTCTCTTTCTTCCCAGTCCCTTGCTTGCATGCAAACACCATTTGGAGACATCCGAGTCACGGACAGCAAGAGCTCTTGCACCTTTTGTTCTTTTGTTGCTTGTGTCAATGCTAATATAGACTCTTGCTTGTTAAGACTTGAATTGAATTGCATGCTTTGATTGCTTTACTTAAAAGTCCTTTTATGGTTGTGTGGCATGTCACCACAGAAATTATGCTTGTTATCATTTACCTACTCGAGGACGAGCAGGAATTAAGCTTGGGGATGTTGATACATCCCAAACGTATCTATAATTTCTGCTTGCTCCATGCATGTTTTGTGTGACTTTGCCATGTTTTACTTGAACTTTCATACACTTTTGAACCTATTTGGACTAACCTATTAACTCAGTGCACCCAGTTGCCAGTTTCTGTTTTCTGCTGTTTTTGTATTTCAGGTTTTCCGGCCATTAAAAGTGCTCCAAAAATTCCGGGAAAAATATATAAAAAATCAGCGCAACAGAAGCTTCCGGAATCACCAGAGAGGGAAGGGGGTCCACCACCAGGCAGCCAGGAGGGCAGGTGGCGTGGCCCCACCCTGGGCTGCGCCAGGGACCCTCCTGACTGCCTCGTGGGTCCCCTTGATGCCCCCTTCGCCTATATTTACCCCTCGGGGTGGAAACCCCTAATATCGATCTCTTTTTCGCGAAGTCCCCTCTGTACCGCCGCCGCCGCCATTTCAAGATCGGGGCTGCCTGGAGTAGCTGCCCCGGCACCCTGCCGGAAGGAGGAACCCCCTCCGGGAGACCATCCATAGCCATGGACGCCTCCCGGATGTGCCGTGAGTAGTCCCCCTTAGACCATGGGTCCGTGACCAGTAGCTATGTGATGAATCTCTTCCCCTTTTGTGCTTGCACTTTCGAGTCCTCGTGAGCTGCCTCACATGATCGAGGCATCTATGTAATTTCTGATGTTTCTATGCTGAGTTTGTTGGGATCTGATGGATTATGAGACTATGTTCAGATTGTGATGAGTAATATATTTGGTTCTTCTCTTTTATATTTTTTTCTTGAGTAAATTCTTGCATGTTCTCCGTTGCGGTATTTGCTTTGGCCAAGTATTTTATTTGCAACTCCAAGAGAGAGCGTTATGCTCGATTGTGGGTTCATCCCCTTGATGTCTAGCTTGAGTGACAGAAACATGATACTAGGGGATGTGCTGTTGCCACCAGGGATAAAACAGCGGTGCTTGTACCTGCGGGTGCAAGGATTGTTTACTTTACGCAAAGTTTTTTTAATGCAGTTGTCTGTTGCTTTGAGTTTACACTTTCGGTGGGATTCGCAACTTAATACCAGCGAGATGTTCTGGATAGATATCTCAAGGTGGATGATTCGTAGTAGATGCAGATGGATTTCGGTCTACTTACCTTGGCGTACTGCCCATTGCTTTTGAGCCCTTCCTTTCTTTGCAGCATAGTTAGCATTGCGGTCCTTCATAATCCTGTCAATTTCCCAACTGTGATTTTTTTACCTCGCTAGAATTTTTATCGTCTTTTGGGAGAGAGACATCACTAGTGAAAATCACGGGACCCCGGTCCATCTTCACATTATTGTTCACACCCTCAATTTACTTTCAGCTTTTACTTTCCTTTGCACCTTTTATCTCTTGCGTTGATCCTTTGTAAACGACAAGGCCAGAGGAATTGACAACTCCTCTGTACTCATTGGGAGGAAAGTTATTTGTTGCTGTGTGCAGGTCCACGACAACACCCTAGTCAGGAAGCAATTTCTGGCGACGTTGCCACCTACTTGTATCTCCTGAGTCCTACTGGTTCGATAACCTTGGTATCTTCACCGAGGGAAACTTGCTGCTGCACTGCATCTCAAAGCTTCCACTTGGGGTAACCAACGAGGGACGAGAAGCCATCAATACCTCAGAGGAATATTATTGGATATAGAATGTGTATTGATTTCAGGAAGTTAAACAAGGCCACCCGGAAGGACCACTATCCTTTGCCCTTTATTGATCAGATGCTCGAGCGGTTGTCTAAAAACACCCACTTCTGCTATCTTGATGGGTACTCTGGCTTCTCCCAGATTCACGTCAACACCGCGGATCAAGAGAAGACCACTTTCACGTGTCCCTACGGTACTTATGCTTATAGGCGTATGCCTTTCGGTTTGTGTAATGCACCTGCTACTTTTCAGAGGTGTATGTCTGCAATATTTCATGGTTTCTGTGAGGAGATTGTAGAAGTTTTCATGGACGACTTTTCCGTCTATGGAAACTCCTTTGACCACTGTCTCCACAATCTTAATAACGTTTTGCAGAGATGTGAAGAAGCAAATTTGGTGATCAATTGGGAGAAGTGCCATTTCATGGTTAACGAAGGGATAGTTCTTGGACACAAGATTTCCGAAAGGGGAATTGAAGTGGACAAGGCAAAAATTGAAGCTATTGAAAGGATGCCTTATCCAAGGGACATTAAAGGTATTTGTAGTTTTCTAGGTCATGCTGTTTTCTATAGAAGATTTATCAAGGACTTTTCTAAGACCTCGAGACCCCTTGCCAATCTTCTCCTGAAGGATGCTCCTTTTGTATTTGATGAAGATTGTAAGGAGGCTTTCGAAGTTCTTAAGAAAGCCTTGATAACCGCTCCTATAGTACAACCACCTGATTGGAATTTTTCCTTTGAAATTATATGTGATGCTAGTGATTTTGCTGTTGGAGCTGTTTTAGGACAAAGGGTTGACAAGAAGTTGAATGTCATCCACTATGCCAGCAAAACACTTGATAGTGCTCAAAATAATTATGATACTACCGAGAAGGAATTCTTGGCATTGGTGTTTTCTTGTGATAAGTTTAGGCAGTATATTGTTGATTCTAAAGTTATTATTCATACTGACCATGCTGCCATTAAGTATCTTATGCATAAAAAGGATGCCAAACCAAGACTCATTAGATGGGTACTCCTTCTTCAAGAATTTGATTTGCAGATTGTCGATAGAAAAGGAGAAGACAATCCGGTGGCGGATAATCTTTCAAGGATGGAAGATATCCCGCACGATCCTATTCTAGTCAATGAAAGTTTCCCAGATGAACAGCTTGCTGTTGTAAAAGTACAATCTCATTCCGACCCTTGGTTTGCAGATTATGCTAATTTTATCGTTGCAAAGTTTTTGCCTCCAGGTTTCACATTTCAGCAGAGGAAGAAATTCTTCACGGATTTGAGGCACTACTTTTGGGATGATCCACATCTTTATAAAGAAGGTGTGGACGGGATCGTAAGAAGGTGTATAGCGGAGCACGAGCAGCAGGACATTCTTCGACAATGTCACGATAGTCCCTATGGAGGACATCATGCCGGTGAAAGGACCGCACATAAATTTTTACAATCAGGTTTTTATTGGCCTACTCTCTTTAAGGACGCACGAAGGTACGTTCTATCTTGTGATAAGTGTCAGAGAGTTGGTAACATTAGCAGGAGAAATGAGATGCCTATGAATTACTCACTAGTGATCGAACCTTTCGATTGCTGGGGTTTTGATTTTATGGGTCCTTTTCCTCCTTCACACAAGTACACACACATCTTAGTTGCTGTTGATTATGTAACCAAGTGGGTTGAAGCAATCCCCGCTGAGAGTGTTGATCACAAGACATCTTTGAAAATGCTCAAAGATGTAATTTTTCCTAGGTTTGGAGTACCAAGGTACCTCATGACAGATGGAGGGTCACACTTCACGCATGGGGCTTTTAGGAAAGCTCTAGCCAAGTACGATGTCAATCATAGGATGGCATCACCGTACCACCCTCAAACTAGTGGGCAAGTTGAGCTCACCAATAGGGAGATCAAGTTGATCTTGCAGAAAACAGTAAACAGTTCTAGAAAGGACTGGTCAAAGAAGTTAGGAGATGCTTTGTGGGCGTATAGAACTGCTTACAAAAACCCCATGGGCATGTCTCCGTATAAGATGGTCTATGGCAAGGCTTGCCATTTACCATTAGAGTTAGAGCATAAAGCTTTCTGTGCTGTCAGAGAGCTGAATGCTGATCCAAAGTTAGCTGGTGAAAAGCGTCTCATGAACTTGACTTCTCTAGATGAGTGGAGAAGTGAAGCTTACGAGAGCGCTAAAATGTTCAAGGAAAAGGTAAAGAAGTGGCACGATAAAAGAATTCTGAAACGTGAATTTAATGTTGGTGATAAAGTTTTGTTGTTTAGATCTCGTTTCAGGTTTTCTCCAGGTAAACTACTTTCCAGATGGGAAGGACCTTTTCATATCAAAGAAGTATATCGGTCGGGTGCAATCAAGATCAATAATTTCGAAGGCACCAAACCTCAAGTTGTGAATGGACAAAGACTCAAACATTGTATGGCAGGTGATCCAATCAATGTGGATGCAAACATGATATATACAAGTACTCATGAAGAACATGTTGCAGCCCAGTTTCAGACTCCGGCAGGAGCAGAATTAGAAAAGGTATGAATTATGGTAATAAAACACCGCGAACGTCAATAAAAGTTAACTTTTCAGAGTTTTTGCAAAATTAGGAAAATTCCAAGCCCGAGTGGAGCCGGAGAGGAGCTCCAGGGAGGCCAGGAGGCCCCCTGGCGCGGCCCCCCTCCTGGCCGCGCCGGGCACCCTCTTGGCTGCCCTGGACTCCGCCTCCGACTCCACCTAGGCTTGAAACCTTCCTTCTGTTGCAGAATTTTTTTCTATATATTTGCCCGGATCGTCCCGGCACCGTATCTCGCGATTTCGTGTGTTTTCTTTCTCGGTCTGTTTCTGCCAGGAAAACTTTCAGCAGATCTAGGTGCCATGGCTTCTCCAAGTTCCCCCAAGGACAAGTTCGTCGTCAACGTCATCAACCCTTATCTCGCAGAGGTGAAGAAGCACCCCCAGGTCCTTCATGTGGAGGACGGTGTCCTCCGCAAGGAAGATCTGGAGGGACCAGTCAAAGAGGAGAGCAACGAAGATCGACTGAAGGAGATGGAACAAGTTATCAAGTACAAGAAGATGGTGGAGCGTAGTGTTGAAGACAACTTCGACATGATGAACGAGTTAAAGGCTTTCCACAAGAAGGAGACAAAGGAGATGCTGTCAAGTTTGGCCGCGCTAGAAGAAAAGCTCTACGGGATGCAAGCACAGATCTATGATCTTCAGAACCAGAACTGTGAGTATGAACTCAAGTTCTCACGCATGGGTTTGGCTACTGAGTGCAGGATCCCGGAGACCAAGATGTCCTTCGAGACCGGAGAACCTTTACCGTGGAAGCGCTTCTCCAGGGAAAACATGTTCACCCCCATCAACAAGAAGATTGAGGATTAAATTCCCTCGGGTAATGGCACCCCCTTAGCTTGTTCCAAGCTTGGGGGAGTGCCCGGTATCTTTATCTTTATCTTTGCCTTTAGGAGTCAAGTAGAGTCGTATCATGTCTAGGGAGGTCACTTTATGAAATAGGTGTTGCTTTCAGGTCTATCACTCCTTTGTGGAGAGATTTGTACCCGTGAGTGTGGAGTCATCTATGAAGTAATATTAATGAGAAGCCTATTGGTTTCTTCGCTGCACTCGGTATTCTCTTCACGCAATCCACATTATGAGCTGATTCTTATGAGGAGTATTGACCTTATATCAGGTATGGCTTCAAAAACTTTATTTAATCTTGGCAAGTATAGCTTTGGTCATAACAACAAGCATGTTTTTTCTCAAAGTAGCGACATAGCCAAAACCTTTGTGTTATTATGCTTGAAGTGTTATGTTGACAAGGAAGACAACTTGATGTTTCATGCTAGTTTTAATGTTTATGCTTTGTATTGCTTGCATCTAAGTTGTCATCAATTGTCTGCTCTCTCAAAGCCTTGCTAGCCAAAGCTCTGTACTAAGCGTAATTCTGCTTGTACTTCCATACCTTGAAACCAACTTCTTCCACTTGAGTCCACCATACCTTCCTACTTGTGGTATTCCACTACCTCTCCTAAAGTATATAATTTATGTGCTATCTTTAGATGTTCAAAATCTTATGTTTTGTGCCGCAGATTCAGCTCATGAGGAAGTGGTGGGTGACCCATGATCTTCTTAATTTGGACATGTTTTAGCTTGGGATTGCATGTCTAATCTGCAAACCCCTAATACGAGAAGGGACTGGCATGAGTGCCCAGCTCGTAAAAGATAAATACTAACACACAACTTCCTTCGCCCTTTTACGAGTGATAAACAAAGGAATCCAAGGGGATGTGATCGTCCCCACATGGGAGCCGTTCCTCGAAACTTGTCCAAATCATGAAGTGAGTGAGTTATCTATCAGCAGTCATTGACGGATCATGCACCTCCCAAAAGTTTGTTTTTATTCTGTTTGATACATAAGTTTTCCCTGCTTACCCTTTTGCACGGGGTTTATCTTTATTTTGTGCTGAGTCAGTCCTTCCTACTTCCTTCCTTTCTAGAGAGAGAACAGACATTTGATGTTGATGAAGATGCTTGCATATAATGTTGCATTGAAATCTAGCATGTTACATCTTTGTTGGCATTATCTTTTGATAAGTGAGTTGTTTTCAAAAGCTTATGCTTAGTAAACATCTTCCTTTGTGTTAACATGTGCACTTCTTGACTAATAGCATGTTCTTTCAAAAGCTTCAACTGTTCCATTATAAGTGAAAGAACAAAAGTAAAAGTTATTAGTTGTTCCTTGACCAAGGCTATGTTTGTCATGATTTGATGAGTTTTCCAGGTCCTACTTTGTTATAATTGTTACTACTTTCTCATAAGGACCTTATGAGTTGAGGTTGCTGTTGAGGATGCTTAAGTTTGGTGAGGAATCTTGATGCTTCTTGTTCGTATTATTTTATCGACACTTCACTCTCTAAACTTGTGGACCGGTTTACCGAGCTCAGCAATCGCTTGGGGACAAGTGAGGTCTAATCTTGGGGGAGTTGATACGTCCAAAAAGTATCACTATTTTATATTGTGATTTCACCCTATTCATTGAATGTTCCACTTTAAAGTATTGTTCTTATGTTGTTTTGGCTTATTTTACACAGTTTACAACTTTCCGGTACCGAAGCAGCAGAACCAGAATTCAGCGGTAAAAAGTGGATACCATGTTGCTTAATCAGATCAAGTCCAAATGCGATGAAATTTTACGGGGAGAATTTTTATGAAGATTGACTGGGGATCACCGAAGGAGGAGGTGAGGGGACCCACCAGGCAGCCAGAAGGGTGCCTGGCGCGGCCCCCTCCTGGCCGCGCCAGGCACCCTCCTGGGTGCCCGGTGGCCCCCCTCGGTGCCCCCTTTCGCCTATATAAGCCCCCTGGGGTGGAAACCCCTAAAGAAGAGTCGTTTCCGTGTTTCGCCGCCGCCACGGGGCGGAAACCTACAGAGGAGAAAAGCCATCTCCGGCGGGCAGATTCCGCCGGGGAGATCACCTCCCGGAAGGGAGACCGTCGCCATCATCATGATCATCGTCACGGGCATGATCGAGATCATCATCAACATCATCCCCAACATCAGCACCATCTCCATATCCATCCCATCTCATCTCACAATTGCAACTTGTGTTGTAATCCGTACTATCTATCCTCTCTACTCTGTTGGTGTTGATTACTACTTTGTGGTGAATGCTATTAAGTTTTGTTGGAGAACTATCATTGTGTCCAGATTGTTTATCACCCATCTATCACCTCTGATCATGATCTCTTTTATGTCTTGTGAGTAGTTACTTTAGTTCTTGAGAACATGGGAGAAGTCTAGTTGTTAGTAGTCATACTATGTTGAAGTACTATGTGTTGTTTGATACTTAAGTTGTGTTGTTATTTCTCTAGTGGTGTTATGTGAGTCGAACACATAACACTTCACCTTTCATGGGCCTAGAGGAATACATTGTGCACAAAGGATGCTTATGGTGGGTTGCCGGAGTGACAGAAACCTGAACCCCAGTTCGCAGACTTTCGCACAAGGGAGTTATGGATCCTTGATCTTAATGTTGTGGTTAGGCTTATGCCTTAATTAGTGCCTTGTATTTGCGGATGCTTGCAAGGTGTGTAATCATAAGAGTACACTTATCTTAGTCTAGAAGGTGTACTAGCATTGATCCACCCACCGACACTTATCAACACGATACATATTACTTGGCGGAGTATGGTGAAAGTGACTTGACTATCTCTCTCCTGTTTTCTCGAGAACGCTTTAGCTCTTATAAGTTCAGTTCCTAGGCTTATCCTTGTGAAAGGATTGGGCCACTTTCTACTCCTCAGCTACCCTGTTTACTTTGCCTGTCTTTTACTTTTCTGTTGCTTAAACCAAAAACCCCTAAATATTTACCTTTGAGTGTTTGCAGCCCTTTCCTTATCCAGTGTCACTTATCAACACCTTCTGCTCCTCGTGGGATCGATACTCTTATTTATCGAAAAGCTACAATTGATCCCCTAGACTTGTGGGTTATCAAGAATCGTTTATTGGCGCAGTTAACAGGGAAGGCAACCCAACTAAACCTATTAACTTCTCCGCCATCAAGGGTGCAAGGATTGTTTACTTTACGCAAAGTTCTTTAATGCAGTTGTCCGTTGCTTTGAGTTTACACTTTGGGTGGGATTCGCAACTTAATACTAACGAGATGTTCTGGATAGATATCTCAAGGTGGATGATTAGTAGGTAGATGCAGGTGGATTTCAGTGTACTTGTCTTGGCGTACCACCCATGCTTTTGAGCCTCTTCCTTTCTTTATAGCATAATTAGCATTGGTTTGCGCACATAATCCTGTCAATTGCCCAGCTGTAATTTGTTTACCTCGCATGGTTATTTTATCGTCTTTTGGGAGAGAGACATCACTAGTGAACATCATAGGACCCTGGTCCATATTTCCAATATTGTTTACACCTTCAATTTACTTTCAGTATTTACTTTTCCGTTGCTTTTACTATCATTATTATCCCGTGCGTTTTATCCTTTGTAAACAACAAGGCCGGAGGAATCAAAAACTCCTCTGTACTCGTTGGGAAGCAAAGTTATTTGCTGTGTGTGCAGGTCCAGGAGAAGCAAGTGATTATCATAAAACGGCGCCTCACTTGCCGAACCACCTTCTTGTATCTGTTGGAGTCGTACTGGTCCGACACTCAACCTTAGCATCTTCGCTAAGAGAAATTGTCGCTACGCTACATATCAACCTTCCACTTTGGGAATCCAACGAGGGTCGAGAAGTAAACTCTCGTGACATCATGTTATCATTTACCTACTCAAGGACGACCAGGAATTAAGCTTGGGGATGTTGATATGTCCTAAACGTATCTATAATTTCTGCTTGTTCCATGCACTTTTATGTGACATTGCTACATGTAATGCTACACTTTTATATCATTTTACACATATTTGGACTAACCTACTAACTCAATGCACCCAGTGCTAGTTTCTGTCAGCTAATGTCTTTAGTTGCAGTAATTTTCCCCAATTTAAAATGCTCCAAAAATTCCAGAAAAATCAGAATAAAAATCAGCACGACGGAAGCTTTCAGAACCCCCAAGAAGGGCCAAGGGGCCCCACCTGGCGCCCAGGCGGCCAGGTGGCTCGGCCCCATCCCTGACCGCGCCACCAGGGCGCCTGGGAGCCCCAGGTGGCCCCTGGCTCCCCCCTTTTGGCCTATATTACCTCTTCGTCCAGGAAACCCTCGAGGAGAACCCCGTATCGCGAAATACCTCTCTGTTCCACCGCCACCGCGATTCCAAGATTGGGAGCACCAGAAGACCTCTTCCCGGCACCCTGTCGTAGGGAGGATTGACCTCCGGGAGCTTCTCCACCATCACGGACGCTTCCGGGATGTGCCGTGAGTAGTCCCCCTTGGACCATGGGTCCATGACCAGTAGCTATGTGATGTCTTCTCTCCAATCTTGTTCTTCAATGTTTAGCCCTTGTGAGATGCCCTACGTGATCATGGCACCTTTGTAATTTTCCTGTTGTTGCTATGCTGTGTTTGCTAGGATCCGATGGATTATGAGATTATGTTCAGATCGTGATGAGTTATATATATGGTTTACCTTTTATATTTTGTTCTTGAGTAATTCTTGCATGTTCTTCATTGCTTTTTATTGATTTGGCCAAGTAGTAGATAGTAACTCCAAGAGGGAGTGTTATGCATGATTGTGGGTTCATGCCCCCCCGATGTCTAGCTTGAGTGACAGAACACATGAGACTAGGGAATGTGCTGTTTCCACCAGGGAGAAAACAACGGTGCTTGTAACCGCGGTTGCAAGGATTGTTTACCTTGCGCATAGATTGTTTATGCAATTGTCTGTTGCTTCGAGTTTACACTTTGGATGGGGCTTGCAACTTAATACCAGCGAGACGTTCTGGATAGACATCTCAAGGTGGATGATTAGTGAGTAGATGCAGATGGATTTCGGTCTACTTTTCTTGGCGTACTGCCCATAATTTTGAGCCTCTTACTTTCAAGTAGCATAATTAGCATTGTGGTGCGTTTATAATTCTGTCAATTGCCCAGTTGTAATTTATTCACCCAGCTTAGCTGTTTTATCGTCTTTTGGGGGAGAGACATCACTAGTGAACATCATGGGACCCGGTCCATATTTCCACCACTGTTACACCTCCACTTTATTTATTGTCTTTACTTTCCGTTGCAATTATCACTACTATTTACGCTTGCGTTTGATCCTTTGTAAACAATAAGGCCGGAGGGATTGACAATCTCTCTGTACTCGTTGGGAGCAAAGTTATTTGTTTCTATGTGCAGGTCCACGCCAACTCTCGCGTCATCAAGTACCTCTAGCGCCATTGACACCTACTTGTCGATCCTTGGAGTCCTCCTGGATTCGATAAACCTTACAGTCCTCGTGTAAGGGAAATTAGACGCTATCTACATCTCTAGCTTTCACTTGGGGTAACCAACGAGGAGCACTACTTCAGTGCCATCATGAAGCTGCAAGCGTGGCGATGGGGGAGCACAACTAATAAGGGGATACCCCCCACCGTGAGGCTACCTGGTGCGTGTCAAGACTGGTGGCCCACTAGAGCTTCATAAGGCCCAAGATCAGCCCACCCAAAGCACCGGCGACTGTGTCGGCATGGAGTCCAAGACTTGGCGACAAAGATTAGATAGAATAGGGAACTCTCTCTATAAACCTAGATGGACTCCTCGAGACCCAGTCTAGTATATAAAGGCTAGGAGAGGGGACGTCTAGCGCATCCAATACTAATCGCAATACATCTGGCTTGAGCAATCTCTCCGGATCCTCTACTGTAATCACTTCCACCATATAATACATCGAGCAGGAAGTGGGGGTTTTACCGATCGAGGCCCTAAACCTGGGTAAATCCTTGTCTCATGTTAGCTGACGAGATCACCAACCTTGCACTCATTCTATGATCTAAACCCAGGGTGCCTAACCATGTGACTTGCCGAGATTAATCCTCGTATGTAACCGGCGATGGTTTGAGCTGCATCCGACGGCCCCGCAATCCCTTCCTCCCATGCCTTCACGCTAGCAAGTCGGATCGCACTCTGCGATATTTCATTTTTGTTGGAAGCAGCTTTGAATTTTGCTTCCAACGTCTTCTTTTTTGCTGGAACTTAATCTTTCGTTGAAAGTTTTTGTTGCCAAGATTTTTTTGCTGAAACCGCCATTAATTTTTGCTGGAAACCATCATTTGTTTATCTTTAACTTTGCTGGAAACCATCATTTGTTTATCTTTAACTTTGCTGGAAACCATCATTTGTTTATCTTTAACTGAGTAGGTGAGATTTTTGTTGGAAGCACCATTAATTTTTGCTGGAGCCGGAAGGTTTTTCTTGCTTCAACTGAGTATGTAATTTTTTTATTTTTATTTTTGTTGGAAGCATCATTAACTTTAGCTGGAGCCGTCAAGTTATTTTCTTCAACTGAGTATGTAAAAAAATCTTTAGTTTTTTTGGAAGCAAAATTAATTTTTGCTGGAGCCGTCAATTTTTTTGCTTCAATCAAGTATTTGTGTTGCATCCGGCGAGTGGCTCCGAGAACGGTTCCACAAATGGTTTCGGTGAGCGCCCAATGGGAGGCGGTCAGCTCCGTTTTGGAGGAACCGTTTTGGCAAGCGCAGAGCGACGGGTTTGCTGGACTTGTGCGCTCGCGGAGAGGGAGGTTGGAAGTAACGACTAAATCGTATGATTTCAGATGTTAATGTGGATTTAATCTGACGGTTTGCTGCGGACCGACGGAAGCTGGCGCTGATGGGCTGACGCCTAGCTCTGCCCTATATTTTATTGCGATGCAAGATTTTTTTTTGAAATGTCATCGGGGGAGGGCGGAACGACCCCCACCTGAATTGTATTCATTTTTCCCATAAGGCTTTGCATCCTATTGCAAGATAGGTTCAAGTGAACCAGAAGTACAGGGGGCACAGAAAGAAGAAATAAAGAAAAATCTCCACAACACACTTAACATGAGGAACAAGGAGGAAAAACACAACACAACACTACAAAGAGCACCGCAGGGAAAGACGAACGACATCAGCCAGCCGAGACCAAAACACGACACTGCAACCGACGACGTTATCGAAAGGCTCTGCGTATCCGAGACTGCACAACACCATGCCACCACCTGTGTCGGGGGTGCACTCGAAGGGGCACGCGAGGACTAGACGGCGCCCCAACACCTGTGTGCCAATAACTTAGTCGAAGGGCATCACCAAGTAGACAGAGCGACGACATTGTATCATTGACGCAATCGAAAGGCTCCCCGCAACCAAGACTTCACAACGTCACGACATCACCTGTGTCGGGGGCACAGTCGAAAGGTTACCTGAAGCCGAGATGTCGCCACAACACCTCTTGTGCCACCAGCGGAGCTGCAAGGAACCGCCTAGTAGAGACTCACCAAGCGAGCACAAGAGCACAATACGCACCACCATCGACCCCAGAAAGGCCGCACCACCAAACGCACCACCACCGTCGACCCCAGACAGTCGCACCACCACCATCCAACCAACACTGGTCCCTCCGGTGGATCCCTACTCCAAGACGATGCCCACAAGAGGGGTACGACGCAAGAGGCCGCCATCACCGATGAGAGAGAGCACGAAACTAAGGTTTCCCCCAGAGCAAGGAGCGAAGGAGAGAGGAGCATATTACCGCGGTAACGCCTTCAAGAAGGTAGTGACGCCCTCGAGCGCCGCTGCTGCCGGCATCGACCGTGGCCGATGAAAAACTTTCGCCTGGCTTCATCTCACTCCCTTCGACCACTCCAACCGAACCGCCATGACCATCACGAGCCGAACCAGCCGGACCCAACCCCTCTTCACGCCGAGCAGATTTATCCCTAGCTGTCGGACGCAGCAACCAAGCCAGCTCAGCCAAGCATCATGCCGTCAAGCGGGCAGAGGAGCAGCCCGGGGCTCGAAACCACCACGGTTCCCAGCCGCGGCACTGAAGCAGACGCACATCTGAGATGGAGAGGCCTAGACGAACTCTAGCCGGACGACCTCGCCACCACCACCATCACCCAGGGGCAGCAGCCAAAAGCCGCGCGACGAGGCGACGAAGCCAGCCAAGGGAGAGCCCCGCCACCAGCAGACACCCCCCACCAACCAGCCGGCCACGAGCCAATCCAGGCATGGCCGCCCTGGATCCGGCGCCGGCGGGCACTCGAGAGAATTGTCAACAAATAGACTGTCTTCTGCTCTGCACGAATAATTATGTAAAAATCCATTTGCCTGATAGCAATAATTGATAGCTTTTCAATTGCAATTTTGCTAACCTAGATTTTTATTAATTCACCACAACAAAAGCCATCGGCCCCAGAAACAAAGCGTAATCGCCCAAGCTCGTCACCTCCACCCATTTGTAGATATTGCCGGTGCCGGTGTTGGCGAGCTCGAATACCCGGAAGGATGGCTCCTGGTTGCGTGGCCACCGGGCCTTCACCGCCATGGCCGGCTTGCCACGCAGCTCAAAAAGGTAGCTCACGTACGACACTGGGTCATCCACAAGGCCGGCGCCATCGCGCCTTTCGATGGCCAACCGGTGAGCAGCCGTGACCACCGGCGTACCGTCGCTGTCCACGTCGATTTCATATCTGATGAGTGCCTCCGTGCGACCGTGCCATAGGTGTTGAGACCGTAGAGCTCACCGTTGCAAAAGGCAATGTCCGATACGCGCTCCGCGTCGCCGCATGGTGCCATCGCCCACCCTCCGTCTCCACAGCCAACCCTGCAAAGCGCGACACGCCAATGTTTGGTGACGGCGGCGAGGATGCAGCCGGCGGTTGAGGTAGGGGCCTCTGAGAAGACGAGCTTCCGGATACGCAACTGGCGGTAGATACGCGTGCACACAAGCCGCCTCTGCCTATCGGAGAGCGTCACCTCGACGCGGGAGAATAGGCTCACCACCGAGAGCAGGCGGCGGCCCTCTTCGAACGCGGCGACCCAGCCGCCGTCGTGGGAGCCGATGAGAGACCTGTCGATGGCCACGCTCGGGAGCCAGATGCGCATGACCCCGGAATCCTCGGGGCAGTAGAGAAGGCGCTCAGCGCCCATCTCGTCGTCCCGCGGCGGGAAGAGGAGCCACGGGAGTGCGCCCGGCGCCGGGTGCCGCCGTGCGCGCCAGGACCTGCAGACGGCGGCGAGGCGGACGCGGTCGAGCGCGGTGGGGAGCCTACGGCAGACCTCGCCGAGAAGGTCGCCAGGTAGATCGGACCAAGGACCCGCGTCCACCTCCACGCTCTGCCGGCTGCTGTCTCCGGGGGGCACCGGCGGCTGCGGGCTGTTGGCTTCAGGATCGTCGTCCAGGGCCACACATGGCAAAATAGATCGCGCGGCACGCGACAGCAAGGCAGCGAGGCGACGTTTGCCACCTTGCCGACTGCTGCCTTTCGTGCCCATGCCTGCTTCTCTCCTACTTTCCTAACTTCTGCTGCTTCGTAACCCTTTATTTTGGCAAAAATGCTACAGTCACGGGCCTTTCACGGACCTGCTCCTAATTCTGTATTAAGCCCTCCCTGAATTTAACCCAAGTGGGGCCAATCCATCTTCATTAGTCCAATTAAACCATGCCAACTAATCAGCACCCTGTAAACCTTGAAACGCCCATGTTTTTGGCACGACCAACTGGATGACCGAAGTAGCTCTTGCTCTCCACATTAACCAGGAGCTTGAGCAGTGGATTCGAGCTGGTTTAGTAGGAGCAGAGCAGTTTAGTAAGGAGTAGCGTTTAGATGCCGGAGTGGTGTTTGGGGACTTTGTTTTTCCCTGTGTTTGGCCCTTTGGGCCCTTCTTGTACATATTTCCGCCTTCTATAAAGCTAAGGTACACAATTGCGTACTCTAAAATAAAACCCCCCGTAAACCGTGAGTATAGCATTTTTCCTATTTTGGGGCCTGATAGGATTCCGATGAATCGGCAAGACAATTGCACTTGCGCAATCATGATTCCTGTTTGGTTAATTTACCCAAATTTTTTTTCCTTCTGCTTTATAAATAAAATCATCACCACATAATAACCGTGATCTTGAACACACGCTACCATCATCCGCGACTCACACATCCAAGAAAAGATACGAAGTGCTGGACACCCCACAACAAAGCCAGGACTCCAAGGCAGTGCCTTCAAAAATGTAACAAACTCGGATAGCCGCCACCGCCCGATCCCGTAGATCAAGTCTTCACTCAGAGCAAGGCGAAAGCAGGGGGGCGCCACGACGAAGCCTTCATGAAGGATACGACATCCGTGGATGCCGCCCTCGTCGGCCAAACCAGGGCTGGACAGGTGATATACCCCGGCGCCCGCATCCCTCCGTTGAACCCAAGCTTCTTCATCCACCTGCAGCCAAGCCACTCGCGTGGCCATGGATAGTCGCCAACACCTGAGACGCATACTCTGCCCACGACCATCACGCCTCCCGTCGCCAAGGCCGCCGCCCTGCATCCAGACCATCCAAAGTGATCGAGTTTGGTCATAGCTAACGCCCATAGCCAATGGAACCGCAACCCACATCTCGTTTTGAACAACGTCGGAGCTGCCGCTGCATACGGACGGACGGAAAATGTGGAGGAGGGGGAGCAGACACATCCACGACCGACACAACCCATGCCGGTGACAGGAAGCCCTAGCGCGGCGCTGCTCGTCCCCCCCACCCCCACCCACCAAGCTCCACATCGCCCCACCGCGGAGGACGAAGCAGATCCGGGCAGGGCCATCGATATCGACCCGTCCACCGGTTAAGGGACTCCAGAGACCGCCGCCCACCACCGAGGTTGCTCGCCGGAGAGCATATCCACGCCGAACACCGCCGTCCAGCCATAAGGGCCCGACCGAACAGCGGGCGCCCGCAACCACCTTCTGCCATGCTGCCTCCCCCGCCATCGTGCCCCTGCGAGGAATGCCGCCTGCGACCCCGACCGCTCACAATCCGCAGCACACGAGAAGATCAAACGCGTCATCGCCGTGAGGCCGACGTCACCGCCACCGCGCCGCCTGCCTCACGGCTGCACCGCCCCGATCCTGTTTGGTTAATCTGTATCTCTACTTATAAAGGGGAGTACGTAGTCGTTTGTTCATACTCCCCCTCGCTGTATATCAAAGAAAATCCTCACTGTTTTTTAGTGCACGTAGAAACTGTTGGAATTATGTGTCTTGCAACTATATTCAAATCAGTTGGAATTACTAATATTCGAAATACCTCATTATGAAATTATACATGTATTTATGCATGGAATTACTTTACATGTTTATTATGGAATTATTACTTGCTGGAACATACTTAAGTATATTATTATACTTAAGTCAATCAACATCGATTCTTAAAAATTAGCGATTGTTGACCCTGAATTTGATACAGAAAATCGTTAGAATAATTCATGTGATGCCGTCTTACAGAAAAGTTTTGGGCTTACGCGCATTTATTGTGATCCACACTACTTATCCATAAGTCAATCATAGGCATCCTATCTATGGAGTCGGCCCACCCTGAACTTATTTGGACAAGTGTGTAGGTTTATATCACGCGCACATCCGACTTCTGTATGAGCTAAAAGAATATTGTACAAAAGAGCTATCAAGCTGAATTTTGTGATGGAAATATAACCACATATAATACACAAGATTTATTATGGACCCATCGGGCAGAATATTACTATTTGTGCAGAAAAATATTTTATTCTGCTGCAAGTATATCTTGCGTTTTGAATATAACAAAACCCCGGGTCGCCGCAGGCAAGATAACCCGGCATCTGGGGCTACAATATTGGATGATGTCCACAAAGTCATAACGAGAGTCGTTTTCTCCAAACACCCTCAACTTTATTGAGTGAACCCGCCAGTAAGTAAATCCGGATCTATTTCGTATTTGAACATATTGCTAACAAGCATACCGGCCTGGGAAATACACTGTCTGACGTGACTGTTGACAAACATTATTCTGAGTTGCTGAAGAAAATATATTCCAGTACTCGAAGGGCCACTTTATTTGGAAGCTGGGAACTGATGGCACTGAAATAGTGCTCCTCGTTGGCTATCCCAAGTGGAAGGTTGAGATGTAGCGTAGCAGCAAATTTCTCTTGGCAAATATACCAAGGTTGAGATCGACCAATAGGACTCCAAGGATCGACAAGTAAGTGGTAAAGTGAACAATGGCGCCGTTCACAACGAGGGTTGCTTACTTGACCTGGACCTGCACACATAACAAGTAAATTTTCTCCCAACGGGTACAAAGAGGTTGTCAATCTCTCCGGCCTTGTCGTTTATAAAGGATCAAATGTACGGAGGATAATGATAGTGGTGATTGCAACGAAAAGGAAAATAAAGCAGTAAATAGTGGAGGTGTAAACAGTGGTGGAAATATGGACCGGGGTCCCATGATGTTCACTAGTGATGTCTCTCTCCCAAAAGACGATAAAATAGCTAAGCGGGTAAAATTTTTACAGCTGTGCAATTGACAGAATTATAAACGCACCGCAATGCTAATTATGCTGCAAAGAAAGTTAGAGGCTCAAAAGTATGAGAAGTACGCCAAGACAAGTAGATGGAAATCCAAATGCATCTACTCACTAATCATCCACCTTGAGATATCTATCCAGAACATCTCGCTGGTATTAAGTTGCGAGCTCCACCCAAAGTGTAAACCCAAAGCAACAGACAACTGCATTAACAAACTTTGTGTAAGGTAAACAATCCTTGCAACCGCGGTTACAAGCACCGTTGTGTTTCTCCCTGGTGGCAACAACACATCCCCTAGTCTGATGTTTTTGTCACTCAAGCTAGACATCGGGGGGCATGAACCCACAATCAAGCATAAACGCTCCCTCTTGGACTTACGATCTACTACTTGGCCAAAGCAATAAAAAGCAACGGAGAACATGCAATAATTACTCAAGAACAAAATATAAAAGGAGAACCAAATATATTACTCATCACAATCTGAACATAATCTCATAATCCATCAGAGACCAGCAAACTCAGCATAGCAACAGCAGAAAGAATTACATAGATGCCTTGATCATGTAGGGAAGCTCACAAGGGCTAAGAATTGAAGCACAAGATTGGAGAGAAGACATCACATAGCTACTGGTCATGTACCCATTGTCCAAGGGGGACTACTCATGTCACATCTGGGAAGCGTCCATGGTGGTGGAGAATCTCTCGGAGTTCAATTCTCCCTCCAGCAGGGTGCCGGGAAGAGGTCTTCTGGTGCTCGCGATCTTGGAAGCACGGAGGCGGTGGAACAGAGGGGAAAATCGCGATGCGGGGGTCTCTCTGAGAGTTTTCGGGGCGAGGAGGTAATATAGGCCAAAGGGGGGCACCAGGGGGTGTCCCCTCCTCCCAGGCGCCCTCCTGGCGCGGCCAAGAGTGAGGCCGCGCCCCATGGCGGCCTGGGAGGGGGGTGTCCCCCCTCTGGCACTTCTTCGGTGTTTCTGGAAGCTTCCATCGTGCTAATTTTTTATCAGATTTTTGTTGAATTTTTGGAGCTCTGTAAATATGTGTAAAAACCTGCAACTTAGAGACATCAACAGACAAAAACTGGCACTGGTTGCACTGAGTTAGTAGGTTAGTCCAAATATGTGTAATAAGGTATGCAAGTGTAGCGAAACACATAGAAAAGTCACCTAAAAGAGCATGGAACAACCAGAAATTATAGATACGTTTGGGGCGTATCAGGAACACAACCCAACATATCATATTTACAGGCTTCAGCAAGCAGGCATTCACCGGCTTACATCAGCAAGAAAACATTTGCCGGGTTCAATAGAAATTTGCCGGATTTAGCAGACAAAATTTTGTAAAATTATAGAAAAATTAAGTCCTGGATCGCTGCAGTCAAGACAACCCGACACTTGGGGCTACAACAACAAGGCTATTTTATATATACAATACTCCAAGTCATCATGAGGTGATAAACTCGGAGCTTGAGGGCTACAGGTGATATGGATATAAATTACCCATAGAAAATTTTCGAGTCCTTTGACATACCCGGCAGGGCAAAAAGCAACATTGGAATCAAAGGCGAAAGAACTCAAAACTGGATAGTACCGGGTTCGTTGACATGAATCAGTAGAGCAGACCGGTCTAATGGTTTGGCGCAGTTAACAGGGAAGGCAACCCAACTAAACCTATTAACTTCTCCGCCATCAAGGGTGCAAGGATTGTTTACTTTACGCAAAGTTCTTTAATGCAGTTGTCCGTTGCTTTGAGTTTACACTTTGGGTGGGATTCGCAACTTAATACTAGCGAGATGTTCTGGATAGATATCTCAAGGTGGATGATTAGTAGGTAGATGCAGGTGGATTTCAGTGTACTTGTCTTGGCGTACCACCCATGCTTTTGAGCCTCTTCCTTTCTTTATAGCATAATTAGCATTGGTTTGCGCACATAATCCTGTCAATTGCCCAGCTGTAATTTGTTTACCTCGCATGGTTATTTTATCGTCTTTTGGGAGAGAGACATCACTAGTGAACATCATAGGACCCTGGTCCATATTTCCAATATTGTTTACACCTTCAATTTACTTTCAGTATTTACTTTTCCGTTGCTTTTACTATCATTATTATCCCGTGCGTTTTATCCTTTGTAAACAACAAGGCCGGAGGAATCGACAACTCCTCTGTACTCGTTGGGAAGCAAAGTTATTTGCTGTGTGTGCAGGTCCAGGAGAAGCAAGTGATTATCATAAAACGGCGCCTCACTTGCCGAACCACCTTCTTGTATCTGTTGGAGTCGTACTGGTCCGACACTCAACCTTAGCATCTTCGCTAAGGGAAATTGCCGCTACGCTACATATCAACCTTCCACTTTGGGAATCCAACGAGGGTCGAGAAGTAAACTCTCGTGACATCATGTTATCATTTACCTACTCAAGGAGGACCAGGAATTAAGCTTGGGGATGTTGATACGTCCTAAACGTATCTATAATTTCTGCTTGTTCCATGCACTTTTATGTGACATTGCTACATGTAATGCTACACTTTTATATCATTTTACACATATTTGGACTAACCTACTAACTCAATGCACCCAGTGCTAGTTTCTGTCAGCTAATGTCTTTAGTTGCAGTAATTTTCCCCAATTTAAAATGCTCCAAAAATTCCAGAAAAATCAGAATAAAAATCAGCACGACGGAAGCTTTCAGAACCCCCAAGAAGGGCCAAGGGGCCCCACCTGGCGCCCAGGCGGCCAGGTGGCTCGGCCCCATCCCTGACCGCGCCACCAGGGCGCCTGGGAGCCCCAGGTGGCCCCTGGCTCCCCCCTTTTGGCCTATATTACCTCTTCGTCCAGGAAACCCTCGAGGAGAACCCCGTATCGCGAAATACCTCTCTGTTCCACCGCCACCGCGATTCCAAGATTGGGAGCACCAGAAGACCTCTTCCCGGCACCCTGTCGTAGGGAGGATTGACCTCCGGGAGCTTCTCCACCATCACGGACGCTTCCGGGATGTGCCGTGAGTAGTCCCCCTTGGACCATGGGTCCATGACCAGTAGCTATGTGATGTCTTCTCTCCAATCTTGTTCTTCAATGTTTAGCCCTTGTGAGATGCCCTACGTGATCATGGCACCTTTGTAATTTTCCTGTTGTTGCTATGCTGTGTTTGCTAGGATCCGATGGATTATGAGATTATGTTCAGATCGTGATGAGTTATATATATGGTTTACCTTTTATATTTTGTTCTTGAGTAATTCTTGCATGTTCTTCATTGCTTTTTATTGATTTGGCCAAGTAGTAGATAGTAACTCCAAGAGGGAGTGTTATGCATGATTGTGGGTTCATGCCCCCCCCCTATGTCTAGCTTGAGTGACAGAACACATGAGACTAGGGAATGTGCTGTTTCCACCAGGGAGAAAACAACGGTGCTTGTAACCGCGGTTGCAAGGATTGTTTACCTTGCGCATAGATTGTTTATGCAATTGTCTGTTGCTTCGAGTTTACACTTTAGATGGGGCTTGCAACTTAATACCAGCGAGACGTTCTGGATAGACATCTCAAGGTGGATGATTAGTGAGTAGATGCAGATGGATTTCGGTCTACTTTTCTTGGCGTACTGCCCATAATTTTTAGCCTCTTACTTTCAAGTAGCATAATTAGCATTGTGGTGCATTTATAATTCTGTCAATTGCCCAGTTGTAATTTATTCACCCAGCTTAGCTGTTTTATCGTCTTTTGGGGGAGAGACATCACTAGTGAACATCATGGGACCCGGTCCATATTTTCACCACTGTTACACCTCCACTTTATTTATTGTCTTTACTTTCCGTTGCAATTATCACTACTATTTACGCTTGCGTTTGATCCTTTGTAAACAATAAGGCCGGAGGGATTGACAATCTCTCTGTACTCGTTGGGAGCAAAGTTATTTGTTTCTATGTGAAGGTCCACGCCAACTCTCGCGTCATCAAGTACCTCTAGCGCCATTGACACCTACTTGTCGATCCTTGGAGTCCTCCTGGATCCGATAAACCTTACAGTCCTCGTGTAAGGGAAATTAGACGCTATCTACATCTCTAGCTTTCACTTGGGGTAACCAACAAGGAGCACTAATTCAGTGCTATCATGAAGCTGCAAGCGTGGCGATGGGGGAGCACAACTAATAAGGGGATACCCCCCACCGTGAGGCTACCTGGTGCGTGTCAAGACTGGTGGCCCACTAGAGCTTCATAAGGCCCAAGATCAGCCCACCCAAAGCACCGGCGACTGTGTCGACATGGAGTCCAAGACTTGGCGACAAAGATTAGATAGAATAGGGAACTCTCTCTATAAACCTAGATGGACTCCTCGGGACCCAGTCTAGTATATAAAGGCTAGGAGAGGGGACGTCTAGCGCATCCAATACTAATCGCAATACATCTGGCTTGAGCAATCTCTCCGGATCCTCTACTGTAATCGCTTCCACCATATAATACATCGAGCAGGAAGTGGGGGTTTTACCGATCGAGGCCCTAAACCTGGGTAAATCCTTGTCTCCTGTTAGCTGACGAGATCACCAACCTTGCACTCATTCTATGATCTAAACCCAGGGTGCCTAACCATGTGACTTGCCGAGATTAATCCTCGTATGTAACCGGCGATGGTTTGAGCTGCATCCGACGGCCCCGCAATCCCTTCCTCCCATGCCTTCACGCTGGCAAGTCGGATCGCACTCTGCGATATTTCATTTTTGTTGGAAGCAGCTTTGAATTTTGCTTCCAACGTCTTCTTTTTTGCAGGAACTTAATCTTTCGTTGAAAGTTTTTGTTGCCAAGATTTTTTTGCTGAAACCGCCATTAATTTTTGCTGGAAACCATCATTTGTTTATCTTTAACTTTGCTGGAAACCATCATTTGTTTATCTTTAACTTTGCTGGAAACCATCATTTGTTTATCTTTAACTGAGTAGGTGAGATTTTTGTTTCTTTTGATTTTTGTTGGAAGCACCATTAATATTTGCTGGAGCCGGAAGGTTTTTTTTGCTTCAAATGAGTATGTAATTTTTTTCTTTTTATTTTTGTTGGAAGCATCATTAACTTTAGCTGGAGCCGTCAAGTTATTTTCTTCAACTGAGTATGTAAAAAAATCTTTAGTTTTTTTGGAAGAAAAATTAACTTTTGCTGGAGCCGTCAATTTTTTTGCTTCAATCAAGTATTTGTGTTGCATCCGGCGAGTGGCTCCGAGAACGGTTCCACAAATGGTTTCGGTGAGCGCCCAATGGGAGGCGGTCAGCTCCGTTTTGGAGGAACCGTTTTGGCAAGCGCAGAGCGACGGGTTTGCTGGACTTGTGCGCTCGCGGAGAGGGAGGTTGGAAGTAACGACTAAATCGTATGATTTCAGATGTTAATGTGGATTTAATCTGACGGTTTGCTGCGGACCGGCGGAAGCTGGCGCTGATGGGCTGACGCCTTGCTCTGCCCTATATTTTATTGCGATGCAAGATTTTTTTTTGAAATGTCATCGGGGGAGGGCGGAACGACCCCCACCTGAATTGTATTCATTTTTCCCATAAGGCTTTGCATCCTATTGCAAGATATGTTCAAGTGAACCAGAAGTACAGGGGGCACAGAAAGAAGAAATAAAGAAAAATCTCCACAACACACTTAACATGAGGAACAAGGAGGAAAAACACAACACAACACTACAAAGAGCACCGCAGAAAGACGAACGACATCAGCCAGCCGAGACCAAAACACGACACTGCAACCGACGACGTTATCGAAAGGCTCTGCGTATCCGAGTCTGCACAACACCATGCCACCACCTGTGTCGGGGGTGCACTCGAAGGGGCACGCGAGGACTAGACGGCGCCCCAACACCTGTGTGCCAACAACTTAGTCGAAGGGCATCACCAAGTAGACAGAGCGACGACATTGTATCATTGACGCAATCGAAAGGCTCCCCGCAACCAAGACTTCACAACGTCACGACATCACCTGTGTCGGGGGCACAGTCGAAAGGTTACCTGAAGCCGAGATGTCGCCACAACACCTCTTGTGCCACCAGCGGAGCTGCAAGGAACCGCCTAGTAGAGACTCACCAAGCGAGCACAAGAGCACAATACGCACCACCATCGACCCCAGAAAGGCCGCACCACCAAACGCACCACCACCGTCGACCCCAGACAGTCGCACCACCACCATCCAACCAACACTGGTCCCTCCGGTGGATCCCTACTCCAAGACGATGCCCACAAGAGGGGTACGACGCAAGAGGCCGCCATCACCGATGAGAGAGAGCACGAAACTAAGGTTTCCCCCAGAGAAAGGAGCGATGGAGAGAGGATCATATTACCGCGGTAACGCCTTCAAGAAGGTAGTGACGCCCTCGAGCGCCGCTGTTGCCGGCATCGACCGTGGCCGATGAAAAACTTTCGCCTGGCTTCATCTCACTCCCTTCGACCACTCCAACCGAACCGCCATGACCATCACGAGCCGAACCAGCCGGACCCAACCCCTCTTCACGCCGAGCAGATTTGTCCAAGGGGGACTACTCATGTCACATCTGGGAAGCGTCCATGGTGGTGGAGAATCTCTCGGAGTTCAATTCTCCCTCCAGCAGGGTGCCGGGAAGAGGTCTTCTTGTGCTCGCGTTCTTGGAAGCACGGAGGCGGTGGAACAGAGGGGAAAATCGCGATGCGGGGGTCTCTCTGAGAGTTTTCGGGGCGAGGAGGTAATATAGGCCAAAGGGGGGCACCAGGGGGTGTCCCCTCCTCCCAGGCGCCCTCCTGGCGCGGCCAGGAGTGAGGCCGCGCCCCATGGCGGCCTGGGAGGGGGGTGTCCCCCCTCTGGCACTTCTTCGGTGTTTCTGGAAGCTTCCATCGTGCTAATTTTTTATCAGATTTTTGTTGAATTTTTGGAGCTCTGTAAATATGTGTAAAAACCTGCAACTTAGAGACATCAACAGACAAAAACTGGCACTGGTTGCACTAAGTTAGTAGGTTAGTCCAAATATGTGTAATAAGGTATGAAAGTGTAGCGAAACACATAGAAAAGTCACCTAAAAGAGCATGGAACAACCAGAAATTATAGATACGTTTGGGGCGTATCAGGAACACAACCCAACATATCATATTTACAGGCTTCAGCAAGCAGGCATTCACCGGCTTACATCAGCAAGAAAACATTTGCCGGGTTCAATAGAAATTTGCCGGATTTAGCAGACAAAATTTTGTAAAATTATAGAAAAATTAAGTCCTGGATCGCTGCAGTCAAGACAACCCGACACTTGGGGCTACAACAACAAGGCTATTTTATATATACAATACTCCAAGTCATCATGAGGTGATAAACTCGGAGCTTGAGGGCTACAGGTGATATGGATATAAATTACCCATAGAAAATTTTCGAGTCCTTTGACATACCCGGCAGGGCAAAAAGCAACATTGGAATCAAAGGCGAAAGAACTAAAAACTGGATAGTACTGGGTTCGTTGACATGAATCAGTAGAGCAGACCGGTCTAATGGTTTGGTGTCGGGACCCGGGGTTAGCGTATGCAAGTACAGCTAAGACATAGTCATATGGAGAGCCGAGAACCGTACCCACTTGTCTAAGCAGACAAGGCCAAGCACAGAAGATTCTCGGAGAGCATCGTACGTGAGGGGCATCCCATCCAGGCCGGATGATCAACTGAGATGGGTCCTCATCGTCCGCACACAAGTCTAATGATATGGATGATGAGCTCCCATATTCAAAGACAAGTCGCCTCAACCATACTATCGACTATCTCATAACTCTTACATAGACTTACTCCAGCCCGATCACTTAGTCGGGGTCTAGGGAGGGCTCGATCATACCACAAAGTGTGCACGAGACGGAGTCTCGAACAATCGCATCGAGATGCCCCAAGCTGCGCACATCTAAGGGCCACTTGGTGTATGAAAGACCGCCAGCCAGATCACAACTATGGTCTCGAAAACCCATACAAAGACATGTATGTTATAAACATACACGCATCACACATGCCTTGTATGAACAGTAGGTATCATTGCAATTCTCTACAAAGTATACAATTTTATTGATAACTCTTATAGAGTGCACACAGAGATCACAAACATGTGATCCAACATTACAACACAAGCGGAAGCAAAGTATGTCTGAGTACAGACAAGTTTAACAAATGACTTAAGAAGCCTTATTTAAACACAAGCCCTCCACGAGGGAACCAGTCGTCTGACTGGTACTAGACTAGTTGATCTTCAGTCGTCCAGCTCGATGAAGAAGCCACCTTCGGGGTCAGTGGCATCATCTAAAACATAGATTAAGCAAACGTGAGTACAAAGTCGTACTCAGCAAGACTTAGATAGGAGCTATACTACTCATGCACATGTATCAAGGTAAAGGGAGGTGGGGTTTGAGTGTTTGCCTTTGAGTGTTTGCAACCCTTTCCTTATCCAGTGTCACTTATCAACACCTTCTGCTCCTCGTGGGATCGATACTCTTATTTATCGAAAAGCTACAATTGATCCCCTAGACTTGTGGGTTATCAAGAATCGTTTATTGGCGCAGTTAACAGGGAAGGCAACCCAACTAAACCTATTAACTTCTCCGCCATCAAGGGTGCAAGGATTGTTTACTTTACGCAAAGTTCTTTAATGCAGTTGTCCGTTGCTTTGAGTTTACACTTTGGGTGGGATTCGCAACTTAATACTAGCGAGATGTTCTGGATAGATATCTCAAGGTGGATGATTAGTAGGTAGATGCAGGTGGATTTCAGTGTACTTGTCTTGGCGTACCACCCATGCTTTTGAGCCTCTTCCTTTCTTTATAGCATAATTAGCATTGGTTTGCGCACATAATCCTGTCAATTACCCAGCTGTAATTTGTTTACCTCGCATGGTTATTTTATCGTCTTTTGGGAGAGAGACATCACTAGTGAACATCATAGGACCCTGGTCCATATTTCCAATATTGTTTACACCTTCAATTTACTTTCAGTATTTACTTTTCCGTTGCTTTTACTATCATTATTATCCCGTGCGTTTTATCCTTTGTAAACAACAAGGCCGGAGGAATCGACAACTCCTCTGTACTCGTTGGGAAGCAAAGTTATTTGCTGTGTGTGCAGGTCCAGGAGAAGCAAGTGATTATCATAAAACGGCGCCTCACTTGCCGAACCACCTTCTTGTATCTGTTGGAGTCGTACTGGTCCGACACTCAACCTTAGCATCTTCGCTAAGGGAAATTGCCGCTACGCTACATATCAACCTTCCACTTTGGGAATCCAACGAGGGTCGAGAAGTAAACTCTCGTGACATCATGTTATCATTTACCTACTCAAGGAGGACCAGGAATTAAGCTTGGGGATGTTGATACGTCCTAAACGTATCTATAATTTCTGCTTGTTCCATGCACTTTTATGTGACATTGCTACATGTAATGCTACACTTTTATATCATTTTACACATATTTGGACTAACCTACTAACTCAATGCACCCAGTGCTAGTTTCTGTCAGCTAATGTCTTTAGTTGCAGTAATTTTCCCCAATTTAAAATGCTCCAAAAATTCCAGAAAAATCAGAATAAAAATCAGCACGACGGAAGCTTTCAGAACCCCCAAGAAGGGCCAAGGGGCCCCACCTGGCGCCCAGGCGGCCAGGTGGCTCGGCCCCATCCCTGACCGCGCCACCAGGGCGCCTGGGAGCCCCAGGTGGCCCCTGGCTCCCCCCTTTTGGCCTATATTACCTCTTCGTCCAGGAAACCCTCGAGGAGAACCCCGTATCGCGAAATACCTCTCTGTTCCACCGCCACCGCGATTCCAAGATTGGGAGCACCAGAAGACCTCTTCCCGGCACCCTGTCGTAGGGAGGATTGACCTCCGGGAGCTTCTCCACCATCACGGACGCTTCCGGGATGTGCCGTGAGTAGTCCCCCTTGGACCATGGGTCCATGACCAGTAGCTATGTGATGTCTTCTCTCCAATCTTGTTCTTCAATGTTTAGCCCTTGTGAGATGCCCTACGTGATCATGGCACCTTTGTAATTTTTCTGTTGTTGCTATGCTGTGTTTGCTAGGATCCGATGGATTATGAGATTATGTTCAGATCGTGATGAGTTATATATATGGTTTACCTTTTATATTTTGTTCTTGAGTAATTCTTGCATGTTCTTCATTGCTTTTTATTGATTTGGCCAAGTAGTAGATAGTAACTCCAAGAGGGAGTGTTATGCATGATTGTGGGTTCATGCCCCCCCTATGTCTAGCTTGAGTGACAGAACACATGAGACTAGGGAATGTGCTGTTTCCACCAGGGAGAAAACAACGGTGCTTGTAACCGCGGTTGCAAGGATTGTTTACCTTGCGCATAGATTGTTTATGCAATTGTCTGTTGCTTCGAGTTTACACTTTGGATGGGGCTTGCAACTTAATACCAGCGAGACGTTCTGGATAGACATCTCAAGGTGGATGATTAGTGAGTAGATGCAGATGGATTTCGGTCTACTTTTCTTGGCGTACTGCCCATAATTTTGAGCCTCTTACTTTCAAGTAGCATAATTAGCATTGTGGTGCATTTATAATTCTGTCAATTGCCCAGTTGTAATTTATTCACCCAGCTTAGCTGTTTTATCGTCTTTTGGGGGAGAAACATCACTAGTGAACATCATGGGACCCGGTCCATATTTCCACCACTGTTACACCTTCACTTTATTTATTGTCTTTACTTTCCGTTGCAATTATCACTACTATTTACGCTTGCGTTTGATCCTTTGTAAACAATAAGGCGGGAGGGATTGACAATCTCTCTGTACTCGTTGGGAGCAAAGTTATTTGTTTCTATGTGCAGGTCCACGCCAACTCTCGCGTCATCAAGTACCCGTGCTGAGACCACGGGAACGTAGCCCGTGCTCTCGCGCGTCGTCTGGTGCACGCGGGAGGCCTCGGGGGTGACCAGGGCGACGACGTCTTCAAAGGTGGCGGCGGCCGGAGCCACGGCTCGGGGTGGAACTCGCTGCGGCGCTCCAGCAGAAGCAGACGTGGTTGCAGACGAAGCCTTGGAGCACGGCGAAGGCGTCAGACAAGGAGGCGGGTTCGATTGCGCAACAGGTGGTCGTCGCCATGGTTCCCGGCGGCGAGGAGCTTCGGCCTTCATGGTGGATTGTGCTAGAGAGGAGGAGGAAGACGTTGGGATGGCTCGGTTGAACCGTGAGCTCACCATGAGTCCAACGGAAGCGGTGGCGAAGTGGTAGGAGCTCGGGGCTGGCCGGAATTGAAGAAGTCGTGCGGCGGCTCCGGCGAGACGATGGCGAAGATTGCGACGGCCTCGGGCTCGATTAGGACGCCAGCTTCTCCAGATCGACGAAGACGACGACAGCGCGCACGATGGACAGGGTCTCTAGGCTTCTCTCCGGCGTTGGCTGCGGATTTCGTCGACGGCGAACGGCGGCTGCTCTCGGGGGAAAAGGGGAAAACGCGTAGAGAGCTTGAGAGGAGGCGGCGATGGGGAAAAGTGAGAGGGGACGATGCGGACGTCTCCTGGGCGCTCTTTGGAGTCCTGGGGCGGCCTGGAAGCCCCAGGTCGTCGAGGTGGCGTCCACGGCGTGCTCGGCCGCTCCAGCGAACTGCTTTGGCGAGCGGGGAGGAAGACGAAAGGCGAGCTCGCGGGCTGGGCCAGGCTGGTGGGCCGCTGGGCGATGAGTTGGGCCACTTCGGCCAGGTAAGTCCTTTTTTCTTTTCTTTTCTGTTTTCTTTTCTGACATTTTTTTGTCTTAGCTAAATAAATAGCTAGGCATTTTATTAAATGCTGAAATTTTTTATATGGCTTCATAATAATATAGACTAGCCACTTATAAAGTTTCAACATTTTTAAAATTCAAATAATTTGAATCTTAACTCAAATAGGGGTTTTTAATTAATTCCAAGGCACTGTTTGAATATTTGAAAAATCTATGAGCATGGGATGGGTCCCACATCACTTGATATGTGATCACACTCATTTATAAGACTTTTCAAAAATCTAAAATGATTTTTTGGAGAAGATTTTTATCTGGCCTTTTGAATTAATTCATCTGGGGTGGTTCCTTCTCCCATTTTGCTTTTGAATTTGATTTCAAAGATTTCTTTTGAAAATTTAACGTGATGCAAGAGTACTGGCTAACCCTAGCACATTACCTAACAGAGGGTTCTGACATTTGGCCTCCAGACTTGGGCTTTTTTCCTTAATTATCATTATTTATTTTGGTAATTTACCATGGAAGCGCACCTGGCGTTCTCTTACACAAAATCTTGCATTGACAAAGACAAGCGTAGCAAAAATGAAGCCCGTGCTAAGATTGCGTCCAAGCTAAATTTGGGGGCTACAATCGGGGGGGGGGGGTTATCTGTGGCTAAGACCCGACCAAAAGGCAGCGCTCAAAAAGGAGACTCATCTAGAAGACATGTCGTGAAGATAGGACCCGACTGCTACAGTACCTGTAGGGGTCTTCTACATGACTTGACTGCTATAGTACCCGCAGCGGTCCTGCTAAAGTATCCGCAGGGGGTCTGCTATGATAAAAACAGAGGGTCTATTACAAGAAGGGAGTCCCAATCTTGGAAGGCATGAAAGGCTACAAGACTTATGGTAGGACCCGTATTTCTATCAAACTTGTAATAGAAAGATGAGACTAGTTTGTATCCAACTAGGACTCTACATGTAAGCCCCCCTTTCGCCTATATAAGGAGGGGTAGGGCTCCCCAAAGAGGGTAGATTGAAGAAGCTCTGGATTAGAGATTAGACTCGGGTCATCTAAACCCGATGCAATTAAACACAACTAAAGGAGAGTCGGCGAAATGTCGGAGACTCTCCGTGAGCGAAGGAATAAGACCTAGCCACAAACAACATGTAGGGTTTTTACCGGATAATATTTCCCAGGGCCCGAAGCTGTATAAATCGTGTCTCTCTCTCCCTTTGATCTTCTCCTTCCTCGAATTCACTTGTATCAAAGGCCCCACTATTAAGGTCTCCGATGAGGACATCTGGCGTGTTTTTCCCATGACAACAACCCCGTGACCTAGTCACATGCTTGCGCAAGCTTTATGATGTAATATCATCGAGTGGGACCAGAGTACCCTATCCGTCACTCAGATAGACAAATCCCTCTTTGATCCATACTCCTCAACATATCCCTTTGGAATACCTGAGTTACATCTGTATGGTCACCCTTTTACGGTGTGATGATGGATATAATCGAAGCATCCTCCGGTGATAGTGTCGTGGTCATGCCAAGGGGATACTTTTAAGGGACATAAACCATGGGGTACCCTTGATACACGGGGTTATGTAATGAAATAACTTAACATGATCCTGATCAAAGAGTTAACCCAGAATGATAAAGCAGAACCACATTTCCGAGTAGCACTTAGCTCGGGAGTACGCGTTACTCAGAAATGAAGCTACCAAGTCAACTGTTACTCGGAAGGAAGGAAATCAACCGCCAGGAAGAGCAATAAAGCCCAAGGAGTTACCTCCAATTTAAAGAGCAGTAATAGGTAGATTAATGAGTAGCTGTTTCCTGTATTTATGATAGGGCATTACTTGTAACATTAAACATCATCAATGTGCCATGAACAGCCTTTACAACTCCCATGACGCACTCTATATAAGCCATGGGAGGACATTGGGTTGGGGCACGCACACACTTCTTCTTCCTCCTCTCTCACGGGATCTTATCCCATGTAATGCCATGTTCTTCGTGTTCTTACACAGATAAAGAAATAGCTCCTCCAGGAGCACGAGACGTAGGGATGTTATCTCCTCCGCGAGAGTCCCGAACTCGATAAAATCACCTGCGTCCACCCGTTTGCATCTCGATAGATCATGCTCCGTTCATACCCCTCTCTCTATTGTCAGGATTATATCCCCGATAGTTGGCGCCCACCATGGGGCATGGCGTCTATCGAACCATGATGTGAACGGTTTGTATTCTCTGTTACACCTATTTCCGTTGCTTTTGATGCATGTTATTTTTGCCAAGAACAGCTCTGCGCGTTGGCCCGAGCCGCCTCCGCCGCCCGATCTCGTCGGGTTGGTCGCGGTCGCCTCTGCCTCACTCCAACCGGGCATGCTCCAGGCCCTTGCAACAAGCACATCAAGCTAGCTCATACAAGCACACAAGTAAATATCCTGATGGATGAACAGTACCCCTGATGGATTGAAAAGTACCTCTGCTCGTTGCACAACTCAGAGGTCCTATCCAGTTCAAACGCGAGCATTGCAGCCCCTCTCCAACTCGAGCAAGCAAGCGTCTGCTCCATCGCCCGTGCGCGTGACTGTCATCTCCTCATCGCGCCGCCTCCACAACGACTTCGCCAACGAGCCCGGCATTGCCTCCTCTCTTCGGCGGCGGCTCCTTCCCCTGCATCGACCACTTAGCGGAGGCGCAGGCCCGTCTCGGCAGGTGAAACGCTTCCTCTCATTAATTTTTCCCCAAGCCTCGATTGTTAAACTCTCACGGAAGTAAATATGGGAAAATCGCATTGGTTAGAGAGGAATGAGCATTAATTGCATGCAAAAACTGAAGCGTGCAGTCCGCTCAGCCATAATTGCATGCTAATATACCCGCTAGAGTCATAACTGCATGCTAATGGCCACTGGAACCATAATCGCATGCTATTACTACAATTTTATCTTACTACACTAGTACTAAAATGCAATTAATATGTTGTCTTTGCACCCAAGTTTTTTGCACTGAATAACTTGCAGGTCTGCTCAAATATATTTTCTCTCACGAGATAAAGATACATTACTCAAGCATGCACGACGTACATTTTCTACTGTGCATTACTTGAAAGTATGTTAGACAGCGCCGTGCTCTGTGCCGGTTACTCGGGGGCTGCCCTCCTACCCGGCGCCCTGGCCACCACCCGACTTGGCCGCCCGCTCCCTATTGCCTCCGCGCAGCAGTGGCTGCAACGTCTTCGCGCAGCAGCAACTCTGCTGCCTCTACGCGGCAATGGCTGCGACGCTTCCCTCAGCGTAGCTCCTGCTCGGCCTCCCTCCACCTCCTGTCGGCGGCGTATGGGTTGGATCATCAACACCTCTGCGGCCAGGGCCAGCGGCGCCGATTTTGTTGTACCCCGATTGAATCATCTTCGAGCCAGCTAGTACGTGCACATTATGGATGAATGGATCATCTCCTGGCTAGCTAGTTCTGTACTAGCAGCGAGATGTGCATAACTTGGACACCACCGACCCTCTTCCACTCGGGAGTTTCCGGCCACGATTTGGACAACTCGGAAGAGCACGGGGACGCCTCCACGAACCTCTACTCGGCGGCTCCATGCCATGACTCGGACGAGCACGGGGATGCCTCCACGAACCTCTACTCGGCAGCTCCATGCCATGACTCGGACGAGCACGGGGACGCCTCCACGAACCTCTACTCGGCAGCTCCATGCCATGACTCGGACAAATGTCTACAAGCATGCAACCCAACCGAGCAGGGCGCCTGTCCGCCAGCTCGCAACGATGGCTGTTGCCGCCACCGCCATGGCGTTCCTCCTTCTCTGGCTTTCTTTAGTTCGGGCGCGCCAAACTCCAGCTTCAACTCGGTGCCCCGATTCAGCTTCAACTCGATCACGGCCGTCGGCTCGGGCGAGCCAGGGGACGACCGTGCCTCTGCAACAATTGTGCGACAACTCGGCGGTCTCTGCCGAACTACTCCAACTCGGTCAGCTAGCACAAGCCAGCACAACCGCCTAATAGATGAACAGTACAAGCAATTTTTGAAGGTCGAGCCTCAACTAAACTACTAAGGTATATACTAGTACGTGTGTATTGTTTCTGGTCATCCATTGGTGTCTTTGCACTAGTTTTGCATGTACGCGTACGACGTCTTCTCCGAGCTACTTCAAAACGGGCACACGGCGTCCCTCTCCGAGCTGCTCTAGCTCGGCCGCGCATACTCAAAGTCGGTCGCGCACCCCCGACTTGCTTCAATTCAAGGGGCAACCTACAGCTACGAACCTCCGATTTGGAACCTTTTTTCCCGCTCGGCGTCAGTTCAAACTACATGTTTCTTCCGCGATGACATCCACGACGACTTGAAAGAACAACACGCTCCTTCCGCGACTCTGCACTGCTCCGACTCGGTCACGACTCAGATTTGCTACACACTCCTTCGACGACAACATCCGTCACGACACGGGCTCATATTCCTACGAGGATGTATCTTCTTCGTGTCACGGCTTCACCGACATCGACTACATCACCAATGCGGAACAACTAAGTTTCTCGTACAACTAATTATGTACTTTACACATTTTAGCGAGTATGTCTCTCCCGAGCTTCATCCGGTAATCACTTCTCACCTTTATCCGAGTTCAACTCGATGAAACACAAATCACATTCCCCGTATTCCGATAGGTCCGCCGTCGAAGGTTGTAACGCACTCGGGGGCTTAGCAACACCCGGGGGCTACAACTTAGATTAAAATCAAATTTACCTTGGCTGGTGGCTCTTTTCTCCACCCATTAGTTGCGCCGCCAGTCGCCAAGTTGTTTACTTGGTTTTCTCTTGTTCTTCGTAAAACGCTTATACATGTTCGGTACCTAAACGCCTACTCTTCGTATCCAACCCGGTCGCAACCTGACTGTCTGGTTGGCAAGAGCAATAGCTACTGGTTTGCCGACTCGCTAAATGGCTAAACACGAGAGAACAATCAACCAAGTTAGACATATTATTATCTGCAAAGTTTAAGTTTTACACTTTATTTCTGCAAAGTTTAAAGTCCCGCGTTTTCACCCAGCTTTCTGGGTATGAATACTATAATACTTTCATTCTCTATCTTTTTGCATTTTCTTTCAGTTCAATGAAGGAAATATCTTTGGTTTCATTCCACGCCCGTGCACAACGAGATTCCAAATTCCTTCAAGAAACAACACTCAAGAAAATGTTCCATGTCCACGCACGATAAAACAATTTTGTATAGCTTCAGCAAAAGACTCCAACTAACTACCAGTAGTTAGTCGGAGCCTTGGGGGCTACACCCAGTGGGTGCACTGATCGTGCTCCCACTGGAAGGAAAATTAACCCGAGTAGATCTTCACTCGAAAGAATGACATGTCGAGTAAGGCATCACTCGGATACACCCAATGGGTAGCCAATAAAAACCGAGTAAGTTACCACTCGATTACTCAACAAAACCGAGTAAGTCGTCACTCGGAGTATTTTTGAGAGAAGCTATTCCTCAAGCATGAAACAGTCTCGAACCCGATAATACTCGGGACTAAGTGACATGCATGAATGCAGCCATATTTCAAAATACGCAGCAAACGGAAAATCTTGTATTCATTAGTTATTCGAGAAAAGTTTCGAGTAGCTAATTCACTAATAGTCCGTCTCTGACGAAGATTGCCAGATTATTAGTAAGATAAGGTGCAAGGGGTAAAGAACCGATATCCTATGTGGTATTGACCTAAGGACCATAATAAGGCCTTAGAATATCGACTTTACAAATTTGGATAAATGAAATCTATAAGGCCTTATATTTTCATGACACGCCTCCTGTGGGCCTCAGTCTACCTCTTCCGAGAGCAGCTTGAGTGTCGCCAATTTTTTCCTTTAACTTGCCCGACCCATATACAAGGGAAAAGTATACAACTTTAATAAAGTCCTTCCGGGCCTCTTATTGAGTTAAAACTTCATGAACCTTATGAAAACATCATCAGAAGAAAGAATGCTCTTCTGATAATTTGATAGATTCAGTGAAAGACTCCAACTAACTACAAGTAGTTAGTCGGAGCCTTGGGGGCTACACCCAATGGGTGCACTGATCGTGCCCCCACTGGAAGAAAAATTTCCCGAGTAGATCTTCACTCGGAAGAACAACATGCCGAGTAACTCATGACTCGGAGTAGCCCATCTCGAGTAGATCTTCACTCGGAAGAACAACATACCGGTTCAGTTGTCATTCGGAAACCTTAAACGAAGATGAATAAGTCATCACTCGGAAATCTAGAGGAAACCATGTAAGTCATCACTTGGAGTATTTTTGGAGAAACTACTTCTCAAGCATGGAGCAGTCCCGAATGTCACGATACTTGGGGTTAAGTGACACGCATGAATGCAGCTTCATTCATGATACATAGTGAATGGAAATATAAACTTGCCCGACCCGTGTACAAGGGAAAAGTATAAAACTTTAATAAAGTCCTTCTGGGCCTTTTATTGAGTTAAAACTTTGAAACCTTAAGAAAATATAAACACCGACAAAAGAAAGGATGTTCTTCTAAAAATCTGGTTACTCAATCTCGAGAACCCAAAAGCACTTGGGGGCTACTGTCGTGGTCATGCCAAGGGGATACCCTTAAGGGGCATAAACCATGGGGTACCCTTGATACACGGGGTTATGTAATGAAATAACTTAACATGATCCTGAGCAAAGAGTTAACCCAGAATGATAAAGCAGAACCACATTTCCGAGTAGCACCTAGCTCGGGAGTACGCGTTACTCGGAAATGAAGCTACCAAGTCAACTGTTACTCGGAAGGAAGGAAATCAACCTCCAGGACGAGCAATGAAGCCCAAGGCGTTACCTCCAATTTAAAGAGCAGTAATAGGTAGATTAATGAGTAGTCGTTTCCTGAATTTATGATAGGGCATTACTTGTAACATTAAACATCATCAATGTGCCATGACTAGCCTTTACAACTCCCATGATGCACTCTATATAAGCCATGGGAGGACATTGGGTTGGGGCACGCACACACTTCTTCTTCCTCCTCTCTCACGGGATCTTATCCCATGTAATGCCATGTTCTTCGTGTTCTTACACAGATAAAGAAATAGCTCCTCCGGGAGCACGAGACGTAGGGATGTTATCTCCTCCGCGAGAGTCCCGAACTCGATAAAATCACCTGCGTCCACCCGTTTGCATCTCGATAGATCATGCTCCGTTCATACCCCTCTCTCTATTGTCAGGATTATATCCCCGACAGATAGCAATTACATATGATCTTTACGGTCTAAGGATCGTGTTACTACGTTACCGAGTTATCGCAATATTGAACTATGTGACTGGATCACATTGCAATACTTTTATGTGGGTGTGCTTCCATCATATCATTCTCCTAATGACATGATTCCATTGTCAACGAACATATGTCTCCCCATGACTGAAAGGGCATGTGCCCTCATGTTTGGTTTTGGTAATTGATGACAATCTCTATGGACTAATGGTTTCCTTGAGTTATACTTTAAGGTTTGTCCATAGGCAACGCTTGAAGATCATATGTTGTCTTCAAGGTTGTAAGATGAAGATTTCGTGTTGAACAAAGTGTTCTTTGTGGAGCTATCCAAAGATTGGTCAAGTTGATGTGTGCAAGGTCAAGAGGAGCATCACGAAGATATCATATTCTTGGAGCTTTCTGACCATTTGGTGATAATGGTCTTGTGAATATATGCCTAAAAGAGGCTCAACCATAATGGAGTATGGGGGAGCAACCTACTAGTCTTCATCGAGCCGGAGGAATGAAGAAAGATGTTCCAACTTGAGGCGGGCATGATCATCATCATCAAGCTCAAGTGGATTATGCACAAAACAAATGTTTGACATAGATAGGTGTCTAGTTTACCAGTCTCTTGGTGGTAGTTAGGAGACCGGGTTAAAGGCTAGGCCGAGTTGTTCGTGGAGATCTCAAACCTTTTCCATCCTTGGCATCATCTTTATTGGCTCTTGTTTGGCTTTTCTCTTTGTGAGTTTTTGAGCTTGTGGTCTTCTTCATGACAAGCTCATGTTCATCGAAAACAGATTTCATATGCATCATATCTTGTGTGTTTCGATGTGGGAGATTTGACGGTTCTTCTCGGTTAGAGGTTTCACACCTATAATTGTTTGGCATTTATCTCTTGCCTATTTTAAATATTTCCATCAAGCTTGAGTTTGCCTTAATCGGAGTTCATTTCCAGAAGTTATGGCAGTTCAGGGTTTGCCTATTTCATTTGGAGTTCATCTGGCATCGTTGCAAGAGCTCCCTATTTCTACTAGGGCGGTAGTACCGCTCAGAGTGTGGTAGTAACGTGCTACGGTAGTACCGTGGGATATTACCGCACTCACTACCATAATTCTTCTGTAAGCAACGGTGGTAGGCACGACACTGGCCCTCGGTAGTACCGTGGGGCGGTAGTACCGCGGCACGGTAGTATCGTAGGCTTGTACCGCACCCACTACCGTAATGCTTCTGTAAGCAACGCTGGTAGGCACAACACTGGCCCTCGGTAGTACCGTGGGGCGGTAGTAACGCGCACCGTGCGGTAGTACCGCCCGCTGTGCGGTAGTACCATGGTTGGTGGGCTGCCAACGGTTGGATTCGTGGGGACCTATAAAAGTGGGTCTTCTTCTTCCTTTATCACCACCGGTTTTGTGCAAGTTCTTCCCGCCATTGTTGATCTCTTTGAGCTTGATTTCTCTCTATCCTTCCCATGATTCTTGCTCCTTTTTGAGGGAAAAGAGAAAGGAGATCTAGATCTACATTCTCCACCAAGCCATCTCTCCTCTAAGTGAGGTGAACCTTGTGGATATAGATCTTGGAGTTCTTGGTGTTCTCCTTGTTCTTCCTCTCATATTACTCCATAGGTTTTGCTGCTTTGGTGGGATTTGAGAGTGGGGGACTTGAGCACTTCGTGTGCTCTTTCCATTGCTTTGGTGCGTCGGTTTGAGTTCTCTCCGAGGATTCGTTGCAGTAAGTGAAGTTGAGAAGATTGGTACTCTTGAGAGCATTGGCACTCTAGAGCTTATACTCTTGAGTGCATTGGCACTCTAGAGCTTGTACCTCTTGGGTGCGTTGGCCCCTAGAGGCTTGTTGTTGCGGAGATCAATCATTGTGGTGTAAAGCTTCAGGACGCTACGAGAGCCTCCAATTCGGTTGTGGAGATAACCCGAGCATTTGTACGGGTTCGGTGACCGCCCTCAAGTGTCCTATAGTGGAATCATGGCATCTTGCATTGGTGAGAGCGTGATGAGAAATAGGGTGGCCCTCGTTGGCTTCGTGTGAGCGTTGTGTTCCACACCCTCTCCAAACAGAGACATACTTCTCGCACGAGAAGGAACTTCGGTAACAAATCCTTGTCTCCATCGGCTCCACTTGCGGTTATCTCTTCCTTTACTTTGAGCAAGCTTATTACCTTGTTTATCTTGTGCTTTCTCATATTATTATTGCATTGATTGTCCCATAGGTTGTTCACCTCGTTGCACATCTAGTCAACCTATTTGCTTGTGCACCTACTTTGTGATAGCCATAGTGCTCTTGATATATATCTTGCTATCACATAGTTTTTTATCTTGCTTAGTATAAGTTGTTGGTGCACATAGTTGAGCCTAGCTTATTTAGGTTTCTTTCTTGGAAAATTAAACGTTAAGTTTTATTACGCATTTGTTCAAGCCTAAACCATAATTATTTTAAGCGCCTATTCACCCCCCTCTAGGCGACATCCACGTCCTTTCTATGACCGGGAAACCTTGATCATCAATTTCACAATGAAGTAGTATACTAGAGTTAACTAGGGACCTAGTTGTTATATACTACACGTGTATTAATGTTTTCGCTTAATACAACCTATAGCATAGTATAAAACTTATTATGAACTATTGAAATATGCTAATAAACATACTTTATTATTTGCCTCTAAGGCATATTTCCAACAATAAAGCCTTCAAGTCGCCGGAAACCACGCCTTTTGTACTTTTGTAGCGGGGCTGACGAGGATTGACCTCGGCAAATCCCATGGTTAGGAACCCTGGGTTAGATCATAGAGAGAAGGTGCAGGTTGACGATACTCATCGGCTAATAGGAGACAGGGATTTACCCAGGTTTAGGGCCCTCGATCGGTGAAACCCCTACTTCCTGCTCTTTTGTATTATGATGGAGGCGATTATAGTGGTGGTCGAGGCGAGTTCGCTCGGGACCGGAGGTGTTGCTATGAGATTCGATGCCCTAGACGTCCCCTCTCCCAGCCTTTATATACTAGGCTGGGTTGCAAGGAGTCCATCTAGGTTTACAGAGACAATTGCCTAATCTAGTTTTAGTCTTGGACGCCAAGTTGCAACTTCCATAATCGCCAAGGACTCCTACGTCGGTGCCTCGAGTGGGCCAGTCGAGGCTTCCAGTGGGCCTTCAACGTTGACACGCACCAGGTACCCTCATCTGTAGGAGTTGTGGGGTCACCCCCTCGTTAGTATCCCCCGAGTGTCGGCGGGACTCGGAGAGTCGCGCAGGGACTCGAGTCCATAATCATCTGCCTCTGTGAGTGTCACGCTATTGGGAGTCGTTGGCTGTTAGCCACAAAAGATAGTTCATTCGAGGGATGCTAAGCTGAAAGGGCCCAAGGTACTCAACTGGTCGAGCCCTTGTGAATTGGCTAGTGGAAAATACCTCAGTATCCCAATCAAGCCTGTGTCCCTCGACACGAACTTGGATACAAGCGGTTTCTAGCAAGGTCCATGCCTCTGCAGGGCTTACAGGATAAATGCCGCCGGTCTCAGCAAATACATCCTTAACGCGTTCGTTATTGGCTAAATTCTCTTCGTGCAAGATACGCGAGAGAGGATAATTGCTTCTCGCCCTTCGTTGGTTACCCCAAGTGGAAGGTGAGATGCAGCGTAGGGGAAAGTTTCCCTCGGTGAACATACCGAGGTTTGAAGATTGTCTCCCGTAGGACTCCGACAATGATAAGTAGGTGGTGAAGTGAACAATGGCGCCGTTCACAATCTTCGAGATTGCTTACTTCACCTGAACCTGCACACAGACACAACTTTGCTCCCAACGAAGTTCAGAGAGGTTGTCAATCTCTTCGGTCTTGTTGTTTACAAAGGATCAAACACAAGGGATAATGATAATGGTAGCAACTGAAAGTAAAAGCTAGAAAGTAAATAAGCGTGTAAACAATGATGAGAATATGGACCGGGGTCCCATGATATTAACTAGTGACGTCTCTCTCCCAAAAGACGATAAAACTGCTATGGGAGGTAAAAAAATTACAGATGGGAAATTGACAGGATTATAAACGCACCGCAATGCTAACTATGCTAAAAAAGAAAGGAAGAGGCTCAAAAGCATGGGAAGTACGCCAAAATAAGTAGACCGAAATCCATCTGCATCTACTACTAATCATCCACCTTGAGATATCTATCAGAAACATCTCACTGGTATTAAGTTGCGAGCCCCACCCAAAGTGTAAACCCAAAGCAACAGACAACTTAATTAAAAAGAACTTTGCGTAAAGTAAACAATCCTTGCAACCGCGGTTACAAGCACCGTTGTTTCCCCCCTTGTGGAAACAGCACATCCCCTAGACTCATGTTTCTGTCACTCAAGCGTGTCATGAGTGGGCATGAACCTACAATCGATCATAACGTTCCCTCTTGGAGTTACTACCTACTACTTGGCCAAAGCAATAAACAACAACGGAGAACATGCAAGAATTACTTAGGAACAAAAATATAAAAGATAAGAACCAAATATATTACTCAATCACAATCTGAACATAATATCATAATGTCACAACCCCAAGTTAGGTATGTGCTAGAATAGCAAGTCACTTTGCATCATGATAAAAATTTCAAAAGAAATTAAAATGGGAAGAGAACACCCCCTAGATGAATTTAATTCAAAAAGCCAGAATAAAAGTTGCTCCAAAAATTTCCTTTTGCATTTTGAAAAGTCCCATAAATGAGTGTTATCACATATCAAGTGATGTGGGACCAACCCCATGCTCATGGATTTTTCAAATATTCAAACAGGAGCATGGATTTAAATTTAAACCCCTATTTGAATTAAAGTTCAAATTATTTGAATTTTAAAAATGTTCAAATTTTATAAGTGGCTAGCCTAATATATTGTGAGGCCACATAAAAATTTGTAGCATTTTATAAAATGCCTAGCTATTTTTTAGCAAAGCAAAACAAATAACAGAAAGAAAAACAGGAAGAAAAAGAGAAAAGAGAGATTACCTTGGTTCTGGCCCAACTAGTTGCACCACAGCCCAGGCCCATCCCCGCTCCTTGTCGTCTTCCCCAGGCCAGCACGCAGGGAGCTGCGTGGAGACCATGCCATGGCCGCCGACAAGCCCCTGGCCACCTCCTGCTTCTCCCGCGCCACCTCCTCACGCTTGGAGACGCCCAAACGTCTCCCTCGTCCATTCCACCCACGGAAGACGTCTCCCCCTTCGCCCTTTCGCCGTTTTCTTCACCGCCCGAGAACCACCGTGGAGCGCGCCGCCGTGCTCGCGTAGCCATCGTCGTCGTGGAACCGCGCCATCGTGTCCTTTGTGTTCACCGACGTCGTCTTCGTCACCTTGCCAAGGATCGGGAGCCGATTCGCCTTCAAGGCACCAAAATCGTCAACAAGCCGCCGCCGGATCCGCACCCATCGCCGGCGAAATTCGTCGCCTCCTCGTCATCTACGTCCCCTCCGGCTGCTCCTTCGAACTCCTGGTGAGAAGAGGCACGGAAGCCCTATGTTTTTGCCGTGGATTGTTTCTCCTAGCTTCAACCTCCATTAGAGCCAAGCACATCCGTCGCCATGTCTGGACTGGAGCTAGTCCTGTGCGCCATTCGTCGACCCCAAGGTGCCCATGCAGCTCCTGGAGCCCCCAAAAGTCCAACGAGCCACCCAACGCTCAAAATCATGCACTTTAGCCACCTTCCCGTCGATGCCATACCACGGCCGCCGCGCAAGTTGACGCCGGCGTCAACTCCGGCCACCCCGGTGACGCCCGTGTGGTGTACGTGATGGGGGCGGGCACGAGAAGCACTTCTGTGCCCTCGGTTTGGCAAGCCGTGGCCGGAATCACTGTCCCCATGAGCGCCGCCGTCTCGGTGGTTTCCGGCGTTTAAACGCCGGTGGACGCCGACGTGCCCTGTACTTAGGGGGCTAACCCCCCTCCTAATTGACCCCATGGGTCAATGACAGGTGGGGCCAGCCCCCTCTAATTAAATAAAAAAGTTAAATAAACAGAAGATTAACCCACTGAGGTTGACACCCTGGCCCCACTAGTCAGCCCTCTGCTGATGTCATGCTGAGGCAAGGCTGACGCAGTAAATCCTTTTCATTTTAAAAAAAAGTCAGAAAATTCCAGAAAATGCTTTAAACTTTGAAATTCAATAACTAATTCATTTTAACTCCAAATGGGGCAAATAATATGTCTAAAATTATCAAACAAATACAAGGAATGTGAATATGGACTTTGTTTTCATGTTTGACCAATTTAAATTGGGTGAACAGTGGCAAACATCCATATGCATTTAATTTGAATTCAATTTTGGAGTGATTTTGCAAATGACTTTGCAACACACTTCTTTTAAATGGTTTCATCCACACATCAGAAACTTTACTTCACCTTTCCAGCATCACTTCATGCTAAACCATTTCAAATGAACATTCATGCATTCAAATGCATTTGAAATTCATCGATAAATCAAATGGAGTTCGAATTTTCATTTCAAATGCAATACACTCCATTTAAATAGAATTGACAACACATCAGCACCCCTTACACCATGTTATAACACTTGATCATGTGATTGTGCATTGTATTTATATTGATCACTTTGTTTGCATTGTTTGCTATCGAATAGAGGTGGAGCCAGAACCGGAGGTCACCCCCTTCGTTGAAGACACTGTCACCGTAACTGAACCTCGTCATCAAGGCAAGCAAACCCCCATTGATCATGTCGATAAAATCCCACTTCCCTCTCAGTCTCGCTTATGCATTGTTTAGGATGATTACCATGATGCGTTTCTACCGCATAGTTGAACCCATATCCTTTGCATGACCTATCATCTTGTCACAGTAGTAAGCAAACCACAATCCTAGCAGATGTAGGAGTTGTTTGATATCATGTGACCCCTGCAACTGTTACTGCTTATTGCATGCTTAGATTTACAATGAGGTTACTCTTTTGTGAGTCGGGATGATAGTGATCATGTTGATGTTGGTGGAAATGTGTTGGTGAATCTACCCTAATACAAGGTGAACGATGAGAGGCTGTGTAGGAGTACACAGTGGGTTGTCTCGTTGAACACCACCTTAAGTCCGAGTTCTTGTGTGGTGATCCAAGAAGAAGAGTACAACCACACATTGGGCTCACTGACCCCTCTCATCCTAGTACCTCACCCCGTTCGAACCCCAGAAGTCGCAGTAGTTCGGAGTTCTGGTAGGGCTGTGGCACGGTCTACGAAGTGGATGAACGGCTTTTCAAGACCGGCTTAGGACCCTGCACACATCGTTTGAGGCTGCACTGGAACCTCGGCCGGACTTCCATACGGATCCCCCTCAGATAGGCGACTCTCTGGACTAGAACGGAGCTGTGGGCGAAGTCTTGTGGTGGCATCCTCGCTGTCACCTCTTGAACGGTGACACGCAAAAGGCGGTAAGTGATGACACGTGTGTGTAGCGGTACACCCCTGCAGGGTTAACAAAACTATTCGAATAGCCGCGTCCGCGGTTAAGGACTGCTTGGAAAGCTTAGCTTGATTATTAGACAACTTGAACTGGATACTTATAAAACTTGGCAAGATAAGCGTGAGTGCTGTGGCGTGCTTTCTCGTGGGGAAGTTGAGGAAGGAACCATAGTGGTGTAATTGGTTGGAGACATGTAGTGGACTCGTGTACGCTTCTTACCTCAAGTATGGTACTCATAGTTCAGGACTAGCCAAGTCAAAGCTGTCACTTCTGCAATTGAACCCCACCTCCCTTTACCTTGATACATGTGCATGAGTAGTATAGTTCCTACGTAAGTCTTGCTGAGTACGACTTTGTACTCACGTTTGCTTATTCTATGATTTAGATGAACCCCCCTAACCCCGAAGGTGGATTCTTCCTGGAGCTCGACGACTGATCAAGCTAGTGTAGTCCCAGTCAGACGACTGGTCCCTCGTGGAAGGGCTTGTTTATAGATAAGGATTCTCTAAGCCATTTGTTAAACTTGTCTGTACCCAGACCTACTTTGCTTCCGCATGTTTGATGTAATGTTGGATCACAGACTTGTGATCTCTGTGTGCACTCTGTAAGAGTTATCAATAAAATGTATATTTTGTAGAGAATTGCAATGATACCTGTTGTTCATACAAGGCATGTGTGTTGCGTGTATGTTTATAACATGCATGTCTTTGTATGGGTTTTCGAGATCTTAGTTGTGATCTGGCTGGCGGTATTTTATACACCAAGTGGCCCTTAGATGTGCGCAGCCTGGGGCATCGCGATGCGATTGTTCGTGACTCCGTCACGTGCACACTTTGATGTATGATCGAGCCCGCCCTAGATCCCGACTAAGTGATCGGGCTCGAGTAAGTCTATATAAGGGTAATAATACAATCGATAGTATGGTTGATGCAACTTGTCTATGAGTATGGCAGTTCACCACCCATATCATTTAGACTTGTGTGCGGACGATGAGGACCCATTTCAGTTGATCATCCGGCCTGGATGGGATGCCCCTCACTTTCGATGCTTTCCGAGAATGTTATGTGCTTGGCCTTGTCTGCTTAGAAAAGTGGGTACGGTTCTCGGCTCTCCATATGATTGTGTTGTAGCGAGTCTTGCATATGCTAACCCCGGGTCCCGACACATAATCCATCAGATCCCATCAAACTCAGCATAGCGACAACAGAAAGATTGCATATGTGCCTCGATCATGTAGGGAAGCTCACGAGGTCTAAACCATGAAGAACAAAGAGGGGAGGAGAACATCACATAACTACTGATCACAGAACCATTGTCCGAAGGAAACTACTCACGGCACATCCGGAAAGCGTCCATGGTGGAGGGGAAGCTCCCGGAGGTCGATCCTCCCTCCGGCAGGGTGCCGGGAATAGGTCTGCTGGTGCTCCCGATCTTGGAAGCGCGGAGGCGGCGGAATAGAGGCGAGATCGCGAAAAAGGGTTCTCTCTTCGGAAGTTTCACGTCACGGGAGATATATAGGCAAAGGGGGCAGCCAGGGGGTCCACCAGGGGTCGATGCGCCCCCTGGTGCGGCCAAGCCCTAGGCCGCGCCAGGTGGACGCCTAGGGCCCTGGTGGGTCCCATCTGGTCCCCCTTCGGGACTCCGGAAGGTTCCTTCATGCTGATTTTTTATCCGATTTTTCCCGATTTTTTTGGAGCACTTTTAATATGGGGGAAAACTGAAATAAAAAACTACAGAAAACAGAAACTGGCACTGGGGTGCACTGAGTTAATAGGTTAGTACAAATATGATCAAAAGTGTATGAAAGTGTATCTAGATCATAGCAATATCACACAAAACATGCATGGATCAAGCAGAAATTATCGATACGTTTGGGACGTATCAATGCATCGCGCATGGATAACATCGGCAGTGAAGTCGCGTTGTGGCAAGTCCGGCCCGGCCGACTGCGCAGCGGGGTCTTACCTATGCACGAGCTTGCGCGACATCTGGGCGTAATGTGTCGCGGCCCAGGCATTATTTTTATAGAGGCGTGAAGCCTAAATAGAAATGCATCCACTTGGAGAACAATCAAGTGAACTAATAGTAGTCACTCACAGAGCGTTTGTGAGCTCAGGTGAGGAGTTGATAAGAGATGCACGCACTCAGATAGTCGTCGAGTGAGCTAATAGCGTAGGCGCCCGTGGTGCACTCGAGTGCTCGGGCGGATCATTCTTCTAGGTATTATTCGAGTCTTGCTGGTTAGTGCGAGTAGCCACTCGAGCACTTCATCATCTGGGTGAGGGAGCACCCGAACTCTGTAGATGCGTTCGATCTTGCCTGGAGTGGAGTGACCACTCGCACCCTCGCGACTTGGTCCATGCTCTATTTTGGAAAATATGGGGCACTCCCGATGGGAGTTAAATTTTTGGCGTAATTTTTTTGAAATAAGAAATCTGAGAAGCAGGGCATCTTTCCAGTGATGGGTTTTGACTGTGACTTGTCTTGAATCGTGCTATCTGCGCTACCATGATGGGAGGGGTCATAATGATTCACTTGGTGACGTTCTTGATGACGGTGGATGATTTGTGAACCGTAACATCTTCTGTGTGGTCGTAATAACGTCTTGGATATTGTGTTGTGACCCTGCGCTGCTGCTGCCTGATGGGTTTCCGAGGGATGCATGGGAAACGCGCGCGATTTGATGCCTCCTTTATTGAGTGTTGCTGGATGCAAAAGGGCATCTTATCTTGGAATTCGTAGCGTCACACGCACCAGTCTTGAGTTTAATGGTGTCGTCGTTTGGGTTTCTTGGAGCGTGCCTTTTTTTCCCTGCATCGACATGTATAAATGTTGCCGCTGCATTGTGTTGTAGTCATTCTTCCATCTCCTTCTCCTCTGTTTGCTTGATATGGCGCCAAAGCATAGTGGTCGTATTTCTTCTGCCAGCTCTTCTCGTGGCATGGCCTGCCTGGGTTGAGGTTGTCGTGGTCGTGGTGCCCGTGTGATACGTCCCAAATATATCTATAATTTATGCTTGCTCCATGCATGTTTTGGGTGATATTGCTATGCTTTTGATACACTTTCATACACTTTTGATCATATTTGGACTAACCTATTAACTTAGTGCACCCCAGTGCCAGTTTTTGTTTTCTGCTGTCTTTTTATTTCAGGTTTTCCCATTACGTAAAATGCCAGAAAAATTCCGGGAAACATATATAAAAAATCAGCGCAACGGAAGCTTCGAGAGTCCCGAAGGGGGGGCAGAGGGGCCCCACCTGGTGCCCAGGTGGCCAGGTGGCGCGGCCTAGGGTGGGGTCGCGCCGGGAGGCCGCCTGGACCCCTGGTGCCCCACTGGCTTCCCCCATCCGCCTATATATTTCCTTCGTCCCGAAACCCCCAAGGACAGAACGCTTTTTCGCGATCTCACCTCTTTTCCGCCGCCACTGCGCTTCCAAGATCGGGAGCACTAGAAGACCTCTTCCCGGCACCCTGCCGGAGGGAGGATTGACCTCCGGGAGCTTCTCCACCACCATGGACGCTTCCGGGATGATCTGTGAGTAGTCCACCTTGGACCATGGGTCCATGATCAGTAGCTATGTGATGTCCACTCCCCCTCTTTGTTCTTCATGGATTAGACCTTGTGATCTGCCCTACATGATCAAGGCACATATGTAATTCTTTCTGCTGTTGCTATGTTGAGTTTGCTGGGATCTGATGGATTATGAGACTATGTTCAGATTGTGATGAGTAATATATTTTGTTCTTCTCTTTTATATTTTTGTTCTTGAGTAATTCTTGCATGTTCTCCGTTGCTCTTTATTGCTTTGGCCAAGTAGTAGGTTGTGGCTCCAAGAGGGAGCGTTATGCTTGATTGTGGGTTCATGCCTCCTGATGACTAGCTTGAGTGACAAAAACATGAGTCTAGGGGATGTGTTGTTGCCACAAGGGGGAAAACAACGGTGCGTGTAACCGTGGTTGCAAGGATTGTTTACTTTATACAAAGTTCTTTTAAAGGAGTTGTCTGTTGCATTGGGTTTACACTTTGGGTGGGGCTCGCAACTTAATACCAGCGAGATGTTCTGGATAGATATCTCAAGGTGGATGATTTTTAGTAGATGCATATGTATTTCGGTCTACTTATCCTGGCGTACCGCCCATGCTTTGGAGCCTCTTCCTTTCTTTTGTAGCATAGTTCGCAATGGTTTGCGCCTGTAATCCTGTCAATTGCCCAGCTATAATTTGTTCACCTTGCATATATTTTTATCGTCTTTTGGGAGAGAGACATCACTAGTGAACATCATGGGACCCCGGTCCATATTTCCACCACTGTTACACCCTCAATTTACTTCTTGTTTTACTTTCTAGTTGCAGTTATCACTACTATCTACCCTTTACGTTTGACCCTTTGTAAATGATGCCCCACAAACGTAAGGGACCGAGATAGTCTTCGCGGGTAAGTTAACCCAATTTATTGATTCGACACAAGGGGAGCCAAAGAGTATTTATAAGCTTTGACAGTTGAGTTGTCAATTCAACCGCACCTGAAATATACTTGCTTGCAACAAAAGATAAGTGGTAAAAGTAATATGATAGTGATGGTGACGACAACAAAAGTAAACAGCAAAAGTAACAACTAATGACCAGCAGGATTGAAAACACTGTAGGCTAGGGAGATGGATGGTTGGGCGCTGCATGGATGAGAGTGAATATGTAATAGATTCTAACACGGAGCAAGGCACACAGAAAAGCAATGATCATCTAGGAAAATATCAAACATTAGGCATGTATCCCGTAGGTAGTTGTGCGTGCTTGCAATAAGAACTTGCACAACATCTTTTGTCCTACCATCCCGCTACGAACGGGGCCAAAGGGAACTTATGGAGATTAAGGTGCTCCTGTAAAAGAGCACCGGAACAAAGAAATAAACTCAATGGATACATGGAATCCTCAAATGATGGACCATCCCCTTTGGTGTCCCAAGCTGTCACCTTTGGGATCGCCGGTTCTGGACCATAATAGGTGCATACAACTCATAGATAGGATCAAGAACACGAATATATTCATGAAAACACATAGGGTTCAGATCTGAAAACATGGCACTCGGGCCCAAAGTGACAAACATTAAGAGCAACAAGTTGAAGCAAAGAAGATAAACACCAATCTAGATGATAGGCAACATGCCCCCAACAATCTGGCGAACTATTACATGATCAAACTCATCCAATCCCTACCATCCCCTTTGCCTACAACAGGGAATTACTCACACATGTGAAGAGAAGTCATGGAGGAGGGATGTATTGGTGATGGTGATGACGATGGCGACGATCTCCCCACTCCGGAGGCCAAATCAGCCTCCAGATTAGCCCTCCCGAAGAAGAACAGAGGGTGGCGGCGGCTCCGCGAAGGAAACTGGAAAAACGACTTCTGTTCTGGGGTTTTCCCGTCACGAGAATAAATAGGAGCATCGGTAGGGCACCAGAGGAGGGGGGAGGCTCCCAGGTGGCCAGAGGGCGCGGCCCCACCCCTGGCCGCGCCAGGGGGGATCCTGGGGGCCCCAGGACTCCCCTGTGGTCCCACTTCTGGCATCTGGCTCCTTCGGGTGCGTGGATTTTCTGTGAATTTTCCCGGAATTTTCTGAGATACCTAAAAATCCATTTTCCTGCACACAATAAAACCACACAGACAGCTCTGCTGAAAACAGCGTTAGTCCGGGTTAGTTTCGTTCAAATTATGCAAGAATGAGGGAAAAACAATAGCAAAAGTGTTTGGAAAAGTAGATACGTTTGAGACGTATCAACTCCCCCAAGCTTAGCATATTGCTTGTCCTCAAGGAATTCAGTTTAACGAACTGGAAGCGACAAAGAAAACTTTGACAAACTCTTTTGCTTCATTATATGTATATAAGCATGTACTATGAAAAGAGTTTAGCAAGTATTGAAACAATGCTATAAGGACAATGCATGAAGCAATTCTTCTTTCATGTTATCAATCACAAACAACTAAAAGTAAATAATATGCTACTGAAAATCAAGACAGGATCACAATGCATATAGCTTGAACATACTTGAGTGGCATTTCGCTAGCCTCCATGAGTGAAGAAAAACATAAATGCAGAAACTCCTCCGGAGTTTTAAAGGTGACTAGAACTCAGTATTTCAGACTAGCAATTACACAAGCATGCAGAAGACAATGTAATACTTTGGGACAATGCATGTTACACTAAGAATGACAATTATGCTCTCATAGTTGGTTCTTTGAAGAAGGAAGGGGAGACTCTCGAACCGTGGCTTTTGATGGCAAGGTTGATAACCCGTGAAAGGAAGAAAAGACTAAACATGTGCCAGAGCTCTTGGTTTTGAAAACAGAGATAAAACTCTTTTGAGAGGTGTAACTTTCCAGTCAACGGTGAACGGTGAAGGTCTCTCAATATCTCCGATGCCAACCATATTAATGCCTTTTTCTTACACATATTCCCTTATCCATAAATCCCTTGATGGTCTACGGGACCTTTTATTTTTCCTCAAGGATGGAAGGAGGGTATCGTTCCATCTATCATAAGCAACATTTGGTCCATTTCACTCCATCATCAAGTATGGGGGAGGTGTAACTCTCATATTTTTTTTCTTGACTAGTTAAAACTTCCGTCAAAATATTTTTGGCATGCAAGATACTGATTTCCCCTCACCGCACCATGAGCTTGTACGGTTACAAAAGGGAAGCTTTTGAATAAATTTCAAGATGGCACATGAAATTCTAAGTTAGGAGTGGCCGGTAAATACCACATATAGGAAGGTATGGTGGACTCATATGGAACAACTGGGTTTGAAAAGGATTTTGGAAGCACAAGCAGAATTCCGCTTAGTGCGAGCGAAGGCTAGAAAAATACTGGGAAGCGACCAACTAGAGAGCAATAACTGTCATAATCATGCAGAGCGAGAAAGCAACAATGAATCGGGCATGAAAGTGATATAACTATTCTGAAACAAAAAGATCATCAAGGCATAATAGACTTTTTAGTCATAAACATGTGTGAACATGTGCCAAGTCAATCCAAAAATTCTCCGAAGGGAAATACCACTTCAGTATGCCAAACCATGAACAATGCAATGCATGTAAATCATTTCAACAACACATTATGTACTCTAGCTATTTGAGATTAGCCACAAGGAAAGCATGAACACTGGAAAAGCATTGTAAACATAGCACTATGTCGCTACAAGCTGGTCTCTAGATCATAAGTACAGGCATATGTACAAAAGTAGAAACAAGAAGAGTTCATACCGGTTTTCCTTGTTGCTTCCCTTCCGTCGATCTTTGTCATCACTGCCTGGTCACTTGCACGATCGAACGTGGGAAATATAATCAAATGCCATCACGGACTCGAGCTGAACTCTAAAAACAAAGCAAACTAAAGAGAGAAAAGAAATATTTTTTTGGGTTTTTAAAAGGTTTAAACGTGAGCAAAAGAAAAGAGAAAATCTTTTTGTTGTTTTTGCAAAGAAAGAAAGAAGAAAAAGCAAAAACTTCGAAAAGATCAAAGCGAACAAAAATAAAACGGATAATACAATGGAAAAGTGAGAAGGGTACGTACTTTTGGCCTAAGTTGGTAGTAGCTAATGTCCCCAGGAGCCTCCTGCTCCAGGGTGGTACTGGTGAGTCCAAGGATCGTATGAGGCTTCTGGTGCGTACACCGAAGTCCTGGGATCCTCCCACGAAGAAGGATCCGCGCTCCAAGCAGAGGAAGACCCTTCACCAAACTGGGTGAAGGTCTCCCCCTGGAAAGGTGGGAACTCACCATGCTCCTCCTCGTCGGGCACAACCCCCTCCATGGGGTTATGAAACTGATGCTGGACCACGAACTCATCGAACTGGGTAGCATCAAAGGACCATCCGTTCCAGCGAGAAAAATCGAACAAAAGAAGTGCAGGTAGACGGATCTTGCGTTCCGTAGTGGCTCCGAAACGTAAGATATAATCAAGGTTACCAAACTCGGAAGTCATGGTAACAAACTTATGCCTTTTCATAGCAGTAAGATCAAAACTTAAATAAGTAAAAGGCTTATCATCGGGGTGTGGGGTGCCATTAAGAGACTATAGGATAAGTGTGGCGTAAACGCCACCAAATAAATCTCCCTTGTTACCGTTCATAGCAAGGCGTCGATCAATTAAGGCACCCACATTATAATCAAACCTCCCTGAGAGGGCGGTTGCCAGGATAGCAATATCCAGCGCAGATATGTTGCTCGTGTTGTCACGAGCTAACACCCCTCTAGCAATAAAGTACGCAAAATACCTGAGGTGTGGGAACAAGATGATGGAGATCTTTGACCGATGAATATCCCTTGTATCCATGCTACAGAGATAGTTGAAGACAGTTCTCAGCTCGGAGGGCTGAGAGCTCATCTTCGCCGTCAGTCCAACGTTCGGCACACCTATTATTTCAGAAAACTTCTCCAAAGGCACGGTCAAAAGATCATTGTAAATTTTAAACTCAACAGAACCATTATCAAGGTTATATCTAAAATTGTTAATGAAACAGGAGGTGAGTTTTTTATACTGAGCAACACGACACGATGCGAGCCGTGTCAGACCTGCATTACCACAAAGATTATAGAACTCCTCCTTAATTCCTGCAGCTTCAAGGAATTCATCGCACGGGAAAGTCATTGCACGTGCTGGATTTGTGTCCTCAAACAACTCTATGGGCACATGATCTTCGTTGTAGCTCACCCTAGCAGTCGAGGGTGAAGTTGCAGCTCTTGTAACTCGATCGGAGCGCTCGGGCCTTTTCTTCCCAAGCCACCCCTTTGCTCTTCCTAGCAAACTCATTTCTGAAATTTTTGACAAATTACAAAAATAAGGATTTAAACAAAGTGAGTTAAGGCAAACTACTCTACCCACATACCTAAGGAAAAAACTTGCATCAAAACTTGGAAAATAAACTTGTACACATGCATACAAGCTCATCTAAACATCACCAAGAACTACTAAATACTCACAAATGAAGCCACCAACCAAAAATCTAGTTGGAGGAGTGGAGGAGTTACATACCAGGGAGTATTTGCCCAAAATCTCAGCTCAAATGATGGGTCGTAGAGAGAGATCGAAATTCTGGACGGAGAGTAGCAAGCACACAAGAACAAAGTGCAGAACTCGTGTTTTTGGAGAGAGAGGAAGGAGGAGGAAGAAGACTTACCTGGCTGGCTGCCCCGTGGGCCCCAGGCGCCCTGTGGGTGCGGCCAGGGGGCAGGCCGCGCCAGCTGGCCTCCTGGGCCACTGGTGGCCCCCCCTGGTCAGCCCCAGGTGCCTCTGGGTCACTCCCGACATGGAAATTTTTATTTTTATTTTTCTGGATTTTTTTTGAAAACTTCACTATTGAAAATTTCTCGGAGTTCAAAAAGCTGCAAAAATTTCTGAAGACTTAAAGCGGTGATTAGTATTGTGAAGCTTCAAAAACACAAAAACTTGGTACAGTAAAGAGAATAAAAGATAAAGCAAATGAAAACATAACAAGCTTAACTTTTTACTTATATAAAACAAGCTCATTAGTAAAGTTGATCAAGTCTTACCAACAAACTGGTGATATATAGAACAAGAAGTCTCACCTCTTATGAAGTGATCATTGCACCTTTACTTTAATGGACATTGTCCCCACCATGATGGTTTTGTATTTGTGGTGCACATGTAGTGGACAGTCCCATTCTCCAATCTCCACGGTCTCAACATTCTCTATAGAGTTAAGGCCGTGCCTCTTGTCGATCTTCTTTGGAAAATACACCGTGTGTTCTTTATCATCAACGTTGAAAGTGACCTTTCCTTTATTGCAATCAATAATAGCACCTGCGGTGTTAAGAAAAGGTCTACCAAGAATAATGGACATGCTCCCATCCTCGGTCATGTCAAGCACAACAAAGTCTGTAAGGATCAAACAATTAGCAACTTCAATGGGAACATCCTCACAAATACCAATGGGGACAACTGTTGACTTGTCAGCCATCTGAAGAGAGATATCTGTAGGGATTAGTTTCTCTAAACAAAGCCTCTTGTAAAGATAAAAAGGAATAACACTCACTCCTGCACCAAGATCACATAAAGCAGTTCTGACGTAATTATTCTTTATGGAGCAAGGAATGGTGGGTATACGTGAGTCACCAAGCTTCGTAGGAATCTTGCCACTGAAAGAGTAGTTAGCAAGCATAGTAGATATTGCTTCATTAGGAACTTTTCTTTTATTAGTAACAATATCTTCCATATATTTCGAATAGGGAGGTAACTTAATAGCATCAGTCAAAGGAATTTGAAGAAAAAGAGGTTTCATCCATTCACAAAACTTATTATAATGCTCTTCTTCTTTAGATTTGAGGGATTTACCTGGAAAGGGCATGGGTTTCGGTATCCATGGTTCTCTTTCCTTCCCATGTCTTCTTGCGATGAAGTCTTCTCTAGAGTATTTCTTGCGTTTATCGGTTGTTTCTTCTTCTCTTACCTCGGGAGAATCATCCTTCTCCTTGTCCTTTTCTTCAGGCTCGACGTCGTCTTCTGTTTCAGCATCGGAGGTAGATATGCTGTTAGGATCAACAGCTGGATTTTCACTTATAATAGGATCATCGGGATTGTCAGCCTCCTTGTGTTTCTTCTTCTTCTTCTTCTTAGGAGAGCTAACAGTCTCGTCTTCTTCTTGTACTTGAGAATCTTGCTCGATCCTCTTTGGATGCCCCTCAGGATAGAGTGGGTCCTAGGTGTGTGTGTTCCACCCCTAGTTTTGATGCCATAAGCTTGTATGTCCTGTTTGGCATTATTAGCAAGAAAATCTTTTTGCACATTAGAAATTTGTTCAAGCTGAGTTTGAACCATATGAAAATGCTTAACAAGACATTTAACATCATTAACTGTTCTTTCTAGAACATCACACAAACTTTTGATAGCAAGAGAGTTATCATGCAACTAACTTTGTATCCTCCTATTAAAATGATCTTGCTTAATAATAAAATTATCAAGATCATCTAAGCATTGGTCGGGAGGCTTACCTTTAGGGATGTCACTTTCAGTAAAGTCTAATAGAGAGTGTACCTCTACCAAGGGAGGGTGAGTAGTAGGCTCACACAACTTCTCAATAGGCGGTAAATTCTTCACGTCTTTGGCTTTAATACCTTTCTCCTTTATAGACTTCTTTGCTTCTTGCATATCTTCGGAGCTCAGAACAAGCATGCCCCTCTTTTTCGGTAGTAGAAGTGGTTCAGGAACGGACCAATCTTCATAGTTCTTGGCAATTTTGCACATTAATTCTTCTGCATCGTCCGGTGTTCTTTCCCTGAAAACACAACTAGCACAACTATCCAGGTAGGATCTGGATTCATCGGTTAAACCAGCGTAAAATATATCAAGCAGTTCATTCTTGGGTACTCCATGTCCCGGCATAACCTTAAGTAAATCACAAAACCTCCCCCAAGCTTTAGGGAGGTGCTCATCCTGCAATTGTTTAAAGTTATAGATTCTTTGCAAAGCAGCATGTTGCATATGAGCTGGGAAATATTTATCAACAAAGAATTGGACTAAGTCCTGAGGACTCTTAATGGAACCATAGGGTAGTGCATCATACCATGATTTAGCGTCTTCCTTCAAAGAAAAAGGAAAAAACTTGGCCACATAGAAGTTTCGTATCTTCTCATCAGTAGTGAATAGGTTACCTAGCTCAGCGAGTTTGGTCAAGTGTGCTATAGCATCATCATTTTCTTTGCCATAAAAGGGGTCAACCTCGACTGTAGATATAAGTGAAAGATCAACAGAGAAATCATAATCAGGATCAATGATGCATATAGGGGATGTGGCAAATTTAGGATCAGGAATAACTTTGTTCTTCATGGAGTGTTTTTTGAGCAACTCCTTAACAGCACCAGGGTTAGAGTCGACACACTCTCTGAGTTCCCTGCAAAAATCATCATCAAGAGTAACATAATCATCATCAAGGATTCTCTCCTTGAGTTCATCTAAGCACGGGTAACCAAAGGTTTTGCAGGTAGGAATATAGGTAGCAGGGGTCTCGGTCTTGGATTCTGCTGCAGCCTTAGCAGTCTGAGTTTCAATATAATAACCAAGAAAAGTAGTATCATAAAGAGTAGTGGAAGCATCATCAAAAGTATCGGACATAGTGACAGACTCAGTAGAAGCATCATGTGGTGGTGGTGAAGTAAACTTACTCATAACAGAAGGTGAATCAAGTGTAGCACTAGTGTTCAGAATAGTATCTTTTCTTGTACGGGATGGTAAAATTGGAACCTTGGGGTCTCCTTTCTTACCCATAGCGGATGATGTGCAGCGGACATGATACTTCAAGCAGACTTGTAAATATTGCTATGCTCCCCGGCAAGGACGCCAGAAAACGCTGCTTGATGCCCCACAAACGTAAGGGATCGAGATAGTCTTCGCGGGTAAGTTAACCCAATTTATTGATTCGACACACGGGGAGCCAAAGAGTATTTATAATCTTTGACAGTTGAGTTGTCAATTCAACCGCACAACTAATGACCAGCAGGATTGAAAACACTGTAGGCTAGGGAGATGGATGGTTGGGCGCTGCATGGATGAGAGTGAATATGTAATAGATTCTAACACGGGGCAAGGCACACAGAAAAGCAATGATCATCTAGGCAAATATCAAACATTAGGCATGTATCCCGTAGGTAGTTGTGCGTGCTTGCAATAAGAACTTGCACAACATATTTTGTCCTACCATCCCGCTACGAACGGGGCCAAAGGGAACTTATGGAGATTAAGGTGCTCCTGCCAAAGAGCCCCGGAACAAAGCAATAAACTCAATGGATACATGGAATCCTCAAATTATGGACCATCCCCTTTGGTGTCCCAAGCTGTCACCTTTGGGATCTCCGGTTCCGGACCATAATAGGTGCATACAACTCATAGATAGGATCAAGAACACGAATATATTCATGAAAACACATAGGGTTCAGATCTGAAAACATGGCACTCGGGCCCAAAGTGACAAGCATTAAGAGCAACAAGTTGAAGCAAAGAAGATAAACACCAATCTAGATGATAGGCAACATGCCCCCAACAATCTGACGAACTATTACATGATCAAACTCATCCAATCCCTACCATCCCCTTTGCCTACAGCAGGGAATTACTCACACATATGAAGAGAAGTCATGGAGGAGGGATGGATTGGTGATGGTGATGACGATGGCGACGATCTCCCCTCTCCGGAGGCCAAATCAGCCTCCAGATTAGTCCTCCCGAAGAAGAACAGAGGGTGGCGGCGGCTCCGCGACGAAAACTGGAAAAACGACTTCTGTACTGGGGTTTTCCCGTCACGAGAATAAATAGGAGCATCGGTAGGGCACCAGAGGAGGGGGAGGCTCCAAGGCGGCCAGAGGGCGCGGCCCCACCCCTGGCCGCGCCAGGGGGCCGCCTGGGGCCCCTAGGACTCCCCTCTGGTCCCACTTCTGGCATCTGTCTCCTTCGAGTGCGTGGATTTTCTGTGAATTTTCCCGGAATTTTCTGAGATACCTAAAAATCCATTTTCCTGCACACAATAAAACCATACAGGCAGCTCTGCTGAAAACAGCGTTAGTCCGGGTTAGTTTCGTCCAAATCATGCAAGAATGAGGGCAAAACAATAGCAAAAGTGTTTGGAAAAGTAGATACGTTTGAGACGTATCATTAAACAACAAGACCGGAGAGACTGACAACCTCTCTGTACTCGTTGGGAGCAAAGTTATCTGTTGTTGTGTGCAGGTCCACGTCAATTCATGCTAGCAATTTCTAGCGTCGTTGTCGCCTACTTGCTGTTGTCGGAGTCCTGCTGGAGACATAAACCTTGTTATCTTCACTGAGGGAAAGTTGCTGTTGTGCTGCATCTCAACCTTCCACTTTGGGTAACCAACGAGGGGCGAGAATCCATCACCGTGCTCCTCGCCTTTCTCGGCGGGGACGCAGTGATGCCGTAGTGGCGCCAACCCTTGCTGCTGCGGAGGAGTGCATCTAGCGCTATGGCTTTCTTCTTCGAATTCTTAGCTTGACAGCCAACCGAATTCCTCTTCCTTTTTCTTATTCTCCCATTGTTTCTGAGCTCGGTTTGAAAGGTTTTTGGCTTCGGCTTCAAGGATGCTCTCGATCTCCTTTATGGATAGAGCTTGAAGTTGAGAGCTCGTTCTTGATTTTCTTGGGGTCTAGTTGGAGATCGTTTTCTCGTAGGCTGAATTTGCGCGACGGTGATAGTCTTTGCTGTCGTTTCGATGGTGAAGATACTCTCACCCTTCGGGATTTTGATGCTGGAGACAATCGTCTGGACCCGTACTGGGAAGATTCGAGCAGCGACAGTTCTGCAGAATCGAGGGGTACTTAGGCTTCTCTTCCTTCTTCTCCTGGTGGTTTTCCTATGGGTTCATCTTCTGCCGACTCCTCGGCTGGTGTTTCTTACTCTTCTAGTTCTAAGGAGGACTCGGACGCCAAGCCGCCGTCCAAGCGGGTGCGCCAGTAGATCAAGGTCAACAGGCTCAGGAAGGAGGCGAGCCGCCGAATGCAAACTTAGGATCTCTCTTTGTCTGTGATGATGCTCGTCAAGATGTGAGAAAGTGCCAAATACTCAGCATGTGCACACATGTAGAAGTCATAATTCCATGTAATGATTGGCCTTGTACTCCTTGTGGTATGAAGTAGGGATTGTCCTTGAGTGCTTGATGATACGTCGAAAAAGTAACTATAATTTCTGCTTGCTCCATGCTTCTTTTGTGTGACATTGCTATGATATTGATGAACTTCCATAGACTTTTGATCATATTTGGACTAACCTATTAACTCAGTGCACCCCAGTGGCAGTTCCTGTTTTTTGCTGTTTTTCTATTTCAGGTTTCCCCCTTATTAAAAGTACCAGAAAAATTCCGGGAAAAATATAGGAAAAATCAGCGTACCGGAAGCTTCGCAAAGAGCCTGAGAGGGGCCAGAGGGGATCCAGGGGGGCCCAGGCGGTTAGAGGGCGCGGCCAGGCCCCTGGCCGCGCCAGGGGGGCGCCTGGAGCCCCTGGCCCACCTCTGGCTGCCCCCTTTCGCCTATTTATTCCCCGTGAAGAGAAACCCTCGGGGACGGAACCCTTTTTCGCGATCTCTCCTCTGTTTCGCCGCCGCCGTGCTTCCAAGATAGGGAGCACCAGAAGACCTCTTCCCGGCACCCTGCCGGAGGGAGGAATCACCTCCGAGAGATTCTCCACCACCATGGATGCTTCCCGGATGAACCGTGAGTAGTCCACCTTGGACCATGGGTCCATGATCAGTAGCTATGTGATGTTCTCCTCCCCTCTTTGTTCTTCATGGATTAGACCTCGTGAGCTTCCCTACATGATCGAGGCACATATGTAATCTTTCTGCTTTTGCTATGCTGAGTTTGCTGGGATCCGATGGATTATGAGATTATGTTCAGATTGTGATTGAGTTATATATTTGATTCTCTTCCTTTATATTTATGTTCTTGAGTAACTCTTTCATGTTCTCCGTTTCTGTTTATTGCTTTGGCCAAGTAGTAGGTAGTGACTCCAAGAGGGAGCGTTATGCATGATTGTGGGTTCATGCCCCCTGATGACTAGCTTGAGTGACATAAACATGAGTCTAGGGGATGTGTTGTTGCCACAAGGGGGAAAACAACGGTGCTTGTACTTGCGGGTGCAAGGATTGTTTACTTGACGCAAAGTTCTTTAATGCAGTTGTCCGTTGCTTTGAGTTTACACTTTGGGTGGGATTCGCAACTTAATACCAGCGAGATGTTCTGGATAGATATCTCAAGGTGGATGATTAGTGGGTAGATGCAGATGGATTTCGGTCTACTTGTTTTGGCGTACCGCCCGTGCTTTTGAGCCTCTTCCTTTCTGTTTTGCATAATTAGCATTGGTTTGCGCACATAATCCTGTCAATTGCCCAGCTGTAATTTGTTTACCTCGCATGACTATTTTATCGTCTTTTGGGAGAGAGACATCACTAGTGAACATCATGGGACCCCGGTCCATTTCACCAATACTGTTTACACCTTCAATTTACTTTCAGTATTTACTTTTCCGTAGCTATCACTATCATTGTTATCCCGTGCGTTTTATCCTTTGTAAACAACAAGGCCGGAGGAATTGACAACTCCTCTGTACTCGTTGGGAGCAAAGCTATCTATTGTGTGTGCAGGTCCAGGTGAAGTAAGCAACCTTAGGTTGTAAACGGCGCCATTGTTCACTTCACCACCTAATTGTATCTGTTGGAGTCCTCCTGGACGATACTCAACCTTAGCATTTTTGCTAAGGGAAATTTGCCACTATCTACATCTCACCTTCCACTTGGGGTAACCAACGGGGGCGAGAAGTTATCTCGTGTATCACTTGACCTTGTAATCTTTTTGATATATGATACGTCTCAAACGTATATATAATTTCTGCTTGTTCCATGCATGTTTTGTGTGATATTGCTATGATATAGATACACTTTCATACACTTTTGATCATATTTGGACTAACCTACTAACTCAGTGCACCCCAGTGCCAGTTCCTGTTTGCTGCTGTTTTTTTATTTCAGTTTTCCCCCATATAAAAAGTGCTCCAAAAATCCGAGAAAAATCCGATAAAAAATAAGCGTGTCGGAAGCTTCCCGAAGACCGAAGGAGGGCCAGGGGCTACCACCAGGCGCCCAGGAGGACACCTGGCGCGGCCAGGGGCCTGGCCGCGCCTGGACCCCTGGTGCCCCCCTGGATGGTCCCCTTCTCCTATTTATTCTCCGTCACGGGGAAACTCCGAGGACAGAACCCTATTTCGCAATCTGACCTCTGTTCCGCCGCCGCCGCGCTTCCATGATCGGGAGCACCGTCAGGACCCTTCCCGGCACCTTGCCGGAGGGAGGATCGACCTCCGAGAGCTTCTCCTCCACCATGGACGCTTCCCGGATGTGCCGTGAGTAGTCTACCTTGGACCATGGGTCCGTGGTCAGTAGCTATGTGATGTTCTCCTCCCCTCTTTGTTCTTCATTGTTTAGACCTCGTGAGCTTCCCTACATGATCGAGGCACATATGTAATTCTTCTGCTGTTGCTATGCTGAGTTTGATGGGATCTGATGGATTATGAGATTATGTTCAGATTGTGATAGAGTAATATATTTGGTTTTTATCTCTTATATATTTGTTCCTAAGTAATTCTTGCATGTTCTTTGTTGTTGTTTATTGCTTTGGCCAAGTGGTAGGTAGTAACTCCAAGAGGGAACGTTATGCTTTTATGGGTACATGCCCCCTGATGACACGCTTGAGTGACAGAAACATGAGTCAAGGGGATGTGCTGTGGCCACAAGGGGAAAACAACGGTGCTTGTAACCGCGGTTGCAAGGATTGTTTACTTTACACAAAGTTCTTTTTAATGCAATTGTCTGTTGCATTGGGTTTACACTTTTGGTGGGGCTCACAACTTAATACCAGCGAGATGTTCTCGATAGATATCTCAAGGTGGATGATTAGTAGTAGATGTAGATGGATTTCGATCTACTTATTTTGGCGTACTGCGCATGCTTATCAGCATCTTCCTTTCTTTTGTAGCATAGTTAGCATTGCGGTGCGTTTATAATCCTGTCAATTGCCCATCTGTAATTTGTTTACCTCGCATAGCAATTTTATCGTCTTTTGGGAGAGAGACATCACTATTGAACATCACGGGACCCCGGTCCATATTCTCATCAGTGTTTACAAGTTTATTTCATTTTCAGTATTTAATTTCAGTTGCTATCATTGTCATTATCTCTTGTGTTTGATCCTTTGTAAACAACAAGACTGGAGAGATTGACAACCTCTCTGAACTTCGTTGAGAGCAAAGTTAATTGTATTGTGTGCAGGTCCGCGTCAGGTGTGCCACTGACACCTACTTATCATTGCCGGAGTCCTACGGGAGACAAACCCTATCCTCTACATAGGAGAAATTTGCTGCTATCCTACATCTCACCTTCCACTTGGGGTAACCAACGAAGGGCGAGAAGCCATTACCACTTCCACGCCATCAAGAAAATTTCTGGCGCCGTTGCCGGGGACTCCGAGTGATAAGATAGGGGAGTTGCCCACTATCTTTTATTAATTTTTAGTCTTGTTAGTTTACCTTTTTGTTTTTATCTTTGTGTCTTATATCGAAAATTACAAAAAGATCTGCCACACTTGCTGCTACTATGGGTTCCACTGAAAACACCAAGTTGTGTGACTTCACTAGTCACAACAACAAAGAATTTATCTGCACTCCTATTGCCACACCTGCCACTTCAGCTACCTCTTATGAAATTAAACCTGCTTTACTGAATCTTGTTATGAGAGATCAATTATCTGGTGCTGGAGATGATGCTGCTTTACACTTGAATAATTTTGTTGAATTATGTGATATGCAAAAGTATAAAGAAGTAGAAGGTGATGTTGTTAAGCTCAAGCTTTTTTCCTTTCTCTTTGAGGGACGGAGCTAAAATCTGGTTTCAATCTTTGCCTAGGAATAGCATAGATTCTTGGGATAAGTGCAAAGATGCTTTTGTTGGGAAGTATTACCCACCTGCAAAAATTATCCAATTGAGGAGTAACATTATGCATTTTAGGCAGTTGGATAATGAACACGTTGCCCAAGGTTGGGAACGTATGAAGTCTCTTGTTAAGAAATTCCCTACACATGGTTTGACTACCTGGATGGTTATCCAGACTGTTTATGCAGGCTTGAACTTTACCTCGCGGAACCTGTTAGATTCGACCGCGGGAGGAACCTTTATGTCAACTACACTTGGTGTTGTCACAAAAATCCTCGATGAGATGATAACCAACTGTTCCCAATGGCACACCGAACGTGCTCCAACAGGTAGGAAGGTAAATTCTGTCGAGGAAATTACCTCCCGAAATGATAAAGTTGATTTAATTATGTCTCTACTTACCAAGCAACCCTCTATTTATCCTCATTGACGAGGGGGTGACCCCACGACTCTTACGGATGAGCCTGCCTGGTGTCCATGAAGACGGAAGGCCCATGAAGATACATCCTCGGCCTGTTAATTGGCACCGACGTAGGAGTCTACGACTCACAAGGAAGGGGCGAAGACCTGCCGTACAGAGCAAGCTAGGGTTAGGAAAGCTTACCTGTAAACGTAGATGAACTCCCCGAGACCTAGCCCAATATATAAGGGCTAGGAGGGGCGACACAAGAGACATCCAATATCACCTGTAACCCTAGCCTTGAGCGCTCCAGCCTTCGCATCCACTGTAATCGTATCTCCCCCATCAATAATATCGAGCAGGAGCGAGCCTTCCTGTTTGCTGACGAGCTATCTTCCAACCTGTGCCTCTTATGACTAACCCAGGGTCCCTGACCATGGGATTTTCCGGGGTTGATCCCCGTCAATTGGCGCCGTCTGTGGGAACCGCGCAGGTTGGGAACGCGATCTCGGCGGCCTCATCATCATCAGCACTCATCAACTCGACGGCTCCGGCAAGATCCAATATGTTTGAGTCCCTCGGATTCACGGCCCACCTCCCAGCCCTCTAGCCAGTCTTCACCGATCTACACTCCGGCGTCAATCTGATCTTCGAAGCATATCAGATCTACATCAACCATTGGGGGTCTCTTTGCCTCACCGACGGTACCCGCGCACCCACGACAACACCTGCAGCAGTGACCGGAGCGGTCGCCGCCCGCACGGCCAGCCTATCTGGCAGCCGTAGCTACCCACCCAACTCAAGGCTCCACGCCACTCGCGACCGCCCGAGTGGAGCCCCAACATGGAGAGGCAACATCACACGTTTCAGCAAGGAGGCAGCAAGGACACCATCGCAGGTGTTCATGGCAGAAGTTGGCGCACCAGCGTCAGATAACAACGGACGAGTCGAAGACCCGGGCACTCGTCAAGACACCCCAACCACCAACAGGGCGGCAGGTGCCGGCAACACCAGTCAGATGGCCGTACAACTAGGAGAACCGGGGACCATACCAAGGAAAGTCCCGGTGGAACAAGGACCCAACAATAAAAAAGCAGTCAGCTGCAAGGCAGCAAGCAGCAGGCACCCGGCCAAGGCAGCCAGCCATCACGCAGCAGGCAGCAAACCCCGGTTGCAGCGGCAGACGGACCACACAAAGAAAAAATATACTTGTCCAAGGAATCAATGGCAATGGTAAAGGAAGCAGTCGCCCGCGGCAGGTTACTACCATCAGATGCCTCAAGGGACGAGCTAAGAGCATACAACAAGCTAGCGGGCGAGCTAACCCAGCAGACAAGACAATGGCGCCTAGCCATGGAGAAGCAAGAAAAGGCGGAACGCAAAGAGAAAAGCAGTCGCAGACAACCTCCCAGAAGTGACTCACCAGGCCACGACTCCCCCACCCGCAACAGATCGAAACTCAACAACCCGCAGAAGACAGAAAGGGCGAGAGTGGTATGGAAATTGGAAGACGACTTCAGATTAGAGGAAGACGACGATGAAGAAGAGCCCCTCACTCCGGCAGAAGCACTCATAAGCGCCCAGGACTACCTGTCCCATGCCCAGAAAAGAAGAAAGGGCAAGACGGATCGCATCACTTCCATTGCTTTGCAGATAATGAAGGACGCCATCGACGCCTCGGTACCTAAGAAATCCAGCGCAAAACGGCAGACTCGCGAGCGGACACCGGACAGAGACCCCAGTTCACCAGACGACGACGACGACGACAACCACAGTAACGACGACAGGCGCAGGCGCCACGACAGGCACAAGAAACATGACAGCGACGAAAACAACAGGCGCCGCAGCACTCGGCGAGATGCGCGAGACGACATCATGCAGAACAGAGTCAACCGCAACACGCGAGGAGTACTCGGACGAAGAGGCTTCCGACGAGGAAATCAAGTCATGTGGAGCACTCTGCTTCACACGCGCCATACGTGAGACGCGTATGCCAAACGGGTTCAAACTGAACTCCACGACACTAAAGTACAACGGACTCGAGGAGCCGGAGGCATGGCTCGACGACTACCTAACAGCAGTCAAGTTTCAAAGAGGAACCAACATCACGACAATGCAGTACGTGCAGCTCATGCTCGAGAGCTCCGCTCGACATTGGCTGAAGAATCTCCGGCGCGGATCCATCAGCTCCTGGAACTAGTTCCGAGGAGCCTTCATAGAAAACTTCAACTCCATGTACAAGCGACCAGCCTCACTCGAGGAATTGCGGGCATGCAAACAAGGAACGAGGGAGGCCCTGCGAGCATACATCCAGCGATGGACGATACTCAAGTATTCAGCGGAAGACATCTCGGACGAAAGTGCGATCGACGCATTCAGGCGAGGCCTTCAACGCGTCGAATTCAAGGAGTAGCTCGGAAAGATGAAAGTCCGAACACTCGTACGGCTGTTAGAACTAGCCAACAGCTGGGCGGACGGAGAAGACTCCATTCGTAATGAAACAGAAACCCACACTGCACGATCAGAGTATGACTACGACTACAACGGAGATAGAGGAGCCGACAGAAGAAGGAAGCGACCCAGACGAAACTTCTCCGACGACAGAGGACCTGACATGGTCGCCTCCGGTTTCTCGGACGATCGGAACGGCAGGCACCGTGATGACAACAGGCCACAGCGACGAGACAACCCAGAAGACGAGCCCCAGGCTCAGAGACGAGAATGGAGGACAAGGCAGCCACGCGACGGCACTCGTGCATTCCGCTCCGCCAAAGAACAACTCGACGAACCGCGCTCTATACACGGATTCAGAAACGAGCGAGGAGAGCTCAGATCATCCCACACCCTCAGGAATTGCAGAAGCTTCAACGAGTTGGCCGAGGAGAAAAGCCGCTCCACGGTCGCAACAGCACGACCACTCGCAAGCATAGCAGTTAGGCCAGTCGGCCACGATGCGCCACCAGCCCCCCCTCTGCCAACAAGAGAGGTAGCCGCCATCCAGGAACGTCAAAGGACACCAGAAGAGGAAAACCAGTACCCAGAAGCCCACGGGAGGATCTACATGATACAAGAAGGCAGACCTTCCAACAGGCAGCAGAAACAAGTCACCAGACAAGTCTTCCTGGCAACCTCCGCACACCCGGCCGTCCCAGAGTACCTGCGCGGGTCGGAGACAGAAATCTCCTTCTCCCGGGACGACCACCCGCCAGTCGTTCCCCAACCAGGGCACACCGCGCTAGTACTCGAGGCCAGAATCGGAAATTACGACATGTCACGCGTATTCATGGACGGCGGCAGTGGGATGAACATCATCTTCACCCAAACACTCGACGACATGCTCATCCAAAATAGCGCACTCAAGTCCTCAGGCACAACCTTCCACGGGATCGTTCCAGGAAAAGCAGTCTACCCCCTCGGAAGGATTAGCCTGGAGGTAGTCTTTGGGAACGCGACAAACTTCCGCAAGGAAACGCTTGACTTCGAAGTGGTCGACTGGAAGTCGCAATACCACGCAATCCTTGGGCGACCATCTTTCGCCCGCTTTATGGCCGTACCCCATTACGCCTATCTCAAACTGAAGATGCCAGGACCACACGGGGTCATCACAGTCAACGACAGTTTCATCAGATCCGACCGCTGCGACAAGGAATTCCACAAGATAGAAGAAGCCTTCGTAGCCCACCAGGGCAGCAGGACCACGGGACTCGCAGAAGAAGCGCTCCCGTAGAAGGACCACTACATCATTATTCTAAGCAAAAGGGATCTGTCTTCAACAGAACCCCCTACTCTCTGTAAGAGACAACATGAAAAGTATTACATACATATTTTTCCCCAAAATTTCTTGGCACTCGGGGGCTCGCCGAAGCAGCCACCCCCCGAGGCGTCCTCCGCAATCGCGGAACAATAACTTGGCACTCGGGGGCTCGCCGAAGCAGCCACCCCCCGAGGCGTCCTCCGCAATCGCGGCACAATAACTTGGCACTCGGGGGCTCGCCGAAGCAGCCACCCCCCTGAGGCGTCCTCCGCAATCGCGGCACACTAAACTTGGCACTCGGGGGCTCGCCGAAGCAGCCACCCCCCGAGGCATCCTCCGCAATCGCGGCACAATAACTTGGCACTCGGGGGCTCGCCGAAGCAGCCACCCCCTGAGGCGTCCTCCGCAATCGCGGCACACTAAACTTGGCACTCGGGGGCTCGCCGAAGCAACCACCCCCCGAGGCGTCCTCCGCAATCGCGACACAATAACTTGGCACTCGGGGGATCGCCGAAGCAGCCACCCCCCGAGGCGTCCTCCGCAATCGCGGCACATTAACTTGGCCTCGGGGGCTCGCCGAAGCAGCCACCCCCCGAGGCGTCCTCCGCAATCGCGGCACAATAACTTGGCACTCGGGGGCTCGCCAAAGCAGCCACCCCCCGAGGCGTCCTCCGCAATCGCGGCACAATAACTTGGCACTCGGGGGCTCGCCGAAGCAGCCACCCCCCAAGGCGTCCTTCGCAATCGCGGCACACTAAACTTGGCACTCGGGGGCTCGCTGAAGCAGCCACCCCCCGAGGCGTCCTCCGCAATCGCGACACACTAAACTTGGCACTCGAGGGCTCGCCGAAGCAGCCACCCCCAGAGGCGTCCTCCGCAATCGCGGCACATTAACTTGGCACTCGGGGGCTCGCCGAAGCAGCCACCCCCCGAGGCGCCCCCCGCAATCGCGGCAACCCTCTAGGAGTGCCCCCCGCAATTACAAACGCAGACGACCCTCCAAGACAGCATAGAATATATACAACCAAGAGGAGCACATACAAACAAAGGGAAGCACCTAATCTTTAGGCTCCAACTTCGCCTTAATAAGCGCACCCAGATGGCGGTCGTTCTCTTCGCAAACTCGCCTCACAATTTGGTGCGCAGGCCTATCTACAGCCACGTAGTGCTCATTCATCGGATGATCCCTACCGCCTGGAAGACCCGCCACCACCTGAGAAAAATCCACCCCTGGCCAATGACTATGGACCAAACCCAAAGAAGCTCGGGCTCCAGCACGAATCTGATGATCCATCACTCGACGTAACTCGGCAGGCTGAGAAAATATGCGACAGAGCCTCTCAAGGGACGAAGGAACCACCTCCAACGGATAGAACTCAGCATAGATACCACCCAATACCCGCTTGCAGTATTTGAGAGCATTCGGTACCCGCTCAACCCGGAGACGAAGCAAAGCAAACGCTCGAGCACGAGCCCCATCTGCCCAAAAGGGATTGCTCGCCTACACACTAGGATCATCAAGCCGCGACATCTCCGACTGAACGACCCTCTCTTCATCCCGAGTTCGCCCTGCCAGCACTTCGAAAGTCGAAAACTACGATCAAGACAGAGACGACAAAACCCACTAAGCGGAATCAAGCAACCAAGCAGAGGCAAAACTCACCCCGCAGGAGGCCGGACAACTTCACCACCCACGAAGAAAGTCCCTCAACCACGGCCTCGGCACGCTCGCGCCGAGTACGCTGAATGGCTACGGATCCCTTCAGTCGAACAATCTCCCGCTCTGCGCCCTTCAGCCGCAAGAAAACGGACTCGTACGCATCCTCGCGAGCGTCATCCTTCAGCGAACTCCACGGACGAAGAACGCCCGGAGTGGCCTACCGCAGGATGAACAAAACAAAGAAATCAAAAACATCAAGAGGAACAACCAAGAAGTCACTCAGATAAAGGCAGCAAAAGATCAACCATCACAACGGAGTCACGAATTACAGACAAAGTTTCAAAGCGGCACAACACTACTGTGCCTCCCCCACACCTACGACAGGGGGACCCTGAGCATCTACAACCTGTTGCAGGCGACGAGCCAGCTTATCGGCTCGGTCGTCCTGCTCATCAGAATAGTCTGGGATGGTCTCAACCAAGGAATCATCATAGGAAACCCCATGCCCTATAAGGACGACAAGGGCCGTGGAAGAACCACTCACCACGCTCTCCGCAACCAGCTCCACCATACGTTTCCCATCCGGGCCGAACGCAGCAACTCGAGCACCCAGGCCATCAGGCACCTTTGTACCCTCCGGCATAAGGTGCTCGTGCGCAAGACCCACAAGATTGGAAGCCCGGGCGCATACGTCCTCGACCACTACAACAACATCTGCAACAGCATCTACATCACCTTGGAGAATTCCAGACCCTGACGCAGCAGCCTCCATCGGCTTCGCACCTACAGCAGCTGCACCAAGCAAAGAAACGTCATCACGGGAAGACAGTAGAAACAGCAATGGTAGAATGCCAAACTTACACACGAGCGAGTCCGCCAAGGCGCGAAGACGTTTTCCCTCGACTGCCTCCACCCGCGCACGCGCGTCCTCAACCTGGCGAAGGTGAACCAGCTCCTCATGTTGACCATGCAACTCCGCCTCCTGGAATGCCAAGGTAGCCTTGAGAACGGAAACCATCTTTTCCGCCTTTTCGGCTTGTTTCTCGGCAGCCTGGAGACGACCTGCAAGGCAAGACAGTACTCAGAACAAAAGACGAAGCGCCCAAAAGCTCAGCAGCGAAAAAATAAAACTCACCATCCATAGCAGACAAGGCATCCTGGGCAGAATCATGGGCCTGTTGCCAACACTCAGCATCAAGCATCAAACGCTCACAGTGCTGGAAAACAGGCTGTAAGAACCAGGAAATCAGGTGTTAAGACAAGACTACAAGCAACTGCAAACAGTTACTTATAGCCTCGGGGGTTACTCCCATCGGGAGCACTGTCGTGCCCCCGATGATAAAAGTAACACAGACACGAATCATCTTACCAGCTTGGAGACATGGTCGAAAGCACGGGCCATGTCTTCAATCGCCAGATCAAGACGGCCAAAGTACGGAGGACCAAGTTCAGTCGGCTCGGGCTCAGGAGCAACAGAACCAGGCGCCTCAGAAGAAGGCACACCAGGAACTACACCCGCAGCCGAAACGGCAAGAGTCGCCGTCAGCCCAGATTGACCAGCGGCAGCCGTGAGGTCCTCGAGATGCTTGGCTGCCGCCCCAGAACTCGTCGACTTCAGATCAGTAGGAGCTGCGCTGGTGCACGAAGCAGCCGGAGCAGGAGCAGCACTACAAAATAATCATTATCAGACGCAAGAACAAGGAAAAAGGAACGGGCACAAATCCAGCAGACTCTTACCCGACACGCACAACACGAGGACGCCCCAGCCTCCCAAGCCTGACCCTCTTGGGAGGAGGGGCCGGAGCAGCAGCCGAAGGGGAAGGCCCAGCAAAAGGAGCAGCAGGCGGGACATCATCACCTAACGCAGCATGATCTTCAGCATTCAAGGGACGCGACCGCTTCGCACGAAAGGGACTCGAGTCGTCACTATCTCCAGTCTCCACTAGCACAATCTCAGCATCAACAGCCGGCGCAGCATTATCAGCTGCGGAAGTATCAGGCTCTTCAAGAATATCGGCGTCCTCCGGCTGCGGAGGATTACACGGCACCGGAGCATGGCCCTGCAAGGCAAGCAATGTCAACAACAAAACAAAACTAGGTACTCGTCCAAATAAATGAATGAACACGGGCACCAACCGGTGGCGGAGAATGATCAGAAGCATATGGAAGGATAAAGCGCATCTCGGAAATACTCGAGCACTTGGTCACATGCTGGATACGAGCCAGAAAGGCATCAGGTTCTAGCTCTTCAGGCGAGCATCTCGTCGGGTCACCGAGTCCCTCGTACTGCCACATAGGGCGAGCTCGATGCTGCAACGGTTGAACTCGCCTCCCCACAAAAACAGAGATAAGCTGACCACCAGTCAAGTTATCCTTCAACACAGAAATCCTCTCCAAAAACTGAGTCAGCTTGGACGACTCCACCTCGGTCAAAGAATGAGACCACGAAGACTGTCTGACCACCCGCGTGCTCGGATTAAAATAAGCAAGACCAAATTGCTGACCATCAACGAAGCAATCCTTCAGATAAACCCAGCCTCTTCGCCAGCCACTAACGGAGTAGATCTTCTCCAAGTCAAAATATGAATGTTTATCCCCAATGGAGATACCCACTCGACCCACGGCGTACTCAGAGTTCATCCTTTTTACATTAAAAAGGCGCCTCCAAAGTCCCCAATGGGGGTAAATCCCCAGAAAAGCCTCACAAAGAGTGATGAAACACGCAATGTGCAAAATCCCGTTGGGAGTCAGGTCATGCAACTGGAGTCGATACGAATACAGCAAGCCTCGAATGAAAGGATGCAGCGGAAGAGCAAACCCGCGGTGGAAGAAAGCCTGGAAGCATACCCGCTCGTCCGCCGCCGGCGCTGGAATCGACTCCTCACCAGGAAGGCGCACATCTCCCTACACCACCACGCCATCAGCAACCAGCGCATCCAGATCTCCAACCCCGAACGTGGACCGCTCCCACTTGCCGGACATCTTGGCCGACTCTAAAGCAGCGCGGGGGCGCTTGGTCATAGATCTCGTAGCAACCCGCAGAGGAGAAAAGATGAAGGCTCAGGAACACGAAGGAAAAATAGAGAAAGAGGAGGAAGGCAATGGATGGGTAAAACCTACAATTTACCCGGCCGCATGGTTTTTACTCAAGAGCCTAGCAAGAAGGTCCACCGTCCAACCTTTTCGCCCAATAAAACGTGGCACGACCCCATATAGAGGCGAAAAGTATGGAAAATCCAACCGGCACAATAACAACACCGCCCACTACGCGCGCAAAAAGAGGACCATGATTGCGCGACGCGAAAATTTCGGTGGGACAGCGCCAAGTCATTTCCCCCGGCAGGCCGCAGCAGTAAAAAATTCCAGAAGACCACGCCAACGTCACATCACAGTAAGGCTTACTGCGTACGCCATCAAGGATCTGAGATTCTATCCTTCAGATCTTTTTCCCGATGAAGAAAAACATCTTACTCCCATCGGGAGAGTACATCACAAGAGTCCCAGGTGCACCCTCACCTAAAGGTCAGCCATGTGCTCGAGTGACCACTCGCACTCATGAGAGTCTCGGGTTCTCCCTCAACCCGACGCAAGAAAAACATGCATACGCCAAGATCATACGGCGCCAAGAGTCTCAGGTGCTCCCTCACCTCAAGAATCGAAATGACATTCGAGTGACTACTCGCAAAAAAAACCCCGTCTGAGCACTCGAAACAAGCTCCACGGGTGAATGACTGAACAACTCACTTGACGTTTTGTTCCAAGCGGGTGCAATGCTATAAGGCTCCGCGCCTCAAAAACACACATTCCTGGAACACGATACACTGTGCCCAGATGCCACGCAAGATTAGCATGTAGGTAAGACCCCGCTGCGAATTACGGTCGGGCTGGGACTTGCCGAAGAGCGATTTCACTCCCAACCTTTTCCATGCGCTGCGCATGATAGAAAAGCCGGGCGGACGCGCCTTAGGCTATGCACATTACTGGCGGCAAATGAACACCGTAAGACCTGAAGCGGCCGGACTTTTGCTCGACACCAGTGTTCCAAGCTCACGTCGAGGGACGTGGGTTTGATTGGGCTACTGCGGTATTTGCCCTAGTGCAATTCACCAAGGCTCGACCAGTCGACCCCTTGGGCCCTTTCAGCTTAGCATCCCTCGAAACAGGTTTTGTCATGGCTACCAGACTGCCAGCGACCCGCGGATATACCGCGCATACCAATAACCGATGAATAAATGTACTCGAGTCCCTGCGCGACTCTTCGAGTCCCCCAGGCACTCGGGGGCTACTGACGAGGGGGTGACCCCATGAATTCTACGGATGAGCCTACCTGGTGTCCATGAACACGGAAGGCCCATGAAGATACATCCTCGGCCTGTTAATTGGTACCGACGTAGGAGTCTACGACTCACAAGGAAGGGGCGAAGACCTGCCGTACGGAGCAAGCTAGGGTTAGGAAAGCTTACCTGTAAACGTAGATGAACTCCCCGAGACCTAGCCCAATATATAAGGGCTAGGAGGAGCGACACAAGAGACATCCAATAGCACCTGTAACCATAGCCTTGAGCGCTCCAGCCTTGGCATCCACTGTAATCGTATCTCCCCCATCAATAATATTGAGCAGGAGCGATCCTTCCTGTTTGCCGACGAGCTATCGTCCAACCTGTGCCTCTCATGACTAACCCAGGGTCTCTAACCATGGGATTTTCCGGGGTTGATCCCCGTCACTCATGATGTTCCTTTAAATTCTTTGGTTGCTCAGGAACAAGTATATGTGAATTTCATTGCTAGAAACAACTTTATAATAATGCTTATAGGGGCAACTTTGCTAGTAATCCTAGACCGTTTCCATCCACTTATGTGAACTACAACACTTACCCTAGCAACAAGAACCCCACTTATGAATTAGAAAGTATGCTTAGAGACTTTATCACTACCCAAAAAGCCTTCAACAAGAATGTGGATGAAAAGCTAGATAAATTAGATAATCTTTGTTTGAAGGTAGACAACTTAGCCCATGATGTTGAGATGTTAAAAATTAGAACCTCTCCCCTTGAAGAGAGCAAGGCCACTCCGTTTAATGCTATCCAATTACAAATTAATGAAAATATTAGGATGATGGCTAAACTTAAAGAAAGATGGGCTAGAGAAAAAGAGGAAGAGGATAGAATTAAGAGCCTTCCTACACACCACACAGTTGCCACTATCCAAATTGTTGAGGATACCGAAACTATTAGAACCCAATGCACTCCTGGTCCCATTAGACCTATTAATGGTGATGCTAATACCTCAACAGTAGAAGAAGAACTCCTATGAACATAGAGGGTTTCAAAAAAGTGAGCCTAGATGACACCACTACCACCTTTGATAGTAATGATATTGATTTTGATAGTTGCACCCTCTCAGAAGTTATTAGCTTACTACACAAAATGTCTAGAGACCGCCACACTAGCACACTTAATCTTGCCTTCACGGAGCATATAATAAATGCTCTCATCAAAGCTAGGGTGGAGAAGCTTAGGATATAAGCCTCCATACCTAGGAAGCTAGATGATGGTTGGGACCCTATGATCAAAATTAAATTAAATAACTTCTCTTGCTATGATTTATGTGACGTTGGAGCTGGTACCTCCGTCATGCCCAAAAGAATGTATGATATGTTTGAATTGAAACCTTTTGATTCTTGTTCTTTTGGTGTTCGTCTTGTCGGTTCTTCCGTAAAGAAACCTTTGGGAAGATCGACGATGTTCTTATAATTGTCAATGACAACTATGTTCCCGTTGATTTCATTTTTATGGATACAGAGTGTGAACCTTTATGTCCAAGTATTTTTGGACGTCCTTTTCTCCGCACCGTTGGTGCTATCATTGACATGAAAGAGGGGAATATAAAATTTCAATTCCCTCTCAAAAAGGGGATGAAACACTTCCCTATAAAGAAAATCAAGTTACCTTTTGAGTCCGTTACGCGGGCTAGCTATTCTCTTTCTCTTGATAAAACTTGATTCTTCTTTTTCCTTATGCCTAGCTTAAAGGTGTAAAAGAAAGCGGTTGTTGGGAGGCAACCCAAGATGTTTTTACTTATGTTTTTAGTGGTCTTGATGATTGTTACTACTGTAGCAACATCATTGTATCTTTATTTTCAAGCTTTGTGCCAAGTATAGCCTCATACGACAAGGGAAGTGAAAGTTGTTACATGTTGTCCAGAAAACTGATTTTGTCCTCGTGACGGGAAAAATTCGATCAAACCACCAATTCATCTTTTTGATCTGAATTTTTTACACAACCTGATCTATACAATCATGGAACTTTCGTATGTTCTGAGTTTTTTCATTTGAGTTGCAGAAGTACCCCTAAAAATTCTTTACTACCTGTTGTTCTGTTTTTCACAGATTCTGCCACGTTTTGTCTCTCCTAACTTTTGCAAACCTTAAGCTTGCTTTTTCTTTGCAAAAACCTTTTGGAAATATTGAGAAACAGTAGCTCTTCAAGAATATGTTTATACCAAGTGGGGAAAATTTATTTATTATGGGTACTAACCTCTCTAATCAGCTTATGATGAGTTATGTATGAAGGGAGTTTTCAGGTGTGCGATGGAAGATGATGAAACAAGATTCGGGAGTGTCAAGCGCTCAAGCTTGGGGATGCCCCCATGCATCCCCAACAAATATTCAAGGAGACTCAAGCGGCTAAGCTTGGGGATGCCCCCGTGCATCCCCTTCTCCATCAACAATCATCAGTCCGTCCTTCGTCTCACTATCTTTTTATCACTTCATGCGTTATGTGGTATGCTTGGAGTGTCTCGCTCTTAGGTTTTATTTTTATTTTTCTTTAGCTTTTCTTTCTGTTCATAATAAGTTAGACCCCATATTACTTTGTGTGGGAGAGAAACACGCTCCACTTTCAAAATATAGAACACATCATAGGATTCTGCATGCCTATCTTTTTGCTGTTGTGTGTTCTTTATCTTTCGTAGCTACTGCCATGTTTAGCTTTAGTCTTAGTTTGTCTTTAGCAAGAGCCTTGGCTTTTGTTTAGTTTCTTGCTGGAACTCTCTTTCATGTTTATCTTGTTAAGAGAGTTGGTTGTTGCACTGAGTTGTGTCTTGTCTTGAGAGTAGGTAATTGTGGTTACTATTTAATTTTAGTAGTTACTTGCAATAGTTTTGAGGTATTGATGTGAGTAATGATTGAAATTTCGGTGTCAAGAGCTCTAGCCTATTAGTGATAGGTGTCGTATTTTGGGCAATCCATGTTTATTTTCAAAACCTACAAAACTAGTTGAGAACTCTAGCTACTAGATGGATCGCTAATCTTTGGAGGGATCGAATATTAGAGTACACTCACGTAACATGAGTCGAGGATGCGCAAGGATAACCAAACCCCCATACACTCCTCCTCGGGGTACTTATCTCTTTGTGAACCTCCTTATTAGATTGAGAGTTACCGATAATAAGTGCATGAGTTCTTCGAACTAATGTAAGTATTGAAAGTTGACACTTCCCCCTCCTCATATTTGCTAGCCTCTCATGTGCCATGCATTGCCTTCTTATCACTCCGAGAGTTGGCGTCCACCTTCGTCGATACATCCAAACCCTTGGGATTATACGCTCTGTCATCATAAACCTCCTTATATCATTTCTCAAAACAGCCACCATACTACCTATCAAGGCATTTCCATAGCCTTTCCGAGATATATTACCATGCAACATCCACCTCTTCATGACTTGATCTTCATGTCATACATGTTCCTGCTACACTGGGAGCAACATACATTGCATACATCATGATAGCTACATGTTCTTTATGATTTGAGTACCTTGTAAAGTGTGAAAGATCTTCTATACCCTCTTGTAAAAAATTAGAGTGTTGCCCTCAAGAGAGGAAAATATCCCAAAGTGGAAAAAATAAAGGATCTCAAAGAGGACAAATGAGAGTTAAATAGAAAGAGCCATTGAGGCCACCAAAAAATACTAAAAATATAAAAAAGAGAAAAAGAAATAAAAAGAGAGAAAGGGGCAACACTACTATCCTTTTGAAAGATCCACACTAGTACTCCCTCTTATATTTTTACTCCATTGAGATGATCATGCATATAGCTATGTGGGGACCTTCACACTATAGAACTTGGCTTGCATATTCCAAGGATGAGCCTCCTCCAACGAGCTCTAGGTCTTCATGAGCGAGCAAGTTAGATGCACTCCCACTAGTTCCATTGGAGAGCTTTTCATCTCATACGTGCATCTGTTGCATGGCAATCCCTACTCCTCACATCATATCTATCAGTTGGCCTTCTCGCCTATGATTGTCCTCATTGATGTGAGCCTTTCTCATCCTTTTTGTCTTCCTCCTCCATCATATTTCTCTCTTTGCCATCCTAAGTGTCAACTCTCGTGCTTACGCTTATCCTTTGCATGAGTGCTCAAAATATCGAAAAGGAGTGGATCAAATTGACCTGTACCTGGCTAGTGGTATGGGGACGAGTCAAGATAAGATTCCAAAGAAGACCAAGTGTGAAACTTTAGTAGATTGAGTTCTCAACAAAAATAATTTTTCTTCTCGTATTCCCTATCCCCCTTCTTGCACGCAAACACCATTTGGAGACATTCGAGTCACAGACAGCGAGAGCTCTTGCACCTAATGTTCTTTCGTTACTTGTTTCAATGCTAATATAGACTCTTGCATGTTATGACTTGAATTGAATCACGTACCTTGCTTTATTTACTTTTAAAAGTTCTTATATGGTTGCTAGAATGTCACCACAGAAATTATGCCTGTTATCATTTACCTACTCGAGGTCGAGCAGGAATTAAGCTTGGGGATGTTGATACGTCTCAAACGTATCGATAATTTCTGCTCTTTCCATGCATGTTTTGTGTGATATTGCTATGATCTAGATACACTTTCATACACTTTTGATCATATTTGGACTAACCTACTGATACGTCCAAAACGTATCTATAATTTCTGCTTGCTCCATGCATGTTTTGTGTGACTTTGCCATGTTCTGCTTGAACATTCATACACTTTTGAGAATATTTGGACTAATCTATTAACCCAGTGCACCCAGCTGCCAGTTGCTGTTTTCTGATGTTTTTGTATTTCAGGTTTTCCGGCCATTAAAAGTGCTCCAAAAAATCCAGAAAAATCAGATAAAATATCAGCGTCACGGAAGCTTCCGGAAACACCAAAGGAGCGAAGGGGGCCCACCACCAGGAGGCCAGGAGGGTCCCTGGCGCGGCCCCACCCTAGGCCGCGCCAGGAGGCCTCCTGGCTGCCTGGTGGGTCCCCTCGACATCCCCCTTCGCCTATATTTACCCCTCGGGGTGGAAAACCCTAAGAAGGACTCCTCTTTCGCGATCTCGCCTCTGTACCGCCGCCGCCGCAGTTTCAAGATCGGGGCTGCCTGGAGAAGCTGCTCCAACACCCTGCCGGGAGAAGCTACCCCCTCCGGGAGACCATCCATAGCCATGGACGCCTCGCGTATGTACCGTGGGTAGTTTCCCTTGGACCATGGGTCCGTGACCAGTAGCTATGTGATCTATCTCTCCCTTCTTTGTGCTTCCACTTTCGAGACCTCGTGAGCTGCCTCACATGATCGAGGCACCTTTGTAATTTTCTGTCGTTGCTATGCTGAGTTTGTTGAGATCTGATGGATTATGAGACTATGTTCAGATTGTGATGAGTAACATATTTGGTTCTTATCTTTTGTATTTTGTTCTTGAGTAAATTCTTGCATGTTCTCCGTTGCCGTATTCTACTTTGTCCAAGTGATTTATTGCAACTCCAAAAGGGAGCGGTATGCTTGATTGTGGGTTCAGCCCCTTGGTTTCTAGCTTGAGTGACAGAAACATGAGACTAGGGGATGTGCTGTTGCCACCAGGGATAAAACAACGGTGCTTGTATCCGCGGGTGCAAGGATTGTTTACTTTACGCAAAGTTCTTTTAATGCAGTTGTCTGTTGCTTTAAGTTTACACTTTGGGTGGGATTAGCAACTTAATACCAGCGAGATGTTCTGTATAGATATATCAAGGTGGATGATTCGTAGTAGATGCAGATGGATTTCAGTCTACTTACCTTGGCGTACTGCCCATTGCTTTTGAGCCCTTCCTTTATTTGCAGCATAGTTAGCATTGCGGTGCCTTCATAATCCTGTCAATTGCCCAACTGTGATTTGTTTACCTCGCTAGCACTTTTATCGTCTTTTGGGAGAGAGACATCACTAGTGAAAATCACGCGACCTTGGTCCATCTTCATATCATTGTTTACACCCTCAATTTACTTTCAGTCTTTACTTTCAATTGCCACTATCATTATCTCTTGCGTTGATCCTTTGTAAACGGCAAGGCCGGAGGAATTGACAACTCCTCTTTACTCGTTGGGAGCAAATTTATTTGTATCTGTGTGCAGGTCCAGGTGAAGTAGCAACCTCGGTGACATTGTTCACTTTACCACCTTCTTGTATCCTTCGGAGTCCTACGGGAGACAAACCTTGGTATCTTTGCCAAGGGAAAACTTGCCGCTGCACTATATCTAACCCTGCACTTGGAGTAATCACCGAGGGCTTGAAGAGTATTAACAATCTCTTGCCATCACCTACTAACTCAGTGCACCCTAGAGCCAGTTCCTGTTTTCTGCTATTTTTTATTTTAGTTTTCCCCCATATAAAAAGTGCTCCAAAAATCCGGGAAAAATCAGATAAAAAATCAGCGTGCCGGAAGCTTCCCGAAGCCCGAAGGAAGGCCAGGGGGCCACCACCAGGCGCCCAGGAGGCTACCTGGCGCGGCCAGGGGCCTGGCCGCGCCAAGGGGGGTGGGGCGCTTGGACCCCAGGTGCCCCCCTGGCTGCCCCCCCTTCGCCTATTTTTTCTCCGTCACGGGGAAACTCAAAGGACAGAACCTTATTTTCCAATCTCGCCTCTGTTCTTCCGCTGTCGCGCTTCCAAGATCGGGAGCACCGTCAGGACCCTTCCAGGCACCCTACCGGAGGGAGGATCGACCTCCGGGAGCTTCTCCTCCATCATGGACGCTTCCCTGATGTGCCGTGAGTAGTCTACCTTGGACCATGGGTTCGTGATCAGTAGCTATGTGATGTTCTCCTCCCCACTTTGTTCTTCATGGTTTAGACCTCGTGAGCTGCCCTACATTATCGAGGCACATATGTAATTCTTCTGACGTTGCTACGCTGAGTTTGATGGGCTCTGATGGATTATGAGATTATGTTCAGATTGCGATAGAGTAATATATTTGGTTTTTATCTCTTATATTTTTGTTCCTAAGTAATTCTTGCATGTTCTCCATTGTTGTTTATTGCTTTGACAAGTGGTAGGTAGTAACTCCAAGAGGGAACATTTTGCTCGATTATGGGTACATGCCCCCTGATGACACGCTTGAGTGACAGAAACATGAGTCTAGGGGATGTGTTGTGGCCACAAGGGGGAAAACAATGTTGCTTATAACCGCGGTTGCAAGGATTGTTTACTTTACGCAAAGTTCTTTTTAATGTTGTTGTCTGTTGCTTTGGGTTTACACTTTGGGTGGGACTCGCAACTTAATACTAGCGAGATGTTCTGGATAGGTATCTCAAGGTGGATGATTAGTAGTAGATGCATATGGATTTCGGTCTACTTAGTTTGGCGTACTTCCCATGCTTATGAGAATCTTCCTTTCTTTTGTAGCATAGTTAGCATTGCGGTGCGTTTATAATCCTGTCAATTGTCCATTTGTAATTTTTTACCTCGCATAGCAATTTTATCATCTTTTGGGAGAGAGACATCACTAGTGAACATCATGGGACCGCGTTCCATACTCTTATCATTGTTTACAAGTTTATTTCCTTTTCAGTATTTACTTTCAGTTGCTATCATTATCATTATCTCTTGTGTTTGATCCTTGGTAAACAACAAGACCGGAGAGATTAACAACCTCTTTGAACTTTGTTGGGAGCAAAGTTAATTGTATTATGCGCAGGTCCGCGTCAGGTGCGCCACTGACACCTACTTATCATTGCCGGAGTACTACGGGAGACAAACCCTATCCTCTACATAGGGGAAATTTGGTGTTATCCTACATCTCACCTTCCACTTGGGGTAACCAACGAAGGGCGAGAAGCCATTACCACTTGTATGGAAAATTGTCTTCGGGTGCTTGACCTTGTATCCCTTTGTACTCTTGTAATAACATCGGGTGCGCGGTAGCGCTCCCGATGGGATTAGCCGTCGAGGCTATGTTTGACTCATAAAGTCGGACATAGGCTAAAATTATACTGCTAAACTTGTCCCATTCTTGTTGTTTTGTGCTATATTTCTAGACTGGTCGGGTGCGTGGCAGAGCTCCCAATGGGAGTAGCCCCCGAGTCTTTGGTCGATCGCTTGTGATCGGGTGAAGACTGGAAACTACCATGTCCAGTGTTGCTTTATTGGTGCTATCCTTTTCTAGGGGTTCCGTTTTTTTCCAGAAGAGAGGCCCCTTTTCATTTTTATGCTATGTGTTGCTCCTTGATTTTTGGTACGGATTTTGCTGATGCAAGGATGTCGAGGATCGGGAAAAGGACTCCTTGGGTAGAAAGGAAGTTTCATTCTTAAGCCCTTCGGGTGTCGGAAAAACATTGTTTGGTAGGAAAAATATTCTTCATAGGGCAGGGCGAGCCTGTGCTCGAGCCCCCAGGCTCTTGAGTATTGCTGTCGCATAAGGAGAGAACGGTTCGGGAGAGAGGGTGATGCTTATTGGCTTCTCTTCCTTCGTTGGTGAGCCCCAAGTGGAAGGCGTGATGCAGTAAAGCAGCAGTTTTCCCTCGGTGAAGATACCAAGGTTTGTCTCCAGAAGGACTCCAGAGATGATAAGTAGGTGTCAGCGGCGCAACTGACGCAGACCTGCACATAGACACAGATAACTTTGTTCCCAACGAAGTTCAGAGAGGTTGTCAATCTCTCTGGTCTTGTCGTTCACAAATGATAAAACACAAGGGATAATGATAGCAACTTGAAAGTAAATGCAGAAAAGTAAGCTTGGAAATAGTAATGAGGATATGGACCGGGATACGTGATGTTCACTAGTGATGTCTCTCTCCCAAAAAAGGATAAAACTGCTATGCGAGGTAAACAAATTACAGAAGGGCAATTGACAGGATTATGAACGCACCGCAATGCTAACTATGCTACAAAATAAAGGAAGAGGTTCAAAAGCACGGGCAGTACGCAAAAATAAGTAGACCGAAATCCATCTGCATCTACTACTAATCATCCACCTTGAGATATCTATCCAGAACATCTCACTGGTATTAAGTTGCGAGCCCCACCCAAAGTGTAAACCCAAAGCAACAGACAACTGCATTAAAAAGAACTTTGCGTAAAGTAAACAATCCATGTAACCGCGGTTACGAGCACCGTTGTTTTCCCCCTTGTGGCAATAGTACATCCCCTAGACTCATGTTTCTGTCACTCAAGCGTGTCATCGGGGGGCATGAACCCACAATCTAGCACAACGCTCCCTCTTGGAGTCACTGCCTACTACTTGGCCAAAGCAATAAACATCAACGGAGAACATGCAAGAATTACTTAGGAACAAAAATATAAGAGATAAAAACCAAATATATTACTCTATCACAATCTGACATAATCTCATAATCCATCAGATCCTTCCAAACTCAGCATAGCAACAGCAGAAATATTACAAAGGTGCCTCGATCATGTAAGGAAGCTCACGAGGTCTAAACAATGAAGATCAAAGAGGGGAGGAGAACATCACATAGCTACTGATCACGGACCCATGGTCCCAGGAAAACTACTCACGAGACATCCGGGGAGCATCCATGGTGGAGAGGAGACTCCCGGAGGTCAATCCTCCCTCCAGCAGGGTGCCGGAAAGAGGTCTTCTGGTGCTCCCGATCTTGGAAGCGCGGCGGCGGCGGAACAGAGGCGAGTTCGCGGAATAGGGTTCCCCTTCTGGAGTTTTCCCGTGACGTAGATTAAATAGGCGAAGGGGGGCAGCCAGAGGTGGACCAGGGGCCGCCTGGGCCCCCCTGGCTCCCCTCTGGCCCCTCCCGGGCTCTTCTCGAAGCTTCCGTCACGCTGATTTTTTATCTGAATTTTCCCGAATTTTTCTGGCACTTTTTATATGGGGGAAAACTGAAATAGAAAAACATCAGAAAACAGTAACTGGCACTGGGGTGCACTGAGTTAATAGGTTAGTCCAAATATGATCAAAAGTGTATGAAAGTGTATCTAGATCATAGCAATATCACACAAAACATGCATGGCGCAAGCAGAAATTATAGATACGTTTTGGACGTATCAGGTGAGTCTGTGCTCGAGCCCCCGAGCGTCAAAGTATTGTCGTTGTGAGAAAGAAAAAATGCCTGGGGGGGCTGCGTCCCAGCCCCCGAGTGTCAGAGTAGTATCATCGCATAAGTGAAAAGCACCTCGGGGGGAGTCTGTGCTCCAGGCCCTGAGTGCTAGAGTAGTATCGTTGCATAAGCAAAAAGCGCCTGGGGGAGTCTGCACTCGAGCCCCGGATTGCTAGAGTAGTATCGTCGCATAAGCAAAAAGTGCCTCGTGGGGGGAGTCTGCACTCGAGCCCCTGAGTGCTAGAGTAGTGTCGTCGCGTAAGCCAAAAAACTCCTCTGGGGGGGGGGGTATGCGCTCGATCCCCCGGGTGCTGGAGTAGTGTCGTTTGGGCAACACATCTTTTATTGCTTCAAGTTCATACATGATTTGCCTATCGGTCCTTTTGCCGATATCGAGTTTCTGGGCAAGAGTGCCAGTGGGTAGTCTATGGGTAGAAAAGGCACAAGTTTTCCACCTTCCACGGGTTTCCCACATCTTCTCCGGTCTTCGGGTTCTTCAGTCTGTATGCCCCTCCTCCTATTACTTCTGAGACTATTGTTACGTCTCAAACGTATCGATAATTTCTGCTCGTTACATGCATGTTTTGTGTGATATTGCTATGATCTAGATACACTTTCATACACATTTTATAACATTTGGACTAACCTACCAACTCAGTGCACCCCAGTGCCAATTCCTTCTTTCTATTCCAGGTTTCCCACACATTAAAAATGCTCCAAAAATTTGGGAAAATCAGATAAAATCAGCGCAACGGAGCCTTCCAGAATCACCAAAGTGGGGCCAGAGGGCCACCACCAGGTGTCTAGGCGGCCACCTGGCGCTGCCAGGGGCCTGGCCGCGCCAAGGGGGCGCCTGGACCCCTGGTGGCCCCATGGCTTCTCCCCTTCGCCTATTTATTCTCCATCACGGGGAAACTCCGAGGACAGAACCATATTTCTCAAACTCGCCTCTGTTCCGCCGCCGCCTCGCTTCCAAGATCGGGAGCACCGTCAGGACCCTTCCCGGCACCCTGCCGGAGGGAGGATCGACCTCCGGGAGCTTCTCCTCCACCATGGATGCTTCCCGGATGTGTCGTGAGTAGTTTCCTTTGGACCATGGGTCCGTGATCAGTAGCTATGACATGTTCTCCTCCCCTCTTTTTTCTACATGGTTTAGACCTCGTGAGCTGCCCTACATGATCGAGGCACATATGTAATTCTTCTGCTGTTGCTATGCTGAGTTTGATTGGATCTGATGGATTATGAAATTATGTTCAGATCGTGATAGAGTAATATATTTGGTTTTTATCTCTTATATTTTTGTTCCTAAGTAATTCTTACATGTTCTCCGTTGTTGTTTATTGCTTTTTCCAAGTAGTAGGTAGTGACTCCAAGAGGGAACGTTATGCTCGATAGTGGTTGCATGCCCCCTGATGACACGCTTGAGTGACATAAACATGAGTCTAGGGTATGTGATGTGGCCACAAGGGGGAAAACAATGATGCTTGTAACCGCGGTTGCAAGGATTGTTTACTTTACGCAAAGTTCTTTTTAATGCAGTTGTCTGTTGATTTGGGGCTACACTTTGGGTGGGGCTCGCAACTTAATACCAGCAAGATGTTCTGGATAGATATATCAAGGTGGATGATTACTAGTAGATGCAGATGGATTTCGGTCTACTTATTTTGGCGTACTGCCCATGCTTATGAGCCTCTTCCTTTCTTTTGTAGCATAGTTAGCATTGCGGTGCGTTTATAATCCTGTCAATTTCCCATCTGTAATTTGTTTACCTCGCATAGCAGCTTTATCGTCTTTTGGGAGAGAGACATCACTATTGAACATCATGGGACCTCGTTCCATATTCTCATCATTGTTTACAAGTTTATTTCCTTTTCATTATTTACTTTCAGTTGCTATCATTATCATTATCTCTTGTGTTTGATCCTTTGTAAACAACAAGACCGGAGAGATTGAAAACCTCTCTGAACTTTGTTGGGAGCAAAGTTAATTGTGTTGTGTGCAGGTCCGCGTCAGGTGCGCCGCTGACACCTACTTATCATCCCCGGAGTCCTACGGGAGACAAACCCTATCCTCTACATAGGGGAAATTTGCTTCTATCCTACATATCACCTTCCACTTGGGGTAACCAACGAAGGGCGAGAAGCCATTATCACTTCCACGCCATCAAGAAAATGTCTGGCGCCATTTCCGGGGACTCTGAGTTATAAGATAGGGGAGTTGCCCACTATCTTTTACCTTTACTTTTTAGTCTTGTTAGTTTACCTTTTAGTTTTTATCTTTGTGTGCTTTATAAAAAATCCAAAAAAATAGTATGTCTAGTTCCTTACTTGCCAATCATTGTCTGACTTCTTTGAAACAAGATCTTATTGTCATGGAGGATTCACCGAGGATCAAAAAAATTGGTACAAGGAACACCGCTTGTCTAAAAAGGGGATACACTTATGGAAACAATTACATTAGTTGTATGAGTATGCTAAAAAATTGTGCTCAATATATAATTTATCTTTCTGCAGGGATGAATCTTGTTGCTTTATGAGGCACAAACACCTTGCTTTCCAATGTGAGTACAATGATGATGAAACCTTAGCTTCTTATGCGAAGAGAAACTATGATTTTTACGATGCAGAGGAAATAGAAGAATTTGTTGCTTATAAGGGTGCCTATGAAATTACTTCTCTTCTTAAAAATATTGATTATTCCCCTTACAAATCTGAGAGTCTTGCTATACTTAACTATTGTTTGGAAAATTACGATGCAAATTATAATATTACTGATCATCTTGAGAGAATCTCTCCCCCAAAGGAAGAGACTAATGATTTGCAGGACTCTATGGAAGAAGAAATTGCTGAACCTGAAAGCTCCTTGAATGAAAAAGAGGAGGAGAGTGACGAACAAAAGGAGGAAGAATGGAGCCATCCACGTCTACCTTCTAATGAGAGTAACTCTTTGACTCTTACCTTATATGAGTGTTATGATCCCATGGATTCTTTTGAAATATCCCTTTTTGATGAACTTGATGCCTTCTATGCTTATGGCCGTGATGCCACTATGGATGATACTTATGGACATGAACTTGCTATAGTTCCTGATACGTCTCAAACGTATCGATAATTTCTGCTCGCTCCATGCATGCTTTGTGTGATATTGCTATGATCAAGATACACTTTCATATACTTTTGATCATATTTGGACTAACCTACTATACTTTTCTATTCCAGGTTTCCCCCATATTAAAAGTGCTCCAAAAATTCGGGAAAAACGGATAAAAAATCAGCGTAACGGATTCTTCCAAAAGCACCCAAGTGGGGACAGAGGTCCAGCACCAAGGGCCTAGGCGGCCACCTGGGGCGGCCAGGGGCCTGGCCGCGCCAGGGGGGCGCCTGGACTCCTGGTGGGCCCCCTGGCTGCCCCCCTTCAACTATTTATTCTCCGTGACGGGGAAACTCCCAAAACAGAACCCTATTTCGCAATCTCGCCTCTGTTCCGCCGTCGCCACACTTCCAAGATGGGGAGCATCGGCAGGACCCTTCCCGGCACCCTGCCGGAGGGAGGATCGACCTCCGGGAGCTTCTCCTCCACCATGGGCGTTTCCCGGATGTGCCGTGAGTAGTCTACCTTGGACCATGGGTCCGTGATCAGTAGCTATGTGATGTTCTCCTCCACTCTTTGTTCTTCATGGTTTAGACCTCGTGAGCTGCCCTACATGATCGAGGCACATATGTAATTCTTCTGCTGTTGCTATGTTGAGTTTGATGGGATCCGATGGATTATGAGATTATGTTCAGATCGTGCTAGAGTAATATATTTGGTTTTGATCTGTTATATTTTTGTTCCTCAGTAATTCTTGCTTGTTCTCCGTTGTTGTTTATTGCTTTGGCCAAGTGGTGGATAGTAACTCCAAGAGGGAACGTGCTCGATTGTGGGTACATGCCCCCTGATGACACGCTTGAGTGACAGAAACATGAGTCTAGGGTATGTGTTGTGGCCACAAGGGGGAAAACAACGATGCTTGTAACCGCGGTTGCAAGGATTGTTTACTTTACGCAAAGTTCTTTTAATGCAGTTGTCTGTTGCTTTGGGTTTACACTTTGGGTGGGACTCGCAACTTAATACCAGCAAGATGTTCTAGATAGAGATCTCTAGGTGGATGATTAGTAGTAGATGTAGATGGATTTCGGTCTACTTATTTTGGCGTACTTCCCATGCTTACGAGCCTCTTCCTTTCTTTTGTAACATAGTTAGCATTGCGGTGCGTTTATAATCCTGTCAATTTCCCATCTGTAATTTGTTTACAGTTTTATCGTCTTTTGGGAGAGAGACATCACTAGTGAACATCACGGGACCCCGGTCCATATTCTCATCACTGTTTACAAGCCTATTTCCTTTTCAGTATTTAATTTCAGTTAGTACCATTATCATTATCCCTTGTGTGTTTGACCCTTTGTAAACCACAAGACCGGAGAGATTGACAACCTCTCTGAACTTCGTTGGGAGCAAAGTTAATTGTATTGTGTGCAGGTCCAGGTCAAGGAAGCAACGTTTGTCGTAAACGGTGACATTGTTTTCTTTCCACCTACTTATCATCGCCGGAGTCCTAAGGGAGACAAACCCTATCCTCTACATAGGGGAAATTTACTGCTATCCTATATCTCACCTTCCACTTGGGCTAACCAACGAAGGGCGAGAAGCCATTATCACTTCCACGCCATCAAGCAAATTTCTGGCGCCGTTGCCGGGGACTCCGAGTGATAACATAGGGGAGTTGCCCACTATCCTTTTCCTTTACTTTTTAGTCTTGTTTGTTTACCTTTCTTTTTTTTATCTTTGTGTCTTATATCAAAAACTACAAAAAAAATTGCACACTTGCTACTACTATGGGTCCCACTGAAAACACCAAGTTGTGTGACTTCACCAGTCACAACAACAAATACTTTATCTGCACTCCTATTTCCACACCTGCCACTTCAGCTACCTCTTATGAAATTAAACCTGCTTTACTGAATCTTGTTACGAGAGATCAATTCTCTGGAGCTGGAGATGATGATGCTTTACACTTGAATAATTTTGATGAATTATGTGATATGCAAAAGTATAAAGAAGAAGAAGGTGATGTTGTTAAGCTCAAGCTTTTTTCCTTTCTTTTTGATGGACGGAGCTAAAATCTGGTTTCAATCTTTGCCTAGGAATAGCATAGATTCTTGGGATAAGTGCAAAGATGCTTTTATTGGGAAGTATTACCCGCCTGCTAAAATTATCCAATTGAGGAGTAACATTATGAATTTTAGGCAACTGGATAATGAACACGTTGCCCAAGCTTCGGAACATATGAAATCTCTTGTTAAGAAATGCCCTACACATGGTTTGACTACCTGGATGGTTATCCAGACTTTTTATGCAGGCTTGAACTTTACCTCGCGGAACCTATTAGATTCGGCCGTGGGAGGAACCTTTATGTCAACTACACTTGGTGCTGCTACAAAACTTCTCGATGAGATGATGAACAACTATTCCCAATGGCACACCGAACGCGCTCCAACAGGTAGGAAGGTAAATTATGTCGAGGAAATTACCTCCCTAAATGATAAAGTTGATTTAATTATGTCTCTACTTACCAAGCAACCCTCTCTTGATCCTCATGATGTTCCTTTAAATTCTTTGGTTTCTCAGGAACAAGTAGATGTGAATTTCATTGCTATAAACAACTTTAATAATAATGCTTATAGGGGCAACTTTGCTAGTAATCCTAGACCGTTCCCACCCACTTATGGGAACAACAACACTTACCCTAGCAACAAGAACCCCACCTCTGAACTAGAGAGTATGCTTAGAGACTTCATCACTACCCAAAAAGCCTTCAACAAGAATGTGGAAGATAAACTAGCTAAATTAGATAATCTTTGTTTGAAGGTAGACAGCTGAGCCCTTGATGTTGAGATGTTAAAAATTAGAACCTCTCCCCTTGAGGAGAGCAAGGCCACTCCTATTAATGCTATCCAGTTAAAAATCAATGAAAATATTAGGATGATGGCTAAACTTAAAGAAAGATGGGCTAGAGAAAAATAGGAAGATGATAGAATTAAGAGCCTTCCTACACACCACACAGTTGCCACTATCCAAATTGTTGAGGACACTGAAACTATTAGCACCCAATGCACTCCTGGTCCCATTGGACCTATTAATGGTGATGATAATACATCAACCGTAGAAGAAGAGACTCCTATGAACATAGAGGGTTTCAAACAAGTAAGCCTAGATGACACTACTACAACCTTTGATAGTAGTGATATTGATTTTGATAGTTGCACCCTCTCAGAAGTTATCAGCTTATTACACAAAATGTCTAGAGACCCCCACACTAGCACACTTAATCTTGCCTTCACGGAGCATATCACAAATTCTCTCATCAAATCTAGGGAGGATAAGCTTAGGATAGAAGCCTCCATACCTAGGAAGCTAGATTATGGTTGGGACCCTATGATAAAAATCAAATTGAATAACTTCTGTTGCTATGCTTTATGTGACGTTGGAGCTAGTACCTCCGTCATGCCCAAAAGAATGTATGATATGTTTGAATTGAAACCTTTTGATTCATGTTATTTTGGTGTTCACCTTGTCGACTCTTCCGTAAAGAAACCTTTGGGGAATATCGACGATGTTCTTATCATTGTCAATGAAAACTATGTTCCCATTGAGTTTATTATTATGGATATAGAGTGTGAACCTTTATGTCCAATTATTTTGGGATGTCCTTTTCTTCGCACCGTTGGTATTGTTATTGACATGAAAGAGGGGAATATAAAATTCCAATTCCCTCTCAAAAATGGGATGGAACACTTCGATAGAAAGAAAGTCAAGTTACCTTTTAATTCCGTTACACGGGCTAGCTATTCTCTTTCTCTTGATAAAACTTGATTCTCTTTTGCCTTATGCCTAGTTTAAAGGCGTAAAAGAAAGCGCTTGTTGGGAGGCAACCCAAGATGTTTTTACTTCTGTTTTAGTGGTCTTGATGATTGTTACTACTGTAGCAACATAACTGTATCTTATTTTTCAAGCTTTGTGTCAAGTATAGCCTCATATGACAAGGGAAGTGAAAGTTGTGACATGCTGTCCAGAAAACAGATTCTGTCCTCGTGACGGGAAAAATAAGAATAAATCACCAGTTCATCTTTTTGAGCTGAATTTTTTACACAGCGTTCTCTATACAATCACGGAACTTTCATTTGTTCTGAGTTTTTTGATTCGAGTTGCAGAAGTACCCCTAAAAAATTATTTACTACCTGCTGTTCTGTTTTTCACATATTCTGCCACGTTTTGTCTCTCCTAACTTTTGCAAACCTTAACCTTGCTTTTTCTTTGCAAAAACCTTTTGGCAATATTGATAAACAGTATATCTTCAAGAATATCTTTATATACAGTGGGAATTTTTTTATTTATTAAGGGTACTAACCTCTCTAATCAGCTTATGATGAGTTGTGTACGAAGGGAGTTTTCAAGTGTGCGATGGAAGATGATGAAAGAAGATTCGGGAGTGTCAAGCGCTCGAGCTTGCGGATGCCCCCGTGCATCCCTAACAAATATTCAAGGAGACTCAATCTTCTAAGCTTGGGGATGCCCCCGAGCATCCCTTTCTCCATCAACAATCATCAGTTTTGTCGGGACCCGGAATAGGCGTATGTAATTCCAGTCACGATACAATCACATGGAGAGCCGAGAGCCGTACCCACTTGTCTAAGCAGACAAGGCCAAGCACAGAACGCTCTCGGAAAGCATCAAACGTGAGGGGCATCCCATCCAGGCCGGATGATCAACTGAGATGGGTCCTCAACGTCCGCTCACAAGTCTAAATGCTTATGGGTGGTGAATCCCATACTCATAGACAAGTCGCCTCAACCATGTTATCGATTGGATCCTAACTCTTACATAGACTCACTCCAGCCCGATCACTTAGTCGGGGTCTAGGGCGGGCTCGATCATACAACAAAGTGTGCATGTGACAGAGTCACGAGCAATCGCATCGCGATGCCCCAAGCTGCGCACATCTAAGGGCCACTTGGTGTATAAAAGACCGCCAGCCAGATCAAAACTAAGGTCTCGAAAACCCATACTAAGACATGCATGTTATAAACATACACGCAGCACACATGCCTAGTATGAACAGCAGGTATCATCACATAACTCTACAAAGTACTCTTTATTGATATACACATAGAGCATACAAAGATCACATGTCTGTGATCACATTACATCATACAACGGAAGAAAATTAGGTCTGAGTACATACAAGTTTAACAAATGGCTTAGAGAAGCCTTGTAAACAAACATGCCCTTCCACGAGGGACCAGACTGCTGTCTGGGACTATGCTAACTTAGTCAACGTCGAGCTTCACGAAGGTGACTCCATCGGGGTCCGGGTTCTTATCTAAAACATAGAATAAGCAAACGTGAGTACAAAATCGTACTCAGCAAGACTTACATCAGATCTATACTACTCATGCTCAAGTATCAAGGTAAAGAGAGGTGGGGTTCAACATGCAGAAGTGCCATCTTTGACTTGGCTAGTCCTGAACTACGATTACCAGAATTGGGGTAAGAAGCGTACACGAGTCCACTACATCTCCTACCAATTACACCACTATGGTGCCTTCCTCGACTTCCCCACGAGAAAGCACGCCATAGCACTCACACTTATCTTGGTGTATTTTAGAAGTATCCAGTTCAAGTTGTCTAATAATCAGGTACATGTTCCAAGTAGTCCATAACCGCGGACGCGGCTATTCGAATAGTTTTGTTAACCTTGCAAGGGTGTAAGCTACACACACATGACCATCGGTTACCGCCTTTTGCTCGCCACCGTTCAAGAGGTGACAGCGAGGATGTTCACCACGACACTTCGCTCACAACCGGTCTATTCCAGGAGTCGACTATCTGAGTTTGCCTCCGCTCGAGAGCCCGGCCGGATCAACGAAACGGACTCAAACAATGCAAGTGACCGAGACGCCACCTCTGGCAGATGGTTTTCCTGCCTCACAGGTGCACCCACATATCTATATGATGCAACCATTTCCTTCGTTCTTTTTCTATGCACATGTCAAATGGAAAGCCCGAACTAATGTGACTCCTGGACGTCGACACGGATCAAGGTACTAGGCCGAGAGGGGTCAGTGAGCCCAATGTGTGGTTGTACTCTTTGTCTTGGATTACCATACAAGAACTCGGTGCTTAAGGCGGTGTTCAACGAGACAACCCACTGTGTACTCCTACACAGCCTCTCATCGTTCACCTTGTATTAGGGTGGATTCACCAACACAGTTTCACTTTCATCGACACCATGTTCACCATCATCCCGACTCACAACAAAAGCAACCTCACTGTAACACTAAGCATGCAATAAGCTGTAACAGTTGCAGGGGCCACATGATATCAACCAACTCCTATGTCAGCTAGGATTGTGGTTTGCTTACTACTGTGACAAGATGATAGGTCATGCATCGGATATGGGTTCAACTATGCGGTAGAATCGATACAAGATGACCTCCTAAACATGCATAAGCGAGACTGAGAGGGAATTGGGATTTTATAGACATGATCAATGGGGTTTGCTTGCCTTGCTGACGACACACGGGGTTTAACGGTGGTCTTCTTCTTCGGGGGTGATCACCGTCTCGGAGGCACTGTTACCGGCACAATCATCAACAAGAGGGTGGCAACATAGTAATAGAATGCACAAGCACATGATATAGTTGTCCATGATGTGAATGCTACTGATTTGTGGCACATTTGATTTAAATGAAGTGTATCGCATTTGAAATGCAAATTCAAACTCCACATATGAATTTCAATTTAACCAAAATGTATTTGAAAATGTTTGATCACTTGAAACCATGTGATCATATGTGTGATATGCTTCTGAAGTACAAGTGAGATGTGGTGTATTGCAATGGTTCAAATTTGAATTGCATTTGAATTAAATTTGAATTAATTCCAAATAAGCCAAATAGCAAAAGCAACTGGTACCATTTTAAAATCAACTCAAACATGGTTGAAAGTTGCATATTTGGATAGAGAATTTTATGCTGATCATTTTTCATATATTATTTGTCCAATTTGGAGTTCATATGAATTTTCTATGATTTATTGAAGTCTGGCTATTTTTCTGGATTTTCTGTAATTATTAAAATCATTTCTAAATTTCTGGAATTTGACTTATTGCATCAGCATGATGCAATGCTGACATCAGTGGGGGGCTGACATGTGGGTCCACCCTGTCAGTGGCCCACTGCTTGATCTATGTTTAATTAAAAGAAACAGAGGATTAAGGGGGGGGGGAGTTGGCCCCACCTGGCAGCCACTGCTAGGGTGATTAGTGGGGGGGGGGGGATTAGGGCCTAACAGAGGCCACGTCGGCTCTCACCGGCGTTTAGCCGTCGGCGTCCACCTGTGCGGTGGCGCTCACTGGAGCAGGCGGTTCCGGGCACGGCTGGGCACGGGGAAACTACCAGGGGGTAGCCCGTGCTCGTCCGCTTCGAGCTGTGCCACCAGGGAGGTCAGGGGGCGGGCGGAACCTCGACGGCGTCGAGGTGCGGCGGCGGCCGTGGCTCGGCTTGACGGGCACGGTGGCTGGGAGCGCGGAAAAGGCAGGGGTTAGGGGGGTTTCGCTCACCGGAGCACGGGGAGCTCGATGGTCCAGTCGAAGGTGGCGGGGAGAGCTCAACGGCGACGAATTCGTCGATGAACTCCGTGAAGGGAATATGCCCGAGAGGCAATAATAAAGTGGTTATTATCTTATTCCATGTTTATGATAAATGTTTATTTTCATGCTATAATTGTGTTAACCGGAAACGTTAATACATGTGTGTTTAATAAACAAAGAAAAGGTTCCTAGTAATGTCTCTCTTTATACTAGCTTGTTGATTAACGGATGATCAAGGTTTCCTGATCATTGACATTGGATGTCGTTAATAACAAGGTCATATCATTGGAGAATGATGTGATGAACATACACCCACAGTAGTTATAGCAATACGATCATGTCATCAAAGTTTCTATTGCTGTATCAAACTTTCACGAAGTAACCCTAATCCTTAGACCATGAGATCACGTCAATCACTGACACCGGAAGAGTATTTTGATTCCATCAAACGTCACACCGTAACAGGGTGATTATAAAGGTGTCGTTGGGTACTAGGAAAGTTTTAGTTGAGGCTCGTGGATCAAGAGTGGGATTTTTCCATCCAGATGACGGAGAGATATACTCTGGGCCCTCTCGGTGATATCACATTGACATCGCTTGCAAGCACGTGACTGGCTCACGAGGATGTTATATCACGGAACGAGTAAAGAGTACTTGTCGGTAACGAGATCGAACTAGGTATGGATGATACCAAATGATCGGATCTCGGACAAGTAAAATATCGCGAGACAAAAGGAATTGGTTACGGAGTTTTGGTTCACACGATCACTAGTTCATCGTTGAGTAAGTGGGAGTCATCATGGATCTCCAGATCCCGCTGATGATTATTGATCAGAGAAGAGTCTCTGTCATGTCCATTTTATTCACGAACCGTAGGGTGACACACTTAAGGATTCGTTGACGCGTTTGAGTGGATACGGAACGCCAGAGAATATACTGGACAGCACATGGACTGTTTTGATAAAACTGCTGGAATAGTTTCGGTATATCAAAATAGTGCAAGGGGATAATTGTTAATGTGTTCATTGAATGAAGTGTTCATCAATGAAGTACTCATTGAATGAAGTGTTCATTAATTTGAGTGACATTAAACAAGATAATTAAAAGTGTTTTAATGTGATAAACTCTTGGAATTTTGAGTGGAGAATTATGGAAGTTATGGGAATAATGTGTGACCCTTTGTTTTTGTGAGTGGAGAGTCCACCCACATGATGAGGGGAGAGGTGGGGGCACCTCTTGGGGCGTGCTACCCCTTGGGGGCTGCCTCCCCCTCCTATATATAGATGGGTGGAGACCCCTCTACACACTCATTCCTCCATCTCTCATATGCCCTTTGGTTGGCATCTTCCTCCCCTTGCTAGCTGATCCAGTTTCACGAGTACGGTGCTTAGGCGAAGCCCTGCTCAAGATCTTCTCTACTACCACCACCACTATGTCGTAGTGCTGCTGGAGTTCCCGAGAAATCCACTACTTCCGCTGCCCAACTGGAGCAAGGGGCGGAGGTCGTCACTGATCTGTACGTGTGACCGACTACGGAGACGCTGCCCGTTCGTGGCGTCAAGTCTTCATCACGACCTTGAGGTCGGCGAGTGTTCGACTACATCACCCACGAGAATAGTTCTCGTTAAAGCTTTTGGTCTTCGAGGGTGAGTCCTTCTCAAACCGTTACAAGTGATCTTCTAGATGTGATCTTGGCTGTTACAACGGTAGGAAAATTTTTGTTTTCTATGCAACGAACCCTTCACTCCGGTGGCCGGAATCGAAGAGGACGACCCGATTCGGAAGCTCCAGGGGTCTTCGGCTCGCAATCGTTTGCTCGGGGACGAAGTTGACTATGGCGAGGGCGATGGACATGTTTGCTTGAGCTCGGGATGGCGGGGGGCACGCATGCGCACGGCGGCGCTCTGCGGCGTCGCTCGGTTTTCGACGGGCGCGGAGAGAGAGGGCGAGGGAGAGATGCGCTGGAGGGGAAAATGGAGCGGGAGGCTCCCAGAAGCCTCCAGGTGCGAAGAGGTGCCCGCAGGAAGCTGCTGCGTGTCCGCGGCTCGTCGGCGGCGTCGGTGGAGTGTTGCATGCATTCCACCGAGCACCTTCGGGGCGCGGGGAGGAAGAGACAAGCGGGGGAGGTGGGCTGGGCCGGCCAGTGGAGAGGTGGGCCTTCGCCTGTGGGCGCAAGGTAAGCCTCTCCTTTCTTTTTCTTTTTATTTTTCTGCAAATAGGTTGGCCCCACTAATTAAATTAGCTAGGCATTTTTAATAAATGTCCAAATAATTTTATAAATACTAGGTGACCAGTAGCTAGTCACATATACAATTTGGACATTTTTGAAATTCAATATATTTTGAATTTCAATTCAAATAGGGTCAAATTTAATTTCCAGGGCACCTTTTGAATTTTTGAATATTCCATGGGCATGGGAATGAACCCAGACCACTTTTAAAATGATCACCATCATTTATAGGAATTTTCCAAATATTCAAATTATTTTTGGAAAAATATTTTTATCTGGCCATTTGAATTACTTTCTCAGGGCTTTTCTTTTCCCCATTTTTGAATTTCTTTTGAAAATTTTGCATGATGCAAAGGGTCAAACAAGCCCTAGCACTTACCCTAGTTGGGGTCCTGACAAGTTTGTCCTTCGTCTCACTATATTTTTATCACTTCATCCGTTATGTGCTATGCTTGCAGCGTTTCGCTCTTAGGTTTTATTTTTAATTTTCTTTAGCTTTGCTTGCTGTTCATAACAAGTTAGATACCATCTTACTTTGTGTGGGAGAGAAACACGCTCCACTTTAAAAATGTAGAACACATCATAGGATTCTTCATGCCTATCCTTTTGCAGTTGTGTGTTCTTTATCTTTTCGTAGCTACTGCCCTGTCTAGTTTTAGTCTTAGTTTGTCTTAGCAAGAGCCTTGACTTTTGTTTAGTTTGTCGCTGGAACTCTCTTTAGTTTTCATGTTTATCTTGTTAAGAGAGTTGATTGTTGCACTGAGTTACGTCTTGTTTTTGAGAAGTAGGTAATTGAGGTTGTTATTTAAATAGTTTTGAGGAATTGATGTGAGTAATGTTTGAACTTTTTGTGTCCAGAGCTCTAGCCTATTAGTGATAGGTGTCGTATTTTGGGAAATCCGTGTGTTATTGTCAGAATCCCAACTAGGGTAAGTGTTAGGGTTTGTTTGTCCCTTTGCATCATGCAAAAATTCAAAAGAAAATTCAAAAATGGGGAAAAGAAAAGCCCTGAGAAATTAATTCAAATGGCCAGATAAAAATCTTTTTCCAAAAATCATTTGAGTATTTGTAAAATTCCTATAAATGATGGTGATCATTTTAAAAGTGGTTTGGGTTCATTCCCATGCCCATGGAATATTCAAAAATTCAAAAGGTGCCCTGGAAATTAAATTTGACCCCTATTTTAATTGAAATTCAAATTGATTGAATTTCAAAAATGCCCAAATACTACAAGTGACTAGCTACTGGTCACCTAGGATTTATAAAAAAAATTGGGCATTTAATAAAATTGCTCTGCTATTTATTTTTAGAGCAAAACAAAAGAAGAAAAAGAAAAGAGAAATAGCAGAAAATAGAAAAATAAAAACCCAGCCCACCACCCTGGCCACCTGGCCCAGCCTGGAAGGCCCAGCCCAAAAGGGCATGGCCGTCTTCTTCCCGGGACAGGCAGGCAGCCAGGTCGTCGGCGAGCCCGGCATGGCTGCCAGGCAGCTGCCTGGCTGCCCCCTTCGTCCATATCCGCGCTAGGGGACGCCCCCAAGCCTCCTCCTTCCATCCCCCCCCTGGAGCCTCTTATTCTCCTTCTCCGGTGAGATCCCGCAAGGAGCAGAGCGCCCCGCAGTTCGCCGTCGCTCCACCACGCGGCCACTGGCCTCCTTTCTTCGCGCCGGCGTGTCCAGCGCGTCCGCCGTGGAGCCCCTCGTCGCCCCAGCCGGTCTATTGGAGCCCATGGCCTTCGACGACGACGCTAGCTTCAAACTCCACCGCCACGGCCACTCGTCTCCGGCGAGCAATCGAGCCCTCCCCGCTGTTCCTCCGACGCCCTCGGCCGCGCCATTGCTTGCCGACGTGCACCCCGTCCGCCCCTTGGCAGCCCACTTGCCCCACTCGACGCGCGCGTGCGCGCGGGCTAGGTTGGTGCCCTCCCCGTGCCCTCCCGTGGCCGGGAGCCCAACTCTGGCGACCCACCGCCGTGGTCAAAGCCGCCGTGGTCAAAGCCACCGGCGTCAAGCCGGCCATTAGAGGCCTAACCGCCCCCCCCCCCCAACTAACCCCCTAACCCTCACTGACAGGTGGGCCAGCACCCCCCCCCTTAACCCCACTGTTAAACTAATTAAACAGGATTTAATCCCCCTCTCACTGACACCCTAGCCCCACTGGTCAGCCCCCCTGTGACATCAGCATTGCATCATGCTGATGCAATAAACAGTTTCCAGAAATTAAAAGAATTAAAGAAATCAGAGAAAATTCTAGAAATTGAATTAAACTTTGGAAATTCATAGAAAATTCATACTAACTCCAAATTAAACATATAATATATGAAAAATTATCAGAAAAATGCAAGGATTAAGAATATGCAATTTGTTTTCATGTTTGACCATTTTAAAATGGGGCAACAGTAGCAAACATGCATATGACTTAATTTGAAATTGAATTTGGAGTTTGAATTTGCATTTCAAATGCAATATACTTCAATTAAATTGAATTTGCCACAAATCAGTAACCTTTACATCATGTCACAACTTAACATGTGCTTGAGCATTGTACTTTATTTGTGTCCCCCCTTGTTGATGATTGCCTCCGATGACAGACGTTCCGAGACGGTGATCACCCCAAAGAAGAAGACCACCATTAAGAACCGTGTACCGTCAGCAAGGCAAGAAAACCCCATTGATCATATCTATAAAATCCCAATTCCCTCTCAGTCTCGCTTATGCATGTTTAGGACATCATCGAGACACGTTCTTTCGCATAGTTGAACCCATTCCGATGCATGACCTATCATTTTGCCACCGTATTAAGCAAACCACAATCCTAGCAGATTTAGGAGTTGATTGATGAGCATGTGGCCCCTACAACTGTTACTGCTTATTGCTGCTTAGTGATACAATGAGGATGTTATGTTTGTGAGTCGGGATGGAATGAACACAGTGATGCTGATGATAAACGTGTTGGTGAATCCACCCTAAACAAAGGTGAACGATGAGAGGCTGTGTAGGAGTACACAGTGGGTTGTCTCGTTGAACACTGCCCTAGGCCCCGAGTTCCTGTTTTGTGATCCAAGACAAAGAGTATGACCACATGTAGGGTTTTATGGGAGCCCCATTTGGCCTCTTTACGTACCCGATCCGGTCCAGGAGTCACACTAGATTCGGGCTTTCCATTTGATTTATGTATAGATATGTGGGTGGACCTGTGAGGCAGTGAAACCATCTATCAAAGGTGGCGTCTCGGTCCCTTACATTATCTGAGTCCGTTTCGTGGAACCGGCCGGACTCTCGAGCGGTGACAAACTCAGGTAGTCGACTCCTGGATCAGAGAAGGTGATGTGAGGGTAGTGCCTTGGTTTCATCCACGTCCGCAATCCGCTTGAAGGGTGACAAGAACGAGGCGATAAGTGATGACACGCGTGTGAAGATGTACACCCCTGCAGGGTTAATGAACTATTCGAATAGCCGTGTCCGCGGTTATGGACTACTTGGAGACCTTTACTTGATCATAGACAACTTAAATGGATACTTATAAAACTCGCAAGATAAGTGTGAGTTCTATGGTGTGCCTCCTCGTGGGGAAGTCGAGGAAGTAACCATAGTGGTGTATTGATTGGAGACTTGGTAGTAGACTCGTGTACGCTTCTTACCTCAAGTCTGGTACTCGTAGTACAGGACTAGCCAAGTCAAAGCTGGCACTTCTGCATGTTGAACCCCACTTCCTTTACCTTGATACTTGAGCATGAGTAGTGTAGTTCTGATGTAAGTCTTGCTGAGTACGACTTTGTACTCACGTTTGCTTATTCTATGTTTTAGATGAGAACCCGGACCCCGATGGAGTCACCGAACTGAAGCTCGATGTTGACCTTGGTCGTATAGTTCCAGACAGCAGTCTGGTCCCTCGTGGAAGGGCATGTATTTTTACAAGGCTTCTCTAAGCCATTTGTTAAACTTGTCTGTACTCAGACCTAATTTGCTTCCGTTGTATGATGTAATGTGATCACAGACATGTGATCTTTGTATGCTCTATGTGTATATCAATAAAGAAGTACTTTGTAGAGTTATGTGATGATACCTGCTGTTCATACTAGGCATGTGTGCTGCGTGTATGTTTATATCATGCATGTCTTAGTATGGGTTTTCGAGACCTTAGTTGTGATCTGGCTGGCGGTCTTTTATACACCAAGTGGCCCTTAGATGTGCGCAGCTTGGGGCATCGCGATGCGATTGCTCGTGACTCTGTCACGTGGCACACTTTGTTGTATGATCGAGCCCGCCCTAGACCCCGACTAAGTGATCGGGCTGGAGTAAGTCTATGTAAGAGTTAGGATTCAATCGGTAACATGGTTGAGGCGACTTGTCTATGCATATGGGATTCACCACCCATAAACATTTAGACTTGTGAGAGGACGTTGAGGACCCATCTCAGTTGATCATCCGGCCTGAATGGGATGCCCCTCACGTTCGATGCTTACCGAGAACGTTCTGTGCTTGGCCTTGTCTGCTTAGACAAGTGGGTACGGTTCTCGGCTCTCCATGTGATTGCATCGTGACTGGAATTACATATGCTAACCCCGGGTCCCGACAGTTATTTTCAAAAACCTACAAAACCAGTTGAGAACTCTAGCTACTAGATGGATCACTACTCTTCTGAGGGGTCGAATATTAGAGTACACTCACGTACCATGAGTCGAGGATGCGCAAGGATAACCAAACCCCCATACAATCCTCCTCGGGGTACTTGTCTCTTTGTGAACCTCCTTATTAGATTGAGAGTTACCGATAATAAGTGCATGAGTTCTTCGGACTAATGTGAGTATTAAAAGTTGACACTTCCACCTCCTCATATTTGCTAGCCTCTCCTGTCCCATGCATTGCCTTCTTCTCACTCCGAGAGTTGGCGTCCACCTTCTCCGGTACATCCAAACCCTTGGCATGATATGCTCTGTCATCATAAACCTTCTTATATCCTTCCTCAAAACAGCCACCATACCTACCTATCAAGGCATTTCCATAGCCTTTCCGAGATATATTGCCATGCAACATCCACCTCTTCATGACTTGATCTTCATGTCATACATGTTCCTGCTACACTGGCAGCAACATACATTGCATACATCATGATAGCTACATCTTCTTTATGATTTGAGTACCTTGTAAAGTGTGAAAGATCTTCTATACCCTCTTGTAAATTAGAGTGTTGCCCTTAAGTGAGGAAAAGATCCCAAAGTGGACAAAATAAAAGATCCCAAAGAGGACAAATGAGAGTTAAATAGAAAGAGCCATTGAGGCCACCAAAAAAATAAAAAAAAGAGAAAAATAAATAAAAAGAGAGAAAGGGGCAACACTACTATCCTTTTGAAAGATCCACAGTAGTACTCCCTCTTATCCTTGTACTCCATAGAGATGATCAGGCATATTGCTATGTGGGGACCTTCACACTATAGAACTTGGCTTGCATATTCCAAGGATGAGCCTCCTCAAAAGAGCTCTAGGTCTTCATGAGCGAGCAAGTTAGATGCTCCCCCATTAGTTCCATTGGAGAGCTTTTCAGCTCATATGTGCATCCGTTGCATGGAAATCCCTACTCCTTACATCATATCTATCATTTGGCCTTCTCGCCTATGATTGTCCTTATTGATGTGAGTCTTTCTCATCCTTTTTGTCTTCCTCCTCCACCATATTCTATCTTTGCCATCCTAAGTGTCAACTCTCGTGCTTACGCTCATCCATTGCATGACTGCTCAGAATATCGAAAAGGAGTGGATCAAATTGACTTGTACCTGTCTAGTGGTCTGGGGACGAGTCAAGATAAGATTCCAAAGAAGACCAAGTGTGAAAATTTAGTATATTGAGTTCTCAACACAAAAATACATTTTTCTCGTATTCTCTATCCCCCTTCTTGCACGCAAACACCATCTGGAGACATTCGAGTCACGGACAGCGAGAGATCTCGCTCCTAATGTTCTTCGTCTCACTATATTTTTATCACTTCATGCGTTATGTGCTATGCTTGGAGCGTCTCGCTCTTAGGTTTTATTTTTAGTTTTCTTTAGCTTTGCTTGTTGTTCATAACAAGTTAGATCCCTTATTACTTTGTGTGGGAGAGAAACACGCTCCACTTTCAAATTTAGAACACATCATAGGATTTTTCCTGCTTATCTTTTTGTTGTTGTGTGTTCTTTATCTTTTCATAGCTACTGCCATGTTTAGTTTTAGTCTTAGTTTGTCTTTAGCAAGAGCCTTGGCTTTTGTTTAGTTTGTTGCTGGAACTCTTTTTAGTTTTCATGTTTATCTTGTTAAAGAGAGTTGGTTGTTGCACTGAGTTGTGTCTTGTCTTGAAAGTAGGTGATTGAGGTTGCTATTTAATTTTAGTAGTAACATGCAATAGTTTTGAGGTATTGATGTGAGTAATGTTTGAACTTTTGGTGTCAAGAGATCTTGCCTATTAGTGATAGGTGTCGTATTTTGGGCAATCCGTGTGTATTTTCAAAACCTACAAAACTAGTTGAGAGCTCTAGCTACTAGATGGATCACTACTCTTCTGAGGAGTCGAATATCAGAGAACACTCACGTACCATCAGTCGAGGATGCGCAAGGATAACCAAACCCCCATACAATCCTCCTCGGGGTACTTGTCTCTTTGTGAACCTCCTTATTAGATTGAGAGTTACCGATAATAAGTGCATGAGTTCTTCGGACTAATGTAAGTATTGAAAGTTGACACTTCCACCTTCCCATATTTTGCTAGCCTCTCCCGTGCCGTGCATTGCGTTCTTCTCACTCCGAGAGTTGGTTTCCACCTTCGCCGGTACTTCCAAACCCTTGGCATGATACGCTCTGTCATCATAAGCCTCCTTATATCTTCCCTCAAAACAGCCACCATGCCTACCTATCAAGGCATTTCCATAGCCTTTCCGAGTTATATTGCATGCAACATCCACCTCTTCATGACTTGATCTTCATGTCATACATGTTCCTGCTACACTGGCAGCGGCATACATTGCATACATCATGATAGTTACATCTTCTTTATGTTTTGAGTACCTTGTAAAGTGTGAAAGATCTCCTTTACCTTCTTGTAAAATAGAGTGTTGCCCTTAAGTGAGGTAAAGATCCCAAAAGTGGACACAATAAAAGATCCCAAAGAGGACAAATGAGAGTTACATAGAAAGAGCCATTGAGGCCACCAAAAAAATAGAAAAAAGAGAAAAAAGAGAAAAAGAAATAAAAAGAGAGAAAGGGGCAACACTACTATCCTTTTGAGAGATCCACACTAGTACTCCCTTTATATCCTCGTACTCCATAGAGATGATCTTCATGCATATAGCTATGTGGGGACCTTCACACTTTAGAACTTGGCTTGCATATTCCAAGGATGAGCCTCCTCAAACGAGCTCTAGGACTTCATGAGCGAGCAAGTTAGATGCACCCCCACTAGTTCCTTTGGAGAGCTTCTTAGCTCGTATGTGCATCCGTTGCATGGCAATCCCTACTCCTCACATCATATCTATCATTTGGCTTTCTCTCGCCTATGATTGTCCTCATTGATGTGAGCCCTTCTCATCCTTTTTGTCTTCCTCATGCACCATATTTCTCTCTTTTCTATCCTAAGTGTCAACTCTCGTGCTTACGCTCATCCATTGCATGAGTGCTCAAAATATCGAAAAGGAGTGGATCAAATTGACTTGTACCTGGCTAGTGGTCTGGGGACGAGTCAAGATAAGATTCCAAAGAAGACCAAGTGTGAAACTTTAGTAGATTGAGTTCTCAACACAAAATTACTTTTTTCTCGTATTCCCTATCCCCCTTCTTGCACGCAAACACCATTTTGAGACATTCGAGTCACGGACAGCGAGAGCTCTTGCACCTACTGTTCTTTTGTTACTTGTTTCAATGTTAATATAGACTCTTGCATGTTATGACTTGAATTGAATCTCTAACCTTGATTGCTTTACTTTTCAAAGTTCTTATATGGCTGCTAGCATGTCACCACGGAAATTATGCTCTTATCATTTACCTACTCGAGGACGAGCAGGAATTAAGCTTGGGGATGTTGATACGTCCAAAACGTATCTATAATTTCTGCTTGCTCCATGCATGTTTTGTGTGATATTGCTATGATCTAGATACACTTTCATACATTTTTTATCATATTTGGACTAACCTATTAACTCAGTGCAACCCAGTGCCAGTTCCTGTTTACTGCTATTTTTCTATTTCAGTTTTCCCCCACATAAAAATTGCCAGAAAAATTCCGGGAAAAATACAGGAAAAATCAGCGTTCAGGAAGCTTCGAGAAGAGCCCGGGAGGGGCCAGAGGGGAGCCAGGGGGGCCCAGGCGGCCACCCGGCGTGGCCCCACCCCTGGCCGCGCCAGGGGGGCGCCTGGGACCCCTGGTCCACCTCTGGCTGCCCCCCTTCGCCTATTTATTCTCAGTCACGGGGAAACTCCAGAAGAGGAACCCTATTCCGCAATCTCTCCTCTGTTCCGCCACCGCCGCGCTTTCGAAGATCGGGAGCACCAGAAGACATCTTCCCGGCACCCTGCCGGAGGGAGGATTGACCTCCGGGAGTCTCCTCTCCACCATGGATGCTCCCCGGATGTCTCGTGAGTAGTTTTCCTTAGACCATGGGTCCGTGATCAGTATCTATGTGATGTTCTCCTCCCCTCTTTGATCTTCATTGTTTAGACCTCGTGAGCTGCCCTACATGATCGAGGCACCTTTGTGATATTTCTGCTGTTGCTATGCTGATTTTGATGGGATCTGATGGATTATGAGATTATGTTCAGATTGTGATAGAGTAATATATTTGGTTTTTATCTCTTATATTTTTGTTCCTAAGTAATTCTTGCATGTTCTCCGTTGCTGTTTATTGCTTTGGCCAAGTAGTAGGTAGTGACTCCAAGAGGGAACGTTGTGCTAGATTATGGGTTCATGCCCCCCGATGACACGCTTGAGTGACAGAAACATGAGTCTAGGGGATGTGCTGTTGCCACAAGGGGGGAAACAACGGTGCTTGTAACCGCGGTTACTAGGATTGATTACTTTACGCAAAGTTCTTTTTAATGCAGTTGTCTGTTGCTTTGGGTTTACACTTTGGGTGGGGCTCGTAACTTAATACCAGCGAGATGTTCTGGATAGATATCTCAAGGTGGATGATTAGTAGTAGATGCAGATGGATTTCGGTCTACTTATTTTGGCGTACTGCTCGTGCTTTTGAGCCTCTTCCTTTCTTTTGTAGCATAGTTAGCATTGCGGTGCGTTTATAATCCTGTCAATTGCCCTTCTGTAATTTGTTTACCTCGCATAGCAGTTTTATCGTCTTTTGGGAGAGAGACATCACTAGTGAACATCACGTATCCCGGTCCATATCCTCATTATTATTCCCAAGCTATATTTACTTTACTGCTTTTACTTGCTATCATTATCCCTTGCGTTTTACTCTTTGTGAACAACAAGACCGGAGAGATTGACAACCTCTCTGAACTTCGTTGGGAACAAAGTTATTTGTGTCTGTGTGCAGGTCCACGTCAGTTGCGCCGCTGACACCTACTTACCATCTCCGGAGTCCTACTGGAGACAAACCTATGTATCTTCACTGAGGGAAAACTTGCTGCAGCGCTACATCACGCCTTCCACTTGGGGATCACCAACGAAGGACGAGAAGCCATCAAGCAGCAATCCTTCCCGTGGCTTCCCGGTTTTGGATGATATCTGCAAGTGGTGCTGAGTTGGCTACAGTTATGGGGTGCTCTTGAAAATAGTGTTTAAGTTTCCGACTCTCCATGAATACACCAAGAACCAATTTCTACCAGTGAGGATAACTTTGCTTCGATAAAGTCAAAACCTCACTGACGTAATTAACTGGCCTTTGCAGGGGGTTCTCTTTGCCGGCTTCCAGATGCTCAACAACAGCCACAACGCTGATTGCTCGATTGTTGGCTGCGATATAAAGTAACATAGATTCCTTTGGCTTGGGAGCCGCCAAGATTGGAGCATGGGATAGCTGCTTCTTCAATGAATCTAGGGCCTGATCGGCTTCGTCATCCCAGACAAATGTTTCTGATTTCCTCAGAAGTCGATACAGGGGGATTGCCTTTTCATCGAGCCGGCTTATAAACCGACTTAGAGCGGCTACGCATCCTGTGAGTCGTTGGACTCCCTTTACTGAGGACGATTTCTGAAGAGTCATGATAGCGTTGATTTTCTCTGGGTTTTCCTCGATACCTCTCTCTGATACTATGTATCCAAGGAGCTTACCTGCATGTACCCCAAAGGTGCATTTGGCCGGGTTTAGCTTCATCTTGTACTTGCGCAGATTTTTTAAGGTTTCTTGTAAGTCACCGATGAGTGAGTCAGCCAATTGGGATTTGATCATTATATCATCCACATAAGCATGCACGTTGCGCCCAATCTGCTCTTTGAGGCAACTCTGCACTGTTCGCTGATATGTGGCTCCCGCATTCTTAAGGCCAAAAGGCATAGAAGTGTAACAGTAGATCCCGAAGGGAGTGATGAAAGCCATTTTTTCTTGATCCCGAAGTAGGCGTCAAGGAAACATAGGAGCTCACATGCCGCAGTCGAGTCTATGATCTGGTCAATACGAGGCAGCGCGAAGGGAACCTTCGGGCAGGCCTTGTTTAAGTCTGTGTAGTCGATGCACATGCGCCAGGACCCGTTCTTTTTCAAAACGAGGACCGGGTTTGCGAGCCATTCTGGAAAGAAGACTTCCATGATGAACCCAGAGGCAAGGAGCCGGGCTATCTCTTCCCCAATAGCGTTTCTCCTTTCGTCATTGAAACGGCGAAGGAATTGCTTGACCGACTTCAGTTTTGGATCTATGTTTAGGTGGTGCTCAGCGAGTTCCCTCGGGACACCTGGCATGTCGGAGGGTTTCCATGCAAAGATGTCCCGATTCTCACGGAGGAACTCGATGAGCACGCTTTCCTATTTATCAGATAACTCTGTCCCAATGATGAACTGCTGAGAAGAGTCACCAGGGACAAAGTCAACTTTCTTGGTATCCTGAGCCGGTTGGAACTTGGGGTTGTTGTCGGGAGTCGGTTTCTTCAGGATTGTGGGGTCTGTCGGGTCTACCTTTTCTTGGTATACTGACAAGTCCGCTTTGGCGTGTGTCGACTCAGAAAATTTGACGTGTTGTTCGTCACACTCCACTGCCCTGGACCGACTTCCATCGACTGTGATTGGGCCATTAGGACCCGACATCTTTAGTTTTAAGTAGACATAACATGGTCGAGCCATGAATTTGGCGTAAGCCGGTCTGCCTAAAATAGCGTGATATGGGCTCTCGAGTTTTACCACTTCAAAGGGTATGAGCTCGGAGCGGAAATTTTCGGCGTTTCCAAAAGTCGTCTCCAGGTAGATCTTGCCTATCGGGCGTGCTGACTTGCCCGGGACTATTCCGTGGAAGACGGTGTTGGAGGGTTGCAGCTATTTTTGGGTCAGCCCCATCCTGCGGAAAGTTTCGTAGTAAAGGATGTTGATGCTTCTTCCTCCATCCATGAGCACTTTGTCAAGTGTATATCCTCCAATTTGTGGAGAGACTACTAGAGCCAGGGCCCCCGGGTTATCCACCACCGGGGGGGTGATCATCCCTTGTCCAAGTGAATGGTTGTTCTGACCAATTAAGCCACCTGGGCCAAGCCGGCTCTACAGTCATAGCCATAGCGTCTCTCTGTTGCAGCTTCCTATCCCTCCTGCAATAGCTGGTGGTGAATACGTGATATGCTGCACGGTCATGGAGTTGTTTTGGGTTTGCTTGGAATCCAGCAAGCCCTGACTGATTTTGCTGGGCCCCACCTCCGGGTCCTTGGTGTTGAGGCATTGCGCCGGCTCCTTGGTAACCAGGATTTTGGTTATTACCGTTCTGGCCGGATCCCCCACCTGACCCGGGAGGTCCCTGGTTCCCACGCCGTGCAAATTCTTTCACGAAATTGCAATCTTCCCAGGTGTGGTTGGTTGGGCGATCGGGTTTACTATGGGTTGGGCAAGGGCTCTTCATAGCTGCTTCAAAGCTGTTTGGGCGAAAATTTCCTTTCGGATTGCGGTAGTTGTTGCCCCCTGCTTCTGTCTTTGGGAGCCGACATTTTTGTTGGCTACGAACTCAGAAGTGATCCGATCAAGTCACCGCTTGGTTTGCTGACTCTGATTCTGGGATGTTTTGCCGCCGTTTTTATTCTGGCCGGCTTTATCCTGTTGAGGTTCAGTATCCTTGGTTTTGTCAGACTCGGCATATTTGATAACCGCGTTCATGATTTCTCCTATATCCTTGACCGTCCGTATGAGTCGGCCAAGCTTGTGTACTAGGGGATCGAACTTGCAGTTCCTTTCCAAGACAATTACGGCTGTTTGGGCAGTGATAGTGTCCGAGGAGTGGATTATTTATGCTACCCGTCGTGCCCAACTCAGGCTCGACTCTCCTTCCTTCTGTACACAATGTTCCAGGTCAACAATTGTGGTGGCTCACCGACATGTGCCTTGGAAGTTCTTGATGAACTTTTCCTTGAGATCCGCCCAGGAGGTGACAGAATTCTCTGGGAGGTTTTTGAACCATGTGCGAGCCGGCCGTTCCAACATCATTGTGAGGTAACGGGAACAAACTCCTTCGCTGGCTTGTAACATGTCCATGGCTAGGTCATAACTTTCGATCCAAGCTGTCGGGTCCATGTCAGCTGTATAGTTCGCGATCTTATGTGGGCCCTTGAAATCTGATGGCAAGCGTGTATTTCGTAGAGCCGACACCAGGCATCGGTTGCCCACGGATCTGCTGATGAACTCGGTGTCTTGATCTTGGGGTGGAGGTTGGGTCATCTGCTCTACACGGCATTCGGGATTGAAGCTGGTCGGCAGGCCTTGGATCCTTATCGCCCCCTGCGGGTCCGGCGGTGGTGGAGCTCTGCGCTGGAGATGGCTTCTCGAGCCGGCCGGAGCCGGTGAATCCGCTTCTCGGCTCGTACTTTGATATGGGGTCTCATGTAAGTATTGGAATCCATGTGAGTACTGGGCCTGCTGTGTGATTGCATTCTTGAGAAGATCGATTTTCCGTCGAGTGGCCTGGTCCACCGGAGTGTCTGCGTGTGCAGGCACGCTGGCGAGGAACCGTGTCGCTGCCACCACGTTTGCCATGGGGTTATTGAAATGATCCGAAGGTGTATGGAACTGTTCCTGTCGTGGTGAGGGGGTAGGTTGCCTTGGTGGAGTGTACCCTGGGGGAGTCGACTGATGCGTATCCTAGAATAGTCTCCGTGCCTGGAGATCAGCAGGGATCCGGCTCACGGGCCCTGAGGGGTGTGCGTTGGCGAGACTTAGTTTCTGAGCTTCTATCAAATCCGACTCGTGTCGTAAGCGCCTGGTTTCTTGGGCAAGTTGGGTTTCTCTTTCCACCATTTGTTCGTTCTGGGAATTAATTTCCCTCCGTATGATCATTACCTGGGCCTTGAGTCCGTTGACCCTGGTTCTCCAGGCCTCCTGGTTTCCGTGGTCATTGCTGCGGCTAAGGCTTCGTCCAGGGCGTTTAAGGTATCGGTGAGGGCTTCTGATCCCGTGAGAACTTCTGGCTGCTCCCTATCTGGATTAGGGGCCGTGTTGTGAGCCGTCTCTGCGTTCCGATTCGGCACCGCGCCCTGAGCCGGCTGACTTCCCTGTTCTTCGGTGCCTGCCATGAACACTGTCACGCAGTATGGAGGCTCGTACTGCGGGAAGTCGGGGTCGTATTTGATACGTCCAAAACGTATCTATAATTTCTGCTTGCTCCATGCTTCTTTTGTGTGATATTGCTATGATATTGATGAACTTCCATACACTTTTGATCATATTTGGACTAACCTATTAACTCAGTGCACCCCGGTGCCAGTTCTTGTTTTCTGCTGCTTTTGTATTTCAGGTTTTCCCATTACTTAAAGTGCTAGAAAAAATCCGGGGAAAATATAGGAAAAATCAGCGTACAGGAAGCTTCGGCAAGAGCCCGAGTGGGGCCAGAGGGGAGCCAGGGGTGGCCCAGGCGTCCACCTGGCGCGGACACCCCCTAGGCCGCGCCAGGGGGGCGCCTGGGGCCCTTGGTCCACCTCTGGCTGCCCCCCTTCGCCTATATATCCCTCTCGTCCCGAAACCCTCGAGGACGGAACCCTTTTTCGTGATCTCTCCTCTGTTCCACCGTCGCCGCGCTTCCAAGATCGAGAGTACTAGGAGCCCTCTTCCCTGCACCCTGCCGAAGGGAGGAACCACCTCCAGGAGCTTCTCCACCACCAGGGATGCTTTCCGGATGAACCGTGAGTAGTCCACCTTGGACCATGGGTCCATGATCAGTAGCTATGTGATGTTCTCCTCCCCTCTTTGTTCTTCATGGTTTAGACCTCGTGAGATGCCCTACATGATCGAGGCACATATGTATTTTTTCTGCTGTTTCTATGTTGAGTTTGCTGGGATCTGATGGATTATGAGACTATGTTCAGATTGTGTTTGAGTAATATATTTGATTCTCCTCTTTTATATTTATGTTCTTGGGTAATTCTTGCATGTTCTCCGTTGCTGTTTATTTATTTGGCCAAGTAGTAGGTAGTGACTCCAAGAGGGAGCGTTATGCATGATTGTGGGTTCATGCCCCCTGATGACTAACTTGAGTGACATAAACATGAGTCTAGGGGATGTGTTGTTGCCACAAGGGAGAAAACAATGGTGCTTGTACTTGCGGGTGCAAGGATTGTTTACTTTACGCAAAGTTCTTTAATACATTTATCTGTTGCTTTGAGTTTACACTATGGGTGGGATTCGCAACTTAATACCAGCGAGATGTTCTGGATAGATATCTCAAGGTGGATGATGTCACAACCCCAAGTTAGGTATGTGCTAGGATGAGCAAGTCACTTTGCATCATGTTAAAAAATTCAAAAGAAATCATTTGAAATCAAATTCAAATGCAAAATGGGAGAAAGAACACCCCCCCAGATGAATTAATTCAAATGGCCAGAATAAAAGTTGCTCCAAAAATTCCTTTTGCATTTTTGAAAAGTCTCATAAATGAGTGTGATCACATATAAAGTGATTTGGATTCAAACCCATGCTCATAGATTTTTCAAATATTCAAACAGGAGCTTGGAACTAAGTTTAAACCCCTATTTGAATTAAAGTTCAAATTATTTGAATTTTAAAAAATGTTCAAACCTTATAAGTGGCTAGCTATATATATATTGAGGCCATATAAAAAAATTTGGGCATTTAATAAAATGTCTAGCTAATTATTTAACTAAGACAAAACAAATTACAGAAAAGAAAAAGAAACAGAAAAAGTAAAAAGGCTTACCTCGCATCTGGCCCAACTCATCCCCCAGCCGCCCCAAGCCCACCTCCAGTCTTGGCGTCTTCCTCCCCGCGCCCGCAAGCTGCTCGCTGTATTGCATGCAGACGCCGTCGCCGCCCCCTTGCCACGTCCTGCTCGTCGTGGACATCCCCGAGCCTCTAGACGGGCCACGGAGGCGCCCTGCACCTTCCTGGTCACTCTCCCCCTCTCGCCGCTGCCTCTCTCGCACTCTACGCGTTTTCCCCATTTCATCCGAGCGCCGCCGGGGTTCATCGCCGTGAGAAGCCGCGGCCAACGTCAACAAGAAGGCCAGCCACCATGTCCCTCGTGCGCAGCGTCGTCGTCTTCGTCGATCTGGAGAAGCTGGCGCCCTAATTTGAACCGAAGCAGTCGCAAACGTCGCCATCGTCTCGCCAGAGCCGCCGCGCGTCTCCTTCAATTCCGGCCACTGTGAAGCTCCTCCGACCGCGCCACCATATCCATTGAGTTCACGGTGAGCTCCCAGTTCGCCCGAGATAATCCGTTGTCTCCCTCCCGCACTCTATCTCCGTTTTCCATGAGAGTAGAGGAGCATCGCCGCCATGAACATCGTCGCCAAAGCTCCAGTGCAACTCTGTCTCTCCTGTGTTGTCCATCGTCTTCCTGGTGCTCCCAGAGTCCCAAAACGCTAGCGCTAGCCCAAGCTCTCCCTCCGCAGCGACCTTTCCGACGAGCCCGAGCCACGACCGCCGCAAGATCTCGTCGCCGGCGTCACTCCGGTGCTCCTCGGTGACGCTGTCGTGCCCTGGGTGAAGCGCGCAGGCACGGGGCTTCGAATGGTGGTCGCGGCGTCCCGTTTGGTGGCCGGGAGCACCCTCCCGTGTGTGCGCCGCCGCGTGCTGGTGCCACCGGTGGCTAGCCGCCGGCGATGCCACTTAATTAGGGGCTAACCCCCCTGTTAGTTGACACCAGGTCAATGACAGGTGGGGCCCCCAGGCCTTAACCCCCCCTCTGTTTAATTTAAACAGAGGGATTAAACCCTGTGACACTGACCACTGTACCCCACCGGTCACCCCCCCCCCCCTGACGTCATCCTTGCGCAAGCATGACGCAGTAAACCAGTTTAATCAATTAAATTAATTCCAGAAAATCCATAAAATAGCCAAATCTTTGGAAATTCATAACTAATTCATTTTTAAATCCAAATTGGACAAATAATATGCCTAAAATTATCAAAAAATGCAAGGATTCTGAATATGGACTTTGTTTTCATGTTTGACCAATTTAAATTGGGTGAACGGTGGCAAACATCCATATGCATTTAATTTGAATTCAAATTTGGAGTGAATTTGCAAATGACTTTGCAACACACTTCTTTTAAATGATTTCATCCACACATCAGAGGCTTTACCTCACCTTTACAACATCACTTCATGATCAACCATTTCAAATGAACATTCATGGTTTCAAATGCATTTGAAACTCATCGATAAATCAAATGGAGTTTGAATTTGCATTTCAAATGCAATATACTCCTTTTAAATGGAATGCTCAACACATCAGTACCATGAACATCACCTTATACAATTGATCATGTGCTTGTGCATTGTACCTTATGTTGATCACCTTGTTTGTATTGTTTGCTCAGATAGAAGTGGAGCCGGAACCCGAGATCACCCCCTTCGTTGAAGACACTGTGTTTGAACCTCGTCAGCAAGGCAAGCAACCCCCCCATTGATCATGTCGATAAAATCCCACTTCCCTCTCATGTCTCGCTTATGCATTGTATAGGATGATTACCATGATAACGTTTCTACCGCATAGTTGAACCCAATCCTTTGCATGACCTATCCTTTTTTCACAGTAGTAAGCAAACCACAATCCTAGCAAATGTAGGAGTTGGTTGATATCATGTAACCCCTGCAACTGTTACTGCTTATTGCATGCTTAGAGTTATAATGAGGCTACTCTTTTGTGAGTCGGGATCGTAGTGATCATGTTGATGATGGTGGAAATGTGTTGGTGAATCTAACCTAATACAAGGTGAACGATGACAGGTTGTGTAGGAGTACACAGTGGGTTGTCTCGTTGAACACCGCCTTAAGTCTGAGTTCTTGTGTGGTGATCCAAGAAGAAGAGTACAACCACACATTGGGCTCACTGACCCCTCTCATCCTATTACCTCACCCCGTTCGAACCCCAGAAGTCGCAGTAGTTCGGAGTTCTGGTAGGGCTGTGGAACGGTCTGCGAAGTGGATGAACGGCTTTTCAAGACCGGCTTGGGACCCTGCACACATCGTTTGAGGCTGTACTGGAACCTCGGCCAGACTTCCATACGTATCCCCCTCAGATAGGCGACTCTCTGGACTAGAACGGAGCTATGGGCGAAGTGTTGTGGTGGCATCCTCGCTGTCACCTCTTGAATGGTGACACGCAAAAGGCGGTAACTGATGACATGTCTGTGTAGCGGTACACCCCTGCATGGTTAATAAACTATTCGAATAGCCGCGTCCGCGGTAAGGGACTACTTGGAAAGCTGTGCTCGATTATTAGACAACTTGAACTGGATACTTATTAAACTTGCCAAGATAAGCGTGAGTGCTATGGCGTGCTTTCTCGTGGGGAAGTCAAGGAAGGCACCATAGTGGTGTAATTGGTTGGAGATGTAGTGGACTCATGTACGCTTCTTACCTCAAGTCTGGTACTCGTAGTTCAGGACTAGCCAAGTCAAAGCTGGCACTTCTGCATTTGAACCCCACCTCCCTTTACCTTGATACATGTGCATGAGTAGTATAGTTCCTACGTAAGTCTTGCTAAGTACGACTTTGTAATCACGTTTGCTTATTCTATGTTTTAGATGAACCCCCTGACCCCGAAGGTGGATTCTTCCTGGAGCTCGACGACTGATCAAGCTAGTGTAGTCCCAGTCAGACGACTGGTCCCTCATGGAAGGGCTTGTTTATAGATAAGGCATCTCTAAGCCATTTGTTAAACTTGTCTGTACTCAGACCTACTTTGCTTCCGCATGTTTGATGTAATGTTGGATCACAGACTTGTGATCTCTGTGTGCACTCTGTAAGAGTTATCAATAAAGTTGTATACTTTGTAGATAATTGCAATGATACATGCTGTTCATACTAGACATGTGTGTTGCGTGTATGATTATAACATGCATGTCTTAGTATGGGTTTTCGAGACCTTAGTTGTGATCTGGCTGGCGGTCTTTTCTACACCAAGTGGCCCTTAGATGTGCGTAGCTTGGGGCATCGCGATGCGATTGTTCGTGACTCCGTCACGTGCACACTTTGATATATGATCGAGCCAGCCCTAGACCTCGACTAAGTGATCGGGCTGGAGTAAGTCTATGTAAGGGTTATAATACAATCGATAGTATGGTTGAGGCGATTTGTCTATGAGTATGGGAGTTCACCACCCATATCATTTAGACTTGTGTGCGGACGATGAGGACCCACTTCAGTTGATCATCCGGCCTGGATGGGATGCCCCTCACGTTCGATGCTTTCTGAGAACGTTCTGTGCTTGGCCTTGTCTGCTTAGACAAGTGGGTACGGTTCTCGGCTCTCCATATGATTGTGTTATAGCGAGGCTTGCATACACTAACCCCGGGTCCCGACAGATGATTAGTAGGTAGATGCAGATGGATTTCGGTCTACTTGTCTTGGTGTACCGCCCATGCTTTTGAGCCTCTTCATTTCTTTATAACATAGATTGCATTGGTTTGCGCACATAATCCTGTCAATTGCCCAGCTGTAATTTGTTTACCTCGCATGGCTATTTTATCATCTTTTGGGAGAGAGACATCACTAGTGAACATCATGGGACCCCGGTCCATATTTCCACCATTGTTTACCCACTATTTATTTTCTGCTTTATTTACTTTTCTATTGCTATCACTATCATTATTATCCCGTGTGTTTGATCCTTTGTGAACAACAAGGCCGGAGGGATTGACAACCTCTCTGAACTCGTTGGGAGCAAAGTTATCTGTTGTGTGTGCAGGTCCACGTCAATCGCCTAATTGCTGGCGCCGTTGTCACCTTCCTGTCGTTGTCGGAGTCCTACTGGAGACAAACCTTGGTATCTTCACCGAGGGAAATTTGTTGATGTCTACATCTCAACCTTGCACTTTGGGTAACCAACGAGGGGCGAGAAGCCATCAAAGCTAATTTCTGGCGCCGTTGTCGGGGATTCCGAAGCGCAGCACAAGAGTGGTCCCGCCAGCCTCCTAATTCCTGGCGCCGTTGCCGGGGACTCCACTCTTCAAGATAGGGGAGTTGCACACTACATTTTATCTTTGCTTTTTAGTCTTGTTAGTTTACCTTTCAGGTTTTGCTTTAGTGTCCTTTATCAAAAATAAAAAAAATAGTTACCTTGCTTGATGCTGTTATGGGTTCCTCCAAGAACACCAAGTTGTGTGACTTCACTAGTCATAACAACAGTGACTTTATCTGCACTCCTATTGCTCCACCTGCCACTTCAGCACCTTCTTATGAGATTAAACCTGCTTTGCTAAACCTTGTTATGAAAGATCAATTCTCCGGTGCTGGAGATGATGCTGCTTTGCACTTAAATAATTTTGTTGAGATCTGTGATATGCAAAAGTACAAAGAAGTAGATGGTGATATTGTTAAGCTTAAGCTTTTTCCTTTCTCCTTGAGAGGAGGAGCTAAAATCTGGTTTTAATCCTTGCCTAGGAATAGCATAGATTCTTGGGATAAGTGCAAGGATGCTTTTATTGGGAAGTACTACCCCCGAGCTAAGATTATCCAATTGAGGAGTAATATTATGAATTTGAAGCAATTGGGTAATGAACACGTCGCCCAAGCTTGGGAACGCATGAAATCTCTTGTTAAGAATTGCCCTACGCATGGTTTGACTACTTGGATGGTTATCCAAACTTTTATGCAGGCTTGAACTTTACCTCGCGGAACTTGCTAGATTCGGCCGCGGGAGGAACCTTTATGTCAACAACGCTTCGTGCTGCCACAAAACTACTCGATGAGATGATGACCAACTATTCCCAATGGCACACAGAAAGAGCTCCAACAGGTAGGAAGGTAAACTCTGTCGAGGAGATCTCCTCCCTAAATGAAAAAGTTGACTTGATTATGTCTCTACTTACCAATCAATCTCCTATTGATCCTCATGATGTTCCTTTAAATTATTTGATTGCTCAAGATCAAGTAGATGTGAACTTTATCTCTAGAAACAACTTCAATAACAATGCTTATAGGAGTAATTTTTGGTAACAATCCTAGACCGTTTCCCTCCAACAACTATGGGAACAACAAAACTTATCCTAGCACCAAGAACTCCACTTCTGAATTAGATAATATGCTTAAAGACTTCATCACTACCCAAAAAGCCTTCAACAAGAGTGTAGAGGAAAAACTAGACAAATTAGATAATCTCTCGTCGAAGGTGGACTATTTAGCCCATGAAGTAGAATTTCTTAAAATTAGAACTTCTCCTCTTGATGAGAGGAAGGTCACTTCTATGAACGCTATTCAAGTGCAAATTAATGAAAACATTAGGATGATGGCTAAACTTAAAGAGAGATGGGCTAGAGAAAAGGAGGAAGAAGATAGAATTAAGAGCCTTCCTACACACCATACTGTTGCTACTATCCAAGTTGTTGAGGATATCCAAACTCTTAGCACCCAATGCACCCCTAGTCCCATAGGACCTATTAATGGTGTTTCTATGAACTCAACCGTAGAAGAAGAAACTCCCATGGCTATAGAAGCTACCAAACAAGTGAGCCTAAAGGACACCACTACCACTTTACTTGATAGTAGTGACCTTGATTTTGATAATTGCACCCTTTCTGAAGTTATTCGTTTCCTACACAAGATGCCTAGAGACCCCCACACTAGCACACTTAATCTTGCCTTCACGGAGCATATCACTAATGCTCTCATTAAAGATAGGGAGGAGAAGCTTAGGGTAGAAGCCTCCATACCTAGGAAGCTAGAAGATGGTTGGGATCCTATGATTAAAATTAAGTTGAATAACTTCTCTTGCTATGCTTTATGTGATGTTGGAGCTAGTACCTCTGTTATGCCCAAAAGAATGTATAGTATATTTGAATTGAAACCTTTTGATCCTTGTTCTTTTGGTGTTCGTCTTGTCGACTCTTCCGTAAAGAAACCTTTGGGGAAGATCGATGATGTTCTTATCAATGTCAATGACAATTATGTTCCCGTTGATTTTACTATTATGGACATTGAATGTGAACCTTCTTGTCCAATTATTTTGGGACGTCTTTTTCTTCGCACTGTGGGTGATGTTATTGATATGAAAGAAGGAATTATAAAATTCCAATTCCCTCTCAAGAAAGGGATGGAACATTTCCCTAGAAAGAATATTAAGTTACCTTTTGAGTCCGTTACACGGGCTAGTTATTTTCTTGATAAAACTTGATTTTTTTTTGCATCATGCCTAGCTAATGGCTTTAAAAAAGCGCTTTCGGGAGGCAGCACACAACGAATTTAGGTTTTCATTTTTGTTTTTCTTCTGTTTTTTGTGGTCTTGATGATTTTTACTAGTGTAGCAACATCATTGTATCTTTACTTTTCAAGCTTTGTGCCATTTATAGCCTCATATGACAAGGGAAGTGAAAGTTGTGACATGTTGTCCAGAAAACAGATTCTGTCCTCGTGACGGGAAAAATCATAGAAAATTCCCAGTTCATCATTTTCAGCTGAATGTTTTACACAGCGTGCTCTATACAATCACGGAACTTTCGTATGTTCTGAGTTTTTTATTTGAGTTGCATAAGTACCCCTAAAAAAATATTTACTACCTGCTGGTCTGTTTTTCACAGATTCTGTCCTGTTTTGCCTTTTCTTTGTTTTGCAAACCTTAAGCTTGCTTTTTCTTTGCAAAATCTTTTTGGCGATCTTGAGAAACAGTAGCTCTTCAAGAATATCCTTATTTCCAGTAGAGAAAAAATATTTTATTATGGGCACTAACCTTGCTAATCAGATTATGATGAGTTATGTATGAAGGGAGTTTTCAAGTGTGCGAGGGAAGATGATAAAAGAAGATTCAGGAGGGCCAAACGCTCAAGCTTGGGGATGCCCCCGTGCACCCCCAAGAAATATTTAATAAGACTCAAGCATCTAAGCTTGTGGATGCCCCCGTGCATCCCCTTCTCCATCAACAATTATCAGTTCGTGTTTCGTTCCACTATATTTTTATCACTTCATGCGAAATGTGCTATGCTTGGAGCGTCTTGCTCTTTATTTCCTTTTTAGTTTTATTTAGCTTTTCTTGTTGTTCATAACAAGTTAGAACCCAGATTTCCTTGTGTGGGAGAGAAACACGCTCCACTTCACCCTAGAACACAACATAGGATTTTCATGCTTATCTTTGTTGTGTGTGTTCTTTATCTTTTTCGTAGCTGCTGTCATGTTTAGCTCTTAGTTTTCATTCTTATATTTTTAAGAGATTTTGTTTAGTTTGTTGTTGGAACTCTCTTGAGTTTTCATGTTTATCTTGTTTAGAAAGTTTTCCTATTGCACTGAGTTTTGTGTCTTGACTTGAAGTAGGTAATTGAGGTTTCTATTCAATTGTAGTAGTAACTTGCAATAGTTTTGAGGTATTGCCATGAGTAATGTTTGAACTTTTGGTGTCAATAGCTTTAGCCTATTAGTGATAGATGTCGTATTTTAGGCAATCCGTGTTTATTTTCGAAAAACCTACAAAAATTAGTTGAGAACTTTAGCTACTAGATGGATCACTAATCTTTGGAGGGATCGAATATTAGAGTACACTCACGTACCATGAGTCGAGGATGCGCAAGGATAACCAAACCCCCATACACTCCTCCTCGGGGTACTTGTCTCTTTGTGAACCTCCTTATTAGATTGAGAGTTAATAAGTGCATGAGTTCTTCGGACTAATGTGAGTATTCGAAAGTTGACACTTCCACCTACCCATATCTTTCTAGCCTCTCTTGTGCCGTGCATTGCCTCCTTCTCACTCCGAGAGTTGGCGTCCACCTTCGCCGGTACATCCAAATCCTTGGCATGATACGCTCTATGATGGCTTCTCGCCCCCTTCGTTGGTTACCCCAAGTGGAGGGTTGAGATGTAGTGCAGCAGCAGTTTTCCCTCGGTGAAGATACCAAGGTTTGTCTCCAGCAGGACTCCAGAGATGATAAGTAGGTGTCAGCGGCGCAACTGACACGGACCTGCACACAGACACAGATAACTTTGTTCCCAACGAAGTTCAGAGAGGTTGTCAATCTCTCCGGTCTTGTTGTTTACAAAGGATAAAACGCAAGGGATAATAATAGCAGCTTGAAAGTAAATGCAGAAAAGTAAATATAGCGTGGAAACAGTGATAAGGATATGGACCGGGATACGTGATGTTCGCTAGTGATGTCTTTCTCCCAAAAGACGATAACATTTCTATGCGAGGTAAACAAATTACAGAAAGGCAATTGACAGGATTAAGAACGCACCGCAATGCTAACTATGCTACAAAAGAAAGGAAGAGGTTCAAAAGCACAGGCAGTACGACAAGGTAAGTAGACCGAAATCCATCTGCATCTACTACTAATCATCCACCTTGAGATATCTATCTAGAACATCTCGCTGGTATTAAGTTGCGAGTCCCACTCAAAGTGTAAACCCAAAGCAACAGACAACTGCATTAAAAAGAACTCTGCGTAAAGTAAACAATCCTTGTAACCGCGGTTACAAGCACCGTTGTTTTTCCCCTTGTGGCAACAGCACATCCCCTAGACTCATGTTTCTGTCACTCAAGCGTGTCATCGGGGGGCATGAACCCACAATCTAGCACAACGCTCCCTCTTGGAGTCACTACCTACTACTTGGCCAAAGCAATAAACAGCAACGGGGAACATGCAAGAATTACTTAGGAACAAAAATATAAGAGATAAAAACCAAATATATTACTCTATCACAATCTGAACATAATCTCATAATCCATCAAATCCTATCAAACTCAACATAGCAATAGCAGAAATATTACAAAGGTGCCTCGATCATGTTGGGCAGCTCACGAGGTCTAAACAATGAAGATCAAAGAGGGGAGGAGAACATCACATAGCTACTGATCACGGACCCATGGTCCAAGGAAAACTACTCACGAGACATCCGGGGAGCATCCATGGCGGGGTGCCGGGAAGAGGTCCTTTGGTGCTCCCGATCTTCGGAAGCGCGACGGCGGCGGAACAGAGGCGAGTTCGCGGAATAGGGTTCTGCCTCTTGAGTTTTCCCGTGACGGGGGATAAATAGGCGAAAGGGGGCAGCCAGAGGTGGGCCAGGGGCCCCAGGCGCCCCCCTGGCGCGGCCAGGGGTGGGGCCGCGCCGGGTGGCCGCCTGGGGCCCCCTGGCTCCCCTCTGGCCCCTCCCAGGCTCTTCTCGAAGCTTCCGTCACGCTGATTTTTTACCTGAATTTTCCTGAATTTTTCTGGCACTTTTTATATGGGGGAAAACTGAAATAGAAAAACTGCAGAAAACAGGAACTGGCACTGTGGTGCACTGAGTTATTAGGTTAGTCCAAATATGATCAAAAATGTATGAAAGTGTATCTAGATCATAGCAATATCACACAAAACATGCATGGAGCAAGCAGAAATTATAGATACGTTTTGGACGTATCAACATCCCCAAGCTTAATTCCTTCTCGTCCTCGAGTAGGTAAATGATAACAAAATAATTTCTATGGTGACATGCTAGCAGCCATATAAGAACTTTGAAAAGTAAAGCAATCAAGGTTAGAGATTCAATTCAAGCCATAACATGCAAGAGTCTATATTAGCATTGAAACAAGTAACAAAAGAACATTAGGTGCAAGAGCTCCCGCTGTCCGTGACTCGAATGTCTCCAAATGGTGTTTGCGTGCAAGAAGGGGGATAGGGAATACGAGAAAAAAGTAATTTTGTGTTGAGAACTCAATCTACTAAAGTTTCACACTTGGTCTTCTTTCGAATCTTATCTTGACTCGTCCCCAGACCACTAGCCAGGTACAAGTCAATTTGATCCACTCCTTTTCGATATTTCGAGCACTCATGCAATGGATGAGCGTAAGCACGAGAGTTGACACTTAGGATGGCAAAGAGATAAATATGGTGGAGGAGGAAGACAAAAAGGATGAGAAAGGCTCACATCAATGAGGACAATCATAGGAAAGAGATGCCAATTGATAGATATGATGTGAGGAGTAGGGATTGCCATGCAACGGATGCACATACGAGCTAAGAAGCTCTCCAATGAAACTAGTGGGGGTGCATCTAACTTGCTCGCTCATGAAGACCTAGAGCTTGTTTGAGGAGGATCATCCTTGGAATATGCAAGCCAAGTTCTATAGTGTGAAGGTCCCCACATATCTATATGCATAAAGATCATCTCTATGGAGTACAAAGATATAAAGGGAGTACTAGTGTGGATCTCTCAAAAGGATAGTAGTGTTTCCCCCTTCTCTCTTTTTTTCTATTTTTTTTTGTATTTTTTTTGGTGGCCTCAATGGCTCTTTCTATTTAACTCTCATTTTTCCTCTTTGGGATCTTTTAATGTGTCCACTTTGGTATCTTTTCCTCACTTAAGGGCAACACTCTATTTTACAAGATGTTAAAGGAGATCTTTCACACTGTACAAGGTACTCAAAATCATAAACAAGATGTAACTATCATGATGTATGCAATGTATGTCGCTGCCAGTGTAGCAGGAACATGTATGACATGAAGATCAAGTCATGAAGAGGTGGATGTTGCATGGCAATGTAACACGGAAAGGCTATGGAAATGCCTTGATAGGTAGGTATGGTGGCTGTTTTGAGGAAAGATATAAGGAGGCTTATGATGACAGATCTTATTATGCCAAGGGTTTGGATGTACCGGCGAAGGTGGATACCATCTCTCGGAGTGAGAAGAAGGCAATGCACGGCACGGGAAAGGCTAGCAAAATATGGGAAGGTGGAAGTGTCAACTCTCAATACTTACATTAGACCGAAGAACTCATGCACTTATTATCGGTAACTCTCAATCTAATAAGGAGGTTCACAAAGAGACAAGTACCCCGAGGAGGAGTGTATGGGGGTTTGGTTATCCTTGCGCATCCTCGACTCATGGTACGTGAGTGTTCTCTAATATTCGACCCCTCAGAAGAGTAGTGATCTATCTAGTAGCTAGAGTTCTCAACTAGTTTTGTGGGTTTTGAAAATAAACACGGATTGCCCAAAATACGACACCTATCACTAATAAGCAAGAGCTCTTGACACCAAAAGTTCAAACATTACTCACATCAATACCTCAAAACTATTGCAAGCTACTACTAAAATTAAATAGCAACCTCAATTACCTACTTTCAAGACAAGATACAACTCAGAGCAACAACCAACTCTCTTTAACAAGATAACATGAAAACTAAAAATAGTTCCAGCAACAAACTAAACAAAAGCCAAGGCTCTTGCTAAAGACAAACTAAAACTAAGACTAAACATGGCAGTAGCAATGAAAAGATAAAGAACACACAACAGCAAGAAGATAGGCATGAAAAATCCTATGATGTGTTCTAGATTTTGAAAGTGGAGCATGTTTCTCTCCAACACAAAGTAATACAGGACCTAACTTGTTATGAAATGCAAGCAAAGCTAAAGAAACTAAAAAACAAACCTAAGAGCGAGACGCTCCAAGCATAGCACATAACGCATGAAGTGATAAAAATATAGTGAGACGAAGGACGAACTGATGATTGTTGATGGAGAAGGGGATGCACGGGGGCATCCCCAAGCTTAGACGCTTGAGTCTCCTTGAATATTTATTGGGGGTGCATGGGGGCATCCCCAAGCTTGAGCGCTTGACACTCCTGGATCTTCTTTCATCATCTTCCATCGCACACTTGAAAACTCCCTTCATACATAACTCATCATAAGCTGATTAGAGAGGTTAGTACCCTTAATAAATAATTTTTCTCCACTAGATATAAAGATAATATTGAAGAGCTACTGTTTCACAAGAGTTCCAAAAGGTTTTTTCAAAGAAAAAGCAAGCTTAAGGTTTGCAAAAGTTAGGAAAGACAAAACGTGGCAGAATCTGTGAAAAACAGAACAGCAGATAGTTAAGAATTTTTTAGGGGTACTTCTGCAACTCAAATAAAAAAAAACTCAGAACATACGGAAGTTTCGTAATTGTATAGAACATACTGTGTAAAAATTTCAGCTCAAAAAGATGATCTGGGATTTTTCTGGATATTTTCTGGTCACGAGGACAGAATCTGTTTTCTGGACAGCATGTCACAACTTTTACTTCCCTTGCCGTAAGAGGCTATAAATTGGCACAAAGCTGAAAAATAAAGATACAATGATGTTGCTACATAAGTAACAATCATCAAGACACAACAAAAGCAAAAAGAAAAACCTAAATTCGTTGCGGGTTGCCTCCCGAAAGCGCTTCTTTAAAGCCATTAGCTAGGCGTAATGCAAAAGAAGAATCAAGTTTTATCAAGAGAAAGAGAATAACTAGCCCGAGTAACGGACTCAAAAGGTAACTTGATTTTCTTTCTAGGGAAGTGTTCCATCCCCTTTTTAAATGGGAATTGGAATTTTATATTCCCCTCTTTCATGTCAATAATTGCACCAATAGTGCGAAGAAAAGGATGTCCCAAAATAATTGGACATAAAGGTTCACACTCTATATCCATAACAATAAAATCAACGGGAACATAGTTGTCATTGACAATGATAAGAACATCGTCGATCTTCCCTAAAGATTTCTTTACGGAAGAATCAACAAGACGAACACCAAAAGAACAAGGCTCAAAAGGTTTCAATTCCAACATATCAAATATTCTTTTGGGCATAACGGAGGTACTAGCTCCAACATCACATAAAGCATAGCAAGAGAAGTTATTCAATTTAATTTTGATCATAGGGTCCCAACCATCCTCTAGCTTCCTAGGTATGGAGGCTTCTACTCTAAGCTTCTCCTCCCTAGCTTTGATGAGAGCATTTGTGATATGCTCCATGAAGGCAAGATTAAGTGTGCTAGTGTGGGGGTCTCTAGACATTTTGTGTATTAAACTGATAACTTCTGAGAGGGTACAACTATCAAAATCAATATCACTACTATCAAAGGTGGTAGTAGTGTCATCTAGGCTCACTTTTTTGAAACCCTCTATGTTCATAGGAGTTTAGCATCACCATTAATAGGTCCAACGGGACTAGGAGTGCATTGGGTGCTAATAGTTTGAGTGTCCTCAACAATTTGGATAGTGGCAACTGTGTGGTGTGTAGGAAGGCTCTTAATTCTATCATCTTCCTCTTTTTCTCTAGCCCATCTTTCTTTAAGTTTAGCCATCATCCTAATGTTTTCATTGATTTGTAACTGGATAGCATTAATAGGAGTGGCCTTATTATCCTCAAGGGGGGAGGTTCTAATTTTCAGCATCTCAATATCAAGGGCTAAGCTTTCTACCTTCAAAGAGAGATTATCTATTTTAGATAATTTCTCTTCTACGTTTTTGTTGAAGGCATTTTGGGTAGTGATAAAGTCTCTAAGCATGCTTTCTAATTTAGAAGAGGGGTTCTTGTTGCTAGGGTAGGTGTTGTTGTTCCCATAGTTGGATGGAAACGGTCTAGGATTTCTAGCAAAATTTCCCCTATAAGCATTGTTGTTGAAGTTGTTTCTAGCAATAAAGTTCACATCTACTTGCTCTTGAGCAACCAAAGAATTTAAAGGAACATCATGAGGATCAATAGAGGGTTGCTTGGTAAGTAGAGACATAATTAAATCAACTTTTTCATTGAGGGAGGTAATTTCCTCGACATAATTTACCTTCCTACCTGTTGGAGCGCGTTCGGTGTGCCATTGGGAATAATTGGTCATCATTTCATCGAGAAGCTTTGTGGCAGCACCAAGTGTAGTTGACATAAAGGTTCCTCCCACGGCCAAATCTAACAGGTTCCGCGAGGTAAAGTTCAAGCCTGCATAAAAAGTCTCGATAACCATCCAGGTAGTCAAACCATGTGTAGGGCATTTCTTAACAAGAGATTTCATTCGTTCCCAAGCTTGGGAAACATGTTCATTATCCAATTGCTTAAAATTCATAATATTACTCCTCAATTGGATAATCTTAGCAGGAGGGTAGTACTTCCCTATAAAAGCATCTTTGCACTTATCCCAAGAATCTATGCTATTTCTAGGCAAAGATTGAAACCAGATTTTAGCATCTCCCCTTAAAGAGAAAGGAAAGAGCTTAAGGTTAACAACATCACCTTCTACTTATTTATACTTTTGCATATCACATAATTCAACAAAATTATTTAAGTGTAAAGCAGCATCATCTCCAGCATCAGAGAATTGATCTCTCATAACAAGGTTTAGCAAAGCAGGTTTAATTTCATAAGAGGTAGCTGAAGTGGCAGGTGTGGCAATGGGAGTGAAGATAAAGTCTTGGTTGTTGTGACTAGTGAAGTCACACAACTTGGTGTTTTCAGTGGAACCCATAGTAGAGCAAGTGTGGCAGATTTTTTTGTAGTTTTGATAAAAGACACAAAGATAAAAACTGAAAGGTAAACTAACAAGACTAAAAAACAAAGGTAAAGGGTAGTGTGCAACTCCCCTATCTTAGCACTTGGAGTCCCCGGCAACGGCGCCATAAAACTTTGCTTGATGGCTTCTCGCCCCCTTCGTTGGTTACCCCAAGTGGAGGGTTGAGATGTAGTGCAGCAGCAGTTTTCCCTCGGTGAAGATACCAAGGTTTGTCTCCAGCAGGACTCCAGAGATGATAAGTAGGTGTCAGCGACGCAACTGACGCGGACCTGTACACAGACACAGATAAATTTGTTCCCAACGAAGTTCAGAGAGGTTGTCAATCTCTCCGGTCTTGTTGTTTACAAAGGATAAAACGCAAGGGATAATAATAGCAGCATGAAAGTAAATGCAGAAAAGTAAATATAGCGTGGAAACAGTGATAAGGATATGGAACGGGATACGTGATGTTCGCTAGTGATGTCTCTCTCCCAAAATAAGATAAAATTTCTATGCGAGGTAAACAAATTACAGAAAGGCAATTGACAGGATTAAGAACGCACCGCAATGCTAACTATGCTACAAAAGAAAGGAAGAGGTTCAAAAGCACAGGCAGTACGCCAAGGTAAGTAGACCGAAATCCATCTGCATCTACTACTAATCATCCACCTTGAGATATCTATCTAGAACATCTCGCTGGTATTAAGTTGCGAGTCCCACTCAAAGTGTAAACCCAAAGCAACAGACAACTGCATTAAAAAGAACTCTGCGTAAAGTAAACAATCCTTGTAACCGCGGTTACAAGCACCGTTGTTTTCCCCTTGTGGCAACAGCACATCCCCTAGACTCATGTTTCTGTCACTCAAGCGTGTCATCGGGGGGCATGAACCCACAATCTAGCACAACGCTCCCTCTTGGAGTCACTACCTACTACTTGGCCAAAGCAATAAACATCAACGGGGAACATGCAAGAATTACTTAGGAACAAAAATATAAGAGATAAAAACCAAATATATTACTCTATCACAATCTGAACATAATCTCATAATCCATCAGATCCTATCAAACGCAACATAGCAATAGCGGAAATATTACAAAGGTGCCTCGACCATGTTGGGCAGCTCACGAGGTCTAAACAATGAAGATCAAAGAGGGAGGAGAACATCACATAGCTACTGATCACGGACCCATGGTCCAAGGAAAACTACTCACGAGGCATCCGGGGAGCATCCATGGTGGAGAGGAGACTCCCGGAGGTCAATCCTCCCTCCGGCAGGGTGCTGGGAAGAGGTCCTCTGGTGCTCCCGATCTTCGGAAGCGCGGCGGCGGCGGAACAGAGGCGAGTTCGCGGAATGGGGTTCTGCCTCTGGAGTTTTCCCGTGACGGGGGATAAATAGGCGAAAGGGGGCAGCCAGAGGTGGGCCAGGGGCCCCAGGGGCCGCGCCGGGTGGCCGCCTGGGCCCCCCTAGCTCCCCTCTGGCCCCTCCCGGGCTCTTCTCGAAGCTTCCATCACGCTGATTTTTTATCTGAATTTTCCCGAATTTTTCTGGCACTTTTTATATTGGGGAAAACTGAAATAGAAAAATAGCAGAAAACAGGAACTGGCACTGGGGTGCATTGAGTTAATAGGTTAGTCCAAATATGATCAAAAATGTATGAAAGTGTATCTAGATCATAGCAATATCACACAAAACATGCATGGAGAAAGCAGAAATTATAGATACGTTTTGGATGTATCACTCTATCATCGTAAACCCCCTTATATCCTTCCTCAAAACAGCCACCATACCTACCTATCAAGGCATTTCCATAGCCTTTCCGAGATACATTGCCATGCAACATCCACCTTCTCATGACTTGATCTTCATGTCATACATGCGACTTTCTTGATCGATGGGCCGCATTCTAGTTGTGCCTTGCCCTAATAATTCCTACATGACGCGCTAGTATCATTGCATATCCTGCTACACTGGCAGAGGCATACATTTGCATACTTCATGATATCTTCATTTTCTTTATGTTGAGTACTTTTGTAAAGTGTGAAAGATCTACTATACTTCTTTTAATATATAGAATGTTGCCCCTAAAGTGAGGAAAAGATCCCAAAGAGGACAAAATCAAAATATCCCAAAGAGTAAAAATGAGAGAAATAGAAAGAGCCATTAAGGCCACCAAAAAAATAGAAAAAAGAGAAAAAAGAGAAAAAGAAATAAAAAGAGAGAAGGGGGCACACTACTATTCCTTTTGAGAGATCCACACTCGTACTCCATCTTATATCTTGTACTCCATAGAGATTATCATTCATGCATATAGCTATGTGGGGACCTTCACACTATAGAACTTGGCTTGTATATTCCAATGATGAGCCTCCTCAAATGAGCTCTAGGTCTTCTTGAGCAAGCAGGTTGGATGCACCCCCACTATGTCGGGACCCGGGGTTAGCGTATGTAATTCCAGTCACGATGCAATCACATGGAGAGCCGAGAACCGTACCGACTTGTCTAAGCAGACAAGGCCAAGCACAGAACGTTCTCGGTAAGCATCGAACGTGAGGGGCATCCCATTCAGGCCGGATGATCAACTGAGATGGGTCCTCATCGTCCGCTCACAAGTCTAAATGCTTATGGGTGGTGAATCCCATACTCATAGACAAGTCGCCTCAACCATGTTATCGATTGAACCCTAACTCTTACATAGACTTACTCCAGCCCGATCACTTAGTCGGGGTCTAGGGCGGGCTCGATCATACAACAAAGTGTGCACGTGACAGAGTCACGAGCAATCGCGTCGCGATGCCTCAAGCTGCGCACATCTAAGGGCCACTTGGTGTATAAAAGACCGCCAGCCAGATCACAACTAAGGTCTCGAAAACCCATACTAAGACATGCATGTTATAAACATACACGCAGCACACATGCCTAGTATGAACAGCATGTATCATCACATAACTCTACAAAGTACTTCTTTATTGACTTACACATATATCATACAAAGATCACATGTCTGTGATCAACATTTCATCATACAATGGAAGCAAATTAGGTCTCAGTATAGACAAGTTTAACAAATGGCTTAGATAAGCCTTGTAAACATACATGCCCTTCCACGAGGGACCAGACTGTTGTCTGGGACTATGCTAACTTAGTCAACGTCGAGCTTCAGGAAGGTGTCTCCATCGGGATCGGGGTTCTCATCTAAAACATAGAATAAGAAAACGTGAGTACAAAGTCGTACTCAGCAAGACTTACATCTGAACTACACTACTCATGCTCAAGTTCCAAGTTAAAGGAGGAGGGGTTCAACATGCAGAAGTGCCGGCTTTGACTTGGCTAATCCTAAACTACGAATACCAGACTTGAGGTAAGAAGCGTACACGAGTCCACTATCCAAGTCTCCAACCAATACACCACTATGGTTACTTCCTCGACTTCCCCACGAGGAAGCACACCATAGCACTCACGCTTATCTTGCGAGTTTTATAAGTATCCATTCAAGTTTTCTAATAATCAGGTACAGGTTCCAAGTAGTCCATGACCGCGGACGCGGCTATTCGAATAGTTTTGTTAACCTTGCAAGGGTGTAAGCTACACACACATGACCATCAGTTACCGCCAGGTCTCGCCACCGTTCAAGAGGTGACAGCGAGGATGTTCACCATGACACTTCGCTCACAACCGGTCTATTCCAGGAGTCGACTATCTGAGTTTGTCACCGCTCGAGAGTCCGGCCGGATCAACGAAACGGACCCAGACAATGTAGGCAACCGAGACGCCACCTCCGACAAATGGTTTCACTGTCTCACAGATCCACCCACATATCTAGGATGATGCACCATTTCCACTCACTCTTTTTCTATGCATATGTCAAATGGAAGGCCCGAACTAATGTGACTCCTGGACGTCGACACAGATCAAGGTACTAGGCCGAGAGGGGTCAGTGAGCCCAATGTGTGGTTGTACTCTTTGTCTTGGATTACCATACAAGAACTCGGTGCTTAAGGCGGTGTTCAACGAGACAACCCACTGTGTACTCCTACACAGCCTCTCACCGTTCACTTTGTATTAGGGTGGATTCACCAACACAGTTTCACTTTCATCAACACCATGTTCACTATCATCCCGACTCACATCAAAAGCAACCTTATTGTACCACTAAGCATGCAATAAGCATTAACAGTTGCAGGGGCCACATGCTCATCATTCAACTCCTAAATCTGCTAGGATTGTGGTTTGCTTAATACGGTGACAGAATGATAGGTCATGCATCGGATATGGGTTCAACTATGCGGTAGAATCGATACAAGGTGATCTCCTAAACATGCATAAGCGAGACTAAGAGGGAATTGGGATTTTATAGACATGATCAATGGGGTTTGCTTGCCTTGCTGACGATACACGGGTCTTAACGGTGGTCTTCTTCTTCGGGGGTGATCACCGTCTCGGAAAAGCTGGTACCGGAAACAATCATCAACAAAAGGGGGGGGCAACATTGTAATAGAATTCACAAGCACATGATATAGTTGTCCAGGAGGTGAATGGTGCTGGTTTGTGGTACATTTGATTTAAATGAAGTGTATTGCATTTGAAATGCAAATTCAAACTCCACATATGAATTTCAATTTAACCAAATTGCATTTGAAAATGTTTGATCATTTGAAAACATGTGATCATGTGGGTGATATGCTTCTGAAGCTCAGGTGATCATGTTTGCATTGTAATGGTTAAAATTTGAATTGCATTTGAATTAAATTTGAATTAATTCCATTAAATTCAAATAGAAAAAGCTACTGGTCCTATTTTAAAATCAACTCAAACATGCTTGAAAGTTGCATATTTGGATAGAGAATTTTCTGCTGATCATTTTTCATATATTATTTGTCTAATTTGGAGTTAATATGAATTTTCTATGAATTTCCAAAGTTTATATGTTTTTCTGCAATTTCTGTAATTTCTCTGGAATTGTTTTATTTCTGGAAATTCTTTTATTGCATCAGCATGACCTCAGCATGACATCAGCAGGGCTGTCATGTGGGCCATGCCTGTCAGTGGCTCACTGTTAATTTCTGTTTGGATTTAAAATAAACAGAGGTTAAGGGGGGCTGGCCCCACTTGTCATGGACTCTAGAAGGGGGTTAGTGGCTGATTAGCTTAGGTTTAGGGGGGGCCTAATGGCGGGCTCGCCGGACTTTACTGTTGCCGGCCGGGGAGCTCGCCGGACTTGGCCAAATGGCCACGGGAGGGAAGGGCTCTTGCGCCAAAACGTGCCCCGCGCTCCCCCGCGTCCATCTTCGTCATCGGGGGGACCTCAGAGGCACCGCAGCAACGTCGGCGTCAATGCGGACGGCGACCGTGGCTCTGCTCATGTGGAAGGTCGACCTAGGGCTCGGAACAAGGCAGGAGAAGGGGGAAATCGAGCGTATTCTCACCCCAAAGTTGATGGAGCAGTCGAGGGGGCCGAGGAGATCTCGAGGACGACAAATTTAGCGACGAGGTCCACGGCGGCCGGCGGAAATCGGAGAAGATGGCGACGGTTCTTGGGCTTCCGGAGCTCAATTGATTGAGCAGCTCGAAGGAGAGGATTCTTGCGGAGCTTCTGGACAAGATGGTTCGGCTAGAAGGCGTCGTTGGCCGCGCTCGCCCTCGTCGGTGATCTCCGGTGCGCTCGGGCCCTCACGGGATCTCGCCGGAGACGAAGGGGACGAGCCACAGGGAAGGGGGAAAGGGCTGAGCGGGGTGAGGTGGTCTCCGCGACACGTAGGAGGGGCAGGGGGTGGTCTAGAGGGCCGCCGGCGTCGTGGTGGCAATCGTCGCCCCCGGCATGCTCGACAGCGAGCTGCTTGGGGTAGACGACAAGCCCCACGTGGGCTTGGGCTGGGGAGGGTTAGATGGGCCCGAGGCCTTAGGGGGTGGGTTGCTTTTCTTTTTTCCTTTTTCTTTCTTTTCTGTTTGTTTTTCTTTTTCTTTCATTTGTTTGCTCTGATAAATAAATACCAAAGTATTTTATAAATGCCCCAAATATTTTATGTGGCCTCACAAATTATATAGCTAGCCACTTATAACTTTTGGGCATTTTTGAAATTCAAACAATTTGAATTTCAAATCAAATAGGGGTTTATTTAATTTTCCAAGGCATTGTTTGAAATTTAGAAAATTCCATGAGCATGGGATTGATCCTAAACCACTTTTAAAATGATCAGCCCCATTTATAGGAATTTTCCAATTATTCAAATGATTTTTGGAAAAAGATTTTTATCTGGCCATTTGAATTAATTTCTCAAGGCTTTTCTTTTCCCCATTTTTGGATTTCATTTGAATTTTTTACATGACGCAAAGGGTCAAACAAGCCCTAGCACTTACCCTAGTTGGGGTTCTGACAACTCGCCCCCACTCAAAAGAATCTCGTCCCGAGATTCAGAAGTCGTCAGGAGGAAGGAGGGGTACTCGGCACGGAGGCGGTCTTCTCTTTCCCACGTTGCTTCTTTCTCGGAGTGATGTGACCATTGCACTTTGAGGAACTTGATCTTCTGACGACGAGTGACACGCTCTGCGGAATCAAGAATACGAATAGGGTACTCTCGATAAGAAAGGTCATCTTGGAGATCAAGCGTTTCATGGTCGACTTCGCGGATGGGGTCCTTGAAGCAACGCCTGAGTTGTGACACATGGAATACGTCATGTACTCGAGAAAGGTGCGGAGGTAGTTCAAGTTGGTAGGCAACTTCTCCACTTTTAGCAAGAATGCGGAAAGGTCCGATGTAACGTGGGGCAAACTTGCCTTTGATACCGAATCTTTGGGTTCCCTTCAGAGGAGTAACCCGAAGGTAAGCCTTCTCATCCAGATTGTCGCTTTCTTGCCTATGATGACGATCATAGTAGATTTTCTGACGAGACTGGGCGGCTTTCAATCGATCACGAACAATGCGAACTTGCTCTTCTGCTTACTTGATCATATCCGGTCCAAAGAATTGTCTTTCACCGGTTTCTGACCAGTTCAAGGGTGTTCGACATCGTCGTCCATAGAGGAGTTCAAAAGGAGACATGTTCAGACTAGATTGGAAACTATTGTTATAAGAAAATTCGGCAAATTGAAGAGATTTCTCCCAATTCTTTCCGAATGAGATAACACAAGCTCTGAGCATGTCTTCCAAGATTTGATTAACCCTTTCAACTTGACCGCTAGACTGAGGATGGAAAGTTGTACTAAAGGATAGATGAGTTCCCATAGCATTCTGAAAGCTTCCCCAGAATCTAGAGGTGAAAAGGCTACCACGATCAGAATTAATTACCAAAGGAACACCGTGAAGAGACACAATTCTAGAGACATACAAGTCTTCTAACTGGCTAGCAGTTATAGACTCGCGAACTGGAAGGAAGTGAGCAACTTTGGAAAGCCTATCTATGACAACGAAGATGGCATCATTTCCTTTCTGGGTTTTTGGAAAGCCGGTGATGAAGTCCATACCGACTTTGTCCCATTTCCACTATGGAATAGGCAAAGGTTGAAGTGTGCCAGCAGGTCTTTGGTGTTCTGCTTTAATGCGACGACAAACATCACATTCAGCAACAAATCGAGCAATGTCTCTCTTCATCCTAGTCCACCAAAATCTCTGGCGTAGATCTCGGTACATTTTTGTGCTACCGGGATGAATTGAGAGGGGTGTGTCATGGGCTTCTTTAAGGATGAGTTGCCTTAGATCCCTATTCTTAGGTACTACCAAACGATTTTCAAAGAATACCGTTCCTTTACTATCTGTGGAGAAACATTTAGCAACTCCGCTAGAAATGTTCTCCTTGATCCGGCGTACACCTCGTGCACGTCTTTGGGCAACTATGATCTGATCCTCAAGGGTTGGTTTCTCCACCAAGTTGAAAAGAGATCCACGAGGAACAATCTCGAGGTTGAGCTTTCGAAATTCCTCATGAAGAAGTGGTTGATACTGCTGTAACATGAGGTTGTTACAGTACGACTTACGACTTAGTGTATCAGCCATGACATTGGCTTTGCTTGGGGTGTAAGAAATTCCTAATTCATAATCTTTTATCAACTCTATCCAACGTCTTTGCCTGAGATTTAGATCTGGCTGGGTGAATATGTATTTGAGGCTTTGGTGATCAGAATAGATCTCACAATGATTACCAAGGAGGTAATGTCGCCAAGTCCTTAGGGCATGAACTACGGCAGCGAGTTCAAGATCATGGGTAGGATAGTTCTCTTCATGTGGACGCAACTGGCGTGAAGCATAAGCTACCACATGTCGATCTTGCATAAGTATGCATCCTAACCCTTGCCGTGAAGCATCACAATAGATCTCGAAATCCCTTTTGGTGTCTGGAGGTGCAAGTACGGGTGCAGAAGTCAATCTTATTTTTAGCTCTTGAAAGCTTTCCTCGCACTTGGGGGTCCATTGGAATTTCTTATCTTTCTTGAGGAGTTCAGTTAGAGGCTTTGCAACTTTGGAGAAGTTCTCAACGAAGCGGCGGCAATAGCCGGCTAGGCCAAGAAAACTCCTAACTTGCTTAACCGATTCAGGTGGAGTCCAGTCAAGGACGGACTGAACTCTCTCGGGATTGACAGCAATGCCTTTCGAAGAAATCACGTGGCCTAAGTAGGTCACTTCTGGTAGCCAAAATTCACACTTGGAGAACTTGGCATAAAGGCGATGCTCTCTAAGTTTCATCAATACCAACCTAAGGTGTTCTGCGTGCTCTTCTTCGTTCTTCGAGTAGATGAGAATGTCATCAAGATAAACCACAACAAATTTATCTAGGTACTCCATGAAGATCGAATTCATCAAGCGCGATAATGTGGCGGGGGCATTGGTTAAACCGAAGGACATGACGGTGTACTCGTAAAGACCATATCGAGTAGTGAAAGTCGTCTTGGGAATGTCCTCGTTTCGGATTTTGATTTGATGATAGCGTAATATCAAATCCATCTTGGAGAAGACAGAGGATCCTACAAATTGATCATAAAGATCGTTGATCCTGGGCAGTGGGTACTTGTTCTTTATCGTCGCTAGATTTAGCGGGCGATAGTCTACACACATCCTTTCTGTTCCATCTTTCTTCATTACAAACAGAACGGGGCAACCCCATGGCGATGAGCTAGGGCGGATAAAGCCTTTTGCCAACGAAGCATCAAGTTGGGTTTTTAGCTCAGCTAACTCATGTGGGGCCATTCTATATGGGCGTCTGGAAATTGGGGTTGTGCCTGGTATAAGATCCACTATGAATTCTACACACCTGTCGGGTGGCATTCCCGGCAGCTCTTCAGGAAGGACATCCGGGAAGTCACAAACCACCGGAATATCTTCAAGGTCGGGAAGGGGAAGCACATTCAAAGTATGCATCTGGATTCTAGAGCTGGGTGATGTGTAGTCAATGGTCTGGCCTGAAGGATGGGTGAGTTTGACTGACTTGGCTTTACAATCAAGGAAAGCATTCTGCCTTGATAACCAATCCATGCCTAGGATGACCTCAATGTCCGAAGACTTGAGGGCTATAAGAGAAGCAAGGAATACTAAACCCTCAATTGCAATTTGATTGCCATGGCTTACTCTATTAGTTTGCCATTTGGAACCAGGAGTTTGAATGATCATTGGAGGAAACATTTCTTAAAAGGATACATCATGCCGAAGTGCATAACTCTCCGACATGAATGAATGAGAAGCTCCTGGATCGAAAAGAACGGAGGTGGGAACATGATTGACTGGGAGTGTGCCAAGGATAACGTCGGAAGCAGCAGTGGTTTCCTCAACTGAGATTTGGTTCACACAACCACTACTTGTGGCTGAAAGCTTCGCTGGGATGGTTTTGGTGGTGCATTTCTTTGAAGGCTTATGACTAGGTCGACGGGGTGCCACAAACACTGTAGGGCATTGTCGGAAGTGATGGCCTGTCAGTCCACACGTGAAACACAGCCTGCCTGAATTGTTGGGGGTGGTGTTACTTGGTTGCACACCATCATTCCGGGGTGGAATAACGTGTTGAGGTGGATGGCATATATTTTGTGGTGGCCTCAGAAGAAGGTTTTGAGGTATGGAACGGGTTGGAATCCAAATTCGGCGTTTCTGAGGGGCTGAACTTGAAGAAGGGGCATGCTCAAGAGCATGCTTGCGGGACTCCTCGAAAATTTCATTTCCATGCTCAGCTCTGAAGGATCTGTTGACTAAATCCTCAAAGGTGGCAAATTCGATGAGGTTGAGATCATGGCGAATGATAGGGCTAAGTCCCTTACGGAACCTTGCCTGCTTTCTAGCATCGGTGGTGATCTCATCTTGGGCATACCAAGCAAGACGGTTGAACTCTCTCACATACTCATGGATGGACATCTCTCCTTGGGTCAGATTGAAAAACTCTTCCTTCTTGCACTCCATCAACTCATCTAGAAGGTGGTACCCTCGAAAGGCATCACGGAACTCTTGCCAAGTCACTAGGTGACCATCTGGCTGCATAGCAACATAGTTCTACCACCATTCAGCAGCAGCACCTTCCAGAAAGTATGCCGCAAATATAACTCGATCAACGGGAGCAACATGTGCAGTGTCAAGCTTACGCTCGATGGAACGGAGCCAATCATCAGCTTCAAGGGGCTCAGAAGAACATCGAAATACCGGTGGCTTGAGGAGGATGAAGTCCTGAATGCTCACAACCACATTGCAATGACGTGAGGTATTCTGCTCGATGAGCTCCAGAAGGCGTGTTTGGTCACGTTGATTCTTCTCAGCTTCCATCATGATTTCCGCCGCAGAAGGCGATGGTGGAGGTGCATCATCATTTCGATTCCGAACACGGTCTCGATTCCGACGAACAGCACTACGAGTTCCACCTGACATCCTGTGTGATAAAGATCCACAATCAGAACAGGTTGCATGATGGAATCAAATACAAGAAGGACATGATGAAGGCGGAAAGATTGTAATGCAAAGGCAAAGATCCACAGAAACTCGGAATAAATACGGCAGCATAACGGCTACACCGGGATGGAAAACAAGACAACCTCGAGGAGATTGAACAGAACTTCCTCAAGGAACTCAAAACACGAAGACTCTTGACGACCACAACTATCATACGGCTACAAGGAGGCAAACAACGAGATGTTCTAGTCAGACATAGATGAGCCTAGTCCTATCATCCCGTAGAAAAGATAAGGGTGACTCAGAACTCAGATCGATGAGGGTAAGGAGAAAAAGAAGCCTTACGTTGTTCCCTTATACCCAGAGTAACTATATAACTATAGAATGCTAGACTCGACTTCGACCAAGGGTTGATAAGCCTACACACAGTCCTGCTCTGATACCAAGTCTGTCGGGACCCGGGGTTAGCGTATGTAATTCCAGTCACGATGAAATCACATGGAGAGCCGAGAACCGTACCCACTTGTCTAAGCAGACAAGGCCAAGCACAGAACGTTCTCGGTAAGCATCGAACGTGAGGGGCATCCCATTCAGGCCGGATGATCAACTGAGATGGGTCCTCATCGTCCGCTCACAAGTCTAAATGCTTATGGGTGGTGAATCCCAATCCCATACTCATAGACAAGTCGCCTCAACCATGTTATCGATTGAACCCTAACTCTTACATAGACTTACTCTAGCCCGATCACTTAGTCGGGGTCTAGGGCGGGCTCGATCATACAACAAAGTGTGCACGTGACAGAGTCACGAGCAATCGCATCGCGATGCCCCAAGCTACGCACATCTAAGGGCCACTTGGTGTATAAAAGACCGCCAGCCAGATCACAACTAAGGTCTCGAAAACCCATACTAAGACATGCATGTTATAAACATACACGCAGCACACATGCCTAGTATGAACAGCAGGTATCATCACATAACTCTACAAAGTACTTCTTTATTGACTTACACATATATCATACAAAGATCACATGTCTGTGATCAACATTTCATCATACAATGGAAGCAAATTAGGTCTGAGTACAGACAAGTTTAACAAATGGCTTGGAGAAGCCTTGTAAAAATACATGCCCTTCCACGAGGGACCAGACTGATGTCTGGGACTATGCTAACTTAGTCAACGTCGAGCTTCAGGAAGGTGTCTCCATCGGGATCGGGGTTCTCATCTAAAACATAGAATAAGCAAACGTGAGTACAAAGTCGTACTCAGCAAGACTTACATCTGAACTACAATACTCATGCTCAAGTTCCAAGGTAAAGGAGGAGGGGTTCAACATGCAGAAGTGCCAGCTTTGACTTGGCTAATCCTAAACTACGAATACCAGACTTGAGGTAAGAAGCGTACACGAGTCCACTATCCAAGTCTCCAACCAATACACCACTATGGTTACTTCCTCGACTTCCCCACGAGGAAGCACACCATAGCACTCACGCTTATCTTGCGAGTTTTATAAGTATCCATTCAAGTTGTCTAATAATCAGGTACAGGTTCCAAGTAGTCCATGACCGCGGACGCGGCTATTCGAATAGTTTTGTTAACCTTGCAAGGGTGTAAGCTACACACACATGACCATCAGTTACCGCCAGGTCTCGCCACCGTTCAAGAGGTGACAGCGAGGATGTTCACCACAACACTTTGCTCACAACCGGTATTTTCCAGGAGTCGACTATCTGAGTTTGTCACCGCTCGAGAGTCCGGCCGGATCAACGAAACAGACCCAGACAATGTAGGAAACCGAGACGCCACCTCCGACAGATGGTTTCACTGTCTCACAGATCCACCCACATATCTAGGATGATGCAACATTTCCACTCACTCTTTTTCTATGCATATGTCAAATGGAAGGCCCGAACTAATGTGACTCCTGGACGTCGACACGGATCAAGGTACTAGGCCGAGAGGGGTCAGTGAGCCCAATGTGTGGTTGTACTCTTTGTCTTGGATTACCATACAAGAACTCGGTGCTTAAGGCGGTGTTCAACGAGACAACCCACTGTGTACTCCTACACAGCCTCTCACCGTTCACCTTGTATTACGGTGGATTCACCAACACAGTTTCACTTTCATCAACACCATGTTCACTATCATCCCGACTCACATCAAAAGCAACCTCATTGTACCACTAAGCATGCAATAAGCATTAACAATTGCAGGGGCCACATGCTCATCATTCAACTCCTAAATCTGCTAGGATTGTGGTTTGCTTAATACGGTGACAGAATGATAGGTCATGCATCGGATATGGGTTCAACTATGTGGTAGAATCGATACAAGGTGATCTCCTAAACATGCATAAGCGAGACTGAGAGGGAATTGGGATTTTATAGACATGATCAATGGGGTTTGCTTGCCTTGCTGACGATACACGGGTCTTAACGGTGGTCTTCTTCTTCGGGGGTGATCACCGTCTCGGAAAAGCTGGTACCGGAAACAATCATCAACAAAAGGGGGGGGGCAACATTGTAATAGAATGCACAAGCACATGATATAGTTGTCCATGAGGTGAATGGTGCTGGTTTGTGGTACATTTGATTTAAATGAAGTGTATTGCATTTGAAATGCAAATTCAAACTCCAAATATGAATTTCAATTTAACCAAATTGCATTTGAAAATATTTGATCATTTGAAAACATGTGATCATGTGGGTGATATGCTTCTGAAGCTCAGGTAATCATGTTTGCATTGTAATGGTTAAAATTTGACTTGCATTTGAATTAAATTTGAATTATTTCCATTTAATCCAAATAGCAAAAGCTACTGGTCCTATTTTAAAATCAACTCAAACATGCTTGAAAGTTGCATATTTGGATAGAGAATTTCCTGCTGATCATTTTTCATATATTATTTGTCTAATTTGGAGTTAATATGAATTTTCTATGAGTTTCCAAAGTTTATATGATTTGTTGCAATTTCTGTAATTTCTCTGGAATTGTTTTATTTCTGGAAATTCTTTTATTGCATCAGCATGACCTCAGCATGACATCAGCAGGGCTGTCATGTGGGCCATGCCTGTTAGTGGCTCACTGTTAATTTCTGTTTGGATTTAAATTAAACAGAGGTTAAGGGGGGCTGGCCCCACTTGTCATGGACTCTGGAAGGGGTTAGTGGGTGATTAGCTTAGGTTTAGGGGGGGGCTAATGGCGGGCTCGCCGGACTTTACTGTTGCCGGCCGGGGAGCTCGCCGGACTTGGCCAAATGGCCACGGGAGGGAAGGGCTCTTGCGCCAAAACGTGCCCCGCGCTCCCCCGCGTCCATCTTCGTCATCGGGGGGACCTTAGAGGCACCGCAGCAACGTCGGCGTCAACACGGGCGGCGACCGTGGCTCTGCTCATGTGGAAGGTCGACCTAGGGCTCGGAACAAGGCAGGAGAAGGGGGAAATCGAGCGTATTCTCACCCCAAAGTTGATGGAGCAGTCGAGGGGGCCGAGGAGAGCTCGAGGACGACAAATTTAGCGACGAGGTCCACGGCGGCCGGCAGAAATCGTAGAAGATGGCGTCTGTTCTTGGTCTTCCGGAGCTCAATTGATTGAGCAGCTCGAAGGAGAGGATGCTTGCGGAGCTTCTGGACAAGATGGTTCGGCTAGAAGGCGTCGTTGGCCGCGCTCGCCCTCGTCGGTGATCTCCGGTGCGCTCGGGCCCTCACGGGATCTCGCCGGAGACAAAGGGGACGAGCCACAGGGAAGGGGGAAAGGGCTGAGCAGGGTGAGGTGGTCTCCGCGACACATAGGAGGGGCAGGGGGTGGTCTAGAGGGCCGCCGGCGTCGTGGTGGCAATCGTCGCCCCCGGCATGCTCGACAGCGAGCTGCTTGGGGTAGACGACAAGCCCCACGTGGGCTTGGGCTGGGGAGGGTTAGATGGGCCCGAGGCCTTAGGGGGGTGGGTTGCTTTGCTTTTTCCTTTTTCTTTCTTTTCTGTTTTTTTTCTTTTTCTTTCATTTGTTTGCTCTGATAAATAAATACCAAAGTATTTTATAAATGCCCCAAATATTTTATGTGGCCTCACAAATTATATAGCTAGCCACTTATAACTTTTGGGCATTTTTGAAATTCAAACAATTTGAATTTCAAATCAAATAGGGGTTTATTTAATTTTCCAAGGCATTGTTTGAAATTTAGAAAATTCCATGAGCATGGGATTGATCCTAAACCACTTTTAAAATTATCAGGCTCATTTATAGGAATTTTCCAATTATTCAAATGATTTTTGGAAAAAGATTTTTATCTGGCCATTTGAATTAATTTCTCAGGGCTTTTCTTTTCCCCATTTTTGGATTTCATTTGAATGTTTTACATGATGCAAAGGGTCAAACAAGCCCTAGCACTTATCCTAGTTGGGGTTCTGACACACTAGGTCCATTGGGGAGCTTACCTTAGCTCATATGTGCATCCGTTGCATGGCAATCCCTAGTCCTCACATCATATCTATCATTTGGCTTTCTCTCGCCTATGATTGTCCTCATTGATGTGAGCCTTTCACACCCTTTTTGTCTCACTCCTCCATCATTTTTCTCTCCTTGCCATCCTAAGTGTCAACTTTCTTGCTTACGCTCATCCATTGCATGAGTGCTCAAAATGTCGAAAAGGAGTGGATCATTTTGACTTGTACCTGGCTAGTGGTCTGGGGATGAGTCAAGATAAGATTCCAAATAAGACCAAGTGTGAAACTTTAGTAGATTAAGTTCTCAACAATAAAAACTAAGTTTTACTCTCTCGTATATCCATATCCCCTTTCTTGCACGCAAACACCATTTGGAGACATTCGAGTCACGGACAGCGAGAGATCTTGCACCTTTATGTTCTTATGTTGCTTATTTCAAAGCTAATATAGACTCTTGCCTGTTATGACTTGAATTGAATTACATATCTTGATTTCTTTACTTAAAATTTCTTATATGGTTGGTAGCATGTCACCACAGAAATTATGCTTGTTATCATTTACCTACTCGAGGACGAGCAGGAATTAAGCTTGGGGATGTTGATACGTCCAAAACGTATCTATAATTTTTGCTTGCTCCATGGTTCTTTTGTGTGATATTGCTATGATACTGATGAACTTCCATACACTTTTGATCATATTTGGACTAACATATTAACTCAGTGCACCCCAGTGCCAGTTCTTTTTTCTGTTGTTTTTGTATTTCAGGTTTACCCATTACTTAAAGTCCCAGAGAAATTCCGGGAAAAATATAGGAAAATCAGCGTACAGGAAGCTTCGGGAAGATCCCGAGTGGGGCCAGAGGGGAGCCAGGGGTGGCCCAGGCGGCCACCTGGCGCGGCCACCCCCTAGGCCGCGCCAGGGGGGCTCCTGGGGCCCCTGGTCCACCTCTGGCTGCCCCCCCTTCGCCTATATATCCCTCTCGTCCCGAAACCCTCGAGGACGGAACCCTTTTTCGCGATCTCTCCTTTGTTCCGCCGCCGCCGCGCTTCCAAGATCGGGAGCACCTGGAGCCCTCTTCCCTGCACCCTGCCGGAGGGAGGAACCACCTCCGGGAGCTTCTCCACCACCATGGATGCTTCCTGGATGAACCGTGAGTAGTCCACCTTGGACCATGGGTCCATGATGAGTAGCTATGTGATGTTCTCCTCCCCTCTTTGTTCTTCATGGTTTAGACCTCGTGAGATGCTCTACATGATCGAGGCACATATGTAATCTTTCTGTTGTTGTTATGTTGAGTTTGCTGGGATCTGATGGATTATGAGACTATGTTCAGATTGTGTTTGAGTAATATATTTGATTCTCCTCTTTTATATTTATGTTCTTGAGTAATTCTTTCACGTTCTCCGTTGATGTTTATTTCCTTGGCCAAGTAGTAGGTAGTGACTCCAAGAGGGAGCGTTATGCATGATTATGGGTTCATGCCCCCTGATGACTAGCTTGAGTGAAAGAAACATGAGTCTAGGGGATGTGTTGTTGCCACAAGGGAGAAAACAACGGTGCGTGTACTTGCGGGTGCAACGATTGTTTACTTTGCGCAAAGTTCTTTAATGCAGTTGTCTGTTGCTTTGAGTTTACACTTTGGGTGGGATTCGCAACTTAATACCAGGGAGATGTTCTGGATAGATATCTCAAGGTGGATGATTATTAGGTAGATGCAGATGGATTTAGGTCTACTTGTCTTGGCGTACCGCCCATGCTTTTGAGCCTCTTCCTTTCTTTATAGCATAGGTAGCATTGGTTTGCGCACATAATCCTGTCAAATGCCCAGAAGTAATTTGTTTACATCGCATGGCTATTTTATCTTCTTTTGGGAGAGAGACATCACTAGTGAACATCATGGGACCTCGGTCCATATTTCTACCATTGTTTACCCGCTATTTATTTTCTGCTTTATTTACTTTTCTGTTGCTATCACTATCATTATTATACCGTGTGTTTGATCCTTTGTGAACAACAAGGCCGGAGGGATTGACAACCTCTCTGAACTCGTTGGGAGCAAAGTTATCTGTTGTGTGTGCAGGTCCACGTCAACTGCCTAATTTCCGCGCCGTTTTCACCTTCCTGTCGTTGTCGGAGTCCTACTGGAGAGAAACCTTGGTATCTTCACTGAGGTAAATTTGCTGATGTCTACATCTCAACCTTCTAGTTTGGGTAACCAACGAGGGGCGAGAAGCCATCAGTATTCTGCCGTTCCCGAGCCGAGTCTGTTGCTCCCGGCGGATCGGATGGAGCCGGTATCTGAGAAGCTTGTTTCACTGGGATGTGAGTCAGCGGCAGGGACTCGACAGAGCGCGCTGGCTCTGGAGATCCAGCAATGAACCCAATAAAAGTGTGCCTTGGACCGGCATGTCGTCGACTCGAGGTTTCCAGGGGGACTTCAGGATTGTTAGCAAGCAAATCTTTTTGCACATTATAAATTTGTTCAAGCTAAGTTGAACCATATGAAAATGCTTCACAAGACATTTAACATCATTAACTGTTCTTCGTAGAAAATCAAGCAAAATTTTGATAGGAAGAGTATTATCATGCAACCGACCTTGTATCTTTTCATTAAAGTGACTTGGCGACCTTGATGGCGGTGGTTCAGGGACGGACCAATCTTCGTGGTTCTTGGCAATCTTGCCCATCAATTCTTCTGCATCGTCCGGTGTTCTTTCCCTGAAAACACAACCAGCACAAATATCTAGATAGGATTTAGATTCATCGGTTAGACCAGCATAAAATATATCAAGTAATTCATTCTTAGGGATCTCATGTCCCGGTCTAGCCTTCAGCAAACTGCAAAATCTCCCCCAAGCTTTAGGGAGATGCTCATCCTGCAACTGTTTAAAGTTATAAATTCTTTGTAAAGCAGCATGTTGCATATGAGCAGGAAAATACTTATCAACGAAAGATATAGCCATATATTGAGGAATTTGAATGGAACCACATGGTAGTGCATCATACCATGCTCTAGCATCTCCTTTCAAAGAAAAAGGAAGAAGCTTGGCACATAAAAGTTTCGGATCCTTTCATCAGTAGTAACAAGCTACCCAACTCAGTGAGTTTGGTCAGGTGCTCGATAGCATCATCATTTTCGCTGCCATAAAGGGGATCATCTTCAACTGTGGATATAAGTGAAAGGTCAACAGAGAAATCATAATCAGGATCAGTGATGCATATAGGAGACGTAGCAAAAGTAGGATCAGGAGTAAACTTGTTCTTCAAGGAGTGCTTTGCTAGCAACTTCTTTATAGCAGCAGAGTCGGAATCAGCACATTCATTAAGCTCCCTGCATAAATCATCATCAAGTATAATGTAATCATCCTCAAGGAGTTTCTCCTTAAGGCCAGTAAAATCATGAATTTTTCCAATAGGGGTTTTGGTGATAGGAATTTCAACTCCCGAGAATCGGGCAGCAGCAGCAATCTGTTCTTCAATAAAAGAACCAAGTGAACCAGTAGTCTCAAAGGTAGTAGAAGCATCATCAAAAGTGTCTGACATATTGCCAGACTCAGCAGAACTAGCATGTAACTGAGGTAAATCAAACTTACTCATAATGGAAGGTGAATCAAGTTTAGCACTAGTGCTAAGAGTAGTACCTTGTCTCGTACGGGATGGTAAGATCGGAACCTTGGGGTCTCCTTTCTTACCCATAGTGGATAACGTGCAGCAGGCAGGATACTTCAAGTATACCTGTAAATAAAGCTATGGTCCCCGGCAACGGCACCAGAAAACAGTACTTGATAACCCTCAACTGTAAGGGATCGAGATAGTCTTCGCGGGCAAGATAACCCAATTTATTGATTCGACACTTGGGGACACAAAGAATACGTACAGGCTTTGACAATTGAGTTTTCATTTCAATCGCACCTGAAATAAACACTTGCTTGCACAAAAGTATTAGTAGCAACGGTAATGTGGTAGTGGTAGTGTAGGTGATAATAGTGGTGATAATGGTGGTGAAACAGCAAAAGTAAAACAACGAAAGTAAGCAACTGATAACCAGCGGAAAGAAACACTGTAGGCTAGGGAGATGGATGGTTGGGCGCTGCTTGGATGAGAACAAACATGTAATAGATTCTAACACGGGCAAGGCTCACAGAAAAGAAAGGATCATCTAGGCAAATATCAAACATCAGGCATGTATCCCAAGGTAGTTGTACGTGCTTGCAATAAGAACTTTGCACAACATCTTTTGTCCTACCCTCCCGCTACGAACGGGGCCAAAAGGAACTTAGGGAGATTAAGGTACTCCTGTAAAACAGCACCGGAACAAAGCATTAACACTTCATGGATACACGGAATCCTCAAATTATAGTCCATCCCCTTTGGTGTCCCAAGCTGTCACCATTGGGATCGCCAGTTCCGGACTATAATAGGTGCATACAACTCATAGATAGGATCAAGAACACCAACAAACTCAAGAAAACAAAGGGTGATCAGAATTGAAATCATGGCACTCGGGCCCAAAGTGACAAGCATTAAGAGCAACAAGTTGTAATAGAGATGATAAACACCAAGTAGATGATAGGCAACATGCCCCCAACAACCTGATGAACTATTACATGATCTAACTCATCCAATCCCTACCATCCCCTTTGCCTACAGCAGGGAATTACTCACACATGAGAGAAGAAATCATGGAGGGGTGATGGAGAGGCGATGATGATGACGATGGCGATGATTTCCCCTCACTAGAGGCCAAATAAGCCTCCAGATTAGCTCTCCCGGAGAAGAACAGAGGGTGGCGGCGGCTCCGCGACGTAGATTGGAAAAGCGACTTCTGTTTCCGAGTTTCCTCGCCGAGGGAATAAATAGGGCGAAGGCAGGGCACCAGGGGGTGTGCGACCCACCAAGGAGGGCAGGTGGCGCGGCCAGCGGCTGGGCCGCGCCCCACACCCTTCTGGGTGCCCCATGGCTGCTCTGTGCCCCCCTTTGGTATCGTCGAAGCTTCGGGAATGCTGATTTTTTATATAATTTTTGTGGATTTTTCCAACGTACCTAAATATCCAGAAACCTGCACAAAAGAAAACAGCACTGGTAGCTCTGTTGAAACAGCGTCAGTCCGGGTTAGTTTTGTCCAAATCATGCAAGAATGAAGCCAAAACAATAGCAAAAGTGTTTGGAAAAGTAGATACGTTTGAGACGTATCAATGTGACATGATGTAGTGCTCCGCGGTAATTTCGCACTGCGTGATGATGGTCCTCATTTTTCGCGCGAAGTGGGTGATTGCAAGAGAGTGTTAATACTCTTCAAGCCTCGTTGGTTACCCCAAGTGCAGAGTGAGATATAGTGCATCGGCAAGTTTTCCCTTGGCAAAGATACCAAGGTTTGTCTCCCGTAGGACTCCGAAGGATACAAGAACGTGGTAAAGTGAACAATGGCGCCGAGGTTGCTAACTTCACCTGGACCTGCACACAGATACAAATAACTTTTCTCCCAACGATTACAGAGGAGTTGTCAATTCCTCTGTCCTTGCCGTTTACAAAGGATCAACGCAAGAGATAATGATAGTGGCAACTTAAAGTAAAGACTGAAAGTAAATTGAGGGTGTAAACAATGATATGAAGATGGACCAAGGTCACGTGATTTTCACTAGTGATGTCTCTCTCCCAAAAGACGATAAAAGTGCTAGCAAGGTAAACAAATCACAGTTGGGCAATTGACAGGATTATGAAGGCACCGCAATGCTAACTATGCTGCAAAGAAAGGAAGGGCTCAAAAGCAATGGGCAGTACGCCAAGGTAAGTAGACCAAAATCCATCTCCATCTACTACGAATTATCCACCTTGAGATATCTATCCAGAACATCTCGCTGGTATTAAGTTGCGAATCCCACCCAAAGTGTAAATTCAAATCAACAGACAACTGCATTAAAAGAACTTAGCGTAAAGTAAACAATCCTTGCACCCGCGGATACAAGCACCGTTGTTTTATCCCTGGTGGCAACAACACATCCCCTAGTCTCATGTTTCTGTCACTCAAGCAAGACATCAAGGGGCTGAACCCACAATCAAGCATAACGCTCCCTCTTGGAGTTGCAATAAATCACTTGGCCAAAGTAAAATACAGCAACGGAGAACATGCAAGAATTTACTCAAGAACAAAATATAAAAGATAAGAACCAAATATATTACTCATCACAATCCGAATATAGTCTCATAATCCATGAGATCCCAACAAACTCAGCATAGCAACGGCAGAAAATTACAAAGGTGCCTCGATCATGTGAGCCAGCTCACGAGGTCTCGAAAGTGGAAGCACAAAGAAGGGAGAGATAGATCACATAGCTACTGGTCACGGACCCATGGTCCAAGGGAAACTACTCACGGTACCTACGGGAGGCGTCCATGGCTATGGATGGTCTCCCGGAGGGGGTAGCTTCTCCCGGGAAGGTGCCGGAGCAGCTTCTCCAGGCAGCCCCGATCTTGAAACGGCGGCGGCGGCGGTACAGAGGCGAGATCGCGAAAGAGGAGTCCATATTAGGGGTTTCCACCCCGAGGGGTAAATATAGGCGAAGGGGGTGTCGAGGGGACCCACCAGGCAGCCAGGAGGCCTCCTGGCGCAGCCTAGGGTGGGGCCGCACCAGGGACCCTCCTGGCCTCCTGGTGGTGGCCCCCCCTCCACTCCTTTGGTGTTTCCGGAAGCTTCCGAGTCGCTGATTTTTTATCTAATTTTTCCGGATTTTTTGGAGAACTTTTAATGGCCGGAAAACCTGAAATACAAAAACAGCAGAAAACATCAACTGGCAGCTGAGTGCACTGGGTTAATAGATTAGTCCAAATATGCCCAAAAGTGTATGAAAGTTGAAGCAAAACATGGCAAAGTCACACAAAACATGCATGGAGCAAGCAGAAATTATAGATACGTTTGGGACGTATCAACATCCCCAAGCTTAATTCTTGCTCGTCCTCGAGTAGGTAAATGATAACAAGCATAATTTCTGTGGTGACATGCCACACAACCATAAAAGGACTTTTAAGTAAAGCAATCAAAGCATGCAATTCAATTCAAGTCTTAACAAGCAAGAGTATATATTAGCATTGACACAAGCAACAAAAGAACAAAAGGTGCAAGAGCTCTCACTGTCCGTGACTCAAATGTCTCCAGATGGTGTTTGCGTGCAAGCATGGGATAGGGAAATACGAGAGAAAAAAGTAATTGTTGAGAACAGCTATCTACTAAAGTTTCACACTTAGTCTCCTTTGGATTCTTATCTTGACTCGTCCCAGACCACTAGTCAGGTATAAGTCAAACTGATCCACTCCCTTTCCATATTCTGAGCACTCATGCAATGGATGAGCGTGAGAAATAAAGTTGACACCTAAAAGGCGAAATAGAAAGAAGGTGGAGGAGGAAGACAAAAAGATGTGAAATGCTCACATCAATGAGGACAATCATAGGCGAGAGAAGGCCATATGATAGATATGATGTGAGGAGTAGGGATTGCCATGCAACGGATGCGCATGTGAGCTAAAAGCTCTCCAAAGGAACTAGTGGGGGTGCATCTAACTTGCTTGCTCAAGAAGACCTAGAGCTCGTTTGAGGAGGCTCGTCATTGGAATATACAAGCCAAGTTCTATAGTGTGAAGGTCCCCACATAGCTATATGCATGATGATGACCTCTATGGAGTACAAGGGATAGAGGATGAAGTACTAGTGTGGATCTCTCAAAAGGAATAGTAGTGTTCCCTCTTCTCTCTTTTATTTTTATTTTTCTCTTTTTTCTATTTTTTTGTATTTTTTTGGTGGCCTCAATGGCTCTTTCTATTTAACTCTCATTTGTCCTCTTTGGGATATTTTGATTTTGTCCTCTTTGGGATCTTTTCCTCACTTCAGGGGCAACACTCTATATTTTACAAGAATATAGGAGATCTTTCACACTTTACAAAGGTACTCACATAAAGAAGATGTAACTATCATGATGCAAATGTATGACATGAAGATCAAGTCATGAGAGGGTGGATGTTGCATGGCAATGTATCTCGGAAAGGCTATGGAAATGCCTTGTAGGTAGGTATGGTGGCTGTTTTGAGGAAAGATATAAGGAGGTTTATGATGACAGAGCACATCATGCCAAGGGTTTGAATGCACCGGCGAAGTATGCGCCAACTCTCAAGATGAGAAAGGGAAATGCACGGTACCGAAGAGGCTAGAAGAAGTATAGGTGGGCGGAAGTGTCAACTTTCGAATACTCACATTAGTCTGAAGAACTCATGCACTTATTATCGGTAACTCTCAATCTAATCAGGAGGTTCACAGAGAGACAAGTACCCCGAGGAGGAGTGTATGGGGGTTTGGTTATCCTTGCGCATCCTCGACTCATGGTACGTGAGTTTACTCTTATATTCGAACCCTCCAGAAGTTAGTGATCCATCTAGTAGCTAGAGTTCTCAACAGGGGTTTTTGGTTTTCGAAAAACACACGGATTTCCCAACATACGACATCTATCACTAATAGGCTCGAGCTCTTGACACCAAAAGTTCAAACATTACTCTAGTCAATACCTCAAAACTATTGCAAGTTACTACTACAAAGAGAAAAGCAACTTCAACTATCTACTTCTAGTCAAGACACAAAACTCAGTGCAACAGGCAAACTCTCTCACAAGATAAAACATGCAACCTATAGAAAGTTCAACCTAAAACAAAAGTAAAGCTCTAGAAAAAAAACTAAAGCACTACAACTAAACAGAGCAGCAGCTAAGAAAAGAAAAAGAACAACTCGCAGCTGAAAGAATAAGCATGCAAATCCTATGAGGAGTTCTAGTTCAAGCGGAGCGTGTATCTCTCACACACAAAAGAGCAAGTAAGCTGGGATCTAACTTGTTACTACAGAAAACAAAGCAAAAACAAACCTAGAAAAGTAAAGAGCGAGACGCTCCAAGTATAGCACATAACGCATGAAGCGATAAAAATATAGTGCAACAAGAGACAAACTAATAATTGTTGATGAAGAAGGGGATGCACGGGGGCATCCCCAAGCTTAGACGCTTGAGTTTACCTGAATATTTATTGTGGGTGCACATGGGAATCCCCAAGCTTGAGCGTTTGACACTCCAAGATCTTCTTTCATCATCTTCCATCGCACACTTGAAAACTCCCTTCATACATAACTCATTGTAGACTGATTAGAGAGGTTAGTATCCTAATAAAATAATTTTTCTCCACCGGAAATAAAGATAATCTTGAAGAGCTACTGTTTCTCAAGATTGACAAAAAGTTTTTTCAAAGAAAAAGCAAGCTTAAGGTTTGCAAAACTAAGGAGAGACAAAACGTGGCAGAATATGTGAAAAACAGAACAGAAGATAGAAAAGAATTTTTTAGGGATACTTCTGCCACTCAAATCAAAAAACTGAGAACATACACAAGTTTCATAATTATATAGAGAACGCTGTGTAAAAATTTCAGCTCAAAAAGATGAACTGGGAGTTTTCTCTGATTTTTCTAGTCACAAGGACAGAATCTGTTTTCTGGACAGCATGTCACAACTTTCACTTCCCTTGTCGTATGAGGCTATAAAAGGCACAAAGCTTGAAAGTAAAGATACAATGATGTTGCTACAGTAGTAACAATCATCAAGACCACTAAAAACAGAAGAAAAGGAAAAAAGAAAACCCTAAATTCGTTGCGGGCTGCCTCCCGAAAGAGCTTCTTTAAAGCCATCAGCTAGGCTTAAAGCAAAAAAGATCAAGTTGTATCCATTGAACCATCATCAAGATCATCAAAAAGCTCTTCAATAGTACAACTAGTCTTAATAGGTTTCTCAAAAAAAGGACGAATGAAAATGCCTCTTGGAATAAAATCAAAAGGAGGGAAATCAATTGGAGTTTCATTAAAGTTAAAGATAGGTGTCTCCTCCAAAGTTTTCACCGTTTCAACTCTCTTGGCAATGGGTGTGTTTTCTTTAGCTCGAGGAACCTTGGGGACGTAAACGAACTTAGGTTCCTTCTTTGCCGGAGTTTCATCCTTTTTGGTTTTGATTGAGGAAAAGGTAGTTCCTAGAGTTTCAATAACTTCCTCAATTTTTTCTATCCTAGACGACTTCTCATCAAGGGATTTGATAGTCTCCAAAGTTTTGATAATTTTCTGCATGGAGTTATCTAACCTATTCAAATTCCCTTGAATCTTACGATCCAACTCATTCACCCTATCGATACTTGGCATCTCTAGCTCTATTTTTTCAAGTTTTCTCATAATGTGAGCTAAAGTAATGTCCTCCTTAATACTAACAACTAGGAGACTTCCAACAAGATTTTCAATAACGTTAAGGGCTTCCCAAACTGGGGCCTTTGTGGAGGCAGAAGTACTTACCTTTTTGAGAATCATTAATTCTATACCAAGCATCTTTCAAACTTTCACCACATTTTTTAGTAAAGGTAAGTACTTCTGCCTCCACAAAGGCAAAAGGACCAGCCATAGTGGTAACTACTAACAAGGTAACATGTATTTTTGATAAGGGACACAAAGGTAAAAACTGAAAGGTAAACTAACAAGGCTAAAAAGCAAAGATAAAAGATAGTTTGCAACTCCCCTATCTTGTAGGCTGGAGTCCCCGGCAACGGCGCTACAAAACTTGCTGATGGCAAGAGAGTGTTAATACTCTTCAAGCCTCGTTGGTTACCCCAAGTGCAGAGTGAGATATAGTGCAGCCGCAAGTTTTCCCTTGGCAAAGATACCAAGGTTTGTCTCCCGTGGGACTCCGAAGGATACAAGAAGATGATAAAGTGAACAATGGCGCCGAGGTTGCTAACTTCACCTGGACCTGCACACAGATACAAATAACTTTGCTCCCAACGAGTACAGAGGAGTTGTCAATTCCTCTGGCCTTGCCGTTTACAAAGGATCAACGCAAGAGATAATGATAGTGGCAACTGAAAGTAAATTGACGGTGTAAACAATGATATGAAGATGGACCAAGGTCACGTGATTTTCACTAGTGATGTCTCTCTCCCAAAAGACGATAAAAGTGCTAGCGAGGTAAACAAATCACAGTTGGGAAATTGACAGGGTTATGAAGGCACCGCAATGCTAACTATGTTGCACGATGGTTAGTGTGGTTCTTCGTGCTAGAAGACATCTAAAGTGGGAGGAAGAACTGCAAATGAATCACTATAGGTTTCTAGAAAAAAACCTACAACAAACTCTAGAGAACTGTCGGGCATGCCACCTAGAAGTTCTTCTAAAAGGACAATCGAAATGGGGAGAAGGATTTTGCAAATGCATCAGATTATGAAGAAACCTGGAATGACTCGGATAGCATAACGGCTGTAATTGCAAGAGAATTGGAAATCCTCACAACATAACAACAGCACTTACATAGGAAGTCTCAAAATAGGAAGCACAAGGACTCTAGACAACCGAACACAACTTTACTACGGCTACAAGGAAGCAATCAATGAGATGTTCTAGTAAGACTTAGATGAGCCTAGTCCTATCTTCCCGTAGAACAAGATGAGGGTGACTAAGAACTCAGATTGATGAGGGTAAGGAGAAAAAGAAGCCTTGCGTTGTTCCCTTTATACCCAAGTAACTATATAACTATAGAATGCTAGACTCGACTTCGACCAAGGGTTTGATAATCCTACAGACAGTCCTGCTCTGATACCAAGTCTGTCGGGACCCAGAATATGCGTATGTAATTCCAGTCACAACTCAATCACATGGAGAGCCGAGAGCCGTACCCACTTGTCTAAGCAGACAAGGCCAAGCACAGAACACTCTCGGAAAGCATCGTACGTGAGGGGCATCCCATCCAGGCCGGATGATCAACTGAGATGGGTCCTCATCGCCCGCTCACAAGTCTAAATGATTATGGGTGGTGAAATCCCATACTCATAGACAAGTCGCCTCAACCATGTTATCGATTGAATCATAACCCTTACATAAACAAACTCCAGTCCGATCACTTAGTCGGGGTCTAGGGCGGGCTCGATCATACAACAAAGTGTGCACGTGGCAGAGCCACGATCAATCGCATCGCGATGCCCCAAGCTGCGCACATCTAAGGGCCACTTGGTGTATAAAAGACCGCCAGCCAGATCACAACTAAGGTCTCGAAAACCCATACTAAGACATGCATGTTATAAACATACACGCAGCACACATGCCTCGCATGAACAGCAGGTATCATCACATAACTCTACAAAGTACTCTTTATTGACTTACACATAGATCATACAAAGATCACATGTCTGTGATCATCATTACATCATACAACGGAAGAAAATTAGGTCTGAGTACAGAAAAGTTTAACAAATGGCTTAGAGAAGCCTTGTTCAACAAACATGCCCTTCCACGAGGGACCAAACTGCTGTCTGGAACTATACTACCAAGGTCAACGTCGAGCTTCAGGTCGGTGACTCCATCGGGGTCCGGGTTCTCATCTAAAACATAGAATAAGCAAACGTGAGTACAAAGTCGTGCTCAGCAAGACTTACATCAGAACTATACTACTCATGCTCAAGTTTCAAGGTAAAGGAAGGTGGGGTTTCAACATGCAGAAAAGCCAGCTTTGACTTGGCTAGTCCTGAACTACGAGTACCAGACTTGAGGTAAGAAGCATACACGAGTCCACCACCAAGTCTCCAACCAATACACCACTATGGATACTTCCTCAACTTCCCCACGAGGAAGCCCACCATAGCACTCACGCTTATCTTGCGAGTTTTACAAGTATCCATTCAAGTTATATAATGATCAAGTAGAGGTCTCCAAGTAGTCCATAACCGCGGACACGGCTATTCGAATAGTTTATTAACCTTGCAGGGGTGTACATCTTCACACGTGTGTCATCACTTATCGCCTCGTTCTCGTCACCCTTCAAGCGGGTGTCGGACGTGGATGAAACCAAGGCACTAACCTCACATCACCTTCTCTAATCGAGGAGTCGGCTACCTGAGTTTGGCACCCCTCGAGAGTCCGGCCGGTTCCACGAAACGGACTCAGATAATGCAAGGGACCGAGATGCCACCTCTGCCAGATGGTTTCACTGCCTCACAGGTCCACCCACATATCTATATGATGCAACCTTTTCTTCATACTTTTTCTATGCATATGCCAAATGGAAAGCCCGAATCTATTGTGACTCCTGGACCGGATCGGGTACGTAAAGAGGCCAAACGGGGTTCCCATAAAACCCTACATGTGGTCATACTCTTTGTCTTGGATCACAAAATAGGAACTCGGGGCCTAGGGCAGTGTTCAACGAGACAACCCACTATGTACTCCTACACAGCCTCTCATCGTTCACCTTTGCTTAGGGTGGATTCACAAACACGTTATCATCAGTATCACTGTGTTCATTCCATCCCGACTCACAAACAAAGTAACCTCATGGTATCACTAAGCAGCAATAAGTAGTAACAGTTGCAGGGGCCACATGCTCATCATTCAACTCCTATATCTGCTAGGATTGTGGTTTGCTTAATACGGTGACAAAATGATAGGTCATGCATCGGAATGGGTTCAACAATGCGAAAGAACGTGTCTCGGTGATCTCCTAAACATGCATAAGCGAGACTAAGAGGGAAATAGGATTTTATAGACATGATCAATGGGGTTTGCTTGCCTTATTGACGAAACACGGGTCTTAACGGTGGTCTTCTCCTTCGGGGGTGATCACCATCTCGGAAGCACTGTTACCGGCACAATCATCAACAAGAGGGGGGGCAACATTGTAATAGAATGCACAAGCACATGTTTATGTTGTCACATGATGTGAATGGTAGTGATGTGACCTAGGTTCAAATTGTCACATTTTAATTGAAGTTGATTTGAAAATTAATTCAAATTCAAACTCCAAATGTTATTCAAATTAGGTCAACTTGCATTTTCTAATGTTTGATCATTGTAAACCATGTGATCATGTGTGTGATATGCTTCTGAAGTACAAGTGACCATATTTGCATTGCATTGGTTCAAATTAGAATTGCATTTGAATTAAATTTGAATTAATTCCAATTAAGCCAAATAGAAAAAGCTACTGGACCCATTTTAAAATCAACTCAAACATGGTTGAAAGTTGCATATTTGGATAGAGAATTTTCTGCTGATCATTTTTCATATATTATATGTTAAATTTGGAGTTAATATGAATTTTCTATGATTTATTGAAGTTTTGGCTATTTTCTGGATTTTTCTGATTTCTTTTAATTATTTTTAATTCCTTTTCTTTTATTGCGTCAGGGTGGCGTGGGGGTGATGTCACAGGGGGGCTGACAGGTGGGGCCCTGTGGTCAGTCTCTTTGGGGTTAAAACCCTGTTAGATTAAACTAACAGTGGTTAGTTAGTAGCTAGGGCCCACTGGTCAGTGGGTCTAGGTTAGCTTAGGGGGTGATTAGGTTAGTTCTAATGGAGGGGCTCATCGGCGTTGCCACTGTAGGCCGCCGGAATTTCGCCGGAGTGGCGTTGGGGGCACGGGAGGGGAAGCGGAGAGCACTGGCGTGTAGCTCTCGACGCCGCGCGTCTTCTGGGGCTACTAGGGGTTCACGGGGGGGGCTCGAGGCCACGGCTAGGACAAAGAGGGCGGCGGGCGGAGCCTCTGACCATGGCGAATGGCGACAGAGGGGACGGGGAGAGGTGCTAGGAGGGGGGAAAAGGTCGGGAGCTCACTGCGGTTGCGAAGGCGAGCTCGGGGCGGCCGGGGAGGAGCTGGGGCCGCCGGATTTGAGCTCGGAGATGTCGACGGCCGGCGGCGAGTTCTTGATGCTGGAGCCGTCTCCTGTGGCGCTGGACTCGAATTGAGGCCGGGGTTCGACGAGGGCGTCCACTTCGGTGACGCTGGACACAGAGGTGCATCGCGAGGAGCCCGGTCGCCGCGTCGGAGCTTCGCCGTGCTCCGGCTAGGCTACGGGTGCGGCGCGGAATCACCGGGGAAGAAGAACGGGGAAGCTAGGAGAGGGGCAAAGGGGTGCGGGGGGGCTTCTGGCACCTGCGTGGCGTGCGCAGGGGGGCTGGGGAGGCCTAGACGGCTCTCACGCCGTCGACGTGGCGTCGGCGTGCCCCTGGCCTTCAGCGAGCTGCATTGGGGGAAGGTGGAGGAAGACGACAGAAGCTCGGGCTGGGCTGGGCCGGCCTAGTTTAAGTTGGGCCAGAAGCAGGTAAGGCCCCTTTTTCCTTTTTATTTCTTTTCTATTTGTTTTTCTTTTTCTTTCATTTGTTTGCTCTCATAAATAAATACCAAAGTATTTTTATAAATGCGCCAAATATTTTATGTGGCCTCACAAAATATATAGCTAGCCACTTAGAACTTTTGGGCATTTTTGAAATTCAAACAATTTGAATTTCAAATCAAATAGGGGTTTTATTTTAATTCCAAGGCATTGTTTGAAATTTAGAAAATTCCATGAGCATGGGATTGATCCCAAACCACTTTTAAAATGATCAGCACCATTTATAGGAATTTTCCAAATGTTCAAATGATTTTTGGAAAAAGATTTTTATCTGGCCATTTATTTAAATTCTCAGGGCTTTTCTTTTCCCCATTTTTGAATTTCTTTTGAAAATTTCATATGATGCAACGGGAACTCAAACCCTAGCACTTACCCTAGTTGGGGTTCTGACAACTCGCCCCCACTCAAAAGAATCTCGTCCCGAGATTCAGAAGTCTTCGGGAGGAAGGTGGGGTACTCGGCACGGAGGCGGTCTTCTCTTTCCCAGGTTGCTTCTTTCTTGGTGTGATGTGACCACTGCACTTTGAGAAACTTGATCTTCTGACAACGAGTGACACGCTCTGCGGGATCAAGAATACGAACAGGGTACTCTCGATAAGAAAGGTCATCTTGGAGATCAAGCGTTTCATGGTCGACTTCGCGGATGGGGTCCTTGAAGCAACGCCTGAGTTGTGACACATGGAATACATCATGTACTCGGGAAAGGTGCGTGGGTAGTTCAAGTTGGTAGGCAACTTCTCCACGTTTATCAAGAATGCGGAAAGGTCCGATATAACGTGGGGCCAACTTGCCTTTGATACCGAATCTTTGGGTTCCCTTCAGAGGTGTAACCCGAAGGTAAGCCTTCTCATCAAGATTACCGCTTTATTGCCTATGATGAAGATCATAGTAGCTTTTCTGACGAGACTGGGCGGCTTTCAATTGATCACGAACAATGCGAACTTGCTCTTCTGCTTCCTTGATCATATCCGGTCCAAAGAGTTGTCTTTCACCCGGTTTCTGACCAGTTTAGGGGTGTTCAACATCGTCGGCCATAGAGGAATTCAAAGGGAGCCATGTTCAGACTAGATTGATAGCTATTGTTATAAGCAAATTCGACGAATGGAAGAGATTTCTCCCAATTCTTTCTGAAAGAGATAACACAAGCTCTGAGCATGTCTTCCAAGATTTGATTAACCCTTTCAACTTGACCGCTAGATTGAGGGTGGAAAGCTGTACTAAAGGAGAGATGAGTTCCCATAGCATTTTGAAAACTTTCCCAAAATCTAGAGGTGAAAAGGCTACCACGATCAGAATTGATTTCCAAAGGAACACCGTGAAGAGACACAATTCTAGAGACATACAAGTCCGCTAACTGGCTAGCAGTTATAGACTCGCGAACGGGAAGGAAGTGAGCAACTTTGGAAAGTCTATCAATGACAACGAAGATGGCATCATTTCCTTTTTGGGTTTTCGGAAAGCCGGTGATGAAGTCCATACCGACCTTGTCCCATTTCCACTCGGGAATAGACAATGGTTGAAGAGTACCAGCAGGTCTTTGGTGTTCTGCCCTAATGCGACGACAAACATCACATTCGGCAACAAATTGAGCAATGTCTCTCTTCATCCTGGTCCACCAAAATCTCTGGCGTAGATCTCGGTACATTTTTGTGCTACCGGGATGAATCGAGAGGGGTGTGTCATGAGCTTCTTTGAGGATGAGTTGCCTTAGATCCCTATTCTTAGGTACTACAAAACGATTTTCAAAGAATACCGTTCCTTTACTATCTGTGGAGAAACATTTAGCAACTCCGCTAGAAATGTTCTCCTTGATCCGGCGAACACCTCGTGCACGCCTTTGGGCAACTATGATTTGATCCTCAAGGGTTGGTTTCGCCACCAAGTTGAAAAGAGATCCACGAGGAACAATCTCGAGATTAAGCTTCCGAAATTCCTCATGAAGAAGTGGTTGATACTGTTGTAACATGAGGTTGTTACAATACGACTTACGACTTAGTGCATCAGCCATGACATTGGCTTTGCCAGGGGTGTATGAACTTCCTAAGTCATAATCTTTTATCAACTCTATCCAGCGTCTTTGCCTGAGATTAAGATCTGGCTGGGTGAATATGTATTTGAGGCTTTGGTGGTCGGAATAGATCTCACAACAATTACCAAGGAGGTAATGTCGCCAAGTCTTCAGGGCATGAACTACGGCAGCGAGTTCAATATCATGGGTAGGATAGTTTTCTTCATGTGGACGCAGTTGTCGTGAAGCGTATGCTACCACATGTCGATCCTGCATAAGTATGCATCCTAACCCTTGCCGTGAAGCACCACAGTAGATATCGAAATCCCTTTTGGTGTCTGGAGGTGCAACTACGGGTGCAGAAGTCAATCTTCTTTTTAGCTCTTGAAATCTTTCCTCGCACTTGGGGGTCCATTGGAATTTCTTATCTTTCTTGAGAAGTTCAGTAAGAGTCTTTGCAACTTTGGAGAAGTTCTCAACGAAGCGGCGACAATAGCTGGCTAGGCCAAGAAAACTTCGAACTTGCTTAACCGATTCAGGTGGAGTCCAGTCAAGGACGGCCTGAACTCTCTCGGGATTGACTGCAACACCTTTCGCAGAAATCACGTGGCCTAAGTAGATCACTTCTGGTAGCCAAAATTCACACTTGGAGAATTTGGCGTAAAGGCGGTGCTCTCTAAGTTTCATCAATACCAACCTAAGATGGTCTGTGTGCTCTTCTTCGTTCTTCGAGTAGATGAGAATGTCATCAAGATAAACCACAACAAATTTATCTAGGTACTCCATGAAGATCGAATTCATTAAGTGCGAGAATGTGGCGGGGGCATTGGTTAAACCGAAGGACATGACGGTGTACTCGTAAAGACCATAACGAGTAGTGAAAACCGTTTTTGGAATGTCCTCGTTTCAGATTTTGATTTGATGATAGCCTAATCTCAAATCCATCTTGGAGAAGACAGAGGATCCTGCAAGTTGATCATAAAGATCATTGATCCTGGGCAGTGGGTACTTGTTCTTTATCGTCGCTAGATTTAGCGGGCGATAGTCTACGCACATCCTTTATGTTCCATCTTTCTTCGTTACGAACAGAACGGGGCAACCCCATGGCGATGAGCTAGGGCGGATGAAGCCTTTTGCCAACGAAGCATCAAGTTGGGTTTTTAGCTCAGCTAACTCATGTGGGGCCATTCTATATGGGCGTCTAGAAATTGGGGTTGTGCCTGGTATAAGATCCACTATGAATTCTACACATCTGTCGGGTGGCTAGGTTTAAGGGGTTGGATCTCTGGATAGCTTCCTAGAGGATGACCAAGGTTTACTAGGAGCTACAATAGATATGTCAGAGTAGCAAAGTACTCCAACACGATGGTTAGTGTGGTTCTTCGTGCTAGAAGACATCTAAAGTGGGAGGAAGAACTGCAAATGAATCACTATAGGTTTCTAGAACAAAACCTACAACAAACTCTAGAGAACTGTCTGGCATGCCACCTAGAAGTTCTTCTAAAAGGACAATCGTAATGGGGAGAAGGATTTTGCAAATGCATCAGATTATGAAGAAAACTGGAATGACTCGGACAGCATAATGGCTGTAATTGCAAGAGAATTGGAAATCCTCACAACATAACAACAACACTTACATAGGAAGTCTCAAAATAGGAAGCACAACGACTCTAGACAACCGAACACAACTTTCCTACGGCTACAAGGAAGCAATCAACGAGATGTTCTAGTAAGACATAGATGAGCCTAGTCCTATCTTCCCGTAGAACAAGATGAGGGTGACTCAGAACTCAGATTGATGAGGGTAAGGAGAAAAAGAAGCCTTGCGTTGTTCCCTTTATACCCAAGTAACTATATAACTATAGAATGCTAGACTTGACTTCGACCAAGGGTTTGATAATCCTACAGACAGTCCTGCTCTGATACCAAGTCTGTCGGGACCCTGAATATGCGTATGTAATTCCAGTCACAACTCAATCACATGGAGAGCCGAGAGCCGTACCCACTTGTCTAAGCAGACAAGGCCAAGCACAGAACACTCTCGGAAAGCATCGTACGTGAGGGGCATCCCATCCAGGCCGGATGATCAACTGAGATGGGTCCTTATCACCCGCTCACAAGTCTAAATGATTATGGGTGGTGAAATCCCATACTCATAGACAAGTCGCCTCAACCATGTTATCGATTGAATCATAACCCTTACATAAACAAACTCCAGCCCGATCACTTAGTCGGGGTCTAGGGCGGGCTCGATCATACAACAAAGTGTGCACGTGGCAGAGCCACGAGCAATCGCATCGCGATGCCCCAAGCTGCGCACATCTAAGGGCCACTTGGTGTATAAAAGACAGCCAGCCAGATCACAACTAAGGTCTCGAAAACCCATACTAAGACATGCATGTTATAAACATACACGCAGCACACATGCCTAGCATGAACAGCAGGTATCATCACATAACTGTACAAAGTACTCTTTATTGACTTACACATAGAGCATACAAAGATCACATGTTTGTGATCATCATTACATCATACAACGGAAGCAAATTAGGTCTGAGTACAGACAAGTTTAACAAATGGCTTAGAGAAGCCTTGTTCAACAAGCATGCCCTTCCACGAGGGACCAGACTGCTGTCTGGAACTATACTACCAAGGTCAACGTCGAGCTTCAGGTCGGTGACTCCATCGGGGTCCGGGTTCTCATCTAAAACATAGAATAAGCAAACGTGAGTACAAAGTCCTACTCAGCAAGACTTACATCAGAACTATACTACTCATGCTCAAGTTTCAAGGTAAAGGAAGGTGGGGTTTCAACATGCAGAAAAGCCAGCTTTGACTTGGCTAGTCCTGAACTACGAGTACCAGACTTGAGGTAAGAAGCGTACACGAGTCCACCACCAAGTCTCCAACCAATACACCACTATGGATACTTCCTCGACTTCCCCACGAGGAAGCCCACCATAGCACTCACACTTATCTTGCGAGTTTTACAAGTATCTATTCAAGTTATCTAATGATCAAGTAGAGGTCTCCAAGTAGTCCATAACCGCGGACATGGCTATTCGAATATTTTATTAACCTTGCAGGGGTGTACATCTTCACACGTGTGTCATCACTTATCGCCTAGTTCTCGTCACCCTTCAAGCGGGTGTCGGACGTGGATGAAATCAAGGCACTAACCTCACATCACCTTCTCTAATCCAGGAGTCGACTACCTGAGTTTGGCACCGCTCGAGAGTCCGGCCGGTTCCACGAAACGGACTCAGATAATGCAAGGGACCGAGACGCCACCTCTGCTAGATGGTTTCACTGCCTCACAGGTCCACCCACATATCTATATGATGCAACCTTTTCTTCATACTTTTTCTATGCATATGCCAAATGGAAAGCCCGAATCTATTGTGAGTCTTGGACCGGATCGGGTACGTAAAGAGGCCAAACGGGGTTCCCATAAAACCCTACATGTGGTCATACTCTTTGTCTTGGATCACAAAATAGGAACTCGGGGCCTAGGGCAGTGTTCAACGAGACAACCCAATGTGTACTCCTACACAGCCTCTCATCGTTCACCTTTGCTTAGGGTGGATTCACCAACACGTTATCATCAGCATCACTGTGTTCATTGCATCCCGACTCACAAAAAAAGTAACCTCATGGTATCATTAAGCAGCAATAAGTAGTAACAGTTGCAGGGGCCACATGCTCATCATTCAACTCCTATATCTGCTAGGATTGTGGTTTGCTTAATACGGTGACAAAATGATAGGTCATGCATCGGAATGGGTTGAACTATGCGAAAGAACGTGTCTCGGTGATCTCCTAAACATGCATAAGCGAGACTGAGAGGGAAATAGGATTTTATAGACATGATCAATGGGGTTTGCTTGCCTTGCTGACGAAACACGGGTCTTAACGGTGGTTTTCTCCTTCGGGGGTGATCACCATCTCGGAAGCACTGTTACCGGCACAATCATCAACAAGAGGGGGGCAACATTGTAATAGAATGCACAAGCACATGTTTATGTTGTCACATGATGTGAATGGTAGTGATGTGACCTAGGTTCAAATTGTCACATTTTAATTGAAGTTGATTTGAAAATTAATTCAAATTCAAACTCCAAATGTTATTCAAATTACGTCAACTTGCATTTGCTAATGTTTGATCATTGTAAACCATGTGATCATGTGTGTGATATGCTTCTGAAGTACAAGTGATCATATTTGCATTGCATTGGTTCAAATTAGAATTGCATTTGAATTAAATTTGAATTAATTCCAATTAAGCCAAATAGCAAAAGCTACTGGTCCCATTTTAAAATCAACTCAAACATGGTTGAAATTTGCATATTTGGATAGAGAATTTTCTGCTGATCATTTTTCATATATTATATGTTAAATTTGGAGTTAATATGAATTTTCTATGATTTATTGAAGTTTTGGCTATTTTCTGGATTTTTCTGATTTCTTTTAATTCTTTTTAATTTCTTTTCTTTTATTGCGTCATGGTGGCGTGGGGGTGATGTCACAGGGGGGCTGACAGGTGGGGCCATGCGGTCAGTCTCTCTGGGGTTAAAACCCTGTTAGATTAAACTAACAGTGGTTAGTTAGTAGCTAGGGCCCACTGGTCAGTGGGTGTAGGTTAGCTTAGGGGGTGATTAGGTTAGTTCTAATGGAGGGGCTCGTCGGCGTTGCCACTGTAGGCCGTCGGAATTTCGCCGGAGTGGCGTTGGGGGCACGGGAGGGGAAGCGGAGAGCACTGGCGTGTAGCTCTCGACGCCGCGCGTCTTCTGGGGCTACTAGGGGTTCACGGGGGGGCTCGAGGCCACGGCTAGGACGAAGAGGGCGGCGGCCAGAGCCTCTGACCATGGCGAATGGCGACAGAGGGGACGGGGAGAGGTGCTAGGAGGGGGGAAAAGGTCGGGAGCTCACTGCGGTTGCGAAGGCGAGCTCGGGGCGGCCGGGGAGGAGCTGGGGGCGCAGGATTTGAGCTCGGAGATGTCGACGGCCGGCGGCGAGTTCTTGATGCTGGAGCCGTCTCCTGTGGCGCTGGACTTGAATTGACGCCGGGGTTCGACGAGGGCGTCCACTTCGGTGACGCTGGACACAGAGGTGCATCGCGAGGAGCCCGGTCGCCGCGTCGGAGCTTCGCCGTGCTCCGGCTAGGCTACGGGTGCGGCGCGGAATCACCGGGGAAGAAGAACGGGGAAGCTAGGAGAGGGGCAAAGGGGTGCGGGGGGCTTCTGGCACCTGTGTGGCATGCGCAGGGGGGCTGGGGAGGCCTAGACGGCTCTCACGCCGTCGACATGGCGTCGGCGTGCCCCTGGCCTCCAGCGAGCTGCTTTGGGGGAAGGGGGAGGAAGACGACAGAAGCTCGGGCTGGGCTGGGCTGGCCTAGTTTAAGTTGGGCCAGAAGCAGGTAAGGCCCCTTTTTCCTTTTTATTTCTTTTCTGTTTGTTTTTCTTTTTCTTTCATTTGTTTGCTCTGATAAATAAATACCAAAGTATTTTTATAAATGCCCCAAATATTTTATGTGGCCTCACAAAATATATAGCTAGACACTTATAACTTTTGGGAATTTTTGAAATTCAAACAATTTGAATTTCAAATCAAATAGGGGTTTTATTTTAATTCCAAGGCATTGTTTGAAATTTAGAAAATTCCATGAGCATGGGATTAATCCCAAACCACTTTTAAAATGATCAGCACCATTTATAGGAATTTTCCAAATGTTCAAATGATTTTTGGAAAAAGATTTTTATCTGGCCATTTATTTAAATTCTCAGGGCTTTTCTTTTCCCCATTTTTGATTTTCTTTTGAAAATTTCATATGATGCAAAGGGAACTCAAACCCTAGCACTTACCCTAGTTGGGGTTCTGACATGCATCTACTACGAATCATCCACCTTGAGATATCTATCCAGAACATCTCGCTGGTATTAAGCTGTGAATCCCACCCAAAGTGTAAACTCAAAACAACAGACAACTGCATTAAAAGAACTTTGCGTAAAGTAAACAATCCTTGCACCCGCGGATACAAGCACCGTTGTTTTATCCCTGGTGGCAACAGCACATCCCCTAGTCTCATGTTTCTGTCACTGATGCTAGACATCAAGGGGCTGAACCCACAATCAAGCATAACGCTCCCTCTTGGAGTTGCAATATGGCCAAAGTAAAATACGGCAACGGAGAACATGCAAGAATTTACTCAAGAACAAAATATAAAAGATAAGAACCAAATATATTACTCATCACAATCAGAACATAGTCTCATAATCCATGAGATCCCATCAAACTCAACGTAGCAACGGCAGAAAATTACAAAGGTGCCTCGATCATGTGAGGCAGCTCACGAGGTCTCGAAAGTGGAAGCACAAAGAAGGGAGAGATAGATCACATAGCTACTGGTCACGGACCCATGGTCCAAGGGAAACTACTCAAGGTACCTACGGGAGGCGTCCATGGCTATGGATGGTCTCCCGGAGGGGGTAGCTTCTCCCGGCAAGGTGCCGGAGCAGCTTCTCCAGGAAGCCCCGATCTTGAAACGGCGGCGGCGGCGGTACAGAGGCGAGATCGCGAAAGAGGAGTCCATATTAGGGGTTTCCACCCCGAGGGGTAAATATAGGCGAAGGGGGGTGTCGAGGGGACCCACCAGGCAGCCAGAAGCCCTCCTGGCGCGGCCTAGGGTGGGGCCACGCCAGGGAAGCATCCAAGTCGCTGATTTTTTTATCTGATTTTTCCGTATTTTTTGGAGCACTTTTAATGGCTGGAAAACCTAAAATACAAAAACAGCAGAAAACAGCAACTGGCAGCTGGGTGCACTGGGTTAATAGATTAGTCCAAATATGCTCAAAAGTGTATGAAAGTTCAAGCAAAACATGGCAAAGTCACACAAAACATGCATGGAGCAAGCAGAAATTATAGCAACAGCAGAAAATTACATATGTGCCTCGATCATGTAGGGCATCACACGAGGTCTAAACCATGAAGAACAAAGAGGGGAGGAGAACATCACATAGCTGCTGATCACGGACCCATGGTCCAAGGGAAACTACTCACGGCACATTCGGGAAGCGTCCATGGTGGAGGGGAAGCTCCCGGAGGTCAATCCTCCCTCCGCAGGGTGCGAGAAGAGGTCTGCTGGCGCTCACGATCTTGGAAGCGCGGCGGCGGCGGAACAAAGGCGAGATCGCAAAAAAGGGTTCTGTCTTCGGAGGTTTCGCGTCATGGGGAATAAATAGGCTAAGGAGGACAGCCAGGGGGGGCATCAGGGGTCCAGGCGCCCCTTGGTGCGGCCAGACCCTAGGCCGCTCCAGGTGGCCGCATGGGTCCCTGGTGGTGGCCCTCTGGCCCCACTTTGGTGATTCCAGAAGCTTCCGTTGCGCTGATTTTTTATCCGATTTTTCCCGAATTTTTTGGAGCATTTTTAATATGGGGGAATCCTGGAATAGAAAATAACAGAAAATAGGAACTGGCATTGTGGTGCACTTAGTTAATAAGTTAGTCCAAATATGATCAAAATTGTATGAAAGTGTATCTAGATCATAGCAATATCACATAAAACATGCATGGAGCAAGCAGAAATTATAGATACGTTTGGGACGTATCAACATCCCCAAGCTTAATTCCTGCTCGTCCTCGAGTAGGTAAATGATAATAAGCATAATTTCTGTGGTGACATGCTAGCAACCATATAAGAACTTGGAAAGTAAAGCAATCAAGATATGTGATTCAATTCAAGTCATAACATGCAAGAGTCTATATTAGCATTGAAACAAGCAACCGAAGAACATTAGGTGCAAGATCTCTCGCTGTCCGTGACTCGAAGAAAATGGTGTTTGCGTGCAAGAAAGGGGATATGGGAATACGAGAGAAAATATATGTTTGTTGAGAACTCAATCTACTAAAGTTTCAGACTTGGTCTTCTTTGGAATCTTATCTTGAGTCGTCCCCAGACCACTAGACATGTACAAGTCAATTTGATCCACTCCTTTTCGATATTTTGAGCACACATGCAATGGATGAGCGTAAGCACGAGAGTTGACACTTAGGATGGCAAAGAGAGAAATATGGTGGAGGAGGAAGACAAAAACGGTGTGAAAGGCTCACATCAATGAGGACAATCATAGTCTAGAAGGCCAAATGATAGATATGATGTGAGGAGTAGGGATTGCCATGCAACGGATGAAAATGTGAGCTAAGAAAAGCTCTCCAATGGAACTAGTGGGGGTGCATCCAACTTGCTCGCTCATGAAGATCTAGAGCTCATTTGAGGAGGCCCATCCTTGGAATATGCAAGCCAAGTTCTATAGTGTGAAGGGTCCCCACATAGCTATATGCATGTATGATCATCTCTATGGAGTACAAGGATAAGAGGGAGTACTAGTGTGGATCTTTCAAAAGGAATAATAGTGTTTCCCCTTTCTCTCTTTTTTTCTTTTTTTTGTATTTTTTGGTGGCCTCAATGGCTCTTTCTATTTAACTCTCATTTGTCCTCTTTGGGATCTTTTTTTTGTCCACTTTGGGATCTTTTCCTCACTTAAGGGCAACACTCTATTTTACAAGGTATAGAAGATCTTTCAGACTTTACAAGGTACTCAACATAAATAAAATGTAGCTATCATGATGTATGCAAATATATGCCTCTGCCAATGTATCAGGAACATGTATTACATGAAGATCAAGTCATGAAGAGGTGGAAGTTGCATGGAAATATATCTCGGAAAGGCTATGGAAATGCCTTGATAGATAGGTATGGTGGCTGTTTTGACGAAAAATATAGGGAGGTTTATGATGAAAAAGCGTATCATGCCAAGGTTTTGGATGCACCGGCGAAGGTGGACGCCAACTCTCGGAGTGAGAAGAGGGAAATGCACGGTACTGAAGAGGCTCGCAAATATGGGAAGACGGAAGTGTCAACTTTCAATACTTACATTAGTCCGAAGAAGTCATGCACTTATTATCGGTAACTCTCAATCTAATAAGAAGGTTCACAAAGAGACAAGTACCCCGAGGAGGAGTGTATGGGGGTTTGGTTATCCTTGCGCATCCTCGACTCATGGTACATGAGTGTACTCTAATATCCGATCCCTCAAAAGATTAGTGATCCATCTAGTAGCTAGAGTTCTCAACTAGTTTTGTAGGTTTTTGAAAATAAACACGGATTGCCCAAAATACGACACCTATCACTAATAGTCTAGATCTCTTGACACCAAAAGTTCAAACATTACTCACAACAATACCTCAAAACTATTGCAAGTTACTACTACAATTGAATAGCAACCTCAATTACCCACTTCAAGACAAGACACAACTCGGTGAAACAACCAACTCTCTTAACAAGATAAACATGAAAACTAAAGATAGTTCCAGTAACAAACTAACCAAAAGCCAAGGCTCTTGATAAAGACAAAACTAAAGCTAAACCTAAACATGGCAGCAGCTACGAATAGATAAAGAACACACAACAGCAGAAAGATAAGCATGAAAATCCTATGATGTGTTCTAGATTGGACTGGAGCGTGTTTCTATCCCACACAAAGTATGATGGGGTCTAACTTGTTATGAACAGCAAGCAAATCTAAATAAAACTAAAAAGGAAACCTAAGAGCGAGACGCTCCAAGCATAGCACATAACGGATGAAGTGATAAAAATATAGTGAGACGAAGGACGAACTCATGATTGTTGATGGAGAAGGGGATGCACGGGGGCAACCCCAAGCTTAGACGCTTGAGTCTCCTTGAATATTTATTGGGGATGCATGGGGGCATCCCCAAGTTTGAGCGTTTGACGCTCCCGGATCTTCTTTCATCATCTTGCCTCGCACACTTGAAAACTCCCTTCATACATAACTCATCATAAGCTGATTAGAAAGGTTAGTACACTTAATAAAATAATTTTTCCCTACTGGATATAAAGATATTATTGAATATCTGTTGTTTCTCAAGATTGCCAAAAGGTTTTTGCAAAGAAAAAGCAAGCTTAAGGTTTGCAAAAGTGAAGAGAGGCAAAACGTGGCAGAATCTGTGAAAAACAGAATAGCAGGTAGTAGAGAATTTTTTTCTGGGCACTTATGCAACTCAAATAAAAAAACTTAGAACATACGAAAGTTTCACAATTGTATAGAGCATGTTGTGTAAAAAATTCAGCTCAAAAAGATGAACTGGTGATATTTTCCGATTTTTTCCGTCAAGTAGACAGAATCTGCTTTCTGGACAGCATGTCACAACTTTTGCTTCCCTTGTCATAAGAGGCTAGAACTTGGTACAAAGCTTGAAAATAAAGATACAATGATGTTTATACAGTAGTAAAAATCATTAAGACCACTAAAAACAAAAGTACAAACATCTTGGGTAGCCACCAACAAGCTCTTTCTTTTACGCCTTTAAGCTAGGCACGAAGATTTTAAAAGGTGCACTCATAAGAATAAGGATTTGAAGCAAAAGAGAGCATCAAGAAGCAAATATGAAACACATTAAAGCCTAACCCACTTCCTATGCCTAGGAATCTTGTAAGAAAATAAATCAAAGAAGCACAAAGAGACAAGCATAGGAAGGTGGAACAAGAACAACTTAAAAAAATTCATCATGGAGAGAGGGAGTTTAATATCATTGAGATATGTGAAGCCATGTCTCCCTTTCTCATAGTAATTTTCAGTGGCATCATGAATAAACTCAACAATATAAGTATCACAAAAAAATTCTTATCATGATCCACAAGCATAGAAATTTTTTTACTCCCCTCATAAGCAAAATCATCAATAGTAGTGGGAGCAAACTCAACAAAATAGCTACCACATGAATCATTCTTATCATGATACACTTGTAAAAATTATTTTTTATAGCATAAGTGTCATCCACAATAATCATCATAGATAGGAGGCCAAGTATCATCAAAACTTGGGGGGCTAAAAAGATCATCCTCATCAAACATAGCATCCCCAAGCTTATAACTTTGCATATCATTAGCATCAAAATTATTCAAAGAAGACATACTAATGGCATTGCTACTAACATGAGTTTTATGCAAATAATAAAGCTCCATAGGCTTTTTGAATTTCTCTTCAAACAATTCATGTCCTAATTCAAGGTAGACCTCATAAAGCTCTCTCATTTTTTTCCATAAAGAAACATAAGCAAAGGTAAAAACTGGAAAGTAAACTAACAAGACTAAAAATAAAAGATAAAAGCTAGTGTGCAACTCCCCTATCTTAGCACTCGGAGTCCCCGGCAATGGCGCCAGAAATTTGCTTGATGTGCGAGATGATGACAATGGTTTCTCGCCCTTCGTTGGTTACCCCAAATGGAAGGTGAGATGTAGGATAGCAGCAAATTTCCCTCGGTGAAGATAGCAAGGTAATCAATCCAGTAGGACTCCGATAATGATAAGTAGGTGGTTCGGCAAGTGATGCGCCGTCTGAAAGGAATCACTTGCTTCTCCTGGACCTGCACACAGAAACAAATAACTTTGCTCCCAACGAAGTTCAGAGAGGTTGTCAATATCTCCGGTCTTGTTGTTTACAAAGGATCAAATGCAAGGGATAATGATAATGGTGATGGCAGCTAGAAAGTAAAAGCAGGAAAATAAAAGATTGTGTAAATAGTGATGAGGATATGGACCGGGGTCCCGTACTGTTCACTAGTGATGTCTCTCTCCCACAAGACGATAAAACTGCTATGCGAGGTAAACAAATCACAGCTAGGCAATTGACAGGATTAAAAACGCACCGCAATGCTAACTATGCTACAAAGAAAGAGGCTCAAAAGCAAGGGCGGTGCGCCAAAATTAAGTAGACCGAAATCCAACTGCATCTACTACTAATCATCCACCTTGAGATATCAATCCAGAACATCTCGGTGGTATTAAGTTGCAAGCCCCACCCAAAGTGTAAACCCAAATAAACAGACAATTGCATTAAAAAGCACTTTGCGTAAAGTAAACAATCCTTGCAACCGCAGTTACAAGCACCGTTGTTTTCCACCTTGTGGCAACAACACATCCCCTAGACTCATGTTTCTGTCACTCAATCGTGTCATCGGGGGTCATGAACCCACAATCGAGCATAACGTTCCCTCTTGGAGTTACTACCTACTCCTTGGCCAAAGCAATAAACAGCAACGGAGAACAAGCAAGAATTACTTAGGAAAAAAATATAAAAGATAAGAACCAAATATATTACTCAATCACAATCTGAACATAATCTTATAATCCATCATATCCCAGCAAACTCAGCATAGCAACAGCAGAAAATTACATATGTGGCTCGATCATGTAGGGCAACTCACGAGGTCTAAACCATGAAGAACAAAGAGGGGAGGAGAACATCACATAGCTACTGATCACGGACCCATGGTCCAAGGGAAAATACTCATGGCACATCTGGGAAGCGTCCATGGTGGAGAGGAAGCTCCTGGAGGTCAATCCTCACTCCGGCAGGGTGCCGGGAAGAGGTCTGTTGGCGCTCCCGATCTTGGAAGCGCGGCGGCGGTGGAACAGAGGCAGAATCGCTAAAAAGGGTTCTGTCTTCGGAGGTTTCGCGTCATGGGGAATAAATAGGCAAAGGGGGGCAGCCAGGGGGCCACTGATGGTGTAGAAGTGATAATGGCTTCTCGCCCTTCGTTGGTTACCCCAAGTGGAAGGTGAGATGCAGCGTAGCGTCAAATTTCCCTCGGTGAAGATACCGAGGTTGAGATAAACCAGTAGGACTCCTGCAATGATAAGTAGGTGGTTCGGCAAGTGATGCACCGTCTGAAAAGAATCACTTGCTTCTCCTGGACCTGCACATGACACATATAACTTTGCTCCCAACGAAGTTCAGAGAGGTTGTCAATCTCTCCGGTCTTTTTGTTTACAAATGATCAAATACAAGGGATAATGATAATGATAGCAATTGAAAGTAAAAGCTAGAAAATAAATGAGCGTGTAAACAATGATGAGAATATGGACCTGGGTCCCGTGATGTTCACTAGTGATGTCTCTCTCCCAAAAGACGATAAAACTAATATACGAGGTAAACAAATTACAGATGGGCAATTGACAGGATTATAAACACACCGCAATGCTAACTATGCTACAAAAGAATGGAAGAGGCTCAAAAGCATGGGCAGTACGCCAAAATAAGTAGACCGAAATCCATCTGCATCTACTACTAATCATCCACCTTGAGATATCTATCCAGAACATATCGCTGGTATTAAGTTGCGAGCCCCACCCAAAGTGTAAACCCAAAGCAACAGACAACTGCATTAAAAAGAACTTTGCGTAAATTAAACAATCCTCGCAACCGAGGTTACAAGCACCGTTGTTTTCCCCCCTTGTGGCCATAGCACATCCCCTAGACTCATGTTTCTGACACTCAAGCGTGTCATCAGGGGGCATGTACCCATAATCGAGCATAACGTTCCCTCTTGGTGTTACTACCTACCACTTGGCCAAAGCAATAAACAGCAACGAAGAACATGCAAGAATTACTTCGGAACAAAAATACAAAAGATAAGAACCAATTATATTACTCTATAACAATCTGAACATAATCTCATAATCCATCAGATCCCATCAAACTCAGCATAGCAAAATCAGAAAGATTACATATGTGCCTCAATCATGTAGGCTAGCTCATGAGGTCTAATCCATGAAGAACAAATAGGGGAGGAGAACATCACATAGCTACTGATCACGGACCCATGGTCCAAAGGAAACTACTCACGGCACATTCGGGAAGCTTCCATGGTGGAGGAGAGGCTTCCGAAGGTCGATCCTCCCTCCGGCAGGGTGCCGGGAAGGGTCCTGACGGTGCTCCAGATCTTGGAAGCGCGGCGGCGGCGGAACAGACGCGAGATCGCGAAAAAGTGTTCTGTCTTTGGAGGTTTCCCGTGACGGAGATTAAATAGGCGAAGGGGGCAGCCAGAGGGGCCACCAGGAGTCCAGGCACCCCCTGGCACGGCCAGGCCCCTGTCCGCGCCAGGTGGGCGCCTGGTCACCTGGTGGTGCCCCCATGGCCCTCCTTCGGGGCTCTGGAAGCTTCCGGTACGCTGATTTTTTATCTGTTTTTCCCGGATTTTTGGAGCACTTTTTATATAGGGTAAAACTGAAATAGAAAAATAGCAGAAAACAGAAACTTGCACTGGGGTGCACTAAGTTAATAGGTTAGTCCAAATATGATCAAAAGTGTATGAAAGTGTATCTAGATCATAGCAATATCACACAAAACATGCATGGAGCGAGCAGAACTTATCGATACGTTTGGGACATATCAACATCCCCAAGCTTAATTCCTGCTCGTCCTCGAGTAGGTAAATGATAACAAGCATAATTTATGTGGTGACATGCTAGCAACCATATAAGGACTTTGAAAAGTAAAGCAATCAAGGTATGTGATTCAATTCAATTCATAATATGAAAAAGTCTACATTAGCATTGAAAGAAGCAACGAAAGAACATTAGGTGCAAGAGCTCTCGCTGTCCGTGACTCGAATGTCTCCAAATGGTGTTTGCGTGCAAGAAGGGGATAGGGAATACGAGAAAAAAGAATTTTTGTGTTGAGAACTCAGTCTACTAAAGTTTCACGCTTGGTCTTCTTTGGAATCTTATCTTGACTCTTCCCAGCCCACTAGCCAGGTACAAGTCAATTTGATCTACTCCCTTTCGATATTTTGAGCACTCATGCAATGGATGAGCATAAGCACGGGAGTTGACACTTAGGATGGCAAAGAGATAAATATGGTGCAGGAGGAAGACAAAAAGGGTGAGAATGGCTCACATCAATGAGGACAATCATAGGCGAGAAGGCCAAATGATAGATATGATGTGAGGAGTAGGGCTTGCCATGCAACGGATGCACATATGAGCTGAAAAGCTCTCCAATGGAACTAGTGGGGGTGCATCTAACTTGCTCGCTCATGAAGACCTAGAGCTCTTTTGAGGAGGCTCATCCTTGGAATATGCAAGCCAAGTTCTATAGTGTGAAGGTCCCCACATAGCTATATGCATGAATGACCATCTCTATGGAGTACAAGGATAAGAGGGAGTACTAGTGTGGATCTTTCAAAAGGATAGAAGTGTTGCCCCTTTCTCTGTTTTTATTTTCTTTTTCTCTTTTCTATTTTTTTGTATTTTTTTGGTGGCCTCAATGGATCTTTCTATTTAACTCTCATTTGTCCTCTTTGGGATCTTTTATTTTGTCCACTTTGGGATATTTTCCTCACTTAAGGGCAACACTCTAATTTACAAGAGGATATAGAAGATCTTTCACACTTTACAAGGTACTCAAATCATAAAGAAGATGTAGCTATCATGATGTATGCAATGTATGACGCTGCCAGTGTAGCAGGAACATGTATGACATGAAGATCAAGTCATGAAGAGGTGGATGTTCCATGGCAATATATCTCGGAAAGGCTATGGAAATGCCTTGATAGGTAGGTATGGTGGATGTTTTGAGGAAAGATATAAGGAGGTTTATGATGACAGAGCGTATCATGGCAAGGGTTTGGATGTACCGGCGAAGGTGGACGCCAACTCTTGGAGTGAGAAGAAGGCAATGCACGGCACAGGAGAAGCTAGCAAATATGGGAAGGTGGAAGTGTCAACTTTCAATAATTACATTAGTCCGAAGAACTCATGCGCTTATTATCGGTAACTCTCAATCTAATAAGGAGGTTCACAAAGAGACAAGTACCCCGAGGAGGAGTCTATGGGGGTTTGGTTATCCTTGCGTATCCTCGACTCATGGTACGTGAGTGTACTCTAATATTTGATCCCTCCAAAGATTAGCGATCAATCTAGTAGCTAGAGTTCTCAACTAGTTTTGTAGGTTTTGAAAATAAACACGGATTGCCCAAAATACGACACCTATCACTAATAGGCTAGATCTCTTGACACCAAAAGTTCAAACATTACTCACATCAATACCTCAAAACTATTGCAAGTTACTACTAAAATTAAATAGCAATCTCAATTACCTACTCTCAAGACAAGACACAACTCAGTGCAACAACCAACTCTCTTAACAAGATAAACATGCAAACTAAAGAGAGGTCCAGCAACAAACTAAACAAAATCCAAGGCTCTTGTAAAGACAAACTAAGACTAAAACTAAACATGGCAGTAGCTACGAAAAGATAAAGAACACACAACAGCAAAAAGATAGGCATGAAGAATCCTATGATGTGTTCTAGATTTTGAAAGTGGAGCGTGTTTCTCTCCCACACAAAGTAAAACGGGTTCTAACTTGTTATGAACAGCAAGCAAAGCTAAAGAAAACTAAAAATAAAACCTAAGAGCGAGACTCTCCAAGAATAGCACATAACGCATGAAGTGACAAAAATATAGCGAGACGAACGACGAACTGATGATTGTTGATGGAGAAGGGGATGCACGGGGGCATCCCCAAGCTTAGACGCTTGAGTCTCCTTGAATATTTGTTGGGGATGCATGGGGGCATCCCCAAGCTTGAGCGCTTGACACTCCCGAATCTTCTTTCATCATCTTCCATCGCGCACTTGAAAACTCCCTTCATACATAACTCATCATAAGCTGATTAGAGAGGTTAGTACCCTTAATAAAATAATTTTTCCCCATTGGATATAAAGATATTATTTAAGAGCTACTGCTTCTCAAGATTGCCAAAAGGGTTTTTCAAAGAAAAATAAAGCTTAAGGTTTGCAAAAGTAAGGAGAGACAAAACGTGGCAGAATCGGTGAAAAACAGAACAACGGGTAGTAAAGAATTTTTTAGGGGTACTTTTGCAACTCAAATCAAAACACTCAGAACATACGAAAGTTCCGTGAATGTATAGCTCATGTTGTGTAAAAAATTCAGATCAAAAAGATGAACTGGTGATTTGATCCGATTTTTCCCGTCACGAAGACAATCTGTTTTCTGGACAGCATGTCACAACTTTCTCTTCCCTTGTCATATGAGGCTATAACTTGGCACAAAGCTTGAAAATAAAGATACAATGATGTTGCTATAGTAGTAACAATCATCAAGACCACTAAAAACATAAGTAAAAACATCTTGGGTTGCCTGCCAACAAGCGCTTTCTTGTACGCCTTTAAGCTAGGCATAAAGCAAAAGAAGAATCAAGTTTTATCAAGAGAAAGAGAATAGCTAGCCCATGTAACGGACTCAAAAGGTAACTTGATTTTCTTTCTAGGGAAGTGTTCCATCCCCTTTTTGAGAGGGAATTGAAAATTATAGTCCCCTCTTTCATGTCAATGATGGCACCAACGGTGTAAAGAAAAGGATGTCCCAAAATAATTGGACATAAAGGTTCACACTCTATATCCATAATAATAAAATCAATGGGAACATAGTTGTCATTGACAATGATAAGAACATCGTCGTTCTTCCCCAAAGGTTTCTTTAGGAATAATCGACAAGACGAACACCAAAAGAACAAGAATCAAAAGGTTTCAATTCGAACATATCATACATTCTTTTGGGCATGACGGAGGTACTAGCTCCAACGTCACATAAAGCATAGCAAGAGAAGTTATTTAATTTAATTTTGATCATAGGGTCCCAACCATCATCTAGCTTTCTAGGTATGGAGGCTTCTATCCTAAACTTCTCCTCCCTAGCTTTGATTAGAGCATTTGTGATATGCTCCGTGAAGGCAAGATTGAGTGTGCTAGTGTGGGGGTCTCTAGACATTTTGTGTAGCAGCCTAATAACTTCTGTGAGGGTGCAACTATCAAAATCAATATGACTACTATCAAAAGTGGTAGTAGTGTCATCTAGGCTCACTTGTTTGAAACCCTCTATGTTCATTGGAGTTTCTTCTTCTACGGTTGAGGTATTAGCATCACCATTAATAGGTCCAATGGGACCAGGAGTGCATTGGGTGCTAATAGTTTCGGTATCCTCAACAATTTGGATAGTGGCAACTGTGTGGTGTGTAGGAAGGCTCTTAATTCTATCCTCTTCCTCTTTTTCTCTAGCCCATCTTTCTTTAAGTTTAGTCAGCATCCTGATATTTTCATAGATTTGTAACTAGATAGCATTAATAGGAGTGGCCTTTCTCTCCTCAAGGGGAGAGGTTCTAATTTTTAACATCTCAACATCAAGGGCTAAGCTGTCTACCTTCAAACAAAGATTATCTAATTTAGCTAGTTTTTCTTCCACATTCTTGTTGAAGGCTTTTTGGGTAGTGATGAAGTCTCTAAGCATACTCTCTAGTTCAGAGGTGGGGTTCTTGTTGCTAGGGTAAGTGTTGTTGTTCCCATAAATGGATGGGAACAGTCTAGGATTACTAGCAAAGTTGTCCCTATAAGCATTATTATTAAAGTTGTTTCTAGCAATGAAATTCACATCTACTTGTTCCTGAGCAACCAAAGAATTTAAAGGAACATCATGAGGATCAATAGGGGGTTGCTTGGTAAGTAGAGACATAATCAAGTCAACTTTTTCATTTAGGGAGGTAATTTCCTCGACAGATTTTACCTTCCTACCTGTTGGAGCGCGTCGGCGTGCAATTGGGAATAGTTGGTCATCATCTCATCTAGAAGTTTTGTGGCAGCACCAAGTGTAGTTGACATAAAGGTTCCTCCCGCGGCCGAATCTAACAGGTTCCGCGAGGTAAAGCTCAAGCCTGCATAAAAAGTCTGGATAACCATCCAGGTAGTCAAACTATGTGTAGGGCATTTCTTAACAAGAGATTTCATACGTTCCCAAGCTTGGGCAACGTGTTCATAATCCAATTGCCTAAAATTCATAATGTTATTTCTCAATTGGATAATTTTAGGAGGTGGGTAATACTTCCCAATAAAAGCATCTTTGCACTTATCCCAAGAATCTATGTTATTCCTAGGCAAAGATTGAAACCAGATTTTAGCTCTGTCCCTCAAAAATAAAGGAGAAATCTTGAGCTTAACAACATCACCTTCTACTTCTTTATACTTTTGCATATCACATAATTCAACACAATTATTCAAGTGTAAAGCAACATCATCTCCAGCACCAGAGAATTGATCTCTCATAACAAGGTTTAGCAAAGCAGGTTTAATTTCATAAGAGGTAGCTGAAGTGGCAGGTGTGGAAATAGGAGTGGAGATAAAGTCTTTGTTGTTGTGACTGGTGAAGTCACACAACTTGGTGTTTTCAGTGGAACCCATAGTAGCAGCAAGTGTGGCTGTTTTTTTGTAATTTTTGATATAAGACACAAAGATAAAAACAGAAAGGTAAACTAACAAGACTAAAAAGTAAAGGTAAAAGGTAGTGGGCAACTCCCCTATCTTATCACTCGGAGTCCCCGGAAACGGCGCCAGAAATTTTCTTGATGGCGTAGAAGTGATAATGGCTTCTCGCCCTTCGTTGGTTACCCCAAGTGGAAGGTGAGATGCAGCGTAGCGGCAAATTTCCCTCGATGAAGATACCGAGATTGAGATCGACCAGTAGGACTCCGGAATTGATGAGTAGGTGGTTCGGCAAGTGATGCGCCTTCTGAAAAGAATCACTTGCTTCTCCTGGACCTGCACATGACACAGATAACATTGCTCCCAACGAAGTTCGGAGAGGTTGTCAATCTCTCCGGTCTTGTTGTTTAGAAAGCATCAAATACAAGGGATAATGATAATGATAGCAACTGAAAGTAAAAGCTAGAAAATAAATGAGCGTGTAAACAATGATGAGAATATGGACCGGGGTCCCGTGATGTTCACTAGTGATGTCTCTCTCCCAAAAGACGATAAAACTGCTATGCGAGGTAAAAAAATTACAGAAGGGCAATTGACAGGATTATGAACGCACCGCAATGCTAACTATGCTACAAAAGAAAGGAAGAGGTTCAAAAGCACAGGCAATACGCCAAAATAAGTAGACCGAAATCCAACTTCATCTACTACTAATCATCCACCTTGAGATATCTATCCAGAACATCTCGCTGGTATTAAGTTGCGAGCCCCACCCAAAGTGTAAACCCAAAGCAACAGACAACTGCATTAAAAAGCACTTTGCGTAAAGTAAACAATCCTTGTAACCGCGGTTACAAGCACCGTTGTTTTCCCCCTTGTGGCAACAGCACATCCCCTAGACTCATGTTTCTGTCACTCAAGCGTGTCATCGGGGGGCATGAACCCACAATCGAGCACAACGTTCCCTCTTGGAGTCACTACCTACCACTTGGCCAAAGCAATAAACAGCAATGGAGAACATGCAAGAATTACTTCGGAACAAAAATACAAAAGATAAGAACCAATTATATTACTCTTATCACAATCTGAACATAATCTCATAATCCATCAGATCCCATCAAACTCAGCATAGCAAAAGCAGAAAGATTACATATGTGCCTCGATCATGTAGGGCAGCTCATGAGGTCTAAACCATGAAGAACAAAGAGGGGAGGAGAACATCACATAGCTACTGATCACGGACCCATGGTCCAAAGGAAACTACTCACGACACATCCGGGAAGCGTCCATGGTGGAGGAGAGGCTCCCGGAGGTTGATCCTCCCTCTGGCAGGGTCCCGGGAAGGGTCCTGACGGTGCTCCCGATCTTGGAAGCGCGGAGGCGGCGGAACAGAGGCGAGATCGCGAAAAAAGGGTTCTGTCTTTGGAGGTTTCCCGTGACGGAGATTAAATAGGCGAAGGGGGGCAGCCAGGGGGGCCACCAGGAGTCCAGGCGCCCCCCCCCTAGCACGTCCAGGGACCTGGCCACACCAGGTGGCCACCTGGGCACCTGGTGGTGGCCCCCTAGCCATCCATTCGGAGATCTGGAAGCTTTCGGTACGCTGATTTCTTATCTGATTTTTCCCTGATTTTTGGAGCAATTTTTATATAGGGGAAAACTAAAATAGAAAAACAGCAGAAAACAAAAACTGGCACTGGGGTGCACTGAGTTAATAGGTTAGTCCAAATATGATCAAAAGTGTATGAAAGCGTGTCTAGATCATAGCAATATCACACAAAACATGCATGGAGCGAGCAGAAATTATCGATACATTTGGGACGTATCATCCACCAGGGGTCCAGGCGCCCCCTGGCGTGGCCAGACCCTAGGCCGCGCCAGATGGCCGCCTGGGTCCCTGGTGGTGGCCCTCAGGCCCCACTTTGGTGATTCCGGAAGCTTTCGTTGCGCTGATATTTTATCCGATTTTTCCCGAATTTTTGGAGCATTTTTAATATGGGGGAAACCTGGAATAGAAAAGCAACAGGAAACAGGAACTGGCACTGTGGTGCACTGAGTTAATAAGTTAGTCCAAATATGATCAAAATTGTATGAAAGTGTATCTAGATCATAGCAATATCACACAAAACATGCATGGAGCAAGCAGAAATTATAGATACGTTTGGGACGTATCAGCTTGCGACATCTTTTGTTGTTCTCCTGGGTCACGGTGTTCCTATTGAGGATTCAATGGTGGACAACTTGCCCGGTTATACAGATGAGCAGAGCAGTCGGGCTACTCGGCTTTCCCGTCAGTTGCAGTTGGTTTTAGAGGCTGATATCCGCAAGTCCCAGGGTGCGGAGTAGTTGAATGAGAAAACTTGTGTTTGTCCTTATGCTTGAATGACTCCTTTATTTTTGTAATAAGCCACCTTTTGATTATGGGATGCTGAACCTTTTACTGCTGAAAATTGCTTTGTCCTTGTGTGCTGTTCTTTTCCTCTTTTCTTGACCATTTTTCCTTTTGCGGTAGGCTGCCCCGGGCGTCTTTAGGGCTTGGAATTCGTTGAAGGAGGATGCTCGCGAGGGGCCTTATGAGTCCTTAAGTTTGAGGCTTAAAGACGCGGATCCCAAGATTAACTGTCTCAAGGCAGCTGTTGCGATTCATCGCTCAAAGCGTGAACGTGTTGAGGTTGTTTTGGATAACTTAGCTGCTTGGGTGTTAAAGTTGTCTGATCTTCTGAAGGGTGAGTCTTCCGGTCTTGATGGTTGTTCGAGTGCTTTCTTTTTCGTCTCATTTATTCCTTGTTCTGTGCTTTATTTTCCTGCAAAGTGTTGGCTAGTCGATCTCGCGAGGAGGAGTATGTTGTGCAGTCGGGGTTGTCGCGTTTGGACGACCTGGCCGTGCAGGCTAACAATCCTTTTTGGATGGATAGGGCACGTGCACAGGCAGTTTTTGTTCTTCGGTTGTGGGTTAATAGGGTGCCGCGAGCTCTTGAGTACTGCTGCAGAGTGCTTGGTGGCATCTTCTCCGAATGTTATCCCTTGAATCCTGTTCTGACGTCTCTTGAGAGGCTTTGTCGGGTGTTCTCTCAGCCTGCCGAGCTTTGTCGTGTTGTAAATCATCAGATTCTCGCGAGGGCTCGTTGTGCTTTTGCTTTTGTTCATAGTCATTGGCCTGGGGTAGATCTCCTGCTGGCAGCTCATGGACCTCCTGGTGGTCGAGATGAGCCGATGGAGGAGCACTATGCGGCGGCGGACGCACCCGCGGATCTGGTGGTAAAGAAGGTGTGTGAGGAGAACGATCACCTTCCGCGCGCTCTTTGTAGAGTGAAGTCGGAGCCTGGAGTCTAGAGTTGCTTGGTCCTTGTAAATTCTTCCTTGTGCAACGTATGTTTGTAATTGAGTTGATGGGAGTTATTTCGAGTTCTGGTGTGGATCGCCCTTGTGCGCGAGTCTCCGAGTGCTTGCGTTGCTGATTTGCTTCGTGGGGTTGTTGCAGTGGATGAAATCCCTGAGTGTTGAGTGTGATGTCGCGTAAGAGAATAATGCCTCAGAGGGTGCCTTCTGCAAGCGAGCCCCCAAGTGCCAAGTTTGATGTCGTGTAAGCGAATAACGCCTTGGATGGTGGCTGCTACAAGCGAGCCCCCCGAGTGACAGGTTTGATATCGTGTAAGAGAATAACGCCTCGGAGGATGGCTGCTGCGAGCGAGCCCCCGAGTGTCAGGTTTGATGTCGCGTAAGCGAATAACTCCTCGAAGGGTGGTTGCTGCGAGCGAGCCCCCGAGCGCCAGGTTTGATGTCGCATAAGCAAATAACGCCTCGAAGGGTGGCTGCTGCGAGCGAGCCCCCGACTATCAGGTTTGATGTCGCGTAAGCGAATAACGTCTCGGAGGGTGGCTGCTGCGAGCGAGCCCCCGAGTGGCAGGTTTGATGTCGCGTAAGCGAATAACGCCTCTGGGGGTGGCTTCTACGAGCGAGCCCCCGAGTGCCAGGTTTGATGTCGCGTAAGCGAATAACGCCTCGGGGGGTGGCTGCTGCGAGCGAGCCCCCGAGTGCCAAGTTTGCGTAAGATATTTTTGGTAAAATATTTTTGGAATCTTCCCTAATGTTCTTACAGAAGGGGGCTGTAAAAAACAACCCTTTATTTGGATCGATGGCTTGATAGCCCTAGAAATGAAAAGTTGCTGCTAAGGTAACTTGAATTCTTGGCGTGAGGCGCCGGTTTGTCGGTTCTTCTGATAGTTCACTGGCTTTTATGGGAGTGCATCTTCTTGTGCGGCGACTCCACGACTATGGTGCGCTCCAAAAGTTTTTGATATCTTGTGGAATTCACTATCGCAGCGATCGGATCTGAAGAAGCTACCGTTGACTGTGATTACCCCCTTTGGACCTGGCATTTTCAGCTTGAGATACACATGGAGTGGTACTGCCATGAAGCGCGAGAAGGCTAGCCGGCCGAGGATGGCATGGTACTATGATTTCCAGTCGACCACTTCGAAGTCTAGCGTTTCTTTTCTGAAGTTGCTTGCATTGCCGAAGACCACTTCCAAGCTTATTTTTCCAAGGTGGTAGACTGCTTTTCCTGGCACGATTCCATGGAAAGTCGTTCCTGAGGTTTTGAGAGCTTTGGATCCGCCATCCATGAAGACTCGCGACATATTGTAGTTTCCAATTCTTGCTTCGAGCACCAGCGCGGCGTGCCCCGGGCGTGGGATGGCTGGAGGGTGGTCCTCTCGGGAAAAGGTGATGTCAGTCTCGGACCCACAGAGGTATTCTGGGATGGCCGGGTGTGAGGAAACTGCAAGGAAGACTTGTCTGGTGACTTGCTTCTGTTGTTTGTTTGATGTTCTTCCTTCTTGGATCATGTAGATTCGACTGTGTGCTTCTGGGTACTTTTCTTCTTCATCAGGTGTCGCGCGCCGCTCCTGGATGGCTGCTACCTGCCTTGCTGGTGCGGCGGTGCATTGGCCCGACTGCTACACTTGCTAGTGGTTGCATTGTTGGTGTTGTGGACCGGCTCTTTTCTTCTGAGAGCTCGGTGAAGCGCCTGCAGTTTCTTAGGGTGTGCCCCGATCTGACTTCTCCGCGCTCGTTCTTGAACCCATGTATTGTGCATGGGCTGTCTAGATGCTCCTTGGACGAGCGAGCTTGACGAGGATCAGCCTCGGCAAATCCCATGGTCAGGGACCCTGGGTTAGTAATAGAGAAGGAACAGGTTGGAAAATACTCGTCGGCTAACAGGAGAAGCACTTCCTGCTCAATATTATTGCGTGAGGGGGCGATTACAAGGGAGGCCAAGGAGAATTCTCGCAAGGCCAGGAGAGTAGATTGGATATTGGATTTCTCGGACAGCGGACAAGCGACACATGGGGCACGATTTACCCAGCTTCAGGCCCCCGGAGGGAAAACCCTACATGCTGCTTGTCTGATCTTGTATTGATGATGATGTACAAAGGTGCCGCGAGGGCTTTGGTGGAGAGAGATCTGTCTAGTCCTATGCGTGGGGGTTGTGTTGTTGGGTTGTGACCTGTCTAGAGAGGTGCCCCTGCCTCGCTTTATATAGATAGCCAGGTAGGGGTTTACATGAGTCCTAGTCGACTACAAGTAGGAGTCCTTGTCTTGCGCCTCAAGTCTTCGGCTTCACGTTTTATTACATCATGTCGGTGTCCACGAGTGGGCCCCTGGTGGTCCGCCAGTCATGACACGCACCAGGTACCCTCACGTAGAAGAGTCGTGGGGTCACCCCCTCGTTAGTAACCCCCGAGTGCCTGGGGGACTCGAAGATTCGCGCAGGGACTCGAATCTGCAGTAGCCTCCGTAGTGCGTGTCGCTTTGTCGAGTGAGCACTCGAACCTTTCTGGATCTTCTGTTGATAGTTTTCCGTCTTCGAGTGAGCACTCGAACCTTCGTCGGGTGAATGGTCTTGTACACGTAACAGGGTCGATTCTGCTGGGGATCCATACATCATTTACTGATGAGCGGTCGAAGTTGTCGCGAGTATGCTCCCGATGGAAGTATTTGGATGAAGCATCAAAATTGCAGTCGAATTCGTCTTCTTGTAGGATGTGCGAGCAGCGGTCGTCGGGTGCGCGTCAGCGCTCCCGATGGGAGTAGCCCCCGAGGCTATGTGCGACTCGTAGAGTCGGGCATAGGCTCAAGTTGTTTTTAAGCTAACCCCGTCGTTCGTGTCAGCTGCGCGAGTAGTTCTCATCGGGTGCGCGTCAGCGCTCCCGATGAGAGTAGCCCCCGAGGCTATGTTCGACTGCTTGCATTCGAGCATAGACTCAAGACTTCTTCGTCGTCGAGTAATTGTCGTCCGAGGAAGTGCTCGACTCGGTTCTTGCACCGTAGGTGTGAGTTGTTGTAGGGATCGGTCGTGGACGAGGAGGTTGGCGTCGCCGCGTCAGGAGAGCGCCCAACCCCCGAGCATCTGCTGAGAAGGAGAAAAAAGATGCAAATGTATTAAAATGTACTTGCGCGATATACAAAAGAATTGTAAGGTGCATGATTTGCATATGTTGCACTTTTGTCGAGTGGATAATGTGGCAGCACATAAAGTTTATGCGTGTCTTTTCATGAGTAGGCCCTCCAGCAGCATACTCTTGCTGGGCAACAGGGACGCGATGCCAGACTTGTTGGACCCGGAGACAAGATCGGCCTTTTGGTACCCAGGCTCACTACTTTGACGAACGCAAATAAACAACATATAAAGCTGAGCATGATCCAAAGGATAGTTTTGAAGCCCTCGAGGTTTGTGCGCGACTGCATAGTCGTCTTGATGATTTTGTAGCCCTCAGATGGTTCTGCACGACTGCGTAGCCGGCAGGATGATTTAGTAGCAGGATTATGAAGGCACCGCAATGCTAACTATGCTGCAAAGAAAGGAAGGGCTCAAAAGCAATGGGCAGTACGCCAAGGTAAGTAGACCGAAATCCATCTGCATCTACTACGAATCATCCACCTTGATATATCTATCCAGAACATCTCGCTGGTATTAAGTTGCGAATCCCACCCAAAGTGTAAACTCAAAACAACAGACAACTGCATTAAAAGAACTTTGCGTAAAGTAAACAATCCTTGCACCCGCGGATACAAGCACCGTTGTTTTATCCCTGGTGGCAACAGCACATCCCCTAGTCTCATGTTTCCGTCACTCAAGCTAGACATCAAGGGGTTGAACCCACAATCAAGCATAACGCTCCCTCTTGGAGTTGCAATAAATCACTTGGCCAAAGTAGAATACGGCAATGGAGAATATGCAAAAATTTACTCAAGAACAAAATACAAAAGATAAGAACCAAATATATTACTCATCACAATCTGAACATAATCTCATAATCCATCAGATCTCAACAAACTCAGCATAGCAACGGCAGAAAATTACAAAGGTGCCTCGATCATGTGAGGCAGCTCACGAGGTCTCGAAAGTGGAAGCACAAAGAAGGGAGAGATAGATCACATAGCTACTGGTCACGGACCCATGGTCCAAGGGAAACTACTCACGGTACATACGCGAGGCGTCCATGGCTATGGATGGTCTCCCGGAGGGGGTAGCTTCTCCCGGAAGGGTGCCAGAGCAGCTTCTCCAGGCAGCCCCGATCTTGAAATGGCGGCGGCGGTACAGAGGCGAGATCGCGAAAGAGGAGTCCTTCTTAGGGGTTTCCACCCCGAGGGGTAAATATAGGCGAAGGGGGTGTCGAGGGGACCCACCAGGCAGCCAGGAGGCCTCCTGGCGCGGCCTAGGGTGGGGCCACGCCAGGGACCCTCCTGGCCTCCTGGTGGTGGCCCCCCTTCGCTCCTTTGGTGTTTCCGGAAGCTTCCGTGACGCTTATTTTTTATCTGATTTTTCCGGATTTTTTGGAGCACTTTTAATGGCCAGAAAACCTGAAATACAAAAACAGCAGAAAACAACAACTGGCAGCTGGGTGCACTGGGTTAATAGATTAGTCCAAATATGCTCAAAAGTGTATGAAAGTTCAAGCAAAACATGGCAAAGTCACACAAAACATGCATGGAGCAAGCAGAAATTATAGATACGTTTCGGACGTATCAATATCCCCAAGCTTAATTCCTGCTCATCCTCGAGTAGGTAAATGATAACAAGCATAATTTCTGTGGTGACATGCCACACAACCATAAAAGGACTTTTAAGTAAAGCAATCAAAGCATGCAATTCAATTCAAGTCTTAACAAGCAAGAGTCTATATTAGCATTGACACAAGCAAGAAAAGAACAAAAGGTGCAAGAGCTCTCGCTGTCCGTGACTCGAATGTCTCCAGATGGTGTTTGCGTGCAAGCAGTGGATAGGGAAATACGAGAGAAAAAAGTAATTGTTGTTGAGAACAACTATCTACTAAAGTTTCACACTCGTCCCCAGACCACTAGTCAGGTACAAGTCAAACTGATCCACTCCCTTTCGATATTTTGAGCACTCGTGCGATGGATGAGCGTGAGCAAGAACGTTGACACCTAAAAGGCAAAACAGAAAGAAGGTGGAGGAGGAAGACAAAAAGGTGTGAAAGGCTCACATCAATGAGGACAATCATAGGCGAGAGAAGGACATATGATAGATATGATGTCAGGAGTAGGGATTGCCATGCAATGGATGCACATGTGATCTAGAAGCTCTCCAAAGGAACTAGTGGGGGTGCATCTAACTTGCTTTCTCAAGAAGACCTAGAGCTCGTTTGAGGAGGCTCATCATTAGAATATACAAGCCAAGTTCTATAATGTGAAGGTCCCCACATAGCTATATGCATGATGATGATCTCTATGGAGTACAAGAGATAGAGGATGAAGTACTAGTGTGGATCTCTCAAAAGGAATATTAGTGTGCCCCCTTCTCTCTTTTTATTTCTTTTTCTCTTTTTTCTATTATTTTTTTATTTTTTTGGTGGCCTCAATGGCTCTTTCTATTTAACTCTCATTTGTCCTCTTTGGGATCTTTTGATTTTGTCCTCTTTGGGATCTTTTCCTCACTTTAGGGGCAACACTCTATATTTTACAAGAATATAGGAGATCTTTCACACTTTACAAAGGTACTAACATAAAGAAGATGTAACTATCATGATGCAAATGTATGACATGAAGGTCAAGTCATGAGAGGGTGGATGTTGCATGGCAATGTATCTCGGAAAGGCTATGGAAATGCCTTGTAGGTAGGTATGATGGTTGTTTTGAGGAAACATATAAGGAGGTTTATGATGACAGAGCGCATCGTGCCAAGGGTTTGGATGCACCAGCGAAGTATGCGCCAACTCTCAAGATGAGAAAGGGAAATGCACGGTACCGAAGAGGCTAGAAGAAGTATAGGTGGGTGGAAGTGTCAACTTTCGAATACTCACATTAGTCCGAAGAACTCATGCACTTATTATCGGTAACTCTCAATCTAATCAGGAGGTTCACAGAGAGACAAGTACCCCGAGGAGGAGTGTATGGGGGTTTGGTTATCCTTGCGCATCCTCGACTCATGGTACGTGAGTGTTCTCTAATATTCGAACCCTCCAGAGGTTAGTGATCCATCTAGTAGCTAGAGTTCTCAACAGGGGTTTTTGGTTTTCGAAAAAACACACGGATTGCCCAAAATACAACATCTATCACTAATAGGCTCGAGCTCTTGACACCAAAAGTTCAAACATTACTCTAGTCAATACCTCAAAACTATTGCAAGTTACTACTACAAAGAGAAAAACAACTTTAACTACCTACTTCTAGTCAAGACACAAAACTCAGTGCAACAGGCAAACTCTCTAACAAGATAAAACATGCAACCTATAGAAAGTTCAACCTAAAACAAAAGTAAAGCTCTAGGAAAAACTAAAGCACTACAACTAAACAGAGCAGCAGCTAAGAAAAGAAAAAGAATAACTCACAGCTAAAAGAATAAGCATGTAAATCCTATGAGGAGTTCTAGTTCAAGCGGAGTGTGTATCTCTCCCACACAAAAGAGCAAGTAAGCTGAGATCTAACTTTTTACTACAGCAAACAAAGCAAAAACAAACCTAGAAAAGTAAAGAGCGAGACGCTCCAAGTATAGCACATAACGCATGAAGCGATAAAAATATAGTGCAACGAGAGACGAACTAATAATTGTTGATGAAGAAGGGGATGCACCGGGGCATCCCCAAGCTTAGATGCTTGAGTCTCCTTGAATATTTATTGGGGGTGCACATGGGAATCCCCAAGCTTGAGCGTTTTACACTCCAAGATCTTCTTTCATCATCTTCCATCGCACACTTGAAAACTCCCTTCATACATAACTCATTGTAGACTGATTAGAGAGGTTAGTACCCTAATAAAATAAAAAAATTCTCCACTGAAAATAAATATAATCTTGAAGAGCTACTGTTTCTCAAGATTGCCAAAAAGTTTTTGCAAAGAAAAAGCAAGCTTAAGGTTTGCAAAAGTAAGGAGAGACAAAACGTGGCAGAATCTGTGAAAAACAGAACAACAGATAGAAAAGAATTTTTTAGGGATACTTATGAAACTCAAATAAAAAAACTCAGAACATACGCAAGTTTCATAATTGTATAGAGAACATTGTGTAAAAAATTCAGCTCAAAAAGATGAACTGGGATGTTTCTATGATTTTTCTAGTCACAAGGACAGAATCTGTTTTCTGGACAGCATGTCACAACTTTCACTTCCCTTGTCGTATGAGGCTATAAAAGGCACAAAGCTTGAAAAGTAAAGATACAATGATGTTGCTACAGTAGTAACAATCATCAAGAGCACTAAAAACAGAATAAAAGCAAAAATAAAACCTAAATTCGTTGTGGGCTGCCTCCCGAAAGCGCTTCTTTAAAGCCATTAGCTAGGCTTAATGCAGAAGATCAAGTCTTTTCAAGAAAATAACTAGCCCGTGTGACGGACTCAAAAGGTAACTTAATATTTTTTCCTAGTGAAATGTTCCATCCCTTTCTTGAGAGGGAATTGGAATTTTATATTCCCCTCATTCATGTCAATAACATCACCAACTGTGCGAAGAACAGGACGTCCCAAAATAATTGGACAAGAAGGTTCACATTCTATGTCCATAATAGTAAAATCAACGGGAACATAATTGTCATTGACAATGATAAGAACATCTTCGATCTTCCCCAAAGGTTTCTTTACGGAAGAATCAACAAGACGAACACCAAAAGAACAAGGATCAAAAGGTTTCAATTCAAGCATAGCATACATTCTTTTTGGCATAACAGAGGTACTTGCTCCAACATCACAAAGAGCATAACAAGAGAAGTTATTCAATTTGATTTTTATCATAGGTTCCCAACCATCTTCTAGCTTCCTAGGTATGGAGGCTTCTAGTCTAAGCTTCTCCTCCCTAACTTTGATTAGAGCATTGGTGATATGCTCTGTGAAGGCAAGATTAAGTGTGCTAGTGTGGGGGTCTCTAGACATCTTGTGTAGGAAACCAATAACTTCAGATAAAGTGCAATTGTCAAAGTTTAAATCATTAATATCTATCAAGGAGGTAGTGATATCATTTAAGCTTACTTGTTTGAAAGCCTCTATGTTCATAGATGTTTCTTCATCTATGGTTGAGGTGGTAGCACCATTGATAGGTCCAGTGGGACTAGGGGTGTGATGGGTTCTAACAGTTTGGACATCCTCAACTACTTGGATAGTAGCTACTGTGTGGTAGGTAGGAAGGCTCTTAATTCTATCCTCTTCCTCTTTTTCTCTAGCCCATCTTTCTTTGAGTTTAGCCATCATCCTAATATTTTCATTGATTTGTAACTGGATAGCATTAATAGGAGTGACCTTACTCTCCTCAAGGGGAGAGGTTCTAATTTTTAACATCTCAACATCAAGGGCTAAGTTATCTACCTTCAAACAAAGATTATCTAATTTAGCTAGTTTTTCTTCCACATTCTTGTTGAAGGCTTTTTGGGTAGTGATAAAGTATCTAAGCATACTCTCTAGTTCAGAGGTGGGGTTCTTGTTGCTAGGGTAGGTGTTGTTGTTCCCATAAGTGGATGGAAACGGTCTAGGATTACTAGCAAAGTTGCTCCTATAAGCATTATTGTTGAAGTTGTTTCTAGAGATAAAGTTCACATCTACTTGATCCCGAGCAATCAAAGAATTTAAAGGAAAATTTTGAGGATCAATAGGAGACTGCTTGGTAAGTAGAGACATGATAAGGTCAACCTTTTCATTTAGAGAGGAAATCTCCTCGACAGAATTTACCTTCTTACCAGTTGGAGATCTTTCGGTGTGCCACTGAGAGTAGTTCAGCATCATCTCCTCAAGTAGCTTTGTGGCAGCACCAAGTGTGGTCGACATAAAGGTTCCTCCCGCGGCCGAATCTAACAGGTTCCACGAGGTAAAGTTCAAGCCTGCATAAAAAGTCTGGATAACCACCCAGGTAGTCAGTCCACGTGTAGGGCAGTTCTTGACAAGCGTCTTCATACGTTCCCATGCCTGGGCAACATGTTCATTATCCAATTTCCTAGAATTCATAATGTTACTCCTCAATTGAATAATTTTAGCAGGGGGATAGTACTTCCCGATAAAAGCATCCTTGCACTTATCCCAAGAATCTATGCTATTCTTAAGCAAGGATTAAAACCAGATTTTAGCTTCATCCCTCAAAGAGAAAGGAAAAAGCTTAAGCTTAACAATTTCACCATCTACTTCTTTGTACTTTTGCATATCACAAAGCTCAATAAAATTATTTAAATGCAAAGCAGCAGCATCTCTAGCACCAGAGAATTGATCTTTCATAACAAGGTTTAGCAAAGCAGGTTTAATCTCATAAGAAGGTGCTGAAGTAGCAGGTGTAGCAATAGGAGTGCAGATAAAGTCACTGTTGTTGTAACTAGTGAAGTCACACAACTTAGTGTTTTCATTGGAACCCATAGTAGCAGCAGGTATTTTTGGTATTTTTGATAAGGGACACAAAAGTAAAAAACTGAAAGGTAAACTAACAAGACTAAAAAGCAAAGATAAAAGATAGTGTGCAACTCCCCTATCTTGTAGGCTGGAGTCCCCGACAACGGCGCCAGAAAACTTGCTGATGGCAAGAGAGTGTTAATACTCTTCAAGCCCTCGTTGATTACCCCAAGTGAAGGGTTAGATATAGTGCAGCGGCAAGTTTTACCTTGGCAAAGATACCAAGGTTTGTCTCCCGTAGGACTCCGAAGGATACAAGAAGGTGGTAAAGTGAACAATGGCGCCAAGGTTTCTACTTCACCTGGACCTGCACGCAGATACAAATAACTTTGCTCCCAACGAGTACAGAGGAGTTGTCAATTCCTCCGACCTTGCCATTTACAAAGGATCAACGCAAGAGATAATGATAGTGGCAACTGAAAGTAAAGACTGAAAGTAAATTGAGGGTGTAAACAATGATATGAAGATGGACCAAGGTCGCGTGATTTTCACTAGTGATGTCTCTCTCCCAAAATACGATAAAAGTGCTAGCGAGGTAAACAAATCACAGTTGGGCAATTGACAGGATTATGAAGGCACAGCAATGCTAACTATTCTGCAAAGAAAAGAAGGGCTCAAAAGCAATGGTCAGTACGCCAAGGTAAGTAGACCGAAATCCATCTGCATCTACTACGAATCATCCACCTTGAGATATCTATCCAGAACATCTCGCTGGTATTAAGTTGTGAATCCCACCCAAAGTGTAAACTCAAAGCAACAGACAACTGCATTAAAAGAACTTTGTGTAAAGTAAACAATCCTTGCACCCGCGGATACAAGCACCGTTGATTTATCCCTGGTGGCAACAGCACATCCCCTAGTCTCATGTTTCTGTCACTCAAGCTAGACATCAAGGGGCTGAACCCACAATCAAGCATAACGCTCCCTCTTGGAGTTGCAATAAATCACTTGCCAAAGTAAAATACGGCAACGGAGAACATGCAAGAATTTACTCAAGAACAAAATATAAAAGATAAGAACCAAATATATTACTCATCACAATCAGAACATAGTCTCATAATCCATCATATCCCAACAAACTCAGCGTAACAATGGCAGAAAATTACAAAGGTGGCTCGATCATGTGAGGCAGCTCACGAGGTCTCGAAAGTGGAAGCACAAAGAAGGGAGAGATAGATCACATAGCTATTGGTCACGGACCCATGGTCCAAGGGAAACTACTCACGGTACCTACGGGAGGCGTCCATGGCTATGGATGGTCTCCCGGAGGGGGTAGCTTCTCCCAGCAAGGTGTCGGAGCAGCTTCTCCAGGCAGCCCCGATCTTGAAACGGCGGCGGCGGCGGTACAAAGGCGAGATCGCGAAAGAGGAGTCCATATTAGGGGTTTCCACCCCGAGGGGTAAATATAGGCGAAGGGGGGTGTCGAGGGGACCCACCAGGCAGCCAGGAGGCCTCCTGGCGCAGCCTAGGGTGGGGCCACGCCAGGGACCCTCCTGGCCTCCTGGTGGTGGCCCCCCTCCGCTCCTTTGGTGTTTTCGGAAGCTTCCAAGTCGCTGATTTTTTTATCTGATTTTTCTGGATTTTTTGGAGCACTTTTAATGGCCGGAAAACCTGAAATACAAAAACAGAAGAAAACAGCAACTGGCAGCTGGGTGCACTGGGTTAATAGATTAGTCCAAATATGCTCAAAAGTGTATGAAAGTTCAAGCAAAACATGCCAAAGTCACACAAAACATGCATGGAGCAAGCAGAAATTATAGATACGTTTTGGACGTATCATCTGCTGCTTTCTAATGTTTGATATATGCCTAGATGATCGTTACTTTTCTGTGTGCCTTGCCCCAAGTAAAATACATGATGTCTCTCATCCATGCAACGCTCAACCATCTGTCCCCCTAGCCTACAGTGTTTTTAATTCTGCTTGTTACAAGTTACTTTACTCTACTGTATTTACTTTTGTTGCTTTACCACCACTATTCCTGTTACTATTATCACTCCCATACCACCGTTACCACTTATATCTCGTTGCCAAGCAAGTATCTTTCAGGTGCGGTTGAATTGACAACTCAACTGTCAAAGCTTATAAATATTCTTTGGCTCCCCTTGTGTCGAATCAATAAATTGGGTTATCTTACCCGCGAAGACTATCGTGATCCCCTACACTTGTGGGTCATCACCAACAAGTCTTCGGTTGCTCAGGCTTGCATGGTGTTCGCCTCCTGCTTTGCTTTTGAGGGTCGTCCTTCTTGGATCATGCAGACTCGTCCGTGAGACAACGGGTATTGCTCTTCTGTGTTGGGCGATGATGGCTGCGCTCCTCCTCGAGCCCTCTTGGCTTTGCGCTGCTTCTCTTCTTTTAGCCTATCGGAGAGTTCGGTGAATAGGCGGCAGCTTCTCAAGGTGTGGCCTGCTCTGAGGCGTCCCCAGTCGTCTTCAAAGCAGTGGATTGTGCAGGGTCCGTCCAGCTGCTCTTTGGCTATGAGACCGTTGGAGCCAACGTGTCTTCGTCCCCTTGCGAGTGATCTTCGGTACGGGAGTGAAATATTGGGTCGAGCTCGATTCCGTCGTTGATAGAGTAGTTCCGGATCATCTTGCCGAACTCGTCTGGTCTCTGGTCGGGGTCATAGTACTCGCCGGGGCGAGTCTCAGAGTCCCAGTCGCAGGTCGCGGCGGGTGTCCGGGTGGAGGCGGTTGCTCGAGTGGCGGCTGGAATTGCCGTGGCATGTGATGGTTGCTCGAGCGAAATTTCCATGTGGACTTCTTGCACTTGATCTGGTGTTGTAGCTGATCTCACGACTGTGTCTTGACTTCGTCCTCGGGGTCGTCGAGTCCTTCTTCATCGGGTGCGACTTTGGTAGTCGCCGAGAAATTGATCTTGGCCTAGTTGCTGGCCGAGCGAACTTGGTGGTGCGACGGAGAGGCTTGCGATGAACTTGAGCTCTTCAAGTGGGTTGGATCTTGCTCGGGTTGCCGATTTGTTGGTTGCTGATGACGGGACCGCCGAGATCGTGATTCCAACCTGCGTCTTCCCCACGGTCGGCGCCAATTGACGAGGATTGACCTCGGCAAATCCCATGGTTAGGAACCCTGGGCTAGATCGTAGAGATAAGGTGCAGGTTGGCGATACTCGTCGGCTAACAGGAGACAGGGATTTACCCAGGTTCATGGCCCTCGATCGGTGAAACCTCTACTTCCTGCTCTTTTGTATTATGATGGAGGCGATTACAGTGGCGGTCGAGGCAATTTCGCTCGGGACCGGAGGTGTTGCTATGAGATTCGATGCCCTAGACGTCCCATCTCCCAGCCTTTATATACTAGACTGGGTCGCAAGGAGTCCATCTAGGTTTACAAAGACAATTTCCTAATCTAGTTTTAGTCTTGGACGCCAAGTCGCAGCTTCAATAATCGCCAAGGACTCCTACGTCGGTGCCTCGAGTGGGCCATTCAAGGCTTCCAGTGGGCCTTCAACCTTGACGCGCACCAGGTACCCTCATCTGTAGGAGTCATGGGGTCACCCCCTCGTCAGGGGCCAATCATCCTCCAAAATTAATAACCCTACACGAGACCAATGACCTTTAATAGATATTTTAACACCCGTCATTAGTCCCACTAACCACATTGTCATAATACCAAAGCACCATTTAGGAGTGAATGCACTTTAAGTTTGTTTCTCAAATAAGGAGAATTGTGTGAGGTAAAAGTAGATGGTGGTCCACATGTGCTGATGCATGCGTTTCATCATCTCTTTCCTTGCTGGAAGCCATGAGGCCATGCCCTTAACATCAGCAAGCGGCCTACACGAAAGCATTTGTTTTCTTTATGTGCATGTGTAGATGATGATGTAATAGTTTTAGTTATGTTCATGTGTAATATTGTTTCATGTAACAATTTGTATTAACACTTGTCAAAATTCAGAATAGTTGAAAGCTTCAATATTCTTTGGTTGCTATTTTAAATATTGTTGAAAATTAAATTTAAATTCAAAATTGGATGCAAATTTGAAAATTATATGGATTTCTATCCTATTCAATCCGCGATAAAAAAAATAGTGAAAGAAATGCATGTCGTCACTAGTGTTTCGACCAACATGTAAGCATCCACATCAGCACCCATGTTAGCAGCCATGTCATCATTCCTTGACCGGACAAATTGAATAATCGACTATCGATGACAGGTTATAATCAATAATAACGATTATAGGTGACAAATTCAGTCGTCATCGAAGGCGATCATTGGTGATAAAATTAGCTTTGTATCTTAGTTGACGAAAAAAGTGGTACCGTCAATATTTTGATATTATTTACGGCGCTTCAGTGACGACGCCTTGGCGGACCAAAACTGACAGTAGCCTATATTATATGACGAAAAATGGTTTTATGTGACATAAATTACCCATCATTAGATATCATAAATTTTGTAGTGAATACACCCAAAGAACAAGTGGTGCACACTTTCCATATCAGAGCAAAACAAGTAAGTTAGGTCCTCCACAGGTCTTGTTTAGCCAAATTGTCTCTAGTCAGGATTTTGTTATTCATAACAAGCCAAACGACATGAATTTTGGGAGGCATTAAAAACTTCCACATGGAATCTTGCAAGGGGAACTCAACCCCTCCAAAACTAATCATGTTATTAAAAGATTTGACAGAGTACACTCCATAAGGTTATAGAGTCCACACATACACATCAGACGCATGTGAGAAACTAACTAATTGCATAATTTTCACTAGCAACAGCCAGTCAGCAAAGAATTCCTCGCTCACACACCTCCTAAAACTAAGTTTAACAACATTTCCTTCCCATGACTTGGCTACAAAAATTTCTGCTGGTTACAGATTTCAAATAGAGGTCAAAACTGAGTTTTCAAGGAACATTCCCCAACCCACCAATCATTCCATGTAAGTAACACCCCAGCCACTGGTTCCCGGCCGTTACGCCTGGCGAGATCTAGACTATCCTCACAGACCAACACTAGTCTTTCCTACACACTTTGTCCTCACTCGTGCGCATCTGCGAACTACTTCCCAGTCGGTCACCCATCCTCAAATCACTCCAAGCCAAGCACGATTAACTTTGGAGTTATTTGAAGATGTGCTTCCGGAAAAGAAGATTCACCTTGTTGATATGAGTAGCCTATCATTTTTATTAAGTCGGGATGTCACATACACCCCCACTCAAAGGAACCGATGTCCTCTTCGGCCCACAGGAACGTTCCCCCTTGGCACACGTCTCTGTGTCCAGTGTTGATACATATCTCACATGTTCGGCAAACTGACCCACACACGCCCGTGTAACCGCGAGGTCGGCTTTGATACCAATTGTAACGCCCCGGCCACAGCCACCGGTTCCCGGTCATTACGTCTGGCAGGATCTATACTATCCTCACAGACCAACACTAGTCTTTTCTTCACACTTTTTCCTCACTCGTGCGCACCTAGGAACTGATGACCCACAAGTGTAGGGGATCGTGATAGTCTTAGCGGGTAAGATAACCCAATTTATTGATTCGACACAAGGGGAGCCAAAGAATATTTATAAGATTTAACAGTTGAGTTGTCAGTTCAACCGCACCTGAAAGATACTTGCTTGGCAACGAGATATTAGTGGTATCGACGATATCGAAGTGATAGTGGTAATGGATATAGTGGTGGTAAAGCAACAAAAGTAAAAGCGGTAAAAGTAAAGTAACTTGTAACAAGTAACAAGAAGAATTAAAACACTGTAGGCTAGGGGGACGGATGGTTGGGCGCTGCATGGATGAGAGACATCATGTATTTTACTTGGGGCAAGGCACACAGAAAAGTAATGATCATCTAGGCATATATCAAACATTAGGCATGTATCCCGAAGGTAGTTGTACGTGCTTGCAATAAGAACTTGCACAACATCTTTTGTCCTACCATCCCGCTACAAACGGAGCCAAAAGGAACTTATGGAGATTAAGGTGCTCCTGTCAAAGAGCACCGGAACAAAGCATTAACAATCAATGGATACATGGAATCCTCAAATTATAGTCCATCCCCTTCGGTGTCCCAAGCTGTCACCATTGGGATCGCCGGTTCCGGACTATAATAGGTGCATACAACTCATAGATAGGATCAAGAACACAAATATATTCATGCAAACACATAGGGTTCAGATCTGAAATCATGGCACTCGGGCTCGAAGTGAGAAGCAATAAGAACAACAAGTTGTAGCAAAGATGATAAACACCATAGTAGATGATAGGCAACATGCCCCCAACAATCTGATAAACAATTACATGATCTAACTCATCCAATCCCTACCATCCCCTTTGCCTACAGCAGGGAACTATTCACACATGGAAGGAGAAGTCATGGAGGGATGATGGAGTGGCGATGGTGATGATGATGGCGATGATTCCCCCTCACCGGAGGCCAAAACATCCTCCAGATTAGCTCTATCGGAGAAGAACAAAGGGTGGCGGCGGCTCCGCGACAAGAATTGGAAAAGCGACTTCTGTTCTGGGATTTCCTCGTCGATGGTAAAAAATAGTAGTCCTGGTAGGGCTCCAGAGGGGGTGGGGCCCTCCCAGGCACCTTGGTGGCGTGGCCAGGGACCAGGTCGCGCCACCTGGTCGCCTGATCTAGGGACAGCCCCCCTTTGGCCCTTCTTCTGATAGGTGGTTCCTCCCGGTGCGTGGATTTTCTGTATTTTTTACTGGAATTTTCTGGGACACCTAAAAATCCATTTTCCTGCACACAAGAAAACCATACAGGCAACTCTGCTGAAAACAACGTCAATCCGGGTTAGTTTCATTCAAATTATGCAAGAATGAGGCCAAAACAATAGCGAAAGTGTTTGGAAAAGTAGATACGTTTGAGACGTATCAGGAACTACTTCCCAGTCGGTCACCCATCCTCAAATCGCTCCAAGCCAAGAATGCTTAACTTTGGAGTTATTTGAAGATGTGCTTCTGGAAAAGAAGATGCACCTTTTTGATATGAGTAGCCTATCATTCCTATTAAACCGGGATGTCACATACACCCCCACTCAGAGGAACCGATGTCCTCATCGGCCCACAAGAACGTTCCCCCTTGGCGCACGTCTGTGCGTCCAGTGTCGACACATGTCCCACATGTTCGGGCAACTGACCCACACACGCCCGTGTAACCGCGAGGGCCGGCTCTGATACCAATTGTAACGCCCCGGCCACAGCCACCGGTTCTCGGTCATTACGCCTAGAGGGATCTAGACTATCCTCACAGATCAACTCTAGTCTTTCCTGCACACTTTGTCCTCACTCGTGCGCACATAGGAACTACTTCCTAGTCGGTCATCCATCCTCAAATCTATCCAAGCCAAGCACACTTAACTTTGGAGTTCTTTGAAGATGTGCTTTCGGAAAAGAAGATGCACCTTGTTGATATGATGTCTAACATTCCTATTAAGCCAGGATGTCACATTCCAAAAACCTATGAGATTACCATCACCTAATTTCCATTTATAGAAGCAGTCAGAGCCCAACTGAGCCCCCTCCAGAAGGGGGATCCCACATTAGGTCTAGACTAGAAGAGGTTAGGCTTAGCATTTAAATAATTGTAATCCAATACTAATTTCTAGTTTTTATTAGTGCATCATAATATCTCTTGCCCCAAGAAGTTAACAAAGCCAGATTAAAATCCCTGAGGTTGGGCACACCTAATCCACCAAATATTTTCTTCCTAGCCACAAGGCCCCAGTGAGCAAGGTGGTATTTGTGTACATCCCCCATGTCCCCTCCCAAAAAATGCGCCATCTATGAGTAAATGACCTCAATAGACCACTTGAAAAAATTGATAGTGGCATAAGGTAGGTAGGGATGGTGGCAACATAAGTGCACGCCAGAATCAGTTTACCTCTGTAGGTCAGAAACTTACCCATCCATCCAGAATCTTCTTAATCACCCTATCAATAATAGGTTGCAAGTCCTCTCTCTTAAGCTTGCTATAATGCAAGGGAATCCCAAGATACTTAAAAGGAAATGATCAAATCTTACAGTAGAAAACCTGGGCAAAAACCTTAACATCCTCCTGACCCATATTTATGGAAACTAAGTCAATTTTATGAATATTTATTTTCATACCAGATAAAGCTTCAAAAGAAGACAAAATCCATTTCAAATTTCTAGCATGGGCAATATCATTATCAAGAAATATAATAGTGTCGTCTGCATATTGTAGACTAATAACACCACCAGGGAAAACACTAGGCAGAAGCCCATGAATTAGATTGTAAGAATAAGCCTTACACAACATTTTAGTAAACACATCAACAAGAAGATTAAACATGATTGGGGAGAGAGGATCCCCTTGTTTTAACCATTTACCACTAGCAAAATATGACCCATTAGTATAATTTAATCTGACAAAAGAAAAGTTGTTATAAAAGGTCTGTTTAATCCATCCCACCCATTTCTCCCAAAGCCTCTAGATATGAGCATTTCCAAAAGAAAATGTCAGCTCACTATGTCATAGGCTTTCTCATAATCAAGTTTCAGAACCAGAGCACTCTTACTAGAGGATTTAGGCAATCTATGAGAAATGTTAGTTCATGAAAGTTGAGAGCAACAACTAGATGAGTAGCAAAGAGTAGGGCCATGTACTCCTAAGCCACCTACTTTCTCTGTCTGGGTTTATTAGTCATCCTCACATTTTGAGCAAAAGTTTGACCTTACACTTGTATAACAAAATACTCCCTCCATTCCTAGATATAAGGCCTTATACAATGATGGATGCTTATGAACAAATGCTTAAGGAGAGTGAACAGCCTAGCACCCCATATAAAAGGTTATCTTAAAATGCAAAGTGATTGTCATGGGTGCTTACGTAACACAAGACATACCCAAATTGTATGGAAAAGAAACAGTTAGTTTTGCAAGCACCAGGTTGGCACCGAAGCAAACTCAAGCATTTGTTTCCTTCTCTAAGCACCGGTCAATTTTCACGTGATAGAAAACCGGATTTTTCTTAGCGAGGCACCGGCTGAGGCACCTGCAATGTACAAGGCCTAAGGTGTATAAGTTTTTGAGAAAAAGTCTAAAATATAGGGTGTCTTGCATTGCAGCACTCATCTTAACAATTTTGTTAGAGATTCGATCATGTTTGCTTATCTCTTGCAAGCTCCTCTATTTTCTCACGTCAATTAGTAAGATGTAATCTCGTCTAAATCTGGTGTAATTTTTTTTCAACGTGTGTTCTTTAATTTCCGTGTCAAAAACTATACACCTTATATCTAGAAACGGATGGAGTATATGTAGAAAAACGGGTACCGTTGTATGTTTTCGAATATGAATCCAACGATATAATTTTTGTGACATGTCACTTATATTTTAAAAATCTAATATGTGATCAAAGTTTAATCAAATACAAATTGGCCTAATAAACCCGGATGAAGGGTGTATGGGTTACCCATGGTCGTGGCACAAAGTCATTGTTTTGGAGAAAGCAATTAAAATCAGGAGAGGGCAATTCAAAGTGGACGACGCCTTTCTTTCGTCCCAAGAAAATATAATGCTGCTCGTAGCACAAATCTGACGTGACATCATTACTGTTTGCTTAACCACGTATCCGTTATTACAACCAACCCCCTGTCCCCCTCTCATCTCCTGAACAAGATTCACCTTGCGGTCCAGAATCAAAGCCGCAAACTTTTGCTATTTACGATGCGGTCCAACCTCTTCCTCTTTTCTCCTTCCTTTAAACCTTCCAGGCGTAATAGTCTCCCTCTCTCTTGCTCCGCACACAGGCCCCCCCTCCTCTCCCCCCCAGACCCAACCAGACGCCCGGCGGCGGCGGCGGCCGGGGCCAGCAGCGCCGCTCCTTCGCTTCCCCGGCGCGCGTCCCCCTCCGCGCCAACCCTCCCCCAGGCTCCGGTCCCACCTCCTCCTCTCCCCTCCCCTCCCTCCTCTGCCTCCGGCGAGCCGCCGCCGCTCGAAGAGGCCGCCGGGATACCGCCGCTCCGTCGGACTGACCTGCTGATTGCTTCAGGGATGGCGACCTCGACGCTGCTGCGTGCTCTGAGGCGGCCCTCGTCGATGGCCGCGCTGCGATTGGTGAGTTCGATTTGATTCTCTTAGGGCCATTGGGCTGGCCGTTAGCGAGGGGGACGCAGAGTTCCGTGGTATGGCTGGAAGATTGGAAGTTCTAGCCAATGTTTTTGGTGTGATCCGTTCGGTCGGGTCCTTTCTAATCGTTTGTCCGCGGTGGAGGCATGTGGGAGGTACTGGGGTGAGGCAAAAAATTGTACCTTTCGTGTGCCGGAGAAATATGGTAGAGCGTTTGGATGAGATTAAGATTGTGGCTTTAGTGCGTATGTGCTTCCTAGTGTTCATTCTGATTGATTATGATCTTTCCGTTAATAATTGCGCATGTCAGAAGGTAGTAGGTTAGAGGCATTGCGGTGTGCTTTAATTGAACTCTGTGCATTTTTTTTTGAGGGATCACTGAATGGAGAATGGTGGGATGATCAACCAGGGTGTCGCTTTTAGATGAAGTGCAGTTCCTTACAACCTTCACACTAGTATTGTAAGTTCGGAACCAAGGAGTAGAGCCTGATGGCTGCAACATTTGATCATTCCACTGTCTGTGTCTATAGGATCATCAAGAGGAACCTTTTGGTTGTCATTTATATTGTATCATTATATGTACACTTAGTTAAATACATATGCGTGGAATTGCATTTGATAAAGACTTCGTACCAGAATATTTACTATGCTTCTGTAACGAAGGAATCAGTAATTAATTTGATTTAAAAGTCAGAAAAGAGTTCTATGTCTTTGTTCTCCTTCAATATGAATTGTAGTCAATATAGGATGTTTCTGGATTCTATTTCCTGCATACTCCGTTTCATACGTATTCATCGCTTTAAATTCTTGCATCCAGTTAACTGACTGCCATCTATTATTTAACATGGTATAGGCAACAAATGCCAATGCGCGAGCCGTTACTGGGTATAGGCATTTGAATAATCGGAATCTAAGTGTTTTCAACGAGTTCTCAAAGCAGCTGAAGGGTGAGGCTAAGAGGTACGCTTTACTTTCTATGGTTTCCACCGCCACCAAAAATAAAAGGAAAATTAAATTATTTTGGCAGTGTGCTTAACACTTACTGTACTTGTACCTTTGGTTATGTACAACCGTGATGGCCCATTATGCTTGTCAGCACTGAGTTATTTTCTTTCCAGTTTGCTTGATTACTTCAATGTTTCAACTGCAGTAATCCTGAATTCCAGAAATCCGTGAAGGAGTTCAGTGAGAAACTTGGTGTGGTAAAGGAAGATCTTAAAGTAAGGTATAAGTTGATAAAAAGACTGCACTTCCTTTCATTTTGAGTCGTATACATATAGGCTTATAGCAGTTCATTGATATACTTCCTTCGTCCCAAATTACTTGACGCAGATTGGTTTAGATATGGATGTATCTAGACTTAAAGCAAGTCTAGATACATCCGTATTTAGACAAATCTGCGTCAAGTAATTTGGGATGGAGGGAGTACCTTTGTTGTAATAACTTCCAGATATTTTAGAGGCTTCTTTTAACATATTATAAAATGCCCTATGCAGAACTAAGAAAACAGCAGAGACAATTTCCAAGAGTGTCGAAGATGTTATGGCTGAAGCCGAGGCAACATCTAAAAAGGTAAGTCAGCCACAATTGTCTTCAAAGATGATCATTTGATCTATCAAAACATGTTTTCATTTCTTTCTCTTTTCCATGTTCAGAATTTTGGTTTGTTCCCTTGCAGGTTACTGCAAATGTTAAAGAGAAAATGTCTGCTGCTACAGAAGAGGTAGTGTTAAATGAATATCAATAATCCAATATGGATGGTACTTTTCGTCAAACATTTTTTTTTTGACTTGGTAGAAACCATTACAGGTGAAGGAAAGCTTTGGACTAGGAAAAGAAGAAACTTCAAGCTTCAAAGATGGTTCACATGGAACCTCAAATCATGGGAAAACTGAGGCGTCCTCACATTCAGATGACAAGTCCCAAGATGCCACAAGTAGCTATATATTGTTTGATAAACTAAGGTCAACGCTTTCATCAGCTTCACCAGTTGTGTCTGGTGCATTTGCAAAATTGAAGGACACGAGAGTGTCAACGTTGGCTAAGCAGGGATATGAAATTGTCAAAGATGAGCTAAGCTCTAGCTCTAGCAGAAGAAAGAAAAACCATATCAGGCAAGCCTCTGCTGCAGCTGTAGAGAAGAGTACAAGAACTGATATAGTTATTGTACCAACAAAGAAGTCAGTGTTGGGTGAAAAATGGGAAGCAATCAAGAATAAGGTACCATAAGTGAATACCTGAAGTTACCTCCTGTTTTTTCCACATGAGTCTTATCATCTAAAACATTTTCTCTGTGTAAAGATGCGAGGTCATCCAGTCTACAAAAGAGTGAACGAGTACACCAAACCTGTCGTTACAAAGGGACAAGAGGTACCATCAGAAGGCTTTACAGTTGTTGTTTTATTAAACTGTTGATCATGTATATTGACTTTTATGTTCTGTACTTACAAATGCAGGTAGCTGAGGATGTCCGAGAACGATGGGAGACAAGTGACCATCCAGTAGTTCAGAAAATTCAAGAGTATGATTGCACTCCATTATAAACTTTGATTGGTTCAACCTCGATTATATATGCTATTTATTTCTGCACTTAGCCCACTGCTTTCTATTTTCTATAGAGTTAATCCCACTTTGTTTGATGTTTGTGATAGCAATTACCCCATTTAGCAGATTTTCACATTTTAACCAATTTAAGCAAACTCGTACCACTAATTACCCCAAGATTTTTCCCTGTTCTGACTGCTTGGACCCACGCCACAGTGCTGACTGGGCTTGCCACATCGGCTGGTTTTCTCAGTTCGGTCCGTTTTATTTAGGTCAAGCTGCACCGCCTAGTCGAGCACCGTACCACACCGCATGTGGACTGGGCTGGAGCCGAGTGTGGGGGATGAGGCCGAGGGGGAGGAAGGGGAGACCGAGGAGGACGAGGCAGCAATGGCTGTGGCACGGGGTGTGTTGCACGGAGCTTCGTGAGCCGAACTCACCGGTGGGCGGGCCCGCGGAGGGAGTGGGCGGAGCTCTGTGGAGCTGGGGTCGAGGTGTGAGGCGGCCGGAGCAGGGCCAGGTGGTGGGGTGGCGAGGGTGCTGAGGTAGAAGAATTCGGTGCTGGAGTTGGAGGAGGATGTTGGCATCAGCATCGGCAACGGCTTGAGCCTGCGGCCCTCCTTGTCATCGTCCTCATCTTGGCTACAACTGTGGTACCAGCGCCGCCTCGGAGGAGCTGGAGTAGGTCGCCCTGGCAGATGCGGAGGCGCGGCGGATGCAGCGGTGGAGCACATAGGGCGTGTTTGGTTGCCCGGGTGAGTTTTGGCTGCATTGCATGGAGGAACCTGGGTGACCCTGGCCTGGTTAAGCTCATGCACAGTTGAGCCAAGATGGTTGTTTGGTGAGCTTGTATGACATGACTGTATGAGGTACCTGAAATTTATACGAAAGGAGGAGAAAACAACAACACAGGGGGACGAATTCAGGGCAGCGACGCTCGGTGGAGGAGGACGGCTGCGGCAGCCGTCGCACCAGGGTAGAGGACGGCGGCGGCGGCCGCCGCGGTGGGGTAGAGGACAGCGGCGGCGGCGCTTGGGAAGAGGATGGCCGCGCTTAGGTAGAGAACGGGGCAGATGGATTCGGGGCGGCGGCGCTCCGTGGAGGAGGACGGCGGCGGCGGCGGCCACGCTGAGGTCGAGGACGGCAGCGGCGGCCGCCGCGCTGGGTTAGAAGACGGCGGCGGCAGCGCTTGGGGAGAGGACGGCTGCGCTTGGGTAAAGGACGGCGGCGACGCTTGGGTAGAGGACGGCGGCGGGGGGCGCTCGAGGAAGAGGCAGAAGGAGGCGACCGGGCGAAGGAGAGACGCACGACGAGCCTGCACGAGAGATACGCAGTATTCCTGCGTTTCTCTCAGCCTGGCTGAGAGGCCTTTTTCTGCATCCACCGGGCCAGGCTAAAGGGCCCATACAACTCACCAAACACTTAGATTTTGCACGGTGGATGCGAGGCAGATGCAACACAACGAACCAAACACGCCCATAGAGGAGGAGCAGGCAGAGGGAGAGTAAGGCGAGCAATAGTGCCTGCAGGACCGGGATGCCTTGGTGGGACGTGCCGCCGCTGCTGATCCTGGCGCTGGGGGCGACGAGGGTGGAGATGTTGGCCGGGAATGTGCGGGATACGTCACCTGGGGAGGGCTGCTGCTGGTCGGCGGTGGAAGGGGGAGGCGGGGGCAGCGAAGTGGAGGGGAAGAAGGGGTAATTAGTGAACGGGTACGCAGGTGGTCAGGACTCAGGTGGAGGTGAACCTGGGCGTTGGTGGTGCCGGGGCAGGATTCGGGGGCATGATGCTGGTGATGCCGGAGCTAGGTTCTGGTGTTGCGGCGTGGAGACATGCAGAGCTCGGTGCCGCTTTGCCCGGGGTGGAGGGGTGAGGGGCTGCGGTGGGAGCGGTGAAATTCGCCGGTCTGGGTGCGGTGCTCGACCTAAATAAAACCGAACTGAACTGAGAAAACCAGCCGACGTGGCAAGCCCAGTCAGCACTGATGCGTGGGCCCAAGCGGTTAGAACGAGAAAAAAACTTAAATGGGGTAATTAGTGGCACAGTTTGCGTAAATTGGGTAAAAATGTGAAAAATGTGCTAAATGGGTAATTGCTGTCACAAATGTGAAACTAGGGGGCAGAAAGTGGAATTAACTCTCTTTAAAAAAAAACCATGCTAACTTCTAAGTACATCCATTGTTGCACTATTCAGTTGTGTTTACATGGCTAGAGACGAGATATCTCTCTTCTGGGAGGCTACCTCTTGACTCGTAGCTAGTTTCTGCCTTTCTTTCATTTGTTCTGTTCTCTTATTTTAAGCTAAGTTTGAGGTTCTTTGCCATCGCCACCCCCATTCTATAATGAATTGGTAGAGCTCTTGCCGTTGCCTGTAAAAAAAAAGCTAATGTGATTATCTTCCAGTTGTGGCAAAGCATGTGATACCTTTTCTCTTCATTTGTAAGATTTAATGCATCTACTGATTCTCTGCTTAATTTGTCTTTGCTCCTTCCATGCAGTATTAATGAAACTATTTTTGAAGAGACCGCTACTGCAGCGTCTTTCAGGGAAATTCGGCGACGAGACCCGTAAGACATGCAACTCTACTTTGAGAAGTTTCAGAATGTTACAGAATTATATTCCGCCACTTTTGTCCACAGATCCTTTTCATTATCCGATTTTATTGGCGATGTTCAAGAAATGATCAAGCCTGTTCTTACCGCATATTCAAAGGTAACATTTGTCTAGTTAAGGAAAACTAATCTCACATCATTTTCTTGAGGAAATAATGAGATGCTGTGCCATTCATATAGCTTGGAAAGAAAGTCACAAACATTTAGGAACAAGTTTTGCCTCATGGCAATAATCTCACAAATGTTTGAACAAATGAATGATTTATGCCCACTTGAGGACGGTTCTGACCGTCGCTGCCCAGTTTTCTCTTGGATGAGCATAGCAACCTCCTTGGTGATCTTTGCCTTGCTTTCGATTTTTTGGGGTTATAGCTTTCCACACACGCCACATCACATAAACAAGTTGATGATAATTTGCGGAAGCCTCTTATTTGCTGCTTGCAATCTTGTGTAGATTTTGATTCACCAACCATTGAGAGAGCATGTTAGACATATGTTTTATAATTATGTCTATAAGCATGGAAGAAAGTGGTGCAAAACTATTCATTACATGCTTTCTAATTTACATACATATGAAAATAATACACACATTGGTAGATATAGCAATTTTATTCTCTCAAGTTGCTTATGATTTCAGGGTGATGTGGAGACTTTAAAAAAGTACTGCACCAAGGAAATACTTGAACGCTGCAAAGGAGAGAGGAAAGCATATGCATCACAGGGCATGTTCTTTGATCACAAAGTAGGTCAATGTTTATCTATACTTTTCTTCGATTCCTTGTCAATGCAGTCGGCTCCTCTTTAGATTTTGGTTCACTTGTACAAACTACGTTGTTCACAACATATAGTTTGATGCTCCTAAGCTTGAATATTTTTAAAAACTGCATAATAGCACCTAGCTTTGTAAAAAAAGAATTGTTTTTTTGAATTTCTATTGTTTTTTCAGATTCTGCACATTTCTGATGCTGATGTAAGGGAAACAAAGATGTTGGGTTCCGCACCAATCATTCTCGTGATGGTTAGTGCCTAGTGGCATATTGGTTCTTTATTTTTGTCATTTTTCGTTATCTGTTCTGCTCACATGTATCCTTGTTTCCAAACTCCATTTCAGTTCCGAACACAGGAGATTCATTGTGTTCGTGATAAAGAAGGACGAGTAAAAGAAGGAGGACAGGTAGGCTATTTACTACTAGGGCCATGTAACTGCACTCTTTGTGTTTACGTATTTTTTATGTGTGGTAGGCTCATAGAATCTAGGACCATTGTTAACTCAGAAGCCACCGCCATTTAGCATTCTTATATACTAACTGGAGGTTTTTCGCAGTTAGTCGTTAGCGACCATTTATTGCAATAAGTATATGATATAGGCAATATCTCTCATGATGCCTGAGTGTGTACAATTAACTGTTATTGTCAAGCTTACACAGAGCCAGAGTTGTCTAGGTGAAATAGTTTCATGTGAGCTCCAAAACTTGAACTTGGACCTGACTAGTATTTCGTACATGTTTCTTTCAGTTCTTGAGCTGATAATAGAGCTTTATAGTCACAAGCAGTTTGTAGAATATCTCCCGTAATGCCTGAGTATGTGCAACTAACAATTATTAACGAGCCTGGAGATCAGATTATGTCATTAGAGTTGAAATAGTTTAATGCTGGCTCCGTAACTTGAACTTGGACCTGACTAGTATTTCATATATGCTTCTTTCAATTCTTGAGCTAGTGCTAGAGCTTTATCACCACAGGCAGTTTGTTGGATATGTGGTAGGCTTAAGTTTTCATTTTTGTAGTATGTGGATGCTCAAAAGTCTATATTAGCACAAGTCACACACGATGTCCTGCACTCCTTAAACAGTTAGAAGTCTTAAAAGGCGTATAAAGTGTTCTTATCAATTTCTCCTAATTCAGTGGCGACTGGCGACAGCCTAGTCCATATCTGTAATAGATGAAGTGACATGCCTGATTTTGTTTTGTATTATGCTAGGATACCATTCGAACTGTGTATTATCAATGGGCCATGCAACTCATGGACAGTGATGAGGTGCCAGAAGAAGAATCATACTACGCAGTCTGGCGGTTGCGTGAGATGCATCTACTTGGTGTCAAAGCTCTTATATAGATTAGGTCTTTGCTGTTCCTTCATCTGGATTAGTCACTGCCACTGGTGCATCGCCGTCCGGAATGGAAGAATCTAACAGTTCCAGCTTTTGTTCACCGCTCCACAAACTATGTGGCGGCGATGCTCTCAGTGCAAGCAATTTTCCACAAGCTGTTTTCTTTTAGTTTAAATACCGATGATGACAGCCAATCTCCCAGTTTCCTGCCCCCATTCTGTTCAGTGATGTGTATCTAACCTGTATGATATTCGTAAAATCAGCTCCCCCCTTTTAACAAGTTGGCCAAGAAACGCTGATTATTTAGAAAAGTTGGAGGCAGCAAAAGGGTCTCATAGTGGGCAATAATTTTTGAAGGAATGGAACCGCATTTTCTTGAGCATTTCCATTCTAAACTTCTGCAATGTTGTTTGCCCTGACCAAATCAAGTAATAAAAGACATTTCATTGCCAAGTATGAAAGTTCAGATCTATGGGGGGATTTTTAGTGGCACCTCGATTATAAATGCCTTTTTGGTTATGTTATCCTCAAATCCAGTTTTTGCACCAGTGATAAGATATCATTTGCAACCAGTCTGATGGTGGTTGCCCCAGGGCGACAGAAGGACATGTGTACCCCTTTTACGTAAGCTAGTCTGTGTAAGTGTTCAAATAGGCTGTCACTTGTATGATAATTATTTGTATTCTCTCAACTTTTGGAGACGCTTGGTATGGTGGTGTGTTGGACACCCCTTAGATATTATTGCTCTGTCCCAGCCAGATCTTTAGTAAACTACCTAACTGGCTGGGCAAAGAAAATAGAAAACTATCCAAATATTTGTTGTTGCAAAAACTATCCAGTTGCTGCGTCGCACCGCACCGATGTGATCCTTTTCAGAAAGGTGCGGCCGCAGGAGCAGCAAGTGATGTGATGATCTACCGTGTGGGTGTGGGTTTTGGTTTTGGGTGCCATCCATCACGGTTGGTTGGTGCCGAGTCAATTCCATTCCTTCTGAAACCTATCCACCCTCCCCTACCGCTCCGCTCTGTTCTGTTCTTCTTGGATTTTTGTTATGTCGACACGGTGAAGCCTCTTGTATTTTGTGCCTTCGTCTTTGACCTGTGGCTTAGTCTTTGATCGTTGAATGCTCCTGTTTTCCGGCCCAACGAATGATTTTGATACAATGGTGTACTTACCGTTGTTTGCCGAGAACCACATAGCTAAGAGCATCTCTAGCTGTTCGGCCACTCAAGGGACGTGATTCCGACGATTTTACAACGCCATGGGAGTCCGCCGGCAGAAGTTTCGGCTTGAGGCCGATTTGTTTTGTAGTCGAGTACCCATGGGCCCGGCGAGTAAAAGAACTAAATAGACAAATTTAACGAAATTCATAGATATTTAGGCGATTTTTACACATAAAACATTAAAAATAAAAAAAAGATCTACTGCATGCCGAGCATGCGATAGATCTCGGCGGTGTAGTCGCCGGTGTCGGCACCGTCGTCGTCACTCGGTGGCTCGTTCTTCACGGCGCTGCTGCTGCACCCCGCGCCGTCGGTGATCGGCGGCCTCCTCCTCCTCCTCCTCACCCTCAGCGGTGTTGTGTCCTCGTCGTCGCTGAGATCGAGGATCACCACCGATGGTGGTGGTGGTGGTGCTCCCCGTCACCGCCCCTGCTGTTGTCCCTCGCCGCGCCATTTGCAGGCGGTGTTGCGCCTCGATCTGTTGCAGAGCACGGCGCTGGTCCTCCATCTCCTGCCGGATCCAGTCCTCCTTCACGCAGGCGAGGCCGTAATCCTCATCGGCGGCCATGGTCTCGTGCTCCTAACATAGCTAAGATCTCGGCATAATGAAAGTATCATAGCTAGTATCACACATGTCAACTAAACAATTTTAATAATATGACATGAATTAAATAAAAAAATAGAGAGTTAAGTATCATGTTATGATATCATATCATAGTAAATGTTATACTAATATGTGTTTTGTATGACAATAGCAAAAAAAAAAAGGTCTTTATGATACTTAGCTATGATATTATGTACTGCGAAGGTAATATCATACATTCATATTATGTACTGTATATGATATCAAGTTATGACACTATCCATTGTGGAAGGTCTGCATAAGAAAGCTGCAGCAAGGTAAAGCTAAAACCGTGCTCCAAGAAGGTAGAACTTCCGATCGAAATTCAGGAGCGTGGTTTGGCCAAGGTTGACAGCCCCATCATCATATCAACGATGGCGCAATGCAATAATAATCGATGCATGCCATGAAGCACGCCCTGGATCGCTTTTGACGCCTCGCGTTGTTGCCAACCAAATGCCAATAATTGGTTGTTCAGAAATCAGAACCAACCGATCCTTGGCACCACACTGACTGACCGATATACCCAGGCCAACTGCAGACGATTCCATGGCGACAGCGCCCTAGTAAGTAGTTAGCAGAAAACTCGCCATTAGAATCTACACAACCAGAAACAGAAGCCACGAATGTCTGTCTCCCACGCATCTTGAACCCACGGAAGATAATCATAAACTTGGGGTGGGTGGCCGGAGCGGATGGATTTGAGCAGAGCCAGGACAGGGGAGCGGTGTCGTCAGTGCCGTCCGTCCACGATTCATAAACTTGGGGCCGGGGCTGGGTGGAGCAGTGTCGTGGTGGTGGTGGGCGGGGACGGGGATTCGGTGTCTGGCTAGACCGTTTCAAAAATTCAATTTTAAATATTAATTTTTTTTTGTGGATATTCATATGACATGAATATACAATCTTCAAAAAATTCAGGTCTAAATTTGAAATACACACTGAAAAACAAAAAAGACAAATTTAACATGAATAATTTGTCTTTTTTGTTTCAATATGTATTTTGAGTTAGAATCTGAAATTTTCAGGGATTATAGATTCATGTCATGTGAATATCCATAAAAAATTTTAGATTTTTTTAAATATTTAAAATTGATTTTTTTGAGACGATCACGCCGTGACCGTCGACTAGCCGGTCAGTGAATCCCCGTCCGGTGGGCACGCAACCGTCCACGATTGGAACCAACAGGACATGGGCGTCTCGTCACGCCTCACCAACCAGTCGGCTACATGCTACTAGGCTCTTCTGGCTCGACAGGGACGCGCCTCCCTCCCGATTTTGTATTCCAAGTTTCCAACGCCGACGTCTCGTTGGCGTGCAGGTTTACACGCTCGAGCTCCATCCAAACGCACGCTTGCACAAGAACACATCTGCTGCTGACTGGTTGCTGCCTCCTTTCTCCCACCACACTGCACTTGTTAATTTGCAGTGAGAGAGCAGCTAAGACTGCTAAGTACTACTACTACGCTCTTGCAACTTTGCAAGGAAATATCTTGGGGCCCAAGTAGGCTGGCATTGCTATCATCCAAGTACACCGCTAATCATTGCTTTAAATAGCGGATTATGCTAAATGGAGTAACGGCGACCTTTTAAATCAGCTATAGCGAAACTAAAACCGTAGTCGGCTACTCATTTCATAATTTTACTGAATTATTGCACATGAATAGCGACGATGATCATTTAGCGGCACCATTGATGCTACAGCGGGTATATTTTAGAACTTTGGTGTTTTTTTCTTTTTGATAAAACCTTTCTTCATCTGTTCTTTCATGAGGCTTCATAAGGGCATGTACCATGGAAGCATTAGCAAGGTGATGCTTCCGTACAGCCATGTAGGCTCGGAGAACTAGAGCCATTGCCCACACCGATTAGCATCCAACGCCACATGCTGCCTCACATCTCTTTACATGCGTCAGTTTATCACACCTTTTACCCCAAGCAACGGACTCCTCTGCAGGCAGCACCTGTCATCTTGAGGCTATCACTTTGCTGCCACCGTGGAATCCGAACCTAGCTGGCCTATTGGGCAGCCGGTCTAGGGCTACCCATTGGCCATGCCCTAAGTCTAGAAAGTGAGGAAAGCCCTTTTCTTCTTCTCTAGCTTTTGTGCAGCTTTGGTCCTGGCCTGGCCATGCGCTTTTCCAAAGGCATGCTCCTCCTACGGAGGCCTTGTTTGGATACTCTAACTCGATTAGAGGTTAGAGTTAGATTCTAACTCTAGACTAACCCCAAACTAACTCTAACCAAAGAGGTGTTTGGATGGTGGGGTTAGATTGACAATAAATGTACCATTCCAATCATTTGATTACTTTATTCAGGATTTTGTATGGTGAAGGTAGTAGAAAAAGTAACTTTTTATGGGCCCCATCTAACTCTAACCCAAATAAGCACCTCTTAGGTGAGTTAGATTTTTTGAATGGGTTAGATGCATCTACCAACTCTAACCCTTCTGTTTGGATGTTTTGGGGTTAGTTTGGTACAATCTAACCAACTCTAACTCTAACCCATGAATCCAAACAGGGGCTAGAGGAAGGAAGGAGGGAGAGTGCATGCATGCATGCATGCTTGCACGCACACATGGCTGCCAAGACAGGCAGGCCTTAGAGGCTAACCCTAGCCCACTGTGGCTTCCAAGACAGAACCGAACCCACTCTCGTTCGCTCGCCCGCAACAGACATTGATTTCCTTCCTTGGCAGCTCCGCTCCTGCCCTGTCCACTCCCTTTCCTCCTCCCATCATCGATCGATTTCGTCTCTCCATTGTCCTGGTCACATCGACGCAGCCAGCCAGCCACTGTTGCGAGAGGAGGGGGAAAAGGGTTCCACCTCACATAGTCCTTTTCCAAGCCTCTGTCGTCGTCTGCTGCACAAGGGGCAGCACCACACCACACGCATATAGTACCACCACACCAGCTGCTACACCTGCACTGCGCCGGTTATAAATGACCACCTTGCTGCCTCTCATATCTCTCTCATCTTTGGTCAGTGACATCCAGAGAAACATCTTCGGTCAGGCAAGGTCTGCTTGGTTGGTTCTTGAGAGCTTCTTCTTCTTCTTCACCAGCTTCTTGCTCCTTTGCTGAGAAAGAGGGAGAGAGGGGTTGCAATGGGAGTGGGTGGCACCTTGGAGTACCTGTTCGGGCTGCTGGGAGGCGGCGGAGGCCACGGCCATGGCCATAACCATGGACACGGCAATGGGAGGAAGAGGAAGCAGCTGCAGACGGTGGAGCTCAAGGTCAGCATGGACTGCGAGGGGTGCGAGCGCAAGGTCAAGAACGCGCTCTCCTCCATGAGAGGTTCGGCCTTTCTCTCTCTCCCTGCTCCCCTGCTCATCTTCTTGTTGCAAGAACAGACAAGGCATCATGGCGTATCTTGTCGCAGCACATTAATTTTTTATCTGTCCAAAAACTCTGCTAGCTGTTCATCTTCTTGGAAGATTCTTCTACCCACGCCAGGAAATATGCATGGTCCTTGAAGTACAAATGACAGAGTTTCATGTCGATCTATGGTCCATTTGCAGAGATTGACTGTTCAACCACATGTTTTTAGAATATGCTCTGATCTGTAGTTTTACGTATGCCTTGATGCCAGAGAAATCTCGACAAAAAAAATGAATGGTATGGTTAGGACTTTCCTGGAAATAGTTACTGCATCCTCACAAGAATGCTCTTTGTCCAAGAATGGAGGTTTCAGTTTGTGAAAACCTCCAAGTAGGCCAACAAATTTGATTTTTTCCAAATGGAGGTTTTAGTTTGCTGAAAACGTTCTAGCACCATGGCCCCACTGAATATACATGACATACGTATGCAAGATACTCCAAAATATCTTGTCAAACATTGCATCAGATGGGCTCCGGCTGTTCTGCATCTTTATTACTGTCGGAAACATTAGTTGCAGCCTCACTTGAACCGGGACATCATTTCTTATGAGCACATAATTAATTAAGATTTAAGACCGAAAACTGATTAACATTCAGCACATCCACTTCACAACTGTAGATTATCAGTTGAATTAATCACGAGCTGCGTTTTCAGCTCCTTGAAGCTTGAAAGGTTCTACTTCTATCTCTGGTCCTCTGCTCAGCTAGCTAGAAGAACAGACAAGATTATTCACAAAGTAGATGGATATATAAATCAATGCAACCAGCTTCATACTAGTGGATTGGCACTTGACTTAATTTATTAATGATGAGGATTGTGATTTCAGGGGTCCGGTCAGTGGACATCAACAGGAAGCAGCAGAAGGTGACGGTGTCGGGGTACGTGGAGGCGAGCAAGGTGCTGAGGAAGGCGCAGTCGACGGGGAAGAAGGCGGAGATATGGCCGTACGTGCCCTACAGCCAGGTGAACCAGCCGTACGTCGCCGGCACCTATGACAAGCGAGCCCCGGCGGGATACGTGAGGAGCGTGGAGCCTGGCTACGGCGTGTCCAGCCATACAGGCAGGCAGGACCACCAGCTCACCGACATGTTCAACGACGACAACGCCAACTCCTGCTCCATCATGTGAGTGAACCTCAAAGAAAGAAAGAAACCGTATGCAGATGTTCTGCGCCTTAGATCAACTAGTATTCGAGTATGAATGTTAGTTTGGAATGAATGCTTGCGAGTTCGTCTCAAGTAGTAGTATTGGAGTATGAATGTTACTAGTAGTTTGGAATGCTGATTAGGATCGGGATCAGTATTGACAATCCAATCCTCAGACTGTCACTGTGGTATGAGTTGAGAAAAACACAATGGTAGTTGGGCTTGGCAAGTTTTTTACATTGTTCTCTTCTGAAGACGGGATGGCGAAAGATGACGGTGGCGAGCTCTTTAGTACGCACATACGGTGCACGTTAAGGATTTCCTAGGCCGGTTGGTATTCGTATTAGTTGGTGTGCGTGAATGAGCCATAGTATTCCATAAGTTTTGTAGGTGTTGCAATTGTGATCGTGATCGTGAGGAAGATGACTTTAAATTGATCCATGTATGATGTATCCGTTTTATCAGATTCTGTTGAATAATTTAATAAAAATGATCGTATGCATGGAGCAGAATTCGAGTTCGTTTATGCATACAGATGGTCTAGGCCTCTAGGGCATTGTAGGCAGGTGAAGCTTCAGTCGAGGGTACAAAAGACAAGTGTCGATCTGGCTGTGCGGCGCGGGTCTGGGTACGAGGAAGAGCAGCGTGACAACATGTGTTAAATAGCCCTGGAGCCAAAGTTTTTTCAAGATTTGCTGCCTGAGTGAGTCGGGGATAGTGGTTGTTGCATGTACACTGTGTTGGGTGAGTCGTGGCTGCTGAGAGGCTGCGCAAATGCTGAACATTCGTGCTGGTTAGTGGTTAGTTAGTGCAGGGATAATGACCAAGTGTGGTGGCTTGGCTGTGCTATTGTGTTCAATTTGAACCGTGTAATCGTGTTTGCTTTGCATCGAGAAACAGACAGAAAGAAACGAGCTTCGCTGTGTCTGTGCGATACCGCAGCTCACCAAACAAACACCCGTGCCAAACAGACTTGTCCGCTTCAGGAGTTAAGGCCGCCATGCTCTGAAAGTCTGAACTCTGAAGTACTGCCCAGAGGCAGAGGATACAGCGATGTACAATTGCAGGTAACTGAAAATAAGAGCAGTGTTACAGAAAACCCAACATTGTTTCCTCCACAAAATCAAAATATTTGACCTGAACATATTCATGTGATACTTAGTACTCCCTCTGTAAAGAAATATAAAAGCGTTTAGATCACTACTTTACGCTGAAGAGCTCCTTGACATCACAAGCTCAAATAATTCACAGCAACTTTCCCACGATAGCACGGGGTTTCAAACAGGAGGCCAACAAAAAAAAACATCCTGCCATGAATTCAGGCTCCAGGAACAAGAGATATGCATGCAATGCAAGGGAATGGACCCAACGTTACCGTGATCAAGCGATATCTCAGCAGGCAGCAGCATCATTTTCCCTTGGCGGTCTTCCTTTTCCTCAGAGCCTCTTTCCTCTTCTTCTCCGTCTCCTTCTCTTTGGCCTCCCTCTCCCGTTTCCTCTTGGCCTCCTCCTCGCGCTTCTTCCTCTCCTTCTCGGCCTTGGCCTTGAGCCTCTCTTCCTCCTTCCCGTCCATCCTCCTCTTCTCCTTCTCCACCCTCATCTCCTCCGATGCCATGCTCTTCTTCCCCTTCCCTTTCACCTTGCCGGCCGCCTGGGCGTTCTCCATCGCCTTGGCCCTCGCGGCGGCCCTCCTTATCCTCCTCCCTTCCTCCATCTCGTAGGCGGCCAGGTTCCTTCTCAGCCGGAAGCAGGGCGCCTTCTCCGCTTCTTGCCGTCGCTTCATCTCCTCCCTCCGCCGGTCCTCCTCCAGCTCGGCCTCACGCTGCCGCCTGGTTGTGAAGCACATGGTGATGCGATGAGTTTGCTCCTCTACGCTATGCTTGCTTGAGGGTTAATTCTTGGTTGCACTGGCATTAATAGTGGCTTATCTAACATGGATCTGCTGTACCTGTACTGTGCGAGCAATTTTCTTGCTTATATATGAGCCATGCTGGTCACTGTGATGGGGATTAGAGTCGTTGTCAGTGATCGGGATTACGAGGTTGATTTTCGTCCGACGTTCATGGCATCTAGCTAGCCTGCCGGCCGTCGACTCGTTCACAGGGTTGCATGCACGTATCTCTTCTGGTGTGGCCAAAAGGCGAAAATGCAGTTGCTTTCATCCTTTCTCTCTTTTCCCCCTCACTGCAATGGCATAGGCTAATGTTTCTTTTTGCGATAATGGCATAGGCTAATGTTGACGGAAGAAGATCCCCTACCGTACGGTAGGGTGACGTTCCGTCACTGACAGGTGGGCCCTACAGCATGCGAGACCCACCTGTCAGTGACCCCACGTCACGGTGGTAAACGTCAGAGGAGCCTCCTCCAATGACAGCCGGTCGATCGGCCAAGCGATTTTGCCGGTCGCCTCGACCACTTCTTCTTCCTCCTTCGTTTCAGAGCAGACACGCGCCCGTGCTACTGCCCACCGCCGAGGGTCCTTGCGCCGCTTGCCTGTCGTCCTGGCCGCGTCCTCGCGTCGCCGCTTTGCCGCCATGTTCGAGGCCACGCGCCGTCGTCCGCCGCCCGCCGCCATGGCCATGGCTCGACGAGCTCGTCGTCGTGCTCCTGGGACCTCGCCGGCGTTCTCCCTCTGCTCAGATCCGGCGCCTCCCAACCAGCCGCGTCCGCCCCGGTCCTCCTTCGGCGAGCCCCCATCTCCCCGTGCCCCCACGCCGCCGGCCATGGCCGCCATGGCCATGAACAGCCATGTGCACAACCATCATTTTTTTGCTACAACCATATCAAATTTTTGCTACAAAGAACAAACTGGTGTTTTTGCTACAATGCACAATGTATAGGGGAATATCTGAGTATGTAATGTTGCAACCAGTGAACCATTTTATTTCTACTGTTTTACGTTTTTGCTACTAACGGCCAAGATTTTTGTTACATCACCACTGCGGAGCTACGACCCGACGGCGGCGACAATGAATTTTGTTGCAACCGTTATTTTTTCCGCTACAACCGTTGTATGTTTTTGCTACCACCGTTATATGTTTTTGTTATGCACAATGTTACAACCGTTTAAAATTTTGCTTCCACCGTTGTGTATTTTTGCTACTACCGTTAAGAGTTTTTGCTACAATAAAAAAGTTATAAAGTGATTAGCGACGACGGATTATGATTTTTTGTTGCAAACGATAGTACAAAATGCTACCATCAGCGATTTAAAATTTGTTACCACAATTTTTTTTCTTCTGTAAAACACCAAAAATAAAAATGTTGCATCCGTGTACCAAAAAAGTTGCGAAAATACAGCAAATGTTGCAAAGGTACCGCAAATGTTACAGTAAAAAACGAAGGGTATGCGCAAATCTGGACCGTTAAATCGCGGAGATCAGACGGTCCGCGTTTGACCGGCTGAACTGGAGCGCCGGTCGGCCGGCGCAGAGCGTCGCCCAATGGCATATGAGGTACAATTTGAGATTTGGTCAATTTGAAATGGCCAGTGATAGGCGCCGGTCAAACCGCAGCCGTCTGATCTCCGCGATTTAACGGTCTAGATTTACGCGTACCCCTTCATTTTTTACTGCAACATTTGCGATACCTTTGCAACATTTGCAACATTTGTGGTATATGGATGTAACATTTTTATTTTTTGTGTTTTTTGCAGAAAAAAATTATGGTAAAAAAATTAATCGCTGGTGGTAGCATTTTTTACTATCGATTGCAACTTTTTGTACATGGATGCAACAAAAATTTATTGTGTGCATTTTTTTCAAAAAAATTCACTGTTGCAACAAAAAATCTGATAAAAAAATTACTTACCATATTTATCATCAATTCGTGGCAGCAAATTTAATCTACGCTTGTAGTTTTTTTATAATGGTTGCAAAAAAATTCGGGACCCATCATCACCGATCACACTTCATTTTTTTGTTGTAGCGAAAATCATTAATAACATTTTCATATCATGCTACCAAATGAATGCGCTTAGCACTAAAATACTATTTAATACATCCGTTTAGCAAAAAGTAACATAGATCAATATAATAATATTAGTATAATAATAGTATAGATAGTAGCATTTTATACTACGGTTGCAACATTTATCATGTGCCAGATACAACAAAAACGAAAAAGTAGAGACAAGTGGGCCTTGGACCGACCGGCGTAGGCTTTGGCCGTTCTGCCGGCCACCAACATTAACCATTTGAAATTGTGAATCCAAATGTTGAGTTGGGCTCGGATGGACCACTCTGAGCTCTGAGGTGGGGCGCACTGCTCACTCTCTAGTAACTTGCACAGTGTTTTTCAAACTTTTTTTTGAGATAGAAGAGTGATGGGGTGCTGCCGGCATCATCATTTGGCGCATGGATTTTAAAGCAGAGGGACAAGACTCGTTATTTTTTAAAATTGTTCACGCAGAAATAAAAGAAGCATGAATGTTCAACGCACTGGTTAGATCAACATGCCTATGCCTAAGAGATCTGGGTTTGAATCCCACATTTTCCCACAATTTTTCTTCATTTTTTGGTAAAATATGAAAAAAAAATACATGACATTTTTATAAAAAATAGCATTTTTTATGCATTACATAAAAATGGTCATGGTATTTTTTTAAGAATTTTTAGTCACTAAATATCATGGTAGTTTTTTTGTTTATCATTTTTCATAAATGGCATATGTCTATGGTAAATATATTTTTATACAACATGGATTTTGTACGCAACCATGGCAATTTTTATTATTAACATCATGATAATAATATTGTAGATACCATGCAAATTTTAATATTTTACCATGACAATTTTCCCAAATACCACATTACACGTTTAATGTATAAATTAAGGCAATTTTACCTCTCAACCATGGTAAATTAAGTTTTTGGACCATGGCAATTTTAATTTATGGACCATGGCGAATTTAGTTTTGGACCATGGAAAATTTGTTTTTGCAGCATGACAATTATATTTTTTGGACCATGGAAAAATTCAGAAAAAATCCTTATCACAAAATGACATGATTTTTTTCATTGTGTCTTCAGTGGTCAAATATCAATTCTAATGTTTAAGTAATGTTTTCTATAGTTTCATGTCAATTTTAGACCTTTTCTAATTTTATGTGCGTGTATCTATAAATATTTTGCCACGTTGATCTATTACATGGACGGCGATCGCAGTGATGGGGTGGTGCCGGCATCATCATTTGGCGCATGGATCTTAAAGTAGAGGGACAAGACTCGTTATTTTTTGAAATTGTTCACGCAGAAATAAAAGAAGCGTGAATGTTTTCTAAGCAAACACACATGTTCAACACACTGGTTAGATCAACATGCCTACGCCTAAGAGATCTGGGTTTGAATCCCACATCTTCTACCATTTTTCTTCATTTTTTGGTAAAATATGCACACAAAAATCATGTCCTTTTTTTATAAAAAATAGCAATTTTTATGCATTACATACAAATGGTCATGGTATTTTATTAAATAATTCATAGTCACTAAAAAGCATGGTAGTTTTTTGTGCATCCTTTTTCATAAATGGCATATGTCTATGGTAAATATATTTTTATAAAACATGGATTTTTAGTACTCAACCATTGCAATTTTTATTATTAACGTCATGATACTACTATTGTAGATACCATGAAAATTTTAATATTTTACCATGGCAATTTTCTCAAATGCCACATTACACATTTAATTTATAAATTAAGGCAAATTTACCTTGCAACCATGACAAATTAAATGTTTGGACCATGGCAAAATTTTATTTTTTGCAGCATGACAATTTTATTTTTGGGACCATGGCAAAATTCAGAAAAAAAAATCCTTATCACAAAATGACATGATTTTTTTCATTGTATCTTCAGTGGTCAAATAGCAATTGTAATGTTTAAATAATGTTTTCTATAGTTTCATGGCGATTTTACACTTTTTTGTAATTTTATGTGCCTGTATCTATAAATATTTTGCCACGTGGATCTATTACATTGACAGATTAATTTCATGGATTTTTTTACAATTTATATTAGTCACGATAAAACTGAGTTTTGTTGGTGTAATTAAAAAATCGTTTGGATCGCGCTATAGTTGGATCCTAGCAAACAACATGGTTCATTCGATCCCTCCACCCCGAGCACCCCCCCCCCCCTCCATTCGTTCTTTGATTCCCTGGAGTGGCGGCGTATTGCTTTGAATTGGGATTCATATAATAATATACATTTTATTGTAGAAAAAACTTACCTTTTTTCACCAAGACCTTAGCTTATACTAAAAGTGTGAACCTTTTACATTTTGATTTCTTACATGGCTTTTGACCTTGAACTTGAACTTGAACTTTTGACCTTGAAAGTAGTTGTCATAATTTTATACTAGACCATACACAACTCATATGAAACAAAGGTTGTTCCATCCTAGGCCTTTGGCCTTTCCAAGGAAAAGAGAGAAAAAGAATAAGTGAGACATCCTTCTGTCTAGCTATAAGCGAGAAATAGGCACTCCCAGAAGAGAGAGGAGGAAAATAACAATTAAAGGGAGGTGGGCTGCAACGTTACCCATGAACTGTGTTTGGATGTCGATATGGTGCTCGTTTAAAATTTTGATCCGTTCACGGGCGAAAACATATACATAAATTTACTTCTCGTTGAGGCACAGATTTATTTCTCGCACATATTTTGGTTTTTTTAGAGTCCCAAGTTTCCGTGTATTGTTTTTTTTCTCTAGGAAGCATACAAATTTTGATAAATTATGCATTTTTTCTTTAAAAAAAGCATAGACTTAGTTCTTGTGTAGACAAAATTTTAATTGGTAGAAACATAAATTTAAAAACCAGAAAAATCAAGATAAACCAGAAAAACTGGAAAATGAAAAACACGTGAAAAAACGAAATTTCATGGATACTCCAGAATCCGACACATGACTTCTTTTTCTTCGTACGAAAAAACCTTATGGCTAGTTTTATTGACTCAAATAACGCTTACATCCTCAGCTAATAGGTTTAAGATAAAATTAGGGGGCATGTCAATCTAAACAGATGGGTTATTTGCAAATCCTCATCTAGCTATCTCATGAGCTACGGCATTTGAGTTCCATTACAATGTTAAACGATCACCTTTTCGAATTTCTTCAATGCATCACGACAATTATCGAGAATAGGCACTGCTACCATCGAGTATCCTTGGTTCAGCTTCAGATCTTCTGCTACTATCAGATTGTCCGTCCGAACCAGAATATTATAGTAGCCCTTTTCAAGTTACCTTAAAGCCTTGATATAAAGCAGCAACTTTTGCGGATTCAATATCTGGAACATTATGCAATAGCGTCGTAGCAACCAAGATGAAGTTTTCTTGTGATCGTGTAACACGTACAACTCCCACTGCTCCTGAGTTTGGACCCACATGGAATGCCGCATCTATGTCTAGTAATTGGATAACACTACATAACAATTATTCAGTTCTGATGTCTGATGGGGTTTTGCTCGCGACATGGGCAAAATTCAAAGCGAGACCCCTGATAGCCATTGCAGTTTTGTTCGGGTCTGTAACATCCTCGCATTGTACTTGTTACCGCCACTGCCACCGAAAATACCAACCTCCATCACCATCAATTCAGCAAGTTTAACACTCTAAAATTAGCTCTTGATAACCTTGACAGTCCCACAGGCTTCAAAAATAACCTTTGCAAAGCCTTCGAAGAGGTATTCGTAGATAGTCACTCCAAGACAAAATCTTTCTTCCACATGGCACGATAGACCGATGCAACATGTAGTGTTGGAGTTATGCCCTAGACTTAATAATAAAAATTTATTATTATAATTTTAGGTTAATTATTAATGTTTATAATTTTGTGCTATAACTGCAATGGCTTATGCGAAGGTTTGTAAAGTGCATGTTAACTTCCTTCGGAGGAAAACCTATATGCAGATGTGAAGGTATAAACATAAAGTGTTCTTAGTCTTGCCTCTAGGACTGACCTGTGTGTTTCAGATGTCATACTTCCTGACCATAGGGCATTGAATATGCCAGTAACACATATGAGCACATTGTTATCAAAACAAGGATGCTGAACCGACCCAATTGTATGATTTGCTTTGAGATTTCATCATCAATATATTATTATGAGTAAAATCATCAGATGAGTTGACAGTTGCATGTATCCTCATAGACCATGAGAATGTTGAGTACCTACATATAGAAAGGTGTAGCTTTACTATGTTCTAACACCATCCGCAACAGGCGTGGCAATAATGGCATTGCTCTTGTACACTCGAGAGTATATCTAGGGACTTGATGATTCAAGTTGGGATTTTCTCCTCCTATTTAGGAGAGATATTATTTTGGGCCCTCTCATAATTATGTATCCATCAAACATCCGGCTAGATACTTTGTGAATAGATCACAGGGATATGGAATACGTGGACGAAAAAAGAACAGAACCGGTGTGTGGATAATTGCTATAGTGGTTAAGAGTTGATCATGAGGATACCTATATAATCTCACCTCGGGTTTTGTAAAGTATCGCAAAGCAAATGGATTGGCATGTCAACCAGAGGTTCACTCGAATTTATATTCGTGTAGGTGTGGGAACCATTATGGGTGTCCATGGCTCCGCTATTGGTTATTGATCCGATAAAAGACAATTTCTGGTTCATCTCCATATCCTACCGAACCTATGGGGTCACAAACTTAAGGTTGATAGTTTTGTTGAATATTAGAGCGATAGGAGAACGAGTATAATGCACCGGCAAAACTTCAGAATGATTGAGTTTTTATCGGAGAGAAAACCGGAATCGTATAGGGACGCCGATAAAGTACCAGGGAGAGTTTTAAGAAAATCGGGTAAAACCGAAGGGCTAGAAAAGCTCTGGGATGGTCTAAATATGTTTAATATTTATTTTTTATGCTTTCTAGCAAGCTCCGGAATTGTTTTGGAATTAACCTCTATAAATAGATGAGGAGGGGCAGGACCCAGAAAACATATATGCTATGGATCTGGGCTGCCCCTTCCTCTTCTTTGTAGATCCAATATCCATTAAACCTCGAAGGGCTGGTCCTCCGTCATCTCTACTCCGGTGGCGCCAAGCTCTGAAGAACGGAGGCGTGTCGAATCGACTACACGGTACGTGTGGATCAACCATAGAGAGATCAATGTTCGATCTTTCGTTCGAAGAACTTCTTCTTCTTCTGGATTAGATCTGTTCTAGGGGCTCCTTCGGATTAGATCTATTCAAGGGATTGTACACCTTCACGCTTGCCCAACTCTCCATCAACATCTTCCGTTGCGAGAGAACATTCGTTGAATGGTTGTAAGGTAAAAAGATCGCTAACCTTGTATGCATCTAGCTAGATCTTCTTGGGACTTAGTTTCATAGTGCCGATTTTTTTTATTTCTACTCCGAATCCCAACATGTAGACCATCTCTATGGATGCATGTCTTCCTATCGCCAAAAATATCTTCCTATTTACTCCCTCGGTTGTTGAGGCAATCTTTAAAGGCAAACGATTGGGAATGGTTGACCGACCGGACGCTAGGTCGGTCGCCTCCCCTCACGCGTGTCTAGTGTGGGTCCGACGCCCCGGCCTTAACCTTTCCATCGCTTCTCTTATCTCAAACTAGCGCATCTTCTTTCCGTATCCAGTCTCCTACTTTCTGCTTCCCTTCCTTCATTAAATCTAGCTAGAGAACACGCCTTCGGTGAGAGCCTCTGCCACGCATATTGTCTAGCCGTGCCAGCAGGCAAGGTCATCAGCGTGTAGGCATGTGTGCTCCAACAGGCCACGACGGGCATCCGCGCGCTCGGGGGTGATGGTCTGGCCGTGCAACACCCACGTGGCCACGCGCTCGTTGTCCTCCAGAGTCGTGTTGCACGCTCCGGCAAGGTTGAGTTAGAGCGATGATCGATCACCGAAGAAGATGTGAACCGCCGTGAGACGCGCTGCAATCGATCTTGATGAAAACTGGGATCGCGTTGTGGTGTGTTGCAATCTAGGGGTGGTGAAATAGATGCGATGGGATTTGGCGGTGTGCGGCGCCAACGCCGACGGTGTTGGAACCGGCGACGGGAGGTGCTACAACCGTGGCAGCAAAATGTTTGAACCAGTAGTCGTGGCCTCCAACAGTTTTTTTTTGCTTCAACCAACCATTGTTTTTGCTGGAACCATCAAGATTTGTTTTTGCTGAAACTAGCGATTTCCATGGGTGGGAGCACATAAGTTTTTTTCCTTTTTTTTAGCTGGGATCACAATTTCTGGTGTGTACATTGAGAAATTTTGCTTCGACCAACGATCTTTCCTGTTGGAAGCATCATAATTTTCCTTCTTTCCACGGGAACCTTCTGGTGTGTTTGTGTGTCTGAATGCGACGGATCACACGAGACGAGATTCTTCGACAATGGTTTTTTCCTTCTTTCCACGGGAACCTTCATGCACTCAACTTTTTATCGAGAGGGTAGAGGCTGAGCCAATGCATAAGATTTTTTTCTTTTCTTTTTCTTTTCTACGATGATGCTAAGCTAACCACCACAATTCCCTGGTCTAGAAGCAAAAGATGAGGCCATTACGTTTTCCATCCATCACCACGAAGCTATACCACTTGATGTGCTACTACCTTCTTCCATCGAAATACCTGTCTTCAAATAAATAAATATATCAGATACTATTTCAGTGCTAGATAGATTCATTTGAACGATAAAATTTCCGATCAGACCAAATAGTACAACCATACCGCCGCCTTGTCATCTTGGCTTGCAAAAAACAGTCTGGTTATCCGTGCTCTCACGCGAGATCCACAATACTGTACGGGATAAGGATACTTTGCAGAATGCAGCAGTATGGATTGCACAATAATTTCGTTTCATGGCCAGCATGTGGAGACGCATCCAGCTGGACCGTCACATGCATGGATGCACATCCATCTTTGCATGAGCAAGAGGCATCACGGAATTTTATTTCGGCTGGCCGCGCCATGGCTGTCCATCGCTGTTGCCAAAGTGTTCAAGGAGAAATAGATAGCTTTCACATGGGCTGTGTGGAATGTTGGCACGGCTGCTTTTTGGCGGTCAAAGTCACGAGATGTGTTGTGTTTGTGTCGATTTTTTTTGTTTTTGCGAGAATGCTATGTCGATATCCTCGTGGAAAGAGAAAGAAAACGTCCTATGGAGTAGCCAAACAGATTTTACTTGCAAAAACATATGTACACCCATTTTTCCAGGGCAGAGAAAACACTTTTCTCAACCTAATAAAAAACCTAAATCATAGGGAGCGAACGACAGTTCTTCAGTCAGCCCGCGATCCCTTTTTTCACCTTTAGATTTTATGTACGCATCTTGATGTAGCGCCTGCTGCCAGGTCGTCCGTCTCGCTCGTTCGCGCTGTGGTCTACTCGAGCGACCCACTTTCCCTTATCCACTACACAGAGAAAAGATAGCAAGTGAGATCAATGCCGTGCCGGCTCGCCGCTTCCTCTCCTTCCCCGCCGTCTACCTCCACAACCTGACGGCGAACCCCGCGAGGAGGAGTACGGCCCACCACCGCCCCCATCTCCCTTCCCTCGCTGCCGACCTCCAGACCTTCTACATCCGCGACGACGAGGCGTCCGCGGGCCGCATCGTGGTGTGGCTCCACCCCGCGGGTGCGCCGGCTTCATGCCGCCGTCGACTTCCCCCGGGCGACGAACTCCCGTGGCCCCCAGTCCGGACCGGGCTCGTCGGCCGGAGGCGAGGTGAAGGAGCAGGCTCGCCGTCCGAAGGGGAGGAGGAGGCGCCGACACCCTGCGCGGCTCGCCCCTGTCGTCGGCTTCCCCCTGGTGACGAGCTCGCGCGGCCCCCAGTCCGGGCCGGGATGCCAACGGCGACCGGGAGGCCGCGACCCCAGTCCGAGGGCCGGCGGATTGGCCTGGATCCATGGATCGCCGGTGAGCACCACGCATCCCCGCCTGTGACATGCATTGTACGTCTGTACATTTGCACATCAATTTTTCATAAAAATTGCATTGTGACTTGTACATTTTGCACATGCTTGGCATTTTTAGGTCCTTATAAGCATGGCAATTGTAGGTCCTTGTGTAGAAAATCTTAGAACCATAGAAAATCTTAGTTTAGTTTCTATGGAAAATTTAGTTCATGGTCGATGGAAAATGTAAGTTGATGGAATTTGACAAATTTAATTCTTTACCATGGAAAATGGTCAAAGATTTTACCATGGTAAATGCAAGTTTAGTTATCTACCATGTCAAAATAACATTTGTGTTTGCAAATTAACACAATGGCAAAAATAACCATTGGTGATGGCAAAAATAGTCTACTGTTTGCCATGGCATAGATAGAGATACTTTGGCCACGACAATTTCTATATGGCCATGGCAATCAAAGTTGCTTTAAGCATGACATTTTTTGTTTATGTTCATGCCAACCACTCTTTTAGATCATATAGTATGGCAATTAATATTTGGTTGAGATGGCAATTAAAAACAATCCCTTGACATGACAACTAAGCCATGTGTTATTCTTTTTTTTTTGCGATTCTTCCGACTAGTTGCCATGGGTCATGACAACTGAATTTTCCTTAAGCATGACAATTTTAGATCATATAGGATGGCAATTAAAATTTGGTTGAGATGAAAATTAAAGATAATCCCTTGCCATGACAACTACGCCATGTGTTATTTTTTTTGTACGATTCTTTCGACTAGTTGCCATGGACCATGGCAACTGAAGTTGCTTTAAGCATGGAATTTTTTTGGAAATCATAGGGAGCGAACGTGCGCTCGAGGACATGGCAAGCGCGAACTAAAATATGGCAACTGTCATGGTCGCGCGGACAAGAAATGTGGCAACTGCCGGCTCGCACGACAACTGAAAATAAAAACCTACAACGAGTTGTCATGACCTATATACTACAATTGCCACCCACGTCTACAACGATTGCCACTGAAACAGTTCGTGCTTGCCATGGCATCTTTTAGTTACGTAGCATGGCAAATGTAGTTTTTAGACATGGCATTGGTAGTATATATAGCATGGCATTCTTTAGATATGTAGCATGGCAAATGGTAGTTTTTGGACATGGCATTTGTAGTATATATGACATGGAATATTTCTATTATGTAGCATGGCAAATGTAGTTTTTAGATATGACATTAGTATTGTATATAACATGACAACTGCAAGCATGAAGCATGACATTGTTTCATTCTTTGCAAAATGGCAATTAATTTTTGCATGGCAATTGCAAAGCTAGGTTTATAGAGAATTCAAATTACATGTGCCATGGCAATTCCAAATATAGTTTGAAGAGAAATCAAGTTATATTTGTCATGGCAATTGAAATTGTTAAGCACGGCAATTGCAAGCATGAAGCATGGCATTTTCTTTTCTTTTTTGCAACATGTAAAAAAATTCCTTTTTAAGGTACCACAACAATTGAAATTGTTAAGCATGGCATTTGCAACATGGCAATTAATTTTCCATGGTAATTGCGAAGCTAGTTTGATAGAGAAATCAAATTAAATTTGCCATGGCAATTCCAAATAAAGTTTAAAGAGAAATCAAGTTATATTTGCCATGGCAATCTAGTTTGAAGAGAAATCAAGATATTTGAGTTATATTTTCCATGGCAATCTAGTTTGAAGAGAAACCCAGTTATATTTTGCCATGTTAATTGAAATTTATAAGCATGGCAATTGCAAGCATGAAGCATGGCATTTTTTTCATTTCTTTTTCAAAATGGCAATTTATTTTGCATGGCAATTGCAAAGCTAGTTTTGTAGAGAATTCACATTAAATTTGCCATGGCAATTCCAAATCTAGGTTGAAGAGAAACCAAGTTATATTTGCCATGGCAAATAGAAATTGTTAAGCATGGCAACTGCAAGCATGCTGCTTGGCATTTCTTTCAGTTTTTGCAATTGCAAAGCTAGGTTTATAGAGAATTCAAATTAAATTTGCCATGACAATTCCGAATATAGTTTGAAGAGAAATCAAGTAATATGATTTTATGTTTTTACCAGTTATATGACAAATTCTTACTATATACAGCGGCAATTTGTATCTATTTTACTTTGTATATTTATTTCTGTTTTTTTCTTCCAAAATTAGCAATTTCAAAGTGTGCAGAATATTATTGGGCTAAAACCCTGGGCTTTTCTTCTTAGCCCATTTAAAACATATCCAAAAGGGGAGCAGGGAGAAGTGGTTACGAGGAGACATGTAGGTCGTCGAGGGGTCGCGCTGGCCACACTTGGAGCGAACGACCTGGGAACCAAAAAGGTTCGCTCCAGGGTGCCTATAGCGCGTCGGTTAGCTTCATATTCGCGTCCATAAAAAACGTCATATCCCGGTGGGAACCTTGCACGGGTGGTCATCAAATCAATCATGTGTGTGCACTCCACCACTTCTCCTTTTTTGGAACTTTGTTTCCACATGGCAATCTCACAATATTGGTGGAGCAATGATTACAAAAGTGCGAAATGGTGTATTGTAATTATCACGGCGTATATAATGGCGGTTTCAAAAGTACGCGCATCTAATTTAGCAAATAATTCTTTTTTTGTTGTTGCAACAAACGATGCCTAGTGCGTTATTCACATGTAATGTTTCGCTTCAAATTGACTTTTGAGAACCGTACTGTTGGTAAAAATGCTAAAATTGCAACTATGAAAAGTTTGGGTGGTATAAACTTTATTCGACCACAATACCATGAAAGCCGCTTTATCATGAAACTTTATGCGAAAGTAATACCCCTAGATAGTGTTTGTTGCAAAAAAGTTTGGATATATTAAAACAATTTAAATATGGACGTCTGCTACGAATCAGCCGGATGATTTCAGGAAATCATCCGCCTTGCCACCCTTTCGATCTGCACGCTGATCACTGTTCAATTACAACAACACCCCCAGTTTCGATGCATCACCAATGAAACCCGCGGTGAAGCTCCAATGCAACTCAAATGGTGCACCGTGATATGCAACGCGATGAAAGCTGCTCGCAGATCAACTGGCGTCCGACAAAGTTCCATTACATTGCTGATTGTACTTTCGGCAACACGGCGGTGCTCCCATAAAGCTTCAAGGTAACATCTTCGGAGTTGGAGTGCCCCCGCTGGCCATTCTCCGCGATCGCGAACGCAGCGCCAACAACGCTCCGTTGCAGCTTCATTGCTACTTTTGGCTTCAAGGCAATATCACCGGAATTGCAAGCCCCCCGTCGGCCACTCGTGGTGGTCACCATCGTGCAAAAGAGACGTTCCAATGCAGTGTCTTTCGTTGTCGGCGAGTGCAACGCCATGTTCATCACCTCGAGCTATGTTGCATTGCAGTGTCTATCGTTGATGAGATTTGCATGTTGCAGCGCTGTAGTCGTCAGCGAGATCTACATGTTGCAACATCCTTGCAACAACTGGTGGCGGGAGCGCGTGGTAGCTATCGTCAACAAGACCGCAAAAGATATAGATGCAAGAAAAAGAAGGAACGAAATGACAGGTGTAACAGAGGTCTAGAGGCAGAAGACGACAAAGGAAAAGAAACGAGTGGGTGAGATGCACAGTGATTGGAGATAAGAGTGGTGGGCTGGCTCCACTGGGACACGTGTAGCAAACCAGAGGAGGCTTGCGACACAAGAAAATCACCCGATATAAACTAATATTTTTCTTAAATATATTGTTCGACAATTCGAAAAAATGTGCACCTATATTCACAGTGCTATTTTCGTTTTCAAGCGCGAATCAATCTATGATTGAGTTAGTTAGAGGAATAATGGTATCCTCAGTTCATCAGAGTTTAAGTTCAAGACTTGACATTGATGCTCGCACTTTTTTGAATTTATTTTAGTTTTTTTTGGCGATGTGCTTCTAACGAGAGAAGACGTTTCTGTTAACTATGAGACGTCTGCCAAAAATAAATAAATATACATGTATATGTCTTTTTTTGACGGTAATATACGTGTCCTATGTTCATAGGACTAAGTGTATGCTGCGTTGGTTGTGTTTAAGAAAAAACAACGTAAGAAAAAGACGGTATCCATCTTAAAAAACGGAAAGGCGGTTTTCAACGTGCAAGTCGCAATCTTGATCTTGACTACCCGCACCAACCGCCTCGCACTCGATTAACCGCGTTCCGGCGCGCACGCCACGCCGGTCCGGTAGGTAACGGTTCCCACCAGGAACGAAGACCGCCACAATATCTCACCGTCCATCATCGTCCTCGCTGGCCGCGCCGCTCCGCTCGCTCGCCACCTTTAAAGCCGCCGCCCACCACTAGACCAGCTCCTACCCCTACCCCTCCGCACCCGCCCACTCTCCCCACTACCGCGCCGCCTCCTCGCACTCCATCCAGCTCCCTCCCCTCGCACCCACCAATGGCGCGCTCCACCTCCTCCATCACCGCCGCGGTGCTCGTGGCCGTCCTCGCCATGGCGTGCGGCGCGGCGTCGCAGGGCGCGCCGGCGGCGGGCCCGGCCGCCCCGGACTGCAGCTCCGCGCTGACGAGCCTCACCGGCTGCCTCGCCTACATCACGCCGGGGAGCACGGAGAGCAAGCCGCCCAAGGAGTGCTGCGCCGGCGTCAAGGCCGCGCTCGCCAGCCCGGCCAGCGTCGCCTGCCTCTGCACCGCCCTCGGCACCAACTACGGCGTCCCCATCAACTTCACCCGCGCCACCGGCCTCCCCGCCGCCTGCGGCGGCAACCCGGCCGCCCTCAGCAAGTGCAACAGTGAGTCCTCGTCCTCCTCCCCTTCGCGCCATCTTGTTCTTTTTTTTTTCCTAATAGTACTGTATAATGGAGTGTTCGTCTGACTTCATTTCGGATGGTCCTCCTGCAGAATTGCCCAGCGCCCCTAATGCCGCCCCTACCCAAGGTAATTTTCCCCCCTCTTTTTCATCCTTTGCGAATCTTATCTCTTTATTCCTTTAGATCCGTATAAAAGGTGCGTTAATCTGAAGAGCTAGAGTCGATTCTTATCTCTGCCTCAGTTTTCTTCCACTATAAGAAAACGTACTAGCACTGAATAATCACGGGGCATTAACATCACATCAATGCCTTCTGGCCGTAGAGAATTTTTCTGGACTCCTGGCATCTAAGGTAGTAGTACTATCTTACAGTGATCTGCATGCGGAAAGATCTGAATGTTTTTTTCTGAGAACCTCAACATGGCATGATGTAAAGAATAATTATCCCCCACAGGGCATGATTTAAAGAATAATCAAATTGGCGCATAGCAGACCTTCAAGGTAGTCTAGTGTTAATTTTTATATGCATAAAGGGGTGACATTACTCTATTCTATTCCTGTAAACTATTGCTGTCATAGTGGGGGTGATTCCATTGACATTGTAGTTTAACATGAGGGGTGACAGCCAATCGTAGTAATGTCTTCCCTTTATCTAAAATTCGAGTAGTTGACAAACCATTACGATGGATGTCAAATACTAAACAAGCACTAATTAGGGCCTTCAATAAGTATAATAGAATGTGTGAGATGCTAAACGATGTGATTTGTGTACGTGAGTTGGTTTGTATCAAGTTATGCTCTCACCCTCAAGGAGTGTTCATTGATTTGATCCGAATAGGTAAGGATAAATCATCCGGTCTGATAGAGAATACTTACCGATTTAGCTGTTGGCTTCTGCCTTTTTCTATACCCTGAATCTCACTTCCACTCAAACTAGTCTGAAATTTAAATATGTCTTGCAGCACCTTCACCGACTTCCGGATCAACGCCAACTACCGTCAGCCCAAGCCCAGCGAAATCGGGGGCGACCAGATCTCCGGTCTCGGCATCGACCCTTGTCCTAGCAGCGGTGGTGGCGCCTCTGCTTTCTTACTACTACCTCTGAAGAAGATTTACCGCATGGTTTGTTCCATGAATTACTGTGGTGTGTATTGGGCGTTGCGCCCCACGATTTAGTGACTGCTTTTGTGGAGAGGAACATTTTCTGCTAGTTGTTCGTTTTAGCTCACTGTTTGCCTGAACTATGAATTCTTATTGGCACCAAGTAGTTGTACTATATTTGAATGGTGTCTTTGGAATAAAGTTGATTAAGCCATATCTAGTGTTGCGCCAATTGGGTGGCTTGCAGGGCTCTGACCTTGGCGTTAACTGGGTAAACTAGATACTAAATTTTTACTAGAAGTAGAAGAGTTACACAAAGTTCGCGAAATGATCACAAGGGTTTATGCACTAAGAACAGGCAAACCTTTTTGGGTTGTATCTGAAGACATGGAAAGGGATGTTTTTATGTCAGCAGACAAGCCAAAGCTTATGGACTTGTCGATATTGTAGGGGATGAAATGATTGACGAGCACTGTGATACTGATCCAGTGTGGTCTCCAGAAATGTTTAAGAATTGGTAGTGTCCAGATTTCTTGTAAAGTTATTTCACAGCTAAATTCGGTATCATGCATATCAACTGGGTAAAACCTATAGTGCAGCCTTCTGGTTGCATCTCCGTTGTCGCCACGATCAGATTGGAAGGAGAATTTCTCCCAGATCAAACACCTGTTCATATGTTCACCGATTTGATCGGATACAGCCACCAGTGAGAAAGAGAACAACCAGCCCCGATCCTCACAAGCAACCGCAGCCGGAAGCGCAGCCTGTTCCCAACATGGCTCTGATCGGAGAGAGCACCGGAGAACCTAAGGTGCAACAGCCGCGGCGAACCTTGACAGGTGGAAGATACAAGGATTCTGCACCTCTCCCCTGTCTCCAGTGAATAGTAGTAATAATATTAATGCCATTTACAAATGTGAAAATAGCGAGTTACGGATTGGATTAAGGAGGCATATGAGACAAGTAAATAACTTGCCATCTTCTATCATATCAAGCTACAGCATGCATCTTGGAGTCGTTGCAACAGCCTCCCATGTCATCATCTCCATTGGACCTCTTTTCTGTTTTCTATAAACCCAGGTAAGATTCAACCAATTTTCATTTCTGTTATGCCCTTTGCTGCATAGTGATGGTTATTTGTGGCAACCAAGCAGTAATGCAAGATAATAAATATTTTACCAGTAATGAAGATAATATAGTAACCAGTTATGCATGATAATAAAGATTTTTTTTGCATTTTTTATTGAATTCCAATGGCAATTCCTTATCCATGCTGTACATTCTGTTTAGATGTGAGATAGTGCTCATTTGGCATACCTGTTGAGAATTTACGCCTCCCAAGTCACAGCTATTGTTTCTTTCTACTGAAGTGGGATGGCATTATGGTTATCGTAATGAGTAGTAAAATTGGTGAATTATAATTTTTCCATACAATCTGGTCAATCAGTCTTTTTTTTTAACTTCATATATCACTCTTAATACATATATTTTATTTTGTTCCCAGAACAAGTCAATCTGAGTTTGTACTTTGTAGAGAGCATTAACAAGTACTCCCTCCGATCCATAAAAAGTGTCGCATATTTTGTACTAAGTTAGTATAAACTTTGTACTAAGTGGGTGACACTTTTTATGGATCGGACGGAGTACCTTGAAGCGAAGAAGCAGAACATATCTGTTGGAATGAGATTTAAGATGAAATTTGAAGGTGAGGAACCTCTTGAAAGAAGGTAACTTAAGATGGCTTTCGACAAGGTGAGGAATCTCTAGATGGTTATGACAAACATTTTCCGATTACAGGTTCATAGATTGACCATAAAGATACAACACAAATTCTAGCTACCTTTACAATAATTAATTTACAAATCGCAACATATAATCCTCTCCCTTTACCCATTCAGTCACACGATTATAACATAATTAAGCAGAGAACATGAGAAAAGATTTTGAAATTAGTTTAGATACGCGCAGATCAAACAATCATACACATCAGCACATGTTTGATCAGCATGAAGACCACTGATCAAGACAGCCTTAGCAAGCTGTAGAGCTCCTTCAGGTACAAGCTCTCCTTGTCGTTCACCCTCTTCTTCTTGGAGAAAAGCAACTCAGTGATGAGCGGGGTAATAAGGGGCATGATTGGCTTCTGCTTCTGCATCTTCCTCTTGGTCGTCGTCGTCGTCGTCATCTCCTGGTCATGGTCCACCTTCACCTCCTCGTCCACATCGTGGAGGCTCAGCAGGTCTCGCAATGGTTGCCTCGGTGCTTGCTGCTCTGGCTTGGCCTCAGCCCAAACCGTGAGCGCCGACATGCTGTTGCTCCTCTGCTGGATGTTGGCCCTTGCAGCCGCCGCCTTGTCGGCCTCCATGTGTGCCAGCCTCGAGAGGGCACGGTGGAGCTTCGCATTGAGGTTCGCCATGGCTAGCTCCAGGTCGGCCAGCCTCTTCTTGACCTGCACCGCCTCCAGCCTAGTCTTGGCCGCCTCTTCCTCCACCTTCTTGATGGAGCTCATGATCGTGAGGTTGGCTTCCCTCCAGCGCTGCTTGATGTCGTCGTCGTCGTCGTGGGCTAAAGACGGCGACGATTGAGATACCGGCATTACATTTCTAGCAGGCTCAATGCTATTTCCCTCATGCTTGCCGCTTGCAACGATCCGATTGGAGTGGATTTCCCTGATAACTTCAGAGGGCCTAACACCATCACTCCTCTCAAGCTTCTCTTTTGGGGAAGCAATGCCAATGGCGACACCGTCTCGTCGCCAAGAGGCCCTCTCCCTGGCAACACAATGGTTGGCATGTGCGCCAGGCCTGAACTGTGCTTCCGTCGCGAGGATGCGCTCACCGAACACGGCAACCGCCTCCTTGACAGACCGGAACGCGCGAGAGGTGTCGACCTCTGCATTGCCAGATGAGGCGGCGGTCATGCCGCAGCTTTGCAGGTAATGCCTTCCCGCCAGGCACAAAGCTCCTACAGGGGCTTTATGAAGGCCGGCCATCGATCAAAGCAAGCTGTGCTGTGGCATGCTTTGCTTCCACTACAAAATGGCAAGGCCAGCAAGCAAGAGACAGGACTAGCCACCTAATAGAACCCTTCAAGTAGAGATGAGTGACAGTACAGCTGAGGTGAGAGTGAAGAATGCTTTCTGAGCAATTTCTGTAAGGTACCATCTGCTGCCCCCAGGAATATACAACAAGTCAAAATTTGGTATGGTATGATGAGAGTGGTTGGGACAAGTCATGACCCTTCACTTGTAAAACAAACGTATAATTATCAGATACGATACGGTGCCACATTTTCACTCATCTTCTGGTTCTCAAGCCATTTCATCCTGGCACCCTTGCAACAACCTGACCGTGCTCTCTGTTTCCGGTGTCCCGTATCACAACTTTTGGTAAGAATTATATGGAATCGCATCTGTTTATTTGTGTAGATCCGTATTAAAAGTGTGTTAATTAGAACTCATCTACACTTGCCGCAATCTGAAGTGCTACTAGAGTCGATTTTATCTCTGCCTCAGTTTTCTTCCACCATGAGAAAGCGTACTACTACTGAATGTGTCACTGGGAATCGCATCAATGCTTTCTGGCTCATGGAGCATTTTTCTAGATTCCTGGCATCTAGAGTCGTAGTACTAGTATCTTGCAGTGATCTGCATGTGGAAAAAACTAATTTTTTTCTCTGAGAACCTCATGTAAAGAATAATTAAATGGGCGCATAGCAAACCTTCAAAGTAGTGTTAATTTGTACTGTATTTGCATATGCATAAAGGGTAGACATTACTTTCTATTTCTATAAAATATTGCTGTTATAGTCGTGGTCGTAGTATTGGGATGACAGCCAATCGTAGTAATGTCTTTCCTTTATTTAGAGTAGTTGACAAACGATGGATGTGATATGTGTACGTAAGTCGGTTTGTTTTAAGTTACTAGTAGGCTTGCACGTGCAACACACGTTTTGTTAGAATTTAAAATTTAAATACTTTAATTCCTAAATTTTAAATTCACATATACGGCATTGATTTGGATACATACCATAAAATATGTGAGTTTAAATTTTGATGGAATCTCCTACAATGTATCGAGATCAAATAAATCACCACAATATATCTGTTTTTCCACTCGATAGGATAGCTATAAAATTCCAAACACTTCTGTGAGGTATTACTGAATCAACATCAAAGGCATCCTAACACCTACTGGTCTCATGCACATATATGAGTTATCAAAAACCGATATTTAGTACTCTCGAAAAAACCGATATTTAAATGTATCAAACATATCACAAGCCCTTCCTAGTTTCACCTAAAATAGCCTAAGCCCCACAATGTAAGTGTAAATAGACACATGGTATGAACACTTTCTTATAGATTCTTCATTATACGATGGCAAGGTAATGAATTCATAAAACTTTTGTTCTTCAAGAAAAGCTAGGAAGTAGCCACAAAGTAGCGAGAGAAAAATATAGTAACACCAAACTGTAAGTGTCAATAATTGTGAAGATAAAATATCGTAGTATATTTGTCACACTATAAAGAGGAAAATAAGATATGTTTGAGAATACATCTACCAGAACAAAATCATCAACACAATACAATAGAACCCTAATCCCTTATTTATTTGTGGTCGTCACATTAGGAGGAGAGCCATGAAAATTGTATTTAACATTGAGAGGGCTCAGAAGCCTATGAATGACACTACTGATTTAAATGCATGCAAAAAATTAATAGGCCGACTTCCCTATTTTTAAATACATTGTTATGTCCGAAGAAAATGCAAACTAATATCCATATAATTTATCAAAAGGATCAAAAATCAAACGGTGGTAGAAAATAAAAGCTTGAGTGCATAAATTAAGAATGGATAGTATCTACTTTTGCACAATGGATAAAAGAATTTTTGTGGCAAGCATCCAGATTATGGATAAATATACAATTATTTCAGCCAGTTTTTCCAGCGACATCGTTCTTATGGGAGACTGTGGAAAAACTAATCCTAAACCTATCTACAAGATCGTCGTGAAACATCGGGGTTTCCCCCTCCTCCCACACATTGAACGCTGGTTTTGATTAATCTTGGTAGTTAGATTTAATCAGGTGCGGCTAACCCGGTGGTGGTAATCTACCTCTATGCATAAAGTTTTTTTTTGCTCTTTTATGGAGAGACCTTTTTCTGCCAGTTGTTCGTTTTAGCTTACTGCTGCCTTGAACTATGAATTCTTATTGGCACCAAGTAGTTGTACTATATTTGCATCATTTCTTCATAATAAAGTCGACAAAGCCATAGCTAGTGTTGTGCCAATTAGTTGGCTTGCAGTGCTCTGTGCTTGGCGTTAAGCCGTTAGCTGAGTTAAACACGAAGGACTAAGGCCTCTTTTGGTTCATAGGATAGAAATATCATAAAGTTAGAAAAATCATAGAAAATTATACGAAATAAGATGATATATCTCAATTTGTACTGAAAAAGAGATGCCATTTTATTCAATATGATAGGTATTTTTCATTGGGTCTAGGCTATTTTTTTCTTTAAAATGTAAAGGATTAATTGCTATCGTACATAGGAATAGAAATCCATTTGTACAAACAAAATCGCTCCACAGGATTTTTTTTCCTACAAACATTATATCCTTCAAATTTCCTATAAAACTTTATAAACCAAAGGAGGCCTATTTGGGTACGGGGCATACTGCACTCTGAAAAAAAGGAGATGACTCGAATGATTTATACTTCATCTTATATCGAAAAATGAATTTGTGGCTGGTGGTGGGTCTTTCGCCGGACATCGGACCGGGGGATGGCCGGCGGCAGAGTGAGGGGTGGGAAGGCTGCGGTCGTACAAGAGGGGGTGATGGGGCGTGGGTTCTCCTGAGACCACCCACAGGGCTAGATGTGAGGGAATGAGAGAGGTTTTGATGAGAAAAATACTTTTTCAGGATATACAGAGAGGTTTTGAGAAAGAGAAAAAAACAATTTGAGAGAAAAATCATCCAAAGAATCTGCTTGATATTCCCTCCTTTCGGAAATAAGTGAAATGGACGTATCTCTTAATTCCTTAAACTAGACTTTTTCTTCTTAAATTTAACATAGAAGGGATTCACTAAAATTGCCCTTAAATGTTTTTTTATAAAATTAAACACATGAACAACAGAATAGAGTGTAAGACATTTATTAAATCACTAAGCTCTTTAGGGGTGAGAGGGGGCGTGGGTTATCCGGAGAACACCCACGTGGCTAAAGTGAGGGAATGAGAGAGATTTTGACGAGAAAAAGCATTTTTATGGAAATACAAAGAGTTTTTGAGAAAGAGTAAAACAATTTGAGAGGAAAATCATCTAAAGAATCCGCTAGATATTCCCTCCTTTCGAAAATAAGTGAAATGGGAGTATCTTTTAATTCCTTACACTAGACTTTTTATTTTCAAATTTAACTTAGAAGGGGTTTGCTAAAAATATCCTTAAATGTATTTATAAAAGTAAACACATATATAAAAACAAAACAGAGCGTAAGACATATATTAAATCATTAAGCTCTTTAGGGCTGAAGGGGTTCACAATCGACCAGTGTCTAATTTCAGATTTTTTCTATGATTTAACGATTTTTTGGTATAAATGACCACTTGTTTGAATGAAATAAAAAAAATGATCACATTTGAATGCAAATGACAAAATTAACATGGGGGTATGCTCGGCAAGTGACACATGACACGTGCCACCACAGCCTGTGGCGGCACGTTGACACGTGGTACTTGCCGCACAACGGATGGTGGCTCATGTACACATGGTACTTGTCGGGCGAGCCACCATGGTAGTTTTATCATTTACATTGGAATATAGTTTTTTTTTGTTATTTCAATCACACAAGTAGTCCTTTATGTTAAAAATTCGAGTTTGATTGGGTCGTTGGCTTTGTGGATTATTCCACACTTCCTGGCCTCCCGGCAGCGGCAACGCGCGGCTTTGCTCCTAGTCCAAATGAATAGCGACATGGCATGATTAGACCATATACAACGCAAGGTGCTTAGAAGAGGTGCTTAGAGAAAAAACCAGATTATTCTCTAAGCACTGGTGCCTAGATGTAAAGGATAGACGTTTAATTAGGCACCTCTCCTATAGAAATAAGCACTAGTGCTACAAAAAGATTGATGTATTTTGCTAAGCACTACCCTAAGCACCTTGCGTTGTACAATGCCTTAGCATCTCGCCAAGTCATCTAGTGTAACTGAACAATGCAAAGCAGATACACGATTTGTTGTCATGCAAAGCAAGAGTTCAGCAGTGCTCAAGAACTCATTACAGATTTACAGTGAAGAACTGAAGATTGCAAGACCATTATAGTGAATTGATTCACTTTCAAGCAAACAACCGTAATGGATCAGACGAAATCCAGATGGATGGAAAATATCTCCGTCTTCCCGATTCAGATATTTGAGTGCGATGTTTGTCCAAATCACAACCATATTCTAATCACAACATCAACAACGCCATATTGCTAACGTAGTTTGTAATCGAACCACATCTAATCTCAGGCAAAATACTCACGTCGCAGGTAATATTGTAGTAGTTCAGATTTCCAAAACATCCAAGAACACATCCGGTCCTGTTCTTTGATGCACGAACAGCTTAACAAGTGAACTCGACCTGCATCGATCCACAGAGACAGGAAAAGAGCAACCACATCCAGTTCAGTTGTCCTTGGATAGAATGCATGCAGGGAAGCTAATCAAGCAAGTCGAATCGGAGAAATCAAACTGATCCTAGAGAAAATTAGCACTTTTTTTCGGGGGAGTCCTTCTCGCTGTCCTTGAAGGTGTTGAAGCTCGCGCGGATCCGCTCGGGGGTCTCGTGTTTGAGTATCTTGGGGATCTCCCGGCAGATGATGTCGACGATTTCCGGGAGCTCCAGGTGGTCGGCCTCCAGCATCAGGGTGAAGATGTAGAAGAAGCGGATGCCGCCGACGAACTCCCTGTCCCAGTCAGCCATGGAGGCGGCCGGGGCGGAGTTGCCGGTGCCGACCGCCGCGTGCTTCGTGCAGTACTCGCAGACCTTGGCGAGCTCCGGTGGAAGAGTCATCGTTCCCGATGTGGATCCGGTGGCGGAAGAGGGGGCGGTGTGGCTGAGGGGTACGGTGTGGCGGAGGGGCGGGGTGGCGGAGGGGGCTCGCCGGCGATTGCTTGATTCGGCGAGAAGAGAACGACCAGATGCGAGGGTGGCGCATCTGAGTCGTCACTGTCGAGGGGGAACCGGTGATGGAAGATGGGACGGAGAGGGTGCTCGCCGGCGACTAAGTCTGCCAGGGGAGGGCTGTTTTTGTACTGTTTTTAGTTTGGATGTCAAACTATTCCCAGGTCTACCGGCGACACCTTGTTTTTTGCGCGAGAGATAGCAACCAGGCGCGATGTGGATCTGAGGAAGACGATGTCAGATGGCGAGTTTGAAGATAGGGACAGTTTTTCGCGTAGGGGCTGGTGTTACATGAGGGGGTGGGGCGGCGATTTCGTGGTGGGGGAATGGCCATGTTTGATGTGGAGGGGAGGGAGGTGATGGACAGACGAGGGGTGACGGGGATCAACCCCGGCAAATCCCATGGTCAGGGACCCTGGGTTAGTCATAGAGATAGACACAGGTTGGATGATACTCGTCGGCTAACAGGAGAAGCACTTCCTGCTCGATATTATTGCTTGAGGGGGCGATTACAATGGAGGCCAAGGCGAGTTCTCGCAAGGCTAGGATGAGTAGATGCGTATTGAGTTGATTTAGACGTCTCCCCTCCCAGCCTTTATATACTAGGCTAGGTCTCGGGGAGTCCGTGCTAGGTTACATAGGTAGTTTCCTAGTTCTAGTCTTGCCTTGTACGCCAAGTTGCACCTTCCATGTTAGTTGCGGACTCCTACGTCGGTGCCTGGTTGGGCCAATTATGGGCTTGTCGCAGCTTCTTGGTGGGCTTTCTGTCTTCACACGCACCAGGTAGTCTCACATGTAGGAGTCGTGGGGTCACCCCCTCGTCAGTAGCCCCCGAGTGCCTGGGGGACTCGAAGAGTCGTGCACGGACTCGAATTCATCTGCGCTTTATTGTTTGTAAGCGTGGTATCGCCACGGGTCGCCGGCAGTTTTGAGCCATGACAATATCTGTTTCGAGGGATTGCTAAGATGAAAGGGCCCAAGGAGTCGACTGGTCGAGCCTTGGTGAATTGTTCTAGTAACAAATACCACAGTAGCCCAATCAAGCCCACGTCCCTCGACATGAACTTGGAACACTGGTGTCAAGCAAAGTCATGCCGTTGCAGGTCTTATAGGATCAATTGCTGCCAGTCTAAGCACATAGCCTGAGCGCGTCCGCTCGACTCTTTCTATCATGCAAGCGCATGGAAAAGGCCGGGAGTGAAATCGCTCTGCGGAAAGTCCCGGCCCGGCCATTCTGCGCAGCGGGGTCTTACCTACACGCTAAGCTTGCGTGGAATCTGGGTACAGTGTGTCGTAACCCAGGCATAATTGTTTTTCTTTGAGGCACGGGGCCTAATTTAGCGATGCACCCACTTGGAATAAACAATCAAGTGAGCTGTTTTAGTCGTCACTCGCGGAGTTTGTAGCGAACTCAGGCGAGGAAAATAAGATAGCATCCACTTGGAATGTCGTCGAGTGTGTGAGTAAGTCATGCTTGCTGAATGGCTAAGTCTTTTCGCGAGTAGTCACTCGAATGTTTTTCTGCCTTTGGGGTGAGGGAGCACCCGAACTCTGAGAGTGTGTTGTTTCTGCTGGTGCGAGTGATCACTCGAGCACATCTTGCCGTTTGGGTGAGGGAGCACCCGAACTCAAAAGGGTACTCCCGATGGGAGTAAGAATTTTTTAAAGTCCTAAAATTTAGACATATAGCTGGCTCTTAGAACTGTTTGATTTTTCCCAACTGCTTTTACCTTGATCCGTTCCCTTTGAGAGGCCGTGCTGATATGCATTGTCATGCTGTTTGATGACGTATGATGATGCTTGATTTTTTTGATCCGTCACGTCTTCTGGACCGTCATAATGATGATTTGGACGTCGTGCAGCCTGTTGCCTGTTGGGTTTCCAAGACTTGTATGGAAAACAGGCGAGATTTGACGCGTCCTGTAAGTAATGCTGACCGTGTGAATGCATCTTTGCCTTGGAATTCGTAACGCCCGGCCCGACGGTCTTTGATGCAATGATGACGCGGCCTGAGCTTCCGCATGCTTTTCCTAGATTGCCCTTGGATTACTCTATAAATACTTCCTGGGGTTGCCCATCCTTGGCATCTATTCTTCGCATCTTTTTCTTCTTCATCTTCTTCATATGGCGCCCAAGCGTGGTAGCGGTGTAGCTGGGCGAGGCCGTGGTGTTGCAGGGCGAGGTCGTGGCCTCCGTGGTCGTGGTGGCCGCACCCCTCGTTCCTCACGTGGTGGGCGTCATGGTACTGCGTTGACGCTTTCTTCTTCTTCCTCCATGGAAGATGGATTTTGGCGCCATGATTTTCTTTTGCATGTTCTTGGGCGGAGTGCTGCCCGGATTCTTCTTCCTTCCTCGTTTGCCTCCATTGCTTCCGAGCGTGGCTTAAAGGGCTTCTGGCTCCGTCTTCATGGATGCTCTCGTTCTTCTTCTTGGGTGGAGCTGGATTTTGATAGTTCGTTGTGACGCCCCCAAAATCAGACCGTGTACAGTAATCATACACGTAATGTACACGATCGAGATCAGGGACTCACGGTGAGATATCACAACACAACTCTACAAATAAAATAATACAAGCTGTTTAATACAAGCCAGGGCCACGAGGGCTCGAATACAACAGCTCGAGAGCACAAAGTCAGCGGAAGCAAAAGTATCTGAGTACAGACACAAGGATACAAGGTTGCCTTAAGAAGGCTAGCACAAAATCAACACTTGATCGAAAAGGCAAGGCCTCCTGCCTGGGAACCTCCAAACTACTCCTGGTCAACGGGGAACTCGACGTCGTATAAGGCATCGGGGATCTTCATGTTGTGGTGGTCGGCGTCGGGGATCTCCTGCTCCCGGACTCAAAGGCTCCAACGCCGACTGCAGCGGCCGATCAGGCAAAACAATAAAAGGGGAAAAATAAAGGAGGTGAGTATCTAGCATACCCGCGAGTCTTACGTCCGCTACTAAGCATTATGCATTGTATCAACGGAAAGAAGAGGCAGTATATAGTGGACTGGAAGACAGAAATCCAGAGCAAAGGTAAGAAGCTAGGCCTAACGAAGACTAGCAACTTCCGACGATGTCTTGCAGCATGAGGTAAGAATCAACCAACAATTTATATAAAGCATAAAGTAAAAATGCAACAGAAGTTGCTGCAACATTGTATAATAATAAGTTGTAATAATTAACAATGCCTTCGAGTTCCCTCCTCGACTCCCCTGCGAGGAAGCAAACCCGGAACCATACAGTTTAATAATAATAGTTTGTAGTGGTAAGATCCAGCTTCAGCATAAAGCGTCCTGTTACCGTGGACACGACTATTCGAATAGATTAATCTTCCCTGCAGGGGTGCACTTGTGTTACGCTACACGCACGGATCTCCAGGGTGGCAGGAACCTTGTTAGGGAACGCTCCACCGAGGCTATCCGACACTTCATAGCCCATCTTTCAAACTCAACAGAGAGGTCATCCGCCGGACTATATCCTATGTACGTGCGGCTTTGGACCCTAACCCCGACGTACTCCTGCACGGTGCGAGGATGGCCGGTGAAGTTAAAGAAAATCAAAATAAGACACCACCGCGCGAGCAAATAAGACAACACCACTTCCCGGCGCAGGCCGCGGTACTGCTGACGTCTGAAAAGTCCTCGGACGACACTACGAAGCAAAGGAGCCCATAACTCGTAATTCCCACGGGTAGGTAGTGCGTACATGGCATATAGCCAACTCAAGACATTCACTGAACCATTTAGCATTTTAATTAACCTGCGTGACAACCGTTATCGTTGCCTCGACTTAACCGACCCGCGGACAACGACAGCAGCCAGGACCACCAGTACATTGGTGCCTGCCCCGTCGTCCCACCAAGTCACTGCGGTTACCAACAAGGTGAACCGTCTCCTTACCTTGTCTCGCGTGTGCTCCTGGAGGATCTCGACTTTCGTGGTTTGGTAACTCTCGCGGCCAACGATCAGGGGCCAAGCACACCGGTACACTGGTCGTACCCTCCCTGTCGTCCCGTCGCAATACCACTCGCGGGCACCGTTGGGTCGCCCGACTTCTTACCTTTAAGGACACCGGTTGGTTCGAGTTCCTACCATTAAGTGAAACAAGGAGGTATCACCCTCGATGGCACACTTAAAGAGGTTTGACAGAGACATCAGCGGAATGAACTAAAGAGGTAAACCTCGTATCATCCCGGTGATGCTACGCTACTGAGCCGACGAGAGTGAAATACGAGTCCATTCCACTCGTAAGTCAAACTCGAAGCGACTCGGCCGAGTCTCGCCGTTGTAGGTTCCCTAGGACGTCTGCATTGATCCGTACCTGTTGCAGTTGTAATATATCGTTCCCGCGATCACTCCCAAAGTGATCATGACCCTCTATTCTAAACCTAGCTAACAGTGCGCAGGGTTTACTGCTGAATAATGCATAAGTAATAATAGGCAACATAGGATTAAAGGAAGGTACATCAAGGGGCGACAAAAACAAGCTATGCAATTGAATAGGATTGTAATCGTAGCAGCAGCAGTAACAATGCCTAGTGCAAGAAATGTACGGAAAGATAGGCGATATCTGGAGAAGAGAATGGCTCTGCTTGCCTGCAAGCTCGACGGTAGGGGTACGGTCGTCGACGAAGTAGTCGTACTCAACATCGGTGTAGTCGACGGCAGCAGCGGGGTCTACCGGAGATTAAGGGGGGAAGAAACAATAAATACACAAAAATAATAGCAATACAAATGCAAGACATAACAGATGAATTGTAAACGGGGTTCTAACGCAGTACGATGCACGATAGTCGGAGCGGGAATTCATCTGGGGATGAAATACCGGCTCCGGGTGATTATCGGACAAGGTGTCCGGAGGGGGGAGATATCATGCCGGAGGTGTCGTGGATATCCGACACATGTGTGTGTGGTGTATCCAGGTTAGTTGATCTATTCCGAACAACTTTCGTGTTCGAAATAAATTCATCCGGGTACTTTGACAGTACCGGACAAATCATCGGACAGACGGTCCGGAGGGGGACGGTTCGATGTTCGTTGTGTTAGAGGGGTGTGGTTGGTATGCGGATAGCGTATTCGTATCCGTTATATTTTTCTGATCAATTTTCATGTATAAAGTTTTTGAATCTGACTTACGGTTTAAAAGATATTGAATTTCTAATATTTAAATGATTTTTGGAAATTCTGGAATTTATTTTATTAAATAAATAAGCATTATCCAAAACAGTGCAGTTTGACTGGTCAAACCTGACCAGTGGGTCCCACTGGTCAGCCTCACATTATATATAAACATTTATTTAACTCTAAAAATTCTAGGGGGCCACATGTCATTCACTAAACAATTACAAATCATTTTATTAATAAAAGGCAGTGGGGTCCAGTTGTCATACACAGAAATTTAGCTAAATGCTTTTAATTAATAACCTGACAGTGGGGTCTACCTGTCATAGACTCGTATGCTTAATATTTTTTAATTATTTTTAAACAGAAGGTTAAGTGGGTGGGGCCCATATGTCAGCAGGTTAGGGGGGTTATCTGTTTGTTAACGGGGGGGGGGGGGGGGTTAGCCCCCGGGCTAACCATGTGCGCCCACAACGCTCGCCGGAGCGAGTCCAGCACGGCGGCAAGGCCAAGCCGGCGAGGACGCTACGGCGGGATCCGACCCACAGCAGGCGCGAGGCCGCGCACGGCTGGGTACGACGGGCGGGGCGGCCGAGGGCGCGACCATGGTGCGCTCCGGCCATGGCAGACGGCCGCTACAGGAAGCACGGCAAGGGGAGGTGTCGTGGTGGGGATGTGCACGGGCGGCACAAGTGCGGCCAGGGAGGCGCGTACGCGTGAGCTGTGGAGCGCTAGGCGCGACGAGGACACGGCCGCGTGCGGCTGGGCACGCACGGCGGCGGCCGGAGATACAACCCCGTAGCAATCACGAGAGAGGAGGCCGAATCCATGGGAAAAGGGAGGCAATCGGGGTGGCGGCTCACAGTGGAAGCAATGGAGGGCTCGGGGATCCCGGAGGCGCTGGTAGGGCGACGTATTCGTCGCCGGCAAGCCGCGATGGTGCGGCGGCCGTGGCGGAGATGCAGGCTCGATCCGCGCAACCTGGTGGACTCCGGCTTCCATTCGATGTGGGGGTCGACGAAGACGTGTCCTGCGGTCCTCTCGGACACCTCAGTGCGGCGCGGTGACGTGCTTGGCCGCGAGGACGACGGAAGCATGGCGACGACCGCGCCGGTTCCACGCGGGGAGGAGCCACACAGGAAGGAAGAGGGGAAAAGGGGGGGCTAGGGTTTGTGCTCGGGGTGCCGGGGTGGTCTTATCCCCCTCTCGACGACTGTAGCGGTGCGGGGGTGAGATGGTTCGAGGGGAACGGCGGCTCGGTCACCATGGCGTTGGGGGGGAACAAGATAAGAGTGGAGGGGAAGGAGAAGGTGGGGGTGGGCCTGGGTGGGCCTCGCCCCGTGCGAGTTATAGCCTTTTTCTGTCTTTTCTTTGGGTAATTATTTCAATTGCTTCTGCATTTTTGTAAATTGTGTTAGGTGTTCGTAAATTAAGCCTATACGCCATATCAGTGACATAAAAGGTTTAGGGCATATATAAATTCACTTGCATTTTGTTTTATTTAAAAAGATATTAAATGGCATTGTTTGGCTGCTATTTTTATTTGTTTAACATTTTTAAACATGGTAATAAAATCCCATTCCACTTTTAATAAAGCCTACAGATATTTAGGCATTTTATAAAATTGGTTCACCAATTTTTAGTACATTTAAAATTTGCACTTGTTTATTTTATTCCATGGCAATTTAATAATTCCCAAAGCTATTGTTTCTATTTCATAATACTTTCTATACACTTTAATAGAATACCCATTGCTATTTAAATCATGGCCTAATGATTGCTAGGCATTTTATAAATAGATTCCATCATTTGGTTTAACTATGATTTCATTTTTATATTAACTTTCAAAATAATTTTTGATGACACCACAAGATTGGTTTCACAATCAACATAGACTTGTGATTATTCTAAGGACTAAGGGTGACTTGGTTTAACCATGATCATGTTGATTGACTGGCATCCACAATTCTTGGAGCAAAGTTTTATAATTTACCCAATTTGAAAAATTTATCTGGGTTGGAAATTGACAGAGCTATGATCAAAGGTCATCATGGCTTGATCATCAACAGTAATGATCACTAACAGTGGAATCACTGTAGTGATTACTGTTACTGATTCTGAGGGTGTTACAAATCTCCACCACTACAAAGAATTCTTGTCCCGAGAATTAAAAGTATTGTAAGGGGTAGAGTTTCGGTTTCGCCTTCTAACAAATCTTCTGGTTCCTGTTGTCCTACTCGAAGAAATTAATCCTTCACGTTGAGGCCTTCATATCTTTGCATCGGTGCATCTCGATGGGTTTTCATCCTTTCCTCGGGGCTCCATCGCACTTACGAACCGGTTAAGAGATAAAGCTTAAGGGGGTAGTATCGATACAAGGTTAATCAACTAGGGTTGTTCAAGGGTATGGGGTACAAAGTCCTTCCGAGCTTAAGCTCAGGGAAGTACATTGTGAGAAGTTTTAAGCGGATAGGCACGTATTCGATGCCGATGACGGAAGATGGGAAAGGGGCCCCGATCATCAGACACAATCACCGAGTCTGATATCGGAGGGAATATCACAAGGTCGATGACAAGGGTCAGGTTTCGGTCCTGTGGAACTGTGGGTTATGGGTCCCATTGAACCAGGGTGGTGACATTCAATGCGATCAAGTTGGAAGGGTATGACGGAGATCAACTTGTAAACTATGTCGGCAACAACATCAGTGCTAAGGGCGAGGGACGAAGAGAACCATTTTCCTGCTCGTTAAGACGAGGCGGACCAATTGGCAAAGTTCTCGTCCATCGGTGGTCACCGAAAAGTCATCAACAATCGTAACTAGTTGTACACAATGTAGCACACCAAAGTGTTTACATAAGCAGGGAATTATCTCTGCCCAGATAATTTATATTAAAAGAAAGATTAAACAGACCAATGGAAAGGAAAAGGTGATGATACACAAGTATCAGGTGTATATCTTTCCCAAGGGAAAGCAGAGCACGATATACACGACCAAGTTGTATTGGCACGGAGTCGAGGGAGGTTGTCAACGATAACAAAAAAAATCATCGAGGGTCAGGGATGGTATTTCACACGGTGAATCCAATTGACACATGGAATAAGCCACGTAAGATTATTCGGATAATAACCCACGAAAAGGTCGGATGGTTCGCAAAGGATCCGATGTGAGTATCGGCACTCAATCGGGAGGAGAAAGAATGCAAAGGCATCGAGTGATAGAAGCATCGGAATAATGCGAGGCTTGAGTACAAGGGAATCGTGTTTTCCAGAGCGGGAGGTGGATGCAATCATCCATACGGACTTATCGGTGGCAGGGGATTGCAAAGGCGATGAACACGCGGGTTCTCGGGAATTTATCAGAGAGTAGTCGTCGGGATCTTCAGGTGAATCAGGCGATCATCGAGAATGCAGAGCTCTCCGGGAGGAAGGAGGTACATGAACCTAAGTCAGAGTTATTAAAACTTTACCAGCAAGGATAAGAGAGCAGAGTCCCGGAGCATAGGTAGAGAGAAAAAGATCCTAATACCAAAGATATCACACGTAGTGACATCGATGTGGGCCCGTAATCCAAACATTAAGTTAGCAAGTAGTTTTGCAAATACTAGACTCGACTTCGACCAAGGAGTTGGAAGGGGGTGTCTTACAGGCAGTCGGCTCTGATACCAACTTGTGACGCCCCCAAAATCAGACCGTGTACAGTAATCATACACGCAAGGTACACGATCGAGATCAGGGACTCACGGTGAGATATCACAACACAACTCTACAAATAAAATAATACAAGCTGTTTAATAGTGGCCAGGGGCCACGAGGGCTCAAATACAACAGCTCGAGAGCACAAAGTCAGCGGAAGCAAAAATATCTGAGTACAGACACAAGGATACAAGGTTGCCTTAAGAAGGCTAGCACAAAATCAACACTTGATCGAAAAGGCAAGGCCTCCTGCCTGGGAACCTCCAAACTACTCCTGGTCAACGGGGAACTCGACGTCGTATAAGGCATCGGGGATCTTCATGTTGTGTTGGTCGGCATCGGGGATCTCCTGCTCCCGAACTCAAAGGCTCCAACGTCGACTGCAGCGGCCCATCAGGCAAAACAATAAAAGGGAAAAAATAAAGCAGGTGAGTATCTAGCATACCCGTGAGTCTTACGTCCGCTACTAAGCATTATGCATTGTATCAACGGAAAGAAGAGGTTGTATATAGTGGACTGGAAGACAGAAATCCAGAGCAAAGTTAAGAATCTAGGCCTAACGAAGACTAGCAACTTCTGACGATGTCTTGCAGCATGAGGTAACAATCAACCAACAGTTTATATAAAGCATAAAGTAACAATGCAACAGAAGTTGCTGTAGCATTGTATAATAATAAGTTGTAATAATTAACAATGCCTCCGAGTTCCCTCCTCGACTCCCCTGCGAGGAAGCAAACCCGGAACCATACAGTTTAATAATAATAGTTTGTAGTGGTAAGATCCAGCTTCAGCATAAAGCGTCCTGTTACCGTGGACACGGCTATTCGAATAGATTAATCTTCCCTGCAGGGGTGCACTTGTGTTACGCTACACGCATGGATCTCCAGGGTGGCGGGAACCTTGTTAGGGAACGCTCCACCGAGGCTATCCGACACTTCATAGCCCATCTTTCAAACTCAACAGAGAGGTCATCTGCCGGACTATATCCTATGTACATGGGGCTTTGGACCCTAACCCCGACGTACTCCTGCACGGTGCGAGGCTGGCCGGTGAAGTTAAAGCAAATCCAAATAAGACACCACCGCGCGAGCAAATAAGACAACACCACTTCCCGGCGCAGGCCGCGGTACTGCTGACGTCTGAAAAGTCCTCGGACGACACTACGAAGCAGAGGAGCCCATAACTCGTAATTCCCACGGGTAGGTAGTGCGTACATGGCATATAGCCAACTCAAGACATTCACTGAACCATTTAGCATTTTAATTAACCTGCGTGACAACCGTTATCGTTGCCTCGACTTAACCGACCTGCGGACAACGACAGCAGCCAGGACCACCAGTACATCGATGCCTGCCCCATCGTCCCACCAAGTCACTGCGGTTACCAACAAGGTGAACCGTCTCCTTACCTTGTCTCGCGTGTGCTCCTGGAGGAGCTCGACTTTCGTGGTTTGGTAACTCTCGCGGCTAACGATCAGGGGCCAAGCACACCGGTACACTGGTCGTACCCTCCCTGTCGTCCCGTCGCAATACCACTCGCGGGCACCGTTGGGTCGCCCGACTTCTTACCTTTAAGGACACCAGTTGGTTCGAGTTCCTACCATTAAGTGAAACCAGAAGGTATCACCCTCGATGGCACACTTAAAGAGGTTTGACAGAGACATCAGCGGAATGAACTAAAGAGGTAAACCTCGTATCATCCCGGTGATGCTACGCTACTGAGCCGACGAGAGTGAAATACGAGTCCATTCCACTCGTAAGTCAAACTCGAAGCGACTCAGCCGAGTCTCGCCGTTGTAGGTTCCCTAGGGCGTCTGCATTGATCCGTACCTGTTGCAGTTGTAATATATCGTTCCCGCGATCACTCCCAAAGTGATCACGACCCTCTATTCTAGACCTAGCTAACAGTGCGCAGAGTTTACTGCTGAATAATGCATAAGTAATAATAGGCAGCATAGGATTAAAGGAAGGTACATCAAGGGGCGACAAAAACAAGCTATGCAATTGAATAGGATTGTAATCGTAGCAGCAGCAGTAACAATGCCTAGTGCAAGAAATGTACGGAAAGATAGGCGATATCTGGGGAAGAGAATGGCTCTGCTTGCCTGCACGCTCGACGGTAGGGGTACGGTCGTCGACGAAGTAGTCGTACTCAGCATCGGTGTAGTCGACGGCAGCAGCGGGGTCTACCGGAGATTAAGGGGGGAAGAAACAATAAATACACAACAATAATAGCAATACAAATGCAAGACATAACAGATGAATTGTAAACGGGGTTCTAACGCAGTACGATGCACGATACTCGGAGCGGGAATTCATCCGGGGATGAAATACCGGCTCCGGGTGATTATCGGACAAGGTGTCCGGAGGGGGGAGATATCATGCCGGAGGTGTCGTGGATATCCGACACATGTGTGGGTGGTGTATCCAGGTTAGTTGATCTATTCCGAACAACTTTCGTGTTCGAAATAAATTCATCCGGGTACTTTGACAGTACCGGACAAATCATCGGACAGACGGTCTGGAGGGGGACGGTTCGATGTTCGTTGTGTTAGAGGGGTATGGTTGGTATGAGGATAGCGTATTCGTATCCGTTATATTTTTCTGATCAATTTTCATGTATAAAGTTTTTGAATCTGACTTACGGTTTAAAAGATATTGAATTTCTAATATTTAAATGATTTTTGGAAATTCTGGAATTTCTTTTATTAAATAAATAAGCATTATCCAAAACAGTGCAGTTTGACTGGTCAAACCTGACCAGTGGGTCCCACTGGTCAGCCTCACATTATATATAAACATTTATTTAACTCTAAAAATTCTAGGGGGCACATGTCATTCACTAAACAATTACAAATCATTTTATTAATAAAAGGCAGTGGGGTCCAGTTGTCATACACAGAAATTTAGCTAAATGCTTTTAATTAATAACCTGACAGTGGGGTCTACCTGTCATAGACTCGTATGCTTAATATTTTTTAATTATTTTTAAACAGAAGGTTAAGTGGGTGGGGCCCATAAGTCAGCAGGTTAGGGGGGTTATCTGTTTGTTAACGGGGGGGGGGGGGGGGGGGGGGGATTAGCCCCCGGGCTAACCATGTGCGCCCACAGACGACCGCTACAGGAAGCACGGCGAGGGGAGGTGTCGTGGTGGGGATGTGCACGGGCGGCACAAGTGCGGCCAGGGAGGCGCGTACGCGTGAGCTGTGGAGCGCTAGGCGCGACGAGGACACGGCCGCGGCCAGAGATACAACCCCGTAGCAATCACGAGAGAGGAGGCCGAATCGAGGGGAAAAGGGAGGCAATCGGGGTGGCGGCTCACAGTGGAAGCAATGGAGGGCTCGGGGATCCCGGAGGCGCTGGAAGGGTGACGTATTCGTCGCCGGCGAGCCGCGATGGTGCGGCGGCCGTGGCGGAGATGCAGGCTCGATCCGCGCAACCTGGTGGATTCCGGCTTCCATTCGATGTGGGGGTCGACGAAGACGTGTCCTGCGGTCCTCTCGGACACCTCAGTGCGGCGCGGTGACGTGCTTGGCCGCGAGGACGACGGAAGCATGGCGACGACCGCGCCGGTTCCACGCGGGGAGGAGCCACACAGGAAGGAAGAGGGGAAAGGGGGGCTAGGGTTTGTGCTCGGGGTGCCGGGGTGGTCTTATCCCCCTCTCGACGACTGTAGCGGTGCGGGGGTGAGATGGTTCGACGGGAACGGCGGCTCGGTCGCCATGGCGTTGGGGGGGAACATGAGAAGAGTGGAGGGGAAGGAGAAGGTGGGGGTGGGCCTGGGTGGGCCTCGCCCCGTGCGAGTTATAGCCTTTTTCTTTTTTTTGTTTTCTGTCTTTTCTTTGGGTAATTATTTCAATTTCTTCTGCATTTTTGTAAATTGTGTTAGGTGTTCGTAAATTAAGCCTATACGCCATATCAGTGACATAAAAGGTTTAGGGCATATATAAATTCACTTGCATTTTGTTTTATTTAAAAAGATATTAAATGGCATTGTTTGGCTGCTGTTTTTATTTGTTTAACATTTTTAAACATGGTAATAAAATCCCATTCCACTTTTAATAAAGCCTACAGATATTTAGGCATTTTATAAAATTGGTTCACCAATTTTTAGTACATTTAAAATTTGCACTTGTTTATTTTATTCCATGGCAATTTAATAATTCCCAAAGCTATTGTTTCTATTTCATAATACTTTCTATACACTTTAATAGAATACCCATTGCTATTTAAATCATGGCCTAATGATTGCTAGGCATTTTATAAATAGATTCCATCATTTGGTTTAACTATGATTTCATTTTTATATTAACTTTCAAAATAATTTTTGATGACACCACAAGATTGGTTTCACAATCAACATAGACTTGTGATTATTCTAAGGACTAAGGGTGACTTGGTTTAACCATGATCATGTTGATTGACTGGCATCCACAATTCTTGGAGCAAAGTTTTATAATTTACCCAATTTGGAAAATTTATCTGGGTTGGAAATTGACAGAGCTATGATCAAAGGTGATCATGGCTTGATCATCAACAGTAATGATCACTAACAGTGGAATCACTGTAGTGATTACTGTTACTGATTCTGAGGGTGTTACATTCGTCCTTGATCTTCCTTGGGTTTGGCTGGAGGACGTTTTCTCGTCAGTTGAATTTGCGCGGCGGGGACAACCTGTGCCGTCGTTTTGACGGTGAAGATACTGTTATTATCCGCGCATTTGATGTTGGTGGCAACCGTCTGGATCCATACTGTGAGGAGACGAGCAGCGGCGACTCTGATGGCTCGAGTGGTGGTTCGCCTGCTTCCCCCGTGTCTTCGTCTTCGGCTGATCCCTCGGGCGATGGTGTTTGCTCTTCTAGTTCTAAGGAAGAACTGGACGTCAAGCCAGTCGTCAAGCGGCAGCGGCAGTAGGCGAGGCACCTTGTAGAATTGGAGGACATCGAGCTTCTCCCTCGCCGGCTAGGCTGCTACTTTGTCTGTGATGATTCCCGTCTGGTTGTGGCACGAAAGTGCCAATTATCTCAGCATGAGCACACATGTAGAAGTTGAAATGTAGCCCAGCTTGTAGCTCCGCAGGTCCTTCTGTAATGGCAAACTCTCGTTTCGACTTCTTTGTAATGAAATGTCTTCGACTCCTTTGTAATGAGAATGTCTTCGACTCCTTTGTGGATGGGTGATGTGTTCGATTCCTTTGTAATGAGAATGTATTCGACTCCTTTGTGGATGGGTGACGTCTTCTCGGGTGTGCGCAAGCGCTCCCGATGGGAGTAGCCCCCGAGGCTGCGTTTGATTTGCAGAATCAAGTGTAGGCTTTATGAATTTTTGTCTCACTAGTTTGTAGCTTGTCTTTGAATTTTTCCAAGTTTATATCGGGTGCGCGTCAGCGCTCCTGATGGGAGTAACCCCCGAGTCTTTAGGCGATCGCTTGCGATCGGGTGAAGACTAAAGAGTCATTTGCTTTTCGATGCAACTTTGTTTGGCGAGAGTCGCGTTTTTAGCTAGGGTGATGCCTTTCAGGGGGGAGTTGTGTACTCGAGCCCCCGAGTCTTTTCAGGTGAAAGTCGCGTTTGCGAAGATAGCGTCTCTCGGGGGGAGTTCTAGGCTCGAGTCCCCGAGTGCTTGTAAGTAAGGGTCGCGTTTGCGAAGATAGCGTCTCTCGGGGGGAGTTCTAGGCTCGAGCCCCCGAGTGCTTGTAAGTAAGGGTCGCGTTTGCGAAGATAGCGTCTCTCGGGGGGAGTTCTAGGCTCGAGCCCCCGAGTACTTGTAAGTAAGGGTCGTGTTTGCGAAGATAGCGTCTCTCGGGGGAGTTGTAGGCTCGAGCCCCCGAGTGATTGTAAGTAAGGGCCGCATTTGGGAAGATAGCGTCTCTCGGAGGGAGTTCTAGGCTCTAGCCCCCGAGTGCTTGTAAGTAAGGGTCGCGTTTGCTAAGATAGCGTCTCTCGGGGGGAGTTCTAGGCTCGAGCCCCCGAGCGCTTGTAAGTAAGATGCTTTGGGCAAAATAATTTTATTCCTTCAAATTTTACATGTGTTGCTCATGGCAAGAGAGTGTTAATACTCTTCAAGCCCTCGTTGATTACCCCAAGTGCAGAGTGAGATATAGTGCAGCGGCAAGTTTTCCCTTGGAAAATATACCAAGGTTTGTCTCCCGTAGGACTCTGAAGGATACAAGAAGGTGGTAAAATGAACAATGTCGCTGAGGTTGCTAGCTTCACCTGGACCTGCACACAGATACAAATAACTTTGCTCCCAACGAGTACAGAGGAGTTGTCAATTCCTCCGGCCTTGCTGTTTACAAAGGATCAACGCAAGAGATAATAATAGTGGCAACTGAAAGTAAAGACTGAAATTAATAAGGGTGTAAACAGTGATATGAATATGGACCAGGGTCCCGTGATTTTCACTAGTGATGTCTTTCTCTCCCAAAAGACGATAAAAGTGCTAGCGAGGTAAACAAATCACAGTTGGGCAATTGACAGGATTATGAAGGCACCGCAATGCTAACTATGCTGCAAAGAAAGGAAGGGCTCAAAAGCAATGGGCAGTACGCCAAGGTAAGTAGACCGAAATCCATCTGCATCTACTACGAATCATCCACCTTGAGATATCTATCCAGAACATCTCGCTGGTATTAAGTTGCGAATCCCACCCAAAGTGTAAACTCAAAGCAACAAACAACTGCATGAAAAGAACTATGCGTAAAGTAAACAATCCTTGCACCCGCAGGTACAAGCACCGTTGTTTTATCCCTGGTGGCAACAACACATCCCCTAGTCTCATGTTTCTGTCACTCAATCTAGACATCAAGGGGCTGAACCCACAATCGAGCATAACGCTCTCTCTTGGAGTTGCAAATAAAATACTTGGCCAAAGCAAATACCGCAACGGAGAACATGTAAGAATTTACTCAAGAACAAAATATAAAAGAGAAGAACCAAATATATTACTCATCACAATCTGAACATAGTCTCATAATCCATCAGATCCCAACAAACTCAGCATAGCAACAGCAGAAATTTCATAGATGCCTCGATCATGTGAGGCAGCTCACGAGGACTCGAAAGTGGAAGCACAAAAGGGGGAGAGATAGATCACATAGCTACTGGTCACAGACCCATGGTCCAAGGGAAACTACTCACGATACATATGGGAGGCGTCCATGGCTATGGAGGGTCTCCCGGAGGGGGTAGTTTCTCCTGGCAGGGTGCCGGAGCAGCTTCTCCAGGCAGCCCCGATCTAGAAACGGCGGCGGCGGTGGAATAGAGGCGAGATCGCGAAAGAGGAGTCCGTATTAGGGGTTTCCACCCCGAGGGGTAAATATAGGCGAAGGGGGCGTCGAGGGGACCCACGAGGCAGTCAGGAGGGTGCCTGGCGCGTCCCAGGGTGGGGACGCGCCACCTGCCCTCCTGGCTGCCTGGTGGTGGCCCCCCTTCCCTCTCTTGGTGATTCCAGAAGCTTCTGTTGCGCTGATTTTTTATATATTTTTCCCGAAATTTTTGGAGCACTTTTAATGGCCGGAAAACCTGAAATACAAAAACAGCAGAAAACAGAAACTGGCAACTGGGTGCACTGAGTTAATAGGTTAGTCCAAATTGGTTCAAAAGTGTATGAAAGTTCAAGCAAAACATGGCAAAGTCACACAAAACATGCATGGAGCAAGCAGAAATTATAGATACGTTTGGGACGTATCAACATCCCCAAGCTTAATTCCTGCTCGTCCTCGAGTAGGTAAATGATAACAAGCATAATTTCTGTGGTGACATGCCACACAACCATAAAAGGACTTTTAAGTAAAGCAATCAAAGCATGCAATTCAATTGAAGTCTTAACAAGCAAGAGTCTATATTAGCATTGACACAAGCAACAAAAGAACAAAAGGTGCAAGAGCTCTCGCTGTCCGTGACTCGAATGTCTCCAGATGGTGTTTGCGTGCAAGCAAGGGATAGGGAAATACAGAGAAAAAATAAGGTTGTTGAGAACAACTATCTACTAAAGTTTCACACTTGGTCTCCTTTGGATTCTTATCTGGACTCGTCCCCAGACCACTAGCCAGAGCGTATCGTGCCAAGGGTTTGGATGCATCGGCGACGTATGCGCCAACTCTCGAGATGAGAAAGGGCAATGCACGGTACCGAAGTGGCTAGAAAAAGTATAGATGGGTGGAAGTGTGAACTTTCGAATACTCACATTAGTCTGAAGAACTCATGAACTTATTATCGGTAACTCTCAATCTAATCAGGAGGTTCACAAAGAGACAAGTACCCCGAGGAGGAGTGTATGGGGGTTTGGTTATCCTTGCGCATCCTCGACTCATGGTACGTGAGTGTACTCTAATATTCGAACCCTCCAGAGGTTAGTGATCCATCTAGTAGCTAGAGTTCTCAACAGGGGTTTTTGGTTTTCGAAAAACACACGGATTTCCCAAAATACGACATCTATCACTAATAGGTAAGAGCTCTTGACACCATAAGTTCAAACATTACTCTAGTCAATACCTCAAAACTATTGCAAGTTACTACTACAAAGAGAACAACAACTTTAACTACCTACTTTCACTCAAGACACAGAACTCAGTGCAACATGCAAACTCTCTAACAAGATAAAACATGCAACCTATAGAAAGTTCAACCTAAGACAAAAGAAAAGCTCATAACGCATGAAGTGATAAAAATATAGTGCAACGAGAGACGAACTGATAATTGTTGATGAAGAAGGGGATGCACGGGGGCATCCCCAAGCTTAGACGCTTGAGTCTCCTTGAATATTTATTGGGGGTGCACATGGGCATCCCCAAGCTTGAGCGTTTGACCCTCCTGAATCTTCTTTCATCATCCTCCATCGCGCACTTGAAAACTCCCTTCATACATAACTCATTGTAGGCTGATTAGAGAGGTTAGTACCCTAATAAAATAATTTTCCTCTACTGCAAATAAATATTTCCAGGAAGATCTACTGTTTCCCAAGATTGCCAAAAGGTTTTTGAAAATAAAAGGCAAGCTTAAGGTTTGCAAAAGTGAAGAGAGACAAAACGTGGCAGAATCTGTGAAAAACAGGACAGCAGATAGAAACGAATTTTTTAGGGGTACTTCTGCAACTCAAATCAAAAAACTCAGAACATATGGAAGTTTCGTAATTGTATAGAGCACGCTGTGTAAACAATTCAGCTCAAAAAGATGTACTGGCATTTTTCTCTGATTTTTCTAGTCACGAGGACAGAATCTGTTTTCTGGACAGCATGTCACAACTTTTACTTCCCTTGCCGTATGAGGCTAAACTTGGCACAAAGCTTGAAAAGTAAAGATACAATGATGTTGCTACAGTAGTAACAACCATCAAGACCACTAAGAACAGAAGAAAAGCAAAAAGAAAAACCTAAATTCGTTGCGGGCTGCCTCCCTAAAGCGCTTCTTTAGAGCCATTAGCTAGGCTTAAAGCAGAAGATCAAGTCTTTTCAAGAAAAAAACTAGCCCGTGTGACGTACTCAAAAGGTAACTTAATCTTTTTCCTAGGGTAATGTTCCATCCCTTTCTTGAGAGGGAATTGGAATTTGATAGTTCCCTCTTTCATGTCAATGATAGCACCAACTGTGCGAAGAAAAGGACGTCCCAAAATAATTGGACAAGAAGGTTCACATTCAATGTCCATAATAGTAAAATCAACAGGAACATAATTGTCATTGACAATGATAAGAACATCGTCGATCTTCCCCAAAGGTTTCTTTACGGAAGAATCAACAAGACGAACACCAAAAGAACAAGGATCAAAAGGTTTCAATTCAAGCATATCATACATTCTTTTGGGCATAACAGAGGTACTTGCTCCAACATCACAAAGAGCATAACAAGAGAAGTTATTCAATTTAATTTTTATCATAGGATCTGAACCATCTTCTAGCTTCCTAGGTATGGAGGCTTCTAGTCTAATATTCTCCTCCCTAACTTTGATTAGAGCATTGGTGATATACTCTGTGAAGGCAAGATTGAGTGTGCTAGTGTGGGGGTCTCTAGACATCTTGTGTAGGAAACCAATAACTTCAGGTAAAGTGCAGTTGTCAAAGTCTAGGTCACTACTATCTATCAAGGAGGTAGTGATATCATTTAGGTTCACTTGTTAGAAAGCCTCTATGTTCATAGAGGTTTCTTCATCTATGGTTGAGGTGGTAGCATCACCATTGATAGGTCCAGTTGGACTAGGGGTGTGATGGGTGCTAATAGTTTGGACATCCTCAACTACTTGGATAGTAGCTACTGTGTGGTAGGTAGGAAGACTCTTAATTCTCTCTTCTTCCTCCTTTTCTCTAGCCCATCTCTCTTTGAGTTTAGCCATCATCCTAATATTTTCATTGATTTGTAACTGGATAGCATTAATAGGAGTGACCTTACTCTCCTCAAGGGGAGAGGTTCTAATTTTTAACATCTCAACATCAAGGGCTAAGTTGTCTACCTTCAAACAAAGATTATCTAATTTATCTAATTTCTCCTCCACACTCGGGTTGAAGGCTTTCTGGGTAGTGATAAAGTCTTTGAGCAAGGTCTCTAGTTCTGAAGTGGAGTTTCTGGTGGTAGGATAAGTGTTGTTCCCATAGTTTGGATGGGAAAGGCCTAGGATTGTTGCTACCAAAGTTACTCCTAGAAGCATTATTGTTGAAGTTGTTTCTAGAGAAAAAATTGACATCTACTTGCTCCTGAGCAACCAAAGAATTTAAAGGAACATCTTGAGGATCAATAGAAGGTTGCTTGGTAAGTAGAGACATGATAAGGCAACCTTTTCATTTAAAGAGGAGATCTCCTCGACAGAGTTTACCTTCTTACCGGTTGGAGATCTCTCGGTGTGCCATTGCGAGTAGTTCAACATCATCTCATCAAGTATCTTTGTGGCAGCACCAAGCGTGGTTGACATAAAAGTTCCTCCCGCGGCCGAATCTAACAGGTTCCGCGAGGTGAAGTTCAAGCCTGCATAAAAAGTCTGGATAACCATCCAGGTAGTCAGTCCATGTGTGGGGCAGTTCTTGACAAGCGTCTTCATACGTTCCCAAGCCTGGGCAACATGTTCATTATCCAATTGCCTGAAATTCATAATGTTACTCCGTAATTGAATAATTTTAGCAGGGGGATAGTACTTCCCTATAAAAGCATCTTTCCATTTACTCCAAGAATCAATACTGTTCTTGGGCAAAGATTGTAGCCACTCCTTGGCTCTTCCTCTCAAAGAGAAAGGAAAAAGCTTCAGCTTGATGATGTCTCCATCCACTTCCTTGTACTTCTGCATGTCGCAGAGCTCGATAAAGTTGTTTAGGTGCAAGGCAGCATCTTCTCCTGCTTCTGAGAATTGATCTTTCATGACAAGGTTAAGAAGAACAGGTTTAATCTCATAAGAAGGTGTTGAAGTGGCAGGTGGAGCAATAGGAGTGCAGATAAAGTCACTGTTGTTGTGACTAGTGAAGTCACACAACATAGTGTTTTCATTGGAACCCATAGTAGCAGCAGGTATTTTTGGTATTTTTGATTAAGGACACAAAAGTAAAAAACTGAAAGGTAAACTAACAAGACTAAAAAGCAAAGATAAAAGATAGTGTGCAACTCCCCTATCTTGTAGACTGGAGTCCCCGGAAACGGCGCCAGAAAACTTGTTGATGGCAAGAGAGTGTTAATACTCTTCAAGCCCTCGTTGATTACCCCAAGTGCAGAGTGAGATATAGTGCAGCGGCAAGTTTTCCCTTGGCAAAGATACCAAGGTTTGTCTCCCGTAGGACTCCGAAGGATACAAGAAGGTGGTAAAGTGAACAATGGCGCCGAGGTTGCTAGCTTCACTTGGACCTGCATACAGATACAAATAACTTTGCTCCCAACGAGTACAGAGTTGTTGTCAATTCCTCCGGCCTTAATGTTTACAAAGGATCAACGCAAGAGATAATAATAGTGGCAACTGAAAGTAATAAGGGTGTAAACAGTGATATGAAGATGGACCAGGGTCCCGTGATTTTCACTAGTGATGTCTCTCTCCCAAAAGACGATAAAAGTGCTAGTGAGGTAAACAAATCACAGTTGGGAAATTGACAGGATTATGAAGGCACCGCAATGCTAACTATGCTGCAAAGAAAGGAAGGGCTCAAAAGCAATGGGCAGTACGCCAAGGTAAGTAGACCGAAATCCATCTGCATCTACTACGAATCATCCACCTTGAGATATCTATCCAGAACATCTCGCTGGTATTAAGTTGCGAATCCCACCCAAAGTGTAAACTCAAAGCAACAGACAACTGCATTAAAAGAACTATGCGTAAAGTAAACAATCCTTGCACCCGCAGGTACAAGCACCGTTGTTTTATCCCTGGTGGCAACAACACACCCCCTAGTCTCATGTTTCTGTCACTCAAGCTAGACATCAAGGGGTTGAACCCACAATCGAGCATAACGCTCTCTCTTGGAGTTGCAAATAAAATACTTGGCCAAAGCAAATACCGCAACAGAGAACATGCAAGAATTTACTCAAGAACAAAATATAAAAGAGAAGAACCAAATATATTACTCATCACAATCTGAACATAGTCTCATAATCCATCAGATCCCAACAAACTCAGCATAACAACAGCAGAAATTACATAGATGTCTTGATCATGTGAGGCAGCTCACGAGGACTCGAAAGTGGAAGCACAAAAGGGGGAGAGATAGATCACATAGCTACTGGTCACGGACCCATGGTCCAAGGGAAACTACTCACGGTACATATGGGAGGCGTCCATGGCTATGGAGGGTCTCCCGGAGGGGGTAGCTTCTCCCGGCAGGGTGCCGGAGCAGCTTCTCCAGGAAGCCCCGATCTAGAAACGGCGGCGGCGGCGGAACAGAGGCGAGACCGCGAAAGAGGAGTCCGTATTAGGGGTTTCCACCCCGAGGGGTAAATATAGGCGTAGGGGGCATCGAGGGGACCCACGAGGCAGTCAAGAGGGTGCCTGGCGCGGCCCAGGGTGGGGCCGCGCCACCTGCCCTCCTGGCTGCCTTGTGGTGGCCCCCCTTCCCTCTCTTGGTGATTCCGGAAGCTTCTGTTGCGCTGATTTTTTATATATTTTCCCCGGAATTTTTGGAGCACTTTTAATGGCCGGAAAACCTGAAATACAAAAACAGCAGAAAACAGAAACTGGCAACTGGGTGCACTGAGTTAATAGGTTAGTCCAAATAGGTTCAAAAGTGTATGAAAGTTCAAGAAAAACATGGTAAATTCACACAAAACATGCATGGAGCATGCAAAAATTATAGATACGTTTGGGACGTATCAGTTGCCAATCGGTGTTGCTGCCGATGTCTCTGATAATGCCTGGAGGACTATGGGTAGAACATGCGTAGGTTCGCTACGTTCCATGGATTTCCCACGTCCTCGTTGGTCTTCGGATTCTTCAATCTGTATGATCCTCCTCCTATGACTTCCGAGATGATGAACGACCCTTCCCATTGAGGGGCAAGTTTGTGCACTTTTTCCTGTATTAGTCGTAGCACGAGATCTCCTTTATTGAATGATCTGGTCCATAGGCGACTGCTTTGATAGGTGCGTAGCTTGTCCTAGTATCCTTCAGATTTTGTGAGGGATGTGTCTCGTGCTTTGTCTGCTATGTCTTTGTCGTTTTGCAGCGCTTCTTCTGCCTCTTCCTCTTCGTACCCTGAGATTCTGGGTGCTCCGAATTTTAAATCATGCGGTAGTACTGCTTCTGCCCCGTATACCAAGAAAGAAGGCGTATATTGGGTTGAGCTGATTGGGGTGGTGCGTAGGCTCCATAGGACTGCGGGGAGCTCCTCTATCCAGTTGCATGCGGCCTGTTTGAGTGGTGCTAGGAGTCGCTTCTTTAATCCTCCGCATACTAAGCCGTTTCCATTTTCCACTTGGCCATTAGACTGCGGGTGTGCGACTGATGCGTAGTTGATTTTGATGCCCAACTCTTGACAGAAGTTTTGGAACTCTGCTGCCGTGAAGTTGGTACCATTGTCTGTGATGATGTTGTGCGGTACTCCGATTCTGAAGATGATTGATTTGATGAAGTTGACTGCCGTGAGGGCTGTTGAGCTGGTGATTGGTACTGCCTCGATCCATTTGGTGAATTTGTCGACTGCGACCAGTAGGTGTGTTCTTCCTCCTTTTGATGATTTCTTGAGTGGGCCTACCATGTCGAGTCCCCATGTGGCGAATGGCCATGATAACGGTATGGTTTTGAGTTCTGATGCTGGGGCGTGCGGCCTGCTGGCGAACTTTTGGCAGGCGATGCAGCGCCGTACGATATCCTCTGGATTTCTCATGGCGGTTGGCCAATAGAATCCTGCTCGAAAGGCTTTTGCCATGAGTGCTCGACTGCTGGCATGGTGCCCACAGGTTCCTTCGTGAATCTCCAGTAGTAGGGCTTTGCCGTCTTCTTCGTCTATGCACTTTTGTAGGGAAATGCTGCGCTTGTAGAGCTGTCTGTTGATTACTGTGAATGCTTTGGATCGTCGACTGATGCGTCGGGCTTCTGCAACGTCTTGTGGTAGGGTGCCTTCGATTAGGAATCGAAGAAAAGGTCTTGCCCAGGCCGGGTCTTCGAGTGCTGCTGGTGCTTCAACTTTGATTGCTTGGCTGTTTGTAGCGTCGGCTGCGCTCGTTGCTGCCACCTGTGCTGGCTCATTTGTGTCGTCTTCTTCTGCGACTGCTTTGGGCTCCGCTGGCCTTGCTTTTATTGATCTCTGATTGATGCTCTCGAGGAAAACGCCTGGTGGTATTGGTCCTCGAGTCGATCCGATGTTCGCGAGTTCGTCGGCTTCTGTATTATTTGCTCTGGGGATGTAGTTGAGTTCACAGCCGTCGAAACCTCCCTCTAGCATGTTGTAGAGCTTCTGGTAGGCTGTCATGTTGTCTGCGACTGCATTACAGTCTTTCATTGCCTGTTGAACGACGAGGTTGGAGTCGCCATAGATCGCTAGGCGAGTGGCGCCACAAGTTTTTGCCATGCACATGCCGTGGAGTAGTGCCTCGTATTCTGCTTCATTGTTGGAGGTGTTACTAAAGTTGATCTGGAGGATGTATTTGAGCTTCGTTCCTTTGGGGGAGACTAGGACGACGCCTGCTCCGGCTCCTTGCTGTCTTTTGGATCCGTCGAAGTACATCGTCCATGAGTTGGAAAAGTCTGGGGGGCCTGGTGTTTAGACTTCTGCCCACTCGACCAGGAAGTCTGGGAGTAATTGGGCTTTGATTGTTGTTGGGTGTTTGAACTGTAGCTCTCGCGGGCTAAGCTCCATGTTCCACTCGGCGACTCGACCGGTCGTGCCGGGATTGTTGAGGATGTCCGTGAGTGGTGCACTGCTCACGATTATGATGGAGTGTTCGTCGAAGTAGTGCGATACTTTCCTGGAGGTCATGATAATGGCGAGCAGGAGCTTCTGGTAATGTGGATACCGCTGTTGTGGCTTCGTGAGTAGCGTGCTCAGGTAGTAAATTGGTCTTTGGATGCTCTGGATTTTGCCTTCTTCTGTACGCTCGACGACAAGCACTGTGCTCACGACGCTGCTGCGTGCTGCTATGTAGAGATACAACTTTTCCCTCTCTTTAGGCACCGCCAAGATTGGTGAGGTTGAGAGGGTCTTCTTTAGGTATGCGAATGCTTTGCTGGTTTCCTCGGTCCACTCGAATTTTTCTCCTTTTCGTAGTAGTTTGTAGAACGGTAAGGTCCTTTCGCCTAACCTGCTGATGAAGCGGCTCAGCGCTGCGAGCTTTCCTGTGAGCTGTTGTATTCCTCTGATGTTGGTTGGCCTTTGCATCTTGGCGATTTCTTGAACCTTTTCAGGGTTTGCTTCGATTCCTCGGGCAGAGACCATGTACCCGAGTAATTTTCCGGCTGGGACGCCGAACACGCATTTTTTGGGGTTCAACTTGATCCTGTACTTGTTGAGGGCCGCGAACGTCTCGCGGAGGTCGTCGAGTAGTGTGTTTGCGCTGTAGGTTTTGATGAGAATGTCGTCTACATAGACCTGGACGTTCCTTCCGATCTGGTCTCTCAGACATGCTTGCATCATCCGCTGGTATGTGGCTCCGGCATTTTTTAGTCCGAAGGGCATAGTTTGGTAACAGAATACTCCGTAGGGGGTGATGAACGAGGTGTGCTATTCGTCTTCTTCCTTCATCCTGATCTAATTGTATCCTGAGTATGCGTCGAGAAAAGATAAGAGGTCGCATCCTGCTGTGGAGTCATTATTTGATCGATTCTTGGCAGGGGGAAGTGGTCTTTTGGGCAATGCTTGTTGATAGGCCCATAGTCGACGCACATCCTCAGTACCTCGGTGTCCCTTTTAGGGACTAGGACTGGGTTTGCTATCTGTGTTGCTTTCTTTGTCTCTCTGATGAACTGTGCGTCGAGTAGTCGATTGACTTCTTCTCTGATTGCTCTGCGTTTGGGCTCTGAAAACCGTCGCAGCGCCTGTTTTACTGGCTTCGTGTTTGGCTTGATGTGGAGCGCGTGTTCCGCGAATTCTCATGGTATCCCTGGCATGTCAGCTGGGCACCAGGATAAAAATTTCCACTTCACGAGGGAAGGTTATGAGGGCGGTTGCTTGCTCTTCTGGAAGGTAGGCATATACGCGGACTGTCTTCTCTGGGTCTGTTGGGTGTACTTGGTGTGTGATCGTGTCGCTGTCGACGCTGAAGTCGCGACCAAATTCCTTTGTCTCGCTTATGTTTGCTAATGGAAATATGCTTTTGTCCGTCACCATGGCTATTTCTTTGAGATGTTGTTGGGCTCCGAATGTGTCGGAGACTTTGTGGAAGTCGCGGTCGCACTGGTCCGATTTGATGAATCTTCCCTTGATTGTGATGATTCCTGCATGTCCTGACATCTTGAGCTTGAGATATGCATAGTGTGGAACCGCCATGAACTGTGCGAACGCTGGTCTCCCGAGTATGGCGTGATACTGCGACTTCCAGTCGAGCACTTCGAACTCGAGTGCCTGCTTTGCAAAGTTGCGCTTGCTGCCGAAGATCACATCAAGCTGTATCGCTCCGATGGAGGTGGCTGCTTCGCCCGGGACTACGCCGTATATTGTGGTCCCTGACTTCTTCCAAACTGATCGTGGGATGAACATCTTGCGTAGAGTGCCGGTGAAGATTATGTTTAAACTGCTGCCTCCGTCCATGAAGATTTTGTCCATGTCGTATCCTCCGATCTGAGCTTCGAGGACTAGGGGTGCATGCTCGGGGCTCGGGACTGCGGGCGGATGGTCGCTTTGTGAGAAGGTGATGCTGGTTTCGGCGCCGCTCAGTTGGTAGGTTTCAGTTATCTTTAGGTCTTCGGCTGCTTCGGCCTGCAAGGTGTAGGCATCTTGCTTTGCTTTCGAGGGTCTTCCTTCTTGGACCATGCATATTCGTCCCTGGGACGCGGGGTATTTCTCCTCTGCATTCGGTGCAGGTGACTGTGTGCTTCTTCGAGTGTGTTTGTCTTCATGCTGCTTCTCCTCCTTGAGGTTGTTGGAGAGTTCGGCGAACAGGCGGCAATCTCCCAGTGTGTGGCTTGCTCTGAGATGTCCTCGACTGTCTTCAAAACAGTGGATAGCGCAGGGTCCTTCCAGTTTCTCTTTAGCTGTGAGTTTTGCTAGAGCCGTCGTGCCTTCTTCTTCTTGAGATTTGAAAGGTCTGCGAGGGGTCTTCTGCTTGACTGTGGAATCTTGGGTCGAGTTCTATCCCGTCGCTGAGTGATTGATTCCGGATGAAGTTGGCGAATTCGTCTGGCCTTCGATCCGGGTCGTAGTAATCTCCGGTATGGGTTTCAGAGTCACTGTCTTGGCGTGTGGTGGGAGTCCGGGCGGCAGCGGGTCGTCGACTGATGGGCGAGCCTTCGGCCACGCGCCGCGACTCCTCGAGTGGGATTCTCGAGTAGCCTCCTTGTGCTTGTCTTCTGGGTCGCCGAGTTCTTTTCCGTCGGTGATGGATCGGACAGTCGTCGAGTTGCTGGACTTGGTTCTGCTGCAGGTTGAGTGATCCTGATGGGGTGACGGAGACGCTTGCTGTGAACTTGAATCTCTCGAGCGGATTAGATCTGACTCTAGTCCTCGAGTCTTGATCTATTGAGGTCGGGACCACCGAGATCGTGATTCCAACCTGTGTAGTTCCCACAGATGGCACCAATTGACGGGGATCAACCCCGGCAAATCCCATGGTTAGGGACCCTGGGTTAGTCATAGAGATAGGCACAGGTTGGACGATACTCGTCGGCTAACAGGAGAAGCACTTCCTGCTCGATATTATTGCTTGAGGGGGCGATTACAATGGAGGCCAAGGCGAGTTCTCGCAAGGCTAGGATGAGTAGATACGTATTGAGTTGATTTAGGCGTCTCCCCTCCCAGCCTTTATATACTAGACTAGGTCTCGGGGAGTCCGTTCTAGGTTACATAGGTAGTTTCCTAGGTCTAGTCTTGCCTTGTACGCCAAGTTGCACCTTCCATGTTAGTCGTGGACTCCTACGTCGGTGCCTGGTTGGGCCAATTGTGGGCTTGTCTCAGCTTCCTGGTGGGCTTTCTGTATTCACACGCACCAGGTAGTCTCACATGTAGGAGTCGTGGGGTCACCCCCTCGTCAAGGGGTGAAGATGGGAAAGGTTGGGAGGTGTAGATGTAGATCAAGAAGTTGCAGAGGCGAAGTCATCGGTGTAGATTTCCTTTTTATTCTTGTTTGGTTGCCACATTTTATCATACTTTGTTGCCACTTTTAAAATTCACAGCACCCCCCTAATTTTGTTGTGGTGTTGTAGTTGGTATTTCTTTGATTTTACAGCAGACGGTGCGTCGTGGTTACCGTTAATTCGTTGTCAAATTCATCTATGTTGGGTTGTAAGATATTGACATAGCAGGTTGCCATTTTATTCTTGTTTGGTTGCCAGATTTTATAATACGCTGGTTGTGACATTAAAACCAAGTCCCATAAGTTTCTTGTGGTGTTAGAGTGGGAAGGGCTTTATTGACATATGTATCCTCCATAATTTTTTCTAGTTTTCATCTCCTAGTTTATATTGTGTTTTTGGTTCTTAGATACCACACGCTTTTTGTCACATTAATATCCATGTTTCCTTTTTTATGCGGTGTGAAAGGGGAAAGGGCGTAGTTATTCGGGAAGTCGGTGTGTTGTAGTCGGTTTAATCACTTCTAGTTATCATATTTTTCATGCAGTGTTGCGAAAATAATAATTGAATGCACTTATCAGTTTAATCATGTATCATGTTTCATAACACAACTTCAATTGGCTTGCCGCAGGGAAGATGCCAAGGAGGAATAAGGTGGCGCGGCAGAACATTGCCACAGGGGTGAAGTGCCCAACCAGGAAGGTTGTTTGTACTTTTTATCAAAATTTTCTTTCTCCCCTGCTTATTGGTTTTCGTAAATTTTTTGTCATTACTGCACAAAAGCTAAATCATCACTACCTTGTTGTTGCAAAAATTTTCATTAAATGACAGTTGCCACCCGATGGAAGCGAGCGCAATCGTGCATCCCCGAAAGCAATTTGCAAGCTATACAACGACATAAATGATGATCAGAAGATTGCCATTAGGGAGATGGGCACTGGGCCTTTCCTTGACATTAAGTGTGAATACTTGCACAACACTGTTGTAGCTTGGTTCACTAGATTGTACAGACCAGAGAGGAGAGGTTTTGTCATTCATGGACGCGGATTCATACCACTGACTGAGATGTCCGTCCACGAGATGTTAGGTATTCCTAACGGCAGTATCGAGGTAAAGTTTGAGGTGGATTACGAGACGGAGGACGAAGTAGCAGAAAGATTATTTCTAGGAGAAGTCACTAGGCCAAAGATCACAACGGTCGCCACTTCAATCAAGGAGCATAACGATGCTGATGACAAGTTCAAGAAGTAATGGCTCATATACATTGGGTCAACCCTTCTAGCCCCTACAACTGCTACGCGAATCAACAACAAGTGCTACCCAATGTTGGTAAGTCTCGATGATGTGTTCAGAAATCCTTTTACCTCTCTTTGATTTAGCGCGGCCATTGTTTTTTCTGAGAACCAAATGTTAGTTATGTGGCAAGTGCTTAAGTAGTTTTCTGGCAACCAATGCTAATCGATAAATGCGGGGCAAGTAGATTCAAAATTTCATATCATGTTCAGTGGTATTTGCACTATAGATTTTCTTAATATCATGTTTTCATTTTTGTCCAAACAGGAGCACATCGGAGAGGCACACAAACTGAACCTGTGCAAACTCGTGGTGGATCAGTTACATGAGAATCTATCCAAGCAAAACTACACAAGCGGATGCCTGCTCTACTGTATGGTGAGAACGAAAAAACCTGGCGCACTTTGATTCCGGTACCTTGATGCACCACGAGTTGATTAATTTTTTGTATCTCTTTTTTCTTCACCAACAGTTGCGGTACCTCGATGCACTTGACTGCGGTGAAATGGACCTGGAGTTGCCAGATATACCTTTCAGAGTAAATGCATGGTCGAAGACTGTCGTTGATATTATTGCTGAAATGGATAGTTTAGAAGAAGATTCTTTGAGTTTTGGTCATTTCAAGGTTAGAGACATTTTTAACAAATTTTCTTTTCTTGATTCAATTGTTGGTTCAAGGTCCCTCGATTCAATTTTTTGGATGACCTCATTTATTTTTTCTTTGTTTCAGCTTAAGGAAGAATTCAGGAATGAGAAACGAGGGAGTAAACGCAAACAATCCTGACTGACAGGAGCACACATTGTCTCTTTGGGGGCACGGAAAGCCTGAACAGTTGGATCAAGGAAAACATACATCCAAATTGTTCAGAAAATGTAAGTTTATTTTACCACCATAAGGCTCTAAGTCTTTTTGTTTGAAGTTTTATAGGAAAACTAGTTTTCCACATTTCTTGTGTGAGAACTAGACATGTTATCACATTTTTATGTTAACTATATTTTCTGGAAACCTAGCTTTACTTTTAGTGGCAAATAGTTAAATAATTTCTGGAAACTTTTTAGCCTGACATTTAGCTGCAAGTATCCACATGAAACTTTTCAATAATTTTTTATCCATTAGTTTTATTATGGGCATTAGTGGCTAGTTAGTTTTTCATTTTTTGTTGCAAGTAGTCATATTCCCCTTATTTTTTTAACCTTCATATTTTTATGGGAAAACTAGTATTACTTTTGTGGTAACAAATTTTTTCTGGGATTTAAGTCTTAGTCTTGTGTCAACCATTCACACAGTTTTTTCTAAGAACCAATCCTTAATTTTGTGGCAACTATCCATTTTTAAATGGAACTAAGTCTTCATTTTGTAGCAACTATTTTTTTACACAATGTTTCTGGGAACCAAGCCTTTAATTTTGTGGCAAGTAATCACATATTTTTTCGGGTTTTCCTGTGTTCAAGCAGTCAAATATGTTGCAAGGCATTTTTACAAATGTGTCCAATAATCAAATTTCTTTAGATAGAAAGGCCGATCAGTATATGTGGCAAGAAAGACTGAAAATTTCCTCACCGTGAAAATTGATTTTGTTCCAATTATCTGCAGGACAAAATAAAAGCTACAACAGTTGTGAATAAGTTTGCATCTCAGCTTGACAGTCTCCTCGCCGAACTTGTCATGCGGTTGAAATCAACATCATTACCTCCGACCAGCCCACGGAAAGCAAGGAGAACTAAGCGAAAAGAACCTGAACGAGATGAAGATCCGCAGAGCGATCATGATTCATGATCAGAATTGGAGGAAGAAGAGGAAGAAGCAGATGACGATGATGATTATGATGAAGAAGAAGCAAAGAAACAATTCGTAAGGTGAGTGTAGCAATGCTGATTCATTTTTTATATTTCCCCTTTGAAATAAAATGAAAAACTATAAGTGATCAGATAGCTAATAACCATAGTGTTTCATTTGTAGACAAAAGAGGAGCAATGAAAACTCGTTCGAGGAAGACGGATTGTACAATATGGACATCTGAGATAACGAAAACGACAGGATTGAGATGGGTAGCCAAGCTGACGCCGAAATCCAGGCGCAAGGACTGACACTGAGGAGATGTTTTAGATGAACAGCCAAGGCGGCTCTGAATTTTTAGGTGCAAGGACTGACACAGATGAGATGGCCGAGATGGGAAGCCAAGCTGATGAGGAAAATCCAGGTGCAAGGACTATCACGGAGGAGACATTCGAGATGAACAGGCAAGGAGACTCTCAAATTTTAGGCGGAAGTACTGACATGGAGGAGAGGGCTGAGATTGGTAGTCAAGCCTGTTGGGATACGGGGCAGAAAACACAAATTTTTCATACCTACGGTACCCGAACCCAAGATCTATGCTATGGCGATGTAAAGTAACGGAGGGAATCGTTGTTCATACCTTTGAAGACCGAAAGAGGGAAACGTTCTTGCGAACGTGGTTGGCGTAGACTCAGAACTACGACCGCCCTGTCGTGTAGAAGACCACCACCGGCGAGGATGACTCCCGGTAAACCTCCAGCGACGAAGTAGCACCACATGTGTAGTTCCTCGAAGAGATTATACACGTACGGTACAATCGATGTTCCTCCCGGGCCCCGAACCAGGCGAGCAGCGGAAGAAAGACGACTACGGATCCCGACTCCAGCAGAACGACGGCCTGCCTTATGGTGGAGAACTCCAATCCAGGTGCAGACTCCAAACAAGGAGAGTCCACTTCCGGGAAGGAGAAGGAGGAAGAAGGAGATATTGGTGTGTTGGAAAAAGGGGGGCTACCCCTCCTTATATAGGCCAAGGGGGGGTGTGATCCTCCTCCCCTCCCCCATGTGGGACTAAACTCCCAAGGGGGGGGGAGTGCGCCGGCCATAGGGGGGGATGGGCCCCACCCTTGGTGCCAAGCCCAAGGGGGGAGACCCCCTCCTCCCTTAATGGGCCCCATGGGCCCATTTAGCCTTTTTCCCAAATTTTTAATTTATTTAATATGTTTTAAATATTTAATTCAGATAACTAATTAATAATAAAACATTATTAAAACAATTAAACTTTATTTTGAACTATTCAAAATGTCCGAAAACCATTTCGTCCTCCTCCGGAACTATTCCGGTGATTTCTCCTATTTCACCGATTGATCCCGTAACTGTCCTATGCATCGATTTCCCTAAAGTGTAACACCCTAACGGTCCGGGAAACAACAGACATGGTCGAGACTCTTCTCATTGACCAATGACTAGTCAGTTGGACCTGGTTACAATCCTTGACAACCCCTACGCTTCCATCGAATGAACTTCGATCGCTTTTGGAAACCGTTAACGATACGACGTAATCCCTTTGTGTTGCGGTACTTTGTTTGTCCGAGGTTTGATCGTCGGTATCCTACATACCGTGTTCACATCTCGTTCACAACAAACAACTTCTCTCGTCCATGATCATTGCATATCTTGTGACCTAGTCACGTCCTTGCAAGGTGTTGATGCAATATCACCGAGTGGGCCCAGAGTACCTGTCCTGTCACAAGGACTGACAAATCCCGCTCTGATCTATTAACATACTCATCAACCATCTATTTCGGAATACCCAAAGTGCACCGTTATAGCCAGCATATTTCAGCCAGGCGGTGGGATACAAATCAAAGTCTCCTCATAGATGACAATTACGTATGATCATTACGGTCTAAGGACTAAGCCGTACGTTACAAAGTCATAGCAACGCTGAACTATGTGACTCGATCACATTGCAATACTTTAGGTGGGTGTACGTCCATCACATCATTCCCCTTAACGATATGACCTCATTGTCAATGGACTTAAGTGTCGCCATGATCAGGAAAGCTTGATCAATCAATTTCCCAATGAGATAGTTTACCCGAGTTAAACTACGGACCATGTTTTATACTACACCTGTATTAGTATTTCCAAGTAATACAATTATAGCACAGTATAAAACGTATTATGAACAAAACGGATATGTGACAAATATCTTTATTAATTTGTCTCTAGGGCACATATCCAACAGTCTCCCACTTGCACTAGAGTACAAATTACACTAGTTTACATCAGGTATGTATCTAACACCAATGGTCTCTCGGTGTTCTTCAAACTTTCCCTATGGAAGAGGTTTAGTCATCGGGTCTGCTGCGTTCAGATCCGTATGTATCTTGTGAATCCTAGTGTGTCCATCCCTGACGTAGTCTCGCGTCACATGGAACTTTCGGAGGATGTGCTTGGTTGTAGAGTGAGTTCTTGGCTCCTTCGCGTTAGCAATGGCACCCGTGTTGTCGCAGAAGATTCCCACGGGGTCAGTGCAACTGGGAAAGACGCCAAGCTCGATCACCAACTTCTTCAGCCACATCGCCTCGTTTGATGCTTCGCAAGCGGCAATATACTCCGACTCCATTGTAGATTGGGCGATGACTGACTGTTTGCCGCTCCTCCAGCTAATTGCGCCACCGTTCAACATGAAAACATATCCCGTCTGGGATTTCGAGTCATCTAGATCTGAGCCGAGGCTTGCGTCAATGTAACCTTTTACGGTGAGCTCCTCATCAACTCCTCCATAAACGAGAAAGAGATCCTTGGTTCTTCTTAAGTACTTAAGGATGTTCTTTACTGCTGTCCAGTGAGCCATTCCCGGGTTACTCTGGTAGCGGTTAGTCATACTAATGGCCAGCGCTAAATCCGGTCTAGTACATAACATAGCATACATGAGAGAACCTATGGCTGAGGCATAGGGCTTTGAGGACATCTCCTCCTTCTCTTTTGCTGTGGTTGGGCATTGAGTCACGCTTAATTTGACACCTTTTATAACTGGCAAGAGACCTCTCTTGGAGTCATCCATTTTGAACCTTTTCAATATCTTGTCAATATAAGTTTTCTGACTCAAGGCCAACCGTCGATTAGGTCTATCTCTATAGATCTTAATCCCTAATATGTACTCAGCTTTACCTAGGTCCTTCATGGAAACTTGTCCATTCAGATATTCCTTCACTTCCTCTAAGAATTTCTTATCGTTCCCTATTAGTAATATGTCATCTACATATAACACAAGGAATGCTACAGAGCTCCCACTCAGTTTCTTATAGACGCAGAACTCTTCGACCTTTTGGAAAAATCCAAAAGATTTAATGACCTCATCAAATCGAAGATTCCAGCTCCGAGATGCTTGCTTCAACCCATAGATGGACCGTTGAAGCTTGCACACCTTACCAGCATTCCTTGGATCGACAAACCCCTCTAGTTGCATCATATACAACTCTTCTTCAATGTTGCCATTTAGGAATGCAGTTTTCACATCCATCTGCCATATCTCGTAATCATGATATGCAGCTATTGCTAGTAGGATCCGAATAGACTTTATCATCGCTACAGGAGAGAACGTCTCCTCGTAGTCAACTCCTTGAATTTGTCGGAAACCCTTCGCGACAAGTCGAGCTTTGTAGACTGATACGTTTCCGTCTGCGTCAGTCTTTTTCTTGAAAATCCATTTATTCTCGACGGCCTTGCGGTCCTCGGGAATATCCACCAAAGTCCATACTTTGTTGGTGTACATGGAGTATATTTCGGATTTCATGGCTTCAAGCCATTTCTCGGACTCGGGTCCCTCCATTGCTTTTTTGTAACTTGTAGGTTCATCCGACTCATCAGCCGAGATTGTATTCACAAGATGTCCGTAAAACTTAGTAGGTTGACGGACTCTTGATGACCTACGGGGCATAAAAGGTTCCTCTTCATTCTCATCATGATCATCATCAATGTCATGATCGTTATGAATGTCGTTTAGGCCATTCTCTTCAGCTCCTACTATGGAAGATGGTTCCGGAACAATTTCCATAGCCGTTTCTTCCAATTGGAGTGATTGGTCAGTCACTTCATCGTGGTCTATTTTCCTCCCACTCAACTCTTTCGCGAGAAACTCCTTCTCAAGAAAGTGTCCCGTCTTGGCAACAAACATTTTGCTGTCAGACTTGTTGTAGAAGGTGTATCCACAAGTTTCCTTGGGATAGCCCACAAAGATGCACTTATCCGCCTTGGATTCAAGTTTGTCAGGCTGTAGTTTTCTAACATAAGCCTCACAACCCCAAATCTTCAGGTGAGACAACTTAGGTTTTGTGCCATGCCATTCTTTCAAATGGTGTTGTCTTTACGGATTTGGATGGTGCCCTATTAAGAATATGAACGGCAGTTTCTAATGCATACCCCCAGAATGACACAGGCAAATCAATATGAGACATCATCGATCGTACGCTATCCAATAGGGTTCGATTACGTCGCTCAGCCACACCGTTTCTCTGAGGTGTGCCTGCCGGCGTAAGCTGCGGTACTATGCCACAAGACTTCAGATGATTTCCAAACTCGTGACTCAAATACTCGCCACCTCGATCCGATCGAAGGTGCTTGATTTTCTTTCCGAGTTGATTTTCGACCTCATTCTGAAATTCCTTGAACTTTTCAAAGGTTTCAGACTTGTGCTTCATCAAGTAAATATACCCATATCTACTCAAGTCATCAGTAAAGGTCACGAAGTAACGAAGACCATTGCGAGTGGGGACGTTCATGGGTCCACATACATCCGAGTGTATGATCCCCAATAAGACATCCGCACGCTCCATTACGCCATTGAATGGAGTCCTTGTCATTTTGCCCATGAGGCATTGTTCACATGTATCAAGGGATCCAAAATCCAATGACTCAAGAAGACCATTCTTATGGAGCTTCTCCATGCGTTTTATACCAATATGACCAAGTCGGCAATGCCACATCTTCATGTGATCTTCATCATGCTTCAATCTTTTGGCCTCAATATTGTTAATGTGACACACGTCACCATCGAGATCAAGTACGAATAAACCATGCAACTCCGGTGCGTGAACATAAAACATTTCATCCTTATAAATCGAACAACCAATTGTATCAGACTTAAAAGAATAGTGGTCTCGCTTCAAGCAAGAACCACTAACGATGTTCACACTCAACGCGGGTACATAGTAGCAATTATTCAGAACTAAAACCAATCCCGAAGGGAGACTAAGATGCTTCGTGCCGACCGCCAAGACTTCAATCTGACAGCCATACCCCACGCGCATCGTCACTTCATCTTTGAGCAAGCGTCTCCTATTCCTTAGTCCCTGAATGGAATTAGAAATATGAGCAACAGATCCTGTATCAAATATCCAGGATGTGTTCCCGGCGCTTGTCAAGAGAAGATCAACAATATGTATATCAAATATACCTTCGTCTCTCTTGGCGACCTTGCCAGCCTTCTTGTCTTTTAGGTACTTGGGGCAGTTGCGTTTCCAGTGACCTTCACCCTTGCAGTAGAAGCACTCCACTCCGGGTTTAGGCTTGGGTGCCTTGGGAGGAGAGGAAACTGACTTGCCATCCCTCTTGGGGCCACCTCTCTTGGCCTTCTCCCGCCTGCTTGACTTCTTGAAGTCAGTGGTCTTGTTGACCATGAAGACGGCGTTCTCCTTCTTGATCTCAACCTCGGCGCTTTTCAGCATGGCGAACAACTCAGAAGGGGTTTTGGTCATCCCCTGCATGTTGTAGTTCAGCACAAAGCCTTTGTAGCTAGGGGGAAGCGACTGCAACACCCTATCAACAGCAAGTTCATCTGGAATCTGGCATTCCAGAGCATTCAAGCGCTGAACGTAGCCAGGCATTTTGACTACGTGCTCACTCACGCTGTCGTGCTCGTCCATCTTTGCTGAGAAGAAGGCTTCAGAAGCCTCGTACCGTTCAGCCCTGGCTTGAGGTGCGAAGACCGCCTTGAGGTCGGTGATAATCTCATATGCCCCATCCTCTCAAAGCGTTTCTGCAGCTCAGCCTCCATGGAGTAGAGCATGCCACTCTGGACAAGGTTGTAATCATCAGTCCTGGAGAGATAGACATTCTTCTCGTCCTGACTGGCATCATCTGCTGGTGCGTCACCTAACTCGTCCTCTAGTACGTATGCCATCTTAAGGGGAACGAGGAGAATCCTCAGGGTGCGGAACCAGTTGGTGAAGTTTGTCCCATCTGTTTTTAGCTTATCTTTCTCTAGGAATGATCCTAAGTTGAACGAGGGGCGAGGTGCTGCCATCTACAAGGTTGATTCACAAGGATACATATTTAGACTTTTGTTCATAATGTGGAGTTTCAATTTAATCTCAAAATTCTAGAAAGCTCCCACTTAGATAAACACCTCTCAATTTAATTAAGTGATTACACAATCCCAGCCCCCATACCTCCCCGATCGTCACGGCCATCAGTATGCGAACCAGGTAGGCCTCTAAGCCAATCACATCAGGCATGTGACTCGTGCTCGACCTTTCGGTCTCCTGTGTTTCAGGCCCGCATCTACATACGTCAAGCCTGCCAATCGAACCTTGATGTTAACTGTTCAGCAAGGCCATATCTGCATATGCCAGGCTTGCCGAACCCAACCTCATGCGAACTCCGTTTAATATGTAGGACAACTCCGGTATGTACGGAGCATCAAGCAATATGGGAGAACCTTCCAGGCGGTGCCCACCAAGGGAGAACACAATGTTGGTATTGTGAGAGATGGTCCTGTTTCGTGCTACCGTCGATATATCTAGCATACTAGCATAAAACAGGAAGTAAAAAATGTAAATCATACAACCTATGATCCCCCTTCATGCAAAGCAAAGTTAAACGCCTTTCTACTTTAGCTTGTGCAAGTTTTACGTGGCTGCTAGAGGTTTCGAGAGAGAGAACCGTTTCTATCCTGCGAAAAAACATGCCACAACACCGTCTCCCATCCGTCTCTATTACACCCCTGTCGGGGCCCTCCGTTGAAAACATCTTCGCATCGCTAATGCAGAGAGACAGACACCCCCCCAGCCACTTTATATGGTACAAGCCATATGTCAAGCGTGGAACCAGTCTCGCGTAAACGCGTAAGGTCGGTCGGGGGCCGCTTCATCAAACATTGCCGCAACGCTAAATGAGTACACGTGGGAGGGTAACGAATGAAGATTCGATGCCCACATCCTAGATGTGTTCTACCCGTACAATACATCTACGCATAGCTAGCTCTGATACCACTGTTGGGATACGGGGCAGAAAACACAAATTTTTCATACCTACGGTACCCGAACCCAAGATCTATGCTATGGCGATGTAAAGTAACGGAGGGAATCGGTGTTCATACCTTTGAAGACCGAAAGAGGGAAACGTTCTTGCGAATGTGGTTGGCGTAGACTCAGAACTACGACCTCCCTGTCGTGTAGAAGACCACCACCGGCGAGGATGACTCCCGGTAAACCTCCAACGACGAAGTAGCACCACAGGTGTAGTGCCTCGAAGAGATTATACACGTACGGTACAATCGATGTTCCTCCCGGGCCCCGAACCAGGCGAGCAGCGGAAGAAAGACGGCTACGGATCTCGACTCCAGCAGAACGACGGCCTGCCTTATGGTGGAGAACTCCAATCCAGGTGCAGACTCCAAACAAGGAGAGTCCACTTCCGGGAAGGAGAAGGAGGAAGAAGGAGATATTGGTGTGTTGGAAAAAGGGGGGGCTACCCCTCCTTATATAGGCCAAGGGGGGTGTGATCCTCCTCCCCTCCCCCATGTGGGACTAAACTCCCAAGGGGGGGAGTGCGCCGACCATAGGGGGGGATGGGCCCCACCCTTGGCGCCAAGCCCAAGGGGGGAGACCCCCTCCTCCCTTAATGGGCCCCATGGGCCCATTTAGCCTTTTTCCCAAATTTTTAATTTATTTAATATGTTTTAAATATTTAATTCAGATAATTAAATAATAAAACATTATTAAAACAATTAAACTTTATTTTGAACTATTCAAAATGTCCGGAAACCATTCCGTCCTCCTCCGGAACTATTCCGGTGATTTCTCCTATTTCACCGATTGATCCCGTAACTGTCCTATGCATCGATTGCCCTTAAGTGTAACACCCTAACGGTACGGGAAACAGCAGACATGGTCGAGACTCTTCTCATTGACCAATGACTAGTCAGTTGGACCTGGTTACAATCCTTGACAGCCCTTGCGCTTCCATCGAATGAACTTCGATCGCTTTTGGAAACTGTTAACGATACGACGTAATCCCTTTGTGCTGCGGTACTTTGTTTGTCCGAGGTTTGATCGTCGGTATCCTACATACCGTGTTCACATCTCGTTCACAACAAACAAATTCTCTCGTCCATGATCGTTGCATCTCTTGTGACCTAGTCACGTGTCAGAACCCTCTGTTAGGTAATGTGCTAGGGTTAGTTAGTACTCTTGCATCATGTTAAAATTTCAAAAGAAATATTTGAAATCAAAATCAAAAGCAATATGGGAGAAGGAACCCCCCCAGATGAATTAATTCAAAAGGCCAGATAAAAATCTTCTCCAAAAACTCATGTTAGATTTTTGAAAAGTCTTATAAATGAGTGTGATCACATATCAAGTGATGTGGGACCCATCCCATGCTCATAGATTTTTCAAATATTCAAACAGTGCCTTGGAATTAATCAAATAACCCTATTTCAGTTAAGATTCAAATTATTTGAATTTTAAAAATGTTTAAACTTTATAAGTGGCTAGTCTATATTATTATGAAGCCATATAAAAAATTTCAGCATTTAATAAAATGGCTAGCTATTTATTTAGCACAGCAAAACAAAAGACAGAAAAGAAAACAGAAAGGAAAAAGGGAAAGAACTTACCTGGCGCCTAGGCGAGGCCCACCTACCTTGGCCTAGCTAGGCCCAGCCGCCACCCGGGCTGTCGTCTTCCTCAGGCAGCCAGGCAGCTGCGTGCCCGGCATGCCACGGCCGCCACGCCACCTGCTTGCCTGGCGCCCCCCCAGCCTCCCGAGCCCTCTAGACACGTCCTGGAGACGCCCACGTCCACTCCCCTCCCTCCAGAACCACCTCCCCCTCCTCTCTCGCCGTTTCGCCGACGTCCGTGAAGCTCGCCGGAGCACCGTCAAGCCCCCGCGTAGCCATCGACGCTGAGAAGCCCCCGGATCCTGTCCATCATCTTCACCATAGTTTTCTTCGTCTTTGAGCGGAATATGGGGAGCTGAAGCCCCCTGGAGCTGCCGAATCGCGTCGTCGTCTTCATCTACGACCGCCGCGCAACATCGTCGATTACATCACCGTCGAGCCACCCCAGCCCTCGCCACCACCTCCGTTGAGTTCCTGGTGAGCTCACGGTCAAAACCCCTAATCTCTCCCCCTCGATTTCTTCCTCTGTCACCAATTGCCATGGTCGCCGGAGTACCGAGCCGCCACGGTCGTCGTCTGCGAGCATCTGCTAGGCAATCATCCTCGCCGTCTTGTCCATCACCTCCGCCGTGAACTGCTGCTTCGAACGCGCCCAGCGGTGGCTCAAATGGTGCTCTGCAGCGAGATCCACCCCGAGCCCGTGCCATGGCCGCCGCGGAAGGTCGTCGTCGGCGTCGCTCCGGTGGCCTCCTTGGTCACCTGGACCCTCCCCGAGACGCGCGGCTCCACGAGCTTGCGTTTGGTGCCTCCAGCGCTTCAAACGGACCACGGCAGCCTCCTCCCGTGCAGCGCCGCCGTGGGTTGGCCGCCGGCGTTTAGCCGTCGGTGGGTTAGCCAATAATCCCCCTCCTAACCCCACCCTGGGCCACTAACCAGTGGGCCCAGTGGCTTAATTAAGCCACTGGATTAAATTAACCAGCCGGGTTAATTAGCCAGTGACACTGACACCCCAGGCCCACCTGTCAGCCCCCTGGTGACGCCAGCAGTGCATCATGCTGATGCAATAAAAGGAATAAAGGAATAGCCAAATAAAAAAAAGAAAATAAAAATAATTCAGAAAAATCCAGAAAATACCCCAAACTTTGGAAATTCATAGAAAATTCATATTAACTCCAAGTTGGACAAATAATATATGAAAAATGATCAGGAGAAACTAAGCTATCCAAAAATCCAACTTTCAACTATGTTTGAGTTGATTTTAAAATGGGACCAGTAGCATATGTCATTTGAATTATTTGGAATTTATTCAAATTCAATTCAAATGCTTTTGCAACTTGGACCATGAAATTATGCTACATTTCAACCACACTTCAGAGGCATATCATACCCATTTCCAAAAGGTTCAAAATGATCAAACAATGTCACATGTAACTTGGTCAAGTTTGAATTCAAATTGGAGTTTGAATTTGCAATTCAATTTGCAATATACTCCATTTAAATGGAATTGCTTCACACATCAAAGCATATACATCAAGTTTCAACCTTCCATCATGTGATTGTGCATTGTATTTACTTTTGCTACCTTGTTGTTGTTTGTCGAGTAGAGGTGGAACCGGAGCAGGAGGCTGCCCCCTTCGTTGAAGACCCCGAACCCGAACCTCGTCAGCAAGGCAAGCAAACCCCCATTGATCATGTCGATAAAATCCCACTTCCCTCTCATGTCTCGCTTATGCATTGTATAGGATGATTACCATGCTACGTTTCTACCGCATAGATGAACCCATTCCTTTGCATGACCTATCATTTGTCACAGTAGTAGGCAAAACCACAATCCTAGCAAATGTAGGAGTTGATTGATATCATGTGGCCCCTGCAAATGTTACTGCTTATTGCATGCTTAGAGTGATACCATGATGATACTGTTATGTGAGTCGGGATGGTAGTGATCATGTTGTTGATGGTAGAAAAGTGTTAGTGAATCGACCCTAATACAAGGTGAACGATGAGAGGCTGTGTAGGAGTACACGGTGGGTTGTCTCGTTGAACACCGCCCTAAGTCCGAGTTCTTGTGTGGTGATCCAAGATGAAGAGTACAACCACACATTGGGCTCACTGACCCCTCTCAGCTTACTAACTCATCCCTTTCGATGTCCAGATGTCGCAATAGTTCGGAGTTCTGGTAGGTCTGTGGCCTGGATGCTAAGTGAGAGAACGGTTCATCCGAGACCGGCTTATGCACCACGCACACATCACTTGGGTCCACTTCGGTAAACCGGCCGGGTTCACGATAGTGGTAACCAACCCAAGTAGGCGGCTTTCTCGGACTAGATTGGCTATGAGGTAACAGTTGTGGTGAGCATCCTCGCCGACACTTCTTGAACGTTGTCGAGTACAAAGGCGGTAAATGATGATCATGTGTGTGTAGCGGTACACCCCTGCAGGGTTAACAAAACTATTCGAATAGCCGCGTCCGCGGTTATGGACTACTTGGAAAACTTAGCTTGATTATTAGACAACTTGAACTGGATACTTCTAAAACACACCAAGATAAGTGTGAGTGCTATGGTGTGCTTTCTCGTGGGGAAGTCGAGGAAGGCACCATAGTGGTGTAATTGATTGGAGAAAGTAGTGGACTCGTGTACGCTTCTTACCTCAAAGTCTGGTACTCATAGTTCAGGATTAGCCAAGTCAAAGCTGGCACTTCTGCAAGTGAAACCCCACCTCCCTTTACCTTGATACATGTGTATGAGTAGTATAGCTCCTATGTAAGTCTTGCTGAGTACGACTTTGTACTCACGTTTGCTTAATCTATGTTTTAGATGAACCCACTGACCCCGAAGGTGGCTTCTTCATCGAGCTGGACGACTGAAGATCAAGCTAGTCTAGTCCCAGTCAGACGACTGGTTCCCTCGTGGAGGGCTTGTGTTTAAATAAGGCTTCTTAAGCCATTTGTTAAACTTGTCTGTACTCAGACATAATTTGCTTCCGCTTGTGTTGTAATGTTGGATCACATGTTTGTGATCTCTGTTTGCACTCTATAAGAGTTATCAATAAAAATGTATACTTTGTAGAGAATTGCAATGATACCTACTGTTCATACAAGGCATGTGTGTTGCGTGTATGTTTATAACATGCATGTCTTTTTATGGGTTTTCGAGACCTTAGTTGTGATCTGGCTGGCGGTCTTTCATACACCAAGTGGCCCTTAGATGTGCGTAGCTTGGGGCATCGCAATGCGATTGTTCGAGACTCCGTCTCGTGCACACTTTGTGGTATGATCGAGCCCGCCCTAGACCCCGACTAAGTGATCGGGCTGGAGTAAGTCTATGTAAGAGTTATGAGATAGTCGATAGTATGGTTGAGGCGACTTGTCTTTGAATATGGGAGTTCATCACCCATATCATTTGACTTGTGTGCGGACGATGAGGACCCATCTCAGTTGATCATCCGGCCTGGATGGGATACCCCTCACGTACGATGCTTTCCGAGAACGTTCTGTGCTTGGCCTTGTCTTCTTAGACAAGTGGGTATGGTTCTCGGCTCTCCATATGACTATGTCTTAGCTGGACTTGCATACGCTAACCCCGGGTCCCGACATCACGTCCTTGCAAGGTGTTGATGCAATATCACCGAGTGGGCCCAGAGTACCTGTCCTGTCACAAGGACTGACAAATCCCGCTCTGATCTATTAACATACTCATCAACCATCTATTTCGGAATACCCAAAGTGCACCGTTATAGCCAGCATATTTCAGTCAGGCGGTGGGATACAAATCAAAGTCTCCTCATAGATGACAATTACGTATGATCATTACGGTCTAAGGACTAAGTCATACGTTACAAAGTCATAGCAACGCTGAACTATGTGACTCGATCACATTGCAATACATTAGGTGGGTGTACGTCCATCACATCATTCCCCTTAACGATATGACCTCATTGTCAATGGACTTAAGTGTCGCCATGATCAGGAAAGCTTGATCAATCAATTGCCCAATGAGATAGTTTACCCGAGTTAAACTACGGACCATGTTTTATACTACACCTGTATAAACGTATTATGAACAAAACGGATATGTGACAAATATCTTTATTAATTTGTCTCTAGGGCACATATCCAACAAAGCTGACATGGAAAATCTAGGGGCAAGGTCTGACACGGATGAGAGGATAGAGATGAACAACCAAGATAACTCTGAAAATACATGCGCAAGGAATAACACAGAACAGAGGATTGAGATGGACAACCAAGGCAACTCTAAAATTCTAGGCGCAAGGACTGACACAGATGAGAGGATTGAGGCGTACAACCAAGTTGGCATTGGAAATTTAGGAGAGAAAGAAGAAGGAAGGGTTGTCTTGGATGAGAATGTTGTTCAGGAATCAACAAATGATGGCATGGCACGCGAACCTAATGGTGGTGAGGGCTTAGATGGCACTCGATTAGACAGAGATGACTTGGAGCGAAATGTCACCAAGTCATCGGTAATTATTCCAACTTCAACTGATGGCGTCAACGCAGAAGAGACAATCAAGAATAGGGAACTACAAAGAATCATCAACAAGTTAGTAGCCCTGCGACTCCCATTTTCTATTGCCTTCTTTTTCGTGTGCACATTTCTTCTCCTTTTACAAGTAAAGTTTTTCTCAAATTCTTGCAATCTTGGTACCACAAACACGACTCGCAAATTAAACCCGCAGCAAATAAAAACTTGTGGTGTTTGGTTAAAAATCTGGCAAAATACAGAGTTTTTCAAAGTAAAGCCCACATAAAAACAACGCAACTAATGTGTTTTTTTTAATAATTTTATTTTGGAAACTACGGGGGAGGGGGTATGAAATTCTGACAACCATCCTCCACAATACGGAAGGCAACCATCCAGAAATCGTGCAACCAAGATATTAAGGTTTTTAGAAAAATAAGCCACCCCTGTCTTCTCACAGCGTGTTTTTGTCACGTTTGGAAGGGAACAAATTGTTGGCGAGGACAACGGAGAGTGGATCAGCAACGCTACCGAAGATAAATTTGTTGATTCATTTGGAGGATCACAAATCACGTTACCACCAGTGGCTGAGTTTCTCGAGTCAGATAACAACACACCACCAAATACAGGCAATTCTATATTGTCGGAAGAGGATAGTAGCCAGTTCATAGAGCAACAGATTAGGGGCAGCGCCGCATGGCTCGCTAGCAGGTTGCAACAGTTCAAGATTGCAAAGATGGAGGCATCTGGGTGTCGACAATAGGGAGCAATAGCAAGGAGGAGTTCTCCGAGGTTCGCAAAAACACAATCGAAGGTTGATCAAGAGGTTCTTGCTACCACTATTAGCAATCTCAAGATCTCTGGTCCCAACAGAGATGAGCCTCCAAAACTAGTTGAACACATTAGTTCTACATCAACAGGGCTTGTCATTACGACTAATGAGGGGGACGGTATCATCGGCAACACCCATGATGAAATAAAGCGTTATGTTGCCAAAGAGCTAGGGATGCTAAAGGATTCTTGCAGCCTACCCCCATATTTCAAAGGAAATCGGGAGCCATCTAAGAGGACAAAGCAGCCAGCAAGGAGGTAACTTGTGTGTGTTTTTAACCTTAACAAGGAACACAAAAAATATTCAACTAGGTTGGGTTGTCTAGAGTTTAGTATCTACGCTAATTTTTTCATTAATCCTTTGTTCTTCACACATCACACTTTGTCACATGAGAGCACTAACATCTTTTTTCTCATTCATAAATGCTTTGTATTTTTTTCTAATCAATTTTTATTTTGTTTTTCATGTAGGGCCACTATTATCAAGTCTAAGCTAACACTTCATACAGAAAGGCTAAAGCAGTATATTGGTGACAAGAAAGAAGAAGAACGAAAACTGGAAGCAAGACGCAAAAGGTGAGAATCCAAATTCAGTAACTTAGTTAGAAAATTTCTTTTTGCAAGTAAGCACTTCTTTTCTCGCGGCAACACAGTGTCTGGGTTTCTTATTATCATGCGGCAACACAGGTTTAAGTTTATTTTTTTATCAGCATGTGGACATCTGAGTTTATATTTTTTTGCGGCAATTAGCAATTTTACTTTGTGGCAAGTACTATATTTAAATATCTGGCAAAAGAACATAAGTACTATATTTCTAGCTTTTTTATGGCAGCAGCGCATAATTGTTTTCTGGCATCCAATATATTACACAAAAACGGCAATAGTATGTAGGTTTTTGTGGCAAAAAATTTAATGTGGCAAGCAGTAACTATTTTTTGTGGCAAGCAGCTTGTTAAATAACTCACTATAGTATTTTTTTTATTTTTTGTTGCAACAATACTATATGTTGCAACAACATCTAGTATATTACACCCCGACAGTAAACATGATTCCTTTGTTTGTTAAATTTTTTTACCAGGAAAAGCATCGCAGATTTGAAGGAAGCTAGCGGCAAAAGGCAAGCAACAAGGAGATCACCACGGATTGCTGCAGGAAACCTGACTGCTAATGACGCCAGAGCAGCAGAAGTTTTGTCACCCAGTAAAGCAGCAACAAATTTCCCTCCAAGAAGAAAGGCAGGGGTACAGGTGATTGCAGCGGAGGACATATGAGCGGAAGCAAGAAGAGGATCACAAGTGTTGATAGTTCGAGCAGCTGTAGGGAAATAGTTTTTTCGCCAACGCCAGTCTCACCGGATGCTCGTGCAACAGACCCAGATCAAGGAGGAAGTAGCAGCACAACCATTATTTTGTCACCTGTCATTGAGAGGCACACCCACGGTGAACTCGGATCTTCTGCTCAGGAACCAATTTCCTTGTCCCAAACGGCGACCACACAACAATACAATATAGTAGACTTCTTTGTTGGCCAGGTACCAAGGAGTCCAGTCATTGTGTCGAAGCACATAATGGAGCTGGTAACAGGGTTGTCTCTATCAGCCAAGAAGATATGCATTTTCCAAGAACACAAGGGAAAATCGCCTGCTCTAATTGAGCGCTCCCATACTCCTCCAAGCCGGGCAATAGATGACCGTCCTGGATGTTTCACACCACCATCTTTTGATCTTGGGTTTTCTCAGCCAACTCCAGAAGTTGATTTGAATGATGATTCCACACCTGATCTCCCAGAAGCTGAATTCATCGGTGATCACACAGTCATCGAAGCGGAACCGATTTCCTGGGCCATACCTACAGGTAAAACAACTTAACTTTTCTTGGTGATCATTTTTTGAGCCAAATCCACAACTTTTTCCATTTTTCTAACACTCATGGCATGGTTTTCCAATTTTCACATTCAAACTCTTTTTTTGCTGACATTGTTGTGGTTTTTAAATTAATAGATGCCATGGGGACTCTCCATAATATCAATTTCCCCATGTCAAAGCAACTAGAAGAATTTCTCAGTGGCAACTCATTGGAAATTGACCAACAGACTAGTGATGAGCTCGATAGGTACGAAAAGCACTGTAAGCAGCTTGTAGAAAAGGACCGAGCGAGCAAAATAAAAATACCGAGTTCTACTGGAGGCTCAGCAAGGAGCGGCACTGCTGTGAGTATAACCCCCAAGAAGAATCCCCACGTTGGAAGAATCAAAACGGTATCCCGTTTCAAGTTATCACCATACGGCAAAGAAATGAAGGTTTGTGAAGAAGCGGAAGACGTGTACAAGAAGCTGATGTTCCACGGTCAACTCCCAAATTCATCAGTGAAAAAGTAAGTTATGTTATCCACCTCTTTTTCATGGCAAGACGGTATACTTTTTGTGGGAAGTAGAAAATATTAGTGGCAAGTAGCATATTAAATAACTGGCAACAGTATGTTTTTTTTCTGGCAACACAGTTTAATCTTTTGTGGCAAGTAGAAACTTTTAGTGGTAACTAGCATATCAAAATAACCAGTGACAATTTGTATCTTTTTTCTGGCAACACATTTCAACTTTTTTGTGGTAACTGCTCAGAACTCCATGTCAATACCTCAAATCAACCAACCACTATTTTTTAAACACATCGACCTGATACTTTGTGTATATACCATAACTATGTCTTTTGTTTTTTTCCCTCAGCGTCATCATCATTAAGTACAAGGATGGATTCGTAACCATCCGAGATTTGGCAGATTTAATCCGCCCAAAAGGATTGCTGTCAGAAGGATGCGGCAGAGTAGCCATAGAGTATCTGAGCACTATAAAAAATGTTAAGGGGAAAACAATACTCCCACCGCAGATAGCAAAGTTCTTGATGCGAGGAGAGCTCAACAAGCCGATGGTCACTCAGCTTTTCGAGAGGAGGAAGGATTTTGCTTTGAGTTGTCAGGACCAAGTAAGTTTTTTCTCACTCTTCATTTAAGTTCTTTCTCGTTAATGTTTTTTCGCATCTTACACATAATATAACTTAGCTCTTCTTTTTGCAACAATTACTTACCTATGGCTGCCACAAAAATTCAAAGTAGTCCCCACATATCTTTTTTATGCACAAAACTAGTTGCAACTTATGCACGACTCAATATTATTAGTTACAACTTTTCTTACTTATACCTGCCACAGAACATCGAACCCAATTATAAATTTTTATTACTGTTTTCGCAAAAAACCACGCAGATTGTGCTGCAGGTCTACGAACTGCTTGGATCAGGACCTGATGAAGGTATTCATTGGTACACCATGTGTATCAATTTGAAAGCACAAAGGTTCGAAGCTCTGGACTCAATACGACAGAAGTCCAACCCCATTTACGTGGCAAACGCAACAACTTTGATGAACAAAATTAAAGAAGCTTGGAAGATATACTACTACAAGTCAAGGGTTCAGATTGAAGACTACAAGTTGGAGATCATTGGTGTGCAAAACATAGGACTTCAGTGAGTAACCAAGATTTTTCAATTGTTCACACTTTTTTCAGACTTGTTTTGTTTTTTTAAGCACCATAGTACTTGTGTTTATTCTTCTTAATTTTTTCTCAAACCAGGGTTGACAGCGGGTTTACAGCGCTGGAGTACATCGAAAGGTGGGACGGAGAGAACATTGTTCAGATCCGCAAAGAAGACATCCCGAAACTGAGAAAGATTGCCGTGTACAGATGGTTGAGTGCTCCATTCAACAAGGCACCAAGTTGGAAGTTCCACCTCAACAGCGACAGATAAATATGTAAGTTAGTACACATTTTTCTTCCTTCTTTTCTTTTTTGGAACAACTAGAAGTGTGTTCATCTAGCAAGCTACTATTTTCTGCAACAAATTGCCACACAATCTGACCACATTATTATTCTTGTCATTCAACATAGCACTGCCCAATTCTTGTTAACACACACGAAACAATAGTCTTCACATAGTGTATTTTAGAAGGAGATAACAGGAACATTTGGTCAAAACAAAAGATACAATAAGGGGTACACAAATGCTATAGTTTTTTTTTATCCTAGAGCAAAGCTCACATCTTATGCCGATCATCACATGTTCGAGCATCATGCTCCTTCGAGCCACACTTTCTGTATGTTCTTGTTTATTTTTTGCCAACATTCAACGGGTGCTTGTATGTCCTCTGCCTCTTACGCCCTTTCGTGTTCGACTTTGGTGGGTCTCGAATGTTTGGTTCGGAAGCAACAGTGTTTGAATTCTCACACGGGACACTCAATGCACCAATCTACATAGAAGTAACATTCGGGGGAGCAGGCGTTGTCCAAGCAGACGCACTTTGAATGTTAACTGAAGTAGACGCTGCCAGATTAGCTTTCGACGCTCTTTTTTGCTGCTCTTTTTGCAGCGCAATCAGCTCCCCTTTCATCTCCTTCAAGTGCGTTCCTAATATCTTCCTTCCATCACTAGTGCGGCAACCAATCTTAATGAGGGACGAGTAGTCTGCGTTCATTGTCGTGGTCCTCATAAGGTACATTGACTCCTCAGGCATCTCGTGCACTTGTCCAGGAACTTGATCTACTATATCAACAAGCTTCTCCTCTGCAAGCCATGTCCACCTCTTGAGTATATAATCAGCGGGCACGGACGTGACACCAAGCTGTATCATCATCTGCATCATTATTTAAAAATATATATTAGGAAACACATTTTTTATGGCAATCATCTTATTAGGAAACTGGAAACAGTTTTACAGCTTCTTTTTCTTGCCTGACTGAGCACAATTTTAGATTTTTCTGGCAAACCAGCTTTATCCAGTTGATACTTTGCAACAATATCTAGGTTTCAAGCATGTTGAAATTTGTAGCAACCAGCTTATAAGTAAACTGGCAACACTATATATGTTTTTCTGGGCGGAAGTAATTTCTAAGAAAAAATGGCAACATTATATAGCTTTTCTGGCAACAGTATTCAACCCTTTTTGTGGCAACTAGTTTGTAAGAAACTATCTTCTATATTAAAAGTTGTAAAACTATCTAGTTGTTCTGGCAACAATATATAACTTTTGTGGTAGGTAGGTTATAAGAAAAGTGGCAAAAATTATTAAACTTTTCTAGTGATAAGTAGCATTTTTGTTACCTTCAGTATGTGGCAACAGATTATACCGTCCCGTTCATACTTGCAGCACTCACATGCATACACCCCAGCCTCAGTGTCCGCTTTCACCTTGAAGGACTTGTTTCCATATCCCGGCACAAACCTCGAAATACAATCGACCACATAAGTGAGTGGACTTGTTTGCTTGTAGTTGTAGGACATCACAGCCTGCATCTCTCCCTGGAACCTAAGAAAAATGTTGCGGGTGTACACCCTGGACATCTGTATCTCAATCGGGTGATAGCTCCATTTCCTAGCCTCCTTTATCACCGTGTCGACATCCTGTTTGTCCTCGGCACACATTATCTTCTCTTGTATCGCTGCATACTGACGGATAAAGTCAATGAGGGAATTCTGTGGGTTCACATATTTTTTCAGTACAGCGTTGAACCCCTCAATCCTTTGAGTAGTCTGTAGGAAAGGGTAGAAGTTGTGAACGAAGTACGCAGGCACCCAACATTCCCTGTTCTCATACAGGCAGATGAACTCCTCTTGCTCAGCAACTCCATGCTCAATGACCATCTTGCTCCATCTCATCTCAAATTCTTCAATGGAATATCTCTCGTTGACACAATCGTTGAACTCCTTACACAAGACATCTCTCTTTCATAGAAAAGGTCCGAGTCTCTCAGTCACTTTTTGCACAATGTGCCAACGGCAGTTTCGATGCACCGTGTTAGGGAAGACATCATTGATGGCAGACCGCATGGAAAACTCCTGATCAGTTATTATGTTGGTTGGAGGCACACCGCCCATGGAATGTAGGAACATTTGAAAGAGCCAAACAAAACTCGATGTCAACTCTGTAAGAGCAAGTTTGCCCCCGAAGGTTTTGGACAGTGTTAGACAAAGCAGAAGTGGAACTAATATTGTTTTCGAGTATAAACAGATACTTAGGTTCCGAAAGAATGGAGTTTGCAAGTAGAAGGTCGAAGGACAACTCACTGCAGTGAAGCTGCAGTCATCTACCGAAACCTTTGAAGGAAGACGACCCCTAAAAATGTTGTCGAAGAAGATGTTTCTCTCGAGCAAAAGCGCAACGAGGAGAAAGCTAAAGCTGATCGAAGACTTAGTCTTTTTGCTAGTTTCTCTTTATTTCTTGAGTCATAGGAATAACCGTACTATTAAGAGGGGTTTGCTAGTTGAGATCTTTGTCGAAGTGAATTTGCTCTGCTCAACCAAAACCCACAAAAGCCTACCGAGAGAAATCTCACCGAGTCGAGCGAATAGCTCGAAGGCAAAGTCATCGCACTTCGTGCCTTCGAGAGAGAACTCGTTCGGTGAGTCAGCTTACTTGTTCCTCAAGTAAAGTTGCGCAGTGATTGAAATCCGACCGTTGTGGACACGCGTCAAGCGCTTGCATCGGGTCACTTCAGTCATTTTAACCATCGGGATCGCCAACTATAAATACCCCGCACCTACCCGCCATTTCGGGTCGGCTGCTCCACTGAAGATTCTAAGACAGAAGTCTGAGAGCATCCCGAAGAGATTCATCGAGAGAAAACCTACACCCAAGTCTGAACTGAGTTGAGCAATTCATGGAGACTTAGGTTGATATTAGCCGATCTTTTTATCTTGGAGAACTGCAAGTCTCCTAGACGGTTAGGCGTCGCCTATCAAGCAGTCGAAGAGTAATTGTCACTGCTGAAGGAAGTTTGTAAAGGTCTCGGAGATGTCCTGAATCATCTACCACGAGTGAAAACTGGACAAGCTCGAGGAGTTTGTTGCAGTGGAGAATAGGACGGAGAGAGTTTTGCTCCAGGTGTTCAATCACCAGTCCCTCCAACCAGACGTAGCACTTTGCAGAGTGTGAACTGGTTTACCAAACATCGCTGTGTCAGGCTCGCTTTCCTTCTAGCATTTACTTCAAGTATTTACTCGTAGCCTGTTTGCCTTCGATGTTTTTCCTTCGCTCCCAATCCTTTCGAGCCTTACATTACTTTCGATACTGTATTTCCTTCGAGATGTCTTTAGTCCTATGCTGTTTGCATGATTTCCTTCTAAGTTCCTTAGAATTTTTAGAAGTGATCATTCACCCCCTCCCCCTCTGATCATTCTTGAGCTTTCAAACTCATTCCTTACAAACGCACACCCAAACTGGATGGAATGTCCATGGTTGTTAATCCCAATGAAAGGAGCAAATGGGATCTTGTAAATGTTTGTCAAGTATGTCGTGTCAAAGGAAACACAATCGTTGAAGTGCATGTAAGCTCTCCTAGCTGAACCCTCAACCCAATAGATGCATTGAAACATGTCAAACTCATCAAGCTTGTACTTGTAGTAGAAGTCTTTGTCAGTCTCCTGCATCCTCTTGAAGCATTTTATAGTGTCTTGCATGTCAGTATACTTGTGCTCACCCCGCATTTTTTCCAACAAGTTGGAAAAGTCCTTGTCGGTGTATCCAATGTCCGCACGCGTCCCGTGCAAGATTGACATCAGTTGCATCTGCCGGGAAGGCTCCAAGTTGCAATCATACAATATCTTTATGAATTTTTTCTCTTCTTCTGGTATTTGCCTGTGCGACCGCATGAAGCATGTGAGTGACCATTCTTCACAAGGGGATGGTTGTGCTCATCGTTGATCTCAGTAACAACCCAACTGTCTCCTCGACGTTTGACAAACATGCAAGCAGGGCAATCTATCCGTTCGGTAGTATTTCTTCATCTCTCTGGGACAACCGGATCTGGGTTTTCTGGGTCTTCACTCTTCTTCATATTGTGACCTGCTTTTTGGCACACCAGCTTCGCCCTAATGAGCTCTCCGGGTTTTTTAGATTTTTTCCGGAAGTTGAATCTGACACCAAAACCTTTGAGTCTTGCATACGCCAGATAATGTTTCTGAGCAGCTTCTAGGCTGTCAAACATCAACCCAGCTACCGGTTGCTGCGGCGTGGACATCACCTCCTGCACGCCTTCATCAGCTTTGTCTTCTCCACCATTTTCGCCAGGGGTGTGATAACTTGAGGCCGGCAACGTTGTCTCTGTGACTGCTTGCTGTTGTTGTTGCTGGCTCTCAAAAGCAGAGCCTTGAGACGGGGCCGACATTTCACCTGTTTCTTTTTCCATTTAGAACCAAACAACACCGGGGGGGGGGGCAACAAAACATATGAGATGGTGGTTTAACAAGAAAACAACTAGCTTGCATATTTTACACAATCGGGATACTAGTTTTTACATCAGTGCTGTTTTTTATATTAGTGCCAATTATTGACACATTTTTTCTGGGAAACAAGTCTTTAATTTTGTAGGAACCAAGTCTTAATTTTTTGTGGCAACTATACACACAGATTTTTCCAGGAAGCAAGCTCTAAATGTGCAGCTAGTACTCACACAGATTTTTTCTGACAAACAAATGTTAATTTTGCGGCAAGTACTCACAAAGTTTCTGGGGAACCAAGCTTTTATTTTTGTGTGGCAAGTACTCTCATTTATTTTGTGAAAACCAAGTCTTACTTCAACTTTTCTTGCACTAGCTGTCATATCTATTGTCTTAACATTTTTTCTGGCAACCTAGTGTTAAATTTTTCTGGCAAGTATATACATTTTTAACTTGGGAAAACAAGGTATTTTTTATAGTTTTTTTTCTCGGAACCAAGTTTAAATCTGTGGCAACTACTCACATTGTTTTTCTAAGAACCAAGTGTTAATTATGCGGCAAGTGCTCAAATAGTTTTCTGGCAACCAATGCTGATCAATAAACGCGGGCAAGTAGACTAAAAAATTTCCCTTACCATGAAAGGCAGAAGCTGCTGAATTGTGTGACTCCATGATCTTTTTCCCGCTTGCAGTTATTTTTTATCACAACACTCAATCACACCCTCACAAAAAACCTGAAATTTTCATAGCCAAGGTTTAATTTTCTCTGTCATTTTTTTCAGATGAGAAGAACAAAGGGGATGGGAGAGGTGGCAGAACTTTTGTGGAATGAGCTAGCAAGTAGCAAGCAAATTGCAGCAAGTAGATTCCGGCAGCATGAAGTGGTTTGTGCAAGCAAGTACTTGTAGGGGTTTATGAAGCAGCAGTTGTTGACTTGTTTTAGGTTATGCAAGTATGTAACTAGCAGTTTTATGGATTCTTAGTCAGTTTCTACTGGAAGGATATAACCAGCAGTTCTTGTGAGATGCATGCATGGGGAGGAACAGATCTGGATTATCACCCTTGGTAGTTACCTCTTTTTTATTTCCTTTTGTTGATTGTCATATCAAAGAGTTTGCTTCTTTTTTCTGGGGTGTAGCCAAATCCTGGGTAAGAGGAAGTCTCTTTGCAAAAAATTTAGAAGAAGAGAGAGGAGAGAAGTCCACCGGCGGCAGGTGATGGAGAGGCAGGTGTGTGCACCTTATATATGCAGGGAGAGGGGGGGTTGGTTAGGGCAAGCTCACGCGCTGGTTGGTGGGTTGGGCACCTTGGCTGGGCCAGCTAGCTGGCGATTGGGGGGTTGGCTGGGTGGGGGGTTTGGGTTGGTGGCTAGCTGGCAGGGAGGTGGGGCTCGGTTTGGTGGATAGCTGGCGGGAGGTGGCACAGCCGCCGCATCGCTAACCCCAGGTGCGGCGCCGCTGTGGAGTGCCCTTCTTTATTCTTTTGAGGTGAGGACGTGACCTATTTAGGTTAAACTAGTCTATAAAAACGTTTTATATTTTGAATTTTTTATACAGAGGATTGTTTTTCTAAGACACTGATACAGATGTACTCGAGAGCAACAGTTTCAGAGTATTCGTTCGCGGTCCGGCCCAGCGAACATTCTGTTAAGTTCATAGCGCGCCACTTGTCGTGTCCACGGTGTTTTCTCGAGATTTTGTTTTTTAATTTTTTTTGTACGTATTTTTGGTGTTTAAAATTGATTTTTTAATGTTTTTTTATTTTGTACACGTTTTTTCAATACGTTTTGATGAAAAAATCATTAAGAAAAAAACTTAATCTTGCCTTCGCGGGAAGCATGAGACATGCCTTAAAAAGGAAGGCACAAGTCGTGCCTTCGTAAGAGGTATTATCGTACCTCTTAAAACAAGAAAAGCGAAAAAAGTCTAAAAAACGACAAGTGCCGTGTTCGTTGCTAAGTACTTTTGCTGCTGGGAGATCTAGGATGACGGGGCCGTCTTCTGCACGAACGACCGTGCTGCTCGGCCGTCTCGCGAGAGCTATATCTCGCCTACGTCGACGACATGGAAATAGCTCTCGCTTGCTTCTTGGCTGGATTGCTTCGCTTTTTTATTAGTTTTCTTTGTTTTGATTTTTTATTAGTAAAAATGTCCGTGCGTTGCAACGGATATAAATAAATAAGTATACGCTTAGAAATATGAAAAATCCATTGAAACAGTTTTAAAAGTAGCAAAATAATTTATTTTTTATTTGCGCAAAACAACAGTCAACGTATTCAAAGTACCAAGTGGCATATTTGAAAAAAAAACTATAAAATGCACAAGCCTCTCATATTCGAGCATAACAATATATTTATAATTGTTAGATTCTAGTGTGCAAATGTCGAGGAAATATAATGCTACCACATACGTATGTGCTTTGAAACAAAAAAATAGTGTTATGTCGAAGCACAATATCCCGTAGAATTAAATTTACTATAATCATCCTAGTTGCTCCGTTCATCCAGAACGTTCAACAATCCAATATTCAGTCACATCTCGATGACCAAGGCATGAAATTATAGAGAATTTAGGATGAAATTATACTAGGTTAATTGTTTTGTTAAAACTAGGCCAAAAAGGGAAGAGATGCGGAAAATTCAAAGATGAGCCCATGCTCATCTACTCCAACGCAAAAGATCCTCGAAAAGCCATTTGAAAAAAATCCAAAAAATCCAAAAAAAATGTGGTGAAGGATGCTTATGTGCGAGATGTTTCTACAAATTTTGGAGAAGTTCGGACTTCTCGAGAGTGCGCGGCAAAAAAGACAAATTCAGCCCGAAATAGTGCATAAACAGCGTGTTCTCAAGAAACTGTAAATTTGTCTTGTTTGCCGCACGCTCTTCGGAAGTCCTAACTTCTCCAAAAATTACAGAAACATCTCGCACATAAGCATCTTCCGCTATGGAATTTTTTGGGCCTTTTTCATATATATTTAATTTGTTTTATTCTCCCCGAGTGCAGATGCACCCAGGCATCGAATCGCTGCTTCCAAGAGATACACTCAATCAAAAAAGATATAATTTCCTTTTTCTAGAAGAAGAAATATATGCAATCAAAAGAGGGACACTTTAATTTCTTTTGGAGGGCTAAGAAAAGAATTACAAAGAATTAGAAAATATTATAAACAAGTTTAATTATTTTGACATGATGACCCAGGCACGACATTATCCTAGGCTAAATTGTTTATTAATAAAGAATAATAGTTAGGACAAAAAGGGAAGAGACACACTCAATCGAAAAAGATATAATTTCCTTTTTCTAGTAGAAAAATGCATGCAACCAAAAGAGGGACACTTTTTATTTCTTTTGGAGGGCTAAGAAAAGAATTACAAAGAATTAGAAAATAATATAAAAATTATTTATTTATTTTAACACGATGACCGAGGCACGAAATTACCCTAGGATAAATTGTTTATTAATAAATAATAAATTAATTAGGCCAAAAAGGGAAGAGATACACTCAATTGAAAAATAAATACATTCCTTTTTCTAGAAGAAGAGACACATGCAGAGGGAAACTTTTTATTTCTTTTGGAGAGCTAATAAAAGAATTACAAATAAATAGAAATATTATAAATTTCATTTATTTATTTTGACGCGATGACCCAGGCACGAAATTATAGAGAATTTGGGACGAAATTATCCTAGGCTAAATTATTTATGAATAAGAAAATTAATTAGTCCAAAAAGGGAAGAGGTATACTCAATCGAAAAAGAGATTATTTCCTTTTTCTAGAAGAAAAGATACATGCAATCAAAAGATGGAGACTTTTATTTATTTTGGATGGCTTAGAAAGTAATTACAAAGAATTAGAAAATATTAAAAATTTATTTATTTATTTTGACAGGATGACCAAAACACAAATTTTTTAAATAAAACGAAATTACCATAGGTATTTTTATAAAGGAAAAAAAATAAATTAGGACATGAAAGGAAGAAATACAGCAATAAAAAGATACGTTTCCTTTTTTAGAAAGAGAGATACATATTTAAAAAGGGATAGTTTTATTTCTTCTATAGTGCTAAAATAAGATTTATAAAAAATATGTTGTCTTACTCCGTTGATGCAACCCATTCATGTGTATCTGTGTGGGCCAGACCGAGGCGAGGCACAAGCTCATGGGCCGAAGTAGTCACACCGTGTGTTGTTGTTTAGCAGTGACACATTTTTTCTTTCGCTGAAAATAGCTAGACTGCGGGTTGAATCAATTAAAAGGAGGGGCCTTTCTACATGGTATTTTTTTTAATATCACAAGTATATTTTTTGGACGCTGATTAGTGTCCCATGTAGCACGAAAACATAGCAATTCCGAACGTTTTCACTGGCAACTTTAGTGAGCTAAATGCACCGTCCATACATCATTGTCCTGAATGATCATTTTAGTACATCAACTCACAAAATGTATCAATTTTCTCCCTAAACTTGTATCCCGCGCTCGGTATAGCATGGATGGCAACTTTAGTTGTTTGCACATGGCAATTTCTCCACCATAATGTAATTCTTTTTTTTTTCTTTTTGCTTTGTTTTTTTAGATGGCAACTTTAGCTTTAAAAAACGGCACTCTGGCTATTTTGCTAACAACTTCCTCCCTAACGTGCGACACTTATTTTTTCCTATCTTTTTGACACATGTGAATATCTTTTTAATGTTACGAACATATTTAATGGTACAAATATATTTTGAAAGTTGCATGAACCTTTTTTTGATGTGGAGTGAACGCTTTTTCAAAATGTTATGCAATACTTATGGAATATATTAGAATATGTTGAGAATATAAAAAAATGATAAAGCAAAAGAAACAAACTTAGCAAGTGAAACCAAAAACTGAAACCGCAAAGCAACAGACAAATGTTATAAACTCAATGCATAATGTAAGCAACACTTGTTAGCAAAATAGGCACAAGCACCACTATTTTCCCCTTAGTAGCAACAACACATCCCCGGTATTTGCATATTTCAATCACTCAAGTTTTGACACGAGGAGGCATAAACATACTATCTAGCACAAAGCTCCCTATTGAAGGTATGTCATGCAGTTAGTTCATAGTTCTACCAATGGCTAGTAAGTAATTCTAATATTCATATGCATTACATATTGATTCCATGAATACAAAATGTAAAGTAGTTAAAAAAGATCTTATCTAACTACTGCAGAAGAGTATGGATAATTCTCAGGAAGCAAGTCCCGTTGAATATTATAACAAGGATGGTTTGATGACTGAGATTACACTAAATGCTTGTTTGAAATAATTTATTCAGAACTAATGCATATGTACCAATTTACCAATTCTTATTTCATTTTTCTCATCATCAACACACATTCATTTAGTCACATTGCAGGAAAAGATGCACATTCATGAAACTGATCTTCAGATTGTGGAAGAAGTTCTTCATGAAGAAATATCATCAAGAATTGGTGTCGCAACAAGCTCAATAAAGACATGTTCTTCATTGCCACGCGTCCGAATGTTAGAACATGCAAGTTAAAGGTATCAGAAACATATTGAAGGAAAGGACACTTGCTCTGGAACTAAAATATGAATCCTTGTGAATCAATCAGGAAGATGATCTTGCAGCTATTAAGGACCAGCAGCAGAAGACTTCGGCAGTTGACAAGAGGCAGGAAAAAATGGATGTCCTTCTTAAATTAATCTGAAGGACCCACGGCACAGGAACAAACGCACTCCCATCCTGATGCATGTTGCCCGATTCTTTATGAAAACCAGCTTACAGCTTGTTTTCAAAACACTTTGTCATTTAAATTTCTGTGAAAACAGATCGTGTGTAAGAACGTGAATGTTTGTGTGATATTGAGTGTTACATTATTATTTCACTGCCATTTTTAAAAGTTGCTTCCCTTTACATTTTTTTGAAATGAGCCGGAATATTTTAATTTTAATTTACATTGGTATCATCTTCCAATTGTGATGGAACTTTTAATGGTGTCATCAGTTTTTGGACCCACATGTCAGATCATAATGAACCCTTCATTGAAAAAAAACACATTGGACCCACCTGACAGTAGCCAGGTCATCAAGCTTTCGCCCACTTGACAGCGTCCACGTCATCGCCCTTGGACCCACTTGATAGCAATCATGGGCATTGCCAAATAATGGGCTCAAATTTGGGTGGGTGCAATGGGCTGTGTGGGCTAAAAACTGATGTATGAGACGAATTTACGTGATATGTAATGGTGACATAATCAGGGGAAAAACATAATTCATATGGGTTGGGGGTCCGACGACCCAGGTTCGGTCGCAGACTAAGGCATAGCCTAGTGGTGGGAAGGGGCTGATGCCTTCCCACCCACCCAGGTACAAGGCACGATACTTGAAATTTGCGGTTTGTTGCATCTATTAAACTGTGGGGGGGGTCCCTTACAGTCTTTCTTTAAAAAAAACAGGTTCTTCCACACTTGGCCGGGCCTACACTCTACCGGTGACACAAATTCGTATATGTACTGACAAAATGTTCCATCATCTTTAATGGATCTTAGGTGACAGATTAAGGAACATCAAATATAAATAGTTTTGACAGTGACAAAAGTATGAAAACTATCATTATTTTATTTTCTATGACGGTGCTTCAATGACAAACCTCGTGACAACCCATTTTTGTCACTAGCATATTTTCGGTGACAAATTTTGATATTACATGACATAAGGAACTCGTCACTAGAAATCCTTTTTTTGTAGTGCTACTTGGCCAAAGTAACAGAGAGCATGCAAGAACAATCAAGAACACAATATAAAAAAGATTAAATATATTACTTCCACAATCTGAACATAATCTCATAATTCATTGGACCCCAACAAACTCAGCATAAGAACATAGAAACTATAACATATGTGTCTTGATCATGATATGAAGCTCATGAGGTCTAATCAATGAAGAATAAATTTGGAGAGATGACATTATATAGCTACTGCCATGAACCCTAGGTGCAAGGTGAAACTACTCACACATCATCCGGGAGGCAGGTATAGTGGATGAAGAAGCATCCGGGGATGATTCCCTATTTCGACAGGGTGCCGGGACAAGACTTCAGGGCTTCTGGTCTGAGAATTGCGATGTCGATGGAACGGCGATGGCTACTGGAAAAAAAACTCCGCTCTAAGGGTTTTTTATGAACGAGGAATAAATAGGCGAAAGAGGGGGCATAAGTGGTGTTCCCACCTAAGGCGGTCTGGTGACGCGGCCTAGCCCTGTTTGCGCCATCAGGGCGCCTGGCCATGGATTGCCTCCTGTGTCCCTTGTTGGCACTTTTCGGTGTCTTTTGAAACTTTAGAATTTTAGTTTTTTTCTGAAAATTTCCGAGCATATTGATTTTTCACCTCTTTTCTATAATGCATAGACAATAACAGACATAAACTGACACTGGGCACTGAGTTAATAAGTTAGTTCCCAAAAATATTGTAAAAGGTATGAAAGTGCGTCAAAACATATAGCAATATCAACCAAATGAGCATGGAATAAGCAAAAGTTATAGATGTGTTTGGAACGCATTGCACCTTCTACTTTAGGGTTTATGATAGTAGGGGAACCCCCTACTGCCTTCTATATTACCACCACAAAAGGGCCAATCACAACTTTACAAGGTGATGAGTGGAGGGGGATGGAATTGCACGATGAGGTGGGGGGATTCAACCAAATGGAAAGTAAATTACAGAGTTTCAACTAAATGAAGGATGAAGGGTTCTAGCTCCTCCTTGGATTTCTGCTTCAACATCTCAAAATCTTTCTGAAATCTTTGTACCCAGGAATCCACACTTGCGGTGATCCTCCTGAAATGTTTATCATTCCTTTCTTTCCACAAAGCCCAAGCTGCAACAATAAAAACCTCCATGAACATGGGTTGTGTCGTGGATATAATCCTGACAATAGATATAGGGGTATAAAAGGAGCTAAATGAATATGTACGTAGAGTGGTCGACGTAGGGAAAATTATACAAGTTAGGCCTCTCCTTAGAGATAAAAACCTTAGTCATGTCCCAGGCTGACTGGGGTGTTCTTGCTCAGAAGTATGAGGATGGGGTTGCGCGTTCCCAAACCGGAGGAGGGGGAGGCTTATATAGAGTGTGCCCCTGCCCCTTAATACCTCGGCTTAAATGGGTCTTAATTACAGGATTAAATGCGTACTAAATACAGGAAACGGTTTGTCCATTACTACTAATAAAGGAGGAGAAACGCCCGCAGCCTTGAATGCTTCCTGTCTGTTGCGTTCCTGTCATCCGAGTAAGGAATGGCTCGCCGATCTCTTCCGAGTGCCGATCTACTCGGATCTTGTTGGACTTCCGAGTAGCTGTGTACTCGGAAGTGGTTTCTGATCTCCGAGTAACTTCTTACTCGGAGATCGTTAATGCTCCAAGTTTTTTACTGATCTTATTCTGTTGGGTGTGTTTGGAAAAGCAAGGGCTTAAGGGTATCCCTTGGTTTCCCTTGCTTAGGGGTATGCCTTTAGTATTACCACGACAGTATCCCCCAAGCGCTTTCGGGTGCTCGTAATTGAGGCGGCTGACATTTGTCAGATTTTCTGAGGTACGCGAAGATTAAACTCAGTAAGAGGCCCGGAAGGGCTTTATTGATGTTTGAACTTTTCCCTCGAGTATGAGTTGGGCAGGTTAGCGGAAAAAATTTGCGACACTCAAACGTCTCTCGGAAGAGGTGGACTGAGGCCTCGGAAGGCGTGTCTCGGAGTAAAAGGCCTTAAACTTCATATGAACCAAATTTGTAAAGTTCAATGTCCTAGGACATCGTAACGAGTCCTAGGCCATGCCACGTGGGACATTGATCCTTTACCCCCTGTGCCGGGTCTTACTGGTGACCTGGCATTCTACGTCAGAGATGGGCCACCAGCGAGTTAATTACTCGGGTTTTTCCCCGAGTAATTGGGTGCAAGATTTTTCGTTTTGCGGAAAACCCCCAAGTGGTTCTCTTCATTGTATTTCCGAGTGACAACTTACTCGGTCGCCACGGGAGCTCGGTGATTTCTTCCGAGTGATGGCGTACTCGGAGAGTTTGGTTGGTGTATGTTATGCTTCGTATCCCCCGAGTAGTTGAAGTGGTTTCGAGCAGATCTACTCACTTCCCCCGCCCCCCACGCAGCCGCTCTCGCTTCTCTCTCTTGCTCCACCTCATTCTTGCTCACTCGAGTTCGTCGTCGGGGAACCTTCGTCGGCCGTCCGTGCTCCATTCTGGGAGGCCGTCACTCGCGCTGCCCTTCCGCCGCCACCGAGACCATGTCTGCAGGGGAGTGGCTCCCGTCAATCGTGACAGAGGACATGTTGCTGGGGTACCAGGATGCTGGCCTGGTTCCCCGCGAGGGTTGTCGCCTTCCTGCGGTTGGGGAAGACGAGCCTGCTCCACGGGACGGTGAGAGGGTTCTTTTGCTCTCGCACGTGGACCGTGGGTTTTCTCTTCCCCCACATCCCTTCTTCTTGGATTTCTTGGCTTTTACGGGTGCTCAGCTTCATCACATTGTCCCCAACGCTATTACTCTTCTCTCTAGCTTCTTCACCCTCTGTGAGGGGTTCTTAGGCATAGAGCCTCACTGGCACCTTTTCCGTAGCATATACGCCATTAAGCCTCAAAAGGCGAAGAAGTCTGGGGAGGGTGGTGGTATGGAGTTCAATCACCTATGCGGCGGCCTGTTCTTGGCTAAGAAACAAGGGGTGCAGTATTTTTCCTCTAGTGTGCCAGATTCTGTCAAGAATTGGCAAAACAGTTGGTTTTATTGCAAGGTGGCTGAGGGGCCAGGGGTGCGTACCTTGCCTCCCTACTCGGACGTTAGGCTAACTTCCTCCCAGGGCTGGAATCCCCGACTCACCAATGCTGAGAAGGAGCTGGTGCTCCCCTTGATGCGTGAAGTAATCAGGCTGAAGAAAAGTGGTTTAGACGCCATGGATCTGATAGCCACCTTTGTGGTTCGGAAGATTCAGCCTCTTCAAGCCCGGGCTCGGGGAATGTGGACGTATTCTGGGTTGCAGGATGACACCCGCTATAGTAACACCGAGATGCCTCTGGACGAGTTCGAGATCCAGATGAAGATAATAACCAGCGTGACCCAAGGTCTCCAGCCGAATGGCCGAGTGAGACCTCTCAGCATTGAAAATCCTCCCACCTCGGTACGCCATCTTGTGTCATATGTGTCTTGAATGTGTATCACCTGTTGGTTCTGACTCGGTCTTCTTTATTTTTTGCTAGGATTTTTCTCAGTTCCATTCTCCCATTCCTCTGGCTCTGCAACATCCTGCCGAGGAGGATGAAGATAGCACTGCTGGTGCGGGGGTCGGAGTTGAGGCGGGGGAGGAGCTGGAGTCCGAGGTGGCTCGGGCTCAGGCGGCGTCCGAGCAACGCTCCAAGAGCAACCAGGAACGCGAGTCGGTGCGGGAAGGGCTTACTCAGACCCGTAAAAGGGCTCATACTCCGAGTGGCGAAGAGGGCAGCGGGAAACTTCCGTCCTTGAGCCTCAGTTCTGGGAAGGTTGCACCTATGAAGAAGAAGAAACTTGTCACGCTTGAGGGCCGAGAGGCTAACCCCTCGGGGGGTGCTGTTGTTGAGAAGGCCAAGGGGGCTGGAGCTGGTCCGGCCAAGGTTGCTCCCCCGAGGCGTAGTTTGAAGATCGTCCATAAGTAATGTCGTTAGCTCTCTTATGGTTTAGTGCTCTATTGGTTTCCCAGGCTTTCCCTTAACTGTTTCGCTTTGCAGTGTTCGTCCGAGTGGTTCTGAGTCGCTGCCTGGGATCGAGGATCCCGGGGTTGACGCTTTCGAGGATGTCAGTACTTGCGGGGTGACTGACTTTCCTGTTATGCACACTATTCCAGAAGATGTTGTGGACGTTGGTGAGAATTCTTCATTGTCTCTGTTGAGGCTCCTACTACTGTCATCTTCCTGCTTTCAATTGTCTGATATGTCTTTCGCAGATATGGATATTGACTCCTCTGCTGGCCCAACTCGGATTGTGACTAATCCGGCCGCTACTGAGACCGCTCCACCTGAGGTGATTGTTCCTGGGGGGCGGTGTCTTCTTCTGCCATCCCTGACGTTCCTGCAGAGGAGGCTGTTAAGGAGACTCCTATCGCCCCGGCAGCTACTCAAGGGGGCGGGCCTGCCGTTTCGGCGTCCATTCCGGTTGGTGCCCCGGTGGAGAGTGCCATCATTGGTGGTTTGAAGGAGTCTTTGGTGAAGGTAACTCAATTTGAACTGCGGCTGCGTGAGTTGGTTTCCGAGGCCGAGTTGGTGAAGTCCAACATGCACGTAAGTACTTATGTAAGTTTTCCTACCCACTGGGTGTCGGAATGACCTTTGGGCGTATTGTTGTTATTCTGCGGGTTTGAAAGCTCCGCTGGGGGCACTTCTTAGCGCACCCACTGGGTGTAGCCCCCAAGGCTCCGAGTAACTTTGTGAAGTTTATTCGGAGTCTTTTGATAGGAGGTTTTTATTTCAGTGAACTTCAAGTGGGAGCACTTCTTAGTGCACCCACTGGGTGTAGCCCCCAAGGATCCGAGTAACTTTGTGAAGTTATTCGGAGTCTTTTGATTGGAGGTTTTTATTTCAGTGAACTTCCAGTGGGAGCACTTCTTAGTGCACCCACTGGGTGTAGCCCCCAAGGCTCCGAGTAACTTTGCGAAGTTATTCGGAGTCTTTTGATAGGAGGTTTTTATTTTAGCATGGTATTCCTTTCGTCTTCATAGGAGGCATGCAAGCTTGGATCGGCCTTCATGAAGTTGCAGGAGGAGAACACTACTGCCAAGAGTGCGTACGAGGCGCTTCTTGAAGAGCACAACAAACTTAAGAAGCAGCATGCTGAGGACAATGGTAAGGACTCTTGCGTTCCTGTATTGGTTTATTTCATCGTCCTATTTATCCGTTTTGAACTCTGTTTGCAGAAGCGGCGAAGAAATCTTTTGATGCCAAGGTTAAAGAGAATGATGATTTTGTTGCAAAAATGAAGAAGGAGATAGACCAAGTTGAGAAGCGGACCAAGGAGAAGAAGGCTCTGGAAACAAGTTTGTACCATTAAAAACAGGCGGTGAAGGAGAACGAAGCTTGTATCGCGAAACTGGAGTCGGATTTGGAGAAGTTATCCGAGTTGCGTGTCGAAGATGAAAAGAAACATCAAGCCGAGTTGGAAACTACTCGGAAGGCAGTGAAGGCAGCTGAAGAGTATTGCGCTGGGCGGTTTGCCATTTTCAGTGAAACCTTGTCTGGTGAGTTTTGTGATCCGATTTGGGATGGGAAAATGTTCCCAAGTCTTTCGTTGTGTACTCATCTTCCCCGTTGATGCAACATATGGGACGGACCCGGAGGCCGAGCAAGCACGCATGGCTGAGTTTGTCGAGATGATGAAAAGGGATAATTACACGCCACTAACGACAGAATTTGCTCTGGCTCGGGGTCTGCTGACCATGAGGTGCGCTAAGGCGAAGAAATTTGCTGAAGAAGTCATGGGTGCTACCCTGGCTTTGAAGAGCAAGCTGTCGCCTCATGAGGGAAGCAGGGTGAAGCTGGACACTGTTGTGCCCGTCCTCCAAGAGGCCCCTCAGCAACTGGCACGCTGGAAACGCTCAGCGGCACGGAGCGGTGCGAATTATGCGCTGGCCTTGACCAAAGCGCACTTTCCGGAGCGGGTCCATAATCTGGAGCGGGTTGGCGGTGGTGATCCAAAGGATGGTCAGAGCTGCACCTCCTTCCTGCCACGATATGCTGAGACTGCCAGCCGTGTTGCCTTGATGCCGGATCTGGACTTCTTTGTAGAGTTGACTGGCGTAACAAGTGAGTCCGACGAGGCGGGTGAGGAATGAGTTGGGCTGATTGGATAGGCGTGTCAGAAAAAACACCGGTTGTGAAATTTGCCTTGGAATGCCAATTGAATATGTAATAAGTTATACTGCTTGATGTTGTGATCGAGGTACTGGGTACTCCGTCGTTTTATGAACTCCTGTTTTGTTTCCTAGTGGGGGACGAATTTATCTGCCGATGCTTGGTTTATCCTTGTATGAATTTGCAGATGATGTTGGTGCTTCCTCAAACCTCTCGGGTTTTGGTAAGCACTTATAATAAGTTTTCTAAGTTCTCGTCCGAGCTGCGCGCAACTCGAATAGAAAACCTGATTGTGAATTTTCGTCCAAGCTGGGCACAGCTCGGAAGAAAACCTGATTTTATAGCTTTAAACAGTTCCCAAGTCTCCTGAGACTTGAAAGTACTTAGAAATTTTTTCTATTGATGATCTTGTAGACAAGATCCTCAATGCAGATGATGTTGTTCTTCCCCAAGCCTCGTGGGTTTTGGGAAGCACTTATTATAAGTTTTCTAAGTTCTCGTCCGAGCTGCGCGCAGCTCGGATAGAAAACCTAATTGTGAATTTTCGTCCGAGCTGGGCACAACTCGGAAGAAAACCTTATTTTATAGCTTTAAGTAGCCCCCAAGTCTCCTAAGACTTGAAAGTACTTAGAATTTTTTTCTATTGATGATCTTGTAGACAAGATCCTCAATGCAGATGATGTTGTGCTTCCCCAAGCCTCGTGGGTTTTGGGAAGCACTTATTATAAGTTTTCTAAGTTCTCGTCTGAGCTGCGCGCAGCTCAGATAGAAAACCTGATTGTGAATTTTCGTCCGAGCTGGGCACGGCTCGGAAGAAAACCTGATTTTATAGCTTTAAGTAGCCCCCAAGTCTCCTGAGACTTGAAAGTACTTAGAAAATTTTTCTATTGATGATCTTGTAGACAAGATCCTCAATGCAGATGATGTTGTGCTTCCCCAAGCCTCGTGGGTTTTGGGAAGCACCTATTATAAGTTTCTAAGTTCTCGTTCGAGCTGCGCGCAGCTCGGATAGAAAACCTGATTGTGAATGTTTGTCCGAGCTGGGCACAGCTCGGAAGAAAACCTTATTTTATAGCCTTAAGTAGCCCCCAAGTCTCCTGAGACTTGAAAGTACTTAGAAATTTTTTCTATTGATGATCTTGTAGACAAGATCCTCAATGCAGGTGATGTTGTGCTTCCCCAAGCCTCGTGGGTTTTGGGAAACACTTATTATAAGTTTTCTAAGTTCTCGTCCGATATGCGCGCAGCTCGGATAGACAACCTGATTGTGAATTTTCGTCCGAGCTGGGCACAGCTCGGAAGAAAACCTGATTTTATAGCTTTAAGTAGCCCCCAAGTCTCGTGAGACTTGAAAGTACTTAGAAAATTTTTCTATTCATGATCTTGTAGACAAGATCCTAAATGCAGATGATGTTGTGCTTCCCCAAGCCTCGTGGGTTTTGGGAAGCACTTATTATAAGCTTTCTAAGTTCTCGTCCGAGCTGCGCGCAGTTCGGATAGAAAACCTGTTTGTGAATTTTCGTCCGAGCTGGGCACAGCTCGGAAGAACACCTGATTATATAGCCTTAAGTAGCCCCCAAGTCTCCTGAGACTTGAAAGTACTTAGAAATTTTTTCTATTGATGATCTTGTAGACAAGATCCTCAATGCAGATGATGTTGTGCTTCCCCAAGCCTGTTGGGCGTTGGTAAGAACTTATTATAAGTTTTCTAAGTTCTCGTCCGAGCTGCGCGCAGCTCGGATAGAAAACCTGATTTGCAGTAACGGAAAACAGATTGAGCAAGGCATACTATGTGTACGAAATAATATTTTATTCAGATCTTACAAGCGTACTTATGCATAGAAACGTTGCAATAGCTGGGCGTTCCATGCATGAGGCTCTTCTATCTTATTAGTTACATCGTACAAGTGATAGGCCCCATTGTGCAGTACTCTAGAGATGACATATGGGCCTTCCCATGGGGGAGCTAGTTTGTGGTCCAAAGTTTGCTTGATACGAAGACCCATATCGCCCTCTTGAAATGAGCGAGCTCGGACATGTCAGTCGTGGTATCGGCGAAGGTCTTGCTGGTAGAACGCCGAGCGGGTGAGAGCTAGGCTTCGCTCTTCTTCCAAGAGATCAACACCATCTTGTCATGCTACTTCGCCTTCGCCTTCTGTGTACTGGCTTACACGGGGGACAGTGTGCTTGAGGTCACTCGGGAGAACTGCTTTTGAACCGTAAACGAGGAAGAAATGGGTTGACCGAGTTGAGCGATTGGGAGATGTTCGCAATCCCCACAAGACCGAAGGGAGTTCGTCGACCCAGGCGCCCGCTGCTTCCTTCAGCTCCCGAAGTAGTCGAGGCTTGATTCCTTTGAGTATTAATCCGTTTGCTCGTTCGACCTGGCCGTTGGACTGTGGGTGTGCGACTGAGGCGAAGTCGACCTGAATACCATTGGTCCAACAGAATTTCTTGAATTCAGCCAAGTTGAAATTTGACCCATTGTCAGTAATGATGTCGTGTCGAACACCAAACCGATGTATGATGCCTCGCATAAAGCTGACTGGTGTGGCAGAGTCGAGGGTCTTGATAGGTTTTGCTTCTATCCATTTTGTAAACTTGTCTACTGCCACCAAAATGTGGGTGAAACCATGCTTGCCTGTTCGGAGCGGTCCGATCATATACAGTCCCCATACTGCGAATGGCCAAGCTAGGGGGATTGTCTTCAGCTCGGAGGCTGGTTTGCATGGCTGATTGACATAAAACTGACAGTCTTCGCAGTGGTCCACGATGTACCGAGCATCACTGAGGGCTTCAGCCAGAAGAAACCAGCTCGGAAAGCTTTTGCTGCCAACGTCCGACTTGAGTCATGGTGGCCACAATCTCCCGCATGGATGTCTTGTAGGATGCAGCGGCCTTCCTCCTCGGAGATGCATCGCTGGGGGAGCTGAGTGATGTTGTTTCTATACATCTCCCAATTGATTACTGAGTAAGACTTCGATTTGCGGACGATTTGCTTAGCTTCTATCTCATCATCAGGCAACTCTTGTTTTTACAGATAAGCAAGGATTGGAAGTTTCCACTCGGGGGGAATGACCTCCACATCAAACACCATGTCAACTATTGCGGGTATATCTTCTTTGTTGGGGATGTTCTTGTCAGGCAGCATATCTGGGTCGGCTTCTAGGAAAGGATCTTCCTTGACTGTTGGAGAGTGCAAGTGCTCCAGATAAATCCCTGGCGGGATCTGACCCCTGGTAGAACCCAACTTGGCTAGGTCATCTGCTGCCTGATTTTTAACCCTTGGAATGTGATGGAGCTCCAGCCCATCAAATTTTTTCTCCAATTTTCTCACTGCTACACAGTAGGTTGTCATTGCTGGACTCCGGATGTCCCACTCTTTCATTACTTGATTGATTACTAGGTCTGAATCTCCGAATATCATAAGTCTCCTGATTCCGAGTGAAATGGCCATTCGCATGCCGTATAGAAGAGCTTCGTACTCGGCTTCGTTATTTATTGCGGGGAAATGGATTTGGAGGACGTATATCATCTCGTCTTTCCTTGGTGAAACCAGTACCACCCCTGCCCCTGATCCATTCAGCATCTTGGACCCATCAAAGAACATCGTCCAATGCTCTGGCCTTGGCTGTGGGGGATGTTGGACCTCAATCCACTCGGCCAGGAAATCCACCAGTGCTTGCGACTTGATTGCTTTTTTGGCTTGGTAATTGAGGTCAAAGGGTAGTAGGTCCAAACTCCATTTTTCTATTCTGCCTGTTGAGTATCTGTTGTTCATGGTTTCTTCCAGGGGAGCTTCAGAGACCACTGTGATGGAATGATCTTGGAAATAATGTGCGAGCTTCTGTGATGCCAAGTAAATTCCCATTGCCAACTTCTGGTAGTGGGGATATCTCTGCTTGGATGGTGTGAGGACTTCGGAGATGAAGTACACCGGTCTTTGTACCTTTCGTGACTTTCCTTCTTCTTCTCTTTCCACCACTATAGCTACGCTGACAACTCGGCTTGTGGCTGCAATGTATAACAAGAGCGGCTCTTTTTCTTGAGGTGCTGCCAAGACCGGCCGAGTTGACAATTGCTTTTTTAGCTCTTCAAACGCCATTTGAGCTTCTTCCGTCCAAACGAAATTTGGTGATTTTTCATCAACTGGTAGAGAGGTAGGGCTTTCTCTCCCAGTCTGGAGATGAACCTACTGAGTGCTGCAAGACAACCTGTCAATTTTTGGACGTCTCGGAGCTGCTTGGGTGGCTTCATGTTTTGAATTTCCGCGATTTTTCCGGGTTGGATTCTATCCCCCGCTCGGAGACCATGAATCCGAGTAGCTTTCCCGCTGGCACACCAAAAACGCATTTTTCAGGATTGAGCTTGATGCTGTAGGCTGGGAGGCTCTGAAAATTTTCAGCTAAGTCGGCTAGCAAACTACTTCCTTTAACCGACTTGATCACGATGTCAGCCACGTAGACCTCCACATTTCTGCCGATTTGCCAGATCAGGCAGTTATGCATCATGCGTTGATACGTAGCACCTGTGTTTCTGAGTCCGAAAGACATCGTGATATAACAAAAATATCTGAATGGGGTTATGAATGTTGTTTTAAGCTCATCTCGTTCATGTAGTCGGATTTGATGGTAACCCGAGTACGCATCGAGGAAACATAATCTCTCGCAACCCGATGTGGAATCCACAATCTGGTCAATGCGAGGAAGAGGGAATTGGTCTTTTGGACAAAATTTATTGATATGACGGAAATCAACACAAGTTCTCCAAGATTTATCTTTCTTCGGAACCATTACAGGATTTGCCAACCACTCGGAGTGGAAGATTTCCCTAATGAATCCGGCTGCTAATAGTCTAGCTATCTCCTGCCCGATGGCCTTCCTTTTCTCGGAGGAAAACCGCCGAAGGGACTCTTTCACCGGTCTTGCTTTTAGATCAACGTGTAACTTGTGCTCGGCCAACTCCCTTGGGCCTCCAGGCATATCAGCAGGCTTCCATGCGAAGATATCCCAATTCTAACATAGGAAGTTGACGAGCTCGAGTTCCTATTGGGGATCCAAATCGGTTGCAATGTTGGTGTATTTATCTTTATCTGTGGGATGTATCTGTACCCTCTTGGTCTCTCCAGCTGACTCGAGTGAAGATGTCTTCTTTCGTTGCAGTAACTCGGATGAGTCAGCGGCTTTTTTGTACTCGGCCAGCTCGACCTCAGCTATGAGGGGCCCCTTCTGCAACAGTTCTTCGGCTTGCTTGTAATCTCCCGAGATAGTGATCACGCCGTGCGAGCCAGGCATCTTTAGTTTCAGATAGACGTAACAGGGGATGGCCATGAATTTTGCATAGGCTGGTCTTCCGAGTTAGGCATGGTATGCACTCGGAAAATCCACCACTTCAAAGGTGATCTTTTCTTTCCGGAAGTTACTCGGAGTACCAAAGACCACATTGAGGGAGATCATTCCGAGTGAGTATGCCTTTTTCCCCGGGATTATCCCATGAAATTCCATATAGCTTTTGCGGAGCTTGGACATTGGAATGTTCATGCTCTTCAGAGTGCTTGCATATAGGATGTTAATTCCACTGCCACCATCCATCAAAGCATTTCTGATCCTGAAGTTCCCATTCCCTGTTTCCACCAAAGGATCAACAATCAGAGCATGCCTTCCTGGGTGAGGGATGTGAGGAGGGTGATCTGACTGGTCGAAGGTGATTGGGACGTCAGCCCACTTCATATAACTCGGAACTGCCGGAGCTGCTGAGTTACCTTCTCTGAACCTTATCTTTTCTACCCGCTTCGATTCCCGTCCTGCGAAGATGACTAACACTCCGTCTTATCTTGAGAAGCCTTCGCTGTCCAGATCTGGGCTGGGCGCTTTCTTTTTTCCGGTATCTTTATCTTGCTGAGGACCTGTCCTTGCATTCTGGGCCGCTCTTTTGATCAGGCGACATTGTCGAGCTGTATGCTTTGGAATAACTAACTTTCCCTCGGCATCTCGGGTGGTGTGAAGAGGACAAGGTTGATCCAGGACTTCATCATCATTAGACGGCTTTTTCTGCCTTGGCTGCCACTCCTTTCATGCCTGGCCCTTGCCATGAATGCCTGAAGCGTTTGCTGCGGCCACTAACTCTGCATCCGTTGGGGCGTCCTCTGCCTTTCGCTTGTTGTTGCCTCCGATCTTCTGCTTCGGGTTAGGTGCCGAGTTGTTGCCTCCTCTATGATGCTGGTTCTTCTGTCGAATCTCCTCTTCACCGTTGGCATATTTATTTGCTATTTCCATCAGTTTTCCCAGTGAGGTGACGTGAGGTGACCTTGCCAACTTGAGACTCACCTCTCTCTACTTGACGCCTTGCTTGAAGGCATGGATAGCCTGGAACTCGGAGACTCCTTCGACCGAGTTATGAAGTGTGATCCATCTCTGGATATAATCCCGAGTAGATTCAGTACTGCTCTGGACACACAATTGTAGCTCGGTTAGGCCACCGGGTCTCTTGTATGTCCCTTCAAAATTCTTGACGAACACCTTCTCGAGGTCTTGCCAAACCCAGATGCTACTAGGGGGGAGTTGATTCAACCATGCCCGAGCTGAGCCTTCTAGCATCAATGGCAGGTGCATCATGGCTATCTCGTCTCCTCCTCCTCCGGTTCGCATGACAATTCTGTAATCTTCTAACCATGTCTGAGGTTTAGCATCACCTCGGTATTTATCCACCCCTTGAGCTATCCTGAAGTGGGCGGAATAGGGGTAGACCAAACCCTTTCGCTGAAGCAAACTGGCCCGGTGGCCATTGAGGGCCGAGCTTGGTCCTGGCGATGCGATCTAGCACGGTCGACTCGGCTTTGTACTAGGTGGCTTCGGGCGTCGTCTTCAGCATCAAAATGACGGTCATCCCGGTGCCGAGGGAACTCCTCTCTTCGCGGTGCGAGCCGACCCGTCCCGCGAGCTTCTGCCCTCCTGTGATCTTCATGCCGATACTGTTCTTGGTAGCGGTCTCCTCGGGTTCATCTCTGCGCCGAGGCGAATTGTTCTTGTTTCTCCTTGCTTCTCCATAGTGCGTGTGCACTGACAGTGACATTCTTGCAGGGGGAACTTGGGAATGAATTCGCTGTTGTGATTGACTGACAGCAGCATTTTGATCCACTGCAGTTTGCAGCAAAAACGCCAAGTGCTGAATTTCCTCTGCTGCCGATCCACTGGGCTGCAGAGAATTTGCAATCCGAGTAGCCGCTATGAGATTTTCTACTGGGGTACCCATAGCTCAGAAAGGTTCCCGGCCTGGGCCCCGCAGTTCTCGGCTTGTTCTGCTTTGCCTGAGCCGAACTACCTCCTGAGCTTGGCGCTCCAAGGTGTTTTCTAGCTCGCCCAGGCGCTCTCGCTCAACCAAGTTAGTCAATCTGGCTGCCTCCAGGCCTCGCCCTTCTGGAGTGCTTGTGTCGATGGGGGTGTTTAGCAGCCGCTCAGCCGCTTCTGCTTCTTCCCGCTCCTCCCGAGTAAGGGGGCGGGGTTGTCGACTTGCTTCTCCGAGATCTAACCTTCGGAAAGCGGATACACGCTGGGCCGGCTTCCGAGTGCCAGCCATGGATGGACTGTTATCTTCGTCTCGGGCGTGATTATCCCGAGCTGGCGATGGCTGAGAGGGCGGAGTCTCGTCCATGCACACTTCCGCAACAGCGACTGGGGCGCCGCTGCTGCCTTCTTGCTCGGCGCCCGACTCGGGGTCAGACGCCGCCATGCCTTCTTCTTCGACCGAGTCGAACAGAGGCAAGAGAGATGCTGTGGAGCCTACTCTTGCGATCAGTTCATCCAGGGCCTTCTGGGCCGACTCCACCGAGTCAATGACTGCCACCTACCGTATCTTGACCGATTTTCCACGATGATGAGCACGCGAGCGGCCCGAGCGCTTCTTCTTATGGCGGATAGATAACGGCGCAGGTGCTTGACGATGGGCCGATAGTTGGAGGCGCAGGTCCCCCGACTCGTCAGCTCGGAAGTGAATGCTGCCTCTAGAAGGCAGCAGTTGCGCCTGGAGCGGAGAATCCACCAACCAGGCGGAATCGTCAGCTACAAAAGCCAATGATCCGAAATGAAAAACTTCTCCGACGATGAGCTTGGGGCCGCGAACCGGCGAAGAGGATGAAGAAAATGCCATCTCTACGATTGCTGATCAACTCAGCCCCACGGTGGGCGCCAACTGTCGTGGATATAATCCTGATAATAGATATAGGGGTATAAAAGGAGCTAAATGAATCTGTACGTAGAGTGGTTGACGCAGGGAAAATTATACAGGTTAGGCCTCTCCTTAGAGATAAAAACCTTAGTCCTGTCCCAGGCTGACTGGGGTGTTCTTGCTCAAAAGTATGAGGATGGGGTTGCGCGTGCCCAAACCGGAGGAGGGGGGAGGCTTATATAGAGTGCACCCGTGCCCCCTTAATACGTCGGCTTAAATGGGTCTTAATTACAGGATTAAATGCGTACTAAATACAGAAAACGGTCTTCCCATTACTACTAATAAAGGAGGAGAAACACCCGCAACCTTGAATGCTTCCTGTCCGTTGCGTTCCCGTCATCCGAGTAAGGAATGGCTCGTCGATCTCTTCCGAGTGTCGATCTACTCGGATCGTGTTGGACTTCCGAGTAGCTGTGTACTCGGAAGTGGTTTCTGATCTCCGAGTAACTTGTTACTCGGAGATCGTTAATGCTCCAAGTTTTTTACTGATCTTATTCTGTTGGGTGTGTTTGGAAAAGCAAGGGCTTAAGGGTATCCCTTGGTTTCCCTTGCCTAGGGGTATGCCTTTAGTATTACCAGGACAGGTTGGTTCCACCTCGATTTCCCACTATGAACTTTATCCAGTTTGTCTCCAGAGTTGTCCCAGGTGATGCCCAGTTTTCTCCAGCGGCCAGCACTAAAAGGACAGGTGAAAAACAAGTGTTCAACAGTTTCTTCTGGGGGGGGTGATCACACAAGAGGCAACTATAATCATCATTTTGGATGGCAGTGATGGTTGCGTACATGTTTCTATTGCACCTTCTACTTCATAGCAACGATCAAAATGAGGTAATCGTGTGAAAGGACGTGGATGTCGCCTAGAGGGGGGTGAATAGGCGCTTAAAATAATTACAGTTTCGGCTTGAACAAATGCGGAATAAAACATAACGTTTAATTTGCCAAGCAAGAAACCTAAATAAGCTAGGCTCAACTATGTGCACCAACAACTTATACTAAGCAAGACAAACAACTATGTGATAGCAAGATATAAAACAAGAGCACTAAGGCTATCACAAAGTAGGTGCACAAGTAAATAGGTTGACTAGAAGAACAACCTATGGGACAAGCAATGTACAATAAAATGAACAAGCACAAGATAAACAATGAGTGTTAATGTCCACATGAGGAACTAATTTAGAAACCTTAGCCTCATGAGCTAACTTTAGCACATTATGGGAGACTAGAAGATCCTCATGAGAGCTTGAGAGTTTTTCATGACTTTCTTCCAATTTCCCATACTTGCTAGTTAGCAACTCAAGTTGAGCCTTTAGCTCAACATTCTCCTTTAGGATGGATGCTTCACAATAAATAGAGTTAGTATCACAAGCATCATCAAGAATAATGGAAGGAGAAGATGACATGGCAAGCTCTTTCAAATATGAAGCTTTTAGTTGAGCATGCGACTCGGTGAGTTTGATGAGCTCACCCTTAATGACCCGTGAGCCATTTCCGAGGTTCTCAAAATCCTCAAGGAGTTTAGAATGCGCAACCTCAAGCTTATTATGTTTAGTTTTGATAGAATTAGCCACCTCAAGGGTTCTATCAAGAGATTCCTTTACTTTAGATAACTCTAAAGTAAAGGTCTCCTCAAGAGATTCCTTTACTTTAGATAACTCTAAAGTAAAGGTCTCCTCAAGAGATTCCTTGGTGGTTTCTTCACACTCAAGAGCTTGAGATAGATCCGCAATTTCATTAGCGTAATCACGCTCATGGCTTTCCATTTTCTCAATGGTGGCCTCATTCTCCTCAATATGAGCTTCCAACTCCTCGATGTATTTCTTGCCCTCAATGGCAATAGACATGATTTCCATGAAGTTGGAGCAAGCAATTTTATTCTTATGAAGAGCTTTAAAAATCATTTCTCCCTTAATTTTTAAGAGAGCAATATTATCATCCTCTTCAACATTATCTACATCATCACTAGATATGGGGGTCAAAGTAGGAGATACCTTTAACTCCTTCGCCATAAGGCAAAAATGAGTAACACGAGATGATGATGTAGGATCTCTTGAGGCACCATTCAAGACCACATCTTGTTCCATGGACCGTTGGTTTTCCTCTACATTGTTAGTACAATAACTAGAGGAAATAGAGGCATTATTATCATGGCAAAAAGATATAGCAAGCATATCATCATGATATTTATTCAAGTGATTTCTACATGATATGCAAGGACTATCAACACAAGCATGTAAGACATTTTTGGTGCTCGAAGTGTTGAGGTCCAACGAGGAGGCATTGCTATAAGATAGTGATAAAGGGTTATCAATAATAAGTTCACTATCATCATTGCAATTACTCACACTACTCACCATTTCATTACCTTGTGGAAAACCACATGTTGGTAAAGTAGAAGAAGTTGAGAAAGCATCGCGACCGGAGGTGGAGGGAGAACAATCATCCCCACAAATCTTGGACATGCCATATTTATCTTGAAGCTTTGTCCTCAACTCATGAGCATTCCGAAATGGCATGAGTTGAAATAAGTCTACATTACTCAAAGCATCAACAAGCACATTAGAAGCTTGAGCATTGAGATAAGAGTTTTTCTCATCCTCTAAGGATAGGTTTTGAGTATCCTTTGGAGGAGAAAAACTCATATCTACAATTCACTCCATACACGGGTCAATGCCACGGAAATAATTAAGCATGCGAATTTTCCAAGCATCAAAATTTGTGCCATCGAAACTAAGAGTGTCAAAGAATCCTAGTCCCCTAGTCGACATCCTTACTCTCAAGGCGGTGAAGCCCTATAAAGAGAGACGAGGCTCTGATACCAATTGAAAGGACGTGGATGTCGCCTAGAGGGGGTGAATAGGCGCTTAAAATAATTACGATTTCGGCTTGAACAAATGCGGAATAAAACTTAACGTTTAATTTGCCAAGCAAGAAACCTAAATAAGCTAGGCTCAACTATGTGCACCAATAAATTATACTAAGCAAGACAAACAACTATGTGATAGCAAGATATAAAACAAGAGCACTAAGGCTATCACAAAGTAGGTGCACAAGTAAATAGGTTGACTAGAAGAACAACCTATGGGACAAGCAATGTACAATAAAATGAACAAGCACAAGATAAACAATGTAAAAAGCTTGCTCAAAGTAAGGGTAGAGATAACCGCAAGTGGAGCCGATGGAGAAAGGATTTGTTACCGAAGTTCCTTATCTTGCGAGAAGTACGTCTCCGTTTGGAGAGGGTGAGGAGCACAATGCTCACACGAAGCCAACGAGGGCCACCCTATTTCTCCTCACGCTCTTACCAATGCAAGATGCCGTGATTCCACTATTAGGACACTTGAGGGCGGTCACCGAACCCGTACAAATGGCGACCCTTGAGGGCGGTCACCGAACCCGTACAAATGCTCGGGGCTATCTCCACAACCGAATTTGAGGCTCCCGTAGCGTCCCGAAGCTTTCCACCACAATGATTGAGCTTCGCAACAACAAGCCTCTAGGTGCCAACGCACCCACGAGGTACAAGCTCTAGAGTGCCAATGCACTCAAGAGTAGCTATCTTCTCAACTTTACTTCTACAACGAATCCTCGGAGAGAACTCAAACCGATGCACCAAATGCAATGGCAAGAGCACACGAAGTGCTCAAGTCTCCAACTCTCAAATCCCACCAAAGCAACAAAAGCTATGGAGGAATATGAGAGGAATAACAAGGAGAATACAAAGAACTCCAAGATATAGATCCACAAGGTTCCCCTCACTTAGAGGAGAGATGCTTGGTGGAGAATGTGGATCTAGATCTCCTCTCTCTTTTCCCTCAAAAAGGAGCAAGAATCATAGGAGGAGAAGAGAGTAAGCAAGCTCAAAGAGGTCTACAATGGGGGGAAGAACTTGCACAAAACGGGTGAGGACAAAGGAAGAAGAAGACCCCCTTTTATAGGTCCCCACGAATCCAACCGTTGGCAGCCCACCAACCACGGTACTACCGCACAGCGAGCGGTACTACCGTGGAGCGGTACTACCTCAACTAGAGCGGTACTACCGCCCTACGGTACTACCTGGCTCAGTACCGTGCCCCACTACCGCCCTATCCAGTAGGTATACGGTAGTGGATGCGGTACTACCGCTCTACCGGGCGGTACTACCGCTCGGGCGGTACTACCTCAACTCCGGGCGGTACTACCTCATAGGAAAAAAACTGCACGATCAAAACAAGCATAACTTTTCCATACGAACTCCGATTTTGATGATCTTGAGCTTGTTTTAAAGATATGGAAAAGCTCTAGGTCCTCACATAGAGAACCACCCAAAATCAACAAAAATAAATGATGCAAATCATGGAAAGGTTAGAATGCCAACAAGGTAGAAGGTGAAACTTTCACAAGATAAGAGCCGACAAAAACACCAACATTGAAAACACAAAAGTAGATGTATATGAAATACATTTTAGACGAAGAAGAGCTTGTAATGAATACGAACTCAAGATCCAACACTCACAAAGAGAAAACCAAACAAGAACCAATTAAGATGATGCCAAGGATGCAAAGGTTTGAGCTCTCCACGAACGATGCGGCCTAGCCTATAACCCGGTCTCCTAACTACCACCATGAGACCGGTAAACTAGAAACCTACAAAGTTCAAACCTTTGTCTTGCGCGTAATCCACTTGAGCTTGATGATGACGATCATGTTCGCCTCAAGTTGGAACATCTTTCTTGATTCCGCCGGCTCGATGAAGACTAGTTGATTGCTCCCCCATACTCCATTTTGGGTGAGCCTCTTTTAGGCATATCTTCACAAGACCATTATCACCAAATGGTCGGCAAGCTCCAAGCATATGATATCTTCGTGATGCTCCTCTTGACCTTGCGCACATAAACTTGACCAATCTTTGGATAGCTCCATGAAGAACCCCTTGGTCAACACGTAATCTTCATCTTACAACCTTGAAGCCAACATATGATCTTCAAGTGTTGCCTATGGAAAAATCTTAAGGTATAACTCAAGGAAACCATTAGTCCAATAAGATTGTCATCAATTACCAAACCAAACATAAGGGCACATGCCCTTTCATCGTGCGAACACTTCGGAGAAGATCTTTCTACATTGTCGCATCGCCGACTTCGCTTCCACCATCATCTATGCAATAAAAACATGTACGCAACCATCGCCGCCATCCACCAGTCCTGCTCCCTGACGGCGATCTCCTAAGATGAAGCTTCTAAGAGGGAATGTGACACCTAGGTGCTGCCATCATTTGATCGCAGATCATGGGTTTCCCCTGGAGAGGCCGAGATGATAGGATCCGTGCGGAAGGAGTGTGAAAAAAAACAACAATGCCTCTGCGAATTTCAACGACGACCACCACCGCTGTCATCACTAGTCACGATACAAGACCGAGACACGGTCTTAACCCAAACTCTCACACCACCTCATCTGTGCATCATCCCGCATCAGCGCTGATAAGCCCACCTACCACCACCACCATCGGAGATACACATCGATGAATAAGACGCACTGAGATCCACCACAGCCAACCGCACCTCGTGGAGGCCACCAGTGGCCGACCTCCAGAATGAGGCACCAGATACATCAACGGGCAACCGAACGCATAGCGAGCCCCCTTGACCTGTCGATCATCATGCTATTAAGTGACTAAGGAGCGTTGCCAAATCCCAAGAACCACCATGGTTCAAAACTACAACCAAACATTAAAAGTGTCAACCCTTCCCTTGCATGCCACCACGACGGCTAGAGAATATGTCTGCAGCACTCGTTGCCAGAGGTGCCCTTCCTTGCCATCTCGGGCCCCAACCCATGCATCATTGATGGCACTGAAGTAGTGCTCCTCGTTGGTTACCCCAAGTGGAAGGTTGGATGTAGCCTAGAAGCAAATTTCCCTTGGAAAAGATACCAAGGTTGAGATCGACCAGTAGGAATCCAAGGTCAACAAGTAGGTGGTGAAGTGAAAAATGGCGTCGTTCACAATCTAAGATTGCTTACTTCACCTGGACCTGCACACACAACAAATAACTTTGCTCCCAATGAGTACAGAGAGGTTGTCAATCTCTCCGGCCTTTCCGTTTACAAAGGATCAAACGCAACAGATAATGGTAGTGATAATTGCAACTAGAAAGTAAAAGCAAAAAGTAAATTGAGGGTGTAAACAATGATGGAAATATGGACCGGGGTCCCATGATGTTCACTAGGGATGTCTCTCTCCCAAAAGATGATAAAACTGCTATGTGAGGTAAACAAATCACAGCTGGGCAATTGACAGGATTCAAAACGCATCGCAATGCTAACTATGCTACAAAAGAAAGGAACAGGTTCAAAAGCATGGGCAGTACGCCAAGATAAGTAGACTGAAATCCATCTCCGTCTACTACTAATCATCCACCTTGATATATCTATCCAGAACATCTCGCTGGTATTAAGTTGCGAGCCCCACCCAAAGTGTAAACCCAAAGCAATAGACAACTGCATTAAAATAACTTTTCGTAAAGTAAACAATCCTTGCAACCGCGGTTACAAGCACCGTTGTTTTCCCCCTTGTGGCAACATCACATGCCCTAGACTCATGTTTTTGTCACTCAAACTAGTCATCAGGGGGCATGAACCCACAATCAAGCATAACACTCCCTCTTGGAGTCACTACCTACTACTTGTCCAAAGCAATAAACAGCAACGGAGAACATGCAAGAATTACTCAAGAACTAAAATATAAAAGAGAACCAGATATATTACTCATCACAATCTGAACATAATCTCATAATCCATCAGATCCCAGCGAACTCAACATAGCAACAACAGAAGAATTACATATGTGCCTTGATCATGTAGGGCAACTCACAAGTTATAATCCATGAAGAACAAAGAGGGGATGAGAACATCACATAGCTACTGATCATGACCCATGGTCCAAGGTGAACTACTCACGGATCATCCGAGAAGCGTCCATGGTGGTGGAGAAGCTCCCGGAGGTCAATCCTCCCTCTGACAGGGTGCCGGGAAGAGGTCTTCTGGTGCTCCCGATCTTGGAAGCGTGACGGCGGCGGAACAGAGGCGAGATCGCGAAAAATGGTTCTGTCTTTGAAGGTTTCGAGGCGAGACAAATATATGGGCGAAGGGGGGCAGCCAGGGGGCACCAGGGGTCCAGGCGGGCCCCTGGCGCGGCCCCACCCTAGGGAGCGCCGGGAGGGCGCCTGGGGCCCTGGTGTGTCCCCTCCGGCTCCCCTTCGGGACTCTGGAAGGTTCCCGTACGCTGATTTTTTATTGGAGTTTCCCGGAATTTTTGAAGCACTTTTAATACGGGGGAAACCTGAAATAAAAAGACAGCAGAAAACATGAACTAACGCTGGGGTGCACTGAGTTAATAGGTTAGTCCAAATATGATCAAAAGTGTAGCAAAAATATAGCAATATCACACAAAACATACATGAAGCAAGCATAAATTATAGATACATTTGGGACCTATCAATCACCAACAGTGTCCTTCGGGCCCCATATGGCGTAGCCACGCACCCTGTAGGCCCCTCAAGGTCGAAGCCAACGCCCAAGTGTCGTATAGCCCCCCCCCCTCCCCGAAACCCCTTCACTATGCGCCTCACCGGAGCAACACCACGACCGACCTCTATCACGTCGTAGCAAGGCGACCACCCATCACATATCCGTGTTGCCTGGACTTCTTGTGCATGCCTATTGAGCCTCCTTAGTCGGCCTCGCCCCGAGCCTTAGATCTGCACGCCCGACGCGCGTCTCACCCATCGCCCATGCCACCTCATCTACGCCCTCTCCCCACCTCTAGCCCTGACCCACAGGATTCGACTCTAGCCAGTGTCGGATCCGCGCCGATCGAAGCTCGATGAGCCTCCATGTCAGATCCATCGGTGAGCCACCCTAAGAGATGCCCTGCCATCACCACCCCTGGAGCCCGATTGGCTTCACCGACGGGCTCCTCAGGCGGCAACAAGGCGAGGGGGGGGAGGTGGCGACGCCGGTGGGGTTCCATCGTGTCGCTCGAGTGAGGCGACGCGGGGGTGGGAGTGTGGTTCCTGTTACTGAAGATAACTTCATGGAAATATAATATTAGCTTAGTACAAAATGAGCAACACTTATTATGGATCGAAGAAAGTAGATTGTATCATCTGTAATGAATTGTTAGAAATTAAATCGACAATTTGATATGTTACTCTCTTCGTTTTTAAATATAAGATCTTTTAAAGACTTCAATAAAAACTACATACATATACAAACTTTAAAGTGTAGAAACACTTTTTTTCTCTATATGTAACCGCATCAACAAAACTTATATTTGGAAACAAAGGTAGTAGAAACAAGAAATTAAACGGGTAATTTACAGTTTGACATGCTACCGTACGGATTGCCATGTGGAGTACACGTGTGGCAACACTCTCTCTGTGTGTGTGTGTGTGTGTGTGTGGCCACATACGTAATGCGCCTTGCACTTGCTGAAGTCACGCGCACACGCACTCTGGGTCTTCCCCTGTCCCATTTCGTTCGTTCAAACGACGCGCAAAGAGCCTTGAAGATTCCCACTCCCCGGTCAAGGTTCCATGCATTTTCCCAACTCCAACTCGGATTGTCCGTCATCTCATCTCCAATCACTCTCACGCGCTAATAATTTCCTCCCTCTCTTTCTGTGAGACCACTTTCTTGTCTCTGTGATTTTTAACAGATAGAAAGAGAAACCGTTGAACATGAGATTGCATCTTCGAAATCGGACGTCACGTTTACATTTACACACAAAAATCTGATGTTACGTTTATAGATTATTATTTTTAATAATATGGTTTTTAATAACAAAATCAGTATTAGCACACTATTTGATTTTTTTTTTTGAAAATAGCGCGCTGTCGGCACTACTCGGGCCGAAACCAGGTGTTTCGGCCGAAGCGGGGCCGAAAAAGGCTGTTTTGGCACGGCCGGGGCCGAAAGCACTGTTCATGGTACTGTTTCGGCCATACTAGGGCCGAAAGCTACTGTTCATGATTCCTGCAGCCCGGACTACATGTGTCCTGATATTTTGAAAAAATCGAAAAACATATTTAAAAGCTTCACAAAAATTTGAATTTTTTTATGGGTATACATACACATGTATAGGACATTTGTGCAAATTTTCATACCATTATACTTTAATGCGCCCCGGAAAAAAAATACACTAATGAACAAATTTCTTGTTTTTTTGGCCGATATTTTGTTATTTTTGGGCACACTGCATATTACAATATTTTCAGACGAAAATTTACACGCGTGTGGAGAATACACATAAGTATCCACAGAAAAAAAAAATTGAATTTTTTTTGAAGCTTTTAAATATGTTTTTTGATTTTTTTTCAAAATATAAGGGCACATGTAGCCCGGGCTACAGAAATCATGAACAGTAGCTTTCGGCCCTAATAGGGCTGAAACAGTACCATGAACAGTGCTTTCGGCCCCGCCCGTGCCGAAACTGACTGCCACTTCCGGCCCCGTCCGTGCTGAAACAGCCTCTTTCGGCCCCGCTTCGGCCGAAACACCTGGTTTCGGCCCAAGTAGTGTCGACAGCGCGCTATTTTCGAAAAAAAATCAAATCGTGTGCTAATACTGGTTTTATTATTTAAAAAATCACGTTTATATGAGTAGTAGTAGAATCGAAGTGCTGGAGTTCAGTATTCTCCTATCCATGTATGATGTATCCCACACGTAAGCCCAGATATTCTAGTGTACCAATCAAAATCTCAGTATTTTAACAACTTCGGGTTCGGGAATACATGAGGGCCAAATGGACGAACGAAACAGAGAATAAATATTCAAGCAAGTGTTGAACTGGTCAGCAGTTGGGCTTTTGCTTGGACTTTCTGATCTCACTTACATCTCTGTCTGGACGGTCTAAGGGGGCGCTAAGACCGTGGACCGGTCCAAGATTCTCATGGTTTTCGCGGATCGTGGAGCTCAACCAAATCCGACCCGGAGCTTCCCCGTGGTCATACATAGACCTGTTTGTATCAGTTTCAATTTTAGTGGACTCAACTGTGGATTCATTCCACTAAAGCCGATTCAGAAAATTGCACTGAAAAGGCCCTGAAACAGATTCTGACTTCACTCAAAAAACTGATTTAAAAACTAGAGTAGTTGTTTTGCTTCAGATAAAAAAAAACAAAAAAGTTGAATCGCATCTCTAAAGTTTTTTTAGGGATTAGATTCAACTTTTTATTTATTTATTTCAGTATGAAACAGACAAGGGCATAGGTTGCAAGTTGCATCCCGTTCCGTCATGTTGCACAACTCATTAGTTGGTTCAAAATTTGCTTGTCACTCGCTTAAAATTAGCACTACATTCGTATTATGGAATTATCAGTCAGTCCGCCCCCACTCACATCCTTATTTATATTTTATATACAGAAAACTTATTTGAAAAACAAATGTTCTTTTCAAAATTAAAGTTTTCATATTATTTTTGCAGAGGAAGGTAGTTTTCACCAAAGATAACCTTGCTAAGTCACGGTGACAAAAAATGATTTTTGTGATCAGGAGGAGACAATGCATCATTCATGTTACATACAATTTACGAACGCTAACGAGTATTTCAAATTCGTTTGGCAACTCGTTGGATGGTATTCATCACAAGCTGAAGGGCCAAATCCGTGCGGGAGTTTGTACCATTCTTGGAAAATATAAAATTTTCGTAATGATTGTGTTTTAACATATCATCTATTCCTAATTTCTTGTAGGTTATCTACAAGGCTACAACTTTAATCTGTTTGTGGTCATCATTGCAGACTACTGTGAACACACGGGCGCTTCTGGCCTCTAGGTGCAGTCGGATGAAAACAGTTGCACAAAGCTTTAACCAATTCGGCTAGCAAACCACTCATAGATTATATGGATAAGTTATGTAATCTCAGGTACGGTTGATTGTTGTCATGTTTATTTTTATTTTTTATTTGTGTCTAGTATTAGATGGCTGTAACTTGTTTCACACTTAATATATTGGTTGTGACATCACGTGATGCAAAGTCCGGGATACTCCCCTTTTCGAAAAATATACTAAGAACTTAAAATATGAATAGTTTCCCAAGAAGAATTCAGTTTCATCGACTAGTAGTTCTTAAGAAAGATGCAACCATGCCCTTTTCAATATACGTTAAGATGTGTGTTGTGATAAGGAGATAATGGCATTTTCTCTCTATCTTGTGTAAACGAATATTCGACAAATTAGTAATAAGACATCTTCGCATACCCTTTTGCCCCATTCCTTAGGATCTTCGGCCTCACCCTATTGCGACTTTGCAGGTTGCCACTCACCTCCCTCCTCCTCCGGTGCCTCTGCCAGTGACATCACTCCCTCTCCCACCATCGCCATTGGGTCTCCCATCGCCTGGGACAGTGCGGTTTGATCGCTCGTGAAGTCAAGTTATCTATCTTGGCTTGAAGGAGAGCGCCAATGGCCCGACATTCTCTATGAAATTTGTGGCGGTGATGGTCCTAGAGTTGCTGCTACCGCTGGATGAGAAAATCATCGGTTGTTTCCTCGAGTCATCAGATGCATGGAGAGGATGGAGCCTAAAGCAGCTCTCTTATACCTACCCTACCAAAGCGACATCAACCACCAACTTGAAGTTCAAGAACTCCTCGAAGCCACAACTATAGAGGTTGCCATATTAGAGCAAGAAGGCAACCTTCTGATAACCAATAAGTTCTTGAGTATATCCCCATATCTTTTATTGTAGGAAAGACTAGCGATGATCATGATTGTTGGTGTTGTAGGTCGAAGAAGACGAAGGTCCCAAAGGGCCAGCAAAGTGTCGAGGGATCCGAACAAGGAGTAGTACCAGTCGAGTCAGACTCCCGGTCAACACCTACCGGAGGTATTGCAAGCATCCCTTCATTTTTTCCTAAAGTCTGACAGGACAATAGGACGCAAATCCTATCGTCCATCACCAGTCAAAGCGGTCCAATGCTAGAGTCAGTGATCCTGTTGAGACACGTTATTCCGAGTTGCTGAAAGAAATGCATTACCGAACTCGAAGGGCCACATTATCCGTGTTGCTGAAGGAAATATATTCCAGTACTCGAAATGCCACTTTATTTGGAAGTTGAGACAACCCAACATATCATATTTACCGGCTTACATCAACAAACAAACATTTTCCGACTTCTGCAAACATGTCGACCTTAGCAAACAAGTATTTTTCGGCTTTGGCCAACAAGTATTGTCGCAAACAAGCAAGACAAACCCGACGCTCGAAAAGCTATAGCATGACAAGTCTAACAACGGAGTAGGCTCTTTCCCTTGTGGTTGTGGAGCCGAAGTACACGGTTAAGACACAACTTGAAAGATTCATAAAGCAAGAAATTATATGTCCCAGACTCCTGCAGGCATGCAAGTCGGCACTTGGGGGCTACAATACTTCGATGTAAGTTTCACAAATACAAAGTCCCGGGTCCTTGCTGGGAATAGAACCCGATACTTGGAGCTTGGGGGATACGGGTGATATGGATATAAATTACCCGTAGAAAAAATTCAAGTCCTTTGACGGACCCGGCAGGGCAAGAAGCAACATTGGACTCAAAAGAGAAAGAACTCAAAACTAGATAGTATCGGGATCGTTGACATGAATCGGTGGAGCAAGCCGGCCTAATGGTTTGGCCTCCAGACCCGGAATTTTATCCTTACTTAGCATTATTTATTTCTGGAATTTACCATGGAAGCGCACCTGGTATTTTCCTTCCACGACAATCTCGCATTCACAAAGACAAGCAGAGAAAAAACGAATCCCACATCAAGTTTGCATCCAAGCTAAATTTGGGGGCTAATGTCGAGGGAATGACCCACGGCTAGACCCGGCATGGAGGTAGAACCGGACAGATAACAAGAGTCGGACGGATAATAAGACCCGACCTAGAGATAGAGTCGACTGGATGACAAGACCCGACCTGGAGATAGAACCCGGACGGAGAAATAGAAAACCGGAATCCATGTACAAAACGGAGTCCACCTAACTTGGAAGGCATGAAAGGCTATGACACACGAGAGAGGATAAATGCTTCTCGCCCTTCGTTGGCTACCACAAGTGGAAGGTGAGATGCAGCATAGCGGCAAGTTTCCCTGGGTGAAAGATACCGAGGTTGAGATCGACCAGTAGGACTCCGATAATGATAAGTAGATGGTGAAGTGAACAATGGCGCCGTTCACAACTCAAGGTTGATTACTTCACCTGGACCTACACACAGACACAATTAACTTTGCTCCCAACGAAGTTCAGAGAGGTTGTCAATCTCTCCGGTCTTGTTGTTTACAAAGATCAAAACACAGGGGATAATGATAATGATAGCAACTAAAAGTAAATACGGAAAAGTAAATGAGCGTGTACACAATGATGAGAATATGGACCGGGGTCCCGTGATGTTCACTAGTGATGTCTCTCTCCCAAAAGACGATAAGACTGTTATGCAAGGTAAACAAATTACAGAAGGGAAATTGACAGGATTATAAACGCACCGCGATGCTAACTATGCTACAAAAGAAAGGAAGAGTCTCAAAAGCATAGCAGTACGCCAAAATAAGTAGACCAAAATCCATCCGCATCTACTACTAATCATCCACCTTGAGATATCTATCTAGAACAACTCGCTGGTATTAAGTTGCGAGCCCTACCCAAAGTGTAAACCCAAAGCAACAGACAACTGCATTAAAAAGAACTTTGCGTAAAGTAAACAATCCTTGCAACCGCGGTTACAAGCACCGTTGTTTTCCCCCTTGTGGCCACAACACTTCCCCTAGACTCATGTTTCTGTCACTCGAGCGTTTCATCAGGGGGCATGTACCCACAATCGAGCATAACGTTCCCTCTTGGAGTCACTACCTACCACTTGGCCAAAGCAATAAATAGCAACGAAGAACATGCAAGAATTACTTCGGAAGAAAAATATAAAAGATAAGAACCAATTATATTACTCTATCACAATCTGAACATAATCTCATAATCCATCAGATCCCATCAAACTCAGCATAGCAAAAGCAGAAAGATTACGTATGTGCCTCGATCATGTAGGGCGGCTCAGGAGGTCTAAACCATGAAGAACAAAGAGGGGAGGAGGACATCACATAGCTACTGATCACAGACCCATGGTCCAAGGTAGACTACTCACGACATATCCGGGAAGCGTCCATGGTGGAGGAGAAGCTCCTAGAGGTCGATCCTCCCTCCGGCAGGGTGACGGGAAGGGTCCTGACGGTGCTCCCGATCTTGGAAACGCTGCAGCGGCGGAACAGAGGCGAGTTTGCAAAATAGGGTTCTATCTTCGGAGTTTTCCCGTGACGGAGATTAAATAGGCGAAGGGGGCAGCCAGGGGGGCACCAGGGGTCCAGGCGCCCCCCCTGGCGCGGCCAGGCCCTTGGCCGCACCAGGTGGCCGCCTGGGCACCTGGTGGTGGCCCCCTGTCCCTCCTTCGGGGCTCTGGAAGCTTCCGGCACACTGGTTTTTTATCTGATTTTTCCCGGATTTTTGGAGCACTTTTTATATGGGGAAAAACTGAAATAGAAAAATAGCAGAAAACAGGAACTGACACTAGGGTGCACTGAGTTAGTAGGTTAGTTCAAATATGATCAAAAGTGTATGAAAGTGTATCTAGATCAATATCACACAAAACATGCATGGAGCCAGCAGAAATTATCGATACGTTTGAGACGTATCAGGCTACAAGATTTAGAATATGACTTGGATTGCTATTCGACTTGTAATAGAAGAAGAGACTAGTTTATATCCTACTAGGACTCTACATGTAAACCTCTCCCTTCCACCTATATAAGGAGGGGCAAGGCTCCACAAAGAGGGCAACCTTTAGAGGCTCTAGATTAGAGATTAGACCCAGATCATCTGAACCCGAGGCGATTACACACAACTAGAGGAGAGCCGGGGAAACACCGGTGAATCCCCGTAAGCACACGGAATATGACCTAGCCACAAACATCATGTAGGGTTTTACCAGATGATGTTTCTCGAGGGCCTGAAGTTGTATAAATCTCGTCTCCCAGAGTGCTAAAACCCATCTGGATGATCTCCGTGCGTACACTCATCCCACATCTAAGTTCTCCTACGAGGATATCTTGTCGTGACACCACCACGACAAGCACCAGTCTAACAATGGAACACATTAAAGAGATCGACATTGGCCGTGTGCCTCCACCTTCATCCGTCTTCTGCGTGGATTTCTAGGCCATGTGGGTTAGGTAGACGAGCGGGAAAATTCGTGTGGGAAACAGATGAAGCCCATGAGTCATAGGATTGGGTGAGTACATGGGCATCCTCTAGAACAAGCTTAAATCCTTTGAGAAAATTGACAAGCACAAAACTGAGTGGGAAAGCATGTGCGGCAACCTCAGTGGACCGGGAGAAATTGGCCAAGAATGAGGCCAAGGTCATACCTGGGACTATTCAGGCTTAAGGTCACCAACTCGAAAATGCTTTGATGTTCTATTCCTTTGTTGTACTGATTATTTTGACACCTTCTATAGATGACGATGAATCTCAATGTTCAGGAAGGATCTCAAAGCCACCTACAAGCTCGAGGGATATCTTGAGGTGATGAAAGCTCATGCTCAACAATTTGAGGAGGATAAGGCCGCGACCGCCGCCAAGATCGAGGGAGAGCTTGAGGTGACGATGACTCATACTCATTAGTCGGAGGAACTAAGGACCATCGCTATCAAGATCGAAGAGATGACGACTCTCACACTCGGCTGCTTGAGTAGAAACTCGTTATCAAATCATCTTGAAAGGGACTCTGAATGCTGCTAATGGTAAGCCCAACCCACTCGTGCCTTTCCCTAACAGAACCTATAGAGTGATTTTCTTTTTCTTTTGCTCTGGTTTTACAAGTCACTGGTGATTAACAACTACTGATATAATTTTGTCGTTTTTGCTTAGTGATTGGACAAGCGCATCCATCTACTCGAGCAAATATCAAATATCACTGGAGCACATGAACTTTTCAACATTTGTATAGTGAAAGTCCCTTTAAGCAAAACCTTAACCAAATAAATCAACTGCGACCAAGAAACTACTAGCACAATCAAGACCCCTTACATACTAAAACTTGCTTCTCAGGAATTGTTATAACAAATTAAGCAACCTGAGATATTCAAAAAGTAACCCAACAGATTACAACTTGCTTTTACATGCACAATTATAATTGTCCTTCCCATCATCAAATGCTTATTGACATTTTCCTAACAATCTGAACATGATTTGCCTTGACCCGATACATGTACACCGACTAGACACATTTACATGGATGGAAGGGTTCACAACAAGGTGTGTAAGGAACAATACATCATCAAATTCATGTGGTGGTAGGGGGGCGAGAAGCACCAATGTAAGATTTTCTAGAAAATATGGGAAGATTTTTGTATCTGTAAATTTGGCTAGAATTTTTCTCTTTTTGCGTAAATTGGCCTACAAAATTAGAATGGGACCTCCTTTTATTATTATTTCCAACAATCGTTGCATGTTATCCACCTCCTGCGAGTGCACTGCCATCTCACAATATGTGGTTGTTGTTTTTTTGTACCTAAAAAACCCTATTCTACAAGTGAGAGAAAGGGGTCTAGAAAGGTATCAGAAGCGATCATGCAGGTGCTATTGTGTGCATTGAATGGGGTCACGTGTTCGGGAGAGGAAAGGGGCATATTTTCCTCTTTTGGCAAGCATAATTACTCGAATCGGGAAACTTATCATAAATAAGAGTGCCATCATGTGCAAGGTTTTGACCATCGCCATCATTTACATGCCTCACCAACCAACGTATTGCAATCTCGTATTTGAGGAAATAAGCTTATGTATCATTCTTATATTTACTTTATCATTATATTAAGTGATAATATAAAAATCATGGATGGGTAACTCTTTTCTATATTACTTATAAAATAAGTACAATAGTTTTTCCTCTATCGACGGAGATACCTTCATTCAATTTTTTTATGCTGATAGTTACTTCAATCATCAATAATATGCTTTTCATGTATAGCAAGGTAGTCACATACTTATTTTACTATAATGATTTGTTTTTTATTTATAATGCACAATAACTTTATAATTACTGTTACAAGGTCATATTTCTAACCAAGGTCGCAAAATCTATAATAAATCAATCTCAAATAAAGAATATTCCTTAATACATAGTAGCTTATTAATTAGAATTAGTGTGAAACCAACAACATAATTTTTCATCCGTTGCAACATACAGACACTTACGTAATAATTGCATGATTACAATGCGGAGTGAGGGAGCTCACTTAATATTTACCATCAGTTTTATCAAAGAAAAATAAAATAAAGCCATTTATCTAACCATCTAAATATTTGAGCATATGTCCACGATAGAATTAGTTGGGAACAAGGATGAATTCTAGGATCCCATATGGTATTATTGAACTGATTTGCACTCCCCCGCTTTCAGAATATAAGTTGTATTTAAAAAAAATGTATGTTTAATCAAGTTTGTTATAAAATATACCAACAAGTACAATTCTTAATCAATAATATACAAAAAAAACATTTCATCAGGAATCCAATGATATGGTTAGGTATTGTATGTACTGGTATTTTCTCCAAAAAAATTATGGAGTACTTGGATTTATTGAAGTTTATAACTTTAAAAACTTTAAGACACATTATATTTTGAAACGAATGGAATATGAAATTGTGAGCTCCGGATAGAACCATCTAAAATGCACGGGCAAAACGGGCCTGCGGCAGCGGAACCCTACCCGTAACCGGCAAGGCAGCAGCCAATCAAATGGCAGTCTCGACAATCCCCATCAGTCAAACAAACCCCCTCCACCTCACTCCACTTGAACTCCACCTCTATAAAGACGGCTCGTCTCCCCGCCTCTCACCACCAGTCCACCACCACGTCCCTCCTCTCCTGCACCTCGCGATCGAGAGATACCCTTGACTTAATTCCCAGTGGAAGGCTGATCACTTCCTCGGTTCCTCCTCCTCCTCCTCCGATCGACCGTACGTGCCGACGCCGGATTGATTCTTCCGTGTCCGCGGCAATGGAGAGCGTGGAGGGAAGCGGCACCGGCCGCGGGAACCTGCAGCGTGTGGTGTCGGAGCTGTGCCGCGTTCAGGAGCTGGTGCGGCAGCTCGAGCTGCACCTGCACGCGCCGGACACCTCCGTCGACCTGTGCCGCGCCCTCGCCGCCCAGATTGTCGCGCTCACCGACCGGTCCATCCGCTTCGTCGCCGCGCATTTCCCCGACGCTGCGACGCCCTCCAGCGCGTCCAGCTCCCTCAGCGGCGTCTCCGACCAGCCCTTCAAGACCAACGCCAAGAAGAGGTAAGATTGTAAGATAAACTGAAATGCTCGAGCAGAGCATTTGATGCCATTGGAATTGGATCCTCGAGATGTTTCGAACTGTTGTTGAATTCTTGGTGTTTCGTGGTTCTTGGCAGGAAGGCGACGGCAAGGTGGACGAGCCAGGTGAGGGTGAGCGCGGCCGGCGGCGCGGAGGGGCCTAGCGACGACGGCCGCAGCTGGAGGAAGTACGGGCAGAAGGACATCCTCGGCGCCAAGCACCCGAGGGGGTACTACCGCTGCACCCACCGCAACTCTCAGGGCTGCCTCGCCACCAAGCAGGTGCAGCGCGCCGACGAGGACCCCGCGCTCTTCGACGTCGTCTACCACGGCCAGCACACCTGCAGGCCAACAGGCGGCGGCAGGAGGCCGGCGCCGGCGAACCAACACAACCCGCACGCGGAGAGCCTGCTGCAGAGCCTCCGCGCCGGCCTGACCGTGGACGCGGACCACACTGGCGGCCTGAGCGCCGCAGTCTCGCCGCTGGTGGCGTCGCCGTCGATGGCCACGCCTGTGGCGTCTGACTCCAACGGTGGCCTGGCCATGTCGCCGTACCCGGTTGGCCCGTACGCGGAGTGGCCTTTGGACGGCGACCTCCAGGAGGTGGTGTCGGCGCTCACGGCCGTGTCAGCCCCCCCAAGCATGGACTACCTTTTCGATTTCGATCCGAGCTTCGGCGTTGGTGCGGCGGACTTCTTCATGTGAGGACGAACAGAGCATCAAAGTGAGAAATTATGAGTATATGACCTCCACCCGCCCCCTGCCTGTCCTTGGCAAGAGGGGAGAACAGAGACTTTCTTCTGAGTAGCGTACCTTGCTCCATTCTTTCTTTCTTTCTTTTCTTCTACAGTTTTATTTGGTTAGGTTTTTTAGATTGGTTTTGTAAGGAAAGCAGAAGAAAAAATAAGGTGCTGAAATTTATGTTCTCCTGAATCCAAAAACTGTATCCTGAAACTGTCCTTTAGAAGATAGCGGTCCTATACGTTCGATCGAACGGGTCGGTCATTAATCCATCACAAAACACATAAAACACGACCTAGGCGGGGTATCAGTCCTATAAGTGAACGGATGAACACTTCTCATATCTAATCGTAGTCCGTTCCCACCTCAAATTGCACAAAATCCTCCTACGATCTCGTTGATTCGCCCTTCTTCCTCTCCTCTTCCCCCCCCCCCCCTTGTCCACGCCTTCCCTAATCGAGCTCCGGCGACACCCTGTGCCCGCTAGTAGTACCCCGCAACATTGCAGATCTGTCACAAACTCACAACACTCCTCCCCTCCGTTCTCGTTGCTACGGACACTATCGTCGGGTCGGACGCCGCTGTGGTACGCTCCAACTACTCTCGATTTGCACCTTGCCCTCTATGTGATCGACATATTGTCCATCCAGTTTTTATGGTTGTTTTGTAGGAAAAATAATGGATTCGGATGTTTCGCCCGACTTGGAGTATTGAACGACGCAGTTTGATGAAGCAATGCACAATTAGTTCTTCGATTTTTCGGATTCAAACGAAGAAATCGTGATGATGATGATGACCATCCAACAGGAAATGGACAATGAGGTCGAGCATGTGCTGAATTTCAAGGGCTCAATCCCTGGTAGAAGAGTTTCAAACCAGGATAGGATGTCTGGAGTACAACTGCTACAGAGAGACTACTTTGATCTAGAACCAACATTCCCTAATGAGTGGTTTTGTCGATGCTTCTGTATGCAAACCTTTGTTTTTGTGTATGGTCGAGGGAGACATGACCCCTACTTCAAGCTCACCAAGGATTGTTGCGGACAACTCTCGTTCTCTACTAACCAGAAATGCACGACTGCTATGAGGATGTTCGTACTTGGTACCGCCGTCGATGTAGTTGGTGAGATTATCGGATGGGAGAGAGCACATGCCTAAAGACCATTGTGAAGTTTGCTCGCACCGTGGTTGAATTGTTTGGGGACAGAGTATTTGAGAGAACCAAATGTGCATGATACAAAAAGATTGCAGACATTGGAGAAGCAAGATGTTTTTCAAGTATGCTTGGTTCAATTAATTTCATGCATTGGAAATGGAAGACTTAACCCAAAGGTTTATGTGGGATGTACCAAGATCACACTAAGGAGGCCACCATCATACTAGAAGAAGTGGCATCACATGACTTGTGGATTTGGCATACCTTCGTTGAAATGTCTGGTTCTCACAATGACATCAATGTGCTTTAGCGATCTTCCATGTTCTAGACATTTTGAAGTGGAGATTCACCGCCATACCACAATACTATCAACATCCGCGACTACAACATGGGATACTATCTTGCCAATGGTATCTATCCTTACCGAGCGATGTTTGTAAAGATAATATATGATCCCCAAGGCAACAAACAAAGCCACATTGCAACAGTGCAAGAATTAGCTAGGAAGGATGTGGAAAGGGCATTATGGTGCTCCAATAACATTGGGGAATTGTTCATGGAGCTACAACAATATGGAAATCAAAGACTTTGTGGCAGCTGGTATTCAAACTTTCAAAAGAGGGCATATATGGAGAGTGGGTACAGGATCACAAATTAACATTTGGCATGATCTCGATTCCCACTAGTGTCTCAAGGAACGTGGTAACCCCATGGGGAGGAATTATGCTATCCAAGGTGCATGAGCTTATCGATCCTCATATGGGACTGATGGCACTGAAGTAGTGCTCCTCGTTGGCTACCCCAAGTGGAAGGTTGAGATGTAGCGTAGCAGCAAATTTCCCCTAACGTAGAGGATAGGGTTTATGTCTCCCGTAGGACTCCAAGGACTACAAGTAGGTGGCAAGAAAACAATGGCACCATTTTTAAGACAAAAGTTGCTTTCTTGACCTGAACCTACACACACAACAGATAAATTTGCTCCCAACGAGTGCAGAGAGGTTGTCAATCTCTCCGGCCTCGTTGTTTACAAAGGATCAACGCAAGAGGATAATGGTAGTGATAATTGCAACGGAAAGTAAAAGAAGTAAATAAAGTGGAGGTGTAAACAATGGTGGAAATATGGATCGGGGTCCCATGATGTTCACTAGTGATGCCTCTCTCCCAAAAGACGATAAAACAGCTAAGCTGGGTGAACAAATTACAGCCGGACAATTGACAGAATTATAAACGCACCGCAATGCTAATTATGCTACTTGAAAGTAAGAGGCTCAAAAGTATGGGCAGTACGCCAAGACAAGTAGACCAAAATCCATCTGCATCTACTCACTAATCATCCACCTTAAGATATCTATCCAAAACATCTCGCTGGTATTAAGTTGCGAGCCCCACCCAATGTGTAAACTCAAAGCAACAGACAACTGCATTAACAAACTTTGCGTAAGGTAAACAATCCTTGTAACTGCGGTTACAAGTACCGTTGTTTTCTCCCTCGTGGCAACAGCACATCCCCCAGTCTCATGTTTCTGTCACTCAAGCTAGACATCGGGGGGCATGAACCCACAATCACGCATAATGCTCCCTCTTGAAGTTACTATCTACTACTTGGCCAAAGTAATAAAAAGCAACGAAGAACATGCAAGAATTACTCAAGAACAAATATAAAAGGTAAACCAAATATATAACTCATCACGATCTGAACATAATCTCATAATCCATCTGATCCCAGCAAACACAACATAGAAACAACAGGAAAATTACATAGGTGTCTTGATCATGTAGGACAGCTCACAAGGACTAAACATTGAAGAATAAGATTGGAGAGAAGACATCACATAGCTACTGTTCATGGATCCATGGTCCAAGGGGGGCTACTCACGACACATCCAGGAAGCGTCCATGGTGGTGAAGAAGCTCCCGGAGGTCAATCCTCCCTCCGGCGGGGTGCCGGGAAGAGGTCTTCTAGTGCTCCCAATCTTGGAAGCGCGACGGTGGCGGAACAGAGAGGTATTTCACGATGCGGGGTTCTCCTCGAGGGTTTCCTAGACGAAGAGGTAATATAGGCCAAAGGGGCAGCCAGGGGTGGCCCAGGGCTCCCAGACGCCCTGGTGGCGCGGCCAGGGGTGGGGCCGCGCCACCTGGCCGCCTGGGTGCCAGGTGGGTCCTTCCCCCTTCGGGACTCCGGAAGCTTCCGTCATGCTGATCTTTATTCTGATTTTTCTGGATTTTTTGGAGCACTGAAGATTGGGGTAAAATACCTGCAACTTAAAGACATCAGCAGACAGAAACTAGCACTGGATGCACTGAGTTAGTAGGTTAGTCCAAATATGTGTAAAATGATATAAAAGTGTAGTAAAACATGTAGCAATGTCACATAAAAGTGCATGGAACAAGCAGAAATTATAGATACGTTTGTGACGTATCAGGTACTATGGGACGAGGTACTCAATCATGATTTATTCTCTCCTGTTGATGCCCATAGGATCTTGCAGATTACACCGAATCAACATCAGAATTTCTCAAAATCTGAAACTTTCACTGTAAGACCAGCATATCATATTGAGCTTGAGCATCAACACGGGAATAAAACTCGGTGAGAGGGTCAAGGGAGCAGCTCGAGCAATAATATTTGGAAGCGAGTTTGGGGAATCAACATTCCTCGAAAGGTGAAGCACTACTACTGTAACATACTGCGTGGTGTGTTACCGTCATTAGGTGTCCTCGTTGCTCGCCATATCCCAATCTCGCCACAATGTCCATTATGTAAGATAGGGCTTATGACATAAAACACTGCATCTTCACCTGTTGGCGAGCACAAAACATCTGGTCAAGTCTGAACTTGTTTGAGGATATTCGGAAGGAATTAGCAGAAGACAAATCGAGTTCTATCACACGCGAGATACTTGCAAAGCTGAGTGGTTCATCAGATGGCCTACCAAAGCAGAACTCATTGTTGTAGCATGTTGGTATGTCTGGTGGCAGAGGCGGCAGTTTGTGTGTGGAACTGATCTAGCCCCAACGGGCAGAACTGCTATCTCCATCTGTGCAATCGCTACAAACTTCATCAGTGCATACAATCCCAAGGCCAAGATCAAAGATATGAAGACAAGCTGGCGAAAACCCTTGCATGTGATTGTTAAAATTAATACAGACGCATCCTTTCATGCGGAAATGTTGGGAGGTGCTACGGGGGCAATTGCTCGTGATGACAGAGGGAACTTCATCGCCGCAGCAACATGGTATCTCCCACACGTGAGATCAGCGGAACCTACAGAGATTTTGACTATCCATAATGGGTTGTATCTCGCGGCAAATGTTGGCTGCAATAAATCTAGGAGAGAATTACCTCAGAGCAGATGTTTCGGTTGTTCGTGAATGCATGATTTTAGAAAGTGATCTTCACAAGTTCGAAAACATCACGTGTTCAAAATAAGCAAACGAATCCGCAGATGGTCTAGCAAAGTTTTGTTTCCAACATCAATCTTCAATTTTTTTTGAAAGGAACTAAACTTTAAACCACATCACCCAGGAGGCACCAAATCGGTGTCCACCAAAGACATTACAAAGTCAGGGGCATCGTGAGCCCAAACGGAGTACAGTCGATCATCCCGCAAGCCAAATTGTGCCATAGCATGGGCCACTTGGTTGCTTTCCCTACGATAGAAACTGAAGGTGTAGGCCTCCAGGGATGCCCGACACAAGCTCCTTGCCTCCCGCAACAGTACTCCCGTCTCAACAACGTCATATTGGCGTCCGGTAAGTGCTGCAACAAGATTAGCGCAATCAGACTCAAACACGACCCGTTGTGCTCCCAGATCAGCCGCAACCTCAATTGCCTTGATACATGCACATGCTTCGGCCTGCAGCGCACCCCTCATGTGATTGAGTTTACCCGCTGCCCCTGCTAGGAAAACGCCATGTTCATCCCGGGCGACAAAACCCCACGCTCCTTCCCCCTTCTCCTCGATAAAGGCCGCATCCGTGTTAACCTTAATGTACCCCGACGGGGGAGGGGACCAAGTGGTGTTTGTCCTTGGAGGTTTCTGCTCAGGTTTTTGCAGTTGTGAGAAGTCGAGCAAGTGTCGAGTGATAAAGGAGCTCACCTCGGCTGCTGTACATTTCCTTTCTCCTGCATACACTTTGTTTCGAGATTTCCACCAATCCCAAAGGAGGAAGCTCACCTTAAGCTTCTGAGGTTCTAGTAATGCACAAATTTGCTCCATCATTTCATGTGCCGTATAGCGCTTGCACAGCTCCAAACGTACTCCTTCAAGTTGTTGTTCCTGCCAGACCGCCTTAACAACTTTGCATTTCAGAAACAAATGCCCACCATCCTCATCCAGCCTCTGACACATTGGGCAGCAAGTATCTAGTTCGACGTGCTTCCGTTTGATATTCAGCAAGGTTGGGAGGCTGTTATTGGCTAGGCGCCACAAAAACATCTTCACTTTCCCTAGTGTAAGGCCCGATATGCGGTACTGTTCCAGATCTAGATGTTTCCATCCAGATCCAGGGACGAAGCACATATCGGTCCCACCGCGACATATGACCAAGCCATATGCCCCGGATTTCCAACATGATATCACAACATTACAGATACAAGGATACAACATCTCATACAATCGGCATACAACTGCCTTAAATACAATACATCAGCGGAAGATACATGTCTGAGTACAGACTACATTCAAATGCCTAGTGGCAAAGGTAAAACACACCATTCCCGTAACCGCACGGGTCCAGGCTCTCCGCCGGGATCCACCTAACTAGTCGTCGTCGAGTCTCCACGAAGTTAGGCGCGTTAGGTAGGTAAGAAAAGGGGACCCCATAGTAACCCACACGCGGTTAGGCACGCTCGTCAAGAGACACAATACCCGGAACTCGGGTCCTAGGTGACTTGAATGGAACAAAGCGTCGGTGCGGGATAGCCTAGACCTTCCATCCTTCGTCGAATATAGTCAACAGTTATAATAATCATATCATTCACAACAATATAATAATGTGATAGCCCAATCCAAGGAGTAACAGGATAACAATTGATAGCAACCTAGCATGCATACTAAGCAGTGGCTGAGCAGCGAGCAATAGTTACATAGCCGAACAAGGTTTGTTGGGATGTGGAGGACATGGATGTTTGGGTTTATTTGAGAGGCATGAATATGAAGTGGTAGGATCAAGCAATCGTTCTATCCTACAACTAGGCGCGAGTGAGCTGAAAGTTATAAGCATGATATATGCTCCTCCTTATCTGATGAGAAGACGAAACCGAAGGTGTAGTCGATCGCAAGCTCGCATCGTCTCCGAGAGGTACCCGCGGAAGCACACAAGAAGGAAACACTGGAAAAGGCAATCGACGAGCAAACATCTATTACTACGAAGCAATCACGAGCAAGCAATATCAACAAGGGCACACGATACAACACACGTGTAACACATCTATCGCCGAGAGCGGTTACTAACAGGTTAAGTGGAGTACTCATCACACACGACGATACCGCGCATTTAGAAAGGTTTAAGTTGTTTAGCTACACCACATGAGCAAAGGTTGTTAACATGTCATCTCACTCAAGCATGACATGTCATACAAGCATGGCAAGAGGTGAAGCATACATAAACTACCTATGCTAGTCAAGGTAAATGGGGTAAAATTCCTAAGCATGGCATATACTAAGTACCCCACGAAAATAATAGCTTTTGGTACTGTTTTGCCCTAATCATAATTTTATAATTTTTATTAGCAAGCAAGAGCAGCACAAACAAAATCTACATGCAATTCTAGTCAAGTTACATATAAAAACATTTTTATCGGAGCAACGGTTAAATATTATTAAATAAATAATTTACAATGTTAAGGATAGCAATTAGCAAGTAAACAACATGTAAACAACTTCAAACATAGCAAAGGGCAATATTTTATTAATCTACGCGAAAACGGAGCAACTTTCATGTAGAAAGTGTCCCCATTCGAGCTACGGCTGAGAAGATACGCGCATCGCCAAAAGAAAAACACAATCTGCAAATTAAATCTAACAGAAAAAGGGCTACTGGGCCGAAAATGCTCTACGGGCCTAACCAGAGGGGTGAGCGCTACATAAATAAAAGACGCACATGGGTGAGAAATACTCACGGGCCGAGCCCAACTTGTAGAAAAGAGAACAAAACAATAAAAAAAATGGCAAGCTGAGCTCACCATGGGCCGACCCATCTGGCGGCTGGTGCGGTCGCTAGCAGAGCCTCGCCCAGGCGCGAGGAGAGGAGGTGGGCCGCTTGGGGCGCGCCGGCCCACAAGCGCGAGGAGCCAACCACCTCGTCCCGATCCCGATCCAGGGTCGGCCGGCGGTGGCTGCCGCTGGTACTCCGGCGAGGGGGCGCTACTCTCGCGAGTCTTGGGGTGCAGGGAACGGCGCGGGGATGACGGATCCGGGCGCGGCGGCGCGAACCCGCCCCCGGCGTGGTCCAAGGCGGCACAGGACTCCCTCTATTGCGCGAGGAGAGCTCGCCTTGGCTTTAGCCATGGCAGCACGGCGGTGCGCCCTGCGGACGGGGAGAGGAGGGGGTTAGGCTGAGAGGATAGGGGAGGAGGAGAGGCTAGGAGGAGGAGGCACGACGGCTCGCCGGTGGTGCTGCCGGCGCGGCGGCGAGCGCAGAGGAGACGACTTCTTCACGGCAGGGCGGCGGCGGCGCGTGGGGTGAGCCCACGGCTGGAGGAGAGAGAAGGGAGGTTGAGGGGCTGACCTGGCTCGTTCCTGGCCCTCATATCATCAGATCTGACGGCTGGGAACACATCTGGCTAGGGATTTCGCAAATTGGGGCAATTTGGGGCAGATTTGGGAAATTGTGAGGGGGTGGCTGCAATTTTTCTAGGGGAAACCCTAGAAAGGGGTGGGAGAGTGTTGATCTTTATATAGGGGGGTATGGCTGGCAAGAATACGCAAACACCCTCGGGTTTCTCCCTCGCGTCCGATACTCCACGTTTCTGACCACCGGGGGTCCGCAAGACCTCCGATTCGGGTAAAACATTGAACTGCGCGATCACCGCGTCGAGCCGGCAGCGTTCACCTCGCGCTGGAACCGTTCCGAAAACACTTTCTGGCGCGCTATAAAAATATCCCGTTTACTTATTAAACGGGGTTTTTCGTTCCAGTTGCTACGGCTGGTCTCGTGCGGTTTTCGCGACGGTGATCGGGTGAAACCCGATGTCGCAAAGGTCGAGTGTCAGGATGGCAAGGGTCGGTCTCCGTCCGGTACGAGATAAGAGGGGGAAAAATAATCGCCGATCGATAAATCGGGGATGCAAACACCACAAACAAATCAGGCAATCAAACAATTCACACCGAAAATAATTTTTTTATTTTTTGTGAAATCTGGGTTGTTACACCTGGGAGCTTCAGGTTCCAAAGGTGTTGCCACTTGAGCCCATGCGCGCCCAACTGTGCAGATGTCCTATACGTGGCGAAGCATTCTGCGTGGACGTGATCTGTTGAGATCCTTCATTCAACAGATCACGTCCACGCAGAATGCTTCGCCTCGTATAGGACATTCCCTCCTTTGCCTCGGCCTGAAGGATTGAGCACTAAGGGGAGTATTTTGCTTTGAGAACCCTAGCACATAAGGAGCAATCTTCAGGTTTTTGGGATAGCTCAATTTCTGATTTTATTTTTCATTTCATTATAACCATATTTAAGAAATAAAGTTTTTAGCCAGGTAAAAAAATTGCCGAAAGCAATACGGATCATGCTGCAATGCATTCATGAGAAGGACGAAGTGGGGCGTTACGAGAATAAGGAAAGGGTGTGTCTAGATCTCAGTCGAGTAAGACTTAACGAAGACTCAGTCAAGTGATAGAATATGTAAAAAAAACAATAGTTTTTTTGCACGAATCTTCACGCACAATGTCACGAATGTAGTGAGATTTAGCAATCCCCATAAGAAAATTCTGCGACTGATGATGCGTTGATCCAACGGTGGAGAAGTCGGCAGATATTTTCTGGTTTTCAACGCGTCCTGTTTTTTCTTCTTCTAAGAAATGCCTTCCCTTCCCTTTTCCCTCTCTGCTGCTCACGCACCACTTTTCTCCTCCCCTTTCCGGCACTTCCACCACCGGGATACTATTTTCTGTCCGACGACCGACGACCGGGGATATCTCCACCCCGCGCGTCGAATCCTCTCCGAATCCTCGAGGGAGGGCTCCGGGGACCTCGCGCGCGATTCGAGCTGCCGTGCTGCCGCCCAGCAGGACCGCTCGCTCCACTCCTCCGGTGCTCCGTTGGGAGGTAAAGCACCATACATAGCTGCTGCCGTCGGCGCGCTTGTTTCTTTCTGCCGATTATTTTGGGAGGGTTTGGTCTTGCTGCGTCCGACTGTGCGATCCCTCCGCCCCCCTGCCGTGCTGGGTTGCTCCGGCCGGCCGTCTGGGTTCGGTGCGCGGTGGTTTGGGAGGTCCTCTCCAGCCGCCGTGCCGCGCCTCGCTGCGGCCTGCGGCGGTTCCCCCTGGCCGCAATTTCTTCTCGAAAGTTTCACGGTTCATCTCTCGAATTCACTCGATTTTTGTTTTTGCTTTCCTTCGTAGGGACGATCGATGGCCGTGTACTTGAACGACGATTTGGAGGACCTGCAGGACGACCACTTCGACTCCGACGGATTTGGCGACTCCGGCAGCCGTGCCGGCCATCCCTCGAGCCCGGTATGGTTAACCAAGTATCAGTAGTACAAGTTATTTGAGCAGTGCGCGCGTTGTTGCTTCAACACGGAAGCAGACGGATGCCTGGAGTGTGATTCTGCGTGCAAGGCTAGAACTAGATAAATTGTGTTTGCAATTCGGTGACGGACTTTCTAGCATAACATTTATTAGTCTTGCCGATGGCCCTACCTAGTGGAAATGGTTGGCACTAAAGAGAAAATTTAGTGGTAAGATAAGCTTTTAGAGTGCCTGCCGATATAAACATCACTGTTGAGGTGGACATATGGGATGGCAACCAGCCAACAACTGAGACACCTACAAAATCATGGAGGAGTGTGCACATGGATATTTCTGATTTTGAAGATTATACTAAGTAGTTTTCTCTGGTACTGTACAATATAACATGCAGACATTTGAGCCTTTTTGGACATGTTACTTTCCAATTTTTCTAGATTACTCTGGAGTCTTAATTGTATTGGCTTGTCTGAACAATTGCATTATTTCCTTCGTTTCAAGGCTACTAAGACCTCAATTTTCTTCTTACTGTAGAATAAGCATAAGAATGATACTTCAGCCATCGAGTACAGAAATGGAAAAGACATGCAAGGTATACCATGGGAGAGGTTAAAATACACTAGAGATGAGTATCGCCAGATGAGGCTGAAGCATTACAAGAATTACGAGAACCTCTCATGGTCGCAAGAGGGGTTTGATATGGTGAGATTTAGTCTTGTACATGTAGTTCTACATGAGTGGCATTGCTGCAAAGCCGTTTTTCTGCTTATTGCCCTTATGGCTCTGCATGCCAATTGTGATGATAATTGTTATCTTCTTTTCTTTCCTACTACTTGTAAAGGTTGGAGTTGGTGGTGAGTTCACTTCTCTTTTTTCCACTATTACTCACATTTGGGAACAATAACATTAACAAATTTATAAATAAACAAATGAACTCTTATTCACATGTGGGGCCTAACACAAATAAGTACCAATACTACTAGGCACAAATAACTAATGTGGAAATAAGGCTCCAACTCAAAACTATTATCTTAGTTTTTAGTTGATTTGTCCAATCAACTTTTCCCGTTTTATATCATAGCATAAAAATGCGAGTGTATACTAATCCCGTTGTCCTCCTACCTGAATCGACGACCTTATGCACCCTCCTTACAAATGTGTCATGGTATCATAACAGACAAATGCCTAGGGTAGGCTTATTTCAGGTGGTTAGGGCTCATGGGTCGTCGACGGTGCCGGAATCGGGAGTGGATACGAGCACTACAAACACAGAGATGTACCCAGGTTCGGGGCCCTCCTCGTGGAGGTAAAACCCCTACTCCTGCTAGGATGACCTATGAGATGTATCACAATACAGGGTTGCTCCTAGAGCTGTATCAATGAGGTAGAGGAGCTCTCAGCCTCGAGCTAGTGGTGTGTAGTGAAACTACCAGGGTCCGACCCTCTCGCAGGAGGGCTCCTGGGGGGCTTTACACTCAGCCTCCCAGGTTACAATATGCATAAATAAGGGGGTAGGCCCCTAGTGTCAGTGTCCGGCTGCGCCTCGTGGGTCCCGCCGGCTGCGGGGTCTTGTAGCCGGTACTGGATGCCGTCACGTAGGGCCCTCCGGCTGTCAGGGTCCCATCCCTGTGGGTCCTGCCGGCTGCGGGGTCCTGTAGCGCGGGTACTCCGTCGTCATATGGACCACTGTTGGACGTAGGACACGTGGTCATCGTAGTTGGTAGCTGCGTGGCTACAGTGTGCCGTGCCGTCCGGGCGCCGGTTGCCTCGGTCAGCAGTACTTGGGCCACTGTAGCCATGCCCTTGGTGTCGCCGGAGACGTGCGCCGTAGTCCTTGGCCTGCAGGGACATGATGGGTGCTGACTTCGTGTCTGCCGGCTGCCACCAGCCGGAGGAGCCCAGCCGGATCCCACGGAATACTCCGACTGAGAGGAGCAGCTGGTGCCCCAGGTTGGTGAAGGCAGCCGGCAAGCGGAGTCTTTGACCGCCCTGTTTTGTCTTGAAAGGTTGTTTCACCTGTATGACCCTACCGGGGGTCTCACCCCGACAAAATGCTTCCTAAAGCCCATTCTCCCGCATTTCAAAATTCGAAATGTTGTCCAACTTCACTTCTTACAAAGACCTTACAATGTTCACTTCTTCAATGCCTGGTCGGCATGTGTTGCTCTCCCTCGAAGAAGAACCCTAACTGGCAACCATGTCGTCCTCGGGCGTCACAGGCGGTGGTAGATCGCACTCCCACTTGGCCTCCTTTGCCGTTGTGGCTATCGCAATCTGGTCCAGATATGTCTTCACTGACCGCTTGAGAGGGCAATGTGATGCTACCAGAGGGTCCTTCACATGCTATTTTGGCGACGCCTATTACCTTCTTCTCTGGCTGGATCGACAATCCACATCGACATTTCAAGCTTTTGCTGGTTTAGTTATAGGTCGTGTGGAAATGTCCACGTTAGGACCGTACACGTGAGCATTTGTCTTTATATGTGCATGTCATGGGTTTGAGGGCGATGACGGTTTGGTGGTGCTTCTCGAGTACCCAATCTCGAGCTCCTGGAAGAAATTCCCTAGGATGGTGGTATTTTTTAGGTCGGTTAGTGAAGGCGGCAACACAAGGGGCGATGATTTGATGGTGGTTCCGAGTACCCAATCTCAAGCTCCGGGGAGAAAGTCCCTATGTCTGACCTTAGTTGGTTGTACCTGGCAATTGTGGCGTTTAAACACTGTTCCCTTCCTGAAGGCATTGCTTGGAGTTTGCCTGGGCTTGATCTTCGGGGTGAAGATCTATGATCTGGCCTTCAGTGGTTGGATCTGGCAACACCGGTGCGGTGCACCGTAGCTTTTCTGGAGGCGTTGTTGTTGTTGAAGAACCTCTTTCCCGGTTACTGATTTGCCAAGGGGTCATCTTTTTTTATTTGTAATAATCTGCCGTGTGTATCTTCGATGTCTTGACTAGCTCTTGGTATCATGTTGGTTGCAGAGGCTGGTATAATTGTTACCATCTTAATATTAATATATTCCCATTATAAAAAAATTGGTTTCATTAACACTTGCCGCATGCAATTCTCTCCTCACCTGCCCTCTTTTCAACCATCTTTAACACCGGTGCACAACAATTGCAGGACGCCAACATCTTTCGACAATCTCCTAAGATGATGGTCCAACTTATCGTCTTTTTTATGCTTCGTAGCAATGCACGGGCATTGTGCTAGTGTTCCAATAAATGTGACACTCAAAAATATTAAACTTATTCTTTAAATACTCTTGATTGTTTGGTTGCACATTGTGTAATTACTAACTAGTACTAAGTATTAACACCAAACCTGTTCCACTTCCATAAACACATGCTTCTTATGCAACCTTTCACCTACACTCTTTTGTCACACCTTGCTAGTTGTCTGTTGACACAAAAACGGTCGGGTTTGTCTTGATATCTATCTCAACTCAACTATTTAGGTAACACTGCAAGCAAACAATGCATCTTCCCATAACACCATAAAGAATATTTGTTTGTTTGTTATACGGTCTCGGGGGAGACCAAACTTGACATGGGAGGAGTCCGTGAAGAGAGATCTAAAGGACTGGGATACCACCAAAGATTTGGTTATGGACAGCGGTGCGGGGAAGTTAGCTATCCACGTGCCAGAACCATGACTTGGTTTCGATATCTTATGGGTTTCAACTCTAGCCTAACCCAACTTGTTTGGGACTGAAAGGCTTTATTGTTGTTGTTGTTGTTGCCTTTAGCAGTTTAACTTAACTCCCCCCTCCCCTTCTCTAGAAGTGCAAACAAGTGGAGGCGAATGACAGGTTCTATGATTTCTGCTTCAATACAAGACTTGTCAAGCCAACAATAGTACATTTTCAGGTACATATATCTTCCAATTTTTTTATATTGGTGTGTGCATTGATATACGAATATTAACATCGAAGGTGCTCACAACATGTTCAATTATTTTTGGAGTTCCACAGAGTTTATCATTATTACTCACTATAATTAGCTTATTTTTTACATTTTTAAAGAAAAACATGTGCACTCAAACTAAGTGAAATGTTGTACTCCCTCTGATCCATAATAAGAGTCGTTCATCTAGACACTTATTATGGATCGGAGGGAGTACTTTATATGAATAAAAAACTGACCACAAGCTGTTAGAATTGTTGCCCGCGGTTACTGCACCATAATGCATTGCATTTTTACTCCTCATATGTAGTAGAAGAACTTTTAGTATTTATCTCATTTTTTACCTTTACTAGTGTAAGGATATTTAACTGTTCCTGTCCCTTCTTTCTTCTCTTATGTCTTCGGCTCCAAAAAGAGAAAAAGGATGAGGAAAGCTTATACCAAAAGCATATAAATAATAACTGGTGAATGCCTGAGATATTCAAGCTATGTTAGCCTTTTGCATTTTATGTTCTCACTCTGTTTTGTAGATGTGAGATTCTTGAAGCTTTGACCGCTTTTGGTTTCGTTAGGTGAAGCTTCTAATCTTCATTTATGTTTGTTCCTTTGGTATAGACTGCAACTATAGCTTAACAGTGACTGCAGGTCATGTTATGAGTTGTGTCTGATCTGGTAACTGAAGCTGTAGTTTCATTTCTACAATTAGCAGTCTTATATATTAGGATAGAACTGCAATACAACGGACTCAACAGGGTCCTTAAGCAGATCTGCGGATGGTTGAGCATCCTCAGTGGCTGACACTGTTATATGGTATCTTTGGATATGATATGATAGGCTATTTTAGTGATGCTCCGTTAGATTATTCATATTCCTATTTCTGTTTGGCAGGTTAAACTTTAGAGAGAGGCTAACAAAGTTTTATGCAGGACTATTTATGGTGTTAACTTTGACCTTCTAAAAGTCCTTGAATGGTACATCTTTTGCATTATTGGCCGAGTGAATTGTGTCCGTATGCCTTGCATTCTTCTGTCGGTTATTGTACTATTTGATATTTTGATGTCATTTTATTTCCGTAAGCTGGCTTTCATGGTTAATGGGTTCCGGTTCATCAAAAACTGTATCTGCTTATTCTCTTCTAAATTGCTACAAATAGTGCGGCCGCACCCGCACCAATGTGCAAAATATCTGCATTAATCCTTGAAATTCTGTAAGAAATTGAAAATTGGGTCACTAACTCACCGTAAGTTGTTGCATTGGACTATCTTCAGTTAGTTTCAGGTAAGATAACCAAATGCTTCTTCAACTTTATTTTTACTAACAATGGTTGATGTTTTAGACGTAGGTCTTCCTTTAGCTGCATCTTCAAATGCTCCTAGGTCATAACTATTATTGGTATTAAGCTACAGTCGATAGTGGAGTAGGTCGAATGGGAGTAATGCGTAGAAATGTGCATGAATATGTAGGGAGTTATTGGTCCTTTGATTTATACAGTTTCAGAGTTCAGACACAACTCAAGACTCCGAATTGGTTTTCCAGCAAATTTGTAGCTGCATATGCATCTGATTATTCACATTGCCTCTACTGGCGGGTACTGAAATGCGCTCGCATCTACTGTTTTGTAAGCCTTTTTTGTTTTCTTTCTTAATGCAGTCGTTGATAAGATAATATCAGTAATGTTTTATGACCATAGAGAACATATGTTTCATTATCACTAGCATATTGTCAAGACCATTTGTCAGTATTTGCTTGCTAGAATCAACTACGTTTTCCACTCCTTTTGGATAAAACATCACCTGCAAAGCATTGTTCACATTTTCTACTCCAAAGGCACTGACCATTCCTATCCTTTGTATCTTCAGCTAAGGAATCTTGTGTGGACCACATCCAAGCATGATGTTTACATGGCACAGAACAATTCAGTGATGCACTGGTCTTCTCTTCTTCAAAGAGGGACAGAAGTACTCGGCCTTGCAGGCCAAGTTGTTCCAAAGCAGGTTTGCATATCTTCAACGTGTGTCTTTTTTTGTTACCCGTTGTACATCCAACTTCCGATTTATGCCCCTTGCTTCGCAGAAGGGACATGGAGCTCGGGCACTGTCCAGAGTGCAGATCAGCACAATGGCCCTAAAAGACAATCTCATGGTAGCGGGCGGTTTTCGTGGCGAACTGATTTGCAAGGTATAGTCTCAAGATGCACTCATTTTTTCAGCCATTTTGCGTATCTTTGCTCATGGAATTGTTTCTGGACAGTATGTTGACAAGCCCGGGGTGGCCTTCTGTACAAATGTAACTGATAATAAAGATTCCACCACCAATGCTGTAGATGTCTACGAGTCTCCTAGGTAAGAACTGTACAATTTCATTCACATTCTGATACTGATTTTATGGGCGATGCATGTTCAAATATCCGATTTTCCTATTGTCAAAATGAAGTGGTGCTACTCGAGTGACGGCAGCCAACAATGACTGCACCGTCAAATCTTTCGATGCTGAGAGGTGCAGCCAGCTTGGTCGCTTTACTTTCCCGTGGTCGGTCAATGTGAGTTAATCCATGCTCCTCCTCAGCAATCTTCAACTCTTGTCTTGCTCCTATAGGTGAATCATATTAAGTTGTCATGTCCTTCACAGAACACATCGGTGAGTCCTGACGGAAAGCTTCTCGCTGTCCTCGGCGACAGCTCCGACTGCGTGATTGCCGACGCTCAGTCCGGTGAGGTACGCAATTGATCATCACATCACTGCTTCAAATCAAACGCCCCCTTCAATGCCTTGGTTCCACTTCCACCCAGCAGCGAAACTGAGTATGACCGTTCTTACATTTTTGCAGGAAATAGCAACCCTCAAAGGGCACCTGGACTACTCGTTCTCATCGGCGTGGCACCCCGGCGGCCACGTCCTGGCGACGGGGAACCAGGACACGACGTGCCGGCTGTGGGACACGCGCAACCTCTCGTCCGCCTTCGCGGTGCTGGGAGGGAGGATCGGCGCCGTCAGGGGCCTCAGGTTCTCGTCGGACGGCCGGTTCCTGGCGATGGCGGAGGCGGCGGACTTCGTCCACCTGTATGACGCGCAGGCCGACTACGCGGTCAAGCAGGAGATCGGCCTCTTCGGGGAGATCGCCGGCGTGGCGTTCAGCCCGGACGCGGACGCGCTGTTCGTCGGCGTTGCGGACCGGACATACGGCAGCCTGCTCGAGTTCCGCAGGCGGGGCCGGCACACCTACTTGGACTCGTACGTGTGAACTCGGCTTGTCGACCGTGTCGAGTTAGTAGATGCTAGATTGTGTGTATATGGTAGTAAAAGTATTTTCGGTTCTGTAAAGAATTTATTTTTGAACAAGGTTCTGTGGAGATGGAACGCTGCAACTGGTGGGGTGCGGAATTTGGACTGCTGTTCATTCAGGTCAGGCAGTACAGAAATGGGTGTGTCTAGATCTCAGTTGATTGAGATTTATCAAAGTCTAAATTAAGTGATAGAACATGTAAAAAAAGTATTTTTTTTCACGAATCTTTATACACTATCTTACGTATATACTATATAGCATAAAAACTAAAACTTGGTTAAGTTTCCTGAGATTTATTTAGCAATCCTCTACAGAAAATTGGTTGTGGAATAGAGTAGTCTTTTGACTCGGGCGCTTGTGGAATAGATACTCACCAACTAGGCAACAATTACAGTTGCTTTGGTTTCCCATACGGTGACGAGAATCATGGCCAAACACAGGAAGCTATCGCGTGTGAAGCCCGTGCGAAGACTGGTCGCTTGAGTCTTGAGTCTTGAATGGGGCGCTATGGGAATAGATACTTGCCAACTTGGCAACTACAGTTGCTTTGGCTTTCCAGAGAATAAAGGCACGCATGGTTTGCTTTCAGAGAGCTACCGGTGTGGCAACGAACGAATGCCCATGTGAACATCCTAGCTGGTGCTCTGTTCGTGCCATTTGCCCATTTTCCCTTCGTTACGGAGCTGCAAAATTGTATGGTTGAACATCACGTGTTTGTTAGGTCCCATTCGCAACACTCTGCATATCACCTCTTTAATCTCAATTGCAGGAAGGAACTTGGCGCCTCGCTGTAGCAAAGTTGTGCGCCTTTTAGCCATTTTACCGCATGCTGCTGCGCCGGACGAAACTTGTGTGGAGTATAAATAGTCACTTTTAAAGCCACATTTTTCTTCTTTAAGGAACACAGTATAACTCTGACGCTCACATACTCGAGTATACAATCACCCCTATGACGCACACACGCATACCCTACCCCTATGAGCATCTTCGCAATACTGAGCCGGTACACCAGCCTCGCATGGTGCTTGAAATGAACGCGACCATAGCAGGAAAGAAGCAGCGAGTCAACACGTACCTAATGTTTGGCAAGAAGCATGTACGGGCTTCTCTATTGCTTTTCTTCGTAATGGAAACTAGAAGTTTACCCCGCGCGTTGCAGCGGATAGTTCCATAAGAACTCTACAATGGATGATGTGGATAATTTTTGAATAGCTAAAAATAGATTATGTGTATATCTTGTATGTAGATTGTAGACATCGACTATTATATTAATAAATGTTGGTAGAGATGATATGAACAATTGCTTGGTTGATAGATAAAGTGATGTTCATACACACGCGTGTTGCGGCATAAATCTTTTTAAGGATTTTATTGTTAAACAACATGAGTTAAAGATGTATGAAATATGAAGTTTTTGTTATAGACGCATGCAAGATTCAGTTGATCACAATAGTCTATATCTCTATAAGAACTTTGCAATGTAAATTGAAAAGCTATAAGATGCATGTAAATAAAATTGGATGACATGGACAAATGATTGGCTAAAATAGTGGGTGATGTGGATAAATTGCATGTTCATATAGATAACATAAATCCATCTTAGTATGACATGGACAAATGATTTGCTATAGTAGTGGATGATGTGGATAGCTTGCATGTTGAGATAGAACTTTAAATGCATCTTAGTGGGGTTTTATCTTATAAGAGATATAGATTGGAAACAGGTCACCTTCCGTCGTCGGTGGCTTTCCAATCCCTCCACGACGATCATCGGAGTGCAACCAACTGCCACCAATCTAAGTGCACGCACTGCAAAGCTAAGTATACATGTTAAGATGAGTGAGTGTTACTGTTGGAAGTTGAAGGGAATCAACAGACAGACCATGTGTTCTTGGGTGAGCTGGGTTAGCTTTGCCCCTACTCCAGCTCTAACTTTTCTGGGCCTCGGATCTGCTTCCCCTACGAGTTGCTGGCTATTTCAGTCGTTAGTTGACTTCGGTAGTCGGCACATGCTTACGAGTGTGAATAGAGGAGAGCAGAGCAGAGCAGCCTCGCATTTTTGGATGAATGTGACCCTAGATTCTCTCGTGGAGCGCGTACGGGAGCGAGTCACTCCGATTGAAACAAATAAATCCTGGTAAATACATATTCAGGCATGTGAAAATGTAAAAAGAAAAAAAGGGATTGGCTTGTACATTATTCATTTTTTATGGTTATACATGCATCTCCAATAAATAATGTTATTTTTAAAGATGTAAAAATGCTAGATGCATAATGTGCATCACCAAAAAGTGTAATTTACATCACCGAAGAATACCCAACTTCAACAGATGATGTATATTTGAAGATGTAAAATAAGTCCTTCAATAGATGATGTAAAACTAAATCTGTCGAAAATGAGTTTTACTATCGAAACTGAACAAGTGGCGACACACTACAGCAGTAACCTCATGGAGGAGTGGCGGCGGCGGTGGATGGTCTCCAATAGGACCGCCATGGCCGCTGCTTGGTGTGCTTAGCCACAACCACCATGGTCGCTGCTAGCGGCGACGGTGGAGCTCCATGGCCGTTACTTGGTGCACTTTAATCGATGGCAGTGGAGGGCCATGGCCGCTGCTTGGTGCGCTATAGATGGCGATGATGGAGGGTCATGTCGGTAGCTTGGTGTGTTGCAGGTGGCGACGACGGAGATCCATGGCGATGAGTGTGAGAGCGGCGGTGATGGGATGCAGCAAGGATAGCTTGGGATCGAGCATCGATGGATGACGACGTCGAGCGGGGAGCGTCGGGGTGGAAGGCGGTGATGGGATCGAGCAACGATGGCTCTGGATCGAGCATCGATGGACTGTGAGGCCGAGCGGGGAGCATCTGTGTGGAAGGCAGCGATGGAATCGAGCATCGACGTGGGGTGAGGCCGAGCGGGGAGCGCCAGAACGGCGGGCTGATCTCACCGGAGCTGACCGAAATCGAGCGGCGGCGGCAACATCAGAGGAAGGGGTGCGTGCGGCTACACTGGTGATGCATATTTTGCATCTAGATTTGCATCACCAAGCCCAATTAATGTATAACATCACCAGATGTTGTATTTTACATTACCAAGGCTATGTGATGTAATTATTTTTGTATCTACGTCATCTATTAGAGTAGTGTTTTTGGTTTTAGTGATGTAAAGATGCTCTTAGCAAGTACTCCCTTCGTCCGGGTTTATTAAGCCCCCTTAAATATTAAGCTCAAGTTTGACCATGCACTTGCATAACAAAGTATGACTTATATGTAGCAAAAATAGTACCGTTGGAAAGTTCTTTTAAATATATATCCAACAAGATAATTCTTATGACATATTACTTATATTTCAAAAAGGTAATCTACGATGAAAACTTAACTTAAAATACAAATAGGCTTAATAAAACAGGACGGAGGGAGTAATTACTGATTCTATCGAGTTATATCTTTTATCGATCTTTGTATAGTTTTTTGTACATAACACAAACATAAACGCTCATAAATACATACATACATCCATTCTTATAAATGTATACACGCCTATCCTATTCGTATGAGCAACTCCGAAAGGTTAATCAACCGGGTTTTGAGATTGATGAAGTGAACACATGCATCTTGCTATCCACAATAATGTTTTTTCCATTGAAAGAATATTCGCCATTTACGAGACACCAAAACCTGAAATCTGAAGTTTGATTTCTGATGAACTAAGAATACCCCTACTCTCTTAACTATTAAACCATATGTTGATTCTCCGATATTTGTATAGTTGATGCAACATATCGAATAATGCCCCTATCTTTAGTTGAGGAAATTGCTTTTACACCATTCTTTACTTTACTTTTGAACAAAAAACTACCATAGCCCATTTTAATTACTCATGTAACACAAATAGTTGTCTTTATGATCATGTGGAGAAAAATGAACAAATGATTTAGAGGCACTAATATAGGAATTCCTAATATAGAACCCCATCGTAAGCGCTCAATCTCGAGCACCCGTATACCAGAGAATACCCTATCTTAATGTTCTTGCTTCTCGAGTTTTCTTCCTTTTAAAGCATAAAAATATATCTTATGTTATCAATTCTAGATTATTTCACATTTACAATCCCTTTGATTCTTTTTCAACCGTGTCATGCATGTTTTTTCTGTTAATTGTTGGTTTTAAGTTACGTAATTGAATTTTTCATTGGATGAATATTTTTTTTAAATGTCTTAATTACATTATGACATTTAGTGCATATTTGGTTAACAGCCTAAGTTTATCACGCTAATTTTAATAGTGCCATAATATCTTAGGGCATCTCCAACGCTGACCCCTAAAATGGACACTGCATCCATCCGCAGACCGGTCCATAAACACTGATGTGGGAGCCGACCACCCATCCATAGCCACAAATGTCTGCTCCCAAATTTTGGCAGATCAACAACACTCAAAATAATTACAAAAAATAGCATAATTCGTTCATAAACAACATAATTCATCTATAAATAGCATAAAGTAGCATAATTCGTACATTTTAAGATTTTATTGAATTCAATTAAAATGAAGCTTTTCTCATAATGGGTAGAAGTTCTCCAACAGAAGTCACTCCCTCAGCTTAATATAACAATGCATCAATTTAAATCATTGCCCTCTTTTCTTTGAAACAAAATGAACAACGCGTTCAGGGATCTCCATGGTTGAGGTTCCCGGTTGCATCGTACAATCCACTTAACTAACCGCACAATAGTACTTGTGGACAGAGTTATAGATAGCATGACACTGATGAAGTAGCAACTTGGCATTGCGGTCATGAATCATGTGAAAGTGCAAAGAGTAGCATCCGTGTGCTTTTGCTGATGTACCCAAGAATGGACGCTTTCCCAAAAGCTTTGAGAATTTCTAATACGCCTTGGGAACTCATTTGTGTTTATGGGCCGGCTGATCATTCGCATTCGAATAGGTTTTTGGTTCTCTATCCCATAAGCTCTCGCAGTCGCGGTTGCCGGTTCTCATTGGTGGTGACTTTAATATTTTACGTTCCCCGTCTTACAAATCTTCCTCTAACTTCTCTTGGCACCGTGCCAACTTATTCAATTCTTTTGTGGCTTCGTCGGCACTCCGTGAACTTTATTGATCGGGTGCCAGATTTACTTGGTCATCTGCTTGATCCTGTCCGATCGGTTTTGGATAGGGTCTTTGTTTGTTCCCGGTGGGACCAGTTGTTTCCCCGTTCTTCTCTTCTTGCAACTCCTTTTGTTGGATCGGATCAGACGCCTTTGGTGCTGGACTCGGGTTGTACTTCCTTAGTTCCTTTTCACCGTTTTCGTTTTGACTCTTCTTGGTTGGAAGTGGATGGCTTTCACCCTTTGCTCTCGTCCAAAATCATTGAGCTTTTGAGCTCTGCTCATCGCCCCTTTGGTCCTTTAGACAATTGGCGGTTTTGCTCCAGGGGGCTACGCCAGTTTCTTCGTGGCTGGGCGGCCAACCGCGCGAGTACTGTTAAGGCTGATAAATCGGCTCTGTTAGAGCAAATCAAAACCTTAGACACGTTGGCGGACTCTTTTGGGCTAGACGAGGCTGGGTGGTCGATGCGGTACGACCTTGAGAACTCGCTGATGAATCTTTATAGGGCAGATGAAGTGTACTGGAGCCAATGGGGCTCTATTTCCTGTGTCCTGAAAGGCGACTCCCTAACCAGTTATTTCATTGCGATTGCTAACGGTCGACGGCGTCGTTGTCTAATTTCTCGGCTTATGATTGATGGTCAGGCCTGTGTGGATCTGGCAGCCATTGCTTCTCATGTTTTCTCGTTCTTTTCTTCGTTATTGGCGCCTCAACCCTCCTCGAACCTCTCTCTTTCTCTTGATTTTTGGTCCCCTTCGCAGTTGGTTCTTGAGGATGATAACGGTGCTCTCATGGTTCCCTTGACTCACGAGGAGATTGATTGGGCGGTGGCCTCCTCCAAGGCTAATTCCGCACCTGGTCCGGATGGTTTCTTTACCTTCTTTCAAAAGTTTTGGCCCTCGGTTAAACATCTTCTTTATGCTACTTACATTGGCTTTTGTCTTGGCACGGTTGATATTTCCTGACTCAATTATGCGGTTCTTTCCCTCATCCCCAAAGTTAAAGGTGCTGACTCGATCAGGATGTTTCGTCCGATCACTCTGATTAACAATGTGGCAAAATTTCCCTCTAAAGCCTTTGTGGCTCGCCTCGCTCCGATTGCTCATAGGGTCATTAGCCCTTCCCAATCTGCGTTCATTAAGGGCCATTTTATTCTGGAAGGAATTGCTTGTTTCCATGAGATCGTGCACGATTTAAAGCGTCGTAACACCGATGCCATCATCCTTAAGCTCGATTTTGAAAAGGCGTATGATTGTGTTAGTTGGACCTTTCTTGCTGAGGTGCTACACGCCAAAGGTTTCGATGGTGGCTATGTCCACCGCATACTTAAAGTGGACTCGGGTGGGCACACGGCTGTTTCGGTCAATGGTTCTGTTGGAGATTATTTTGCGAATGGTCGTGGCCTTCTCCAAGGTGGTCCTATCTCCCTGCTGCTGTTTAATTTCGTGGTCGATGCCTTATCTCGTATCCTTGATCGTGCTGCAAGTTTGGGTCACATCATTCCTGTGGTGTCTCACCTCATTCCGAATGGTTTATCTCACCTGCAATATGTGGATGATACTATCATCATTGTTGAACATAATGATATGTGCCTCGCTAACCTGAAATTCCTGCTCCTTTGCTTCAAGGCCTTGTCGGGGCTGAAGATTAATTTTTCTAAGAGTGAGCTCCTAACGACTGGCTATTCTCAAGATTCTGCTAGACGGGCAGCGGACCTCATGAACTGTTCGCTTGGCTCGTTTCCTTTAAAGTATCTGGGTATCTCTATTTCTCCGGACATGATCTCTTCCAAACACCTTCGCCCGATGGTGGCCAAGGTTGGTAATAGGGTGCTGCCTTGGTGGGGCAGGCACCACTCATCGGCTGCTAAAGTCTGACTCATCAATATCTGTCTCTCTTCCTTACCGACCTATACCATGGGCTTTTATATGCTGCCCGACGTTTCACATGAAGTCATGGACATACATCGTCGAAATTTCTTCTGGAATTCCGCTGATAATAAACGGAAGTACCGGTTAGTGAAATGGAAGACGACTTGCAAACCCAAAAAGGTGGGAGGCCTGGGCATCATTGACACGACTACGATGAACACTTGTCTCATGGTTAAATGGTGGTGGAAAATCTGTACGGGTTCGGAGTCTACGTTGTGGCTGGCTATTCTCAAAGCTAAATATTTCCCGGTCTCTTCCCCTCTGTTTGCAAGTGCCTCGAGGGGCTCACAATTTTGGCGTACCTTGATCAAAATGACAGACCCTTTTCGTACTTATGTTCGGTTTGTAGTTAAGGATGGTGCTTCTGTTCTCTTCTGGTTGGACCTCTGGTCCCCGGTGGGATGGTTGTCGGAGAGATTTCTGGCCCTGTTTGCTGTCTGTGGCGATCCGTACATCTCCATCTCGGAGCTGGCTGGGTCTGGGTGGGACATGGCTTTCCGCCGTCTTCTCTCTCTTGAAGAGTTGGCCGATTGGCATCGCCTTGTTGCTCTTCTGCCTCCGCTCTCGGATGGAAAATATGAGGTTATCTGGCAGGTCACCGCCTCGAGGAAGTTCACGGTTAAGTCTCTGTACAACGCCCTTCGTGGAGGTGTTGTTTCTCCTCGGTTATCTTTGATTTGGAAGGCCAAAATTCCCCCTAAAATCAAAAAAATTATGTGGCAAGCCTTTCGCGATAAGCTTCATACTTCGGAGCAGATCCGTAAACGGAACAACACCCGTACTGATCTATGTGTTTTGTGTGGAGAAAGAGAGAAGGCACCGCACATTTTCTTTCACTATAACCTTGCTCTGTTTTTCGGAGTTGTATTCGCTCTTGGTTGGGTGTGTTTTGGGCCCCAAGGACTTTTAGGGAGGTCAGAATTCTAGCCAGGTCGCTTGAGCCCAAGGTCCAACGTCTTTTTTGGATCTGTTTTTTGCGGCTTGCTGGGTTCTTTGGACAACTCGGAATAAATTTACTATTGAGAGGAATTTTTGCTAATTGCCCCGCAGCTTGTGTTTATAAACTTGTTGGCTTCTTACAGATGTGGAAATTCTTGAGTAAGGCGGCGGACCAGGAGGACTTGGAGCCTATCATTGCCAAGATGAAGATAACCGCGACGTTCTGTCTTCCCTCGAGGCCTGTGGACGGTGGTTGAGCTTCTACATGGCTCCGTTTTCCTGCTCTTTGATGTGCGTAGGTAGCTGGCCTGCGTGCCGTGTATGGCTTCGGCCTTGTATCAAACTCCTCTTAGCCGCGGATGGTTGTGGCCGCTGACTGTTGAACTGATATGGTTGTTGATGGTCTGTTGACTCTGCCGTGGTGGCTTTATTTATAAAGTCGGGCATAAGCCTTTTATCTAAAAAAAGCTTCTGCCCACTTGCTTCATGCGTAGGAAGTTTGTTGACACGGACAACCAAGAATCATGCAACATCTTGTCCTCCATCACCTAGTACATTGCCATTGTGATCTAAAAGGAACAATGGGACGGTAAAAAAAAGCTCAATAACATTTGACCGAACATCTATTGGACATGGTATCCATCATGGACAACGACGATAAGGAAGCGCGGTATACCTGGCTACGGACGGATCCAAGAAAGGGGTCATGCAAAAGTAGGCACTAGGAACGCTCCAGAATGATGCTGAGTTCCGGCAATGCTGGACGGTGATCGGAGATTACAACAACAGTGGGGGATAGAACGGTGCGAATTGAAATCAACGATGGGGAGCAAGGGGATTTGAGTGGAGCGGTGGTGTCAGAGTCCTACGTGTCTGGTGTCCGGACTCCCACAAAGCCCCTTCGGGTCGGGTCAGATTTACGAAAAAACAGACAAAAGGACCTATCCGCGAACGGATACATGGCCGCATTGGATGACAAAACTAATCCGAACAACCCAATCCAGACGGATGAGAAAGGTTTGAGGCTTCGTGTCGGAGATACCCTTAGGCACGTTGATTCTTTGTTTCATTTGTGGTTTGCCACGCAATTTTAGCTACATGATCCATATGTCATAAGCTCATTTTCTTGCCAAATATGTGTGGAGGCAATTTTTGTTCACCATAATGTGTCTAATGTTAGTTGTGTAAAGTTAATCATGACCAAAAATGCCTTTATATTCAATAAATATTTCATGATAATACAATAATCATATCATATGGATGTATAGTTTTAGTTCACATATTATTACTTCAAATATTCACGCTTCAATATAATCAAATCTCATGAAATACATTGCAAACGCTTCTCACATAGATCATCTCTACTATTAAAGAGAGCTGGTGGTCATAACCTTGATGAAGTATCCCCTCCCATCACGAATGTTCCGCTTCCACCATTTTTCTTTATTCCCACAACATTGTTTTACATCATGTATCTATGTTATTTTTCAAATCAAATCTCTACTACTAAAAAACAACCTAATCATATAAGTATGACCACCTTCCACGCGTCCTGCATTAACTCAATGAAATCAAATAAAATGTTTTCAGAATTTGAATTAAACAACAATTTTATTGCCTTCAAATTAAAATAAATCTTACCAAAGTTTCAATGCCCCTCACATCATGCATTAACTTAATCAAATCAAATCATATCTTATCGAAATCTCAATTATTTTGACTACGTAGATATCGATAATGAGCAAGATTAATTGCATAACCTTAATACATAAAAGATTCACCAGAACATATTGGGTGTAAGATATATATTGACCATGATTAACTTGAACCAATAAAATATGTATGCTTTCGTTGCAACATACAAATAATTAGCTAGTCTAATTCAACTATGAGATCAATTCAAATATAACAAAGTTCAAACGATGATATAGAAACTGAATAGATGACACCGTAAATTGCTAGTACAAAGCCACAAAACCGAGCTTAAGGCGACACACTCCTTTGAGTCAAAAGAAATTACAAAGCCACGATCCATACCAGTCCATACGACTGTATATGTACAACAAAAGGGTTTTAGAGGATGAGGGCTACTACGAAGCTACTATAGGTGATGGTAGGAAAAGCTTCATCAAACGCACGACCATCTACTTTTCTTTGCCATTTTTTGTTTCAGTTTTAGTCGACTTTAAATCACCTGTGAATTCGATTTACTGGAAAAGCCGATTCACAGAATCAAACTTTCCCATCGAAGTGTACTGGAACATGCTTCAGGCAATCACAGTAAGAATAATTTAAATTCAGATTCAGGTTCACTGTCAAAGTTGATTAATCCAAAACACTAGCTGTTTATTTCAGTTTCACATTTTTTCTACTAGGAGTACGAGAAGAGAATCCGTTGCTTGGAGCTGAAACATTGTTGGCCAAACCAACTCGGACGTCTCGCTCACTGCCGGCGTGGCCCCACACCTCTGGCTTCCTCGAAGCTTTCCAGCCCACGCCCCGCTCCACCCGTTGCGCCGACGGCTCCGGCCCCGGTGTCCCCACCGGCCAATTGCCACGCTTCCCGCGGAGACCCCGCGTGGGCCCCGCCCACCACCTCCCCCCTCCCCCCTCCACCTGGCCGCGCGCCGCGCGCGTATTAAACGTCCTCCTCCTCCGCCTCGCTCCTCTCGCACCAACGCCACAGACAGACCACCACCACCCCGCAGCACGCACGCACGCACCCTGTGATCGCGCTCCCGCCGACGCGCCGACCCCTCCGCTCCCCTGCACCGGCATTCGATTCGGCGGCCAGCTCGCCCGCCGGCGCGGAGGTACGTGAGATCCCGGCCCTCCCGTTGCGAGATCTGACGGCGTTTGCTGCCTTGCGCAAGCGCTAGCGTGCCCTTGTTACTATTACCTGCAGCGCTGAACCATCTCGAATGCTGTTCCGCGACGGGTTTTCGGGGCGGGGCGGGATCTGGGGGTTGAGCGGGTGGATCCGTCTCTCGGCTCCCTTGAATGGTTCGCGTCTGGCAGCAGTTTTGGGATGCAGATCTGACCAGGAGGTGGTCCTAGGGTTGCGCGGATCTAGGAGTCGTTGCACTGTGAGTTTTGAGAGGTGGATGATCTATGCTGTCCGAATCAGAATGAAAAAATGAATATGATATCAGGGGTGCGTGATCTGGCTGTCCTGATTGTTAGCTGTAATAAGCGGCGGGAGATCAATGAAGATCTCAGTTTAAATTGGGTTATAATTGTGATCCTTCTGTTTGTCCAGCTAATTGGAGATGGGCCAGTGTGTTTGTAAGCGTGATGGCGAATATGCCTTAGCTATAGGGGCAAGGAGAGGGAAGATCCTTTTCTAGAACAGTGTGTGATCTTGCCTTTTTATATCTCCTGATTGATGCAAGGCATCGGTGATGAGTATTTTTGGTGATGAGCCCAGAAAGTTGTGCGTACTTTAGTTTGTTGGAAATGAGGATACTGAGTGTGATCCTGCAATGCTGTTTAAGGGTTTGTTGATGTGTGTGTGTAATTGTTGACTCAAAAGTCTTGAGTTTTCAAAGTTGTTGAAATAACCAAACTGGGGTAGTCAATGCAAGTTGCTCTGTCCTCAGCCCTTAAACAATGTTATTGCCACTATTCATCTTCACCATATATAGTGGTGTTTTCACATGTTGTATTTCTTCCATTTTCATTTTTAGATGCAAAATTAGAACTTTGCTCACATAAACTGAATATTTGAATATTTTTCAGTCATGGGCACGGTTGTGGATGCTCCCGCGGTTGTGACTGAGGAGGTATGTGTATGGCACTACTTTTCATTTCTCATTCCCTGGATATATAGATAAGCTCGACTTATTTCTGTAAAGGCCCACCCTTTTACTGTGACGTGCAGTGCCTTCTGTTTTCAGTAATAGTGGGCATTTGTCAATTTATTACTGCATCCCTTTAGCACATAAGGGTTGGTGACCTGAATCTCACGGTGTTATGTATACCAGATTTCAGAACCATTTAGTTTAATTTGGAATAGCAAAGCTGTTTTATTGTCGGACTCATGTCCAAAGAACATGATTTTTTGTGCTTATTCCCGATATAATTCTGGCACCTTGAGCAATGACTCTTGTATATAGTCATTAAAGGAAACTCCGTAGTATTACAGAAATCGTCTTATTAATGATTGTTTGTTTGTCTTGTGGTTGAAACTGTGTTTTTCATGCAGGTGGTTGCTGAGAACATGTTGGGTGGCAAGAAAGTTACAGTAGTATTTGTTCTTGGTAAACTATCTTCGATTATGTGTCTTGACCCAAATATTATAAACCGTTACATGTATCTAAATAAATAAACCTTCTTCTGTACCTGACCAAGAAGCTGCACACAGGTGGTCCTGGAAGTGGAAAGGGCACACAATGTGCTAACATTGTCGAACACTTTGGATTCACCCATCTTAGTGCTGGAGATCTTCTGCGTGCGGAGCTTAAATCTGGCTCTGAGAATGGGTATGTTAGTTTCTTTCCATAAGTTTCTCTAGAACCAAATTGTTCCAAAGATTATATGCATCATGTCTTTTTATGTGTAACATTTGCATGCACCTGTGTTTATTTTTACACTTCTAATTTTACAGAACTATGATTGAGAACATGATAAAGGAGGGAAAGATTGTTCCCTCGGAGGTAACTATAAAGCTCTTGCAGCAAGCCATGATAAAGAATGAGAATGACAAATTCCTAATCGACGGGTTTCCAAGGAATGAAGAGAATCGTGCTGCATTCGAGGATGTTGTAAGCTCGTCTACTCCTTGCACTTCATAATTGAAGTTCGTTCACTTTTCACTATTAAACTCTTATAATAGTTCAGCAGCTTCTTCCTGTCTTTCATCACAATGTATGTAAAAATGTATTTGCAAGATTTCTGATTGCTTCACATTGTTTCAGACAAAAATTTCTCCTGCATTTGTGCTATTCTTCAATTGTTCTGAGGAAGAGATGGAAAGACGTCTTTTGGGACGCAACGAGGTTTCCTTCTTCACTTTTGCGCTTATGTGTAGCCTATGTATCCTTGTCAAAACCACCCTTTTCTTGTTTCCAACAATTCGTATTATTTTCAGGGTAGAGTTGATGACAACATTGAGACTATCAGGAAGAGATTCAAAGTTTTTGTTGAATCCAGTTTGCCTGTGATTGAGTACTATGATGCGAAGGATAAGGTTAAAAAGGTACTGCTGCACTTCCATGACCCCTAATGAGGGAACCACAAAGGAGTGTGTGTCAACATACATGCAGCGAGGTTTTAAATAGGACATTTAGGAAACACGTTAGTGTGAACTCCAAAGGAATAATATACTGGGATAACAATCTTTCTTTTGATTGTAATGAGTTACTGAGGACTGCAATTTAATTCTTGCACTTCAATTAGTTACTGCCCTTACTTTCTAGAACCTGTTCACTTTGACACTTATTGCCCAACTTCCCTTGTGATCAGATCGATGCTGCAAAACCAATTCCTGAGGTGTTTGAAGATGTCAAAGCCATTTTTGCCCCATATGCCAAGGTAATTTTTTAATTACACCCGTTTTATCTTTTTTTTTTGCAGTGTAGCATTTCTACAGGTATCTTATAACTCTTGCATGACTAAATATTATGTTTATTTCTACTCCCTCCGTTTCAAATTACTTGACATGGCTTTAGTTCAAGTTTAAACTAAATTTGAACTAAAGCTATGTCAAGTAATTTGGAACGGAGGGAGTATTTCACAAGCTGAATAGTCCCCCATCACAAGTATGTCATGACACTTATCTATTTTCATATAACATTATGTCATTATATATCAGGCTGCATAGAACAATATAAAGGACTACAAAGATGATAAATGGAATGATTTCATACAAGGTATAACTTCTCCCCTCTTTATGTTTCATTACATTTTCTTTTTCTTAATTGTATTTAGGAGATTTTCTCAAGTGGCACAGCTGCTCATCTCATCTTTTTTCCTTGAGAAATTGAGCAATAAGATTCAGTGTGGTTGGCTCTGTTTGGTTGTCAGGTTGACTTGAAAAGCATTCTCAGCACTCTTAATTTGTATATATTAGTAACAACAATATTTGAATGAGGATATGTCAAATACATGATCCAACAGTCATGATGGTACTATGGACATTTAACACTAGAACAATGAGTATCATTCAGAATTTATGATAGTTAGTCGATTTGTGGTAAATATTTGCTTTGAAATATGCAATAAACAGCACATAGCTTTATGGTCAGACTGTACCCTTGAAGGTGTTCTGCTGCTTCTTCCACGTCCTTGTTTTTGAACCCCAATCAATGGAAACTTTGTTATGGAATTCTGTACCAGGGTTTGGATTGACATGAGATTAAACTGCCCTCCTGCTTTCCACTCTTCAGAATATTTAGTTACATATGCTCTTGGCATTGTTTCACTGAACTCTAAAACCATCTTCTGAATGAGTCTTCTGCTATTAGTTGGTTGAATAAAGCCTTCTGCTACTCTGTATATCGAACAATTATGCTGATAAACTGAACTTAAGAGTGAGTACTATTTTGAGCAAGCAAACTGTCTATCTGGTTATTGCTGTAATCCTTGTTATGATGTCTTGCAGGTTTTGCTCAAGTGTGACTACATATCTGTGATTACAAACCCTTAATATAGATCAGACTCATCAGTAGACAATTCGATTTGTTACCAGCAATAAGTAGATCCGGCTTGTGCTCCTGCTAGAAGTTTTTATTTACCATTGTTGGTGTATCCCATGTAGTGTACTTGTACCATTGTGTAATTTACTGCATGGACGAACCAGACCTTGTACCCATGAGCTATTTGGTTGTATTACTGAGAATCAAACTTATCATCGCATACTCACATTCTTTATACACACTGTTACTTCTGTTGAAGATAAGATACAGAGTGACACTTATGTTTGTCTGGTCTGCAGTTTGCATTCCGTGCTCAGAAAACGTTGGTATTTATGAAAGTGTTTACAGAGACTTGCATTACTCAAGTGTGTGTGCTAATCCATTTTGATTGTTGTTGATTCCAGACTTTTAACTGTAACATGATCTCATGATCAAGCACCATCAGTTTTTTTTAGCAAACATAAATGTTTGCGTCTCAATGTGCTTGACAGAAAAGAAGTTGTAATAAAAGCCCAAGAATCAGGAGATCCATCAACCACACAGCCTGATCATTGTGATGCTTTTCAGAACCACAAAGCTATCGGGATGATCAATGTTGGTGTTCCTTTGCGCGCGGCAGTAGGGGCGGAGTGGAGATCTATGGGCCACGTGGCCTGCTCACGCCCACAACCTTGCCTCTACTCATTCTATCGAGCATAGCGATTTGTATGCTCAAATGTTGTGCATCAAAGATGGGTGCATTGCGATGCTTCCAAATCCACCAAGCTATCGGGATGATCAGGCAGTAGGGGCGAAGTGCGCGGTGTTTTGCCACCAATCTATGCACCCATCCCTGATCGATCGGATCCATGATAGGACCTTGTATCAACGTGTGCGCGAGAAGGGGCACCTAGTAAGTAGGTGGTTCATCGACTCCCTTGGTTGGTCGCACAAAACACATCAAGGGGGAGTGAGGAGACTGCGCTGAGCAACACTCTCGGTAATACATCATGTATGTTGACAGGCCAGCTACAAGTAAAACTTCACGAGGGGACATAGACTTCTAGTTCAACTTCTAGGAAGTCTTAGTTAATGCTTCTTGGAAAAGCATGCCATAGCATGACTTGGAGTTGTAAAGTAGTCTAACATCACGACAAAACGCCCGGAGAATCAGAAAGTTGAACAAGCCGAATGTCCTTCAAACTAAGATGCACTACCACAAGTCTGGGGGATTAATCACGACATATTTTTATGATCCATTGTCTATCAACGACTTCCCCGCAAATGGTACAACACTCTCAATTACACATTGAAACTAAGAGAAGTAGTTCAGGAGTGAGAGACGATGGATCTACCCTTGATCCATCGGTCTTTTCTGAAGAGAGCAGATGTTAAGCCGCCTACCACCATTTTGGTGGAAGCAGCGAACATCCCACGTTCATCTTTGGGGAACTCCATGTCGAGGCCATACCGACGGCGTAGCGAGTCATTGTTCATCCTTCACAGCCATCGTGCTCGGAGACTAACCTTGGCTAGGTTAGCGATACCATACCACCAAGCTTGAGAGGACACCAAATCTTAGTATAATTAACATGACAGTGGCCACCCAAAGTGGCCACTCTACCCATCAAGATAAAACCACGAAAGATTTCTCGATTTGATTTAGAATCCACTTTTTGGCGTAGAGGACCACTAGTTGGTGGAGGGGGTGCCGCCAAAGCGTACTTGATAAAAACCAAGCGGTCTACCTTGGCCAATATGGTCGTCTTCCAAGTGGTCATCTGATCCCTGATCTAGTTGATGAGGAACTGGAGGGCCTCGTGCAAGGGTTTTGCACAAAGAAAAGGGGGTTATGCAAGATTAAGTTGAGAATGTGAAGACTAACTATTATGAAGGAGAGGGAACATTCCTCCTAGAGAACATTTGCTCAAGTTCACAGAATTATATTGTCTCTTTAGACTTTTAGGTTTGTCAAAGGATGAGTTCATGAAGAAGTTATTCCCTTTATCTTTGGAGGGCAAGGCTTTGGAATGGTTTAGGCAATTGTTTCCAAGTTTTATCCCGCTCAACAGGTACTTGAGGATAGGAATTATCTATATAATTTGTGGCCTCATTCTGAAGAAAGTATGACTTAAGCTTGGGGATGCTTAAATCATGAATGCTCAAGTGTCTCATTCATTAGATTTCCAAATATGTGATTATCACAAATTTCTATGCAAGACTTCTTGAACAGTTAAAGGAACACTTGATATGTCTTTTCAAGGATGTTTTTAGTACAAAAGAAACTAATAGTAGAGGTAATCTTATTGAAAGTGGCAACACTAAATGTTGTGAAATTGATAAAAGTAAAGGACAAGGTATAAATTTTGAATATGATTGAATTAGGTGCTTTTCTAAAACATATGTTTTTCATTAACTTAGTGCTAAGTTTGGACTTGATTCTGAAATGGTTGTGAACTTCTGTAAGTCTTTTGATTCTCATATCAATGTTCCTACGAAAAAATTGAGATATATATCATGATCCTTTTAAAGATGCTGATAAGGAAAATATCATTGCTAAAAGATAATTACGAGTTTACGCTCCTAGTCAGAACACTCTTTGGTAACTACTGTGGCTAAGAAGGTGAATTAGAAAATTATATTCCTTATGATGAAACTGCAACACAACCTCAAATAACTATGATTTAGGAACTTTTACCTAAAGATGTAAATGGGCACATTATTAAGCTTTGTGACGAAGCCACTAATATTGTTGAACATAAAAGACCTTTAGATGTTGTTGGCATGCTTGTTATTTCTGTTAAGGTTGGTATTCATTAATTCATGGTTTATGTGACATTGGAGCTAGTATAAGTGTGATTTAAAATAACTGAAGATATTTCACCTTGCTCAATAGAGGATATTGATTTAACAATGAAGCTGACAAATATGTCTAGTATTTCACATGTGGGAATTATTAGAGATGTTAAAGTTTTATGTGGTAAGATTAGATATCCTCCTAATTTCTTAATATTTTAAATTAAATAGGATAATATTTGTACCATAATATTTGATAGACCTTTCCTAAATACTTGTGATAGTGTTGTTGATTTCCAAGACTAAAGATTTATGTTAAGTTTGGAGGAGATGACATTTCCTTTTAATTTCTCTATAAGTTTATTAAAGAACATCATGTAATTTTTTTCCTTATGTGGATTAGATAGAAGGAATTGCCGCAATAGCGATACCTCATAGTGATCCATTATGTGACGCCCCCAAAATCAAGCCGTGTACAGTAATCATACACGCAAGGTACACGATCGAGATTAGGGACTCACGGTGAGATATCACAACACAACTCTACAAATAAAATAATACAAGCTGTTTAATACAAGCCAGGGGACACGAGGGCTCGAATACAACAGCTCGAGAGCACAAAGTCAGCGGAAGCAATAGTATCTGAATACAGACACAAGAATACAAGGTTGCCTTAAGAAGGCTAGCACAAAAACAACACGATCGAAAAGGCGAGGCCTTCTGCCTGGGAACCTCCAAGCTACTCCTGGTCAACGGGGAACTCGACGTCGTAGAAGGCATCGGGGATCTTCACGTTGCGGTGGTCGACATCGGGGATCTCCTACTCCTGGACTCCAACGTCGACTACAGCGGCCGATCAGGCAAAACAGTAAAGGAAATAAAGCAGGTGAGTATCTAGTATACCCGCGAGTCTTACGTCCGCTACTAAGCAATATGCATTGTATCAACGGAAAGAAGAGGCTGTATATAGTGGACTGAAAGACAGAAATCCAGAGCAAGGGTAAGAAGCTAGGCCTATCGAAGACTAGCAACTTCCGACGATGTCTTGCAGCATGAGATAAGAATCAGCCAACAGTTTATATAACGCATAAAGTAACAATGCAGCAGAAGTTGATGCAGCATTGTATAATAATAAGTGTAATAATTAGCAATGCCTCCGAGTTCACCTCCTCGACATCCCCGCGAGGAAGAAAACCCGGAACCATACAGTTTAATAATAATAGTTTCTAGTGGTAAGATCCAGCTTCAGCATAAAGCGTCCTGTTACCGTGGACACGGCTATTCGAATAGATTAATCTTCCCTGCAGGGGTGCACTTGTGTTACGCTACACGCACGGATCTCCAGGGTGTCGGGAACCTTGTTAGGGAACGCTCCACCGAGGCTATCCGAGACTTCATAGCCCATCTTTCAAACTCAACAGAGAGGCCATCCGCCGGTCTAAATCCTAAGTACTCAGGGCCTTGGACCCCAACCCTGACGTACTCCTGCACGGTGCGTGGGTGGCCGGGAAGCCGTAACAATAACAACACAGCTCGAGCCAAGAAGACATCGCACTTCCCAGCAATCAGCCCGCGGTACTGCTGACGTCTGAAGAGTCCTCGGACGACACTACGAAGCAGAGGAGCCCATAACTCGTAGTTCCCACGGGTAGGTAGTGCGTACATGGCATATAGCCAACTCAAGACATTCACTGAACCATTTAGCATTTTAATTAACCTGCGTGACAACCGTTATCGTTGCCTCGACTTAACCGACCCGCGGACAACGACAACAGCCAGGACCACCAGTACATCGGTGCCTGCCCTGTCGTCCCACCAAGTCACTGCGGTTATCAACAAGGTGAACCGTCTCCTTACCTTGTCTCGCGTGTGCTCCTGGAGGAGCTCGACTTTCGTGGTTTGGTAACTCTCGCGGCCAACGACCAGGGGCCAAGCACACCGGTACACTGGTCGTACCCTCCCTGTCGTCCCGTCGCAATACCTCTCGCGGGCACCGTTGGGTCGCCCGACTTCTTACCTTTAAGGACACCAGTTGGTTCGAGTTCCTACCATTAAGTGAAACCAAGAGGTATCACCCTCGATGGCACACTTAAAAAGGTTTGACAGAGACATCAGCGGAATGAACTAAAGAGGTAAACCTCGTATCATCCCGGTGATGCTACGCTACTGAGCCGACGAGAGTGAAATACGAGTCCATTCCACTCGTAAGTCAAACTCGAAGCGACTCGGCAGAGTCTCGCCGTTGTAGGTTCCCTAGGGTGTCTGGATTGATCCGTACCTGTTTCAGTTGTAATATATCGTTCCCGCGATCACTCCCAGAGTGATCACGACCCTCTATTCTAAACCTAGCTAACAATGCGCAGGGTTTACTGCTGAATAATGCATAAGTAATAATAGGCAGCATAGGATTAAAGGAAGGCACATCAAGGGGCGACAAAAACAGACTATGCAATTGAATAGGATTGTAATCGTAGCAGCAGCAGTAACAATGCCTAGTGCAAGAAATGTACGGAAAGATAGGCGATATCTGGGGAAGAGAATGGCTCTGCTTGCCTGGTAGCTCGACAGTAGCGGTACGGTCGTCGACGAAGTAGTCGTACTCAGCAGCGGTGTAATCGACGCCAGCAGCGGGGTCTACCGGAGATTAAGGGGGAAAGAAACAATAAATACACAACAATAATAGCAATACAAATGCAAGACATAACAGATGAATTGTAAACGGGGTTCTATCGCAGTACGATGCACGTTGCTCGGAGCGGGAATTCATCCAGGGATGAAATACCGGCTCCGGGTGATTACCGGACAGTGTGTCCGGAGGGGGAGATATCATGCCGGAGGTGTCGTGGACATCCGACACATGTGTGGGTGGTGTATCCGGGTTAGTTGATCTATTCCGAACAACTTTCATGTTCAGAACAAATTCATCCGGAAAGTTTTACCGGCTCCGGTCGTCTGGCAAACAGATGAACCGGAGGGGAAATGTTCCACGTTCGGTATGTTAGAGGGGTGCGATGGGGGTATGGGTATCGTATCCGTATTCGGTGATCCGTTCTGAGCAACTTTCGTATACGCAAGTTTTTCATCCGGACAACTGTTATCGGTACCGGGAATTATCGACAGACGACCCAAAGGGGGGGAATGTCGATGTTCGGTGTGTTAGGGGGGTGTGGTTGGCATACGGATAGCGTATTATTATTCGTTGTATTTTTCTGATCAATTTTGATGTATAAAGTTTTTCGATCCGATATACGGATTAAAAGATATTGATTTTATAAGTTTAATCAATTTTAAAACATTAAAAATCCTTTTTAATAATTTCTTTTATTATTTTAGTAACATTATCCAGAACAGTGTTGACTGGTCAAACCTGACCAGTGGGTCCCACTGGTCAGCCTCACAGTGATAATAAAAACAATTAATCAATTTAAATAGGGCCAGGGCCCACATGTCATACACTGACTAATATCAATTATTCAAAATATTAAATTAACAAGGGGGTGGGGTCCAGGTGTCATTGACACAGAAGATTAATTAGGCAAATAAATTAATTAGAAGGGCATGGGCCCATATGTCATAGGCTGGGGGTTTATTTCCAGTGTTATTTAACAGAGTGATTAGTGGCTATTAAGTGGGGGTGGACCCACTCGTCAGTGGGTCAGGGGGGTACGCTAACAGGGGAAGTTAACCCCGGCGATGGTGGCCACCGGACATGCTCCGGCGAGCCCGTACGGCGGCGAGGACCAGGGGCATTCCGGCGACCAAAAACACGGCGGAGGGGCGGAATTGGGCGAGGGGAAACGTAGCCCAGCTCACCGTGGAGCACGAAGAGGAGGCAGTGGGCTCGAGGACGCGAAGACGGCGACGAATTTGTCGCCGGAAGCCGGCGACTGCAGCGGAGGGGAACGCCGCGATTTGCAGCGTACGGTGTCCGTGAGCTCGTGTTCGTCGGCGAGGGGGACGTAGTTGAGAGCGGGGGTTCCACCTGGCGTGCTCACCCGACCTGGAGAGGCGGGTGGCCGCGCCGGTGACCACGTTGTTCCCACGGCGGCGCTCGGATGTGCCGCGGGGGGAGGAGAGGGAGGCGCGAGGGAGGAAAGGTGAGGGGGCTAGGGTTTCCAGGGGGCCGGGGGGAGCGGGGTCGGCTTTATACCCGCCGGCGGCCGCGGGATGCCTGCCACGGCGGCGAGGTGTGCTGTGGCACGGCGGGATGGCCGCCACGCACGGAGAGAGAGGGGGAGGAGGGAGAAGGAGGTGAGGGTGGGCCGGGCCCAGTGGAGGAAGGGGTGGGCCTTGCCCAGTGCGGGATTTTACCCTTTTTTATTATATATTTTCTTTTGCTATTCTTTTGTTCAATGTTTTATCTAGTTTAAGCTCCAAAAGATTTTTGTAAAATGTACCACTGGTCTCAATATTTATTTTGTCTTATCTTTCGCTGTTATAAAAAGTTTGGGTCTCAAATAAAATAGTTTGAATTTTATTCAAACAATAATTGATTAAAATGAATTGTTTTTCCCCTGGTTTGACTTGTTTAAAATATTAAAATATTATAATAAATTCCTATTGATATTGTAACTTGACCTAATGACTTTTAGGCATTTAATAAAATTGGTTGCACAATTTTTGGCCAAAGTTTTATTTCCACCTAGATTTGAAATTTTTATCCGGGCTGAATTTAACTGACTATGATCAAGGGTGATCATCCATGCTTAACCAAAATGACTTGACGTTAATCCGAAGTGATTACTGTAGCGTGACACCCGGGGTGTTACACATTAGAACAATATTTAATGACACATGGAAATTTATCCAATATGAATACAAGGAAGGAAATCGATGGTATTTTATTTGAGCTAATGAAAGTGCAATTATGCCCTTAATTATATTTTGATGTTGAAAACAATATACATATTAGTAAACCAGTCATGTTTGTCAAACTTATCGCATGTATTAGTCCCCTTGGAAACTTAATTGTGTGTGGATCATGGACCCACACGACTTGATATGGCTCAAGAATGAAGAAATCGTATACATGCATCGTAAGATTTTTGTTTGTTCTTAAGTATAGCGATCCCACATATGTATCTCCACACCGGATGTACGATCCTTCACCTAATATTGAATGTCTGGTGTACCATGGACACCCCTATCCAGTATCGAATTCACATATGCATACCAGCTATTTGGTGCCTAACGGATGTCTGGTGCTCGCTGATGGACGTCCGATACCCACAGAAATACGGTGCCACCAACACCACTATCCAGTACCGACTTTTCCTATGCAATCCATTGTTCACCGGATGTCTAGTGCTCCTTGAACCACCAGAAGACCGGTACCAACCAGAAATCCGGTGGCATTGGCACCATACATGAGTACCTATTTTCACCAAAAATCACCTGCTATCCGACCCTTACCGTATGTTCAGTGCTTCCTGAGCCACCAGATGTCTGGTACTCATGGATGTCCGCTGTGACTTTTCACTAATAATAATACACATTTTGCCAGGATTTACTGGTCTCCGGTTACTACCGGATGTCCGACACCTCTTGAGGCACCAATGGTACCCCGTGCTGCATTAACATCTCCAATGACCACTTTGGTGTGTGGGAAACCCCTCATCCAATTTGGGTTAGGGTTGACCACTTCCTTTCAAACAACCCAAGCATACACACAAGTGCTCTCTCTCTCTCTCTCTCTCTCTCTCTCTCAATCTCTTACAAAATCTAAGATCTACAAGAGATTCTTGAGAGATCTTCCCACAAGTGATAGATCCACTACTCTCCCATATTCTCATCAAAGGAAATAGTGATTCGAGAGAGTCTTGAGATTTTCCCCGTTGATCTTGTTACTCTTGGAGGTTGGAGATCCTAGGCGGTAGTACATCTTCGGTGAGGAATTAAGTTGTGATTACCCACGGATGTTTGTAAGGGTTTGAAGGCCACCTAAAGGTCTATCACCAGTGGTTGGGAATCGCCTTCGTGGTGATATCTCAAGGGAAGAATAGAGTGAGCCTTCGTGGTAACATCCTTCCCTCCAAGGAAGTGAATATCAGGATAAATTGTTGTCTTCGTGTCTTCAGTTATCCCTAAATCTTTTCACTTAGTAGCATTTATCTTGGTATTTTGACCGTGCATTTACTTCACTGTATTGTTGTTTCTCACTACATTACTTGCTAATATCATCTTTGCAATTGCCAGTCTCACTTTCGTATTATGAATTATTGCCTAAAATTGCTAAGTGAACATTTTTTTTACCTATTCATCCCCTCTAGGTCCATCTTGATCCTTTCAACTGATATCAAAGCTCGTGCTCTAATATTGTGATTAACCGTCGTAGAGAGAGACGAGTCAAGATGAGGCCCAAGTACTTTTAGATCTTATGGGGAAAACCATCCTACCATCTCCATCTCCATCTCCATCTCAAGAAGATGATCATAGTAAGATGTTTACCTCAGATGATTTGACTAACGCACTAAAACAACAAGTACTTGAACTAGAAGAGGTTTGCACATCGGACGAAAGTGAGCGCGCCACACCTATGCTAAGTGACATACCCTTGGCTGCAAATGCAAGAACTGCTCCTTCTCCCGTCCAACCTCATTCAAGCACTAGTAACACCGATTACAAATGGGTTTATCCCAAGTCTAAAATTGATAATCCTAAGTATACTTTTTGTGTCTTACCTTACGTGCTTGATAATAAGCCAAACTTCTCTCTGAAAGGTTGCAATGTAGGATTACCTTAGGTTCACTTATCGATGAGATGTGGGAACTCGTGGAGACATGATACAACCTAGTCGAACCCAATGATCTCACACCATGCGAGGTCTATGACAAACACCTCAACTCCTCCACATGCCAATTCATAAGGAGGGATCTGTATGAGACACATGTTGAGTTATTCCTTCATCTCACAAATGCCAAAAAGCATTGGAAAAGCATCATGACAGCCAAGACCGATACAACTTATCTTCAACAATCAAGATATGAGAGTTCCAAGGGTGAGTTGCACTATTTCTTCATGGAAAAGGATGAGTGACCTCAACATCTTCATGAGAGCCTCAAAGCTCTTGCCACAAAAATTGAGTGCTACAATTGTTATAAGACTCAGGAGGGATACAACTTGACAAATCGGTATCTCGTTTACTGGGAATTTTTAGGGTAAAAGAGGTGTGACGTGGGAGGGGCGTTGGATGAGCGATGGAAGCATAATTACGGAGCAGGAAAGCCACATCCGGTGTTGACACCAAGGACATGCATGAAGGGTCCACCTTGATACTGAACGAGGATTTCCTGCTCCACCTCTTGTTCTTTGATCCATGCTCCGGGGTGGTGGTGGTGGGGTACTACCTTTATCACGAAAGGAGAAGAGGAAATAGGAAATACATGTCCTTTTTATTTTTTCTTTGGCTTGAAAACTGACGCCTGAAGTGATAAAGGTTACAACGTCGGATGAAAACTAAACGGCGCAGAAGCACGGATCGTAGAATTGAAGGGAAGTAGGCAAGCCTTGTCCCTCATCTTTCACACGTAGGGTGAGAAAATCATCCAAAACTCTCTAGTTACAACAAGTGGCACGAATGCATTGCATCACTTGTCATTACCATAAGTGAAAGTGGTCTTTGCAAGAGGTATCCTCTGATTAATGGTTTCGGATGATGAGAAAAGTGACTATAACTTGCTTGTTATGAGACTGCCAAAGCTATTTTTGTTTATTATGATGTGAACGATAACGTCACGTCAATGATGGGCTAGCTCAGTCACACAGTTCTGGGAAGATTCTATGACCGATATGAATGAGTTTAAACCGTTCGGGTGGTTATTTTCTTGTATGTTCTTAATTATTTTTTAGCAGTTTTATTTTTATTTTTCTCTAGATAATTTTGGGTTTCCTTTCAATTTATGGTTTTAGTTTGTTTCTTTATATTTTTTGCTGTTCTCGAGTTTCTTCACAGTTTTTTGATTTTCTCCAGTTCCCCCTTTTTCTGTTATATATTTTTGTCTAAGTTTTAATAGACATTATACATTTTGACATATATACTCATAGAACATTTTTTGTACATGTTGATTTTTTTAAAATACACGATATTTTTTTTTCAAATTCATATTTTGAATATACTTTTCAAATCTAGATTAGAAATTTTATAAATATATTTTTAACATTTTTTAATGGCATGAATGTTTTTGAATACACAAATATTTTTACATTGCATGTTTCTAAAAAAATATCAGAAATATTGATTTGAAGCATATGTACTTTTTTTTTCCTTAAATGACACATACATGTTTTTGAATGATATGGTTTTTCTTCTGGAATTATGTGAATAGTTTTTTTACATTTTATAAATAAATTTAGAAATATCATGAACATCTTTGTGAAATGTATGAACATTTTTGTAATTACCACGAACATTTTGTAAAAGTTGCACGAACAATTTTTGAACCATGATTTTTCCAAATGCCTCATGAATATAATGAAACAAAAATAAGTAAAAAAATATAAATATATTATTTATATGGTAAACATTGTTTTTAAAAAAACATACAGACTCAAGGCAAACACTCGGTCTAGCCTAGGTTGTGGGCCAAAATTTGGATATCTCAAAACGATATATTGAGACACCACGTGACACGTCGTCTACGTCTTGTTTGCTTGCTGAAAGATGATGGATGGTAGGGAGATGATAGTAGCTTTCGTGGCCCATTTTACTCCATCCTTTACTTAATGTTATATTAAAAAACTCATTAAATAATATTTTTAGTTATGTTTTTAAAAAAATCATCATAGATTTAAAATTTTCATGTAGTGTAAAAATTCATGTGTGCAACTTTAAAGTAGTCTTCGTACCATTCAAAAAAATGTTTAAGACATTTTAAAACTATTCATGTGTTTAGAAAATAGGTGTGTGTTCAAATACGATAAAGGGATTTTAAGTTAGTGGTAGAGTAATCTCATGTTATATAAAAATATGTTTCCACCCCCCCCCCCCCAGTATTCATATTTCAAAAATATGTTCAGATACTTTAAAATTTTGTTTGTGCCATTTTGTAAATGTTACTAGAATGCAATACAAATGTTCATATAATGTAAAATAAATGGTACACACAATTGAAAAAACTGTTAAATGTTATTTTTAAAATAAATAAAATTTATTCAAAGAAAAACCATTCCAACATGTATTTAGGAATATATTCTTTATATATTTAAAAAATTCTTAATATTATAAAAAAGGTTACATGTGTATACAAAAAACATACAACACGTATAAAAAAAGTCAACATGTATTTGAAAAAGAAAAAAAAGTGAAAGTTGATACATACAAAACTAATAGAAACGAACTAGAAAGAAACCATAGAGAAGGTTCTAAAGCTGATTGGAACAAGTTCATAGAACATTCACAAAATTGCTACAATGTTGAACCGATCCTTTTAGTGGAGCGTTGAAGGTGAGACTGGGATACAAAGATCAACTAATTAAGGATTACTCATTGCGAGATCTTTGAAAGGGTTATTTTGGTGGGCTAAGAGCGATCAATTGCCGTGCTCTCAGATGCCACCACGTAACACGTGGTGGACACCTTTTTTTTGTACGTGTTTTCGTGGTTTTGAGATTTTTTTTATTATTCCAGCTTTTCAATTTTGTCAGTTTTTAACTAGATTTTGGAGGACTTGCAATTTTTTTTGCATGAGAAAATGCATTTTTGTTTTTTGCCTCCATGAGAGGCGCATATTTGTTTTTGTGAGTGACACAAATGTGCGTCTCAAAAAAGAAAAATAAATCATTTTTTTTGCTTCCATGAGAGGCATAGATTAGCCTTTCGTGGAGGCGTAGGTTTGCTTTTGTAAGAGGCACAACTCGGAAAAAGAAAAATGTATTTTGTTGTTCTACGAGAGACATAAATTTTCTTTGCGCGGAGGCACAAATTTGTGTCCGCGGCAAGCACAACTGTGCCTTTCGAAAAGGTATTTTCTTGAAAAAACGTTTTTTTGATTGCGATTTTTTCTATTTTTCCAACATTTTCCGTGAACTTTTATTGAAACTATTAACATGGGATCTAGTTTCGAAGATCTCAACGCGAGAAATCCAACATGAAGAAGGCTTTGGCATTTGCACGCATGGTTCAAGAGATAAAGTATTTTAAAAAATTAATCTATAAAAAAGGAAAAACTCTCATATTGCAACAAATGGCGCGCATGCAATGTGTCATTTGCTTTCGAGCTTGCATATATTTCAGTTCACAAAGTATTTCCCACCTTCCTCACAACCGAGAAAACTATTGTTGAATTTTCTCAGGCTTCCTATCACGACAAGCATCCTTACTGAACTTCTGCAACTGTATATCACTTCTAACTAATTCATCGAACGACACCCCTCGAGCTCCCTTGTGCGTGTGCTTCATTCTAGTGGCACCTCTTAAAACTTTGAACATTATGACTGGTATAAATGGACAAGAGGGGTTATCAGATATGACTTTAGAAATGGATGATCGAGGAAGAAATGGATGTGTAATCACCACACCATTGGGACTGTGGGTTTTATAGAGTGAGGTAGGCAAGAGTTGACGGAAAGAAGAAATGCCAGAAAAAAGGGGGAAGAATTGACACGAAGAAGAAAGGGCTGAAAGAAGAAAGGGGGAGATGAATTGGCGGGAAGAGGAAAGGGGATGAAGAATTGTCAGGATGCGGTTACAGGAAAAAATATTTTCATAAAATTGAATGAAAACAATATAAAATAAAATAAAGGCAGCGGAAGCTGTCGGTTCACTAGAAACGACAACTGACCGTCGGTATACGCTCTGCCGACAGCTTCCTGTCAGTAGACAGACTACCGACAACTCTGTTTGGAGCTTGCCACATCGGTCATGGAGCACTTGTTGGTACATAGTAGGCCGATAGTGGGCTGTCGATAGTTGGTGGGTCGACATGCCCATAGAATTGATTTTTTTTTCAATTCAATCTATATTTTCTGAATTACTGGAAAGAAAATATTCTAAATTTTTTGTTGAGTTCACGGAGTCGTTGTTTTTGTTGAGAAAATAGTACCCACGAGATAGACATGGGTTGAAGACATCATGTATCCATGGTATGGTCATCAAGGAAGATTGTTTGGCAAAGCCAATGTGATCTTTTTTTTCCTCGTACGTAGTACATGTGCGTGCGCATGTGTATTCTTTGAGTTTTTTTCATGGTGTGGTTCTTGAGAGAAAAATCACAAGAGAGCTAATTGAGAAGAAAACGGCTGGCTGCTTGAGACGTCAGACACCAAAATACATGTGTTCTTATGTTCTTCTTTGAGCTATGTGAGGTAGCCGGGGAGAAGAAGAGGAGCTGACAGCAATTTGGCGCGAAGAAGACAAACTATATCATCAGCGTAGCAACATTCCCATTTGACCGCCATCACATTTTTGGACATAAAAATTCAGATCGAACATAGCTCTGGAGCAATTTGAATGCAACATTGTCTTCCTCGCTGACCAGCCGCCACAACGAACCATCTTAAAAGTTCAGCGCAACATGCATCATATGATTCATATGTATTCATTTTCAACCGTTCTGACGCCTGAAGACATCATGCATGCATGGATCCGTTTCCAAACCTCAACAACTCCGCACATCGCACACGATTCCACCTTCCCTGTTTCCTCCACGAAATAGCGCGAAAAGGATGGGCCATCAGGGGCGGAATCAGGGCATCTCGCTCGAGAAGCAGCCGCGCCTTTCCCGGGGTTTAATCACCGGCGAATATTTTCCTTCTTCCCGGCCGGCCACTGCTCGATCCAAGTTTTCCCGTCGCGTCAATGGCTAGCTACCCTACCCAAACTCCCAAAGTGAGGAGAAAAAGGCAGCACCATAAAATGCTCTCTGCAACTGCTTTACGGTTTGCCCGGGGCCCAGGCACTTTTACCACAAATCCAACACGTGCGAAATGGCACATATGATATAGTCGACACACTCACACACATCACATCGCCAATATAGTCTACACTACTTTCTTCCTTTCTTTCTTTCTCGAAACAATCTGCAGCAGGAGCTTAATAACGAGCTAACAGTAACAGAGGCACGCATGATGCCTCGATCATGGATTCATTAGTCAAAAAGTTAGGTTTTCTGGCAGGTGCTGCACTGCTACGTACCGCTGTTCAAATGAGCAAGCGTGCAGCTTTTTCAACTCGGCGTGCGTGTCACTATCCTTGTTCCAACATTATTCCACAAGCCTAAGGCTTAAGCATGCAATTACCTATTGCCTTCTAGCAAGTACTACAAGCAACTACTGATGCCAGTTGCACGGACGAGGCATTTTCCGAGCGAAATGTTTAGGAGTAAAGTGCTGTGCATATATATGCTCTGCCGGCCTAGCTTGCTAAGCACGTTCCGATATGATTAGTTCACCCTTTTCCGGACTCCGAGGCGCGCAAATCAGGAATTAGCACGAGCAGAAGAATCAAGACCTAACGATCGTTGCGATTTGGTTCGTTTTAAAAAAGATGCTAATTTGAGAGGTCCAGGGGTGTTTAGTTAGGTTGATGCATGGCCTGGGACTGGTGGTCAATTAATTCAGGAGGTGCAGGCAGCTTTGGAACCTAAAGAGCAAGGAGATCTCTAGATTCCTGATTATTTTGCACGTGTGAAAGGGAGGCAGATGCTATTAGAGAATCACCGGTAAGAAGCACCATTTTATTCTTCACACATGAGTATATGTCCTTTACACTAACTAATACACCCATGGGAATATATTGAGTGACTTCCAGCGTCTACTGCCCTTATGGTTCTTCATCGTCGAGACGAACCGATACATGCTTGCGGATGCGGTTAATGTGGATCCAGCCTTGAAACGAAGCAACATGCTTGTTTCTCACTTTATGACAAAGAAGTTGAAGATCTTGCTTGAGTCTAAATTTCCAACTGGCTACTAAGATGTTTATTTGTCTAAAAATCTTGTTACTTCTTTGAATCCAAATCTGCTAGGTGCCAAGGATCAGAATCTTCATACCAAACAGTTGAGTCAAGTGCTTGAGAGCTATAAAATTTTCTTCAAAAATAGAAGTTCCTCCGTTTTTATTTGGAAGGATGGATCTCCAACAGCTATGAGAAAAATCACAATGCCATAATAGATGAAGTAGAGTTTCATCAAAGTTCTGTGAGCAACATGCACAATTGTAGCAATCAAGAAACATTCCTTTTCTTTTCAACAGAGTTCTGGTATTAATTTTGCCACGTGCTAACAGCCAAAAGAAGATCTTATGTTTGAGTCTGCTTCTACTGTTTCAGATAAGGTTAATTTTTTTAGAGCAATCAAGACTTGAAATGAGATTGCTATAAAATTTCTTGGATGAAATTGTGTCTTTCTTGTTTCCTTTCCAAGTGTCTTTTGCAATAGAACTAATAGTTGGAAAAGCATTTGAAATGATTTAGAATTGGTCTCAAGCCTGGATGTGGTTCATGTTATATTCTCTTACTTGTTTTGCTTGGAGATTCCGCATTAACGTACTCCCTCCATTCTAAAATAACTGTTTTAACATTAATATAGTTTTATATTAAAATTAATATAAAGTTAAAATAGTTATTTTTAAACGGAGGAAGTAGTATACATTGATTTGTATATATTCACTTTTAGTACGTATCAGCCAGCAAGACTCAGGCACGACGCGAAAGGATGCTAGCAAGGCGAATGCTGCTATACCACCAATACAAGAGCCTCCCATGCCAGTTGGGCCTGCAAGCCCGAAATGGGTCCATTAGGCCTTGTAACTATACAGGTGTGTGGAGTGTCTGTGGAACGTAGAAAGGTTTGTTGCCTACGGCCAGAAAGGAGAGGATGGGGTCCTTTTTGATAGTATGCATTACATGGATGTTAGGGCATCTTCAATGCTCATTTTTAAAATGGATGCCGCATTCCTTTATGGATTGAAGGGACTAGGCAGTGAATACTAATACGCGAGCAATCATTTAAAATCTTCAAAGTCTGCCAGCAGTTCAACCAAAATTCAATAAATTTGCATAAATTCAGATGGAAGTTATTTAAATTTGGATATAATTTACATAAACTAGACGTATTTCACGTAAATCAAATAATTTTCATAAAAAATGGATTTTAATGCAGTCTAAAACTACTTCGGTGCCCAACGACGACGACTATGAGCTCCATGATTTGTAGCCGCTTCTCGCCATTCCAAGTCGTCAGCATATAAGCCTCCGAAACATGGAAGTTGATATGTACAAAATTCATCAGTATTTTGTATCATAATTTACCATTATTCATTGATATATTTCACATTATGATGCCTCTCTCATGGTGTTTTGGCTTGTTTTACAAAGTTTATAACTTTCCGGTGCCGAAACAGTAGACTCAAGAATCAACGGGGAAAAGTGCACATAGAGTGGTGAAGACCCACCAGTGTAGGGGATCGCAACAGTCTTCGCAGGTAAGATAACCCAATTTAATGATTCGACACAAGGGGAGCCAAATAATATTTATAAGCTTTAACAGGTCAATTCAACCGCACCTGAAAGATACTTGCTTGGCAACAATTTATTAGTAGTAACGGTGTGATGTAAGTGATGGTGGCAACGAAAATAGTGGTGGCAAAGCAACGAAAGTAAAAGCAAAAGTAAAGCAACTTGTAACTAGCAGGATTAAAACACTGTAGGCTAGGGGAATGGATGGTTGGGCGCTGAATGGATGAGACATATGACATGTAATTAACATGGGGCAAGGCACACATAAAAGTAATGATCATCTAAGCAAATATCAAACATTAAGCATGTATCCCAAGGTAGTTGTGCGTGCTGGCAATAAGAACTTTGCACAACATCTTTTGTCCTATCATCCCGCTACCAACGGGTCTAAAAGGAACTTATGGAGATTAAGGTGCTGATGACCCACAAGTCTAGGGGATCTATCGTAGTGTTTTCGATAAGTAAGAGTGTCGAACCCAACGAGGAGCATAAGGTATTGACAAGTGACTTTGAACAAGGAATAACTGCAAGCACTGAAAGATAACTTTTTAGGGGTTTTTGGTATAAGCAACAAGAAGGTAAAAACAAGAAAAGTAAAGGGTGCTGAGGAGCAGCAAGTGGCCCAATCCTTTTGATCAAAGGATAAGCCTAGAAACTGAACTTATAAAGACTAAAGCGTTCTCGAGGACACACGAGAGAGGTAGTCATGTGCTCTCTCCATATTCCGTATCAGTACTATGTTCTGTGTTGATAAGTGTTGAGTGGGTGAATCTATGCTAGTACACCTTCTAGACTAAGACAAGTACACTCTTATGATTAAACACCTTGCAAGCATCGGCAAATACAAGGTTGAAATTAAGGCAAACGACTAACCACATCAATAAGATCAAGGATCCATTATTCCTTTGTGCAAAAGTGTGCAAACTGGGGTTCAGGTTTTTGTCACTCCGGCAAACCACCATAAGCATCCGTTATACACAATGTATTCCCCTAGGTCCTTAACAAGGCGAAGTGTTATGTGTTCGACTCACATAACACCACTAGAAGAATAACACCACAACTTAAATATCAAACAACACATATTACTTCAACATCATATGACTACTAACAACAAGACTTCTCCCATGTCCTCAAGAAATAAAGTAACTACTCACAAGACATAAAAGAGATCATGATCAGTGGTGATAAATATATGATAAACAATCTGGTCATAACAATAATTCTCCCACAAAACTTAATAGCATTCACCACAAAGAGTAATCAACACCGATAGAGTAGAGAGGATGGATAGTGCGGCTTACAACACAAGTTGCAATGGTGAGATGAGATGGGATGAAGACGGGGATGGTGCTGATGGTGAGGATGATGTTGAAGATGATCTCGATGATGCCCGTGACGATGGTGATGACGATGGCGATGATCTCCCCTTCCGGGAAGTGTTCTCCCCGGCGGAATCTGCCCGCCGGAGAGCCCTTTTATTCTATGTAGGTTTCCGCCAAGATGCGGCGGCGGAACTCCGTAAATTCTCCTCTTTTTAGGGTTTTTGGGTGACGAAGGGTATATAGCCAGAGGGGGGACCCTTGGGTGGCCCCAGGAGTCCAGGCGGCCTCCCGACGCGCCCTTGGTGGGGGCTACGCCCCCAGGCCGCCTGTGCACCTGGTTCCCCCCCTCTGGCTCCTGTTTTGCGTGTCTTCTTCATTCTTCCGAAAAACGACCCCCGTCGATTTTCAGCTCATTTGGAGGTCTTCTGATCCAACAACTCTATGTCCACTTTTCTTAGCTGAATCCCGCGTCTGCTGTTTCGGCACCGGAAAGTTGTAAACTTTGTAAAACAAGCCAAAACAACATAAGGAAAACATCATAATGTGAAATATATCAATGAATAGAGATGAATTATGATATAAAATAGTGATGCATTTTGGACGTATCAGGCACTCCTGTCAAATAGCACCGGAACAAAGCATTAACAATCAATGGATACATGGAATCCTCAAATTATAGTCCATCCCCTTCGGTGTCCCAAGATGTCATCATTGGGATCACTGGTTACAGACTATAATAGGTGCATACAACTCATAGATAGGATTCAAGAACACAAATATATTCATGAAGACATAAAGGGTTCAGATCTGAAATCACGGCACTCGGGCCCAAAGTGTCAAGCATGAAGAGCAACAAGTAGTAGCAAAGATGATAAACACCATAGTAGATGATAGGAAACATGACCCAACAATCTAACGAACTATTACATGATCTAACTCATACAATCTCTACCATCCCCTTTGCCTACAATAGGGAATTACTCACACATGGATGGGGGAGACATGGAAGGGTGATGGAGTGGCGATGGTGATGACGATGGCGACGATTCCCCCTCACCAGAGGCCAAAAAAACCTTCAGATTAGCTCTCCCGGAGAAGAAAAGAGGTGGCGGCGGCTCCGCAATAAATTTGGATTATCAACTTCTGTTTCGGGGTTTTCTCGTTGGTTACAAAATTAGGAGTCAAAGTAGTGCACCGGGGGAGGTCCCACTGAACCAGGCGGGTGCATGGCGCGACCAAGGACCCGACCGCACCACCTGGCCACCTGGGCCAAGGGAGGCCCCCCTCTGGTCCATCTTCTGGCTCCGGGACTCTTCGGATGCGTGGATTTTCTATGATTTTCCTGGAATTTTCTGAGATGCACAAAATTCCCTTTTCTTGCACATAAAAAAAGTCGTACAGACAACTCTGCTGAAAACAACGTTAGTCCGGGTTAGTTCCGTTAAAATCATGCAAGAATGAGGTCAAAACAATAGCAAAAGTGTTTGGAAAAATCAATACGTTTGAGACGTATCAACTCCCCCAAGTTATCATATTGCTTGTCCTCAAGCAATTCAGTTCAACGAACTAGACGCGACAAAGAAAACTTTGACAAACTCTTTTTCTTCATTAGATGTATATGAGCCCGTACTACAAACAAGTCTAGCAAGTAATGGATCAATGCTACAAAGACAATGCACGAAGCAATCCTTCATTCTTATGAAAAGCTCTCAAACAACTAGGAATAAATAATATGCAACTAAAAATCATGACAGGATCACAATGCACATGAGTTAAACAAAATAAAGTGGTATCTCTCTTGCCCCCATAAGTGAAGCAAAACATAAATGCAGAAGCACCTTCAGAGTTTCAAAGGAGACTAGAAATAAATATTTCAGAATAAGCAATATCACAATCATGCAGAAGATGATGTGGTACTTTGGGACAATGCACATTATACTCAGAATGACAATTATACTCTCAATAGTTGGTGCTTTGGAAAAAGAAGGTGGAGACTCTCGAACCGTGGCTTTTGATGGCGAGGTTGAAAACCCGTGGATGGAAGCAAAGACTAAACAAGTACCAGAGCTCGTAGTTTTGAAAACAGAGATAAAATTCTTTTTGGGAGTGCAACTTTCGAGTCAACGATAACGGTAAAGGTTTTAAAATTCTTCCATACCAACCATATTAATAGCGGTTCCCATGCTTTTTGTGGTGTTCCTACACTTGTGTTCCCTATCCATCAATCATAGATGGTCTATGGCCAGCAATGATTGCGTGGTGCCTTTTATTCTGTCTCAAGTATGCAAGGAAAGATTGTAAATCTCCTTCCACCAACCATCAACAGTCTTTGGCCAACATAAGTTCCATTTCATTCCGTCATCAAGTATGGAGGGGAAAGTGTAAGTTTTGTAAATTTGAAACAAATGAGAACTGGGCATTCTCCAGACCAGCCTCTGCCTCATAAATTTGACTAGATTAAACTTTGTCAAGGAGTAAAACATTTTTAGCATGGAAGATATTGATTTCCCCTAACGATCCATGAGCTTGTACGAATACAAAAAAGAGGTGCATTTGAATAATTTTGAGATGGTACAAGAAAGTTTGCGTTAGGATGGCCGGTAAATACCAAATATAGGAAGATATGTTGGACTCATATGGCGCAACTGGTTTCAAGGATTTTGGATGCACAAGAAGTCAGCCTGCTTAGTACGGGTGAAGGCTAGCAAAAGACGGGGATTCGACCAACTAGAGAGCAATAACGGTCAAAATTATGTAGAACGACAAAGCAACATTGAACCGGGCATGAAAGTGACATGACTACTCTGAAATAAAAAGATCATCAAGGCTTGATAGACTCCCAATCATAAACATGTGTAAGCATGTGCCAAGTCAACCCAAAAATTCTCCGTAGGGAAATACCACTTCAGTATGCCAAATCATGAACAATGCAATGCATGCAAATCAATTCAATAACACATTATGCACTCCAGCTATTTGAGACAAGTCACAAAGAAAACATGAACTACTGGAAAATCATTGTAAACATAGCACTCTGTCGCTACAATATGGTCTCTAGATCATAAGTACATGCATATGTATAAAATTAGAAACAAATAGAGTTCATACCGGCTTTCCTTGTTTCACCCCTTCTGTCGATCTTCGTCATTATTGCATTGTCACTTGCATGATCGAACGTCGAAAGATATAATCAAGTGCAATTGGAACCATGGACGTGAGCTTAAATCTATAAACAAAGCAAACTAAAGAGAGAAAGGAAATCTTTTTGGGTTTTTCAAAGGTTAAACAAAAACAAAATGAAGGATAAATCTTTTGTTGTTTTTTCAAATTTAGAAAGATCAAAGAAAAACAGGCAAAAACTTTGAAAAGATTAAAGTGAACACCATGGATGATACAATGACGGGGGAGAAGGCTACGTACTCCCCCAAGCTTAGGCTTTTGGCCTAAGTTGGGCTCGGCTACTGCGGGCCCCACGAGCTCCCTCCGGCTCTGGGGTGGTAGTGATGGCTCCATGGGTCGTACTGAGTAGCTGGTGCAGAAAACGACATCCTGCCGTCCTCCCAAGTATAAGGCTCCGCGCTGATGGCGTGGAAGTGATAATGGCTTCTCGCCCTTCGTTGGTTACCCCAAGTGGAAGGTGAGATGTAGGATATCAGCAAATTTCCCCTATGTAGAGGATATGGTTTGTCTCCCGTAGGACTCCGACAATGATAAGTAGGTGACAACGGCACAACTGACGCGGCCTTCACACAATACAATTAACTTTGCTCCCAACGAAGTTCAGAGAGGTTGTCAATCTCTCCGGTCTTGTAGTTTACAAAGGGTCAAACACACAAGGGATAATGATAATGATAATAGCAGATGAAAGTAAATGCGAGAAAATAAATGAGCTTGAAAACAGTGATGAGAATATGGACCTGGGTCCCGTGATGTTCACTAGTGATGTCTCTCTCCCAAAAGACAATAAAACTGCTATGCGAGGTAAACAAATTACAGATGGACAATTGACATGATTATAAACGCACCGCAATGCTAACTATGCTACAAAAGAAAGGAAGAGGCTCATAAGCATGGGCAGTACGCCAAAATAAGTAGACCGAAATCCATCTGCATCTACTACTAATCATCCACCTTGAGATATCTATCTAGAACATCTCGCTGGTATTAAGTTGCGAGCCCCACCCAAAGTGTAAACCCAAAGCAACAAACAACTGCATTAAAAAGAACTTTGCGTAAAGTAAACAATCCTTGCAACCGCGGTTACAGACACTGTTGTTTTCCCCCTTGTGGCCACAACACATCCCCTAGACTCATGTTTCTGTCACTCAAGCGTGTTATCAGGGGCATGTACCCACAATCGAGCATAACGTTCCCTCTTGGAGTCACTACCTACCACTTGGCCAAAGCAATAAACAACAACGGAGAACATGCAAGAATTACTTAGGAACAAAAATATAAGAGATAAAAACCAAATATATTACTCTATCACGATCTGAACATAATCTCATAATCCATCAGATCCCATCAAACTCAGCATAGCAAAAGCAGAAAGATTACATATGTGCCTCGATCATGTAGGGCAGCTCACGAGGTCTAAACCATGAAGAACAAAAAGGGGAGGAGAACATCACATACCTACTGATCATGGACCCATGGTCCAAGGTAGACTACTCACGGCACATCCGGAAAGCGTCCATGGTGGAGGAGAAGATCCCGGAGGTCGATCCTCCCTCCAGCAAGGTGTCGGGAAGGGTCCTGACGGTGCTCCCGAGCTTGGAAGCGCGGCGGCGGCAGAACAAAGGCGAGTTTGCGAAATAGGGTTCTGTCTTCGGAGTTTCCCCGTGACGGAGAATAAATAGGCGAAGGGGGGCAGCCAAGGGTCCCACCAGGGGTCCAGGCGCCCCCCTGGGCGCCTGGTGGTGGGCCGCGAGACCTCCTTCGTGCTTTTGGAGTCTTCCGACACGCTGGTTTTTATCTGTTTTTCCCGGATTTTTGGAGCACTTTTTATATGGGGAAAACTGAAATAGAAAAACAGCAGAAAACAGGAACTGGCACTAGGTTGCACTAAGTTAGTAGGTTAGTCCAAATATGATCAAAAGTGCATGAAAGTGTATCTAGATCATAGCAATATCACACAAAACATGCATGGAACGAGCAGAAATTATCGATACGTTTGAGACGTATCAACATCCCCAAGCTTAATTCCTGCTCGTCCTCGAGTAGGTAAATGATAACAAGCATAATTTCTGTGATGACATGCTACCAACAATATAAGAACTTTGAAAAGTAAAACAACCAAGGTATGCGATTCAAATCAAGTCATAACATGCAAGAGTCTATATTAGCATTGAAACAAGTAACGAAAGAACATTAGGTGCAAGAGCTCTTGCTGTCCGTGACTCGAATGTCTCCAAATGGTGTTTGTGTACAAGAAAGGGGATATGGAATACGAGAAAAAAACATTTTTGTTGAAACTCAATCTACTAAAGTTTCACACTTGGTTTTCTTTGAAATCTTATCTTGACACGTCCCCAAACCACTAGCCAGGTACAAGTCAATTTGATCCACTCATTTTCGATATTTTGAGCACTCATGCAATGAATGAGCATAAGCTCGAAAGTTGACACTTAGGATGACAAAGAGAGAGATATGGTGGAGGAGGAAGACAAAAAGGATGAGATAGGCTCAGATCAATGAGGACAATCATATGCGAGAAGGCCAAATGATAGATATGATGTGAGGAGTAGGGATTGCCATGCAACGGATGCACATATGAGATGAAAAGCTCTCCAATGGAACTAGTGGGGGTGCATCTAACTTGCTCGCTCATGAAGACCTAGATCTCTTTTGAGGAGGCTCATCCTTGGAATATGCAAGCCAAGTTGTATAGTGTGAAGGTTTTCAGCTATATGCATGATCCTCTCTATGGAGTACGAGGATAAGAGGGAGTACTAGTGTGGATCTTTCAAAAGGATAGTAGTGTTTGTTGGGGTTCGGGGCAGAAAACACAAATTTTCCATAACCTACGATACCCAATCCAAGACCTATGCTATGGCGATGCAAGTAACAGATGAAATAGGTCACATACCAGTATGTAGTCCGTTAAGCGGGAAACATGGTTGGTGTAGTCGTACCGGAAATCCCCGATGCAGCGCAGCTCCACGATGACTCCAGTAGCCACCCGGTCCTTGAGACCAATGACGGGATTACGTCCCCGTCGAAACGTTGTCGGTGAATACGCCGCGATACGACCACGACGATGAAGTAGCGCCACAAGTGTAGCGCCTCGCGGGATTACACACATACGGTGTACCCGACGTCACTTCGGGCTCCGAACCAGGCGAGCAGCGGAAAGAAGATGAATTCGAACCCCGAGCAGCACGACGACGTGCGTATAATGGAGAAGCCGCCAACCTAGTGCAGACTCCATAAAAGGGGAGTCCGCTCATAGGAGGGAGAAAGAGGAAGAGAGAGATCAACATAATTTATCTGTATTGTTCTAAAAATTTTCGTATTGAAAAAAAGTACCCTCCACATCTATATATAGGGGAAAAGGAGGTGTACAGATACATAACTAGGCGAGGTGGTACTATTACCACGTATATGCGCTAGCCACGCATGTGCATGCACATGCAATGGCCGCCGGCCACACCCATGCTGGTGGCGTGGTGGGCTATGGGCCAAGTGGCAGCCCATGGCGCCACACACCCACCAACCTCTATTTTTTTTCTTTTTTTTCCTTTTCCTTTTTTCCTTTCATCTTTTCTAAAGAAAAAAACAAAAACTAAAAGGAAAACTATTTCATTAGTTATTTAAATTATATTTATTATTTAATTAAATTAATTAAATAATAAAACATATTCAAATAACTTTCTGAACAATTTGAAAACACGAAAACCTTTCCGTCTCTCCTCCGAAACGATTTCGGAGTTCTCTCTTGATCTCGAATCAATCCTTAATGCGTCGAATACCCTTAAGTGTGACACCCTACGGCTCGGGAAACAACAGACATGATCGAGACAATCTCATTAATCAATAACTAATCAATTGGACCTGTTACAATCCTTGATAGCCCCATGCGTGTCCATCAAATGAACTTCAATCGCTGTTGGATCCGTTAACCGTGTGCCTGTTCTCTTTGTCCTGCGGTACTTTGCTTGTCCGAGGTTTGATCATCGGTTTCCAATATACCTAGTTCATCCTCGTTCTCAACAAACAAGTTTACTCGTTCCCGTGATATTACAACTCCGTGACCTAGTCACATGTTTGCGCAAACCTTATGATGCAATATCACCGAGTGGGCTGAGAGTACCTATCCGTCACTCGGATGGACAAATCTCCCTTTGATCTATTTGCATACTCATCAACCATCTATTTCGGAATACCCAAAGTGCACCGTTATGGCCAGCATATTTCAGTCAGGCGGTGTGATACAAATCAAAGTCTCCTCATAGATGAAAATTACGTATAATAATTACGGTCAAAGGATCTGGTCACTACGTTATAGTTATTGCAATGTCGAACTATGTGACTTGATCACATCGCAACACCTCTGGTGTGTGTATGTCCATCATATCATTATCCCAATGATACGACTCCATTGCTAACAGACTTATTTGTTTCATGATTAGGAAACCTTGATCATCAACCGCCCAATGGACTAGTATACTAGAGTTAACTAGGGACCTGGTTGTTTGTATACCACACCTGTATTAAGATTTCCGCTTAATACAGTTATAGCATAGTATAAAACATATTATGAACTAATGGAATATGCTTAATAAAACATATTTTATTTGCCTCTAGGGAACATTCCCAACAGTCTCCCACTTGCACTAGAGTACAAATAATCTAGCTGCATTTTTCTGTGGATCATAACTCCATATCATGTATACGGTTATAGATCATGCTTGCTAGTGAAAAAGGTTGTATCAACGGTCTGAACCATTCAGATCCTTATGTCTTTTGCAAATCTTTAATGTCACCTAGTTTGAAATTTCTTCATTATCCATTATAATGATGAGGTATATATATATATATTTGGTGGTGGAGTGAGACTGCGTTCGTTGTGTTTCAGCAATGACGTCCGTTGGATCACGCATACCTTCACTTAGTCATGCACACTAAAAACTCACCCAGTCAGAAGTCAAACTTCTCCAGCCAAATTATAACTCCTGCCACTTCTAAAGTAGCCACATCAATGTAGACTTATTCCTTAGTGCATTGTATGCAACTTTGATGTATAAGCATGTTTCTTTCAACTTAGGCATTCATTAGTATGATATCTCAATTTTCTAGGTTAGTGTTAGAATTGAACCAGCATAACATTTATGGTCAAGTCCACTATCCTTTAAAAATTTGAGATGTATCCTCAGTTCTCTCCATATACTGAAGGATAAACTTAACTGTTTGTTCAATGATTTACTCATAAATCATATCACAACATGTTCTTACTACTAAGAATTTGGGTCACATTACGTCGAGTACATAACTCTGGTTTTATATGAAAGAACCTATGACAAAGGCATAGAGGATCCATCACATCCATTTCTTTAATTTAATTAACCATTGTTCTTGTACTGAGATTAACTCGATACTTATCTTGGATATACAAGTAAGAACTACTTCTTGACTTGTCCCATTCTGAACTCCTTCAGAATCTTATCCAGGAAAGTATTCCGACTCAATGTTTATCAAACACATTAATCTATCTTAATAGATTTTTCAATGCTTAATACTTATTCATCTTCATTTATGCAAGATTCAAATAATCATTAATACCAACTACACCATTCACAATATGTTATCCATATATGAGAATGTTGTCACGCTCCCACTCAAATATTTCATGCACATATTAAGTTCAGGATAACACTCAGATAGCTCCCACTCAAATATGCCAGTTACATATAAGATATGGATAACATCCACATGGCTCCCACTTAGATATGTCAAACACATATTAAGTTCAGGATACTAACCACATGGCTCCTACTCAAATATGTTATTTACATATAAGGATAGGATAATACTCCCATAGCTCCCACTCAAAATATGTCTTCCACATATTAAGTTTAGGAAACTATTCAGCTCCCACTCAGTTTGATGAAAATGCACGTTTCCTCGATATTTTGGTTAAGTCCAAAATCCTTTGATCATTAATCAAATCGAGAATTCCTGTCACGAGACACTAGAATCCATATGTTTTCAAAACCTTCTTGTTGTACCAATTACAACACTTCTTCAAATGAAAGATTTTAGGAAGTCACGGTATTGATAACAATTTTGGATAAATTGTAGTGAATATCCTATTGACTCAAGCATTGATACATGTTGTAGTCAACCTATTGAATTTTTCAGAGACATTCTTTGTGACAAATCAATCTTGATGTCTTCTTTGATGCTCACATTCATTCCTTATAACCATGAAGTTATGGGAATATCAAGTAACCTCCTTACTTGATAAGATTCAAGCAATCTTAAATGAAACTCAATATAGGATTTCATGACTCATAGTCATATCTCGTACTTAGGTCCACCATCGCTTCTTTGTAATTCATAGGTATGTCTTGTTCCATTAACTTGACAAGTGAATCATGACTATCATTTTTCACAAGGGGAAAATATGTATTATTGAATCCTACTTTGTTCAGTAAAAGCTTCCATCAAAACATCTTGATCATTATCATTAGTTTCTCCTCTAATTGTAGAGTTTTGCTTATGGAACATATTCCGTTGTGCTACTCTGACATTTGGAGGCATGGTCAATTACCTTGTTGAACTTTCACTTTCTTCCATTACCACATTTATCAAGAACGATTCTTGACAAACACCAAACTCAGCAATACAAGTTTTTCTCCTTTGGTTCTAGTTATGGAAGATGTATCCATAGTTGACTAAGGATACACTACAAAGATGATTTATCATATAAATCAGGCTTCCTAGAAACCACAACACACCATGACATATATAGTGTTGGTTTCCACGAACTCAAATGGTTCCCTATACCGAAGTGAGTGTTTGCATATTAAATTAATAACTCTAAACAATAATAACTTAACTCGGTAAGAGATAACTTAGACCATACACTATTCAATAGAGTATGATTACGATGTTCAGGCACATCAACAATATTGAAGTGTCCAAGCATTGTAATTTGTGAAATAACTTTCACGAGTCTTTATGCCCAAGACTAACTCAAAACATTGTCACTTTGATCAAATCGTAGAGACTTGTCTTTCTTGTTAATTTAATATCCATCTTTACTCTGAAATCCCTTTTGATCATATCAAATTATTTCAGACTCATGTTTCATTAGTGAATACACATATTCATCTAAGTCCACATACAAAGTTCACAAAATAATGAAATTCACTACATGTTGAAATACGATACATCACTATGTATGATATTCAACAATCAGTACAAACTCTGTTTTACTAGAATGCGATGATTTAGTCATCTCACCAAAAAGGGCATGGTTTTCATGTGTCAAGAGATCAAGTATCTCAAAACATCATCATACCATTCATGACTTAAATTGTAGTGTCTTTATTAAGTCTGGATAATTCTTGGTATTACAATATTTCTTATAAATGGTCAAACTACTATCATCAATATAAGAATAACTCGTTCATGACTTTAATGTGACCATAAAAGATATCATTCATAAAATAAGAACAACTGACTTGTTTCTCACTAATATGAATAATTGTCTTTGCAAGATGCAAGACACACTAATATAGTTCACATTCAAACGATCATAAATTTATTCATATATTAATCAAATGATAGATGTAGAGGGAGAGTGTTGTCGACCATCAACTATCTTGATTATCGTCAGCACACATTGTCACCTCATCCCTTCCAAGTCACTCTCAAGCAGTATGTTCAAGCATCAAATACTTAATCAACCGCAATTAGTGTTTTGTGGGGAAAGACATTTATAACTCGTATATCAAATATAATTTCTCCGTCAATGACTATTCCTGCATTGGTTCTACTCTTAAATTTCTTAACTTTAACCATGACCTCACGACAGGTGAAAAATTCTCCTTCATGACATAGTCTAGACATGGTCTTTGTAGCTGGAAGGAAGCGGATGCAACTCCCCAACTATCGCAAAGTAACCAGTCATTTAGTAGTCCAAGTTATGCACAAGGTGTTCATGTATCTTATACAGTTTCCAAGTGACTTTCTCAGTAGGTTGTTCCTTCCACCATGGTTGAAAGAAACCCCGTCCATATACTCATATTCCATTACTCTGATTTGTGACCTAGTGCTTTCAAGTTCACCTAGCACGTCATACGTGTTGGTTAACATGCATTCATGATTCAGATTCATAGAATGAAGTATGGTGTATTGGACAATCATTCATAAGTGACGGTGAGTACGATACTCATCATCATCTTCCTTGATTACGGAGTTAACAGGTGTATCTCCTAGCAGTTCTTCGTATTATGTTTAGCAAGTAATTACTAATGAGTATGTCTCTAACAATGTTGGTACACATTAATGAAGTAAGACCCATCTACCTTAAGTTCTTCATAACGCTAAAGAGCCTTAGTTATAAACATTTTGGGTATGACATTATCTACAATGATATTTTCTTAGACATGAAGATTAAGTTCATAATATGTGGAGTCAATTTTAATCAATTCTAAAACTCCCACTTAGTACAACATCTCTCAAATTTACTAAGTGATCACACAATCCTCGAAGAACATACCTCCCCCGATCGTCACGACCATCAGTATGTTTTTCAAGATAGGCCATCATGACAATCACATCATCTATGTGACTCATGCTCGATCTTTCGATCTTCTGTGTTCCAAGCCTGCATCTACATACGTCAAGCCAGCCAATCCAACCTTAATGTTAGCTGTTCAGCAAGGCCATATCTGCATATGCCAGGCTTGCCGAACCCAACCTCATGCGAACACCATTTAATATGTGTGACATCCGATATGTACGGAATGTCGGCCATATGGGTGATCCTTCCAGGCGGCGCCCATTAAGGGAGAACCGGAGAACACAATGTTGGTATTGTGAGAGATTATCCTATTTATGCTACCGTCGTTATATCTAGCATATTAGCAAAACAAGATGTAAAACTGTAAATCATACAAGCTATGATACCCCCGACATGAAAATTAAAGTTGAAAACGCCTTTCTACTTTATCTTTTGCAAGTTTTACGTGGCTGCTAGGGGTTTCGAGGAAAGAACCGTTTCCATCCTACGAAAACAAGCCACAACACCAATCCCACAATTGTCTCTATTACACCCCTATCGGGGCCCTCCCTTGCAAACCTCTTCGCAAAGCTAACGTTAGAGAGACAGACACCCCCAACCACTTATATAGTACAAGCCATATTTCAAGCGTGGAACCAGTCTCGCGTAAACACGTAAGGTCTGTCGGGGCCGCTTCATCAGGACATTGCCGCAATGCTAAACGAGTACTCGTGAGAGGGTAAAAATTGGAGAATTGATGCCCACATACTAGATGTGTTCTATCCGTACAATACATCTACGCATAGCCTTGCTCATGATACCACTGTTAGGGTTCGGGGCAGAAAATACGAAATTTTCCATAACCTACGATACCCAATCCCAAGACCTATGTTATGGCGATGCAAGTAACGGATGAAATAGGTCACATACTAGTATGTAGTCCGTTAAGCGGGAAACGTTCCCGCGTGAACATGGTTGGTGTAGTCGTACCGGAAATCCCCGATGCCGCGCAGCTCCACGATGACTCCAGTAGCCACCCGGTCCTTGAGACCAATGACGAGATTACGTCCCCGTCGGAACGTTGTCGGTGAAGACGCCGCGATACGGCCACGACGATGAAGTAGAGCCACAAGTGTAGCGCCTCGCGGTATTACACACATACGGTGTACCCGATGTCCCTCCGGGCTCCGAACCAGACGAGCAGCGGAAAGAAGATGGATTCGGATCCCGAGCAGCATGACGACATGCGTATAGTGGAGAAGCCTCCAACCTAGTGCAGACTCCATACAAGGGGAGTCCGCTCTTAGGAGGGAGAAAGAGGGAGAGAGATCAACAGAATTTATCTGTATTTTTCTGGAATTTTCTATGTTAAAAAAAGGCACCCTCCACATTTATATATAGGGGGAAAAGGTGGTGCGCAGATACGTAGCTAGGAGAGGTGGTACTATTACCACTAGATATAAGGCGTGGCTTGCCGCGCGTTGCCCGCACAACGACTGGAAAAAAGGAATTATTACTATTGGCTATAATAATCGGATAACTTTGTCAGGGAGTGGTGCTATAAGCAAAAACTCCATTTCATAAGAGGACATAAGAGACTTGGGAAGCTGGGCTTCTTTACAAATAAGGTGTACTGGCGTTTAACTTACAAAATATTCAGATCAAATTGATTTGCATTTGGTTGGAATTTGCATTCACAATGGATCTGGGAGAAATATTAGTACAATAGAAGAAATAATGATGAAAGAAGGCAGTGTAAAAACAAAAGGAATGTGAACCGTAGAAAATAAAAGGATCATATCCTTCAGTACTTGAAGCAAACAACAAAAAAAATGGATCATCTCCATATCATCATCCACATAGAGCCGAGACTAAATATAAGCAAAGTCTGAAGCATACGTGAGCATACATGGTTAAATATATATGGATGGTGCATTTCGAGAGAACAACCAACTAACCAAGAAGGACTAAAGCCAACGAGGAAGAAGAACAAGTTTCCCACGAAATCCATATAAAGCCATCTACCTAAACCAAAAAAAGGCTACACCTGAAAAAGGGGTAAGCATTTAGAAAACAAATGGTAAATAAATTAGAGCCAAGGAAGACAAGCAGAGTACACCAAAAGCTAATTTTTTGTTTTTGGTTATTAGTATGAGCATCAAGTAAAACATAAACATAACTGCAAAGAAAAATCTAAACCACATAGAATTGGAATGCTAGAAAACCAAACTATAAGTGTCAGGTAGTTATTTATGTGCACTGCATCTAGAGAAGTGATATTGTGATTAAATAGCACAAAAACACATGTGATATATAGTAATGTGCCAGATACCAAATCATCTAGTGGAAGACTTCAAGACAATAGAAGCCATGCAAAGCTTAAATCGTCTGATAGAAGACTATCTCCATATTAATATTTCAGCTCAACCATCAAGACCACCATATTATTGTTCGAGCTAACCCAAACTAAAATGAAATAATGTTGCAAAGAAATAAAATTACCATGTACTTACATAATGTGGCTTTGGAGGTGGCAGAGCTTGGGTGAGGGAGTATGGCCACATGAGGTGAGCACGATGGTGACTCCACTATTGATGGCTTGACCTTATCATCCATCTTTGGAATCGGTGTTCCTCCTTCCAGGCCTCAATGAACGGTGATAGTGATGGTGTCGAGATGGTATGGAAAATGCTCTCGTCGTGGGAAGATCCACGTCCTCATCTGTGTGTTTGTGTGCAGCCTGCACTCCTCTTGCCCAGTCCGGCAACTATGTGAGACCACTCATTGACATACAAAATAGTACCTTCAGACTGCAACAAGAAGACAACACAGTCACACATCTCACAGACCAGAAAGACACAAGGTAGCACGTTGTAAGAATTAATTTCACATATACAAACGATATAAAAATCATCCAAACTAGTCACATGCATAAATATGAATTTGATTTTATTCAGTTATATTGTTAAGCAACAGAATATCTTCTCAATCAGTAGATATTGTTAAGCAACAGCAAATGTTCCAGTTAAGTCCTACCCTAAGAAGAAAGTTCAGATAACTGCCGAAAGTATTGCACTGATCTAGAGGATATAAAAATAATGATAACTGTCCTAAATGCATATGTTTAAAAAATACACGTGACGTTTGCACAACAGTAACAGGGGAAGGTGACCTAAACAACAAAAACCTACAGAAGAAATTATTAAGACATTTTCAGACTTCTATAAGTAAACCATGTAAATTTGTGTGAGAAGTTTTTTTGACTCCAGGCATAAACTATATATGTAGCCAACAAAAACTACACTGAAATAATGTGATACATGGAAGAAGAGTCCATTTTAAATTTGATTACAAGAGAACACTACAATGCAGAATTAATAAGTACCCCATAAATTTCTAGCGTGAAAAAAGGTCCATTTAAATTTTGATTATAGCATGACACTTGAAATCTCATGTGCTAGTAAATTTGATTTAAAAGTGCTACAAATAAGGCACCCATCTAACAAGGTCATATCCCAAGCTGGCAGCTAAATTACTTAAAACACACCAACATGAAGCCGAGCCTGAAAGTGGAGCTTTAACATCAAAAATATCAAATCAAAGACCTTTAAATTAGCATATCCCACAAAAAAACTTCTAAAATTAGCTTATCCCTAATATTTCCTATGGCACATTTGTAACCAACCAATCATGGCCTAGCAAAACCAGAATGACAATATATGTATGCTGCAGTAATACATGATATATCTAGGATATTAGAATACAAAAAGCATGTGCTATTCCAACTATCTTTCTTTGTATATGACACACAGTAATTTTATTAATAAAAGAAAGCTTGAAGCAACTATCTGTACCCAAGGATGATCATTCCAATCAACTCTCCACATATAAATCAGAGAACAATTGGACCGAGTAAAAGGTGGGCTTTGCCTCACTTGTGAAAGCAGCTTGCTAGGCGATGTTAAATAACTCAAAACCAATCCATTTGGGTGTGCACTAACACATTTAAATCTTAATTATAAGGAGTAGTCATTCTAATTATCAATCCAAAACTACAAAACCAAGAAAAACCTTAGTGATCCTGACAGGCATAAATCGTTAGCAAAAAGGGGAACGTGACTTGAGAAAGATACACATATTGACATATAGAGTGAGAGACATGAGATCCTCATAGTAGAACCACCATGTTCAACGACATGCAGCTCTGACTTACCGCTCGACTGGTGGACACGACACAGAGCTCTCACTGCATCAACAACTTTGTTGCTTTGCTGTATGGAGTACCGAAAAGGAGATAAAAAATGTTTGTGTATGCCACCACATACTTGTCACAACGGTAAATGTGCAAATTTACTTCATACCAAACAAAAGGCATCAGGGTATGAGTATGCAGAGCAGATATATGTAGCATAATCTAGAAGAAAGTGAAATCCCTATTTGATCTGTTAGATATATTTTCTTTTTAGAAGTGGGTGTATCAAAATATGCCAATGTCTTCATTAGGTATAAGACATACAGTCCACGATTTGATAAAACAATAAATATTACTTTATAGGTATATATACTTACTAACCACATGTAGAAATCAGTTTTCATTTTTCAAGAAATAGCTATTGGACTGCACGTATGAATTTGAACATATCTAGTAAAGTTTAAATATAAACAACAACATGAAGCAACAAACTATAACTGCATAAGCCAGAGTAATGAAGCTTGGGGATGAACCTGTTTTGTATGCCAAGGACGGCAGCAACAGTATTGGAGAAATTCATGGGATGACAACCCTCACACCTTTACTGATCATAAGAAAGCACACGATTGCAGATTAAATGATTACCAGCAAAAATCGTATAAATGTAACAAAAAATTGCTTTTCACAATTTCTAGGGACATAGTTAGGCATTGATGCAAATCCACTATCCAGTGGTCACCCAAGATTTTAGCACCTCTGAAATAATTGAGAAAAAAATGGGAACCAGTAGGTTTATCATGATGTGGAAGTAGACTAATTCTGAATGCATTCCCAGATGGGGACACTATTTAATGTGGGTAATCTTCACACTATACTGAATGTGCTGATACGAATTAATATGGGTAATCTTCACACTATTTAATATGGGTAATCTTCACACTATACTGAATGGAGTGGTTTGCCAAAACTAAATCCTGGGATAAAAATATTTGTGGCATTATATGAAAACTAACGGAAGGGGAACTGTTTATATAAATGAAGTAACATATTTACAAAAGGAAACTTCAGCTGTACACGGTTTTTTCTAAGAATACCTTCATAGCCGCCATATACTGGATTTTCAAGCAATAAAAGAGGTGTGTCCAGGGCAATAAAACTGCTGATACGTCTCAAACGTATCTAGTTTTCCAAACACTTTTGCTATTGTTTTGCCCTCATTCTTGCATGATTTGGACGAAACTAACCCGGACTAACGCTGTTTTCAGCAGTGCTGCCTGTATGGTTTTATTGTGTGCAGGAAAATGGATTTTTAGACGTTCCAGAAAATTCCCAGAAAAATACTAGAAAATCCACGCACCCGAAGGAGCCAGAAGCCAGAAGTGGGACCAGAGGGGAGGCCAGGGGTGGGGCCGCGCCCTCTGGCCGCCTGGGCGCCTCCCCCCTCCTCTGGTGCCCTACCGAGACTCCTATTTATCCCCGTGACGGGAAAACCCCAGAACAGAAGTCGTTTTCTCAGTTTCCGTCGCGGAGCCGCCGCCACCCTCTGTTCTTCTTCGGGAGGGCTAATCTGGAGGCTGATTTGGCCTCCGGAGAGGGGAGATCGTCGCCATCGTCATCACCATCAGCATTCCATCCATCCTCCATGACTTCTCTTCACATGTGTGAGTAATTCCCTGCTGTAGGCAAAGGGAATGGTAGAGATTGGATGAGTTTGATCATGTAATAGTTCGTCAGATTGTTGGGGGCATGTTGCCTATCATCTAGATTGGTGTTTATCTTCTTTGCTTCAACTTGTTGCTCTTAATGCTTGTCACTTTGGGCCCGAGTGCCATGTTTTCAGATCTGAACCCTATGTGTTTTCATGAATATATTTGTGTTCTAGATCCTATCTATGAGTTGTATGCACCTATTATGGCCCGGAACCGGCGATCCCAAAGGTGATAGCTTGGGACACCAAAGGGGATGGTCCATAATTTGAGGATTCCATGTATCCATTGAGTTTATTGCTTTGTTCCGGTGCTCTTTGACAGGAGCACCTTAATCTCCATAAGTTCCCTTTGGCCCCGTTAGTAGCCGGATGGTAGGACAAAAGATGTTGTGCAAGTTCTTATTGTAAGCACGCACAACTACCTACGGGATACATGGCTAATGTTTGATATTTGCCTAGATGATCATTGCTTTTCTGTGTGCCTTGCCCCGTGTTAGAATTTATTACATCTTCACTCTCATCCATGCAGCTCCCGACCATCCATCTCCCTAGCCTACAGTGTTTTCAATCCTGCTGGTCATTAGTTGTTACTTTTGCTCTTGCCACTATCATTATCCCATTACGATTACCACCTATCTTTTGTTGCAAGCAAGTATATTTCACGTGTGGTTGAATTGACAACTCAACTGTCAAAGCTTATAAATACTCTTTGGCTCCCCGTGTGTCGAATCAATAAATAGGGTTAACTTACCCACGAAGACTATCTCGATCCCTTACGCCTGTGGGGCATCAATTGCACCCACAACAGGGATAGATCGATGTTAGAACTGATTTGGCAGATAAAAATAAGGTGGCGTACAGGTAAAAGGAAGCGAGGGGATGATCCTCACCTTAGTTCCTTAAGTCCGACCATGGCGGCGCCCTCTGGTGCGGTTTGTTGTAGGCTCGGGATCTCCATCTGGTCCAGTTGTTGAGCAGCGAGAAGGAGGCTGAGCGGCACATCCATGGCGGGTCGAGAGGCGACCGCCGACGAAGAAGCCGAGCGCCGCAGCCGCAGAGTTCAGTAGCGCTCCAGTCCATCGATGGGGAGAGGACGGAGGAGGAGAAGGGCGGGAGAGGCTGGAGGAGGAGAAGGGAGGGAGCGTGGCGGCGGCAAGAGGCCACAACGCGAGGTGGAGAGGATGCGGGTGTGAGGAGGCTAGGTTTCGCCGGCGGCGAGGGGAGTGTGAGCAGGAGGCGGCTAGGTTTTCGCGTGGGGGCAGGGGCGACGAACTACTGCGGGATCTAGTAGCGGCTTTGTTTTACAAGGGCTTTTATACCACCGAGCCTATGGAGATCCGAAGGCCAACATCAAGACACGTCAGCGAGGAGATCAGATCTAACGGCCACGAATCCAAATGCCCTGAGAGAGCCCCCAACCCCGCACGAATCATCTATAGGGATGTATATGCGCTAGCCACACATGTGCATGCACATGCAATGGCCGCCGGCCACACCCATGCTGGTGGCGTGGTGGGCTATGGGCCAAGTGGCAGCCCATGGCGCCACACACCCGCCAACCTCTTTTTCTTTTTCTTTTTTCCCTTTTCTTTTTCTCTTTTTTCTTTCTTTAAAGAAAAAACAAAAACAAAAAGGAAAACTATTCCATTAGTTATTTAAATTATATTTTAATATTTAATTAAATTAATTAAATAATAAAACATATTCAAATAACTTTCCGAACAATTTGAAAACACGGAAACCTTTCCGTCTCTCCTCTGAAATGATTTCGGAGTTCTCTCTTATTTCTCCGGTGATCCCGGATCAATCCTTAATGCGTCGAATACCCTTATGTGTGACACCCTACGGTCCGGGAAACAACAGGCATGATCGAGACAAATCTAATTGATCAATGACTCATCAATTGGACCTGGTTACAATCCTTGATAGCCCCTGCGCTTCCATCGAATGAACTTCAATCGCTGTTGGATCCGTTAACCGTGTGCCTGTTCCCTTTGTCCTGCTGTACTTTGCTTGTCCGAGGTTTGATCATCGGTATCCAATATACCTAGTTCGTCCTCGTTCTCAACAAACAAGTTTACTCGTTCCCGTGATATTACAACTCCGTGACCTGGTCACATGTTTGCGCAAACCTTATGGTGCAATATCACCGAGTGGGCCCAGAGTACCTATCCATCACTCGGATGGACAAATCCCGCTTTGATCTATTTGCATACTCATCAACCATCTTTTTCGGAATACCCAAAGTGCACCGTTATGGCCAGCATATTTCAGTTAGGCGGTGGGATACAAATCAAAGTCTCCTCATAGATGACAATTACGTATGATCATTACAGTCAAAGGATCTGGTCACTACGTTATAGTTATCACAATGTCAAACTATATGACTTGATCACGTCGCAACACCTCTGGTGGGTGTATGTCCATCATATCATTATCCCAATGATACGACTCCATTGCTAACAGACTTATTTGTCTCATGATCAGGAAATCTTGATCATCAATCTCCCAATGGACTAGTATACTAGAGTTAACTAGGGACCTGGTTGTTTGTATACCACACTTGTATTAAGGTTTCCGCTTAATACAGTTATAGCATAGTATAAACGTATTATGAACTAATGGAATATGCTCAATAAAACATATTTTATTTTCCTCTAGGGCACATTCCCAACAGTGTTGCCCCTTTCTCCCTTTTTTATTTCCTTTTTCCATTCTTTTTGTATTTTTTGGTGGCCTCAATGGCTCTTTCTATTTAACTCTCTCATTTTCGTCTTTGGGATATTTTATTTTGTCCACTTTGGGATCTTTTTCTCACTTAAGGGCAACACTCTAATTTACAAGAGGGTATAGAAGATCTTTCACACTTTACAAGGTACTCAAATCATAAAGAAGATGTAGCTATCATGATGTATGCAATGTATGCCGCTGCCAGTGTAGCAGGAACATGTATGACATGAAGATCAAGTCATGAGGAGGTGGATGTTGCATCGCAATATATCTCGGAAAGGCTATGGAAATGCCATGATAGGTAGGCATGGTGGATGTTTTGAGGAAGGATATAAGGAGGTTTATGATGACAGAGCGTATCATGCCAAGGGTTTGGATGTACCGGCGAAGGTGGACGCCAACTCTCGGAGTGAGAAGAAGGCAATGCACGACATAGGAGAGGCTAGCAAATATGAGGAGGTGGAAGTGTCAACTTTCAATACTTACATTAGTCCGAAGAACTCATGCACTTATTATTGGTAACTCTCAATCTAATAAGGAGGTTCACAAAGAGACAAGTACCCCGAGGAGGAGTGTATGGGGGTTTGGTTATCCTTGCGCATCCTCGACTCATGGTACGTGAGTGTACTCTAATATTCGATCCCTCCAAAGATTAGCGATCCATCTAGTAGCTAGAGTTCTCAACTAGTTTTGTAGGTTTTGAAAATAAACACGGATTGCCCAAAATATGACACCTATCACTAATAGGCTAGAGCTCTTTAAACCAAAAGTTCAAACATTACTCACATAAATACCTCAAAACTATTGCAAGTTACTACTAAAATTAAATAGCAACCTCAGTTACGTACTTTCAAGACAAGACAGAACTCAGTGCAACAACCAACTCTCTTAACAAGATAAACATGAAAACTAAAGAGAGTTCCAGCAAAAAAATAAACAAAAGCCAAGGCTCTTGCAAAAGACAAACTAAAACTAAAACTAAACATGGCAATAGCTACGAAAAGATAAAGAACACACAACAGCAAAAATATAGGCATGAAGACTCCTATGATCTGTCCTAGATTTTGAAAGTGGAGCGTGTTTCTCTACCACAAAGTAAGATGGGGTCTAACTTGTTATGAAAAACAAGCAAAGCTAAAGAAAACTAAAAATAAAACCTAAGAGCGAGACGCTCCAAGCATAGCACATAACGCATGAAGTGATAAAAATATAGTGAGACGAAGGACGAACTGATGATTGTTGATGGAGAAAGGGATGCACGGGGGCTTTCGTGGATATAATCTTGAAAATAGAGAGGGTGGTATGGAAGGAGCTAGATGAATCTGTACGTAGAGTGGTTGACGCATGGGAATCATATAGGTTAGGCCTCTTCGTAGAGATAAAAACCTTAGTCCTGTCCCAGACTGACTGGGGGTGTTCTTTTTGCTCAAAGGTTGAGAAGAATGGCGTTGCGCTTGCCCATGATGGAGGAGGGGGGATGCTTATATAGAGTGCGCCTCTGCCCCTTCAATGCCTCAGCTTAACGAGTCTCTAATTACAGGGTTAAATGCATACTAAATACAAGAAACGGTCTACTCATTACTGCTAATAAAGGAGGAGGAACGCCCGCGATCTTGAATGCTTTCCACCCGTTGCGTTCTTATCTTCCGAGTAACGAATAGCCTGTCGTCCATCTTCTCCGAGTAACGTACTACTCGGATATTGTTTGCATTCCGAGTGACAAACTACTCGGAGGTGGTTTCTGTCTTCCGAGTAATATGTTACTCGGGGATATTGGGATTCCAGCTTCTGTGATTGATAAAACATTTGTATTCTGTACTTTTTATTTTTTTAGGTGTGTTGGAAACCTAAGGGTTGAGGGTACCCCTTGGTTTCCCTTGCTAGGGGTATACCTTTGGTATGACCACGACAGTAGCCCCCAAGCGCTTTCGGGTGCTTGTGATTGAGGTAACTGACATTTGTCAGATTTCATGAGGTATGTGAAGATTAAACTCAATAAGAGGCCCGAAAGAGCTTTATTGATATTTGGACTTTTCTCTCGAGCATGGGTTGGGTAGGTTAAAGGAAAAATCTGGTGACACTCAAACGTCTCTCGGAAGAGGTGGACTGAGGCCTCGGAAGGCGTGTCTTGGAGTAAAAGGCCTTAAACTCCGTATAAACCAGATTTGTAAAGCTCAATATCCTAAGGCATCGAAGCGGTCATACTAGTCATTCTTCGTCAGAGACGGGCCACTAGTGAACCTACTACCCAGGTTTTCACTTGAGTAGTTGGTGAGTGCAAGATTTTCCGTTTGCACTGAGCTCCAGGGATGTGGTTACTAGCATCAAGTGGTTGTCCCTGTTGTTGCTCCGAGTGACAGCTTACTCGGTTGCCTTGAGAGCTCAGTAGTTCCCTCCAAGTGATGACTTACTCGGAGAGTTTTGTCAGTTGGCGCGGTGTTCCGTGCCTTCTGAGTAGTTGGAGCGATCTCAATCTTCGAATCCAAATCTGATTCGGTTTAAAATAAAAAAAGATCTTGTCTTGTCAGAGAATTTTCTCGTCAAGGCAAGTGGGCGCACTGTCTGGCCTGTCCCCTCGATTCCCGCGGCGGTCTTATAGGATAATAATTAACCGCTCGTGGGAAAGTGGGAGGGATTATGGGAAGTGGAGCGGTTTTATGGGAAAGGCAAACGACACGCCCGTAATGGGGCGCGGATCTGACGCGTGGCGGTTGCCATCCCAAGCTATAAAACCATCTCCTCCTTCGGCTTGAGACAAATCTGCGTCTTCTTTCCCTCGCGCGTACGCCCTCATTCTTTCTCTCTCTCTCTCACACGTGCTCTTGCCTCCGCCGCCGGGGAGCTCTCGCCGTCCGCTCGTGCTTCACCCTGGGAGGCCACCACTCGCGTTGTTCCTCCGCCGCCGCCGAGACCATTTCTGCGGGGGAGTGGCTCCCGTCGATCGTGACGGAGGATATGCTGCTGGGGTACTAGGACGCCGGCCTGGTTCCCCGCGAGGTCTGCCGCCTTCCTGCGCCTGGAGAAGACGAGCCTCTTCTGCGGGATGGTGAGAGGGTCATTCTTCTTTCGCATGTGGATCGCGGGTTTTGTCTTCCTCCGCATCCCTTTTTCTTGGATTTCCTGACTTTTACGGGTGCTCAACTCCATCATATCGTCCCCAATGCCATTACCCTCCTCTCTAGCTTCTTCACCCTCTGCGAGGGCTATTTGGGCATAGAACCCCACTGGCATCTTTTCCGTACCATATACGCTATTAAGCCTCAGAAGGCGAAGAAATCTGGAGAGGGTGGTGGTGTGGAGTTCAACCATCTATGCGGTGGTTTGTTTTTAGCTCGGAAGAAGGGGGTTCAATATTTTTCCTCTAGCCTGCCGGATTCTGTTAAGAATTGGAAAAAATAGTTGGTTTTATTGCAAGGTGGCCGAGGAACCGGGAGTACATACATTGCCTCCTTACTCGGACGTGAGGCTGACTTCTTCCCGAGGCTGGAATCCCCGACTCACCAATGCTGAGAAGGAGCAGGTGCTCCCCTTGATGCGTGAGGTCATTAGGCTGAAGAAGAACGGTTTGGACGCCATGGACCTGATAGCCACCTTTGTGATTTGGAAGATTCAGCCTCTCCCAGCCAGGGCTCGGGGGATGTGGGCGTACTCCGGGTTGCAGGATGACACCCGCTATAGCAACACCGAGATGCCCCTGGATGAATTTGAGCTCCAGATGAAGATAATTACCAGCGTGACCCAGGGTTTGCAGCCGACTGGCCGAGTAAAACTCTCAGCAGCGAGAATCCTCCAACCTTGGTATGCCATCTTGTATCATATGTATCTTGGATGTACATCGCATGTTTGTTTATAACTCGGACTCCACTTTTTTTGTTAGGATTCTTCCCAGTTCCATTCTCCTATTCCTCTGGCTTTGCAACATCCTGCCGAGGAAGATGAAGATAGTACTGCTGGCGCAGGGGTCGGAGTTGAGGTGGGGGAGGAGCTGGAGTCCGAGATGGCTCGGGTTCAGGTGGCGTCCGAGCAGCGCTCGAAGAATAACCAGGACCACGAGTCGGCGCCGGAGGGCCTTACTCGGACTCGTAAGAGGGCCCATACTCTGAGTGGTGAAGAGGGAAGCGGAAAACTTCCGCCCTTAAGCCTCAGCTCTGGGAAAATTGCACCCATGAAGAAGAAGAAGCTTGTTATGCTTGGTGGCAGGGAGGCTAACCCCTCGGGGGATGATGCTATCGAGAAGGCCAAGGGGTCTGGAGATGGTCCGGCCAAAGTTTCTCCCCCGAGGCGTACTTTGAATATTGTCCATAAGTAATGTCGATAGTTCTCTATGACTTTGTGCTTCATTGATTTCCCAGACTTTTCCTTGACTATTCCGTTTTGCAGTGTTCGTCCGAGTGGTTCTGAGTCGCTGCCCGGGGTTGAGGATCCAGGTGTCGACACTTTCGAGGATGTCCGCACCTGCGGGGTGACTGACTTTCCTGTCATGGACACTATTCTAGAAGATGCTGTAGCTGTCGGTGAGAATTCCTCACTACATCTGTTGGTGCTTTTACTACTGCCATCTTTCTGTTTTTATTTGTTTGCTGTGTCTATCTCAGATATGGATAATGACTCCTCTGCCGGTCCGACTCGGATTGTAACTGAGCCGGCCGTCGCTAGGGTCGCTCCTCCTGAGGTGATTGTCCCTGGGGGAGCGGTATCCTTTGGGTCCAGTCACCCTGCTGCCGGTGGCTTGCCTGCCTCTTCTTCCACGCCTGAAGCTCCTGCTGGGGAGGCTGTTAAGGAGACTCCTGCCGTCCCAGCTACTGCTCAAGGGGATGGGCCTGCTGCCTCGGTGTCCATTCCGGTCAGTACCCCGGTTGAGAGTGCCATCATTGGTGGTCTGAAGGAGTCCTTGGTGAAGGCGACTCAGTTTGAGCTGCGGTTGCGTGAGCTGGCTTCCGAGGCCGAGTTGGTGAAGTCCAACATGCACATAAGTACTTATGTAAGTTTTCTACCCAGTGGGTGTCGGAGTGACTTTTTTAGGCGAATTGTTGTTACTCTGCAGGTTTGAAACTTCCGATGGGGGCACTTCTTAGTGTACCTAGTGGGTGTAGCCCCCAAGGCTCCGAGTAACTTCTTGAAGTTGCTCGGAGTCTTTTGATAGGATTTATCATTTTGATGAACTTCCAGTGGGAGCACTTCTTAGTGCACCCACTGGGTGTATCCCCAAGGCTCCGAGTAACTTCTTGAAGTTATGCAGAGTCTTTTGATAGGAGGTTTTTGTTTTGATGAACTTACAGTGGGAGCACTTCTTAGTGCACCCACTGGGTGTAGCCCCCAAGGCTCCGAGTAACTTCTTGAAGTTATTCAGAGTCTTTTGATAGGAGGTTTTTGTTTTGATGAACTTCCGGTGGGAGAGTGCACCCACTGGGTGTAGCCCCCAAGTCTCCGAGTAACTTCTTGAAGTTATTCGGAGTCTTTTGATAGGAGGTTTTTGTTTATAACATGGTATTTCTTTTTTCTTCGTAGGAGGCTTGCAAACTTGGTTCGGCCTTTGTGAAGTTGCAAGAGGAAAACGTAGCTGCCAAGAGTGCGTACGAAGAACTGCTTGAAGAATATAACAAGCTTAAGAGACAACATGCTGAGGACAATGGTGAGGAATCCCGATATAGACCTCTTTGGCGCCCCAGTGTTGGTATTTTTCATCCTGCTATTGATCCGTTTAAAATGCTGTTGCAGAAGAGTCCAAGAAGGCTTTTGATGCCAAGGTCAAAGAGAGCGATGATTTTGTGGCGAAAATGAAGAAAGAAATAGACCAAGGCGAGAAGCGGGCTAAGGAGAAGAAATATTTAGAGACAAGTCTGCACTACTACAAGAAAGCGGTGAAGGAAAATTAGGCTTGCATCACGAAGCTGGAGTCTGACTTGGAGAAGTTATCCGAGCTGCGTACTAAAGATGAAGAGAAACACAAAGCCAAGATGGAGGCTACTCGGAAAGCGGTGAGGGCGGCTGAGGAGTACTGTGCTGGGAGGTTCGCTATCTTCAGCGAAACTTTGTCTAGTGAGTTGTGTGACACGATTGTGAAGGATGAATGGTCTCATGCCTCTCTGTCATATACTCATCTTTCTCGTTGGTGCAGCTTATGGGACCGACCCGGAAGCCGAGCAAGCCCTAATGGCCGAATTTGCCGAGATGATGAAGAGGGACAACTACACGCCGGTGACGACGGAGTTTGCTCTAGCTCGAGGACTACTGACCATGAGGTGTGCCAAGGCGAAGAAGTTTGCTGAAGAGTTCATGGGCGCTACTCTAGCCTTGAAGAGCAAGCTGTCTCCTGGTGAGGGAAGTAGGGTGAAGCTGGACACTGTTGTGCCCATCCTCTAAGAGGCCCCTCAGCAGATGGCGTGCTGGAAGCGTTCTGCGGCACGGAGCGGTGCGAACTATGTACTGGCTCTGACCAAAGCACCTTTTCCGGAGCGAGTCCATAATCTTGAGCGGGTTGGCGGCGGTGATCCCAAAGAGGGTCAGAGCTACACCACCTTCCTTTCTCGATATGCCGAGACTGCCAGCCGGATTGCACTGATGCCTGACTTGGACTTCTTCGTGGAGTTGACTGGCGTAACAAGCGAGTCAGACGAAGCGGGCGAGGAATGAGCGAGCTGGGTTGGGTTGGAGCATCGCAAAGACAATTCTATTAAATTTGCCTCGGAATGCCGGGTGGATCTGTAATGACTTTTGATATTTGATGTTGTGACTTGGGTACTAGGCATGCTTTCTATTTAGTGTTATCTATGAACTCATCGCCTGTTTCCTAGTGGGAAACAGGTTTATCTTCCGATACTGGGCATTGTGGTGGAGTTTCTTCACGTTGTACTTCTGTTGATAAGCTGGTTGATGTAGTTCTCACAGTTACCCGCGTCGTTCTTAATGCAGACCATGTTGTGCTCCCCCAAACCTCTTGGTTTTTGGTACGTACTTAGAAGAAATTTTCTAAGTTCTTGTCCGAGCTGCGCACAACTCGGATGAAAACCTGATTTTATAACATTAAGCAACCCCCAAGTCTCCTTAGACTTGGTGAGTACTTAGGAAAATTTTCTATTGATGATCTTGTGAACAAGATCCTCAATAAAGATGATGTTGTGCTCCCCCAAACCTCTTGGGTTTTGGTAAGTACTTAGAAGAAATTTTCTAAATTCTCTTACGAGCTGCGCACAACTCGGATGAAAACCTGGTTTTATAACATTAAGCAGCCCCCAAGTCTCCTGAGACTTGGTGAGTACTTAGGAAATTTTTCTATTGATGATCTTGTGAACAAGATCCTCAATGCAGATGATGTTGTGCTCCCCAAAACCTCTTGGGTTTTGGTAAGCACTTAGAATAAATTTTCAAAGTTCTCGTCCGAGCTGCACACAGCTTGGATGAAAACCTGATTTTAAGTTCTCGTCCGAGCTACAAGCTCGGATGAAAACCTGATTTTATGACATTAAGCAGCTCCCAAGTCTCCTGAGACTTGGTGAGTACTTAGGAATATTTTCTATTGATGATCTTGTGAACGAGATCCTCAATGCAGATGATGTTGTGCTCCCCCAAACCTCTTGGGTTTTGGTAAGCACTTAGAATACATTTTCTAAGTTCTCGTCCGAGCTGTGCACAGCTCGGATGAAAACCTGATTTTAAGTTCTCGTCTGAGCTGCGCACAGCTCGGATGAAAACCTGATTTTATGACATTAAGCAGCTCCCAAGTCTCCTGAGACTTTGTGAGTACTTATGAAAATTTTCTATTGATGATCTTGTGAATGAGATCCTCAATGCAGATGATGTTGTGCTCCCCCAAACCTCTTGGGTTTTGGTAAGCACTTAGAATAAATTTTCTAAGTTCTCGCCCGAGCTGCGCACAGCTCGGATGAAAACCTGATTTTAAGTTCTCGTCCGAGCTACGCACAACTCGGATGAAAACCTGATTTTAAAACAAGAATGTAATCATACAAAGATTGAGCAAGACACACTGTTTGGGCTAAACAATATTTTATTCAAGTCTTACGAACAAGCTCATGCGTAGAAACGTCGCAATAACTGGGCGTTCCATGCATGAGGCTCCTCTATATTATTAGTTACATCGTATAAGCGATAAGCCCCATTGCGCAGTACCCTGGAGATGACATATGGTCCTTCCCATGGGGGAGCTAATTTGTGATCCGAAGTTTTCTTGATTCGTAGTTCCATGTCACCTTCTTGGAATGAGCGAGCTCGGACATGCCGGTCGTGATATCGGCGAAGGTCTTGCTGATAAAATGCCGAGCGGGTGAGAGCTAGGTTCCTCTCCTATTCTAAGAGATCGACACCATCTTGTCGTACAGGTTCGGCTTCAGCTTCAGTGTACCAGCTTACACGGGGGGCGTTGTGCTTAAGATCACTCGGGAGAACTGCTTCTGACCCATAAACGAGGAAGAAAGGGGTTGACCGAGTGGAGCGATTGGGAGTCGTCCGCAATCCCCATAGGATCGAAGGAAGTTCATCGACCCAGGCACCAGCTGCTTCCTTCAGTTCCCGAAGCAGACATGGTTTGATTCCTTTGAGTATTAATCCATTTTCTCGCTTGACTTGGCCATTGGACTGTGGGTGTGCAACTGAGGCAAAATTGACCTAGATGCCCTTGCTCCAACAGAATTTCTTGAATTCGGCCGAGTTGAAATTTGACCCATTGTCGGTGATGATGTCGTTTGGCACGCCGAAACGATGTATAATGCCTTGCATAAATCCGACTGCTGTGGCAGAGTCGAGGGCTTTGATGGGTTTTTCTTCTATCCATTTGGTGAACTTGTCCAGTGCGACCAAGATGTGGGTGAAACCATATTTTCCTGTTCTCAGTGGTCCGATCATGTCCAGTCCCCATACTGCAAATGGCCAGGCTAGAGGGATTGTCTTCAGCTCGGAGGCCGGTTTGTATGATTGGTTGCATAAAACTGATAGCCTTCGCAGTGGTCTACGATGTACCGAGAATCGCTGAGGGCTTGAGGCCAGAAGAAACCAGCTCGGAAAGCTTTTGCCAACAGTGTCCGACTCGAGGCATGGTGGCCATAGTCACGCGCATGGATGTCTTGCAGGATACAACGGCCCTCGTCCTCGGAGATGCATCGCTAGGGGAGCTGAGTGATGCTTTTTCTGTATAACTCTCCATTGATCACCGAGTAGGACTTCGATTTGCGGACAACTTTCTTAGCTTCTATCTCGTCATCTGGTAACTCTTGTTTTTGCAAATAAGCTAGGATTGGGAGTGTCCACTCGGGAGGAATGACCTCCACGTCAAACACCATGTCGACTACTGCGGGTATATCTTCCTTGTAAGGTATCTTTTTGTCAGGCATCATATCTGGATCGGCTTCTAGGAAAGGATCTTCCTTGACTGTTGGAGAGTGCAAGTGCTCCAAATAAATTCCAGATGGGATCTGACCCCGAGTGGAGCCCAATTTAGCGAGGTTGTCTGCTGCCTGATTTTGAACCCTTGGAATGTGATGGAGTTCTAATCCATCAATTTTTTTCTCCAATTTTCTCACTGCTACGCAGTAAGTTGTCATAGCTGGATTCCAAATGTCCCATTCTTTCATTACTTGGTTTATCACTAGGTCTGAATCTCCGAATACCATGAGCCTCCTGATTTCGAGTGAAATGGCCATTCTTAGGCTGTACAAAAGGCCTTCATACTCGGCCTCGTTATTTGTTGCTAGGAAATGTATTTGGAGGACGTATCTCATCTCGTCTTTCCTTGGTGAAACTAGTATCACCCCTGCCCCTGCTCCATTCAACATCTTGGATCCATCAAAAAACATTGTCCAATGCTGTGGTGTTGGCTGTGGAGGATTTTGGACTTCAATCCACTCGGCCAAGAAATCTACCAACGCTTGCGACTTGATTGATTTTTTGGGTTGGTAATTGAGTTCAAAGGGCAGTAAGTCCAAACTCCATTTTGCAATTCTGCCCGTTGAGTATCTGTTGTTCATGATTTCTGCGAGGGTAGCTTCGGATACTACTATGATGGAATGATCTTGGAAATAATGTGCAAGCTTCTGTGATGCCAAGTAAATTCCCATTGCCAGCTTCTGATAGTGGGGATATCTCTGCTTGGATGGTGTGAGGACCTCGGAGATGAAGTATACCAGTCTTTGTACCTTTTGTGACTTTCCTTCTTCTTCTCTTTCCACCACTATAGCTACACTGACAACTCGGCTTGTGGATGCAATATATAGTAAGAGCGGTTCTTTTTCTTGAGGTGCTGCCAGGACTGGCCGAGTTGACAGTTGCTTCTTTAGATCTTCAAATGCCATTTGAGCTTCTTCCGTCCAAACGAAATTTGGCGATTTTTTCATCAGCTGGTAGAGAGGTAGGGCTTTCTCTCCCAGTCTGGAAATGAACCGACTGAGTGCTGCGAGACAGCCTGTCAGCTTCTGGATGTCTCAGAGCTGCTTGGGTGGCTTCATGTTTTGGATTGCTGCAATGTTTTACGGGTTAGCTTCTATCCCATGCTCGGAGACCATGAATCCGAGTAGCTTCCCAGCTGGCACACAAAACACACACTTCTCAGGGTTAAGCTTGATGCTGTAGGCTCGGAGGCTCTGAAAGGTTTCGGCTAAGTCGGCTAGCAAACTATTTCCTTTAACCGACTTGATCACAATGTCATCCACGTAGACCTCCACATTTCTGTCGATTTACCAGATCAAGCAGTTCTGTATCATGCGTTGATATGTGGCACCTGCATTTTTGAGCCCGAATGGCATCGTGACATAACAAAAACATCTGAATGGGGTTATGAATGCTGTTTTAAGCTCATCTCATTCATATAGTCGGATTTGATGATAACCCGAGTACGCATCGAGGAAACATAATCTCTGGCAACCCGACGTGGAATCCATAATCTGGTCAATGCGAGGAAGAGGGAAATGGTCTTTTGGACAAACTTTATTGATATGATGGAAATCAACACAAGTTCTCCAAGTTTTATCTTTCTTCGGAACCATTACAAGATTTGCTAACCACTCGGAGTGGAAGATTTCCCTAATGAACCCGGCTGCTAATAATCTAGCTATTTCTTGTCCGATGGCCTTCCTTTTCTCGGAAAAAAGCGCCGAAGGGACTCCTTCACCGGTCTTGCTTTTGGATCGACGTGTAGTTTGTGCTCGGCCAACCTCCTTCGGACTCCAGGCATATCAGCAGGCTTCCATGCGAAGATATCCCAATTCTCACGGAGGAAGTTGACGAGCTCGAGTTCCTATTGGGGATCCAAATTTGTCGCAATATTGGTGTACTTGTCTTTATCCGTGGGATGTATCTGTTCCCTCTTGGTCTCTCCAACTGACTTAAACGAAGATGTCTTCTTTGGTTGCAGCAGCTCGGATGAGTCGGTGGCTTTTTTGTACTCGGCCAACTCAACCTCAGCCATTTGCTGGTCGGCTATCAAAGATCCCTTCTGTAATAGTTCTTCGGCTTGTTTGTAATCTCCCGAGATGGTGATCACGCCGTGCGGGCCAGGCATCTTCAGTTTCAGATAGACGTAACACGGGATGGTCATGAATTTTGCATAAGCTGGTCTTCCGAGTAGAGCATGATATGCACTCGGAAAATCCACCACCTCAAAGATGATCTTTTCTTTCCGGAAGTTACTTAGAGTACCAAATAACACATTGAGGGAGATCATTCCGAGTGAATGTGCCTTTTTCCCCGGGATGATCCCATGAAATTCCAGATAGCTTTTGCGGAGCTTGGACATTGGAATGTTCATGCTCTTCAGAGTGCTTGCATATAGGATATTGATCCCGCTGCCACCGTCCATCAGGACATTTCTGATCCTAAAGTTTCCATCCCCTGTTTCTACCAAAGGATCAACGATCAGAGCATGCCTTCCTGGGTGAGGGATGTGAGGAGGGTGATCCGAATGATCAAAGGTGATCGGAGTGTCAGCCCACTTCATGTAACTCAGAACTGCCAGAGCTGCCGAATCGACTTCTCTGAACCTTATCTTTTCTACTCTCTTTGACTCCCGTCCTGCAAAGATGACGAGCACTCCGTCTTCTCGTGGGAAGCCTTCGCTGTCCAGATCTGGGCTCGCTGCCTTATTTTTGCCAGTATCTTTATTTTTCCGAGGTCCCGTTTTCGCATTCTGGGCCGCTCTTTTGATCAGGCGACACTGCCGAGCTGTGTGCTTTGGAAGAACCAACTTTCCCTCGGCATCTCGGGTGGTGTGAAGAGGACAAGGTTCATCCAGGACTTCATCATCGTTGGATGGTTTTTTATGGCGCGGCTGCCACTCCTTTCGTGCCTGACCTTCGCCATGAATCCCTGAGGCATTCGCTGCTGTGAATAACTCTGCATCTGTTGTGGCGTCTTCTGCCTTCCGCTTGTTGTTACCTCCGATCTTCTGCTTTGGGTTGGGCGCCGAGCTTTTGCCTCCTATGTGCTGCTGGGACTTCTGCCGAATCTCCTCTTCACCATTGGCATATTTATTTTCTATCTGCATCAGTCTTCCGAGTGAGATAACATGGGGTGATCTTGCCAACTTGAGACCCAGCTCTCTGTACTTGACCCCTTTCTTGAAGGCATGGATGGCCTGGAACTCGGAGACTCCCTCTACCGAGTTGTGAAGCGTGATCCATCTCTGGATATAATCCCGAGTAGATTCGGTGTTTCCTTGCACACACAACTGTAGCTCGGTTAGTCCTCCAGGCCTCTTGTAAGTCCCTTCAAAATTCTTGATGAAAACCCTCTCAAGGTCTTCCAAAATCCAGATGCTACTGGGGGGGGGGGAGTTGATTCAACCATGCCCGAGCTGAGCCTTCTAGCATTAATGTCTGGTGCATCATAGTTATCTCACCCCCCTCCGATTTGCACGGCTATTCTGTAATCATCTAACCATGTCTGGGGTTTGGCATCACCTCGGTATTTATCCACCCCTTGAGCTATCCTGAAGTGAGGAGGAATAGGGGTAGACCGAATTCTCTCGCTGAAGCAAACTGGCCCTGTAGCCATCGAGGGACGAGCCTAATCATGCCGATGTGACCTAGCACGATCAACTCAGCTCTGTACCAGATGGCTTCGGGCGTCATCTTCAACATCTATATGACGGTCGCCTCGGTGCCGAGGGAACTCTTCTCTCCGAGGAGAAGCCCGACCCGACCTGCGAACTTCATAGTTATCTGCTCTTCGGTGCTCTTCATGCCGATACTGATGTTGGTGGTGATCTCCCCGGGGCTCATTTCTGTGCCGAGGAGAATTGTTCCTATTTCTCCGTGCTTCTCCATAAGGCGTATGTACCGACTGTTACGTTCTTGCGGGAGGAACTTGAGAATGGATTCGCTGCTATGATTGACTGACAGCGGCGTTTTGATCTACTGCGGCTTGCAACAAAAATGCCAGGTGCTGAATTCCCTCTGCTGCCGATCCACTGGGCTGCAGAGAGTGTGCAATCTGAGTTGCCGCTATGATATTTTCTACTGGGGTACCCATAGCTCGGAAAGGTTCTCGACCTTGGCCTCGAAGTTGCCGACTTGTTCTACTTTGCCTAAGCCGAGCGACCTCCCGGGCCTGACGTTCCAGGGTGCTCTCTAGCTCGGCCAGGCGTTCTCGCTCGACCAAGTTGGTTAACCTGGCTGCCTCCAGAAGTCGACCTTCCGGAGTACTTGTATCGATAGGGGTGTTTAACAGTAGCTCGGCTGCCTCCGCCTCTTCCTGCTCTTCTTGAGTAAGGGGTCGGGGCTGCCGACTTGCTTCCCCGAGTTCTAACCTTCGGAAAGCGGACACACGCCGAGCTGGCTCTCGGCCATCAACCCTGGATGGGCTGTTAGCTTCATCTCGGGCGTGACTATCCCGAACTGGTGACGGTTGAGGGGGTGGAGTTTCCGCCATGCACACTTCTGAAACTGCGACTTGAGCGCCACTGCAGCCCTCCTGTTCGTCATCCGACTCGGGGTCCGATGCCGCCATGGCCTCCTCTTCGACCGAGTTGAACAGATGAAAAAGAGATGCTGAGGAGGCTTCTCTTGCGATCAATTCATCCAAGGCCTTCTGGGCTGACTCCACCGAGTCGATGAGCGCCACCTGCTGCACCTTGACTTGTTTGCCGCGATGATGAGCACGCGGGCGGCCCGAGCGCTTCTTCTTATGGCAGACTGATAAAGGTGCAGGTGCTTGACGATGGGCCGAAAATTGGAGGCGCAGTGCCCCCGACTCGTCAGCTGGGAAGTGGACACTGCCTCTTGAAGGTAGCAGTTGCGCCTAGCGGTGAATCCGCCAGCCAGGCGGAATCATCAGCAACAAAGGCCAATGATCCGAAACGAAAATCTCTCCGACGATGAGCTCGGAGCCGCGAACTGACGAAGAGGATGAAGAAACTTCCATCTCTACGATTGCTGATCAACTCAGCCCCACGGTGGGCGCCAACTGTCGTGGGTATAATCCTGACAATAGAGAGGGGGGTATGGAAGGAGCTAAATGAATCTGTAAGTAGAGTGGTTGACGCCGGGGAATCATACAGGTTAGGCCTCTCCGTAGAGATAAAAACCTTAGTCCTGTCCCAGACTGACTAGGGTGTTCTTTTTGCTCAAAGGTTGAGAAGAATGGTGTTGCGCGTGCCCATGCTGGAGGAGGGGGGAGGCTTATATAGAGTGCGCCTCTGCCCCTTCAATGCCTCAGCTTAATGGGTCTCTAATTACAGGGTTAAATGCATACTAAATACAAGAAACGGTCTACTCATTACTGCTAATAAAGGAGGAGGAACGCCCGCGATCTTGAATGCTTTCCGTCCGTTGCGTTCTTCTCTTCCGAGTAACGAATAGCCCGTCGTCCATCTTCTCCGAGTAACGTACTACTCGGATCTTGTTTGCTCTCCGAGTGACTAACTACTCGGAGGTGGTTTCTGTCTTTCGAGTAATATGTTACTCGGGGATATTGGGATTCCAGCTTCTGTGATTGATAAAACATATGTATTCTGTACTTTTTATTTTGTTAGGTGTGTTGGAAACCTAAGGGCTTGAGGGTACCCCTTGGTTTCCCTTGCCTAGGGGTATACCTTTGGTATGACCACGACAGGGGCATCCCCAAGCTTAGACGCTTGAGTCTACTTGAATATTTGCTGGGGATGCATGGGGCATCCCCAAGCTTGAGCGCTTGACACTCCCGAATCTTCTTTCATCATCTTCCATCGCACACTTGAAAACTCACTTCATACATAACTCATCATAAGCTTATTAGAGAGGTTAGTACCCTTAATAAAATATTTTCCCCACTGCATATAAAGATATTCTTGTAGAGATACTGTTTCTCAAGATTGCCAAAAGGTTTTTTCAAAGAAAAAGCAAGCTTAAGGTTTTCAAAAGTAAGGAGAGATAAAACGTGGCAGAATCTGTGAAAAACAGAACAACAGGTAGTAAAGAATTTTTTAGGGGCACTTCTGCAACTCAAATAAAAAAACTCAAAACATACGAAAGTTTGGCGATTGTATAGAGCACGCTGTGTAAACAATTCAGCTCAAAAATATGAACTGGTGATTTGACACGATTTTTTTCCGTCACGAGGACAGAATCTATTTTCTCGACAGCATGTCACAACTTTCACTTCCCTTATCATATGAGGCTATAACTTGGTACGAAGCTTGAAAATAAAGATACAATGATGTTGTTACAGTAGTAACAATCATCAAGACCACTAAGAACAGAAGTAAAAACATCTTTGGTTGCCTCCCAACAAGCGCTTTCTTTTACGCCTTTAAGCTAGGCATAAAGCAAAAGAAGAATCAAGTTTTATCAAGAGAAAGAGAATAGCTAGCCCGAGTAACGGACTCAAAAGGTAACTTGATTTTGTTTCTAGGTAATTGTTCCATCCCCTTTTTGAGAGGGAATTGAAATTTTATATTCCCCTCTTTCATGTCAATGATAGCACCAACGGTGCGGAGAAAAGGACGTCCCAAAATAATTGGACATAAAGGTTCACACTCTATATCCATAATAATAAAATCAATGGGAACATAGTTTTCATTGACAATGATAAGAACATCGTCGATCTTCCCTAAAGGTTTCTTTACGGAAGAATCGACAAGACGAACACCAAAAGAACATGAATCAAAAGGTTTCAATTAAAACATATCATACATTCTTTTGGGCATGACGGAGGTACTAGCTCCAACGTCACATAAAGCATAGCAAGAGAAGTTATTTAATTTAATTTTGATCATAGGGTCCCAAACATCATATAGCTTCCTTGGTATGGAGGCTTCTATCCTAAGCCTCTCCTCCCTAGCTTTGATGAGAACATTTGTAATATGCTCCGTGAAGGCAAGATTAAGTGTTCTAGTGTGGGAGTCTCTAGAAAATTTGTGTAGCAAGCTTATAACTTCTAAAAGGGTGCAACTATAAAAATCAATATCACTACTATCAAAGGTGTTAGTAGTGTCATATAACCTCACTTGTTTGTAACCCTCTATGTTCATAGGAGTTTCTTCTTCTACAGTTGAGGTATTAGCATCACCATTAATAGGTCCAATGGGACCAGGAGTGCATTGGGTGCTAATAGTTTCGGTATCCTCAACGATTTGGATAGTGGCAACTGTGTGGTGTGTAGGAAGGCTCTTAACTCTATCCTCTTCCTCTTTTTCTCTAGCCCATATTTCTTTAAGTTTAGCCATCATCCTAATATTTTCATTTATTTTTAACTGGATAGCATTAATAGGAGTGGCCTTACTCTCCTCAAGGGGAGAGGATCTAATTTTTAACATCTCAACATCAAGGGCTAAGCTGTCTACCTTCAAACAAAGATTATCTAATTTAGCTAGCTTTTCTTCTACATTCTTGTTGATGGCTTTTTGGGTAGTGATAAAGTCTCTAAGCATGTTTTCTAATTCAGAAGTAGGGTTCTTGTTGCTAGGGTAAGTGTTGTTGTTCCCATAAGTGGATGGAAACGGTCTAGGATACTAGCAAAGTTGCCCCGATAAGCATTATTATTAAAGTTGTTTCTAGCAATGAAGTTCAAATCTACTTGTTCCTGAGAAACCAAAGAATTTAAAGGAACATCATGAGGATCAATAGAGGGTTGCTTGGTAAGTAGAGACATAATTAAATCAACTTTATCATTTAGGGAGGTAATTTCCTCGACAGAATTTACCTTCCTACATGTTGGAGCGCGTTCGGTGTGCCATTGGGAATAGTTGCTCATCATCTCATCGAGGAGTTTTGTGGCAGCACCGAGTGTAGTTGACATAAAGGTTCCTCCCGTGGCCGAATCTAACAGGTTCCGCGAGGTAAAGTTCAGGCCTGCATAAAAAGTCTGGATAACCATCCAGGTAGTCAAACCATGTGTAGGGCATTTCTTAACAAGAGATTTCATACGTTCCCAAGCTTGGGCAACGTGTTCATTATCCAATTGTCTAAAATTCATAATGTTACTCCTCAATTGGATAATTTTAGCAGGAGGGTAGTATTTCCCAACAAAATCATCTTTGCACTTATCCCAAGAATCTATGCTATTCCTAGGCAAACATTGAAACTAGATTTTAGCTCCGTCCCTCAAAGAGAAAGGAAAAAGCTTGAGCTTAACAACATCACCTTCTACTTCTTTATAGTTTTGCATATCACATAATTCAACAAAATTATTCAAGTGTAAAGCAGCATCATCTCCAGCACCAGAGAATTGATCTCTCAGAACAAGGTTTAGCAAAGCAGGTTTAAATTCATAAGAGGTAGCTGAAGTGGCAGGTGTGGCAATAGGAGTGCAGATAAAGTCTTTGTTGTTGTGACTGGTGAAGTCACACAACTTGGTGTTTTCAGTGGAACCCATAGTAGCAAGTGTGGCAGATTATTTTGTGATTTTCGATATAAGACACAATGATAAAAACAGAAAGGTAAAATAACAAGACTAAAAAGAAAAGGTAAAAGATAGTGGGAAACTCCCCTATCTTATCACTCGGAGTCCCTGGCAATGGCGCCAGAAATTTGCTTGATGGCGTGGAAGTGATAATGGCTTCTCGCCCTTCGTTGGTTACCCCAAGTGGAAGGTGAGATGTAGGATAGCAGCAAATTTCTCCTATGTAGAGGATAGGGTTTGTTTCCCGTAGGACTCCGACAATGATAAGTAGGTGACAGCGGCGCAATTGACGCAGACCTGCACACAATACAATTAACTTTGCTCCCAACGAAGTTCAGAGAGGTTGCCAATCTCTCTGGTCTTGTTGTTTACAAAGGGTCAACTACACAAGGGATAATGATAATGATAATAGCATCTGAAAGTAAATGAGAGAAAATAAATGAGATTGAAAACAGTGATGAGAATATGGACCGGAGTCCCGTGATGTTCACTAGTGATGTCTCTCTCCCAAAAGACGATAAAACTGCTATGCGAGGTAAACCAATTACAAATGGCCAATTGACAGGATTATAAATGCACCGCAATGCTAACTATGCTACAAAAGACAGGAAGAGGCTCATAAGCGTGGGCAGTACGCCAAAATAAGTAGACCAAAATCCATCTGCATCTACTACTAATCATCCACCTTAAGATATCTATCCAGAACATCTTGCTGGTATTAAGTTGCGAGCCCCACCTAAAGCAATAGACAACTACATTAAAAAGAACTTTGCGTAAAGTAAACAATCCTTGCAACCGCGGTTACAAGTACCGTTGTTTTCCCCCTTGTGGCCACAACACATCCCCTAGACTCATGTTTCTGTCACTCAAGCATGTCATCAGGGGGCATGTACCTATAATCGAGCATAACGTTCCCTCTTGGAGTCACTACCTACCACTTGGCCAAAGCAATAAACAACAACGGAGAACATGCCAAAATTATTTAGGAACAAAACTATAAAAGATAAAAAACCAAATATATTACTCTATCACGATCTGAACATAATCTCATAATCCATCAGATCCCATCAAACTCAGCATAGAAAAAGCAGAAAGATTACATATGTGCCTCGATCGTGTAGGGCAGCTTACGAGGTCTAAACCACGAAGAACAAAGAGGGGAGGAGAACATCACATAGCTACTGATCACGGTCCCATGGTCCAAGCTAGACTACTCACGGCACATCCGGGAGGCGTCCATGGTGGAGGAGAAGCTCCCGGAGGTCGATCCTCCCTCCGGCAAGGTGCAGGGAAGGGTCCTGACGGTGCTCCCGATCTTGGAAGCGCGGCGGCGGCGGTACAAAGGCGACTTTGCGAAATAGGGTTCTGTATTTGGAGTTTCCCCGTGACGGAAAATAAATAGGCGAAGGGGGGCAGCCAGGGGGCCCACCAGGGTTCCAGGTGCCCCCAGGCGCGGCCAGGCCCCTGGCCGCGCCAGGTGGCCGCCTGGTGATGGGCCCCTGGCCCTCCTTCGGGCTTCTGGAGTCTTCCGAAACGCTGATTTTATATCTGATTTTCCCGGATTTTTGGAGCACTTTTTATATGGGGAAAAACTGAAATAGAAAAACAGCATAAAACAGGAACTGGCACTGGGGTGCACTGAGTTAGTAGGTTAGTCCAAATTTGATCAAAAGTGTATGAAAGTGTATCTAGGTCATAGCAATATCACACAAATCATGCATGGAACGAGCAGAAATTATCGATACGTTTGAGACGTATCATGCGCTCTAAGAAGAATACCCCTCACCCCATTGGGCAACGTGTTCTTCCTGGGGAGGCGAAATCTTCTCTGGCTCCACTTCCTTGGGAGCAACCCCCTCCATGGGGTGATAAAACTGCTGCTGAGCCATGAACTCTTCTAGCTCAGTCTCGGTGAAGGACCATCCGTTCCTACTAGTGAAACTAAAGAAAAGTTGTGCAGGTATACGGATCTCATGGTTAGTATTTTCTCCAAACTTCATCTTATAAACGAGACTACCAAACTTGGAAGTTCTAGTAACAAAATCATGCCTCTTCATAGAATTAAGATCCAGACGTAAAAATGGAAGAGGGATATCATCTGCACGTATAGCTAGGTGAAGATGCTCAACAATAAGTGTGCCAAAGATGCCACAATAGTTAGGACCCTTCTCGCCATTAGTGTCGAGACGACAAGCAATCAAAGAACCTATGTTGTACGTACGATCGTTCTCGAGGGCGGCTGCCAATATAGCTAGATCTGGAGAAGTAATGTTGCTCGTGTTCTCACGAGCTAACACCCCTCGAGCAATATAATAAGAGAAATACCTGATGTGGGGGAACATGATGCCAGAAATATTTCCTTGGCGGATCTCTCTCGGGTTCCCGCTGCAGAGAGAGTTGAGGAGGGCCTTTAGTCTGGAGGGATGCTTCTTGATCCTGCCGTCCTCCCTACATTCCGCACTCCCATAACATGACTAAACTCTGCCAACGACATAATCATAACATCATCATAAATTCTAAATTCAATGGTAGAAGTTGTGCCATTGAATTTAAACCACTTGACAAAGTAATATGTTAGCTTGGGATATTTTGGCACTTGATGCGTCACAAGGTGCGTCAAACCTGCTGCTGAACAAAGGTCATTGAATTCATCTTTAATACCTGCTGTAGTAAGAAAGTACGGGCACGAGTACGCCATGGTATGCACTGTGTCGGACTCGTCAAGCATCTCCGGGGGGCACAATATCATCATTCTAGCTCACCCTCGTACTCGAGGATGCTGCTGCATCTCTAGTAACTTTGTTCGTAGGTTCGGGTTGTTTTGCCGCGAAACATCCACTAGCTTTTCCAAACATGCCTATTCTGAAATTTTTAGCAAGTCACAAAAGGTGATAAATAGAAAAGAGAGTTGAAGCATATGATGGCTCTGAAGTAGTGCTCCTCATTGGCTACCCCATGTGGAAGGTTGAGATGTAGCGTGGCGGTAATTTCCCTCGGTGAAGATACCAAGGTTATCAAACCAATAGGACTGCGAATGCGGCAAGTAGGTGTCAACGACGCTAGAGATTAAGTTGAAGAATACAATAAGTTGACGTGGACCTGCACACACAACAGATAGCTTTGCTCCCAACGAGTTCATAGAGGTTGTTGATACGTCCAAAACGTATCTATAATTTCTGCTTGCTCCATGCATGTTTTGTGTGATATTGCTATGATCTAGATACACTTTCATACACTTTTGATCATATTTGGACTAACCTATTAACTCAGTGCACCCCAGTGCCAGTTCCTGTTTTCTCCTGTTTTTCTATTTCAGTTTTCCCCCATATAAAAAGTGCCAGAAAAATTCCGGAAAAAATACAGGAAAAATCAGCGTACAGGAAGCTTAGAGAAGAGCCAGGGAGGGGCCAAAGGGGAGCCAGGGGGCCCAGGCGGCCACCCGGCGCGGCCCCACCCCTGGTCGCGCCAGGGGGGGGGGCGCCTGGGGCCCCTGGTCCACCTCTGGCTGCCCCCTTCACCTATTTATTCTCCGTCACGGGAAAACTCCAGAAGAGGAACCCTATTCCGCAAACTCGCCTCTGTTCCGCCGCCGCCTCGCTTCCAAGATCGGGAGCACCAGAAGACCTCTTCCCGGCACCCTGCCGGAGGGAGGATTGACCTCCGGGAGACTCCTCTCCACCATGGATGCTCCCCGGATGTCTCGTGAGTAGTTTTCCTTGGACCATGGGTCCGTGATCAGTAGCTATGTGATGTTCTCCTCCCCTCTTTGATCTTCATTGTTTAGACCTCGTGAGCTGCCCTACATGATCGAGGCACCTTTGTAATATTTCTGCTGTTGCTATGTTGAGTTTGGAGGGATCTGATGGATTATGAGATTATGTTCAGATTGTGATAGAGTAATATATTTGGTTTTTATCTCTTATATTTTTTTTCCTAAGTAATTCTTGCATGTTCTCCGTTGCTGTTTATTGCTTTGGCCAAGTAGTAGGTAGTGACTCCAAGAGGGAACGTTGTGCTAGATTGTGGGTTCATGCCCCCCGATGACACGCTTGAGTGACAGAAACATGAGTCTAGGGGATGTGTTGTTTCCACAAGGGGGAAAACAACGGTGCTTGTAACCGCGGTTACAAGGATTGTTTACTTTACGCAAAGTTCTTTTTAATGCAGTTATCTGTTGCTTTGGGTTTACACTTTGGGTGGGGCTCGCAACTTTATACCAGCGAGATGTTCTGGATAGTTATCTCAAGGTGGATGATTAGTAGTAGATGCAGATGGATTTCGGTCTACTTATTTTGGCGTACTGCCCGTGCTTTTGAGCCTCTTCCTTTCTTTTGTAGCATAGTTAGCATTGCGGTGCGTTCATAATCCTGTCAATTTCCCTTTTGTAATTTGTTCACCTCGCATAGCAGTTTTATCGTCTTTTGGGAGAGAGACGTCACTAGTGAACATCACGTATCCCGGTCCATATCCTCATTACTATTTCCAAGCTTTATTTACTTTATTGCTTTTACTTGCTATCATTATCCCTTGCGTTTTATCCTTTGTAAACAACAAGACCCGAGAGATTGACAACCTCTCTGAACTTCGTTGGGAACAAAGTCATCTGTGTCTATGTGCAGGCCCGCCTCAGTTGCGCCGCTGACACCTACTTATCATCTCTGGAGTCCTACTGGAGACAAACCTTGGTATATTCACCGAGGGAAAACTGCTGCTGCACTACATCTCAAACCTTCCACTTGGGGTAACCAACGAAGGGCGAGAAGCCATCAAGCAAGTTTTCTGGCGCCGTTTCCGGGGACTCCGATTGCTAAGATAGGGGAGTTGCACACTACCCTTTACCTTTTTTTAGTCTTGTTAGTTTACCTTTCAGTTTTTATCTTTGTGTCCTTTATCAAAAATCAAAAAAATATATAGTATGTATAGTTCCTTACTTGCCAATCAATGTCTAACTTCTTTGAAACTAGATCTTATTGGCATGGAGGATTCACCGAGGATCAACAAGAATATTACAAGGAATACCGCTTGTCACAAAAAGGGATACACTTATGGAGACTCATACATCAATCGTATGAGTATGCTAAAAACTTGTGCTCAATATATAATACATCTTTCTGCAGGGATGAACCTTGTTGCTTTATGAGGCACAAACACCTTGCTTTCCAATGTGAGTACAATGAGGATGAAACCTTAGCTTCTTATGCTAAGGGAAATTATGATTTTTATGATGCAGAACAAATAGAAGAATTTGTAGCTTTTAAGGGTGCCTATGAAATTACTTATTTTCTTGAAAATATTGATGACGCCCCTTACAAATCTGAGAGTCTTGCTATACTTAACTATTGTTTGGAAAATTATGATGCAAATTATTATATTACTGATCATCTTGAGAGAATCTCTCCCCCAAAGGAAGAGACTAATGTTTTGTAGGACTCTATAGAAGAAGAAATTACTGAACCTGAAAGCTCTTTGGATGAAGAAGAGGAGGAGAGTGACGAACAAAAGGAGGAAGAATGGAGCCATCCAAGTCTACCTTCTAATGAGAGTAACTCTTTGACTCTTACCTTATATGAGTATTATGATCCTATGGATTCTTTTGAAATATCCCTTTTTGATGAAGTTGATGCCTTCTATGCTTATGGCCGTGATGCCACTATGGATGTTGCTTACGGAGATGAACTTGCTATAGTTCCTCATGTTAAGCATGAATTTTTTTGCTATCGCACCCACACTTGAGTGTCCTATTATCCTTTTAAAATCTCCAACTCCGGAGAATTTTCCTCTTATCAAAGCTCAAGGTGATGGGTTGCATCTATCTTATCATCCTAAAAACCGTATTGAAAACAATACACGTGTGCTTGTAGGTCATGAACAACATGATTTATGTGATAGTTATATTCTTGATGTTGTTCATGATGCTATTGAAAATTACTTTGAGAGAGGAAAGTTTGGTTGAAGAAACTTCCATGTTACAAAAACACCTCTCTTCATGTTGAAAGTTTTGAAGTTGTTCTTGTTCTACCTTCCTATGCATGTCACTTTGTGCTTATTTGATTTATTTTCTTACAAGATGCATAAGCATAGGAAGTGGGTTAGGCTTAAATGTGTTTCATGTTTTCTTCTTGATGCTCTCTTTTGCTTCAAATCCTTATTCTTACGTGAGCATCTCTTATAATCTTTAAGCCTAGCTAATGGCTTTAAAGAAGCGCTTTCGGGAGGCAGCCCGCAACGAATTTAGGTTTTTCTTTTTGCTTTTGTTGTGTCTTGATGATTTTTACTTCTGTAGCAACATCATTGTATCTTTATTTTTCAGCTTTGTGCCAAGTTATAGCCTCTTACGGCAAGGGAAGTAAAAGTTGTGACATGCTGTCCAGAAAACAGATTCTGTCCTCGTGACCAGAAAAATTCCAGAAAAATCCCAGTTCATCTTTTGAGCTGAAATTTTTACACAGTATGCTCTATACAATTACGAAACTTCCGTATGTTCTGAGTTTTTTGATTTGAGTTGCAGAAGTGCCCCTAAAAAATTCTTTACTATCTGCTGTTCTGTTTTTCACAGATTCTGCCACGTTTTGTCTCTCCTAACTTTTGCAAACCTTAAGCTTGCTTTTTCTTTGCAAAAACTTTTTGGCACTCTTGAGAAACAGTAGCTCTTCAAGAATATCTTTATATCCAGTGGGAAAAATTATTTATTAAGGCCACTAACCTCTCTAATCAACTTATGATGAGTTATGTATGAAGGGAGTTTTCAAGTGTGTGATGGAAGATGATGAAAGAAGATCCAGGAGTGTCAAGCGCTCAAGCTTGGGGATGCCCCCATGCATCCCCAATAAATATTCAAGGAGACTCAAGCGTCTAAGCTTGGGGATGCCCCCGTGCATCCCCTTCTCCATCAACAATCATCAGTTCGTCCTTCGTCTCACTATATTTTTATCACTTCATGCGTTATGTGCTATGCTTGGAGCGTCTCGCTCTTAGGTTTTGTTTTTAGTTTTCTTTAGATTTGCTTGCTGTTCGTAACAAGTTAGATCCCTTATTACTTTGTGTGGGAGAGAAACACGCTCCACTTTCAAAATTTAGAACACATCATAGGATTCTTCATGCCTATCTTTCTGCTGTTGTGTGTTCTTTATCTTTTCATAGCTACTGCCATGTTTAGTTTTAGTCTTAGTTTGTCTTTAGCAAGAGCCTTGGCTTTTGTTTAGTTTGTTCCTGGAACTCTTTTTCGTTTTCATGTTTATCTTGTTAAAGAGAGTTGGTTGTTGCACTGAGTTGTGTCTTGTCTTGAAAGTAGGTAATTGAGGTTGCTATTTTCTTCTAGTAGTAACTTGCAATAGTTTTGATATATTGATGTGAGTAATGTTTGAACTTTTGGTGTCAAGAGCTCTTGACTATTAGTAATAGGTGTCGTATTTTGGGCAATCCGTGTGTATTTTCAAAACCTACAAAACTAGTTGAGAACTCTAGCTACTAGATGGACCAATACTCTTCTGAGGAGTCGAATATCAGAGAACACTCACGTACCATGAGTCGAGGATGCACAAGTATAACCAAACCCCCATACACTTCTCCTCGGGGTACTTGTCTCTTTGTGAACCTCCTTATTAGATTGAGTGTTACCGATAATAAGTGCATGAGTTCTTCGGACTAATGTAAGTATTGAAAGTTGACACTTCCACCTTCCCATATTTTGCTAGCCTCTCCCGTGCCGTGCATTGCCTTCTTCTCACTCCGAGAGTTGGTGTCCACCTTCGCCGGTACTTCCAAACCCTTGGCATGATACGCTCTGTCATCATAAGCCTCCTTACATCTTTCCTAAAAACAGCCACCATACCTACCTATCAAGGCATTTCCATAGCCTTTCCGAGTTATATTGACATACAACTTCCACCTCTTCATGACTTGATCTTCATGTCATACATGTTCCTGCTACACTGGCAGCGGCATACATTGCATACATCATGTTAGTTACATCTTCTTTATGTTTTGAGTACCTTGTAAAGTGTGAAAGATCTCCTTTACGTTGTAAAATAGAGTGTTGCCCTTAAGTGAGGAAAAGATCCCAAAGCGGCCACATTAAAAGATCCCAAAGAGGACAAATGAGAGTTAAATAGAAAGAGCCATTGAGGCCACCAAAAAAATACAAAAAATAGAAAAAAGAGAAAAATAAATAAAAAGAGAGAAAGGGGCAACACTACTATCCTTTTGAGAGATCCACACTAGTACTCCCTTTATATCCTTGTACTCCATAGAGATGATCATTATGCATATAGCTATGTGGGGACCTTCACACTATAGAACTTGGCTTGCATATTCCAAGGATGAGCCTCCTCAAACGAGCTCTAGGTCTTCATGAGAGAGCAAGTTAGATGCACCCCCACTAGTTCCATTGGAGAGCTTCTTAGCTCGTATGTGCATCTGTTGCATGGCAATCCCTACTCCTCACATCATATCTATCATTTGGCATCTCTTGCCTATGATTGTCCTCATTGATGTGAGCCTTTCTCATCCTTTTTGTCTTCCTCCTCCACCATACTTCTCTCTTTGCCATCCTAAGTGTCAACTCTCGTGCTTACGCTCATCCATTGCATGAGTGCTCAAAATATCGAAAAGGAGTGGATCAAATTGACTTGTACCTGGCTAGTGGTCTGGGGACGAGTCGAGATAAGATTCCAAAGAAGACCAAGTGTGAAACTTTAGTAGATTGAGTTGTCAACACAAAAATTACTTTTTCTCGTATTCCCTATCCCCCTTCTTCCACGAAAACACCATTTGGAGACATTCGAGTCACGGACAGCGAGAGCTCTTGCACCTTTTGTTCTTTTGTTACGTGTTTCAATACTAATATAGACTCTTGCATGTTATGACTTGAATTGGATCTCTAACCTTGATTTCTTTAGTTTTCAAAGTTCTTTTACGGTTGCTAGCATGTCACCACATAAATTATGTTGTTATCATTTACCTACTCGAGGGCGAGCAGGAATTAAGCTTGGGGATGTTGATACGTCCAAAACGTATCTATAATTTCTGCTTGCTCCATGCATGTTTTGTGTGATATTGCTATGATCTAGATACACTTTCATACACTTTTGATCATATTTGAAATAACCTATTAACTCAGTGCACCCCAGTGCCAGTTCCTGTTTTCTGCTGTTTTTCTATTTCAGTTTTCCCCCATATAAAAAGTGCCAGAAAAATTCCGGGAAAAATACAGGAAATATCAGCGTACATGAAGCTTCGAGAAGAGCCAGGGAGGGGCCCAGAGGGAAGCCAGGGGGGCCCAGGCGGCCACCCGACGCGGCCCCACCCCTGGCCGCGCCAGGGGGGCGCCTGGGGCCCCTGGTCCACCTCTGGCTGCCCCCTTCGCCTATTTATTCTCCATCACGGGAAAACTCCAAAAGAGGAACCTGATACGTCCAAAACGTATCTATAATTTCTTCTTGCTCCATGCATATTTGTGTGATATTGCTATGATCTAGATACACTTTCATACATTTTTGATCATATTTGGACTAACCTATTAACTCAGTGCACCCCAGTGCAAGTTCCTGTTTACTGCTGTTTTTCTATTTCAGGAAAATTCGGGAAAATTCAGATAAAAAATCAGCGTGACGGAAGCTTCGTCAAGAGCCCGGGAGGGGCCAGAGGGGAGCCAGGGTGGCCCAGGCGGCCACCCGGCGCGGCCCCACCCCTGGTCGCGCCAGGGGGCGCATGGGGCCCCTGGTCCACCTCTGGCTGCCCCCCTTCGCCTATTTATCCCCCGTCACGGGAAAACTCCAGAGAAGAACCCTATTCCGCGAACTCGCCTCTGTTCTGCCGCCGCCGCGCTTCCAAGATCGGGAGCACCAGAAGACCTCTTCCCGGCACCCTGCCGTAGGGAGGATTGACCTCCGGGAGTCTCCTCTCCACCATGGATGCTCCCCGGATGTCTCGTGAGTAGTTTTCCTTGGACCATGGGTCCGTGATCAGTAGCTATGTGATGTTCTCCTCCCCTCTTTGATCTTCATTGTTTAGACCTCGTGAGCTGCCCTACATGATCGAGGCACCTTTGTAATATTTTTGCTGTTGCTATGTTGGGTTTGGAGGGATCTGATGGATTATGAGATTATGTTCAGATTGTGATAGAGTAATATATTTGGTTTTTATCTTTTATATTTTTGTTCCTAAGTAATTCTTGCATGTTCTGCGTTGCTGTTTATTCCTTTGGCCAAGTAGTAGGTAGTGACTCCAAGAGGGAGCGTTGTGCTAGATTGTGGGTTCATGCCCCCCCGATGACACGCTTGAGTGACAGAAACATGAGTCTAGGGGATGTGTTGTTGCCACAAGGGGTAAAGAACGGTGCTTGTAACCGCGGTTACAAGGATTGTTTACTTTACGCAAAGTTATTTTTAATGCAGTTGTCTGTTGCTTTGGGTTTACACTTTGGGTGGGGCTCGCAACTTAATACCAGCGAGATGTTCTGGATAGATATCTCAAGGTGGATGATTTGTAGTATATGCAGATGGATTTCGGTCTACTTATTTTGGCGTACTGCCCGTGCTTTTGAACCTCTTCCTTTCTTTTGTAGCATAGTTAGCATTGCGGTGCGTTCATAATCCTGTCAATTGCCCTTCTGTAATTTGTTTACCTCGCATAGCAGTTTTATCGTCTTTTGGGAGAGAGACATCACTAGTGAACATCACGTATCCCGGTCCATATCCTCATTACTGATTCCAAGCTATATTTACTTTTCTGCATTTACTTTCAAGTTGCTATCATTATCCCTTGCGTTTTATCCTTTGTAAACAACAAGACTGGAGAGATTGAAAACCTCTCTGAACTTCGTTGGGAACAAAGTTATCTGTGTCTGTGTGCAGGTCCGCGTCAGTTGCGCCGCTGACACCTACTTATCATCTCTGGAGTCCTGCAGGAGACAAACCTTGGTATCTTCACCGAGGGAAAACTGTTGCTGCACTACATCTCAAACCTTACACTTGGGGTAACCAACGAAGGGCGAGAAGCCATCAGTTGTCAATCTCTCCGGCCTTGTTGTTTACCAAGGATTAAACGCAAGGGGATAATGATAGTGATAATTGCAAAGGAAAGTAAAAAAATAAAAATAAAGTGGAGGTGTAAACAGTGGTGGAAATATGGACCGGGGTCCCATGATGTTCAATAGTGATGTCTCTCTCCCAAAAAACGATAAAAGAGCTAAGCTGGGTGAACAAATTATAGCTGGGCAATTGACAGAATTATAAACGAACCAAAATGCTAATTATGCTATAAGAAAGCTAGAGGCTCAAAAGTATGGGCAGTACGCCAAGACAAGTAGACCGAAACCCATCTGCATCTACTCACTAATCATCCACCTTGAGATATCTATCCAGAACATCTCTTTGGTACTAAGTTGTGAGCCCCACCCAAAGTGTAAACTCAAAGCAACAGGCAATTGCATTAACAATCTATGCATAAGGTAAACAATCCTTTGCAACCGAGGTTACAAGAACCGTTGTTTTCTCCCTGGTGGCAACAACACATCCCCTAGTCTCATGTTTCTGTCACTCAAGCTAGACATCGGGGGGCATGAACCCACAATCATGCATAAACGCTCCCTCTTGGAGTTATTATCTACTACTTGGCCAAAGCAATAAAAAGTAACGGAGAACATGCAAGAATTACTCAAGAACAAAATATAAAAGGTAAACCAAATATATAACTCATCACGATCTGAACATAATCTCATAATCCATCGGATCCCAGCAAACACAGCATAGCAACAACAGGAAAATTACATAGGTCCCTTGATCATGTAGGGCAGCTCACAAGTACTAAGAATTGAAGCACACGATTGGAGAGAAGACATCACATAGCTACTGGTCATGGATCCATGGTCCAAGGGGGCCTACTCACGACACATTCGGGAAGCGTCCATGGTGGTGGAGAAGCTCCCGGAGGTCAATCCTCCCTCTGGCATGGTGCCGGGAAGAGGTCTTCTGGTTCTCCCGATCTTGGAAGCGCGGCGGCCGCGTAACAGAGAGGAATTTCGCGATGTGGGGTTCTCCATGAGGGTTTTCGGGACGAGGAGGTAATATATGCCAAAGGAGCTAGGGAGCCAGAGGTGGGCCAGGGCTCCGAGGCGCCCTGGTGGTGCGGCCAGGGGGGTGGCCGCGCCACCTGGCCGCCTGGGTGCCAGGAGGGGCCCCCTGGTCCCCCTTCGGGACTGCAGAAGTTTCCGTTCTGCAGATTTTTTATATGATTTTTCTGGAATTTTTGGGGCTCTGAAAATCGGGGTAAAAACCTGCAAATTAAAGACATCAGCAGAGAGAAACTGGCACTGGGTGCACTGAGTTAGTAGGTTAGTACAAATATATGTACAATGATATGAAAGTTTAGCAAAACATGTAGCAATGTCAAATAAAAGTGCATGGAACAAGCATAAATTATAGATACATTTGGGGTGTATCAGCATACTACTCTACTCACTTCCCCAAGGGCTAAACTTGCATCAAAACATCAAAAATGAATTTCTAAGCATGCATGCAAGATCATATGAATATCCACCAAGAACTCCAAAATACTCACAAATAATTTTACCATTCGACATTCTATTTGGAGGAGTGGAGGAGTCACATACCAAGGAGCAAATGCCCAAAATCTTAGTAGAAATGATGGGTTGTGGAAGAAGATCGAAATTTGCAGCCAAGAGCACCAAGAACTCGGGTTCCAGCAAGAAACTCGGAATTTTTGGAGAAAGAGAGAGAGAGAGATTGAGAGAGAGAGAGGAAGAAGACTCACCTTAAGGGGGACCTAGTGGGCCCACGCGGGTTGGTGGCACGTCAGGGGAGTGGCCACGCCACCTGGCCGCCTGGCCAGGGGTCGACCCCCCCTGGTCAGCCCCAGGTACCTCCAGGTCACATTTTTGACATAAATTTTTATTTTGAATTTTCTGGAATTTTTCTGAACTTTTCATTTTTGAAGATTTTCGACGTGGCGAAAGCTGCAAAACTTCCGGAAAGCTCGAAACAGTGGTTAAACTTATGAAGTCTAAAAAATATAGAGCTTAGGTACATCAAGGGATATTTAAAGCAAAAAGAAATGAAAACATAATAAGCTTCCCTTTTTACTTATATAGAACAGGTTTGTTAGCAAGGTTGATCAAGTCGTACTACCAAACAAGTTATATATAGAGCATAAAGTTTCACTTCTTGTAGGGTGTTCATGGTACCTTTATTTTCACGGACATTGTCCCCACCATCATAGTTTTGTATTTGTGGTGCACATGTAGAGGACAATCCCAATCTCCAATCTTCATGGTTTCAACATTTTCAATGGAGTTTAGGGCATGCATTTTATCGATCTTTTTTTATAAAATACACCGTGCGCTCCTTCTCATTAACATTGAAAGTAACCTTTCCTTTATTGCAATCAATAATGGCACCTGCGGTGTTAAGAAAAGGTCTTACAAGAATTATAGACATGCTCCCATCCTCGGGCATGTTTAGCACAACAAAATCAGTAAGGATTAAATAATTAGCAACTTCAACAGGAAGATTCTCACATATACTAATGGGAACGGCTGTTGACTTGTCAACCATTTGGAGAGAGATATCTGCAGGGATTAGTTTGTCTAAAAAAGTCTCTTGTAAAGAGAACATGGCATAACACTCACTCCTGCACCTAGATCACATAAAGCAGTTCTGACATAATTATTTTTTATGGAGCAAGGAATGGTGGGTATACCTGGATCTCCAAGCTTCTCAGGAATCTTGCCACTGAAAGAATAGTTAGCAAGCATAGTAGATATTGCTTCATTAGGAACTTTTTCTTTTATTAGTAACGATATCTTTCATATACCCCGAGTACGGTGGCAACTTAATAGCACCAGTCAAAGGAATTTGAAGAAAAATAGGTTTCATCCATTCACAAAATTTATTATAATTCTCTTCTTCTTTACTTTGGAGAGACTTACGTAGGAAGGGCATTGGTTTCTGTACCCATGATTCTTTTTCATTCCCATGTTTTCTTGCAATTAAGTCTTCTCTGGTATATCTCTTACGCTTGTCATGTGCTTCTTCTTCTTGTACTTCAGGTGGATCATTCTTCTCATTATCCTTATCAGGTTCAGCACCATCTTCAGTCTCAACATCAGAAGTAGATATACTATTGGGATCAACAATAAGCTCTTCATTAATTGTGGGATCATTAGAGTTGTCAACTTCCTTGTGTTTCTTCTTCTTCTTCTTCGGGGAGCTGACAATGTCTTATTCCTGCATTTGAGAATCTTGCTCGACTCTCTTTGGATACCCCTATGGATAGAGAGGATCTTGGATGAGTGTCCAACCTCGGGTGTTAATACCATAAGCCTATATATCATCTTATTTTGCATTGTTAGCAAACAAATATTTTTGCATATTAGAAATTTGTACAAGCTGAGTTTAAACCATATGAAAATGCTTAACCAGACCTTTAAATCATTAACAATTCTACTTAAACATCAAGCAAACTTTTGATAGCAAGGAATTATCATGCAACTGACTTTGAATCCTCTCATTAAAGTGACTTTGCTTAATAATAAAATTATCAAGATCATCTAAACATTGATCAGGAGGCTTACCATGTGAGATATCATTGAAATCTAAAAGTGAGTGTACCTCTACCATAGGAGGGTGAATGGTAGGCTCACAAAGTTTTTCAATAGGAGGTAGATTCTTCACATCTTCAACTTTAATACCTCTCTCTTTAATAGACTTCTTGGCTTCTTGCATATCTCCGGGGTTCAAGATGAGCATACCCCTCTTCTTTAGTGTCGGAGGTGGTTCAGGGACAGACCAATCATCATGATTCTTGGATATCTTGCCCATTAGTTCTTCAGCATCGTCCGGTGATCTTTCCCTGAAAACACAACCAGTACAACTATCCAAATAGGATATATATTCATTGATTAGGCTACTATAAAATATATCAAGCAATTCATTCTTAGTTACTCCATGTCCCGGCCTAGTCTTGAGTAAGGTGCAATACCTCCCCCAAGCTTTAGGGAGGTGCTCATCCTGCAACTGTTTAAAGTTATAAATTCTTTGTAAAAGCAGCATGTTTCATATGAGAAGGAAATTATTTAGCAACAAAAGATTGAACTAAAATTTGAGGACTTTTAATAGAACCAGATGGTAATGCATCATACCATGCTTTAGCACCCTCGTTCAAAGAAAAAGGAAGTAGCTTAGTAACATAATAATGTATCTTCTTGTCCTCATTAGAAAATAAGCCACCCAACTCAGTGAGTTTAGTAAGGTGTGCAATAACGTCTTCATTTTCTCTGCCATAAAAGGGGTAAGCTTTAACAATAGATATAAGTGAAAGAAAAACAGAGAAATCAAAATCAACATCTTTAATGCAAATAGGAGATTTAGCAAATTCAGGACCAGGAGCAAACTTGTTCTCCATAGCATGCCTTTTAAGAAGCTTCTTCACAACATCGGGGCCTGCAGAATCATTACACCCTGCAAGTCTCTACAAATTTCCTCATCAAGCTCAATATAATCATCATCAAGAATTTTATCCCCGACGCTACTCAAGGCTGGGTAACCAAAGGATCTACCGATAGGGTAACGTTTAACATGAATTAAAATTCCAGACTGTTTTGCAGCCTTAGCTATCTGAGACTCAATAAAGTAGCCAAGTTCACCAGTCTCATCAAAGGTAGTAGAAGCATCATGAAAAGTATCAGACATAGTAACAGACTCAGTAGAAGCAGCATGTGGTGGTGGTGAAGCAAACTTACTCATAACGAAAGGTGAATCAAGTGTAGCACTAGTGCTAAGAACATTACATTTTCTTGTAGTGGATGGTAAGATCGGAACCTTGGGGTCTCCTTTCTTACACATAGAGGATAAATTGCAGCAAGAAAAATAACTCCAAGTACACTTGTTGATACGTCCCAAATGTATCTATAATTTCTGCTTGCTTCCTGCATGTTTTGTGTGATATTGCTATGATCTAGATACACTTTCATACAATTTTGATCATATTTGGACTAACTTATTAACTCAGTGCACCACAGTGCCAGTTCCTGTTTTCTGTTGTTTTTCTATTTCAGGTTTCCCCCATATTAAAAGTGCTCCAAAAATCCGGGAAAAATCAGAAAAAATATGCGCAACGGAAGCTTCCAGAGTCCCGAAGGAGGTCCAGAGGGGCCCCACCTGGTTTCCAGGCAGCCAGGTGGCGAGGCCTAGGGCTTGGCCGCGCCAGGGGGGCGCCTGGACACCTGGTGCCTCCCCTGGCTTCCCCCCTTCACCTATATATTCCCCATGACATGAAACTTCCGAAAAAAGAACCCTTTTTTGCGATCTCGCCTCTGTTCCGCCGCCGCCGCGCTTCCAAGATCGGGAGCGCCAACAGGCCTCTTCCCGGCATCCTGCCGGAGGGAGGATTGACCTCCGGGAGCTTCCTCTCCACCATGGACGCTTCCCGAATGTGCCGTGAGTAGTCTCCCTTGGACCATGGGTCTGTGATCAGTATCTATGTGATGTTCTCCTCCCCTCTTTGTTCTTCATGGTTTAGACCTCGTGAGCTACCCTGCATGATCGAGGCACATATGTAATATTTCTGCTGTTTCTATGCTGAGTTTGCTGGGATCTGATGGATTATGAGACTATGTTCAGATTGTGTTTGAGTAATATATTTGGTTCTTATCTTTTATGTTTTTGTTCCTAAGTAATTCTTGCATGTTCTCCGTTGTTGTTTATTGCTTTGGTCAAGTAGTAGGTAGTGACTCCAAGAGGGAACGTTATGCTCGATTGTGGGTTCATGCCCCCCGATGACATGCTTGAGTGACAAAAACATGAGCCTAGGGGATGTGCTGTTGCCACAAGGGGGAAAACAACGGTGCTTGTAACAGCGGTTGCAAGGATTGTTTACTCTACGCAAAGTTCTTTTTAATGCAGTTGTCTGTTGCTTTGGGTTTATACATTGGGTGGGGCTCGCAACTTAATACCAACGAGATGTTCTGGATATATATCTCAAGGTGGATGATTAGTAGTAGATGCAGTTGGATTTTGGTCTACTTATTTTAGCGTACCGCCCATGCTTTTGAGCCTCTTCCTTTCTTTGTAGCATAGTTAGCATTGCAGTGTGTTTTAAATCCTGTCAATTGCCCAGCTGTAATTTGTTTACCTCGCATAGCAGTTTTATTATCTTTTGGGAGAGAGACATCACTAGTGAACATCACGGGATCCCGGTCCATATTCCTATCACTGTTTACATGCTCATTTATTTTCCTTCTTTTACTTTCTAGCTGCTATCATTATCCCTTGCGTTTGATCCTTTGTAAACAACAAGACCGGAGAGATTGACAACCTCTCTGAACTTCGTTGGGAGCAAAGTTATTTGTGTCGTGTGCAGGTCCAGGTCAAGGAAGCAACTTTTGTCTAAAACGGTGCCATTGTTTCCTTGCCACCTACTTATCATTGCCGGAGTCCTACGAGAGACAAACACTCTCCTCTACATAGGGGAAATTTGCTGCTATCCTACATCTCACCTTCCACTTGGGGTAACCAACGAAGGGCGAGAAACCATTATCATCATCTTGACCATCAAGCGAATTTCTGGCGCCGTTGCCGGGGACTCCGAGTGCTAATATAGGGGAGTTGCACACTATCTTTTACCTTTGCTTTTTAGTCTTGCTAGTTTACCTTTCAATTTTTATCTTTGGGCCTTATATCAAAAATCACATTTTTTTATTTATCTTGCTTTTAGTAGTCCTACTTGTTTAGATGAACATGTTAGGACTTGGTGCTTTGAGGGAATCGGAAGTTCTAGATTTCCGTCAAAGGGATGGAGAAAATATGAAGAAGGCATGGGATAAAATTTCTGAAGCACATAAAAGAATTATGCCTTGGATACCTATAAAAATTGTGCTTAGAATTTTTTACCATGGTATTTTTAAGTGGTGTAAACACTCTCTTGATATTATAGCTGAAGGAGACTTTTTAGAGTGTGATGAAGCTAGAGCTCTTGATATTTCGCATGGTCTATCTAGTTATTTTGTTTATGATCGTAGTATTGATACTGTTGTAGATAGACTTGCCACTATTGAAAATAGGATGGATGCTCTAGACTTGAGGAAGGTAGAGGAACCTAAATCCAACAAAAAATAAATGTTGGAGATAGATGATTATTGGGAGCCCTTTGTTAGGATTAGCATCTCTAACCAAGACTTCCTTGCTTTTTGTGATCTTGGATCCATAGTTTCTACAATGCCAAAAATAGTTTATGATTCTTTGAAACTAGATATGGATAAATTTTCATCTTATCATGAACATGCTAATGGAGATATTTCAGAAGTTGAAGGAAAAGTAAAATAATTCCAAGTTGCATTCCTTCATAGGGTTGCACTGATGGATTTCTTCATCATGGAGCCAAACCAAAGCAATTTCGTGCTTGGAAGAGACTTTCTCCGAGCTATGAAAGGCTTCATTGATATTGGTAACGGTCACATACGCTTACGCGGTAAGGTGAAAGGTAAGTACCTCTTTCCTAGGAAGAAGAAGAATGAGCTTGTTGAAAATCAATTTGAAGGTTTTTACGACTCCAATGATCTTGGAGACCTTTGATTCTTCTTTTGCTTTATGCCTAGCTTAAAGGCGTAAAACAAAGCGCTTGTTGGGAGGCAACCCAAGATGTTTTTACTTCTGTTTTTAGTGTTCATGATGATTGTTACTACTGTAGCAACATCATTGTATCTTTATTTTCAAGCTTTGTGCCAAGTTATAGCCTCTTATGATAAGGGAAGCAAAAGTTGTGACATGCCGTCCAGAAAACAGATTCTGTCTGTTTGACGGAAAAAATCAGAACAAATCACCAGTTCATCTTTTTGAGCTGAAATGTTTACACAACATGATCTATACAATTGTGAAACTTTCATCTGTTCTGAGTTTTTTTATTTGAGTTGCAGAAGTGCCCCGAAAAAATTATCTACTACCTGTTGTTCTGTTTTTCACAGATTCTGCCACGTTTTTCCTTTCCTTACTTTTGCAAACCTTAAGCTTGCTTTTTCTTTGCAAAACCCTTTTTTAAATCTTGATAAAAAGTATCTCTTCAAAAATATCTTTATATACAGTGGGGAAAATTATTTTATTAAGGGTACTAACATCTCTAATCAGCTTATGATGAGTTATGTATGAAGGGAGTTTTCAAGTGTGCGAGGGAAGATGATGAAAGAAGATCCGGGAGTGTCAAACGCTCAATCTTTGGAATGCCCCCATGCATCCCCAATAAATATTCAAGGAGACTCAAGCGTCTAAGATTGGGGATGCCCCCGTGCATCCCCTTCTCCATCAACAATCATCAGTTCGTCCTTCGTCTCACTATATTTTTATCACTTCATGCGTTATGTGCTATGCTTGGAGCGTCTCGCTCTTAGGTTTCCTTTTTAGTTTTCTTTAGCTTTGCTTGCTGTTCATAACAAGTTAGACCCCAACTTGCTTTGTGTGGGATAGAAACATGCTCCACTTCAATCTAGAACACATCTTAGTATATTTCATGCTTATCTTTCTGCTGTTGTGTGTTCTTTGTATTTTCGTAGCTACTTCCATGTTTAGGTTTAGTTTTAGTTTTTTTCTTTAGCAAGAGCCTTGGCTTTTGTTTAGTTTGTTGTTGTAACTCTCTTTAGTTTTCATGTTTATCTTGTTAAGAGAGTTGGTTGTTGCACTGAGTTGTGTCTTGTCTTAAAAGTAGGTAATTGAGGTTGCTATTTAATTATAGTAGTAACTTACAATAGTTTTGAGGTATTGTTGTGAGTAATGTTTGAATTTTTGGTGTCAAGAGCTCTAGCCTAATAGTGATAGGTGTTGTATTTTGGGCAATCCGTGTTTATTTTCAAAACCTACAAAAACTAGTTAAGAAATCAAGCTACTAGATGGATCACTAATCTTTGGAGAGATCGGATATTAGAGTACACTCACGTACCATGAGTCGAGGATGCGCAAGGATAACCAAACCCCCATACACTCCTCCTTGGGGTACTTGTCTCTTTGTGAACTTCCTTATTAGATTGAGAGTTACCGATGATAAGTGCATGAGTTCTTCAGACTAATGTAAGTACATTGAAAGTTGACACTTCCACCTTCCCATATTTGCTAGCCTCTTCCATACCATGCATTGCCTTCTTCTCACTCTGAGAGTCGGCGTCCACCTTCGCCGGTGCATCGAAACCCTTGGCATGATACGCCATGTCATCATAAATCTACCTAAATCTTTCCTCAAAACAACCACCATACCTAACTATCAAGGCATTTCCATAGCCTTTCCGAGATATATTGCCAGGCAACATCCACCTCTTCATGACTTGATCTTCATGTCATACATGTTCCTGCTACACTGGCAGAGGCATACATTTTCATACATCATGATAGTTACATCTTCTTTATGTTGAGTACCTTGTAAAGTATGAAGATCTTCTATACCTTCTTGTAAAATAGAGTGTTGCCCTTAATTGAGGAAAAGATCCCAAAGAGGACAATTTTAAAAGATCCCAAAGAGGACAAATTAGAGTTAAATAGAAAGAGCCATTGAGGCCACCAAAAATAGAAAAAAATAGAAAAAAGAGAAAAAGAAAATAAAAAGAGAGAAAAGGGGCAACACTACTATTCCTTTTGAAATATCCACACTCGTACTTCCTCTATAACTTCATGCTCCATAGAGATGATCATTTATGCATATAGCTATGTGGGGACCCTTCACACTATAGAACTTGGCTTGCATATTCCAAGGAAGAGCCTCCTCAAACGAGCTCTAGGTCTTCATGAGCGAGCAAGTTGGATGCACCCCCACTAGTTCCATTGGAGAGATTTTTTGAGCTCATCTGTGCATCCGTTGCATCGAAATCTCTACTCCTCACATCATATCTATCATTTGGCCTTCTCTCGCCTATGATTGTCCTCATTGATGTGAGCCTTTCTCACCCTTTTTCCTTCCTCCTCCACCATGCTTCTCTCTTTGCCATCCTAAGTGTCAACTCTCGTGCTTACGCTCATCCATTGCATGAGTGCTCAAAATATCGAAAGGGAGTGGATCAAATTGACTTGTACCTGGCTAGTGGTCTGGGGACGAGTCAAGATAAGATTCTAAAAAAGACCAAGTGTGAAACTTTAGTAGATTGAGTTCTCAACAAAATATTTTTTCTCTCGTATTCCCGTATCCCCCTTCTAGCACGCAAACACCATCTAGAGACATTCGACTCACGGACAGCAAGAGCTCTTGCACCTTTATGTTCTTATGTTGCTTGTTGCAATGCTAATATAGATTCTTTCCTGTTATGACTTGAATTGAATTACATACCTTGATTGCTTTACTTTCAAAGTTCTTATATGGTTGTTAGCATGTCACCACAAAAATTATGCTTGTTATCATTTACCTACTCGAGGACGAGCAGGAATTAAGCTTGGGGATGTTGATACGTCCCAAACGTATCTATAATTTATGCTTGCTCCATGCATGTTTTGTGTGATATTGATATGATCCAGATACACTTCCATACAATTTTGATCATATTTGGACTAACTTATTAACTCAGTGCACCACAGTGTCAGTTCCTGTTTTCTGCTATTTTTCTATTTCAGGTTTCCCCCATATTAAAAGTGCTCAAAAAATTCGGGAAAAATCAGATAAAAAATCAGCGCAACGGAAGCTTCCGGAGTCCCGAAGGAGAGCCAGAGGGGCCCCACCTGGTGCCCAGGCGGCAAGGTGGCGCAGCCTATGGCTTGGCCGTGCCAGGGGGGCGCCTGGACACCTGGTGGCCCCCTAGCTTCCCCCCTCGCCTATATATTCCCCATGACGTGAAACTTCCGAAAAAAGAATCCTTTTTCGCGATTTCGCCTCTGTTCCGCCGCCGCCGGTCTTCCAAGATCGGGAGCGCCCGCATGCCTCTTCCTGGCACCCTGTCGGAGGGATGATCGACCTCCGGGAGTTATCCTCCACCATGGACGCTTCTCGGATGTGTCGTGAGTAGTCTTCCTTGGACCATGGGTCCGTGATCAGTAGCTATGTGATGTTCTCATCCCCTCTTTTTTCTTCATGGTTTAGACCTCGTGAGATGCCCTACATGATTGAGGCACATATGTAATTTTCTGCTGTTGCTATGCTGAGTTTGCTAGGATCTGACGGATTATGAGACTATGTTAAGATTGCGATTGAGTAATATATTTGGTTCTTATCTTTTATGTTTTTGTTTCTAAGTAATTCTTTCATGTTCTCCGTTGTTGTTTATTGCTTTTGCCAAGTAGTAGGTAGTGACTCCAAGAGGGAACGTTATGCTCGATTGTGGGTTCATGCCCCCGATGACATGCTTGAGTGACAGAAACGTGGGTCTAGGGGATGTGTTGTTGCCACAAGGGGGAAAACAACGGTGCTTGTAACCGCGGTTACAAGGATTGCTTACTTTACGCAAAGTATTTTTTAATGCAGTTGTCTGTTGCTTTGGGTTTACACTTTAGGTGGGGCTCGCAACTTAATACCAGCGAGATGTTCTGGATATATATCTCAAGGTGGATGATTAGTAGTAGATGCAGTTGGATTTCGGTTTACTTATTTTGGCGTGCCGCCCATGCTTTTGAGCCTCTTCCTTTCTTTGTAGCATAGTTAGCATTGCGGTGCATTTTTAATCCTGTCAATTGCCCAGCTGTAATTTGTTTACCTCGCATAGCAGTTTTATTGTCTTTTGGGAGAGAGACATCACTAGTGAACATCACGGGATCCCGGTCCATATTCCTATTACTGTTTACACGCACATTATCCCTTGCGTTTGATCCTTTGTAAACAACAAGATCGGAGAGATTGACAACATCTCTGAACTACGTTGGGAGCAAAGTTATTTTTGTCGTCTGCAGGTCCAGGTCAAGGAAGCAACTTTTGTCTAAAACGATGTCATTGTTTCCTTGCCACCTACTTATCATTGTCGGAGTCCTACGTGAGACAAACCCTATCCTCTACATAGGGGAAATTTGATGTTATCCTACATCTCACCTTCCACTTGGGGTAACCAACGAAGGGCGAGAAACCATCATCATCATCTCGACCATCACTTGTAAATATATAATGCTATGCTCCCCGGCAACGGTGCCAAAAATTAGGCTTGATGATCCACAACTGTAGGGGATCGTAACAGTCTTCGCGGGTAAGATAAACCAATTTATTGATTCGACACAAGGGGAGCCGAAGAATATTTATAAGCTTTAACAGTTGAGTTGTCAATTCAACCACACCTGAAATATACTTGCTTGGCAACAATTTATTAGTAGTAACAGTGTGATGTAAGTGATGGTGGCAACGGAAATAGTGGTGGCAAAGCGACAAAAGTAAAATAGCAAAAGTAAAACAACTTGTAACTAGCAGGATTAAAACAGTTTAGGCTAGGGGAATGGATGGTTGGGCACTGCATGGATGAGAGATAACATGTAATTAACATGGGGCAAGGCACACAGAAAAGTAATGATCATCTAGGAAAATATCAAACATTATACATGTATACCAAGGTAGTTGTGCGTGATTGCAATAAAAACTTTGTGCAACATCTTTTGTCCTACCATCCCGCTAACAACGGTGCCAAAAGGAACTTATGGAGATTAAGGTGTTCCTGTCAAAGAGCATCATAACATAGCATTAACAATCAATAGATACGTGGAATCCTCAAATTATAGTCCATCTCCTTTGGTGTCCCAAGCTGTCACCATTGGGATCGCCGGTTCCGAACTATAATAGGTGCATACAACTCATAGATAGGATCAAGAACACAAATATATTCATGAAAACATAAAGGGTTCAGATCTGAAATCATGACACTCATGCCCAAAGTGTCAAGCATGAAGAGCAACAAGTATTAACAAAGATGATAAACACCATAGTAGATGATAGGCAGCATTACTTACTATTAGTAATAATAGAAATTAACCGAAAAGAGCGGACATTACCTCTAGCTGGTTGGTGACCGGCGAGGAGCGGACGAGCAGGAGGAGGGGCTGGGGCAGCAACGTCTCCGGAAGAGGGCGACAGCGATGGACCTGTAGAGGAGCGTGGCAGCGACGGACGAATCTGTAGAGAGAGGAAGAGATGAGCAGAGAGGGAGATGAGGGGAGAGGGATGAGTGCAGGGGCGTACCTGCTCGACGAAGACGGAGGCGACAAAGGCTAGAACTGAGTCGGGCGGCTTCAAGGAGGGCTCGAGAAGATACAGTTGAACAGAATGGGGAGGACGCCGCGCGAGAGTGAATATGTTATAACCTAGTTACTCGCGTGACCCAATTGAGTACACGCGACAACGCCAACGATTACATTCAAATTATACATACATTCGCACTATACACATATTCACACATACAAATATATGCTTATTTTTCATATACATATTATTTCATATTGTATTTATGTTCTCTCTCTATATTTTTTGTTTTCATTTTACTATATTTTGTATACCATACATAATAAAACCCTTTAATTGAGAGGTTTGTTATATATATGTATGTATAATAAATACCCTTTAATTAATATATTTTTATAAATAAAGCAAACAAACATAAAAAGCATGATATTTCTTCTATAAGAAAGAAAAAAATGAAAAACAATTGAAACAAATAATTTAACCTTTTTTAATAGGCCGACAAATATGAGATTTCTTATGTTTCATGATGCTCACAAATATGAAATAAATAATAATAATAATAATAATAATGTGTAACCCTTTTTTAAAGATGAAATTTCATTTATAATTAACAAGAATAATCATATAACAATTAAATAAAAACAAAATCAAAGCTTTATATATATGTACAAGAATAAGTACTCTTAAATAAGATATACATTAAATGAAAAAATAAAAATAAAAACATGAAATAAAATATTTTGTTTAAAAAAATGAGGTTTTCTAAGCAAAAATGGAGTTGTAGCATTAGTATTAACAATTTTTTTTTCAAAAAATACCCTTTTATAATATACAAGAATAAGCATATAATAATGCAATTTTTTCTGATGGCGTTAGATAAAATGACACACCATAGATACTAGAAATAATGTTGACATTGTATATTATATAACACCACCTATATCTTCATTCTTTTCGGCACGATAGAACCCACTTACAAGTGTCGTACCAAATAATTTCATCGAGAGCAATATTATTATAGTGCATTAAAATTGGCGCGTCGTCAACTGACCTTGGAGATAAGCTTTCTTCTACTAGTGATGTGGTGGGGTTCCTAACGGGGTCAAGTCCTTTTTTACGCCATCTATGACCTTTACCCTATGCTTGCCCACTATATCCGACGATAAAGGCCTTGTTGTTAGCTCGATTTAAAGAAAACGGCAAAGCAAAACCTTTGCCGACTAAAATGCTGCCAGACGCCTTGTCATTTGCTTGCTGACGGAAAATCCTTTGTCGTGGTAAAAGGCTCCAAGGCTGACAGCAAAGCAGCGGTATCCTATAGTGAATCATAGACATGGAGAAAAATAACATCCTTATGTCACCGATTATGCACATATGGCCAAAAAACATATATAAGCCATTTTATGCCATGCAAGCTAAACATCCTCTATCTATGTACCTATGCTATGACGTAACAATCTAGCATAGATATAGCAATGTAAGAATAAGTATATTTTTAGTTCCTAAACTCTTTCGAAAGTATAGAATTGGTCCTTTAACTTTAAAAAGTATAGAATTGGTCCCTTAATTTTGAAAATCAGTTACTTTTAGTCCCTCGTGCCGCTTCGATTGATTTTCTACTGACGTGAAATGTTGTAAATAAAAAAAGATAAGCAGGGGAAGGTTGCGCGCTGTCTATGACCCTCACCACACCCCCCTTCGCCACTTATGACGCCGTCTCATTGATAGACAAGCAAAGCAGCAACACTGCATGTTTGTTTATGCTGACTGCGTCATATGCATGTCGTACTTTGTCGATGGTAAGCGGCGAGTGCCTAGGTAGCGCACAACCATCCCTCGCTCCTATTTTTTTATTTTTAACAATCCACGCCGATACAAAATCATCTAAAACGATACGAGGGACTAAAAGTAATCGATTTTAAAAGTTAAAGGACCAATTCTATACTTTTTAAAGTTGAGGGACCAATTCTATACTTTTGAAAAAGTTTAAGGACCAAAAATATACTTATCCCATGTAAAAATAATAAGTAACCTAGCATCACAACCTAAATAGAGCAAGAACGATAAACTACGGTCTAATCCAAATCGATTTGAATCGAATCGGATTGAGTCAGATCCTAAATAGAGCAACAGAGCAATAGTTACAACTTACTACCGTATCCGGAGAATAAGAGGTTGCCGCCGGAGGACCAAATCCTAGCGGCTCAACTAGAGCGGTTCTCCGAGAATGACATGAAGGCTGCGTACAGAAGGTGATGGGGAGAGAGAGAGAGAGAGAGAGAGAGAGAGAGAAGGGGGGGGGGGGGGGGGGCGTTGACCCGTTGCGTATTCTCCCGCCCTTTCCCACGGAAGTAGGCTGCCTACGGAATGTGGCTCGACAAGGTTTGATTGAGAAAAAAATTGTCGATTTCATCGTTTCCCTTCAACCTGATCCAAAAATTATTTGAGGTTCGTGCGAACAAAAATTTAGGTGCGAGCGACACAACCTATCAAAGGTGTTCAAACTGCATCGCACCGATCTGTTTCGACTTGCTACATGCTATCAAATGCGCCCTAATTATTTGAAGATACTACAGGCAAGTTGATGGTTCCAAGGGACAAAACAAGACGCTTTAGGTACAGCGCCAGGCCACTTGTTGAAACTTCAAGGACATGAACACATCCATCGCTCCTGCAATGGTTCGCACAAAGGACACATGAGCATGACTGGTACTCCGTTTTGTGCTTGTGCATGCTTGCCAGAAGAATCGCGTCTACTACGAAGCCATGGTGACCTCTCCATTGTCTGTCCATTTGCAAGGATACGAAGCTGCGAATATATAGCTGGCTGGCACTACATGTACAGTCACTAGGTACGTCGTGTGTGTGTTTAAAGCAGACCTTTTCATCGATTGCTCTACGCGATGTACACAAATATCTACATGACGCCCGCACGATTTCCCTTTTTCTACCGGAGCAAGCTGAAATATGCTCAGGATTTGGAGGCTTTTTAGGGGTCGTGAATTCATTTCCTCACCGATGGACACACACAGATGTGCTCGCGTCGCGTGATCTCAAGAAGTATATGCTTAGCAACTAGGGTATAGCATACCATATCACATCGTACCGTATCGCCGAGGGGCTATCATAGTTTCCCGGGATGCTTCGCAAATGCCTTTCCGTTGTTCCAGTGTCGTGCTCGCGCACTATAGCCATTCGATTTCCACACGATGTTACGTGCCCTAGTCAGTCCTGTTCCAGCCAAGTACCACCCCAACTAAAGAATATCTAGCAAAGATATAGCTAGTGTGCAAGCTTTTTCACCACCTTTCTAAAACTTGCATGCAATGTACACACCCGATTTAAGTCTACGATCGGCCACTTGCAAGTCCTGCATTTGACACATTGTTCGATCGATGGACATTTAGCTGTCTCACCCACACTAGGGTTTAGGAACCTATAGCTGCTCAAATTGGCAATCATAAGATCCGATCGAATCGCGCCAAAAGTGGATTTCATTAGTGAGTGCCAAGGAAATAACCCAACATTATTGTATGATGAAAAAGACGCAAAAAGGCAAGATCACAATTCGATCTAGCATAGCTATATATACAATTGATCGCTAGATGCAGTGTGCATGCGTGAATGCCTATCGAACAATGCAGATTTGCTTCCAAATATGCAACGCACGCTGCAGCGATTTGCCTTTCTCCTTTTTAAATCCGGCCGGCCTAAAGTTGCAGCTAGCATTTACGGGGAAATGAAATAAATTGTTGAGCAACTGGAGTCTTGTGTAATTGGGAAGAAGTCAGTTTTGGGTGGCATTACTCTATTTCTTGTGAGCAATCAGATCACATGGCCACTTTTGGGTGGCTTTTCTTTTCAGCATTACATGGCACTTTGGTAAGGTTTGCAACAGACTAAAAGTTGTTGGGATTTTAGATGGGCCCATGAGTTAGCTTTGCCCATACGCAGATACTGACACACATTCGAATTCCACGATCAAATCAGCTAGACAGATACTACATCTGCTTCAAAATATAAAATGCTTTTATAGACTAATTTGACCTAATAAACATCTTATATTCTGATCTGGTAACGACGCAAGTTCCTCCCGTACAGCTGCCCCTGCCCTAGCACAGCCGCCAACAACCCTAGCTAGCAACCCATCCGCCACCTCCCGCCAGCGCCGCGCCGGTCCGCCTCGTCTCCCATGGCCTTAGGGCCATGGCGGCGTGGTGGATCCTGGCTTTTATCGGCGGGAGGGCTTCGTCTTTAGTTGTTTTTTTTAAGATTTGTTAGGGTTTATGTTTTTTTGGGAAGACGAGATGGCGGCGGCTCCCTGAAGATGGAATAAGGTTCTTCCGTCTAACCCTTATCCCGGTGGGCGTGTGGAGATGTGTCTCCGGCGGATCCATCCTTGATGGATTTGTTCGGATCTGGTCGTAGTTCGTACGTCTACGTTCGTGTGTTTTCAGGTTAAGTCCTTTTGATCTACACTATTCTTCAATAGCGACGGTTGCTGTTCTGGTGTGCTCGTGGGGCCTTAGCACGACGACTTTCCGACTGTCTACTACAATAAACTTTTCCCGGCTCCAGCAAAGGAGGGGCGATGACGGCGACACATCCTCGGCTCGCGTCAGTGCTTGGAGTCATCGCTAGATGATCTACGGATCTGGATGTAATTTTTATTATTTATGGTATTCATTGTACTACCATGATTGAAGATTAATAGATGAAAAGGTTTTAAAAATAATAATAAACATCTTATATTCTGATACGGAGGGAGTACTATACTAGCTAGCGGTCTTCGTTACAAGAATTAGTTAAGCCAGTGCTGCCAAATTAGTGCCGTATATCACAGTGTATAATTAAGGTTGCATCACAAAGGTACCAAATCATGTACGTGGCGTGCTATTCTATGTAGGCACGTCTCGGCATATATATACACTGCATGCAGCAGGAATCGATCCTTGTGCTGGAACCAAATCAAATCTACCTGATCCCTTGGTATTTTAATTAGCCAAAGCGTATGTGGATCAAAAGAAGCTACTCCAGTAGATATTGTAATCTAGAGACAGATTTGATTAAGCATTCACTCGCTCGATCGTGACAGGTAAGTTAGTGAGAAAATTATGGCAAACACCGTCCAGGTTTTTGGGTTTTTGTCCTGTCCATGTTTCATTCGCAAAAAGCGTACGTATCCAGGTAGTTAATTAGATACAGCTAGCGAGAATCGAAATCTATGTGCTAGCTAGATGCATCAACTAATCACCATGTTAATTTATTAGTTGGATTTATCCTACTGGCCAACACAGCAAGATCACACATATCTGACCATCGGATTTGCAAGCTAGCTAGACAGAAACAACTAATGTTTTTCCTCGGCCGGCCTGACATATCTGCAAATTGATCTCTGTGGCAATGCGCGCCAACCTGCTACGTATCAGTCTCGAGTTTAGCCAGCAAATATTAACCCCTGAGCAGGACGTACCTGACTTAATCAAGCAGTCGACCTGACTATGGGCTCAACTCAAACCGGCCAAATCAATTGTCGGCTAAACAATGGCGTACGTCTTTCCGTATCACGCCCAATCATCATATCTAGTCACTTCCCATTAACCTTTTGCTTTAGCTTGGCAGCTAGCTAGCTAGGTGCATGTGTGCATCGCTCTCTTCGATCGGGCCATCACTTGCTTTCGCTGTTTCGCCAGAACTTCATGGAACCAGCAAATCGGGGCCAGATGCATGCATGCACCTTTGATACCTGGAAAATTAATCATTAGAAACCATAGCAAGCACATTGTGTACTTTCAACAGCAACAACCACACAGATCAGTTGCAAAGCTGGCTAGCTTCTCCAAACCGAAAGTGACATTTCGGAGAGGCACGTACGGCGTCGACGTGGGAAACCGGCAAATAATTACGGCGAACTAAGGGGCAAACCAAACCAAACCAAACCAAACCACAAAAGGGACTAATTGGTTGATTAAGATGGCCTAAATCCAGCTCTTCTTGGCGCTTATCGAATGGACGGGCTTTGAAGGAGGGAAGCTTCCATGCATCTTACGCCAACTAAACGCCATGCATGTACACGTACTTGGTACTTACATGCTTATATAAACCAAAGGCAAATGTTTCGAAGCAACCGAGAGATCGACATCGACCTATCGACATATATCGATGTAACGCGAGGCAGCAAGCAAGTGGCTGTGGGTGTTTTAAAGTAATGGCTGACACGTATGACTGACTGTGAATCGAGTGTGCCCTTTGGGGTTCTTTCTCCTTGTCCTTGTCTCCGCCGATCCCCTTGAAAAAGCTCGCGCCCGGGAAGAATTGGCTGGCGCACTGACTTGCACAGTACTTGACTAGGCACGTACGTGGTTCATGCACACACATGGTTTTTCCCTCCTTGTTGGTAGCTCAGTTTTGCACCAACGTTAACGCATCATGCATGCGCTTGGACGCTTGCTAGTCGGCCATGGGTAGCTCGTTAATAAAGTGAAATGAATCAGCTAATATAAGTACGTACATAAAATTAACTTAGGTTTACATCGGCTATATATGGTCTTATATCGGTGCATTTCAGGCGAGCATGAGCACGTACATACAATTAACTTAGGTTTATGTATGACTGCACGGCGCCGGCAGTGGAATGCACGCGTGGAGCACACGCAGACACGTGCAGCCACGAGCATTCCAAGCGCATATGCAACCGGAGACCAACACGGTGAGTGAAAGGTAACAAGAGTCAAAATGACCCCTTTCTTTTTGGAAGGATAATGTCGTTAAATTGCGTACGTAGATGGCCCGAGATTGATCTTCACAAGGTAAATAAGACTCATATATGCTTCATGGATCACGCCACATACATAGGATAATATATCATTGTTAAAAAAAAAGAGGATAATATATCTGGTGTGTGTGCATGCTGGACTTAGTTGCACCTTGATGTTGCTTCCTAACTTGTTTACAGTAACACTTTTAAACTTGTTTTTACTTTTTGAAAACGAGAGCTGCTTGTCTTATTTAATTTATAGAAATTACATTGTCTTACAGGACTACAAACTAAAGAGCTTACCTAGAGCATCTACAACCGCAGTCGGCTAATCCAGTCCCTATACTCCCGTAGATGTGATTGGATGCGACTGTGAACTGTGCAGGACGACCCCTCATATGACCTATCGGGTAACCACACACCTTAAATTTAAACCCTCATTTTATGTAAATCCATGCACGTCAATCATACAAGTTTAATGTTACACATAAATAAAAAGTTTAAACATAAAATTTATATTAAGTTTACCATTCAAACATTACCTCTTTGATTTTCCTTGTGGGTCCACATATGCTCCAAAAGATTATTGAATAGTTGCACGTGCACCTTATAATCTCAAATATTCCGATGCATATGCATATGCCTAAAGAAAACAAAAAAAAATGGCCGGACAATGTGTCAAACACATAAAAGGGCAATGTAACACCCTCAGTTGCTGTAACAGTAATCATCATCACTGTTGATTATCACTGTTGGATTATCACTGTTTGATCCCCCTTGTACTTGATAACACTTTGTGATGCTAATGATCAAACCTTGCTGTGGTTGATTAACACCCCATGCACCATGTACTTGAGCCCTTGGGATCAAAACCCAAAGCCAAATGCACCTTGCTCATATAACAAACCAAACCCTAGTTGAAACTACTTTAAATGGAAAATAAAACAAAAGTGCTCAAATAAAGTTGTTCCAAAAATCATGGAACTGTTTTTGTAAATTGCCTAAAATCATTATAATCATGTTGGACCAACTTTGGTAATTTTTGGGGTTGCAGAAAATTCTAAACAATTCAAACAGTAGGTTAAAACCCCTACTTTGGGCATTTAATATTTAAAATAAATATCTAATGAATTTCTTTTGCTGCAAAAACTTTTGTGGCACCTTAGTAATATGTAACTCTAATTTACAAACACTAATAACCTTTTACAAAAATGCTAGGGTTAATAAATCAATTACAGAAGGTAATAGAATAATTAGCAACACAAAACAAATTGGAGAAGGCTAAAAACCCGCCCAGGGCGAGGCCCACCTCAGCCCAGCCCAAACCCCCTTGTCTTCTTCCTCCCCCAACCACCCCCACCTTCTCCCGTACGGCGGCCGCCGTGGGCACGCCGCTGCCAGGCCGGCCCCGCCCTTCACCTGCTCCCTGCCGCCGCGGTCGCGATAAGAACAACCCCTTCGACCCCCTGGACACCCCGCACCTCCATTCCCCTCCTCCTCTTCTCTCACGCTTCGGGGAAAGTTTCCCGAGCGCCACCGTCGCCATTGCCGTGGCCAGACGTGGCCAACGGGCACGGCCCGCCCCGACGTGGTGTCCAGAGGCTGCGCCGTTGTCGTCTTCGTCGACTACAGCATCCAATCGAGCCCGGGGAGCACCACAGGCGCCGCCCGCGTCTTCTTCCCCCACCCCGGACGCGGCCACCTCGACTTCGATTCCGGCCGCCTCAGCCCCTCCCCGAGCCCGCTGCCAACCCCGACGCGTTCGTGGTGAGCAGCTCCGTCATCGCCAACTGTCCGTAGTTGCTCGCGTAGCCCGTAGCCTTTTCCCCTAACTCGCTTGCTCCGGCCGCCGTGGCACGTCGTCGTAGTCGTCGTTTTGGTTCGTCCCAGCCCGCGCCAAGTGCACCAGTAGGTTCCCCGTGGTGCGTGTGTTTGTTTTGGACCGGTAGTTAGCTCGATTTCGACTCGTATATGCATTCGCCATTGGAGCCCGACGCCTTTCGCCGCCATTGTTGAAGCTGCGCTCACCTCCGTGCGTCCCAGCCCGCGAGACCACTCCAGATCGACGCGGTTTCGAGTTCTCCGTCGACTGCCGCAAGCGGCGCCTCTTTTGGTGCTCGGAATCGAGCGCTAGCTCGAGTTCGCCGGAGTTTGCTCGCCGGCGAGCCGCCGGCGGGACGTCTGTGCCACTGACTTGTGGCCCCAACAGTCAGATGGGTCATTAGCGACTTAGTTAGGGCTTAATCACCCACTGACATGCGGGCCACCCCCGGGAAATCTTTTGTTAAGTAAATCAAATGGATTAAATGAGTATGTTAGTATGACAGGTGGGCCTAGCCCCCTTAACCCACTGTTAGTTTAAGCTAATGGTTAAATTAAAACCTGAGACACTTACACCTGGGCCCCCCTTGTCAGGTTTTTATTTATTAAAAGATTTAATTGAAATTGAGAGGCTGACATGTGTGTCCAAAGGCATTTTCTAATTTAATTAAATATTTTGTAAATAACAGAGGCTGACCTGTGGGTCCCATATGTCAGCACTGTTTTGGATAAGGTTGTGGATAATGTTCTGGATAATGTTTAATAAATAATAAAAGAAATCCAGAAAATCATTTAAATTGATTTAAACTTTGAAATTCAATAACTTTTAAACCGTAACTCGGATTCAAAAACTTTATACATGAAAATTGGTCAGAAAAATATAACGAATACGATTACGCTATCCGTATGTCTACCACACCCCCTAACACAACGAACATCGAACATTCCCCCTCCGGACCGTCTGTCCGATAAATTGTCCGGTACTGTTAGAGTGCCCGGATGAATTTATTCCGAACACGAAAGTTGTCCGGAATGGTTCAACTAACACGGACACACCCCCCTTATGTTGTTCCGGTAACCACGACACCTCCGGCTTGATCCTTCCCCCTCCGGACACCCTGTCCGGTAATCATCCGGAGCCGGTAGTTCTTCCTCAGGTGAATTTCCGTTCCGAGCAACGGTCATTGCACTACGTTAGAATACCGTTAGCCTTTCATCTATCATGTCATGCATCTGTTTGTATTTGCTTTCTGTGTATTTACTGTTTCTTCCCCCCTTTAATCTCCGGTAAACCCCGCTGCTACTGTCGACTACACCGCTGCTGAGTACGACTACGTCGTCGACGACCCTACTACTACCGTCGAGCTTGCAGGCAAGAAGAGCCATTCTCTTCCCCAGATATCGCCTATCTTTCCGTACTTTTCTTGCACTAGGCATTGTTACTGCTGCTGCTACGATTACAATCCTATTCAACTGCATAGCCTGAATTTTGTCGCCCCTTGATGTGCCATCCTTTATCCTATGCTGCCTATTATTATTATTATGCATTATTCAGCAGTGAGCCCTGCGCATTGTTAGCTAGGATTAGATAGCGGGCCGTGATCACTCAGGGGAGTGAACGCGGATCCAAATATTATAACTGTACAGGTACGGTACATTGCAGACACCGTCTAAGGCTCCTATTTGGGTTATGCCTAGTCACCTTAAGTGTGAGCTATCAAGGAGTAATCCTTGTACTCCACTCGAGGCTGACTTTGCCTTGCCACCATAGGGTCCTGTAAACGGTTGTCCTTCAGGTAAGAAGTCGGGCGACCCAACGGTGCCCGCGAGAGGTATTGCGACGGGACGACAGGGAGGGTACGACCAGTGTACCGGTGTGCTTGGCCCCTGATCGTTGGCCGCGAGAGTTACCAAACCACGAAAGTCGAGCTCCTCCCGGAGCACACGCGAGACAAGGTAAGGAGACGGTTCACCTTGTTGGTAACCGCAGTGACTTGGTGGGACGACGGGGCAGGCACCGATGTACTGGTGGTCCTGGCTGCTGTCGTTGTCCGCGGGTCGGTTAAGTCGAGGCAACGATAACGGTTGTCACGCAGGTTAATTAAAATGCTAAATGGTTCAGTGAATGTCTTGAGTTGGCTATATGCCATGTACGCACTACCTACCCGTGGGAATTACGAGTTATGGGCTCCTCCGCTTCTTAGTGTCGTCCGGGGACTCTTCAGACGTCAGCAGTACCGCGGCCTGCGCCGGGAAGTGGTGTTGTCTTATTTGCTCGAGCAGTGGTGTCTTTTTTGGATTTGCTTCAACTTCACCGGCCAGCCACGCACCGTGCAGGAGTACGTTCAGGTTGGGGTCCAAGGCCCGTCGTACTTAGGATTTAGACCGGCGGATGACCTCTCTGTTGAGTTTGAAAGATGGGATATGAAGTGTCGGATAGCCTCGGTGGAGCGTTCCCTAACAAGGTCCACGCCACCCTGGAGATCCGTGCGTGTAGCGTAACACAAGTGCACCCCTGCAGGGAAGATTAATCTATTCGAATAGCCGTGTCCACGGTAACAGGACGCTTTATGCTGAAGCTGGATCTTACCACTATAAACTATTATTATTAAACTGTATGGTTCCGGGTTTTCTTCCTCGCGGGGATGTCGAGGAGGTGAACTCAGAGGCATTGTAAATTATTACAACTTATTATTATTCAATGTTGCAGCAACTTCTGCTTCATTGTTACTTTATGCTTTATATAAACTGTTGGCTGATTCTTACCTCATGCTGCAAGACATCGTCGGAAGATGCTAGTCGTCGATAGGCCTAGCTTTTTACCCTTGCTCTTGTTTTCTGTCTTCATTCCACTATATACAGCCTCTTCTTTCCATTGATACAATGCATAATGCTTAGTAGCGGACGTAAGACTGGCGGGTATACTAGATACTCACCTGCTTTATTTCCTTTACTGTTTTGCCTGATCGGCCGCTGCAGCCGACGTTGGAGCCCAGGAGCAGGAGTACCCCGGAGGCGCCTACTACGACGTCGAGTTCCCCGTCGACCAGGAGTAGTTCGGTGGATCCCAGGCAGGAGGCCTCGCCTTTTCGTTCCGTATCTCTGATGTGATTTGTGCTAGCCTTCTTAAGGCAAAACTTGACTAACTATGTCTGTACTCAGATATTATGGCTTGTATGACTTATGTATTCGGGTCCGCGTGACCCCCCGCTCTATTGTAATATATTTGTTTATCCTTTTGTGTTTAGTGTTGTGCTGTGATATTATCACCGTGGCACCCTAATCTCAGTCGTGTACCCTGTGTGTATGATTACTGTACACGGTCTGATTTTGGGGGCGTCACAAGTTGGTATCAGAGCCGACTGCCTGTAGGAAGCCACCCCACCACTACTTGGTCGATGTTGAGTCTAGACTTTGAAAAAAAACTATTTTGCTAACTTAATATTTGGCTTACGGGCCCACATCGATGTCACTACGTGTGATATCTATTGTATTAGGATCCTTTTCTCCTTACCTATGCTCTGGGAATCTGCTCTCTTATCCTTGCTGGTAAGTTTTACAAAAGCTGACATTAGGATCACGTTCTCTTGATTCCACCCGGCGTTTTTGGTGCTTCCCCCATTGATTGAGTCGTGTCGCAGGCGTCGTACGCCAGATCCCAGACCGCGGATCCCATTCTCATTCTGGGCAGGCCGCGCGTTCTCTGGCATCAACTCCTGTGGCCAACAGTTTTCTTGCGGCGTGATTGACATAGTGGAATCTATGTCGCGTCGTGTAATCCTTACCGCGGTCTGCGCGCCGCCTAGAGAGTCCTTTTTCCTTAATTTATACGACGTTACGCTGCCCGATTTTTGATTGATTCTGTGTGCGAATGTGTATGTCTTATATGACTACTCCTTTACATATCTGCGCCTCCTTTTCGTTGTCGTTTTACTTCAGGCTTGATTCCGGTATCTCGTTAAATTTTCATCGCTGAAATACCCCTGTTAAATTCTAGCAGGATGGCTGGTCGTGGTGGTCGTGGTCGTGGTCGTGCTGCCAACGACCCACCTCCGCCGCCGGATTACATGGCTGCGATGATGCAGCAATTCGAGATGAACCGTCAGTTCATGCAGAATATCATGGCTCAGTTCCCCCAGCCGAATCAGAATGGGCACCACCATCAGCATGCCACCGTGACTCTGCACGACTTCACCCGCCTCAACCCCACTATGTTCCGCAACACTGTTCAGCCGCTGGATGCTGATGACTGGCTTCGCGACATCACTCACGAGCTGGAGTCTGCTAATGTCGATCCAGCCGACTATGTGAACTTTGCGTCTTATCATCTGAAAGGCGCCGCTGCGCAGTGGTGGAGCACCCACAAGCGTTCCCTGCCAGTTGAAGAAGTCATCACTTGGGACGAATTTCAGTCTGCCTTCCGCGCCCGCTACATTCCTCAAGGGATCATGGATCGTAAGGCGGAAGAATTCCGTAACCTCACTCAGGGCGATATGACTGTTGAAGCCTATCAGCGCGAGTTCCTCAACCTCTCTCGCTATGCGGAAGGGGAGATCACCACTGATGCTCGCAGGCAGCAGAAGTTCCGTCGTGGTCTCAACCTAGAACTCAGGCTCGCTCTTGCCGTTCATGATTTCGCCAGCTTCGCCACCATGGTGAACAAGGCTATCACCGTCGAGACTGCCCAGATGGAGCACAAGAACTCTCTGAAGCGTTATCGTGATGTTGGCTCATCTTCGGGCGCAACGCAGAAGCGTCGTATCTGGCTCCCTACCAGTGTGACCCATTCAGCTGTCCCTGCTCCAAGGCCGTCTTATGCTGCACCCCGTCTGCCTCCACCCCCGCAGATGCCAAGAGCTCTGCCTGCACCACCGAATGCTACACCCCTCCGTCCTCAGGATGGACTATGCTTCACGTGCCGCCAACCTGGGCATTTTTCCAGAGAGTGCCCCCAGAAACAGAAGCAACTGGTAGTCCACCCCGCTGGCCGTGGAAATGGTCGTGGCAACAACAGGACCCCCAACTATAATACTGGGTCTGCCGCTTATGCTCGTGGACATGCTAACCACGTCAATGTTGAAGAAGCTCAGCAACAACCCGCTACCGTGATGGGTACCCTTCTCGTTAATTCCGTACCTGCTACCGTTTTGTTTGATACAGGAGCATCGCATTCATTCATGTCGGAAGCATTTGCATTGTCGCATAACTTCGCATTTGAAAAGATGAACCCACCGATGGTTGTTCGCACCTCGATAGGCCAATGTCGAACCACCAAGATCGTGCCCGAAACCATCGTTGAAATTGAGGGAATTGAATTCCATGCTTCCCCCATAGTCCTGATGTCTTCCACCATAGACCTAATTCTGGGAATGGACTGATTGAAATTCCACGATGCCGCACTTTATTGTGGCACCAAGTCTGTCCAACTTTTTCACCCCTCCGGCGAGATTGTTAACCACACCACCCGAGTTACCCGTAATGCTGAAACACAGATATTTATGATGAATGCTTTGAATGCCGCCCCCCTCGAAGGCATCGAGAACGTTCATGCCGTTCGCGATTTTCCCGACGTCTTCCCCGAAGAACTGCCGGGAATACCCCCGATCAGAGAAGTTGAATTCGTCATCGACTTGAAGCCAAGCACTGTTCCTATCGCCAAGCGTCCTTACAAGATGCCGCCACATGAACTCCTTGAACTTAAGGAGGAAATCGACAAGGCACTTCAGAAAGGATTCATTCGCCCCAGTTCCTCAGCTTGGGGAGCACCTTCGCTTTTTGTCAAGAAGGGCGATGGGACAAACCGATTGGTCCAAGATTATCGGCCCATTAACCAAGCCACCATCCAGAATAAATACCCACTTCCTCGGATCAACGATCTGTATGATCAACTTGCCGGATCCAAGGTATTTTCTAAACTCGACTTGAGGTTGGGTTATCACCAAATCCGAGTCCGTGATGAGGACATTCCGAAGACTGCTTTCATTCCTCGCTATGGTTCATACGAGTACACTGTCATGTCCTTTGGCTTAACCAATGCTCCAGCCACCTTCTCCAGATTGATGAATTATATTTTCATGGAGTACCTCGACCAGTTCGTCGTGGTTTATCTGGATGATATATTGATATATTCCAAGAATGAAGAAGAACATGCTGAACATCTTCGTCTTATACTGGAGAAGCTTCGAGAACACAAACTCTACGCTAAGTATTCTAAGTGTGAATTCCGGCTTCCCGAAGTAACCTACCTTGGACATGTGATTTCCAAGGATGGCATTGCCGTCACCCCAGAATGTATCCAGGCTATTCTTGACTGGACTCCTCCCAAGACCGTCAAGCAAGTCCGCAGTTTCCTCGGACTCGCCAGCTATTGCCGCCGTTTCGTCGAGAATTTTTCCAAGATTGCCAGGCCTCTGACTAATCTGCTTCACAAAGGCGTCAAGTTTGAGTGGACAGATAAATGTCAAGAAAGTTTCCAAGCACTCAAGGACAAGCTAACTTCTCCCCCGGTGCTCGCTCCCCCTGATACTCAGAAGGACTTCGTGATATATTGCGACGCGTCTCGTCAAGGATTAGGCTGTGTCCTATTGCAAGAGCGCAAGGTGATTGCTTATGGCTCTTGTCAGTTGCGTGCTCACGAAGACAAATACCCAACACATGATCTCGAATTGGCAGCAGTAATTTATGCATTGAAGCTGTGGCGACATTACCTCGTCGGTAATCGTTGCGAGGTCTACACTGACCACCAAAGTCTGAAGTACCTGTTTACTCAGCCAGACCTGAATCTTCGTCAACAACGATGGCTCGAAACAATAGCCGACCTCAACATGGATATTTCATATACCCCGGGCAAGGCTAATGTGATGGCCGATGCCTTGAGCCGCAAAGCTTACTGTTCTGAACTCGAGGTTCAGGTGCAACAACCACTTCTGTATGAAGAGTTTCGCAAGTTGAATCTCGAGATTGTTCCTCAAGGTTACGTCAATAACCTGGTTCTCGAGTCAAAACTCGACGCCCTCATCAAGAGTAGACAATCTCTGGCCCCGGACATTGTGAAGATCAAGCAGGACATCGCCGAAGGAAAGCCCTCCTCTTTTACCATTGATGCTAATGATGGTGATACTGTGTACTTCAAAGGCCGCTTAGTAGTTCCTGTGAGCCCGCCCCTCATTAACTGTGGTCCGTATATCATGGAAGAAGCCCATAACTCTACCTTGTCAATCCACCCTGGCAGTACCAAGATGTATAAAGACCTTCGTCAACGGTACTGGTGGCCTTACATGAAACAAGACATCGCCCGCTATGTTTCTCAATGTGACGTTTGCAGTCGCGTCAAAGCCGGACATCAGAAACCTGCTGGTTGGTTGCGACCACTCCCTCCTCCTGATTGGAAGTGGGACAAAGTCGAGATGGACTTCGTCACCGGTTTTCCTAAGTCGCAGAAGGGTAACGATGCCATCTTTGTCATCATCGACCGATTCTCCAAGTTTGCACACTTCCTGCCGGTCAAGGAGACGATCACTGCTAGTCAGTTAGCACACTTGTATATCTCCCGAATTGTATCACTCCACGGTATTCCGATGGAGATCAGTTCAGACCGTGGCAGCATTTTCACCTCACGATACTGGAATAGTTTCATGGAAGCTTTCGGGACTCGTCTGAATCTCAGCACCGCTTATCACCCCCAGTCGCAAGGCCAAGTTGAACGAGTTAATCAAGTGCTGGAAGACATGCTTCGCGCTTGTGTCCTTTCTTTCGGCATGAAATGGGAGGATGCCCTCCCGTACGCGGAATTCTCGTACAACAATAGCTATCAGGCTAGCTTGAAGATGGCCCCCTTCGAAGTTCTATACGGACGTAAATGTCGGACCCCCCTGAATTGGTCAGGAACTGGGGAACGACCCTACTTCGGACCGGATCTTGTCCAAGAAGCTGAAGAATAAGTTCGCATTGTGCAAGAAAATCTCAAGGCCGCACAGTCTCGTCAGAAGAGAAACTATGACCGCAAACACCGTGAAATGGAGTATCGGCCTGGTGAATACGCATACCTCCGTGTCACTCCCATGAGGGGCACTCATCGCTTCGGTATCAAGGGAAAGTTGGCTCCTCGCTACATTGGCCCGTTCCGAATCCTTTCCAGGAGTGGACCCGTGGCATACCGGTTGGAATTGCCGCCGAACCTCTCCCAAGTCCATGATGTCTTCCATGTGTCGCAACTCCGTCGCTGCTTCAAGGATCCTATCCGCGAAGTGGAACATGATATGATCGAGCTGCAACAAGACTTGACTTATCGAGAACATCCGAGCCGCATTCTTGATCAGTCTGAGCATCGAACCCGCAACAAGACCGTCAAGTTCCTCAAGGTTCAGTGGTCGAATCATTCTGAAGATGAAGCCACTTGGGAACGCGAAGATCGCCTTCGCGATGAATACCCCGATCTTTTCCTCGCTACCACTTAAATTCTCAGGACGAGAATTCTTGTAGTGGGGGAGATTTGTAACACCCTCAGTTGCTGTAACAGTAATCATCATCACTGTTGATCATCACTGTTGGATTATCACTGTTTGATCCCCCTTGTACTTGATAAAACTTTGTGATGCTAATGATCAAACCTTGCTGTGGTTGATCAACACCCCATGCACCATGTACTTGAGCCCTTGGTATCAAAACCCAAAGCCAAATGCACCTTGCTCATATAACAAACCAAACCCTAGTTTAAACTACTTTAAATGGAAAATAAAAAAAAAGTGCTCAAATAAAGTTGTTCCAAAAATCATGGAACTATTTTTGTAAATTGCCTAAAATAATTATAATCATGTTGGACCAACTTTGGTAATTTTTGGAGTTGCAGAAAATTCTTAACAATTCAAACAGTAGGTTAAAACCCCTACTTTGGGCATTTAATATTTAAAATAAATATCTAATGAATTTTTTTGCTGCAAAAACTTTTGTGGCACCTTAGTAATATGTAACTCTAATTTACAAACACTAATAACCTTTTACAAAAATGCTAGGGTTAATAAATCAATTACAGAAGGTAATAGAATAATTAGCAACACAAAACAAATTGGAGAAGGCTAAAAACCCGCCCAGGGCGAGGCCCACCTCAGCCCAGCCCAAACCCCCTTGTCTTCTTCCTCCCCCAACCACCCCCACCTGCTCCCGTACGGCGGCCGCCGTGGGCACGCCGCTGCCAGGCCGGCCCCGCCCTTCACCTGCTCCCTGCCGCCGCGGTCGCAATAAGAACAACCCCTTCGACCCCCTGGACACCCCCGCACCTCCATTCCCCTCCTCCTCTTCTCTCACGCTTCGGGGAAAGTTTCCCGAGCGCCGCCGTCGCCATTGCCGTGGCCAGACGTGGCCAACGGGCACGGCCCGCCCCGACGTGGTGTCCAGAGGCTGCGCCGTCGTCGTCTTCGTCGACTACAACATCCAATCGAGCCCGGGGAGCACCACAGGCGCCTCCCGCGTCTTCTTCCCCCACCCCGGCCGCGGCCACCTCGACTTCGATTCCGGCCGCCTCAGCCCCTCCCCGAGCCCGCTGCCAACCCCGACGCGTTCGTGGTGAGCAGCTCCGTCATCGCCAACTGTCCGTAGTTGCTCGCGTAGCCCGTAGCCTTTTCCCCTAACTCGCTTGCTCCGGCCGCCGTGGCACGTCGTCGTAGTCGTCGTTTTGGTTCGTCCTAGCCCGCGCCAAGTGCACCAGTAGGTTCCCCGTGGTGCGTGTGTTCGTTTTGGACCGGTAGTTAGCTCGATTTCGACTCGTATATGCATTCTCCATTGGACCCCGACGCCTTTCGCCGCCATTGTTGAAGCTGCGCTCACCTCCGTGCGTCCCAGCCCGCGAGACCACTCCAGATCAACGCGGTTTCGAGTTCTCCGTCGACTGCCGCAAGCGGCGCCTCTTTTGGTGCTCGGAATCGAGCGCTAGCTCGAGTTCGCCGGAGTCTGCTCGCCGGCGAGCCGCCGGCGGGACGTCTGTGCCACTGACTTGTGGCCCCAACAGTCAGATGGGTCATTAGCGACTTGGTTAGGGCTTAATCACCCACTGTCATGCGGGCCACCCCCGGGAAATCTTTTGTTAAGTAAATCAAATTGATTAAATGAGTATGTTAGTATGACAGGTGGGCCTAGCCCCCTTAACCCACTGTTAGTTTAAGCTAATGGTTAAATTAAAACCTGAGACACTTACACCTGGCCCCCCCTTGTCAGATTTTTATTTATTAAAAGATTTAATTGAAATTAAGAGGCTGACATGTGGGTCCAGAGGCATTTTCTAATTTAATTAAATATTTTGTAAATAACAGAGGCTGACATGTGGGTCCCATATGTCAGCACTGTTTTGGATAAGGTTGTGGATAATGTTCTGGATAATGTTTAATAAATAATAAAAGAAATCCAGAAAATCATTTAAATTGATTTAAACTTTGAAATTCAATAACTTTTAAACCGTAACTCGGATTCAAAAACTTTATACATGAAAATTGGTCAGAAAAATATAACAAATACGAATACGCTATCCGTATGTCTACCACACCCCCCTAACACAACGAACATCGAACATTCCCCCTCCGGACCGTCTGTCCGATAAATTGTCCGGTACTGTTAGAGTGCCCGGATGAATTTATTCCGAACACGAAAGTTGTCCGGAATGGTTCAACTAACACGGACACCCCCCCCTTATGTTGTTCCGGTAACCACGACACCTCCGGCTTGATCCTTCCCCCTCCGGACACCCTGTCCGGTAATCATCCGGAGCCGGTAGTTCATCCTCAGGTGAATTTCCGTTCCGAGCAACGGTCATTGCACTACGTTAGAATACCGTTAGCCTTTCATCTATCATGTCATGCATCTGTTTGTATTTTCTTTCTGTGTATTTACTGTTTCTTCCCCCCTTTAATCTCCGGTAGACCCCGGTTGTACTGTCGACTACACCGCTGCTGAGTACGACTACGTCGTCGACGACCCTACTACTACCGTCGAGCTTGCAGGCAAGCAGAGCCATTCTCTTCCCCAGATATCGCCTATCTTTCCGTACTTTTCTTGCACTAGGCATTGTTACTGCTGCTGCTACGATTACAATCCTATTCAACTGCATAGCCTGAATTTTGTCGCCCCTTGATGTGCCATCCTTTATCCTATGCTGCCTATTATTATGTTTATGCATTATTCAGCAGTGAGCCCTGCGCATTGTTAGCTAGGATTAGATAGCGGTCCGTGATCACTCAGGGGAGTGAACGCGGATCCAAATATTATAACTGTACAGGTACGGTACATTGCAGACACCGTCTAAGGATCCTATCTGGGTTATGCCTAGTCACCTCAAGTGTGAGCTATCAAGGAGTAATCCTTGTACTCCACTCGAGGATGACTTTGCCTTGCCGCCATAGGGTCCTGTAAACGGTTGTCCTTCAGGTAAGAAGTCGGGCGACCCAACGGTGCCCGCGAGAGGTATTGCGACGGGACGACAGGGAGGGTACGACCAGTGTACCGGTGTGCTTGGCCCCTGATCGTTGGCCGCGAGAGTTACCAAACCACGAAAGTCGAGCTCCTCCCGGAGCACACGCGAGACATGTTAAGGAGACGGTTCACCTTGTTGGTAACCGCAGTGACTTGGTGGGACGACGGGGCAGGCACCGATGTACTGGTGGTCCTGGCTGCTGTCGTTGTCCGCGGGTCGGTTAAGTCGAGGCAACGATAACGGTTGTCACGCAGGTTAATTAAAATGCTAAATGGTTCAATGAATGTCTTGAGTTGGCTATATGCCATGTACGCAGTACCTACCCGTGGGAATTACGAGTTATGGGCTCCTCCGCTTCTTAGTGTCGTCCGAGGACTCTTCAGACGTCAGCAGTACCGCGGCCTGCGCCGGGAAGTGGTGTTGTCTTATTTGCTCGAGCAGTGGTGTCTTTTTTGGATTTGCTTCAACTTCACCGGCCAGCCACGCACCGTGCAGGAGTACGTTCGGGTTGGGGTCCAAGGCCCGTCGTACTTAGGATTTAGACCGGCGGATGACCTCTCTGTTGAGTTTGAAAGATGGGATATGAAGTGTCGGATAGCCTCGGTGGAGCGTTCCCTAACAAGGTCCACGCCACCCTGGAGATCCGTGCGTGTAGCGTAACACAAGTGCACCCCTGCAGGGAAGATTAATCTATTCGAATAGCCGTGTCCACGGTAACAGGACGCTTTATGCTGAAGCTGGATCTTACCACTATAAACTATTATTATTAAACTGTATGGTTCCAGGTTTTCTTCCTCGCGGGGATGTCGAGGAGGTGAACTCGGAGGCATTGTAAATTATTACAACTTATTATTATTCAATGTTGCAGCAACTTCTACTTCATTGTTACTTTATGCTTTATATAAACTGTTGGCTGATTCTTACCTCATGCTGCAAGACATCGTCGGAAGATGCTAGTCGTCGATAGGCCTATCTTTTTACCCTTTCTCTGGTTTTCTGTCTTCAGACCACTATATACAGCCTCTTCTTTCCATTGATACAATGCATAATGCTTAGTAGCGGACGTAAGACTCGCGGGTATACTAGATACTCACCTGCTTTATTTCCTTTACTGTTTTTCCTGATCGGCCGCTGCAGCCGACGTTGGAGCCCAGGAGCAGGAGTACCCCGGAGGCGCCTACTACGACGTCGAGTTCCCCGTCGACCAGGAGTAGTTCGGTGGATCCCAGGCAGGAGGCCTCGCCTTTTCGTTCCGTATCTCTGATGTGATTTGTGCTAGCCTTCTTAAGGCAAAACTTGACTAACTATGTCTGTACTCAGATATTATGGCTTGTATGACTTATGTATTCGGGTCCGCGTGACCCCCCCCCTCTATTGTAATATATTTGTTTATCCTTTTGTGTTTGGTGTTGTGCTGTGATATTATCACCGTGGCACCCTAATCTCAGTCGTGTACCCTGTGTGTATGATTACTGTACACGGTCTGATTTTGGGGGCGTCACAGGCAAGGTGCAGACCGATAGTTGCTGAAGCATACCGTTGCGGCGTCCAACCCGGTGATAGTGTTCGTAGCGTCAAGAACTGGGGGGGGGGGAAGTATTGTGGTGGAGTTAGCGGCACTACGGGGTACATACGATGGCGGACGTAGGGTGCCACCAGATCTCGACGAGGGAAGGCGCGCACAAGGGGGAAAAGAGGAGAGCAAGAAGGATGGATCAGCAAGGTCGTAGGGGGATTTTGTGAAATTTGAGGTGGGGTCAGGCAATCTAATCCAACACAGCGGACAAACCGGGGGTGTCCGGGCCTCCCCACATCTGCCACAAATTTGAGATAGACATGAGTGCTAGACAGCCCTGTGATGACCCACAACTCTAGGGGATCGCGACAGTCTTCGAGGAAAGCGTAACCTAAATTATTGATTGAACACAATGGTAGCAAAAGAATAAATATAAGCCTTACCAACTGATACGTCACAAACGTATCTATAACTTTTTCTTGTTCCATGCTTCATTTGGTGATATTGCTATATGTTTTGATGCACTTTCATATCACTTACAACATACTCTGTCTGTAAATTAATATATTCCCTCCGATCCATATTAATTGACACACACTTAGTACAATAGTAGTACAAAGTTGTACTAAGTGTGCGTCAATTAATTTGGATCGGAGGGAGTAACATGTTTTAGATAACTAAACTAGTGATCCAAAACATCTTATATTAGTCTACGGAGGGAGTATTTGGGACTAACCTATTATCTTAGGGCCCAGTGCCAATTTCTGTCTATTTTTGTCCGTGCATTGCAGAAAAAGATAAATAATCAAAGTGCTCAAAAAATTCTAGAAAAAATCCAAAAAATCTTTTATGTCGGAAGACTCCAGAAGCCAGAAGGCTACCCGGAGGGGGTGCCACCCCTGGCTCAGGCGCACCTAGGGGGGTCGCGTCCTCTGGCCGCCTGGACCAGTGGGGCCTCCCCCCAATGCCCCCCTTTGGCCTATAATTACCTCCTTCCCCGAAAAGCCCCGAGGAGGACCATGTGATGCAAAATACCCTATTGTTCCACCGCCATCGTGATACCGAGATTGGGATCATTAGAAGATCATGTCCCGTCACCCTGCCGGAGGGAGGATTGACCTCCGGAAGCTCCTCCATCACCATAATCGCTTTCCGGGATGTGCCATGAATAGTCCCGTTTTGACAATAGGTCCATGATCAGTAGCTAGTAGATGTCTTCTCTCCAATCTTGTGCTTCAATGTTTAGACCTTGTGAGTTGTCTATCATGATCAAGGCACCTATGTAGGATTCCTTTTATTGTTATGTTGTGTTTGCTGGGATCTGATGGATTATGAGATTATGTACAAATTTGTGAAAGTAATAAATTTGGTTTACCTTTATATTTTAGTTCTTGAGTAGTATTGCATATTCTCCATTGCAGTTTATTACGTTGGCCAAGTATTAGATTGTAACTCCAAGAGGGAACATTATGCTAGATGATGGGTTCATGCCTCCCGATGTCCAGTTTGAGTGACAGAAACGTGATATTAGGGAATGTATTGTTGCCATTAGGGGTAAAAAAGCGGTGCTTATGACTGCATGTTTTAAGGATTGTTTACATTACGCATAGAGTGTTAAGGCAGTTGTTCGTTGCTTTGAGTTCACTTCATTAGTTGTGGCTTGCAACTTAATGCCAGCGAGATGTTCTAGATAGATATCTCAAGGTGGATGTTAGTGAGTAGGTGCTGATGAATAAACGATCTACTTGTCTTGGTTTAATTCCCATACGATTGAGCCTTTTACTTTTCTAGTAGCATAATTAGCATTGCGGTGCGTTTATAATTCTGTCAATTGCCTAACTGTAATTTGTTTACCCAACATAGTTGTTTACTATCTTTTGGGAGAGAGACACTACAAGTGAGCATCATGGTATCCCGATCCATAATCTCATCATAGTTTACACCGCCAACATTTACTTCTTTACTTTTCCTTTTGGTTGCATTACTATTTCCCCTTTGTGCTTGACCCTTTGTAAACAACAAGGCGGGAGAGATTGACAACCACTCTGTACTCGTTAGGAGCAAAGTTATTTGTGTTCTTGTTTGCAGGTCCACGACACCCGTCAACTCTCATGCCTCAGGTAAATTGGTGACACCGTTTCCACCTACTTGTTGTCTCCATAATCCTACTCGATTGATGACCTTGGTATCTTCGCCGATGGAAATTTGCGGCTATCTACATCATAACCGTCCACTTGGGTAACCAACAAGTAGGTGTTATCTACACCTATCAAGCAAATTTCTGGCGCCGTTGCGGGGGATTCCAAGCTTCATCTCTGTTATTATGGGTTCCACTGAAAACAGTAAGCTTTGTGACTTTATAAGTCACAACATAATGACTTTATTCGCACTCATATTGCTCCACCTGCCACCTCAGCACCTTCATCTGAAATTAAACTTGCTTTGCTCAATCTTGTTATGAAAGAGCAATTTTTTGGAGTAGGAGAGGATGCTGCTTTGCATTTAAATAATTTTGATGAACTCTGTGATACACAAAACTATAAAGAAGTGGATGGTGATATTGTTAAGCTTATGCTTTTTCCCTTCTCCTTGAGAGGAAGAGCTAAAGAGTGGTTGCAGTCCTTACCTAGGAATAACATAGATTCTTGGGATAAATCTAAGGATGCTTTTATTGGGAAGTACTATCCACCTGCTAAAATTATTCAGTTGAGGAGTAACATTATGAATTTTAGACAACTTGATAATGAAAATATTGCTCAATCTTGGAAACGTATGAACTCTCTTGTTAAGAACTGTCCTACTCATTGATTGACTACTTGGATGTTTATCCAGACGTTATGCAGGATTAAACTTTACCTCGTGGAATATGTTAGACTGGGCCGAGAGAGGAACCTTTATGTCAACCCCACTTGGTGCTGCTACAAAACTACTACTCCCTCCGATCCTAAAAAAGTGTCGCAAGTTACACTATAAGTTATAACTATCCTAGTTGTTTTTTCAAGACACTTTTTTAGGATCGGAGGGAGTAGATGATATGATGACAAACTACTCTCAATGGCACACAAAACGGTCTCCAACATGTAAAAAGGTAAACTCTGTCGAGGAGATTGATACATCCCAAACGTATCTATAATTTATGCTTGTTCTATGCTTATTTGGGTGACATTGCTATGTGTTTTGCTATGCTTTCATACCTTTTTACACATATTTGTACTAACCTACTAACTCAGTGAAACCATTGCCAGTTTCTATATACTGATGTTTGTGAATTACAGGTTTATACCCATATTTACAGTGCCCAAAAAATTTCAAGAAAAATATATAAAAAATCAGCGTTCCAGAAGACTCCGGAAGACCAAAGGGGAGCCAGAGGGGGTCCACCCCCCTCCCAGGTGGCCAGGTGGTACCATCCATGGCCGCGCTAGGAGGCCTCCTGGAGGGGTGGGGCCTCCCCTCTAGCCCTCCTTCCGCCTATATTTACCACTCGGTACAGAAACCATGAAAAAAGACCCCGCATCACGAAATTCTCCACTGTTCTACTGCCGCCGCGATCTCGAGATCGGGATCGCCAGAAGACCTCGTCCCGGCACCCTGCCGGAGGGAGGATTGATCACCGAGAGCTTCTCCACCACCATGAGCGCTTCCTGGATGTGCCGTGAGTAGTCCCCCTTGGACCATGGGTCCATAAAAAGTAGCTATGTGATGTCTTCTCTCCAATCTTGTGCTTCAATTCTTAGCCCTTGTGAGCTGCCCTACATGATCAAGGCATCTATGTCATCTTTCTGCTGTTGCTATGCTGTGTTTGCTGGGATCTGATGGATTATGAGATTATATTCAGATCGTGATTAGATATATATTTGGTTCTCCTTTTATATATTTTTCTTGAGTAATTCTTGCATGTTCTCCATTGCTTTTTACTGCTTTGGCCAAGTAGTAGATAGTAACTCCAAGAGGGAGCGTTATGCTTGATTGTGGGTTCATGCCCCCGATGTCTAACTTGAGTGACGGAAACATGAGACTAGGGGATGTGTTCTTGCCACCAGGGAGAAAACGACGGTGCTTGTAACCGCGGTTGCAAGGATTGTTTACCTTACACATAGTTTGTTAATGCAGTTGTCTGTTGCTTTGGGTTTACACTTTGGGCGGGGCTCGCAACTTAATAACAACGAGATGTTCTGGATAGATATCTCAAGGTGGATGATTAGTGAGTAGATGATGATGAATAAACGTTCTACTTGACTTGGCGTACTGCCCATACGATTGAGTCTCTAACTTTCTTGTAGCATAACTAGCATTGCGTTGCGTTTATAATTCTGTCAATTTCCCATCTATAATTTGTTCATCCGACATAGTTGTTTTATCGTATTTTGGGAGAGAGACATCACTAGTGAACATCATGGGACCCCGGTCCATATTTCCATCATTGTTTACACCTCAAATCTTTAACACTACTATTTACCACTTGTGTTTTTATCCTTTGTAAACAACAAGACCAGAGAGATTGACAACCTCTCTGAACTCGTTGGGAGCAAAGTTAATTGTGTCGTGTGCAGGCTCAGGTTAAGCGAGTAATATCGAGTAAACGACGCGTTGCTCACTTCACCACCTTCTTGTTGATCCTTGGAGTCCTCCTGGATTCGATAAACCTTACAGTCCTCGTGTAAGAGAAATTAGCCGCTACTACATCTAAACCTTCCACCTGGGATAACCAACAAGGAGCATTACTTCGGAATCATCAAGCTAATTTCTGGCGCCGTTGCCGGGGACTCCAGTCTACAAGATAGGGGAGTTGCACACTATCTTTTACCTTTTCTTTTTACTATTGTTAGTTTACTTTCTAGTTTTTGCTTTACAGTCTTATACCAAAAACCACACAAAATTTATTTGTCTTTCTTTTAGTTTCTTTGCTCTTTCTTGCTGTTGTTACTATGGGTTCCACTAGCATGGAAATCTGCCCCAGGCACGGAACCCCTAGTTGGGACACTAATACGCGAGAAAGGATAATTGCTTCTCTCCCTTCGTTGGTTACCCCAAGTGGAAGGTGAGGTGCAGCGTAGCGGCAAGTTTCCCTCGGTGAAGATACCGAGGTTTTCTCCATTAGGACTCCGGTAATGATAAGTAGGTGTCAGCGGTGCAACTGACATGGACCTGCACACAGACACAAATAACTTTGTTCCCAACGAAGTTCAGAGAGGTTGTCAATCTCTCCGGTCTTGTTGTTTACAAAGGATCAAAACACAAGGGATAATGATAATGATAAAAGCAACTGAAAGTAAAAGCAGAAAATTAAATAAGCGTGTAAACAATGTTGAGAATATGGACCGGGGTCCCGTGATGTTCACTAGTGATGTCTCTCTCCCAAAAGACGATAAAACTGCTATGCGAGGTAAACAAATTACAGATGTACAATTAACAACATTATAAACGCACCGCAATGCTAACCATGTTACAAAGAAAGCCAGAGGCTCAAAAGCATGGGCAGTACGCCAAAATAAGTAGAGCTAAATCCAACTGCATCTACTACTAATCATCCATCTTGAGATATCTATCCAGAACATCTCGCTGGTATTAAGTTGAGAGTCCCACCCAAAGTGTAAACCCAAAGCAACAGACAACTACATTAAAAAGCACTTTGCGTAAAGTAAACAATCCTTGCAACCGCGGTTACAAGCAGCGTTGTTTTCCTCCTTGTGGCAACAACCCATTTCCTAGACTCATGTTTTTGTCACTCAAGCGTGTCATCAGGGGGCTTGAACCCACAATCGAGCATAACGTTCCCTCTTGGAGTCACTACCTACTACTTGTCCAAAGCAATAAACAACAATGGAGAACATGCAAGAATTACTTAGGAACAAAAATATAAAAGATAAAAACCAAATATATTACTCTATCACAATCTGAACATAATCTCATAATCCACTAGATCCCTTCAAACTCAGCATAGCAACATCAGAAAGATTACTTATGTGCCTCAATCTTGTAGGGCATCTCACGAGGTCTAAACCATGAAGAACAAAGAGGGGAGGACAAAATCACATAGCTACTGATCATGGACCCATGGTCCAAGGAAAACTACTCACGACACATCCGGGAAGCGTCCATGGTGGAGGGGAAGCTCCCGGAGGTCGATCCTCCCTCCGGCAGGGTGCCGGGAAGAAGTCTGCTGGCGCTCCCGATCTTGGAAGCATGGCGGCGGCGGAACACATGCGAGATCGCGAAAAAGGGTTCTGTCTTCGGGTGTTTCGCGTCACGGGGAATAAATAGGCGAAGGGGGGCAGCCAGTGGGGCCACCAGGAGTCCAGGAGCCCCCCTGGCGCATCCAGACCCTAGGCCGCGCCAGGTGGCCGCTAGGGCACCTGGTGGTGGCCCCCGGCCCTCCTTCGGTGCTCTGGAAGCTTCAGTTGCGCTGATTTTTATCCGATTTTCCCGATTTTTGGAGCACTTTTAATATGGGGGAAACCTGGAATAGAAAAGCAACAAAAAACAGGAACTGGCAATGTGGTGCACTAATTAATAAGTTAGTCCAAATATGATCGAAAGTGTATGAAAGTGTATCTAGATCATAGAAAGATAACACAAAACATGAATGGAGCAAGAAGAAATTATCGATATGTTTGAGACGTATCAACGTCCCCAAGCTTAATTCCCGCTCGTCCTTGAGTAGGTAAATGATAACAAGCATAATTTCTATGGTGACATGCTAGCAACCATATAAGAACTTTGAAAAGTAAAGCAATCAAGGTATGTGATTCAATTCAAGTCATAACATGCAAGAGTCTATATTAGCATTGAAACAAGTAACAAAAGAAGATTAGGTGCAACAGCTCTCGCTGTCTGTGACTCGAATGCTTCCAAATGGTGTTTGCCTGCAAGAAGGGGGATAGGGAATACGAGAAAAAGTATTTTTGTTGAGAACTAAATCTACTAAAGTTTCACACTTGGTCTTCTTTGGAATCTTATCTTGACTCGTCCCCAGACCACTAGCCAGGTACAAGTCAATTTGATCCACTCCTTTTCGATATTTTGAGCACTCATGCAATGGATGAGCGTAATCACGAGAGTTCACACTTAGGATGGCAAAGAGAGAAATATGGTGGAGGAGGAAGACAAAAAGGTGAGAAAGTCTCACATCAATGAGGACAATCGTAGGCGAGAAGGCCAAATGATAGATAATATGTGAGGAGTAGGGATTGCCATGCAACGGATGCACATATGAGCGAAGAAAGCTCTCCAATGGGACTAGTGGGGGTGCATCCAACTTGCTCGCTCATGAAGACCTATGGCTCTTTTGAGGAGGCTCATCCTTGGAATATGCAAGCCAAGTTCTATAGTGTGAAGGTCCCCACATAGCTATATGCATGAATAATCATCTCTATGGAGTACAAGGATAAGAGGGAGTACTAGTGTGGATCTTTCGAAAGGATAGTAGTGTTTCCCCTTTCTCTCTTTTTATTTTTCTTTTTCTCTTTTTTCTATTTTTTTATTTTTTTGGTGGCCTCAATGGCTCTTTCTATTTAACTCTCATTTGTCCTCTTTTGGGATCTTTTATTTTGTTCACTTTGGGATTTTTCCTCACTTAAGGGCAACATTCTAATTTACAAGAGGGTATAGAAGATCTTAAAACTTTACAAGGTACTCAAATCATAAAGAAGATGTAGCTATCATAATGTATGCAATGTATGCCACTGCCAGTGTAGCAGGAGCATGAATGACATGAAGATCAAGTCATGAAAAGGTGGATGTTGCATGGCAATATATCTCGGAAAGGCTATGGAAATGCCTTGATAGGTAGCTATGGTGGCTGTTTTGAGGATAGATATAGGGAGGTTTATGATGACAGAGCGTATCATGCCATGGGTTTGGATGTACCGGCGAAGGTGGACGCCAACTCTCGGAGAGAGAAGAAGGCAATGCACGGCACGGGAGAGGCTAGCAAATATGAGGAGGTGGAACTGTAAGGTTTCAATACTTACATTAGTCCGAAGAACTCATGCACTTATTATCGGTACCTCTCAATCTAATAAGGAGGTTCACAAAGAGACAACTACCCCGAGGAGGAGTTTATGGGGGTTTGGTTATCCTTGCGCATCCTCGACTCATGGTACGTGAGTGTACTCTAATATCCGATCCCTCCAAAGATTAGTGATCCATCTAGTACCTAGAGTTCTCAACTAATTTTTGTAGGTTTTGAAAATAAACACGGATATCCCAAAATACGACACCTATCACTAATAGGCTAGAGCTCTTGACACAAAAAGTTCAAAAATTAGTCACAACAATATGTCAAAACTATTGCAAGTTACTAGTAAAATTAAATAGCAACCTCAATTACCTACTTTCAAGATAAGACACAACTCAGTGCAACAACCAACTCTCTTAACAAGATAAACATGAAAACTAAAGAGAGTTCCAGCAACAAATTAAACAAAATCCAAGGCTCTTGCTAAAGACAATATAAGACTAAAACTAAACATGGCAGTAGCTACGAAAAAAATAAAGAACACACGACAGCAAAAAGATAGGCATGAAAAATCCTATGATGTGTTCTAGATTGAAGTGGAGCGTGTTTCTCTCACACACAAAGTAAGCTGGGGTCTAATTGTTATGAACAGCAAGCAAAGCTAAAGAAAGCTAAAAATAAAACCTAAGAGAGAGACGCTCCAAGCATAGCACGTAACGCATGAAGTGATAAAAATATAGTGAGACGAATGACGAACTAATGATTGTTGATGGAGAAGGGGATGCACTGGGGCATCCCCAAGCCTAGACGCTTGAGTCTCCTTGAATATTTATTGGGGATGCATGGGGGCATCCCCAAGCTTGAGCCCTTGACACTCCAGGATCTTCTTTCATCATCTTCCATCACACACTTGAAACTCCCTTCATACATAATTCATCATAAGCTGATTAGAGAGGTTAGTACCCTTAATAAAATAATTTTTCCCCACTAGATATAAAGATATTCTTGAAGAGCTACTGTTTCTCAAGATTGCCAAAAGTTTTTTGCAAATAAAAATCAAGCTTAAGGTTCGCAAAAGTAAGGAGAGGCAAAACGTGGAAGAATTTGTGAAAAATAGAACAACAGGTAGTAGATAATTTTTTCGGGCCACTTCTGCAACTCAAATAAAAAACTCAGAACATACGAAAGTTCGAAAATTGTATAGATCATGCTGTGTAAAAAATTCAGCTCAAAAAGATGAACTGGTGATTTGATCCAATTTTTTCCGTCAAGAAGACATAATCTGTTTTCTGAACAGCATGTCACAACTTTTGCTTCCCTTGTCATATGAGGCTATAACTTGGCACAAAGCTTGAAAATAAAGATACAATGATGTTGCTACAGTAGTAACAATCATCAAGACCACTAAAAACAGAAGTAAAAACATCTTGGGTTGCCTCCCAACAAGCGCTTTCTTTTACGCCTTTAAGCTAGGCATAAGGTAAAAGAAGAATCAAGTTTTATCATGAGAAAGAGAATAGCTAGCCCGTGTAACGGACTCAAAAGGTAACTTGATTTTCTTTCTAGGGAAGTGTTTCATCCCCTTTTTGTGAGGGAATTGAAATTTTATGTTCCCCTCTTTCATGTCAATAACGGCACCAACGGTGCGAAGAAAAGGACGTCCCAAAATAGTTGGACATAAAGGTTTACACTCTATATCCATAATAATAAAATCAACGGGAACATAGTTGTCATTGACAATGATAAGAACATCGTCGATCTTCCCCAAAGGTTTCTTTACAGAAGAATCAACAAGACGAACACCAAAAGAACAATAATCAAAAGGTTTCAATTCAAACATATCATACATTCTTTTGGGCATGACGGAGGTACTAGCTCCAACGTCACATAAAGCATAGCAAGAGAAGTTATTTAATTTAATTTTGATCATAGGGTCCCAAACATCATATAGCTTCCTTGGTATGGAGGCTTCTATCCTAAGCCTCTCCTCCCTAGCTTTGATGAGAACATTTGTAATATGCTCCGTGAAGGCAAGATTAAGTGTTCTAGTGTGGGAGTCTCTAGAAAATTTGTGTAGCAAGCTTATAACTTCTAAAAGGGTGCAACTATAAAAATCAATATCACTACTATCAAAGGTGGGCGCCAACTGTCGTGGGTATAATCCTGACAATAGAGAGGGGGGTATGGAAGGAGCTAAATGAATCTGTAAGTAGAGTGGTTGACGCCGGGGAATCATACAGGTTAGGCCTCTCCGTAGAGATAAAAACCTTAGTCCTGTCCCAGACTGACTAGGGTGTTCTTTTTGCTCAAAGGTTGAGAAGAATGGTGTTGCGCGTGCCCATGCTGGAGGAGGGGGGAGGCTTATATAGAGTGCGCCTCTGCCCCTTCAATGCCTCAGCTTAATGGGTCTCTAATTACAGGGTTAAATGCATACTAAATACAAGAAACGGTCTACTCATTACTGCTAATAAAGGAGGAGGAACGCCCGCGATCTTGAATGCTTTCCGTCCGTTGCGTTCTTCTCTTCCGAGTAACGAATAGCCCGTCGTCCATCTTCTCCGAGTAACGTACTACTCGGATCTTGTTTGCTCTCCGAGTGACTAACTACTCGGAGGTGGTTTCTGTCTTTCGAGTAATATGTTACTCGGGGATATTGGGATTCCAGCTTCTGTGATTGATAAAACATATGTATTCTGTACTTTTTATTTTGTTAGGTGTGTTGGAAACCTAAGGGCTTGAGGGTACCCCTTGGTTTCCCTTGCCTAGGGGTATACCTTTGGTATGACCACGACAGGGGCATCCCCAAGCTTAGACGCTTGAGTCTACTTGAATATTTGCTGGGGATGCATGGGGCATCCCCAAGCTTGAGCGCTTGACACTCCCGAATCTTCTTTCATCATCTTCCATCGCACACTTGAAAACTCACTTCATACATAACTCATCATAAGCTTATTAGAGAGGTTAGTACCCTTAATAAAATATTTTCCCCACTGCATATAAAGATATTCTTGTAGAGATACTGTTTCTCAAGATTGCCAAAAGGTTTTTTCAAAGAAAAAGCAAGCTTAAGGTTTTCAAAAGTAAGGAGAGATAAAACGTGGCAGAATCTGTGAAAAACAGAACAACAGGTAGTAAAGAATTTTTTAGGGGCACTTCTGCAACTCAAATAAAAAAACTCAAAACATACGAAAGTTTGGCGATTGTATAGAGCACGCTGTGTAAACAATTCAGCTCAAAAATATGAACTGGTGATTTGACACGATTTTTTTCCGTCACGAGGACAGAATCTATTTTCTCGACAGCATGTCACAACTTTCACTTCCCTTATCATATGAGGCTATAACTTGGTACGAAGCTTGAAAATAAAGATACAATGATGTTGTTACAGTAGTAACAATCATCAAGACCACTAAGAACAGAAGTAAAAACATCTTTGGTTGCCTCCCAACAAGCGCTTTCTTTTACGCCTTTAAGCTAGGCATAAAGCAAAAGAAGAATCAAGTTTTATCAAGAGAAAGAGAATAGCTAGCCCGAGTAACGGACTCAAAAGGTAACTTGATTTTGTTTCTAGGTAATTGTTCCATCCCCTTTTTGAGAGGGAATTGAAATTTTATATTCCCCTCTTTCATGTCAATGATAGCACCAACGGTGCGGAGAAAAGGACGTCCCAAAATAATTGGACATAAAGGTTCACACTCTATATCCATAATAATAAAATCAATGGGAACATAGTTTTCATTGACAATGATAAGAACATCGTCGATCTTCCCTAAAGGTTTCTTTACGGAAGAATCGACAAGACGAACACCAAAAGAACATGAATCAAAAGGTTTCAATTAAAACATATCATACATTCTTTTGGGCATGACGGAGGTACTAGCTCCAACGTCACATAAAGCATAGCAAGAGAAGTTATTTAATTTAATTTTTATCATAGGGTCCCAACCATCATCTAGCTTCCTAGGTGTGGAGGCTTCTATCCTAAGCTTCTCCTCCCTAGCTTTGATGAGAGCATTTGTGATATGCTCCGTGAAGGCAAGATTAAGTGTGCTAGTGTGGGGGTCTCTAGACATTTTGTGTAGTAAGCTAATAACTTCCGAGAGGGTGCAACTATCAAAATCAATATCACTACTATCAAAGGTGGTAGTAGTGTCATCTAAGCTCACTTGTTTGAAACCCTCTATGTTCATAGGAGTTTCTTCTTCTATGGTTGAGGTATTAGCATCACCATTAATAGGTCCAATGGGACTAGGAGTGCATTGTGTGCTAATAGTTTGAGTGTGCTCAACAATTTGGATAGTGGAAACTGTGTGGTGTGTAGGAAGTCTCTTAATTCTATCCTCTTCCTCTTTTTCTCTAGCCCATCTTTCAGTAAGTTTATCCATCATCCTAATATTTTCATTGATTTGTAATTGGATAACATTAATAGGAGTGGCAGTGCTCTCCTCAAGGGGAGAGGTTCTAATTTTTAGCATCGCAACATCGAGGGCTAAGCTCTCCACCTTCAAAAAGAGATTACCTAACTTAGCTAATTTCTCTTCTACATTCTTGTTGAAGGCTTTTTGGGTAGTGATAAAGTCTCTAAGCATATTTTCTAGTTCATAAGTGGGGTTCTTATTGCTAGGATAAGTGTTGGTGTTCCCATAGTTGGATGGAAATGGTCTAGGATTGCTAGCAAAATTGCCCCTATAAGCATTGTTGTTGAAGTTCTTTCTAGCAATAAAGGTCACATCTACTTGTTCCTGAGCAACCAAAGAATTTAAAGGAACATCATGAGGATCAATAGAGGGTTGCTTGGTAAGTAGAGACATAATTAAGTCAACTTTTTCATTTAGGGAGGTAATCTCCTCGACAGAGATTACCTTCCTACCTGTTGGAGAGCGTTCGGTGTGCCATTGGGAATAATTGGTCATCATATCATCGAGAAGTTTTGTGGCAGCACCGACTGTAGTTGACATAAAGGTTCCTCCCACGGCCGAATCTATCAGGTTCAGCGAGGTAAAGTTCAAGCCTGCATAAAAAGTCTGGATAACCATCCAAGTAGTCAAACCATGTGTAGGGCATTTCTTAACAAGAGATTCCATACGTTCCCAAGCTTGGGCAACGTGTTCATTATCCAATTGCTTAAAATTCATAATGTTACTCCTCAATTGGATAATTTTAGCAAGTGGGTAATACTTCCCAATAAAAGCATCTTTGCACTTATCCCAAGAATCTATGCTATTCCTAGGTAAATATTGAAACCAAAGTTTAGCTTCTCCTCTCAAGAAGAAAGGAAAAATCTTGAGCTTAACAACATCACCTTCTACTTCTTTATACTTTTGCATATCACATAACTCAACAAAATTATTCAAGTGTAAAGCAGCATCATCTCCAACACCAGAGAATTGATCTCTCATAACAAGGTTTAGCAAAGCAGATTTAATTTCATAAGAGGTAGCTGAAGTGGCAGGTGTGGCAATAGGAGTGCTGATAAATTCTTTGTTATTGTGACTAGTGAAGTCGCACAACTTAGTGTTTTTAGAGGAACCCATAGTAGCAGCAAGTGTGGCAGATTTTTTTGTAATTTTTGATATAAGACACAAAGATAAAAACTGAGAGGTAAACTAACAAGACTAAAAAGTAAAGCTAAAAGGTAGTGGGCAACTCCCCTATCTTAGCACTCGGAGTGCCCGGCAACGGCGCCCGAAATTTGTTTGATACGCGAGAAAGGATAATTGCTTCTCGCGCTTTGTTGGTTACCCCAAGTGGAAGGTGAGATGCAGCGTAGAGGCAAGTTTACCTAAGTGAAGATACCGAGGTTTTTCTCCAGTAGGACTCCGGTAATGATAAGTAGGTGTCAGCGGCGCAACTGACGTGGACCTGCACGCAGACACAAATAACTTTGCTCCCAACTAAGTTCAGAGAGGTTTTCAATCTCTCCAGTCTTGTTGTTTACAAAGGATCAAAACACAAGGGATAATGATAATGATAATAACAAATGAAAGTAAAAGCAGAAAAGTAAATAAGCGTGTAAACAATGTTGAGAATATGGACCGGGGTCCCGTGATATTCACTAGTGATGTCTCTCTCCCAAAAGACGATAAACCTGCTATGCGAGGTAAACAAATTTTAGATGGGCAATTGGCAGGATTATAAAGGCACCGCAATGCTAACTATGTTACAAAGAAAGGAAGAGGCTCAAACGCATCGGCAGTACGCCAAAATAAGTAGACCGAAATCCAACTGCATGTACTACTAATCATCCACCTTGAGATATCTATCCAGAACATCTCGCTGGTATTAAGTTGCGAGTACCACCCAAAGTGTAAACCCAAGCAACAGACAACTGCATTGAAAAGCACTTTGCGTAAAGTAAACAATCCTTGCAACCACGGTTACAAGCACCGCTGTTTTCCCCCTTGTGGCAACATAACATCCCCTAGACTCACGTTTCTGTCACTCAAGCGTGTCATCAGGGGTCATGAACCCACAATCGAGCATAACGTTCCCTCTTGGAGTCACTACCTACTACTTTGCCAAAGCAATAAACAACAACGGACAACATGCAAGAATTACTTAGGAATCAAAATATAAAAGATAAAAACCAAAGATATTACTCTATTACAATCTGATCATATCTCATAATCCATCAGATCCCATCAAACTCAGCATAGAAACAAAAGAAAGATTACATATCTGCCTCGATCATGTAGGGTAGCTCACGAGGTCTAAACCATGAAGAACAAAAAGGGTAGGAGAACATCACATAGCTACTGGTCACGGACCCATGGTCCAAGGAATACTACTCACGACACATCCAGGAAGCGTCCATGATGGAGGGGAAGCTCCCGGAGGTCAATCCTCCCTCCGGCAGGGTGCCGGGAAGAAGTCTGCCGGCGCTCCCGATCTTGGAAGCGCGGCGGCGGCGGAACAAAGGCGAGATCGCGAAAAAGGGTTCTGCCTTCGGGGGTTTCGCGTCACGGGGAATAAATAGGCGAAGGGGGCAGCCACGGGGCCACCAGGAGTCCAGGCGCCCCCCTGGCTCGGCCAGACCCTAGGTCGCGCCAGGTGGCCGCCTGGGCACCTGGTGCTGGCCCCCCGACCCTCCTTCGAGGCTCCGGAAGCTTCCGTTGAGCTGATTTTTTATCTGATTTTTCCCGGTTTTTTTGTAGCACTTTTAATATGGGGGAAACCTGGGATAGAAAAACAGCAAAAAACAGGAACTGGCACTGTGGTGCACCGAGTTAATAAGTTAGTCCAAATATGATCAAAAGTGTATGAAAGTGTATCTAGATCATAGCAATATCACACAAAACATGCATGGAGCAAGCAAAAATTATCGACACGTTTGAGACGTATCAGACACCTCTAATGATTTCAAGCCTTGCAATTTTGTTTTTCATGATAGCTTTTATGTTTGCACCCCTATTAGTAGACCTTTCCTCAAATATGATTTAAGAGATAAATATTCTGAAAAGGGGGAGGATGCTATCTATCACATGGAAATTATGAGAGGGTGTGTGACGAACAAAAACCTCCTGGGATGGATACTGACCAATTCAAACTAACATTCTTTGATTTTTCCCTTCATGGAAAACCAAAGAAGTGGTTCCATTCCCTGTCCCCATGTAAGAAAGATACTTGGGTAACTGCGAAAATTCTCTTCTGATAGAATTCTTCTTTAAATAGTTTGATTTTGATAATTGTAGTCTTTCTGAAGTTATCACTTTTTTGCAAAGAATGGCCAAAGACCCCCACACTAGTTCACTCAACATTGCCTTCACCGAGCATATTACCAACGCACTTATCAAAGCTTAGGAGGAGAAACTTAAGTTATAGGTTTCTATTCCTATAAAACTAGAAGATGGTTGGGATCCTACGGTCAAAATCAAAATGAATAATTTCTCTTGCTTTGCTTTATGTCATGTTGGAGCTAGTGCCTCCGTTTTACCCAAAAGAATGTATGATATGCTTGAATTGAAACCTTTTGATCCTTGTTCTTTTGGTATTCGTCTTTTTTATTCTTCCATAAAGAAACCATTAGGGAGGATTTACGATGTTCTTATTGTTGTCAATGATAAAAATTTTCCCGTTGATTTTCTTGTCATGGACATTGAGTGTGATCCCTCATGTCCAATTATTTTGGGACATCCTTTTCTCCGCACCGTTGGTGCTATCATTGATATGAAAGAAGGGACTATTAGATTGCAATTGCCCCCTCAAAAAGGGCATGGAACGCTTCCCTCGAAAGAAGATAAAGTTACCTTATGAGTCCGTTACACGGGCAAGCTATTCATTTGAAGGTGACAAAACTTGATCTTTTTTGCATCATGCCTAGCTCAATGGCACAAAATAAAGCACTTATTGGGAAGCAAACCAAAATGTTTTTACTTTCAGTTTTAGTGGTCTTGATGCTTGTTACTACTGTACCAACATCATTCTATCTTTATTTTCATGCTTTGTGCCAGTTTTTAGCCTCCGGTTGCAAGAAAAATCAAAAGTTGTGAAATGCTGTCCAGAAACAGATTCTGTCTGGTTGACAAAAAAATTCACCAAAAATCACCAGGTCATCTTTTTATCTGATTTTTTACAGTATGCTCTATACAATTGGTTTTCTTGCGTCTGTTCTGAGTTTTTTGATTTGAGTTGCAGAAGTTCCCCGAAAAAATTATTTACTACTTGATGGTCTGTTTTTTTTTTCAAATCTTAAGCTTGATTTTTATTTGTAAATTTTTTTTGGCAATCTTGAGAAGCAGTAGCTCTTCATGAAAATCTTTATTTCCAGTAGAGAAGAAAATATTTATTTATGGGTACTAACCACTCTAATCAGCTTATGATGAGTTTTGTATGAAGGGAGTTTTCAAGTGTTTGAAGGAAGAGGATGAAAGAAGATCCAGGAGTGGAAAAAGCTCAAGATTGGGGATGCCCCCATGCACCCGCTGGAAATATTCAAGGAGACTCAAGCGTCTAAGCTTGGGGATGCCCCCGTGCATCCGCTTCTCCATCAATAATCATCAGTTCGTCCATCTCAATGCTATATTTTATCACTTCATATGTTATGTGCTATGCTTGGAGCGTCTCGCTCTTTACTTTTTATTTTATTTTCTGTTTGATTGTTGTTCATAACAAGTTGGAACCTAGACTTCATTGTTTGGGAGAGAAACACGCTCCACTCCACCTTAGAACACAACATAGGTTTTCATGCTTATCTTTGTTTGTGTTTGTTCTTTATCTTTTCATAGCTAATGTCATGCTTAGCTATTAGTTTTCATGCTTATTATGTTTAGAGCTTTTATTTAGATTTTTTTCTTTTGGAACTCTCTTGAGTTATCATGCTTATCTTGTTTAGAGAGTTGGTCTATTGCATTGAGTTGTGTGTCTTGCATGAGTAGGTAATTGAGGTTGCTATTATAAGTGTAGTAGTAACTTGCAATAGTTTTGAGGTATTGATTTGAGTAATGGTTGGACTTTTGGTGCCAAGATCTTGAGCCTATTAGTGATAGGTGCCCTATTTTGGGCAATCCGTGCTTATTTTTGAAAACTACAAAAAATTAGTTGAGAACTCTAGCTACTAGATGGATCGCTAACCTCTAGAGGGGTTGGAATATATAGAGTACCATCACGTACCATGGGTCGAGGATGCGCAAGGATAACCAAGCCCCCATACACTCCTCCTCGGGGTACTTGTCTCTTTGTGAACCTCCTGATTAGATAGAGAGTTACCGATAATAAGTGCATGAGTTCTTCAGACTAATGTGAGTACTCAAGTGTTGGCACTTCCATCTCCCATATTTTGCTAGCCTCTTCGGTACCGTCCATTGCCCTTTCTCATCTTGAGAGTTGGTGCATATTTCGCTGGTTCATCCAAACCCTTGGCATGATACGCTCTATCATCATAAACCTCCTTGTATCTTCCTCAAAACAACCACCACACCTACCTATCAAGGCATTTCCATAGCCTTTTCGAGATACATTGCCATGCAACATCCATCATCTCATGACTTGATCTTCATGTCATACATGCTTTTGCTTGATCGTAGAGCCGCATGCTAGTTGGGCCTTTCCCTTAGCATTGCTACATTACACGCCAGTATCATTGCATATCCTTCTACACTGGCAGAGGCATACATTTGCATACATAATGATAGTTTTCAGTTTTCTTTATGTTGAGTACTTCTTGTAAAGTGTGTGATATTCTATACTCTTGTAAAATATAGAGTGTTGCCCTGAAGTGAGGAAAAGATCTCAAAGAGGAAAAAATAAAAGATCCCAAAGAGGACAAATTAAAAGAACCCAAAGAGGACAAATGAGAGATAAATAGAAAGAGCCAATGATTCCACAAAAATACAAAAAGAAAAGAAAAAAAGAGATAAGGGGGCAACTGGTACGTCCAAAATGCATCACTATTTTATATCATAATTCATCCCTATCCATTTATATATTTCATGTTAGGATGCTATTCTTATGTTGGTTTTGCTTGTTTTACATAGTTTGCAACTTGCCGGTGCCGAAACAACAGATGCAGGATTCAACATAGAAAAGTGGACATTGAGTTGCTGAAACAGAATATCTCCGAACGCGCTAAAAATCGACGAAGGATATTTTCCAGAAGAATGAACGAAGCTTCGCCGAAAAGGGGCCAAAGGGGGGCCACCAGGTGCCTAGGTGCGCCGGGAGGCCCCTTGACGGGGAGGCCCCTGGACCCCTGGGGCCACTCCCGGATCCCCCCTTTGGCCTATTTATTCTCCGTCATCAGAAAACCCTAAAGCAAGAGGATTTCACGAGTTCCGCCGCCGCTCCGTGGAGGAAACCTACAGAGAAGAAAAGACATCTCCGGCAGGCAGATTCCACCGGGGAGAACACCTCCCGGAAGGAGCATCGCCATCTTCATCACCATCGTCACGGGCATCATCGAGATCATCATCCCCAACATCAGAACCATCTCCATCTTCATCCTATCTCATCTCACAATTGGAACTTTTGTTGTAATCCGTATCGTCTATCCTCTCTACTCTATTGTTATTGATTACTCTTTTGTGGTGAATGCTATTGAGTTTTGTTGGACAAATATTGTTATGTCCAGATTGTTTATCATCTATTTATCACCACTCATCATGATCTCTTTTATGTCTTGTGAGTAGTTACTTTAGTTCTTGAGGACATGGGAGAAGTCTAGTTGTTAGTAGTCATATGATGTTGAAGTAATATGTGTTGTTTGATATTTAAGTTGTGTTTTTATTTTCCTAGTGGTTTTGTGTGAGTCGAACACTCAACACTTGTAAAGGACCTAGGGGAATGCATTGTGTATAAAGGATGCTTACGGTGGGTTGCCGGAGTGACAGAAACTTGAACCCTAGTTTGCACACTTTTCACAAGGGAAAAATGGATCCTTGATCTTATTGTTGTGGTTAGGCTTTTGCCTTAATTTCTACCTTGTATTTTCGACTTCTTGCAAGGTGTTTAATCATAAGAGTGCACTTATCTTAGTCTAGAAGGTGTACTAGCATAGATCCACTCACTCAACACTTATCAACATAAAACATAGTACCATCACGGAATATGGCAAAAGCACGTGCCTACCTCTCATGTGTGTCCTCAAGAACGCTTTAGCCTCTATAAGTTCAGTTCCTAGGCTTATCCTTTGCTCAAATGGATTGGGCCACTTGTTACTCCTCAGTGTCTTTTACTTTTCTTGCTTTTATCTTCTCGTTGCTTATACAAAAAAACCCTATAAAGTTATCTTTCAGTGCTTGCAGTTATTCCTTTACCAAAGTCACTTATCAATACCTTCTACTCCTCGTTGGGTTCGACACTCTTACTTATCGAAAACGCTACAATCGATCCCCTATAGTTGAGGGTCATCAAGTTCTGTTTTCTGGCGCCGTTGCCGGGGAGCGTAGCGCTATTAGTAAGCGAAGCTGGTAAGGAAGCTTTTATATTTCTGTTTTGTTTTGCTCTTGCTATTTTTTGTCCTTATGGACACCTCTACTCTTGGTTCGTTTCTTTTGGGAAAGCGCCCGCTACTGTGGTGGTTGCTCCCACCCCTACTGAAAATTTTCCTTATAAAATACCAACTGGTATTATCGATTTTCTCTTGGCTAATCGTTATGCAGGAGACAGACATCCAGGTGAACACTTGCTATATTTATCACGACTATATTCATTATTTAAGCTTGCAGGTGTGGCAATGGAGTTTTTCATGAAGAAATTATTCTCTGTATCACTTATAGATAAAGCTTCAGATTGGTATAAGCTCCTTGATAACTAACATTTGCTTAATTGGCAAGAGCTTATATCTCTCTTTTATACAATTTTTTATCCCCTTCATGAAATTCATCGAGACAGGAACTACATCTATAAATTTTGGTCTCGTGACGGAGAGAGCATCGCTCAAGCTTGGGGGAGGCTGAAGTCCCTAATGCTCAAATGTCCTATTCATGAGCTCCCCAAGGATATTATACTTACAAATTTTTATGCCAGACTTTCTCATCAGGATAAGGAAATGTTGGATGCCTCCCGACGGGGATCAACCACGGCAAATCCCATGGTCAGGGACCCTGGGTTAGTCATGAGAGGCACAGGTTGGACGATAGCTCGTCGGCAAACAGGAAGGCACGCTCCTGCTCGATATTATTGATGGGGAGATGCGATTACAGTGGATGCCAAGGCTGGAGCACTCAAGGCTAGGGTTACAGATGATATTGGTTGCCCTTTGGCGTCGCCCCTCCTAGCCCTTATATACTGGGCTAGGTCTCGGGGAGTTCATCTACGTTTACAGGTAAGCTTTCCTAACCCTATCTTGCTCCGTACGGCAGGTTTTCGCACCTTCCTTGTGAGTCGCAGACTCCTACATTGGTGCCAATTAGCGGGCAGAGGCTGTATCTTCATGGGCCTTCTGTCTTCAGGGACACCAGGTAGGCTTATCCGTAGGAGTCATGGGGTCACCCCCTCGTCAGTAGCCCCCGAGTGCCTTGGGGACTCGAAGAGTCGCACAGGGACTCGAGTACATCCATTTCTAAGTTATTTGTATGCGCGGTACAACCGCGGGCCGCTGGCAGTCTGGTGGCCATGAAAAAACCTGTTTCGAGGGATGCTAAGTTGAAAGGGCCCAAGGAGTGGACTGGTCGAGCCTTGGTGAATTGCACTAGGGAAAATACCGCAGTAGACCAATCAAACCCACGTCCCTCGACGTGAGCTTGGAACACTGGTGTCAAGCAAAAGTCCTGTCGCTTCAGGTCTTACGGTGTTCATTTTCCGCCAGTAATGTGCATAGCCTAAGGCGCGTCCGCCTGGCTTTTTCTATCATGCGCAGCGCATGGAAAAGGTTGGGAGTGAAATCGCTCTTCGGCAAGTCCCAGCCCGGACGAACATCGTGGCGGGGTCTTACCTACACGCTAATCTTGCGTGGCATCTGGGCACAGTGTATCGTGTTCCAGGAATGTGTGTTTTTGAGGCGCGGAGCCTAATAGTATTGCACCCGGTTGGAACAAAACATCAAGCGAGATGTTCACTCATTCACCCGTGGAGCTTGTTTCGAGTGCTCGGACGGGGAGTTCTTCGTGAGTAGTCACTCGAATGTCGTTTCGGCTCTTGAGGTGAGGGAGCACCTGAGACTCTAGCGTCGTATGATCTTGGCGAATGCATGTTTATCTTGTGTCGGGTTGAGGGAGCACCCGAGACTCTCGTGAGTGCGAGTGGTCACTCAAGCACATTGCTGACCTTTGGGTGAGGGAGCACCTGGGACTCTCATGATGTGCTGTCCCGATGGGAGTAAGGTGTTTTTCTTCATCGGGAAAGAGACCTGAAAGATGGAATCTCTGAGCCTTGATGTCTGTTTGTATTCTTCACCGCTTGTCAGGATAACGATGCCTCTGTTTGATGGCTGTCAGGGATGCTCCGCCAGTGAACCGTCACTTCTTCATGACCAGTCATAATGATGACCGCTGTGGCGTGCGGCAGGCGCTGGTTGAGTTTCTGATACGCGCGTTGGAAACGCGCGTGAATTGACGCATCTCACGCACAGTGCGTCCCGTGGGAAAGCATATTGGTCTTGGAATCTGAGACATCTGCGACGTTTGGTCTTTTGAATTAATTGCTGCTGTCGTCGTGGCTTCTCTGTGCTGGGAGGTTGATGTTTTATAAATAAGCCTTTTTCTTCCACAACGTTTCACCTCTATCCAGCTTGCTGCTTTGCCTCTTCCTTCTTCTCTTCTTCCTCTCATGGTTCCCAGGTGAGGTGCTGGCCGTGGCCGTGTTCGTCATGGCCGTGGTGGCCGTGCACCACGCTCATGCGGTGGTGGTCGCCATGGTACGGCGCCAGTGCCTTCCTCGTCTCCCTTGGAGGAGGGTTTATGGCGCTATGATTTTCTTTTACGCGTTCATGGCCAGAGCGCCAATCACGTTCTTCTTCCCTCTGCTTTTTCCGCCATTGTCTCTGAACGTGGCTTAGATGGCTTGCTTCTGCATCTTCAAGGGAGCTGTCGATCTCCTTCTTATGTTGACTTGGAGGTTGATAGTTCCCGCTTGATTTTTCTTGGCTCTGGTTGGAGTTTGTTTGCTCGGCGGTTGAATCTGTGAGATGGCGATATGCTCAGCTGTCGTTTTGACGGCGAAAGAACTGTCACTATCCGCGCGTTCGATCCGAGCGGCAACGGGATGGATCCGCACTGGCAAGAGTCGAACAGCGACAGCTCCACAAGGTCGAGGAGTCCTACGCCTGCATCTTCTACAGCTCCGTCTTCTGGCGACTCCTCAGGTGATGGTGCCGCCTCCATCAGCTCCAAAGAGGACATCAACGTCATGCCATCGATCAAGCGGGCGCGCCAAGCGACCTTGTAGAACTGGAGGTGGCCTCATCTTCGCTGGCAACTCAGGCGGAGCTGGAGAAGAAGCTAGTGGAGCAGGAGAAGAAGCTGGTGGAGCATCGTCTTCAACTGCTCCGCAAATAAGTCGAGCTCCACCTTTTGTTATGCCATTGACATCCTCTGCTAGCTTCCTTTTTTCCTTTGTCTGTGGTGATGCCTTTGTATCAGAGTCGATTACCCCTCATGGGCACACATGTAGAAGTCTTCATACCTTGGGTAATTCCCTCTTGTAACAGGAGCTGCCTTCTATACAAATGTAGTTGAGTCCTTTTTGTACTGAAAATAATCCTTATGATGTAAACTATGCTTGAGCCTTTGCAATGGAATTTATCTTTGGGCCTTATGCAAACGAGAACTGTGTTCGAGTCCTTGGCGATCAGGAGCTATCTTTGAGTTCTTTGCGACCGAGAGCTGTGTTCGAGTCCCTCCAAACTTTGCACTGTGGGTTCTATCGGGTGCGCGACAGCGCTCCCGATGGGAGTAGCCCCCGAGGCTACGCTTGAGTCGGAGGATCGAGTGTAGGCTGAGGTTTGTTTCCCTTGTCGTTCTTCTGTTAATTTATGTCTTTTATCGGATGCGCGACAGCGCTCTCGATGGGAGTAGCCCCCGAGTCTTTAGGTGATCAATGGCGATCGGATGAAGACTAAAGTAGTCCGTGTCCTGTGCTCCCTCCGAAATTTCTTCAGAGTACTTGGTGTTCCATCTGATTGTGGCCATGCCTTTCGAGCCTTGATCTGAGCAGGTGGGGCTAGCCGGGTATTTTTGTTTGGTCCTTTTAAGCTTCGAGCTGCGCGAGCGGTTCTCGGGGGGAGGTGGTGATCGAGCCCCCGAGTGCTTACGATAACGTCTCTCGGGGGGATTTTACGCTTAAGCCCCCGAGTGTTTTTGGCTAAGATCGCTTGAGTGGCGATAGCTTCTCTCGGGGGGATTTTATGCTTAAGCCCCCGAGTGCTTTGGTTAAGATCGCGTGGGCGATAGCGTCTCTCGGGGGGATTTCATTCTTAAGCCCCCGAGTGCTTTGATTAAGATCGCGTGGGCAATAGCGTCTCTCGGGGGGGATTTTATTCTTAAGCCCCCGAGTGCTTTGATTAAGATCGCGTGGTCGATAGCGTCTCTCGGGGGGATTTTATTCTTAAGCCCCCGAGTGCTTTGGTTAAGATCGCGTAGGCGATAGCGTCTCTCGGGGGGATTTTATTCTTAAGCCCCCGAGTGCTTTGGTTAAGGTCGCGTAGGCGATAGCGTCTCTCGGGGGGATTTTATGCTTAAGCCCCCGAGTGCTTTGAGATGGCAGTATTTGGGCAACATTTATTTTATTGCGGTCGAGCGGCTACATGAGTTGCGAGTCATGTCTGACCGATGGGGACTATGGATAGAACAGTCGCAAGTTTGCTACGTTCCACGGGTTGCCCACGTCCTCGTCTGTCTTCGGGTTCTTCAGCCTATAGGCGCCACCTCCGATGACTTCTGAGACTATGAATGGTCCTTCCCATTGGGGGGCAAGTTTATGGACCTTCTCTTGTATCAGCCGTAGGACTAGATCACCTTTGTTGAAGGTTCTAGTGCGCAAGCGACTGCTTTGGTAGGTGCGTAGCTTGTCCTGGTAGCCCTCTGATTTTGCCAAGGCTGTATCTCTTGCTTCGTCAGCCGTATTTTTGTCATCTTGTAGTGCTTGTTCTTCTTCTTCTTCTTCTTCTTCTTCGTATCCGGTGACCCGAGGTGCTCCGAACTTGAGGTCATGTGGTAGGACTGCCTCTGGCCCGTACACCATGAAGAAGGGTGTGTAATGGGTCGCGGTGTTTGGTGTATTTCGTAGGCTCCATAGTACCGCGGGGAGTTCTTCTACCCAGTTGCCGGTGGCTTGCTCGAGTGGTGCGAGGAGCCGCTTCTTGATTCCTCCGCATACAAGGCTGTTTGCTTTTTCCACTTGGCCGTTGGACTGCGGGTGCGCGACTGATGCATAATTTATTTTGATGCCTAGTTCTTCGCAAAAGTTCTGGAATTCTGCGGCTATCAAGTTCGTGCCGTTGTCCGTGATGATGTTGTGTGGCACGCCGAACCTGAAGATGATCGATTTGATGAAGTTGACAGCCGTGAGGGCTGTGGAGCAGGTGATGGGTACTGCTTCGAACCATTTAGTGAACTTGTCGACTGCGACGAGCAGGTGTGTCCTTCCGCCCTTTGATGATTTCTTGAGTGGGCCCACCATGTCGAGTCCCCAGGTGGCGAATGGCCAGGATAGTGGTATGGTCTTGAGCTCTGAGGCGGGAGCGTGTGGCCTGTTGGCGAATTTCTGGCAGGCGACACAACGTCGAACGATTTCCTCTGCATTTTTCATGGCTATGGGCCAATAGAACCCGACTCGGAATGCTTTGGACACGAGTACTCGACTGCTCGCATGGTGCCCGCAGGTGCCTTCATGGATTTTGAGCAGCAGGGCTTTGCCGTCCTCTTCGTCGATGCACCTTTGGAGTATATGGGTGATGCTGAGCTTGTATAGTTGTTTGTTGATCACCGTGAATGCCTTGGATCGTCGGCTGATGCGTCGTGCTTTGGCCACGTCTTGCGGTAGCGTACATTCGATTAGGAATCGGAGGAACGGTTTTGCCCAGACAAGTCCTTCGAGCTCTGTCGGCGTTGTGCTGTTGGGTGTGCTGGTGCTTGTGCCTTCTGATGGGGTTGCTGCTGCCACCTGCGCCAGGTCTGTTGCGTCCTCGCCGTCCACGACTGCTTCAGGTGCTGCTGCCTGTGCCTTGATGGATCTCCGGCTGATGCTTTCGAGAAAAACGCCGGGTGGTATTGGTCCTCGGGTCGAACCGATGTTCACGAGTTCGTCAGCTTCTGTGTTGTTGTCCCTGGTGATGTAGTGGAGCTTGCACCCGTCGAAACTTCCTTCGAGTGCGTTGTAGAGCTTCTGGTAGGCCGCCATGTTGTCAGCTATTGCGTCGCAGTTTCTCATCGTCTGCTGGACGACGAGATTGGAATCCCCGTAGATTATGAGGCGAGTGGCTCCGCATGTTTTGGCCATGCGCATGCCATGGAGGAGTGCCTCGTATTCTGCTTCTATGTTGGAGGCGTGACTGAAGTTGATCTGGAGGACATATTTTAGCTTTGTTCCTTTAGGGGAGAAGATCACAACTCCTGCCCCGACTCCTTGTTGTCTCTTGGACCCATCGAAGAACATTGACCATGAACTTGATAGGTCTGGGGGGCCTGGTGTCTAAACCTCCGTCCACTCGACCAGGAAATCTGGGAGTACTTGGGCTTTGATGGCTGTTGGGTGCTTGAACTGCAGGTCCCGTGGGCTGAGCTCAATGTTCCACTCGGCGACTCGTCCAATCGCTCCAGAGTTATTGAGTATGTCAGCGAGTGGTGCGCTGCTCACGATTGTGATAGGGTGCTCGTCGAAGTAGTGGGACACCTTTGTTGAGGTCATGATGATGGCTAATAGTAGCTTCTGATAATGCGGGTACCGCTGCTAGGATTTGGTCAGGAGCATGTTGAGGTAGTAGATTGGTCTCTGGATGCTCTGGACCTTGCCTTCTTCTGCGCGTTCGACAACGAGCGCTGTGCTTACTACACTGTTACGTGCTGCCACGTAGAGGTATAGCTTATCTCGTTCCTTGGGTACCGCCAGGATTGGTGGGGTCGAGAGTGTCTTTTTCAGGTCCGCGAATGCTTGGAGGGCTTCCTCCGTCCATTCGAATTTCTCTCCTTTCCTGAGCAGCTGATAGAAAGGCAGCGTGCGTTCTCCCAGCCTTCTGATGAAGCGGCTTAGGACTGCGAGTTTTCCAGTGAGCTGCTGTACTCCTTTGACGTCGGTTGGTTCTTGCATTCGAGAGATGGCTTGGACTTTCTCAGGGTTTGCCTCGATTCCTCGGGCAGAGACCATATAGCCGAGAAGCTTCCCTGCCGGTACGCCGAATGCGCACTTCTTTGGGTTGAGTTTGATTCTGTATTTGTTGAGCGCTGCGAAGGTTTCGCGCAGATCGTCGAGTAGTGTGGCTGCTTTGTAGGTCTTGATGACGATGTCGTCCACATAGACTTGCACGTTTCTTCCGATTTGCTCCTTCAGGCAGGCCTGCATCATTTGCTGGTATGTGGCGCCTGCGTTTTTGAGCCCGAAGGGCATGGTCCTGTAGCAGAATACACCATAGGGGGTGATGAACGATGTGTGCTCTTCGTCTTCTTCCTTCATCCTGATGTGGTTGTATCCTGAGTAAGCGTCAAGAAAGGAAAGTAGATCGCACCCTGCTGTCGAGTCGATTATCTGATCGATTCTAGGCAGGGGGAAGTGGTCCTTCGGGAAATGCTTGTTGACTGGTCCGTAGTCGACACACATGCGCAGCACGATCATGTATTTCTTGGGCACCAACACTAGGTTGGCTATCCAGGTGGCTTTCTTCGTTTCTCGGATGAACTGGGCGTCGAGTTACCGGTTGACTTCCTCTCCGATTGCTCTGCGCTTGGGCCCCGAGAAACGTCTCAGAGCTTGCTTCACCGGCTTCGTGTTTTGTTTGATGCATAGGGCGTGCTCCGCGAATTCGCGTGGTACTCCAGGCATGTCGGCTGGGCACCAGGCGAATATTTCCCACTCATCTCGAAGGAAACCAACGAGGGCCGTCGCCTGCTCCTCTGGTAGGTGGGCGTACACGCGGACTGTTTTGTCCGGGTCCGTCGGGTGCACTTGGTGAGTGACTGTGTCGCTGTCGATGCTGAAGTCGCGTCCATACTCCTTAGATTCGCTTCGGCTCACCAATGGGAAGGTACTCTTGTCCGTCACCATGGCTATTTCTCTGAGTTCTTGCTCGGCTCCGAATGTGTCAGAGATTTTGTGAAAGTCACGGTCACATTGATCTGATTTGATGAAGCTTCCGTTGATCGTGAGGACTCCTGCTGATCCTGGCATCTTGAGCTTGAGGTAGGCGTAGTGTGGGACCGCCATGAACTGCACGAATGCTGGCCGTCCTAATATGGCGTGGTACTGCGATTGCCAATAGAGTACCTCGAACTCGAGGACGTGCTTTGCGAAGTTGCGTCGGTTTCCGAACACAACTTCGAGTTCGATGAATCCGAGGGATGTGGCTGCTTCTCCTGGGACTACCCCGTGTAACTCGGTGCTCGATTTTCTCCATACTGATCGTGGGATCGGAATCTTTTGCAGGGTGCTGGCGAAGATGATATTCATGCTGCTGCCCCCGTCCATGAAGACCCTATCCATGTCGTACACTCTGATTTGTGCATCGAGCACCAGGGGCGCGTGCCTCGGTCTTGGGACTGCGGGTGGAAGGTCGTCCAGTGAGAACGTGATGCTGGTCTCCGTATCATGTAGCTGGTAGACTTCGACTATGTTTATGCTCTCGGCTGCTCTACCTTGCAGGGTGTAGGCGTCGCGTTGTGCTTGCGGCACCCTTCCCTCTTGGATCTTGAGCACCTGTCCTTGCAGCGGGTTGTGGCGTCCTTCCGGGCTTAAGGGCGGCGATTGTTTGGGTCGCCGGTTGCGCCTATCTTCTTTCTGCTTCTCCTTCTTGAGGTCGTCGGCTAGCTCATTGAACAGGCGGTAGTTTCTCAAAGTATGGCATGACCTGACACGTCCCCAGTCATCCTCGAAGCTGTGGATCGTGCAGGGTCCTGCTAGCTACTCTCTAACCATGAGTTTGCTAGATCCGGCGTGCCTCTTCCTTCTTGATATTATAAAGATTTGCTCGTGATCCTCCGGGTGTTCGTGGAAGCGAGGGTCGGTTTCGATTCCTCGACTCATGTCTTAGTTCTTGATGAGGTTGGCGAATTCTTCTGGCCTTCGATCTGGGTCATAGTACTCGCCCAACGGTGTCTTGGAGTCGCTTTCCTGGCTGGCGGCAGGTGTTCGTGTGATGGCGTGTCGTCGAGCGGTCGTCGGTTGCGTGGCTGCGTGACGTGGCTCGTTCATTGGAGCCTCGCTGTAGATCTCCCATGCGCGCCTTTTGAGTCGTCGATTCCTTCTTCCTTGGCGATGGTTCTGCTGATCGCTGGTTTCGATCTCGTAGTCATCGTCTTGCTGTGCGGCGGGTGCCCGGGCGGCGGTGGGTTGTCGAAAGATTTGCGAGTCCTCCGCTACGCGTCGCGGTTCGTCGAGGGGAATTCCTTCGTAGAGGCCCCTCGCCGTTCTTCTGGGTCGTCGATTCCTTCGGCGCTGATGCTGCACTTGGCCGTTACCGTAGTATCAGTCCTGGTACAGTTGTAGCCCGAGCGGTCTTGAGGGGGTGGCAGAGATGTTTGCCGCGATCTTGAATCCTTCGAGTGGGCTAGATCTGGTGCTTGCCCTTGAGTTGTAGCTTGCTGAAGACGGGACCGCCGAGATCGTGATCCCAACCTGTGTAGTTCCCACAGACGGCGCCAATTGACAGGGATCAACCCCGGCAAATCCCATGGTCAGGGACCCTGGGTTAGTCATGAGAGGCACAGGTTGGACGATAGCTCGTCGGCAAACAGGAAGGCACGCTCCTGCTCGATATTATTGATGGGGGAGATGCGATTACAGTGGATGCCAAGGCTGGAGCGCTCAAGGCTAGGGTTACAGATGATATTGGTTGCCCTTTGGCGTCGCCCCTCCTAGCCCTTATATACTGGGCTAGGTCTCGGGGACTTCATCTACGTTTACAGGTAAGCTTTCCTAACCCTAGGTTGCTCCGTACGGCAGGTTTTTGCACCTTCCTTGTGAGTCGCAGACTCCTACGTCGGTGCCAATTAGCGGGCCGAGGCTGTATCTTCATGGGCCTTCTGTCTTCAGGGACACCAGGTAGGCTTATCCGTAGGAGTCGTGGGGTCACCCCCTCGTCACCTCCTCTAGTGGGGTATTTCAAACGAGAATCGTTGAAGAGAGATGGGATCTCATTGAGAGGATCCAAAAGAACACTAAAGATTGGGAAATTGATAAAGTTATTGAACCTGCTATAAATTATGAGCACGATTATATTGAGAGCTGTGTGAAAAGTAATTACTTTAATACCTTTTGCTCTAAGATTGGTCATGATTTCCAGCTAATGATTGATTTTTGTAAGAACTTTGCCTCTCATATTGACTCTTCTAAGGTGGAGAAGGATAACCACCACAAACCTTTTAAAGAATTACCTGTTGCTATTAATGTTGCTGACCCTATTTTGCCTCCAGTTATATATAAAAAAAAACCTTTTCCCGCAAGGATAAGGGTGTACTCTTTTGTGACAGGCATAATAAATAAAAGTGAGAGAAGAACTGACGATCCTGAGGACCAGATCAAGGTCAATCCTCAAGTTGCGGTGGTTAAAGATCTAGTTACTAAGGATGTTTTAGATTCCAATATAAAGTTTTGTTCTTTTTCCACTAACATTGTTACAGCCTAGAATAAAGGCCCAATTTCAGGTACACCAGTTGTACATGTTAAAATAGGAGATCACAATTATTACGGGCTATGTGATTTGGGGTCAAGTGTTAGCGCCATTCTTTATTCACTCTATCAGAAGATCAGGGGTGAGATTTCACCCAGTGAACTTGAAGATGTTGATGTTACTATTTATCTAGCAAACAAATAAACTATCTCTCCCATTGGAGTTGTGAAATATGTTGAAGTCCTATGCGGAAAGGTAAAGTATCCTAACGACTTTCTAGTACTTGGTTCAATACAAGATAGTTTTTCCCTGTTATCTTTGGTAGGCCTTTCCTCAGCACTTCTGGAGCTATAATAGATTGCAGGAAAGCTAAAGTTTCTGTTGAATTCAATGGTGAGACATATGAATTTAACTTTTCTAAGTTCTCTAAGCAGCCTCGTGGTACTAATTTGCCTAGTAATGATAAAATTATTGAAGATATTGCTTCTATTGCTATTCCTCCTAATGATCATTTGCAAAAATATATGGAAGACCACGAGAATGATATGCATATGCAAGAAAGAAATGAGTTAGATGAAATATTCTCAAGGCAAACTGCTATCCTGAAACACACCCTTCCAGTTGAACCTTTAGGAATCCTTGCACAACCAAAAGAAGACCCAGTGTTTGATCTCAAACCACTTCCCGATACGCTCAAGTACACTTATTTATATGAAAAGAAAATATATCATGTTATTATCAATGCTAACCTTTCAGGATTTGAAGAAGAGCGATTATTGGAGACACTTCGCAGACACCGTGTGCCATTGGCTATACCCTGGATGACCTTAAGGGGATTAGTCCATCGATTTTCCAACATACTATCAATCTCGATCCCAATGCTAAACCAGTTGTTGATCACCAACGACGGTTGAACCCAAGGATGAAGGACGTGGTTAGGACTGAAATTCTCAAGCTTCTAGCCGCATGTATCATCTATCCTATAGCCGATAGTAAGTGGGTAAGTCCAGTTCATTGTGTTCCTAAGAAAGGAGGTATGACTGTTGTTCCTAATGATAAAAATGAACTAATACCTCAAAGAATTGTTATTGGATACAGAATGTGTATTGATTACAGGAAGTTCAACAAAGCCACTAGGAAGGACCACTACCACTGCCTTTCATCGATCAAATGCTTGAGAGGCTGTCCAAAAACACCCACTTCTACTATCTTGACGGTTACTCAGGATTCTCTCAAATCCTTGTTAACACTGCCGATCAAGAGAAGACCACTTTCACGTGTCCTTATGGTACTTATGCTTATAGGCGTATGCCTTTTGGTTTATGTAATGCACCTGCTAATTTTCAAATATGCATGTCTGCTATCTTTCATGGTTTTTGTCAGGAGATTGAGGAAGTCTTCATGGACGATTTCCCCGTCTATGGAACTTCCTTTGACCACTATCTCCACAATCTTAATAAAGTTTTGCAGAGATGCGAGGATAAAAATTAGTTCTCAACTGGGAAAAGTTCCACTTCATGGTTAACAAAGGGATCGTTCTTGGTCACAAGATTTCCGAGAGGGGAATTGAAGTGGACAAGGAGAAGATTGAAGCTATTGAATGGATGCCCTATCCAAGGGACATCAAAGGTATTCGTAGTTTTCTCAGTCATGCTGGTTTCTATAGAAGATTTATTAAATACTTTTTAAGAGTTTGAGGCCCCTCACTAATCTTCTCCAGAAGGATGTTCCTTTTGTATTTGATGAAGATTGTAAGGAAGCCTTCGAAGTTCTTAAGAAAGCTTTAATAACCACTCCTACACTACAACCACCTGAGTGGAAATTTCCCTTTTGAAATTATGTGTGATGCTAGTGATTTTGTTGTTGGAGCTGTTTTAGGACAAAAGGTTGATAAAAATTTGAATGTTATCACTATGCTAGAAATACCCTTGATAGTGCTCAAAAGATTTATGCTACTACTGATAAGGAATTCTTAGCAATAGCTTTTGCTTGTGATAAGTGTAGGCAGTATATTTTTGATTATAAAGTTATTATTCATACTGACCATGCTGCCCTTAAGTATCTGATGGATAAGAAGGATGCCAAACCAAGGATCATCAGGTGGGTACTCCTACTTCAAGAATTTTATTTGCAGATTGTCGATAGTAAAGGAGCAGACAATCCGGTGTCGGATAATCTTTCAAGGATGGAAGATATACCGCATGATCCCATTCCAGTCAACGACAGTTTTCCAGATGAACAACTAGCTGTTGTAAAAGTACAATCTCTTTATGATCCTTGGTTTCCATATTATGCTAACTTTATCGTTGCAAAGTTTTTGCCTCTAGGTTTAACATTTCAGCAGAGGAAGAAGTTCTTCCATGATTTGAGGCATTACTTTTTGGATGACCCACATCTTTTCAAATAAGGTCCGAACGGGATCGTGAGAAAATGCATACTGGAGCACGAACAAAAGGACATTCTCAGACAATGTCACGATAGTCCCTATGGAGGACATCATGACGGTGAGAGGACCGCACATAAGGTTCTCCAATCAGGTTTTTATTGGCTTACTCTCTTTAAAGATACTAGAAATTATGTTTTAGCTTGTGATAAGTGTTAGAGAGTTGGTAACATTAGTAGGAGGAATGAGATGCCTATGAATTACTCTCTAGTGATTGAGACTTTTGATTGTTGGGGTTTCGATTTTATGGGTCCTTTTCCTCCCTCACACAAGTACACTCACATTTTAGTAGTTGTTGATTATGTAACCAAGTGGGTTGAAGCAATCCCCACTGAGAGTGTTGATCATAAGACGTCTTTGAAAATGCTCAAAGATGTAATTTTCCCTAGGTTTGGTGAACCAAGGTATCATCTCATGGCTGATGGAGGATCACACTTCACACATGGAGCTTTTAGAAAAGCTTTAGCCAAGTACGATGTCAATCATAGAATTGCTTCACCGTACCATCCTCAAACTAGTAAGCAAGTTGAGCTCACCAATAGAGAGATCAAGTTGATCTTACAAAAGATAGTTAACAGTTCTAGGAAGGACTGGTCAAAGAAGTTAGCAGATGCTTTGTGGGCGTATAGAACTGCTTACAAAAACCCCGTGGGCATGTCTCCCTATAAGATGGTCTATGGCAAGGCTTGCCATTTGCCATTAGAGTTCGAACACAAAGCTTTCTAGGTTATTAGAGAGCTTAATGCTCACCCAAAGTTAGTCGGTGAAAAGCGTCTCATGAACTTGAGTTCTCTAGATGAGTGGAGAAGTGAAGCTTACGAGAGTGCAAAAATGTTTAAGGAAAAGCAAAAGAAGTGGCATGATGGAAGGATTCTAAAACGTGAATTTAATGTTGGTGATAAAGTTTTTTTGTTTAGATCTCGTTTCAGGTTTTCTCCAGGTAAACTACTTTCCAGATGGGAAGGGCCATTTCATATCGAAGAAGTCTACTGCTCCGGTGCAATCAAAATTAATAATTTTGACGGCACCAAACCTCAAGTTGTGAATGGGCAAAGACTCAAGCATTACATGGCGGAAGACCCCGTCAATGTTGATGTAAATTTGATACTGATGGCGCGAGAGTTGACGGGTGTAGTGTTCTCGCCCTTCGTTGGTGAGCCCCAAGTGGAAAGCGTGATGTAGCACAGAAACAAATTTCCCTCAGTAAAGATACCAAGGTTTGTCTCCAGTAGGACTCCAGAGATGATAAGTTGGTGTCAGCGGCGCTACTGACGCGGACCTGCACACAGACACAAATAACTTTGTTCCCAACGAAGTTCAGAGAGGTTTTCAATCTCTCCAGTCTTGTTGTTCACAGAGGATCAAACACAAGGGATAATGATAGCAATTGAAAGTAAAAGCAGAAAAGTAAATGAGCGTGGAAACAGTAATGAGGATATGGACCGAGATACGTGATATTCACTAGTGAGGTCTCTCTCCCAAAAGACGATAAAACTGCTATGCGAGGTAAAAAAATTACAGAAGGGCAATTGACAGGATTATGAACGCACCGCAATGCTAACTATGCTACAAAAGAAAGGAAGAGGCTCAAAAGCACGGGTAGTACGCCAAAATAAGTAGACCGAAATCCAACTGCATCTACTACTAATCATCCACCTTGAGATATCTAACCAAAACATCTCGCTGGTATTAAGTTGCGAGCCCCACCCAAAGTGTAAACCCAAATCAACAGACAACTGCATTAAAAATCACTTTGCGTAAAGTAAACAATCCTTGCAACCGCGGTTACAAGCACCGTTGTTTTCCCCCTTGTGGCAACAACACATCCCCTAGACTCATGTTTCTGTCACTCAAGTGTGTCATTGGGGGGCATGAACCCACAATCGAGCATAACGTTCCCTCTTGGGGTTACTACCTACTACTTGGCCAAAGCAATAAACAACAACGGATTACATGCAAGAATTACTTAGGAACAAAAATATAAGAGATAAAAACCAAATATATTACTCAATCACAATCTAAACATAATCTCATAATCCATCAGATCCCATCAAACTCAGCATAGCAATAGCAGAAAGATTACAAAAGTGCCTCGATCATGTAGGGCAGCTCACGAGGTCTAAACCATGAAGAACAAAGAGGGGAGAAAAACATCACATAGCTACTGATCACGGACCCATGGTCCAAGGAAAACTACTCACAAGACATCCGGGGAGTATACATGGTGGAGAGGAGACTCCCGGAGGTCAATCCTCCCTCCGGCAGGGTGCCGGGAAGAGGTCTTCTGGTGCTCCCGGTCTCGGAAGCGCGGCGGCGGCGGAACAGAGGCGAGATCGCGAATAAGGGTTCTCTTTCTGGAAGTTTCCCGTGATGGAGAATATATAGGCGAAGGGGGGCAGCCAGAGGTGGACCAGGGGCCCTAGGCGCCCCCCTGGCGCGGCCAGGGGCGGGGCCGCGCCGGGTGGCCGCCTGGGTCACCCCTGGCTCCCCTCTGGCCCCACTCGAGCTCTTCGCGAAGCTTCCTGTACGCTGATTTTTCCTATATTTTTCTCGGAATTTCTTTGGCACTTTTTATATGGGGGAAAACTGAAATAGAAAAACAGCAGAAAACATAAACTGGCACTGTGGTGCACTGAGTTAATAGGTTAGTCCAAATATGATCAAAAGTGTATGAAAGTGTATCTAGATCATAGCAATATCACACAAAACATGCATGGAGCAAGCAAAAATTATAGATACGTTTTGGACGTATCAACATCCCCAAGCTTAATTCCTGCTCGTCCTCGAGTAGGTAAATGATAACGACAGAATTTCTGTGGTGACATGCTAGCAACCATATAAGAACTTTGAAAAGTAAAGGAATCATGGTTAGAAACTCAATTCAAGTCATAACAAGCAAGAGTCTATATTAGCATTGAAACAAGTAACAAAAGAACATTAGGTGCAAGAGCTATCGCTGTCCGTGACTCGAATGTCTCCAAATGGTGTTTGCGTGCAAGAAGGGGGATAGGGAATACGAGAAAAACAATTTATTTGTTGAGAACTCAATCTACTAAAGTTTCACACTCGGTATTTTTCTGGAATCTTATCTTGACTCGTCCCCAGACCAATAGCCAGATACAAGTCAATTTGATCCACTCCTTTTTTCAATATTTTGAGCACTCATGCAATGGATGGGCGTAAGCACGAGAGTTGACACTTAGGATGGCAAAGAGAGAAGTGCGGAGGAGGAATACAAAAAGGATGAGAAAGGCTCACATCAATGAGGACAATCATAGGCAAGAGATGCCAAATGATAGATATGATGTGAGGAGTAGGGATTGCCATGCAACGGATGCACATACGAGCTAGGAAGCTCTCCAATGGAACTAGTGGGGATGCATCTAACTTGCTCGCTCATGAAGACCTAGAGCTCGTTTGAGGAGGCTCATCCTTGGAATATGCAAGCCAAGTTCTATAGTGTGAAGGTCCCCACATAGCTATATGCATAATGATCATCTCTATGGAGTAAAATGATATAAAGGGAGTACTAGTGTGGATCTCTCAAAAGGATAGTAGTGTTGCCCCTTTCTCTCTTTTTATTTATTTTTTCTCTTTTTTCTATTTTTTGTATTTTTTTGTGGCCTCAATGGCTCTTTCTATTTAACTCTCATTTGTCCTCTTTGGGATCTTTTATTGTGTCCACTTTGGGATCTTTTCCTCACTTAAGGGCAACACTCAATTTTACAAGAAGGTAAAGGAGATCTTTCAAACTTTACAAGGTACTCAAAATCATAAAGAAGATGTAACTATCATGATGTATGCAATGTATGTCGCTACCAGTGTAGCAGGAACATGTATGACATGAAGATCAAGTCATGAAGAGGTGGAAGTTGCATGGCAATATATCTCGGAAAGGCTATGGAAATGCCTTGATAGGTAGGTATGGTGGCTGTTTTGAGGAAAGATATAAGGAGGTTTATGATGACAGAGCGTATCATGCCAAGGGTTTGGATGTACCGGCGAAGGTGGACACGAACTCTCGGAGTGAGAAGAAGGCAATGCGCGGTACGGGAGAGGCTAGCAAAATATGGGAAGGTGGAAGTGTCAACTTTCAATACTTACATTAGTCGGAAGAACTCATGCACTTATTATCGGTAACTCTCAATCTAAAAAGGAGGTTCACAAAGAGACAAGTACCCCGAGGAGGAGAGTATGGGGGTTTGGTTATCCTTGCGCATCCTCGACTCATGGTACGTGAGTGTTCTCTAATATTCGATCCCTCCAAAGATTAGTGATCCATCTAGTAGCTAGAGTTCTCAACTAGTTTTGTAGGTTTTGAAAATACACACGGATTGCCCAAAATACGACACCTATCACTAATAGGCTAGAGCTATTGACACCAAAAGTTCAAACATTACTCACATCAATACCTCAAAACCATTGCAAGTTACTACTAAAATTAAATAGCAACCTCAATTACCTACTTTCAAGACAAGACACAACTCAGTGCAACAACCAACTCTCTTTAACAAGATAAACGTGAAAACTAAAAAAAGTTCCAGAAATAAACTAAACAAAAGCCAAAGCTCTTGCTAAAGACAAACTAAAACTAAAACTAAACATGGCAGTGGCTACGAAATGATAAAGAACACACAACAGCAAAAAGATAAGCAGGAAAAATCCTATGATGTGTTCTAGATTTTGAAAGTGGAGCGTGTTTCTCTCCCACACAAGGTAAGACGGGATCTAACTTGTTATGAACAGCAAGCAAAGCTAAAGAAAACTAAAAATAAAACCTAAGAGCGAGACGCTCCAAGCATAGCACATAACGCATGAAGTGATAAAAATATAGTGAGACGAAGGACGAACTGATGATTGTTGATGGAGAAGGGGATGCACGGGGGCATCCCCAAGCTTAGACGCTTGAGTCTCCTTGAATATTTATTGGGGATGCATGGGGGCATCCCCAAGCTTGAGCGCTTGACACTCCTGGATCTTCTTTCATCATCTTCCATCGCACACTTGAAAACTCCCTTCATACATAACTCATCATAAGCTGATTAGAGAGGTTAGTACCCTTAATAAAATAATTTTTCCCCACTGTATATAAAGATATTCTTGAAGAGCTACTGTTTCTCAAGAGTGCCAAAAAGTTTTTGCAAAGAAAAAGCAAGCTTAAGGTTTGCAAAAGTTAGGAGAGACAAAACGTGGCAGAATCTGTGAAAAACAGAACAGCAAGTAATAAAGATTTTTTAGGGGCACTTCTGCAACTCAAATCAAAAAACTCAGAACATACGGAAGTTTCAGAATTGTATAGAGCACGCTTGCAAAAAAAATCAGATCAAAAAGATGATCTGGTGATTTGATTCGAATTTTTCTGTCAAGGGACAGAATCTGTTTTCTGGACAACACGTCACAACTTTTGCTTCCCTTATCATAAGAGGCTATAACATGGCACAAAGCTGAACAATAAAGATACAATGATGTTGCTACAGTAGTAAAAAACATCAAGACACAACAAAAGCAAAAATAAAAACCTAAATTCGTTGCGGGCTGCCTCCCGAAAGTGCTTCTTTAGATCCATTAGTTAGGCTTAAAGATTATTAAAGATGCTCACAAGAGAATAAGAATTGAAGCAAAAGAGAGCATCAAGAAGCAAATGTGAAACAAATTTAAGCCTAACCCACTTCCTATGCATAGGCATCTTGTAAGAAAATAAATCAAAGAAGCACAAAGTGACATGCATAGGAAGGTAGAACAAGAACAACTTCAAAACTTTCAACATGAAGAGAGGTGTTTTTGTAACATGGAAGTTTCTACAACCAAACTTTCCTCTCTCAAAGTAATTTTCAGTAGCATCATGAACAACATCAAGAATATAAATATCACATAAATCATGTTGTTCATGACCTACAAGCACACGTGTATTATTTTCAACACGGTTTTTAGGATGATAAGATAGATGCAACCCATCACATTGAGCATTGATAAGAGCAAAATTCTCCGGAATAGTTGGAGATTTCAAAAGGATAATAGGGCAATCAAGTGTGGGTGCAACAAAAATAATTTCATGCTTAACATAAGGAACTATAGTAAGTTCATCTTTGTAGGCATCATTCATAGTGGCATCATGGCCATCAACAAAGAAAGTATCAAAATCATCAGAAAGGGAAGTATCAAGTGAGTCCTCGGAATCATAAGATTCCTCTTCATAGAAATCATTAGCCTCTTCTTGGGCAGCAAGCATTCTATTTTTAAAATGCTCAATATAATAATTGGAAGTATAATTCTCAAAGCATTAAGCAAGAACAACAAAGTTTTCAGACTTTTGAATAGTATCATAATACTTTTCAATCAAAGAAGCAATCTCATAAGCACCTTTAAAAGCAACAAACTCTTCAATCTTTTCAACATCAAAGTAATCATAAACACCTTTGGCATAAGAAGATAGGATCTCATTTTCATTAAACTCACATTGGAAAGGAAGGTGTTTACGCTCTATATTAGAGCAGCAAGTAAAATCATAAATGTGGCATAAACACTCGGCATAGCAATAAGAAGTTTGTATTTGGTCCCATAAGTTTTTCCCTTTCTCAGATAGGCGGTGCCGCGTATAATGAGCATGCTCATCCAATGATTTTACCTCAACCAAGTCGGTTGGGTTTTTAGCGCGAGCACAAATTGATCGAAGACGAGCCAAGTGAAACATGTCCATCCTACCATATTTGTGTGGTTCCACACCCATGGTGAAGATAGCATTAGTAGGTATTTTGGGTATTTTTGATTAAGGACACAAAAGTAAAAACGTAAAGGTAAACTAACCAGACTAAAAAAACAAAGGTAAAGGGTAGTGTGCAACTCCCCTATCTTAGCACTCGGAGGCCCCGGCAACGGCGCCAGAAATTTGCCTTGATGGCGCGAGAGTTGACGGGTGTAGTCTTCTCGCCCTTCATTGGTGAGCCCCAAGTGGAAGGCGTGATGTAGCACAGCAGAAAATTTCCCTCAGTAAAGATACCAAGGTTTGTCTCCAGTAGGACTCCAGAGATGATAAGTAGGTGTCAGCGGCGCTACTGACGCGGACCTGCACACAAACACAAATAACTTTGTTCCCAACGAAGTTCAGAGAGGTTGTCAATCTCTCCGGTCTTGTTGTTCACAAAGGATCAAACACAAGGGATAATGATAGAAATTGAAAGTAAAAGCAGAAATGTAAATGAGCGTGGAAACAGTAATGAGGATATGGACCGGGATATGTGATGTTCACTAGTGATGTCTCTCTCCCAAAAGACGATAAAACTGCTATGCGAGGTAAACAAATTACAGAAGGGCAATTGACAGGATTATGACCGCACCGCAATGCTAACTATGCTACAAAATAAAGGAAGAGGCTCAAAAGCACGGGCAGTACGCCAAAATAAGTAGACCGAAATCCAACTGCATCTACTACTAATCATCCAACTTGAGATATCTATCCAGAACATCTCGCTGGTATTAAGTTGCGAGCCCCACCCAAAGTGTAAACCCAAAGCAACAGACAACTGCATTAAAAAGCACTTTGCGTAAAGTAAACAATCCTTGCAACCGCGGTTACAAGCACCGTTGTTTTCCCCCTTGTGGCAACAACACATCCCCTAGACTCATGTTTCTGTCACTCAAGCGTGTCATCAGGGGGCATGAACCCACAATTGAGCATAACGTTCCCTCCTGGGGTTACTACCTACTACTTGGCCAAAGCAATAAACAGCAACGGAGAACATGAAAGAATTACTTAGGAACAAAAATATAAGAGATAAAAACCAAATATATTAGTCAATCACAATCTGAACATAATCTCATAATCCATCAGATCCTTGATCATGTAGGGCAGCTCACGAGGTCTAAACCATGAAGAACAAAGAGGGGAGGAGAACATCACATAGCTACTGATCACGGACCCATGGTCCAAGGAAAACTACTCACAAGACATCCGGGGAGCATCCATTGTGGAGAGGAGACTCCTGGAGGTCAATCCTCCCTCCGGCAGGGTGCCGGGAAGAGGTCTTGTGGTGCTCCCGATCTCAGAAGCGCGGCGGCGGCGGAACAGAGGCGAGATCGCGAATAAGGGTTCTCTTTCTGGAAGTTTCCCGTGACGGAGAATATATAGGCGAAGGGGGGCAGCCAGAGGTGGCCAGGGGTGGGGTCGCGCCGGGTGGCCGCCTGGGCCACCCCTGGCTCCCCTCTGGCCCCACTCGGGCTCTTCGCGAAGCTTCATGTACGCTGATTTTTCCTATATTTTTCCCGGAATTTTTCTGGCACTCTTTATATGGGGGAAAACTGAAATAGAAAAACAGCAGAAAACATAAACTGGCATTGTGGTGCACTGAGTTAATAGGTTAGTCCAAATATGATCAAAAGTGTATGAAAGTGTATCTAGATCATAGCAATATCACACAAAACATGCATGGAGCAAGCAGAAATTATAGATATGATTTGGACGTATCAGATACACACAACAACTCATGAAGATATGTCGCGTCCCTGTTTCAGACACCAGCAGAAGGTGAATAATAAAAGGTATGTAGTACGGTAAGGAAACATCGCGAACATCAATAAAAGTTCCATATTAAGAGTTTCTGCATAATTAGGAAAATTTGAAGCCTAATTGTAGCCATAGAGGAGCTCCAGAGGGCCCAGGCGCCCCCCTGGCACGGCCTACCTCCTGGCCGCGTCGGTAGGCCGCCTGGGCACCCCGGAGTCCGTCTCCGACCCCACTTTGGCTTGTTACCTTCCTTCTGTTGCAGAAATTTTTGCTATATATTTGCCCGGATCATCCCGGCACCGTATCTCGCGATTTCATGTGTTTTCTTTTCGAGCTATTTCTGCCAGGAAATATTTTAGCTAGACCTAGGTGTCACGGCTTCCCCAAGTTCCCCCAAAGACAAGTTCGTCCTCAACGTCATCAACCCTTACCTCGCTGAGGTGAAGAAGCACCCTCAAACCTTTCAGTTGGAGGATGGTGTCCTCCACCAAGAAGATCTAAAGGAACCTGTCAAGGAGGGGAGCATCAAGGCCAGGCTATAAGAAGTGGAGCTTGAAGTCTTCAAGTACAAGAAGATGGTTGCGCGTGGTGTTGAAGCCAACTTTGACATCATCAACGAGCTGAAGGCGTTCTACAAGAAGGAGATGAAGGAGATGTGGTCAAGCTTGACCGCATTGGAAGAAAAACTGTTCGGGCTTCAAGGGTAGATTTATGATCTCTAGAACCAGAACTATGAGTATGAACTCAAGTTTCTGCGCATGGGTTTAGGTGCTGAAAGCAGGATCTTGGATACTGAAGCTTCCTATGAAACTGGAGAACCCCTAACATGTAAGCGCTTCGCCAAGGACTACGTGCTCAATAAGAACAAGAATGAGGAGTGAAATCTCCTCGGGTAATGGCATGCCCTTAGCTTGTTCCAAGCTTGGAGGAGTGCCCGGTATCTTTATCTTTATCTTTGTCTTTTAGAGTCAAGTAGAGTCGTATCATGTATAGGGAAGTTATCAATGAAATAGGTGTTTGCATTGAGGTCTATCACCCCTTTGTGGAGAGTCTTGTATCCATGAGTGTGGAGTCGTCTATGATGGAATATTAATGAGAAGTCTATTGGTTCCTTCGCTGCACTCGGTATTCTATTCACGCAATCGACCTCATATGATGATTCTTATGGGGACTATTGACCTTATATCAGGTATGGCTTTGAAAACTTTATTTAAATTTTGGCAAACATAGCTTTGGTCATAACAACATGCATGATTTTCTCAAGTAGCGACATAGGCAAAACCTTTATGTTATTATGCTTGAAGTGTTGTGTTGAAAAGGAAGACAACTTGATGTGTTATACTTACCTTAATGTTTATGCTTTATATGTTTTTGCATCTAATTCCTCATCAATTGTCTGTTCTCTCAAAGACTTTACTAGCCAAACTTTGTGCCTAACAGATTTCTGCTTGTGCATCCATACCTTGAAACCAATATCTTCCATATGAGTCCACCATACCTTCCTATTTGTGGTATTTTACTACCACTCCTGAAAGTATAGAATTTATGTGTTATCCTTAAATGTTTAAAATATTCTGTTTTGTGCCTCTTGTTTAGCTCATGAGGAAGTAGTAGGTAATTCATGATCTTCTTAAGTTGGAAAAGTTTTACCCCGGGATTGCATGTCTAATTTGCAAACCCATAATACGAGGAGGAACTGGCATGAGTGTGACCAGCTCGTAAGATAATACAACAAACAAACCCTCCTTCACACTTGGTCTATGAGAAATCAGAAACTTTGGCAGTGATAAACAAAGGAGATTAAGGGGATGTGATCTGTTGGAATTATGCCCTAGAGGCAATAATAAATTGTATTATTATAATTCCAGGTTCATTATTAATGTTTATATGTCTGTGCTATAACTGCAATGGCTTATGCGGAGGTTTGCCAAGTAGCATGTTAACTGCCTCCGGAGGAAAACCCATATGCAGGTGTGGAGTATAAACACAAAGTGTTCTTAGTCTGCCTCTAGGACTAACCCGTGTGTTATGGATGACATGTTTTCCTGTTCATAGGGCATTGGAAATGCCGGTAACACATGGGAGCACATTGTTGCCAGAACAAGGGTGCTGAACCGACCCAACTGTTTGATTTACTTTGAGATCACATCGTTTTGATGTTATAAGTAAAATCATCTAAAGTTAATATGCATGTGTCCTTCATGACCATAAGAATGTTTCGTAACTTCATACCGGAGGGTGGGTTTTGACACTGTCCCAACACCACCCGTAACAGGTGTGGCAATAACGTCTTTGATCACTCACACCCGAAAGTGTGTCAAGGGACTTAACGATTCGAGTTGGGAATTTTCTCCTCTAACGATGGAGAGATACTTCTGTGGCCCTCTCGGTATTACGGCATCCAACATCGTCTGGCCAGACACTGTGAATTGATCACAAGGGATACCGGAATACTAAACGAGAAAACTGGAACAAAACAAATAATAACAGTGCTAAAACAGCACTATTTGCCAATTGCTTAATGAAAATAAATATCTAAAGAGTTTAGAAAAACCCTAAACTTTTTGTGGCACTCTAGGTATATGCTCTACTAATTATGGAACAATAATTGTATTATAGAAAAATGCCTAAGCCATTTAAATAAATGCTAAAAGAAAATTTAACAGAAAAAGAAATGAAAAAAAAGAGAAATCCTAATCTAACGCCCATGGGCAGGAGCCCACCCCACCCCTCTCCTCTCCCCCCACTGGGCCAAGCCCAACGCCAGCCCCCTCCCTACCCCACGGAACCGGCACACACCAAGCCCACCCGCCCCGTCTTCAACCTGTCGTACACGGGGGTGCCGTGGCGGGCATCCCCCGGCCAGACCACGGCCATGGCGTCGTGGCAGCCATCTGGCGACCGCCGGCGGGGTCAAGTACCCCGAGGCCACCCCCGAGCCCGCTTGGAAACCCTAGCCGCCCCATTTTTCCCCTCCGCGCCCCGTAGTTGTCTCCCACCTCCAGCCCGCGCCGACATGGCTGCCCCGTGGTGAACCCCCACGGCCAGCGACGACTACTAGCCGCTCCGGCGTGTCCTGGAGGCTCGCCATACCCGTCTTCATCACCTCGCGCGACCAATCGACGCCACACGCCCGGGAGCCGACGCCAGCTTCGCCGTCTTCCTCCGACCACCACGGGATCCCGACGAGAAATTCGTCGCCGTCGTGCCCCCATTCACCTCGCCGCCTCCTCTGTCGTGTTCACTGTGAGCTCGCGCCCCTCCCCATCCTCTCCTTCCTCTCGCTCGTACCCTATGACCGCCGCTCCGTGATCCGTTGCTCCGGCTGCCGCTAATGGCGTCGCTGCCGATGTTTCCCTCCACCCCACGGCCTCCCGTTTGTCCAAGTTTGACGCGCCCGAGTGCCAGCTACGCGTAGAGCCCCCCCCCCCCCCACACTTGCTCCCGTCGCCGGAGCTGGCCGGCAGCCTCGCCGCCGTGCCACGGCCATCGCCGGAGTGCTCAGGCCGTGGCTTGTGCCACTGACCTCTGGGTCCCACCCGGGGGATTAACTCCTAATCCCATGTTAATGTTAATACAGAGAATACCCCCCTAGTGTATGACAGGTGGGGTCCAAGCCCATATTAAGCTAAATAAAATGTTATTAAGAATTGGCCCAATGACATGTGGGTCCAGCCACTAAATAACCCTTCAATTAGATTTAATCAGGTAATTAAGTCATTGTGTCACTTACTGCTGGGTCCCACTATATTATTAGATTAATTAAATTGGATTATAAATAATTAGTGTATGACATGTGGCCCCATTGCTAATTAGATTTAATTAAAATGTTTTATTAGCATGTGAGGCTGACCAGTGGGACCCACTGGTCAAGTTTAACCAGTCAACCCTGTTGTGGATAATGTTTGGAATTTAATAATAAAATAATTCAGAAAATGATTTAAAATGATTTAAACTTTGAATTTGAATATCTTTTAAACCGTAAGTCAGATTCAAAAACTTTATACATGAAAATTGATCGGAAAAATATAACGAATACGGATACGCTATCTGTATGTCTACCCCACCCCCTAACACACCGATCATCGACATTCCCCCCTCCGGGCTGCCTGTCGATAATTCCCGGTGCCGGTAAAAACCTGTCGGATGAATTTATTCTGAACACGAAAGTTGTTCAGAATAGCTCAACTAGCACGGATACACCCCTCATACGTTTGTCGGATGTCCACGACGCCTCCGGCATGACCCTTTCCCCCTCCAAACATCCTGTCCGGTAATCACCCGGAGCCGGCAATTCATCCCCGGATGAATTCCCGCTCCGAACAACGTGCATTGCACTGCGTAAGAACACCGTTAACATTGCATACGTCATGCCATTCATCTGTTTGCTATGATTGCTTTATATTTACTGTTTCTTCCCCCCTTTGTTCTCCGGTAGACCCCGCTGCTACCGCCGACAACACCGCCGCCGGGTACGACTACTTCGTCGGCGACCCTACCCCTACCGTCGAGCTTCCAGGCAAGCAGAGCCCTTCTCTTCCCCAGATATCGCCTATCTTATCCGTACTTTCTTGCACTAGGCATTGTTACTGCTGCTGCTACGATTACAATCCTATTCAATTGCATAGCCTGCTTTTGTCGCCCCTTGATGTACCTTCCTTTATCCTATGCTGCCTACTTTAATTATGTATTATATTCAGCAGTGAGCCCTGCGCATTGTTAGCTAGGACTAGATAGCGGGCCGTGATCACTTAGGGGAGTGAACACGTATACAATATATACAACTGCACAGGTACGGTACAATGCAGACACCGCCTAAGGCCCCCTAGCTCGGCTCTGCCGAGCCACCTTCAAGTTTGAGCCATCAAGGAGTAATCCTTGTACTCCACTCGTTGATGACTCTGTATAGCCGCTCTAGGTACCTCAGCAACGGTTGTCCTTAAGGTAAGAAGTTGGGCGACCCAACGGTGCCCGCGAGAGGTATTGCGTCGGGAACGACAGGGAGGGTACAACCGACATTACTGGCGTGCTTGGCCCCTGCTCGTATCTCGCGAGAGTTACCAAACTACGTAAAGTCGAGCTCTACCAAGAGAAAACGCGAGACAAGGTAAGGAGATGGTTCACCTTGTTGGTAACCGCAGTGACTTGGTGGGACGACAGGGCAGGCACCGATGTACTGGTGGTCCTGACTGCTGTCGTTGACCGCGGGTCGGTTAAGTTGAGGCAACGATAACGGTTGTCACGCAGGTTAATTAAAATGCTAAATGGTTCGGCGGATGACTTGAGAGACCCATTGGTCTGTACGCACTACCTACACGTGGGATTACGATGTGGGCCCTTCGCGTCGTAGTTCGTCCTAAAGCTCTTCAGACGTCAGCAGTACTGCGGCCTGATCGCCGGGAAGCCATGTTGTCTTATTTGCTGTAGCAGGTGTGTTTGGATTTGCTTTTGCTTCACCGGCCAGACTCGCATCGTGCAGGAGCGTGCAAGGGTGAGGGACCTAGACCCCTTGGCGCATAGGATATAGTCCGGCGGATTGCCTCTCTGCTGAGCCTAGGATGGGTTGCGTCGTGTCGGATAGCCTCGGTGGGGCATTCCCTAACAAGGTGTAGGCCACCCTGGAGATCCGAGCGTGCAGGCTGAATAGTAGTGCACCCCTGCAGGGAGTTTAATCTATTCGAATAGCCGTGTCCACGGTAACAGGACGCTTTATGCTGAAGCTGGATCTTAGCACTACAAACTACTACTATTAAACTGTATGGTTCCGGGTTTTCTTCCTCGCAGGGAAGTCGAGGAAGGGAACTCGGAGGCATTATTATTATTAATCATTACAACTTATATTATACAATGTTGCAGCAACTTCTGCTTCATTGTTACTTTATTTCTTTATATGAATTGTTGGCTGTTTCTCTTCTCATGCTGCAAGACATCGTCGGAAGATGCTAGTCTTCGATAGGCCTAGCTTCTTACCCTTATTCTGATTTCTATCTTGCAGTCCACTATATACAGCCTCCCCTTTCCATTTGATACAATGCATAATTCTTAGTAGCGGACGTAAGACTCACGGGTATGCTACATACTCACCTTTGCTTTATTTTCCCCTTTATGTTTTGCCTGATCGGCCGCTGCAGTCGACGTTGGAGCCCAGGAGCAGGAGTACCCCGGAGGCGGATACTAATACGTCGAGACCCCCGCTGACCAGGACCAGGAGTAGTTTCGGAGGCTCCCATGCAGGAAGCCTTGCCTTTTCGATCTGTATCTCTGATGTTATTTGTGCTAGCCTTCTTAAGGCAAAACTAGACTAACTATGTCTGTACTTAGATATTATGGCTTGTATAACTTATGTATTCGGGTCCGCGTGACCCCCTTTATTGTAAAATATTGGTTTATCCTTTTGTGTTTAGTGTTGTGCTGTGATATTCTCACTGTGGCACCCTAATCTCAGTCGTGTACCCTGCGTGTATGATTACTGTACATAGATTGATTTTGGGGGCGTCACAAGTTGGTATCAGAGCCGACTGCCTGTAGGAAGCCACCAACCACTACCTGGTCGAAGTTGAGTCTAGACTTTGAAAAACAATTTTGCTAACTTAATATTTGGCTTACGGGCCCACATCGATGTCACTACGTGTGATATCTATGGTATTAGGATCCTTTTCTCCTTACCTATGCTCTGGTAATCTGCTCTCTTATCCTTGCTGGTAAGTTTTACAAACTCTGACATTAGGATCACGTTCTTTTGATTCCATCCGGAATTTTGGTGCTTCCCAATTGATTGAGTCGTGTCGCAGGAGTTCTACCCCAGGTCCCGGACCGCGGATCCCATTCTCATTCTGGGCAGGCCGCGCGTCCTCTGGCATTAAATCCTGTGGCCAACAGTTTTCTTGCGGCGTGATTGACATAGTGGAATCTATGTCGCGTCGTGTAATCCTTACCGCGGTCTGCGCGCCGCCTAGTGTGTCCTTTTTCCTTAATTTGTACGACGTTACGCTGCCCGATTTTCGATTGATTCTATGTGTGGATGTGTATGTCTTATATGACTACTCCTATATATCCGTGCCTCCTCTTTGTTGTCGCTTTACCTATTACTCGTTTCCGGCATCTCGTAAAAATTCTCATCGCTGAAATACCCCTGTTAAATTCTAGCAGTATGGCTGGTCGTGGTGGTCGTGGTCGTGGTCGTGGTTCCAACGTTCCACCTCCGCCGCCAGACTACATGGCCGCGATGATGCAGCAGTTTCAAATGAACCAAGTGTTTGTGCAAAGAGTCATAGATCAGCTCCAGAACCAGAATCAGAACCAGAACCAACACCAGAACCAACCGCCTGTGGTTACTCTGCGGGATTTCATGCGTCTCAATCCACCTCTCTTCCACCAACCGGAACAGCCGCTAGATGCCGATGATTGGCTTCGTGACATCACTTGTCAGCTGGAGTTTAATAATGTGAACGCTGCTGATTACGTCAACTTCGCTTCATATTTCCTGCGTGGCCCCGCTGCTCAGTGGTGGGACACCTACAAGGGCTCGCTAGTTGAAGGGACTGTCGTCACCTGGAATGACTTCAAGACTGCCTTCCGTGCTGGTTATGTCCCCCATGCGATTATGAACCGTATGAAGGCCGAGTTCCGCAACCTTGTTATGGGCAACAAAACTGTCGAGGCATATCAGAGGGAATTCCTCCGCCCCTCCCGCTATGCTGCAAGTGACCTCCCCAATGATGCAAGTAGGCAAGAGAAGTTCTGTGATGGGCTCAGCCCAGATCTCCAGCTTGCACTGGCTTTTCACGTCTTCCCCGACTTCGCCACCATGGTGAACCAGACTATCACTCTTGAGACTGCTCAGCTTAAGTTCAGTGGTTCGCCGAAGCGCCCCCGTGATGTTGGCTCATCTTCGGGCACAACACAGAAGTAACACGTATGGCTTCCACACAGTGTGTTTCGTCCAACTGCCCCTGCAGCAAGGCCGTCGTATGTTGCACCCCGTCTGCCTCCTCCCCCGCCAAGACAGCCGAAGACTGAGATTGCACCCCTCCGTCCTCAAGATGGCCTGTGTTTCAAGTGCTGTCAGCCAGGCCATATTTCCAGAGACTGCCCTCAGCGACAGAATCAACTGGTAGTTCACCCTGCTGGCCGCGGAAATGGTCGTGGCAACAATGGGACCCTCAACTATAATACTGGGTTCAATACTCATGCTCGTGTTCATGCTTACAACATTGACGTTGAAGCAGCTCAGGAACAGCCCGCTACTGTGATGGGTACATTCCTCATTAACTCAATACCTGCTACTGTTTTATTTGATACAGGAGCATCGCATTCATTTATGTCTGGAGCATTCGCATCTAAGCATGGCATATACCACGAAAAGATGCGTACCCCCTTAATAGTACGGACTCCCGGTACCCAGTGTCGTGTTGACATGGTTGTACCTAACCTCACTATCGAGATCGAAAGGTTTGAGTTCATGGTTTCTTCACACATTCTGAAAACCTCCACCATCGACCTTATCCTTGGCATGGATTGGCTGAAAACCCACGATGTCGCACTTTATTGTGGCACCAAAGTCATCCAACTTTTTCATCCTTCTGGCGCGATTGTGAGTCATACTGCCATTGTGTCGATGAATGCCGAAGCTCGTATATATGCTCTGAATTCCTTGAATGTCGCACCTCTCGAAGGGATTGAGAAAGTCCCAATCGTTTTTGATTTTACCGACGTATTCCCAGAAGAACTGCCGGGGATACCCCCGATTAGGGAAGTTGAATTCGTCATCGACTTGAAGCCCGACACCTTCCCTATTGCCAAGCGCCCATATAAGATGCCACCTCACCACCTCCTTGAATTGAAGAAGGAGATCGACACGGCCCTCGAGAAAGGCTTCATCCGTCCAAGTTCGTCTGCTTGGGGAGCACCTTCTCTCTTTGTCAAGAAGAGTGATGGCACGAACCGTTTGGTCCAAGATTACCGACCTATCAACCAGGCCACGATACAGAACAAGTACCCCCTTCCTCGGATCAACGATCTTTATGATCAACTTGCTGGATCCACGGTGTTTTCAAAACTCGACTTAAGGTTGGGTTACCATCAAATCCGGGTCCGTGATGAGGACATCCCGAATACCGCATTCATTACTCGCTATGGTTCATATGAGTACACTGTCATGCCATTTGGCTTGACCAATGCACCAGCCACCTTCTCCCGATTGATGAACTATATATTCATGGAATACCTCGACAAGTTTGTCATGGTTTATCTGGATGATATATTGATTTACTCCAAGACCGATGCAGAACATGCTGAACATCTTCGTCTTATACTGGAAAAGCTTCGAGAACACAAACTCTATGCTAAGTATTCTATGTGTGAGTTCTGGCTTCCCGAAGTAACTTACCTTGGTCATGTGATTTCCAAGGATGGTGTTGCCGTCAACCCCGAACGTATCCAGGCTATTCTTGACTGGACTCCGCCCAGGATTGTCAACCAAGTCAGAAGTTTCCTCGGCCTTGCCAGCTATTGCCGCCGTTTTGTTGAGAATTTCTCCAAGATTGCCAAGCCTCTGACTAATCTGCTTCACAAAGGCGTCAAGTTTGAGTGTACTGATAAATGCCAAGAAAGTTTTCAAGCTCTGAAGGACAAGCTCACTTCACCCCCGGTGCTTGCCCCTCCTGATACTCAGAAGGACTTCGTGATTTATTGGGACACGTCTCGTCAAGGATTAGGCTGTGTCCTAATGCAAGAGCGCAAAGTGATTGCTTATGGCTCTCGTCAGTTGCGTGCTCACGAAGATAAGTATCCAACTCATGATCTCGAATTGGCAGCGGTAATTTATGCATTGAAGCTGTGGCGACATTACCTCGTCGGTAACCGTTGCGAGATCTAAACCGATCACCAAAGCTTGAAGTACCTATTCACTCAGCCCGACTTGAATCTCCGCCAACAGAGATGGCTCGAGACAATAGCCGACTACAACATGGGAATTTCTTACACCCCGGGCAAAGCTAATGTGGTGGCCGATGCCTTAAGCCGCAAAGCCTATTGTAGTGAACTGGAAGTTTAAGTAGAGAAGCCACGTCTGTATGAAGAGCTCCGCAAGCTGAACATCGAAATTGTTCCGCAGGGATATGTGAACTCCCTGGTGGTCAAACCAGACCTCGACACCCGCATCAAGATGGTACAATATTATGACTCTAACATTTGGAAGATTAAGCGTCGTGTCGCCAGCGGAGAGCCCTCATTCTTCACTATTGATGCAACTGATGATAATGCGGTGTACTTCAAGGGTCGTTTAGTGGTTCCGGTAGCCAAGCCAACCTGAATTACGCCTCTGATGTCATGAAAGAAGCTCATGATACACCTTTGTCGATTCACCCTGGTAGTACCAAGATGTACCAAGACATTCGTCAGCGTTACTGGTGGTCTAACATGAAACAAGACATTGCTCGTTATGTTGATGAGTGTGACGTTTTCCGTCGCGTGAAAGCCGAACATCAAAGACCTGCTGGTACTCTGCAACCACTCTCTATTCCTGCATGGAAATGGGACAAGATTGAAATGGACTTCGTCACCGGGTTTCCCCGATCACAGAAGGGTCATGATGCGATCTTTGTCGTCATCGACCTATTCTCCAAAGTTTCCCACTTTCTGCCAGTCAAGGAGACGATCTCTGCTAGCCAGTTGGCAGACTTGTATGTTTCTAGAATCGTGTCGCTCCACGGTATTCCGTTGGAGATCAGTTCAGACCGTGGCAGCATTTTCACCTCGAAGTTCTGGGACAGTTTCCAAGAAGCTATGGGCACTCACCTAAATTTCAGCACCGCTTATCACCCCCAGTCGCAAGGCCAAGTCGAACGAGTCAATCAAGTGCTTGAAGATATGCTTCGAGCTTGTGTCATTTCATTCAGTAAGAAATGGGAGGAATCCCTTCCATTTGCTGAATTCTCGATAGCTATCAGGCTAGTCTGAAGATGGCACCCTTTGAAGTTCTTTATGGACTTAAGTGTCGAACCCCTCTGAATTGGTCAGAAACTGGGGAACGAACCCTCATTGGTCCGGACATTATTCAGCATGCCGAAGAACAGGTTCCCCTTATTCGTGAACACTTGAAAGCTGCTCAGTCCCGTCAGAAGAGCAACTATGACCGCAAGCACAAGGAAATGGTCTATCAACCTGGCGAATATGCTTACCTCCGTGTCACCCCGATAAGTGGCACTCATCGTTTTGGAATCAAAGGAAAATTAGCTCCTCGCTACATTGGTCCATTCCGTATCCTTTCAAAAAGTGGACCGGTAGCGTACCGATTGGAATTGCCGCTGAACCTCTCTCAAGTCCACGATGTATTCCACGTGTCGCAACTCCGACGCTGCTTCAAGGACCCTATTCGCGAAGTGGAACATGATCTGATTGAGCTGCAACAGGACTTGACTTATCAAGAACATCTGAGCCGCATTCTTGATCAGTCTGAACGCAAAACCCGCAACCAGACAAACAAGTTCCTCAAAGTTCAGTGGTCGAATCATTCTGAAGATGAAGCCACTTGGGAACGCAAAGATCTTCTTCGTGAGGAATACCCCGATCTTTCCCCTCTACCGCTTAGATTCTCGGGACGAGAATTCTTGTAGTGGGGGAGATTTGTAACACCCTCAGTGTCAGGCATCAATAAAACTTTTGTTAATAATAAACCTATGTGATTAGCAAGTCTCTAATCACCCTTGATCATGCCTTATTTATCTTTGAGTTCAAACAAACCCAAAATGCCTTGTGATGAATATTAAAAATGGGTGACAATAAAATCTTTTTCAAAAATCTTGGAACCACTTTTATAAAATCCCAAATAATCATTGGACCATGCCAATGTGGTCATGGGTATTTATTGTGCCATGGAAAATTTCAAACAAATAATAACAGTGCTAAAACAGCACTATTTGCAAATTGCTTAATGAAAATAAATATCTAAAGAGTTTAGAAAAACCCAAAACTTTTTGTGGCACTCTAGGTATATGCTCTACTAATTATGGAACAATAATTGTATTATAAAAAAATGCCTAAGCCATTTAAATAAATGCTAAAAGAAATTTAACAGAAAAAGAAATGAAAAAAGAGAAATCCTAATCTAACGCCCATGGGCAGGAGCCCACCCCACCCCTCTCCTCTCCCCACACTGGGCCAAGCCCAACGCCAGCCCCCTCCCCACCCCACGGAACCGGCCCACACCAAGCCCACCCGCCCCGTCTTCAACCTGTCGTACATGGGGGTGCCGTGGCGGGCATCCCCCGGCCAGACCACGGCCATGGCGCCGTGGCAGCCATCCGGCGGCCGCCGGCGGGGTCAAGTACCCAAAGGCCACCCCCAAGCCCGCTTGGAAACCCTAGCCGCCCCCTTTTTCCCCTCCGCGCCCCGTAGTCGTCTCCCACCTCCAGCCTGCGCCGACATGGCCGCCCCGTGGTGAACCCCCGCGGCCAGCGACGACTACTAGCCGCTCCGGCGTGTCCTGGAGGCTCGCCATACCCGTCTTCATCACCTCGCGCGACCAATCGATGCCACACGCCCGGGAGCCGACGCCAGCTTCGCCGTCTTCCTCCGACCACCACGGGATCCCGACGAGAAATTCGTCGCGTCGCGCCCCCATTCACCTCGCCGCCTCCTCTGCCGTGTTCACTGTGAGCTCGCGCCCCTCCTCATCCTCTCCTTCCTCTCGCTTGTACCCTGTGATCGCCGCCCCGCGATCCGTTGCTCCGGCTGCCGCTAATGGCATCACTGCCGCTGTTTCCCTCCACCCCACGGCCTCCCGTTTGTCCAAGTTGGACGCGCCCGAGTGCCAGCTACGCGTAGAGCCCCCCCACACTTGCTCCCGTCACCGGAGCTGGCCGGCACCCTCGCCGCCGTGCCACGGCCGTCGCCGGTGTGCCCAGGCCGTGGCTTGTGCAACTGACCTCTGGATCCCACCCGGGGGATTAACTCCTAATCCCCTGTTAATGTTAAAACAGAGAATAACCCCCCCCCCCCCCCCGAGTGTATGACAGGTGGGGCCCAAGCCCATATTAAGCTAAATAAAATGTTATTAAGAATTGGCCCAATGACATGTGGGTCCAGCCACTAAATAACCCTTTAATTAGATTTAATCAGGTAATTAAGTCATTGTGTCACTTACTGATGGGTCCCACTATATTATTAGATTAATAAAATTGGATTATAAATAATAAGTGTATGACATGTGGCCCCATTGCTAATTAGATTTAATTAAAATGTTTTATTAGCATGTGAGGCTGACCAGTGGGACCCACTGGTCAAGTTTGACCAGTCAACCATGTTGTGGATAATGATTGGAATTTAATAATAAAATAATTCAGAAAATGATTTAAAATGATTTAAACTTTGAATTTGAATATCTTTTAAACCGTAAGTCAGATTCAAAAAATTTATACATGAAAATTGATCAGAAAATTATAACGAATACGGATACGCTATCTGTATGTCTACCCCACCCCCTAACACACCGATCATCGACATTCCCCCCTCCGGGCTGTTTGTCGATAATTCCCGGTGCCGGTAAAAACCTGTCGGATGAACTTTTTCTGAAGACGAAATTTTTTCAGAATAGCTCAACTAGCACGGATACACCCCCCATACGTTTGTCGGATGTCCACGACGCCTCCGGCATGAACCCTTCCCCCTTCGAACACCCTCTCCGGTAATCACCCGGAGCCGGCAGTTCATCCCCGGATGAATTCCTGCTCCGAGCAACGTGCATTGCACTGCGTAAGAACACCGTTAACATTGCATACGTCATGCCATTCATCTGTTTGCTATGATTGCTTTATATTTACTGTTTCTTCCCCCCTTTGTTCTTCGGTAGACCTCGCTGCTACCGCCGACTACACCGCCGCCGGGTACGACTACTTCGTCGACGACCCTAACCCTACCGTCGAGCTTCCAGGCAAGCAGATCCATGCTCTTCTCCAGATATCGCCTATCTTTTTCGTACTTTCTTGCACTAGGCATTGTTACAGCTGCTGCTACGATTACAATCCTATTCAATTGCATAGCCTGCTTTTGTCGCCCCTTGATGTACCTTCCTTTATCCTATGCTGCCTACTTTAATTATGTATTATATTCAGTAGTGAGCCCTACGCATTGTTAGCTAGGACTAGATAGCGGGTCGTGATCACTCAGGGGAGTGAACACGGATACAATATATACAACTGAATAGGTACGGTACAATGCGGACACCGCCTAAGGCCCCCTAGCTCGGCTCTGCCGAGCCACCTTCAAATGTGAGCCATCAAGGAGTAATCCTTGTACTCCACTCGTTGATGACTCTGTATAGCCGCTCTAGGTACCTCAGCAACGGTTGTTGTTAAGGTAAGAAGTCGGGCGACCCAACGGTGCCTGAGAGAGGTATTGCGTCGGGAACGACAGGGAGGGTACGACCGACGTTACTGGCGTGCTTGGCCCCTGCTCGTATCTCGCGAGAGTTACCAAACTACATAAAGTCGAGCTCTACCAAGAGCAAACACGAGACAAGGTAAGGAGACGGTTCACCTTGTTGGTAACCAAAGTGACTTGGTGGGACGACAGGGCAGGCACCGATGTACTGGTGGTCCTGACTGCTGTCGTTGACCGCGGGTCGGTTAAGTCGAGGCAACGATAACGGTTGTCACGCAGGTTAATTAAAATGCTAAATAGTTCGGCGGATGACTTGAGAGACCCGTTGGTCTGTACGCACTACCTACACGTGGGATTACGGTGTGGGCCCTCCGCGTCGTAGTTCGTTCGAAAGCTCTTCAGACGTCAGCAGTACTGCGGCCTGATCGCCGGGAAGTCGTGTTGTCTTATTTGCTGCAGCAGGTTTGTTTGGATTTGCTTTTGCTTCACCGGCCAGACTCGCACCGTGCAGGAGCGTGCAAGGGTGAGGGACCTAGACCCCTTGGCGCATAGGATATAGTCCGGCGGATGGCCTCTCTGCTGAGCCTAGGATGGGCTGCGTCGTGTCGGATAGCCTCGGTGGGGCATTCCCTAACAAGGTGTAGGCCACCCTGGAGATCCGAGCGTGCAGGCTGAATAGTAGTGCACCCCTGCAGGGAGTTTAATCTATTCGAATAGCCGTGTCCACGGTAACAGGACGCTTTATGCTGAAGCTGGATCTTACCACTATAAACTACTACTATTAAACTGTATGGTTCCGGGTTTTCTTCCTCGCAGGGAAGTCGAGGAAGGGAACTCGGAGGCATTATTATTATTAATCATTACAACTTATATTATACAATGTTGCAGCAACTTCTGCTTCGTTGTTACTTTATTGCTTTATATGAACTGTTGGCTGTTTCTCTTCTCATGCTGCAAGACATCGTCGGAAGATGCTAGTCTTCGATAGGCCTAGCATCTTATCCTTATTCTGATTTCTATCTTGCAGTCCACTATATACAGCTCCCCTTTCCATTTGATACAATGCATAATGCTTAGTAGCAGACGTAAGACTCGCGGGTATGCTAGATACTCACCTTTGCTTTATTTCCCCCTTTATGTTTTGCCTGATCGGCCGCTGCAGTCGACGTTGGAGCCCAGGAGCAGGAGTACCCCGGAGGCGGATACTACTACGTCGAGACCCCCGCTGACCAGGACCAGGAGTAGTTTCGGAGGCTCCCAGGCAGGAGGCCTTGCCTTTTCGATCTGTATCTCTGATGTTATTTGTGCTAGCCTTCTGAAGGCAAAACTTGACTAACTATGTCTGTACTCAGATATTATGGCTTGTATAACTTATGTATTCGGGTCCGCGTGACCCCCTTTATTGTAACATATTGGTTTATCCTTTTCTGTTTAGTGTTGTGCTGTGATATTCTCACCGTGGCACCCTAATCTCAGTCGTGTACCCTGCGTGTATGATTACTGTACACAGATTGATTTTGGGGGCGTCACAGTTAATCATGCAGATACCTAATAGATCTCACCTCAGGTTTTGTATAGTATCGTGAAGCAAATATGACTGGCATGTTAAGCTTTTGGTTCACTCGAATTTATATTCGTGTAGGTACGGGAACCGTTATGGGTGTCCATGGCTCCGCTATCGGTTATTGTTCCGCGGGAAAATAATTTTCCGGTTCATGTCCGTATTCTACCGAACCTATGGGGTCACACACTTAAGGGTGGAAGATTTTTTGAGTAGTAGAGCGATAGGAGCACGAGTATAACACACCCGAAAAGTTTCGGAGTGATTGAGATTTAATCGGAGAGAAAACCGGAATCGTTTCGAGGCACCGGTAAAGTACCGGGAAGAGTTTTGAGAAAACCGGGTAAAACCGAAGGGCTGGAAAAGTTCCGGGATGGTCTAAATATGTTTAATATTTATTTATTGTGAATTCCCAAATTGTTTTGGAATTAATAAAATAGATTTAATACCAATGGCCCCTCTCTCACTTGGAAGGCCCAAGTGGGGGAGGGAGCACTTGGACCAAAGAGGCCCAAGGAGGGGCGCCCTAGGAGGAAGCTTCCTCCTAGGTGAGGAAGCTTCCTCCCCCCCTTCCTTGGCCGGACCTAAGGGGAGGGAAACCCTAGGGCGCCACCCCTAGGTCTGCCCCCTCCTCCAAGGTGGCCTCCCCTCCCCTCCCACTATAAATAGAGGAGATGGGGGCACCCCTTGAGATACACAAGTTGTTCTATTTTGCCGAACGACTGCCCCCTCTCTCTTTCTCTTGTATATCCAATCTCATCCATAGCTCTAAAGGGCTGCTCCTCCCTCCTCTCTACTCCGGAGGCGCCGAGCTCTGGACGGCGGAGCCCTGCCGGATCTTCCACACCGTACGTGTGGATCAACTGTAGAGAGATCGAACGTTCGATCTTTGTTCGAGGGACTCCACGGTGATTAGATCTATTCGTGGGAGTGTTCATCTTCACGCTTCTCCGACTCTCCATCAACATCTTCCGCTGCGATAGAAGTGCATCCGTTGAACGGTTGCACGAAGGTAACAAGATCGATCTTCTCATCTGCATCTTCCTAGATCCGTTCTATGGTTTGGTTTTCGTAGTACCGAATTTTATTTTTGTTTTCTACTCCGAATCCCAACATGATCGTCCCCACTTGGGAGCCATTCCTCGAAACTTGTCCAGCTTGAGAAGTAATTGAGCTATCTATTAGCATTCCTTGTCAAATTATGCACCTCCCAAAATTTGTTTTCATTCTGTTTTATTTAAGGATAGCACATAAGTTTTCATCAGGGCTCTCCAACATGTATGTCTTCATCTCCTACCTATCTCTTGCTCCAAAAATCCCGATTTTCTTGTTGTGCCCGCGTTCTTAATGCTCTTGGATGCAAATTTCGATCTCCTTCCACAGACCTCCATTTCAGTTGAGATTTGGGGCAATTGTTCCTTGGTATGTGATGGAATCTCGCCCCTCGTTGGTTACCCCAAGTGGAAGGATGAGATGAAGCACAACAAAAAGTTTCCCTCGGTGAAGATACCGAGGTTTACATCTCCAGTAGGACTCCGGCGACGACAAGTAGGTGACAACGGCGCTAGAAATTATCTTGATAGCACGAAGGTTGACGTGGACCTGCACACAGCAACAGATAACTTTGCTCCCAACGAGTACAGAGAGGTTGTCAATCTCTCCGGCCCTTTTGTTTACAAAGGGTCAAATGCAAGGGTAGATAGTAGTGATAAATGCAACAGAAAGTAAAAGCAGTAAAATAAAGTGGACGTGTAAACAGTGGTGGAAATATGGATCGGGGTCCCATGAAGTTCACTAGTGATGTCTCTCTCCCAAAAGACGATAAACAGCTATGTGAGGTGAAAAAATTACAGTTGGGTAATTGACAGGATTAAAAACGCACCGCAATGCTAACTATGCTACAAAAGAAAGGAAGAGACTCAAAAGCATGAGCAGTACGCCAAGACAAGTAGACCGAAATCCATCTGCATCTAATCACTAATCATCCACCTTGAGATATCTATCCAGAACATCTCGCTGGCATTAAGTTGCGAGCCCCACCCAAATTTTAAACCCAAATCAACAGACAACTGCATTAATAGAACTTATCGTAAAGTAAACAATCCTTGCACCCGCAAGTACAAGCACCATTGTTTTACACCTGGTGGCAACATCACATCCCCAATACTCATGTTTCTGTCACTCAAGCTAGTCATCGGGGGGGGGGGGGTCATAAACCCACAATCATGCATAACGCTCCCTCCTGGAGTCACTACCTACTACTTGGCCAAAGCAATAAACAACAACGGAGAACATGCAAGAATTACTCAAGAACATAAATATAAATGGAGAAGAACCAATTATATTACTCATCACAATCTGAACATAATGCCATGATCCATTAGATCTCAGCAAACTCAACATAGCAAAAGCAGGAAAATTACATATGTGTCTTGATCATGTATGGCAGCTCACAAGGTCTAAACATTGAAGAACAAAGATGGAGAGAAGACATCACATACCTACTGATCATGGACTCATGGTCCAAAGTGAACTACTCACGGCTCATCCGGGAAGCGTCCATGGTGGTGGAGAAGCTCCCGAAGGTCAATCCTCCCTCCAGCAGGGTGCCGGGACAGGTTCTCCTAGTAGCCCCAATCTTGGAAGCGCGGCGGCGGCGGAAAAGAGGGGAGATCGCGAAAAAGGGTTCTGGAAGTTCCTGTACGCTGATTTTTGGAGCACTATTAATAAGGGGGAAACCTGAAATAAAAAGACAGCAGAAAACAGGAACTGGCACTGTGGTGCACTGAGTTAATAGGTTAGTCCAAATATGATAAAAAAATGTATGAAAGTGCATCAAAATCATAGCAATGTCATCAAAAACATGCATGGAGCAAGCAGAAATTATAGATACGTTTGGGACATATCAAGTCACGGAAATTATGATCTAGATACACTTTCATACACTTTTGATCATATTTGGACTAACCTATTAACTCAGTGCACCACAGTGCCAGTTCTTGTTTTCTGCTGTTTTTCTATTTCAGTTTTCCCCCATATAAAAAGTGCCAGAAAAATTCCGGGAAAAATATAGGAAAAATCAGCGTACAGGAAGCTTCGCGAAGATCCCGAGTGGGGCCAGAGGGGAGCCAGGGGTGGCCCAGGCGGCCACCCGGCGCGGCACCACCCCTGGCCGTGCCAAGGTGGTGCCTGGGGCCCCTGCTCCACCTCTGGCTGCCCCCCTTCGCCTATATATTCTCCGTCACGGGAAACTTTGGAAAAGAGAACCCTTTTTCGCGATCTCGCCTCCGTTCCACCGCCGCCGCGCTTCCGAGATCGGGAGCACCAGAAGACCTCTTCCCGGCACCCTGCCGGAGGGAGGATTGACCTCCGGGAGTCTCCTCTCCACCATGGATGCTCCCCGGATGTCTCGTGAGTAGTTTTCCTTGGACCATGGGTCTGTTATCAATAGCTATGTGATGTTCTCCTCCCCTCTTTGTTCTTCATGGTTTAGACCTCGTGAGCTGCCCTACATGATCGAGGCACTTTTGTAATCTTTCTGCTATTGCTAGGCTGAGTTTGATGGGATCTGATGGATTATAAGATTATGTTCAGATTGTGATTGAGTAATATATTTGGTTTTTATCTCTTATATTTTCGTTCCTAAGTAATTCTTGCATGTTCTCCGTTGCTGTTTATTGCTTTGGCCAAGTAGTAGGTAGTAACCCCAAGAGGGAACGTTATGCTCGATTGTGGGTTCATGCCCCCCGATGACACGCTTGAGTGACAGAAACATGAGTCTAGGGGATGTGCTATTGCCACAAGGGGAAAAACAACGGTGCTTGTAACCGCGGTTGCAAGGATTGTTTACTTTACGCAAAGTGCTTTTTAATGCAGTTGTCTGTTGCTTTGGGTTTACACTTTGGGTGGGGCTCGCAACTTAATACCAGCGAGATGTTCTGGATAGATATCTCAAGGTGGATGATTAGTAGTAGATGCAGTTGGATTTCGGTCTACTTATTTTGGCGTACTGCCGGTGCTTTTGAGCCTCTTCCTTTCTTTTGTAGCATAGTTAGCATTGCGGTGCGTTCATAATCCTGTCAATTTCCCTTCTGTAATTTGTTTACCTCGCATAGCAGTTTTATCGTCTTTTGGGAGAGAGACATCACTAGTGAACATCACGTATCCCGGTCCATAGCCTCATTACTGTTTCCACGCTCATTTACTTTTCTGCTTTTACTTTCATTTGCTATCATTATCCCTTGTGTTTGATACTTTGTGAACAACAAGACCGGAGAGATTTACAACCTCTCTGAACTTCGTTGGGAACAAAGTTATTTGTGTCTATGTGCAGGTCCGCGTCAGTAGCGCCGATGACACCTACTTATCATATCTGGAGTCCTACTGGAGACAAACCTTGGTATCTTTACTGAGGGAAATTTGCTGCTGTGCTGCATCACGCCTTCCACTTGGGGCTCACCAACGAAGGGCGAGAAGACTACACCCGTCAACTCTCGCGTCATCAAAGCAAATTTCTGGCGCCATTGCCGGGGACTCCGAGTGCTAAGATAGGGGAGTTGCACACTACCCTTTACCTTTGTTTTTTAGTCTTGTTAGGATACCTTTCAGTTTTTATCTTTGTGTCTTTTATCAAAAATCACAAAAAAATCTGCCACACTTGCTGCTGCTATGGATTCCACTGAAAACACCAAGTTCGGTGACTTCACTAGTCACAACAACCAAGACTTTATCTGCACCCCCATTGCCACACCTGCCACTTCAGCTACCTCTTATGAAATTAAACCTGCCTTGCTAAACCTTGTTATGAGAGATCAATTCTCTGGTGCTGGAGATGATGCTGCTTTACACTTGAACAATTTTTTTGAATTATGTGATATGAAAAAGTATAAAGAAGTAGCAGGTGATATTGTTAAGCTCAAGCTCTTTCCTTTCTCTTTAAGGGGAGACGCTAAAATCTGGTTTCAATCTTTGCCTAGGAATAGCATATATTCTTGGGATAAGTGCAAAGATGCTTTTATAGGGAAGTACTACCCACCTGCTAAAATTATCCAATTAAGGAGTAACATTACGAATTTTAAGCAATTGGATAATGAACACATTGCCCAAGCTTGGGAACGAATGAAATCTCTTGTTAAGAAATGCCCTACACATGGTTTGACTACCTGGATGGTTATCCAGACTTTTTATGCAGGCTTGAACTTTACCTCGCGGAACCTGTTAGATTCGGCCGCGGGAGGAACCTTTATGTCAACTACACTTGGTGCTTCCACGAAGCTTCTCGATGAGATGATGAACAATTATTCCCAATGGCACACCGAACGCGCTCCAACAGGTAGGAAGGTAAACTCTGTCGAGGAAATTACCTCCCTCAATGAAAAAGTTGACTTAATTATGTCTCTACTTACCAAGCAACCCTCTATTGATGATGTCCCTTTAAATTCTTTGGTTGCCCAAGAACAAGTAGATGTGAACTTTATTGCTACAAACAACTTCAACAACAATGCTTATAGGGGTAATTTTGCTAGCAATCCTAAACCGTTTCCATCCAACTATGGGAACAACAACGACTACCCTAGCAACAAGAATCCCTCTTCTGAATTGGAAAAAAATGCTTAGAGACTTTATCACTACCCAAAAAGCCTTCAACAAAAATGTAGAGGAGAAATTAGCTAAATTAGATAATCTCTCTTTGAAGGTAGAAAGCTTAGCCCTTGATATTGAGATGCTTAAAATTAGAACCTCTCCCCTTGAGGAGAATAAGGCCACTCCTATTAATGCTATCCAATTACAAATTAATGAAAATATTAGGATGATGGCTAAACTTAAAGAAAGGTGGGCTAGATAAAAAGAGGAAGAGGATAGAATTAAGAGCGTTCCTACACACCACACAGTTGCCACTATACAAATTGTTGAGGACACCCAAACTATTAGCACCCAATGCACTCCTAGTACCGTTGGACCTATTAATGGTGATGCTAATACCTCAACCAAAGATGAAGAAACTCCTATGAACATAGAGGGTTTCAAACAAGTGAGCCTAGACGACACTACTACCACCTTTGATAGTAGTGATATTGATTTTGATAGTTGCACCCTCTCAGAAGTTATTAGCTTGCTACACAAAATGTCTAGAGACCCCCACACTAGCACACTTAATCTTGCCTTCACGGAGCATATCACAAATGCTCTCATCAAAGCTAGGGAGGAGAAGCTTAGAGTATAAGCCTCCATACCTAGGAAGCTAGATGATGGTTGGGACCCTATGATCAAAATTAAATTAAATAACTTCTCTTGCTATGCTTTATGTGATGTTGGAGCTAGTACCTCCGTTATGCCCAAAAGAATATTTGATATGTTTGAATTGAAGCCCTTTGAGCCTTGTTCTTTTGGTGTTCGTCTTGTTGATTCTTCCGTAAAGAAACCTTTGGGGAAGATCGACGATGTTCTTGTCATTGTCAATGACATCTATGTTCCCGTTGATTTTATTGTTATGGATATAGAGTGTGAACCCAATTATTTTGGGACGTCCTTTTCTTCGCACCGTTGGTGCGGTTATTGACATGAAAGAGGGGAATATAAAATTACAATTCCCATTCAAAAAGGGGATGGAACACTTCCCTAGAAAGAAAATCAAGTTACCTTTTGAGTCCGTTACACGGGCTAGTTATTCTCTTTCTCTTGTTAAAACTTGATTCTTCTTTTGCATCATGCCTAGCTTAAAGGCATAAAAGAAAGCGCTTTCGGGAGGCAGCCCGCAACGAATTTAGGTTTTTCTTTTTGCTTTTGTTGTGTCTTGATGTTTGTTACTACTGTAGAAACATCATTGTATATTTATTTTTCAGCTTTGTGCCAAGTTATAGCCTCTTATGATAAGGGAAGCAAAAGTTGTGACATGCTGTCCAGAAAACAGATTCTGCCCCTTGACAGAAAAATTCGAATCAAATCACCAGATCATATTTTTGATCTGAATTTTTTGGATTGCGTGCTCTATACAATTTTGAAACTTCCGTATATTCTGAGTTTTTTGATTTGAGTTGCAGAAGTACCCCTAAAAAATTCTTTACTACCTGCTGTTCTGTTTTTCACAGATTCTGCCACGTGTTGTCTCTCCTATCTTTTGCAAACCTTAAGCTTGCTTTTTCTTTGCAAAAACTTTTTGGCACTCTTTAGAAACAGTAGCTATTCAAGAATATCTTTATATCCAGTGGGAAAAAATATTTTATTAAGGGTACTAACCTCTCTAATCAGCTTATGATGAGTTATGTATGAAGGGAGTTTTCAAGTGTGCGATGGAAGATGATGAAAGAAGATCCAGTAGTGTCAAGCGCTCAAGCTTGGGGATTCCCCCATGCATCCCCAATAAATACTCAAGGAGACTCAAGCGTCTAAGTTTGGGGTTGCCCCCGTGCATCCCCTTCTCGATCAACAATCATCAGTTCGTCCTTCGTCTCACTATATTTTTATCACTTCATGCGTTATGTGCTATGCTTGGAGCGTCTCACTCTTAGTTTTTATTTTTAGTTTTCTTTAGCTTTGCTTGCAGTTCATAACAAGTTAGATCCCTTCTTACTTTGTGTGGGAGAGAAACGCGCTCCACTTTCAAAATCTAGCACACATCATAGGATTTTTTTCCTGCCTATCTTTTTGCTGTTGTGTGTTCTTTATCTTTTCGTAGCTACTGCCATGTTTAGTTTTAGTCTTAGTTTGTCTTTAGCAAGATCCTTGGCTTTTGTTTAGTTTGTTGCTGGAACTCTTTTTAGTTTTCATGTTTATCTTGTTAAAGAGAGTTGGTTGTTGCACTGAGTTGTGTCTTGTCTTGAAAGTAGGTAATTGAGGTTGCTATTTAATTCTAGTAGTAACTTGCAATAGTTTTGAGGTATTGTTGTGAGTAATGTTTGAACTTTTGGTGTCAAGAGCTCTAGCCTATTAGTGATAGGTGTCGTATTTTGGGAAATCCGTGTGTATTTTCAAAACCTACAAAACCAGTTGAGAACTCTAGCTACTAGATGGATCACTAATCTTTGGAGGGATCGAATATTCGAGAACACTCACGTACCATGAGTCAAGGATGCGCAAGGATAACCAAACCCCCATACACTCCTCCTCGGGGTACTTGTCTCTTTGTGAAACTCCTTATTAGATTGAGAGTGGCCGATAATAAGTGCATGAGTTCTTCGGACTAATGTAAGTATTGAAAGTTGACACTTCCACCTTCCCATATTTTGCTAGCCTCTCCCGTGTCGTGCATTTCCTTCTTCTCACTCCGAGAGTTGGTGTCCACCTTCGCCGGTACATCCAAACCCTTGGCATGATACGCTCTGTCATCATAAACCTCCTTATATCTTTCCTCAAAACAGCCACCATACCTACCTATCAAGGCATTTCCATAGCCTTTTCGAGATATATTGCCATGCAACATCCACCTCTTCATGACTTGATCTTCATGTCATACATGTTCCTGCTACACTGGCAGCGACATACATTGCATACATCATGTTAGTTACATCTGCTTTATGATTTTGAGTACCTTGTAAAGTGTGAAAGATCTCCTTTACCTTCTTGTAAAATAGAGTGTTACCCTTAAGTGAGGAAAAGATCCCAAAGTGGACACAATAAAAGATCCCAAAGAGGACAAATGAGAGTTAGATAGAAAGAGCCATTGAGTTTAAAAAAAATACAAAAAAATAGAAAAAAGAGAAAAAGAAATGAAAAGAAAGAAAGGGGCAACACTACTATCCTTTTGAGAGATCCACACTAGTACTCCCTTTATATCCTTGTACTCCATAGAGATGACCATTATGCATATAGCTATGTGGGGACCTTCACACTATAGAACTTGGCTTGCATATTCCAAGGATGAGCCTCCTCAAACGACCTCTAGGTCTTCATGAGCGAGCAAGTTAGATGCACCCCCACTAGTTCCATTGGAGAGCTTCCTAGCTCGTATGTGCATCCGTTGCATGGCAATCCGTACTCCTCACATCATATCTATCATTTGGCATCTCTTGCCTATGATTGTCCTCATTGATGTGAGCCTTTCTCCTCCTTTTTGTCTTCCTCCTCCGTACTTCTCTCTTTGCCATCCTAAGTGTCAACTTTCGTGCTTACGCTCATCCATTGCATGAGTGCTCAAAATATTGAAAAAGGAGTGGATCAAATTGACTTGTACCTGGCTAGTGGTCTGGGGACGAGTCAAGATAATATTCCAGAAAAAGACCAAGTGTGAAACTTTAGTATATTGAGTTCTCAACAAATTGTTTTTCTCGTATTCCCTATCCCCCTTCTTGCACGCAAACACCATTTGGAGACATTCGAGTCACGGACAGCGAGAGCTCTTGCACCTTTTGTTCTTTTGTTACTTGTTTCAATTTAATATAGACTCTTGCATGTTATGACTTGAATTGAGTTTCTAACCTTGATTGCTATACTTTTCAAAGTTCTTTTATGGTTGCTAGCATGTCACCACTGAAATTATGCCGTTATCATTTACCTACTCGAGGACGAGCAGGAATTAAGCTTGGGGATGTTGATACGTCCAAAACGTATCTATAATTTCTGCTTGCTCCATGCATGTTTTGTGTGATATTGCTATGATCTAGATACACTTTCATACACTTTTGATCATATTTGGACTAACCTATTAACTCAGTGCACCACAGTGCCAGTTCCTGTTTTCTGTTGTTTTTCTATTTCAGTTTTCCCCCATATAAAAAGTGCCAGAAAAATTCTGGGGAAAATATAGGGAAAATCAGCGTACAGGAAGCTTCGCGAAGAGCCCGAGTGGGGCCAGAGGGGAGCCAGGGGTGGCCCAGGCGGCCACCCGGCGCGGCCCCACCCCTGGCCGCGCCAGGGTGGCGCCTGGGGCCCTTGGTCCACCTCTGGCTGCCCCCCTTCGCCTATATATTCTCCGTCATGGGAAACTTCGGAAAAGAGAACCCTTTTTCGCAATCTCGCCTCTGTTCCGCCGCCGCCGCGCTTCCGAGATCGGGAGCACCAGAAGACCTCTTCCCGGCACCCTGCCGAAGGGAGGATTGACCTTCGGGAGTCTCCTCTCCACCATGGATGCTCCCCGGATGTCTCGTGAGTAGTTTTCCTTGGACCATGGGTCCGTGATCAGTAGCTATGTGATGTTCTCCTCCCCTCTTTGTTCTTCATGGTTTAGACCTCGTGAGCTGCCCTACATGATCGAGGCACTTTTGTAATCTTTCTGCTATTGCTATGCTGAGTTTCATGGGATCTGATGGATTATGAGATTATGTTCAGATTGTGATTGAGTAATATATTTGGTTTTTATCTCTTATATTTTTGTTCCTAAGTAATTCTTGCATGTTCTCCGTTGTTGTTTATTGCTTTGGCCAAGTAGTAGGTAGTAACCCCAAGAGGGAACGTTATGCTCGATTGTGGGTTCATGCCTCCCGATGACACGCTTGAGTGACCGAAACATGAGTCTAGGGGATGTGCTGTTGCCATAAGGGGGAAAACAACGGTGCTTGTAACCGCGGTTGCAAGGATTGTTTATTTTACGCAAAGTGCTTTTTAATGCAGTTGTCTGTTGCTTTGGGTTTACACTTTGGGTGGGGCTCGCAACTTAATACCAGCGAGATGTTCTGGATAGATATCTCAAGGTGGATGATTAGTTGTAGATGCAGTTGGATTTCGGTCTACTTATTTTTGCGTACTGCCCGTGCTTTTGACCCTCTTCCTTTCTTTTGTAGCATAGTTAGCATTGCGGTGGGTTCATAATCCTGTCAATTGCCCTTCTGTAATTTTTTTACCTCGCATAGCAGTTTTATCGTCTTTTGGGAGAGAGACATCACTAGTGAACATCACGTATCCCGGTCCATATCCTCATTACTGTTTCCACGCTCATTTACTTTTCTGATTTTACTTTCAGTTGCTATCATTATCCCTTGTGTTTGATCCTTTGTGAACAACAAGACCGGAGAGATTGACAACCTCTCTGAACTTCGTTGTGCAGGTCCGCGTCTGTAGCGCCGCTGACACCTACTTATCATCTCTGGAGTCTTACTGGAGACAAACCTTGGTATCTTTACTGAGGGAAATTTGCTGTTGTGCTGCATCACGCCTTCCACTTGGGGCTCACTAACGAAGGGCGAGAAGACTACACCTGTCAACTCTCGCGTCATCAGTAGGTATGGTGGCTGTTTCGAGGAAAGATATAAGGAGGTTTATGATGACAGAGCGTATCGTGCCAAGGGTTTGGATGCACCGGCGAAGTATGCACCAACTCTCGAGGTGAGAAAGGGCAATGCACGGTACTGAAGAGGCTAGAAAAATATGGGTGGTGGAAGTGTCAACAACTGAATACTTACATTAGTCCGAATAACTCATGCACTTATTATCGCTAACTCTCAATCTAATCAGGAGGTTCACAAAGAGACAAGTACCCCGAGGAGGACTGTATGGGGGTTTGGTTATCCTTGCGCATCCTCGACTCATGGTACGTGAGTGTACTCTAATATCCGATCCCTCCAAAGATTAGTGATCCATCTAGTAGCTAGAGTTCTCAACTAGTTTTTTGTAGTTTTTCGAAAATAAACATGGATTGCCCAAAATACGACATCCATCACTAATAGGTTAAAGCTCTTAACACCAAAAGTTCAAACATTACTCAAGACAATACCTCAAAACTATTGCAAGCTACTACTACAATTGAATAGCAACCTCAATTACCTACTTTAAGTCAAGACACACAACTCAGTGCACATGCCAACTCTCTAAACAAAATAAACATGAAGACTCAAGAGAGTTCCAGCATGTGACGGCCCCAAAACCAAGCCGTGTAAAGTAATCATACACACAAGGTACACGATCGAGATGAGGGATTGATACGTCTCAAACGTATCTACTTTTCCAAACACTTTTGCTGTTGTTTTTCCCTCATTCTTGCATGATTTGAGCTAAACTAACCCGGACTGACGCTGTTTTCAGCAGAGCTGCCTGTATGGTTTATTGTGCGCGGGAAAATGGATTTTTGGACGTCTCGGAAAATTCCCGGAAAAATACCAAAAAATCCACGCACCCGAAGGAGCCCGTAGCTAGAAGGGGGGCTAGAGGGCAGCCAGGGGGGCCCCAGGCGCCCTGCTGGCGCGGCCAGGGGTGGGGTCGCGCCCTCTGGCCGCCTGGGCGACTTCCCCCTCCTCTGGTGCCCTACCGAGGCCCCTATTTATTCCGGTGACGAAAAAACCCCAAAACAGAAGTCGTTTTCCCAATTCTCGTCGCGGAGCCGCCGCCACCCTCTGTTCTTCTCCGGGAGGGCTAATCTTGAGGCTGTTTTGGCCTCCGGTGAGGGGAGATCATCGCCATCATCATCATCATCACCACTCCATCCTCCCTCCATGACTTCTCCATCCATGTGTTAGTAATTCTCTGTTGTAGGCAAAGGGGATGGTAGGGATTGGATGAGCTAGATCATGTAATAGTTTATCAAATTGTTGGGGGCATGTTGCCTATCATCTAGATTGTTGTTTATCATCTTTGCTTCAACTTGTTGCTCTTAATGCTTGTCACTTTGGGCCCGAGTGCCATGATTTTAGATCTGAACCCTATGTGTTTGCATGAATATATTTGTGTTCTTGATCCTATCTATGAGTTGTATGCACATGTTATAGTCCGGAACCGGCGATCCCAAAGGTGACAGCTTGGGACACCAAAGGGGATGGACTATAGTTTGAGGATTCCATGTATCCATTGATTGTTAATGCTTTGTTCCGGTGCTCTTTGACAGGAGAACCTTAATCTCCATAAGTTCCTTTTGGCCCCGTTCGTAGCGGGATGGTAGGACAAAAGATGTTGTGCAAGTTCTTATTGCAAGCACGTACAACTACCTGTGGGGTACATGCCTAATGTTTTATTTATGCCTAGATGATCATTGCTTTTCTGTGTGCCTTGCCCCAAGTCAAATACATGATGTATCTTATCCATGTAGCGCCCAACCATCCATCTCCCTAGCATACAGTGTTTTAATTCTGCTGGTTACTAGTTGTTTGCTTTTGCTGTTTTACTCTCGCAATTTCACCACCACTATTATCGTTGCTACCATCACTTCCATATCGCAGTTATTATTAATATCTTATTGCAAGTAAGTGTATCTCAGGTGCGGTGGAATTGACAACTCCACTGTCAAAGCTTGTGGGTATTCTTTGGCTCCCCTTGAGTCGAATCTATAAATTGGGTTATTCTTACCCGCGAAGACTATCTCGATCCCCTGCAGTTGTGGGTTATCAAGCCTGTTTTCTGGCGCCGTTGCCGGGGAGCATAGCTTTATTCACAAGTCTACCTGAAGTATTTTACCTGATGCAATTTATCCGCTATGGGTAAGAAAGAAGACCCCAAGGTCCCGATCTTACCACCCCGTACAAGAAAAGGTACTGTTCTGAACACTAGTGCTACACTTGATTCACCTTCAGTTATGAGTAAGTTTGCTTCACCTCCACCACATGATGCTTCTACTGAATACATTACTATATCCGATACTTTTGATGATGCTTCTACTACCTTTGAAACTATTGGTTCACTTGGTTCTTTTATCGAAGAACAGATTGCTGCTGCTGCCCGATTCTCGGGAGTTGAAATTCCTGTTGCCAAAACCCCTATTGGAAAAATTTAAGATTTTTCTGGCCTTAAGGAGAGACTCCTTGAGGAAGATTATGTTATACTTGATGATGATTTATGCAGGGAGCTTAATGAATTTGCTGATTCCGATCCCGCTGCTATAAAGAAGCTGCTAGCAAAGCACTCCTTGAAAAACAAATTTAATCCTGATCCTACTTTTGCTATGTCTCCTATATGCAATAATGATCCTGATTATAATTTCTCTGTTGATCTTTCACTTATATCTATGGTTGAAGCTGACCCCTTTTATGGCAGAGAAAATGATGATGCTATCGCACACCTGACCAAACTCACTGAGTTGGGTGGCCTATTTACTACGGATGAAAAGATAAAAAAAATTATGTTACTAAGCTTCTTCCTTTCTCTTTGAAGGAAGGTGCTAAAGCATGGTAAGATGCACTACCATGTGGTTCCATTAGGTGCGTAGTAGTCATACTCGGCAATGGTATCGTCGGTGGCAGCAACGGGATCTATCGGAGAATAAGGGGGGGAGAAACAGTAAATACACAACAATAATAGCAATACAAATGTACGGCATAGAAGATACAAAGCAACGGGGATCTAACGCAGTTGAAAGGGCATGCGCCCTCATGTTTGGTTTTGGTAATTGATGACAAACTTTATGGACTAATGGTTTCCTTGAGTTATACTTTAAGGTTCATCCATAGGCAATGCTTGAAGATCATATGTTGGCTTCAAGGCTGTAGAATGAAGATTATGTGTTGACCAAGGTGTTCTTCCCACTACAAACGATCCCCTACAGTTGAGGGTCATCAAATACTGTTTTCTGGCGCCATTTTTTTAGGAGCTTTATGACAGTAGGGTGATACGTCCAAAACGTATCTATAATTTATGTTTGCTCCCTGCATGTTTTGTGTGACTTTGCCATGTTTTGCTTGAACTTTCATACACTTTTGAGCATATTTGGACTAACTTATTAACTCAGTGCACCCAGTTGCCAGTTCCTGTTTTCTGCTGTTTTTCTATTTCAGGTTTTTCCAATAATTAAAGTGCCCAATAAATCCCGGAAAAATTATATAAAAAATCAGCGTTCCGTAAGCTTCCACCAGGCCAAAGGGGGCCACAGGGAAGCCAGGGGGCAGCCAGGAGGGTGTCTGGCGCGGCCCAGCTCCTGGACGCGCCACCTGCCCTCCTGGGTGGGTCCCACACCCCCTGGTGCCCTACTTTGGCCCCTATTTATTCTCCCGTCGCGGAAACCCTGATTCCAGACCCCTTTTCTCCATAATCAATTCCGATCTCCGCCGCCATCGTCATCTAGTTTTGGGGGGACAGAATTCCTGTGCCGGTGATACGTCCCAAACGTATCTATAATTTATGCTTGCTCCATGCATGTTTTGTGTGATATTGCTATGCGTTTAATACACTTTCATATCTTTTTATAACATATTTTGCAACTAACCTATTAATGGTTGCAAGAGTGCACAAGTTCTTTTTTTTCTACTTTATGTGTAGGAATTACTTGGATAAAGAAAAATCACAAAAAGGAGCCTTGTAGGAATTGGACTCTAACTCTCCCGAAATCTGTCCCCACCAGACAGGTTTTAAAGATTGCCTCGGAAACGCTAGAAAACAGCCTCAAACGGAAAAACCTAAAACTAAAAAGTTGTAGGGAATTTTTTTCCGGTGGATTTAGACATATAATTCGTCCCAATCAGAGTTCGGATGCATCCAAAAACCCCGAAATACAGAAGATGTAATCTGGATGACGGGAATCCGAGAGTCTATATAAAGAGAGGAAACCTAGGTCAAAGGACACCACGAAATTTCCTCCCCCTTGCAGCCGTCTTGAGGGGGAGATCAATCTCCACAGAAGCACCATCTCCAAGGAAGAAGAAGGGGCCAAGGGCCGCTGCCCCCAAGGGCCGTGGCCACCGCCGTGGCTTGGCCGTGGGCGTCGCCGCCGCCGTGGCCGCCGCCGTCGCCGTCTCCTTCATCTCCTCCGGGCTGCACCTCTCCATTGACAACTCTCCCTCTCACCATGTCCATGTGTGAGTAGTTTCCCTCGGGGCTAAGGCTTATATCTTGATCTATGTGGTTTCTCTCTCTCCCATGATGTGATCTTTGTTGTAATCATAGGCTATGTTAATGTAGGATGATCCCATTATATTTCCCCTTCCTCTATGTATTGGATTGATGTACTCAATTGATCTTATCTAGTATAATCTACGAGACCAAGGTGACAGCGGTCTATTGGACATGGGTTAGATGATTATTATCATGAGTGATTTCCTCTTTTGTGTGTGGATTGAAGATTGAGAGTCTCTTGGTGCTTGTCTTTGACTATCATTTAGATATGTTGTGGTGATTGTGGTACTCTTTTTGGATGGCCGCGGTGACATTGGGGAATCCATAGATTGAGAACTACGAACTTTGAGGTGTGCTTTTGTAGCCCTACATAATTCTCATCCTCTCTTGACCACAAAGGAATGACCTCCGAGTGCTACTCCATTGCATGTTTTATGGGAAATATCATGTGATTAGACTATGTTAATGTTGTTGAGAGTTGCCACTAGTGAAAGTATGAAGCCTAGGCCTTGTTTCCACCATTGCAATACCGTTTGTGCTCACTTTTATCACTTGTTTCCTTGCTGTACTTTTTATTACAGATTTATATTACTTTGCTTTGCCACACTTATCACCCATATTTTACCATATCTTCGCCGAACTAGTGCACCTATACAACTCCTAGTTGTATTAGGTGTGTTGGGGACACAAGAGACTTCTTTTATCTTAATTGCAGGGTTGCTTGAGAGAGACCATCTTCAACCTCTACTTCCCTGAGTTCGATAAACCTTAGGTCATCCACTTGAGGGAAATTGTTGTTTTCCTACAAACCTCTGCGCTTGGAGGCCCAACATAGTCTACAAGAATAGAAGCGTGCGTAGACATCAGCCGGCACCCTTCCGGGACGGGGAAGTGCTCCCGGATTCATCTCCATCGCCGTTGCTTCCCTCCTCCATGAAGCGGGAGTAGTTCCTCCTCGGGGCTGAGGTTTCTACCAGTAGCTATGTTTTCTTCTCTCTCTCCCATGATGTGATCTTCGTTGTGATCATAGGCTATGTTAATCTAGGGTGATCCCATGATATTTCCCCTTCCTCTATGTATCGGATTGATGTACTCAATTGATCTTATCTAGTATAATCCACGAGACCAAGGTGACAGCGGTCTATTGGACATGGGTTAGAAGAATATTATCATGAGTGATTTCCTCTTTTGTGTGTGCATTGAAGATTGAGAGTCTCTTGGTGCTTGTCTTTGACTATCCTTTAGATATGTTGTGGTGATTGTGGTACTCTCTTTGGATGGCCGCGGTGACATTGGGAAATCCATAGATTGAGAACTACGAACTCTGAGGTGTGCTTTTGTAGCCCTACACAATTCTCGTCCTCTCTTGACCACAAAGGAATGACCTCCGAGTACGTCTCCATTGCATGTTTTATGGGAAATATCATGTGATTAGACTATGTTAATGTTGTTGGGAGTTGCCACTAGTGAAAGTATGAAGCCTAGGCCTTGTTTCCATCATTGTTACACCGTTTGCACTCACTTTTGTTACATGTTCGCTTGCTGCACTTTTTATTACAGATTTATATTACTTTGTTTTGCCACACCTATCACCCATATTTTACCATCTCTTCGCCAAACTAGTGCACCTATACAACTCCTAGTTGTATTAGGTGTGTTGGGGACACAAGAGACTTCTTGTATCTTAATTGCAGTGTTTCTGGAGAGAGAACATCTTCAACCTCTACTTCCCTGAGTTCGATAAACCTTAGGTCATCCACTTGAGGGAAATTGCTGCTGTCCTACAAACCTCTGCGCTTGGAGGCCCAACATAGTCTACAAGAATAGAAGCGTGCGTAGACATCAGGCTATTTCTGGCGCCGTTGCCGGGGAGGTAAGGCTTGAAGGTATATCTTTAGATCTTGCAATTAATTCTTTTTGTTTCTTGTTTTTATTTTCACTAGTTAGGCTTTATGGAAAACAACAACAAAATTATGAGAGAGCTTTATGAGCTCTACCTTGAGTTAGGACATGAAGTGTTTGAAGATAAAATCAAAAAAGCCTATGGAGCTATATTATTTGCATAACACTCATGATAGTAGTAATGTTATTTGTATGTATTCTTTGAATACTTTTGATACTAATGATATGCAAAGCCAAAAGCTTGGGGATGGTACATTTTATGAAGATGATCTTTTTATCCCCCAAGTTTTGATGAGGAAATTTATTTTGATGATACTTTGCCTCCCATCTATGATGATTATTGTGATGACACTTATGCTATAAAGAATAAATTTTTACAAGTGCATCATGATAAGAATGATTCATGTGATAGCTATTTTCTTGAGTTTGCTCCCACTATTACTAATGAGAAGGATTTTGCTTATGTGGAGAGTAACAAATTTTCTATGCTTGTGGATCATGATAAGAATTTTTTATGTCATACTTATATTGTTGAGTTTATTCATGATCCCACTGAAAATTATTATGAGAGGGGAACATATACTTATAGATATTCCAATAATATCAACTTCCCTCTCTTTATGTTGAAGGTTTTGAAGTTGCATTTATTTTGCCTTCCTATGCTAATATCTTTATGCTTCAATGACTTATTTCTCTACAAGATCCCTTTGCATAGGAAGCATGTTAGACTTAAATGTGTTTGTTATTTGCTTCTTTATGCTCTCTTTTGTTCTTCAACTCTTATTCCTATGAGAGCAACATTAAAATCTTAAGCCTAGCTAATGGCTTTAAAGAAGAGCTTTCGGGAGGCAGCCCGCAACGAATTTAGGATTTCCTTTTTTATTTTTTTTATGTTTTTAGTGGTCTTGATGATTGTTAATACTGTAGCAACATCATTGTATCTTTATTTTCAAGCTTTGTGCCAAGTTATAGCCTCATATGACAAGGGAAGTGAAAGTTGTGACATGCTGTCCAGAAAAACAGATTCTGTCCTCGTGACGGGAAAAATCAGAGTAAATCACCAGTTCATCTTTTTGAGCTGAATTTTTTACACAGCGTGATCTATACAATTACGGAACTTTCGTACGTTCTGAGTTTTTTTATTTGAGTTGCGGAAGTATCCCTACCAAATTATTTACTACCTTCTGTTCTGTTTTTCACAGATTCTGCCACGTTTTGTCTCTCCTAACTTTTGCAAACCTTAAGCTTGCTTTTTCTTTGCAAAAACTTTTTGGAAATCTTGAGAAACAGTAGCTCTTCAAGAATATATTTATATCCAGTGGGTAAAAATTATTTATTAAGGGTACTAACCTCTCTAATCAGCTTATGATGAGTTGTGTATGAAGGGAGTTTTCAAGTGTGCGATGGAAGATGATGAAAGAAGATTCGGGAGTGTCAAGCGCTCAAGCTTGGGGATGCCCCCATGCATCCCCAATAAATATTCAAGGAGACTCAAGCGTCTAAGCTTGGGGATGCCCCCGTGCATCCCCTTCTCCATCAACAATCATCAGTTCGTCCTTCGTCTCACTATATTTTTATCACTCCATGCGTTATGTGCTATGCTTGGAGCGTCTCGCTCTTAGGTTTTATTTTTAGTTTTATTTAGTTTTTCTTGCTGTTCATAACAAGTTAGATCCCGTCTTACTTTTTGTGAGAGAGAAACACGCTCCACTTTCAAAATCTAGAACACATCATAGGATTTTTCATGCCTATCTTTTTGCTGTTGTGTGTTCTTTATCTTTTCATAGCTACTGCCATGTTTAGTTTTAGTTTTAGTTTGTCTTTAGCAAGAGCTTTGGCTTTTGTTTAGTTTATTTCTGGAACTCTCTTTAGTTTTCATGTTTATCTTGTTAAGAGAGTTGGTTGTTGCACTGAGTTGTGTCTTGTCTTGAAAGTAGGTAATTGAGGTTGCTATTTAATTTTAGTAGTAACTTGCAATGGTTTTGAGGTATTGATGTGAGTAATGTTTGAACTTTTGGTGTCAAGGGCACGAGCCTATTAGTGATAGATGTCATATTTTTCGCAATCCGTGTCTATTTTCAAAAACCTACAAATTAGTTGAGAACTCTAGCTACTAGATGGATTGCTAATCTTTGGAGGGATCGAATATTAGAGTACACTCACGTACCATGAGTCGAGGATGCGCAAGGATAACCAAACCCCCATACACCCCTCCTCGGGGTACTTGTCTCTTTGTGAACCTCCTTATTTGATTGAGAGTTACCGATAATAAGTGCATGAGTTCTTCGGACTAATGAAAGTATTGAAAGTTGACACTTCCACCTCCTCATATTTGCTAGCCTTTCCTGTGCCGTGCATTGCCTTCTTCTCACTCCGAGAGTTGGCGTCCACCTTCGCCGGTACATCCAAACCCTTGGCATGATACGCTCTGTCATCATAAACCTCATTATATCCTTCATCAAAACAGCCACCATACCTACCTATCAAGGCATTTCCATAGCCTTTCCGAGATACATTGCCGTGCAACATCCACCTCTTCATGACTTGAACTTCATGTCATACATGTTCCTGCGACACTGGAAGCGGCATACATTTGCATCATGATAGTTATTTCTTCTTTATGTGAGTACCTTTGTAAAGTGTGAACGATCTCCTATATTCTTGTAAAATATAGAGTGTTCCCCCTAAAGTGAGGAAAATATCCCAAAGAGGACAATATCAAAAGATCCCAAAGAGGACAAATGAGAGTTAAATAGAAAGAGACATTGAGGCCACCAAAAAAATACAAAAAAAAAGAAAAAAGAGAAAAAGGAAATAAAAAGAAAGAAGGGGCACACTACTATTCCTTTTGAGAGATCCACACTAGTACTTCATCCTCTATCCCTTGTACTCCATAGAGATTATCATACATGCATATAGCTAAGTGGGGACCTTCAAACTATAGAACTTGGCTTGTATATTCCAATGACGAGCCTCCTCAAAAGAGCTCTAGGTCTTCATGAGCAAGAAAGTTAGATGCACACCCACTAGTTCCATTGAAGGGCTTACCTTAGCTCATATGTGCATCCGTTGCATGGCAATCCCTACTCCTCACATCATATATATCATTTGGCTTTCTCTCGCCTATGATTGTCCTCATTGATGTGAGCCTTTCACACATTTTTTGTCTTCCTCCTCCATCATTTTTCTCTCTTTGCCATCCTAAGTGTCAACTTTCGTGCTTACGATCATCCATTGCATGAGTGCTCAAAATATCGAAAAGGAGTGGATCAAATTGACTTGTACCTGGCTAGTGGTCTGGGGACGAGTCAAGATAAGATTCCAAAGAAGACCAAGTGTGAAACTTTAGTAGATTGAGTTCTCAACAAAAATACTTTTTTTCTCGTATATCCCTATCCCATTTCTTGCACGCAAACACCATCTGGAGACATTCGAGTCACGGAGAGCGAGAGCTCTTGCACCTTTTGTTCTTTTATTGCTTGTGTCAATGCTAATATAGACTCTTGCTTGTTAAGACTTGAATTGAATTACATGCTTTGATTGCTTTACTTAAAAATCCTTATACGGTTGTGCGGATTGTCACCACAGAATTTATGCTTGTTATATTTTACCTACTCGAGGACGAGCAGGAATTAAGCTTGGGGATGTTGATACGTCCAAAACGTATCTATAATTTCTGCTTGCTCCATGCATGTTTTGTGTTACTTTGCCATGTTTTGCTTGAACTTTCATACACTTTTGATCATATTTGGACTAACCTATTAACTCAGTGCACCCAGTTGCCAGTTCCTGTTTTCTGCTGTTTTTGTATTTCAGGTTTTTCCAATAATTAAAGTGCCCAATAAATCCCGGAAAAATTATATAAAAAATCAGCGTTCTGGAAGCTTCCACTAGGCCAAAGGGGGGCCACAGGGTAGCCAGGGGGCAGCCAGGAGGGTGTCTGGCGCGGCCCAGCTCCTGGGCGCGCCACCTGCCCTCCTGGGTGGGTCCCACACCCCCTGGTGCCCTACTTTTCCCCCTATTTATTCTCCCGTCGCGGAAACCCTGATTCCAGACCCCTTTTCTCCAGAAGCAATTCCGATCTCCGCCGCCATCGCCATCAAGTTTCCGGGGGACAGAATTCCTGTGTCGGCACCCTGCTGGGACGGGGAAGTGCCCCCGGATTCATCTCCATCGCCGTTGCTTCCCTCCTCCATGAAGCGGGAGTAGTTCCTCCTCGGGGCTGAGGTTTCTACCAGTAGCTATGTGTTCTTCTCTCTCTCCCATGATGTGATCTTCGTTGTGATCATAGGCTATGTTAATCTAGGGTGATCCCATGATATTTCCCCTTCCTCTATGTATCGGATTGATGTACTCAATTGATCTTATATAGTATAATCCCCAAGACCAAGGTGACAGCGGTCTATTGGACATGGGTTAGAAGAATATTATCATGAGTGATTTCGTCTTTTGTGTGTGGATTGAAGATTGAGAGTCTCTCGGTGCTTGTCTTTGACTATCCTTTAGATATGTTGTGGTGATTGTGGTACTCTTTTTGGATGGCCGCGGTGACATTGGGAAATCCATAGATTGAGAACTACGAACTCTGAGGTGTGCTTTTGTAGCCCTACACAATTCTCGTCCTCTCTTGACCACAAAGGAATGACCTCCGAGTACGTCTCCATTGCATGTTTTATGGGAAATATCATGTGATTAGACTATGTTAATGTTGTTGGGAGTTGCCACTAGTGAAAGTATGAAGCCTAGGCCTTGTTTCCATCATTTTTACACCGTTTGCACTCACTTTTGTTACATGTTTGCTTGCCGCACTTTTTATTACAGATTTATATTACTTTGTTTTTCCACACTTATCACCCATATTTTACCATCTCTTCGCCGAACTAGTGCACCTATACAACTCCTAGTTGTATTAGGTGTGTTGGGGACACAAGAGACTTCTTGTATCTTAATTGCAGGGTTGCTTGAGAGAGAACATCTTCAACCTCTACTTCCCTGAGTTCGATAAACCTTAGGTCATCCAGTTGAGGTAAATTGCTGTTGTCCTACAAACCTCTGCGCTTGGAGGCCCAACATAGTCTACAAGAATAGAAGCGTGCGTAGACATCATAGGGGCACCCCCCACTGCCTTTATATTAGTATGTCAAAAGGGTCAGGTCAACTGTACATTGGGGGGGTTACTGATGGGGGTGAGAGGGAAAGAGCGGGTGATAGGAGAAGAGAGGGGGAATGGCACATGCCACCCACTACAGCAAAAGAGAAAGAAAGAAGTAAGGCAGAACAAGGGAAACTATTGTTACATAGATCAAACTATCTGATGAATAAAGGGATCTAGCTCCCCCTTAGATCTGTGTGTCATCATCCCAAAGTCTTTTTTGAATCTTTCCATCCAGGATCTGATACTTGGGGTAATACCTCTGAAGTGCTTGGCATTTCTTTCCTTCCACAAGCTCCAGGCTGCCACCAGGAATATTTCCATAAACATGGGACGGGTCCAAGCTTTTTTGCCATGAAGTATCATTTCCAGACTATCATCAGATCCCCCCCCCAAACCACTCCAAGTTTTCTCCAACATGAAGCACTGAACTCGCACTTAAAGAACAAGTGCTCCACGGTTTCCTCCGGAGGGTTGCGACAAAGCAGGCAAGTATAGTCATCTCCTTGCAGTGTGTAGTGACGACGACGAAGCATATTACTAGTGTTCAACCTGTCAGCGAGCAGCAGCCACCCGAACATCTTCCACTTATTAGTACATTTAGATTTCCAAATCCACGAAAAAGCCTCAACCGACGGCATGTCCCGAAAATAGAAGGCACAGTATTTGCTAGAGGAGAAAGATTCAGAGCCCCAAACACAGCGCCAAGCATCACTCCCCTCCTCCATCAGTGTTACCCCAGACACAGCGGTCTGCATCTCACCAAGCTCCTCGCGAACTTGTACTGAAAGAGGAAGGTGGAAATTTCCCCAAGAGACGGAAAGGTAAGGAAGTGACGAACAGATATGTCTTCATGTCGTGCATACGAGAATGCACGGGGGTATTCTTCTAATGCAACTGTCGACATCCAGAGATCTTTCCAATAAAGCACTGAATTTCCACGGCCCACTTCCACAGTGGTCACCCCTCTATAAGTAGGGGATAGTTGCATAACATCGCGCCACCAGAAGGAGCCACATGCACTGGCAGCGTGCGGCACACAGTCTGAGTAGTAAGAATCCCAAACGATTCCCACCCAAGGAACGTCCATCTTATTATAGAATTTATGCAACTGTTTTAGCAACAGACCCTGATTCTGCACTTTAAGATCCAAGATGCCCAAGCCTCCTCTATTTTTTGCACGAAAAACAAGCTGCCAGGATGCCAACGAGTTCCCTTTAATCACCCCGTCTTCCTTCTTCTTCCAAAGGCAGTGTATTCTCACTTTGTCCAGGTGATTGATAATTTTCTGCGGGATCTTGATTGAACACATGGTGTAAACTGTGAGCGACGTGATCACTGAATTGACAAAAGTTAGCTTAGAGCCATAATCCAAGAGCGACGTGGCAGTGGAGAGAGGTCGTTCAACCGACGCCACCAACGGCATCAAGTCAGCAACAGATGGTCTAGTTGTGCCCATGGGGAGGCCTAGATAGGTGAATGGCATGGCGCCAACCACACAACCCAGCGCGTCCGCCATTGCCGGGGAGCATAGCAATATTTACAAGTCTACTTGAAGTATCCTGCCTGCCACACTTCATCCACTATGGGTAAGAAAGGAGACCCAAGGTTCCGATCCTACCATCCACTACAAGAAAAGGTACCGTTCTGAGTACCAGTGCTACGCTTGATTCACCTTCCGTTATAAGTAAGTTTGCTTCACCACTACCACCACATGCTACTTCTACTAAGTCTGTTACTATGTCCGATACTTTTGATGATGCTTCCACTACTCTTGATGATACTAGTTTTCTTGGTCACTATATTGAAACTCAGACTGCTAAGGTTGCAGCAGAATCCGAGACCGAGACTCCTACTACCTATATTCCTACTTGCAAAACCTTTGGTTACCCAGACTTAGATGAAATCAAGGAGAAGATCCTTGATTATGATTATATTACTCTCGATGATGATTTTTTCTGTTAACTCAAAGAGTGTGTCGACGCTAACCCTGGTGCTGTTAAGGAGCCGCTTGAAAAGCACTCCATGAAGAACAAGATTATTCCTGATCCTAAATTTGCCACATCTCCTATATGCATCACTTATCCTGATTATGATTTCTCTGTTCATCTTTCACTTATATCTACAGTCGAGGCTGACCCCTTTTACGGCAGAGAAAATGATGATGCTATAGCACACTTGACCAAACTCACTGAGTTAGGTGACTTATTTACTACTGATGAAAAGATACGAAACTTCTATGTGGCAAAGCTTTTTCCCTTTTCCTTGAAGGAAGACGCTAAATCATGGTACGATGCATTACCCTATGGTTCCATTGAGAGTCCTCAGGACTTAGTTCAATTCTTTGTTGATAAATATTTTCCTGCTCATATGCAACATGCTGCTTTGCAAAGAATCTATAACTTTAAACAATTGCAGGATGAGCACCTCCCTAAAGCTTGGGGGAGGTATTGTGATTTAATCAAGGCTAGACCGGGACATGAAGTCCCAAAGAATGAATTACTTGATATACTTTATGTCGGTCTAACCGACGAATCTAGATCGTATCTGGATAGTTGTGTTCGTTGTGTTTTTAGGGAAAGAACTCCGGACGATGTTGAAGAATTAATGGGAAAGATTTCCAAGAACCACGAAGATTGGTCCGTCCCTGAACCACCTCCCCCACCAAAGTAGAGGGGCATGCTTGTTCTGAGCCCCGAAGATATGCAAGAAGAAAATAAGTCTATAAAGGAGAAAGGCATTAAAGCCGAAGACGTGAAGAATCTACCGCCTATGAAGAAGTTGTATGAGCCTACTACTCACCCTCCCTTGGTAGAGATACACTCTCTATTAGACTTTACTGAAAGTGACATCCCTAAAGGTAAGCCTCCCAACCAATGCTTAGATGAGCTTGATAATTTTATTATTAAGCAAGACAATTTTAATAAGAGGATACAAAGTCAGTTGCATGACAATTCTCTTGCTATCAAAATTTTACTTGGTGTTCTTGAAAGAGCAGTTTGAAGTTAAATGTCTTGTTAAGAATTTTCATATGGTTCAAACTCAGCTTGAACAAATTTCTAATGTGCAAAAATATTTTCTTGCTAACAATTCCAAAAAGGACATACAAGTTTATGGCATCAGGACCAGGGGTGGAACACACACCCAGGACCCACTCTATCCCGAGGGGCATCCGAAGAGGATCAAGCAAGATTCTCAAGTGCAAGTAGAAGACGAGATTGTTAGCTCTCCGAAGAAGAAAAAGAAGAAGAAGAAACGCAAGGAAGCTAACAACTCCAATGATCCTATTACAAGTCAAGATCCTGCTTTTGATCCTAACAGCATATCTACCTCCGATGCTGAAACTGAAGACGGTGCAGAGCCCGAAGAATAGGATAAGGAGAAGGATGATCCTCCCAAGGTTCAAGAAGAAGAAGCACCCGATACCCGCAAGAAGTATACTAGAGAAGACTTTGTAGAAAGAAGACATGGGAAGGAAAGATAAACATGGGTACAAAAACCCATGCCCTTTCCAGGTAAGTCTCTCAAATCTAAATAAGAAGAGCATTACAGTAAATTTTGTGAATGGATGAAACCTCTTTTTATTCAGATTCCTTTGACTGATGCTATTAAGTTACCTCCTTATTCAAAATACATGAAAGATATTGTTACTAATAACAGAAAAGTTCGTAATGAGGCAATATCTACTATGCTTGCTAACTACTCTTTCAGTGGCAAGATTCCTGAGAAGCTTGGTGATCCAGGTATACCAACCACTCCTTGCTCCATAAAAGATAATTATGTCAAAACTGCCTTATGTGATCTCGGAGAAGGAGTAAGTGTTATGCCTTTTTCTCTTTATAAAAGGCTATGTTTAGATAAGAAATCCCTACAGATATCTCTCTTCAGATGGCTAACAAGTCAACAGTCGTCCTGATAGGTATTTGTGAGGATGTTCCCGTTGAAGTAGCTAATTGTTTGAATCTTACAGATTTTGTTGTGCTTGACATGCCCGAGGATGGGAGCATGCCATTATTCTTAGTAGACCTTTTCTTAACACCGCAGGTGCCATTATTGATTGCAATAAAGGAAAGTTCACCTTCAACGTGGATGATAAAGAACAAACGGTGTATTTTCCGAAGAAAATCGACAAAAGGCATGGCCTTAACTCAATAGAGAATATCGAGACCGTGAAGATTGGAGAATGGGACTGTCCTCTACACGTGCACCACAAAAACAAAACCATTATGGTGGGGACAATGTCCATTAAAGTAAAGGTGCAATGATCGCTTCATAAGAGGTGAGACTTTTTGCTCTATATATCGTCGGTTTGTTGGTAAGACTTGATCAACCTTGCTAGTGAGCATGTTTTATATAGGTAAAAAGTGGATCTTGTTATGTTTTCATTTGTTTTAGCTTTTATTCTCTTTGTTGTACCAAGTTTATATGTTTTTGAAACTTCACAATTCTAATCACTGCTTCAAGTTTTCAGAAAGTGTCGCAGCTCTTTGAACTCCGAAATTTTTTCAATAGTAAAGTTTTCAAAAAAATCCAAAAATATATAGAATAAAAATATCCGTGTCGGGAGTGACCCAGAGGCGCCTAGGGCTGACCAGGGGCGGCCAGCCCCCTGGCCGCGCCCATAGGGCACCTGGGGCCCACAGGCCCCATCTTCAGGTGAGTCTTCTTCCTCTTTCTCCCTTTCTTCCCAAAACACGAGTTCTACACCTGGAAAATACTCCTTGGTATGTAACTCCTCCATTCCTCCAATTAGATTTTTGATTGGTGGCTTAATTTGTGAGTATTTAGTAGTTCTTGGTGCTGTTTATATGAGCTTGCATGCATGTGTAGAAATTTATTTTCCAAGTTTTGATGCAAGTTTATGCCTTAGGTAAGTGAGTAGAGTAGTTTGCATCAACTCACTTTGTTTAAATCCTTGTTTTTTTTAATTGTCAAAAATTTTAGAAATGAGTTTGCTAGGAAAAGCAAAGGGGTGGCTTGGGAAGAAGAAGCCCGAGCGCTCCGATCGAGTTACTAGAGCTGCAGCTTCACCCTCAGCTGCTAGGGTGAGCTACAATGAAGATCATGTGCCCCTGGAGTTGTTGGAAGACATGAGTCCAGCATGCACAATGATGTATCTGTGCGATGATTTTCTTGAAGCTGCAAGAATTAAGGAGGATTTTTATGGCCTTTGCGCCAATGCAGGTTTGACACGGCTAGCACTATGCCGTGTGGTACAATATAAGAAGCTCACCTCTTGCTTTGTCAATAGTTTTTGTTATAACCATGCTACTGGAACCATCGAATTCAAAATTTATAATAATCTTATAACCATGTATTTGGCACAAATTTGTGAAATAATAGGTGTTCCGAACGCTGGTCAGACGGCGAGGATGAACACTCAGCCCTCCGAGTTGAGGACTCTCTTCAACTCCCTTTGTAGCTAGGAGGAGAGCGACATTCAGCATACAAAGATTTCCAGTATTTTATTCCCCCACATCAGGTATTTCGCGTACTTTATTGCTAGAGGGGTGTTGGCTCATGAGAACTCGAGCAACGATTCTGCACCAGATTTCGCTATCTATGTGAACGCCCTCTCTGATAGGAATGATTATAATGTGGGTGCCTTAATTGCTCGACGCCTTGTTACGAACAGTAACAAGGGTGATTTATTTGGTGGTGTTTACGCCACACTTATCCTTGAGTCTCTTAACGGCACCCCACATCCTGATGATGTTCCCTTTTCTTATGCAAGTCTTGATCTTGCTGCTATGAAGAGGCATAAGTTTGGTAACCTTGTTTATATTTTAAGGTTTGAAAAGACCATTACTCGTGAGATCCGTCTACCTGCACCACTTTTGTTTGATCATACCCGCAGGAACGGATGGTCCTTCACTACTAGAGAAATAGCTATACATGGAAACCTTATTAGTGGCGCATTTTATATGTAATGTGCCACTATGTTGTAAGGGGTGGCGCACTGGTAAAAAATGCCACATTTTTAAAAATGCACCACCCCTAAGAGTGGGCCAGCCCTGGATCCCCTTATACGCCCTAAGAACCTTATAGGTGGCGCATTTTGGAAATGCGCCACCCCTAAGAGCTTATGGGTGGCGCATTCTGGAAATGCGCCACCCCTAAGGAATTATTAGTGGCACATTCAGAATGCGCCACCCATAAGCTCTTAGGGGTGGTGCATCTTGCATATGCGCCACTACTAAGCAAAAACTGTGAGGGAAAAATCTCAAATTCACCCCTTCCCCCCTCGTGGACCGCCTTTTCAATTTGAAAAAAAAAATTAAAAGAAAATGATAGAAATGTCAAAAAAATAAAGAAAATAAGTTTCCCATATGATATGTGGTCTAGTTGTTAGGAAAATTTATAAATATGAATTTCAACTTTTTTTGCAACATCTCTCGAGAATTTTGTAAAATGGGCATAACTTTTGCATACCACCTCCGATGAAAAAGTTTTTTATATGAAAAATCATCTACTCGAAAAGTTATATGGTACCCTGTTGAACATTTTTAGAATCCTCAAAAACTAACAGAAAAAGTTACGGGCATTTGAAGATCTGGAGACAAAAAATGAAAAAAAATTGAACTTAGTAGTGGCGCATTTCGTATGAAATGCGCCACTAGTAATAGAAAAAAATTGAAATTTTTTAAAAAATAATTTTTTTAATTTTTTTAAATTCAAAATAGGCTAGAGGACCGATAGGGAAGTTTCAAAAAAAAGTTGAAAATTTTAGCTAGTAACATTAAAAAATTTAAAAAATAAAAATTTAAAGTTTTTGTTTTCAAAGTTTTTTAAAAAAGTTCAAAATATGCTAATGGTCACATTGAGAAAGTTTCAAAAAAATATTGAAAATTTTAGCACACCCATGAACATCAACATGGTTTAATAGGATTTATATGACAGATGTATCAACAAGTGCCTGCTAGGTGAGCTGGAGTGGGAGTTGAATAGAACCGAGAAGTTAAGCGTGCTGGGCTGGAGTAGTGCTAGGATGGGTGACCCTTGGGGAAGCTTGACCATGGAGGTTAGTTTGACCTGAGATTAAGCATAGTGACCGAGCATTAAGCATACTAACCTGAGATTAAGAAAAATAATAAAAAAATCGTTATCCAGATTCAAAATTCAAAATTTAAAAAAAATGCGCCACCCATAAGGGCTTATTAGTGGCTTGTCCTTAGTGGCGCATTTGAAATGCACCACTATTAAGGCCTTATTAGTGGCTTGTCCTTAGTGGCGCATTTGAAATGCGCCACTAAAGGCAAAAAAAGGACGCCACTACAAGGCCCTTTCCTAGTAGTGCTTCAATGATGTCCAGTTCGATGAGTTCATGGACCAGTATCAGCTGCATAACCCCATGGAGGGGGTTGTGCCCGACGAGGAGGAGCATGGTAAATTCCCACCTTTCCAGGGGGAGGCCGTCACCCAGTATGGTGAGGGGTCTTCTTCTGCTTGGAGCGCAGGACCCGAGGACTTCGTTGTACGCGCCGGAGGGCTCATACGACTCTTGGACTTACCATACTCCCGGAGAAGGAGGCTCCTGGGGGCAGTAGCTGCTACCAACTTAGCCCAAAAGCCTAAGCTTGGGGGAATACGTGCCCTTCTCACCTTTCCATTGTATTATCCGTTTTATTTTGTTCGCTTTGATCTTTTCAAAGTTTTTGCCTGTTCTTCTTTGTTCTTTTAATTTGCAAAAACAACAAAAAGATTTCTCTTTTATTTTTCTTTCGTTAAACCTTTGAAAAAACCCAAAAAGTATTTCCTTTCTCTCTTTAGTTTGCTTTGTTTTCAGAGTTCAGCTCGAGTCCGTAATGGCATTTGATTATATTTCCCACGTTCGGTCGAGCAAGTGACAAGGCAGTAATGACAAAGATGGACGGAAGGGAAGCAACAAGGAAAACTGGTATGAACTCTTCTTGTTTCTACTTTTTTACATATGCCTGTACTGATGATCTAGAGACCATCTTGTAGCGACATAGTGCTATGTTTAAAATTATTTCCCAGTGTTCATGCTTTCTTTGTGGATGATCTCAAATAGCTGGAGTGCATAATATGTTGTTGAAATGATTTACATGCATTGCATTGTTCATGGTTTGGCATATTGAAGTGGTATATCCCTTCGGAGAATTCTTGGATTGACTTGGCACATGTTCACACATGTTTATGACTAAAATGTCTATCATGCTTTGATGATCTTTTTATTTTAGAATATTTATATCACTTTCATGCCCGATTCAATGTTGCTTGGTCGCTCTGCATGATTATGACAATTATTGCTCTCTAGTTGGTCGATTCCCAGTCTTTTGCTAGCCTTCGCTCGCACTAAGCGGAATTCTGCTTGTGTATCCAAACCCCTTTTCAAACCAGTTATTCCACTTGAGTCCACCATACATTCCTATATGTGGTATTTACTGGCCACTCCTAACTTAGACTTTCTTGTGCCATCTCGAAATTTATTCAAACCTTCCCTTTTGTAACCGTACAAGCTCATGGTGCGGTGAGGGAAAATCAGTATCTACCATGCCAAAAATATTTTGACGGAAGTTTTAACTAGTCAAATTTAAAAAAAAGAGTTACACCTCCCCCATACTTGATGATGGAATGAAATGGACCAAATGCTGCTCATGATAGATGGAACGATAACCTCCTTCCATACTTGAGGCAAAATAAAAGGTTCCATAGACTATCAAACGATGGATGGATAAGGGAACAAAAGTGTAAGCAAAAAAGCATTAATATGGTTGGCATGGGAGATATCGAGAGACCTTTACCGTTCACTGATGACTGGAAAGTTACACTTCTCAAAATAATTTCATCTCTGTTTTCAAAACCAAGAGCTCTGGCACATGTTTAGTCTTTGCTTCCAACCACGGGTTTTCAACCTCCCCATCCAAAAGCCACGGTTCGAGAGTCTCTCATTCTTTCTTCAAAGCACCAACTATTGAGAGCATAATTGTCATTCTTAGTGTAATATGCATTGTCCCCAAAGTATTACATTGTCTTCTGCATGCTTGTGATATTGCTAGTCTGAAATTCTTAGTTCTAGTCTCTTTTACAACTCCGGAGGAGTTTATGCATTTATGTTTTGCTTCACTTATGGAGGCTAGCGAGATACCACTCTAGTATGTTCAGGCTATGTTCATTGTGATCTTGTCTTGACTTTCGGTAGCTTATTGTTTACTTTCGGTTGTTTGTGATTGATCACTTGAAAGAAGGATTGCTTCATGCATTGTCCTCGTAGCATTGTTTCAATACTTGCTAAACTATTTTCGTAGTACATGCTTATATACATCTTATGAAGCAAAAGAGTTTGTCAAAGTTTTCTTTGTCGCGTCTAGTTCGTTGAAATGAATTGCTTGAGGATAAGCAATAGGCTAATCTTGGGGTTGTTGATACATCCCAAACGTATCTACTTTTCCAAACACTTTTGCTATTGTTTTTCCCTCATTCTTTCATGATTTGAACTAAACTAACCCGGACTGACGTTGATTTCAGCACAGCTTCCTGTATGGTTTTATTGTGTCCAGGAAAATGGATTTTTGGACATCTCAGAAAATTCCCAGAAAAAATATTGAAAATCCACGCACCCGGAGGGACTCAAGGCCAGAAGGTGGGCCAGAGGGGAGCCAGGGGGCCCCACGTGCCCATCTGGCATGGCCAACCCCCTGGCCGCGCCGGGTGGCCTCCTGGGTGGGTCCCACCCCCTCTGGTGACCTACCTTGGCCCCTATTTATTCTCGTGACCAGGAAACTCCGAAAGAGAAGTCACTTTTCCAGAACCCGTCGCGGAGCCGCCGCCACCCTCTGTTCTTCCTCGGGAGGGCTAATCTGGAGGTTGATTTTGCCTCCGGAGAGGGGAGATCGTCGCCATCGTCATCACCATCACCAATCCATCCTCCCTCCATGACTTCTCTTCACATGTCTGATTAATTCCCTGCTGTAAGCAAAGGGGATGGTAGGGATTGGATGAGTTTGATCATGTAATAGTTTGTCAGATTGTTGGGGGCATGTTGCCTATCATCTACTATGGTGTTTATCATCTTTGCTACAACTTGTTGCTCTTAATGCTTGTCACTTTGGGCCCGAGTGCCATGTTTTCAGATCTGAACCGCTTGTGTTTTCATGAGTATATTTATGTTTTAGATCCTATCTATGAGTTGTATGCACCTATTATGGTCCGAAACCGGCGATCCCAAAGGTGACAGCTTGGGACACCAAAGGGGATGGTCCATAATTTGACGATTCCATGTATCCATTGAGTTATTGCTTTTCTCCGGTGCTCTTTGACAGGAGCACCTTAATCTCCATAAGTTCCCTTTGGCCCCGTTCATAGCGGGATGGTAGGACAAAGATGTTGTGCAAGTTCTTATTGCAAGCACGCACAACTACCTACGTGATACATGCCTAATGTTTGATATTTGCCTAGATGATCATTGTTTTTCTGTGTGCCTTGCCCCGTGTTATAATCTATTACATGTTCACTCTTATTCATGCAGCGCCCAACCATCCATCTCCCTAGCCTACAGTATTTTTAATCCTGCTGGTTACTATACCACCATCGCTATCGCTATCATACCACAGTTTCTATTAATACTTTGTTGCAAGCAAGTATATTTCAGGTGTGGTTGAATTGACAACTCAACTGTCAAAGCTTATAAATACTCTTTGGCTCCCCTTGTGTCGAGTCAATAAATTGGGTTAACTTACCCGCGAGAACACTACAAACGATCCCCTACACTAACAAGGTGAACCATCTGACTTACAGTTTAAAAGATATTTATTTTCAAAGTTTAAATCAATTTAAAACAATTTCCGGAATTCTTTTGTTTATTAAACCAACCTTATCCACAACAGTTTTGTTGACCAGGTCAAACCTAACCAGTGGGTCCCACTGGTCAGCCTCGCAGTGCTAATAATTATTTTTATTAAAATTAAATAGCCATTGGGCCCACATGTCATACACTGATTAACCTATTAATTCTTTTATTAATTAAACCTGTCAGTGGGGCCATGCTGTCATAGGGACATTGTTTTATTAAACAATTTAATTAAGCACTGATTTAACTAATGGCCTAGGGCTCACTTGTCATACACACAACAACTTAAATCAATTTTATTTATTCAAAAGGGGTGGGGCCAGGCTGTCATAGACAGGGGGTGTACTTAATCCATTTGATTTAATTAAATAGTGCAGGGGGCCTACATGTCATACTAACATGGGGTTATTTTAATTAGGCACATTTTAACAGGTGATTATCCCGGGGGGTCCAGAAGTCAGTGGGTATGGGGGGCTTAGCCCATCTAATGGCCACGGCCATGTCGGCCTGGCCGGCGGCTCGACGCCGGCAATAGTGGACGCGGAGGCGCCTGCATAGAGGCCACGGGGGCGGTAGTCCGGGGCAGTAATCGGACGCCCACAACCGTCCGCTTCTAGGGGAGCATGTGGTGACCACCGGGGCGACCGAGATCGAGGCGGGAGAGGTCCCGTGCGGCGGCCGGAGCAGGGCCGTGATGGGACGGCGCCACGGTGCACGAAAAGCAGCGCAGACAGGGGGAAGATGAAGAGAAGCTCACGGCGGAGCATGTAGTGGGGGGAAGCGTGCTCGGGGGAGATCGTAGTCGACGGATCGAAGCATCCCTCGTCGGCGGCCGTGCGCGAAGATGATAACGGAGGCGCCGCCAGTGGGGAGTCCCTGTTCGATTGCTTGCTCAGGGCCGTGCGCGAAGATGATAACAGGGACACGTTGGTTGGGGCTAAGGGGCAAGGTGGCCGCGTGAGTTCATGTGGCCCGGCCATGGCGGTTTCGGCCGTGCGCGCGGAGAAAAAAGCACAACTGGGAAGGGGGAATGGACCTAAGGCTACAGGGGGTGGGCGTGGGGGTCGTTCTTATCGTCCATGGCAACGTGAGCACTATAGCGACGCAGCGGCGAACTGGCTCGGCTCGGTCGGCATGGCCTCCCCGCTACTGTAGCGGGAGGTGGAAGAAACATGGGAGGGGGTGGGCTGGGTGGATGGGCCTCGCCCTGGGCACTTTTAAACATTTTTCATTTCAACCATTTCTATCTTTCCTTTTCTTTATGTTTATATTTTATTGGACTATCAATTCAATTTCTTAAAATGTGAAATTTACACCATTAATTGTGTTACACTTTAAGGTGGTGCCACAAAAGATTTGGGAACTTAATAAATTCATTTGAATTTCAATTATTATAAAAATGCCCTATAAAAGGGGCTATTGGGTATTGTTTTATTTGTTTTCCATTATTTATATGTTTTCTAAAAGGTGAAACTTGTTCCCACATTACTGTTACATGGTACAGCACTGGCACACAAAGTTTGGTGGCTAACTAAATTCATTTAGGGTTTCTTTTGAATATGCAAAAATTTAAAGGGGTTGTTTTGACACAGTTTTGAATTGTTTTAAATATTTAAATGCCATAATAAATATCTATCACCATGGCATCTTGGTCTACTGATTTTTGTGCATTTTATAAAATTGTTTTCACAATTTTTGGAACAACTTTATTTTCCCACATTCTTTTGAATTTCCAAATGAGTTTGAATTTGAACTCGACTTGATCAAGGGTGATTATTATTAAAATAATCATGATGACTTGGCAATAAAAAAGGGGATCACTGTAGTGTGACACCCGGGGTGTTACACAACAACAACCTAAACAAAAACTCTTAAAAATATAAGCATGAAAGCTAAGAGCTAAGCATGACAGTAGCTACGAAAAGAAAAAAGAACACTCACAGCAAAGATAGTCATGAAAATCCTATGATGTGTTCTAGGTTAAAGTGGAGCGTGTTTCTCTCCCACACAAAGAAAGCTCGGTTCTAACTTGTTATGAACAGCAAACAAAGCTAAAGAAAAGTAAAAAAGTAAAGAGCAAGACGCATGAAGTGATAAAAATATAGTGGAACGAAGGACGAACTGATAATTGTTGATGGAGAAGGGGATGCACGTGGGGCATCCCCAAGCTTAGATGCTTGAGTCTCCTTGGATATTTCTTGGCGATGCATGGGGGCATCCCCAAGCTTGAACGTTTGACACTCCCGGATCTTTTTTATCATCTTCATGCGCACACTTGAAAACTCCCTTCATACATAACTCATCATAAGCTGATTAGAGAGGTTAGTAGCCATAATAAAATAATTTTATCTACTGGAAATAAAGATATTCTTGAAGAGATACTGTTTCTCAAGATTGCCAAAAAGTTTTTTCAAAGAAAAATAAAGCTTAAGGTTTGCAAAACAAAGAAAAGGCAAAACGTGGCAGAATATGTCAAAAACAGACCAACAGGTAGTAACTAATTTTTTCGGGCTAATTCTGCAACTCAAATAAAAAAACTAAAAACAGATGCACGAAAGCTGATTGTATAGAGAACGCTGTCAAAAAAATTCAGATCAAAAATATGATCTGGTGATTTTAGAAGAATTTTTCTGTCCAGGGGACAGAATCTATTTTCTGGACAGCACGTCACAACTTTTGAAATTTCTTGCAATCAGAGGCTAAACTTGGCACAAAGCTTGAAAATAAAGATACAATGATGTTTCTAAAGTAGTAACAATCATCAAGACCACTAAAAACAGAAAGTAAAAATATATTGGGTTGCCTCCCAACAAGTGCTTTCTTTTACGCCTTTGAGCTAGGCACGAAGCAAAAAAGAGGAATAAAAAGTCATCATAATTGACGGAGTTATAAAACCCTTCAAATGGTTCCTCAAGAAGTTCATCCTTGTTTCTTTTAGGAAAGGGGTACGTACCTTTTTCCTTCCCACGTAAGAGGATGTGTCCCTTACCTATATCAATGAAGCCCTTCACGGCTCGGAGGAAATCCCTTCCAAGCACTATGTTTCCTTGGTTCGTCTCCACGATGAAGAAATCAACCATTACAATTCTTTTAAAGAATGTAACTTGTATGTCTTTTAAATTTCCCTGGATCTCAAAAATATCTCCATTAGCATGTTCATGATAGGTTGACAAATTATCCATGTTTAATTTTAAAGAATCATAAACTACTTTTGGCATTGTAGAAACCATGGATCCAATATCACAAAAAGCAAGGAAGTCTTGGTTAGAGATACTAATTCTAATAAAAGGCTCCCAGTCATTATCTATCTCCAAGATACCTTTCTTATTGGGCTTGGGTTTCTCTACTTTTCTCAAGTCTAGAGCATCCATTCTCCTCTCAATAGTAGCAAGTCTATCTATAACAGTATCAAAACTATGATCATAAAAAAAATAACTAGATAGACCATGTATAATATCAAGAGCTCTAGCTTAATCACACTCTAAGAAATCTCCTTGACCTATAATATCAAAAGAGTGTTTACACCACTTAAAAAGACCATGGTAAAAATTTCTAAGCACAATTTTTATAGGTATCCAAGGCATAATTCTCCTATGTGCATCAGAAATTTTGTCACGTGCCTTCTTCATATCTCTCCATCCCTTTGATGGAAATCTAGAACTTCTGATTCCCTCAAGGCACCAAGTCCTAACATGCTTGAGTAAAAGGAAGGACTACTAAAAGCAAAGTAACTAATTTTTTTGGTGTTTTTTGGTAAAGGACACTAAAGCAAAAACTGAAAGGTAAACTAACAAGACTAAAAAGAAAAGATAAAAGATAGTGTGCAACTCCCCTATCTTTAAGAGTGGAGTCCCCGGCAAAGGTGCCAGAAATTGTCTTGATGGCTTCTCGCCCCTCGTTGGTTACCCCAAGTGGAAGGTTGAGATGTAGCACAACAGCAAGTTTCCCTCAGTGAATATACCGAGGTTTATGTCTCCAGTACGACTCCGACAACGACAAGTAGGTGACAACGGCACTAGAAATTATCTTGATAGTGCGAGGGTTGACGTGTGATACATCGCAAACGTATCTATAATTTCTGCTTGCTCCATGCATGTTTTGTGTGATATTGCTATGATCTATATACACTTTCATACACTTTTGATCATATTTGGACTAACTTATTAACTCATTGCACCACAGTGCCAGTTCCTGTTTTCTGCTGTTTTTCTATTTCAGGTTTCCCCCATATTAAAAATGCTCCAAAAATTCGGGAAAAATCAGATAAAAAATTAGCGTGAAGGAACCTTCCGGAATCATCTGTATGGGGCCAGAGGGTCACCACCAGGGACCCAGGCGGCCACCTGGCGCGACTTAGGGTCTGGCTGCGCCGGGGGGCGCCTGGACCCCTGGTGGCCCCCTTGGCTGCCCCCTTCGCCTATTTATTCTCCGTGTCGAGAAACCTCCGAAGACAGAACCCTTATTCGCCATCTCCCCTCTATTCCACCGCCGCCGCACTTCCAAGATCGGAAGCTCCAGCATACCTCTTCCCGGCACCCTGCCGGAGGGAGGATTGACCTCCGGGAGCTTCCCCTCCACCATGGATGCTTCCCGGATGTGTCGTGAGTATTTTTCCCTTGGACCATGGGTCCGCGATCAGTAGCTATGTGATGTTCTCCTCCCCTCTTTGTTCCTCATGGTTTAGTCCTCGTGAGCTGCCCTACATGATCAAGGCACATATGTAATTTTCTGCTGTTGCTATGCTGAGTTTGCTGGGATCTGATGGATTATGAGATTATGTTCAGATTGTGATTGAGTAATATATTTGGTTCTTATCTCTTATATTTTTGTTCCTAAGTAATTCTTGCATGTTCTCCGTTGTTGTTTATTGCTTTGGACAGGTAGTAGGTGTTGACTCCAAGAGGGAATGTTATGCTCGATTGTGGGTTCATGCCCCCTCCCCCCCCCCCCCCCGATGACACGCTTGAGTGACAGAAACATGAGTCTAGGGGATGTGTTGTTGGCACAAGGGGGAAAACAACGGTGCTTGTAACCGCGGTTGCAAGGATTGTTTACTTTACGCAAAGTTCTTTTTAATGCAGTTGTCTGTTGCTTTGGGTTTACACTTTGGATGGGGCTCGCAACTTAATACCAGCGAGATGTTCTGGATAGATATCTCAAGGTGGATAATTAGTAGTAGATGCAGTTCGATTTCGGTCTACTTATTTTGGCGTACTGCCCATGCTTTTGAGTGTCATCCTTTCTTTGTAGCATAGTTAGCATTGTGGTGCATTTTTTATCCTGTCAATTGCCCAGCTGTAATTTGTTTATCTCGCATAGCAGTTTTATCGTCTTTTGGGAGAGAGACATCACTAGTGAACATCACGGAACCCCGGTCCATATTCTCATTACTGTTTACATGCTCATTTAGTTTCCTTCTTTTAATTTCTAGCTACTACCATTACCATTATTATCTGTTGCGTTGATCCTTTGTGAACAACAAGGACGGAGAGATTGACAACCTCTCTGTACTCGCTGGGAAGCAAAGTTATTTGTGTTGTGTGCAGGTCCACGCCAGTTGCGCCGCTGACATGTACTTATCATCTCCGGAGTCCTACTGGAGACAAACCTTGGTATCTTCACCGAGGGAAATTTGCCGCTATTCTACATCTCATCTTCCACTTGGGGTAACCAACGAGGAGAGATATCAAGCAAATTTTTGGCGCTGTTGCCGGGGACTCCGAGTTCTAAGATAGGGGAGTTGCCCATTACCTTTTACCTTTGCTTTTTAGTCTTGTTAGTTTACCTTTCAGTTTTTTTCTTTGTGTCTTATATCAAAAATTACAAAAAAATCTGCCACACTTGCTGCTACTATGGGTTCCACTGAAAACACCAAGTTGTGTGACTTCACTAGTCACAACAACGAAGACTTTATCTTCACTCCTATTGCCACACCTGCCACTTCAGCTACCTCTTATGAAATTAAACCTGTTTTTCTAAACCTTGTTATGAGAGATCAATTCTTTGGTGCTGGAGATGATGTTGCTTTACACTTAAATAATTTGGTTGAGTTATGTGATATGCAAAAGTATAGAGAAGTAGAAGGTGATGTTCTTAGGCTTAAGCTTTTTCCTTTCTCCTTGAGGGAAGGAGCTAAAATTTTGTTTCAATCTTTGCCTAGGAATAGCATAGATTCTTGGGATAAGAGCAAAGATGCTTTTATTGGGAAGTATTACCCACGTGCTAAAATTATCCAATTGAGGAGTAACATTATGAATTTTAAGCAGTTGGATAATGCACACGTTGCCCAAGCATGGGAACGTATGAAATCTCTTGTTAAGAAATGCCCTACACATGGTTTGACTACTTGGGTGGTTATCCAGACTTTTATGCACGCTTGAACTTTACCTCGCGGAACCTGTTACATTTGGCCGCGGGAGGAACCTTTATGTCAACTACACTTGGTGCTGCCAAAAAACTTCTCGATGAGATGATGACCAACTATTCCCAATGGCACACCGAACGCGCTCCAACAGGTAGGAAGGTAAACTCTGTCGATGAGATTACCTCTCTAAATGAAAGGTTGACTTAATTATGTCTCTACTTACCAAGCAACCTCTATTGGTCCTCATGATGTTCCTTTAAATTCTTTGGTTGCTCAGGAACAAGTAGATGTGAACTTTATTGCTAGAAACAACTTCAGCAACAATGCTTATAGGGGAAACTTTGCTAGTAATCCTAGACCGTTTCTATCCAACTATGGGAACAATAACACCTATCCTAGCAACAAGAACCCCACTTCTGAACTAGAGAACATGCTTAGAGACTTTATCACTACCCAAAAAGCCTTCAAGAAGAATGTAGAAGAGAAATTAGCTAAGTTAGATAATCTCTCTTTGAAGGTAGATAGCTTAGCCCTTGATATTGAGATGCTAAAAATTAGAACCTCCCCCTTGAGGAGACGAAGGCCACTCCTATTAATGCTATCCAATTACAAATCAATGAAAATATTAGGATGATGGCTAAACTTAAAGAAAGATGGGCTAGAGAAAAAGAGGAAGAGGATAGAATTAAGAGCCTTCCTACACACCACACAGTTTCCACTATCCAAATTGTTGTGGACACTCAAACTATTAGCATACAATGCACTCCTAGTCCCATTGGACCTATTAATAGTGATGCTAATACCTCAACCGTAGAAGAAGAAACTCCTATGAACATAGAGGGTTTCAAACAAGTGAGCCTAGATGACACTACTACCACCTTTGATAGTAGTGATATTGATTTTGATAGTTGTACCCTCTCAGAAGTTATTAGCTTGCTTCACAAAATTTCTAGAGACCCCCACACTAGCACACTTAATCTTGCCTTCACGGAGCATATCACTAATGCTCTCATCAAAGCTAGGGGGAGAAGCTTAGAATAGAAGCCTCCATACCTAGTAAGCTAAATGATGGTTGGGACCCTCTGATAAAAATTAAATTAAATAACTTCTCTTGCTATGCTTTATGTAACGTTGGAGCTAGTACCTCCGTCATACCCAAAAATGTATGATATGTTTGAATTGAAACCTTTTGATTATTGTTCTTTTGGTGTTCGTCTCGTTGATTCTTCCATAATAAACCTTTGGGGAAGATCGACGATGCTCTTATCATTTTCAATGACAATTATGTTCCCGTTGATTTTATTATTATGGATATAGAGTGTGAACCCTTATGTCCAATTATTTTGGGACGTCCTTTTCTTCGCACCGTTGGTGATGTTATTGACATGAAAGAGGGGAATATAAAATTCCAATTCCCTCTCAAAAATGGGATGGAACACTTCCCTAGAAAGAAAATCAAGTTACCTTTTGAGTCCGTTACACGGGCTAGCTATTCTCTCTCTCTTGATAAAACTTGATTCTTCTTTTGCCTTATGCCTAGCTTAAAGGCGTAAAAGAAAGCGCTTGTTGGGAGGCAACCCAAGATGTTTTTACTTCTGTTTTTATTGGTCTTGATGATTGTTACTACTGTAGAAACATCATTGTATCTTTATTTTCAATCTTTGTGCCAAGTTATAGCCTCTTATGATAAGGGAAGCAAAAGTTGTGACATGCTCTAGAAAACAGATTTTGTCTGCTTGACAGAAAAAATCAAAAAAAATCACCAGTTCATCTTTTTGAGCTGAATTTTTTACACAGCAGGATCTATAAGATTTTGAAACTTTAGTATGTTCTGAGTTTTTTATTTGAGTTGCAGAAGTGCCCCAAAAAATTTATTTACTACCTTCTGTTCTGTATTTCAGAGATTCTTCCACATTTTGTCTTTCCTTACTTTTGCAAACATTAATCTTGCTTTTTCTTTGCAAAAACCTTTTTTAAATCTTGAGAAACAGTAACTATTCAAGAATATCTTTATTTCCAGTGGGAAAAAATTATTTATTAAGGGTACTAACCTCTCTAATCAGCTTATGATGAGTTATGTATGAAGGGAGCTTTCAAGTGTGTGAGGGAAGATGATGAAAGAAGATCCGGGAGTGTCAAACTCTCAAGCTTGGGGATGCCCCATACATCCCCAATAAATATTCAAGGAGACTCAAGCATCTAAGCTTGGGGATGCCCCCGTGCATCCCCTTCTCCAACAACAATCATAAGTTCGTCCTTCGTCTCACTATATTTTTATCACTTCATGCGTTATGTGCTATGCTTGGAGTGTCTCGCTCTTAGGTTTAATTTTTTTTTCTTTAGCTTTGCTTGATGTTCATAACAAGTTAGACCCCACCTTACTTTGTGTGGGAGAGAAACACGCTCCACTTCAATCTAGAACACATCATAGGACTTTTCATGCCTATCTTTTTACTGTTGTATGTTCTTTATCTTTTCGTAGCTACTGCGATGTCTTTAGAAAGAGCCTTGGCTTTTTTTTAGTTTGCTGCTGGAACTCTCTTTAGTTTTCATGTTTATCTTGTTAAGAGAGTTGGTTGTTGCACTGAGTTGTGTCTTGTCTTGAAAGTAGGTAATTGAGGTTGCTATTTAATTTTAGTAGTAACTTGCAATAGTATTGAGGTATTGTTGTGAGTAATGTTTGAAATTTTGGTGTCAAGAGCTCTAGCCTATTAGTGATAGGTGTCGTATTTTGGGAAATCCATGATTATTTTTCAAAGCCTACAAAAACTAGTTGAGAACTCTATCTACTTGATGGATCACTAATCTTCTAAGGGATCAGATATTAGAGTACACTCATGTACCATGAGTCAAGGATGCGCAAGGATAACCAAAACCCCATACACTCCTCCTCGGGGTACTTGTCTCTTTGTGAACCACCTTATTAGATTGAGAGTTACCGATAATAAGTGCATGAGTTCTTCGGACTAATGTAAGTATTGAAAGTTGACATTTCCACCTCCTCATATTTGCTAGCCTCTTCCGTACCATGCATTGCCCTCTTCTCACTCCGAGAGTTGGCGTCCACCTTCGCCAGTGCATCCAAACCCTTGCATGATATGCTCTGTCATCATAAACCTCCCTATATCTTTCCTCAAAACAGCCACCATACCTACCTATCAAGGCATTTCCATAGCCTTTCCGAGATATATTTCCATGCAACATCCACCGCTTCATGACTTGATCTTCATGTCATACATGTTCCTGCTACACTAGCAGAGGCATACATTTGCATACATCATGATAGCTACATCTTCTTTATGTTTGAGTACCTCGTAAAGTGTGAAGATATTATATACCTTCTTGTAAAATAGAGTTTGCCCTTAAGCGAGGAAAAGATCCCAAAGTGGACAAAATAAAAGATCCCAAAGAGGACAAATGAGAGTTAAATAGAAAGAGCCATTAAGGCCACAAAAAAATACAAAAAAATATAAAAAAGAGAAAAGGAAATAAAAAGAGAGAAAGGGGCAACACTACTATCCTTTTGAAATATCCACACTCGTACTTCCTCTTATCCTTGTACTCTATAGAGATGATCATACATGCATATAGCTATGTGGGGACCTTCACACTATAGAACTTGGCTTGCATATTCCAAGGATGAGCCTCCTCAAACGAACTCTAGGTATTCATGAGCAAGCAAGTTGGATGCACCCCCACTAGTTCCATTGGAGAGCTTTTCTTAGCTCATATATGCATCAGTTGCATGGCAATCCCTACTCCTCACATCATATCTATCATTTGGCCTTCTCGCCTATGATTTTCCTCATTGATGTGAGCCATTCTCACCATTTTTGTCTTCCTCCTCCACCATATTTCTCTCTTTGCCATCCTAAGTGTCAAATTTCGTGCTTACGCTCATCGATTGCATGAGTGCTCAAAATACCGAAAAGGAGTGGATCAAATTGACTTGTACCTGGCTAGTGGTCTGGGGACGAGTCAAGATTAGATTCCAAAGAAGACCAAGTGTGAAACTTTAGTAGACTGAGTTCTAAACAAAAATAATTTTTCTCTCGTATTCCCTATCCCCCTTCTTGCACGCAAACACCATTTGAAGACATTCGAGTCACGGACAGCGAGAGCTCTTGCACCTAATGGTATTTTGTTGCTTGTTTCAATGCTAATATAGACTCTTGCCTGTTATGACTTGAACTCAATTACATACCTTGATAGCTTTACTTTTAAAGTTCTTATATGGTTGCTAGCATGTCACCACAGAAATTATGCTTGTTATCATTTACCTACTCGAGGACGAGCAGGAATTAAGCTTGGGGATGTTGATACGTCCCAAACGTATCTATAATTTCTACTTGCTCCATGCATGTGTTGTGTGATATTGCTATGATCTAGATACACTTTCATATACTTTTGATCATATTTGGACTAACTTATTAACTTAGTGCACCACAGTGCCAGTTCCTGTTTTCTGTTGTTTTCTATTTCAGGTTTCCCCCATATTAAAAGTGCTCCAAAAATTCGAGAAAAATCAGATAAAAAATCAGCGTGAAGGAACCTTACAGAATCACCTGGGTGGGGCCAGAGGGCCACCACCAGGGACCCAGGCGGGTACCTGGCGCGACCTAGGGTCTGGCCACGCCGGGGGGCGCCTGGACCCTTGGTGGCCCCCCTGGCTGCCCCCGTTCGCCTATTTATTCTCCGTGTCGCAAAATCCCTGAAGACTGAACCCTTATTCACGATCTCACCTCTATTTCTCCGCCGCCGCGCTTCCAAGATCGGGAGCGCCAGCAGACCTCTTCCCGACACCCTGCCGGAGGGAGGATTGACCACCAGGAGCTTCCCCTCCACCATGGACGCTTCCCGGATGTTCCATGAGTAGTTTCCCTTGGATATGGGTCCGTGATCAGTAGCTATGTGATGTTCTACTCCCCTCTTTGTTCTTCATGGTTTAGTCCTCGTGAGCTGCCCTACATGATCGAGGCACATATGTAATTTTCTGCTGTTGTTATGCTGAGTTTGCTGGTATATGATGGATTATGAGATTATGTTCAGATTGTGATTGAGTAATATATTTGGTTCTTATCTCTTATATTCTTGTTCCTAAGTAATTCTTGCATGTTCTCCGTTGATGTTTATTGCTTTGGCCAGGTAGTAGTAGTGACTCCAAGAGGGAATGTTATGCTCGATTGTGGGTTCATACCCCCTGATGACACGCTTGAGTGACAGAAACATGAGTCTAGGGGATGTGTTGTTGCCAGAAGGGGGAAAACAACGGTGCTTGTAACCGCGGTTGCAAGGATTGTTTACTTTACGCAAAGTGCTTTTTAATGCAATTCTCTGTTGCTTTGGGTTTACACTTTGGGTGGGGCTCGCAACTTAATACCAGCGAGATGTTCTGGATAGATATCTCAAGGTGAATAATTAGTAGTAGATGCAGTTGGATTTCGGTCTACTTATTTTGGCGTACTGCCCATTTTTTTTAGCCTCGTCCTTTCGTTGTAGCATAGTTAGCATTGTAGTGCGTTTTTAATCCTGTCAATTTTCCAGCTATAATTTGTTTACCTCGCATAGCAGTTTTATCGTCTTTTGGGAGAGAGACGTCACTGGTGAACATCACGGGATCCTGGTCCATATTCTCATTACTGTTTACATGCTCATTTAGTTTCCTGCTTTTACTTTATAGCTGCTACCATTACCATTATTATCTGTTGAGTTGATCCTTTGTGAACAACAAGGCCGGAGAGATTGACAACCTCTCTGTACTCGTTGGTAAGCAAAGCTATTTGTGTTGTGTGCAGGTCCACGTAAGTTGCGCCGCTGACACCTACTTATCATCTCCGGAGTCATACTGGAGACAAACCTTGGTATCTTCACCGAGGGAAATTTGCCGCTATCCTACATCTCACCTTCCACTTGGGGTAACAAACGAGGAGAGATATCAACGTGGACCTGCACACAACAACAGATAACTTTGCTCCCAATGAGTAAAGAGGGATTGTCAATCTCTTAGGCGTTTTTGTTTACAAAGGGTTAAACGCAAGGGTAGATAGTAGTGATAAATGCAACAGAAAGTAAAAGTTGTCAAATAAAGTGGAGGTGTAAACAGTGGTGGAAATATGGACTGGGGTCCCATGAAGTTCACCAGTGATGTCTCTCTCCCAAAAGACGATAAACATCTATGCGAGGTGAACAAATTACAGCTGGGCAATTGACAGGATTAAAAACGCACCGCAATGCTAACTATTCTACAAAAGAAAGGAAGAGGCTCAAAAGCATGGGCAGTACGCCAAGACAAGTAGACCGAAATCCATCTGCATCTACTCACTAATCATCCACCTTGAGATATCTATCTAGAACATCTCGCTGGTATTAAGTTGCGAGCCCCACCCAAATTGTAAACCCAAAGCAACAGACAACTGCATTAAAATAACTTTGCGTAAAGTAAACAATCCTTGCCCCTGCAAGTACAAGCACCGTTGTTTTCCTCCTGCTCGTAATAGAACATCCCCTAGACTCATGTTTCTGTCACTCAAGCTAGTCATCGGGGGGCATAAACCCACAATCATGCATAACGCTCCCTCTTGGAGTCACTACCTACTACTTGGCCAAGGCAATAAACAGCAACGGAGAACATGCAAGAATTACTCAAGAACATAAATATAAAAGGAGAAGAACCAAATATATTACTCATCACAATTTGAACATAATCTCATAATCCATGAGATCCCAGCAAACTCAACATAGCAACAGCAGGAAAATTACATATGTGTCTTGATCATGTAGGGAAGCTCACAAGGTCTAAACATTGAAGAACAAAGATGGAGAGAAGACATCACATAGCTACTGATCATGGACCCATGGTCCAAGGTGGACTACTCACGGCTCATCCGGGAAGCGTCCATGGTGGTGGAGAAGATCCCGGAGGTCAATCCTCCCTCCGGCAGGGTGCCGGGACATGGTCTCCTAGCATCCCTGATCTTGGAAGTGAGGTGGCGGCGTAACAGAGGGGAGATCACGAAAAAGGGTTCTATCCTCGGGGGTTTTTGGAAGAGGTGTAAATATAGGCCAAAGGGTGGCCAGGGGGTGGCCCCGGGTGTCCAAGTGGCCACCCCGCGCGGCCACCAAGGAGCGTGGACCTCTGGTGGGCCCCCTCTGGCTCTCCTTCGGGGCTCTGGAAGGTTCCCGTACTCTGATTTTTTATTGGAATTTTCCGGAATTTTTTAAGCAATTTTAATAAGGGGGAAACCTAAAATAAAAAGACAGTAGAAAACAAGAACTTGAACTGTGGTGAACCGAGTTAATAGGTTAGTCCAAATATGATCAAAAGTGTATGAAAGTGCATCAAAATCATAGCAATGTCACCCAAAACATGCATGGAGCAAGAAGAAATTATAGATACGTTTGGCACGTATCAGTATGTGACTCATCCACTCCTCCAAATAGTTTTTTGAATGGTAAAGTTATATGTGAGTATTTTGGAGTTCTTGGTGGTTGTTCATATGAGCTTGCATGCATGTTTAGAAATTTATTTTTGCTATTTTGAAGCAAGTTTAGGCCTTGGGGAAGTGAGTAAAGTAGTGTGCTTTAGCCCTCTTTTCTTATTTATCACTTGTTGTAACTTGCTAAAAAATTTAGATTAGGTGATAATGAGAAAATATATGGGATGGTTTGCAAGTGTAACAGCCCAGTTTTCACAAAAAATAAAAAATTTGTTTTCGGTGTGAATTGTTTGTTTGTCTGATTTTTTTGCGGTGTTTGCATCCCCGATTTATCGATCGGTGATTATTTTTCCCCCTCTTATCTCGTATCGGACGGAGACCGACCCTTGACACCCTGACACTCGACCGTTGCGACACCGGGGTTCACCCGATCACCGTCGCGAAAACCGCACGAGACCAGCCGCAACCAACGGAACGAAAACCCCGTTTAATAATTAAAAGGGTTATTTTTATAGCGCGCCGGAAAGTGTTCTCGGAACGGTTCCAGCGCGAGGTGAACGCCTCCGGCTCGACGCGCTGATCGCGCAGTTCGAAGTTTTACCTGAATCGGAGGTACTGCGGACCCCCGACGGTCAGAAACGTGAGCACCGCGCGCGCGAGATAAAAACCGGGGATGTTTTTGCAAACTGCCAGCCACCGGGGCTATATAAAGACCACCACACTCCCACCCCTTTCTAGGGTTTCCCTAGTCCAAAAATTCGCAGCCACCCTCTGAAAAATTGCCAGATCTGGTCTCCCAGTCCGATCCGTCGGATCTGGATCAGACGAACCGGATCGCGCCACGTAGCCCACCACTCCATCTTCTCTCTCCTCTATCTCTCCCTCCCGCGCCCGATCTCCATGCCGCATCAGCCGCCGCCTGCGCCTCCACTCCGGCCGAAGCCGCCGCAGCCGGCGAGCCACCGTCGCACCCTTCTCCTCCTTCCCCTGTCGTGCCCCTTCTCCTTCCCCGCTGGCCTCCCTCCTCACTCTCCCTGCAGGCCGCCCAAGCCGCCGCCATGGCCGAGCTCGAAGCTCCGCGCCGCCCAAGACCTCGTCGGCGCACCCCACTCCGGCCACCTCCACCGGATCCGCGGCGTCCCGTGCCCCTGCGCCCGTCCCTGACAGCCTATCCTGCTCGCGCGGCTCCTCCGGCGAGCTTGGTGGCCGCCGCCAGCCGCCGGCTCGAACCCGGCGCCAATCTGGATCGGGCAGACGAGCCAGGCCGGCCTGCCACGTGGGCCAGCGCGGCCCAAAGCAGCCCCAGCAGCCACGGCCTGCCAGATCCGGCCAAGTTGGGCCGAGGCCCGAGTGGTGAGGCCCGAGATCCGTTTTTTTCTTCTCCTGGGGCCTGAATTTTTCACTAAGTGCTGATAAATTATGTTGCTGATTCGATTTTGCACCGTTAATAACGCTTAAACCGTAGCTCCGATGAACGTGCCCCCAAAACAAAAGTTGCTCAGCTTTGCGTGCTCTAGCATTCGTATGTAGAAAGTTTTTCCGTTTGAGCTCATCTTGATTGTGTAATTCTGCGTTGAAGTGGGCATCAGGCCGTTAAACTGGTACTAATTGCTATTATGTGCTGCTGTTATTATTTTATTGCAAATTTGCATGATGATTGTGACTCATCCATGAGGCCTATTGCATTGATTCTTTTTCCTATGTGTTAAGCATCATGTGTACTTCATTTCCATGCTTTAACTTGTCATATTTGGGTGCTCTAGCTATATTAAATCTTGCTCCAAAGTGGTGATCCTGATGTTAATGTGTTGCTGTGCTGAAAACTGTTATTTTGTTGCAACTTCGGTCGACGAGTGTGTCGCGACCGTTTATCGGAATTGAGTGATTCCAATTGCATATTGTTAAGCATCATGTCTACTTTCATTACATGTATTGCATATTAATGTTAGAATTCCTGGTCATATATATTTTATTCTCTAAAGTTGCTATGCTTCTGTTTTTGACAGCCACCTCTGATTTTCACTAAGTCTGTTACTTTGCGATGCCATGTTGTTTGCTTAATATCTTTCGATCTATGATGCCTATTTGCATGATTATTTTTGCCATGCCGTCTCTGTCATGTATACTTTAATTCCATATCATTTGTGAGCATGTTTGCATTGATTATCCTGTTTATGCAATGCTCTAAAGTGTGCTTCGTGATGTTCGCAGATTGTGTTCCAAACTTGTATTGCTTGTATCTTTTTAACCGTAACTCCGTTTGGAGTGTTCTTTATATGTAACTTGATTAGTTTTTCGTGTACTTTGTGTTTATGCTATTGTTTGCTATTGTTAACCAACCTAAAATATATTTTAGGACAGAACAGTACCAAATGTTTTAATCATCGTGCGACACTTAGTGTTATGCCATGTTTAGGATTGTGCCTCACTTAAATTGTCTAGCATAGATAGTTTATTTTATGCTTCACCTCTTGACATGTTTGTGTGATATGCCATGCTTGCTTGAGTTGCCATGTTAATAACCGTTGGTTGATCACCTGTAGCTACAACTTGAACCCTTGTAAACGTGCGGTATTCGTCGTGTGTGACCGATACCCCACTTAAACTGTTAGTAACCGTTCTCGACAATAGATCCGTATCGCGTTGCCGTGTCGTGTGATGTCTTCTTGATCTTGTGTTGCCCCGTAGTAATATATGCTTTCTCATTGATTGCTTTCCAGTGTTTACCGTCTTGTGTGCTTCGCGGGTACCTCTCGGAGACGATGCGAGCTTGCGATCCACTACACCTTCGGAACCCGACTTATCAACAGGCAAGGACTATACATTACTTATGATCCATTCTATTTCAACCAGCGGTTTGCATGCTAGTATAGGTTAGGTTCGATGTTTGATCCTACCACATGTTTACAGCCTCTTTCAAACCGATACAGCCATGTCCCTTCCCAGCAAACCTTGTACTGCTATGTTACTATTGCTCGTTGCTCAGCCCCTGCTTAGTATGCATGCTTAGGATGCTACGATGTTACCCTGTTACTCCTTGGTTTGGGATATCATATTATTATATTGTTGTTGATGATATGATTATTATAATGTTGACTATATTCGACGAAGGATGGAAGGTCTAGGCTATCCCGCCCCGACGCTTTGTTCCATTCGAGTCACCTAGGATCCGAGTTTCGGGTATTGGTTTAAAGACTGAGCGTGCCTAACCGCGTGTGGGATTTTATGGGGTCCCCTTTTCTTACCTACCTAGCTTCAAGCATTTCTAGTGGTGGCCCAAGCTGATTTTACCATTTGAAACCGTGTGTGTGCTGGTCGTACGCCAGTAGTTTTTAAACCAACCCGGACCAGTGAGGACATAGTTCCCTTGCTGGCCCATCATGACCGGCTGAGGACCCGGTGTCCCATGTGTGATTAACCGGCAATCCAAACCTGGAGTCATACGGTAGAGACCAGATCGAGAGCGCGGACGGCTCCTGAGCTGGATGTCGTCTCACCGGGGGCCACCCGGATTTGTTCGTTGTTAGTTAGAGGGACTTGTCGTTTCGGATCTCTTGGAACTAAATCATAAAATGGTTGCCTGTGATGGGTAGCAACTGAGAGAGATGGGCGTGCGTGCGGAGCCTTGTAATGGGCAGTTGGTACACCCCTGCAGGGTTAAATCTTTTCGAGAAGCCGTGTCCACGGTTATGGACGACTTGAGACCTACTCCTTGTTCATAGACAACAACAACTGAGATAATATTAATATAACTTGATCAACGTGTGTGCGTGCCTTGACTGCTTCTTCTTCGTCGGGATGCGAAGAGGAGGACAAGGATAGGATAGGTGTTATGTTTGCGTAAGTAGTTGATAGCAAGACTTGTTGGAGGCGATTCCTCATCGAATGCTTGGCTTCTTACCTTACTCTCTAGATCGTTAGCCACTTCATAAATGCTAGTGCGGCAGCAACCTGACCACTTAACCCTTCCTTACCGTAAAGTACTAGTTGTCCTAGAATGACGAGTGATGAAGTCCTTGCTGGGTCAGATGACCACTACAGTTGGATGCTGAGTACCTCTGTACTCATGATACTACCCCCAAACTCTTTTCAGGGTTCTTGATCGACAACAGGTATGGTGATCGACGTTTCATGTGGAGACTCAACAACGACTAGTTAGGCGGATCCCGGCGGAGGGCCTGGACCCGTGTGGTTATGGGATCGATGTTTTCTTTTGCCATTAGGCCTTTGATTGTAGTCTGTACTCAGACATGTATCTTCCGCTGTTGTATTGCATTTAAGGCTGTTGTATGCCGAATGTACGAGATGTTGTATCTTTTTATCTGTAATGTTGTGATATCATGTTGGAAATCTGGGGCATATGGCTTTGTCATATGTCGTGGTGGGACCGATATGTGCTTCGTCCCCGAATCTGGGTGGAAACACCTAGATCTGGAACAGTACCGCATATCGGGCCTTACAGCAAGGAAGCAAGGTGAACCCAAAGATATAATTAATAGAGTTTCTACGTCAACCCAGGGTGTGAGGATAAGTTACAATGATGATGTTGAGCTCCGGGAGCTCGATGAGAAGGAGGCGGTGCATCCCATGTCATACCCATGCCCATATTTTCTTGCTGTTGCAGGTTTGCTAGACCAATTTAATGACCTTTGCGAAAATGCAGGTTTGGCATACCTCGTGGCACGTCAAGTGCCACAATATCCTAAGCTTACATATTACTTTATTAACTGGTTTAAATTTAATGATGGGGCTTCTCCCACCATTGAATTTAGATATTATGATGAGGTTAAAATTATGACGTTAGCAAATTTTGTGAAGTTCTAGGTGCGCATAAAGTAGGGAAGACGGAGAGGATGAAGGTGAAACCCTCCAATCTCAAGGCCCTCTTTAACTCTCTCTGCAGCGAGAACCCGAGAGAGATCCACCGAGGCAAGATACGAAGCATACATTTTCCCCACATCAGGTATTTTGCATATTATATTGCTCGAGGGGTGTTAGCTCGTGGGAACACGAGAAACATTAGCGCTCCAGACCTCGCTATTCTGGCAGCTTCCCTTGAGGGGGATCGCACGTACAGTGTAGGTGCTTTGATATTGCTCGTCTTCTCAACTATAACGGAAAGAAGGGTCCTAATTTTTGTGGCATCTTTGCTACACTTGTTATTGAGCATCTTAACTTACCTGTGCGTGCAGATGACTTGCATTTACCCTTTTTACGTCTTGGTCTTGATGCTATGAAGAGGCATGATTTTGTTACTAGAGGTTCCGATTTGGGGAAACTTGATTACATTATAAAGTTTAGTGAAAAAATGTGACCGTACTATCCATTTGCATGCTCCTCTTTTCTTTAGTTTTACTCGCAGGAAAGGATGGTCATTAACCGAGGTTGAGTTGGATGAATGCCTAGCTTGGCAGCAGTTCTACGCCCCTGCGAAGGAGGCAGAGGCTCAGGAGGACGAGGAGCCAGCGTCGGTTCCACCTACTCAGGAGGAGCCCGTCGCCCCTTGGGGCGAGGGACCTTCTTCTTGGGATGAAGGACCTTCTTCTTGGGAGGCTGGTAGGATGTTGTTCTTCACACACGACGTCCAGCAGGATCCATGGGTCTACCACTACTATCCCGGAGCTGGAGGAAGCTCCTGGGGATCACGATAGATGGGTCCAGCTTAGGCCAAAATCCTAAGCTTGGGGGAGTACATACACTTCTCCCCTTTCATTGTATCATACACGGTTTTCCCTTCAATATTTTCAGAGTTTTTGCATGTTCTTCTTTGTTATTTCTTAATTTGAAAAAACAACAAAAATATTTCTCCTTTCTCTTGTTTTTATTAACCTTTGAAAAACCCAAAAATATTCCTTTCTCTCTTTAGTTTGCTTTGTTTGCAGAGTTCAGCTCGCCTCCTTGGTTGCAATTGCACTTGCCTATATATTTCGACGTTCAATCGTGCAAGTCACGAGGCAATAATGATGAAGATCGACGGAAGGGATGCAATAAGGAAAGCCAATACTTTTGTACATATGCTTGTACTTATGATCTAGAGACCAGCTTGTAGCGACATAGTGCTATGTTTACATTGCTTTCCCATAAGTTCATGATTTCTTTGTGACTAGTCCCAAATAGCTAGAGTGCATAATGTGTTATTGAAATGATTTTCATGCATCACATTGTTCATGATTTGGCATAGTGAAGTGGTATTTCCCTTCGGAGAATTTTTGGATTGACTTGACACATGCTTACACATGTTTATGACTAAAAGTTCTATCAAGCCTTGATGATCTTTTTATTTCAGAATATTCATATCACTTTCATGACCGATTCAATGTTGCTTTGTCGCTCTGCATGATCATGACCATTATTGCTCTCTAGTTGGTCGCTTCCCCGTCTTTTGCAAGCCTTCTCCTCTACTAAGAGGACTGACTGCTTGTGCATCCAAAATCCTTGAAACCGATTACGCTAGATGAGTCCACCATACCTTCCTATATATATGGCATTTACCGGTCATCCTAACGAAGACTTTCTTGTACCACCTCAAAATTATTCAAATGAACTTCCCTTTTTGTACTCAAACACGCTCATGGAGCGGTGGGGTGATCGTTATCTTCCATGCTAAAAATGTTTTACTCCTTAACAAAGTTTATTCTAGTCAAATTTATGATGCAGAGGCCGGTCTGGAGAATGCCCAGTTCTCACTAGGTTCACAAAAGTTTATAAAACTTACACTTCCCCCCATACTTGAGACAGGATGAACGGCATCCCGCAAAACATTGCTAGCCAAAGACAGTCTATGATTGACGGAAAGGGAATACGAGTGTAGGCAATTAACAAAAGCATGGGAACCGCCATTAATATGGTTGGCATGGAAGATACTGAAACCTTTACCGTCAACCGTTGACTGGAAAGTTACACTCTCAAAAATCGTTTTATCTCTGTTTTTAAAACCACGAGCTCTGGTACATGTTTAGTCTTTACTTACGGCCATGGGTATTCAACCTTGACATCAAAAGCCACGGTTCAAGAGTATCCACCTTCTTCCTCAAAGCGCCAACTATTGAGAGTATAATTGTCATTTTGAGTGTAATGTGCAATGTCACAAAGTACCACATTGTCTTCTGCATGATTGTGATACTGCTCATTCTGAAATATTTATTTCTAGTTTTCTTAAAACTCCGGAGGTGCTTCTGCATTTATGTTTTGCTTCACTCATGGGGGCAAGCGAGATAGCACGCTACTATGTTTAAGTCATGTGCATTGTGATCTTGTTAAGATTTTCAATTGCATATTATTCATTCCTAGTTGTTTGAGAGCTTTTCATAAGATTGGAGGATTGCTTCGTGCATTGTCTTGGTAGCATTGCTCTATTACTTTCTAGACTTGTTCGTAGGACAAGTTTATGCACATCTTGTGAATTAAAAGAGTTTTTCAAAGTTTTCTTTGTCCCGTCCAGTTTGCTGAACTGTATTGCTTGAGAACAAGCAATATATGCTAAGCTTGGGGGAGTTCATACGTCTCAAACATATCGACTTTTTCAAACACTTTTGCTATTATTTTGGTCTCATTCTTGCAAGATTTGAATGGAACTAACCTGGACTGGCGTTCTTTTTAGTAGAGCTGCTTGTATGTTTGTTTTCTATGTAGGAAAAGGGAAATTTAAACATCTCAGAAAAATCCCAAAAAATCCCAGAAAGTCCACGCACAAGAAGACTCCGGAGGCCAGAAGATGGACCCTAGGGGGGCCACCCCTGGCCCAGCCATCCAGGTGGCACAGCCGCCCCCCTGATCGTGCCATCAGTGCGCCTGGTTCAGTGGGACCTCCCCCTAGCCGCCACCCCTTCGGCTGGTATTTTTACTCCATATGTGGAAACCCTAAAACAGAAGTCGATACTCCAGTTTTCCATCACGGAGCTTCCACCACCTTTGTTCATCCCCGGGAGAGCTAATTTGGGGGTTGTTTTGGCCTCTGGTGAGGGTAAATCGTCGCCATCATCATCACCATCACCACTCCATCACCCTTCCATGTTTCCCCATCCATGTGTGTGAATAATTCCCTACTGTAGGCAAATGGGATGGTAGGGATTGGATGAGTTTGATCATGTAATAGTTCGTCATATTGTTGGGGGCATGTTGCCTATCATCTAATATGGTGTTTATTATCTTTGCTACATCTTGTTGCTCTTCATGCTTGAAATTTTGGGCCCGAGAACCATGATTTTAGATCTGAACCCTTTATGTTTTCATGAAAATATTTGTGTTCTTGATCCTATCTACAAGTTGTATGCACCTATTATAGTCCAGAACCGACGATCTCAATGGTGACAGCTTGGGACACCCAAGGGTATGGACTATAATTTCAGGATTCCATGTATCCATAGATTGTTGATGCTTTGTTCCGGTTCTCTTTGATAGGAGCACCTTAATCTCGATAAGTTCTTTTTTGGCCCCGTTGGTAGCGGGATGGTAGGACAAAAGATGGTGTGCAAGTTCTTATTGCAAGCACGCACAACTACCCTTGGGATACATGCCTAATGTTTGATGTATGCCTAGATGATCATTGCTTTACTGTGTGCCTTGCCCCATGTTGAATCTATTACATGTTATGTATCATCCATGCAGCGCCCAATATATCATCCATGCATCCCTCAGCCTACAGTGTTTTAATCCTGCTTGATACTAGTTGCTTTGTTTTGCCGTTTTTTCTTTCGTTGTTTTGCCATCACTATTTCCGTTACCACTGTTACTCCCATCACACCGTTGCTACTAATAAATTGTGGTCAAGCGAGTATCTATCAGGTGCGGTTGAATTGACAACTCAACTGTTATGTCTTATAAATATCCTTTGGCTCCCCTTGTGTCGAATCTATAAATTGAGTTATTCTTACCCGCGAAGACTTTTGCAATCCCCTACACTTTTGGGTCATCACTATCTACATCACAACCTTCCACTTTGGGTAACCAACGAGGAGGTATTATCTACACCCATCACCAACCGAGTTTTTAACTCGACCACACTTGGAAAAAGACTAGACAAATATATTAGTAACAAACGGCGCTAGAAAATACTGGAGGTTATGGTGATGAGATGATGCCCTTGTGTCTCTAACACACCTAATACAATGGGTGATTGTATAGATGCACTGGTTCGGCGAGGTAATATGGAGTGTAAGAAGTGATTTGTGCAATATGAAGTAATAATTGCAGCAAGGTAACAAGTAACAAAAGTAAGTAAAAAGCAGTAACAACAATACTAGAAGATTGACTGAGGTTCATAGTTTCACTAGTGGTAACTCTCCAAGCAAAAGAACATGTGTTGGGTAAACAAATTACGGCTGTGCAATTGACAAATTTGAACTAGCTTATGACAGAGCACCATAATATATGAATCATATGTAGGCATGTGTTCTGTATATAGTTGTACATGCTTGCAATAAGAACTTGCACAACATCTTTTGTCCTACCATCCTGTTTCAACGGGGTTGAAAGTTGAGAATCCCCCCTCCGTCCTCACTTGGACTCCTTTCTTCGTCTCGGGGAAAAACTTCCCTCCGTAGATTTTCAGGACTTTTTGCAAAATTTTCTGTGTAACTTTTCTGAAACAAAAAGATAGTAGAAAACGTAAACTAGCACTGGGCATCTTGTTAATAGGTTAGTCCAGGAATATACCCTAAAATTGTATAAAATGCAGTAGAAGCATGTAGCAATGTCACAAAACAAGCATGAATCAAGCAAAAAATTATAGATACATTTTGGACTCGTATCACCTCGGTGTATAAGATCAACATTAAAGAGCAATAGAATGAGACTAAAAGGTTCACATGAAGATTAAAGAGTTGGACCCCTATGCGATGTTGATCGTGTGAGGCGCCCACATGCGGATGTTGGAATGCATGTCGGTAACTCTAGCGGAGGACAAGGTGGAGGCGGCCAAAATGGCGGCGACCAGTGTCGAGAAAGAGTGAACTCGAAAGACACAAATAGCCGACCGGAGAGGGTAAATTATTTTTCCGGAATGGACACTGAAACTTTTTTGATCACTTTTAGGATTGAATATGTAAAAACAATCAACATCCGTTTTTTATGATCGGGCACAATTTGCTCATATTGTTATGCATTTCAAATTAGTTTTTTCGTTGTAATCCAAGTTGGACGGATGTTTAGGAGATGTTGTTGGACGACTGGTTCTCACTGATCTAGATTAGTCCACGAATATATAATGTATCTATTTTGAAAATCGACGGTAATAAAGATGCCCTTACAAAACAAATGAATTCATGGTGACTTATAAATAGACGGTCCCTCAGAGGTTCAAAAGTCCACGTAAGGGATGCTATATTTTACAGAACTGCATGGTCCATCGGTCGTACCGTGCTTTAGTTGTGACAGACGTACGTAAGCTCCAAGAATGTCGACATATGTAGTTTCTGCCCCAAGCTCATTAGCGGAGGTGCCAGAATGTCACCATCAGATGCAAGTAGATCAGGTGGGAGAACTTTCAATTCTTTTACTAAGTACTGACCCTGCATATACATGTTAATTACGCGCTCACGTTTGAACTTTACACTCTCTGCGCAGGTTACTTTACACCATATAGGTGGGGAACACGGCCAGCGTGCTGAATTCACGGCCGGGCCGTTTTGGTGGCAGAGAGATCAACGGAGAAGCCGTCAATAGCTTGTGCGTGTAACCACGTCGTACGTAGTTTTCGCTGCTTTGCGGCTCCTGTCTGTGCGAAAGAAATCTCCTACTTTATCGGCTTATCGCAATATCAGGAAGAAAGCTCTTGCTGTTTTAGAAAGAAGAAGAAGAAGAAGAAGAAAAATTGCACTGAATGATAATATGCTGCGCGCGTTGCTGTCAACTACATACCGTCCCCATCGAGTCCCTCTACATCTTTGTCTGGTTCATCCCCTCTTAAATGTCACGTTTCTAAGTTGTGCGACACTTGAATGCGACGGTTAAAAACCGTTGAGATCGGCCCTAGGGTAGGCAGTGGCAGTCCATGCAGGGACAGTGCTACAGTCTACAGATGGCCAGAGCAGCCACAATCTGTGGGCAACGACAGACACTAGCTGTGTCTGTCGTCCGGTATGCCGCCGCCTAGCCTAGTCCATGGACCCAGCCCCGCCGCCCTCACACGCCTCCACGTCGCGGTGCTGCTGCCGCCTCTTACACTGGGCCCGCCCGCCACCCAGCAGGCATGTGTGCGCACTGAGACGAGCCATTGAGATTGAGGTGCAAGTGGGCAGCTAGAGCCATGGACTCACATAAGCCAGAGAAGCTCAGCTCACTGATGTTACAGTAGCTGCCTGCCCGAACCGACCGACCACGACCTCTCCCTACCCCGAGCGTCCCTGGCCACTAACCCAGCGGCATGGGCGCGTGCACCTCGCGCACGAAAGCGTACCACCTTCTCTCGACGTGTCATCGTCCCGGCATGGCGCGCGCGTCGCCGTGTCACGCACGCGTGCTCTCGGCCCGTCGCTGCCGCGGCCGCGCGCGCTCGGCGCGCCGACCCCCGGCATCGCGAGCCGATCGGGCGCCGCGCGTACCTAAGCTAAGCTACCCGTCTAGGCCACAACGCGCGTGCCGGCCGGCCGGCACGCTCCGCCGCACCTGATGGAGCCAAAACACACCTAGCCACCGTATTAATTCAACCGCACTGGCCGGCGACCATGCATGCACGTGGTTCCCTCCACTCCACTGCAGGACGAAGGAACGTTCGTCCACGCTCCGGCTCTGGGCGGCGGTGCATGCGTCGTGCGCCGTGCATGCGTCCATGTGCGCGCCTGACTGACACACGTAGCTAGCCGCGGTAATTATCAATCGGGAACGACCGGCGCCCGCTCGCTTTTTTGACCCCGGGGACTCGGGTCCTTTCTTGCTCACGGTCTAGGATCCGGGCTACACCAAGGATCGCCTCACATGCATGCATGGATGCAATGCAAGCACGGCCCCGGAGCTCCGGCGGAATGTTTTTGGCTTGGACTCGTGCCCGGACACGAGAATATTCGCATGCATGCTTTCGAGTGCAGCAGATGCAAGTGCATCAAGTCAGTCAATCAACTTGCAAAGGTGGTGAAGGTACTACGACCTCCTTTTGGGTTTTGGGGATCCCTAAACAATGGGCATCCGGGCTTGCAAGCCATACAAGTGTCTCCCCGCCGCTCCTGGTTTCTCCCCCCTCTTACACTACATAGTAATAAACTAACTGCTCATGCGGTTCATTACCTCGATCATGCACAAATCGAGACTTAGATGACCTAACCTAACTGCCCACGACAAGTGTTCGACCAATGTGTGTTTTCTACCACTTTGTTTGAAGAACTTCAAGGTTAGTCAGAAATGTGAGCTTCTTCTTCCTCAAGAAATTCTGCGTGTAGCTTCTGTCCCTCTCTCTCTCTCTCTCTCTCTCTCTCTCTCTCTCTCTCTCTCTCCTCTCTGGCCGGCTGCCTCACAAGGCTTGCTAACACCCATGCATGACGTGTCGTCTATGTGAGGACACTGAGGGGCACCTCGGTGGCTCGTGTCTCTCTCTAACCCAACGACGGCATTGTTATTGTCGTCATGTCAATTGTCAAGAAACGAGACGTCAAAGATAAAATTAGATTCGGCATCATATGACAATTTTCAAACCCCCGACAGATCAGCAATACGTGCATAGAGCAACATTACGACGACACTTGCTGTATCGTCCGAATAATCCAACTAAACTTCAAGGTCTGGAGAAGTGAACCGAGTACTTTCCTCGTCACCTACACTTGGCCGGGTGCATGCACTACGTACCAACACAGAGTACACGTAGTTTGTATTCGGTTCCTTTCATGAGTCAACACGTACGTGTGGACGGTGACAGGTAGCTAGTTGTATTGGACGGTGCTGCTCTCCTCGTCCCGACCTCCTGACTCGGTCGGTGTGGGCGTTTTGTCAGTGGTCGTGTTGTATACGCTTCAGAAAGATATCTTTGTCTTCTTTATATATCTAGGCATCTACCTAGCTAGCGTACATGTGTGAGAAGGAAGGCAAGGCAAGGCACAAGAGATTGCAGGCAACTGACCAACGATTCATGGGCTCAAACACAATGCGAATGCTAATGCATGGGGAGTTTGGGGGCAGGCAAACTAAACAAGCAAATTGTATATGATGTCACGGATTACCTCTCTTGCTGATGAAGTCCATAAATATATTATGATGGAGAACGTTTCTACGTGCCCGTTTGAACGAGGAACCAGGCCACTTTCCCCTCTCTGCTGCTGGGCGGCGGTTTGCACACATGGACATGGCGATGGCTTGCGAGGTTGGCGAACGTGCGTACGGCGGCTTTGACCGCCGGCGTAGAACGACCGACGGGTGACAATATTTTACGTCCAAAGTTCAGGACCATGGAGGGCGTGCATTGTTTTACCTAGGGCATGCATGCATGCACGATTCCCTTGCATGGATGAGCAGGCAAGTGAGGGCAGCATGCGCTGTCTAGTAGGAGTAGAATCTTGGACTAGGCCCACACAGAATATACACCCACTATACTTGTTTTCCGTGCCGGTTCGATCCAAGTTGGCACGAAAACAGCCAGCACGCACATTACTACGAGTAGATCGACGCACACATCATACTACTTGCAGGCCAAGAAAGAATGCGATATTTGCCTGCCTGCCTGCTGCAACTGCATGCAAGCCAGCTGTTCGTCGGATCTCCCAGTGCCGACCGACGCATGCATGGAGATGGAGTCCATCGTGCAGTTACTTCCAGGTGCTGCCTAGCTGTTCTCATCAATGGGTGTCAGGGGCTTGTCCCTGGGCGCCTTGCTCATGATCAACGACAAAGATTTCCTGTTCCAAATCTCCAATTCTGTTACGATACGGTCAGGGTGCTGGCAGCTGTATGAGAGTGATCCAAGATACTCCATGTGTGCTTCTCGGAAAGAACAGTAAGACGCAAATCAAGAGAGTTGAATTTGTTAATAAGTATGCAAGCAACAAGTAAGCAAGCAATGGTCAGAGTCATGGAGTGAGTCAGTAGACTTGGACGGGCGACTTGAGAGTCTCCCTCCGGCTCCGAGGGCTGCATCCGAAACAAAAGGGTGCGTGTGGACCTCCCGGGCCGTGCGGCCAACTAGAAGAAATGCCGACACATAAGGTAACCTCACATGCGATTATAATAGGGCACGCCTCCCTGGCTCCCAAAGTCTAAAGTTTTGGCACCATCGCCGGACGTACACATGCAAATATACGCATTGTGTTGTGTGTGGCGTGGGAGCACGCACGCGACCGTCGACCAGCGAATAAACTACGTACAAGTTTGACGGGCTAGAGAATCTTCGAAACCGAACCGATGCCTCCACTTGAATAATGTCTACGAAAAGCCCGTGAAACTTCTACATGTATGTAGTCTCGACCTTACACGTATAGAAAACATGGAGTCCCAAATGCAAACGACTGAGTCGAGGCGTCATTATTTTATGCCAGTAGCTACGAGAGGTGTAGAAGTTTTGCAAGAAATAACTTGTGACTTGTTAATACATTAAGAAAAAAACCACACACACAGCAAGGGACTCCATTCCTTTTCATTTCCTGGAAGCGACAACACATGCCAAATGCGCAGTTCCTTCCCGCTGAAGGCCTCCATCCCATCACGCATGATTTGATTAACATCATGCGCATTATTAGTGGGTAACTGCCACACATTAGTGAATCATCAAGGAGCAAACAGCCCATAGATGCACGATGTTTCCAGGGGGCGGTCGCTCCAGGTATGGTATGGATCCCTAGAAAGCTTGCAGAACTTGTGTGGCACGGGGAAAGCCACCACTACTACTACACCAGCAAAAGGCAGCGGAAACCATGCAGAAAAAGCTACACAAATTTACAGGCACGCATGCGTCCAAGACCTTGGCCAATTACGTACGTTAAACATTTGTATATTTCATCAAAAAAATTGGAAGAGAAAGCATATTCAGAGAGGAGACAGGCATTTCATTTCAAAGCCGGCCGCTCCTGCCCGCGCAGCAGGCGAGCAAACAAGAAGGTGGTCGTACGGGCGCGGCCGGCCCCCACATCGCGGTCAGGGTCAAGCGATCAAATCAGGCCGGTTCGGGCAGGGTTCAGGAGGGGAGGAGGCACGTGGGGCCCCGGCCGCGGCGCCTGCGTCCACGAAGAACACGTGGCCTGCCTTGCGTCGGGCCCGGCGACTGACAGCTGGCGTGGCGACAACGTGGACTGCTGGGCCCGCTCGCGTTTGTCTCTCACGACCGACCCACCGACCGGTGAGCCCCGCTAACTGCCGCTTTAATATCTCTCTTTTTTTGGCTAATAATTAACAGCCGCGTTAATCCGGCCTCTCTCTCTTTGGCCGCAACAATTCATACCCAAAGATATACCATCGTTCGTAGAATTAATTGCAGTACGTCTATGTAGTTGTTTTATGTTATTTGAGCAAAAGAAAGGGGCCTTTTTTTTCATTTAAAGAAATCAACAGTTGTCCAGCCACTGCAGTTGTTTCGTGTAATTACCATGAACTATAATTACCTGCATATACCGGCGTCAAATTCCTCAATTGATGATCACACTTATTCTATAGATTACATTATGTTGCAACATTTACGGGCGAATACAAGGAAAAGGGTTCACCTATGTCGTAACCAACTGAAATGTTTTAATTATGTCTCTATCGGTTCCGGATAAAAAGGTATTTATTTCACGATAGGTAACGCAAACGTAAGCGTAAACATGAAGTATTTGCACCGTTACTGTAAACGGTATGATAAAAAAAACTAAAAATATTGGGTGTAACTGATGTAACGTTTTTTTTTGAAAGGTATTGTCACGCAACATGAAATAGTAATCCCGGGTCGCTAGCTTCGCCCTTAACCGTGATGGTGGTCCCTTGTCGCTCGAGGCAGGGATAGAGAAAAATCTAGGCACATTGAGCCATGGTCTGTTGCATGAGCGTCGTGCGGACGCTTCCGGCATTGTCGCGCAACATCATGTAGTCAAAGTACAATGAAGCAAGATCGGGCCATGGACTAATCATGCCTCCCCCTGGCATGAGGGGGTTGAAGGCCACGGCCCAGGGAGGAATCGCTGTGCGGCAACACAATATTGATCAGGAATTTAAAAATTCTTAGTCGATTTGAACTTCGCAAAATCATTGAGAACACAATTTTGAGTTAGTATTAATTGATGATGATCATAATTCTATGAAATGAACTCTTGAATACCCCACATAAAGGTGAAATTTTGCAAAATAAATATGAAAACATAAGGCATTGAGCGATCATTTAGAAATGGTTATCATATATTCAACTTAAAAATATCAAAACTAACATATACTTTGTATAACCCAATGAATGCATATATTTGCATGCGATAAAGATCGAGTTTATTAAATCTCGGTATTTAAATACATGTTCAGGGTTGAAACCGGGGCACCCACAGGAATGGCTATACCACGACTCGGAGGGCACCCCCTTTTCACCAATGCTATAACATACATAGTAACTTACCCGAGCTTCCGCCGACGCACCGGATAAAAGATAATGCTAGGATAATGTCACCGCATTTTGGCATGTAAAGTCATGAGACATTATCACCGGAAAACAGGAGATATATGCGTGTGTTCACACGGTTTTGTTTGTCGCAATAAATTTACCGACGCGATTTAATTTCAGAAGTACACATAATTCATTTGCAACACAACTAACATGAAATGCAAATGCTTGGAACTATGCAGAGAATTCATTTCTTCTTCATTGCCAACCCCCAAGCATCAAATAAAATATGGTCCTGTAAAAAAACAGCATCAAAATATGGCACTTCCACATCAGAAATTCCAAGAGGTGGGCCAGCCATCACGCCCTATAAATAGGCCTGGATTCCACCGCCCAAACCATCAACCAACCTTCCTCCCCACCCCAGTCCTCCTCCACTCGCCCCCAACCATCGCCATCCATCTCTCACAGGAGCATCTCCTCCGCCACTCCCGTTCCAGCGCACGCTTCCCGTTCTCCTCGGTCCGCTCCCCCCTTTTTGTTGGTCCCGCGTGCTCTCGCCATGACGAACCACGCCGCCTTCGCTGCCGAGGACGCGGTCACCGCCGTGGCGGCGCCGGCGCAGCCGGGTCGCCATTACACGTCGTTCCCGCCGCGCAGGCCGCGCGACTTCAGGAAGGCCTCGCTGGGCCGCATGGATCTCGCCGCCTCGGGGGTGCTGATGGCCGGGTCCCTGCTGGACTCGATGAAGGCCTCCTCGCCCCGCCACGCCATGTCCCCCGCCGGCGCCGACTACGAGGACTGGATCGTAAGTGGACATGCTTCCATGGCTACCCCTTTCTTTCCTTCTCTCCCTCTATCAACCTACGATTGATGAATCTTTGCTCTGAATCGCAGGAGAAGCACCCGTCTGCATTGGAGTGCTTCGAGGACGTGGTGGCGGCGGCCAAGGGGAAGCAGGTCGTCATGTTCCTCGACTACGACGGCACCCTCTCGCCGATCGTCCAGGACCCCGACAGCGCCGTCATGACGGAAGAGGTCAGTTCCCTTTGCTTGCCTGCTTGGTCCCTCGTTCCGTTTCTCATCGCGCGACGACGGCGCCATGGCTCTGTTCACAAGGTTCCCTCCGCACTGTTTAACGTGGCTCTAAATATTTAATTTTCTGTTTGACGCAGATGAGGGACGCCGTGAGGGGCGTCGCCCAGCATTTTCCGACCGCCATCGTGAGTGGGAGATGCAGAGACAAGGTACATTCCGATCTCAACATCTACTGTACAGTACTGCTACTACTACTACTACTTTCTTAATTAATTCCTTGCTGCTGCTTCTGCATTTATTTTTCTGTTGCTTTCTTGGTGCTGTAAAAGAAGCCAATTAATTTTCACTTGCACGCACCTCGCACACGATGGAGCCACCATGACTCCACCGGCGTGCACCGGAAACGGAATCTTCCATGTTTCCTTTTTGCAATATTCCGGCCTGATTTTCTCACCGTCTACTTACACGATATGGCATGCATGCCGCATTAGGCTGCGCCCGTGAACCTAGACGCGATACACAGCACGGTTCATGCAAACGGCCATAGCAAAGCGTTTTATGAGCATTATCTTTGTAGTACTAGTAGCACTATACTTCCTCCTACAGAAACGCAGGGAGACCCTTTAATTGCTTGGTTGCTTCTTCTTCTTCCTTGCGTTTTTGCCTAGTACAAAAGGTAAAATAAAACGTTGTATTCATGGCCATGTTTACATATGCGCAGGTGTTCAACTTTGTGAAGCTGGAGGAGCTGTACTACGCCGGGAGCCACGGCATGGACATCAGGGGGCCTACCAAAGTGTCCAACCACAAGGCAAAGGTTAGTTAGTCGACGTCTCCCTTTCTTTCTCCAAATTTTTCTTCTTGACTTGTTCTCTCACTCTCCCTGCGCTTTTCCTCGTGAAAGAGACTTTTCCTCCGTCTTGGTTTGTTTTACGCAGTAATTAAGTACGAGTAGCTTGCGAGCTCCGTGATTGAGTGGTTGTTTGATTTGTGTACGCAGGCTGACGAGGTTCTGTGCCAGCCGGCGACCGAGTTCCTGCCCGTCATCGAGGAGGTAGGCAGCAGGAGCAGGACCTTGTCTTTCACGGAAGTTGATTAATTAAACTTTATGAGACGAAATAGAACACAACCTGAAATATTCCTAACTTCGTATTTAACCTTGGTGTATTTTCTCGCTATTAAGTCCACTCTTATTAGTAGCACACCTACCAAAAGAATATATATCAGAATACCGCACGTCGCTTGCAACATGTACGTTTTGCTGAACAAGAAAGATTGATGTGCAGGTTTATCAGACGCTGACCGCGAAGATGGAGTCCATCCCGGGGGCCATGGTGGAGAACAACAAGTTCTGCCTCTCGGTGCACTTCCGGTGCGTCGACGAGGCGGAATGGGACTCTCTGGGCATGGAGGTGAGGGCGGTGCTGGACGGCTACCCGGACCTCCGGCTCACCAAGGGCAGAAAGGTACTGGAGATCCGGCCGTCCATCAAGTGGGACAAGGGAAACGCCCTCGAGTTCTTGCTCGAGTCTCTCGGTGAGTTCTTACACAACACCAAGACATGCATTCACAAACGTTGGGGATGCTAGTTCATGTCCTGTTTGTTATTACTTGTGTGCTAACAACATCAGTTTTTGTGATGGTTTTGTCTTGCAGGCTATGCGGGCCGCGGCGACGTCTTCCCGATATACATCGGAGATGACCGCACGGATGAGGATGCGTTCAAGGTATAGTGCGCGTTGCAACTGTCCTTTTTTGCGCGCTATCGATCGGGTGAAAACTGACGCTTTTCCCCCTTATATTTTGTGAAAAAAATAAATGAAAATAGGTGCTGCACAACATGGGACAAGGCATCGGGATCCTTGTGACCAAGTTTCCAAAGGAGACCAGCGCTTCCTACTCTCTGCGTGAGCCTGCCGAGGTATACATACAACTATATATGCATATATGCACAAATATATACCCTATACGGCCGGTGCTGCATGTATATGGGATGTGTATAATAGCTGCAAGCCTATTTTTGTGCAGTAACTTTATGATTTTTAAAGTTAGCATAGCAAGGCTAGCTACCTAAAGCAACTGTATATTGTGGTCACTGTGTTGTAGTAGTAGTAGAGCTAGCTCAAACTGCTTCCTTTCCCCCTAAAGTTGATTGTTGGGAGAAATAAAGAAGTGAAATGTTAGGCGTGAGGCTTTTCTTCTAGTCTAGTCGTGGGGTTTGACATGAGATTTGTTTCCATGTGTGTAACCTTGGCTTTCTGGTCATGCTAATGCAGGTAAAGGAGTTCCTGCGCAAGCTGGTGAGGAGCAACGGGACAAGGGGTTAATTCATGAGAACAGCAGCGGCCCTTGTAGCTCTAACTCAAACCATGGAGAGCAAGCTATATAGCTACTACAAGAAGTCTAAGCTTGTGTTCCTTTCTGGACTTGGTGTTTTCTTTCGTTCAATTTTAAGTAGAAGAATGCATGCATGAGTGGGATCAATATATAAGATCCGGATCGAGCCTAGGCCTTGGCTTCGAAGGTTTCTATTACTGTATCCTTCTGGCAAGGTCTTGTAATTAGCCTTCCCTTAGCTATGACAGAAATGGGAGTGACAAAGTAGCCCTCCTTTTTCTCACCCTGCACTAGTGTAAAATTGTCCTAGGTTGCTTGCTCATTAGCTTGTGATGCTGTGAGCTTGTGAATTGTGATGTTGTGATCTCTGTTCAGAAGTTACTAAGATGTTGTTATGTTATGCTAGTATCTTTTTTTTTGGAAGGCACTTATGCTGGTATCATTAGTATGTTACTGTATGCAGTGAAATGAGAGCCTGAAAAAATGGCGTGTGATCGAGGTACTAGCTAAGGGATACCTTGAAGCGAAGTGCACAGTGGATGCATATGGGCTATGGCTATGCAGTGCATGTGTGAGAAGTCAGAGCTCCCGCCGGCCGGCATTGCTTTGCTTGCTTGCCCTTGTACGGCCAAGCCTGCACCTTCATATCAATGCATGGCACTGCATGCTTGCATACTAACTGCACGCAGGAAGCGGAGTAAATTCCACGGAGATGGAGCATGCGACCGGTTACCGAGGAGACGGATCGATTGCATGCAATGCTAGCATGTGCATGTGCTCAGTGCATATGTATGTGTGTACGTACTTGTCGCTCTCCTTGTCGATGGATCCGGGAAGAGAGATCTGGTCTGAGAGCTGGTGCTTCTGCGAGCTGCATGCTGCTATGCATGCATGGATGGATGGACGGATGGATGCGTCATCAATGGAGTGGTGCCAAAACGTTGCCATCGGAAAGGGGCCTGCGGGATGAGCAGTACAGTAGGTACTCTACTTGGATCGCACCATTTTTCCACGGGTTCCCATGGGTAGAAACGGCAAGGATCCACATGCATGGTGGGCGAGCTACTGATCGAGCTCTGGTCGATCGAGCTCTGTGGCCTCTCTGGGTCTCTGGACCACGACATGCATGGCAAAGGAAGAGGCCGGCCGGACGGCCGGTGGCTTTCCTGGCTCGTCGAGTTAATGCGCGCTCGCCATCGACGATCGCAGCGGAAACCATGCGCCGATGCCGATGCCGACATGAAGGCTCGTAGCTCCTCTCTCTGTGGAGGCCGGAGTGGACGGACTGAGTCGCCTTTTCCGGGGGCGCACATGTTCCGCCTGACGACTAACGGACAACGGCACCGGCCGGCCGGCCTTCCCCTGCATGCAACAGCAGCAGCAGCAGCTAGCGTACGTACGTAGCGGTAGAGCGAGCCTCATTTAGTTTCGGCGAATCGGCCGGTGCCGGTGCAGGATGAAAGCTCCATCTACCCTACCTCTCTCGACCCCGCTGCTGCTGTGCCTGCCTGCGCTCCACCAGTCTCTCTCTGCGCCCATGCTTCCATCGATCGGTCGCAGCATCGTATCACGAGTCACGACCAACGCCTTGCAATTGTATCACACTACTACTCTACCACCACTCCTTGCACACACTGATTCACGCATCACCTTCACCAACTGCCTGACTTAGTGACTTTTGATTCAGCATTTTGTTTAATTAATCTTGCCAACAAACGTTAGCAGGTTCGGTTTGTACGAGCAGTGAGATCGTGGCTGCTAATTCCTCTTGCCTGCCTCTCTAGACCGATCGGCCATATTCGTTTCCGACCCGGTTTTGTCGTCGAAAGCCATTGATTCTTTCGATCCAACTTGCAAGTTGCAGCAAGCCCGATTAGTCATGTGCTATGTCATGTGATCTTTACGGAGTAGAAACAGTAAGGGAACACCAAATCTTCTCCTCGCCGAATCTGGCCTACGTACATCGAACGGAGACACTAAGCTACCTAGTTAGGGTTTATGGGAGCCTCTTTCCAAACTTCCTTTTTATTCTCGCCCTCTTTTGACCCAAACGAGGGAGACATGCATGGGAATGGGCATCAACGCATGCATCTCCTTCCATATGCTCAAATTCTCCTTCCCATTTCGTCGAAATTTCTCTTAATTCTCACCGATTGAGGCGTAACTTAAACACCACAGCCGGAGATGGTGCTGGTGCTGATGCCTTAGCATGTGATCGATGGGGGGTGAATCGGCATCAGAGAAGCAACATGAATAGGAAACAATAAAGCGATGGTGTGGGGGGTAGCTAGCTAGGCAGGCCAACCACAGCACCCGTGCCTCTGGACCAGAAGCAAGCATAGCCGGCCACACAACATAGCACAAGCCCTCTTTATGGCAGCCTAGCTCGTACTAGAAATGCTCCCCCCACCCATCCATGCCTTAACGTGCAAGAACACTGCGCTAGCAGACAACAATGGTGCTATGTGTAAAGCAATTTTAGCAAGTGCCCCATTGCGAAAACTGGTCAGGCTACGAGTTGGACTCCACTTGACCTGTTCTTGGATCAAGGACGTACACCGTAAAGTTTATATTCTTGGTCCCCAGAAACTGCACTTGCGTGAAAAATGTCGCCCGAAAACCGGTGTCTCCTCCAATGTCAGTGGCACATGAGTGAGTCCGGTGTGACGAGCATTTCCGATCCTTGGTACTCTACCTATGTCGACGAGACGAACATTGATTTTAATTTTTGCACCTACCAATGGCAATGGTTCATAAGGGTGGGGGGGACCTAACCTAATTCCTTGCCACCTTTGATCGATGATCGTGCCATGCGTGGAAAGACACACATGGTGCTGTGCAATGTCCCATGCTTTGTTGCCCAAAAGAACCATTAACTGTGTGTGTGCCTTAGCTAGGCTTGCATAAACAAGGAACCGACACATGCTCGCCGGGTTGGAATAATTGGGGGCATAAGAGAGGGAATGCTTCGGAGCCAACCACTTAACCTCGAATCTGCGGGGAAAGCCATGCCGCTTTCCCCGGTGCCGAGTGATATAACAAATGATTGGTGTACATGCGTGATCAATCTAGCTCTATATATCTAGGGCGCAAACGCATAAAATATTGGCGAACTGAGCGCCACTTGTGGTGAATCGGTGAATCTTGTTGCTCTTCTTTACGTGTGGATCGATGGAACCCTAATATTTAAGCATGTCACGAATCGGGGCTACAAGGGCGCGATCACATGCTGGTCACATTCGCAAGGGCCGGTGGTCGCGTCAGTGAGTGTTAAAAGGAGTTCTTAGGTCCAAAGCAATGACAAGACCGTGCACATGATCGCCAAGTTGCTGCAGTGTACTACTGGCTTTGCTAGATAGCTTTATGTTTTTATCGTCTCGTGGTGCAAGGTGGTGGTCCTGGGGTACGTAGCTATAGCTCGATGGAGCGCGCCCGCGGCGGCCGCCGTGGTCTCGTGCGTGCGCCGGCGGCCGGGTCACGGGGCCAGCGAGTGGCCACGGCGGAGAAAGGCGAAATATACGGAGGAAAGACGAGTAAAGCGGGGAGAAAACTAGTGTGCCGTCCTGAATTTTTCCAGAAAGGAGACGGGCAAAGCGGAGGGACTATGCATGCATGGCCGCCGGGTGGCTGGTGGCTGCTATGCAGATACATATGGTTTGGAGATAGTAGTATGTATCTGGATCAGATGATTGAGCAAAATTGCACGCCAGATCCGGCAGCGTTATTGGTAGATTACTAGAAGTGAAAAGCGCGCTTTGCTGCGCCGAGAAATCATCATGATAATCTATAGTAGCATGTTTCATAATAATATTGTTTTTGCTGGGATTGTTTTATAATAATCAGTTGCAATCGGCAAAGATATTTAAGCACATGGCAATAAAAAACATGAAAAGCAAAAAATAAGTAATCTTTCTGTTACATATATCTACAGTGATAAGAAAACAGTAATCGCATAACACTATAAACAATACATTGCAGCCAATGCTATATTGTACTTGGCACCACTTAAATTCCTAATACTCAACTGTGTATCCAATACGCAAGTGATAGATATGAAATATGGCCGCCGGTAGAAGTAATGGATTTCTGGCTTCTACACGACTATATTGCAAGTGTTATGTGGACATTTTGGTAACCCTACCAAGCTCTGTTGCCATCCATGCACTCGCAAAACATCTTGGTAGCAGGAACTGTGTTAATTTCTCCTAACCGATCATGAGTTGTTGAACAAATGTGGACACATAGTCACATACCATGAGTTGGTTCTTTTTTTTTGCATAAAAAAAGATCCTTGTGAATAGCTACCTGCACATATTTTGAATCGGTAGGAAGCAAACATACCCGGAGTAGAAAAATCCGCCTTCAACTTGTTCTGCTATCAAGAGTATTCCAAATTTTAGTTTTTCATGTAGGCTTCAGGATAGAAATAACGTATAGTAAAATTTTTAACATGCAAGATTCAAAATAGAAGGACTATGGTATGTTCTCTCATGCATAGTTATCCATGTCAGGTACCCAGATATTAACATTTTATTTCCAATATCGTCAGGCTAATAAATAAAATGTTAGGTATAAGACCATTTTCCCCTCTCTAGTATGAATTACCGAGGAGAAATTCTGATGTAGTATATAACAATATGTACAACTAATAATGAATTTACTTCTACAATAGTCTGGATCGAACAGTGCAATTTAATACACATATGAACTGTCCAATTAGAAGGTAAATGTAAACGTCTAAGAAGATAAGGTTGAACCATGTCAATTACTAACATGTACATAGTTCAAATGACAATACATACAAAAGAGTGTCATCAAATTAAATCCGAACTATACTCCCTAAATGTATAGTGAAGCACTAAATAATATTAGAGCCATACTCCAGCCTAACACTTGCATGCCTCATAATTGATGGAGAAAAAATGTACCAGATTTTATTGAGGATTGAATATGGTTCCTCGTATTTTGCACACCCTATGTGGTTTAGTCTAAAATTTACTATGTATCATTTCCATTTGTTCTCAAAGTAGGGTCAAATTCATGGACCTCATAATTTTACTTCATTTTGTTTATTTTTGTATTTGTTGAGAATATATGCACGCAATTGGTAAGCTAAACAAGGACAAATTCAACAAGCATAGCTAATCAGCTAACAAGCTAACTCACAATGGCAATTGATAGCAACATAAGGCAAATCAGGCAAGAACGATAACTGATATGCCCTGCTACCTGAACACTACGCATCTCCTTTTGTTAGTAGAAGCAACAAACAGTTCCCCTTGGTTACTACTTGCAATCAAGATTATTAAGGTCAAGCTCGTACATACAAAGAACAAACAGACTAATTGCTGGTTCACCTCGACGTCGTCGCCAGATTAATTCACAGCAAGCGAGGGTGCTGGGCGGAGGGGCTTGTCTGGGCAGCGGTTCGAGCCGCCGCACCGACGCCCGGAAACGGATTTGGACTGGCCATCCCTTGCCGGGAGCAAGGTCATCACACCAGCCGCGTCGTGGGTGGGCGTCCGTGGCCGGCTTCACCACTAATTCCAAAGAACCGAGGTAAGCGACGGAATGGGGAAGGGGATTGGATGAGCCGGTACAACCGCCGCACCATCGATCGGGGAGGGTTGGGATTCCAACCTTTGCCGGCGAAAATGTCGTCTCAGCAGTCGCGCCGTGGGAGGGGCCTCGATCGTCGGTTTCACAACCACCCCCCAAGCACCAGCGAGGGCATGCGGCTGAGCGCAGGCGCCATGTGCATCAATCCCGCGGCCCGCTGCCCTGAGTCTGCCCGCTCCTTCAGTCGTGGCCGTCACCACCAGCTCCTTATCTCCTACTCAGTTTGTGGTGTGGTGTGCAGTGAGAAGGGTTAACTCTAAAGGTCTGAAGTGAGGTGGCAGGCAGAAGATAAGGAGAGGAAGGGAAGGCGTTGGATGCCAATGTATAGTTGTCTACAATCATTACTCAACCATTAGAGGAGCCGAACCCTGTGAGGTAGGAGCCAGCCAAGCCAACCATTCGAAGACCGAGTCAAAATTAGAATGCCCAACGCCTCAATTGATTCTCAGGTGATTTACCCCTAGGGGGTTTAGTATATTAGAAGATTGGTGCTTTGCACTTTACTTGCTGGAGCTCAACTCAACTGATGGGTCCGGAACGTACTCAACTGCTTGACAGTTGACACACAGTATCCTACCAATGGTTTTGCGCTCGAACCAAGTGCAGTACAGACGGCGTGATTAATTTCAGACATACTCCCTCCATTCCGCAATATAAGATCGTTTTCATAACTATGTTAGATTGAAAAACGATCTTATACTATAGAACAGAGGAAATTTGTAGGTTGTCTGATTTTTGAATTGAAGTAAATCAATTTTCTAACCTTTCATTCTTTCCTTAAGATTCGTGTTTTTTCTTGTCTTGTTGAATGACCTTTTGAGCTGAATTTGTCACCTTCTTGTTCAATCGATTTTTCTATTGGCTTTGAATTCCGTTACCCATTGTCCGTTTCTTCGTTTCTTTGTTTTTTGCTTCTTTTTCTCATTTTTCTTTATAGTGGTTTTTTTTCTATACAACTATTTTTGGAATGTTGGGTCAGTGTACATGTATACATGCAAGTAATATATAATATATGTGTGAATTATACTAGAGTATGGAAATTTCACTGTAATATTCTTATACTTTGCATATTAAAAAGTGTGTGCAATTTTTTAATGTTTTTTCAAAAAAAAAATCTTAAAGGATAATACCAATACCACTAATCAATTATTTCTTACAAAACCTTTTTTATTTATGTATGTTTATTATTTCATCATTTTTTGTAAGAGTAATACCAATGTCCCTAATTTAATTCTTTCATATTTTTTCTAAAATATTATTATATTCTAATTCTTGAATACAATTAAAAAGGTGTAATTTATATGTAATTGTGTGGTTTTTTATGTTTTTTCTTCTTTAATGAGAATATCAATTCCATTAATTCATTATTTCTTAAATTTATTTTTATTTGTGTGCATACTTATGCACACAGGTACAATACAATATATATGCAAAATATACAAGAGTGCTAAAACTTCAGTATTATATATTTATTTTTGCATATTATAAAAATGTAATTTGTGTGCAAACTGTGTGCAAGTTTTTTGTTTCAAAATTTTATTTATATTTATTTGTTCTTTAAGGGTAATTTATTTGTGTAATATATGTGCCAATTCATTTTTCTTAGACAAATGTTTTAAGTTTTTGTTTCATTTTATTTCTTCTTTAAATGAAATATATATATCGTCCTAAATTCATTCTACCTTAGAATAAGAAATTAATTGTATTTATCTTGTGTTTATTATTTTATGTTCATATTTTTAAATTTATTTTATAGACATGTGACACTATTTAATGTGGAATTAGAAAAAAAATGTAGAATTCACATTTTAATTATCTATTTAAAACATTATATTATCCAAAAGTAGTGAAGCCTTACATAAACTATATGTTTTTTTCTTAGAGGTAATACCAAGGCAATTGATTCATTCTTTCTTAATTTAGGTTATTATTTTGATTTTGTATTAGTTTTTTATGAAAAAATCTCCTTTTAAGTGTTGTACCAATGACCATAATCCATTTTTACTAATAAAACTTATTTTTTTGTGAAAATTTCATTTTATATACTTATTTGTACATATGATAAAAAGCACAATTTCTATGTAAATTGTGTTTAAATTTTCTTTTTTTAACCTTTTTATATTTATTTCTTCTAAAAGGGTAATACCAGGACCGCTAATCCATTCTTCCTTTGAAAACTACAATTTATGTTTTATTTATTTTTAATTTTTGTTAATGTCTTTTGTTTTGTTTTGTGCATTATTGGGTACCGTGTCAATTTCTTTTATTGCTTGACAAAGCCCAAATATTTGGTGGGTTTCTCTTTTGTTTTGTACATGGTTGTGTTTCTATTTTACTTTAGTATATGTTTTTGCGCATTGAAGCTTGCTTGATTTGTTTATCATCAGGCTTTACCCAATATATTTTTCTTGCACATTGGGGAGAGAGGGATTTTATGTTCGAGATTGTTATAGTACATGAGGAAAATTAAAATGGAATTATGTCATTCATGTTGGATGTTAAATCACAAACAAGGATGTGAACGGGGAGGACAAGAATGGTGAGACAAAAAATTATAGTCATAATTGATGCTCAACGCCATGCTTTGTTAATAGTGTTATCATTTTAGTTCTCAAGGACATTAATGCAAAATTTGCCAAAACCTTGAGAGACTATACGAAAGTAGATATTTTTAGCATATTTTGTATCACGGTGCTTATGGCTTACACACGTACGTGTTGGGATTCATAGTAGAAAAAAAATGGCACTATGAAACCAAGTCCCAAGATTGATCTAGCTAGATGCATACAAGAACATCGATCTAGTTACCTTTACAACCGTTCAACGGTTGTTCTCTCGCAGCGGAAAACGTTGATGAAAAGTTGGAGAAGTTTGAAGCAGCGCAACCCCTCGAACAGATCCGATCCATGTGATGCCCCACGAAGAGATCTGCTACGTAGAAGAAGATGGAGAAGTCCCTCGAACGAAGATCGAACACTAATCTCTCTACGATTGATCCACACTACGGTGTACTAGATCTATTAGGGCTTTGTCGTCCAGAGCTCGGTGCCGCTGGAGTAAAGAGGAGGAAGGAGCATCCCTTGGGCGGGGGGTAAGGTGGAGATTAGATCTAATGGAGAGAGAGAGGGGCAGCCCAGGGGCAAGACTAACTTGTAGAATTCATATTTTGGGGGTGCCTCTCCTCATCTATTTATAGAGGGGAGGGAGGAGGCCACCTTGGGGGAGGGAGAAGCCCTAGGGGTGGCGCCCTAGGGTTTTCCTCTCTCTCTAGGGCCGGCCAAGGGGGAAGGAAGCTTCCTCCTAGAGTGCCTCCCCCCTTGGGCCTCTTTGGTTCAAGTGCCCTTTCCTTACTTGGGCCTTCCAAGTGAGAGGGGGCCCATAGATATTTAATCTCTTTTATTAATTCTAAAACAATTCTAGAATTTATCAAAAAAAATTTTAGACATATTCAGATCATCCCGAAACTTTTTTGTCCCTCCGATTTTACCCGGTTATCTCATAACTCTTCCCGGTACTTTACCGGTGCACCAAATCGATTTCGGTTTTCTCTCCGATTAAACCTCAATCACTCCAAAAAAATTACGGTGTTTTATACTCGCGCTCCTAAAACTATAGTACTCAAAAAATCTACCACCCTTAAGTGTGTGACCCCATAGATTCGGTAGGATACGAACATGAACCGAAAATTGACTTTCTTCGGATCAATAACCAATAGCGGATTATCCTTATCCCGGTCTTGTTCTTTTCTTGTTCACGTATTCCGTATCTCTGTGATCTAGTCACAAAGGATCCGTTCGGATGTTAGGTTGATACGTAATACCGAAAGGGCGCAAAAGAATATCTCTCCTGAATAGGAGGAGTAAATCCCAACCTGAATCATTAAGTCCCTAGACATACTCTCGAGTGTACATGAGTAATGGCGTTATTGCCACGACTATTACAGATGGTGTGAGAACACAACCCCAGGACACCTTCGAGTATGTAGGTACTTCAAATTCTCATGGTCTATAAGGATTCATGCAAATGCCAACTCATATGATGATTTAACTCATAATATACTAATGATGAAATCTCAAAGTAAATCATACAATTGGGTTGGTTCAGCATCCTTATTCTGGCAACAATGTGCTCTCATGGATTATCGACATATTCAATGCCCCATGTCATAAAAACATGACATCCATAATACCCAGGTTAGTCCTAGACGCAGACTAAGAACACTTTATGTTTATACTCCAGACCTGCATATGGGCTTTCCTCCGAAGACAATTAACATGCACTTGGGAAATCTTCGCATAAACCATTGCAGTTATAGCACAGAAATATAAAAATTAATATTGAACATGGAACTACAATAATACATTTTATTATTGCTTCTAGGGCATAATTCTAACAGTACACATTGATCCGTTGTATGCATGAATCACCATCCATGGTAGAGTAGTTAGCCGGTTTTCATATATATTTGTCCATATGGACCACCTCCCTCATTGGTCTTGGCCTCCTCTCTACCAACTGGCGTTTATCAGAAACCCCTTGATGCTCGTTGGCACCAGTTGCCTTTTTGCCAACTAATTCTCTAGTGTATCAAAGAGCTAGCCCCCCAACCTCATTGAGAGAACGTGTAGACTGTTTCACAACCTTTGTCGGCGAGTCCGGTCCAAGGGCGTGGAGAGAGAGCGTAGTCGAAGTAGTCGTACACGCGGCACAATCACAGATGCGAAAAGTAAAGGGACAGAGAGAAATAGTCTGGACTTGATCTTTATTATCAATTGGTGTCTCTCTCCATACAATACATGGGTATATATAGGGGGAGAGGGGTAGGTCGAGAGGACCAAACCCTAGAGGGAAAACCCCCCACCCAAGAAAGGATGGGCCCCGTACATACCATGTACGTCGGTTTCCCAACACTCCCCCTTGGCCCGACATCCCGTATTACCTATGTCTCAAAAACTCTGAAAACCCCAGTGGGAAAAATATGGATAAAGAGCACGTAGAATACGTCTCCTCATGTTGCACGAATTGCCTCATCAAAAACCTCAATGTGAGAAACATCAGGAAAAATCACATAAGGGAAAAAGAGTACAATCCACTCAACATCAGATTGAGTACTCTATCATCTGGATCGAGATTCACAGATAAGGGTGTGAAGAATCTCCCCCTGAATCTGGCATTTCTCTAAGTCTCATCATACCGATTCCACGAACACACCTTTCAAAAGATGACTTCGGTAATGATTTAGTGAACAAATCAGCGAGATTGTCACACGACTTAGTATGCAAGATCCTCACCTCGTTCATCTTCTGCAGCTCATGCGCACAGAAGAACTTGGGGTTGATATGTTTTGTGAGATTAATCTTCACATACCCTGATTGAACCAGTGCAACACAAGCTGCATTATCTTCATAGATAATGGTGGGGGTTTGTACGGTATTCAGCCCACACGTCTGCTGGATGTGGCGAATCATCCATCGAAGCCATACACACTCTCGTGATGCTTCATACAGTGCTATGATTTCTGAGTGGTTCGTCGAAGTTGATACAAGACTTTTCTTAGATGATTTCCAGGAAATTACAGTTCCACCACAAAGGAAAAAATATCCAGTCTGTTACTTGAAAGTGTGCGGGTACGACAGGTACCCAGCATCAGCATAGCCTACCAATGATAGGTCTTGATTCCTTCTATAAAACAGCCCAAGATCATTGGTCTCTTGCAGGTATCGGAAGACGTCCTTGATGCCTTCCCAATGTCTATTGGTAGGCTCAGAACTATACCTAGCAAGAAAATTGACAGCGAACGCGATGTCCGGCCGTGTACAATTCGCGAGGTACATGAGTGCTCCAACGGCTCTCAAGTAGGGGAATTTCGGTCCCAGAATTTCTTCCCCTCTTCCTTAGGCCCGAACGGGTCCTTATCTTGCTGCAATGATCTCCCAATCATTTGGGTCTTAGATGGATATGCCTTATAAAATCCAAATATCTCCAGCACCTTCTGGGTGTAGGCAGACTGGTGCACTAGAATCCCAGCAGGGGAATGTTCAAGTTGCAGACCCAAACAGAACTTGGTTTTATCCAAATCCTTCATCTCGAATTCCTACATCAGGTAAGAACTCGCTTCCTCAATATCTCTAGGTGTACCGATTATATTCAAATCGTCCACGTGCACCGAGATTATACAAGATCCATCTTGGATCATTGCTCGTGTAGCCCTTCTGATGAAGGGAATCGCTCAAACGATTATACCACATCCTACAAAACAGTTTAAGTTTGTACAATGACTTTAAAAGGAACATTGTATAGACCCCGATTTGCTCTATCTTGGTTATCATATAGGTAAGCAATGAAAACATCCATCAATTTCATTGTTAAGTCCAGATTTACTGCCATTGAGATCAAGTATCTAAAGGTTATAACATCCATGACTGGGGAGTAAGTTTCCTCAATATTGACATCTGGTCATTGAGTGAACCCTTGAGCGACGAGCCTTGCTTTTGTACCGAACCAGCTCATTTGTGAGGTAATTGCCTTCAGCCAATATTTCCAATCCAACCTTCTTTTACAATCAGCGAGATTGTTAGGCCTAGGTTAGGATATACGATTGAGGCAATTTTCTTAACAAAGTTAATGCCCACAATCGTCATTGCTCGGTTCCTTGACTCTCCTTTATTTATATGATTTATGGCCATTTCGCATCTGGCGCTACCTCTTGCTCTACCGTTTTTTCCATTACAGGAGCGAGGTCCTTTAGCTTTTCCGCGCCGATGTGTGTATTCACATCTCCACTGGATGTTCCCTCAATAGGGACGTTCAAGTCTGGAATCCCGTGCACAGGACTTTCCGTATGTAACATCCCGATGCTCGGAATGTTTAAGAAAAAGTTTTCCAAAAATCAGGACCAGAAAATTTCATTTGTTTTATTTGGTTAATAAAAGCTTAAATTGATTTTTTATAATTTGGAGGATTTAATTTAAACTAATGCAAACTTAAATTAAAATTTTAGTTTTTGTTGAATATTTGTTTTTCTATCTTTGGCATATTAAATTATGCGCATTTGTATTTTGGAATTTTATTTGATTTTTGTTTGATCTTTATTTTATTTTAGAATTTTCCATTAGGAAAATCTAATTATTTTTCCTCTATTAAAATCTATTTAAAATTTCTACCACAATATCTTTTGTTTTTCTTTCTTGTGTAAATCCCATCTCCTTTTTTTTGTTCTTCCAACCGTATGGGTCAATCTCATCTTTTCCTTTATTTTTATTTTTCCTCTCTCTTGGGCCTTAGCCCAATTCTTACACCTTGTGGCTGTTTGTTTTGCCTCTGGACGCATAGAAAACACCATTAACACTTTAGAAACCTACACCACTATGGCAATCTTCTTCAATCCCTTTAAATCTCAACAGTTTCATAATATGTGGGTATATAAACGTGCGCCCTGATCCCCTGTTTCATATCCTCTAGTTTCACTGCCTCTTTCTTCTCTGTTCTTCTATTATCTTTTCTCGAAGTGCTGCTGCTCCATAGACGCGAGTGTTCGTTGCCGGCGACTCAAAGCATCTCTATCCAAATCCTTGTGCCAGAAGGTTCTCCTACACGCCGTGACTCCATTCAGAGAAGAAGAAACACGATTCATTGAACACACGTGAAGAATTTTACATATATGCGTACACTGTTCATCGAGTTCATCGCATGGTTTCATCAAATTCGGTGAGCCTCTATCCAATTCCTCTTGCACGCGTTCTGAACGTCACTCATAGAATCTCCTAGACATCATAGTTTGATGTATTTTTCTATTTGGCCGCGCCCATCCAAACCGGTGACCATTCGATGGCATCACCATGTTCTCGTAGTTTTTGTTCCTCGGATCGCTTCGTGCCCAATATATCAAATAATCCCTATGATCATAAAAACCTACCAGTGAAGTTAGATTGCTTGTTTGACCAATAGAGATTTAGTGTAGATTTATTAGTCGTTCGTGTTAATTAAAACAATAGATTTTTTTTAATATAGTTTGTATGGTTTCATGTAGATAATTTCGTAGATCATGTGATAGTGTGATATATTTTTGTATTAATTCTTGTGAATTATCTTCATGTGTAGTAGTGGATCAATGAATTTTGTGTTAGTATGATGTTTTTCCACATGTATGTGATATGCGTAGGAGTCCCTCTTAATTGTTTTATAATCCTAGAAGTGACATGTAATTTATCCGATTTATTTTACTCTTGTCTAAATTATTACAATATTTGTATGTGTTGTTTCGTCTTGATAATTTTGTTACCGTATATAGTTCTTTTTATGCATGTGCACTACTTTTTTTTATGAATGATTGCCATGTTTTGTGCTTCATATATTAAATCTAGATTTTATTGAGTTGCTAAATATAGTTTTATATGATGTCTTGTTTTTATAATACTAGATATATCTTGTAGTTTTCGCTTGTACATGTACCAAATTAGTAAATTTCGTCATGCTTATAATTTCGTAGAATTAGTATGAGTGTTGCTTGATTTATTTAAATATTATTACATCCATTATGCCATGTGTGTGGTTTATTGATTCTAGTCATGCCATGCTCTAGGTTGTTGTTCTTTAAAATTAATTGTGACATCTAGTTTCTTTTTACTAGGTGCCATGAATTGGAATGTTGTTTTAGAACTTAGTCATGCTTGCGGCACACTTCTTGTTCTAAGCCTATTAATAGCATTTATATTATTTATCGCACCATGATTCAAAATTACTTTCTTAGTTCTCTAAGGTGTGTGACATGAGTTGCTAATCCTATTTTGTAGTTGATTGTTATGCAAGATTACATGGTTGCTTTCTTTATGTTATGTCTATAGTTGTTTTGCTACATATAATTTATGCTTGTAGCATAGAACTTAAATATTACATCTTGATGTTTATCATGTGTGTTTATTTTTCCTAATTTATTTTCATACCATGTTAGCACTTGCTCAAAGTAGAATTCATGTTTTGATTGTATCTTACTTTGAGTTACAAATTGCTAGCTAGATCGTATTATAAGTACATGGTTATGATTAATCTTTCCTAATAGATATGCATGTTCGATCTCATGTTTATGTAAGTAATATTTCTTTTGCTTGATCAATATCATGCCATGTTATTGTGATTGTATAATTAGAATGTATTGCATTCGTGTACCAGTTCATGTATTAGATCATACCTAGTTGTGTCTTATGTTTTACAAGTGTATGATGTACTAAATAGAAATGCATGTCATCATGTTTATTCATGTTAGAATAGTGCATTTCTTATGTGGTTAATTCAATGATCTATTATTATTTGCTTAGATGCTTTGTATGCTTTGACCCTTGTGCTTATATGTTACATAGCATGGTAGTACATTGTAATGATACCTTGTTTGATATTTAGGTTCAAGTCTTTCTCAATCAACTTATGATGTAGTTATGAGTTGTATTTCTTTGGTACAATAACATCTTTTTTGTGTGATGATCATCCCCATGCTTATTATTATATCTTGTTATCTAATATTTTATTGTGGTATACCTAAGCCTAGGAATCATGCATAGTGATCTTTTATAACTTAGTTGGTTCTATGTGCTATAACTTGTGTTGCTTATCTATGCTTAACTTGCCTCGTGTTAGTATTGTGAGTGGTTTACATGTGTTTGAATAGTTCACACATACCCGGGGCAATTTATCTTTCAGGTTAGGTTAGTTGGGCCTCCCTCTTATGCTTAGTGTGCATAGCTTGGTATATTATTTCAAGTATGTGGATGTAATCCTATAGCTAGTCGTATGGTTATTTTTATATTCATTATTTCTAATTATTAAGAGCATGTCCTAGTATAGTATATTCCATGACAACTTGTATGTTCTATGCTTGTATCATTTTTTTAAGATATCGTTATGATTATATATTCGCTTGCCTTGTATGACATGTGTATTATCATTTAATTGTTTAATTATTATTTTTGCCTTGGTTTTGGGTGGTACTTCACTATAGTAATGATTGCTAATATTTGTAATGGTTGATGTTTGATTATTCTTGATGTTAACCATTATAAATATTAGAAACATCTAAATATTTATTTGTGGTTGATTATTACTCTTAGTCATTTCATGCCTACAATAGTTGTTCATCCATGTGTTCCATGTGTTGTATAGTTTCTTGTTAATTGTTTGACAACTGAATTGGTTTGATATGTTGGAGATGCTCCTATTGTAATTGTTAGGCCCCTAAATCAATTCAATTCATGTCATTGAATGATGTTTGATTGCTTAACTAGTATGGTTTATCCGGTTGTTTGGTTGTCGTGTAGAATGCTTACCTTGAATTAATATAGAGGTAATGTATATGTTTGGCTGTTGTTAACCGTTCTAAATATTTATATTCTATCTAAATACTTATTTGTGGTTAAATTTTACCTTTTTTCATATCATGTTGTGATTTCATAGGATGGTTCCATTCCATGTGTTGATGTCATTGCATTGTTATATAGTAGTTGCTTATATAGTCAGTCGGGATGCATAGTGGGCACTACTAGCTGCTAGTATCATAGTTCTGGTCAGAACGCTAGTCTGGATCGTCGAGCCTTCCTTAGCCATGCCAATCTAAACCATGTCAACTCGTTGAATCCTCTCAACTCATCTTCCTATCGTTATACCTCATTTTGGAATCTCCATCTTGATCAATATCTTGCTGTCCATCCAACCTTAATATATATTGGATGTTATTTGGATTTACTTTTGCTTTGGTATTTTTTTTCATTTGCTATCGTTACGACGAGTAGGGAGTGGCAATGTTGGACATGGAAAGATTCAAGTAACCGAAGATGGAATCAACAACGAAGGCATGCCTCCCTCTTTGATCATGTTTATCCTATGTTTTATAAAATTGCATTGTATTTTATAACCACTATTGCATGCTATTTTATACCGTAGCTAGTGTGTCGATTGACACATTACACTGATCCACTTGTCGCCTATTTACTTGACACCTGAGTAGAAGTATATAGTAATCTAGTAGAGTAGAAATGCTTAGCCATGCTAATTATTCTATAGGTGCTCATCTGAATGATCTTCGGATCATTAACACTTGAAACTTGTTACTGAGCTTGCTAAGCTAGGCCGGTTGGCCATTTTTGACTTCCTCTACTCTCTTCTACTCTAGGTGAAACTTACCATCTAAATATTGGCGCGGGCGACAGCTGGATCAAGGATTGAAGGAGCGATTGGCTGCCCTCCACGAGGTGAAGGGGGCAATCTGTCGTCCTTGCCTCTTGAGGCCCAATAAGTCTTGGATTTGAAGATTGTGATAACAGTACAACCACATGATATATGGGCACTTGCTTGGTTAATTAGTTAGTTCATCCTTATTATGGTCATCGCTGTACCGAAGATGGGATAGCTGCCTTGTGAGGAGAACCTCAGCACAAAAGGGGGCAAGGAATGTGAACTGCGGTTACTACCTTGTGAAACCTAGTGGGCATGTCATGGTAAGGATGAGTTTAATGAAAGACCTCGTCACAATCTCCCTGCCGGTATACAAAATAGTGTACCACGCCAGCGGCCACTGGTGGTAACAAGACGAGATTGTGTCGTGTGGGTAAAGAGTACAACCTCTGCAGAGTGTAAAACTATTCGAATAGCCGTGTCCACGGTCATGGACGACACATGAATCTTTCTTGACATACGGGAACCTGTCTTGCTTATTCCATCTTTGCCCCTATACTTGGAACCTATGAAGGATGTGAGTGGATCGAGGATCCACACCTTATTGAAAGTTATGATGGAGAAAATTTTGTTTTCGTCTAAAACTGCTTTATCAAACTATTATGTTTTTTTCAAACAAAATTAGCTTTTATGCAAAAGAACCATACAACCTTCCTTTGAAGCCTCATGTAGTTACTATGACCTTTCCCAGGAGGCATGTTGAGTACGAAATGTACTCATGGCAATAATTTTGTTGAACAGAGTTCCATGAAGACGAAGGTGATGATTACGACTACTATGACAATCTGTAGGAGTGAGGTCACGTGGACTACATCGACTGCATGTGGCTGAGATGGAGTCGCTACACATTTTTACTTTCTGTTGTTTCCTGATTGTAACAAATGTCATGAGACATTTTATATGCATGCCTTATGGCAGATTATGGTACTTGTAAAATCTTTATGTATTCTACAATGATACCATTTCGCTGTGTTGTCAACAATGATCCTGGGATTGACAATTAAAAACAGGAGGGTCTGAAAATTATTTCCGGATTCTCACACCGTACTTGCGCCAGGTCTCAATTGGCTCCCCTTTTGCTTACTAGGGGCTTTGGTGACTATCTGTGATAAATCTCTCTTATCCTTCTTCCTCAGGCGTCCCCGTGTACTTAGGATTTGAGAAACTGAATTTCGCGTCCTTTTAGGCCTTTGGACGGGAGCGGGTGTACCATTAGTTCACTTCAGTATCTCAACCCTTTCTGGTGCATTGCGCGGTGGCATATGCGACTTTTTCACAGTTTTCAAGTCACTAAAGTGATCCGACAGTTGATTCGCTAATGCATGCAAATCTATTATCTTTTGGACTTATTTATTTCTCAACAGTGCGTGCATCTTGAACGCGGATCCCCGTGGCTTGCCACATTATTTCTCGACTTTTATCATCAATGGGTTTATTTCCTCCCCCTAAAGTCGGAAAGAGATCCTTGTCATATATGCAATCGCAAACGGGCCGTATGACAATGACATGTCATGGGGGGTCCAAATACCTGATTATGGACACGGTCTCATAACCAATGTATATCCCCGACTTACGGAGCAGGCCCATTGCATATCGCTCGGGTGGTGCTGGTGGTACGAAGACCTGGCAACCGAACCTGTGAATGTGGGAAATTTTTGGTGCCGACCCATACCCGAGCTGCATAGAAGAATGGATGTTGTAGGCTGATGATACGTCCCAAACGTATCTATAATTTATGCTTTCTCCATGCATGTTTTGTGTGACTTTGCCATGTTTTGCTTGAACTTTCATACACTTTTGAACCTATTTGGACTAACCTATTAACTCAGTGCACCCAGTTGCCAGTTTCTGTTTTCTGCTGTTTTTGTATTTCAGGTTTTCCAGCCATTAAAAGTGCTCCAAAAATTCAGGGAAAATATATAAAAAAATCAGCGCAACAGAAGCTTCCGGAATCACCAAGAGAGGGAAGGGGGGCCACCACCAGGCAGACAGGAGGGCAGGTGGCGCGGCCCCACCCTGGGCCGCGCCAGGGACCCTCCTGACTGCCTCGTGGGTCCCCTCGATGCCCCCCTTCGCCTATATTTACCCCTCAGGGTGGAAACCCCTAATATCAATCTCTTTCTCGCGAACTCCCCTCTGTACCGCCGCCGCCGCCGTTTCAAGATCAGGGCTGCTTAGAGAAGCTGCCCCGGCACCCTGCCGGAAGGAGGAACCCCCTCCGGGAGACCATCCATAGCCATGGACGCCTCCCGGATGTGCCGTGAGTTGTCCCCCTTGGACCATGGGTCCGTGACCAGTAGCTATGTGATTAATCTCTCCCCCCTTTGTGCTTCCACTTTCGAGTCCTCGTGAGCTGCCTCACATGATCGAGGCATCTATGTAATTTCTGCTGTTGCTATGCTGAGTTTGTTGGGATCTGATGGATTATGAGACTATGTTCAGATTGTGATGAGTAATATATTTGGTTCTTCTCTTTTATATTTTGTTCTTGAGTAAATTCTTGCATGTTCTCCATTGCGGTATTTGCTTTGGCCAAGTATTTTATTTGCAACTCCAAGAGAGAGTGTTATGCTCGATTGTGGGTTCAGCCCCTTGATGTCTAGCTTGAGTGACAGAAACATGAGACTAGGGGATGTGCTGTTGCCACCAGGGATAAAACAACGGTGCTTGTACCTGCGGGTGCAAGGATTGTTTACTTTACGCAAAGTTCTTTTAATGCAGTTGTCTGTTGCTTTGAGTTTACACTTTGGGTGGGATTCGCAACTTAATACCAGCCAGATGTTCTGGATAGATATCTCAAGGTGGATGATTCGTAGTAGATGAAGATGGATTTCGGTCTACTTACCTTGGCATACTGCCTATTGCTTTTGAGCCCTTCCTTTCTTTGCAGCATAGTTAGCATTGCGGTGCCTTCATAATCCTGTCAATTGCCCAACTGTGATTTGTTTACCTCACTAGCACTTTTATCGTCTTTTGGGAGAGAGACATCACTAGTGAAAATCACGGGACCCCGGTCCATCTTCACATTATTGTTCACACCCTCAATTTACTTTCAGCTTTTACTTTCCTTTGCACCTTTTGTCTCTTGCGTTGATCCTTTGTAAACGACAAGGCCGGAAGAATTGACAACTCCTCTGTACTCGTTGGGAGCAAAGTTATTTGTTGCTGTGTGCAGGTCCACGACAACACCCTAGTCAGGAAGCAATTGCTGGCGACGTTGCCACCTACTTGTATCTCCTGAGTCCTACTGGTTCGATAACCTTGGTATCTTCACCGAGGGAAACTTGCTGCTGCAGTGCATCTCAAACCTTCCACTTGGGGTAACCAACGAGGGGCGAGAAGCCATCAAGCAAATTTCTGGCGCCGTTGCCGGGGACTCAAGTCTACAAGATAGGGGAGTTGCACACTACTTTTACCTTTGCTTTTTAGTCTTGTTAGTTTACCTTTCAGTTTTTACTTTTGTGTCCTTAATCAAAAATACCAAAAACACCTGTTACCTTGTCAGTAGTTACCACTATGGCTGGTCCTTTTGCCTTTGGTGAGGTAGAAGTGCTTACCTTTACTCAAAGAGGTGGTGAAAGTTTGAAAGATGCTTGGTATTGAATTAATGATTCTCAAAAAAGAGCCACCAAGAAGCAATCCACTACTATCCTGCTTAGAAATTTTTATGTTGGGATTACTTCTTGGAATAGGTTTCTTTTAGACACTGCTATCAATGGGAACTTCATAGAGGCCCCAGTTTGGGAAGCCCTTAATGTTATTGAAAATCTTGTTGGAAGTCTCCCCATTATTAGTATTAAGGAGGACATTACTTTAGCTCACATTATGAGAAAACTTGAAAAAATAGAGCTAGAGATGCCAAGTATCGATAGGGTGAATGAGTTGGATCGTAAGATTCAAGGGAATTTTAATAGGCTAGATAATTCCATGCAGAAAATTGTCAAAACTTTGGAGACTATCAAATCCCTTGATGAAAAGTCTTCTAGGATAGAAAAGATTGAGGAAGTTATTGAAACTTTAGGAACTACCTTTTCCTCAATCAAAACCAAAAAGGATGAAACTCCAGCAAAGAAGAAACCTAAGTCCGTTTACGTACCCAAGGTTCCCCGAGCTAAAGCTAGCACACCCAGTGCCAAGAGATTTGAAACGGTGAAAACTTTGGAGGAGACACCTATCTTTAACTTTAATGAAACTCCAATTGATTTCCCTCCTTTTGATTTTATTCCAAGAAGCATTTTCATTCGTCCTTTATTTGAGAAACCCATTAAAACTAGTTGTACTATTGAAGAGCTTTTTGATGATCATGATGATGGTTCAACAGATGCAACTTGATCTTCTGCTTTAAGCCTAGCTAATGGCTCTAAAGAAGCGCTTTCGGGAGGCAACCCGCAACGAATTTAGGTTTTTCTTTTTGCTTTTGTTCTGTTCTTAGTGGTCTTGATGATTGTTACTACTGTAGCAACATCATTGTATCTTTACTTTTCAAGCTTTGTGCCAAGTTTAGCCTCAGATTGCAAGAAAGGTCAAAAGTTGGTGCTTGCTGTCCAGAAACAGATTATGTCTGCTTGACGGAAAAATTCTCAATAAATCACCAGATCATCTTTTTGATCTGAATTTTTTTGACAGCATGCTCCATACAATTACCTTTCAGGCGTCTGTTCAAAGTTTTTTGATTTGAGCTGCAGAAGTACCTCGAAAAAAATTCTCCTTTCTCTGCTGTTCTGTTTTTCTCAGCTTCTGCCCCGGTTTTTATTTTCGCAGTTTTGCAATCCTTAAGCTTGCTTTTTCTTTGCAAACTTTTTTGGGAAGGCAAGAGAAACAGTAGCTCTTCCTGGAAATCTTTAATTGCAGTAGAGGAAATTTATTTTATTAGGGTACTAACCTCTCTAATCAGCCTACAATGAGCTATGTATGAAGGGAGTTTTCAAGTGCGCGATGGAAGGTGATGAAAGAAGATTCAGGAGTGTCAAACGCTCAAGCTTGGGGATGCCCATGTGCACCCCAATAAATATTCAAGAAGACTCAAGCGTCTAAGCTTGGGGATGCCCCGATGCATCCCCTTCTTCATCGACAATCATCAGTTTGTCCCTCGTTGCACTATATTTTTATCACTTCATGCGTTATGTGCTTTGCTTGGAGCGTCTCGCTCTTTACTTTTCTAGGTTTGTTTTGATTTCTTTGCTGTAGTAACAAGTTAGACCCCAACTTACTCTTTTGTGTGGGAGAGATTCACGCTCCGCTTGAACTAGAACTCCTCATAGGATTTGCATGCTTATTCTTTTAGCTGTGAGCTGTTCTTTTTCTTTTCTTAGCTGCTGTTCTGTTTAGTTGTAGTGCTTTAGTTTTTCTAGAGCTTTTACTTTGTATTAGGTTGAACTTTCTATAGGTTGCATGTTTTATCTTGTTAGAGAGTTTGCCTATTGCACTGAGTTCTGTGTCTTGACTGAAAGTAGGTAGTTAAAGTTGCTATTCTCTTTGTAGCAGTAACTTGCAATAGTTTTGAGGTATTGACTAGAGTAATGTTTGAACTTATGGTGTCAAGAGCTCTTGCCTATTAGTGATAGATGTCGTACTTTGGGAAATCCGTGTGTTTTTCGAAAAACAAAAAACCCCTGTTGAGAACTCTAGCTACTAGGTGGATCACTAACCTCTGGAGGGTTCGAATATTAGAGTACACTCACGTACCATGAGTCGAGGATGCGCAAGGATAACCAAACCCCCATACACTCCTCCTCGGGGTACCTGTCTCTTTGTGAACCTCCTGATTAGATTGAGAGTTACCGATGATAAGTGCATGAGTTCTTCGGACTAATGTGAGTATTCGAAAGTCGACACTTCTACCCACCCATACTTTTTCTAGCCTCTTTGGTACCGTGCATTTCCCTTTCTCACCTCGAGAGTTGGCGCATACTTCGCCGGTGCATCCAAACCCTTGGCATGATACGCTCTGTCATCATAAGCCTCCTTATATCTTTCCTCAAAACAGCCACCGTACCTACCTACAAGGCATTTCCATAGCCTTTCCGAGATACATTGCCATGCAACATCCACCTTCTCATGACTTGATCTTCATGTCATACATGCTACTTGCTTGATCGATGAGCCGCATGCTAGTTGGGCCTTTCCCTAATCATTGCTACATGACGCGCTAGTATCATTGCATATCCTGCTACCCTGGCAGAGGCATACATTTGCATCATGATAGTTACATTTTCTTTATGTGAGTACCTTTGTAAAGTGTGAAAGATCTCCTATATTCTTGTAAAATATAGAGTATTGCCCCTAAAGTGAGGAAAAGATCCCAAAGAGGAAAAAATCAAAAGATCCCAAAGAGGACAAAATCAAAAGATCCCAAAGAGGACAAATGAGAGTTAAATAGAAAGAGCCATTGAGGCCACCAAAAAAATAAAAAAAAGGGAAAAAGAGAAAAAGAAAAAAAAAGAAAAAGAGAGAAGGGGGCATACTACTATTCCTGTTGAGAGATCCACACTAGTACTTCATCTTCTATCCCTTGTACTCCATCGAGATCATCATCATGCATATAGCTATGTGGGGACCCTTCACACTATAGAACTTGGCTTGTATATTCCAATGATGAGCCTCCTCAAACGAGCTCTAGGTCTTCTTGAGCAAGCAAGTTAGATGCACCCCCACTAGTTCCCTTGGAGATCTTTTAGCTCACATGCGCATCCGTTGTATGGCAATCCCTACTCCTCACATGATATCTATCATAGGGCCTTCTCTCGCCTATGATTGTCCTCATTGATGTGAGCCTTTCACACCTTTTTGTCTTCCTCCTCCACCTTCTTTCTGTTTCTCCTTTTAGGTGTCAACTTTCTTGCTCACGCTCATCCATTGCATGAGTGCTCAAAATATCGAAAGGGAGTGGATCAGTTTGACTTCTACCTGGCTAGTGGTCTGGGGACGAGTCCAGATAATAATCCAAAGGAGACCAAGTGTGAAAATTTAGTAGATAGTTGTTCTCAACAACCTTTTTTCTCTTTCTTCCCAGTCCCTTGCTTGCACGCAAACACCATTTGGAGACATTCGAGTCACGGACAGGGAGAGCTCTTGCACCCTTTGTTCTTTTGTTGCTTGTGTCAATGCTAATATAGACTCTTGCTTGTTAAGACTTGAATTGAATTGCATGCTTTGATTGCTTTACTTAAAAGTCCTTATGTGGTTGTGTGGCATGTCACCACAGAAATTATGCTTGTTATCATTTACCTACTCGAGGATGAGCAGGAATTAAGCTTGGGGATGTTGATACGTCCCAAACGTATCTATAATTTCTGCTTGCTCCATGCATGTTTTGTGTGACTTTGCCATGTTTTTCTTGAACTTTCATACACTTTTGAACCTATTTGGACTAACCTATTAACTCAGTGCACCCAGTTGCCAGTTTCTGTTTTCTGCTGTTTTTGTATTTCAGGTTTTCCAGCCATTAAAAGTGCTCCAAAAAATCTGGGAAAATATATAAAAAATCAGCGCAACAGAAGCTTCCGGAATCACCAAGAGAGGGAAGGGGGCCACCACCAGGCAGCCAGGAGGGCAGGTGGCGCGGCCCCACCCTGGGTCGCGCCAGAGACCCTCCTGACTGCCTTGTGGGTCCCCTCGATGCCCCCTTCGCCTATATTTACCCCTCGGGGTGGAAACCCCTAATATCGATCTCTTTCTCGCGATCTGCCCTCTGTACCGCCGCCGCCGCTGTTTCAAAATCGGGGCTGCCTGGAGAAGCTGCCTCGGCACCCTGCCGGAAGGAGGAACCCCCTTTGGAAGACCATCCATAGCCATGGACGCCTCCCGGATGTGCCGTGAGTAGTCCCCCTTGGACCATGGGTCCGTGACCAGTAGCTATGTGATGAATCTTTCCTCCCTTTGTGCTTCCACTTTCGAGTCCTCGTGAGCTGCCTCACATGATCGAGGCATCTATGTAATTTCTGTTGTTGCTATGCTGAGTTTGTTGGGATCTGATGTCTTATGAGACTATGTTCAGAGTGTGATGAGTAATATATTTGGTTCTTCTCTTGTATATTTTGTTCTTGAGTAAATTCTTGCATGTTCTCCGTTGCGGTATTTGCTTTGGCCAAGTATTTTATTTGTAACTCCAAGAGAGAGCGTTATGCTCGATTGTGGGTTCAGCCCCTTGATGTCTAGCTTGAGTGACAGAAACATGAGACTAGGGGATGTGCTCTTGCCACCAGGGATAAAACAACGGTGCTTGTACCTGCGGGTGGAAGGATTGTTTACTTTATGCAAAGTTATTTTAATGCAGTTGTCTGTTGCTTTGAGTTTACACTTTGGGTGGGATTCGCAACTTAATACCAGCCAGATGTTCTGGATAGATATCTCAAGGTGGATGATTCGTAGTAGATGAAGATGGATTTCGGTCTACTTACCTTGGCGTACTGCCTATTGCTTTTGAGCCCTTCCTTTCTTTGCAGCATAGTTAGCATTGCGGTGCCTTCATAATCCTGTCAATTGCCCAACTGTGATTTGTTTACCTCGCTAGCACTTTTATCATCTTTTGAGAGAGAGACATCACTAGTGAAAATCACGGGACCCCGGTCCATCTTCACATTATTGGTCACACCCTCAATTTAGTTTCAGCTTTTACTTTCCTTTGCACCTTTTATCTCTTGCGGTGATCCTTTGTAAACGACAAGGCCGGAGGAATTGACAACTCCTCTGTACTCGTTGGGAGCAAAGTTATTTGTTGCTGTGTGCAGGTCCACGACAACACCCTAGTCAGGAAGAAATTTCTGGCGACGTTTCCACCTACTTGTATCTCCGTAGTCCTACTGGTTCGATAACCTTGGTAGCTTCACCGAGGGAAACCTGCTGCTGCACTGCATCTCAAACCTTCCACTTGGGGTAACCAACAAGGGGCGAGAAGCCATCAGCTGACAATATAAAGTTGATGATTTTAGCAGCGTGTAACACAGCGTGCTCCCAACATCTGTTTGGTAAAATACAACCCTCAAGGAGCGGTCTAGCAATGAATTTAATCAATGCCCTTACAAGTCCGTTTTACATATGGCCATGTGCTACTGAATGCTCGACTGCAGTTCCCATTTTCATGGTTCCTTGTTGATACGTCCAAAATGCATCACTATTTTATATCATAATTCGTCCTTATTCATTGATATATTCACATTACGATGATGTTCTTATGTTGTTTTGGCTTGTTTTACACAGTTTGCAACTTTCCGGTGCCAAAACAGCAGACGCAGGATTCAACGGTAAAAAGTGGACGCTGAGTTGCTGAAGAAGAACACCTCCAAATTACCTGAAAATCTACGAGGGGTGTTTTTTTAGAGGATTGACGAAGACACGCTAAAAGGGACCAGAGGGGGGCCACAGGGTGCCTAGGCGGCCACCTGGTGCGCCCCCCACCCTGTCCGCGCCGGGAGGGCGCCTGGAGCCCTGGGACCACCCGAGGCTCCCCCCTCTGGCCTATATACTCTTCGTCATCCGAAATCCCTAAAAAGAGGAGTTTTTACGGAGTTCCGCCACCGCTCCGTGGAGGAAACCTACAGAGAAGAAAAGGGCTCTCCGGCGGGCAGATTCCGCTGAGGAGATCACCTCCCGGAAGGGGAGATCATCGCCATTGTCATCACCATCGTCATGGGCATCATCGAGATCATCATCAACATCATCCCCAACATCAGCACCATCTTCATCTTCATCCAATCTCATCTCACAATTGCAACTTGCGTTGTAACTTGTACTATCTATCCTCTCTACTCTACTGGTGTTGATTACTACTTTGTGGTGAATGCTATTGAGTTTTGTTGGAGAAATATCATTATGACCAGATTGTTTACCACCTATTTATCACCACTGATCATGATCTCTTTTATGTCTTGTGAGTAGTTACTTTAGTTCTTGAGGACATGGGAGAAGTCTTTTTGTTAGTAGTCATATGATGTTAAAGTAATATGTGTTGTTTGATATTTAAGTCGTGTTGTTATTTTCCTAGAGGGGTTTTGTGAGTCGAACACTCAACACTTCACCTTATTAAGGACCTAGGGGAATACATTGTGTATGAAGAATGCTTACGGTGGGTTGCCGGAGTGACAGAAACCTGAACCCCAGTTTGCACACTTTTGCACAAGGGAATAATGGATCCTTGATCTTATTGCTGTGGTTAGGCTTTGCCTTAATTTCTATCTTGTATTTGCGGATGCTTGCAAGGTGTTTAATCATAAGAGTACACTTATCTTAGTCTAGAAGGTGTGCTAGCATAGATCCACCCACTCAACACTTATCAACACAAAACATGTTATCAATGCGGAATATGGCGAAAGCACATGACTACCTCTCCATGTGTCCTCAAGAACGCTTTAGTCTTTATAAGTTCAGTTGCTAGGCTTATCCTTTGCTCAAAAGGATTGGGCCACGTGCTGCTCCTCATCACTATTTACTTTTCTTGTTTTTGTCTTATTGTTGCTTATACCGGAAACCCCTAAAAAGTTATCTTTCAGTGCTTGCAGTTTTTCTTGTCCAAAATCACTTATCAATAACTTTCGCTCCTCGTTGGGTTCGACACTCTTACTTATCGAAAATGCTGCAATAGATCTCTTACGGTTGTGGGTCATCAAGTACCGTTTTCTGGCGCCATTGCCGGGGAGCATAGCGCTATTGGTAATTGAAGCTGGTAAGGAAATTTTTATATTGCTGTTTTTATTTTGCTGTTGCTGCTCTTTGTCCATATGGACAACCTAGCTATTTGATCGTTGCTTGCAGGGAAACACCCGACATCTGTGGTGGTTGTTCCTCCCCCTACTGAAATTGTTCCTTATAAAATACCAGCTGGTATTATCGATTGTGTTTTGGCTAATCGTTATGCGGGAGACAGACATCCCAGTGAACACTTGTTATATTTGTCACAACTATGTTCACTATTTAAGCTTGCAGGTGTATCAATGGAGTTTGTCATGAGGAAATTGTTCTCCATATCGCTTATAGATAAAGCTTCAGATTGGTATAATCTTCTCGATAACGCACATTTGCTTGATTGGCAAGAGCTTATGTCTCTCTTTTATACCAAGTTTTATCCTCTTCATGAAATTCATCGAGATAGAAATTATATCTATAACTTTAGGTCTCGTGACAGAGAAAGCATCGCTCAAGCTTGGGGGAGATTGAAATCCCTGATGCTCAAATGTCCTATTCATGAGCTCCCCAAGGAAATTATACTTACAAATTTTTATGCTAGACTTTCTCGTCAGGATAAGAAGATGCTGGATGCCTCCTCTAGTGGGGTATTTTAGACGAAAAGCGTTGAAGAAAGATGGGATCTCATTGAAAGGATCGAGAAGAATACCGAAAATTGGGAAATAGATAAAGGTATTGAACCCACTATAAATTATAAGCATGATTATATAGAGAGCTATGTGAAAACTGATTACTTTAATACCTTTTGCTCTAAGATTGGTCTTGATTCCCATCTAATGATTGATTTTTGTAAGGACTTTGCCTCTCATATTGACTCTTCTAAGAAAAAGTATCAGCACCATAAACCCTTCAAAGAATTACCTATTGATATTGATACGTCCAAAACGTATCTATAATTTTTGCTTGCTCCATGCATGTTTTGTGTGATATTGCTATGATCTAGATACACTTTCATACACTTTTGATCATATTTGGACTAACCTATTAACTCAGTGCACCACAGTGCCAGTTCCTGTTTTCTTCTGTTTTTCTATTTCAGTTTTCCCCCATATAAAAAGTGCTCCAAAAATTCGGGAAAATTCAGATAAAAAATCAGCGTGAAGGAACCTTCTGGAAGAACCTGGGTGGGTCCAGAGGGCCACCACCAGGGGCCCAGGCGCCCTGGTGGCGCTCCCTAGGGCTTGGCCGCGCCAGGGGGGGCGCCTGGACCCCTGGTAGCCCCCCTGGCTGCCCCCTTCGCCTATATATTCTCCGTCACGGGAAACTTCCGAGAGGAGAACCCTTTTTCGCGATCTCTCCTCTGTTCCACCGCCGCCGCGCTTCCGAGATCGGGAGCACCAGAAGACCTCTTCCCGGCACCCTGCCGGAGGGAGGGTTGACCTCCGGGAGTCTCCTCTCCACCATGGATGCTTCCCGGATGTCTTGTGAGTAGTTTTCATTGGACCATGGGTCCGTGATCAGTAGCTATGTGATGTTCTCCTCCCCTCTTTGTTCTTCATGGTTTAGACCTCGTGAGCTGCCCTACATGATCGAGGCACTTTTGTAATCTTTCTGCTATTGCTATGCTGAGTTTGATGGGATCTGATGGATTATGAGATTATGTTCAGATTGTGATTGAGTAATATATTTGGTTCTTATCTCTTATATTTTTGTTCCTAAGTAATTCTTGCATGTTCTCCGTTGCTGTTTATTGCTTTGGCCAAGTAGTAGGTAGTAACCCCAAGAGGGAACGTTATGATCGATTGTGGGTTCATGCCCCCCGATGACACGCTTGAGTGACAGAAACATGAGTCTAGGGGATGTGTTGTTGCCACAAGGGGGAAAACAACGATGCTTGTAACCGCGGTTGCAAGGATTGTTTACTTTATGAAAAGTGCTTTTTAATGCAGTTGTCTGCTGCTTTGGGTTTACACTTTGGGTGGGGCTTGCAACTTAATACCAGCGAGATGTTCTGGATAGATATCTCAAGGTGGATGATTAGTAGTAGATGCAGTTGGCTTTCGGTCTACTTATTTTGGCGTACTGCCCGTGCTTTTGAGCCTCTTCCTTTCTTTTGTAGCATAGTTAGCATTGCGGTGCGTTCATAATCCTGTCAATTGCCCTTCTGTAATTTGTTCACCTCGCATAGCAGTTTTATCGTCTTTTGGGAGAGAGACATCACTAGTGAACATCACGTATCCCGGTCCATATCCTCATTACTGTTTACACGCTCATTTACTTTTCTGCTTTTACTTTCTGTTGCTATCATTATCTTTTGTGCTTGATCCTTTGTGAACAACAAGACCGGAGAGATTGACAACCTCTCTGAACTTCGTTGGGAACAAAGTTATTTGTGTCTGTGTGCAGGTCCGCGTCAGTAGCGCCGCTGACACCTACTTATCATCTCTGGAGTCCTACTGGAGACAAACCTTGGTATCTTTACTGAGGGAAATTTGTTGCTGTCCTACATCACGCCTTCCACTTGGGGCTCACCAACGAAGGGCGAGAAATCACTATCATTACGTCGCACATCAGATATTCATGTTGCTGACCCTATTTTGCCTGCAGTTATATATGAAAACCCCCTTTTCCCGCAAGGATAAGGGAGCACTCTTTTGTGACAGGCATAATAAATAAAAGTGAGAGAAGAATTGATGAGCCTGAGGACCAGATCAAGGTCAATCCTCAAGTTGCATTGGTTAAGGATCTTGTTACTAATGATGCTTTAGATTCCAATATAAATTTTTGTGCTGTTTCCACTAACCTTGTCACAGCCAAGAATAAAGGCCCAATTTCAGGTACTCCAGTAGTATCTGTTAAAATAGGAGATCACAATTATTATGGGCTATGCGATTTGGGATCGAGTGCTAGTGCTATCCCGTATTCACTTTATCAAGAGATCATAGGTGAGATTTCACCTTGTGAACTTGAAGAAGTTGATGTTACTATTCATCTTGCAAACAGAGCAACTATCTCTCCTATCGGAATTGTGAGAGAAGTTGAAGTCTTATGCGGAAAGGTAAAATATCCTACCGACTTTCTAGTACTTGGTTCAGTAAGGGATAATTTTTGTCCTATTATTTTCGGTAGACCTTTTCTCAGAACTTGTGGAGCTATAATAGATTGCAAGAAAGGTAAAGTTTCTGTTGAATTCAATGGTGAGCCATATGAATTTAACTTTTCTAAGTTATCTAAGCAGCCTCGTGGTACTAAATTTCCTAGTAACGATAAGATTATTGAAGATATTGCTTCCATTGCTATTCCTCCTAATGATCCTTTGCAGCAATATATGGAGGACCATGAGAATGATTTGCATATGCAGGAGAGAAATGATCTGGACGAAATATTCTTAAGACAACCTGCTATCCTAAAGCACAACCTTCCAGTTGATCCTTTGGGAATTTTATCGAAACCAAAAGAAGATCTAGTGTTTGATCTTAAACCTCTTCCTGATACACTCAAATATGCTCATTTAGATGAAAAGAAAGTATATCATGTTATTATCAATTCTAACCTTTCAGGGTATGAAGAAGCGCGACTATTGGAAGTACTTCGCAAACATCGAGGTGAAATTGGCTATACCCTTGATGACCTTAAGGGGATTAGTCCATCTATTTGTCAACATACCATCAACCTTGAGCCTGATGCTAAACCAGTTGTTGATCATCAACGACGGTTGAATCCGAAGATGATGGATGTTGTAAGGACTGAGATTCTCAAGCTTCTAGCCGCAGGTATTATCTACCCTATAGCTGATAGTAAGTGGGTAAGCCCGGTTCATTGTGTTCCAAAGAAAGGAGGTACAACTGTGGTTCCTAATGATAAGAATGAACTAATACCTCAGAGAATTATTATTGGATATAGAATGTGTATTGATTACAGGAAGCTGAACAAGGCAACCAGGAAGGACCACTACCAGTTTCTGTTCATCAACCAAATGCTTGAAAGGTTATCCAGAAATACTCACTTTTGTTATCTTGATGGTTATTCTGGCTTCTCTCAAATTCATGTTAACACTGCTGATCAAGAGAAGACCACTTTTACTTGTCCCTATGGTACTTATGCTTACATGCGTATGCCTTTTGGTTTATGTAATGCCCCTAATACTTTTCAAAGGTGTATGTCTGCTATCTTTCATGGTTTTTGTGAAGAAATTGTGGAGGTATTCATGGACGATTTCTCCGTCTATGGAACCTCTTTTGACCATTGTCTCCACAACCTTAATAAAGTTTTGCAGAGATGTGAGGAGACAAATTTGGTGCTTAACTAGGAGAAGTGCCACTTTATGGTCAACGAGGGAATTGTTCTTGGCCACAAGATTTCCGAGAGGGGAATTGAGGTGGACAGGTCCAAGATCGAAGCAATTGAAAGGATGCCCTATCCAAGGGACATCAAAGGTATTCGTAGTTTTCTCGGTCATGCTGGTTTCTATAGAAGATTTATTAAAGACTTTTCTAAGACTTCAAGACCCCTCACTAATCTTCTCCAGAAGGATGTTCCTTTTGTTTTTGATGAAGATTGTAAGGAGGCCTTTGAAGTTCTTAAGAAAGCTTTAATAACCGCTCCTATAGTACAACCACCTGATTGGAATTTACCTTTTGAAATTATGTGTGATGCTAGTGATTTTGCTGTTGGAGCTGTTTTAGGGCAAAGGGTTGATAATATATTGAATGTTATATATTATGCTAGCAAAACCCTTGATAGTGATCAAAAGAATTATGCTACTACTGAGAAGGAATTCTTAGCAGTAGTGTTTTCTTGTGATAAGTTTAGGCAGTATATTGTTGATTCTAAGATTATTATTCATACTGACCATGCTGCCATTAAGTATCTTATGGAGAAGAAGGATGCCAAACCCAGACTCATCCGATGGGTACTCATTCTTCAAGAATTTGATTTGCAGATTGTCGATAGGAAAGGAGCAGACAATCTGGTGGCGGATAATCTTTCAAGGATGGAAGATATACCGCATGACCCCATTCCAGTCAACGATAGTTTTCCAGACGAACAACTAGCTGTTGTAAAAGTACAATCTCTCTCCGATCCTTGGTTTGCAGATTATGCTAACTTTATCGTTGCAAAGTTTTTGCCTCCAGGTTTAACATTTCAGCAAAGGAAAAAGTTCTTCCACGATTTGATGCATTATTTTTGGGATGACCCACATCTTTTCAAAGAAGGTCCAGATGGGATCGTGAGGCGATGCATACCAGAACACAAGCAGAAGGACATTCTCAGTCAATATCACGATATTCCATATGGAGGACATCATGCCGGTGAGAGGACCGCACATAAGGTTCTTCAATCAGGTTTTTATTGGCCTACACTCTTTAAGGATGCTAGAAATTATGTCTTATCCTATGATAAGTGTCAGAGAGTTGGTAATATTAGTAGAAGGAATGCGATGCCTATGAATTACTCTCTAGTGATTGAACCTTTTGATTGCTGGGGTTTTGATTTGATACGTCCAAAATGTATCTATAATTTCTGCTTGCTCCATGCCTCTTTTGTGTGATATTTCTATGATATTGATGAACTTCCATTCAATTTTGATCATATTTGGACTAACCTATTAACTCAGTGCACCCCAGTGCCAGTTCCTGTTTTCTGCTGTTTTCTATTTCAAGTTTCCCCCTTAGTAAAAGTACCAAAACAATTCCGGGAAAAATATAGGAAAAATCAGCGTACCAGAAGCTTCGCGAAGAGCCCAGGAGGGGCCAGAGGGGAGCCAGGGGGGCCCAGATGGCCAGAGGGCGCGGTCAGGCCCCTGGCCACGCCAGGGGGGCGCCTGGAGCCCCTGGCCCACCTCTGGCTGCCCCCTTTCGCCTATTTATTCCCCGTGACGAGAAACCATCGGGGACGGAACCCTTTTTCGCGATCTCTACTCTATTCCGCCGCCGTCGCGCTACCAAGATCGGGAGCACCAGAAGACCTCTTCCTGGCACCCTGCCGGAGGGATGAATCACCTCCGGGAGCTTCTCCACCACCATGGATGCTTCCCGGATGAACCGTGAATAGTCCACCTTGGACCATGGGTCCATGATCAGTAGCTATGTGATGTTCTCCTCCCCTCTTTGTTCTTCATGGATTAGACCTCGTGAGCTGCCCTACATGATCGAGGCACATATGTAATATCTCTGTTGTTGCTATGCTGAGTTTGCTGGGATCGATGGATTATGAGATTATGTTCAGATTGTGATTGAGTTATACATTTGATTCTCTTCTTTTATATTTATGTTCTTGAGTAACTCTTGCATGTTCTCCGTTGCTGTTTATTGCTTTGTCCGAGTAGTAGGTAGTGAATCCAAGAGGGAGCGTTATGCATGATTGTGGGTTCATGCCCCCCGATGACTAGCTTGAGTGACAGAAACATGAGTCTAGGGGATGTGTTGTTGCCAGAAGGGGTAAAACAACGGTGCTTGTACTTGCGGGTGCAAGGATTGTTTACTTTACGCAAAGTTCTTTAATGCAGTTGTCCGTTGCTTTGAGTTTACACTTTGGGTGGGATTCGCAACTTAATACCAACGAGATGTTCTGGATAGATATCTCAAGGTGGATGATTAGTGGGTAGATGCAGATGGATTTCGGTCTACTTGTCTTGGCGTACCTCCCGTGCTTTTGAGCCTCTTCCTTTCTGTTTTGCATAATTAGCATTGGTTTGCGCACATAATCCTGTCAATTGCGCAGCTGTAATTTGTTTACCTCGCATGGCTAATTTATCGTCTTTTGGGAGAGAGACATCACTAGTGAACATCATGAGATCCCGGTCCATACTTCCACCACTGTTTACACTATCAATTTACTTGCAGTATTTACTTTTCAGTAGCTATCACTGTCTATCATTATTACCCCGTGCGTTTTATCCTTCGTAAACAACAAGGCCGGAGGAATTGACAACTCCTCTGTACTCGTTGGGAAGCGAAGCTATCTGTGTGTGTGCAGGTACAGGTGAAGTTAGCAACCTCGGTTGTGAACGGCGCCATTGTTCACTTCACCACCTACTTGTATCTGTTGGAGTCCTACTGGTTCGATACTTCAAACCTTAGCATCTTCGCTAAGGGAAACTTGCTGCTACGCTACATCTCACCTTCCACTTGGGGTAACCAACGAGGGCGAGAAGTTATCTCGTGTATCAAGCAAATTTCTGGCGCCGTCGCCGGGGACTCCACTCTTCAAGATAGGGGAGTTGCACACTATGTTTTATCTTTGATTTTTAGTCTTGTTAGTTTACCTTTCAGTTTTTTCTTTGTGTCCCTTATCAAAAATCCAAAAAAAATAGTATGTCTAGTTCCTTACTTTCCAATCAATGTCTGACTTCTTTGAATCCAGATCTTATTGGCATGGAGGATTCACCGAGGATCAACAAAAGTGGTACAAGGAACATCGATTGTCTAGGAAGGGGATACACTTATGGAAACAAATACACCAGCTGTATGAATATGCTAGAAACTTATGCTCAATATATAATATATCTTTCTGCAGGGATTAATCTTGTTGCTTTATGAGGCACAAACACCTTTCTTTCCAATGTGAGTACAATGATGATGAAACCTTAGCTTCTTATACTAAGGGAAACTATGATTTTTATGATGCAGAGCCAATAGAAGAATTTGTTGCTTATAAGGGTGCCTATGAAATTACTTCTCTTATTAAAAATATTGATGATGCCCCTTACAAATCTGAGAGTCTTGCTATAATTAACTATTGTTTGGAAAATTACGATGCAAATTATTATATTACTGATCATCTTGAGAGAATTCTCCCCCAAAGGAAGAGACTAATGTTTTGCAGGACTCTATGGAAGAAGAAATTGTTGAACCTGAATGCTCCTTGGATGAAAAAGAGGAGGAGAGTGACGAACAAAAGGAGGATGAATGGAGCTATCCATGTCTACCTTCTGATGAGAGTAACTCTTTGAATCTTACCTTATATGAGTATTATGATCCTATGGATTCTTTTGAAATATCCCTTTTTGATGAAGTTGATGCCTTCTATATTTGTGGCCATGACGCCATTATGAATAATGCTTACGGAGATGAACTTGCTATAGTTCCTCATGGTAAGCATGAAATTGTTGCTATTGCACCCACACTTGATTGTCCTATTATCCTTTTGAAATCTCCAACTGATATTCCGGAGAATTGTGCTCTTATTAAGGCTCAATGTGATGGGTGGCATTTCTCTTATGATCCTAAAAACCGTGTTGAAAACAATACACGTGTGCTTGTAGGTCATGAACAACATGATTTATGTGATAGTTATATTCTTGATGTTGTTCATGATACTACTGAAAATTATTTCGAGAGAGGGAAGTTTGGTTGTAGAAACTTCCATATTACTAAAACACCACTCTTCATGTTGAAAGTTTTGAAGTTGTTCTTTTTCGACCTTCCTATGCATGTCTCTTTGTGCTTCTTTGATTTATTTTCTTACGAGATGCCTATGCATAGGAAGTGGGTTAGGCTTAAATGTGTTTCATATTTTCTTCTTGATGCTCTCCTTTGCTTCAAATCCTTACTCTTATGAGAGCATCTTTTATAATCTTTAAGCCTAGCTAATGGCTTTAAAGAAGCGCTTTCGGGAGGCAGCCCGCAACGAATTTAGGTTTTCCTTTTTGTTTTCCTTCTGTTTTTAGTGGTCTTGATGATTTTTACTACTGTAGCAACATCATTGTATCTTTACTTTTCAAGATTTGTGCCTTTTATAGCCTCATACGACAAGGGAAGTGAAAGTTGTGACATGCTGTCCAGAAAACAGATTCTGTCCTCGTGACTAGAAAAATCAGAGAAAAATCCCAGTTCATCTTTATTAGCTGAATTGTTTATACAGCGTGCTCTATACAATTACTAAACTTTCGTATGTTCTGTGTTTTTTGATTTGAGTTGCAGAAGTACCCCTAAAAAATTCGTTTCTACCTGCTGGTCTGTTTTTCACAGATTCTGTCCTGTTTTGCCTTTTCTTCGTTTTGCAAACCTTAATCTTACTTTTTCTTTGCAAAAACTTGTTGGAAATCTTGAGAAATAGTAGCTCTTCAAGGTTATCTTTATTTCCAGTAGAGAAAAAATTATTTTATTATGGGTACTAACCTCGCTAATCAGATTATGATGAGTTATGTATGAAGGGAGTTTTCAAGTGTGCGAGGGAAGATGATGAAAGAAGATTAAGAAGTGTCAAGCGTTCAAGCTTGGGGATGCCCCCATGCATCCCCAAGAAATATTCAAGGGGACTCAAGCGTCTAAGCTTGGGGATGCCCCCGTGCATCCCCTTCTCCATCGACAATTATCAGTTCGTCTCTTGTTTCACTATATTTTTATCGCTGCATGCGTTATGTGCTATTCTTGGAGCGTCTCGCTCTTAGGTTTTGTTTTTAGTTTTCTTTATCTTTGCTTTCTGTTCATAACAAGTTAGAGCCCATCTTTCTGTCAGAACCCCAACTAGGGTAAGTGCTAGGGTTTGTTTGTTCCCTTTGCATCATGCAAAAATTCAAATGAAATTCAAAAATGGGGAAGCAGAAAGCCCTGAGAAATTAATTCAAATGGCCAGATAAAAATCTTTTTCCAAAAATCATTTGAATATTTGGAAAATTCCTATAAATGATGGTGATCATTTTAAAAGTGGTTTGGGTATTTTCCCATGCCCATGGAATATTCTAAAATTCAAACAGTGCTCTGGAAATTAAAGTTTACCCCTATTTGAATTGGAATTCAAATGTTTTGAATTTCAAAAATGCCCAAATCCTAAAAGTGACTAGCTACTGGTCACCTAGGATTTATAAAAATGTTTGGGCATTTTACAAAATTGCCTAACTATTTTATTTCTAGGCACAACAGAATAACAGAAAAAGAAAAGAACAAAGAAATAGAAAAGGGGACCCCTGGCCATCTGGCCCAACTCTTCCCCCCAGCCCACCAGGCGGCCCAGCCCACCTCCTCGCGTGTCGTCTTCCTCCCCGACACCCGAAGCAGCTCGGTGGCGAGCTCACCGCCGCGCACGCCATCGAGGAGCTTCCAGGCCCTCCCCTTCTCCCCCAGGACGCCACGCAGCTGCCCGAGGACCCCGCATCCTTTTCCCCTACCTCATGCTCTCCCTACCCCTCTCTGCTTCTCCATTCTAGCTAGAACCCGAGAGCACGCTGGAGCACCTCGCTGCGCCACCGTGACCACCCTCCTCCTCAGACGCTGCCACCGTATCCAGGCGAAGCGCCGCCACCCTCTCCGTCGAAGCCCCCCTCCAATCGAAGCCGAGGAAGGCCTAAAGCGACGCCAGCGCCACCGGGACCGCCACGCCCGCCGCGGGCTTCACCTTCAAATTCGTCGCCAGTGCTGCTCCAATGGCCTGCCCGAGCCCCTCATCGTGATCAGGGTGAGCTGGAGCCTCGTTCCCCTCCCTCCTTGCTTTTTCCTGTGGCCGGATTCAAGTTTCCGGCGAGTTTAGTAGCCGGCCGCCGCTGCTCTTGTCGCCAACGTCGAGGTAGCCATCCCCGAGACCCCCAGCTTGTCCCAAGCGAAGCACGCGAGCAAGGGGATCCCTCTGGTGGTCTTCCTGTTCAATTTGAGGCACTGGAGCGCCGTCCAGCACCACTCCGGCGAGCCTCCAGTCGCCGGCGACGACACTCCGACCAGCCCCGTTTAGTTAACCCTAAACCACCCCCTAATCCCCCCCGAGTCCATGACAGGTGGGCCCCAAAACTCCCCTAACCCCCCTATTAGTTTAAAAAGAGAGGGATTAGCCCTCTCCCACTGAAAGGGCTGGCCCACTGGCCAGAGCCCCTGTGACGTCACCCCCACATCATGCTCACGCATTAAAACAATTTCCAGAGAATTAAAACATTTACAGAAATTCCAGAAAATCATTTAAACTTTGGAAATTCATAACTAATTCATATTAACTCCAAATTAAACATATAATATATGAAAAATTATCAGAAAAATGCAAGGATTAAGAATATGCAATTTGTTTTTATGTTTGACCATTTTAAAATGGGTGAACAGAAGCAAATGTGTATATGACTTAATTTGAAATTGAATTTGGAGTTTGAATTTGCATTTCAAATGCAATATACTTCAATTAAGATGAATATGCTACAAACCAGTAGCACTCACATCATGGACAAACTTATCATGTGCTTGTGCATTTACTTTCGAAGTTGTCCCCCCCCCTTGTTGATGATTGCCTCCGATGACAGACGTTCCGAGACGGTGATCACCCCGAAGAAGAAGACCACCGTTAAGACCCGTGTATCGTCAGCAAGGCAAGCAAACCCCATTGATCATATCTATAAAATCCTGCTAACCTCTCAGTCTCGCTTATGCATGTTTAGGAGATCACCGAGACACGTTCTTTCGCATAGTTGAACCCATTCCGATGCATGACCTATCATTTTGTCACCGTATTAAGCAAACCACAATCCTAGAAGATTTAGGAGTTGAATGATGAGCATGTGGCCCCTGCAACTGTTACTGCTTGTGCTGCTTAGTGATACAATGAGGATGTTATGTTTGTGAGTCGGGTTGGAATGAACACAGTTGTGCTGATGTTAACGTGTTGGTGAATCCACCCTAAACAAAGGTGAACGATGAGAGGCTGTGTAGGAGTACACAGTGGGTTGTCTCGTTGAACACTGCACTAGGCCCCGAGTTCCTGCTTTGTGATCCAAGACAAAGAGTATGACCACATGTACGGTTTTATGGGAGCCCCATTTGGCCTCTTTACGTACCCGATCCGGTCCAGGAGTCACACTAGATTCGGGCTTTCCATTTGACTTAACTATAGATATGTGGGTGGACCTGTGAGGCAGTGAAACCATCTGTCAAAGGTGGCGTCTCGGTCCCTTGCATTATCTGAGTCCGTTTCGTGGAACCGACCGGACTCTCGAGCGGTGACAAACTCAGGTGGTCGACTCCTGGATTAGAGAAGGTGATGTGAGGGTAGTTCCTTGGTTTCATCCACGTCCGACACCCGCTTGAAGGGTGACAAGAACGAGGCGATAAGTGATGACACGCGTGTGAAGATGTACACCCCTGCAGGGTTAATGAACTATTCGAATAGCCGTGTCCGCGGTTATGGACTACTTGGAGACCTCTGCTTGATCATAGATAACTTGAATGGATACTTATAAAACTCACAAGATAAGCGTGAGTGCTATGGCGTGCTTCCTCGTGGGGAAGTCGAGGAAGTAACCATAGTGGTGTATTGGTTGGAGACTTGGTAGTGGACTCGTGTACGCTTCTTACCTCAAGTCTGGTACTCGTAGTACATGACTAGCCAAGTCAAAGCTGGCACTTCTGCATGTTGAACCCCACCTCCTTTACCTTGATAGTTGAGCATGAGTAGTATAGATCTGATGTAAGTCTTGCTGAGTAAGACTTTGTACTCACGTTTGCTTATTCTATGTTTTAGATGAGAACCCGGACCCCGATGGAGCCACCTTCGTGAAGCTCGACGTTGACTAAGTTAGCATAATCCCAGACAGCAGTCTGGTCCCTCGTGGAAGGGCATGTTTGTTGTACAAGGCTTCTCTAAGCCATTTGTTAATCTTGTCTGTACTCAGACCTAATTTGCTTCCGTTGTATGATGTAATGTGATCACAGACATGTGATCTTTGTATGCTCTATGTGTGTATATATAAAGAAGTACTTTGTAGAGTTATGTGATGATACCTGCTGTTCATACTAGGCATGTGTGCTGCGTGTATGTTTATAACATGCATGTCTTAGTATGGGTTTTCGAGACCTTAGTTGTGATCTGGCTGGCGGTCTTTTATACACCAAGTGGCCCTTAGATGTGCGTAGCTTGGGGCATCGCGATGCGATTGCTCGTGACTCTGTCACGTGCACACTTTGTTGTATGATCGAGCCCGCCCTAGACCCCGACTAAGTGATCGGGCTGGAGTAAGTCTATGTAAGAGTTAGGGTTCAATCGATAACATGGTTGAGGCGACTTGTCTATGAGTATGGGATTCACCACCCATAAGCATTTAGACTTGTGAGCGGACGATGAGGACCCATCTCAGTTGATCATCTGGCCTGAATGGGATGCCCCTCATGTTCGATGCTTACCGAGAACGTTCTGTGCTTGGCCTTGTCTGCTTAGACAAGTGGGTACGGTTCTCGGCTCTCCATGTGATTACATCGTGACTGGAATTACATACGCTAACCCCGGGTCCCGACAGACTTGGTATCAGAGCAGGACTGTCTGTAGGATTAGTCAACCCTTGGTCGAAGGCGAGTCTAGCATTCTATAGTTATATAGTTACTCTGGGTATAAGGGAACAACGTAAGACTTCTTTTTTCTCCTTACCCTCATCGATCTGAGTTCTGAGTCACCCTTATCTTTTCTATGGGATGATAGGACTAGGCTCATCTATGTCTTACTAGAACATCTCGTTGTTTGCTTCCTTGTAGCCGTAGGATTGTTGTGGTCGTCCAGAGTCTTCGTGATTTGAGTTCCTTGAGGAAGTTCTGTCCAATCTCCTCGAGGTTGTCTTGCTTTCCATCCCGGTGTAGCCGTTATGCTGCCGGATTTATTCCGAGTTTCTGTGGATCTTTGCCTTTGCATTACAATCTTTCCGCCTTCATCATGTCCTTCTTGTCTTTGATTCCATCATGCAGCCTGATGGTCACTTAGTGACTTGGCAGGAGTTCCGTGATGCCTTTCGAGGGTACCACCTTCTAGATGAGTTAATGGAGCGCAAGAAGGAAGAGTTCTGCAACCTGACTCAAGGAGAGATGTCCATTCACGAGTACATGAGAGAATTCAACCGTCTTGCTCGTTATGCCCAAGATGAGATCACCACCGATGCCAGAAAGCAGGCAAGGTTCCGTAAGGGACTTAGCCCCATCCTTCGTCATGATCTCAACCTCCTTGAATTTGCCACCTTTGAGGATTTAGTCAACAGATCCTTTAGAGCTGAGCATGGCAATGAAGTGTTCGAAGAGTCCCGCAAGCATGCTCTTGAGCTTGCTCCTTCTTCTAATTCAGCCCCTCAGAAACGCCGAATTTGGATTCCAACCAGAGCCATACCTCAAAACTTTCTGCAGAGACCACCATCCAATATATGCCTTCTACCTCAACACATTGTTCCTCCCAGGAATGATGGTGTGCAATCAAGTAATCCTGCTCCCAGCAATTCAGGCAGGATGTGTTTCAAGTGTTGTCTGACAAGCCATTACTTCCGACAGTGCCCTACAGTGTTGGTGGCACCACGTCGACCTAGTCATAAGCCTCCAAAGAAATCCACCACCAAAACCATCCCAACAAAGCTTTCAGTTACAAGTAGTGGTTATGTGAACCAAATCTCAGTTGAGGAAACCACTGCTGCTTCCGACGTCATCCTTGGTACACTCCTAGTAAATCATGTTCCTGCCTCCGTTCTTTTCGATCCAGGAGCTTCTCATTCATTCATGTCGGAGAGTTATGCACTTCGGCATGGATTTTCATTTGAAGAAATGTTTTCTCCAATGATCATTCAAACTCCTGGTTCAAAGTGGCAAACTAATAGAGTAAGCCATGGCAATCAAATTGCAATTGAGGGTTTAGTATTCCTTGCCTCTCTTATAGCCCTCAAGTCTTCAGACATTGATGTCATCCTAGGAATGGATTGGTTATCAAGGCAGAATGCTTTCCTTGATTGTAAAGCCAAATCAGTCAAACTCACCCATCCTTCAGGCCAGATCATTGACTACACCTCACCCAGCTCTAGAATCCAGATGCATACTTTGAATGTGCTTCCCCTTCCAGACCTTGAAGATATTCCGGTGGTTCGTGACTTCCCGGATGTCTTTCCTGAAGAACCGCCGGGAATGCCACCCGACAGGTGTGTAGAATTTATAGTGGATCTTATACCAGGCATAGCCCCAATTTCCAGACGCCCATATAGAATGTGTCGGGACCCGGGGTTAACGTATGCAAGTACAGTTAAGACATAGTCATATGGAGAGCCGAGAACCGCACCCACTTGTCTAAGCAGACAAGGCCAAGCACTGAACATTCTCGGAGAGCATCGTACGTGAGGGGCATCCCATCCAGGCCGGATGATCAACTGTAATGGGTCCTCATCGTACGCACACAAGTCTACTGATATGGGTGGTGAACTCCCATATTCAAAGACAAGTCGCCTCAACCATACTATCGACTATCTCTAGACTCCTACATAGACTTACTCCAGCCCGATCACTTAGTCGGGGTCTAGGGCGGGCTCGTTCATACCACAAAGTGTGCCCGAGACCGAGTCTCGAACAATCGCATTGCGATGCCCCAAGCTGCGCACATCTAAGGGCCACTTGGTGTATGAAAGACCGCCAGCCAGAACACAACTAAGGTCTCGAAAACCCATACAAAGACATGCATGTTATAAACATACACGCAGCACACATGCCTTGTATGAACAGCAGGTACCATTGCAATTCTCTACAAAGTGTACAACTTTATTTAACTCTTATAGAGTACACACAGAGATCACATACATGTGATCCAACATTTCATCACGAAGCGGAAGCAAATTATGTCTGAGTACAGAAAAGTTTAACAAATTGGCTTAAGAAGCCTTATTCAAACATAAAGCCCTCCACGAGGGAACCAGTCTGCTGACTGGGACTAGACTAGCTTAACTTCAGTCGTCCATCTCGATGAAGAAGCCACCTTCTGGGTCAGTGGCGTCAACTAAAACATATATTAAGCAAACGTGAGTACAAAGTCGTACTCAGCAAGACTTACATAGGAGCTATACTACTCATGCACATATATCAGGGTAAAGGGGGTGGGGTTCACTTGCAGAAATGCCAGCTTTGACTTGGCTAATCCTGAACTACGATTACCAGACTTTGAGGTAAGAAGCATACACGAGTCCACTACTTTCACCAACCAATTACACCACTATGGTGCCTTCCTCGACTTCCCCACGAGAAAGCACGCCATAACACTCACACTTATCTTGGTGTGTTTTAGAAGTATCCGGTTCAAGTTATCTAATAATCAAGCTAAGCTTTCCAAGCAGTCCATAACCGCGGACGCGGCTATTCGAATAGTTTTGTTAACCTTGCAAGGGTGTACCGCTACACACACATGACCATCATTTACCGCCTTTGATCTCGACACCATTCAAGGGGTGCCAGCGAGGATGCTCACCACAACTGTTATCTCATAGCCTATCTAGTCCAAGAAAGCCGCCTACTTGGGTGGCTACCACTATCGTGAACCCGGTCGGTTTACCGAAGTGGACCCAAGCGATGTTTGCGTGGTGCGTAAGCCGGTCTCGGATGAGCCGTTCTCTCACTTAGCATCCAGGCCACAAGCCTACCAGAACTCCGAACTACTGCGACATCTGGACATCGAAAGGGATGAGTTAATAGGTTGAGAGGGGTCAGTGAGCCCAATGTGTGGTTGTACTCTTCATCTTGGATCACCACACAAGAACTCGGACTTAGGGCGGTGTTCAACGAGACAACCCACCGTGTACTCCTACACAGCCTCTCATCGTTCACCTTGTATTAGGGTCGATTCACCAACACTTTTCTACCATCATCAACATGATCACTACCATCCCGACTCACATCACAGTAACAACATGGTATCATACTAAGCATGCAATAAGCGATAACATTTGCAGGGGCCACATGATATCAAACAACTCCTACAGTTGCTAGGATTGTGGTTTGCTTACTACTGTGACAAAAGATAGGTCATGCAAAGGAATGGGTTCATCTATGCGGTAGAAACGAAGCATGGTGATCATCCTATACAATGCATAAGCGAGACATGAGAGGGAAGTGGGATTTTATCGACATGATCAATGGGGTTTTGCTTGCCTTGCTGACGAGGTTCGGGCTCTGGATCTTCAGCGAAGGGGGTGATCTCTTGCTCCGGTTCCACCTCTACTCGACAAACAAAGCACGAAGTAGCAATCAATATGAATGCAATGCTCAAGCACATGATTGAATGTTGAAGCTTGAAGTATAAGTGTTGATGTGTGAGACAATTCCATTTAAGTGGAATATATTGCATTTTTAAATGCAAATTCAAATTCCACATTTGAATTCAACCTTAATCAAGTTATATATGATATAGTTTGATCAATTTGAATTAACTTCAAATGTGTATGATATGCCTCTGAAGTGTGGTTGATTTGCATCATAAATCCATGGTCCAAGTGGCAAAATCATTTGGTTTAAATTTGAATTAAATTCAAATAAAGCAAATGACATATGCTACTGGTCCCATTTTAAATTCAACTCAAACAGAGCTGAAAGTTGCATATTTGGAAAGATAATTTTCTCCTGATCATTTTTCATATATTATTTGTCCAATTTGGAGTTAATATGAATTTTCTATGAATTTCCAAAGTTTGGGGTATTTTCTGGAATTTCTGGAATTATTTAAACCATTTTCTTTTCTGGAAATTCATAATTTCGAATTACTGCGTCAGTGCTGACGTCAGGGGGGGGGCTGACAGGTGGGGCCACCCTGTCAGTGGCTGGGCTAATTAACCCGGCTGGGTTAACTTAACCAGTGGCTTAATTAAGCCACTGGGCCCACTGGTCAGTGACCCAGGGGGTCACTTAACTGGTGAAACAGGGGGGGCTTAGGGCTAACTCGCCGGCGGCTAAACGCCGGCGACTCGACCACGGCGGCGACTTGCCGGAGTGAGCTAGAGGCCACGGGAGAGCACGGGAAGGACTCCATTCGATTCAGCATCGTCTCGCGCATCATCTGGAGGCAACGGGGGCTCGCGGGGTGCTCGGAATCGACGACGGCGATGACTCCGGCGGCAGCAGTACGGCGACGAGGTCGTAGTCGACGCTATCATGCACGGATCGGGCTGGGAACACTTGCGTTCGAAAGCTACCGTGCTCAGGAGCCAAACGCGTGCGCTGGACGCGATGAAGGGGCACAGGGGCGACCTCATCGTCGTCCATGGCGGCGACGTGCTACGGCATCCATGGCGGATCCGGCTAGAGCGAGCAAACGAGGGGGAAAACAGGGGGGTCTCACTCGCAAGCTCACCCTGAACGCAGTCGAGATGGTGGCGAAGGCTGGGGTGGTTCAACGGCGGCGGATTCGACGACTTCCTTCACGGCGGCCGGCGGGAGCTCGAGGAAGAACTCGACGTCTACACTGGCTCCGGGCTCGATTCCTTCTGCGGTTCGACGAAGACGACGACGACGAAGCTCTGGGACACCTTGGTTCAGCTCCTCGACGACGGTGGCCACGTGTGGGCTCGACGGCGCTCCGGCTAGGCTACGGTGGCTTCGCTGTTCTTGGCGGGGAAGAAGAACTGGAGGGCGAGGAAGGAGGGGAATGGGTTCTGGACGTCTCCAGGACTCGCGGGCGGTGAGAAGGAGGCAGGGGAGTCACTGGGGAGACGCCACCGCGACGGCCACGGCATGCTGGGCACGCAGCTGTGTGCTCGTGCCCGGGGAAGACGACAGGGGAGTTCCCCCTGGTGGGCTGGGCCGACTGGAGAGGTGGGCCTCGCCCTGGGCAACAGGTAAGTCTTTTCTTTTTAATTCTGTTTAATCTTTCCTTTCTGTTTTCTGTAATTTGTTTTGGCTCTGATAAAAATACCAAACCATTTTATTAAATGCTGAAAACTTTTACATGGCCTCATAATAAAATAGACTAGCCACTCATAAACTTTCAACATTTTTAAAATTCAAAAGATTTGAATTTTAAATCAAATAGGGGGATTTCTTTATTTCCAAGGTACTGTTTGAATATTTGAAAAATCTATGAGCATGGGGTGGTTCCCACATCACTTGATATGTGATCACACTCATTTAGAAGACTTTTCAAAACTCTAACATGAATTTTTGGAAAATATTTTTATCTGGCCTTTTGAAATAATTCATCTGGGGGGTGTTCCTTCTCCCATTTGGATTTTGAATTTGATTTTCAGGGTTTCTTTTTGAAACTTTTGCATGATGCAAAGATACTAGCTAACCCTAGCACATACCTAATAGAGGGATCTGACAACTCGCCCCCACTCAAAAGAATCTCGTCCCGAGATTCAGAAGTCTGCGGGAGGAAGGTGGGGTACTCGGCACTGAGACGGTCTTCTCTCTCCCACGTAGCTTCTCTTTCGGAGTGGTGTGACCATTGCACTTTCAGAAACCTAATCTTCTGACGACGAGTGACACGCTCTGCTGAATCAAGAATACGAACGGGGTATTCTCGATAAGAAAGGTCATCTTGGAGATCAAGCGTTTCATGGTCGACTTCGCGGATGGGGTCCTTGAAGCAACGCCTGAGTTGGGACACATGGAATACATCGTGTACTCGGGAAAGGTGCGGGGGTAGTTCAAGTTGGTAGGCAACTTCTCCACGTTTAGCTAGAATGCGGAAAGGTCCGATGTAACGTGGGGCCAACTTGCCTTTGATACCGAAACGTTGGGTTCCCTTCAGAGGAGTAACCCGGAGGTAAGCCTTCTCATCCAGATTGTAGCTCTCTTGCCTATGATGACGATCATAGTAGCTTTTCTGACGAGACTGGGCTGATTTCAATTGATCACGAACAATGCGAACTTGCTCTTCTGCTTCCTTGATCATATCCGGTCCAAAGAATTGTCTTTCACCGGTTTCAGACCAGTTTAGTGGTGTTCGACATCGTCGTCCATAAAGGAGTTCAAAAGGAGCCATGTTCAGACTAGATTTAAAACTGTTGTTATAAGCAAATTCGGCATATGGAAGAGAATTCTCCCAATTCTTTCCGAATGAGATAACACAAGCTCTGAGCATGTCTTCAAGAATTTGGTTAACCCTTTCGACTTGACTGCTAGACTGAGGATGGAAAGCCGTACTAAAGGAGAGATGAGTTCCCAAAGCACGTTGGAAGCTTCCCCAAAATCTAGAGGTGAAAAGGCTACCACGATCAGAATTGATTTCCAAAGGAACACCGTGAAGGGATACAATTCTGGAGATGTACAAGTCTGCTAACTGGCTAGCAGTTATAGACTCGCGAACCGGAAGGAAGTGAGCAACTTTGGAAAGCCTATCTATGACCACGAAGATGGCATTGTTTCCTTTTTGGGTTCTTGGAAAGCCGGTGATGAAATCTATACCGACTTTGTCCCATTTCCACTCGGGAATAGACAAAGGTTGAAGTGTACCAGCAGGTCTTTGATGTTCTGCCTTAATGCGACGACAAACATCACATTCGGCAACAAATTGAGCAATGTCTCTCTTCATCCTAGTCCACCAAAATCTCTGGCGTAGATCTCGGTACATTTTCGTGCTACCGGGATGAATTGAGAGGGGTGTGTCATGGGCTTCTTTGAGGATGAGTTGCCTTAATTCCTTATTCTTAGGTACTACCAAACGATTTTCAAAGAATACCGTTCCCTTGCTATCTGTGGAGAAACATTTAGCAACTCCGCTAGCAATGTTCTCCTTGATCCGGCGTACACCTCGTGCACGTCTTTGGGCAACTATAATTTGATCCTCAAGAGTTGGTTTCGCCACCAAGGTTGAAAGATAGCCATGAGGAACAATTTCAAGGTTGAGCTTGCGAAAGTCCTCATGAAGAAGGGGTTGATACTGCTGTAACATGAGGTTGTTACAGTACGACTTACGACTTAGTGCATCAGCCATGACATTGGCTTTGCCCGGGGTGTAAGAAATTGCTACGTCGTAATCTTTTATCAACTCAATCCAGCGTCTTTGCCTGAGATTAAGATCTGGCTGGGTGAAATTATATTTGAGGCTTTGGTGGTCGGAATAAATCTCACAACGATTACCAAGGAGGTAATGTCGCCAAGTTGTTAGAGCATGAACTACGGCAGCGAGTTCAAGGTCATGGGTAGGATAGTTCTCTTCATGTGGCCGCAACTGGCGTGAAGCATAAGCTACCACATGTCGATCTTGCAGAAGTATGCATCCTAACCCTTGCCGTGATGCATCACAATAGATCTCGAAATCCCTTTTTGTGTCTGGAGGTGCAAGTACGGGTGCAGAAGTTAATCTTCTTTTTAGCTCTTGAAAGCTTTCCTCGCACTTGGGAGTCCATAAGAATTTCTTATCTTTCTTGAGGAGCTCAGTTAGAGGCTTTGCAACTTTAGAAAAGTTCTCGACGAAGCGACGGCAATAGCTGGCTAGGCCAAGAAAACTTCTAACTTGCTTAACCGATTCAGGTGGAGTCCAGTCAAGGACGGCCTGAACTCTCTCGGGATTCACAGCAATGCCTTTTGCAGAAATCACGTGGCCTAAGTAGGTCACTTCTGGTAGCCAGAATTCACACTTGGAGAATTTAGCATACAGGCGATGCTCTCTAAGTTTCATCAATACCAGCCTTAAGTGTTCGGCATGATCCTTTTCGTTCTTCGAGTAGATGAGAATATCATCAAGATAAACTACAACAAATTTATCTAGGTACTCCATGAAGATCGAATTCATCAAGCGTGAGAATGTGGCGGGGGCATTGGTTAAACCAAAGGACATGACGGTGTACTCGTAAAGACCATAATGAGTAGTGAAAGCCGTTTTGGGAATGTCCTCGTTTCGGATTTGGATCTGATGATAACCTAATCTCAAATCCATCTTTGAGAAGACAGCGGATCCTGCAAGTTGATCATAAAGGTCATTGATCCTGGGCAGTGGGTATTTGTTCTTTATCGTCGCTAAATTTAGCGGGCGATAATCTACGCACATCCTTTCTGTTCCATCTTTCTTCTTTACGAACATAACGGGGCAACCCCATGGCGATGAGCTAGGGCGGATGAAGCCTTTTGCCAACGAAGCATCAAGTTGGGTTTTTATCTCAGCTAACTCATGTGGGGCCATTTTATATGGGCGTTTGGAAATTGGTGCGGTTCCTGGAACAAGATCCACTATAAACTCTACACATCTGTCGGGTGGCATGCCCGGCAGCTCTTCAGGAAAGACATCCGGGAAGTCACGAACCACCGGAATATCTTCAAGTTCGGGAAGGGGAAGTACATTCAAGGAATGCACTTGGGTTCTTGTTCTGGGTGAGGTATAGCTAATGGTTTTGCCTGAAGGGTGGGTGAGTTTCACGGATTTGCCTTTGCAATCCAGATAGGCATTCTGTCTTGATAGCCAATCCATGCCAAGGATGACATCAATGTCTGAAGACTTGAGGGCTATGAGTGAAGCAAGGAATACTAAACCCTCAATTGCAATTTGATTACCATGGCTCACTCTATTAGTTTGCCATCTTGACCCTGGAGTTTGAATAACCATCGGGGTGGACAATTAAACAAAGGGTAACTCATGGCGAAGTGCATAGCTTTCCGACATGAATGAATGAGATGCTCCTGGGTCGAAAAGAACGGAAGTAGGAACAAAATTGACGGGGAGCGTACCAAGAATGACGTCAGTGGTGTCGTCAGTCTCTTCGGCGGCAATCTGGTTCAGACATCCACGAGTGGCGGAAGGAGCGGGTTTGGCGGTGTAGACCTTCTGGGGTGGCTTGCCACGACCATTGTTATTGTGGTTGCCTCCGGCACGTGGTGGAGCATTTTGGTGTTGGAGCTGGTTCTGGGGACACTCTCGGGAATAGTGGCCTGCCTGACCACACTTATAACAGGCTCCGAAAACAGTTCGCGGAGCTGGGTTGTTTGGTGGAGCTGGGTGGAACTGGGTGGGTGGACGAGGCGCCGAATAGGATGGCCTCGGTGGGTTGTTCTGGCGGAACATGCTATTGGGAATCCAGATCTTGCGCTTCTGGGAGCCAGAACTGGATGAACCTTCTTCTCTAGGGTGTTTGCGGAAATCGTTGGGGGTGTTCATGTCCTCTGCCTTGATGGCCTTGTTGACAAGGACCTGGAAGGTGGCAAAGTCATGAAGATTGAGTTCGCGGCGGAGTCCACTGTTGAGGCCACGACGGAACCTCTCTTGTTTCTTGGAGTCGGTGGAAACTTCTTCAGTTGCATAACGAGCAAGTCGGTTGAACTCACGACTAAACTCGTCAACTGTTCTTCTGCCTTGAGTGAGGTTACAGAATTCCTCACGCTTGCGGTCCATGAGACCTTTGGGAATGTGGTGCTCGCGTAAAGAGGTACAGAACTCCTCCCAAGATGCAGGTGGTCCAACTGGGCGCATATTCAGATAATTCTCCCACCAAGAGCTTGCTGCACCTTCGAGGTGATAGGTGGCATAGCTGACCTTGTCGCCATCTGCAACACGGCCGGCTTGGAGCTTCCTCTCGATGCTGCGAAGCCAGTCATCGGCGTCAAGGGGCTCGGTGGAGTAACTGAATACCGGGGGATGAAGCCGGATGAAGTCATTCAGAGACACCAGCTCATTGCGCTGCTGAGTGGTGTTGCGTGTGATGACTTCCAGCAGGTGGTGAGAGTCACGGCGGTTCCTCTCGACCTCCATCAGAACTTGGGCCATCGTGGGTGGGGGTGGAAGGTTGTCTTCCTCCTGATTGTTCCCACGACCTTGGTTACGACCAATCTGGCCACGTGTTCCTTGAGACATCCTGAAGGTGAAAAACCAAAGTCAAACAGAGTTGAGTTCAAGAGTCTAATCAAGGTATTGAAGTACTGGAAGGATTACAGAGCAAAGGAAGTAATCATCTTGACAACATGGTGATAAAAGCATACAAGCCATATATTCACAAGCTGTCATACAAACCATACATCGTTTTAGTACAAGCACTAAGCTAATACAAACGTGATGAAGATGATACATCCTTCAGAGGCACTCTGACTTCCTATACATTATTTAGCTAAGCCTCTGGAACTTAGACACCTTGCTTACAATATACTAGGATACTACTACATCCTCACTAAGTAAGACCACAGGCGGTCTCACTCATCTCCATCTCCATAGTAATCTTCATAAAAGTTACCCGCGTATCCCGGTAGCTGGAGGTGACCATCGGAAAACACGGAGGCTTGTGGACCCTGATATCCATTTGGGCAAGGATGGGGCCTAGGTCCAGTGTAGGGTGGAAGCAAAGGACCACGGGGTGGAAAAACTCCTCCAATCTCGGGCCAAGCAACTCGAGAAGGCATCTGAGTCCTCACTGGGTAGATCGCATCATACTCAACTGATCCCACGCTCACAAAGGGTGCCAAGAGCGTCAGTGCTCGGTACAGACGAACACGAGTAGCGTGGAGCTCAAAACGGAGAGCGCGTGCATCACGATCTCTGTCACTAGCAAACCTAGCAGTCATCTGAAGTGCTGGATCCTCTGCGGAGTGATCTGAGTAGAGTCCGGTGTAATATCCCTCTTCTCCTGGAAGTGCAGCTGGGATATAGCGGAATGAAGTCTCTCTCAGCATGGTGTGCTCCTCTCTCAGTAGTGTGATACATGAGTATGCAGCATCCTGCACAGCCATGTTCTCGGTAACGCCGATGCCATGTCCAAAGTGGATAGGCTGGGTGACTCCAACGTGGTGTGGGTAGATCCGCACAATGCAGTGGAACTGCGTCTGGTTGAAGTCGTGGAACTGCTCCTCGATGGTGTACTCAGGGTACCATCGATATCCCACGTAGGACATCATCTCGATCAACGTGGCGGGGTGGCCACGCACACCGAGGCACCTGGTCAAACGAACAATCTGCCGAGGGGGAAGATCTGCCATCTGAAATAGAAAGCAGGATTTTGCAAATGCATCAGATTATGAGATAAACTTGGAATGACTCGGACAGCATAACGACTGTAATTGTAAGAAATGAAAATTTCTTTCAATATGCAAACAACACTTACATAATACGATGTAAGAAATCAGCATTACAACAATGCTAGGAAAACCTGGACACAACTTTCCTACGGCTATAAGGAAGCAATCAACGAGATATGCTAATCAGACAGAGGAGAGCCTAGTCCTATCTTCCCGTAGAGTAAGATGAGGGTGACTCAGAACTCAGAACGAATGAGGTAAGGAGAAAAATGAAGCCTTACGTTGTTCCTTTATATACCCAGAGTAACTATATAACTATAGCAAGGTAGACTCAACTTCGGCCAAGGCTACTAGTCCTACAGTCAGTCCTGCTCTGATACCAAGTCTGTCGGGACCCGGGGTTAGCGTATGCAAGTACAGTTAAGACATAGTCATATGGAGAGCCGAGAACCGCACCCACTTGTCTAAGCAGACAAGGCCAAGCACTGAACATTCTCGGAGAGCATCGTACATGAGGGGCATCCCATCCAGGCCGGATGATCAACTATAATGGGTCCTCATCGTACGCACACAAGTCTACTGATATGGGTGGTGAACTCCCATATTCAAAGACAAGTCGCCTCAACCATACTATCGACTATCTCTAGACTCTTACATAGACTTACTCCAGCCCGATCACTTAGTCGGGGTCTAGGGCGGGCTCGTTCATACCACAAAGTGTGCCTGAGACCGAGTCTCGAACAATCGCATTGCGATGCCCCAAGCTGCGCACATCTAAGGGCCACTTGGTGTATGAAAGACCGCCAGCCAGAACACAACTAAGGTCTCGAAAACCCATACAAAGACATGCATGTTATAAACATACACGCAGCACACATGCCTTGTATGAACAGCAGGTACCATTGCAATTCTCTACAAAGTGTACAACTTTATTTAACTCTTATAGAGTACACACAGAGATCACATACATGTGATCCAACATTTCATCACGAAGCGGAAGCAAATTATGTCTGAGTACAGACAAGTTTAACAAATTGGCTTAAGAAGCCTTATTCAAACATAAAGCCCTCCACGAGGGAACCAGTCTGCTGACTGGGACTAGACTAGCTTAACTTCAGTCGTCCAGCTCGATGAAGAAGCCACCTTCTGGGTCAGTGGCGTCATCTAAAACATATATTAAGCAAACGTGAGTACAAAGTCGTACTCAGCAAGACTTACATAGGAGCTATACTACTCATGCACATATATCAGGGTAAAGGGGGTGGGGTTCACTTGCAGAAATGCCAGCTTTGACTTGGCTAATCCTGAACTACGATTACCAGACTTTGAGGTAAGAAGCGTACACGAGTCCACTACTTTCACCAACCAATTACACCACTATGGTGCCTTCCTCGACTTCCCCACGAGAAAGCACGCCATAGCACTCACACTTATCTTGGTGTGTTTTAGAAGTATCCGGTTCAAGTTATCTAATAATCAAGCTAAGCTTTCCAAGCAGTCCATAACCGTGGACGCGGCTATTCGAATAGTTTTGTTAACCTTGCAAGGGTGTACCGCTACACACACATGACCATCATTTACCGCCTTTGATCTCGACACCATTCAAGGGGTGCCAGCGAGGATGCTCACCACAACTGTTATCTCATAGCCTATCTAGTCCAAGAAAGCCGCCTACTTGGGTGGCTACCACTATCGTGAACCCGGCCGGTTTACCGAAGTGGACCCAAGCGATGTTTGCGTGGTGCGTAAGCCGGTCTCGGATGAGCCGTTCTCTCACTTAGCATCCAGGCCACAAGCCTACCAGAACTCCGAACTACTGCGACATCTGGACATCGAAAGGGATGAGTTAATAGGTTGAGAGGGGTCAGTGAGCCCAATGTGTGGTTGTACTCTTCATCTTGGATCACCACACAAGAACTCGGACTTAGGGCGGTGTTCAACGAGACAAACCACCGTGTACTCCTACACAGCCTCTCATCGTTCACCTTGTATTAGGGTCGATTCACCAACACTTTTCTACCATCATCAACATGATCACTACCATCCCGACTCACATCACAGTAACAACATGGTATCATACTAAGCATGCAATAAGCGATAACATTTGCAGGGGCCACATGATATCAAACAACTCCTACAGTTGCTAGGATTGTGGTTTGCTTACTACTGTGACAAAAGATAGGTCATGCAAAGGAATGGGTTCATCTATGCGGTAGAAACGAAGCATGGTGATCATCCTATACAATGCATAAGCGAGACATGAGAGGGAAGTGGGATTTTATCGACATGATCAATGGGGTTTTGCTTGCCTTGCTGACGAGGTTCGGGCTCTGGATCTTCAGCGAAGGGGGTGATCTCTTGCTCCGGTTCCACCTCTACTCGACAAACAAAGCACGAAGTAGCAATCAATATGAATGCAATGCTCAAGCACATGATTGAATGTTGAAGCTTGAAGTATAAGTGTTGATGTGTGAGACAATTCCATTTAAGTGGAATATATTGCATTTTTAAATGCAAATTCAAATTCCACATTTGAATTCAACCTTAATCAAGTTATATATGATATAGTTTGATCAATTTGAATTAACTTCAAATGTGTATGATATGCCTCTGAAGTGTGGTTGATTTGCATCATAAATCCATGGTCCAAGTGGCAAAATCATTTGGTTTGAATTTGAATTAAATTCAAATAAAGCAAATGACATATGCTACTGGTCCCATTTTAAATTCAACTCAAACAGAGTTGATGGTTGCATATTTGGAAAGATAATTTTCTCCTGATCATTTTTCATATATTATTTGTCCAATTTGGAGTTAATATGAATTTTCTATGAATTTCCAAAGTTTGGGGTATTTTCTGGAATTTCTGGAATTATTTAAACCATTTTCTTTTCTGGAAATTCATAATTTCGAATTACTGCGTCAGTGCTGACGTCAGGGGGGGGGGGCTGACAGGTGGGGCCACCCTGTCAGTGGCTGGGCTAATTAACCCGGCTGGGTTAACTTAACCAGTGGCTTAATTAAGCCACTGGGCCCACTGGTCAGTGACCCAGGGGGTCACTTAACTGGTGAAACAGGGGGGCTTAGGGCTAACTCGCCGGCGGCTAAACGCCGGCGACTCGACCACGGCGGCGACTTGCCGGAGTGAGCTAGAGGCCACGGGAGAGCACGGGAAGGACTCCATTCGATTCAGCATCGTCTCGTGCATCATCTGGAGGCAACGGGGGCTCGCGGGGTGCTCGGAATCGACGACGGCGATGACTCCGGCGGCAGCAGTACGGCGACGAGGTCGTAGTCGACGCTATCATGCACGGATCGGGCTGGGAACACTTGCGTTCGAAAGCTACCGTGCTCAGGAGCCAAACGCGTGCGCTGGACGCGATGAAGGGGCACAGGGGCGACCTCATCGTCGTCCATGGCGGCGACGTGCTACGGCATCCATGGCGGATCCGGCTAGAGCGAGCAAACGAGGGGGAAAACAGGGGGGTCTCACTCGCAAGCTCACCCTGAACGCAGTCGAGATGGTGGCGAAGGTTGGGGTGGTTCAACGGCGGCGGATTCGACGACTTCCTTCACGGCGGCCGGCGGGAGCTCGAGGAAGAACTCGACGTCTACACTGGCTCCGGGCTCGATTCCTTCTGCGGTTCGACGAAGACGACGACGACGAAGCTCTGGGACACCTTGGTTCAGCTCCTCGACGACGGTGGCCACGTGTGGGCTCGACGGCGCTCCGGCTAGGCTCCGGTGGCTTCGCTGTTCTTGGCGGGGAAGAAGAACTGGAGGGCGAGGAAGGAGGGGAATGGGTTCTGGACGTCTCCAGGACTCGCGGGCGGTGAGAAGGAGGCAGGGGAGTCACTGGGGAGACGCCACCGCGACGGCCACGGCATGCCGGGCACGCAGCTGTGTGCTCGTGCCCGGGGAAGACGACAGGGGAGTTCCCCCTGGTGGGCTGGGCCGGCTGGAGAGGTGGGCCTCGCCCTGGGCAACAGGTAAGTCTTTTCTTTTTAATTCTGTTTAATCTTTCCTTTCTGTTTTCTGTAATTTGTTTTGGCTCTGATAAAAATACCAAACCATTTTATTAAATGCTGAAAACTTTTACATGGCCTCATAATAAAATAGACTAGCCACTCATAAACTTTCAACATTTTTAAAATTCAAAAGATTTGAATTTTAAATCAAATAGGGGGATTTCTTTATTTCCAAGGTACTGTTTGAATATTTGAAAAATCTATGAGCATGGGGTGGTTCCCACATCACTTGATATGTGATCACACTCATTTATAAGACTTTTCAAAACTCTAACATGAATTTTTGGAAAATATTTTTATCTGGCCTTTTGAAATAATTCATCTGGGGGGTGTTCCTTCTCCCATTTGGATTTTGAATTTGATTTTCAGGGTTTCTTTTTGAAACTTTTGCATGATGCAAAGATACTAGCTAACCCTAGCACATACCTAACAGAGGGATCTGACAGAATGGCCCCACATGAGTTAGCTGAGCTAAAAACCCAACTTGATGCTTCGTTGGCAAAAGGCTTCATCCGCCCTAGCTCATCGCCATGGGGTTGCCCCGTTCTGTTGGTAACGAAGAAAGATGGAACAGAAAGGATGTGCGTAGACTATCGCCCGCTAAATCTAGCGACGATAAGGAACAAGTACCCACTGCCCAGGATCAATGATCTTTATGATCAACTTGCAGGATCCTCTGTCTTCTCCAAGATGGATTTGAGATTAGGCTATCATCAAATCAAAATCCGAAACGAGGACATTCCCAAGACGGATTTCACTACTCGATATGGTCTTTACGAGTATACCGTCATGTCCTTCGGTTTAACCCATTCCCCCGCCACATTCTCGCGCTTGATGAATTCGATCTTCATGGAGTACCTAGATAAATTTGTTGTGGTTTATCTTGATGACATTCTCATCTACTCAAAGAACGAAGAAGAGCACGCAGAACATCTTAGGTTGGTATTGATGAAACTTAGAGAGCACCGCCTTTATGCCAAGTTCTCCAAGTGTGAATTTTGGCTACCAGAAGTGACCTACTTAGGCCACGTGATTTCTGCGAATGGTGTTGCTGTCAATCCCGAGAGAGTTCAGGCCGTGCTTGACTGGACTCCACCTGAATCGGTTAAGCAAGTTAGGAGTTTTCTTGGCTTAGCAAGCTATTGCCGCCGCTTCGTCGAGAACTTTTCTAAAGTTGCAAAGCCTCTTACTGAACTCCTCAAGAAAGATAAGAAATTCCAATGGACCCCCAAGTGCGAGGAAAGCTTTCAAGAGCTAAAAAGAAGATTGACTTCTGCACCCGTACTTGCACCTCCAGACGCCAAAAGGGATTTCGAGATCTACTGTGATGCTTGACGGTAAGGGTTAGGATGCATACTTATGCAAGATAGACATGTGGTAGCTTATGCTTCACGCCAGTTGCGGCCACATGAAGAGAACTATCCTACCCATGATCTTGAACTCGCTGCCATAGTTCATGGCCTGAAGACTTGGCGACATTACCTCCTTGGTAATCGTTGTGAGATCTATTCTGATCACCAAAGCCTCAAATACATATTCACCCAGCCAGATCTTAATCTCAGGAAAAGACGCTGGATAGAGTTGATAAAAGATTATGACTTAGGAATTTCTTACACCCCAGGCAAAGCCAATGTCATGGCTGATGCACTAAGTCGTAAGTCGTAACTAACAACCTCATGTTACAACAGTATCAACCACTTCTGCATGAGGAATTTTGCAAACTCAATCTTGAGATAGTTCCTCATGGATTTCTTTCTACCCTGGTGGCGAAACCAACCCTTGAGGATCAAATCATAGCCGCCCAGAAACAAGATAGTAGTATTCAAGAGGTCAAGCAGAACATTGTTAGCGGAGTTGCTAAATGTTTCTCTGCAAATGATCAAGGAACGATATTCTTTGAAAATCGTTTAGTAGTTCCTGAAAATGAAGACCTAAAGCAGCTGATCCTTAAGGAAGCTCATGACACTCCCCTCTCCATTCATCACGGTAGCACAAAAATGTACCGAGATCTACGCCAGAGATTTTGGTGGACCCGGATGAAGCGAGACATTGCACAATTTGTTGCCGAATGTGATGTTTGTCGTCGCATTAAGGCAGAACACCAAAGACCTGCTGGTACTCTTCAACTATTGTCTATTCCCGAGTGGAAATGGGACAAGGTCGGTATGGACTTCATCACCGGCTTCCCAAAAACCCAGAAAGGAAATGATTCCATCTTCGTTGTCATTGATCGACTTTCAAAAGTTGCTCACTTCCTTCCAGTTTGCGAGTCTATAACTGCTAGTCAGTTAGCGGACTTGTATGTCTCTAGAATTGTGTCTCTTCACGGTGCTCCTTTGGAAATCAATTCTGATCGTGGTAGCCTTTTCACCTCTAGATTCTGGGAAAGTTTTCAAAATGCTATGGGAACTCATCTCTCCTTTAGTACAACTTTCCACCCTCAATCTAGCGGTCAAGTTGAAAGGGTAAATCAAATCTTGGAAGACATGCTCAGAGCTTGTGTTATCTCTTTCGGAAAGAATTGGGAGAAGTCTCTTCCATTCGCCGAATTTGCTTATAACAATAGCTATCAATCTAGTCTGGACATGGCTCCCTTTGAATTCCTCTATGGCCGACGATGTCGAACACCCCTTAACTGGTCAGAAACAGGTGAAAGACAACTCTTTGGACCGGATATGATCAAGGAAGCAGAAGAACAAGTTCGCATTGTTCGTGATCGTTTGAAAGCCGCTCAGTCTCGTCAGAAAAGCTACTATGATCGTCATCATAGGGAAGAGAGCTACAATCTTGATGAGAAGGATTACCTTCGGGTTACTCCTCTGAAGGGAACCCAAAGATTCGATATCAAAGGCAAGTTGGCCCCACGTTACATCGGACCTTTCCGCATTCTTGCTAAGCGTGGAGAAGTTTCCTACCAACTTGAACTACCCCCTCACCTTTCCCGAGTACATGACGTATTCCATGTGTCACAACTCAGGCGTTGCTTCAAGGACCCCATCCGCGAAGTCGACCATGAAACGCTTGATCTCCAAGATGACCTTTCTTATCGAGAGTACCCTGTTCGTATTCTTGATTCCGCAGAGCGTGTCACTCGTCGTCAGAAGATCAAGTTCCTCAAAGTGCAATGGTCACATCACTCCGAGAAAGAAGCAACCTGGGAAAGAGAAGACCGCCTCCGTGCCGAGTACCCCTCCTTCCTTCCGACGACTTCTGAATCTCGGGACGAGATTCTTTTGAGTGGGGGCGAGTTGTCAGAACCCCAACTAGGGTAAGTGCTAGGGTTTGTTTGTGCCCTTTGCATCATTCAAAAATTCAAATGAAATTCAAAAATGGGGAAGCAGAAAGCCCTGAGAAATTAATTCAAATGGCCAGATAAAAATCTTTTTCCAAAAATCATTTGAATATTTGGAAAATTCCTATAAATGATGGTGATCATTTTAAAAGTGGTTTGGGTATTTTCCCATGCCCATGGAATATTCTACAATTCAAACAGTGCTCTGGAAATTAAAGTTTATCCCTATTTGAATTGGAATTCAAATGTTTTGAATTTCAAAAATGCCCAAATCCTAAAAGTGACTAGCTACTGGTCACCTAGGATTTATAAAAATGTTTGGGCATTTTACAAAATTGCCTAACTATTTTATTTCTAGGCACAACAGAATAACAGAAAAAGAAAAGAACAAAGCAATAGAAAAGGGGACCCCTGGCCATCTGGCCCAACTCTTCCCCCCCCAGCCCACCAGGCAGCCCAGCCCACCTCCTCGCGAGTCGTCTTCCTCCCCGGCGCCCGAAGCAGCTCGGTGGCGAGCTCACCGCCACGCACGCCACCGAGGAGCTTCCAGGCCCTCCCCTTCTCCCCCAGGACGCCACGCAACTGCCCGATGACCCCTCATCCTTTTCCCCTACCTCATGCTCGCCCTACCCCTCTCTGCTTCTCCATTCTAGCTAGAACCCGAGAGCACGCCGGAGCACGTCGCTGCGCCACCGTGACCACCCTCCTCCTCAGACGCTGCCACCGTGTCCAGGCGAAGCGCCGCTGCCCTCTCCGTCGAAGCCCCCCTCCAATCGAAGCCGAGGACAGCCTAAAGCGACGCCAGCGCCACTGGGACCGCCACGGCCGCCGCGGGCTTCGCCTTCAAATTCGTCGCCAGTGCTGCTCCAATGGCCTGCCCGACCCCCTCATCATGATCAGGGTGAGCTGGAGCCTTGTTCCCCTCCCTCCTTTCTTTTTCCTGTGGCCGGATTCAAGTTTCCAGCGAGTTTAGTAGCCGGCCGCCGCTGCTCTTGTCACCGACGTCGAGGTAGCCATCCCCGAGACCCCCAGCTTGTCCCAAGCGAAGCACGCGAGCAAGGGGATCCCTCTGGTGGTCTTCCCGTTCAATTTGAGGCACTGGAGCACCGTCCAGCACCACTCCGGCGAGCCTCCAGTCGCCGCGATGACACTCCGGCCAGCCCCGTTTAGTTAACCCTAAACCACCCCCTAATCCCCCCCCGAGTCCATGACAGGTGGGCCCCAAAACCCCCCTAACCCCCCTGTTAGTTTAAACAAAGAGGGAGTAGCCTCTCTCCCACTGACAGGGCTGGCCCACTGGCCAGAGCCCCTGTGACGTCACCCCCACATCATGCTGACGCATTAAAAGAATTTCCAGAGAATTAAAACATTTACAGAAATTCCAGAAAATCATTTAAACTTTGGAAATTCATAACTAATTCATATTAACTCCAAATTAAACATATAATATATGAAAAATTATCAGAAAAATGCAAGGATTAAGAATATGCAATTTGTTTTTATGTTTGACCATTTTAAAATGGGTGAACAGAAGCAAATGTGTATATGACTTAATTTGAAATTGAATTTGGAGTTCGAATTTGCATTTCAAATGCAATATACTTCAATTAAGATGAATATGCTACAAACCAGTACCACTCACATCATGGACAAAATTATCATGTGCTTGTGCATTTACTTTCGAAGTTGTCCCCCCCCCCTTGTTGATGATTGCCTCCGATGACAGACGTTCCGAGACGGTGATCACCCCGAAGAAGAAGACCACCGTTAAGACCCGTGTATCGTCAGCAAGGCAAGCAAACCCCATTGATCATATCTATAAAATCCTACTTCCCTCTCAGTCTCGCTTATGCATGTTTAGGAGATCACCGAGACACGTTATTTCGCATAGTTGAACCCATTCCGATGCATGACCTATCATTTTGTCACCGTATTAAGCAAACCACAATCCTAGCAGATTTAGGAGTTGAATGATGAGCATGTGGCCCCTCCAACTGTTACTGCTTTTGCTGCTTAGTGATACAATGAGGATGTTATGTTTGTGAGTCGGGTTGGAATGAACACAGTGGTGCTGATGTTAACGTGTTGGTGAATCCACCCTAAACAAAGGTGAACGATGAGAGGCTGTGTAGGAGTACACAGTGGGTTGTCTTGTTGAACACTGCCCTAGGCCCCGAGTTCCTGTTTTGTGATCCAAGACAAAGAGTATGACCACATGTAGGGTTTTATGGGAGCCCCGTTTGGCCTCTTTACGTACCCGATCCGGTCCAGGAGTCACACTAGATTCGGGCTTTCCATTTGACCTAACTATAGATATGTGGGTGGACCTGTGAGGCAGTGAAACCATCTGTCAAAGGTGGCGTCTCGGTCCCTTGCATTATCTGAGTCCGTTTCGTGGAACCGGCCGGACTCTCGAGCGGTGACAAACTCAGGTGGTCGACTCCTGGATTAGAGAAGGTGATGTGAGGGTAGTGCCTTGGTTTCATCCACGTCCGACACCCGCTTGAAGGGTGACAAGAACGAGGCGATAAGTGATGACACGCGTGTGAAGATGTACACCCCTGCAGGGTTAATGAACTATTCGAATAGCCGTGTCCGCGGTTATGGACTACTTGGAGACCTCTACTTGATCATAGATAACTTGAATGGATACTTATAAAACTCGCAAGATAAGCATGAGTGCTATGGCGTGCTTCCTCGTGGGGAAGTCGAGGAAGTAACCATAGTGGTGTATTGGTTGGAGACTTGGTAGTGGACTCGTGTACGCTTCTTACCTCAAGTCTGGTACTCGTAGTACAGGACTAGCCAAGTCAAAGCTGGCACTTATGCATGTTGAACCCCACCTCCTTTACCTTGATACTTGAGCATGAGTAGTATAGATCTGATGTAAGTCTTGCTGAGTACGACTTTGTACTCACGTTTTCTTATTCTATGTTTTAGATGAGAACCCGGACCCCGATGGAGCCACCTTCGTGAAGCTCGGCGTTGACTAAGTTAGCATAGTCCCAGACAGCAGTCTGGTCCTTCGTGGAAGGGCATGTTTGTTGTACAAGGCTTCTCTAAGCCATTTGTTAATCTTGTCTGTACTCAGACCTAATTTGCTTCCGTTGTATGATGTAATGTGATCACAGACATGTGATCTTTGTATGCTCTATGTGTATATCTATAAAGAAGTACTTTGTAGAGTTATGTGATGATACCTGATGTTCATACTAGGCATGTGTGCTGCGTGTATGTTTATAACATGCATGTCTTAGTATGGGTTTTCGAGACCTTAGTTGTGATCTGGCTGGCGGTCTTTTATACACCAAGTGGCCCTTAGATGTGCGCAGCTTGGGGCATCGCGATGCGATTGCTCGTGACTCTGTCACGTGCACACTTTGTTGTATGATCGAGCCCGCCCTAGACCCCGACTAAGTGATCGGGATGGAGTAAGTCTATGTAAGAGTTAGGGTTCAATCGATAACATGGTTGAGGCGACTTGTCTATGAGTATGGGATTCACCACCCATAAGCATTTAGACTTGTGAGCGGACGATGAGGACCCATCTCAGTTGATCATCCGGCCTGAATGGGATGCCCCTCACGTTCGATGCTTACCGAGAAAGTTCTGTGCTTGGCCTTGTCTGCTTAGACAAGTGGGTACGGTTCTCGGCTCTCCATGTGATTGCATCGTGACTGGAATTACATACGCTAACCCCGGGTCCTGACACTTTCTTTGTGTGGGAGAGAAACCCGCTCCACTTCCAAATATAGAACACAACATAGGAATTTTCATGCTTATCTTTGTTGTGTTTGTTCTTTATCTTTCCGTAGCTGCTTTCATGCTTTGCTCTTATCTTTCATGCTTATATTTTTAAGAGCTTTTGTTTAGTTTGTTGCTGGAACTCTCTTGAGTTTTCATGTTTATCTTGTTTAGAGAGTTTTCCTGTTGCACTGAGTTTTGTGTCTTGACTTGAAGTAGGTAATTGAGGTTGCTATTCTTTTTGTAGTAGTAACTTGCAAAAGTTTTGAGGTGTTGTCTTGAGTAATGTTTGGACTTTTGGTGTCAAGAGCTTTAGCCTATTAGTGATAGATGTCGTATTTTGGGAAATCCGTATTTATTTTCAAAAACCTACAAATTAGTTGAGAACTTTAGCTACTAGTTGGATCACTACTCTTCTGAGGGGTCGAATATTAGAGTACACTCACGTACCATGAGTCGAGGATGCGCAAGGATAACCAAACCCCCATACACTCCTCCTCGGGGTACTTGTCTCTTTGTGAAACTCCTTATTAGATTGAGAGTATCCGATAATAAGTGCATGAGTTCTTCGGACTAATGTGAGTATATGAAATTTGACACTTCCACCTTCCCATATTTTGCTAGCCTTCCCTGTGCCGTGCATTGCTTTCTTCTTACTCCGAGAGTTAGCGTCCACCTTCGCCGGTACATCCAAACCCTTGGAATGATACGCTCTTTCAGCATAAGCCTCCTTATATCCTTCCTCAAAACAGCCACCATACCTACCTATCAAGGCATTTCCATAGCCTTTCCGAGATATATTGCCATGCAACATCCACCTTCTCATGACTTGATCTTCATGTCATACATGCTACTTTATTGATCGATGAGCCGCATGCTAGTTGGGCCTTGCCCTAATCATTGCTACATGACGCGCTAGTATCATTGCATATCCTGCTACACTGGCAAAGGCATACATTTGCATACATCATGATATTTACATTTTCTTTATGATTCGAGTACTTTGTAAAGTGTGAAAGATCTTCTATACTTTTTGTAATATATAGAGTGTTGCCCCTAAAGTGAGGAAAATATCCCAAAGAGGACAAATTAAAAGATCCCAAAGAGGACAAATGAGAGGTAAATAGAAAGAGCCATTGAGGCCACCAAAAAATACAAAAAAATATAAAAAAATAGAAAAAAGAAAAAAAGAGAAATAAAAAGAGAGAAGGGGCACACTACTATTCTTTTTGAGAAGATCCACACTCGTAGTCCATCTTGTATCTTGTACTCCATAGAGATTATCATTCATGGATATAACTATGTGGGGACCTTCACACTATAGAACTTGGCTTGTATATTCCAATGATGAGCCTCCTCAAATGAGCTCTAGGTCTTCTTGAGCAAGCAAGTTGGATGCACCCCCACTAGTTCCATTGGATTTTAGCTCACATGTGCATCCATTGCATGGAAATCCCTACTCCTCACATCATATCTATCATTTGGCTTTCTCTCGCCTATGATTGTCCTCATTGATGTGAGCCTTTCACACCTTTTTGTCTTCCTCCTCCACCATATTCTCTCTTTGCCATCCTAAGTGTCAACTTTCTTGCTTACGCTCATCCATTGCATGAGTGCTCAAAATGTCGAAAAGGAGTGGATCATTTTGACTTGTACCTGGCTAGTGGTCTGGGGATGAGTCAAGATAAGATTCCAAAGAAGACCAAGTGTGACACCTTAGTAGATTGAGTTCTCAACATAAAAATACTTTTTCTTGTATATCCCTATCCCCTTTTCTTGCACGCAAACACAATTTGGAGACATTCGAGTCACGGACAGCGAGAGCTCTTGCACATTTATGTTCTTATGTTGCTTATTTCAATGCTAGATATAGACTCTTGCCTGTTATGACTTTAATTGAATTGCATGCCTTGATTGCTTTACTTAAAAAGTTCTTATATGGTTGTTAGCATGTCACCACAGAAATTATGCTTGTATCATTTACCTACTCGAGGACGAGAAGGAATTAAGCTTGGGGATGTTGATACGTCCAAAACGTATCTATAATTTCTGCTTGCTCCATGCCTCTTTTGTGTGATATTGCTATGATATTGATGAACTTCCATACACTTTTGATCATATTTGGACTAACCTATTAACTCAGTGCACCCCAGTGCCAGTTCCTGTTTTCTGCTGTTTTTCTATTTCAGGTTTCCCCCTTATTAAAAGTACCAGAAAAATTCCGGGAAAAATATAGGAAAAATCAGTGTACCGGAAGCTTTGCGAAGAGCCCAGGAGGGGCTAGAGGGGAGCCAGGGGGGCCCAGGCGGCCAGAGGGCGCGGCCAGGCCCCTGGCCGCGCCAGGGGGCGCCTGGAGCCCCTGGCCCACCTCTGGCTGCCCCCTTTCGCCTATTAATTCCCCGTGACGAGAAACCCTCGGGGACGGAACCCTTTTTCGCGATCTCTCCTCTGTTCCACCGCCGTCGCGCTTCCAAGATCGGGAGCACCAGAAGACCTCTTCCCGGCACCCTACCGGAGGGAGGAATCACCTCCGGGAGCTTCTCCACCACCATGGATGCTTCCCGGATGAACCGTGAGTAGTCCACCTTGGACCATGGGTCCATGATCAGTAGCTATGTGATGTTCTCCTCCCCTCTTTGTTCTTCATGGATTAGACCTCGTGAGCTGCCCTACATGATCGAGGCACATATGTAATCTTTCTACTGTTGCTATGCTGAGTTTGCTGGGATCCAATGGATTATGAGATTATGTTCAGATTGTGATTGAGTTATATATTTGATCCTCTTCTTTTATATTTATTTTCTTGAGTAACTCTTGCATGTTCTCCGTTGCTGTTTATTGCTTTGGCCAAGTAGTAGGTAGTGACTCTAAGAGGGAGCGTTATGCATGATTGTGGGTTCAAGCCCCCCGATGACTAGCTTGAGTGACAGAAACATGAGTCTATGGGATGTGATGTTGCCACAAGAGGGAAAACAACGGTGCTTGTACTTGCGGGTGCAAGGATTGTTTACTTTACGCAAAGTTCTTTAATGCAGTTGTCCGTTGCTTTGAGTTTACACTTTGGGTGGGATTCACAACTTAATACCAGCGAGATGTTCTAGATAGATATCTCAAGGTGGATGATTAGTGGGTAGATGCGGATGGATTTCAGTCTACTTGTATTGGCGTACCGCCCGTGCTGTTGAGCCTCTTCCTTTCTGTTTTGCATAATTAGCATTGGTTTACGCACATAATCCTGTCAATTGCCCAGCTGTAATTTGTTTACATCGCATGGCTATTTTATTGTCTTTTGGGAGAGAGACATCACTGGTGACCATCATGAGATCCCGGTCCATACTTCCACCACTTTTTACACTATCAATTTACTTTCGGTATTTACTTTTCATTAGCTATCACTATCTATCATTATTATCCCGTGTGTTTTATCCTCTATAGTCATTGGGAAGCGAAGCTATCTGTGTTTGTGCAGGTCTAGGTGAAGTTAGCAACCTCGGTTGTGAATGGCGCCATTGTTCACTTCACCACCTACTTGTATCTAATGGAGTCCTATTGGTTCGATACTTCAAACCTTAGCATCTTCTCTAAGGGAATCTTGCTGCTACGCTACATCTCACCTTCCACTTGGGGTAACCAACGAGGGCGAGAAGTTATCTCGTGTATCATGATTTTATGGGTCCTTTTCCTCCCTCGCACAAGTACACTCACATTTTAGTTGCTGTGGATTATGTAACCAAGTGGGTAGAGGCAATCCTCGGTGAAAGTGCTGATCATAAGACATCTTTGAAAAGGCTCAAGGATGTAATTTTTCCTAGGTTTGGAGTACCCAGGTACCTCATGACTGACGGGGGTTCACACTTTACGCATGGAGCTTTTAGAAAAGCTTTAGCCAAGTACGATGTCAATCATAGAATTGCTTCACCGTACCACCCTCAAACTAGTGGGAAAGTTGAGCTCACCAATAGAGAGATCAAGTTGATCTTACATAAGACAGTTAATAGAAATAGAAAAGATTGGTTGAATAAGTTAGGAGATGCTTTGTGGGCGTATAGAACTGCTTACAAAAACCCCATGGGCATGTCTCCCTATAAGACGGTCTATGGAAAGGCTTGCCATTTGCCATTAGAATTAGAACACAAAGCTTTTTGGTCTATTAGAGAGCTTAATGCTGACCCGAAATTAGCTGGTGAAAAGCGTCTCGTGAACTTGACTTCTCTAGATGAGTGGAGAAGTGAAGCTTACGATAGCGCTAAAATGCTCAAGGAAAAGGTAAAGAAGTGGAACGATAAGAGGATCCTGAAACGTGAATTTAATGTTGGTGATAAAGTTTTTTTGTTTAGATCCCGTTTCAGGTTTTCTCCAGGTAAACTACTTTCCAGGTGGGAAGGGCCATTTCATATTGAGGAAGTCTACCGCTCGGGTGCAATCTAGATTAACAATTTCAAAGGCACCAAACCTCAAGTGGTGAATGGGCAGAGACTTAAGCATTACATAGCAGGAGACCCTGTCAATGTTGATGTGGATTTGGTATACACAACAACTCATGAAGAACATGTTGCAACCCTGTTTCAGACACTAGCAGAAGCAGAATAAGGAAAGGTATGTATTACGGTAAGGAAACATCGCGAACCGCCATAAAAATCCCGTATTATGAGTTTTTGTAAAATTAGGAAAATTTGAGGCCTAAGTGGAGCCGGACACAAGCCCCAGGGGGCCCAGGCGCCCCCTGGCGCGGCCTACGCCCTGGACGCGCTGGGAGGCCGCCTGGGCACCCAGGAGTCCGTCTCTGACCCCACTTTGGCTCGTTACCTTCCTTCTGTTGCAGAATTTTTTGCTATATATTTTCCCGGATTGTTCCGGCAATGTCTTTCGTGATTTCGTGTGTTTTCTTTTCGATCTGTTTCTGCCAGAAAATCTTTCAGCTAGACCTAAGTTTCATGGCTTCCCCAAGTTCCCCCAAGGACAAGTTCGTCGTCAACGTCATCAACCCTTACCTCGCTGAGGTGAAGAAGCACCCCCAGATCCTTCGTGTGGAGGATGATGACCTCCACAAGGAGGATCTGAAGGGACCAGTCAGGGAAGGGAGCACCGAGGAGCGGCTGAAGGAGATGGAACATGAGGTTTTCAAGTTCAAGAAGATGGTGGAGCGTGGTGTTGAAGCTAACTTCGACATCATGAACGAAATAGAGGCTTCCCTCAAGAAGGAGATGGATATATGGTCAAGTTTGGCCGCACTATAAGAAAAAGTTTATGAGATTCAAGCACAGATCTATGATCTGTAGAACCAGAACTGTGAGTATGAACTAAAGTTTCTGCGCATGGGTTTGGGTGCTGAGTGCAGGATCCTGGAGACGGGAATGTCCTTTGAGACTGGAGAACCGCTGCCATGGAAGCGCTTTGCCAAGGAGTACGTGATCAACAAGAACAAGAATGAGGAGTAAATCTCCTTGGGTAATGGCATCCCCTTAGCTTGTCCCAAGCTTGGGGGAGTGCCCAGTATCTTTATCTTTATCTTTGCCTTTTAGAGTCAAGTAGAGTCGTATCATGTCTAGGGAAGTTATCTTATAAAAAAGGTGTTTGCATTGAGGTCTATCTCTCCTTTTTGGAGAGTTATGTATCTGTGAGTGTGGAGTCGTCTATGATGGAATATTAATGAGAAGTCTATTGATTCCTTCGCTGCACTCGGTGTTCTCTTCACACAATCGACCTTATGATGATTCTTATGGGGAGTATTGACCTTATATCAGGTATGGCTTTGAAAACTTTATTTAATCTTGGAAAACATAGCTTTGGTCACAACAACAAGCATGATTTTCTCAAAGTAGCGACATAGCCAAAACCTTTATGTTATTATGCTTGAAGTGTTATGTTGACAAGGAAAACAACTTGATGTGCTATGCTTATTTTAATGTTTATGCTTTATATTGCTTTGCATCTAAGTCATCATCATTTGTCTGTTCTCTCAAAGCCTTTGCTAGCCAAACCTTTGTACTAAGCAGAATTCTGCTTGTGCATCCATACCCTGAAACAAATATTTTCCATATGAGTCCACCATACCTTCCTATTCGTGGTATTCCACTACCACTCCTAAAGTATAGAATTTATGTGTTATCCTTAAATTTTCAAAATCTTCTATTTTGTGCCCCTGTTTTAGCTCATGAGGAAGTAGTAGTTAATTCATGATCTTCTTAAGTTGGACAAGTTTTATCCCGGGATTGCATGTCTATCTGCAAACCCCTATTACGAGGAGGAAAATGCATGAGTGCGCCCAGGTCACAAAAGATAATACAACAAACAAACCCTCTTTCACGCTTTGTTCATGAGAAATCAGAAAACTTTGGTAGTGATAAACAAAGGAGATTGCGGGGATGTGATCGTCCCCGTGTGGGAGCTGTTCCTCGAAACTTGTCCAATCTGAGAAGTAATTGAGTTATCTATTTGCATTCGTTGACAAATCATGCACCTCTCAAAACCTGTTTTCATTCTGTTTGATTTAAGGATATCACTTGAGTTTTCCCTACTTCCCTAGAGAAGGGCCTATCTTTTAGTTTTAGGTTGAGTCGGTTATTCCTACTTCTTTCTATTCTTAAAGAGAGCAGACACTTGATGTGACAAGGATTCATTCATATAAAGCTGCATTAAGATCTGTCATACCACATCCTTGTTGACATTTTCATTTGTTTGTTAAGCCTGGCTGAAGCAAACATCCTCCTTTGTGTTAACATTTTCACTTCGTGCCTAACAGCATGTTCTTTCAAAAGCTTCATTTGATCTCATCAAAATATAAAAAGAAAGAGCAAAAGTGAAAGCTATTAGCTGTTCTTTGACCAAAGGACATGTTTGCCATGATTTGATGAGTTTCCTTAGCCCTACTCTTGATTATAATTGTTATTACTCTTTCATAAGGGCCTTATGAGTTGAGGATTTCTGTTGAGGATGTTTGAGTTTGGTGAAGAAATCATGATGCTTCTTGTCCGTATTCTATTTATCGACACTTCACTCTCTAAACTTGTGGATAGGTTTACCGAGCTTAGTTTTCGCTTGGGGACAAGCGAGGTCTAAGCTTGGGGGAGTTGATACGTCCAACATGCATCACTATTTTATATCATAATTTGTCCTTATTCATTGATATATTTCACATTACGATGATGTTCTTATGTTGTTTTGGCTTATTTTACACAGTTTGCAACTTTCCGGTGCCGAAACAGCCGACGCAGGATTCAGCGGTAAAAAGTGGACGCTGAGTTGCTGAAGAAGAACACCTCCAAATTACCTGAAAATCTACGGGGGGTGTTTTTGAGAGGATTGACGAAGACACGCAAAAGAGGGACCAGAGGGGGGCCACAGGGTGCCCAGGCGGCCACCTGGCGCGGCCCCCACCCTGGTCGCACCGGGAGGGCGCCTGGAGCCCTAGGACCACCCCAGGCTCCCCCTCTGGCCTATATATTCTTCGTCATCCGAAAACCCTAAAAATAGGAGTTTTTATGGAGTTCCGCCGCCGCTCTGTGGCGGAAACCTACAGAGAAGAAAAGGGCTCTCCGGCGGGCAGATTCCGCCGAGGAGATCACCTCCCGGAAGGTGAGATCATCGCCATCGTCATCACCATCGTCACGGGCATCATCGAGATCATCATCAACATCATCCCCAACATCAGCACCATCTTTATCTTCATCCAATATCATCTCACAATTGCAACTTGCATTGTAACTCGTACTATCTATCCTCTCTACTCTACTGGTGCTGATTACTACTTTGTGGTGAATTCTATTGAGCTTTGTTGGAGAAATATCATTATGACCAGATTTTTACCACCTATTTATCACCTATGATCATGATCTCTTTTATGTCTTGTGAGTAGTTACTTTAGTTCTTGAGGACATGGGAGAAATCTTGTTGTTAGTAGTCATATGATGTTGAAGTAATATGTGTTGTTTGATATTAAAGTCGTGTTGTTATTTTCCTAGTGGTGTTTTGTGAGTCGAACAATCAACATTTCGCCTTATTAAGGACCTAGGGGAGTACATTGTGTATGAAGAATGCTTACGGTGGGTTGCCGGAGTGACAGAAACCTGAACCCCAGTTTGCACACTTTTGCACAAGGGAATAATGGATCCTTGATCGGTTAGGCTTTGCCTTAATTTCTATCTTGTATTTGCGGATGCTTGCAAGGTATTTAATCATAAGAGTACACTTATATTAGTCTAGAAGGTGTGCTAGCATAGATCCACCCACTCAACACTTATCAACACAAAACATGTTATCAATGCGGAATATGGCGAAAGCACATGACTACCTCTCCATGTGTCCTCAAGAATGCTTTAGTCTTTATAAGTTCAGTTGCCCGGCTTATCCTTTGCTCAAAAGGATTGGGCCACCTGCTTCTCCTCAGCACTATTTACTTTGCTTGTTTTTGTCTTATTGTTGCTTATACCGAAAACCCCTAAAAAGTTATCTTTCAGTGCTTGCAGTTTTTCCTTGTCCAAACTCACTTATCAATACCTTTCGCTCCTCGTTTGGTTCAACACTCTTACTTATCGAAAACGCTGCAATAGATCCCTTACGGTTGTGGGTCATCACTTGTTGCATCAGGCAATCATTGGACCACTTAGAGAAGCGTCAATGCATACCATAAAGTACCAAAACAACCCTGTGATTGGCTGAATTGGACCGCATATGTCCCCTTGGATGTGTCCAAGTTGGGATTTTATCCTTCACTTTTCAGGGAACGGTCTAATGATTAACTTCCCCGTAGCGCATGCAGAGCACACGAAATCATCAGGATTCGAGAAGTTTTCACATTAACATTATGACCATCTGAGTTGTCAATTGTATCCATCATCATACTAAGACAGAGTAGCCTAATCTATCATGCCAGAGGCAAAATAGTTCTGAGCTTCATCTTCGGAAGGTAGTGTACACATGTAGTGCTACAATTATCGTGTAGTGTAGCCCGGTGTCCAATGGAGGAAAAAACTTTTCGTAACATGTTTACCACTTTCATCATGATTGGTGAATTTGGGATATTCTGGCCAATCACAACACCAGTCTCAACAGGATACTATTAGCGTGAATGTTTTATGGAACTTAAGAGGTTGTCAGTGACTCGGGGGTACAACGATGCATCAGTTAATGATCAAAGTTGTTCCCTTGGTGTCGGGGGAATGACCCCCGGGTAGGGTCACCCAGGGGAAACAATTCATCAAGGCAAAGATCACCGACCTGATGGTGACCGATCTAATCAAGGCTGAGCTAATCAAGAGTAAGTAAGAAGTGGGCTGAGCTGTTCAAGTTGAGGGCTGAGTGCCCCAGAGAGGGTGCAATCGGCCTCACTAGGAAGCATTCGGCCGAAGTAAACGGAGCAACATCCGAGCAGAATTACAGGTCGGACATCTGGTACAAGAGCATTCAATGCGCAATCCCTGAAGATTGGGACTGTCAGAGGCGTGCGGTCTCCTCCAGCGCCGATCACGCGGACAGGCCGATAGGCCTAGGTCTCTAGCTCCACTGTTCATCACCGAGGTCTACAAGATAGTGGTATGGTGAGCCGCAAGTCTACACTGGGTCATCCAGGAGAACACGATGTGAGGTCCCTAGCTTGTCTGAGGATGACAGTTGGGCCCTCCCCTTTGTACATTTACCTTTGTACCCCGGGCTCGGCCTATAAGAGCCCCGGGTACCCCTCATGCGTGAGGGACGATGGAGCACTTATTGCAATCTCACCCACCATAGAGAGAGCCTGGAGAGAGTTGTGCGTAGAGCCCTCTCTCCTTCCTCTCAAACATCTCAAGGAGCATTCATTGTAGCCAGAGTTATTGCATATAGCTAGCTCGGCAGGACTAGGGGTGTTATCTCTACAGAGAGCCCCGAGCCTGGCTAGATCGTGGTGTCTCACCGTGTGTTCCCATTCTCGATTCCGGTACCAGCGACACTAACCTCAGTTTGTCCCCCTCTTTAGCCATCCCCATGGCATCTGCCGTTACATATCGACGATAGTTGGCGCCCACCGTGGGGCAGGCCGAGGCGTCGACTGGAGTTCTGATCCGGACGGGACCATCATCTGCATCACGCGTGCGCTTCGCCTCCAGCCTGGTCATGAGGAGCGGAGCGTGAGACTACGTCATCGACAACGCCTCACGGTTTGGGGCTGGAATGCCTCTACGACGCGGCATCATCATTCTTTTCAGCGGACATCGCGTCTTTGTCGCGACACTTCCTGATGTTTTTCCCAGGGAGGTACGGGTGTTTTCTGAGCTCACGGATCCGTTGCCAGGAGGGCCAGATGTCGTGGGAACGGAGGGCGCGACTGCGCACATCCGTGCGGAGGTTATGATGGCGGAAGCGTCAAGTCACCACAGCTCTACTTCGGCAACCCGAGCCGCGAGGGCAGCAACCACGACACCAGTAGGCCCAAGCAACACACCGGATGTGATCAACACTCCCGTAGGTCTTTATTCCGATCCAGCCGTGGCTCATGCCGAGCTGGAGAAGGTGTGTCAGGCTCTGAAAGAGCAGTCAGATCAAATCGACGCTGAAAAGCGCCGGATGGAGGCCTCAGTTCGGGAGTACAATGCAGCGCACGGTATCGGGCAGCGTGTTATCCCACCCCCAGTGATTGAGAAGCTCCGAGCGGAAGGCCGAGAGGTCGGCAGAGAGCTGGGAGGGGCCCAGCAGCCAGTAACATCCATCATCGTCGTCCCATAGAGTTTCATATAGTTCTCCTGTGAAGAACATGAGAGCTGCCGAGCAGATCGCCACCGAGTTGGAACACTTGGAAGGAGAAGAGCTGCGGGAAAGGAAGCGCCAAATGCGTGACCTCATAACCACAACAAACCAGCAGCAGAAGGTGGCCACCGAGCAGCAAGGGCCAGTGGCGTCAAAATCAGTTCGGGCAACTGCGGTGCAAACCAGCCAAATGCGCCACCTCGGCAGCAGAGGCAGGCATCTTCGCCGCATGGCAGTTTGCACCGCAGTCGGAGGAATCAAGGGGCTGCAGGAGGCAGTCGGAGGGATGAGCCTGTAGTCAACAGCAGGCGCAATGAGCAACCGGCGGCATCAGTCCGGCCAACAATAAGTCAGCGCTTAGGTCCCCGAGCAATTGCGGATAATGATGCAAGACACCGAATCGAGCAGTTGCAGCAGGATAAGCAACCGGAAGACGAAGTGCCAGCGGGTCCAGCGTTCTTTGGCCCGCGCATTCGGCAAGAGAAGTTCCCCAAAGGCTTCACACTGCCCAGGGACACCCCCAAGTACAATGGATCAGTCAAGCCAGAAGATTGGCTGGTCGATTATATGACTGCAGTCGGCATCGCGGGAGGTGGTCGGCGCGTAGCTGTACGCTATCCACCGCTCATGCTTCAAGGTTCAGCTCGGTCCTGGTTGAACACTTTGCCCAGCAATAGTAGCAATTGCTGGAAGGATTTTGAGGATGCGTTTGTTCACAATTTCACGGGTACTTACGAGCGCCAAAATCTGCCTCGGCACCTGGCACTCTGTGTACAAGGAAAGGAGGAGCCCCTTCGCGATTACCTTCAGCGGTGGATCAAGCTCAGAAACACTTGCGAGGGAGTTCATGAAATCCAAGCCATCCAGTACTTTACTGACGGCTGCATGGACGGGTCTTTGTTGAAGCACAAGATCATGTGCAAGGAGATAACATCTTTGGCCGATCTGATGAGAATAGCCAATTCATTCGCCGCATCTGATTCTGCAATGTGCCCGATCATGTTGAGTCCCAGTGGTTTCATCCAAGGGCAACCATCCGACCAGCAGCAGCAGTCGGCAGAAGAAAATGGGCCGAACGGTCCCAATCGGCGCGAGAGGCGCGAGATCCAGCGGAACAACAACTTTGACAACAACAACAATAACCCCAATTTCAACAACACCCCCAACAAAAACAACAAGACAGGTTTTAACAAGAGGAAGGACAAGCAGCCGGATGCCCAATATGGCAGCCGGCAAGTAGCAGTAGTACAACACCAAGAGGAACAAGGGGCTGCGGGAGGCAGTCGAAAGCAGAAACCTGCAGAAAGGCCGCAAGGTCAGATTAGGCCCCCATACACCTTTGAGGACATGATGAACCAGCCCTGCAAAATGCATAGTGGAGTGGGCAAGCCCGCATCTCACACCACTCGGCAGTGCATCTGGGTTGATCGGCTAGCAAAGGGAGGAGCAGGAAACCTTCCCCTACCACCACCCCCACCCCCAGGTCCACCACCAGCAAATGCTCGGCCGCAGTTACCACGTCAGGATGCAGCATACATGATCGTCACCAGCGAATCGGATGACAAGGGCAGTCGGAGAGCCCGTGAACAGGAAGTCAATGCCACCATGCCAGCAATTTCTTAGAGGATGAACTGGTCGGACAATGTCATAGCATGGGGCCCAAAAGACCACCCGAGCGTAATGCCCAACCCGGGCAGTTATGCGCTCGTGGTGGATGGAATCGTGGCAGCACCTTTGTATTCATGCAAGTTCACCAAGACACTCATTGATGGAGGCACGCCATCAATATTCTGTACAGAGACACAATGATCAAGCTCGGCATCAGTGAGAGCGAGTTGGAACCCAGCAGGACCATTTTTCAGGGGATAGTGCCCGACCTTTCATGTACCCCATTAGGCCGCATTCGGCTGGAGGTAGTGTTTGGGTCGGAGGAGAATTTCCTTCGAGAGACGATCTGGTTCGAGGTGGCCGATCTGAGCAGCCTATACCATGTCCTGCTCGGATCGCCCGCAATAACCAAGTTCATGTTCAACATCATGCAGCCCTACCTGAAGATGAAGCTCCCAGGGCCGAATGGTCCAATCACTGTGTGTGGTGACTACAGGAAGTCACTGGAGTGTTGTCTGCTAGCTCTATGCTAGCCGATTCTTTGGTCATCAATGAAGAGCGGCGCCAGCTCGACAAGGTCGTAGCAATGGCCCAGGCTTAGATAAAGGACCCTATGCTGAGCACGAAGGCCAAGAGATCGGATGATGAGACCATATTTCAAGTAGCCAAGGACAGCAAGAGGATTGCCCTGGACCCCTCCGACCCGAGCAAGTGCATCATTGTGGGGGCCGGGCTCATCAGCAAATAGGAAGGCGAGCTCGTCGAGTTCCTCCGTGAGAACCATGACATCTTCGCATGGTCCCCACATGACATGCCTGGTGTACCGAGGGAACTTGCCGGGCACAAGCTTCATATCTGACCTGGATCCAAGCTGATCAAGCAGCTACTTTGGCGTTTTTTAGAAGAGATGTCGGGACCCGGGGTTAGCGTATGCAGGCCTCGCTACAACACAATCATATGGAGAGCCGAGAACCGTACCCACTTGTCTAAGCAGACAAGGCCAAGCACATAACGTTCTCGGAAAGCATCGAACGTGAGGGGCATCCCATTCAGGCCGGATGATCCACTGAGATGGGTCCTCATCGTCCGCACACAAGTCTAATTGATATGGGTGGTGAACTCCCATACTCATAGACAAGTCGCCTCAACCATACTATCGATTGTATTATAACCCTTACATAGACTTACTCCAGCCCGATCACTTAGTCGGGGTCTAGGGCGGGCTCGATCATACATCGAAGTGTGCACGAGACAGAGTCTCGAACAATCGCATCGCGATGCCCCAAGCTGCGCACATCTAAGGGCCACTTGGTGTATAAAAGACCGCCAGCCAGATCACAACTAAGGTCTCGAAAACCCATACAAAGACATGCATGTTATAAACATACACGCAGCACACATGCCTTGTATGAATAGCAGGTATCATTACAATTCTCTACAAAGTATACATCTTTATTAAGCACTCTTACAGAGTGCACATAGAGATCACAAGAATGTGATCCAACATTACAACAGACAAGCGGAAGCAAAGTAGGTCTGAGTACAGACAAGTTTAACAAATGGCTTAGAGAAGCCTTGTCTAAAAACAAGCCCTCCACGAGGGAACCAGTCGTTTGACTGGGACTACACTAGCTTGGTCTTGGTCCGAGTCTTTAATCTTCGAGCTTCGGGTAGAAGCCAACATCGGGGTCGTTGGGTTCATCTAAAACATAGATTAAGCAAATGTGAGTACAAAATCGTACTCAGCAAGACTTACATAGGAACTATACTACTCATGCACATGTATCAAGTTAAGGGAGGTGGGGTTTCACTTGCAGAAGTGCCAGCTTTGACTTGTCTAGTCCTGAACTACGAGTACCAGACTTGAGGTAAGAATCATACACGAGTCCACTACATCTCTTCAACCAATTACACCACTATGGTTACTTCCTCGACTTCCCCACGAGAAGCACACCATAGCACTCACACTTATCTTGGTGTATTTTAGGAGTATCCGGTTCAAGTTGTCTAATAATCGAGCACAACTCTCCAAGTAGTCCCTTACCGCGGACGCGGCTATTCGAATAGTTTTGTTAACCCTGCAGGGGTGTACTGCTACACATATGAAACTATCAGTTACCGCCTTTGTAGTCGACACCGTTCAAGAGGTGCCGGCGAGGATAATTCCCACAACTTTTACCTCACAGCCAACTCAAATTCAATGGAGACGCCTATCTGGGCTGGAATCCACATCGTGAACCCGGCTGGTTTACCGATGTGGTCCCAGAAGATGTGTGCAGGGTCCCAAGCCGGTCTGAATAGCCGTTCTTCCACTTCGTAGACCGTGCCACAGACCTACCAGAACTCCGAACTAATGCGACTCATTGAAATGAGAAGGGGTGAGTTAGTAGGTTGAGCGGGGGTCCATGTGCCCAACATGTGGTAGTACTCTTCGTCTTGGATCACCACACAAGAACTCGGGCTTAGGGCGGTGTTCAACGAGACAACCCACTGTGTACTCCTACACAGCCTCTCATCGTTCACCTTGTATTAGGGTAGATTCACCAACACAGCTTTACTTTCATCAACACCATGTTCACTATCATCCCGACTCATATCAAAAACATCCTCATTGTAAACTCTAAGCATGCAATAAGCAGTAACAGTTGCAGGGGCCACATGATATCAGTCAACTCCTATGTCGGCTAGGATTGTGGTTTGCTTACTACTGTGACAAGATGATAGGTCATGCATCGGATATGGGTTCAACTATGCGGTAGAATCGATACAACGTGATCTCCTAAACATGCATAAGCGAGACTGAGAGGGAATTGGGATTTTATAGACATGATCAAAGGGGGTTTGCTTGCCTTGCTGACGAGGTTTCGATAACGGTGTCTTCAACGAAGGGGGCAGCTTCGGGTTCCGGCTCCACTTCTATCAGCAACATGACAATCATAGGATCAACATAATGTACAATGCACAATCACATGAATAAGATTGTAATGGTGATGTTCATGGTACTGATGTGTTGAGCATTTCATTTAAATGGAGTATATTGCAAATTGAATTGCAAATTCAAACTCCAATTTGAATTCATTTTAGCCAAGTTATAATTGACATTGTTTGATCAAGTTGAACCATTTTGAAAAGTGTATGATATGCCTCTGAAGTTCAAGTATAATGTGATATGTTGATATGGTTCAAAATGCAAAAGCATTTGAAAAGAATTTGAATTAATTCCATTTAAATCAAATAGAAAATGCTACTGATCCCATTTTAAAATCAACTCAAACAAAGTTGAAAGTTGGATATTTGGATAGGTTATTTTCTCCTGATCAGTTTTCATATATTATTTGTCCAATTTGGAGTTAATATGAATTTTCTATGAATTTCCAAAGTTTAAAGCCTTTTCTGGAATTTTCTGGATTTCTTTTAATCTGTAAAAGGGTTTATTGCGTCATCACTGCATCAGCATGACATCAGGGGCTTGACTCTGGTCAAACTGACCTGTGGGGTCACCCTGTCAGCCTCTCTAGGATAAATCCCTGTTAATTAAATTAACAGAGAGATTAGAGGGGGCCCTGGCCCACCTGTAAGTGACTCTGGGGGTGGTTAATTAGTGTTAAGCGCCCACCCACGTCACCTCACCGGGGCTCAACGCCGGCGACCACCCAGCACGGCGGAGCTCCTCGGGACGGCGGTGCGTGGCATGATTTGCAGCGCCAGAGGCACTGGAGTGCAGCCCGTGCACTCGTGCTTCACGTGGAAGCCACGGCGCGGCGAGGGGGTGACGGAGGCGACGGCGGGGACCTTGCCGGCGGCAACCGAAGCACGACGGCAACGTGGATGGTGCTATGGTGCAAAGCAGGGGGCAAGAGGTAGGGCGCTGCGCTCCTGGTGGCTCCGGGAACTCAATGGACACCACCACGAGGGAAAAGGGTCACAGGAGCGACCTCACCGTCGGCCATGGCGGCGACGGAGCTCGTCTCCCATGGTGGCGCAGGCACAGGGCGAGAGGGGGCTAGCTAGGTGAGGGGAAAAGCTCACCGAGATGCGGGGAGCGCGGTGGTGCAAAGGATGGAGGCGGGGAGGGCTCAACGGCGACGGAATTCGGCGAGGATCTTCACGGTGGCCGGCGGCGAGTCGGTGACGATGGCGGAGTCTCCAGGGCTCCCAGGCTCGATTCACTGCACAGGGAGACGAAGACGACGGCTGCGGTTCCTCTGGACAGCTAGAGGCATCGCGGGGAGCACGGTGGCCACGCGGGTGCAGCGGCCGCTCCGGCGCAAGCTTCGGGTGGTCGTCGTCGGCGTCGAAAACGGGCGAGAGAGAGGGAGGAGGAACTGCGCTCGTGGGGGAGAAGGTGCGGGGGACGTCCAGAAGCCTCCAGGTGCGAAGAGGTGGCGGCAGGGAGCTGCTGCGTGGCTGCTGCTCGTCGGCGGCGTCGGTGGAGTGCTGCATGCATTCCACCGAGCAGCTTGTGGGCGCGGGGAGGAAGAGACAAACGGGGTGGCTGGGCTGGGCCGGCTAGATGGGCCTAGGGAATAAGTTGGGCCAAATGGCCAGGTAAGTCCCTTTTCTTATTTCTTTCTGTTTTCTTTTTCTGCCTTTTGTTTTGCTCTAGTAAAAATACCAAAACATTTTATAAAAATGCCCAACTAATTTTATAAATACTAGGTGACCAGTAGCTAGTCACTTTTAGGATTTGGGCATTTTTGAAATTCAAAACATTTGAATTCCAATTCAAATAGGGGTAAACTTTAATTTCCAGAGCACTGTTTGAATTTTAGAATATTCCATGGGCATGGGAAAATACCCACACCACTTTTTAAATGATCACCATCATTTATAGGAATTTTCCAAATATTCTAATGATTTTTGGAAAAAGTTTTTTATCTGGCCATTTGAATTAATTTCTCAGGGCTTTCTGCTTCCCCATTTTTGAATTTTCTTTTGAATTTTTGGCATGATGCAAAGGCACAATAAAACCCTAGCACTTACCTAACTTGGGGTTGTGACAACTCGCCCCCACTCAAAAGAATCTCGTCCCGAGATTCAGAAGTCGTCGGGAGGAAGGAGGGGTACTCGGCACGGAGGCGGTCTTCTCTTTCCCATGTTGCTTCTTTCTCGGAGTGATGTGACCATTGCACTTTCAGAAACCTAATCTTCTGACGACGAGTGACACGCTCTGCGGAATCAAGAATACGAACGGGGTATTCTCGATAAGAAAGGTCATCTTGGAGATCAAGCGTTTCATGGTCGACTTCGCGGATGGGGTCCTTGAAGCAACGCCTGAGTTGGGACACATGGAATACATCATGTACTCGGGAAAGGTGCGGGGGTAGTTCAAGTTGGTAGGCAACTTCTCCACGTTTAGCAAGAATGCGGAAAGGTCCGATGTAACGTGGGGCCAACTTGCCTTTGATACCGAAACGTTGGGTTCCCTTCAGAGGAGTAACCCGAAGATAAGCCTTCTCATCCAGATTGTAGCTGTCTTTCCTATGATGACGATCATAGTAGCTTTTCTGACGAGACTGCGATGCTTTCAATTGATCACGAACAATGCGAACTTGCTCTTCTGCTTCCTTGATCATGTCCGGTCCAAAGAATTGTCTTTCACCGGTTTCTGACTAGTTAAGGGGTGTTCGACATCGCCGTCCATAAAGGAGTTCAAAAGGAGCCATGTTCAGACTAGATTGGAAGCTATTGTTATAAGCAAATTCGGAAAATGGAAGAGACCTCTCCCAATTCTTTCCGAATGAGATAACACAAGCTCTGAGCATGTCTTCAAGAATTTGGTTAACCCTTTCGACTTGACCGCTAGACTGAGGATGGAAAGCTGTACTAAAGGAGAGATGAGTTCCCATAGCATTCTAAAAGCTTCCCCATAATCTAGAGGTGAAAAGGCTACCACGATCAGAATTGATTTCCAAAGGAACACCGTGAAGGGATACAATTCTAGAGACGTACAAGTCCGCTAACTGGCTAGCGGTTATAGACTCGCGAACTGGAAGGAAGTGAGCAACTTTGGAAAGCCTATCTATGACAACGAAGATGGCATCGTTTCCTTTCTGGGTTTTTGGAAAGCCGGTGATGAAGTCCATACCGACTTTGTCCCATTTCCACTCTGGAATAAGCAAAGGTTGAAGTGTGCCAGCAGGTCTTTGATGTTCGGCCTTAATGCGACGACAAACATCACATTCGGCATTGAACTTAGCAATTTCTCTCTTCATCCTAGTCCACCAAAATCTCTGGCGTAGGTCTCGGTACATCTTTGTGCTACCAGGATGAATTGAGAGGGGGTGTCATGAGATTCTTTGAGGATTAGCCTCCTAAGATTGTGTTTTCGTGGTACAACCAATCGAGTGCCAAAGAAAACAACACCTTGATCATTTATGGAGAAACATTTAGCAACTCCGGTAGCAATGTTCTTCTTGATCTCTCGAATACCACTATCACGTTTCTGGGCGGCTATGATTTTATCCTCAAGGGTTGGTTTCGCCACCAAGGTAGAAAGATAGCCATGAGGAACAATCTCGAGATTGAGTTTTCAAAATTCCTCATGAAGAAGTGGTTGATACTGCTGTAACATGAGGTTGTTACAATACGACTTACGACTTAGTGCATCAGCCATGACATTGGCTTTGCCTGGGGTGTAAGAAATTCCTAAGTCATAATCTTTTATCAAATCAATCCAACGTCTTTGCCTGAGATTAAGATCTGGCTGGGTGAAAATGTATTTGAGGCTTTGGTGGTCGGAATAGATCTCACAACGATTACCAAGGAGGTAATGTCGCCAAGTTGTTAGGGCATGAACTACGGCAGCGAGTTCAAGGTCATGGGTAGGATAGTTCTCTTCATGTGGCTGCAACTGGCGTGAAGCATAAGCTACCACATGTCAATCTTGTAGAAGTATGCATCCTAACCCTTGTCGTGATGCGTCACAATAGATCTCAAAATCCTTTTTGGTGTCTAGAGGTGCAAGGACGGGTGCAGAAGTCAATCTTCTTTTTAGCTCTTGAAAGCTTTCCTCGCACTTGGAAGTCCATTGGAATTTCTTATCTTTCTTGAGGAGTTCAGTTAGAGGCTTTGCAACTTTAGAAAAGTTCTCGACGAAGCGACGGCAATAGCTGGCTAGGCCATGAAAACTCCTAACTTGCTTAACCGATTTAGGTGTAGTCCAGTCAAAGACGGCCTGAACTCTCTCGGGATTCACAGCAATGCCTTTTGCAGAAATCACATGGCCTAAGTAGGTCACTTCTGGTAGCCAAAATTCACACTTGGAGAATTTAGCATACAGGCGATGCTCTCTAAGTTTCATCAATACCAGCCTTAGGTGTTCGGCATGTTCTTCTTCGTTCTTCGAGTAGATGATAATGTCATCGAGATAAACCACAACAAATTTATCTAAGTACTCCATGAAGATCGAATTCATCATGCGTGAGAAAGTGGCGGGGGCATTGGTTAAACCAAAGGACATGACGGTGTACTCGTAAAGACCATAACGAGTAGTAAAAGCCGTTTTTGGGATGTCCTCGTTTCGGATTTTGATTTGATGATAACCTAATCTCAAATCCATCTTGGAGAAGACAGAGGATCCTGCAAGTTGATCATAAAGATCATTGATCCTGGGCAGTGGGTACTTGTTCTTTATCGTCGCTAGATTTAGCTGGCGTTAGTCTACGCACATCCTTTCTGTTCCATCTTTCTTCGCTACGAACAGAACGGGGCAACCCCATGGCGATGAGCTAGGGCGGATGAAGCCTTTTTCCAACAAAGCTTCCAGTTGGGTTTTAAGCTCAGCTAACTCACATGGGGCCATTTTGTATGGGCGTCTGGAAATTGGTGCGGTTCCTGGGGCAAGATCCACTATGAACTCTACACATCTGTCGGGTGGCATTCCCGGCAGCTCTTCAGGAAAGACATCCGGGAAGTCACGAACCACCGGAACATCTTCGAGGTCGGGAAGGGGAAGCACATTCAAAGAATGCACCTGGGTTCTTGTTCTTGGTGAGGAGTAAACTATTGTCTGGCCTGAAGGATGTGTAAGTCTAACTAACTTGGCTTTACAATCAAGAAAAGCATGTTGTCTTGATAACCAATCCATACCAAGGATGACATCAATGTCGGAAGACTTGAGGGCTATGAGTGAAGCAAGGAATACTAAACTCTCAATTGCAATTTGATTGCCATGGCTTACTCTATTAGTTTGCCATTTGGAACCAGGAGTTTGAATGATCATTGGAGAAAACATTTCTTCAAAGGATACATCATGCCGAAGTGCATAACTCTCCGACATGAATGAGTGAGATGCTCCTGGGTCGAAAAGAACAGAAGTGGGAACAAAATTTACTGGGAGCGTACCAAGAATGACGTCAGAAGTACTATCAGTCTCTTTAGCTGAGATTTGGTTCACACGTCCAAGATTTTCTAAGGTGGATGGCTTAGCGGTGGAAACCTTTGGAGGTGGTTTGGCACGAACAATGGGGTTTCCTTTGGCATGGGGTGGAGCATTTTGATTGACGGGTCACTCACGAGAGTAGTGACCAGGCTGGCCACATCTAAAGCAGGCTCCAAAGATAGTGCGGGGAGATGGGTTGTTTGGTGGAGCTGGTGGACGAGGCGGCACAAGGGATGGTATCGGTGGGTTGTTTTGGGGAAACAAACTGTTAGGAATCCAGATCATACGCTTCTAAGGGCGTGAACTGGAAGAAGGGGCAAGCTCAAGAGCATGCTTGCGAGACTTCTCGAAAACTTCATTGCCATGCTCAGCTCTGAAGGATCTGTTGACTAAATCCTCAAAGGGGGCAAATTCGATGAGGTTGAGATCATGACGAAGGATGGGGATAAGTCCCTTACGGAACTTTGCCTGCTTTCTGGCATCGGTGGTGATCTCATCTTGGGCATAACGAGCAAGACGGTTGAATTCCCTCACATACTCATGAATGGACATCTCTCCTTGATTCAGATTGCAGAGCTCTTCCTTCTTGCGCTCGATCAACTCATCCAGAATGTGGTACCCTCGAAAGGCAACACAGAACTCTTGCCAAGTCACTACGTGACCATCTGGCTGCATTGCAACATAGTTCTCCCACCACTGAAGAGCAGCACCTTACAAGAAGTATACCGCGAAAACAACTCGGTCATCGGGAGCAACATGTGCAGTGTCAAGCTTACGCTCGATGGAACGGAGCCAATCATCAGCTTCAAGGGGTTCAGAAGAACATCGGAATACCGGTGGCTTGAGGAGGATGAAGTCCTGAATGCTGACCACCACATTACGATGGTGGGCGGTATTCTGCTCGATGAGCTCCAGAAGGCGTGTCTGATCACGTCTATTCCGCTCGGCTTCCATCATGATTTCCGCCGCAGAAGGCGGGGGTGGAGGTTCATCATCATTTCGATTCCGATCACGGTCTCGATTCCGAAGAACAGCACTACGAGTTCCACCTGACATCCTGTGTGATAAAAATCAACAATCAGAACAGGTTGTACGATGGAGGCAAGGATAAAAGGATATGATTTAGGCGGAAAGGATAATAATGCGAAGGCAATGATTCAAAGAAACATGGAACAAATCCGGCAGCATAACGGCTACACTGGGATGGAAAATGAAACAACCTCGAAGAAATTGGACATAACTTCTTCAAGGAACTCAAAACACGGAGACTCTGGACATCCACAACAATCCTACGTCTATAAGGAGGCAATCAACGAGATGTTCTAGTAAGACATATATGAGCCTAGTCCTATCTTCCCGTAGAATAATATGAGGGTGACTCAGAACTCAGATCGATGAGGGTAAGGAGAAAAAGAAGCCTTACGTTGTTCCCTTATATACCCAGAGTAACTATATAACTATAGAAGGCTAGACTCGACTTCGGCCAAGGCTGATAATCCTACAGTCAGTCCTGCTCTGATACCAAGTCTGTCGGGACCCGGGGTTAGCGTATGCAGGCCTCGCTACAACACAATCATATGGAGAGCCGAGAACCGTACCCACTTGTCGAAGCAGACAAGGCCAAGCACAGAACGTTCTCGGAAAGCATCGAACGTGAGGGGCATCCCATTTAGGCCGGATAATCCACTGAGATGGGTCCTCATCGTTCGCACACAAGTATAATTGATATGGGTGGTGAACTCCCATACTCATAGACAAGTCGCCTCAACCATACTATTGATTGTATTATAACCCTTACATAGACTTACTCCAGCCCGATCACTTAGTCGGGGTCTAGGGCGGGCTCGATCATACATCAAAGTTTGCATGAGACAGAGTCTCAAACAATCGCATCGCGATGCCCGAAGCTGCGCACATCTAAGGGCCACTTGGTGTATAAAAGACCGCCAGCCAGATCACAACTAAGGTCTCGAAAACCCATACGAAGACATGCATGTTATAAACATACACGCAGCACACATGCCTTGTATGAACAGCAGGTATCATTACAATTCTCTACAAAGTATACATCTTTGTTAATAACTCTTACAGAGTGCACACAGAGATCACAAGCATGTGATCCAACATTACAACAGACAAGCGGAAGCAAAGTAGGTCTGAGTACAGACAAGTTTAACAAATGGCTTAGAGAAGCCTTGTCTAAAAACAAGCCCTCCACGAGGGAACCAGTCGTCTGACTGGGACTACACTAGCTTGGTCTTGGTCTGAGTCTTTAATCTTCGAGCTTCGGGTAGAAGCCACCATCGGGGTCGGTGGGCTCATCTAAAACATAGATTAAGCAAACGTGAGTACAAAATCGTACTCAGCAAGACTTACATAGGAACTATACTACTCATGCACATGTATCAAGGTAAGGGAGGTGGGGTTTCACTTGCAGAAGTTCCAGCTTTGACTTGGCTAGTCCTGAACTACGAGTACCAGACTTGAGGTAAGAATCGTACACGAGTCCACTACATCTCTTCAACCAATTACACCACTATGGTTACTTCCTCGACTTCCCCACGAGAAGCACACCATAGCACTCACACTTATCTTGGTGTATTTTAGGAGTATCCGGTTCAAGTTGTCTAATAATCGAGCACAGCTCTCCAAGTAGTCCCTTACCGCGGACGCGGCTATTCGAATAGTTTTGTTAACCCTGCAGGGGTGTACTTATACACACATGAAACTATCAGTTACCGCCTTTGTACTCGACACCGTTCAAGAGGTGCCGGCGAGGATAATTCCCACAACTTTTACCTCACAGCCAACTCAAATTCAATGGAGACGCCTATCTGGGCTGGAATCAACATCGTGAACCCGGCTGGTTTACCGATGTGGTCCCAGAAGATGTGTGCAGGGTCCCAAGCCGGTCTGAATAGCCGTTCTTCCACTTCGCAGACCGTGCCATAGACCTACCAGAACTCCGAACTAATGCGACTCATTGAAATGAGAAGGGGTGAGTTAGTAGGTTGAGCGGGGGTCCATGTGCCCAACATGTGGTAGTACTCTTCGTCTTCGATCACCACACAAGAACTCGGGCTTAGGGCGGTGTTCAACGAGACAACCCACTGTGTACTCCTACACAGCCTCTCATCGTTCACCTTGTATTAGGGTAGATTCACCAACACAGCTTTACTTTCATCAACACCATGTTCACTATCATCCCGACTCACATCAAAAACATCCTCATTGTAAACTCTAAGCATGCAATAAGCAGTAACAGTTGCAGGGGCCACATGATATCAGTCAACTCCTATGTCGGCTAGGATTGTGGTTTTCTTACTACTATGACAAGATGATAGGTCATGCATCGGATATGGGTTCAACTATGCGGTAGAATCGATACAACGTGATCTCCTAAACATGCATAAGCGAGACTGAGAGGGAATTGGGATTTTATAGACATGATCAAAGGGGGTTTGCTTGCCTTGCTGACGAGGTTTCGATAACGGTGTCTTCAACGAAGGGGGCAGCTTCGGGTTCCGGCTCCACTTCTATAAGCAACATGAAAATCATAGGATCAACATAATGTACAATGCACAATCACATGAATAAGATTGTAATGGTGATGTTCATGGTACTGATGTGTTGAGCATTTCATTTAAATGGAGTATATTGCAAATTGAATTGCAAATTCAAACTCCAATTTGAATTCATTTTAGCCAAGTTATAATTGACATTGTTTGATCAAGTTGAACCATTTTGAAAAGTGTATGATATGCCTCTGAAGTTCAAGTATAATGTGATATGTTGATATGGTTCAAAATGCAAAAGCATTTGAAAAGAATTTGAATTAATTCCATTTAAATCAAATAGCAAATGCTACTGATCCCATTTTAAAATCAACTCAAACAAAGTTGAAAGTTGGATATTTGGATAGGTTATTTTCTCCTGATCATTTTTCATATATTATTTGTCCAATTTTGAGTTAATATGAATTTTCTATGAATTTCCAAAGTTTAAAGCTTTTTCTGGAATTTTCTGGATTTCTTTTAATCTGTAAAAGGGTTTATTGCGTCATCACTGCATCAGCATGACATCAGGGGCTTGACTCTGGTCAAACTGACCTGTGGGGTCACCCTGTCAGCCTCTCTAGGATAAATCCCTGTTAATTAAATTAACAGAGAGATTAGAGGGGGCCCTGGGCCCACCTGTAAGTGACTCTGGGGGTGGTTAATTAGTGTTAAGCGCCCACCCACGTCACCTCGCCGGCGGCTCAACGCCGACGACCACCCAGCACGGCGGAGCTCCTCGGGACGGCGGTGCGGGGCATGATTTGCAGCGCCAGAGGCACTGGAGTGCAGCCCGTGCACTCGCGCTTCACATGGAAGCCACGGCGCGGCCAGGGGGTGACGGAGGCGACGGCGGGGACCTTCCCGGCGGCAACCGAAGCACGGCGGCAACGTGGATGGTGCTACGGTGCAAAGCAGGGGGCAAGAGGTAGGGCGCTGCGCTCCTGGTGGCTCCGGGAACTCAATGGACACCACCACGAGGGAAAAGGGTCACAGGAGCGACCTCACCGTCGGCCATGGCGGCGACGGAGCTCGGCTCCCATGGTGGCGTAGGACACAGGGCGAGAGGGGGCTAGGTAGGTGAGGGGAAAAGCTCACCGAGATGCGGGGAGCGCGGTGGTGCAAAGGTTGGAGGCGGGGAGGGCTCAACAGCGACGGAATTCGGCGAGGATCTTCACGGTGGCCGGCGGCGACTTGGTGACGATGGCGGAGTCTCCAGGGCTCCCAGGCTCGATTCACTGCACGGGGAGACGAAGACGACGGCTGCGGTTCCTCTGGACAGCTCGAGGCGTCGCGGGGAGCACGGTGGCCACGCGGGTGCAGCGGCCGCTCCGGCGCAAGCTTCGGGTGGTCGTCGTCGGCGTCGAAAACGGGCGAGAGAGAGGGAGGAGGAACTGCGCTCGTGGGGGAGAAGGTGCGGGGGACGTCCAGAAGCCTCCAGGTGCGAAGAGGTGGCGGCAGGGAGCTGCCGCTCGTCGGCGGCGTCGGTGGAGTGCTGCATGCATTCCACCGAGCAGCTTGTGGGCGCGGGGAGGAAGAGACAAACGGGGTGGCTGGGCTGGGCCGGCTAGATGGGCCTGGGGAATAAGTTGGGCCGAATGGCCAGGTAAGTCCCTTTTCTTATTTCTTTCTGTTTTCTTTTTCTGCCTTTTGTTTTGCTCTGGTAAAAATACCAAAACATTTTATAAAAATGCCCAACTAATTTTATAAATACTAGGTGACCAGTAGCTAGTCACTTTTAGGATTTGGGCATTTTTGAAATTCAAAACATTTGAATTCCAATTCAAATAGGGGTAAACTTTAATTTCCAGAGCACTGTTTGAATTTTAGAATATTCCATGGGCATGGGAAAATACCCAAACCACTTTTAAAATGATCACCATCATTTATAGGAATTTTCCAAACATTCAAATGATTTTTGGAAAAAGATTTTTATCTGGCCATTTGAATTAATTTCTCAGGGCTTTCTGCTTCCCCATTTTTGAATTTTCTTTTGAATTTTTGGCATGATGCAAAGGCACAATAAAACCCTAGCACTTACCTAACTTGGGGTTGTGACAAGAGAAGAGAAGAGAAATCGGCGACGAGATAGCCAAGTTGCTCGCAACAGGATTTATCAAGGAAGTGTTCTACCCAGACTGGTTAGATAATCCAGTTCTGGTTCCGAAGAAGAATGGAACAGGATTTACACTTTCCTGAATAAGGCCTGCCCCAAGGATCCTTTTGCATTTCCCGTATCGATCAAGTGATTGACTCTACGGCTGGCTGGCAGCTCTTGTGATTTCTGGATGCCACAGCAGGCTATCACCAGATTAAGCTTGATGTAAACGATCAAATTAAAGTAGATTTTATCACCCCATTCGGGGCTTATTGCTACATCACCATGCCCTTTGGCCTGAAAAATGGCGGCGCGACTTATCAACGTACTATGCAGCGATTGATAACCCACAACTGCAGGGGATCGAGATAGTCTTCGCGGGTAAGAATAACCTAATTTATAGATTCGCCTCAAGGGGAGCCAAAGAATATCCACAAGCTTTAACAGTGGAGTTGTCAGTTCCACCACACCTGAGATACACTTACTTGCAACAAGGTATTAATAGTAACTGCGATATGGGAGTGATGATAGCAACGGTAATAGTAAAACAGCGAAAGTAAATAACTAGTAACCAGCAGAATTAAAAGCACTGTAGGCTAGGGAGATGGATGGTTGGGCGCTGCATGGATAAGACACATCATGTAATCCACTTGGGGCAAGGCACATAGAAAAGCAAAGATCCTCTAGGCATAAATCAAACATCAGGCATGTATCCCTCAGGTAGTTGTACGTGCTTGCAATAAGAACTTGCACAACATCTTTTGTCCTACCATCCCGCTACGAACGGGGCCAAAAGGAACTTATGGAGATTAAGGTGCTCCTGTCAAAGAGCACCGGAACAAAGCATTAACAACCAATGGATACACGGAATCCTAAAATTATAGTCCATCCCCTTTGGTGTCCCAAGCTGTCACCTTCGGGATTGCCGGTTCCGGACTATAACAGGTGCAAACAACTCATAGATAGGATCAAGAACACAAATATATTAATGAAAACACATAGGGTTCATATCTGAAATCAAGGCACTCGGTCCCAAAGTGACAAGCATTAAGAGCAACAAGTTGAAGCAAAGATGATAAACACCAAACTAGATGATATGCAACATGCCCCCCAACAATTTGATAAACTATTACATGATCTAACTCACCCAATCCCTACCATCCCCTTTGCCTACAGCAGGGAATTACTCACACATGGATGGAGAATTCATGGAGGGAGGATGTAGTGGCGATGGTGATGACGATGGCGATGACGATGGTGATGATCTCCCCTCTCCGGAGGCCAAAACAGCCTCCAGATTAGCCCTCCCGGAGAAGAACAGAGGGTGGCGGCGGCTCCGCGACGAGAACTGGGAAAACGACTTCTGTTCTGGGGTTTTCGCGTCACGGGAATAAATAGGAGCATCGGTAGGGCACCAAAGTAGGGGGAGGCCCCTAGGCGGCCAGAGGGCGCGGCCCCACCCCTGGCCGCGCCAGGGGGGCGCCTAGGGCCCCCAAGGCTCCCCTCTGCTCCCACTTCTGGCATCTGGCTCCTTCGGGTGCGTGGATTTTCTGGTATTTTTCTGGGAATTTTCTGGGATGTCCAAAAATCCATTTTCCTGCGCACAATAAAACCATACAGGCAGCTTTGCTGAAAACAGCGTTAGTCCAGGTTAGTTTCATCCAAATCATGCAAGAATGAGGGCAAAACAATAGCAAAAGTGTTTGGAAAAGTAGATACGTTTGAGACATATCAGCGATGCGTCCGACCTCAGCTAGGTCGGAACATTAATGTATATGTAGATGACCTTGTGGTGAAGTCGGTGCTAAGCTCAACCCTGTTGGAGCTGAGGTCGGAACATTAATGTATATGTAGATGACCTTGTGGTGAAGTCGGTGCTAGGCTCAACCCTGTTGGATGATCTCAAAGAAACATTCGCAAATTTGCGAGCGTACCAGATCAAGCTCAACCCAGAGAAATGTGTGTTCGGCGTACCGGCCGGCAAGTTGCTTGGATTCTTGGTCTCCGAGAGAGGAATAGAGTGCAACCCTAAGAATATTGCAGCAATTGAGAGGATGGGAAAGCCCAGAAATCTCAAAGATGTGCAGAAGTTCACCGGATGTCTGTCGTAACTCAACCGATTTCTTAGTCGGTTGGGAGAGAAGGCAATTCCGCTATATCAGCTGATGAAGAAAACAGACAAGTTCATTTGGACCCCGCAAGAGGACGAAGCATTCAAGCAGCTCAAGCGCATGATGTCTACCTCTCCAGTGCTAGCAGCTCCGAAAGAAAAAGAGCCAATGATACTATATATTGCAGCAACTACTCGGGTGGTCAGTATTGTTATGGTGGTCGAGCGTCCTGAAAAGGACAAGGCACAACCGGTCCAGAGGCCAGTGTATTATGTCAGTGAAGTGCTCTCAACCTCCAAGCAAAATTACCCCCATTATCAGAAGATGTGCTACGGTGTGTACATGGCGGCAAGAAAGCTGAAGCCTTATTTCCTGGCACATCCGATCACAGTTGTCAGTTCGGCACCATTGGCAGAAATCATCGGCAGTCGGGACGCATCTGGTCGGGTGGCAAAGTGGGTGATCTCTACGAATGCTTCTATTCTTGTAGACTATGTTGGGCCTCCAAGTGCAGAGGTTTGTAGGACAGCAGCAATATCCCTCAAGTGGACGACCTAAGGTTTATCGAACTCAGGGAAGTAGAGGTTGAAGATGGTCTCGCTCCAGCAACCCTGCAATTAAGATACAAGAAGTCTCTTGTGTCCCCAACACACCTAATACAACTAGGAGTTGTATAGGTGCACTAGTTCGGCAAAGAGATGGTAAAATATGGGTGATAGGTGTAGCAAAGCAAGGTAATATAAATATTTAATAAAAAGTGCAGCAAGCAAACAAGTAGTAAACGTGAGCGCAAACGATATTGCAACGGTGGAAACAAGGCCTAGGCTTCATACTTTCACTAGTGGAAACTCCCAACAACATTAACATAGTCTAATCACATGATATTCCTCATAAAACATGCAATGGAGATGTCCTCGGAGGTCATTCCTTTGTGGTCAAGAGAGGACGAGAATTGTGTAGGGCTACAAAAGCACACCTCAGAGTTCGTAGTTCTCATCTATGGATTTCCCAATGTCACCGCGGCCATCCAAAGAGAGTACCACAATCACCACAACATATCTAAAGGATAGTCAAAGAAAAGCACCAAGAGACTCTCAATCTTCAATCCACACACAAAAGAGGAAACCACTGATACGTCCCAAACGTATCTATAATTTCTACTTGCTCCATGCATATTTTGTGTGACTTTGCCATGTTTTTCTTGAAGTTTCATACACTTTTGAACCTATTTGGACTAACCTATTAACTCAGTGCACCCAGTTGCCAGTTTATGTTTTCTGCTGTTTTTGTATTTCAGGTTTTCCGGCCATTAAAAGTGCTCCAAAAATTCCGGGAAAAATATATAAAAAATCAGCGCAACAGAAGCTTCCTGAATCACCAAGAGAGGGAAGGGGGGGCCACCACCAGGAAACCATGAGGGCAGGTGGCGCGGCCCCACCCTAGGCCGCTCCAGGGACCCTCCTGACTGCCTCGTGGGTCCCCTCGATGCCCCCCTTCGCCTATATTTACCCCTCGGGGTGGAAACCCCTAAGATCGATCTCTTTCTCGCGAAATCCCCTCTGTACCGCCGCCGCCGCCGTTTCAAGATCGGGGCTGCCTGGAGAAGCTGCCCCGGCACCCTGCCGGAAGGAGGAACCCCCTCCGGGAGACCATCCATAGCCATGGACGCCTCCCGGATGTGCCGTGAATAGTCCCCCTTGGACCATGGGTCCGTGACCAGTAGCTATGTGATGAATCTCTCCCCCCCCCCCGTTTTTTCTTCCACTTTCGAGTCCTCGTGAGCCGCCTCACATGATCGAGGCATCTATGTAATTTCTGTTGTTGCTATGCTGAGTTTGTTGGGATCTGATGGATTATGAGACTATGTTCAGATTTTGATGAGTAATATATTTGGTGCTTCTCTTTTATATTTTGTTCTTGAGTAAATTCTTGCATGTTCTCCGTTGCGGTATTTTCTTTGGCCAAGTATTTTATTTGCAACTCCAAGAGAGAGCATTATGCTCGATTGTGGGTTCAACCCCTTGATTTCTAGCTTGAGTGACAGAAACATGAGACTAGGGGATGTGTTGTTGCCACCAGGGATAAAACAACGGTGCTTGTACCTGTGGGTGCAAGGATTGTTTACTTTACGCAAAGTTCTTTTAATGCAGTTGTCTGTTGCTTTGAGTTTACACTTTGGGTGGGATTCGCAACTTAATACCAGTGAGATGTTCTGGATAGATATCTCAAGGTGGATGATTCGTAGTAGATGCAGATGGATTTCAGTCTACTTACCTTGGCGTACTGCCCATTGCTTTTGAGCCCTTCCTTTCTTTGCAGCATAGTTAGCATTGTGGTGCCTTCATAATCCTGTCAATTTCCCAACTGTGATTTGTTTACCTCGCTAGCACTTTTATCGTCTTTTGGGAGAGAGACATCACTAGTGAATATCACGGGACTCCGGTCCATCTTCACATTATTGTTCACACCCTCAATTTACTTTCATCTTTTACTTTCATTTGCACCTTTTATCTCTTGCGTTGATCCTTTGTAAACGACAAGGCCGGAGGAATTGACAACTCCTCTGTACTCGTTGGGAGCAAAGTTATTTGTTGCTGTGTGCAGGTCCACAACAACACCCTAGTCAGGAAGCAATTTCTGGCAACGTTGCCACCTACTTGTATCTCCTGATTCCTACTGGTTCGATAACCTTGGTATCTTCACCGAGGGAAACTTGCTGCTGCACTGCATCTCAAACCTTCCACTTGGGGTAACCAACGAGGGGCGAGAAGCCATCAAGCAAATTTCTGGCGCCGTTGCCGGGGACTCAAGTCTACAAGATAGGGGAGTTGCACACTATCTTTTACCTTTGCTTTTTAGTCTTGTTAGTTTACCTTTCAGTTTTTACTTTTGTGTCCCTAATCAAAAATACCAAAAATACCTGCTGCTACTATGGGTTCCAATGAAAACACTATGTTGTGTGACTTCACTAGTCACAACAACAGTGACTTTATCTGCACTCCTATTGCTCCACCTGCCACTTCAGCACCTTCTTATGAGATTAAACCTGCTCTTCTTAACCTTGTTATGAAAGATCAATTCTCAGGAGCAGGAGAAGATGTTGCCTTGCACCTGAACAACTTTATCGAGCTCTGCGACATGCAGAAGTACAAGGAAGTGGATGGAGACATCGTCAAGCTGAAGATTTTTTCCTTTCTCTTTGAGAGGAAGAGCCAAGGAGTGGCTACAATCTTTGCCCAAGAACAGTATCGATTCTTGAAGCAAATGCAAAGATGCTTTTATAGGGAAGTACTATCCCCCTACTAAAATTATTCAATTGCGGAGTAACATTATGAATTTCAGGCAATTGGATAATGAACACGTTGCCCAGGCTTGGTAACGTATGAAGACGCTTGTCAAGAACTGCCCCGCACATGGACTGACTTCCTGGATGGTTATCCAGACTTTTTATGCAGGCTTGAACTTCACCTCGCGGAACCTGTTAGATTCGGCTGCGGGAGGAACTTTTATGTCAACCACGCTTGGTGCTGCCACAAAGCTACTCTATGAGATGATGCTGAACTACTCGCAATGGCACACCGAGATATCTCCAACCGGTAAGAAGGTAAACTCTGTCGAGGAGATCTCCTCTTTAAATGAAAAGGTTGACCTTATCATGTCTCTACTTACCAAGCAACCCTCTATTGATCCTCAAGATGTTCCTTTAAATTCTTTGGTTGCTCAGGAGCAAGTAGATGTTAATTTTGTCTCTAGAAACAACTTCAACAATAATGCTTATAGGAGTAACTTTGGTAGCCACAATCCTAGGCCTTTCCCATCCAACAACTATGGGAACAACACTTATCCTACCACCAGCAACTCCTACAGCCAGAACTATAGGGAAAAAGACCTGCCCAGCTATGAGAAACTTGTAGAAATAGAAAAGGCCACCAAAAACTATATGCACACTCAGTTTGAACAAAACAAGGCCTTTTCTAGAAAATTAGATGAGCACTCCTCTATCCTGCAAAACATTAGCAAACAGCTTGAGAGCCTGCACGGTGACATTTCCAGTCTCCAAACTAGACTCACTGCCATCGAGACTTATGTTTCAAACATGTCTCATACCCAATCTACCTTGATAAAAAAAATGGCAGCTAAACCCGAAGTTGTACCCAAGGAAGAAGAGAGAATTAAGAGCCTTCCTACCTACCACACAGTAGCCACTATCCAAGTAGTTGAGGATGTCCATACTGCTAGCACCCATCACACCCCTAGTCCCACTGGACCTATCAATGGTGATGCTACCACCTCAACCTTAGAAGAGGAAACCTCTATGAACATAGAGGCTTTCAAAAAAGTGAGCTTAAATGATATCACTACTTCCTTGGTAGATAGTAGTGGCTTAGACTTTGACAACTGCACTTTACCAGAAGTTATTGGTTTCCTACACAAGATGTCTAGAGACCCCCACACTAGCACACTCAATCATTCCTTCACAGAGCATATCACCAATGCTCTAATCAAAGTTAGGGACGAGAAGCTTAGACTAGAAGCCTCCATACCTAGGAAGCTAGAAGATTGTTGGGATCCTATGATAAAAATTAAATTGAATAACTTCTCTTGTTATGCTCTTTGTGATGTTGGAGATGCTCTTTGTGATGTTGGAGCAAGTACCTCTGCTATGCCCAAAAGAATGTATGATATGCTTGAATTGAAACCTTTTGATCCTTGTTCTTTTGGTGTTCGTCTTATTGATTCTTCCGTAAAGAAACCTTTGGGGAAGATCGACGATGTTCTTATCACTGTCAATGAAAATTATGTTCCCGTTGATTTCACTATTATGGACATTGAGTGTGAGCCCTCTTGTCCAATTATTTTGGGAAGTCCTTTTCTTCGCACAGTTGGTGCTATCATTGACATGAAAGAGGGAACTATCAAATTCCAATTCCCTCTCAAGAAAGGGATGGAACATTTCCCTAGGAAAAAGATTAAGTTACCTTTTGAGTCCGTCACACGGGCTAGTTATTCTCTTGAAAAGACTTGATCTTCTGCTTTAAGCCTAGCTAATGGCTCTAAAGAAGCGCTTTCGGGAGGCAGCCCGCAACGAATTTAGGTTTTTCTTTTTGCTTTTGTTCTGTTCCTAGTGGTATTGATGATTGTTACTACTGTAGCAACATCATTGTATCTTTACTTTTCAAGCTTTGTGCCAAGTTTAGCCTCAGATTCTGTCTGCTTGACAGAAAAATTCTCAATAAATCACCAGATCATCTTTTTGATCTGAATTTTTGTGAAAGCATGCTCCATACAATTACCTTTCAGGCTTTTGTTCAAAGTTTTTTTATTTGAGTTGCAGAAGTACCTCGAAAAAATTCTCCTTTCTCTGCTGTTCTTTTTTTCTCAGCTTCTGCCCCGGTTTTTCTTTTCGCAGTTTTGCAGTCCTTAATCTTGTTTTTCTTTGCAAACTTTTTTGGGCAGGCAAGAGAAACAGTAGATCTTCCTGGAAATCTTTATTTGCAGTAGAGGAAAATTATTTTATTAGGGTACTAACCTCTCTAATGAGCCTACAATGAGTTATGTATGAAGGGAGTTTTCAAGTGCGCGATGGAAGGTGATGAAAGAAGACTCAGGAGTGTCAAATGCTCAAGCTTGGGGATGCCCATGTGCACCCCCAATAAATATTCAAGAATACTCAAGCGTCTAAGCTTGGGGATGCCCCGATGCATCCCCTTCTTCATCAACAATCATCAGTTTGTCCCTCGTTGCACTATATTTTTATCACTTCATGCGTTATGTGCTTTGCTTGGAGCGTCTCGCTCTTTACTTTTCTAGGTTTGTTTTGCTTTCTTTCCTGTAGTAACAAGTTAGACCCCAACTTACTCTTTTGTGTGGGAGAGATTCACGCTCCTCTTGAACTAGAACTCCTCATAGGATTTGCATGCTTATTCTTTTAGCTGTGAGCTATTCTTTTACTTTTCTTAGCTGTTGTTCTGTTTAGTTGTAGTGCTTTACTTTTTCTAGAGCTTTTCTTTTGTCTTAGGTTGAACTTTCTATAGGTTGCATGTTTTATCTTTTTAGAGAGTTTGCCTGTTGCACTGAGTTCTGTGTCTTGACTGAAAGTAGGTAGTTAAAGTTGTCGTTCTCTTTGTAGTAGTAACTTGCAATAGTTTTGAGGTATTGACTAGAGTAATGTTTGAACTTATGGTGTCAAGAGCTCTTGCCTATTAGTGATAGATGTCGTATTTTGGGCAATCCGTGTGTTTTTCGAAAACCAAAAAACCCCTGTTGAGAACTCTAGCTACTAGGTGGATCACTAACCTCTGTAGGGTTCAAATATTAGAGTACACTCACGTACCATGAGTCGAGGATGCGCAAGGATAACCAAACCCCCATACACTCCTCCTCGGGGTACCTGTCTCTTTGTGAATCTCCTGATTAGATTGAGAGTTACCGATAATAAGTGCATGAGTTCTTCGGACTAATGTGAGTATTCGAAAGTTGACACTTCCACCCACCTATACTTTTTCTAGCCTCTTCGGTACCATGCATTGCCCTTTCTCACCTCGAGAGTTGGCGCATACTTCGCCGGTGCATCCAAACCCTTGGCATGATACGCTCTGTCATCATAAGCCACCTTATATCTTTCCTCAAAACAACCACTATACCTACCTACAACGCATTTCCATAGACTTTCCGAGATACATTGCCATGCAACATACACCTTCTCATGACTTGATCTTCATGTCATACATGCTACTTGCTTGATCAATGAGCCGCATGCTAGTTGGGCCTTGCCCTAATCATTGCTACATGACGCGCTAGTATCATTGCATATCCTGCTACCCTGGCAGAGGCATACATTTGCATCATGATAGTTACATTTTCTTTATGTGAGTACCTTTGTAAAGTGTGAAAGATCTCCTATATTCTTGTAAAATATAGAGTATTGCCCCTAAAGTGAGGACAAAATCAAAAGATCCCAAAGAGGAAAAATGAGAGTTAAATAGAAAGAGCCATTGAGGCCACCAAAAAAAAGAGAAAAAAAAAAAAGAGAGAAGGGGGCATACTACTATTCCTTTTGAGAGTTCCACACTAGTACTTCATCTTCTATCCCTTGTACTCCATAGAGATCATCATCATGCATATAGCTATGTGGGGACCCTTCACACTATTGAACTTGGCTTGTATATTCCAATGATGAGCCTCCTCAAACGAGCTCTAGGTCTTCTTGAGCAAGCAAGTTAGATGCACCCCCACTAGTTCCCTTGGAGAGCTTTTAGCTCACATGTGCATCCGTTGTATGGCAATCCCTACTCCTCACATCATATCTATCATATGGCCTTCTCTCGCCTATGATTGTCCTCATTGATGTGAGCCTTTCACACCTTTTTGTCTTCCTCCTCCACCTTCTTTCTGTTTCGCCTTTTAGGTGTCAACTTTCTTGCTCACGCTCATCCATTGCATGAGTGCTCAAAATATCGAAAGGGAGTGGATCAGTTTTAATTGTACCTGGCTAGTGGTCTGGGGACGAGTGTAGATAATAATCCAAAGGAGACCAAGTGTGAAACTTTAGTAGATAGTTGTTCTCGACAACCTTTTTTCTCTTTCTTCCTAGTCCCTTGCTTGCACGCAAACACCATTTGGAGACATTCGAGTCACGGACAACGAGAGCTCTTGCACCTTTTGTTCTTTTGTTGCTTGTGTCAATGCTAATATAGACTCTTGCTTGTTAAGACTTGAATTGAATTGCATGCTTTGATTGCTTTACTTAAAAAGTCCTTATTTGGTTGTGTGGCATGTCACCACAGAAATTATGCTTGTTATCATTTACCTACTCGAGGACGAGCAGGAATTAAGCTTGGGGATGTTGATACGTCCCAAACGTATCTATAATTTCTGCTTGCTCCATGCATGTTTTGTGTGACTTTGCCATGTTTTGCTTGAACTTTCATACACTTTTGAACCTATTTGGACTAACCTATTAACTCAGTGCACCCAGTTGCCAGTTTCTGTTTTCTGCTGTTTTTGTATTTCTGGTTTTCCGGCCATTAAAAGTGCTCCAAAAATTCCGGGAAAATATATAGAAAATCAGCGCAACAGAAGCTTCCGGAATCACCAAGAGAGGGAATTGGGGCCACCACCAGGCAGCCAGAAGGGCAGGTGGCGCGGCCCCACCCTGGGCCGCGCCAGGGACCCTCCTGACTGCCTCGTGGGTCCCCTCGATGCCCCCTTCGCCTATATTTACCCCTCGGGGTGGAATCCCCTAAGATCGATATATTTCTCGCGAACTCCCCTCTGTACCGCCGCCGCCGCCGTTTCAAGATCGGGGCTGCCTGGAGAAGCTGCCTCGGCACCCTGCCGGAAGGAGGAACCCCCTCCGGGAGACCATCCATAGCCATGGACGCCTCCCGGATGTGCCGTGAGTAGTCCCCCTTGGACCATGGGTCCGTGACCAGTAGCTATGTGATGAATATCTCCCCCTTTGTGCTTCCACTTTCGAGTCCTCTTGAACTGCCTCACATGATCGAGGCATCTATGTAATTTCTGTTGTTGCTATGCTGAGTTTGTTGGGATCTGATGGATTATGAGACTATGTTCAGATTGTGATGAGTAATATATTTTGTTCTTCTCTTTTATATTTTGTTCTTGAGTAAATTCTTGCATGTTCTCCGTTGCGGTATTTTCTTTGGCCAAGTATTTTATTTGCAACTCCAAGAGAGAGTGTTATGCTCGATTGTGGGTTCAGCCCCTTGATGTCTAGCTTGAGTGACAGAAATATGAGACTAGGGGATGTGATGTTGCCACCAGGGATAAAACAACGGTGCTTGTACCTGCGGGTGCAAGGATTTTTTACTTTACACAAAGTTCTTTTAATGCATTTGTCTGTTGCTGTTAGTTTACACTTTGGGTGGGATTCGCAACTTAATACCAGCGAGATGTTCTGGATAGATATCTCAAGGTGGATGATTCGTAGTAGATGCAGATGGATTTCGGTATACTTACCTTGGCATACTGCCCATTGCTTTTGAGCCCTTCCTTTCTTTGCAGCATAGTTAGCATTGCGGTGCCTTCATAATCCTGTCAATTGCCCAACTGTGATTTGTTTACCTCTCTAGCACTTTTATAGTCTTTTTGGAGAGAGACATCAGTAGTGAAAATCACGGGACCCCGGTCCATCTTCACATTATTGTTCACACCCTCAATTTACTTTCAACTTTTACTTTCCTTTGCACCTTTTATCTCTTGCGTTGATCCTTTGTAAACGACAAGGCCGGAGGAATTGACAACTCCTCTGTACTCGTTGGGAGCAAAGTTATTTGTTGTTGTGTGCAGGTCCACGACAACACCCTAGTGAGGAAGAAATTTCTAGCGACATTGCCACCTACTTGTATCTCCTGAGTCCTACTGGTTCGATAACCTTGGTATCTTCACCGAGGGAAACTTGCTGCTGCACTGCAGCTCAAACCTTCCACTTGGGGTAACCAACGAGGGCGAGAAGCCATCAACCACTCATGAAAATATTCTTCTAACCCATGTCCAATAGACCGCTGTCACCATGGTCTCGGGGATTATACTAGATAAGATCAAGTGAGTACACCAATCCAATACATAGAAGAAGGGTAAACATCATGGGATCATCTTAGATTAACATAGCCTATGATCACAATCAAGATCACATCATGGGAGAGAGAGAAAACCACATAGCTACTGGTAGAAACCTCAGTCCCGAGGAGGAACTACTCCCGCATCATGGAGGGAGGAAGCAACGTCGATGGAGATGAATCGGGGGCACTTCCCCTTCCCGGCAGGGTGCCGGCACAGGAATTCTGGTCCCCCGAAGCTTGTCGGCGATGGCGGCGGAGATCGCAATTGCTTCTGGAGAAAAGGGGTCCGGAATCAGGGTTTTCACGACGCGAGAATAAATAGGATCCAAAGGGGGGCACCAGGGGGGCCACCAGTCGCCTAGGCAGCCTCCCGGCGCGGCCAAGCCCTGGGGCGCGCCCACTGGCCACCTAGGCACCAGGTGGGATCCCTCTGGCCCCCCTTCGGGTGTAAGGAAGCTTCTAGAACGCTGATTTTTCCTATATTTTTCCCGGAATTTTCTGAGCACTTTTAATAATGGGAAAACCTGAAATACAAAAACAGCAGAAAACAGAAACTGGCACTGGGGTGCACTGAGTTAAAAGGTTAGTCCAAATATGATCAAAAGTGTATGAAAGTGTATCTAGAACATAGCAATATCACACAAAACATGCATGGAGGAAGCAGAAATTATAGATAAATTTTGGACGTATCAACATCCCCAAGCTTAATTCCTGCTCGTCCTCGAGTAGGTAAATGATAAAAACATAATTTCTGTGGTGACATGCTAACAACCATATAAGAACTTTTAAGTAAATCAATCAGGGCATGTAATTCAATTCAAGTCATAATAGGCAAGAGTCTATATTTAGCATTGAAACAAGCAACATAGGAACATAAAGGTGCAAGAGCTCTCGCTGTCCGTGACTCGAATGTCTCCAAATGGTGTTTGCGTGCAAGAAAGGGGATAGGGCTATACGAGAAAAAGTATTTTTGTGTTCAGAACTCAATCTACTAAAGTTTCACACTTTGTCTTCTTTGGAGTCTTATCTTGGCTCATCCCCAGACCACTGGTCAGGTACAAGTCAAAATGATCCACTCCTTTTCGACATTTTGAGCGCTCATGCAATGGATGAGCGTAAGAAAGAAAGTTGACACTTATAATGGCAAAGAGAGAATATGGTGGAGGAGGAAGACAAAAAGGGTGTGAAAGGCTCACATCAATGAGGACGATCATAGGCGAGAGAAAGCCAAATGATAGATATGATGTGAGGAGTAGGGATTGCCATGCAATAGATGCACAGGTGAGCTAAGGTAAGCTCTCCAATGGAACTAGTGGGGGTGCATCCAACTTGCTTGCTCAAGAAGACCTAGAGTTCATTTGAGGAGGCTCATCATTGGAATATACAAGCCAAGTTTTATAGTGTGAAGGTCCCCACATAGCTATATGCATAAATGATAATCTCTATGGAGTACAAGATATAAGAGGGAGTACGAGTGTGGATCTCTCAAAAGGAATAGTAGTGTGCCCCCTTCTCTCTTTTTATTTCTTTTTCTATTTTTTGTATTTTTTGGTGGCCTCAATGGCTCTTTCTATTTAACTCTCATTTGTCCTCTTTGGTATCTTTTGATTTTGTCCTCTTTGGGATCTTTTCCTCACTTTAGGGGCAACACTCTATATATTACAAGAAGTATAGAAGATCTTTCACACTTTACAAGAGTACTCAAATCATAAAGAAAATGTAACTATCATGAAGTATGCAAATGTATGCCTCTGCCAGTGTAGCAGGATATGCAATGATACTAGCGCGTCATGTAGCAATAATTAGGGCAAGGCCCAACTAGCATGCGGCTCATCGATCAAGCAAGTAGCATGTATGACATGAAGATCAAGTCATGACAAGGTGGATGTTGCATGGCAATGTATCTCGGAAAAGCTATGGAAATGCCTTGATAGGTAGGTATGGTGGATGTTTTGAGGAAGGAAATAAGGGGGTTTATGATGACAGAGCGTATCATGCCAAGGGTTTGGATGTACCGGAAAAGGTGGACGCCAACTCTCGGAGTGATAAGAAAGCAATGCATGACACAGGAGAGGATAGAAAATATGGGAAGGTGGAAGTGTCAACTTTCGAATATTCACATTAGTCCGAAGAACTCATGCACTTATTATCGGTAACTCTCAATCTAATAAGGAGGTTTCACAAAGAGACAAGTACCCAGAGGAGGAGTGTATGGGGGTTTGGTTATCCTTGCGCATCCTCGACTCATGGTACGTGAGTGTACTCTAATATTCGATCCCTCCAAAGAGTAGTGATCCATCTAGTAGCTAAAGTTCTCAACTAATTTTGTAAGTTTTGAAAATAAACACGGATTGCCCAAAATACGACATCTATCACTAATAGGCTAAAGCTCTTGACACCAAAAGTCCAAACATTACTCAAAACAATACCTCAAAACTATTGCAAGTTACTACTATAATTGAATAGCAACCTTAGTTACCTACTTCAAGTCAAGACACACAACTCAGTGCAACAGGCAAACTCTCTAAACAAGATAAACATGAAAACTCAAGAGAGTTCCAGCAACAAACTAAGGAAAAGCTCTTAAAAAGATAAGCATGAAAATTAAGAGCTAAACATGGCAGTAGCTATGAAAAAGACAAAGAACACACATAGCAAAGATAAGCATGAAGAATCCTATGTTGTGTTCTAGATTTTGAAAGTGGAGCGTGTTTCTCTCCCACACAAAGAAATATGGGTTCTAACTTGTTATGAACAGCAAGCAAAGCTAAATAAAACTAAAAATAAAACCTAAGAGCGAGACGCTCCAAGCATAGAACATAACGCTTGAAGTGATAAAAATATAGTGAAACTAAAGACGAACTGATAATTGTTGATGGAGAAGGGGATGCACGGGGGCATCCCCAAGCTTAGACGCTTGAGTCTCCTTGAATATTTATTGGGGATGCATAGGGGCACCCCCAATCTTGAGCCCTTGAAACTCCTGAATCTTCTTTCATCATCTTCCCTCGCACACTTGAAAACTCCCTTCATACATAACTCATCATAATCTGATTAGCGAGGTTAGTACCCATAATAAAATAAATTTTCCTCTACTGGAAATAAAGATATTCTTGAAGAGATACTGTTTCTCAATATTGCCAAAAAAAAATTCAAATAAAAATCAAGCTTAAGGTTTGCAAAAGGAAGAAAAGGAAAAATAGGACAGACTCTGTGAAAAACAGACCAGCAGGTAGTAAATAATTTTTTAGGGGCACTTCTGCAACTCAAATAAAAAAACTCAAAACATACGAAAGTTCCGTGATTGTATAGAGCACGCTTTGTAAGCAATTCAGCTCAAACAGATGAACTGAGATTTTTCTATGATTTTTCCCGTCACGAGGACATAATCTATTTTCTGGACAACATGTCACAACTTTCACTTCCCTTGTCATATGAGGCTATAATTGGCATAAAGCTTGAAAAGTACAGATACAATGATGTTGCTACAGTAGTAAAAATCATCAAGACCACTAAAAACTAAAAGAACAAACTGAAAGTGAAGATAACAAGGGTTGTCTCCCTAGAGCTCTTTCTTTATAGCCATAAAGATAGGCTTAAGACTTTAATGATGCTCTCGTAGGAATAAGAGTTGAAGAACAAAAAAGAGCATCAAGAAGAAAATACGAAACACATTTAAGCCTAACATGCTTCCTATGCATAGGAATATTGCAATAGAATAATTCATTCAAGCACAAAGCAATAAGCATAGGAAGGCAAAACAAGTGCAGCTTCAAAACCTTCAACATAAAGAGAGGGAACTTGATATTATTGAAATATCTATAAGCATGTGTTCCCTTCTCATAATAATTTCCAGTGGGATCAAGAATAAACTCAACAATATAAGTATCCCATAAAAAATTCTTATCATGATCCTCAAGCATAGAAAATTTGTTACTCTCCACATAAGCAAAATCCTTCTCATTAGTAATAGTTGGAGCAAACTCAACAAAATAGCTATCACATGAATCATTCTTATCATGGTGCACTTGTAAAATTTTATTATTTATAGTGTAAGTGTCATCACAATAATCATCATAGATAGGAGGCAAAGTATCATCAAAATAAATTTCCTCATCAAAACTTGGGGGGATAAAAAGATCATCTTCATAAAACTTAGCATCCCCAAGCTTATGGTTTTGCATATCATTAGTATCAAAAGTATTCAAAGAAGACATGCTAATAACATTACTACTATCATGAGTGTTGTTCAAATAATAAAGCTCCATAGGCTTTTTGATCTCCTCCTCAAACACTTCATGTCCTAACTCAAGATAGAGCTCATAAAGCTCTCTCATAATTTTTTTGTTGTTTTCCATAAAGCCTAACTAGTGAAAATAAAAACAAGAAACAAAAAGAATTAATTGCAAGATCTAAAGATATACCTTCAATGCTTACCTCCCTGGCAACGGCGCCAGAAATAGCCTGATGTCTACGCACACTTCTATTCTTGTAGACTATGTTCGGCCTCCAAGCGCAGAGGTTTGTAGGACAGCAGCAATTTCCCTCAAGTGGATGACCTTAGGTTTATCAAACTCAGGGAAGTAGAGCTTGAAGATGGTCTCTCTCCAGCAACCCTGCAATTAAGACACACGAAGTCTTTTGTGTCCCCAACACACCTAATACAACTAGGAGTTGTATAGGTGCACTAATTCGGCGAAGAGATGGTAAAATATGGGTGATAGGTGTAGCAAAGCAAGGTAATATAAATCTGTAATAAAAAGTGCAGCAAGCAAACAAGTAGTAAACGTGAGCGCAAACGGTATTGCAACGGTGGAAACAAGGCCTAGGCTTCATACTTTCACTAGTGGCAACTCCCAGCAACATTAACATAGTCTAATCACATGATATTCCTCATAAAACATGCAATGGAGACGTACTCGGAGGTCATTCCTTTGTGGTCAAGAGAGGACGAGAATTGTGTAGGGCTACAAAAGCACACCTCAGAGTTCGTAGTTCTCATCTATGGATTTCCCAATGTCATCGCGGCCATCCAAAGAGATTACCACAATCACCACAACATATCTAAAGGATAGTCAAAGACAAGTACCAAGAGAATCCCAATCTTCAATCCACACACAAAAGAGGAAATAACTCATGAAAATATTCTTCTAACCCATGTCCAATAGACCGCTGTCACCATGGTCTCGGGGATTATACTAGATAATATGAAGTGAGTACATCAATCCAATACATAGAAGAAGGGGAAACATCATGGGATCATCCTAGATTAACATAGCCTATGATCACAATCAAGATCACATCATGGGAGAGAGAGAAAACCACATAGTTACTGGTAGAAACCTCAGCCCCGAGGAGGAACTACTCCCGCATCATGGAGGGAGGAAGCAACGTCGATGGAGATGAATCCGAGGGCACTTCCCCGTCCCGGCAGGGTGCCGGCATAGGAATTATGGTCCCCCGAAGCTTGTCGGCGATGGCGGCGGAGATCGGAATTTCTTCTGGAGAAAAGGGGTCCGGAATCAGGGTTTTCGCGACGCGAGAATAAATAGGAGCCAAAGGGGGCACCAGGGGGTCCACCAGTCGCCTAGGCGGCCTCCCAGCGCGACCAAGCCCTGGGCCGCGCCCACTGGCCGCCTAGGCACCTGGTGGGCCCCTCTAGCCCCCCTTCGGGCGGAAGGAAGCTTCTGGAACGCTGATTTATTATATATTTTTCCCGGAATTTTCTGAGCACTTTTAATAATGGAAAAACCTGAAATACAAAAACAGCAGAAAACAGAAACTGGCACCGGGGTGCAGTGAGTTAATAGGTTAGTCCAAATATGATCAAAAGTGTATGAAAGTGTATCTAGAACATAGCAATATCACACAAAACATGCATGGAGCAAGCAGAAATTATAGATACGTTTTGGACGTATCAGTGGGCCATTAAAATTGCAACACATGGGATCAAGTATAAGCCTCGGACTGCAGTTGTTAGGACCCGGGGTTAGCGTATGCAAGTCCCGCTACGACATAGTCGTATGGAGAGACGAGAACCGTACCCACTTGTCTAAGCAGACAAGGCCAAGCACAGAACGTTCTCGGAAAGCATCGTACGTGAGGGGCATCCCATTCAGGCCGGATGATCATCTGAGATGGGTCCTCATCGTCCTCACACAAGTCTAATGATATGGGTGATGAACTCCCATATTCACAGACAAGTCGCCTCAACCATACTATCGACTATCTCATAACTCTTACATAGACTTACTCCAGCCCGATCACTTAGTCGGGGTCTAGGGCGGGCTCGATCATACATCAAAATGTGCACGAGACAGAGTCTCGAACAATCGCATCGCGATGCCCCAAGCTGCGCACATCTAAGGGCCACTTGGTGTATAAAAGACCGCCAGCCAGATCACAACTAAGGTCTCGAAAACCCATACTAAGACATGCATGTTATAAACATACACGCAGCACACATGTCTAGTATGAACAGCAGGTATCATTGCAATTCTCTACAATGTATACATCTTTATTAATAACTCTTACAGAGTGCACACAGAGATCACAAGTCTGTGATCCAACATTACATCAAACATGCGGAAGCAAAGTAGGTCTGAGTAGAGAAAAGTTTAACAAATGGCTTAGAGAAGCCTTATCTAAAAACAAGCCCTCCACGAGGGAACCAGTCTTCTGACTGGGACTAGACTAGCTTGATCTTCAGTCGTCGATCTAGATGAAGAAGCCACCTTCGGGGTCAGTGGGTTCATCTAAAACATAGAATAAGCAAACGTGAGTACAAAGTCGTACTCATCAAGACTTACATAGGATCTATACTACTCATGCACATGTATCAAGGTAAAGGTAGGTGGGGTTCACTTGCAGAAGTGCCAGCTTTGACTTGGCTAGTCCTGAACTACGAGTACCAGACTTTGAGGTAAGAAGCGTACACGAGTCCACTACTTTCTCCAACCAATTACACCACTATGGTGCCTTCCTCGACTTCCCCACGAGAAAGCACGCCATAGCACTCACACTTATCTTGGTGTGTTTTAGAAGTATCCAGTTCAAGTTGTCTAATAGTGAAGCTAAGCTTTCCAAGCAGTCCATAACCATGGACGCGGCTATTCGAATAGTTTTGTTAACCCTGCAGGGGTGTACCGCTACACACACATGATCATCAGTTACCGCCTTTGATCTCGACACCATTCAAGGGGTGCCAGTGAGGATGCTCACCACAACTGTTACCTCATAGCCTATCTAGTCCAAGAAAGCCGCCTACCTGGGTTGGCTACCACTATCGTGAACCCGGCCGGTTTACCGAAGTGGACCCAGATGATGTGTGCGTGGTGCGTAAGCCGGTCTCGGATGAGCCGTTCTCTCACTTAGCAGCCAGGCCACAGACCTACGAGAACTCCGAACTATTGCGACATCTGGACATCGAAAGGGATGAGTTAATAGGTTGAGAGGGGTCAGTGAGCCCAATGTGTGGTTGTACTCTTCATCTTGGATCACCACACAAGAACTCGGACTTAGGGCGGTGTTCAATGAGACAACCCACCGTGTACTCCTACACAGCCTCTCATCGTTCACCTTGTATTAGGGTAGATTCACCAACACATTTCCACCATCATCACCATGATCACTACCATCCCGACTCACATAACAGTATCTACATGGTATCACTCTAAGCATGCAATAAGCAGTAACAATTGCAGGGGCTACATGATATCAATCAACTCCTACATTTGCTAGGATTGTGGTTTGCTTACTACTGTGACAAATGATAGGTCATGCAAAGGAATGGTTTCATCTATGCGGTAGAAACGTAGCATGTTAATCATCCTAACCAATGCATAAGCGAGACATGAGAGGGAAGTGGGATTTTATCGGCATGATCAATGGGGGTTTGCTTGCCTTGCTGACGAGGTTCGGGTTCGGGGTCTTCAACGAAGGGGGCAGCCTCCTGTTCCGGTTCCACCTCTACTCGACAAACAACAAACAAGGTAGCAAATTAAATACAATGCACAATCACATGGTTGAAGGTTGAAACTTGATGTATATGCTTTGATGTGTGAAGCAATTCCATTTAAATGGAGTATATTGCAAATTGAATTGCAAATTCAAACTCTAATTTGAATTCAATTTAGTCAAGTTGCATATGACATTGTTTGATCAAGTTAAACCATTTTTAAATGGTTATGATATGCCTCTGAAGTTCAAGTATAATGTGATATGTTGATATGGTTCAAAATGCAAAAGCATTTGAAATAATTTTGATTTAATTCCATTTAAACCAAATAGCAAATGCTACTGGTAACATTTCAAATTCAACTCAAACAAAATTGAAAGTTGGAAATTTGGATAGATTATTTTCTCCTGGTCATTTTTCATATATTATTTGTTAAATTTGGAGTTCATATGAATTTTCTATGAATTTCCAAAGTTTGGGGTAATTTCTGCCTTTTCTGGAATTCTTATAATTAGAAAAGCTTTTATTGCGCCAGCACTGCATCAGCATGACGTCAGGGGGTCTGACCATGGTCAAACTGACATGGGGGCCCCACTGGTCAGTGACTCAATTAATTAACCCGGTTTGGTTTATTTTAAACAGAGGGTTTAGTGGCCTTGGGCCCACTGGTTAGTGACTGATTAGGGGGGGATTAGTGGTTAACCACGCTGGACATGTCAGCCTCGCCGGCGGCTAGTCACCGGCGACGTCCAGACGCGGCGGCGTCCACGGAGACGGCGGCTCCGGCCACTATTTGGCATGTCGCGACCAAACGGGAGCCCAGGCACGCGCGCTTCATCTGAGACAGACGAGCAGCACGGGGCTCACCGGAAGGACGGCGGCGACGAGCAAAGGCGGCGGCAGCAGCACTGTCGTGGTGCAGATCTTGCTGTGGGGCACCATTTGAGCCACGGTTGGGCGCGTTCGAAGCAGCAGTTCACGGTGGTTGCGAAGGACAAGGTGGTGAGGACGATTGCTTAGCGCAGGCTTGTCGACGACGAGCACGGAGGCTCTGTACTCTGGCGTTCATGGAAACTCGAGCTAGAGGAGGGGAAAGGAGCCGCGTCTTGAGGGGAAACGCTCACCAGACGCTGGTGAACACGTTGGAGCAGGCGTCGGAGGCAGGGAGGTTACGGCGGCGGTGAATCGATCAACTCGAGCTCCGGCGGCCAGCGGCGATCCAATGAAGCGTGCGTCTCTTCGGGGCCGAATTGAAGCTCCAGCTTCTGCGAGAAGACGAAGTCGATGGTGAGGAGCACGTTGGACTTGCTTGCTCGAGCCCTAGGTGTCGTTGGCCGTGGAAACCATGGCGGGGCGCTCCGACGAGTCTTCGGGAGGTGGAGAAATCGGACGAGGGAGACAGGGAGGGTGTCCGTGGAGAGGGGGAATGGAACGGGGAGGCTTCTAGGCGTCTCCAGGACACGTAGAAGGCAGCGGGGAAGCAACTGCGTGGCCAGGGCGTCGCGGTGGCGTCGGCGTCCTCGGCATGGCCGGCACGCAGCAGCGTGCCCGCTTGCCTGGGGAAGACGAGAAGCGTCCAGGTGGGCTTGGGCCAGGGGGCGTTGAGTTGGGCCAGATTAGAGGTAAGCCCTTTTCCCTTTTTCTGTTTCTTTTCTATTTTCTTTTCTGTCTTCGTTTTGGTTTTGCTAAATAAAATAGCAAACCAATTTATTAAATGCTGAAACTTTTTATGTGGCATCACAATATACTAGGCTAGCCACTTGTAAAGTTTGAACATTTTTAAAATTCAAATGATTTGAACTTTAAATCAAATAGGGGTTTTTGATTAATTCTAAGGCACTGTTTGAATATTTGAAAAATCCATGAGCATGGGCTGGGTCCCACATCACTTGATATGTGATCACACTCATTTATAAGACTTTTCAAAATTCTAACATGAATTTTTGGAGAAGATTTTTATCTGGCCTTTTGAATTAATTCATCTAGGGGGGTTTCTTCTCCCATTTTTCTTTTGAATTTGATTTCAATGACTTCTTTTGAAATTTTTAACATGATGCAACAGGACTTTGATCCTAGCACATTGCCTAAAAGAGGGTTCTGACAGCAGTCAAGTCTCAAGTTCTGGCAGATTTTTTGGTTGATTGGGCAGAAACTCAATATACGCCCCCCTCTCCGGACTCTCAGTTCTGGCAAATGCACTTCGATGGCTCCAAAATGATGACCGGACTAGGGGTTGGTGTTGTTCTCACTTCTCCAAAAAGTGAAAAGATCGAGTATGCGTTGCAGATTCACTTTGCAGCATCAAACAATGTGGCTGAATATGAAGCATTGGTGCACGGTGTCCGATTGGCCAAGGAGATCGGCATTCAGCGGATTTTATGTTATGGCGATTCTGATCTGGTGGTGCAGCAATGCACTGGCACTTGGGATGCAAAATATGAAAATATGGAAAGATACAGATTCCTCGTGCAGCAGTTGTCTGGTTTCTTTGAAGGGTGTGAATTCCCCCATGTTCCCCGAGCTGAAAATGAAGCAGCGGATGCACTGTCCAAGCTGGGGTCTACCAGAAAGAAAATTCCACCAGGAGTCTCTCTAGAAAACATCCACAAGCCATCCATCAAGACTTCCCCGGAATCATAGTCAATCTTTATTCCGGCCGACCTGAAGATGGCAGAGCTCGAGGCAAAGAAGTTGGTCAAGAAGCAAAAGCTGGAGGAGCATTCGGCCGCACCAAGGGCTGCCGATTGCGAACAAGGGCTGCTGTCATCATCTCGGGGACTGAGGGGATCATGCAAGACGCAACCAACCCTTCCTCCTCCGAACTTCCAGTGGCAGAAATCGAACAGCCAGAGCCAGAAGCAGTTGTTATAATGGTAATCGTTGCTGCACCATCATGGGCAGAACCGTTCAGAAACTTTTTAGTGGATGGCACACTCCCACAAGATGAAGTAGAAGCTCGGCAAATCCAGCGCCGATCTGGAGCATACACTATCATCAACAACGAGCTGGTGCACCGCAGTGCAATAGGAGTCCTTCAGCGGTGTGTGGAAGAGGAAAAGGGGCTGGAATTGCTCCGAGACATCCACCAAGGTGAGTGTGGTCACCACGCATCAGCAATAGCAATAGTTGCCAAGGCTTTCCGCCATGGTTTTTATTGGACGACTGCGAAAGCAGCGGCAGAAGAATTAGTCAAGCATTGCAATGGGTGTCAGAGATTCAAAGCGAAGAGCCACTTACCATCCTCGGCACTTAAAACCATTATGATCACATGGCCATTTGCAGTTTGGGGTTTGGACATGGTAGGACCGTTCAAAACAGCAAGAGGTGGCATGACACACTTATTGGTAGCAATGGACAAGTTCACCAAGTGGATCGAGGCAAGGCCGATCAAGAAGCTAGATGGGCCGACTGCGGTCAGGTTCGTGGCGGACATTATGGTCAGATATGGAGTGCCGCATAGCATCATCACTGACAATGGAACAAACTTCGCAAAAGGGGCGCTAGCTCGGTTTGCCTCCCAGCAGGGCATCCGGCTGGATGTGGCGTCTGTAGCTCACCCCCAGTCAAATGGCCAAGAAGAGCGGGCAAATGGTCTCATTCTGTCTAGAATCAAGCCAAGATTGATGAAGCCACAAGAGAGAGCACCTGGTGCATGGCTCGACGAGCTGCCAGCATTGCTTTGGAGTTTGCGTACCACACCGAACCGTTCAACTGGATTCACTCCCTTCTTCCTAGTATATGGCGCTGAAGCAATGCTCTCCTGCGACATAGAATTCGATTCACCTCGCCACGCCATGTACACGGAGGCAGAAGCCAAGGAAGCTCGCGAGGACGGTGTTGATCTGAGAGAAGAAGCGTGTCTCCTGGCCTTGTCCAGGTCGGCAATATACTAGCAGAAGCTGCGTCACTCCCACAACAAGAAGATCCGTCCCCTAGATTTTCGTGAGGGTGACTTGGTGTTGCGCCGAATCCAAAAATCGGATGGCCAGCATAAGTTATCCTCTCCTTGGGAAGGTCCATTCATCATCAGTCGAGCGCTCAAAAACAATGCATATTACATCATTGATCTCAGGAAGCCGACCCGATATGTGGACACTTCGGGGCAAGAAACGGAGCGTCCTTGGAACGCCGAGATTTTATGTCCGTTTTACAGTTGAGCGGTATTGTTGTATCCCCTCCCTGTGTGGAAATATTATCAATGAGAATAGCCATGCATCCATGAGACTGCATTCGGCAGGAGTTATAAAATTATTTGTGTATATTTTTTCCTGTCCTAAGGTCGGCAAAAACAGACCCGGGGACTGGCCGGTTGCATCGAAAAGGGTATACTTGAAAGAGAAAAACAAGTGAGGGGTTTGCAAAAGCTAGTCCGAACCGAATGCAGACCGCAGGTCGGCTGTAATGTCGGGTGGATATGGCCGAGCAGAACTATCAATCGGAGAGTTCATACTCAAAGTATATTTAATTCGAAGTTAGCCGATAGCAGACCCACCGATTGTGACCAGACCGGCTGGCCAACAGTCGACAGGTTGCAATCGGCCCATCTGTATAGCCCTACCTTTGCGAGCAAAACTGAGAGCCTGGAAGTACTTGTCAAAAGTTCCTTCGAGGTCTATTCTCCGATCCAACCACAGACAGCAGGTCGGCTGTAAGGTTGGCGGGAATATCGGCCAAGAGAGAAAACAGGCAAAGAAAAATGCAATCGGATGAAAAGCGTATATATATATATATATATATATGTGTGTGTGTGTGTGTGTGTCTGAGGAAAATCAAGTTCGCAAGCAAGAGGGGCCGATTGGCCGAATAGTGTTCATTACATGAAAGTGGCCCTTGACGGGCGCACTTGCAATTTAACTAAGTGTTTGTCAACCAAAAGCAGGAAATCGAAATGTGTGCCGAGCTTAAGCAGTCGGCGCGTCCGGAGCGGATGGAGCAATCAGAGCTGAAGCAGCTGGGGTCGTGCTGGTGGCACCTTCCGGAGCGAAAGAGGCATTAGTCTTGGTCTGAGTGTGCGCTGGGTCCTGGGCAGCACTCACCGAGTGCCCGTCGGAGGAGTCTTCACCTTCTTCATCAGCATCATCATCAGCATAGTCCGAGGAGTGTGATCCATCGCTGCCGGTCCGACAAGCAGGTCGGGACTGGGGTGCATCTTCACTGGTGGTATATAGAAGGTCCCTGAGGGAGGAAACTCCGGTCGGCTGACCAACTGAATCAAGATAAGGAGTAACTTCCAGGAGATCCATGCCATTTGCGAGATCTTGGGCAATGTGGAAGATTTGGGTCCAGAGTTCACCAACGGATTCCTCCGATCCATCCCGTAGAGGAGTCATCAGCTTAAGATCAATGTCAGGGTACCAGCTCTTCGCAATAGAGAGAGCAGCTTGCACCCCAGATCGGAAGGCAGAATCAAGCATATTTTCCACCTGGCGAGGCACAACCTTGAGATTCCGAGCAGCATCTTCATTGGTCTCAAAGGCAATCGGCTTCTGCCTGCCCTTGAAAAGCTTGTCGTTCAACTTCTGGATACCAGTCTTGTAAGTGCACAGGGCACCTTTCACATGGGGGATTCGGGCATCCAAAGCAACAACAAAGTCCTCGGCATCCCAGCCGGCATCAGCAGGAAGTACTACACCTCGCACTCGGCGGGCTTCAGCAACAACTTCATCAGCAGCAGTAGTGGAGTTGGGCCAGGCATCTGGCAAGAGCAATCGGAGAATAAGGTTAGCTCGGAGAGCAGCAGGATCAGATTGGAGTACAAGAATGAACAAAACAAAAAAGCACCTGCAAGGGCGAGATCAACTCGGTGGAGGCAGGAGAGGGCAAGATCAACATTGGCTTGCGCACGCTGGATTTCTGTCTGCTGTTGGACATCCATGTCCTCGACGCGTTTGACAGCAGCATCCTTCTCTTTCAGCAGCTGACCTTCCACCTCGTGGCGAGCATCGACGAGCCTCTGTAGTTCCTGCTCATGGGCAGTCTTGGCGGTGGCAAGGTCCTTGGTAATCTTTTGGAGTTTATCCTGCAGTTCGGTCTCGACAGTGGCTAGGCGCTGACGCTCTTTCTCGGCACTGCCGAGCTGGCCATTTTTCTCACCGAGCTGGTTCTCCAGCTCGGCGATCTTCTTCTGGGCGGCCTCTAGCTCGGAGGAGCGAGTGGCAGCAGCTACAAGTTTGCATTCAAGTAAGAAACCAGTAACAATCGGGAGAAATAAAAAAGGGCAAGCCAAAGTATACCTGCCAGTTCTTGGATCTTGGCAGCTTGAACTTCAGTATTCTTCTTCGGGGCAGTAATGGACTTTTTCCCGCTGAATAAGCGGCCAAAATCTCATCAAACACAGCTTGGCGTCAATCGCAGATGGCCGGAAAAAGGGGTCGGTCAGATCTGAGTAAGGCACAACAGTTAAAAAAAAGTAAGATCCGAGCAGATTGCATGCAATCGGCCCGAATCTCGGGGACTACACCCAGTGGGTGCGCTAGGCGCGCCCCCACTGAAAGGAAAACTTACAAAAGTAGAGTACTCAGAGGCGAGGATTTGGCCCAGAGCTCCATCAGCAAAGCGTCTAATATGGGTGGCAATGCCACCCAGTCGGTTCAGAAGATGGGCCGGGACTTGGTCCTCGGATCCAGGAGGCGGGGGAGTGGAAGAATCAGCAGCAGGTCAGACCGGTGAAACATCAGAAGTGCCAGTGTACGCCTCAACTAACCGATCATCTCGCGAGAGCTGGCGGCATGTGGTCGGCAGATGGCGCACAAGGGCACTGGAGGACGGTGCTGTGGCAGCGCTGGGTCCGGCAGGAGTGTGAGTAGCAAGCGGAAAACTAACCTGCGGATCGGCGGGCGGAGAAGTAGTTGGTTCGAGGGAGGCAGCAGTAGCACCCTCCGAGCTGGCGGCAGGAGTAGGATCTACAGTAGTGGCCTGGGCTGAAGAAGCCCCAGGCTGAGCAGCATCAGCACTAGACCGATCCGGCATGGGCACATGATGTGCGAGATGATGATAGTGATTTCTCACCCTTCGTTGGTAAACCCCAAGTGGAAGGCGTGAGGTAGCACAGCAGCAAATTTCCCTCGGTGAAGATACCAAGGTTTGTCTCCAGTAGGACTCCGGAGATGATAAGTAGGTGTCAACGGCGCAACTGACGCGGACCTGCACACAGACACGATAACTTTGTTCCCAACAAAGTTCAGAGAGGTTGTCAATCTCTCCGGTCTTGTTGTTCACAAAGGATCAAACACAAGGGATAATGATAGCAATTGAAAGTAAAAGCAGAAAAGTAAATGAGCGTGTAAACAGTGATGAGGATATGGACCGGGATACATGATGTTCACTAGTGATGTCTCTCTCCCAAAAGACGATAAAATTGCTATGCGAGGTAAACAAATTACAGAAAGGCAATTGACAGGATTATGAACGCAACGCAATGCTAACTATGCTACAAAAGAAAGGACGAGGCTCAAAAGCATGGGCAGTACGCCAAAATAAGTAGACCGAAATCCAACTGCATCTACTACTAATCATCAACCTTGAGATATCTATCCAGAACATCTCGCTGGTATTAAGTTGCGAGCCCCACCCAAAGTGTAAACCCAAAGCAACAGACAGCTGCATTAAAAAGAACTTTGCATAAAGTAAACAATCCTTGTAACCGCGGTTACAAGCACCGTTGTTTTCCCCCTTGTGGCAACAGCACATCCCCTAGACTCATGTTTCTGTCACTCAAGCGTGTCATCGGGGGACATGAACCCACAATCGAGCAAAACGTTCCCTCTTGGATTCACTACCTACTACTTGGCCAAAGCAATAAACAGCAACAGAGAACATGCAAGAATTACTTAGGAACAAAAATATAAGAGATAAGAACCAAATATATTACTCAATCACAATCTGAACATAATCTCATAATCCATCAGATCCTATCAAACTCAACATAGCAATAGCATAAATATTACAAAAGTGCCTCGATCATGTAGGGCAGCTCACGAGGTCTAAACCGTGCAGAACAAAGAGGGGAGGAGAACATCACATAGCTACTGATCACGGACCCATGGTCCAAGGAAAACTACTCACGAGACATCCGGGGAGCATCCATGGTGGAGAGGAGAGTCCCGGAGGTCAATCCTCCCTCCGGCAGGGTGCCGGGAATAGGTCTTCTGGTGCTCCCGATCTCGGAAGCGCGGCGGCGGCGGAACAGAGGCGAGTTTTCAAAATAAGGTTCTCTCTTTGGAGTTTCCCCGTGACGGAGAATAAATAGGCGAAAGGGGGCAGCCAGAGGTGGACCAGGGGCCCCAGGTGCCCCCATGGCGCGGCCAGGGGTGGGGCCGCGCTGGGTGGCCACCTGGGCCGCCCTGGCTCCCCTCTGGCCCCTCCCAGGCTCTTCGTGAAGCTTCCTGTACGCTGATTTTTCCTGTATTTTTCCCGGAATTTTTCTGGCACTTTTTATATGGGGAAAAACAGAAATAGAAAAACAGCAGAAAACAGGAACTGGCACTGGGGTGCACTGAGTTAATAGGTTAGTCCAAATATGATCAAAAGTGTATGAAAGTGTATCTAGATCATAGCAATATCACATAAAACAGGCATGGAGCAAGCAAAAATTATAGATACGTTTTGGACGTATCAACATCCCCAAGCTTAATTCCTACTCGTCCTCGAGTAGGTAAATGATAACAGCATAATTTCTGTGGTGACAAGCTAGAAACCATAAAAGAACTTTGAAAAGTAAAGCAATCATGGTTAGAGATTCAATTCAAGTCATAACATGCAAGAGTCTATATTAGCATTGAAACAAGTAACCAAAGAACATTAGGTGCAAGAGCTCTCGCTGTCCGTGACTCGAATGTCTTCAAATGGTGTTTGCGTGCAAGAAGGGGGATAGGGAATACGAGAAAAAGTATTTTTTGTGTTGAGAACTCAATCTACTAAAGTTTCACACTCGGTCTTCTTTGGAATCTTATCTTGACTCGTCCCCAGACCACTAACCAGGTACAAGTCAATTTGATCCCAGAAAACTCAGCATAGCAACAACAGAAATTACAAAGGTGCCTCGATCATCTGAGGCAGCTCACGAGGTCTCGAAAGTGGAAGCACAAAGAGGGGAGAGAAGTACATCACATAGCTACTGGTCACGGACCCATGGTCCAAGGAAAACTACTCACGGTACATACGGGAGGCGTCCATGGCTATGGATGGTCTCACGGAGGGGGTTCCTCCTCCCAGTAGGGTGCCGGGGCAGCTTCTCCAGGCAGCCCCGATCTAGAAATGGTGGCGGCGGCGGTATAGAGGCGAGATCGCGAAAAAGAGATCGATATTAGGGGTTTCCACCCCGAGAGCTAAATATAGGCGAAGGGGGCACCGAGAGGGGCCACAGGGAAGCCAGGAGGCCCCCTGGCGCGGCCTAGGGTGGGGCCGCGCCAGGGACCCTTCTGGAGTCCCTGTTGTGTCCCCCCTTCCCTCCTTTGGTGTTTCCGGAAGCTTCCGGGTCGCTGATTTTTTATCTGATTTTTCCGGATTTTTTGGAGCACTTTTAATGGCCGGAAAACCTGAAATACAAAAACAGAAGAAAACATCAACTGGCAGCTAGGTGCACTGGGTTAATAGATTAGTCCAAATATGCTCAAAAGTGTATGAAAGTTCAAGCAAAACATGGCAAAGTCACACAAAAGTTGCATGGAGCAAGCAGAAATTATAGATACGTTTGGGACGTATCAACCACTCCCTCCTACGGTAAATAAGAAGAAAAAGAAGAGGAGGAGGAAGAGGAGCAAGAAGGAAGAAGAATGGGTATCAACCTGGCCTGAGCATATTCCTCGCATCAATTTTTATCCTAACGGACAAAAAAATTTGGAGGACGGTGAGCTTGATTGCATTCATTATTATCTTGATGTTAAGTCCGTAGGCACTATTGAAGATGATTTTGATTATGATATGCATGTTACTTTTTGTGATTGGGAAAATGATGATAATTCTACTTATGATCTTGAAAATCTTTTTGGTACTAACTCTGAGAGTGATGATATGGAAAGCTCTAAGCTTGGGGATGATAGGATTGCAAGTCCTTTACCCATTAGTGATAGGGTAATTGATAATTCTTTTGCTAGTAAGAATATAGACAACATGTTTACAAATATAGTTTCTAGCAATGATAATGCTCTTATCTACTATGATGATGTTATAACTCCTATCTTTAGTTATTATAAAGGTACCTATGACATAAAGAGAAATTAGCCTTATGAAACTTGTCATGATCATGGAGGGAATTACTCCCTTGTTGAACACCATCTTCCTAATACACAATTAATCTATAGTGTTCAAGTTGTTTATGATAGTCCTACTCCCACTATTACCAATGAGAAAGATTATGCTTATGTGGAGAGTAAGAGTACCCTTTTGCATGTGGATCATGGTAACAATGCTTTATGTGATACTTATATTGTTGAGTTTATTCATGATCCCACTGAAAATTATTATGAGAGGGGAACATATGCTTATAGATATTTCAATAATATCAAGTTCCCTCTCTTTATGTTGAAGGTTTTGAAGTTGCACTTATTTTGCCTTCCTATGCTAATATCTTTATGCTTCAATGAGTTTTTCCTCTACAAGATCCCTTTGCATAGGAAGCATGTTAGACTTACATGTGTTTGTTATTTGCTTCTTGATGCTCTCTTTTGTTCTTCAACTCTGATTCCTTATTCCTATGAGAGCATCATTAAAATCTTAAGCCTATCTTCGTGGCTATAAAGAAAGAGCTCTAGGGAGACAACCCTTGTTATCTTTAGATCTTTAGTTTGAGTTTTTACTTTCAGTTTTTAGTGGTCTTGATGATTGTTACTACTGTAGCAACATCATTGTATCTTTATTTTCAATCTTTGTGCCAAGTCTAGCCTCTGATTGCAAGAAAGTTCAAAAGTTGTGACATGCTGTCCAGAAAACAGATTCTGTCCTTGGACGGAACAATTAGCCTAAAATCACCAGATCATCTTTTTTATCTGAATTTTTTTGACAGCATGCTCCATACAATTTACTTTCGAGCGTCTGTTCTGAGTTTTTTGATTCGAGTTGCATAAGTACCCCTAAAAAATTCTTTACTACCTGTTGTTCTGTTTTTCACAGATTCTGCCACGTTTTGTCTCTCCTAACTTTTGAAAACCTTAATCTTGCTTTTTCTTTGCAAAAACTTTTTGGAAATCTTGAGAAACAGTAGCTCTTCAATAATATATTTATATCCAGTGGGGAAAAATTATTTTATTAAGGGTACTAACCTCTCTAATCAGCTTATGATGAGTTATGTATGAAGGGAGTTTTCAAGCGTGCGATGGAAGATGATGAAAGAAGATTTGGGAGTGTCAAGCACTCAAGCTTGGGGATGCCCCCGTGCATACCCAATAAATATTCAAGGAGACTCAAGTGTCTAAGCTTGGGGATGCCGCGATGCATCCCCTTCTCCATCAACAATCATCAGTTTGCCCTTCGTCTCACTATATTTTTATCACTTCATGCGTTATGTGCTATGCTTGGAGCGTCTCGCTCTTAGGTTTTATTTTTAGTTTTCTTTAGCTTTGCTTGCGGTTCATAACAAGTTAGATCCTGTCTTACTTTCTTTGGGAGAGAAACACGCTCCACTATAAAAATCTAGAATACATCATAGGATTTTTCATGCCTATCTTTTTGTTGTTGTGTGTTATTTATCTTTTCGTAGCAACTGCCATGTTTAGTTTTAGTCTTAGTTTGTATTTAGCAAGAGCCTTGGCTTTTGTTTAGTTTGTTGCTGGAACTCTCTTTATTTTTCATGTTCATCTTGTTAAGAGAGTTGGTTGTTGCACTGAGTTGTGTCTTGTCTTGAGAGTAGGTAATTGAGGTTGCTATTTAATTTTAGTAGTAACTTGCAATAGTTTTGAGGTATTGATGTGAGTAATGTTTGAACTTTTGGTGTCAAGAGCTCTAGCCTATTAGTGATAGGTGTCGTATTTTTGGCAATCCGTGTGTTTTTCGAAAACCAAAAACCCCTGTTGAGAACTCTAGCTACTAGATGGATCACTAACCTCTGGAGGGTTCGAATATTAGAGTACACTCACGTACCATGAGTCGAGGATGCGCAAGGATAACCAAACCCCCATACACTCCTCCTCGGGGTACTTGTCTCTTTGTGAACCTCCTGATTAGATTGAGAGTTGCCGATAATAAGTGCATGAGTTCTTCGGACTAATGTGAGTATTCGAAAGTTGATACTTCCACCCACCTATACTTTTTTTAGCCTCTTCGGTACCGTGCATTGCCCTTTCTCACCTTGAGAGTTGGCGCATACTTCGCCGGTGCATCCAAACCCTTGGCACGATACGCTCTGTCATCATAAGCCTCCTTATATCTTTCCTCAAAACAGCCACCATACCTACCTACAAGGCATTTCCATAGACTTTCCGAGATACATTGCCATGCAACATCCACGTTCTCATGACTTGATCCTCATGTCATACATGATACTTGCTTGATCGATGAGCCGCATGCTAGTTGGGCCTTGCCCTAATCATTGCTACATGACGCGCTAGTATCATTGCATATCCTGCTATCCTGGCAGAGGCATACATTTGCATCATGATAGTTATATCTTCTTTATGTGAGTACTTTTGTATAGTGTGAAAGATCTTCTATACTCTTGTAATATATAGAGTGTTGCCCCTAAAGTGAGAAAAAGATCCCAAAGAGGAGAAAATCAAAAGATCCCAAAGAGGACAAATGAGAGTTAAATAGAAAGAGCCATTGAGGCCACCAAAAAAATACAAAAAAACAGAAAAAGGAGAAAAATAAAAATAAAAAGAGAGAAGGGGGCACACTAGTATTCCTTTTGAGCGATCCACACTAGTACTTCATCCTTTATCCCTTGTACTCCATAGAGATATTCATCATGCATATAGCTATGTGGGGAACATTCACACTATAGAACTTGGCTTGTATATTCCAATGATGAGCCTCCTCAAAAGAGCTCTAGGTCTTCATGAGCAAGCAAGTTAGATGCACCCCCACTAGTTCCCTTGGAGAGCTTTTAGCTCACATCTGCATTCGTTGCATGGCAATCCCTACTCCTCACATCATATCTATCATATGGCCTTCTCTCGCCTATGATTGTCCTCATTGATGTGAGTCTTTCACACCTTTTTGTCTTCCTCCTCCACCTTCTTTCTGTTTCGCCTTTTAGGTGTCAACTTTCTTGCTCACGCTCATCCATTGCATGAGTGCTCAAAATATTGAAAGGGAGTGGATCAGTTTGACTTGTACCTGACTTGTGGTCTGGGGACGAGTCCAGATAAGAATCCAAAGGAGAATAAGTGTGAAACTTTAGTACATAGTAGTTCTCAACAACCTTTTTCTCTCTTTTTCCCAGTCCCCTGCTTGCACGCAAACACCATCTGGGGACATTCGAGTCACGGACAGGGAGAGCTCTTGCACATTTTGTTCTTTTGTTGCTTGTGTCAATGCTAATATACACACTTGCTTGTTAAGACTTGAATTGAATTGCATGCTTTGATTTCTTTACTTAAAAGTCCTTTTATGGTTGTGTGGCATGTCATCACAGAAATTATGCTTGTTATCATTTACCTACTCGAGAACGAGCAGGAATTAAGCTTGGGGATGTTGATACGTCCCAAACGTATCTATAATTTCTGCTTGCTCCATGCATGTTTTGTGTGACTTTGCCATGTTTTTCTTAAACTTTCATACACTTTTGAGCATATTTGGACTAACCTATTAACCCAATGCACCCAGTTGCCAGTTCCTGTTTTTTGCTGTTTTTGTATTTCAGGTTTTCCGGCCATTAAAAGTGCTCCAAAAATTCCGAAAAAAATATTTAAAAAATCAGCGTCCCGGAAGCTTCCGGAATCACCAAAGAAGGAGGGAGGACCACCACAGGGACTCCAGAAGGGTCCCTGGCGCGTCCCCACCCTAGTCCGCGTCGGGGCCCCTCCTGGCTGCCCTGTGGCCCCCCTGGTGCCCCCCTTTGGCTCTATTTTTACCCCCACGGAGGAAACCCTGATTCCGAACCCCTTTTCTCCAAAAGCAATTCCGATCTCCGCCGCCATCGCCAACAAGCTTCGGGGGACCAGAATTCCTGTGCCAGCACCCTGCCGGGACGGGGGAAGTGCCCCCGGATTCACCTCCATCGACGTTGTTTCCTCCCTCCATGATGTGGGAGTAATCCCTCCTCGGGGCTGAGGTTTCTACCAGTAGCTATGTGTTCTTCTCTCTGTCCCATGATGTGATCTCCGTTGTGATCATAGGCTATGTTAATCTAGGGTGATCCCATGATATTTCCCCTTCCTCTATGTATTGGATTGATGTACTCAATTGATCTTATCTAGTATAATCCCCGAGACCAAGGTGACAGCGGTCTATTGGACATGGGTTAGAAGAATATTATCGGGAGTGATTTCCTATTTTGTGTGTTGATTGAAGATTGAGAGTCTCTTGGTGCTTGTCTTTGACTATCCTTGAGATATGTTGTGGTGATTTTGATACTCTCTTTGGATGGCCGCGGTGACATTGGGAAATCCATAGATTGAGAACTACGAACTTTGAGGTGTGCTTTTGGAGCCCTACATAATTCTCATCCTCTCTTGACCACAAAGGAATGACCTCCGAGTGCGTCTCCATTGCATGTTTTATGGGAAATATCATGTGATTAGACTATGTTAATGTTATTAAGAGTTGCCACTAGTGAAAGTATAAAGCCTAGGCCTTTTTCCACCATTGTTACACCGTTTGTGCTCACTTTTGTCACATGTTTGCTTGCTGCACTTTTTATTACAGATTTATATTACCTTGCTTTGCCACACCTATCACTCGTATTTTACCATCTCTTCGCCGAACTAGTGCACCTATACAACTCCTAGTTGTATTAGGTGTGTTGGGGACACAAGTGAATTCTTGTATCTTAATTGCAGGGTTGCTTGAGAGAGACCATCTTCAACCTCTACTTCCCTGGGTTCGATAAACCTTAGGTCATCCACTTGAGGGAAATTGCTACTGTCCTACAAACTCTGCGCTTGGAGGCCCAACATAGTCTACAAGAATAGAAGCGTGCATAGAAATCATGAACCACAAGCTTAAAATGCCAGTCCTATTTACTTCACGATACTATACAAAACCTGAGGTGAGATCTATTAGGTATCCGCATGATTAACCATTAACCATTATACAAAGTCATCCTCCTTCTTGTTTTGTTCCATTTTCTCGTTTAGTATTCTGGTATCCCTTGTGATCAATTCACAGTGTCTGTGTCAGAACCCTCTGTTAGGTATGTGCTAGGGTTAGCTAGTGCCTTTGCATCATGTCAAAATTTCAAAATAAATCTTGGAAATCAATTTCAAAATCAAAATGGGAGAAGGAACACCCCCCATATGAATTAATTCAAAAGGCCAGATAAAAATCGTTTCCAAAAATTCATGTTAGAGTTTTGAAAAGTCTTATAAATGAGTGTGATCACATATCAAGTGATGTGGGACCCACCCCATGCTCATAGATTTTTCAAATATTCAAACAGTTCCTTGGAATTAATGAAATACCCCTATTTGATTTAAAATTCAAATCTTTTGAATTTTAAAAATGTTGAAAGTTTATAAGTGGCTAGTCTATATTATTATGAGGCCATGTAAAAGTTTTCAGCATTTAATAAAATGATTTGGTATTTTTACCAAAGTCAAAACAAATATACAGAAAAACAGAAAGGAAAGATTAAACAGAAAAAGGAAAAGGACTTACCTCTCGCCAGGGGCAAGGCCCACCTCTCCAGCCGGCCCAGCCCGCGAAGCCCCCCTTGTCGTCTTCCCCCCCGCGCTGCCAAGCAGCTCGGTGGCGCGGCGTCGACGCCGTGGACGCCACGGCGGCGTCTTCAAGCTTCCAGGCCTCCCCAGGCGTCCTTATCACACCAGGAGACGCCCCGCGCCTCACTTTCCCCTTCCTCGCCCTCTGGTTCTTCTCCCCGCGAAGAAATCGCTCCGCCGCAGAAACCCTAGCCCGGCGCGGCAGTGCACCGACGTGGCGACTGAGCTCCTCCGGCCTTGCCGCCGTGTCTAGTCGCTCCAGCACCGTCGACTCCGTCGTTCCCCCAAGTCAATCGAAGCTCAACGCCAACGCAGACGACGTGAGCTTCAACATCTTCATCGCCGGAGCCGCCGTGAACTTCCTTCAATTCCGGCCAACCCCGAGCTCCTCCGACTTCGCCACCGCTTCAGTTGGATTCACGGTGAGCTCCCAGTTCGCTAGAACTACTCCGTGGTCTCCCTCTCGCTCTCTGTCGTCATTCGCCATGAACACTGAAGTGCAGCGCCGCCGTGCTCGTCGTCGGCGAGCAACCGTTAAGCCATCGACCCCGCTACCTTGTCCTTTGTGTTCCCCGTGCTCCATTGCTTCGAACACACCCAACCACGCGCCATTTGGAGCTCTGTATCGAGTTCGGCCTCTAGCCAGTAGCACCGCCGCCGCCAAAGCTCGACGCCGGCATGCCTACAGGGCCTCCCCACCTCCCCTTTCGGTCTCAATCGACGCGCGACACCGAGAGCTTCGTCTCAGTGGTCGAAGCGCGCGATTTGGACCACGGGAGCGCTCTCCCCGTGCAGCGCCGCCGCACTGGTGGCCACCGGCGGCTAGCCGCCGGCAAGCCTGACGTGGCCGGGGTGATTAGCCACTAAACCAACCCCCCTGGGTCACTTACAGGTGGGCCCAGCCCCCTCTAATCCTCTCTGTTAGATTAATCTAACAGGGAAATTAGATGAGAGGCTGACAGCCCTGGCCCACTGGTCAGTTTGACCGGGGTCAAAACCCCCCTTACGTCATGCTGATGCAGTGCTGGCGCAATAAAAGCTTTTCTAATTAAAAAGAATTCCAAAAATTCCAGAAAATACCCCAAATTTGGAAATTCATAGAAAATTCATATTAACTCCAAATTGGACAAATAATATATGAAAAATGATCAGGAGAAAATTATCTTTCCAAATATGCAACTTTCAACTCTGTTTGAGTTGAATTTAAAATGGTACCAGTAGAATATGTCATTTGGTTCATTTGAATTTAATTCAAATTCAAACCAAATGCTTTTGCTACTTGGACCATGGAATTATGATGTAATTCAACCACACTTCAGAGGCATATCATACACATTTGAAGTTGATTCAAAATGATCAAAATATGTCACATTCAACTTGGCTAAGTTAAATTCAAATGTGGATTTTGAAATTTCATTTCAAATGCAATATACTCCACTTAAATGGAATTGCCTCACACACATCAAAACTTGGCTAAGTTAAATTCAAGTTTTAAACATTCAATCATGTGCTTGAGCATTGCATTCATATTGATTGCTACTTCGTGCTTTGTTTGTCGAGTAGAGGTGGAACCGGAGCAAGAGGTCACCCCCTTCGCTGAAGATCCAGAACCCGAACCTCGTCAGCAAGGCAAGCAAACCCCCATTGATCATGTCGATAAAATCCCACTTCCCTCTCATGTCTCGCTTATGCATTGTATAGGATGATCACCATGTTACGATTCTACCGCATAGATGAAACCATTCCTTTGCATGACCTATCTTTTGTCACAGTAGTAAGCAAACCATAATCCTAGCAAATGTAGGAGTTGAATGATATCATGTAACCCCTGCAATGCTACTGCTTATTGCATGCTTAGTATGATACCATGTTTTTACTGTGATGTGAGTCGGGATGGTAGTGATCATGTTGATGATGGTAGAAAAGTGTTGGTGAATCGACCCTAATACAAGGTGAACGATGAGAGGTTGTGTAGGAGTACACAGTGGGTTGTCTCGTTGAACACCGCCCTAGTACGAGTTCTTGTGTGGTGATCCAAGATGAAGAGTACAACCACACATTGGGCTCACTGACCCCTCTCAACCTATTAACTCATCCCTTTCGATGTCCAGATGTCGCAGTAGTTCGGAGTTCTGGTAGGCTTGTGGCCTGGATGCTAAGTGAGAGAACGGCTCACCCGAGACCGGCTTATGCACCACGCACACATCGCTTGGGTCCACTTCGGTAAACCGGCCGGGTTCACGATAGTGGTAACCAACCCAAGTAGGCGGATTTCTCGGACTAGATAGGCTATGAGGTAACAGTTGTGGTGAGCATCCTCGCCGGCACCCCTTGAATGGTGTCGAGTACAAAGGCGGTAAATGATGGTCGTGTGTGTGTAGCGGTACACCCTTGCAAGGTTAACAAAACTATTCGAATAGCCGCGTCCGCGGTTATGGACTGCTTGGAAAGCTTAGCTTGATTATTAGACAACTTGAACCGGATACTTCTAAAACGCACCAAGATAAGTGTGAGTGCTATGGCGTGCTTCCTCGTGGGGAAGTCGAGGAAGGCACCATAGTGGTGTATTGGTTGGTGAAAGTAGTGGACTCGTGTACGCTTCTTACCTCAAAGTCTGGTACTCGTAGTTCAGGATTAGCCAAGTCAAAGCTGGCACTTCTGCAAGTGAACCCCACCTCCCATTACATTGACACATGTGCATGAGTAGTATAGCTCCTATGTAAGTCTTGCTGAGTACGCCTTTGTACTCACGTTTGCTTAATCTATGTTTTAGATGACGCCACTGACCCCGAAGGTGGCTTCTTCATCGAGCTGGACGACTGAAGTTAAACTAGTCTAGTCCCAGTCAGTAGACTGGTTCCCTCGTGGAGGGCTTTGTGTTTAAATAAGGCTTCTTAAGCCATTATTTAAACTTGTCTGTACTCAGACATAATTTGCTTCCGCCTGTGTTGTAATGTTGGATCACATGTATGTGATCTCTGTGTGCACTCTATAAGAGTTATCAATAAAATTGTATACTTTGTAGAGAATTGCAATGATACCTACTGTTCATACAAGGCATGTGTGATGCGTGTATGTTTATAACATGCATGTCTTTGTATGGGTTTTCGAGACCTTAGTTTTGATCTGGCTGGCGGTCTTTCATACACCAAGTGGCCCTTAGATGTGCACAGCTTGGGGCATCGCGATGTGATTGTTCGAGACTCCGTCTCGTGCACACTTTGTGGTATGATCGAGCCCGCCCTAGACCCCGACTAAGTGATCGGGCTGGAGTAAGTCTATGTAAGAGTTATGAGATAGTCGATAGTATGGTTGAGGCGACTTGTCTTTGAATATGGGAGCTCATCACCCATATCATTAGACTTGTGTGCAGACGATGAGGACCCATCTCAGTTGATCATCCGGCCTGGATGGGATGCCCCTCACGTACGATGCTCTCCGAGAATTTTCTGTGCTTGGCCTTGTCTGCTTAGACAAGTGGGTACGGTTCTCGGCTCTCCATCTGACTATGTCTTCGCTGTACTTGCATACGCTAACCCCGGGTCCCAACAGTCTGGCCAGACGATGTTGGATGCCGTAATACCGAGAGGGCCCACAAAAGTATATCTCCATCGTTAGAGGAGAAAATTCCCAACTCGAATCGTTAAGTCCCTTGACACACTTTCAGGTGTGAGTGATCAAAGCCGTTATTGCCACGCCTGTTACGGGTGGTGTTGGGACAGTGTCAAAACCCACCCTCCGGTATGAAGTTACGAGACATTCTTATGGTCATGAAGGACACATGCATATTAACTTTAGATGATTTTACTTATAACATGGAAATGATGTGATCTCAAAGTAAATCATACAATTGGGTCGGTTCAGCACCCTTGTTCTGGCAACAATGTGCTCCCATGTGTTACCGGCATTTCCAATGCCCTATGAACAGGAAAACATGAACAGAGAAAGACTAAGATGTCGGGACCCGGAATTTGCATATGTAATTCCAGTCACAACTCAATCATAGGGAGAGCCGAGAGTCGTTCCCACTTGTCTAAGCAGACAAGGCCAAGCACAGAACACTCTCGAAAAGCATCGAACGTGAGGGGCTTCCCATCCAGGCCGGATGATCAACTGAAATGGGTCCTCATCGCCCGCTCACAAGTCTAAATGATTATGGGTGGTGAAATCCCATACTCATAGACAAGTCGCCTTAACCATATTATCGATTGAATTATAACACTTACATAAACAGACTCCAGCCCGATCACTTAGTCGGGGTCTCGGGCGGGCTCAATCATACAACAAAGTGTGCCACGTGACAGAGTCACAGGCAATCGCATCGCGATGCCCCAAGCTGCGCACATCTAAGGGCCACTTGGTGTATGAAAGACCGCCGGCAAGAACTCAACTAAGCTATCGAACCCCACACTAAGACATGCACGTTATAATCATACACGCAACATACATGTCTCATGTAAACAGCAGGCAACACAACATGAACTCTACAAACTCATAATTTTATTGCATCTGCTAAACAGAGCAGATATAGTAGTGTTACAACCAGAGATCACATAACTGTGATCCAATATTGCATCAAGCAACAACGGAAGCAAATTATGTCTTAGTAAAGACAAGGTTAACAAATGGCTTAAGAAGCCTGACAGAAAATAAAACGACCCTCCAAAGGAACCAGGCTGCTGTCTGGAACTATACGACTTAGTCGGCGTCGAGCTCGAGGTAGAGGCCACCATCAGGGTCATTGGTCTCGTCTCTGAAACATAAAATAAGCAAACGTGAGTACAAAGACGTACTCAGCAAGACGTACATCAGAACTATTCTACTCATGCTCAAGTATCAAGGTAAAGGCAAGTGGGGTTGCAATGCAGAAATCTTTGACTTGGCTATCTTGTACTACGACTACATAGAGTTGAGATGAGAAGCGCACTCGAGTCCATCTAATCTTGATCACCACATCAATATACCACCATGGATTCTTCCTCGACTTCCCCACAAGGAAGCAACCCAAAGCACTCACACTTATCTTGGCAGTTTTAGAGTATCTGTTCAAGTTGTCTAATAATCAAGTAAAGGTCTCCAAGTAGTCCATAACCACGGACACGGCTATTCGAATAGATCATTACCCTGCAGGGGTGTACGCTTCACACACGTGCCATCACTTATCACCCGTGACTCGTCATGCTTCAAGCGGATGTCGGACGAGGATAAACACCAAGGAACTTACCTCACGGCTCCAACTCTAGTCCAGGGGATCGCCTATCTAAGTATGTACCCCAATAGGGAATCCGGACGGGGTTTCCATTCAGGACCCAGACGATGTATGGACGGTCCGACAAGCCCACCTCGATGGATGGAACTGCGCTTGCCTAAAACCGTGCTACAAAGTAACCGTGCATCTCCTCCAACTCCGGCACAAAATCAAATCGAAGAAGCAATAACCCATGCGAATCCTGGACCATAGTCGGGGTGAGTTAGTAGGCAAAACGGGGTCCCATAGCCCTGCATGTGGAAGTACTCTTGTCTTGGATCACAACACGAGAACTCGGGGCCTAGGGCAGTGTAAATGAGACAAACCACTGTGTACTCCTACACAGCCTCTCATTGTTCACCTTTGTTAGGGTGACTTCACCAACACATTACCATCATGTTGCATTGTTCTCTACCATCCCGATACATCACCCAGATGGATCAACTTCATTGCATACAACTCTAGCATAGCATAAGCATAACATGGATGAAGGGCCACATGATGAACACAAACAATCCTGGATCTTCTAGGTTGAGGTTTGCTTAATACTGTGGCAACAATGATAAGTCGTGAAAAGGATGGGTTCAACTAGCAGTAGAACGGTAACATGTGAATCACCTAATCATGCATAAGAGAACAAGAGGGAAATGGGTTTATATAGACATGATCAATGGGGTTTGCTTGCCTTGTTGACAATCATGAGGTGTCACTCTTCAGGGTAGTCGGAAACTACGTCCGGCGATGAATCTATCGAGAAGAGGCGAACACCGAGACAACAACATTGTAAACATCACATTGCAATGCACAATCAAGATGTGAAACATAGCATGGCATGGTACTGATATGCTCTATGTTCATGTTGCAACATGTTAATTGAAGTATATTTGGAAAAGAATTCCAAATTCAAACTCCAAATGAATATTCAAAATTATCCATATTGCATTTTCTACTGTTTGTTCATTGTAAAATATTTTGTCATGCATGAAAGTTGCATAATTGGATTCTTTGCATTTTTTTGATAATTTTCATACATTATTTATTTAATTTGGAGTTGTGGTTTAAAAGTTATTCAATTTCAAAGATTTAACAATTTCTGGATTTTCTGTTAAATAGATAAAAGAACTACTGCGTCAGCATGACATCAGGATGACGTCATGCGGGCGCTGACCAGTCAACTGACGCCTGGGACCCACCTGTCATAGGAATAGAGCTTAACAGTGGGTTAATTTAGTTTAAACCATTTAATTAAGCGCTTGGGCCCCATATGTCAAAGGCTTAGGAGGGTGGTTAGTGGGGGGATTAAGGGGTTAACAGGCCAGGGCAACCGTCCGCTAGCCGCCGGCGCCACTGGCCACGGAGGAGGCGAGCTAGGGCGCAAGAGGGCGGAGGAGGAGGGCACTGGAAGGTGCCTCTCGCTCGCGTGTGACGCGTGGGGCCCGCGGGAGGGCTCTGGGGCTGCCAGAGCCACGTCGGCGGCGAGCTCGCGGCGACGTGCTTACGGCCGAGGCGGGGAACAACGACTGGGGCGTGATTCCGAGCGCGGGAAGGAGAACGAGGAGGGGGGAAACAACCGCTAGCACACCAGGAGGACGAAGCTGAGAACGGAGAGGCCGGGGAGGGGCTGGCGGCGGCCGAATCAGCGTCGTGGTCCACGGCGGCCGGCGGCAAGGTGGTGAAGCGGGCGTCTCCTCCTGGGGATCTCGGCTCGAATTGACCGCGCAGATCGATGATGACGAGGGGGTGACCCCACGACTCCTACGGATGAGCCTACCTGGTGTCCATGAAGGCAGAAAGCCCATGAAGATACAGCCTCAGCCCGCTAGTTGGTACCAACGTAGGAGTCTGCAACTCGCAAGGAAGGTGCGAAGACCTACCGTACGGAGCAAGCTAGGGTTAGGAAAGCATACTTGTACACGTAGAAGGACTGCTCGAGACTTGGCCCGGTATATAAGGGCCAGGAGGGGTGACGCCTAAGATATCGAATCTCACCTGTAACCCTAGCCTTGAGCGCTCAAGCCTTGGCCTCCCCTGTAATTGCATCTCCCCCATCAATAATATCGAGCGGGAGCGAGCCTTTCTGTTTGCCGACGAGCTATCGTCCAACCTGTGTCTCTCATGACTAACCCAGGGTCCCTGACCATGGGATTTGCCGGGGTTGATCCCCGTCAGTTGGCGCCGTCTGTGGGAAGCACACAGGTTGGGATCACAATCTCGGCGGTCCCATCCACAGCAACCTACGACTCAAGGGAAAGACCCAGATCTAGCCCACTCGAAGGATTCAAGATCACGACGAACATCTCCGCCGCCCCATCAAGACCACTCAAGCCGCAGTCGTGCCAAGACCGATACTACGGTAACGGCCAGATACAGCGCCGGCGCCAGAAGAGTCGACGACCCAGAAGAACGGCGAGGGGCCTCTACGAAGGAATCCCACTCGACGAACTACGACGCGCAGCCGAGGACTCGCAAATCTTTCGACAACCCACCACCGCCCGGGCACCATCCGCACATCAAGACGAAGACTGCGAGATTGAATCCAGCGATCAGCAGAACCACTGCCAAGTAAGAAGGAATCGACGACCCAAAAGGCACGCGCGGGAGATCTACGGCGAGGCCCCAACGAACGAGCCACATCACGCAGCCGCAGAACCGACGACCACTCGACGACACGCAGTCGCGCGAGCATCTGCCGCCAAACAAGACAGCGACTCCGAGACACCTATAGGCGAGTAATACGACCCAGATCGAAGACCAGATGAATTCGCCAACCTCATCAAGCACCAAGACACGAGTCGAGGAGTCGAAACCGACCCTCTCTTCCACGAGCACCCGGAGGATCACGAGCAGATCTTCAGAATCTCAAGAAGGAAGAGGCACGCCGGATCTAGCAAACTCACGGCTAGAGAGCAGCTAGCAGGACCCTGCACGATTCACAGCTTCGAGGACGATTGGGGACGTGTCAGGTCAGGTCACACTTTGAGAGACTGCCGCCTGTTCAACGAGTTAGCCGAGGACCTCAAGAAGGAGAAGCAGAAGGAAGACAGACGCAACCAGCGACCCGAGCAATAGCCGACCTCAAGCCCGGAAGGACGTCACAGCCCGCTGCAAGAACAGGTACTCAAGATCCAAGAAGGAAGGGTACCGCAAGCGCAACACGACGCCCAAACCCTACAGGCCAGAGCAGCTGAGAGCATAAACATAGTCGAAGTCTACCAACTACATGACGCGGAGACCAACATCACGTTCTCACAGGACGACCATCCACCCACAGTACCCAGACCGGGGCACGCGCCCCTAGTACTCGATGCACAAATCGGAGGATACGACATGGATCGGGTCTTCATGGACGGAGGTAGCAGCATGAACATCATCTTCGCCAGCAGCCTGCAAAAGATGCTGATCCCACGATCAGTATGGAGAAAATCAAGCACCGAGTTACACGAGGTAGTCCCGGGAGAAGCAGCCACATCCCTCGGAGTCATCGAACTCGAGGTTGCCTTCGGCAACCGACACAACTTCGCAAAGCACGTCCTCGAGTTCGAGGTACTCGACTGGAAATCACAGTATCACGCCATATTGGGACGGCCAGCATTCGCGCAGTTCATGGCGGTCCCACACTACGCCTATCTCAAGCTTAAGATGCCAGGATCAAGAGGAGTCCTCACGATAAACAGAAGCTTCATCAAATCCGATCAATGTGATCGCGACTTCCACAGAATCTCCAACACATTCGGAGCCGAACAAGAACTCAGAGAAATAGCCATGGTGACGGACAAGAGTACCTTCCCGCTGGTAAGCCGAAGCGAATCCAGGGAGTACGGACGCGACTTCAGCATCGACAGCGATACAGTCACTCACCAAGTGCACCCGACGGACCCGGAAAAAACAGTCCGCGTGTACACCCACCTACCATGGGAACAGGCGACGGCTCTCGTCGCTTTCCTTCGAGACGAGTGGGAAATATTCGCCTGGTGCCCAGCCGGCATGCCTGGGATACCACGCGAATTCGCAGAACACGCCCTACGCATCAAGCCAAACACGAAGCCGGTGAAGCAAGCACTGAGACGATTCTCGGAGCCCAAGCGCAGAGAAATCGGAGAGGAAGTCAACCGGTTACTCGACGCTCAGTTCATCCGAGAAACAAAGAAAGCCACCTGGATAGCCAACCCAGTGCTGGTGCCCAAGAAAGACACGACCGTGTTGCGCATGTGTGTCGACTACGGGCCAGTCAACAAGCATTGCCGGAAGGATCACTTCCCCCTTCCCAGGATCGATCAGATAATCGATTCAACAGCAGGGTGCGATCTACTTTCCTTCCTCGACGCTTACTCAGGGTACAACCAAATCAGGATGAAGGAATAAGACGAAGAGCACACATCGTTCATCACCCCATATGGCGTATTCTGCTACAGGACCATGCCCTTCGGGCTAAAAAACGCAGGCGCCACTTACCAACGAATGATGCAGGCCTGCCTGAAAGAGCAAATCGGAAGAAACGTGCAAGTCTACGTAGATGACATCGTCATCAAGACCTACAAAGCAGTCACACTACTCGACGACCTGCACGAAACCTTCGCGGCGCTCAACAAATACAGAATCAAACTCAACCCAAAGAAGTGCGCATTCGGCGTACCGGCGGGAAAGCTGCTTGGCTACATGGTCTCTGCCCGAGGAATCGAGGAAAATCCTGAGAAAGTCCAAGACATCACCCGCATGAAAGAACCAACCAACGTCAAAGGAGTACAACAGCTCACTGGAAAACTTGCAGCCCTAAGGTGCTTCATTAGCAGGCTGGGAGAACGCACGCTGCCTTTCTATCAGCTGCTCAGAAAAGGAGAGAAATTCGAGTGGACGGAAGAAGCCCGGCAAGCATTCGCGGACCTGAAAAAGACACTATCGACTAAACCAATACTGGCGGTACCCAAGGAACGAGAGAAGCTATACCTCTACGTGGAAGCACGTAGCAGTGTAGTAAGCACAGCGCTCGTTGTCGAGCGCGCAGAAGAAGCTCAGGTCCAGAGCATCCAGAGACCAATCTACTATCTCAGCATGCTCCTGACCAAATCCCAGCAGCGGTACCCGCACTATTAGAAGCTACTACTGGCCATAGTCATGACCTCAAGGAAGGTATCCCACTACTTCGACGAGCACCCTATCACAATCGTGAGTAGCGCACCACTCGCTGACATCCTCAACAACCCTGGAGCAATCGGGCGAGTCGCTGAGTGGAACATCGAGCTCAGCCCACGGGACCTGCAGTTCAAGCACCCAACAGCCATCCAAGCCAAAGTACTCCCAGACTTTCTGGTCGAGTGGACGGAGGTTCAGACACTAGGCCCTCCGGACCTATCAAACTCATGTTCAATGTTCTTCGATGGGTCCAAAAGACAACAAGGAGCTGGGGCAGGAGTCGTGTTCACCTCCCCTAAAGGAACGAAGCTGAAATACGTCCTCCAGATCAATTTCAGTAACGCCTCCAACAACGAGGCAGAATACGAGGCACTCCTCCATGGCATGCGCATGGCAAAAACATGCGGAGCCACTCGCCTCATAATCTACGGGGACTCCAATCTCGTCGTCCAGCAGACGATGAGAAATTTCAACGCAATAGCTGACAACATGGCGGCATACCAAAAGCTCTACAATGAACTCGAAGGAAGTTTCGATGGTTGCGAGCTCAACTACATCACCAGGGACAACAACACAGAAGCCGACGAGCTCGCGAACATCGGTTCGACCCGAGGACCCGTACCACCCGGCATTTTTCTCGAAAGCATTAGCCGGAGATCCATCAAGGTCCAGGAAGAAACACCTGAAGCAGTCGAGGACGGCGAAGAAGCAACAGAAATGGCGCAGGTGGCAGCACCAGCACATCCGACAGCACAGCTCCGACAGAGCTCGAAGGACCAGTTTGGACAAAACCTTTTCTCCGATTCCTAATAGAAGGCACGCTACCACAAGACGTGGCCGAAGCACGACGCATCAGCCGACGATCCAAGGCGTTCACGGTGATCAACAGACAACTATACAAGCGCAGCATCACTCAAATACTCCAAAGGTGTATCGACGAAGAAGACGGCAAAGCCCTACTGCTCAAAATCCACGAAGGCACCTGCGGGCACCACGCGAGCAGTCGAGTGCTCGTGTCCAAAGCATTCCGAGCTGGGTTCTACTGGCCCACAGCCATGAAAAACGCAGAGGAAATAGTACGACGTTGCGTCGCTTGCTAGAAATTCGCCAACAGGCCACACGCTCCCGCATCAAAGCTCAAAACCATACCACTATCCTGGCCGTTCGCCACCTGGGGACTCGACATGGTAAGCCCACTCAAGAAATCATCAAAGGGCGGAAGGACACACCTGTTCGTCGCAGTCGACAAATTCACTAAATGGATTGAAGCAGTGCCAATCACCAGCTCCACAGCCCTCACAGCCATCAACTTCACCAAGTCGATCATATTCAGATTCGGAGTGCCACACAACATCATCACGGACAATGGAACGAACTTCACAGCCACAGAATTTCAGAACTTATGCGAAGAACTGGGAATCAAAATCAATTATGCATCAGTCGCGCACCCGCAGTCCAACGGGCAGGTGGAAAAAGCAAACGGCCTTGTCTGCGGGGGAATCAAGAAACGGCTCCTCGCACCACTCGAGCAAGCCGCCGGCAACTGGGTAGAAGAGCTCCCCGTGGTCCTGTGGAGTCTACGAACTACAACAAACACCGCGACCCAATACACACCCTTCTTCATGGTGTACGGGGCAGAGGCAGTCCTACCACACGACCTCAAGTTTGGAGCACCCTGGGTCACTGGATACGAAGAAGAGGAAGCAGAAGAAGCACTACAAGATGACAAGGATACGGCTGACGAAGCAAGAGACACAGCCCTGAAAAAATCAGAGGGATACCAAGACAAACTACGTATCTACCAAAGCAGTCGATTGCGCACCAGAACCTTCAACAAAGGTGATCTAGTCCTACGACTAATACAAGAGAAGGTTTATAAACTTGCCCCCCAATGGGAAGGACCATTCATAGTCTCAGAAGTCATCGGAGGCGGTGCCTACAGGCTGAAGAACCCGAAGACAGACGACGACGTGGGCAACCCATGGAACGTAGCAAACTTGCGACTGTTCTATCCATAGCCCCTATCGGTCGGACGTGAATGGCAACTCATGTAAACAGCTTGACCGCAATAAAATAAATGTTGCCCAAATACTGCCATCTTAAAGGACTCGGGGGCTTAAGATAAAAATCCCCCCGAGCAACTCTATCGCCTATGCGATCTCAAGTAAAGCACTCGGGGGCTTAAGAGCAAAATCCCCCCGAGAAACCCTATCGCCTACGCGATCTCAAGTAAAGCACTCGGGGGCTTAAGAATAAAATCCCCCCGAGCAACTCTATCGCCTACGCAATATCAAGTAAAGCACTCGGGGGCTTAAGAATAAAATCCCCCCGAGCAACTCTATCGCCTATGCGATCTCAAGTAAAGCACTCGGGGGCTTAAGAATAAAATACCCCCGAGCAACTCTATCGCCTACGCGATCTCAAGTAAAGCACTCGGGGGCTTAAGAATAAAATCCCCCCGAGCAACTCTATCGCCTATGAGATCTCAAGTAAAGCACTCGAGGGTTTAAGGATAAAATCCCCCCGAGCAACTCTATCGCCTACGCGATCTCAAGTAAAGCACTCGGGGGCTTAAAGATAAAATCCCCCCGAGCAACTCTATCGCCTACGCGATCTCAAGTAAAGCACTCGGGGGCTTAAAGATAAAATCCCCTCGAGCAACTCTATCGCCTACGCGATCTCAAGTAAAGCACTCGGGGGCTTAAGAGCAATCTTCCCCCGAGCAACGCTATCGCCTACGCGATCTTCTTCATGAGCACTCGGGGTCTTGACACGGCCACAACCAGATGAAGATCTAAGCACTCTTGAAGAAACTTTAGAGGAAGCAGAAGCTCATTTAGTCTTCACCCGATCGCCAACGATCACCTAAAGACTCGGGGGCTACTCCCATCGGGAGCGCTGTCGCGCACCCAATAAACAACGACAAAGGAAACATATTTTAGCCTACGCCTGACCCTTCGACTCAAGTGTAGCCTCGGGGGCTACTCCCATCGGGAGCGCTGTCGCGCACCCGATAGAACCCGCAAGTGCAATGTATTGGACGGACTCGAAGACATCCCTCGGCCGCGAAGGATTTGAACACAAAGAAATCTAAGACAACTCCTGATCGACCAGGACTCGAGCAACAGTTTTTGTCGCGTAAAGGCACAAATATAAATTCCATTACAAAAAGATAAAGCACATTTTACACCCTCAGTACAAAAAGGATTCAACTACATTTGGATAGAAGGAAGCTCTTGTTACAAGTGGGAATCACCCAAGGAATTATGACTTCTACATGTGTGCCCATGAGGGGTAGCCGACTCTACTACAAGAGCATCATCACAGACAAAGAGGAGTCGAAGCAGCAGGCTCATGATGTCAATGACATAACAAAATGTGAAGCTCGACTTATTTGCGGAGCCATTGAAGACGATGCTCCACCAGCTTCTTCTCCTGCTCCTCTAGCTTCTTCTCCAGCTCCACCCAAGTTGCCGGCGAAGATGACGCCGCTGCCTCCAGTTCTACAAGGTCGCCTGCCGCGCTCGTTTAACCGGTGGCTTGACATCGAGGTCTTCTTCAGAAGCAGAGGAGGAAGCAGTTGAAGACGGCTCACCACCACCACCAGAAGAGTCCCTGGAGGAAGAAGCAGTCGAAGACGTCGGCGATAGATTCCTCGACTCTGTGGAGTCGTCGCTGCTCGACTCCTGCCCAGGCGGATCCATCCTATTGCCACTCGGATCGAATGCGCGGACAGTGACAGTGCTTTTGCCGTCAAAACGACAGCTGAGCATGTCTCCATCTCGCAAATTCAACTGCCGAGCAAACAAACTCGAACCAGAGCCAAGAAAAATCAAGTGAGAGCTATCAACCTCCAAGTCAACATAAGAAGGAGATCGACAGCTCCCTTGAAAACGTAGAAGCAAGCCATCCAAGCCACGCTCAGAGACAATGGCAGAAAAAGCAGAGGGAAGAAGGATGCGATTAGCACTTTGGCCACGAACACGCAAAATAAAATCAGAGCGCCAGAATCCCTCCTCCAAGGGAGAGGAGGAAGGCACTGGCGCCGCACCATGACGACCACCACGGCATGAGCGTGGTGTACGGCCACCACGGCCACGACAAATACGGCCACGGCCAACACCTCGCCTAGGACCCATCAGCGGAAGAAGATATGAAGGAAGAGGTGAAGCAACAAGTTGGATAGAGGCACGGAAGAGAAAGGCCTATTTATGGAGCAACCATCCTCACAGCACAAGGAAGCCAAGACGACGGCAGTAATTAATTCAAAGACCAATCGTCCCAACCGTCTCGGACTCCAAAACGAAGATGCTTTCCCACGGGACGCACTGTACACACGACGCGTCAATTCACGCGCGTTTCCAATGCGCGTCTGGGAAACTCAACCGGCGCTCGCCGCACGCCAAAGCGGACATTATTATGACCGGTCCTAAAGAAGTGACGGTTCACTGGCTGCGCATCCCTGACAGCCATCAAACAGAGGCATCACCATCCCTAACAAGCAGTAAAAAAAGACATCAAGACCTCAATATTTCATTTTTCAGATCTTTTCCCCAAGGAAGAAAAACATCTTACTCCCATCGGGAGCATACATCATAAGAGTCCCGGGTGCTCCCTCACCTAAAGGTTGGACACGTGCTCGAGTGACCACTCGCACTTATGAGAGTCTCGGGTGCTCCCTCAATCCGACGTAAAGACAAACAAGCATTCACCAAGACCATACGGTGCTAAGAGTCCCGGGTGCTCCCTCACCTGAAGAGCCGAAACGGCATTCGAGTGATTACTCGCGAATAACCCCCCGACTGAGCACTCGAAACAAAGCTCCTCGGGTGAATGAGTGAACAGCTCGCTTGATGTTTTGTTCCAAGCGGGTGCAATTCTATAAGGCTCCGCACCTCAAAAACACACCTTCCTGGAACACGATACACTGTGCCCAGATGCCACGCAAGATTAGCGTGTAGGTAAGACCCCGCTGCGAAGTACGGCCGGGCTGGGACTTTCCGAAGAGCGATTTCACTCCCAACCTTTCCCATGCGCAGAGCATGATAGAAAAGACGGGCGGACGCGCCTTAGGCTACACGCATTACTGGCGGCAAATGAACACCGTAAGACCTGAAGCGGCCGTACTTTTGCTCGACACCAGTGTTCCAAGCTCACGTCGAGGGACGTGGGTTTGATTGGGCTACTGTGGTATTTTCCCTAGTGCAATTCACCAAGGCTCGACCCGTCGACTCCTTGGGCCCTTTCAGCTTAGCATCCCTCGAAACAGGTTTTGTCATGGCCACCAGACTGCCAGCGACCCGCGGATAAACCGTGCATACCAAAGAACGACGAATGAATGTACTCGAGTCCCTGCGCGACTCTTCGAGTCCCCCAGGCACTCGGGGGCTACTGACGAGGGGGTGACCCCACGACTCCTACGGATGAGCCTACCTGGTGTCCATGAAGGCAGAAAGCCCATGAAGATACAGCCTCAGCCCGCTAGTTGGTACCAACGTAGGAGTCTGCAACTCGCAAGGAAGGTGCGAAGACCTACCGTACGGAGAAAGATAGGGTTAGGAAAGCATACTTGTACACGTTGAAGGACTCCCCGAGACCTGGCCCGGTATATAAGGGCCAGGAGGGGTGACGCCTAAGATATCGAATCTCACCTGTAACCCTAGCCTTGAGCGCTCCATCCTTGGCCTCCCCTGTAATTGCATCTCCCCCATCAATAATATCGAGCGGGAGCGAGCCTTCCTGTTTTCCGACGAGCTATCGTCCAACCTGTGTCTCTCATGACTAACCCAGGGTCCCTGACCATGGGATTTGCCGGGGTTGATCCCCGTCAGACGAAGACTTGGGCGGCGGTTCCTCTAGACAAGGTGGCGGAGTTCTTCATCGTCGTTGGCCACGGTTGCGCACGACGAAGGCCGGCGGCGAGCTACGGGTGTGCGCCAAAACGGCGAGGAAGAAGGGGGCACGAGCAGAGAGAGGGGGGAATGGAGGAGGGTTTCCAGCCTCTTCTCCTCGCGGGGATAGGGACAAGGGGGAGGCGGCTGCGCTGGCCAAAAGCAGGAGCTGGCGGCCATGCGAGGCGCACGGCTCGGCCGTCCCTCCTTCTGGCAGAGGAGGAAGACGACGGCGAGGCCAGCTGGGCTGGGCCAAGCCTCTGGGCCAGGTGGGCCAGAAGGTAAGCAGGTGAGTTTCTTTCCTTTTTTTCTTTTATTGTTTCTGTTTTGTTTGTTTTGCTCTAAAAAATACCCAGAGCATTTTTATAAAATCCCCAAGCATTTTATTTGGGCTTAGGTGACATATAAGTAGCCACACCCACTGTTTGAGAATTTTTGAAATTCAAATGTTTAATTTCCAAAGGCAATTTTGGACTTTTTCAAAAATCCATGAGCATGACATGGGACCCACAACAAATGAAATGTGATCATGCCCATTTATAGAGATTTTTCAAAAGTTCAGAAGATTTTTTGGAAAAATATTTTTCTCTGGCCATTTATTTAAATTCTTTTTTAGGCTTTTCCAAATCCCCAATTATTAAATAAAGGAAATTTAAACATGATGCCTTATTTCTAGAAATAAAAAGCACATACCAAAACTAGGGTTGTGACAACTCACCCCCACTCAAAAGAATCTTGTCCCGAGATTCGAGACATAAGATAAGAGGGAAAGTCTTCAAGGATGCATCTTCAAGAAGACCGAGAACCTCGCGATCAACTCATGGAATGAGATATGAAAACATCTCTTGAGTTGAGACACAAGACACACATCGAAATGATGGAAGGAGGTAGGGGAATTTTCAATTTAGTAGGCAACAGTTCCATGCTTAAGTAGATAGGGAATAGGTTCCACACTTTGAAACTTGTTCACTATCTACTTCACAACGAGACACCTTACGGGAGGTGACTCAAGAATATCTCCCAAGTCAGGAAAAAAGAATAACTTTTGATACAGTGATCATAGAAGTTTCTTTCACCAGAATCAGACATACAAAAACGATCGTTGAAGGAATTTGAAAGAATGGCACACTCAAATTTGGATGGAAACTATGGTCATAGAGATAATTCGGCAAACGAGAGGCACATTCCCATTTCATACCGAAGGATATAACCTAGTGGTTGAGCACGCTTTCTATGGCCTGAGCATTCCACATTCATATGGCTTAACCAAATCTGTGCCGAAGATATTGGTAACACTTCGTACAACCATGATGAATATATGTGGGGAATGCGGTTGCAAAGGAAGATAACACCTTCTCAGATTTTTTTACTTGGTATAGCAAGATGCTTGCCAACATAACTTGTCTGCATGATCGACCGAGAGACATTTAGCACTCCGCTTCTAATGTTCTCCTTGATGTTCTAGATACCACAATCATGCTTCAAAGTAGCATCGATATGGTCATCAACTAAAGGTCAGACTTCGGGACACAAAGGATCCATAAGAAATAACTTATAGAATAAGTCATACAATATCCTCATGGAGGAGTGGCTACTAATGAATGGCATTTGGGGATACCTCCAAAACTGGTGGCTAGATTCATCACACGGGGAAAACTATATACATACGGAGCTGGCTTACTAGGTGGTTTTCTTGTGGATGATCATGGCTTCCTAAGAACTACAACAGACATGTCAAAGTAACAAAGTACCCTGACACAATGGTTAGCATGGTTACTCTGGCTAAAAGTCATCTGAAGTGGGAAGAAATATCTGCAAATGCATCAACGCCGGATTCTAGAAATGTGATGCTTTTTAACAAGAATTCCTAGAATGAATCGGACAGCATAACAGCTGTACCGAGATGAAAAATGAGACATCCTACAAGAATTTGGACAGAACTTTCTCAAGAAACTCGATAGAATGATGCCACTTGGGGACAACAACACTTCTACGGCTACAGAGAAGCAATCAACGAGATGTCCTAGTAGAGACAAAGAAGCGCCTAGTCCTATCTTCCCGTAGAAAAGATGAGGGTGACTCAGAATTCAGATTGAAGAGGTAAGGAGAAAAATGAAGTCTTACGTTGTTCCCATATACCCAAGTAACTATATAACTATAGAATGCTAGACTCGACATCGACCAAGGTTTGATAATCCTACAGACAGTCCTGCTCTGATACCAAGTCTATCGGGACCCAGAATTTTCATATGTAATTCCAGTCACAACTCAATCATATGGAGAGCCGAGAGTCGTTCCCACTTTTCTAAGCAGACAAGGCCAAGCACAGAACACTCTCGGAAAGCATCGAACGTGAGGGGAATCCCATCCAGGCCGGATGATCAACTGAGATGGGTCCTCATCGCCCGCTCACAAGTCTAAATGATTATGGGTGGTGAAATCCCATACTCATAGACAAGTCGCCTTGACCATATTATCGATTGAATTATAACACTTACATAAACAGACTCCAGCCCGATCACTTAGTCGGGGTCTCGGGCGGGCTCAATCATACAACAAAGTGTGCCACGTGATAGAGTCACGAGAAATCGCATCGCGATGCCCCAAGCTGCGCACATCTAAGGGCCACTTGGTGTATAAAAGACCGCCGGCAAGAACTCAACTAAGCTATCGAACCCCACACTAAGACATGCACGTTATAATCATACACACAGCATACATGTCTAGTGTAAACAGCAGGCAACACAACATGAACTCTACAAACTCATAATTTTATTGCATCTGCTAAACAGAGCAGATATATTAGTGTTACAACCAGAGATCACATAACTGTGATCCAACATTACATCAAGCAACAACGGAAGCAAATTATGTCTAAGTAAAGACAAGGTTAACAAATGGCTTAAGAAGCCTGAAAGAAAATACAACGACCCTCCAACGGAACCAGGATGTTGTCTGGAACTATACGACTTAGTCGGTGTCGAGCTCGAGGTAGAGGCCACCATGAGGGTCAGTGGTCTCGTCTCTAAAACATAAAATAAGCAAACGTCACTACAAAGACGTACTCAGCAAGACTTACATCAGAACTATTCTACTCATGCTCAGGTATCAAGGTAAAGGCAAGTGGGGTTGCAATGCAGAAAGCTTTGACTTGGCTATCTTGTACTACAACTACATAGAGTTGAGATAAGAAGCGCACTTGAGTCCATCTAATCTTGATCACCACATCAATACACCACCATGGATTCTTCCTCGACTTCCCCACAAGGAAGCAACCCAAAGTACTCACACTTATCTTGGCATTTTTAGAGTATTCGTTCAAGTTGTCTAATAATCAAGTAAAGGTCTCCAAGTAGTCCATAACCGCGGACACGGCTATTCGAATAGATCATTACCCTGCAGGGGTGTACGCTTCACACACGTGTCATCACTTATCGCCCGTGACTCGTCATCCTTCAAGCGGATGTCGGACGAGGATAAACACCAAGGCACTTACCTCACGGCTCCCACTCTAGTCCAGGGGATCGCCTCTCTGAGTATGTACCCCAATCGGGAATCCGGCCGGGGTTTCCGTTCAGGACCCAGACGATGTATGGACGGTCCGACAAGCCCACCTCGACGGATGGAACTGCGCTTTCCTAAAACCGTTCTACAAAGTAACCGTGCATCTCCTCCCACTCTGGGAAAAAATTAAATCGAAGAAGCAATAACCCATGCGAATCCTGGACCATAGTCGGGGTGAGTTAGTAGGCCAAACGGGGTCCCATAGCCCTGCATGTGGAACTACTCTTGTCTTGGATCACAACACGAGAACTCGGGGCCTAGGGCAGTGTAAATGAGACAAACCATTGTGTACTCCTACACAGCCTCTCATTGTTCACCTTTGTTAGGGTGACTTCACCAACACATTACCATCATGTTTCATTGTTCTCTACCATCCCGATACATCACCCAGATGGATCAACTTCATTGCATACAAATCTAGTATAGCATAAGCATAACATGGATGAAGGGCCACATGATGAGTTCAACTAGCGGTAGAACGATAACATGTGAATCACATTGCTAGGTTGAGGTTTGCTTAATACTGTGGCAGCAATGATAGGTCATGCAAAGGATGGGTTCAACTAGCGGTAGAACGGTAACATGTGAATCACCTAATCATGCATAAGAGAACAAGAGGGAAATGAGTTTATATAGACAAGATCAACGGGGTGTCACTCTTCAGGGCAGTCGGAAACTACGTCCGGCGATGAATCTATCGAGAAGAGGCAAACACCGAGACAACAACATTGTAAACATCACATTGCAATGCACAATCAAGATGTGAAACATAGCATGGCATGGTACTGATATGCTCTATGTTCATGTTGCAACATGTTAATTGAAGTATATTTGGAAAAGAATTCCAAATTCAAACTCCAAATGAATATTCAAAATTATCCATATTGCATTTGCTACTGTTTGTTCATTGTAAAATATTTTGTCATGCATGAAAGTTGCATAATTGGATTCTTTGCATTTTTCTGATAATTTTTCATATATTCTTTATTTAATTTGGAGTTGTGGTTTAAAAGTTATTCAATTTCAAAGATTTAACAATTTCTGGATTTTCTGTTAAATAGATAAAAGAATTGCTGCGTCAGCATGACATCAGGATGACGTCATGCGGGCGCTGACCGGTCAACTGACGCCTGGGACCCACCTGTCATAGGAATAGAGCTTAACAGTGGGTTAATTTAGTTTAAACCATTTAATTAAGCGCTTGGGCCCCATATGTCAGAGGCTTAGGAGGGTGGTTAGTGGGGGATTAGGGGGTTAACAGGCCAGGGCGGCCGTCGGCTAGCCGCCTGCGCCACTGGCCACGGCGGAGGCAAGCTAGGGCGCAAGAGGGCGGAGGAGGAGAGCACTGGAAGGTGCCTCTCTCTCGCGCGCGACGCGTGGGGCGCGCGGGAGGGCTCTGGGGCTGCCAGAGCCACGTCGGCGACGAGCTCGCGGCGACGTGCTTACGGACGAGGCGGGGAACAACGACTGGGGCGCGATTCCGAGCGCGGGAAGGAGAACGAGGAGGGGGGAAACAACTGCTAGCTCGCCAGGAGGACGAAGCTGAGAACGAAGAGGCCGGGGAGGGGCTGGCGGCGGCCGAATCGGCGTCGTGGTCCACGGCGGTCGGCGGCAAGGTGGTGAAGCGGGCGTCTCCTCCTGGGGGTCTCGTCTCGAATTGACCGCGCAGATCGATGAAGACGTGGGCGGCGGTTCCTCTAGACAAGGTGGCGGAGTTCTTCATCGTCGTTGGCCACGGCTGCGCACGACGAAGGCCGGCGGCGAGCTATGGGTGTGCGCCAAAACGGCGAGGAAGAAGGGGGCACGAGCAGAGAGAGGTGGGAATGAAGGAGGGTTTCCAGCCGCTTCTCCTCGCGGGGATATGGACAAGGGGGAGGCGGTTGTGCTGGCCAGAAGCAGGAGCTGGCAGCCATGCGAGGCGCACGGCTCGGCCGTCCCTCCTTCTGGCAGAGGAGGAAGACGACAGCGAGGCCAGCTGTGCTGGGCCAAGCCTCTGGTCCAGGTGGGCCAGAAGGTAAGCAGGTGAGTTGCTTTCCTTTTTTCTTTAATTGTTTCTGTTTTGTTTTTTTCTTGCTCTAAAAAAATACCCAGAGCATTTTTATAAAATCCCCAAGCATTTTATTTGGGCTTAGGTGACATATAAGTAGCCACACCCACTGTTTGAGAATTTTTAAAATTCGAAACATTTGAATTTCAATTCAAATATGAATAATATTTAATTTCCAAAGGCAATTTTGGACTTTTTCAAAAATCCATGAGCATGACATGGGACCCACAACACATGAAATGTGATCATGCCCATTTATAGAGATTTTTCAAAAGTTCAGAAGATTTTTTGAAAAAATATTTTTCTCTGGCGATTTATTTAAATTCTTTTTGAGAGTTTTCCAAATCCCCAATTATTAGATAAAGGAAATTTAAACATGATGCCTTATTTCTAGAAATAAAAAGCACATACCAAAACTAGGGTTGTGACATAAGAACACTTTGTGTTTATACTCTACACCTGCATATGGGTTTTCCTCCGAAGGCAGTTAACATGCTACTTGACAAACCTCCGCATAGGCCATTGCAGTTATAGCATAGACATATAAACATTAATAATGAACCTGGAATTATAATAATACAATTTATTATTGCCTCTAGGGCATAATTCCAACACAATTTGCACGGCGAAAACTGTGGCGCGGCCTGCAAGCACGCGGGCTCGCGGGCGGCTAGCAGTCATAGAACACAGCTCGGTCAAGCGTGTTTGCGGGCGACATAACGCCATGAGTAGCCCATACGCATGCTGCACATGGCCAAGTGTGGGGTCCACGCATTTGCGTACTGCAGACAACCGCATATGTACGCCCGTGTCTACATAAGGCAACACAAACACAACGGTTGAGCTAGCACGACGACCATGGCGGGCGCTGGTGTGCAGCAGGCACACGGAGGTGCAATGGAGTCAGGCTAGACTTCCCGTGTGAGCAAGCGGGTGCGGCGGCCAAGTGCAGCAGGGTGCGGTGACCAGCAGGATCACGGCAGCGGCTGCCTGCAATGCACAGAGGCGAGCGCGTCGGAGGGTGCAGGAGACTCACATACAACCATGCATGTACTCAAAAATTATATCGCGGGCTGACGCAAGACAACGGGTCGAGGCGGCCAGTGCACGCAGTGAGCGCATGTCAGCGGGACACAACGATCAACTCGCGGGCTAGCGCGAGACAACAGGTCGAGGCGGCCAACGCAAGGAGCAAGTGCGGCGACCAGCGCACATCAGCGGGACGCAGCGATCAGCTCGCTGGCTAGCGCAGGATAACAGATCGAGGCGGTCAACACAAACAACGAGCGCAGCGGTGAACACACGTCAGCGGGACGCGACAATCAACTCGCGGGCTTGTTCATGACAATAGGTCAAGGCAGCCAGCGTACGCAGCGACAAGCTCACGGTTCAGATACGGCAAGATAAGAAGCGTGCAAGCGTACATCTGACACGCGTGTGGATCCAATGATAGATGCCATCTAGACAATGTGTGCAGACTTGAGAAAGGAGAAAAAAAACGTGCATCATCGGGATGCCACGATGTGTGTACATCGGGTACATCACAACTGTCTCGTAAACATCCGATGCACCGCGGCGCTACGTAGTGCGGAGCTCAGTGTGTGGCTTGGCGGCTCAGCCGACCGGGCAACAGACAATGAGTGGCTCTACGACAGCCAACGACGATGCCATGCTCATCGCGAGCACGTGTACATCAGGTACATGGATGGAAAAAAATGTGTACATCAGGTACATCACAGTGGTGTCGTGCTCATCTGGAGCATGCATATGCACCGTATTTTTATGATTTAGTTAGCAAAAATTCTCTTGATGCAAGATCGATCGGCATTATGCCGGCGACATCGGGTCTGCTTCGATCAAGCGAGAAAATCCACATCATAGATCGAATAAATCCTAAAGAAGGGCAAGAACGGAATCATAGATAGATGTAAAACCGTTGTTGCCATCAAATCTAGATTGTATCTCCGTGATGAACAACGAGAGGCTTCTTGATGAAGGCTCAAGGCAGATCAGTCGGCGGAGCTCGTGCTGATAAAGTGTTTCACAACCTTTGCCGGCGAGTCCGGTTCAAGGGCGTGGAGCGAGAGCGTAGTCGAAGTAGTCGTACACGCGGCACAATCACAGATGCGAAAAGTAAAGGGACACAGAGAAATAATCTGGACTTGATCTTTATTATCAATTGGTGTCTCTCTCCATACAATACATGGGTATATATAGGGGAAGAGGAGTAGGTGGAGAGGACCAAACCCTAGAGGGAAACCCCCCCCCCACCCAAGAAAGGGTGGGCCCCGTACATACCATGTACGTCGGTTTTCCAACATAGGCATGGCAAAACAATCGTTATATTAACAAGACACATAATTGACTATAATATGTATTATACTTGCATTAATTAACATCACTAATAAAAGGAATATGTGATGATCAATCTATAATCAGGCCAAGAATGAAGGAAAAAGTGAGTAACTGGAATTATAAGGTTAGTCATCCGCCCCCTAGTGTTCCCCTTACTCTTGAGGCTTTCAAATGACTAATACCTAAGAAAACAAACCTATAAATCGCGTTGAGATCTTTAAAAATAGATACCATGTTAATAATTTTTGGCGATTTTTTTCGAATGAAATCTATGGCTTAAAACTACACTAAATTGTGCCTTATAATCATACTAAACTATACATCAAAGACATACTAAACTGTGTTTTTCTTGAAGTCACGCATTCACTTCTCGTGAAGTCGTAGGTTTTACACAAATTGTTCTTTTCCTTTTATAAAGCACATATTTTCTTCCCGTGGAGCCACAAATTTGTTTCTCGCGGTGCCCTGGATTTGCTCATCGTGAAGCCGTTTTTTTTTTCCTTTTTCTCTTTTTTTCATATGCACGGATTTGCTTCTCGTGAAGCCATAATGTTCATTAACCTTTTTTTCCTTTTTCTCAGAACCACATATTTGCTTCTAGTTGAGCCACAAATTTATTTCTCTTGAAGCCACATTTTATTTTATTTTTATTTTTTAGAAGTACATATTTGCTTCTCATGAAGCCATGAATTTACTTCTAGTGCAGTCAAAGATTTATTTCATGCGAAGATTTAAATTTGGCAATTTACGACTTTGAGAGAGGATGTTTTGGTCCTCAAAAGGATACCCACCTCATGATCACACATGCATTCTATTACACGCAAACCTCGCTTGCATCATATATTTTCCTCGCTTGCTGCCTCAGTTGATTGGCCCGGTACCAATCGTTTAAGGAAAAACCACCAACATCCATCGATTCATAAACAAACAATTAACTTCTCTTTTCTCTAGAAAAATATGAGTTAGAAAAATCAGCTAACAAATTACCGTTGACCGTTCGAACATGGAGTTTTGAAAAAAATAAGGTTTCAAATAAAAAAATAGCAACTTTAGAAATAAAATCATGAATTTGAAAATATTCATGAATTTTGAGTTGTTCAGTTTGGAAAAAGTTTTCAATTAGCAAAAATGTTCATGAAGCTGAAAACTGTTCAAGGATTGAGAAAAATGTTTGCAATTGCTTTTAAAAACATAGATATTTAAAAGCTCACGAATCTATTTTATAAATTTTACAAAAAAATGTTCATGAATTTGAAAAAACGTTAATATTATTTTCATTTATTTTATTTCAAATATGTTCACGAATTTGAGGAGAAGTTAATGTATTTTATAAACTCTCAATAAAATCAAAAAAGTAGTTTGCTATGGCTATTGCTGGCTCGGATAATATATTTTTATCGCTTGCTCACTCGATTTATTGGCCCGCTACCAATCGTTCAAGGAAAAAATAACCAACATGCATCGATTCGTAAAAAATATAATTACCTCTGTTTTTTCTGGATCGAAAAACATAAGTTGGAAAAAATCTGCTAAACAATGACCACCGTTCGAACATGGGGTTTTGAAAAAAAGACTGTTTCAAATAAATAGTCTTCAAATTGCAACTTTAGAAATAATAATCAAGAATTTTAAAAGAATCTTGAATTTTGATTTGTTGAATTTGAAAAATAGTCTTCAAATTGAAAAAAAATGATCGTGAAGTTTAAAAATGTTCATGGATTGGGATTTTTTGCAAAATTTAAAAAACACATATTTGCTTCACGTGAAGCCATAATGGTCATTATCCTTTTTCCTTTTTGTCAGAGCCTCATATTTGCTTCTAGTTGAGCAACAAATTTATTTCTGATGAAGCCCCAAATTTATTTCTCGTGAATCCATGGATTTACTTCTCGTGCAGTCATAGATTTATTTCATGCCATGACATAATATTACTTCGTGAAAGCACATATTGTTTTGCTACCAAAACATATAATAATGATACAAAAATTAAAAACCTGTATAAAAATAACAAAAATATATTCTACTAAAACGTAGAGGCAACTAAGCACACTAAAAATAATCTGCAGGTGCCCTCAAAGGGATACACGCCCCATGATCACGCATGCATTCTATTTCACACAAAAACCCGATCGCATCATATATTTTATCCGCTTGCTCCCTAAGTTTATTCGTTCAAGGAAAAAACAACCATACGTTCAAAAAAAAAACAACCATTATACAACGATCCGTAAAAAAAACATCGACTTCTGTTTTTTCTACATAGAAAACCATGAGTTAGAAAAATCAGCTAACCGATGACCGTTGCCCGTTCGAACGTCCAGTTTTGAAAAAAATAATTACGGTTTCAAATAAAAAAATGCAACATTAGAAATAAAATCATGCATTTGAAAATATTCATGAATTTTGAGTTGTTCAATTTGAAAAAAGTTTTCAATTTTAAAAAATGTTCATGAACTTGAATACTGTTCAAGGATTGGGCAAAACGTTTGCATTTTAGAACACAGATTTCAAAAAGTTCACGAATTTATTATTATGACTTTTACAAAAAAGGTTCATCGGTTTGAAAGAAGTTAACATTATTTTCTGTATTTTACTTTTTCACATATTTGAAATATATGTTCACGAATTTGAAGAGAAGTTAATGTATTTTATAAACATTCAGAAAAAAAATCAAAAAATACCATGAATTCAAAATTATTTTTGATTTTACAAATTGCATTACGAAATTACATAGTAAATCATGAAATTTAATATTAAATAAAGATGAAGAAAAGAAGCAACTCAATAAAAACCTTATTAAAATTTGTTAAAAACAACACCGTAAAACCCAGTCCAAAAAACTAAAAAGGGGTCTTGAATTTCCTAGAAGGTTCCTAAAACCGGTGATAGTCCAGTTAGAAACTAGCATTGTAGGTAGTGAACGTGATGTACTATTTTGCCTCTGTATTTGGCGCTATATCTGTCAAATAGCATTTTTTTTCTCCGAGCATGTTGGGACGGAGCCAGGAATTTTGTATAGGGGGGCGAGCTCCACCTCTAGATTTAAGCTTGTATTGACCGACCAGGGTCAATCACTAATTAGCGGGTATCCTTTCACGCGCTTCCGCAAAGGTTATTTTTGGCGCTTTCTGGATCCGATATGTGTCGTGTTTTTACTGTGTTTCGCGCGAACAACAACTGTGGTTGTGCGCGGACTTTATTGTGGCTGCGCGCGAACCTGTGACTTTGGACTATGGCAGGGCTGTGGCTGAAAAAACTGTGGTTGTAGCTGAAAAAATTGTGGCTTTGACTGAAAACTGGGCTGTGGCAGGGAGCTATGGCTGAAAAAACTGTGGCTTTGACTGAAAACTGGGTTGTGGCTGAAAAAACTGTGGCTTTGACAGAGGTTGTGGCTGAAAACTGTGGCTACGAGGCTGTGGCTGAAAAACTGAGCTGTGGCAGAACTGTGGCTGTGCGGAAAATTGTGACTCAATCTGACCTGCGCGCTGTGCTTCCAAAACGTGTCACATGGCGACATCGAAGCACGCGAAAAGTAATCTCTGCGGGAGGGTACCCGCTAATTAGTTGCTCAAGCCAAGAAAATTCATACCCTGAAAGAATCCTAGGTTCAAACTCGTGTTTTCGTTGGTTTAATTTAACACTACAAAATTACTACTAGTACCAAATATTTTATTTCATCTTTAACAAGAAAAATATATTTGCAAAAAATGTTATATAACAAAATATTGATACCCGGGCGTATCAGGGTGTGTTTGGTTGGAGGGTCTGGGTCGACTGAGGCTGGGCCGTCCGGCTCGACCAAGTGTTTGGTTCGCGAGCGGGGTTGGGATGGACCGGCCAGCGAGCGAATATCCGCAACAGATGCCGTTTCGCGTGACTCTAGAAAATCGGTGGAATCACGCGGCCCATTAACGACTCGACTGGCTCATCTCTCGCCTCGCTCGCTCGAACCCTAGCCGCCGTCCCTCGCGCCCCTCGATCCCTCGCGTCCCTTCCGTCCCTCGCTCACCTCCTCCTCGCTCGATCCCTCCTCCTCGCAACCTCTTCCTCAAGATCCGCGGCGGGCCAGACTCGGCGGCGGCGTTTGGGGGCTACCGAGGCGGCGGTTCCAGCAGGCTGCGGCGATTGGGGGCTACCAAGGCGACGACGACGCAGGTGAGGGATCTCATCCTCATCCCCATGCCAGCTTCCCCCCCCACACCCTGCTGCCTCTTTTTTTCTCGGTGATCTATGGCGGCGTTGTTCGGTTCCTCTTAAGGTTGAACTATCGATAGCGTCGTTGTGAGGTTGGCTCCGTTGGACCAAGAGAGAGAGAGAGAGAGAGGAGATGAGATGAGATTGACAGTGGCATGTTCTTCTGCTCATCTTCTGAATCTGCACCTTGGATCCTGATTCTATTGTTGTTGTAGGGTACTAATCAAAGGAAAAAAAAAGGGGGAAGGAAACTTTTTGCAAGAAAACCAATGATGGATGCTTCACACGCCAGAGCTGTCTAGTGAATCGAAGGGTAGTCTCAGGTAGGCTTGACAGAACACAAGTATCTAAGCTTGAACTCAGAAAGTTTATATATTATTCCTTTTGGCATAGAAATTCAACAGATTTTGCTAGGTTAATGTTGAGTTGGGCTGCTGGCTACCTATGAATGAATACAGTAACGAAGCAGATAGGCGTGTACTTGTGCATCATACTTCTTCTTGTGCCACTGGTTTGATCAGTTGTCATAAAAAACAATTGTTTGATTAGTTTTTGAGTTTGGTTTGTGCCACTGGTCCCGCCTCTGCTCTGCCCTCTGCATCCCAAAGGAATTGGAATTGTTTGTGCCCCACGCAAAGCAGAGAGCTGGGCATGGCTTGAAACAGGGAAACACATTGTTGATTGTTTATATTCGGAATTTCAGATACTAGCTAGAGTGTAGAAACGAAGCATGGTCTGCATTTCTGCTAAAGTCTCCATCCATCCATCTATCTATCTTTCCATCAACACCTAGCTACCTAGATGCAATGGCAGTGTGGCAGTGACAACATGGTGCTACGTGCGTTGTAAACTTCAAATTCACAAACAGTAGCTTTTCAGTGTGATGCTAGCCTAGAGCACAACATTTCTGAATTGTCTAGGAGTAAGCCGTTGGGGATTGAGCATCCAGCACCTAGCTAGCTGCAATGCCGGATTGACAGTGACAATATGGCGCCAAGTATTACTTGGAATCACAGAAAGTAGCTTTTCAGTGTGAGGCTATGGCGCAAATTTTCTGCATTGTCTCCCTTCGCCATGCCAACCAGAGTTAAGCTCTCTACTGCTACTGCAGGGTAATGAAAATCTCTGTAAAAAACATCTGAACTTGCTGCTACCTAGGTGTGACGCCCCCAAAATCAATCCGTGTACAGTAATCATACACGCAGGGTACACGGCTGAGATTAGGGTGCCACGGTGAGAATATCACAGCACAACACTAAACACAAAAGGATAAACCAATATGTTACAAGATAAGGGGTCACACGGACCCGAATACATAAGTTATACAAGCCATAATATCTGAGTACAGACATAGTTAGTCAAGTTTGCCTGAAGAAGGCTAGCACAAATAACATCAGAGATACAGATCGAAAAGGCAAGGCCTCCTGCCTGGGAGCCTCCGAAACTACTCCTGGTCCTGGTCAGCGGGGGTCTCGACGTAGTAGTATCCGCCTCCGGGGTACTCCTGCTCCTGGGCTCCAACGTCGACTGCAGCGGCCGATCAGGCAAAACATAAAGGGGGAAATAAAGCAAAGGTGAGTATCTAGCATACCCGCGAGTCTTTCGTCCGCTACTAAGCATTATGCATTTGTATCAACGGAAAGGGGAGGCTGTATAAAGTGGACTGCAAGATAGAAATCAGAATAAGGGTAAGAAGCTAGGCCTATCGAAGACTAGCATCTTCTGACGATGTCTTGCAGCATGAGGAGAGAAACAGCCAACAGTTCATTTTAAGCATAAAGTAACAATGAAGCAGAAGTTGCTGCAACATTGTATAATATAAGTTGTAATGATTAATAATAATAATGCCTCCGAGTTCCCCTCCTCGACTTCCCTACGAGGAAGAAAACCCGGAACCATACAGTTTAATAGTAATAATTTGTAGTGGTAAGATCCAGCTTCAGCATAAAGCGTCCTATTACCGTGGACACGGCTATTCGAATAGATTAAACTCCCTGCAGGGGTGCACTACTGTTCAGCCTGCACGCTCGGATCTCCAGGGTGGCGTGAACTTTGTTAGGGAACGCCCCACCGAGGCTATCCGACACATCGCAGCCCATCCTAGCCTCAGCAGAGAGGCCATCCGCCGGACTATATCCTATGCGCCAAGGGGTCTAGGTCCCTCACCCTTGCACGCTCCTGCACGGTACGAGACTGGCCGGTGAAGCAAAATAAAATCCAAAACACACCTGCTGCAGCAAATAAGACAAGATCGCTTCCCGGCTATCAGCCCGTGGTACTGCTGACGTCTGAAGAGCTTTCGGACAAACTACGACGCGGAGGGCCCACACCGTAATCCCACGTGTAGGTAGTGCGTACAGACCAACGGGTCTCTCAAGTCATCCTCCGAACCATTTAGCATTTTAATATTATCTCGCAGACAACCGTTATCGCTGTCTGACTAACAACACAACGGACAACGAACAGCAACAAGGCCCACCGGTAACGTCGGGGCCTGCCTTGTTGTCCCGTCAAAGCGCGCGGTTACCGACAAGGTGAACCGTCCCCTTACCTGGTCTCACGTGTGCTCTTGGTAGAGCTCGAATTTTTCGTGGTTTGGTAACTCTCGCGAGATACGAGCAGGGGCCAAGCACACCAGTAACGTCGGTCGTACCCTCCCTGTCGTTCCCGACGATATACCTCTCGCGGGCACCGTTGGGTCGCCCGACTCTTACCTTTAAGGACAACAGTTGCTCAGGTACCTAAAGCGGCTATACAGAGTCATCAACGAGTGGGGTACAAGGATTACTCCTTGATAGCTCACACTCGAAGGTGGCTCGGCAGAACCGAGCTAGGGGGCCTTAGGCGGTGTCTGCATTGTGCCGTACCTGTGCAGTTGTGATAAGTTGTATCCGCGTCACTCCCTAGAGTGGTCACGGCCCGCTATCTAATCCTAGCTAACAATGCGCAGGGCTCATTGCTGAATAATGCATAATTATAATAGGCAGCATAGGATAAAGGAGGTACATCAAGGGCGACAAAAACAGGCTATGCAATTCAATAGGATTGTAACGTAGCAGCAGCAGTAACAATTCCTAGTGCAAGAAAGTACGGAAAGGTAGGCGATATCTGGGGAAGAGAATGGCTCTGCTTGCCTGGAAGCTCGACGGTAGGGGCAGGGTCGTCGACGAAGTAGTCGTACCCGGCGGCGGTGTAGTCGACGGTAGCAGCGGGGTCTACCGGAGAATAAAGGGGGGAGAAACAGTAAATACAAAGCAAGCATAAACAAACAGATGAATAGCATGGTGTATGCAATGTTAACGGTGTTCTAACGCAGTGCAATGTACGTTGCTCGGAGCGGGAATTCATCCGGGGATGAACTACCGGCTCCGGGTGATTACCGAACAGGGCGACCGGAGGGGGAAGGTATCTTGCCGGAGGTGTCGTGGACATTCGACAAAGATAAGGGGGGTGTATCCATGTTAGTTGAACCGTTCCGGACAACTTTTGTGTTCGGAATAAATTCATCCGGCAGGTTTTTACCGGCACCGGGAATTATCGACAAACAGCCCGGAGGGGGGGGATGTCAGTGTCCGTTGTGTTAGAGGGGTGTGGTTGGTATACGTATATCGTATTCGTATTCGTTATATTTTTCTGATCAATTTTCATTTATAAAGTTTTTCGATCCGATATACGGATTAAAAGATATTGATTTTATAAGTTTAATCAATTTTAAAACATTAAAAATCCTTTTTAATAATTTCTTTTATTATTTTAGTAACATTATCCAGAACAGTGCTGACATGTGGGACCCACATGTCAGCCTCTGTTTATTAACAAATCATTTTATTAAATGAAAAGCCACTGGGCCCACATGTCATTCTCAGTAACTTAACCAACAGTTTTTCCTAATTAAACAAAAAGTCTGGGCCCACCTGTCAGCCACTTAGGGGGTGTTTTATTAATAGATAATTTATAATTATAATTTTAAATAGGGGATTAGGGGTGGGGCCCCATTCCAGTGGGACAGACACTGGCTAATGGCCAGGCGTGCCCAAGCCGGAGACGAACCGGACCACGGCGGCGGGGCAAAGCCAGCGAGGGATGGGCGTTCTGGCGAGCGGTGCGGAGGACTCGTGGTTGCGAGCGTGTAGGCGGCGAGGCTGATGACCGGAGACAGAGGGTGGCGCGGGCTGCAAAGGGGCGGTGCGTCCATGGCCGTGGCCTCTGGCCAGGGGCGGAGAAGCACGCGAGGCCGGACGCATGGACTCGCGGGTGGGAGGGCACGGGAACGCGCTGGGCAAGCAGGGGGCGCGGCCAGAGCGCGGACTGGGCGCGGGCGCAGGCGAGCGGAGCTCGGCCCGGGCATGGCAGGCTGCGGTTGCCGGGCGTGAACGAGGAGCCTACCATGACGGCTAAATTGACGAAGGGAGAGGGGGAATCGGCTCAGAAGCTCACCGAGGTGCTCGGGGAGGGCTCGTGGTGGCGCAAGAAGGTCCGGGCGGAGCCAATTCGACGACAATGGCGGCGCGTCCGCGGTGGAAGGGGCGGCCCGATTCGGCGGTACCGGTGGCCTGCGGCTCGAGCTGTTGGGGGGAAACGGCGAGGACGAACGTGGCGGGGGCCCTGGACGTGGCGGGGCGTGCTCCGCTCGCCGTTGGCCGCGCCGGCGCCGAGGTCGCGTCCACGGGTGCGCGGGCGGGCGTGATCCAGAGAGAGGGGAAAATGAAGAGGGAGGCTAGGGTTAGGGTTCCCTGAGGATTGGACTCCATATGGGCGCTGGCGGCCGCCGGATTCGTTCCACGGCACGACCAGGTCGTCGTGTCCCCGGCCAATGCCCGCCACAGCATCCCCCCATATGGCAGGAAGAAGAAGGGGGGGCGCGGTGGGCTTGGGTTGGATTCGGGGGAGTTGTGGGGTTTTAGCTGGACCGGTTGGCCCAGTGGGAGAGGGGTTTTGGGCTTTGCCCCTTTTATTTGTTTTTCTCTTGTTTTTCTTTTCTGTTATTCTTGCTTGCATTTATCTTATTCACCTAGGCAATTTTGTAAAATGTGTAACCTAGCCCATAATTAGTGTAGCACTATAGAACAGTGCCAAAAAAAGTTTTTTGTCAAAATAAAATCAATTGTATTTTTTTTTTTTTAAAAGGTATTAAATGCCACTGGTTTGGCTACTGTTTGAATTGTTTGAATTTTTCAGTGACATGATAAATACCCAAAACCATATTGGCATGGTCCACTGATTATTAGTGATTTTACAAAATTGCTTTCACAATTTTTGGACCAAGTTTTATTTCCACTTATTTTTAATATTCATCCAAAGGCGGTTTGAGTTTGTTTGGAATCAAAGATGAACAAGGCATGATCAAGGTGATTAGAGACTTGCTAATCACAGAGGTTTAATCATTAACAAAAGTTTTACCGATGCCTGACACTGAGGGTGTTACAAATCTCCCCCACTATAGGAATTCTCGTCCCGAGAATCTAAGTGGTAGCGGGGAAAAGATCGGGGTATTCTTCACGAAGACGATCTTCGCGTTCCCAAGTGGCTTCATCTTCAGAATGATTCGACCATTGAACTTTGAGTAACTTGGTTGTCTTGTTGCGGGTCTTGCGTTCAGACTGATCGAGAATGCAGCTCGGATGTTCTTGATAAGTCAAGTCCTGTTGCAGCTCAATCAGATCATGTTCCACTTCGCGAATAGGGTCTTTGAAGCAGCGTTGGAGTTGCGACACGTGGAATACATCGAGTAATTGGGAGAGGTTTGAAGGCAATTCCAATCGGTACGCTACCGGTCCACTTCTGGAAAGGATACGGAACGGGCCAATGTATGAGGAGCTAATTTTCCTTTGATCCCGAAACAATGAGTGCCCCTCATCGGAGTGACACGGAGGTACGCGTATTCGCCAGGCTGATAGACCATTTCCTTGTGCTTGCGGTCATAGTTTCTCTTCTGACGAGACTGGGCAGCTTTCAAGTGTTCACGAATAACGCGAACCTGATCTTCGGCGTGCTGAATAATGTCCGGACCAATGAGAGTTCGTTCCCCAATTTGTGACCAATTCAGAGGGGTTCGACACTTACGTCCATAGAGAACTTCAAAGGGTGCCATCTTCAGACTAGCTTGATAGCTATTGTTGTACGAGAATTCAGCAAATGGAAGAGATTCCTCCCATTTCTTACCGAATGAAATGACACAAGCTCGAAGCATATCTTCAAGCACTTGATTGACTCGTTCGACTTGTCCTTGCGACTGGGGGTGATAAGCGGTGCTGAAATTTAGGTGAGTGCCCATAGCTTCTTGGAAACTATCCCAGAACTTCGAGGTGAAAATGTTGCCTCGGTCGGAACTGATCTCCAACGGAATACCGTGGAGGGAAACAATTCTGGAAACAGACAAGTCTCCTAACTGACTAGCAGAGATCGTCTCCTTGACTGGCAAAAAATGGGCAACCTTGGAGAATCGGTCGATGAAGACAAAGATGGCATCATGACCTTTCTGTGATCGGGGAAATCCGGTGACGAAGTCCATTTCAATCTTGTCCCATTTCCATTCAGGAATAGAGAGTGGTTGCAGAGTTCCAGCAGGTCTTTGATGTTCGGCTTTGACGCGACGGCAAATGTCACACTCATCAACATAACGAGCAATGTCTTGTTTCATGTTAGACCACCAGTACCGCTGACGAATGTCTTGGTACATCTTGGTACTACCAGGGTGAATCGACAAAGGTGTATCATGAGCTTCTTTCATGACATCAGAGGCGTAATTCAGGTTGGCCTTGGCTACCGGAACCACTAAACGACCCTTGAAGTACACCGCATTATCATCATTTGCATCAATAGTGAAGAATGAGGGCTCTCCGCTGGCGACACGACGCTTAATCTTCCAAATGTCAGAGTAATAATGTTGTACCGTCTTGATGCGGGTGTCGAGGTCTGGTTGGACCACTAGGGAGTTCACATATCCCTGCGGAACAATTTCGATGTTCAGCTTGCGGAGTTCTGCATACAGACGTGGCTGCTCTACTTGAACTTCCAGTTCACTACAATAGGCTTTGCGACTTAAGGCATCGGCCACCACATTAGCTTTTCCCGGGGTGTAAGAAATTCCCATGTTGTAGTCGTCTATTGTCTCGAGCCATCTCTGTTGGCGGAGATTCAGGTCGGGCTGAGTAAACAGGTACTTCAGGCTTTGGTGGTCAGTGTAGATCTCGCAACGGTTACCGACGAGGTAATGTCGCCACAGCTTCAATGCATAAATTACTGCTGCCAATTTGAGATCATGAGTTGGATACTTATCTTCGTGAGCACGCAACTGACGAGAGCCATAAGCAATCACTTTGCGCTCTTGCATTAGGACACAGCCTAATCCTTGACGAGATGCGTCGCAATAAATTACGAATTCCTTCTGAGTATCAGGAGGAGCAAGCACTGGGGGAGAAGTGAGCTTGTCCTTCAAAGCTTGAAAACTTTCTTGACATTTATCAGTCCACTCAAACTTGACGCCTTTGTGAAGCAGATTAGTCAGAGGCTTGGAAATCTTGGAGAAATTCTCAATAAAACGGCGGCAATAGCTGGCAAGGCCGAGGAAACTTCGGACTTGCTTGACATTCCTGGGCGGAGTCCAGTCAAGAATAGCCTGAATACGTTCGGGGTTGATGGCAACGCCATCCGTCGAAATCACATGACCAAGGTAGGTTACTTCGGGAAGCCAGAATTCACACTTTGAATACTTAGCATAGAGTTTGTGTTCTCGAAGCTTTTCCAGTATAAGGCGAAGATGTTCAGCATGTTCTGCATCGGTCTTGGAGTAAATCAATATATCATCCAGATAAACCACGACGAACTTGTCGAGGTATTCCATGAATATATTGTTCATCAATCTGGAGAAGGTGGCTGGTGCATTCGTCAAGCCAAAGGACATGACAGTGTACTCGTATGAACCATAGCGAGTAATGAATGCAGTCTTCGGGATGTCCTCATCACGGACCCGGATCTGATGGTAACCCAACCTTAAGTCGAGTTTTGAAAACACCGTGCATCCAGCAAGTTGATCATAAAGATCATTGATCTGAGGGAGGGGGTACTTGTTCTGTATCGTGGCCTGGTTGATAGGTCGGTAATCTTGGACCAAACGGTTCGTGCCATCACTCTTCTTGACAAAGAGCGAAGGTGCTCCCCAAGCAGAGGAACTAGGTCGGATGAAGCCTTTCTCGAGGGCCGTGTCGATCTCCTTCTTCGATTCAAGGAGGTGGTGACGTGGCATCTTATATGGGCGCTTGGCAATAGGGACGGTGCCGGGCTTCAAGTCGATGACGAATTCAACTTCCCTAATCGGGGGTATCCCCGGCAGTTCTTCTGGGAATACGTCGGTAAAATCGCAAACGATTGGGACTTTCTCAATCCCTTCGAGAGGTGCGACATTCAAGGCATTCAGAGCATATATACGAGCTTTGGCATTCATCGACACAATGGCAGTGTGACTCACAATCGCGCCAGAAGGATGAAAGAGTTGGATGACCTTGGTGCCACAATAAACTGCGGCATCGTGGGCTTTCAGCCAATCCATACCCAAGATAAGGTCAATAGTGGATGTTTTCAGAATATGTGGGGAGACAAGGAACTCAATCCTCTCGATCTCGACGGTGATGGTAGGTGCCAGCATGTCAACGTGACACATGCCACCGGGTGTTTTAACGGCCAAGGGGGTGCGCATCTTTTCGTGGTATATGCCATGCTTAGATGTAAATGCTCCAGACATAAATGAATGCGATGCTCCTGTATCAAATAAAACAGTAGCAGGTATTGAGTTAACGAGGAGTGTACCCATCACAGTAGCGGGCTGTTCCTGAGCTGCTTCAACATCAATGTTGTAAGCATGACCACGAGCATGAGGATTTGACCCAGTATTATAGTTGAGGGTCCCATTGTTGCCACGACCATTTCCGCGGCCAGCAGGGTGAACTACCAGTTGATTCTGTCGCTGAGGGCAGTCTCTGGAAATATGGCCTGGCTGGCGGCACTTGAAACACAGGCCATCTTGAGGACGGAGGGGTGCAGTCTCGGTCTTCGGCAATCTCGGCGGGGGCGGAGGCAGACGGGGTGCAACATACAACGGCCTTGCTGCAGGGGCAACTGGACGAAACACACTGTGTGGAAGCCAAACGAGTTGCTTCTGTGTTGTGCCCGAAGATGAGCCAACATCACGGGGGCGCTTCGGCGAACCACCGAACTTAAGTTGAGGGGTCTCAAGAGTGATAGTCTGGTTCACCATGATGGCGAAGTCGGGGAAGACGTGCAAAGCCAGTGCAAGCTGGAGATCTGGTTTGAGTCCATCACGGAACTTCTCTTGCCTACTTGCATCATTTGGAAGGTCACTTGCAGCATAGCGGGAGAGGCGGAGGAATTCCCTCTGGTATGCCTCGACAGTTTTGTTGCCCTGAACGAGGTTGCGGAACTCAGCCTTCATACGGTTCATAATCGCCTGGGGGACATAACGAGCACGGAAGGCAGTCTTGAAGTCATTCCAGGTGACGACAGTCCCTTCAGCTAGCGAGCCCTTGTAGGTGTCCCACCACTGAGCAGCGGGACCACGCAGGAAATAGGACGCGAAGTTGACGTAATCAGCAGCGCTCACATTAACGAACTCCAACTGACGGTTGATGTCACGAAGCCAATCATCAGCATCCAGCGGCTGTTCAGGTTGGTGGAAGCGAGGGGGATTGAGACGCATGAAATCCCGCAGAGTAACCACAGGCGGTTGGTTCTGATGCTGGTTCTGGTTCTGATTCTGGTTCTGGAGCTGATCTATGACTCCTTGCATAAACACTTGGTTCATCTGAAACTGCTGCATCATCGCGGCCATGTAGTCCGGCGGCGGAGGTGGATCGTTGGCACCACGACCACGACCACGACCAGCCATCCTGCTAGAATTTAACAGGGGTATTTAAGCGATGAACATTTATCGAGATACCGGAAACGAGTAATAGGTAAAGCAACAACAAAGAGGAGGCGCGGATATATAGGAGTAGTCATATAAGACATACACATCCACACATAGAATCAATTGAAAATCGGGCAGCGTAACGTCGTAGAAATTAAGGAAAAAGGACACACTAGGCGACGAGCAGACCGCGGTAAGGATTACACGACGCGACATAGATTCCACTATGTCAATCACGCCGCAAGAAAACTGTTGGCCACAGGAGTTAATGCCAGAGGACGCGCGGCCTGCCCAGAATGAGAATGGGATCCGCGGTCCGGGACCTGGGGTAGAACTCCTGTAACACGACTCAATCAATGGGGAAGCACCAAAACGCCGGATGGAATCAAGAGAACGTGATCCTAATGTCAGAGTTTGTAAAACTTACCAGCAAGGATAAGAGAGCATATTCCCAGAGCATAGGTAAGGAGAAAAGGATCCTAATACCATAGATATCACACGTAGTGACATCGATGTGGGCCCGTAAGCCAAATATTAAGTTAGCAAAATAGTTTTTCAAAGTCTAGACTCAACTTCGACCAGGTAGTGGTGGGGTGGCTTCCTACAGGCAGTCGGCTCTGATACCAACTTGTGACGCCCCCAAAATCAATTCGTGTACAGTAATCATACACGCAGGGTACACGGCTGAGATTAGGGTGCCACGGTGAGAATATCACAGCACAACACTAAACACAAAAGGATAAACCAATATGTTACAAGATAAGGGGTCACACGGACCCGAATACATAAGTTATACAAGCCATAATATCTGAGTACAGACATAGTTAGTCAAGTTTGCCTGAAGAAGGCTAGCACAAATAACATCAGAGATACAGATCGAAAAGGCAAGGCCTCCTGCCTGGGAGCCTCCGAAACTACTCCTGGTCCTGGTCAGCGGGGGTCTCGACGTAGTAGTATCCGCCTCTGGGGTACTCCTGCTCCTGGGCTCCAACGTCGACTGCAGCGGCCGATCAGGCAAAACATAAAGGGGGAAATAAAGCAAAGGTGAGTATCTAGCATACCCGCGAGTCTTACGTCCGCTACTAAGCATTATGCATTTGTATCAACGGAAAGGGGAGGCTGTATAAAGTGGACTGCAAGATAGAAATCAGAATAAGGGTAAGAATATAGGCCTATCGAAGACTAGCATGTTCTGACGATGTCTTGCAGCATGAGGAGAGAAACAGCCAACAGTTCATATAAAGCATAAAGTAACAATGAAGCAGAAGTTGCTGCAACATTGTATAATATAAGTTGTAATGATTAATAATAATAATGCCTCCGAGTTCCCCTCCTCGACTTCCCTGCGAGGAAGAAAACCCGAAACCATACAGTTTAATAGTAATAGTTTGTAGTGGTAAGATCCAGCTTCAGCATAAAGCGTCCTGTTACCGTGGACACGGCTATTCGAATAGATTAAACTCCCTGCAGGGGTGCACTACTGTTCAGCCTGCACGCTCGGATTTCCAGGGTGGCGTGAACCTTGTTAGGGAACGCCCCACCGAGGCTATCCGACACATCGCAGCCCATCCTAGGCTCAGCAGAGAGGCCATCCGCCGGACTATATCCTATGCACCAAGGGGTCTAGGTCCCTCACCCTTGCACGCTCCTGCACGGTACAAGACTGGCCGGTGAAGCAAAAGCAAATCCAGAACACACCTGCTGCAGCAAATAAGACAAGACCGCTTCCCGGCTATCAGCCCGTGGTACTGCTAACGTCTGAAGAGCTTTCGGACAAACTACGACGCGGAGGGCCCACACCGTAATCCCACGTGTAGGTAGTGCGTACAAACCAACGGGCCTCTCAAGTCATCCTCCGAACCATTTAGCATTTTAATATTATCTCGCAGACAACCGTTATCGCTGTCTGACTAACAACACAACGGACAACGAACAGCAACAAGGCCCACCGGTAACGTCGGGGCCTGCCCTGTCGTCCCGTCAAAGCGCGCGGTTACCGACAAGGTGAACCGTCCCCTTACCTTGTCTCGCGTGTGCTCTTGGTAGAGCTCGACTTTTTCGTGGTTTGGTAACTCTCGCGAGATACGAGCAGGGGCCAAGCACGCCAGTAACGTCGGTCGTACCCTCCCTGTCGTTCCCGACGATATACCTCTCGCAGTAACAATTCCTAGTGCAAGAAAGTACGGAAAGGTAGGCGATATCTGGGGAAGAGAATGGCTCTGCTTGCCTGGAAGCTCGACGGTAGGGGCAGGGTCGTCGACGAAGTAGTCGTACCCGGCGGCGGTGTATTCGACGGTAGCAGCGGGGTCTACCAGAGAATAAAGGGGGGGGGGAAACAGTAAATACAAAGCAAGCATAAACAAACAGATGAATAGCATGGCGTATGCAATGTTAACGGTGTTCTAACGCAGTGCAATGTACGTTGCTCGGAGCGTGAATTCATCCGGGGATGAACTACCGGCTCCGGGTGATTATCGGACAGGGCGACCGGAGGGGGAAGGTATCTTGCCGGAGGTGTAGTCGACATCCGACAAAGATAAGGGGGGGTGTATCCGTGTTAGTTGAACCGTTCCGGACAACTTTCGTGTTCGGAATAAATTCATCCGGCAGGTTTTTACCGGCACCGGGAATTATCGACAGACAGCCCGGTGGGGGGGGGGGATGTCGGTGTTCGTTGTGTTAGAGGGGTGTGGTTGGTATACGGATAGCGTATTCGTATTCGTTATATTTTTTTGATCAATTTTCATGTATAAAGTTTTTCGATCCGATATACGAATTAAAAGATATTGATTTTATAAGTTTAATCAATTTTAAAACATTAAAAATCCTTTTTAATAATTTCTTTTATTATTTTAGTAACATTATCCAGAACAGTGCTGAAATGTGGGACCCACATGTCAGCCTCTGTTTATTAACAAATCCTTTTATTAAATCAAAAGCCACTGGGCCCACATGTCATTCTCAGTAACTTAACCAACAGTTTTTCCTAATTAAACAAAAAGTCTGGGCCCACCTGTTAGCCACTTAGGGGGTGTTTTATTAATAGATACTTTATAATTATAATTTTAAACAGGGGATTAGGGGGTGGGGCCCCATGTCAGTGGGACAGCCACTGGCTAATGGCCAGGCGTGCCCACGCCGGAGACGAACCGGACCACGGCGGCGGGGAAAAGCCAGCGAGGGAGGGGCGTTCCGGCAAGCGGTGCGGAGGAGTCGTGGTCGCGAGCGTGTTGGCGGCGAGGCTGACGACCGGAGACAGAGGGTGGCGCGGGCTGCAAAGGGGGCGGCGCGTCCATGGCCGTGGCCTCTGGCTAGGGGCGGAGAAGCACGCGAGGACGGACGCATGGACTCGTGGGTGGGAGGGAACGGGAACGCGCTGGGCAAGCAGGGGGCGCGGACAGAGCGCGGACTGGGCGCGGGCGCGGGCGAGCGGAGCTCGGCCCGGCCATGGCGGGCTGCGGTTGCCGGGCGTGAACGAGGAGGCTACCATGACGGCTAAAACGACGAAGGGAGAGGGGGAATCGGCTCAGAAGCTCACCACGGTGCTCGGGGAGGGCTCGTGGTGGCGCGAGAAGGTCCGGGCGGAGCCAATTCGATGACAATGGCGGCGCGTCCGCGGTGGAAGGGGCGGCCCGATTCGGTGGTACCGGTGGCCTACGGCTCGAGCTGTTGGGGGGAAACGGCGAGGACGAACGTGGCGGGGGCCCTGGACGTGGCGGGGCGTGCTCTGCTCGCCGCTGGCCGCGCCGGCGCCGAGGTCGCGTCCACGGGTGCGCGGGCGGGCGTGATCCAGAGAGAGAGAGGGGAAAATGGAGAGGGAGGCTAGGGTTAGGGTTCCCCGAGGCTTGGACTCCATATGGGCGCTGGCGGCCGCCGGATTCGTGCCACGGCACGGCCAGGTCGCCGTGTCCCCGGCCGATGCCCGCCACGCCATCCCCCCGTACGGCAGGAAGAAGGGGGGGGCGCGGTGGGCTTGGGTTTGATTCGGGGGAGTTGTGGGGTTTTAGCTGGGCCGGTTGGCCCAGTGGGAGAGGGGTTTTGGGCTTTTCCCCTTTTATTTGTTTTTCTCTTGTTTTTCTTTTCTGTTATTCTTGCTTGCATTTATCTTATTCACCTAGGCAATTTTGTAAAATGTGTAACCTAGCCCATAATTAGTGTAGCACTATAGAACAGTGCCACAAAAAGTTTTGTGTCAAAATAAAATCAATTGTATTTTTGTTTTATTTAAAAGGTATTAAATGCCACTGGTTTGGCTACTGTTTGAATTGTTTGAATTTTCCAGTGACATGATAAATACCCAAAACCATATTGGCATGGTCCATTGATTATTAGTGATTTTAAAAAATTGCTTTCACAATTTTTGGACCAAGTTTTATTTCCACTTATTTTTAATATTCATCCAAAGGCGATTTGAGTTCTTTTGGAATCAAAGATGAACAAGGCATGATCAAGGTGATTAGAGACTTGCTAATCACAGAGGTTTAATCATTAACAAAAGTTTTACCGATGCCTGACACTGAGGGTGTTACACTAGGCTGCAATTGTTTCATCTCATATTACAAGCCTTCTGCTAATATAATCAGCTTTTTATGTTTCATACACCAACATTAATATAGAAATTTGGTAGTAGAACTTCAATGGGTGAAAGTATCATTATATACTGTATTAATTCGGTTGTCATATTTTTTGTGCAGCAGCAGTGTTGCAAGGGCAAGCAGCAGCCACCGGCGGCCTCCTCCAGTCGACCTCTTCAACGAGCACTGACTTGTTTCCAAGGTACACATATGATCAATACAAATTTTCTTGCTGTATGAATTGCTTGCTGAAATTAAAAAAATTGTGTATGAATTGCTTGCTGAAATTAAATTTTGGATATTTCTTTAGATGGGAAATCAAACAAATTTGTTAATTTGGGCTGCTGCTGCTTATGTTTGGATGATGAAACATGCACCATAAGGCTGGAGCATGAGATGGCTTTAAACTATATTGCGGTATGTTTTATTACATACAGGCTCACGTATATACATTGCTGAAATTGTTGTATTGCTTGCTGAAATTGCTGTTTAAGTTGCTGGAATTCATGTATTGCTTGCTGGAATTGCTGTTTTAGTTGCTGGAATTGTTGTAATGCTTGCTGGAATTGCTGGAATTCATGTATTGCTTGCTGGAATTGATGTTGGAGTTGCTGGAATTCACGTATTGCTTGCTGGAATTGCTGTTTTAGTTGCTGGAATTGCTGTAATGCTTGCTGGAATTGCTGGAATTCATGTATTGCTTGCTGGAATTGATGTTAGAGTTGCTGGAATTACTGTTTTAGTAGCTGAAATTCATGTATTGCTTGCTGGAATTGCTTTTTTAGTTGCTGGAATTCATGTATTAGTTGATGGAATAGTTGTTTTCTTTCCTATTGTTTACATCTATTCAACCGGTAAGTATGCTAAAGGGTCAAGCGAACCTATTGGGATTTCTGCAACCTCAGTGAACTGTGATGAGGAAGATGAAGAGAACAATGAAGGGACCTCCGCCACAAGGCCAGCGAAAAAGCAAAAGAAGTATCCTAATGAAGAAGAAGGCCTCATTTTCATTCTTGGTCGTGTAGGAACTGAGCTTGCGTCTGCCATCGTCACAGCCGGTGAGAAATCTGCTCCTCAACCACCTCTTGATGAAATCCCTGATGACTTGTATGAAACCTTGCTTGGTATGGAAGGCTTTAGTGAGGCTCAAATTGCTCACTATTTTTCCTTTCTGGTTGAGAATCCTAAAAGTGCCAAAGCTTTCATGAAGATGGGACACACAGGTCAGCAGACTTGGATGGCTAGGTACATCAACAAAGAATGGAAAGATTAGATAAGGTTGAGTGAGCGTCGAACCTTATGTGTGTCGAATGGTCTTATGTATGTCGAATGTTCTTATGTGTGTTGAATGATCTTATGTATGTCGAATGTTCTTATGTATGTCGAATGATCTTATGTATGTCGAATGATCTTATGTGTGTCGAACCTTCTATGTATTGAACGGATATGTGTGTTGAACCTTATGTGTGTCAAATGATCTTGTGTGTCGAAACATTCCTTGCTAATCTGTTTTGAATGATCTTATTATGTGTTGAATGATCTTAACAATTGGTATATATTATGTTGCTAATATGTTTTAGTTTGAATTTACTCGAAGGAATCTGATTGTATCTTTGTACAAATTTGAAATAATAAGAAAAATGTAATTCTCACTTTTTCGGGTTCGCTCAATCAACCAAACACGAAAACTGGTTCGAACCGTTCACTCGGAGTCGAACAACCAAACACGAGAGTGGTTTGGTTCATTCAATCTAACTCAGGCAACCAAACACGAAACCCGATTCGCTCGAACCAACCAACCAAACACTTGGGTGAATGGGGTGGCTCAGCAAAATCTGGTTGACCCTAACCCATGCACTGTGAACCCCCAACCAAACACACCCTAAGTAACTGATTCCAATCCAACTTTTATGTCAATCCAATCATTCATATTAGATAGAGAAAATTCAGAGATTTGTATCACAGAGAGGATGCCTTTTTTTTACATTCCACTCAGAGGATGTCGTCAAAATCAGACTCCTGATCACTCTTGACAGCATGTTAAATGATCATGTGGACCTTTTATCATGCAAGTTAAATAATGAGGTGACATGCTTGCATGTTGAGAGAAATATGCTACTGAGGGCTAGCTATTTAGATATAGAAGATAACAGGATGGAATTTGAGGAGGGGGGCACATGTCCGCTGCACCCCTGCTTACATTATGTTTTATGAATTGTATTTTTGTAAAAAAAATGCAGTAATTGTATGCTTTTTAAAGTTAGCATAGCACGGGTAGCTACCTATGGCAATTGTATGTTGTGGTCACTATTGTAGATTTGTAGTAGAGCTAACAGTTAGGTGCAATGCATGCCATATAGTATATGCTCTTGAACTGCTTCATTCCCCGTAAAATTGATTGTTCGGAGGCAAAAAAAAGCAATGAAATGTTAGGCGCACATGACAGTTTCCTTCTAGTCATGGGTTAGATTTGTTTTCTAGTGTGTAACCTGGCTTGTTGGTGATGCTCTTGAGGTAAAGGAGTTCCTGCACAAGCTGGTGAGGAGCAACAGGACAAAGAAGGATTAATTCATGAGCAGGTAGCAGCCTTGTAGCTCTAACTCAAACCAAGGAGAACAAAGCTATATAGCTAGTACAAGAAGCCTATCTTGTTTCATGTTTGGACTTTGTATTTCTTTCATTTTATTTGAAGAAGAAGAATTCATGCATAATATTATCCAAAATTAGTGAAGCTCTAAATTAGAATTCACATTTTATTTGAAGAAGAATAATGCATGAATAATATTTTTCCTAAGAGGTAATACCGAGGCAACTGATTCATTATTTCTGAATTTTTTTTATTATTTTGATTTTGTATTAGTCTTTTCAAGTAAGAAAATATACTTTAAGTGTTGCACCTATGATCCTAATTCATTCTTACTAATAAACATTATTTTTTGTGAAAAAAAATCATTTTAATACCTATTTGTACAAATTAAAAAGAGTAAAGTCTAATTTAAACCTTAAGGTTATAGAGCTAGTCGGAAATAAACCCTCACCTTTAAATCCCTGAAGTTTGTACCCTGTCCTCTGTAATCCCGGTTATTTTTAACCTTGGGATTGTATCCAAACAGGATTTTTTTACGTGGCACCGGGAAAGGACGGGATGGGTGGATTTGGCGCCATGGGGTCCACTTGTCAGCTAAAGAAAGAAGTAACCTGGCCGGCTGCGCTTGTGTCAAGTGCATGCGTGCATATATGTGTGTATGCGTTTTTTTTTTTTGCATGGCGTGTACACACATACTTCTGTGCTCAGCTTCAATTAGCTAGAGTACACCGTAAGCAAAACTAACGTACGTACGTATAGGACAATGATCTCTGCCAGTCGACCGGCCCAAGCTACGGTGACCGACCCATTGTGATTTTTCCTGCATACGATGCACTATATATATATACTAAAAGTGTGATATTTAAATGACTACTATTTATACAATAGATATTAAAATATTATTATACTGATGTATCTAAATGTATTTTAATGCTATAAGTATATATTTTTAGAAACCTAAATACATTTATTTGAAAACATGATATACAAATATTACTATGTTTATTCATATTAATTATCGTTTAAATGGATGTATCAACATATTTTTTAATGCTAAATACATCTATTTAAAGAAGTATTGCAACAAATAATTTTTTTGTTACCATGGTATTCACATTTTGCTACACACGGGTCAGTACCCGTCAGTATGCTGCACCTGATAGATCGACTCCCCAAATTTTTTTACCGTACACTATCAGGCACCAGCCGTGCATGCAAGCTACCTTCGTTTTTTTCAAACAACAAGTCTGCAAACCGGCCATTCCCTGCCATATCATCGAATCCACTCATAAAATGGTATCAAGGTTAGAAACGATCGGGAATAAAGAGAACAGGGTACAGATTCCAGGGATTTAAAGGTGAGGGTTCATTTTCGACTAGCTCTATGACTTTAAGGTTTAAATGACCGGGAATAAAGAGAACAGGGTACCTATGATCCTAATTCATTGTTTTTACCTTTTTATTTTGTTTCTTATTAAAGGGTAATACCTATCGCTAATCCATTCTTTCTTAAAAAAACAATTATTTTTTATTTACTTTAATTTTTGTAAATCGCTTTTGTTTTGTCTTGTGCCTTATCGGTGGGTATCGTGTCAATTCTTTCATTTCCAGACGAAGCCCAAATATTTGGTGGGTTTCCCTTTTTGTTGTACAAGGTTATGTTTCTATTTTTCTTATTATATGTTTTTTGCATTGAGACTTGCTTGATTTTTTATCATCAGACTTTCTTGCGGGGTGAGGGGGGGTATGTCATATATTTTTAGTACTTGATAAAGTTTTAAAAGTAATTATGTCATGTCGAGGCTGGGTTTTAAATCACAAACGAAGATATTAAGGGGGAGGAAAAGAATGGTGAGATAGAATATTATAGTCATAATTGATGCTCAACGCCATGCCTCGTTAATAGTGTTGTTATTTAAGTGCTCAAGAACATTGTAAGAGCAAGTTTTGCCCCCGAAGGTTTTGGAGATTGTTGGACAAAGCAAAAGTGGAACTAATATTGTTTTCGAGTATAAACAGATACTTAGGTTCCGAAAGAATGGAGTTTGCAAGTAGAAGGTCGAAGGACAACTCACTGTAGCGCAGCTGCAGTCAACTACCGAAACCTTTGAAGGAAGACGACCCCCAAAAATGTCGTCGAAAAAGAAGATGTTCTCGAGTAAAAGCGCAACGAGGAGAAAGCTGAAGCCGGTCGAAGACTTAGTCTTTTTACTAGTTTCTCTTTATTTTTTTGAGTCGTAGGAAAAATCGTACTATCAAGAGGGGTTTGCTAGTTGAGATCTTTGTCTAAGTGAATTTGCTCTGCTCAACCTAAACACACAAAAGCCTACCGAGAGCAATCTTACTGAGTCGAGTGAATAGCTCGAAGGCAAAGTCATCGCACTCCGTTCCTTCGAGAGAGAACTCATTCGGTAAGTCAGCTTACTTGTTCCTCAAGTAAAGTTGCGCAGTGATTGAAATCCGACCGCTGTGGACACGCGTCAAGCGGTTGCATCGGGACACTTCAGTCATTTTACCCATCGGGATCGCCACCTATAAATACCCCGCACCTACCCGCCATTTCGGGTTGGCTGCTCCACTGAAGATTCTAAGACAGAAGTAATGTGAGCATCCCAAGAGAGATTCGTCGAGAGAAAACCAAAACCCAAGTTTGAACTGAGTTGAGAAATTCACAGAGACTTAGGTCCTGATTAGCCGATCTTTTTATCTTGGAGAACTGCAAGTCTCCTAGAAGGTTAGGCGTCGCCTGTCAAGCAGTCGAAGAGAAATTGTCGCTGTTGAAGGAAGTTTGAAAAGGTCTCGGAGATGTCCTGAATCATCTACCACGAGTGAAAACTGGACAAGCTCGAGGAGTTTGTTGCAGTGGAGAATAGGACGGAGAGAGTTTTTCTCCAGGCGTTCAATCACCAGTCCCTCCAACCAGACGTAGCACTTTGCAGAGTGTGAACTAGTTTACCAAACATCGTCATGTCAGGCTCGTTTTCCTTCTCGTATTTACATTCAGTATTTACTCGTTGCCTGTTTGCCTTCGATGTTTTCCTTCGCTCTAAATCCTTTCGACCAATGCATGTCTTTAGATACTGTATTTCCTTCGAGATGCATGTAGTCCTTCATAGTTTGCATGAACTCCTTCTAAGGTCCTTAGAATTTTTAGAAGTGATCATTCACCCCCTCCCCCTCTGATCATTCTTGATCTTTCAATTGGTATCAGAGCTAGGCACTCCCTACGCTCTGCGTATTTTGGTCTAACCACCTAGAGTGTTGTCAAGAATGTCGTTTGCAGATGTTCGCTCGGGGGAACCGATTCCTATTTACAATGGGAAGGACTATCCTTATTGGAAGGACAAAATGAAGAGGAATATCATGGCCATCAACTCTGCCGCTTGTGAAGTTATCAAGAATGGTGTAAATGTCAAAGACAAAAATGTTATCACTCCTGAAGAGGCAAAGAAGATGGACCTTGATTCTGAAGTCTGGGTGTTCATCACAAACCATCTGATTCCAGAAAAATATCATGAATTCAAGAATATTTCTACGGCCAAAGGTGTCTGGGACTATCTCGAGAAGATTGGTGAAGGTGTCTCTACTCAGAAACATGCTCGTATTGACACCCTTCGAAGCAAATTCTATCGATTCAAGAGGCACAAGGGAGAGAAAGTTAACTCCGTATACAGCAGACTCACTGCTCTATCAAATGAACTGATTTCCCTCGGTGCCGAAGACATTACCAACCGGATTATTGTCAGAAATTTGCTCCGTTCCCTTGATGATTCCTTCGATCACATTATGTTGATGATCAAGGAAAGGACTGATTTAAAGGATCTTGTTGCCGCTGATATTCTCGAGAGACTCAACACCTTCGAGATGGAAGAAGAAGAAAAACGAGATGTCAACGGAACTCGAAGAAAACTCATGCTCTTAAGGCCAAAGCTTCACATCATTCCTCTCCTGAAGCTAGCTCTGGATCTGGAGGTGCCACAGATGACCCCGAGAATATTAGAAAAGATCTGGCACTGATAATGAAAAGATTCCACCGCTTCCAAAGAAGGAATTCCTCGTCATCGAAGAAAAACTACTCCTCCAGACATTCGAGCAATTCATCACATCATCGATCATCATCCAGAAACTCTTCAGCGAAAGATAACTGCTGCTACAAGTACAAGAAGCCAGGTCACTTCATTGTTGATTGTCCTCTCTGGGAAATTGAACATAGATCAAAGCATTCTCACAGCAACTCTTCGACCAAGTCACATAGATCGAGCAAAAACTATGAATCGAAGAGATATGATTCAAAGTCCAGAAAAGACAAGAAAGATGGTTCTGATGATGACAAGAAGAAGAAGTATCACAAACATCGAGAGAGTTCTTCCTCGAAATCACATTCCTCTCGACGCAAGAATTCTCACCGTGCCAAAGCCTATCTGGGTAAAGAGATGAACTCTGAAGATGAAGCCTCCGGTTCCGAAGCTGAATCAAACTCAAGATCTGGTTCTGGTTCTGAATCTGATGGTGTTGCTGGTCTAGCATTTGCTTCGAACAAGACTTCAAGTTCATTCTTCACCAACCAAAACAGTGAAGATGAATCTCCAGCTTATTGCTTCATGGCCAAGGCTAAGGTATCCTCTTCTTAGAATTCCTACGATACTTATGATGGATCTGCTTATGAAAGTCACTCTAGGATAAGCTATGCCAAACTTGCCAAAATTGCTTCTATCCAACAAGATGAACTAGATTCTCTAAGTGAAACTATTCAAAAATCTGAGACTTTGTTGATCGATGAGATTGAGAAAGGTCAAACTTTGACAAATGAGCATGCTGCTCTGAAGGAAAAGTATGATGAACTTTCCTCTCAGCGTGATCTTCTCTAAGTAGATTACGAGAAGATAACCTATGAATTCGTTCAAAGGAAAATGGCTCTCGAGATACTGAGAGAGGCTCATGAAGATTTGGAGAATGTCAATCTCACGCTCATTGCTCAACAGGGCTCAGAAGCTAAAAATGAATCTACTTCACCTTGCTTAACTTTCCTGGAACGAAGTAAAATTGAGTCTATTTCTGAGAAATTGAAAGGAAAGCAACCTATTGTCATTGATGATGCTAACCCCTCGAACGAGGAAACTATTACCGAGTAACTCCTCAGGTTGAAAGATTTATTTGAAACAGGCATGTTCAAAAGTGTTCAGGGACACCAGTACCTATGTGATATCCTAAAGAAGGCACTTATACATAGGAATCCTCGAAAGGAAGGTGTTGGTTTCGAAAGGAAATTCAACCCTAATGGCACCTATTGGGAACCCGAGCAGTATCCTAAAACTGTCTGGGTTCTGGCGAAAGAAAAGCCCATTGATATTGCTAACCTTTCAGGTTTCAACTGCAAAATTGATAAGGATATTGTAGATGAATCACTTGATTCTGACTACAATCTTATCAAAGATCAGGAAGGAAAAGTGTCTGCGGAATTCGGTGGTACTCCTCCGAAGAATGGTTTCTATAAGCGTCAGATTTGGGTTCGCAAATCTCTCGTAGAAAAACTGCCCCCTAACCATTCTATGCAGGGAAAATCTTCGGTACCACCGAAACACTACTATTCTCTCGAGGATAGAAATGAACCCTTGGTGCCTGCTTCAAACGTTCCACAGAAGTAATACTATCGAGTTGATAGAAATGTTTATCGTCATCGTGACAATAACAACAAAATTGCTATTACCTATCAGTACATCCGGGAAGTCACGAACCACCGGAATATCTTCAAGTTCGGGAAGGGGAAGTACATTCAAGGAATGCACTTGGGTTCTTGTTCTGGGTGAGGTATAGTTGACGGTTTGGCCTGAAGGGTGGGTGAGTTTCACGGATTTGCTTCTGCAATCCAGGTAGGCATTCTGTCTTGATAGCCAATCCATGCCAAGGATGACATCAATGTCTGAAGACTTGAGGGCTATGAGTGAAGCAAGGAATACTAAACCCTCAATTGAAATTTGATTACCATGGCTCACTCTATTAGTTTGCCATCTTGACCCTGGAGTTTGAATAACCATCGGGGTGGAAAATTCAACAAAGGGTAACTCATGACGAAGTTCATAACTTTCTGACATGAATGAATGAGATGCTCCTGGGTCGAAAAGAACGGAAGTAGGAACAAAATTGACTGGGAGCGTACCAAGAATGACGTCAGTGGTGTCGTCAGTCTCTTCGGCGGCGATCTGGTTCAGACGTCCACGAGTGGCGGAAGGAGCGGGTTTGGCGGTGAAGACCTTCTGGGGTGGCTTGCCACGACCATTGTTGTTGTTGTTGTTGCCTCCGGCACGGGGTGGAACGTTCTGGTGTTGGAGCTGGTTCTGGGGACACTCGCGAGAATAGTGGCCTGTCTGACCACACTTGTAATAGGCTCCGAAAACAGTGCGTGGAGCTGGGATGTTTGGTGGAGCTGGGTGGAACTGGGTGGGTGGACGAGGCGCCACATAGGATGGCCTCGATGGGTTGTTCTGGCGGAACATGCTGTTTGGAATCCAGATCTTGCGCTTCTGGGAGCCAGAACTGGATGAACTATCATCTCTAGGGTGTTTGCGAAAGTCGTTGGGGGTGTTCATGTCCTCGGCTTTGATGGCCTTGTTGACAAGGACCTGGAATGTGGCAAAGTCATGAAGGTTGAGCTCGCGACGGAGTACGGAGTTGAGGCCACGACGGAACCTCTCCTGTTTCTTGGAGTCGGTGGAAACTTCTTCGGTAGCGTAACGAGCCAGTCGGTTGAACTTACGACTAAACTCATCAACGGTCCTTCTGCCTTGGGTGAGGTTGCAGAACTCCTCACGCTTGCGGTCCATAAGACCTTTGGGAATGTGGTGCTCACGGAAGGACGTGCAGAATTCCTCCCAAGATGTAGGCGGTCCAACGGGTCGCATATTCAGAAAGTTCTACCACCAAGAGCTAGCGGCACCTTCGAGGTGATAGGTGGCATAGCTGACCTTGTCACCAGTTGCAACACGGCCTGCTTGGAGCTTCCTTTCGATGCTGCGAAGCCAGTCATCGGCGTCAAGGGGCTCGGTGGAGTAACTGAAAACTGGGGGATGAAGTCGTTCAGGGACACCAACTCATTGCGCTGTTGAGTGGTGTTGCGAGCAATGACTTCCAATAGATGGTGAGAGTCTCGGCGGTTCCTCTCCACTTCCATCAGAACTTGTGCCATCGTGGGTGGGGGTGGAAGGTTGCCTTCCTCCTGGTCATTCCCACGACCTTGGTTACGACCAACCTGGCCACGGGTTCCTTGAAACATCCTGAAGGTGAAAACCAAAGTCAAACAGAGTTGATTTGGAGAGTCTAACAAGGTATTGAAGTACTGGAAGGATTACAGAGCAAAGGAAGTAATCATCTTGACAACATGGTGATAAAGCATACAAGCCATATATTCACAAGCTGTCATACAAACCATACATCGTTTTAGTACAAGCACCAAGCTAATACAAACGTGATGAAGATGATACATCCTTCAGAGGCACTCTGACTTCCTATACATTATTTATCTAAGCCTCTGGAACTTAGACACCTTGCATACAATATACTACGATACTACTACATCCTCACTAAGTAAGACCACAGGCGGTCTCACTCATATCCATCTCCATAGTAGTCCTCGTAAAAGTTACCCGCGTATCCCGGTAGCTGGAGGTGACCATCGGAAAACACGGAGGCTTGTGGACCCTGATGTCCATTTGGGCAAGGATGGGACCTAGGTCCAGTGTAGGGTGGAAGCAAAGGACCACGGGGTGGAAAAATGCCTCCAATCTCGGGCCAAGCAACTCGAGAAGGCATCTGAGTCCTCACTGGATAGATCGTATCAAACTCAACTGATCCCACGCTCACAAAGGGTGCCAAGAGCGTCAGTGCCCGGTACAGACGAACTCGGGTGGCGTGGAGCTCAAAACGGAGAGCGCGTGCATCACGATCTCTGTCACTAGCAAACCTAGCAGTCACCTGGAGTGCTGGATCCTCTGCAGAGTGATCTGAGTAGAGTCTGGTGTAATATCCCTCTTCTCCTGGAAGTGCAGCAGGGATATAGCGGAATGAGGTCTCTCTCAGCATGGTGTGCTCCTCTCTCAGCAGTGTAATACATGAATATGCAGCATCCTGCAAAGCCATGTTCTCGGTTACGCCAATGCCATGTCCAAAGTGGATAGGTTGGGTGACTCCAACGTGGTGCGGATATATCCGGACAATGCAGTGGAACTGCGTCTGGTTGAAGTCGTGGAACTTCTCCTCGATGGTGTACTCAGGGTACCATCGATATCCCACATAGGACATCATCTCGATCAACGTGGCGGGATGGCCACGCACACCGAGGCACCTGGTCAAACAAACAATCTGCCGAGGGGGAAGATCTGCCATCTGAAACAGAAAGGAGTTTTCAAATGCATCAGATTATGAGATAAACCTGGAATGACTCGGACAGCATAACGGCTGTAATTGCAAGAAAAAGATAATTTCTTACAACATGGAAACAGCACTTACATACGATGTAATAAAACAGGGAGCATAACCAATCTAACAAACCGATCACAACTTTCCTACGGCTATAAGGAAGCAAACAACGAGATGTGCTAATCATACAGAGGAGAGCCTAGTCCTATCTTCCCGTAGAATAAGATGAGGGTGACTCAGAACTCAGAACGAAGAGGGTAAGGAGAAAAAAGAAGTCTTACGTTGTTCCCTTATATACCCAGAGTAACTATATAACTATAGAAAGCTAGACTCGACTTCGGCCAAGGCTACTAGTCCTACAGTCAGTCCTGCTCTGATACCAAGTCTGTCGGGACCTGGGGTTAGCGTATGCAAGTACAGTTAAGACATAGTCATATGGAGAGCCGAGAACCGCACCCACTTGTCTAAGCAGACAAGGCCAAGCACTGAACATTCTCGGAAAGCATCGTACGTGAGGGGCATCCCATCCAGGCCGGATGATCAACTGAGATGGGTCCTCATCGTCCGCACACAAGTCTAATGATATGGGTGGTGAATTTGACGACGGCGACTCACGGGTCCGTCGACTCCTCGGTGAAGCTGGCGTCGTCTGCTGAGGCGCTCGGGCTCGATTCCTTCTGCAGTTCGATGAAGACGACGACGACGAAGAGCTCGGACACGTTCTTGGGGCTTCTCGGCGTCGATGGCCACGCGTGTGCTCAACGGCGCTCCGGCGTGTTCCTCGGGCGGCGATGAAACGTGCGAGAGAGGAAGGGAAAGACGACGAGGAGGGGGGGAATGGACTGGGGCGGCTGCGTGACGTCTCCAGGACGCGAGAAGAGGCACGGGGCGGCCTGGAAGCTCGTCGACGACGACGTGTCGTCCCCAGCTAGCTCGGTGGCATTCCACCGAGCAGCTTGGAGGCGCGGGACGGGGAAGAAGACGCCCCTGCCCCCATGGGCCGGCTGGGCTGGGTGGGCCGTCTTCGCCTGGGCGAGAGGTAAGTCCTTTTCCTTTTTCTGTTTAATCTTTCCTTTCTGTTTTTCTGTATATTTGTTTTGACTTTGGTAAAAATACCAAATCATTTATTAAATGCTGAAAACTTTTATGTGGCCCCATAATAATATAGACTAGCCACTTATAAACTTTCAACATTTTTAAAATTCAAAAGATTTGAATTTTAAATCAAATAGGGGTATTTCATTAATTCCAAGGCACTGTTTGAATATTTGAAAAATCTATGAGCATGGGGTGGGTCCCACATCACTTGATATGTGATCACACTCATTTATAAGACTTTTCAAAACTCTAACATGAATTTTTGGAAAAGATTTTTATCTGGCCTTTTGAATTAATTCATATGGGGGGTGTTCCTTCTCCCATTTTGATTTTGAAATTGATTTCCAAGATTTCTTTTGAAATTTTGACATGATGCAAAGGCACTAGCTAACCCTAGCACATACCTAACAGAGGGTTCTGACAGTTTCGTATCTCTGGGTTTTTGGTGCTCCATGTTATATCAGAGATATGAATCACAGCTCCAAGTTTTCCCCAAAGGCGCACGAAGGTTTTCTCCTAGGTTATGGTTCGAATTCTCACACTTACAGAGTTTACAACTCTCATCTTTGGAAAGTTGTAGAAAATATAAATGTTCGATTTGATGAAACTAATGTCTCTCAAAAGGAGAAATTACCTCTTAACCTGGATGAACCACCTTTGGATGAAGTTATCAGGTACATGGCTATTGGAAATATTCGGCCTGTCGAAGGAAATGCACATCAATCCAACAAGGATGATGATGGTTCAATGTTCCCACACATAGCCCGGGGCGCTGGAGATCAACATCCTGAAGCTAATGATGTGCAGGTCGAAGGAGAACCCATAAACGAAGAAAATGCTCAACCCGAAGGACAAGCTGAACCCGAAGGAAATGATCCCGAAGGACAAGCTGATCCTGAAGGCCAAGATGATCCCGAAGAACAACCGGATCCTCAAGTTGTAGAAGGAGCTTTATCTCGTGTTCGAAGGAGAGTGGACGTCGACTCAATACTCGACGAGATTGATCTACCAGGTCGTCCTACCACTCGCTCTCGCACTCGTTTAGCTAACTTCTGTGGAAATTTCTCGTTTGAATCCATGCTATAACCGTCAAAATTCGATGAAGCCATGATGGACTCAGACTGGATGACTGCAATGCTCGAAGAACTTAACCAGTTTGAGAGAAATAAAGTCTGGTCTCTTGTCGATAGACCTGATCCCAAGAAGCATAATATCATTGGTACAAAGTGGATTTTTCGCAACAAGCAAGATGAAGATGGTATTGTTATAAGGAATAAAGCTTGACTTGTTGCACAAGGTTACACCCAAATCGAAGGTATTGATTTCGGTGAGACTTATGCTCCAGTTGCTCGACTTGAATCCATTCGTGTCATGCTTGCTTTTTCCAATTACAATGCTATATTTCTATATCATATGGACGTCAAAAGTGCATTACTTAACGGTGAAATCGAAGAAGAAGTATATGTTATGCAGTCACCAGGTTTTGAAGACCCTAAGAATCCTGATAAGGTGTACAGGTTGCACAAGGCCCTATATGGGTTAAAGAAAGCACCTCGTGCTTGGTATGAAACACTGAAGGATTTCCTTCTGAAGAAGGACTTCAAACCAGGAACAACAGACCCGACTCTTTTTACTCGTGCTTACAAAAATGATACTTTTGTGTGTCAAATTTATGTCGATGGTATTATATTTGGCTATACTAACCCTGATATCAGCGAAGAATTTGCTCGTATGATGTCGAAGAAGTATGAAATGTCTATGATGGGTGAATTGAAGTTCTTTCTCGGACTTCAAATCCGTCAATAGAAGAATGGGACATTTATCTCTCAAGAGAAGTATCTCAGAGATTGCCTGAAGAAGTTTGATCTTGTCAATTGCAAAACTATCAAGACTCCGATGCCTACGAATGTTCATCTAGATGCAGATGAGAAGGGCAAACCTTCCGATTAGAAGAAATATCGCTCGATGATCGGTTCGCTTCTTTACCTCTGTGCATATAGACCTGACATTATGCTATCAGTTTGTATGTGTGATCATTTTCAGGCAAACCCAAAAGAATCACATCATATTGTTGTCAAGAGAATTCTACGATATCTGGCTCATACACCTATTTTGGGACTTTGGTATCCTAAAGGTGCCCAGTTTGATCTCGTTGGATATTCTGATTCTGACTGGGCTGGTGATCGAGTCGACGGGAAATCTACCTCAGGCACATGTCATTTTCTCGTTAGATCTCTTGTCTGTTGGGCTTCGAAGAAACAGAATTGTGTATCTATTTCTACGGCTAAAGCAGAGTATATTGCTGCTGGTTCATGCTGCACTCAAATTCTGTGGCTCAAGCAAACGCTGAAAGATTATGGTATTCTTGTGAAGAAAATTCCATTGCTATTTTATAACGATAGTGCTATCAAAATTGCCCATAATCCAGTGCAACACTCTCGAACGAAGCATATTGATATTGGTCATCATTTTCTTCGAGATCACGTTCAGCGAGAAGATATTGTTATCAGTCATGTTCGTACCGAAGATCAATTGGCTGATATCTTTACGAAACCCCTGGATGAGAAAAGGTTTTGTGCACTTAGGTGTGAGTTGAACATATTAGACTCACGCAATGTGCAGTAAGATCATAACTATCGGTACTCTGTATTAAATGTTTTCTTTCTATAAGTAGTTTACTTCCGTTGGTTTACTATCGTGTTTGTTTCTCATTTGTTTTTGTTCGTTTGGTGTTGTCCTATACACTTATCACTCCGAGTTTTGTTATCGTTTGTTTTCTCTCGGATTGATTAAGTATCGGACCCTGTTTTCCCTCTATTCTATCCCTACCACATCTCTGCTTTTCTCTCGTGAACATGTATATTTGTACTCGATTGAGATTCCCTTCGAATTTCATTGATTCCGAAGGAATATCGATCGAACTTTTATCTACTTTTATACTCTATGTTCGATGAGTTTGGTCTCGGACGTGGAGCCTCTTTCTTTCGGTTCGTTGGGATTTTTCCCGCGATTACCGCCACAAAATCCGTCCGTTGAATTCGAAGAGACGTGAGATCTGCGCCATTGGATCGGATTTGACAGTTATGTCAGACCCACCTCTATAAATACCGATTCAGCCCCCACCGGCACAGACCTCGCATTCCCTCGACTTCATCTCTCCGCTCCCGAGCTCTCGCGCGCCGCCGTGCTGTTCGTCGTCGCCGATTCCCTCGCCGCTTCGCTGCCGGAAGGAAGTCGCCGGAGACCTTCCCGTCGACGAGGATCTTCATCCACGCCGCCGTAGCCGCCGTACATCACCAAGATATGGTATGCACGGCTCTGGACTCGATTCCAATCTCTTCTGTTCATCGAGCCCCAGATTTGTTCTTGATTTTCGTTTATTTTTTTCTTTGGTCTGTTTGATCCGTTTGGATTATTGAGCCTTGGGAAATCTGTTTCTAGAGTTCTCTGTCGATTCCCATCCGATCTAGGTAAGAAATCCCTCGGATTTTCTCACTTAGCAATTCCCACAGATGCATATCGATATATTTACACTTGTGCAATTCTTTCATATAAGTTCTCCGTTAGATTTACACCCGATAAAAATCTAGCCTAGCACTTGCATGAAAATTTGCTTTGAGATAAATCTCTCTATTTGTATGCTGCATTCAAAATGAATATTTCTCGAAAAATGCCTGGTACATGTTCATATCTTCTCTATTTTCCCTCGTATCTATCTATTTCTCAGGAAAATGTCTGAGAACGAAGGAAATTTCAGAGAGCCCAAGCGTGTTGGAGGTCGAACAAGAATCACCAACAATTCTGAAGGTCTGTCAGAGGAGCTGATTATTGAGAAGAAGTTGAGAACTCCAGAAGGCTCTGTCGAAGATGATTGTACGAGAGAAAAAAGACAACAAGAGATTCGAAGGATTCAAGATCTTCGATGGTATGAATACAAGTCACTTATTCCTCGCTGGGAGAGACTGGTCGCCCTGAAGAATCCCTGGTCTGATGTCAAGTATTTAAGGCCCAAATGGGCGAAGGCAAATAGACCGCTTCCTCCAGCCGATGCTCACCCGTCCTCTCTTAAAACTCCTGATGATTTCAAAGAGTTGGTTGTTGCTCGAGCTGAACGAGCGAAAAAGCGAAAGGAAGCTAAAGCCAGGAAGGAGGTTGCTGCTGCTGAGGGCACCGAGGATGTTGGTCCAAGCACCAAATCAAAGGCTGGCAAGAAATCTGCCAAGCGAAAGAAAAAGGAAGTTATTGTTTCTCCACCTGAGGCAACGTCTGACGAAGAAGAAGCCCATTCTGATGGTCAAGACCCTAGCACAGAGGCAGATGTCGATGACATTACTCTGAAAAAGAAACCGAGCAATAAAGGCATCAGGATCCAGGAGCCAGCTGCTAAGGCTCCTCGAGCAACTATTGACATGGCCAATTTGGTCACTGGTCCACCAATTTCCTCTGCTCCCCCCGTGCAAACTCGCAGACAAAAACCCTCGATCAGGTCGAAGGGAAAGCAAGCCCAAGTGGCTGAAGATGATGAAACCCTGATCCAGCATAAGGAAAGGCTGGCCAAGCAACAAGAACTTCAAGCAAAAGACTTGGAAAAGTCCAAACTTCTCAATTTACACAGTCAACCCGAGTATAAGAAGGCCCAGGTTGCTCAACAATTGGGCATCCTGCATCTGGTAAACGAGAGATACAGACGCCAGATCGAAGGAGGTACTGTCCCCAGTGCTCCGAAGGAAAAGGTCGGGGCCCCTAGTGCCACCGAGAAGGTTGTGACTCCCACAGTCACGAAGGATAAGGATGCGGTCGCTAGTGCTGCGAAGAAAAATGTTGAGGTCACTAGTGCCTCGAAGGATAAAGCTGCGCCCCCCAGTGCCGTAACAAAACCGGTTGCTGCTGCCAAGGCCACCACACCAAGGAGGCTGAAAGGAAAGCCAAAGAGGCTAGGCAGAAGGCTCAGGCTGCTCCAGTCCCTCGAGCTGCCCCTGCCCCTGTTGCACCAGTTGTTTCCGACCCTCGTACCGATGAAGAAAGCTCCAACGAAGGAGATTCTGCCGCAAATGTTGCATGGGATGCAGTGCAGATTTCCAACGTTCTTTGGAGAATGGCCACCACACCGAGCAAAGTGACTGCCGAGGATGATGTTCCTCCTGAGATCCAAGAACGAGTAGCTCGCTACATGATTCGATGGGATGGATATCTCACCCAGGATCGCAAGGACAAAGAGCAAGAAAAATTCTATTCAAACCAGCTTCGAGAAGAAACTGATGACCTTGTGTCTCGACAGGTTTTCAAGACCAAGCTTGCAACACTTGCTGAATCCAGAAGGGCACAGAAAGAAAATATCACTGTTGTCAACAAAAAGGTTCGACAGATAGTGAGCGATATGTGAAAGGAGCACAATAAAGCCCTCACCGAGAGACAATCTCGAAAGAGAAAGTCTGTTGCCCCATCCTCTGCGCGTGGGACGCCAGAGACCGAGAAAATTGCTAAGAGGCAGAAGTCTGCCGAGGTCGTTGCTGCAACAGCACGACAGGAAACTGCACCTATCCTCACCAAGAAACCCACTCCACCACCTCGCCAAACCCCTCCACCACCTCGCCAAATCACTCCACCACCTCGCCAAGCCACTCCTCCACCTCGACAACAAACTCCACCTCCACGTCAACCTTCACCTCCAAAAGCTTCGTCGCCACCACCCAACCCACCATCACCACCACAAGTCATTCCATCGTCCACCCCAGCCGTCGAGCCCCACGCTCAAATTGTGACCGAGCAACCTGCTCAGGTCGAGCAAGAACAACATGCCCCGATTCCATCCGCGCGGAAGGATTATTCCTCTGCCCAGACTCTGAATGAAGGAGAAGACGACGAAGTCGATATAACAACTGTTTCTTCTCGTCAAGATGATGTTGAAGGAGAAAGTTCTGGAGATGCCAGTTCGAGTGATAGTTCCTCCTCCTCTTCAAACGAAGAGATAATTGATGCGTTTGCACAACTGAATGAAGATCTTGAGGCTATGGAGACTGCGGAGGCCGAGAAACATGCCAATGCCGACGAAGGAGATGCCGTCGAAGAGCAGGTCGAGGAAAATGCTTCTGCAGCCATCCCAGCTCAGGACATCGTAAATGTTCCATCTTCATTTCCTCGCCCTCCTGAGCCATTTCTTCAAATGCCAGATAATGCTGCTGAAGTTTTTCCCGTCGATGAGCTGCTGCACTCTGCTCATCCGAGAGAAATGCTGCCTTTGTTCCGCCCCGATGTCCCTCGAGGAGGCCCTATTTTCAAGAGGCGGGAACACAAGCCATTTTTCTTCGGGACCAATCCCTAAGAGAAGCCCAGAAATGCATATCTCTTCGGTTTTGGACCCAGGAGCAAGCTATCTACTATACTCGAGTGTTGTACAACAAGGCTAGAATTTTCCAACATCAGTATCTTGATATGTCTTCGGTGTACTCCACATCATGTTTTGAGAATGTTGCCGAAACAATTGATGGCTTGCATGCTCACAAGATGTTTGCTCTCGACTGTGGTTACAATCCCGAGCTCATCAAGCAATTTTATGCCACTTTGTATGTCACTGGTGATCTTGAGAATTCGAAGACTTGGAAGTTTGATTATATGATTCAAGGCCAAGTGTTCCATATGACCGTCGATCAACTTCTGGCCATCATCAACTTACCTCGTTTCGAAGGATTACCACACAAGCTTCATGATCTGCCTGCCCCAACTCCAGCTGAATTTTCTACGTCGATGAATCCAGATGTCGTAGGAGATCACTTCCCAGATGAGCCGAAGCCAAGGCATCTAGTTTTTGAAGCAAAGTCCTGGTTTTATATTCTTTCGAAGACTTTGATGCCAATGCTCGATGTGCACGATGATTTTCCCATTCCCCATGATGTGCAATTCGCTCTGTTGAAGTTAGTCCATGGTCATCCTTTCGACTTTGAAGACTACTTCATTCGCACGTTGGTTTCCTGTGATGATGATCACAATTCTCACAAACCATATGTACCCTTGCAGATGGCAATCTGCAATTACTCTCAGGACGTGCCATTCCCCGTATCAATTTACCCCAAGATTTTTACTCCACCAGTAAGGGAAGTATTGCAGATTATTTCTCGACCCAACGATCCGTTTGTAGAGCACACTGGCATCCGCGCCCATATGACCGAGCGCAATATTCGCTCGAAATTTATCAAGCCAGTGCATCACATGGAGGTATCTCTTCGGTCTCAGCAAATGCTTCAACGTCATATTGACCAAGATTTCCTTCAGAAGCAGAAGATGATGGATGAAATCAACCATCTGCGCAACATTGCTATGAACAATAATCAGATGCTGCGTGAATGCCTTCGCCGCGATTGTAAAGGGCTGCGCAAGTTCAATTCCCTCGGTCAACTTCAGCCCTGCGGCTTCGAAGAATATCCTCCGCATCTGAACAGGAACTGGACTAATGATGATCGTCTTGGTCGACCAGATTTCAATATTCGATTGCTGCCGAAGAACAAGGACGTGATAAGTGTCGATGACTTCTATCACATCACGGTGAACAACAATTCCTCCGACTCCGACAAAGATGAACCTCCTCAACGCCAAGCGAGAGTTTACTCTCCTCGTCTACGAAGCCCTCAGACTCCTCCTAAATCTCAACTGGAATCCTCTGGAGACCAACATTCTTTCAGGACGAAGCTTACTCCTCCAGGCGGTCGCCCCATTCGACGTCCTTCAACGCTCGCAGAATCTTCTCGACGTCGCCAGCGCCGCTCCAGCGAGTAGGGATTTCTTTCGACCCTATTCTCTCGACTTTTTGTACGTTGTGACAAAAAGGGGGAGATGTAGTGGCATCGAAGAGATTAGTTTGCCTTCGGGGTTAAGGGCTTTGTTTTTCGTTCGTTGAACTTTTGAACTTCGAAGTTTCTGAGTAGTTTCAACAAACTTTCGATTCATATTCGATCTGGTTGTAACAAACTCTAAGTAGGTCTGTGAACTGCTATTTTATCGTAAGATATATATCTGCTATGCTTGCGTTACTTAACCTTTTGCAGGAAGTTATCTTTCATATAAGTTCACAGGTTACTAGAGGAGATTGCATATTTCTCATTGAATATTATTTGGACTGCAATCTTGCTCGCTAAGATTATTGATGCTTTTCCCTCGACTCAATTATTGTCAAATATGCACTTCACTGGAAATTCACATCTTCCGTGCATACATCAAGGGGGGGGGGGTATTTCATCGATCTTAGCGTTGGTTTATCATCGAAAACTCAAAACTTTCAAATTATTTATCGATGCCTGTTTTGTCAACAATCGTCCAAAAAGGGGAGATTGTAAGAGCAAGTTTTGCCCCCGAAGGTTTTGGAGATTGTTGGACAAAGCAGAAGTGGAACTAATATTGTTTTCGAGTATAAAAAGATACGTAGGTTCCGAAAGAATGGAGTTTGCAAGTAGAAGGTCGAAGGAACACTCACTGCAGCGCAGCTGCAGTCAACTACTGAAACCTTTGAAGGAAGATGACCCCCAAAAATGTCGTCGTAAAATAAGATGCTCTTGATTCAAAGCCCAACGAGGAGAAAGCTGAAGCCGGTCGAAGACTTAGTCTTTTTATTAGTTTCTCTTTATTTTCTTGAGTCGTAGGAAAAACCGTACTATCAAGAGGGGTTTGCTAGTTGAGATCTTTGTCGAAGTGAATTTTCTCTGCTCAACCTAAACCCACAAAAGCCTACCGAGAGAAATCTTACTGAGTCGAGTGAATAGCTCGAAGGCAAAGTCATCGCACTTCGTGCCTTCGAGAGAGAACTCATTTGGTAAGTCAGCTTACTTGTTCCTCAAGTAAAGTTGCGCAGTGATTGAAATCCGAACGTTGTGGACACGGGTCAAGTGGTTGCATCGGATCACTTCAGTCATTTTACCCATCGGGATCGCCACCTATAAATACCCCGCACCTACCCACCATTTCGGGTTGGCTGCTCCACTGAAGATTCTAAGACAGAAGTACTGTGAGCATCCCAAGAGAGATTCATCGAGAGAAAACCAAAACCCAAGTTTGAACTGAGTTGAGAAATTCACAGAGACTTAGGTCGTGATTAGCCGATCTTTTTATCTTGGAGAACTGCAAGTCTCCTAGACGGTTAGGTGTCTCCTGTCAAGCAGTCGAAGAGAAATTGTCGCTGCTGAAGAAAGTTTGAAAAGGTCTCGGAGATGTCCTGAATCATCTACCACGAGTGAAAACTGGACAAGCTTGAGGAGTTTGTTGCAGTGGAGAATAGGACGGAGAGAGTTTTGCTCCAGGTGTTCAATCACCAGTCCCTCCAACAAGACGTAGCACTTTGCAGAGTGTGAACTGGTTTACCAAACATCGTCGTGTCAGGCTCGTTTTCCTTCTCGTATTTACATTCAGTATTTACTCGTTGCCTTTTTGCCTTCGATGTTTTCCTTCGCTCTAAATCCTTTCGACCCATGCATGTCTTTAGATACTGTATTTTCTTCGTGATGCTTGTAGTCCTTCACAGTTTGCATGAATTCCTTCTAAGTTCCTTAGAATTTTTAGAATTAATCATTCACCCCCTCCCGCTTTGATCATTCTTGAGCTTTCAAACATTCAATTGCAAAATGTGCCAAAACCTTGAGACTATACGACTGTAGAAATTTCTAGCATATTTGTGTATCATGATACTTATGGCTTACTCATGTACGCACTAATCCGTTGTATGCATGAATGACCATCCATGGTAGAGTTGTACCCGGTTGTCATATATATTTGTCCCCATGGACCGCGTCCTTCATTGGTCTCGGCCTCCTCTCTACCAACTAACGTTTATCACAAATACCTTCATGCTCATTGGCACCAATCGCACCTTTGCCAACTAATTTTCCAGTGTGTCAAAGAGCTCCCTCGACCTCATCGAGAGAGCGTGTAGACATGGCACACCAATCGTCATATTAACAAAACACATAATTGTACTATAATATGTATTATACTTGCGCTTACTTAACATCACTAATAAAAGGGATATGTGATGTTCAATCCAGAAATCAGCCCAAGAAAAAAAGGAAAAAGTGACTAACTGAAATTTTAAGGTCAGTCATCCGACCCCTAGCATCCCCTTTACTCTTGAGGCTTTCAAATGACTAATACCCAAGACAACAAAACTATTACTCGTGTCGAGATCTTTAATGATATATACCAAGTTGTTAGGTTTCGGTGATTTTTTTCCAGATGAAATCTATGGCTTAAAACTATAATAAATCTTCTCTCAAAATCATACTAAACTGTACTTTCAAAACATACTAAACTATGGTTTTCATGAAGTTGCGGATTTACTTGTCGTGAAGTCATAGTTTTTATACAAATTGTTCCTTTTCTTTTTTTCAAGCAAATGTTTTCTTTCCGTGGAGCCACATTTTTATTTCTCATGGTACCATGGATTTGCTCATCGTGTAGCCATTTTTTTTTTCATTTTTTCATATGCATGGATTTTCTTCTCGTGAAGCCATAATGTTTTATATCCTCTTTCCTTTTCCTCAAAAGCACATATTTGCTTCTAATGAAGCCACAAATTTATTTCTCGTGAAACCATATTTTTATTTTTATTTTCTTTTTTAGAAGCACTAATTTGCTTCTCGTGAAGCCACCGACTTACTTCTCGTTTAGTCATGCATTTAGTTCACACGAGTTACAATATTACTTCGTGAAAGCAAACATTGTTTTGCTGCCAAAACATAGAAAAACCCATAAAAAATAAAAAACTCATATAAAAACAAAAATGCAAAATTCTACGAATGCGTCTAGAGAACGACACATAGCAGCTACTAAACGCACTAAAAATGATTTGCACGTGCCCTCAAAGAGATACCAGCCCCATGATCACACCCACACTCTATTTCACGCAGAAACGCTCTGGGTCGCAATCCATAAAATAGCTTGCTTTGGCTATTGCTAGCTCGCATCATATATTTTTATCACTTGCTCACTCGGTTGACCAACATCCGTCGTTCCGTAAAAATACATTTACTTCTATTTTTTCTCGATAGAAAAACATGTGTTAGAAAATTTTGGATAGGAAAAAATGACGGTTTCAAATAAAACTTTTGCAACTTTAGCAATAATAATCAAGAATTTTAAAAGATTCTTGAATTTTGAGTTGTTGAATTTGAAAAATAAGTCTTTCATTTGATTATTTTTTTCATAAAGTTGAAAAATGTTCAAGGATTGGGATTATTTTTGCAAACTTTAGAAAAAACACATATTTGAAAGAGCTCATTGATTTGATTTTTAAAAACAGTTTTCATGATTTTCAAAAAATGTTCACATATTTGAAAAATGTTTTCATGAATTTGAGAAAACATAAATTATAATAGAAAATTTAAGTAAATTTAAAAAATACTATCAATTCAAACATTATTTGGGATTTAACAAATGGTGTTACGAAATTGCAAGAAAAAATCATAAATCTAAATTAAATATAAATATAAAATGATAGAGTTAGAAAAAGAAAAAAGGCAACACAAAATGAATTAAAATTTGTTAAAAATAAGCTTTGAAAATCCACCCCGAAAAAATTGAAATAAGTCTTGAACTTCCTAGAAGGTTCATGAACCGACAGGGAAAAATAACTTAGAAACTTGCATTGTTGGTAGTGGACGTAATGTACTGTTTTGCCTCTGTATTTGGAGTTATCTTTAGCATTTTGTGGTTCCAGGCATGTCTGTATGATTGTATGTCTTGCTACTAGCAAGATAGATCGATCGTTGCTTTGCCTCACGGGACCCTCTAGTGGCCTAGCCCGGTAGAAGATTCCTTTTGTATTAGTTCGTTATATAATTATGTTTTGTTCATTTTATTTATCTATTCTTATTTTGTAACATTTTCACTTATTATATATATGTATGTTTTCAAAAATTTCATTTACTCTTCCTGTGAAGAAATTATTTACGCAATTTTCTAAAATGGTTACCACATACTATAAAATGTCATAATACATAACTAACAGTTCATGCATTTTTTCAAAAACATTGTGGCATTTAGATAAATGTTCACACATTTAAAAAGGTCATCATCACATTATATATAAATGTTCATGAGATTTCAAAAAAATGTTAACCTAATTTTTCAATAATTTTCATGTCATTCCAAAATAAATATTCATGCAATTTTCAAATTTTCCATACGTTTAAAAAATATGTTCATGATGTTCTGAAAAATCATGTATAGTAAAGATGGTCAATGGAAAATGTTCAACATGTATTCAAGAAGCGTTCGACGTGTATTTAAAAAAAACAGTGTGTATCTAACAAATGTTCAACCCGTATATGAAAAATGCTCAAAAAATTCAAATCCATGAGCATTTTTTTAAAAGGAGACTTGTATTTAAAGAGAAAAATTAAAAATATTAAATAGTTCAAATACTCCAAAATCATCAAAATCGATAGAGAAAACAAACTCACACAAAAGCTTCTAAAATACTCTCTCCGTTACATATTAAATGTCACCAAAGTGGGTGTATTTAGATGTATTTTAGTGATAGATACATCCATTTCAACGACAGTTAATATGGAACAAAGGGAGTAGGGTTGTATCGATTTATAGCGGCTTCCCAAAACTGCACAATTTGGCCGACCCACTAAGATGGATCCTTCAGGCAAGCCTTGGTACAATCTCACTATAAGCATATAAAATCCCAAAATATTCTAAATGTTGAAATGAAAATAAAATGCAGAGTGATTGCTTGAGTAAGGAGAAATTAAAGCTTTTGAGTTGCATAATAGAAGAAAGGGAATACAAATAATTTTTCAAATATTCAAATGAGTTTTTTTTTGCTTCTCGGTTTATTCACACCAAAATTGAAGACCACACAAGGAGAAGATAATATGACTTCAATATATTTAGGGAAGCTTGAATTTCCAGTTGGAATTTATTTAATATTGAAAACCATTCCAACTCAAATGAAATTCAAAAGAGAGGGGATAACATTACTTGTCCATTATAATTTAGTTGGATTTTGTAATATTATTCTGATTGAGTGATTTGGAGTTCAAAATTAGTTTGTGCTATGTTAAACCCTAAAACTATGTTCCAAAAAAATTATATAAGTCTTAATGTAAAAGATATTTAATTTGGTTCTAGGTAGCACATGCTCATGCGTGCCATTTTTTCCTTTCACAAAAGTGTTGCAACACGTACTACAATTGGTTGTAATCTTTCTCTTTCTTCCAACTAAGATAAAAAGTGATGTGGTATCTTTTATAACCGTCTACATCATTTTATTATACTTGCTTTTAGCGTTCAACCACATTACGCCTTTGCTCTTATCCCTGAGATTAAATTTGCGGTGTAATTAATGGTACTGTACATGGTCGAGATTTATGTAGTCCGGACAGATCGTCGTACGTGCAATCTGCACGCTCAACATTTACCATCGAGCAGGCGTGTCGCATCAGTGCATCACAAATTTGGCCCTGAACGATGATGCAAAAAATGTTACATGATGCAAGCTCGATGAAGTACGTACGATGGTTTTACTATGCTGCGGTACCGTAGGTGCAGACCAACAATTCTGCCTCTGTGCAGAATTGAAGCATGCTACCGTGCGAGACACGTACTGGAAATATTTGAATGCGATTCAATTTTGGCCGGGGGCTAAATGTTTGGCACAATCATGTGCAGAGTCCTTTAAGAGAAGTAACGCGCGCAGCGTAGCACGATGCCCATTTTGAAACGATTGACATGTGTGTTGTTATCTCTTGGACTTATGGCAGAACAGTACTACCGAATTTACGCTCACCAACTGAGTTAATTTCTCTTCGTACTGTGAAGGTTGTGATGGCGTACGGTTCTGAAATTTAGTGGTGCGTTTCTTTTGGCGGTACATAGACAGAGTTCCTGTCGAATCAGCCAATTCTCGGTAATTTATGAGTGAGAACATGGGTAACTTAGATAGTTAAGGAGGAAAGAGAGTGATGTGGTAACTTAGGTAGTTACTTGCTTTTTTTTTTTTTTTTTGCGAAAAAACTTCCGATCTATTCATCTTCAATCATGATAGTACAACAAATACCAAAAATAATAAAAATTACATTTAGACTCGTAGACCACCTAGCGACGACTACAAGCACTGAAGCGAGCCGAAGGCGCGCCGCCGTCATCGCCCCTTCCTCGTCGGAGTTGGGCAAAACTTGTTGTAGTAGACAGTCGGGAAGTCGTCGTGCTAAGACCCCGTAGGACCAACGCACCAGAACAGCAACCGTCGCCGTTGAATAGTAGAGTAGATCGGAAGGATCAAACCTGAAGACACACAAACGCAGACGAACTACGACGAGCTCCGAGCAAATCCACCAAAGATAAATCTGCCGAAGACACACCTCCACACGCCCACCGATGATGCTAGACACACCACCGGGATGGGGGATAGGCGGGGAGAACTTTATTTCATCTTCAGAAATCCGCCACCATCTCATCTTTCTGAGCAAGTCACAAACCCTAACAAAATTTAGAAGAAACATCTAAAAACGATGCCCTCCCACCGACAACAACCGAGATCTACCGCGTCACCATGGCCCGAAGGCCACGGAGACGAGGCGGATCAGCAGTAGCGCCGGCGGGAGGCGGGAGGAGACGATGGCGTGTGAGGGGCGGCAGCGGCGGCTGTGCGTGTGCGTCCCGTGCTGATTAGCTAGGCTGGGACTGTCAGGTAGTTACTTGCTTTTGAAGTAACATCACACATATCAAGATAATATGAGTCTACAACATAATAAATAAAGTTACTAGTTGATGTTACTCCTCACTATAGGCTGATCAGTGGAAGTAACTTCAACAGTAACGTAGATGTCACCTAAGCAAAAAAGATGATGTGGCAGCTAATTAATGAGAAGAGAGGAAGATAGAGTAATTTAGCTAGTTACTGTCACATCACTCTTTTCAAGATAGAATGAGTCTATAAGCCAATAAATAAGATCATCTATGTTACTACCTTGAAATTATTTTGCATTGTGGAGGTAGTAACATAGACTAGTAACATGAGCATGTTACTACTCTAAGTTACTCCCCATTGTGACAGTCTAAAGGTTGGTCACAATGAGGAGTAACTTAGAGTATCCCTCTGTCCCGGTTTATTGGACTCAAAGACCAAAACTCTGGAACCAAGGCGGAAGAATGAATTTCCATAAAAATCTCGTTGTTTGCATCAAATTAAAGCCCAAAAACGGATTTACTTCCCTAATTAAATGTTGCTAGGCATGCCTGTTACGCATGCATTGGCTGCATGCTAAGAAGATTTATGTGTTACTTATCTCTTTCCTCTTAATTACTCATTGAGGGCAGGAATAGGAGAGAGAGATTCAAGAGAAAATCTACATTTTCAATGCGGTTTAAATACAGATTTAATTATGGTGCCTAATAAAAAGGGACGTGCTTAGAGTGCTTAAGGGCCTAATAAACCGAAACGGAGGGAGTAATATACTTATGTTATTACCTCCACAATTCAAAATAACTTTAAGATAGTACTAACATAGGTGACCTTATTTATTGGCTTATAGACTTATTCTATCCTGAAAAGAGTGGTGGTAATTAGCTAAGTTACTCTATCTTTTTCTCCTCATTAATTAGCTGTCACATCATTTTTTTGCTTAGGTGGCATCTATGTTATTGCTGAAGTTACTTTGTGACCGACCTAATGCATATCATGCTTCATAAATTGTCTTGCCTGCTGCTAGCTCTGTTTTTTTTGCAGTACTTGAGTATTTGTTAGAATTAAATGTGTTTTTTTGTTTTTTCAATGTGTGTATTTAATTGATCATGGAACTTCGTGAAATTCCTGAAGACGGCAGCAGCGGCCTCCGCTGTTCTTTGTCGGCGAGGGTTGCCGCCCTCGACAACTATGACAAAGGGATCGAGAAGCATGGCGGAACATTTACAAATGCATCCGTGTATCTGCTGGCACGGCGGTGCTAGTTTGGATGCGGCGATCTAGGGGCTTGCAAACACCACAAAGTGGATTTTCATCTCACTCACACCAACGTAGAGACGTGGCGGTCAATTTCGCACAGAGACATGGGTGACCAACAGATGATTACTGCGGATGTGTGAGATCAAAAGATATCGCACCGGTTAATTTTCTAGTATCTCTCGGTCTAGAGTGGAAAACTGACAGATACAACTATCACCGGTCGGTCATCCAGATATCGATTGGAACGCCATTTCTTATCTGGAGTGAAAACTCTTGCCAATCATATCAGCGATGAAGTTGTATCCTTATCTTGCTGGAGATATTATGTATTAATGTAGACCCTTAAACCTCCGGTAAACGTTCGGACTAGGCGGTCCGGATTTGTTTTGTCATGCAGGTGGACCTGTATTTGTCCACAAGCCAGTCCATGTGTTTCAATTTTGCAAATTGAACGTAAACAGGGGGCTTTTCAGTTGTCTGGATCGCCTTCATTTTTGCGCCCGAAACCTAGGTCCCACTTAAATTCCTTTTCGTGAAAAAACCCCTCTTCGTGTGCGAAGAAGTGGCTGCGCATCCATGTTGGTCAACCCACTTTAAATAGGACGCGACCGTTCACTAGTGTTGACATTGATACCAACCCAGAACAAAGAGAGATAGCTCACTAGAGCTGAATCGGCACACCGACCAAAAGCTCCGGTCTCCATTCATGTACAATGTTAAAGAGACGCGCTGGGAGGGTTATCTGTCGAATTCAAACCAGCTCATGTCCATCTGCTTGTCGATATTGAACATGCACGGTGACCAAGAAACCCATTCTGGTGTCCCACATTCAAACCGACATTGAACCGATCGCCTAGTCGGTACCCGCTATTTAAACGACATAAATAGTGTAGTGCACTATTCGGACTACACCACGCCTGCTCCTAGTCATTCTTTGTTCTATTAATCCATCATGACGGTGAGTTCTAAAGCCTTTGGTAGAGCCTCTCTCGATGGAAGAGAAGCATGAGTTAACCAAGCCCATCGTGCATGAAAAATATGGGTCCGTTTATCTCCAAGATCGTCGGAGTTGAGCAAGGACGAGTCGATGATGTAGGAGGCGTCCGATGATAAGAAGGATCCCTTGCCCGTGTGTGTCCTTGCCGGCATCACCATGTAACGGGCGCAGATGCACTTCGATGTTGTTATGGTGGAGGAGCATCCAATGTCGGTTTTGGCTTTTCGGCGGGCACAGGAGGACCATTGATACAACGTGTACCTCCTCGATCAACACCGACTGGCGGAGAGCCAAATCCACGACAACATCGAGTACGTGAAGGCCTTGACGATGGAGTCGAACTTCATCTAGCAACACTAGGCGCTTTACGAGGCCGTGCATCGCACTCGCGCCCACTATAACCCGATCATGGAGGAGCGAATGCGGACGACAAAATATGAAGCTCGGCGTCGTGCACGACGTCCGTGTCGGGAAACTACGACGTCGAAACGTCGACGTCAATCGTGGATCTCACCTCCACCAGTAACATCTAGACAATGGACGGCGGCGAAGAGGAAGAGTAGAACATGAAAAACAGACGTGGTCATGTCTTGTGTTTCATGTAGGCTTGCTCCGGCAACCGGCCTGCTGAGCGCTGAAGCTTTTCTCCTTCTGTTGCGACACGGAGGAAACAACTAGGTTTGCGGATCTCATGAACTGCTCGGTGGGCTCTTTTCCTCTCACTTATTTGGGTATCCCTATTGCGGGAAAGCGCCTCCCGGCGGCTTCGTTTAATCCGGTGGTGGCAAAGTTGGGGAAGCGAATCCTTCCGTGGAAAGGTAGATTTCACACTCAGGCTGGGAAGGTTTGCCTCATTAATTATTGCCTCTCCTCTCTTCCCACTTACACTATGGGCTTTTACCTTCTTCCCAGATCTTGTCATGAGGGCTTTGACAAGCACCGTAGCAATTTCTTCTAAAACTCTTCGGATAATAAAAAGAAGTATCGGATGGTTAGATGGGATGTTATCTATCGGCCTAAGGAAAAGGGGGGTCTGGGCATCACCAAACCGGCGATCATGAACTACTGTCTAGTTACCAAATGGTGGTGGAAAATCTTGAAGGCTGATCCAGCAGATCTCTGGTTCAAAATCCTTAAAGCGAAATATTTCCCTCATTCTTCTCCCCTCTTTGCTGAGGGTACCGGCGCCTCTCAATTCTGCCAAGACTTGCAGAAGGTCAAAGAAACCTTTAGATCACTTGTTAAATTCTCGGTGGGAGATGGCTCCTCGATTAGATTCTGAATCGATTGGTGGACAGGGGAGGGTCCCTTATCAGCGACCTTCCCCTCTCTTTTCTCGTATTGCCCCGACCCCCAGATTTCCATCTCGGAATTGGCTAGGTCGGGTTGGGACTTCCAGTTTCGTCGCTCCTTGTCTCAAGTGGAGTTGGAACAGTGGCATCAACTCGTTGTCCTGTTTCCTGTGCTCTCGGACTCCAAGGACGAGGTTTCTTGGACGCTCTCGTCGTCGGGTAAGTTTTCGTTGAAATCCCTGTATTCCCACCTTTGTGCCCCCGCGGCGGGTTTGCGCCTTTCTCATATGTGGAGGGAAAGAGTGCCTCCAAAAATCAAAGTCTTCCTTTGGCAGAGGGCTCGGGCGAAGCTGCCGGCCTCGGATCAAATTCTTAAACGGGGCGGTAATGCTAATTCGGCTTGTACTTTGTGCGGTGGGAAGGAGGATACGAACCATATTCTTTTCCATTGCTCCCTGGCAAAGGTGGTCTGGGCTTGTGTTCAGGACTGTTTCCATGTCTCTTGGAACCTGTCTTCTTTTTCTGATATCTTCTCCATCTCTAAATCCATTTCGGGTTCTCGTAAACGAATCTTCTGGATTTGTTGGGCCGCTGCTGCTTGGGTTTTGTGGACCACCCGGAATAAGTTTACTATTGAACATTAGTTCCCTGACAAACCGGCTCACTGCCTCTTTGTTATTATATCGCTTCTGTTGAAGTGGAAATCAGCGACTAAGGAGGAGGACCACGACGGCCTGGACACGATCATCGCCCTTATCCGCAATGCTGCCAGGCGTCTGTCCGCACCGCAACCTCGAAGCGATACCCCCTGAGATCTCCATAGTTTGTGGCTTTCCCTCTGGTTATGTAGGTAGGGGCCTGCGTGCCTTGCTTTTGATCATCGATGGATGATTTGTAACGCAACTCCAGTATTTCTTTTCCCTCTGGAATTGGTAAAACTCTGTTATTCCGTTGCCTTTATGGCTTTATTTATAAAGTCGGGCCGCGGCCTTTAATCTAAAAAAAAGCGCTGAAGCTTTTTCTTTGAATTTCGTAGCTAGCACTGGAGCAGCTTCAATTTCGAGAACTTACAACCTCCTATTGTGCACGGATGTCGGCGTAGTTGTAGAGTAGTTTAAAATAATTATAGTTCAGTTTATATGAAAATTGGTTCGCTAACATGAAATGTGTTTAATTTATGTAAATTATATTTGAATTGGAATGAATGGTGTGCAAATTTATTTGAATCTACCGGTTTACCCTGATTTATATTGAACGGTGGATGTACTTTATTGGATGATCGACTTTTAACTGATCGAGATCAACCGGCGAACAAATACAATGTTCGTTTTAAAGGTCAACGCGTTGAAGATGCCCTGATGATCCTGATGATTTTTTGCCCTGTGCTATACGTGTACTCTTGCCGAACTTAAGTAGGCACTCTCGCCCACACGTTCGTCATCAATCGGGCAACATAAAACACCACCAACCTCACAGGCGTCTCTGCACAACGATCATCCCAATTCGCACAAAACCCTATAACTCCATCCATCCACTAACCCGACCATGGCCTCCACCACCAGCGACGGCCACGGCCTCCCGTCCTTCACCGCGTCGCCGCCGTCGGCCTTCCTCTACGACGGCCCACTCTTTCCCCCGTCCCCCTCCTCCGCCTTCCTCGACAACCAGGCAGCTGCCACCAGCTTCTTCCACCTCGCCGCGGACTACTCCTTCCCCGCTGCCGCCGCACAGGACCCGTCGCCTCCCACCACCGCGCGCAAGCCAACCAGGAAGCGCCCGAGGCCGTCGCGCCGGCCACCCACGACCGTGCTCAACACCGACGCCTCAAACTTCCGCGCCATGGTGCAGGAGTTCACCGGCTTCCCCGCGCCGCCTCCCTTCGCGGCCCCGCCACACCTACACCCCGGCGGACTTCTCGCCGGTACCACGCCGACGCGGTTCCATTTCAAGCTCCCAGAGCTAGCTACTTCGCAAACATATCCTCCCAGTGGCACCACCACTAGTACCAGCACTAGCTCTTTAGTGCTAAACGCGCTCGCCATGTTCGCCAAGAACAATGGCGCCATATCTGGTGCTTCTTCCGGTGCAGCCGCCTCGGACTCCGACTTGTACCGAAGCTACGGCCAGGCCGTCGCCCCGTTTGAAGACGGCATTTACGAGGCTGAGGCCATGGCGGAAGACCAAATGGTGGGCGGCCATGGTCGCTTCTCATCTCCTTGCACGCCGGGGATTGGTCTCACAGGCGCTAGTACAGAAGGCAGAAGCTAGTTCTTTACTCTCCCGCAAAAGAGAAAGAGAGAGAGAGGTTCTTATTGAAGAGTGAGATGGCAGTGTTATTGGGCATGGTGTGTTCATTTCTTCATTGTTTTCTTGTTTAAAATATATTTTCTCTTTTCTCGGTATTCTTTTTTTTTTTGGGATAGTTCAGAATCAAGTTTGTAACTAGTTTATCGTGAATTTCCGGCAACTTGCTCTATAAGTCAGGTCTCCTAGTAGAGAGAGGGGGGGGGGGAGTTAAGCGGTTTGTATGGAGGTTTTTAAGATAAAAGTCATAGCCCCGACTTTATAAATAAAGCCAGTTTGTATGAAGTTCCAACCACTGGCAAAGCTTCTGCAAGGCCGAGTGGGCCGTGGCCCGCCCATGAATTGAGCAAAAAAAATTATATATAGGCATAATGCCCATTACACCAGCCGACCAGCCCATGAAGCCCCGACACCGCTCAAGTTGACGCAGCCTCGCTGCTGTTTCGCACGCTTCGAGTAGTTCCTCAAAGAAAAAACATAATTGCCTAAAAAACATAATGCAAGAGGCAGGAGCTTCCGCCGCCTGCCGCCTCATACCGCAGCGGCCCGACGCCGGCCGTCCGCAACCGGTGGACATCAGCAGATCAACACCTCTAGTGACTACTAGGGAAGAAGCCGTCCAGTACTCCAGTTTCCAATCGAAAGCAGCAAGCAACCGTCCAGTAACTGGACTCCAGTTCAAGCGGTCGGATGCCTCTCTGATTTGCGAGGCGATGACGGCGGCGACCGGCGTTGGGGAGGCGGCCATCCAGCTGGGAAAATACTCATCTGTCCTCTGAAATCTGAATCCCTCACCCACAGGTAAATCGATTTGAATCATTCCCAATTGTATTTCCCTAGATTTAACATAGGTTATTGTTCATTGAATCATCATCCCCTAAATGTCCAATTGACCAAATAATCCATTGAAGATTTATTTAGAATTGTCTAAAATGGTTATTTGAAGCTTACAAGTTCATAGCCACAGGAAGAATTGATCTATTTGGACTTTGGTACTGTCTAAAATGGTTTCTAATTTTACAAGCTTACAAGTTCAGTCAATTGTTGTTTACAGGTTATAAGTTCTTGTAGTTTACAGGTTACAAGTTGTAGTGTATATTTATCGCAAAAAAAAAACAAGTTGTAGTGTATCTACTGAAATAGTCTATATGATTCAAAATTTCAAAAGAAATGTGCTCTCTGGCCCGCCCAACTTTTTTTTTGTAGCTCCGCCTCTGGTTCCAACCTTCCTTCTGGTTGAAAACTTCTTCCTTCTTCGGTTTGTCTTGCCTCTTTCAGCAAAAGATACAATTCTTCTTACTACACAATCGTGATCCATCTAAGGGCATGTACAATGGTGCTATCTTAGTCTTATCATGCTGATGTGGAGGAGAGAAATTAAAAAAAGGCTTTGCCTTATCTTATTATTTAAGAGATCATCTCTTAACAATAATTCTCTCACCATAAATTTATGAACCTTTAGTTATTATAGCTAAGCTAAGATAGAACCATTGTATTTTTTGTCGTATCTAAACTATGTGACGGCGCTAAGATAGAACATTCTTATCAACCATTGTACATGCCCTAAAGAGATTGATGCCATAACCACAAAGGAGAATGAGAGGTTGCACGATTAATGTTCAAAATTATACAGAGAGAGGAGGGATGTATATATGTTGAGATGTTAAAAGATATGCATAATGAACAAAAACATTTGTTTGATAATGTAGAACCGCGAAATGTCAAATATATTCATTTGCTTTGCAAAACATAGTTTCTTCTTTACTAAAAATAAGTTTTTATTTGGTCACGGAATGGTGGGAAAATATTAAATGCCCATGAATTACACATAACTTGTTGTTCATGTAGATAAATATGCTCATGTCGAAATGTTTTATTTTTTTCTCATGGTTACATACTTGCATGTCTCTCATATGGACTGCTACTATATCATGCTTTTCAAGTGGAAAATGAGGCGGAGAAGAGGTAGTAGGTGTGTTTCAAAAAATAGAAAGAACAATAACATCATAGGAAAGTCAGAAGGTGGAGAAAACTAGAATTATATAAAGATTTACTCCGGTCCAAAATAAGTGTCGTGGTTTTGAACTAACTCTAGTACAAAACCGCTACACTTATTTTGGATCGAAGGGAGTAGCTAATTGTTTGCACGATGTTGACGAGGCCACCCACACCTTCAACAAGGCATGTTGGCGTCTCGGCTGACGCCGACCTAAGCAGGACCAAAACTTTCAATACGTGGAAGTCAGGTCATAGCTGAGTTCCTCGTTTCGGAGATCGAGATGACCACTGTTAGGAAAATACCTTATAGTGACGTCTTTTTTTTTGCCTTAGTGGTGCATTTCAAATGCGCCACTAAGGACAAGCCACTAATAAGGACTTAATAGTATGCTTAATGCGCCACTAAGGACAAGCCACTAATACGGACTAATCTCAGGTTAGTATGCTTAATGCCCGGTCACTATGCTTAATCTCAGGTCAAACTTCTCGGAGGGTCACTCATACTAACACTACTCCAGCCTAGCACGCTTAACTTCTCGGTTCTATTCAACTTCCACTCCAGCTCACTTAACAGACAATTGTTGAGATATCTATCATATAAATCTTATTAAACCATATTGATGTCTAGGACCTTATTGATGTTCATGGTGTGCTAAAATTTTCAACATTTTTTTGAAACTTCTCGATCGGTCCTCTAGCACATTTTGAACTTTTTAAAAAAATTGAAAAAATAACTTTTAATTTTTCTATTTAAAAAAAATTATGTTACTAACGAAAATCTTCAACTTTTTTTTGAAACTTCCTGATCGGTCCTTTAGCCTATTTTGAACTTTTTAAAAAAAATAAAAAATAATAATATTTTTTTTCTGTTACTAGTGGCACATTTCATACAAAATACGCCACTACTAAGTTTGTTTTTTTTTTCATTTTTTTGCTCTAGATCTTGAAATGCCCGTAACTTTTTTCTGTTAGGTTTTTGAGGATTCTAAAAATGTTCAACAGGGTTCCTCCGGTTGAATTTGGATATTACTTTTCGAGTAGATGATTTTTCATATAAAAAACTTTTTCATCGGAGTTCATATGCAAAAGTTATGCCCATTTTACAAATTCTCGATAAATTTTGCAAAAATAATTCGGAAGTCATGTTTGTAAATTTTCCTAACAACTAGGCCACATATCACATGGGAGTTTTATTTTCTTTTATTTTTTTCACATTTCTATTATCTTCTATTATTATTTTTCAAACTGAAAATGCGGTCCAAGGGGGGTGTATTTGTGTGTTGGGAATTTTTCCTCACATTTTTTGGTTAGTAGTGACGCATATGCAAAATGCGCCACTAATAAGTCCTTATGGGTGACGCATTTTAATATGCGCCACTAATAATTCTTTAAGGGTGGCACATTTTGAAATGCGCCACTAATAATTCCTTAGGGGTGACGCATTTCGAAATACACCACTCATAAGCTCTTATTAGTGGCATATTTTGTAAAATGAGTCACCCCTAAAAAAATTAATAGTGGCGCATTATGCAAAATGCGCCACTCATAAGAGGATCCAGGGCTGACCCACTCTTAGGGGTGAAGCATTTAAGAAAATGTTCCACCTATTAGAGCTTATAGGTGGCGCATTTTGAACGAGTGCGCCACTCCTTACAAAATAGTGGCGCATTATATATAAAACGCGTCACTAATAAAAAATCCATATATAGCCTTTTCTCTAGTAGTGGACAACCGTCACCGAGAAGAACAAGGACAAGAACAAGAGTAATATCTTTGTATTGGAATGCTAATATCCAAACTATGTTTTAAATTTGTATTGAAATGATGTCTGTGTTGGTGTTTTCGTGCCCTATTTTAGATCACAAATGATGCCATAGTGACATCATCTATTGAAGCAAAACTGTTGAAAACATTTTTTTAAAGCAAGGATATTCCCGACTTTATAAATAAAGCCAAAGGCCGCAGAGAACAAAGTATCACCACCACGATCAAAACCCAACACGAGGGAACGAAGTATCAGGGGGCTTGAAAACGGTCTCAACACATTTTTTGTGTGATATAAAACTTTCTTTTGATGATCTATTTTACATATCACCTGTTGGAGATCCCCCAACTTCGAAGAAGTTCGAAGTGAATCCGAGAGTTCATTTGCAGTTTACAGGACAGATAAGGACAAACAGATTTGAACCAAGTTTAATGTGAATCCCAAAGTTTATTTGTTGGTTACAAGACAAGTTGAAATGGGAAATACTGGTATCTTTAGATCAACCATCCACCAAAAATTGAATGTAGTTTTCCGATCACAAATAGCACACCGGGTCCATGCATGACACGGTTCCTCTAGCCCTTGACGCCCGCGATCTCGCTGACGAACCTCTCGAGGTCCCGTTTGGACGACCCGCCGGCGCCGACCGCCCTCGCGGCCTTCTCCTTCCACTCGGCGGCCTTCATCCTCATTGCCGCCGCCTTCTCCCCGTCGCCCATCAGCTCCCTGACGGCGGCCTCCACCTCTCCCCGCCCGGCCTCGCGCCGCATCTGGACGCCCACGCCCCACTCCTCGCACGCGTACCGGCAGTTGGTCACCTGCTCGGCGAAGAATGGCCAGCACAGCATCGGCACGCCGGCACGCAGGCTCTCCAGCGTCGAGTTCCAGCCGCAGTGGCTCAGGAAACCCCCCGTCGCGCGGTGGCCCAGCACCGCCTCCTGGTCACACCACCCCACCATCAGCCCTCGCCCTGCGACCTCCTCCGCGAACCCCTCCGGCACTGGCATCTTGCCATCATTATCATCGCCGCCGTCGCGCACCATGTCTGGCCGGACAACCCACAGGAACGGGCTGCCGGCGTCGGCCAGCCCCCGGGCGAACTCCACCATCTGGTCCCTCGTCACCACCGTGATGCTCCCGAAGTTGACGTACATCACGGAGCCGTCCGCCGCCTGCGCGTCCAGCCAGGCCACGCACCGGTCGTCCTGCTTCCACAGGCTCGAGGTGAGGGAGGGGAGGTACGACGGCGGCGAGACCTCCGGGCCGAGGGGCCCGACGACGAAGGTGTTGGGCAGGCGCTCGCGGATGGCGTCCAGTGCGGCGGCCTCGAGGTCGTCGTAGGTGTTGAGGAGGATGCCGTCAGCGGCGGGGGCGTCCAACTCACACTGCTTGATGTTGATGGTCAGCATCACATCGTCAGCGTCGGTGGTGCGGATGAACGTCGGGAAGTCGCGGAGGCGGAGGCTGCCGATCATGCCACTGATCCAGTCCACGGGCGTGTCCAGGTACCCGTTGGTGAAGCAGCTCTCATCTGCACGCATGTACGTTTGAATAAGTTCCAATGTACACAATTCATTTTCAGTTTAAGACTAGGTTCATGGTTGGACTTTATATAATTTTAGTTGCACCCAAGCATGAACAGTAAATTAAAAAGAAAAATCAAACATGTGGTTGAGTTGGTTAGATGGATGGTTGTATCCACAGTCAACATGGTTCAAATTTCAGATTTCACAATGGTGCTCGCATTTTTCTGAGTTTATTCCAAGGCTTCCGGTGATGCGCTTTCAGTGGGAGAAGACGTTTGCGTCGAAGAGATGACGACTTCGTTAATCTCAAGATGATGTACCGCCTCAGTATTACGAAGATGCTCATAGGGGTATGATGTGCGTGTATGCGTCATATGGATGATTGTATATTCGTGTATATAAACGTCTAAGTTATATTGTGTTCCTAAAAAAAATTAAAAAGAAAAAAGAAATCTTAAATTTTTAAGCATCCAAGATTTTTACGTGCGCAAAGTGCCTGCAACATTGTTGTCCCTGCCTCGACGTCGAGTACTTTCGAACGACGACGACGATCAACAACAGCGACGATTTTGTACGCAAGCAACCACAAGCTTTCGATAACACGCGAACGTACAGAACTACAAGCAGGCTGCAGGTGGATGGATTCCTTGGATGCCTAGGTGTGCACGTATACTAGTACGGGATTTTGGCTAATTGATCAATCCGGCGAGAGCAACACAATGACACGCGAGTTATAGCTAATTAAAGGCTCCTGTCGAGCCTTTGTTCTTCTATTGCTTTACTTTTAAGCTCACGATGTGTTTACAAGATCCGGTTACAGGCATATAAATAGCACAAGCTAGGTACTAGAGTAATACTACTCGGACACCAGTTCCGGTACTATCCGGCTACCTCTTCGTACACGAAACGGACACCACAAGCTGGGAAGGCGTCGTGGTTATTCCTAACAATCACCCCCCTAAGCACGATGTCCTCACTTCACAGCTTGAACAACGATCCTTCGTCGCATCTTCATGAACTTCTGTCGTCCGAAAGATCTTGTGAGAATATCTGCAAGCTGATCATCCGTGCAAACATAGTTGACATCGATCTTACTTTCTTCTACGCACTCGCGTAAATGGCGATACCTCTATCGTTGTATTTACATCTACCATGATGAACTTAATTTTTCCACAAAGAGATTGTAGACTTGTCGTCAAAGTTCAACTCCACTTCTCCGGTTCTTCACCCGTGTGATCATCGAGTAGCCTTCCTAGCCACACACCTTCACACACCGCGGTTGCAGCCGCAATATACTCAGCTTCTCGGGATGATAATGCGACCACCTTCTGCTTTTGTGATAGCCAACTCACTATGTTTCCTCCCAAGAAATATGCCACGCCCGAGGTACTTTTACGGTCATCCATATCTTCTGCAAAGTTGCTATCACTGTAGCCTAGTAGCTCCACCGTCTCCTTCTCCTTCTCTCTCAAATAGACCAAACCGAAGTTTATTGTCCCTTTGATGTATCTGAGTATATTCTCCACAGCTGTCCCATGCTCCAACGTGGGTGCTTCCATGAAGCGACTCACTATGCCAACAGAATAGGCCAAGTCCGGCCGTGTATTCACAAGATACCTTAAGCTTCTGACCACTTTTCTATACTCTGTTGCATCAACCGCGGGTGCTTCACTCTTCTTGCTAAGTTCAAGACGAGGCTCCATTGGACCATGAGTTGGTTTGCAATCATTCATGCCACAACTTTCAAGTACTTTCTTTGCATACGCCTCCTGGCATAGCGTGATCCCTTCCGGCTTTTGCTGTACCTCGATCCCAAGGTACTCAAGAGCCCTAGATCATCCATCTTGAAAATCTCTTTCATTTGCAGCTTGAACTTTGCAATCACCGCTTCATCTACTCCATTAATCAACAAGTCGTCGACGTAGATGCCAACTAGTAGACGATCCTTTCCTTGTCCTCGCTTATACATTGTATGCTCCAGTGGACTTTTCTCAAACCCGAGAGAAACTAATGTACTGTCAAGATTGATGTTCCATGCCCGATGGGTTTTTCGTAGCCCGTACAATGCCTTGTGTAGCTTCAGTACCTTGTGTTCTTCTCCTTCTTGGACGTACCCTGGTGGTTGCTTCATATATATTTCTTCTTTTATCTCCCCAGTCAAAAACGCGGATTTCACATCCATGTGATATATCCTCCAAGATTCTTGAGCCGCGAGAGCAATAAGTAACCTCACCGATTCCATCATTCTAACTGGAGCGGACACTTCTTTGAAGTCCACACATTGGTCTTGCACGCATCCTTTAGCTACAAGCCTTGCCTTGTGCTTCACAAAATTCCCTTCGACATCTTTCTTGACTTTATACACCCACTTGAGCTCTATCGGTTTATGTCCGTTGGGAAGATCCAAAAGCTCCCATGTCTCGTTATCTTGGATTGATCCCAACTCTTCATCCATAGCACGACGCCAATACTCCTTCATAATTGTGTCTTCAAAATTTTCCGGTACCTTGATGTGCAAACACCGTTTCCCTTTCTTCATCTTCACCGATTCTATTTGAAGTGCTTCCTCTGAAGAGATGTCTAACTCGCGACGTTTGTGTGCTATTGAAGAAGATACACTTCCTTCTAAACTTGCCAAAGTTTTTATTTCCGGCAGCACACCACCGGAATGCCTTGTGGCGTGGACTTCTGGCGCCACGTTTTCGCCTGGTCCTAGCACGATCACACAGTCGCGCTTTGCATCATGCTCTTCTGGCATGACCCCGTTGGGGTGCCTTGTGTCGTGGTCTTCTGGCGCCACAACTTCGCCTGAGGTTGTGACTTCTATGTCAGTAGCATCGACATAATTTTCCGGAGCATGATTATGATGGCAAACTTTTTCCTCCCCAAGCATGACAGTTACTTTAGGCAAACTCCTTGTCCACTAGCTCGCACATCAGCATCATGTGTCCATCATCACCTTCCTCCGCCATGAGCACCCTCTGCTTCGGTGCTTCCTCACAGTCAGCCTTGAAGTGTCCGAGGACGCCACATTTACGACACCTCACTTTTCTGATGTCAAACTTCCTCCTCGGTGGTGCAACCTCGTCATCCGAGTTGGCGAAGTCCTTTATCTCCGAACGCTGCTTCCCTTTCTTCTTGCCGACACTCGTGGATCCGCCTTGATTTTCTTTCGACAGGGCCATCCATTGCGCCTTTGTAAGCATGAGGTGCTCATCGTTCCTCCCGTTCCCGAGACTGTGACGGATACGCTCATCATGAGCCTTGTACCGTCCAACGAGATCATCCACGGTGAGAGTCGCGAGATCAACGCACTGCTCGATCGCCGTGAAAATTTGCAGATACCGCGGAGGGGCCGCGCGTAAGAACCGACGGACAACCGAGGCCTTCGTAAAATTTTCTCCAAGCGCACGTATTCCATTGACGAGAGTTACCACCCATGAAGCGAACGCGTCCACGGAATCATCGTCACCCATGACCAAAGTCTCGTAGTTCCTTAGGAGAGTCTGGAGATTGGCTTGCTTGACGCAGGTGTGTCCCTCGAACATAACCTTCAGTGTATCCCACGCCTCCTTTGTCGTTGCTTTGGCGATCAGGTGTTGAAGGACATCTATCGGCATCACCGAATAAATTGCCGACGCCGCCTGCCTGTCTTTGCGGTGCTCGGCTCCCTCCTTCTTGAACTCATCGCCACCTGGATCGACCGCGTCCCACAGCTTGTTGGCATGAAGGGCGCAATCCATCAGCGCCTGCCAGATCCCGAAGTTTCGACGGTCGAATTGCAGATACCCCGATCTTCCCGGAGCAGCAATTACTTTAGCCGCACCGGTGTATGCTGCCAGCTGCTTGTCCTTTTCGTCGCCCGACATGATCTCCCGTTACTAGAAAATCAACCTTAACTCTGATACCAATTGTTGGCCCTGCCTCAACGTCGAGTACTTTCCGACAACGACAACGATCAACAACAGCGACGATCTTGTACGCAAGCAACCACAAGCTTTCGATAACACGCGAACGTACAGAACTACAAGCAGGCTGGTGGATGGATTCCTTGGATGCCTAGGTGTGCACGTATACTAGTACGGGATTTTGGCTAATTGATCGATCCGGCGAGAGCAACACAATGACACGCGAGTTATAGCTAAAGGCTCATGTCGAGCCTTTGTTCTTCTATTGCTTTACTTTTCAGCTCACGGTGTATTTACAAGATCCGGTTACAGGCATATAAATAGCACAAGCTAGGTACTAGAGTAATACTACTCGGACACCAGTTCCGGTACTATCCGGCTACCTCTTCGTACATGAAACGGACACCACAAGCTGGGAAGGCGTCGTGGTTATTCCTAACAATTTTTAAGCATCCAAGATTTTTACGTGTGCAAGGTGCCTGCAACATTTCACGATGTTTGAACGAGCTTGTGCCCAAAAAAAATATCAGATGTCTGAAAAACTTTGAAATAAAACACAATTTAGAGCTCATTTTTTTGGCACGAGCTCCTCATATATTCAAACAACGTGAAATTTTGCTCGCACCTTGCACACATCAGCATTTCGAATGTTTAAACTTCTTTTCTTAATTATTTTACTTTGTTTTTTTTATGAATTTACTGTTCGTCGAGTGTAGATGAGTCTCGGCACCGTTTTGAATCATCCATGTACACTATAGTCCAGAAACTAGATCCACGAGTTGATATTTACCCAACATGCACCATAGTTGCCAAAAGTTCACCATTTGCCACCGATTCTATTTACATCGTCGGTTCCTTTGCTATAAGATCTTTATATGTTTCAAGACATTTCAAGTGTTGTCAAAGTAATTTTACTATGTTGGTTATAATATTATAGTTGAAGTGCCATCTGACATGCTCTCGGTCCCTAAATAAATGGTGCGAGAATTTAGCTAAAATGTCAAATGTTTATTTTTGGGTACATTGAGTAAATATGTAGACAAAACTATTAAAAACTACAACATTGAGTATATAGATTATTAACATCTATATAATGGTGGATATATTGATATCAATTTGGGATTTTTTTATCTTTATATCTTTTCTATATGTCTGATCAAAATTTGAAAGCGTTGACTTTTTGCTAAGTTTATATGTCATCTATTTGAGGATAAAAGGAGCATAAGAAAAGAATTATTTTTTTACTGAAAAAGGCTTGCGCCCCACTTTATAGATAAAGTCTTGCCCAATATAGTACTCGATACAAACGCACGCTAACACGACCCCCCCCCCCACACACACACAAGGCCGGATACCAGCCACGTCAAAGGAAAAAAGCAAGAAGAATAAAAAAGAAAAAATGCCAACATCGGCAGATTGACGGAACGGGGATGACCCGCAAGGCCGCAACTACTGCGCCCACCGAAGATTTCCGTCACGCTCCCAGCACTCTGAGGCACCAAGTACAGAGCAACACCTTCAAGAAGGAGGACGGTGTCGTCGCAACTGCTACCCGAACGAATCCTAGGGTTTCCCCGGTACACGGAGGGCAGTGGGGCGGGGTACCCCCGAAGCCCTTCAGGAAGGTGTCGTAGCGTCCGAAGACGTCACCACTTCGGAGCCAGATAAGCCGACAAGGATCTTTCCTGACCCCCACCTTCACCACCCCGAAAGCTCGGAAGTGCTCCGCCCAACACACCGCACATCAGTAAGCGCCACCACGGCCTTGATGTCAACCTCGTCGTCGCACCGCAGACACCAACACGAGACCAGGGAGAGGAAGATAAGGCCACATACACGTAGGCACCAACGTCGCAGCCACGCGGAAGGAAACAACCTCCACCGCCATCGATGCGGTCGCCGGCCGGACGCGGCGGCCAGGACAAAACCGAGCCACCCTTATCTCTGATGGCCCCGGACAGGCCCGCAAAGACTCGCCGCTACGCTTCAGCACATGGCCGCCGCCACTGAACCAACCGAGGCCGCACCGCCCCGCCTTTAGCCCCCAGGAGCACCACCACCTTGTTGCTGCGTCGTCCCGCCTTTACCCAGATGGGGCCTGGATAGCCCAGATCTGGCGAGACGGGCGCCGCCATCATCCTGCACAGCCACGCCGCACCACAGCCAACGAGCGCGCCGCTGCGCCAACGCCCACCCAGCCCGCGAATCCCTCGCCACCAGACCAGGGCGAGGCCCGACGGTTGACGTTGGCGGCGGCGGCCGCGAGAGAAGGGAAGAGGGCTAGGAGACGGCGGGGCGTCTAGGGTTCATCGTCGTCCACGAGGGGGCGAGAGCGAACCGAGCGGGGGGAGTTTTTCACAAGTCGCGGTGTTTCTAATGGCTAGCCATATATCACTTCATTTTCTCAATGTTTTAATGGCTGGCCATATATCATTTATTTTCTTTATTTTCTAGTTGCATAATATTATTTTCATTTTGTTGATAACTACTAATCAATGACTTAGCTCGATATGGGGCTCAATTGATAGTTATGGCTACCTTTACTAATAAAGGAAAATCGATAATGGTGGCGATACTACGTATCACTCCAAGATTATAGAATATCCCAACCTCATCACAGCACAATAAAAGAAAGTAAAAAAAAAGTAAACGAACACAACTATGTAAGGGCTAATGAGTCTTTATCTCTTCTCTATCTTTACTAGTATTTAAAAAAAGCGTAACGATTCTTCACGGTCCTCTATTGTGCTTTGTCATGTTTTTCGTCAACCAATCTAAACCTCAACGTCAGTCTATTTTCCTAATGTTGATGATTATACTTCATCAATTAGCCATAATAAGCATGTACACACAGTTAGGAAACAATGCACACATCTCTACTTCTTTATCTCTACTATCTAAAAAAAGCCTAACGGTTCCTCACGGTCCTTTATCGTATTTTGACATCTCTTTCGTCAATCAATCTAAGCCCCAGCCGTCAGCCTAATTTCCTACAGTTACCGATTATACTCCATCAATCAGTCATAATAAACATGTACACACAGTTAGGAAACTATGCACACATAATTAGGAAATCACACACGCACAATTAATTGCCAAGCAAATTTCTTCATGTTAGTAATAAAATAGAGATAAATCACAATGATTGCATACCAAAATTCACTACTATTTAAATACCATAAATATATAAATTGTACTCTCGTTGCAACGTACAGACATTGTCCTAGTTAATTATAAAAAAACTACTCCCTCTGATTCATAATAAATATCGCTTATTTTGTATTAAGTTAGTATAAATTTCATATTAAATGAGCGACACTTATTATGTATCGAAGGGAGTACTATCACTTTTTATGCATCACAATCAAGTGGCTATCACTTTTTATTTTCATTCTAAAATTCTAGTATGTGTTTTGTGATACGTTTTAGCAATGCCCATTCATATGGATTTGAATCGGATTAATTCAATTTCTAACATGATCGTTTCACAGGTCCACATGGCACTTATAGTCAACATAACCGTTCAATCACGTTATATTGAAAAGAGGACCACTTGTCAGGGTCCTAACTGAAAAATAAACCCGTCTGCTCCTGAGTCCTGACCGGGCCTCCCGTATCGCATTTTTACTGTGTCCCGTGCGAAACAATAACTATGGCTGCGCGCGGATTTTTCTGTGGCTGCGCATGAACTTGTGGCAGGGCTGTGGATGAAAAAATTATGGTTGTGGCTGAAAAATTGTGCTGTGGCAGGAGCTGTGGGTGAAAAACTGGACTGTGGCGGAGGTTGTGGCTGAAAAAACTATGGTTGTGGGTGAAAAAATTGTGTCTGTGGCTGAAAAACTGGACTGTGGCTGTGACAAGACTGTGGCTGAAAAAACTGTGGTTGTGCTCGGACTGTGGCTGCGCGTGTGACCGTGACTGCGGCTGTGTGTCCGAAAGGTGTCACATGTCAAACGCGGAAGGACCAAAGAGAAACACCAAAACGCGTCAGAACGTGACACTTAACGTGCTCGGAGCGCGCGCGAATGACATCTGCCACGGGACCTTCTAACTAGTTGCTCCCCATGTCACTTTTTTTTTTTGAAGAACCAGCTATGCTGGATGTTCAAATTCAAACGAGTTATCTGTCGGCCCACTTGATGTTCTTTAACACATGACTTGATTTGTGTGAAATATAAAAAGTTGTAGCCTGACATTATATAGTAGAGTAATATTATCTTTCTGAAATAGCCACCAAAGAGTTTGACTCTTATTTTGTTGTCACTGTCATATAGATCACCCATTTTTCTGTAGAGATGTCGTATATATAGGTGGGTGACTGTAACGCTGAAAGTCAGTGAGGATTATCTTTTTTCGATGCAAGCAAGTGACAAAATACATTAATTAGCTAGGAACCACTGTCCAGTGAAAATCGAGTTAAATTGTTCATTATTGAACACATGACCTTTCTTTGTCTCCGATCTAGAAGTGAAAGATATGCTTCATTTTGATGGCTACAGATTAGAAGAAGTGATATAATCAAACAGCTTACCTTTGAACGGCACGTATCCTCTCTTGACAAGCTGGTCGAAGTTGAGGTAGCCCAAGACCCCGCACGCGCTGGGGGTGAAGAAGAGGTATGCGGGCAGCCCCATCTCCTTGGCGACGTGCACCGCGAACCCCATGGCACCGTCGGCGACGACGCAGGTCACCGGCGGCACTCCCTCCGTCTTCCCGAGCCTCTGGACAAGCTCCCTGACGTGGCCAGGACACGCCCTGCGCGTGGCCTCGCAGAGCGCCCAGATGTCCTGCGTGGCATTGCGCTCGGAACGGGGGAGCCCGTCGGGGATCGTCTCGAACCGGAAGCCATTGGCGGCGCCCGTGACGGCGGCGATCCCACGGGACCAGAGGAGTCGGCCGTGGTTGTGCTCCGTGTAGACGAATGTCACGTGGATGCCTCTCGCGTGCAGGGCCTTGGCCAGCCGAAGGAACGGGTTCACGTGGCCCTGCGCCGGGTAGGGGATCAGCAGGACGTGCGGCGGCGTTTTCTTGGCCGGCTCCGACGACGGCGCTGTCTTGGCCGGCTCCGACGACGGCGCCATCGCAATGTTCTTGCTAGCTCTTTGTATGTTTCGGTAGGTTGGAAAGAGACAGTGTGAGAAGGAGCACAGATCAGGTTGCTCTTAGTTTGGATTGGTCCATGTATTTTCTGCTCAGATGTAGTATTACTATATGTAGGCAGGCTTGTGGGCGACGGATCTACATGTGATAGAGCATCTTCAGATATAGTATTACTGTATTTTCTGCTCGGATGTAGGCAGGCTTGTGGGCCACGGATCTACATGTGTTAGAGCATCTTCAGCCGTTTGGTCCTTCAATGCGTTTTTTCACGATAAAATAGCGTTGTTTGGGGCTGTCGGCGCTATATTCGACGTAGGATCGATCCATTTGTCGGTTGTTTTCTCAAGTTCACACCTTAGAGCATCTCGAGCCGTTCGCCCCCCAAGGTGATTTTCGGCGCTATTTTAGCGCCGCTTGGGGGTCATTCGGCGGCGATAGTGGCTTAGGGGGCCGGCTACCCAGTCGCGGCCCCAAGATATCCCCACTCGCCAAATTTTGTCCAATTTTAAGTAAATTTGGGCCAAACCAAGTAAACTTCGACCAACTTCGACCGATTTCATTAAAGTTCGGGCATATTTTACATAAACGACGAAAAATAAAACGAAAACTAGCCTAGGGCTGGAACAAGAAGGCGTAGAGGGCGTCCATGGACGTCTCCTAGGCTCCTCCTCCAGCAGTACCACCGGCGGCGCCATCGTCGTCGTCGCCGCCATCCTTTGGCTCCGGCTTGATGCCGGCTTGCGCGCCACAGGTCCCGCCGCCGAGCGGCCCTTTTCTCCTGCGCAGCCGCAGCGGCACCTCCTCCTCCTCCTCCTCCTCCTCATCTGTGTCGTCCATCACGACGAGTGGCGGCGCTGGAGGCGTCCACCTGCTGCTTCCCGCGCCGCGTGACGACTTCTTCTTCACCGCCTCGGCCCTCGCCGCCTCGGCGCGCTTCTTCGCCTCGGCGAGGTCAAACGCCTCCTGCTGGCGGCACACCTGCTCGGCGAAGTAGTCATGCTTCGCCCACGCCATCTGGGCGTCGAGCTCCTCGTCGTCGTCGTCGGCCGTCGGTGGAGGCGGAGGCGGGTCGAATTCCTTGCCCTTCTTTTTCCCGAGAATGGAGCCGAGGAAGCCACGACGCTTTGGCTGCGGCGACGTGGTGCCGATGGTGACGCCACAGCTGGGCGCCGGGGTGGGCTCCTTCTTCACCTCCAGCTTCACCAGGGTGAAGAACTGCGACGACGAGAATGCCGGCCCCGATGAATGGGAGCCGGTGGAGCGCGAAGGCCGGCCGCCGGAGGAGGAAGAAGAGCCGACGTCGTCGCGCGGCAGCGTCGCCCACATCGGCATGGCGCGGATGTAGGAGCGGCGGGCGGCCCCGTAGCCCAGGGGTGGGTAATCGAGACGCGGCGTGTTGCCGTTCTCGATGTACCGCATCACGTACTCCATCGTACGGCCCTGCGCGCTCCACCACCGGTGTCGCCCGTCGCGGTTGTTGCGACTAACAACCGACGTCAGGCCGTTGGTGGAGGCGACGGCCTGGGCTCGCCGAGAGGTGAAGTACGCCTCCCAGGCCGGCGTGTTATTGGGCGCGTTGTCGGGGTCGGCGCGCTCTTCCGCCGTCATCGTAGCCCGAACTGCGTCCACCTCCCGGCGAAACGCGCCGGTGCCCACCAGAGGAACTGGAGGCACCGGCACCCCGCCGGCGGATAGCACCCACGCGTGGGGTGGCCTGGTGTCTGGCGGGCATGGGTAGCCGGCCTGCGCGAGGAGGAGCGCCTCCATCTGCGACAGGTTGCGGCTCCTAAAGCCGTTGCGGGCGAGGCTCTCGTCGGCCATGGCGATCGAGGAGAGCTCGAGGAGGGAAGGCGAGAAAGAGAGGAGAGCTCGAGATGAGGATGCGCGGCTAGAGCGCCCCGGCGAGCCTCTTTTTATAGCGGGGAAGAACGCGAACAGACGGCGGGACAAGCGGCGGCGCGGTCGACGGACCGTTGGGTATCTCAACGCGCCGCATTGATGCTCTCTGCGGCGATTGGACTCGTCACTGGCGCCGCATTGATTCACTGTGGCGGCGACAGGTGCGGGGAAGCCGAGGCGAGAGGAAGACGACGACGCGTGTTCAATCGCCGACAGGTGGGGCGCGGCGCGAGGCGCGCACACTTTCCTTCCCTTCGCGCACTTTCCTTTCATCCGGCGACCCCAAGCGACCCCCAGCGCGACGGGTTTGGCTTGGGTTCGCCGGACTCAATTTCGGTCCAATCTGGCGCTATTTGGGCTCTTGGGGGCGCGGCTGGGCGATTTTCCTCCACCCGGCGCTACTTGGGGGCCTCTTGGGGGCGCGGCTGGAGATGCTCTTAGCCGTCGAGATTTGCCACAGATTCAGCATAAATTTGGCTCATCGTTTCATTTCAGCACGTATTTAGCAGAAAATATAGTTTCGGCTTAAATCTGGTGGTTCGGCACAAATAATTTCTATCACATAGTTCACTACAGAAAACAATACAAATTGAAACGCATCGAACTAGCTAGGTGTTGCCCTTGCGCCTTCATAGTTGCTCCACCAGATCGTGTTGTATTTCTTGATGCACTTGCGGGTCTCGAATCTCCTGACGTATATTGAGGAAGGTTGTCCATGCCGCTGATACCTGGTGATCAACAACTGCAAGAAGACCCTGGTTGAGATATGGTTCAGTGTTAATCACCGGCTCCTCTTGCTCGTTCTCAATGATCATGTTGTACAAGATGACGCAAAAATTCATCACCTCCCACATCTGAGATTTCGACCAGGTCAGTGCGGGCTACCGTACAACAGCATATCTAGATTGGAGCACACCAAATGCATGCTCGACATCGTTCCTGCAAGCCTCCTGACACTTTCCAAAGTAGGAGTGTTTGCCTCCTGGCACAGGGTTTGAGATAGTCTTCATAAATATTGACCATATTGGATAGATGTCATCCTCTAGGTAGTATCCCTTCTTGTAATAGCGCCCACTGACCTTGAAGTTCACCGGAGGAGCATGACCTTTAATAATCTTGGCAAAGACATTTGAGCACTGCAGGACGTTGATGTCATTGTGAGTTTCTGGCATGCCAAAGAAGGAGTGTCAAATCCAGAGGTCATGTATAGCAAATTTCTCAAGTACCACATTGCAGTGCCCTTTTGCGCCTTTGTACATCCCTTGCCAAGAAAATGGATAGTTTTTCCATTCCCAATGCATGCAATCGATGCTTCCAAGCATCCCAAAAAATCCTCTTGCTTCACTCTGCGCTAGATCCGAGCAGAGTCTTCAGCATTGGGTGATCGCAAGTATTGTGCTCCAAATACTCTCACTACTGCCTTGCGCAACTTGTACAAACAATCAAGGGCGGTGGACTCGGCCATGCGTCCATAGTCTTCCTGTAGATCATCTGGAGCTTCGTATGCAAACATCCTCATAGCCGTTGTGTACTTCTGGAGTGAGAAGAATCTAACAGTGCCAGTGCAATCCCTCTTGCAAATGAAATAGTTGTCGAACTCCGGATGAAATTCACAATCCGGAGGAAGAGCTTCCGGCTCATCCGATAACGGCGCCGGAATACCTTATCGCCGTGCAGTGGAGCATCGATGAAGTAGTCGGCGTAGATCAAGCAATAGCCCTCCGGTCGATGCCTCTGTTTTCTCTTCCGGTGACCCAGCTTCGAGCCACCTCGACGCGGCTTCGCGATCTTGGCGAACAGGTCAGACAGAGCGGCGATCATCGTGAGGTGCTCTTCGTCCTCGGCGCCGGCATCAGCCTCCTGCTCCATCAGTGCCGCGAACAGTGCCTCATCGTCGGATTCCATCGCCGTGGAGGCAATTGGCCGAACACCTGGCGGGGTGGTGAGCGCGAGCTATCGTTAGCGTCCTCACCTGCGCGGTCGGAGGCCTGGGAAGCTCGTCCAAGAGCAGGAAGGAGGCTGGCGCGGTGAAACCTCCCCTTTTGGACGGGGTCGAGCGACGGAGCAGCAACTGTGTGCAGAGGGGCGGCACGACATCGACACGGTAATGGGGAGGAAGGGGGCGTGTGGTCGAATTTGGACGGGGAAAGTGTTTTTTCGCCTGACAGTGGTGGCCCACACGGCGTTTTTTGTCGCGTCGAAGCCCCCAAGTGCCCCCCCGAGCGTGTTGGGTTCGGCCTGGGGTCCCCGGGCGAAAAAATGGGTGGAGCCCGCGCTATTCGACGTCTTGATGGCGTGACTGGACAAAAAAATTAGTGCCGACGAAATAAAAGGCGCCCTGGGGGCAGTTGGGGGCGCGGCTGGAGATGTTGTTACCTTCTTGACTCGCGCATAAACCCTTCAAAAAATATATTTCTGAAATACTAATACGTTACATAAATAATACTCCTTTCATTCCATAATATAAAGGTGTATTGTTTTTCGTGTAAGTTAAACTTATGTATATTTGATAAAAAATATAGAATAAAATATCAATATCTACCATACAACATGAATAAAAAATTAAATATTTTTCATACTAATTCTAATTATATAAATTTGACATTGTATATATTTATATATATATTTTTAAAGGTCAAACATGTCTATTAATTAATATAATTTAATTAACTAAAGTAATAATCTAAACCCTCTTATATTGGTACTCCCTCCGTTCCGGTGTGTTTGGCCTCTTATAAATCGCAGCGAGACCAAGGTAAAAATCTATTGGCTAACCTTCCCTCCAATCAGCTTCCATCAGTACTAGTTTCTCCATGTGAATTAGACCTCCCGCAATGGGAGTATCATACCTAGTATCATGCATGTCAACTAAGCAAATTTGGTGACGTGGCATAGAATTAAATGAAGAAAGAGAGGGTTGAGTATCATATTATGATACCGTATCATAATAAATGCTAAGCTAGTATGTGTCTTGCATGACAATAAATACTAATACTTATGATACTAAGATATGATACTATGCATTGTGGAGGTAGTATCATACACTAGTATCATGTGCATGATACTAACCTTATGTGATGGAGTACTAGTTGCATGCAGAAAATTGATTGCATACGTATGTGAACACAAAGGAGCAGCCATGCGTTGCGTGCTAATTAAACTGCCTTTAATGTTTACAAGACTTAACGTGGCATAGGCCCTGTTTGGATACTCTAACTCGGTTAGAGGTTAGAGTTAGATTCTAACTCTAGACTAACCCTAAACTAACTCTAACCAAAGAGGTGTTTGGATGGTGGGGTTATATTGGCAATAAATGTATCTTTTCCAATCATTTGACTACTTTATTCAGAATTTGATTGGTGGAGGTAGAGGGAAACTTCACTTTTTTTGAGGCCCACCTAACTCTAACCCAAATAAGCACCTCTTGTGTGGGTTAGATTTTTTGGGTGGGTTAGATGCATCTAACCAACTCTAACCCTCCTGTTTGGATGTTTTGGGGTTAATTTGATACAATCTAACCAACTCTAACTCTAACCCATGGAACCAAACAGGGCCATAGACTAAAATGGAACAAATAGTTTTTAAGATAAGGGAGTACTAACTAGCGCACATACAAAGGCAGATGTGTCAGTCCACTCACCTTGGAATTGAATGACCATGAAATTAAGTGGACGCCGAGCCCGTTCTCATTTATGGCACCGACACTTGATTGTCTTTTTTACTAAATGATAAGTGAAATTTTTTAAAGTCTGTAAACATATATCTATCTTGGACGTCAATATGAAACCATTGGTCGCTCTGGACATCTGGAACAAATGATTTGTTCGTTTTAGATTATCGAGTGATTCGGACGTTTTCTTTAGGGAGACTTTTAGCGCGATCTCCAGTTGACCCATGAAACGGATTGGAAAAAGAATCAAATATGACCAATTAGCTAATTAATTATAAGAATTGGCAATAACAAAGGAAATTAAATAATAATATCAAAAAGCACAGAATTGACACACTTTATGTTGTGAAATTTTGTATACTATACTCTACAAAACTTCCATACTGTACAATATAAGTTTAGCATGGTATATAAATGGCTAAATAGTATAAAAAAAGGACCCTAATAAGTGCCAAACGTCAGGGCGAAATGGATGATAATTCTGAATGTTTTGGTTGGCAACTTTAGTTAAGCGCGGTTGGCAACTTTAGTTGTAAGCACATGTCAATTTTGCGAACGTTCAAAACATTTATCCAAGTTTGCCACAATTATTTTGGAAATTGTTTCAATTTTTCTTTTGACCTTATTGTACATCGCAAGCTCATTTCAGTTCGTGAGCAGTGGGACTTTCGCTTTCCGACATCTCCATAGCTTTGGGTCTACCATGAAAATGACTCAAGGTTACACAAGAGCACCTACCTATACCTCACTTGTTGCAAGGTCTATGGTTCGATTGTCTCACCCCCCCCCCCCACCGCCCCAAAAAAATGGGTACTGGTTCTCTAGCTAACTTTATTTCCCCGTAAATAAGAAAAGTAGTTCAGTGAGGTTCTAGAAGTGTTACAGGATTAGTGGGAATGTCCTAGAGTGCCCTAGGTGTCACTGGAAAGTCCAAAAGATTTCAAAATGTTCTAAATATTTATGGAGTGGTTAGGTGGCACATATGGGGTGCCCCTTTCACTGACCCAAAGGGGGAAGGTTGAGTTAGTCTAGGAGCCCACGAGGGTGGCGATCCCCTTTTCCCTTGAGGAGTAAGTTAGGGAGGCAAGGAAAACGGGATGACTAGGGTTTTTAGGGCGCACCCCTTGGTGTGGCCGGTCCCTCGCGGTTGAAAGTTTAATCCTAGTTGCGTGAAACTGCACCAGTGGTCTTCACCAACCTCATCTCTCTCCGCATAGTTGCTAAAGATTGAAATCCATTATCGTACCTTAATGATTGATATTGGGGTTTTATTTGCAAGTTGTTTTTTTCTTGTTATGTTTCCCAAGATAGTTTGCTAGACATTTGTTTGTTCTTGCAATTAAGTTGGGTCAAAGTTCAATTCTGAATTCAAAGTTGTCAACGAGGATGTAAGCTAGTGACTACCAAATGAATATGATATTTTTTGAATTTTGTCATAGCTTTGTGCAATTTGAGTTTGATTTCACGCTTTAGAGTGCGAAAAAATAAAAAAAATGAATTTAGACTTTGATTGATGTAATATATGCACCTTCATGTGTATGTCAAAAACATTCTTGTTTGACAAACTTAGAAAGTGCTCGGAATTTGCATTCGAAACAAGGGAATATATCTATTATATCGATGTTGTCCTTTCATCAAATCAATTACATGTCTCTCAAAGTCACACGTTTATTTTAAACTAGCCAAAGTGAAAGTAACATAGGTAATAATATGCGCTTCTGCCTATTTGCATTTAGAAATCTTCTAGTAGATTCCTGGCCGGTTTTTCCTTTTATTACAGATTTACTCCGTTTTTATTTTCATGTATTATTCTCTTCTGATAGAAATTAAGGAAACTGTTAAAAATAAAAACTTTGTTTGGAATTTTTCTTAATTTTGTTTTTTTATAAAATTAAAAAATATAAGTGCATTTCACAACAAATTATTTATTTAAAAATTCGTCATTTAAAATTGAGAATTTGAAAAAAAATCAAACTTTCACAAAATAATTTTTTTGAAATTGTTTGCTTTATGAAATTTGAAATTTTTCAAAAAAATAATTTTGAGAGCATTGCAATGGGGAAACGACACCTGCATGGGTCCTTGATTTAGATTTAAATGAGCTACCACCTAATCATCAGCAAATTTTGAAAATAAATTGTGTTTTCACAATAAAGAATTGAAAAGTTTGAAAACATATTAAGCTATTATTTTCGTTTTTCATATTTTCAAAAGATTCAAAATATCGGAAAAATATTTTGGTTCCAAAAACTTCTCACAAATTTAGAAAAAAATCAAATAAATTAAACAAAATGATACTTGAAAAAAATCCCGATGCAGTAATTAGCTCACTACTCCAATGTGAGTAGAACTAACGACTCGCTAGATGCTTCATGGGCCGACCCAGTCGGAGGGCACAATTCGTTGATGCAGTCACCATCAAATAGCCCCTAAAAAGTAATCTCTTCAATCCATAATAAATGTCGCTCGTTTAATATGGATCATAGAAAGTATCAAATAGCACAATAGTTACTCGGTTAGGTCTCTTGCGGGAGGTAAATGTGTCGATTCGTTATCAGAAAAAGTATTGTGTGGAAATAAAGGATCACGTTGTGCTCAAAAGTGTTCACATATTGTGTCTAAATCCTCATGCAGGAGTGTTTCTGCATTTTTAATAAATGTTCAGGTCTTTTTTGAAAAATGTTTACAGACTTTAAAAATGTTCCATACTAAAAAATGGGTTGTGTAGATTTCAAAAATACTTTTGTAATATAGATTTTTTAACATTATTAGAGAGAATATTCATTGTATTTTTAAAAATGTTCATTGCAGACTTAAAAGTATTTAAACATGTCTTTGCAAAATATTCATCTTGATTTCACAAAATGTTCAGCATATATTTGAAAAAAATCACCGTGTTTTAAAAAGTGTTCCACGTGTGTTTATAAAGTGCTACATGCATTTAGAAATGTTTGTCCTATATTAAAAAAATGGCCAATATGTAGTTAGAAAAAGTTCAACATGTATTTAAAAAATGTTCATCATGTTTTCGAAAAATATTCAATGTGTATTTAAAATGTATTTAATATCTTTCTGAAAAATGTCCGTCATGTTGTCGAAAAATGGTCCACCTGTCATTTAAAGTGTTTAATATGCATTATATTTTCCATCATGTTTTGATAAAAATACCAATATGTATTTTAGAAAAACAAATCCAACACGTATTTAAATGGTCTTATTGCTTTCATAGAAAATCAACACATATTTAAAATGTGCTAATCATGCATTTAAAAATGTTAAAATATATATAGTTGTAACAACAATTTTATTTATTCAGAAGAAAAAATATAATTTATTTTTGGAAAATAAACATAAAAATGGATTAATTGAAAAATAGAAAGAAGATGAAAAAAAGGAAAAGAAAAGAAAAGAAAAGTGAAGGATTAAAAGAAAATAGAAATCATAAAAATTAATAGAAAGGCTAAGAAAAATGGAAAAGAAACTAAACAGAAAACATACAACAAAAAGTAAGAAAAGGATGGAGATACTGGAGGAAAAACACACAATAAAAAATAGAACAAAGTTAAAAAAAATAAGAAAAAAATATACCGTCCCTGTGAAAACTTCATGGCTCAACTGTACGTGGAAGCTCTAATATTTCCCCAACAAACACACTCCATGATACCCTCTTAGTGTGCGGTACGTGATAATATTTTCGGAAAAAGGGTTGAAAACCATGACTTGTAGGGGCGGAGGTAGCTCCCGACGACCCAGGGCAGCTGCCCCGGGTTGCTCCAGCAGATCTTCCTTAAATAATACAAAAAATATTGATTGTTGCTAATTACTGGGGCAACAACTTTACCATGCGTGGATTTTGCCCCTGCCTCTTTACCTGGTTGGCTCTGCTGTTGTTGGCTTCTGCATCATTTGGATTCATATAATCATTTTTATTTTGTACAATGAGGTAATGAGGTTAAAGCCATTGCCAAACAGAGTACACACTATACACAAACCAATGAAATAACAATACACGATAATAAGATATAACACTTACGTTTAAGGTAACTTCTTCCAAAATAATGCCTTCACAACGTCATCGCTACGTCCATCTAATACGGCAAAGATAATGATTTTCATCCTAATTGTCAAGTGCAACCAATAAAAACCAACAACTGGATACAAGAGGCAACACTTTCAACAAAGAAACGACGCAAATTCATCGCTATTGAGCCTAACCAAGGAAGACCGATACAAGAGTTCTCACTTCAAACATGAAATGATGCTTCATTCATCATCTTAATAATGGATCTTTCGATAAGAACAATGCTAGATCTACAAGCATTTTTTACATGATTCGTTTTACAGGCTAATGTGGAGCAAGTCAGTTGGTTTAAACTAGCGAGTGAGGCCCACCCTGGTTGAATTCAGGGGGAGGGAGGGGTGGGGGGGGGGAGAAAAAATTAGATGAAAGTTTCTGTAAACCTTCTGTAGGTCGTCCATAGGTCTAGGATTATTGTTTCGATAATCGTGCCAATCAATACTCAACTCTATGCCAAAGTGGAACTAGCAAAAGGTGGGTCATCCTCACATCTTGACTATCACCATGGCCGTGTTGAAAACATTAGCAATTTAACATATGATTTAATCCACGAAATAAACAAACAATCCATGGCAATAATGAAACAGATCAAAGTAGCCATGTGATCTACTAAAACAGTAGACAAACAGAACACACCTAACATGAACACTACGGACCGAACATGTAGCATGATCTCAAACAAAGAGGAACATATCACGTACGGTGCAGCGGGTGTGGATCCGCTGGCGTTGGTGTCGCCCATGTCGTTGATGGAAAGGCTGCCGACGTCCGGGAAGAAGTCGTCGTCGCTGTCAGCAGTCGCGCGAGTGCGCTCCCCAAAAACCTTATCGCCTCTCTCCCGTACAAGATCTCGAGAGGCGGAGTTTCGGAGGCATGCTGTCCCTTCTTGCGGTGCACGCCGGAAGAAGGGATGGAGAAGACTTGAGCGGCGGCGCAATGATCTAAAACGAGGAGGAGGAACTATATGGCGGTGCGGCCAAGGTAGGGCTTGTGCTGTTTATATAGACGCATCGGGATGGGCCGACGTGGGAGTAGAGCCCACGAAAACGTCGTACCAATTAAGCATATTTAACCCGTCCGTTAATTACAATTAATGCCTCATTAATTTTTCCTGAGCTGCAAAAATATAAGTGTACGCATAGCTTTGTCCTCGGCTCGGCTCATTCCCAAAACCCGATGCGCGCGCGTGAGTCGTGACGAGGCGAGGCGTGGCGAGGCGAGCAAGGAGGAGGAGCGCGCGTGTAGCACTTCTCTTATCAAGCTCTTACAAGTGCTAGTGGTACTAAACTTCCCACCACTTGCTATGCATGAATGGGCCAGGAGAATGTCAGAATTTACAATGCGCCTTGGGCCAAAGGACCACTCAGCAAATAGGTGTAAAATTCAGCAATCCCCCACAAAGTCTCATTGGCTAATCTCATCATTTTTTGTTCCAAATCATTGTTTGTATACCGATGTTTAGTGGAGACTGTTAAGTTGAACTTCCACGTAAGATTCATGCTACACTAGTTCACAACTTGAATAGTGGACTATGCCTTGAACTACAATTTTTCTGTAAACCTAGGTTCACATAAATCCTTAATCGATACGGGGCTGCCGCAAGGCTTCCCCGCATGTGGAGCTTATACGTCATAATCCAAGGCCTTTCATGAGTTTATTAGAGAGCACCCAACTCTCACGGACTGCGACGTTTAATGCCAAGCTCATATAGGTGTATTCCTCAAAAGATGCTCCGCAGGACGACATCTTTACTTATATACATAAGCCACTTGGAACACATTAAGATACATATCAACCTGCCATGCAGATCAAGAGAGTATTGCATCATAACGGAGTGGGGTAACAAATATAAGGATACTCTCCTCTGAGCTGACCAACAACTTGTCTCCTACTTCTACTTCACGGGATCTCTAATCACATAGAATAGGTTACCACTGTGGACAACTCAAAATGGTCGGTCTCAAACCCATCTCCCTCGATGAATTATCTATCACATTACGTGATAGACCCTTTGTGAAGGGATCTGCCAGATTTTTAGACGTTTGGATATAATCCAATGTAATAACTCTGGAGTTCTTCAATTTTATGACAGACTTGAGTCTCCTCTTCACATGCCTTGATGACTTCATATTATCCTTAGAACTGTTTATCTTGACGATCACAGTTTGATTATCACAGTTCATCGGGATAGCGGGTATTGGTTTTTCAACCACGGGTAAGTCCATCAAGAGCTCACGAAGCCACTCTGCTTCAACAGTGGTTGTGTCTAATGCTGTGAGTTCTGCTTCCATAGTTGACCTCGTTAAGATGGTCTGCTTGCAAGACTTTCAGGAAACATCGCCACCACCAAGTGTAAACAAATAACCACTTGTGGCCTTAATTTCATCAGCATCAGATATCCAGTTGGAATCACTATAACCCTCTAGTACCCTAGGATACCCAGTATAGTGAATCCCATAGCTTGCAGTGCCTTTTAAATAGCGCATAACTCTCTTAAGCGCATGCCAATGATCATCTCCCGGATTTGACACAAATCGGCTCAGTTTGCTAACAGAAAACGAGATGTCAGGCCTCGTGGCACTCGCCAGGTACATAAGCGAGCCAATAATCTGAGAGTATCTCAGTTGATCTCTAGCAATTTGTTTATCCTTACGAAGTAGCACGCTAGGATCATATGGAGTTGGAGAAGGCTTGCAGTCGCTATACCCAAAACGACTTAAGACCTTTTCCACATAGTGAGACTGAAGTAGAGTAACCCACCATCATCATCTCTCAGTAGCTTGATGTTCAAGATAACATCAGCTACCCCTAGATCCTTCATCTCAAAACAACGAGATAATAAATCTTTGACCTCCTTGATTAAATCAAGGTTGGTCCCAAAAATCAATATGTCGTCGACATATAGACAAAGAATGACTCCCTCGCCCCCACCATGGCGATATTACACACATTTGTCGGCCTCGTTTACAACAAAGCCTTCAACAGTTAACGTCCTTTCAAACTTTTCGTATCACTGCTTAGGAGCTTGCTTATGGCCATACAACGACTTAAATAACTTACACACCTTTCCCTCTTGACCAGGTACTACAAAATAATCTGGCTGCTCCATATAAATTTCCTCGTCCAAATATCCATTAAGGAAAGCCGTCTTGACGTCCATTTGATGAACGAGAAGACCGTGCGAGGCAGCCAATGAAAGTAGCACCCGTATAGTGGTCAATCTGGCCACTGGTGAGTAAGTATCAAAGAAGTCTTCACCTTCCTTTTGAGTATAGCCCTTGGCCACAAGCCTTGCTTTGTACTTCTCAATAGTACCATCAGGCCTAAGCTTTGTCTTGAACACCCACTTACATCCTACAGGTTTGCACCCATAAGGACGTTCAGTAATTTCCCAGGTTCCGTTAGCCAAGATGGAATCCATCTCGCAACGAACAGCTTCCTTCCAGTAGTCAGCATCAAGAGATGCATAGGCTTCTGAAATAGTACTGGGTGTGTCATCCACGAGGTACACAATGAAATCATCACCAAAGGACTTTGCAGTCCTCTGTCTCTTTCTCCTTACAGGAGTTTCATTGTCATACTCCTCAGGATTCTCAACGTGTTCTATCGAAATGGTGGTCTCAGGAATTTCAGTTAAATCCTGACCAGATAAAGTAGGAATCTCCTGGTTTGATGAGGTAGGCATATCCTTCATAGGAAATATATCCTCAAAGAAAGTCGCATCATTCGACTCCATAATTTTACCAACACGCATGTCGGATACCTCAGATTTTACTATAAAAAATCTATATCCAATGCTATGAAAAGCATAACCCAACAGAACACAATCTACGGTTTTTGGTCCAAGCTTGCGCTTCTTGGGGATCGGTATATTGACCTTTGCCAAACAGCCCCAAGTACGTAAGTAAGAGAGTTTCAACCTTTTCCTTTCCCATTCCTCAAATGGGGTAATAGTTTTTGTCTTTGTGGGAACTCGGTTTACGACATGACATGCAGTCATTAGTGTCTCGCCCACCATGCCTTGGAGAGACCCGAAGTATCTAACATGGTGTTAACCAAATCATTTAGAGTTCGGTTCTTTCTTTCGGCCACCCCATTTGATTGAGGTGAATAGGGAGGCGTCATCTCATGTATTATACCATGTTCCGCACAAAACAAATCAAATTCATTGGAAAAGTATTCTCCACCACGATCTGACCTAAGCCGTTTAATCTTTCGATCAAGTTGGTTCTCTGCTTTGGCTTTATAGTTTTTGAAGTAAGTTAAAGCCTCATATTTAGATTTCAAAAGATACACATAACAATATATAGTAGAGTCATCAATCAACGTCATGAAATATTTCTTTCCACCTTTTGTCATCACGCCATTCATCTCACAGAGGTCTAAATGTATAAGTTCCAGTGGTGCCAAGTCTCTTGCCTCCGCAGTCTTATGAGACTTGCGAGGTTGCTTAGCTTGAACGCATACTTGTCACTTGGAACCCTTGACAGTAGGAAATTTAGGAATTAAACTCATATTAGCTAACCGCGTCCTGCTACCAAAGTTAATGTGACAGAGTCGAGAATGACAAACATTAGACTCATTATCATAACAAATATGATTAACAACTTTGGTGCAAATATCTGACAAATATAGGCGGAACAAGCCTCCGCATTCATAGGCTTTCCCAATGAATTGTCCATACTTGGAAATACAACTTTATTGGACTCGAAAACCAACTTAAAACCATCTCGACACAAGCGCGAACCGCTAACGAGATTTTTATTGATGGAGGGCACATGATGAACGTTCTTCAGTCGCACGATCTTCCCCGAAGTAAACTTCAGATCCTCCGTACCGACCCCACGAACAGTGGCATATGACCCGTTCCCCATCAGCACGGGGGAAGTCCATGTGACCTGATAAGAAGAAAACATAGAGGCGTCAGCACATACATGAACATTGGCACCAGTATCAATCAACCAATCAGGAGAATGACATAATGAAAGAATTGTAGGGACGTACCCAAAGTCTTTCATCTCCGTGTCAATGACAACATTGGCGGTCTTGCCGCCATTCTCAGGTCCTCGCTCCTCATAGCGATCAGGGCAGCTGGAGGCCCAATGCTTTGCACTGCCGCAAACATGGCACACTCCCTTCTTCTTATTAGGATTCTTCTTGAAGTCGGTAGGCTGTGACGGCTTGTTCTTTCTACCAAACTTGCCTTTTCCACCAGATTTATTCTTGAAGTTGGACTTGTTGGGCTGGTAGTTCTTTTTCCGTACCATATGGGCACTTGAACCCCCCTCAGGAACTCGAGCGCGTGTATCCTTTGCTCTCGCCTTCTCTTCAACATCAAGTCCCAATGAGATTCAGAACGCAAAACTCTCCCCTCTTGTGTTTTAAAGAAGTAGCAAAGTTGTTCCACGAATGTAGAAGTTTGGCAATAATGCATCCGGCCACAAACTTGTCCGGCAACACACTTTTGAAGTGCTCAAGTTCTTTGGCGAGCGACTGTATCTCATGCGCTTGTTGAACAACAGAGCACTCATCAGTCATCTTGTAGTCATAATATTGTTCCATGACATAGAACTCGTTGCCAGCGTTCGAGGCCCCAAACTTGGCCTCGGGCGCATCCCACATGTCCTTGTCGTTATCAAACGAAATATATGAATCCACAATGGAATCATCAAGAATACCGAGGAGGGCACCCTTAAAGAGAGTATCGATCTTCTCATAAGCCTCCTGCTGTGCAGGAGTAAGATCGCCCTCGGGATTTCCCTTGGTGGCGTCATAGCATTGCATGGACTGAAGCCAGTACACTGCTCTCGTGCGCCACCTCTTATAGTGCACCCCTTTGGAAGGCGGCGGCTTCATAGACGCAAGTAAGCCAAATGCATTAAATTCCCTATAATCAGGTTTTTGGATTGTTGAAAACATTAGCAATTTAGCATATGATTTAATCCACGAAATAGACAAAAAATCCATGGCAATAACAAAACGGATCAAAGTATTCATGTGATCTACTAAAACAGTAGACAAACAGATCACGCCTAACATGAACACTACGGACAGAACATGTAGCATGATTTCAAACAAAGAGGAACAGATCACGTACGGTGCAGCGGGTGTGGAGCCGCTGGCGTTGGTGTCGCCCATGTCGTTCATGGAGAGGCTGCCGTCGTCGGAGAAGTAGTCGTCGTCGTCGTCGCCATCAACAGTCGTGCGAGTGCGCTCCCCAAAAACCTGATTGCCCCTCTCCCATACATGATCTCGATAGGCGGAGTTTCGGAGGCCTGTTGTCCCTTCTTTTGGTGCACGCCGGAAGAAGGGATGGAGAAGACTTGACTGGCGGCGCAATGATCTGAAACGAGGAGGAGGAACCATATGGCGGTGCGGCTGTTGGAAATATGCCCTAGAGGCAATAATAAAATTGTTATTATCATATTTCCGTGTTCATGATATATGTTTATTTTCCATGCTATAATTGTATTAACCGGAAACATAATGCATGTGTGGTTGCATAAACAACACCGCGTCCCTAGTAAGCCTCTACTATACTAGCTCGTCAATTAATGATGGTTATGGTTTCCTAACCATGAACATGAGTTGTTTATTAATTAATGGGATCATGTCATTAGAAGAATGACGTGATGGACAGACCCAACTAAGCATAACAATATTGATCGTTTCATTAAGTTTATAATGCCATGCCTTTTATTGACAGGTATCATGTTTCTTAGACCATGAGATTATGTTATTCCCGGGTACCGAAAGAATACTTTGTGGACATCAACCATCACATCGTGACAGGGTGATCATAAAGATGTCTTACGGGTATCTCTGAAAGTACTTGTTGAATTACATGAATCAAGACTGGGATTTGTCCCTCCGTGTGACGGTGAGATATACTCTGGGCCCACTCGGTAATGCACATTCGGTAACACTTGCAAGCACGTGACTAATGAGTTAGTCACAGAGAATGTTGTATTATAGAACGAGTAAAGAGTACTTACCGGTAACGAGATTGAACTAGGTATAACGATACCGACGATCGAATCTTGGGTAAGTAAAATATCGTGTGACAAAGGAAATTGTGTACGGATTATAGTAGTCCACGACATAGTGGTTCAATCAATAAAGATCTTCGTTGAATGTGTGGGAGTCATTATGGATATCCTGGTCCCTCTAATGGCTATTGATCAGAAAGATGTCTGGATCATGTCTGCACGTTCTCAAACCCGTAGGGTCACACACTTAACGTTCGGTAACGCTAGAATAACTCTGGGATAATCTTATTAATGGTGTTTGAATATTGTTCGGAGTCTCAGATGAGATCCTAGACATCACGAGGAGCTCCGGAAGAGTCCGGAGGTAAAGATTTATATATGGCAAGTTGATTTCAGGGTTCCGGAAAAGTTCAGGATTTTTTTGGCAGTGTCAGAATGTTCTAGAAGGTTCCGGAAGGTTCCACTATGGGCCCCACCTGTTTTGGACGACCAAGGGTGGTCCACTAGTCCATGTGACCAGACCTCCTTGGTTATTTATGCCAATAAATGGGAAGCCCTTCAATGGGAGGGTTACCACTCTTAAAAGAAAGGTGTTACCATCTTTTAAATGAGAGAGGGGTTTCCACTTGGGAATTGAAGTGTCTACAACCTACTTGCCTATATAAGAGAGGGGAAAGGTTCACCAAAAATCCCCAAGTCCTTCCACACCTCCTCCTCCCTCACGTGCATCTCTTGGCGAAGCCCTGCCCGCGGGAAACTCTTCAACATATCCACCACCATGCCGTTGTGCTGTTGGAATCGATCCCATCTATTTCTCCCTCTTGCTTGCTGGATCAAGAAGAATAGAGACGTCATCGAGCTTTACGTGTGCAAGCCTCCGGAGGTACTTCTCGTTTGTAGTGCTGATCGGATTGAACTTCACCAACAACTTCACCAAGCTGCGTTGAAATAAACGTTCAACGCGCGTGTTCTTCGAGGGTATGATGACCTACTCTCCACATTACTAGCATCTTCCAGATTGGATCTTGGATGTTTCTTCTGCATGTGAGAGAATTTTTTGTTTTCTATCGCGCAATCTCCTACAGTGCTATCAGAGCTAGTTCTATTCGTAGATGCTTTGTATGGTTAGAACACACTGAGTTGTGGGCGTTGATCTTCTTGTTGCTACCCTCCCATGTGTATTTTTGGTTTTGCGGTATGGTTTGATGCAGTTGCCCGGACCAACTTTAGAATCTTCGCATTGAGACCGGTTCCGCACTTGACGTGCAACTTGTATTGCACATGCGGCCCGCGGGTGTCAGTCGCTCTTACCATAGTATTAACCACATTTACAAAGGAGGGATCTTTTGAGATTAAGAAGCAATTTGTTATATCAACGTTGTGGTTTTTGTGTAGGTAAGAACGGTGCTTATGCAAAACCCCAGAAGCCACGTAAAATTGAAAATAATAAGGGAGAGGCGTCTAACTTGTTTTTGCAGGGGTGCTTGTATGAGATGATCATGTTTTGTAATGTTTCACGACTTGCATGTCGATGAGTACGGCAACTGGCAGGAGCCATATGGTTGTCTTATTTATTTATTGTATGGCCTGCTGATGTCGCGAGAGTTGCTCGCCCCTCGTTGGTTACCCAAAGTGGAAGGTTGAGATGTAGACAGCAGCAAATTTCCCTCGGTGAAGATACCAAGGTTTGTCTCTGGTAGGACTCCAACAACGACAGGAAGGTGACAACAACGCCAGTAATTAGGCGGTTGACGTGGACCTGCACACACACAACAAATAACTTTGCTCCCAACGAGTTCAGAGAGGTTGTCAATCCCTCCGGCCTTGTTGTTTACAAAGGATTAAACGTACGGGGTAATAATGATAGTGATAGCAACGGAAAAGTAAATAAAGCAGAAAATAAATAGTGGGTGTAAACAGTATTGAAAATATGGACCGGGATCCCATGATGTTCACTAGTGATGTCTCTCTCCCAAAAGACGATAAAATAGCCATGCGAGGTAAACAAATTACAGCTGGGCAATTGACAGGATTATGTGCGCAAACCAATGCTAACTATGCTATAAAGAAAGGAAGAGGCTCAAAAGCTTGGGCGGTACACCAAGACAAGTAGACTGAAATCCATCTGCATCTACCTACGAATCATCCACCTTGAGATATCTATCCAGAACATCTCGCTGGTATTAAGTTGCGAATCCCACCCAAAGTGTAAACTCAAATCAACAGACAACTGCATTAAAGAACTTTGCGTAAAGTAAACAATCCTTGCACCCGCCAATACAAGCACCATTGTTTTCTCCCTTGTGGCAACATCACATCCCCTAGACTCATGTTTCTGTCACTCAAGCTAGTCATCGGGGGGCATGAACCCACAATCATGCATAACGCTCCCTCTTGGAGTCACTACCTACTACTTGGCCAAAGAAATAAACAGCAACGGAGAACATGCAAGATTTACTCAAGAACATAAATATAAAAGAGGAGAATCAAATATATTACTCAAACACAATCTGAACATAGTCTCATAATCCATCAGATCCCAGCAAACTCAGCATAGCAACAGCAGAAAGATTACATATGTGCCTCGATCATGTAGGGCAGCTCACGAGGTCTAAACCATGAAGAACAAAGAGGGGAGGAGAACATCACATAGCTACCGATCATAGACCCATGGTCCAAGATGGACTACTCACGGTTCATCCGGGAAGCATCCATGGTGGTGGAGAAGCCCCCGGAGGTGGTTCCTCCCTCCGACAGGGTGCCGGGAAGAGGTCTCCTGGTGCTCCCGGTCTTGGAAGCGCGGCGGCGGCGGAACAGAGGAGAGATCGCAAAAAAGGGTTCTCTTCTCGGAAGTTTCCCGTCACGGAGAATATATGGGCGAAGGGGGGCATCCAGGGGGGCCACCAGGGGTCCAGACGCCCCCCTGGCGCGGCCCACCCTAGGGCGCACCGGGAGGGCGCCTGGGGCCCTGGTGGGCCCCCTCTGGCCCCTCCTTGGTGATTCCCAAAGCTTCCGAAGCGCTAATTTTTTATTGGATTTTCCCCAATTTTTGGAGCACTTTTAATATGGGGGAAAACTGAAATAGAAAAACAGCTGAAAACAGGAACTGGCACTGGGTGCACTGAGTTAATAGGTTAGTCCAAATATGATCAAAAGTGTATGGAAGTGCATCAATATCATTAGCAATATCACACAAAAGAGGCATGGAGCAAGCAGAAATTATAGATACGTTTTGGACGTATCAACATTCCCAAGCTTAATTCCTGCTCGTCCTCGAGTAGGTAAATGATAACAAACATAATTTCTGTGGTGACATGCTACCAACCATATAAGAACTTTTAAGTAAAGCAATCAAGACATGTAATTCGATTCAAGTCATAACAGGCAAGAGTCTATATTTAGCATTGAAACAAGCAACATAAGAACATAAAGGTGCAAGAGCTCTCGCTGTCCGTGACTCGAATGTCTCCAAATGGTCTTTGCATGCAAGAAAGGGGATAGGGATATACGAGAAAAAAGTATTTTTGTGTGGAGAACTCAATCTACTAAAGTTTCACACTTGGTCTTCTTTGGAATCTTATCTTGAATCATCCCCAGACCACTAGGCAGGTACAAGTCAAAATGATCCACTCCTTTTTGATATTTTGAGCACTCATGCAATGGATGAGCAGAAGCAAGAAAGTTGACACTTAGGGTGACAAATAGAGAATAATGGTGGAGGAGGAAGACAAAAAGGGTGTGAAAGGCTCACATCAATGAGGACAATCATAGGCGAGAGAAAGCCAAATGATAGATATGATGTGAGGAGTAGGGATTGCCATGCAACAGATGCACATATGAGCTAAGGTAAGCTCTCCAATGGAACTAGTGGGGGTGCATCCAACTTGCTTGCTCAAGAAGACCTAGAGCTTATTTGAGGAGGCTCATCATTGGAATATACAAGCCAAGTTATATAGTGTGAAGGTCCCCACATAGCTATATGCATGAATGATAATCTCTATGGAGTACAAGATAATAAAAGGGAGTGCAAGTGTGGATCTCTCAAAAGGAATAGTAGTGTGCCCCCTTCTCTCTTTTTATTTTTTTCTCTCTTTTCTATATTTTTTTGGTGGCCTCAATGGCTCTTTCTATTTCTCTCATTTGTCCTCTTTGGGATCTTTTTGATTTTGTCCTCTTTGGGATCTTTTCCTCACTTTAGGGGCAACACTCCATATATTACAAAAGGTATAGAAGATCTTTCACACTTTACAAGGTACTCAAATCATAAAGAAAATGAAACTAACATGAAGTATGCAAATGTATGCCTCTGCCAGTGTAGCAGGATATGCAATGATACTAGCGCATCATGTAGCAATGATTAGGGCAAGGCCCAACTAGCATGCGGCTCATCGATCAAGCAAGTTGCATATATGACATGAAGATCAAGTCATGAGAAGGTGGATGTTGCATGACAATGTATCTCGGAAAGGCTATGGAAATGCCTTGATAGGTAGGTATGGTGGCTGTTTTGAGGAAGGATATAAGGAGGCTTATGATGACAGAGCGTATCGTGCCAAGAATTTGGATGTACCGGCGAAGGTGGACGCTAACTCTCGGAGTGAGAAGAAAGCAATGCACGACACATGAGAGGCTAGAAAAATATGGGTAGGTGGAAGTGTCAACTTTCGAATACTCACATTAGTCCGAAGAACTCATGCACTTATTATCGGTAACTCTCAATCTAATAAGGAGGTTCACAAAGAGACAAGTACCCCGAGGAGGAGTGTATGGGGGCTTGGTTATCCTTGCGCATCCTCGACTCATGGTACGTGAGTGTATTCTAATATTCGACCCCTCCAAAGAGTAGTGATCCATCTAGTAGCTAAAGTTCTCAACTAATTTTGTAAGTTTTCAAAATAAACACGGATTACCCAAAATACGACATCTATCACTAATAGGCTAAAGCTCTTGACACCAAAAGTCCAAACATTACTCAAAGCAATACCTCAAAACTATTGCAAGTTACTACTACAATTGAATAGCAACCTCAATTACCTACTTCAAGTCAAGACACACAACTCAGTGCAACAGACAAACTCTCTAAACAAGATAAACATGAAAACTCAAGAGAGTTCCAGCAACAAACTAAACAAAAGCTCTTAAAAAGATAAGCATGAAAACTAAGAGCTAAACATGACAGCAGCTATATAAAAGATAAAGAACACACACAGCAAAGAGATAGGCATGAAAAATCCTATGATGTGTTCTAGGTTTTGAAAGTGGAGCGTGTTTCTCTCCCACACAAAGAAAGCTGGGTTCTAACTTGTTATGAACAGCAAGCAAAGCTAAAGAAAACTAAAAAGAAAATAAAGAGCGAGACGCTCCAAGCATAGCACATAACACATGAAGTGATAAAAATATAGTGGAACGAAAGACGAACTGATAATTGTTGATGAAGAAGGGGATGCATGGGGGCATCTGTCGTGGGAAAGTCACGGCAGATGTCCGTAGAGTCGGACTTATCGCGGGACCTTTGCTGCGAGGCGATTTCAAGAAGAGAGTCGACATAGGCACAAGACTCGGCGAGTTTACCCAGGTTTGGCCCCGACAATGCGGTAAAGACCTACTCCTGCTTTTTGACTATAGAGGGATCGACTCTTCAATAGGAAGAGTCGATTGTATCGATTACAGTGGTGCTGTTTCTCCGGCTTAGTATCGTGGAGATCTAGGCTTTGGAGCGAGTTGTCTAAACCTGGCTTGAGATAAGTTCTGGCTCTGGCTCCCATGGTCCTCGGCTTATAAAGGTGCCAGGTCCCGAGGTTCCTAGAGTCCGACTCTTATATGATGTGGAGTTCTATTCTACTTTACAAGTTTGCTACATGCTATACAAGGTAAGTCGAATTCCTTCTAGGGCTTCAATCTTCACGCTTGGCACGTCAGACTCCTCATCGGGTCTTCTTTATGGGCCTTCATATGTAAGTCGGCCCGGAGATTCCTAATGCGGGGTCTATGGGCTTGATCCATCCCCCCGACATTAGCCCCCAGGATTGTTGTGATGCTTTAGTATTCACAACGATCTTATTTTATCTTCTTTATTGCCACCGGCTCTTCATGGATCAAGGACCTACTTTATACTTGACGTTGATTGGGAGTCGGACTCGTCTCTCTTCAATCTTGCTTCAATCCCTTGATCTTCATGGAGTCGGCCTTTCGTTTGAATTAGCTATCATCTGATGCTTTACGAGAAGTCAACGCCTAACTCTTTTTGGCTTCGCGTTTCCTCTTATTTGAAAATTTCTCTTTTGACTTTTGGTCAAAGATTCGGTTTAGTTTTTATGATCACACTGCCCGAAACGCCGGTTAAAGGCATTGATGTTTGTAGTGGGAATCGAGGAGTCTTTCCATAAATGCCATCTACCATGGGTAGTCATCCCTTGTTTATTGTGGCATTAATGTACCCTCTCCATGAATCTATTATAAATATCCTTTGGATAGCTTGATCTTTCAAGCACATCCTATCCTCTTCCTCCTCTTCCTGTTTTCTCCATGGCCCCTAAGCTAGAGACCTCTTCGCCTTTGGCATCCAATGAGCCTGATCCTAGTGCAAGTACTTAATGTCGCGTCCGTGGTCGTGGTCGTGGTCATGTCCGTGGTAGAGGTCGTGGCTGTGGCAGAGGTAGGGGAAGAAGTGCTCGTGCTGCCTCTCCTTCTGAATCTCCCCCTTCTTCTCCTGAGAGGAATGAATTCTTGGTTCATATCCGGACATTTCGTCGTTGGATCAAACTTCCTGAGTCTTTTTCACAACTTGTGTTTGAATCATCGCCTTCGGGTCTTTGGCTCCGATCTGATGGATGTCCTCATGGGCCTGTCTGGGTGAAAGTTAGTTTTTCTAACCAAGGCACCATGTTTTTTGAGAAAGGTTGGAAAACTTTTCTTCGCTCCAGGAATATTTCTCGAGCAGACACCATTATCTTCAAATTTGATGGTCAAGACACCTTGTCAGCTAGGATCTTTGACTCGGATGGAGACAAAGCCTGATGTTGTGTGGAGATCTCCAGCGATGAAGAGCTCCTTAGTGAAAAATAAGCTTCAACAGAGGATGAAGCCGACTCTGAAGAAGATGCCTGAAGCTGTGGGTTTTTCTTTTTAGCAGTAGTTTGCCGAGTTTGGCCTTTGCTTGTAAGGTTGCCTTCTTTGATGTAAGACCCAGTTGGTTTGATGAATGAAATCTATGAACTTTTGTTGAGTCCATGAGTTTATGAGTCCGTTTTATTCCTGACTTGAAATTTTCTTGGAGTATATGAGAGCCGACTACTTATGATAGTGTATATATCTGTAGCCCCCTGAGTCGATTAAGAATAGTTTAGTATCTGTCAATCGACTCATAGGACAGATGAACTTGTAGCCCCCATGAGATGGTATGGTAATGTTTACATGCCATACCGGGTCATCAAAGAAGATTGACTTGTAGCCCCCAAGTGTCGGGTTGTCTTGCCTGCAGCAACCTGGGACTTACAATTTCTTGCATATTTTTTGAAGAGTATTTTGAAGTGTTGCTCCCCGAGAGTCGGTGTGTGCATCTGTGTGCAGTGCCGAGTCACATAGGTTTATCTTTGAATCTGCTAAGTCACATAGATATGACACGATGGGTTTTATTCCCATCTTCCATATAAGTCGGCGAGGACCGGTTCGACGAATGTCGATATGTATACTTATGGCGAGAGCCGTCGCGACCGAAGTCGACTTTATATGTATGGCAATAGCCGTTGCGACCTAAGTCGACTTTATATGTATGGCGATAGCCGTTGCGACCCAAGTCGACTTTATATATGCAGAAGATGTAATGCAAGAATTGTAGTCCCCATGAGTCAATATGAGCATCTTTTGTGTCATACTGAGTCATAGAGAATTTTTGAGCTATAGTCCCCATGAGTCAGTATGAGCATCTTTAGTGTCATACTGAGTCATAGAGAATTTTTGAGCTATAGTCCCCATGAGTCAGTATGAGCATCTTTTGTGTCATACTGAGTCACACAGGTCCATGCTCGAGATATAATTTTTTGGAAAAAATGAAAAGAGTATGTAATGATGCTAATGTATGCAAAAAGAAAATATAAAGGCTCATATAGAAGTCGGCTCTGGATTCATCTTTTCTTCATCTTCTCTTTGTTTGAGAAGAATTTTGGGTTATCCATGAGTCATAACTCCTCTGTATGTCGTCTCAGATTGGTCAGCGTTTTTCCGTTTGCTTTAAAACTTCTTCTTTGAGAGTTTTTTAGCCGGGTTTCGCATATCTAGATCGTATGAGCATCGAACATACAGGCGTTTATAAGGCGTGGAGTTCCACATGTATATGCCGGGATTTCTTCGGATAAGAGTCGATGAGTGACATCGAGCCCCCCTACTGCCCCTGAATAAGCTTATACACAATTATTTTTACATATATATGCCGAGTTTTCGAATAAAGAGTCAATGATTGTCATCGAACTCCCCGATTCCACTAAATAAGCGATATACATGCTCAGTACCAATAGAGGGGTAGATCAAGCCCCCAGGTCTCTGAGATATAATAATGCAATGTATGCAAATGTATGATGCAAAATTTAAATGCCATGAAACAAAAAGTAAAGTAGAGTTTTGGTATGACAATAGCCGTTGCGACAGAAGTCGACAAGATTCTGATCATTCTTGCAGATTGATTCAGTTTTTCACCCCGGTACAGCCGTTATGCTCTCCGATTTGTCCCGTGTTTCCAGTGATTCCAATGCTTTTGCATTACAATCTTGTCCGCTCTTAAATTATGTCATCTTTGCTTTGGTTCCATCATAAATCCTACTCTGATTGTTGATTATTATCACACAGAATGTCAGGTGGAACTAGATGTGTTGAATCTGGTCACGGTAATCAAAGTGGTGATGATGATCCTCCTTCACCGCCTTCTGCAGCGGAAATCATGATGGAGGCTAAGCGAAATCAACGTGATCAAACACGCCTTTTGGAGCTCATTGAGAAGAATACTTCTCTTCAGCGAGATACGGTAATATCCATCCAGGATTTTATCCTTTTGAACCCGCCAGTTTTCCGATGTTCATCTGAGCCCCTTGATGCCGATGATTGGCTCCGTTCCATCGAGCGTAAGCTTGAGACGGCGCATGTTTCCCCAGATGATCGTGTGATGTTTGCGGCATACTTTCTGGAAGGTGCTTCTGGTGAATGGTGGGAAAGTTTTGTTGCAATGCAGCCTGATGGTCACGTAGTGACTTGGCAGGAGTTCCGTGATGCCTTCCAAGGGTACCACATTCTGGATGAGCTGATGGAAAGAAAGAGGGAAGAGTTCTGCAACCTATCTCAGGGAAAGATGACTATTCATCAGTACAGGACTGAGTTCAATCGCCTTTCTCGTTATGCCCCTGAGATGATATCAACCGATGCCAAGAAGCAAGCAAGGTTCCGTAAGGGACTTAGCTCTGTCCTTCGTCATGATCTCAATCTCCTTGAATTCGTCAACTTCGAGGATTTGGTCAATAGATCATTCAGATCTGAGCATGGAAATGAGGTCTTTGAAGAGTCTCGCAAGCGTGATCGTGATCTTGCTTCCTCTTCTAGTTCAGGTTCTCAGAAACGTCGAATTTGGATCGCAACTAGTGCCCTTCCTTCGCACTTGATTCCAAGACCATCTCCAGAAAGCAAGAAAACCCAGAAATGTAGTAGAGAGCATGCCACCCAAACTCCACAACCTAACACCCAAGTGTGCTACAAGTGTGGTAATCCTGGCCACATTGCACGACAGTGTTCATTGCAAGAGAATGTTCCTCCTCGTCCAAAACATAAAGCCAAAGCTAAGCCACCAAAGCCTTCCAAAGCCAAGTCCGCTATTGTTGAATACGGATGTGTGAACCATGCCACCATCAAAGAAGCCCAAGAGGATACTAAGGTTGTACTCGGTACACTTCCTGTTAACTCCAAACCTGCTTCTGTTCTATTTGATTATGGAGCTTCTCATTCCTTTTTGTCTGAAAAGTTCGCACTCCTACATGACATTTCATTTGAGGAGTTTCCTACCTCTTTCATGATTAAAACTCCAGGATCGACATGGTGTACCAGTAGGGTAAGTCATGACAATGAAATTTCTGTTGAGGATGTTGTATTCCTTGCTTCTCTCATAGCCCTCAAATCTTCAGATATCGATATCATCTTAGGTATGGATTGGTTGTCCAAACACCGTGCCAAGATCGATTGTGCCACTAAACCTGTCCAACTCACTCATCCTTCCGGCAAGATAGTCCATTTCACATCTCAAGGTTCAGAAGCCCAGCTGTATTCGTTGAATGAACATCCCTTTCCTAACCTTGAAGATATTCCGATAGTTTGTGACTTTCCGGATGTCTTTCCAGAAGAGCTGCCAGGAATGCCACCTGATAGGTGTGTAGAATTCATTGTAGAACTTATACCAGGCACAACCCCAATTTCGAGACGTCCATATATAATGGCCCCACATGAGTTAGGTGAGCTTAAAATCCAACTTGAAGCTTCGTTGGCAAAAGGCTTCATCCGCCCTAGCTCATCGCCATGGGGTTGCCCCGTTCTGTTCGTAACGAAGAAAGATGGAACAGAAAGGATGTGCGTAGACTATCGTCCGCTAACTCTAGCGACGATAAAGAACAAGTACCCACTGCCCAGGATCAATGATCTTTATGATCAACTTGCTGGATCCTCTGTCTTCTCCAAGATGGATTTGAGATTAGGTTATCCCTACTCCTCACATCATATCTATCATTTGGCATCTCTTGCCTATGATTGTCCTCATTGATGTGAGCCTTTATCATCATTTTTGTCTTCCTCCTCCACCATATTTATCTCTTTGCCATCCTAAGTATCAACTCTCGTGCTTACGCTCATCCATTGCATGAGTGCTCGAAATATCGAAAAGGAGTGGATCAAATTGACTTGTACCTGGCTAGTGGTCTGGGGACGAGTCAAGATAAGATTCCAAAGACGACCAAGTGTGAAACTTTAGTAGATTGAGTTCTCAACAAAAATACTTTTTTCTCGTATTCCCTATCCCCTTTCTTGCACGCAAACACCATTCGGAGACATTCGAGTCACGGACAGCAAGAGCTCTTGCACCTTTTGTTCTTTTGTTACTTGTTTCAATGCTAATATAGACTCTTGCATGTTATGACTTGAATTGAATCTCTAACCTTGATTGCTTTACTTTTCAAAGTTATTTTATGGTTGCTAGCATGTCACCACAGAAATTATGCTTGTTATCATTTACCTACTCGAGGACGAGCAGGAATTAAGCTTGGGGATGTTGATACGTCCAAAACGTATCTATAATTTCTGCTTGCTCCATGCATGTTTTGTGTGATATTGCTATGATCTAGATACACTTTCATACACTTTTGATCATATTTGGACTAACCTATTAACTCAGTGCACCACAGTGCCAGTTCCTGTTTTCTGCTGTTTTTCTATTTCAGTTTTCCCCCATATAAAAAGTGCCAGAAAAATTCCGGGAAAAATATAGGAAAAATCAGCGTACAGGAAGCTTCGCGAAGAGCCCGATTGGGGCCAGAAGGGAGCTAGGGGTGGCCCAGGCGGCCACCCGGCGCGGCCCCACCCCTGGCCGCGCCAGGGGGCGCCTGGGGCCCCTGGTCCACCTCTGGCTGCCCCCTTCGCCTATATATATTCTCCGTCACGGGAAACTTGCGAAGAGAGAACCCTTTTTCGCGATCTCTCCTCTGTTCCACCGCCGCCGCGCTTCCGAGATCGGGAGCACCAGAAGACCTCTTCCCGGCACCCTGCCTGAGGGAGGGCCGACCTCCGGGAGTCTCCTCTCCACCATGGATGCTCCCCGGTTGTCTCGTGAGTAGTTTTCCCTTGACCATGGGTCCGTGATCAGTAGCTATGTGATGTTCTCCTCCCCTCTTTGTTCTTCATGGTTTAGACCTCGTGAGCTTCCCTACATGATCGAGGCACTTTTGTTGTCTTTCTGCTGTTGCTATGCTGAGTTTGATGGGATCTGATGGATTATGAGATTATGTTCAGATTGTGATTGAGTAATATATTTGGTTTTTATCTCTTATATTTTTGTTCCTAAGTAATTCTTGCATGTTCTCCATTGCTGTTTATTGCTTTGGACAAGTAGTAGGTAGTAACCCCAAGAGGGAACGTTATGCTCGATTGTGGGTTCATGCCCCCCGATAACACGCTTGAGTGATAGAAACATGAGTCTAGGGGATGTCCTGTTGCCACAAGGGGGAAAACAATGGTGCTTGTAACCGCGGTTGCAAGGATTGTTTACTTTACGCAAAGTGATTTTTAATGCAGTTGTCTGTTGCTTTCGGTTTACACTTTGGGTGGGGCTCGCAACTTAATACCAGCGAGATGTTCTGGATAGATATCTCAAGGTGGATGATTAGTAGTAGATGCAGTTGGATTTTGGTCTACTTATTTTTGCGTACTGCCCGTGCTTTTGAGCCTCTTCCTTTCTTTTGTAGCATAGTTAGCATTGCGATGCATTCATAATCCTGTCAATTGCCCTTGTGTAATTTGTTTACCTCGCATAGCAGTTTTATCATCTTTTGGGAGAGAGACATCACTAGTGAACATCACGTATCCCGGTCCATATCCTCATTACTGTTTCCACGCTCATTTACTTTTCTGCTTTTACTTTCAGTTGCTATCATTATCCCTTGTGTTTGATCCTTTGTGAACAACAAGACCGGAGAGATTGACAACCTCTCTAAACTTCGTTGGGAACAAAGTTATTTGTGTCTGTGTGCAGGTCCGCGTCAGTTGCGCCGCTGACACCTACGTATAATCTTTGGAGTCCAACTGGAGACAAACCTTGGTATCTTTACTGAGGGAAATTTTCTGCTGTGCTACATCATGCCTTCCACTTGGGGCTCACCAACGAAGGGCGAGAAGACTACACCCGTCAACTCTTGCGCCATCAACGCCCCCCCGGCGCGGCCAGGGGTGGGCCCACGCCAGCCAGGCGCCTGGGGCCCCTGTGCCCCCCCTCTGGCCCCACTTCTGGCTGGTGGAAGCTTCTGGTGCGTGGATTTTCTGTGAATTTTCCCGGAATTTTCTGAGATACCTAAAAAATCCATTTTCCTGCACACAATAAAACCATACAGGCTTAGCATATTGCTTGTCCTCAAGCAATTCAGTTCAACGAACTGGACGCGACAAAGAAAACTTTGAAAAACTCTTTTGCTTCATCAGATATATATAAGCATGTACTACGAAAAGAGTTTACCAAGTATTGAAACAATGCTATAAGGACAAGGCACGAAGGAATTCTTCTTTCATGTGATCAATTGATACGTCCAAAACGTATCTATAATTTCAGCTTGCTCCATGCATGTTTTGTGTGATATTGCTATGATCTAGATACACTTTCATACATTTTTGATCATATTTGGACTAACCTATTAACTCAGTGCACCCCAGTGCCAGTTCCTGTTTTCTGCTGTTTTTCTATTTCAGTTTTCCCCCATATAAAAGTGCCAGAAAAATTCCGGGAAAAATATAGGAAAAATCAGCGTACAGGAAGCTTCGTGAAGAGCCCGAGTGGGGCCAGAGGGGAGCTAGTGGTGGCCCAGGCGGCCACCAGGCGCGGCCCCACCCCTGGCCGCGCCAGGGGGGCGCCTGGGGCCCCTGGTCCACCTCTGGCTGCCCCCCTTCGCCTATATATATTCTCCGTCACGGGAAACTTCCGAAGAGAGAACCCTTTTTCGCGATCTCTCCTCTGTTCGACTGCCGCCGCGCTTCCGAGATCGGGAGCACCAGAAGACCTCTTCCCAACACCCTGCCTGAGGGAGGGCCGACCTCCGGGAGTCTCCTCTCCACCATGGATGCTCCCCGGTTGTCTCGTGAGTAGTTTTCCTTGGACCATGGGTCCGTGATCAGTAGCTATGTGATGTTCTCCTCCCCTCTTTGTTCTTCATGGTTTAGACCTCGTGAGCTGCCCTACATGATCGAGGCACTTTTTTAATCTTTCTGCTGTTGCTAGGCTGAGTTTGATGGGATCTGATGGATTATGAGATTATGTTCAGATTGTGATTGAGTAATATATTTGGTTTTTATCTCTTATATTTTTGTTCCTAAGTAATTCTTGCATGTTCTCCATTGCTGTTTATTGTTTTGGCCAAGTAGTAGGTAGTAACCCCAAGAGGGAACGTTATGCTCGATTGTGGGTTCATGCACCCCGATGACACGCTTGAGTGACAGAAACATGAGTCTAGGGGATGTGCTGTTGCCACAAGGGGGAAAACAATGGTGCTTGTAACCGCGGTTGCAAGGATTGTTTACTTTACGCAAAGTGCTTTTTAATGCAGTTGTCTGTTGCTTTCGGTTTACACTTTGGGTGGGGCTCGCAACTTAATACCAGCGAGATGTTCTGGATAGATATCTCAAGGTGGATGATTAGTAGTAGATGCAGTTGGATTTCGGTCTACTTATTTTGGCGTACTGCCCGTGCTTTTGAGCCTCTTCCTTTCTTTTGTAGCATAGTTAGCATTGCGATGTGTTCATAATCCTGTCAATTGCCCTTCTGTAATTTGTTTACCTCGCATAGCAGTTTTATCATCTTTTGGGAGAGAGACATCACTAGTGAACATCACGTATCCCGGTCCATATCCTCATTACTGCTTCCACGCTCATTTACTTTTCTGCTTTTACTTTCAGTTGCTATCATTATCCCTTGTGTTTGATCCTTTGTGAACAACAAGACCAGAGAGATTGACAACCTCTCTAAACTTCGTTGGGAACAAAGTTATTTTTGTTTGTGTGCAGGTCCGCGTCAGTTGCGCCGCTGACACCTACGTATAATCTTTGGAGTCCTACTGGAGACAAACCTTGGTATCTTTACTGAGGGAAATTTGCTGCTGTTCTACATCACGCCTTCCACTTGGGGCTCACCAACGAAGGGCGAAAGACTACACCCGTCAACTCTCGCTCCATCAGCGGCCCCCAGGGGTGGGGCCGCGCCAGCTGTTGTAGTTATAGACCTAACAATAGATATAGGGGTAGTGATGGAGCTATGAGGATCTGCACGCAAAGATGGTGACACAGGGAGAAGTTATACAGGTTAGGCCTCTCCTTGGAGATAACAACCTTAATCCTATCCCAGGTAAACTGGGGTGTTCTTGCTCAAAGTGTCGATCTATTCTCCCCTTCTATGGTGAAAAGGATGGGCTTATATAGAGTGCGCCCTGTCCCTTCACTGCCCAATAATGGGTTTTAATTACAGGGTTAATGGTGGCTGTTATTACAACGAGAAACGTCCCCCCATTACAAGCATTTAAGTAGGGGTAATGCATGTAGATTTAATGTCTTGGTGGCTCTTCCTCTTCTTGTCCGAGTGTTGGGCAACTCGGCTTTTCTTGCTTCCGAGTAACCATCTTACTCGGTCGGTAGTGTTTTGCTCCGAGTAACGCCTTATTCAGTAAGGTCTTATCCGAGTAGGGATGCCTTTGTAGTGGTGTCAACCGAATAAGCTAACTATTCAGATGAATCTGATTTTATTCGAGTAGCTTCTTACTCGGATGAAAAAGAAAGAGAAAGAGGTTTTTTGTTTATGTTCTATTTTATAGATATTTTTCGAGAGGTGGTTCTGCTAGGGATACCCCCTGATATAAGGTTCATGAGGGTATACCCTAGGTATTACCACAACAGTAGCCCCCAAGTGCTTCTGGGTGCTCGTGAGAATTCATGAGGTGCACAAAGATTAACTTCGATAAGAGGCCCGGAAGGACTTTATCAATGTTTGAACTATCCCCTCAAAAATGCGCAGGGTGAGTTGTTTTTGGAAAGATCAGCGACACTCGGGCGTCTCTCGGAAGAGGTGGACTGAGGCCTCGGGAGGCGTGTCTTAGGGTAAAAAGGCCTTAAACCCCATATGTAACCAGATCTGTAAAGTTTGATATTTAAAGCATCAGTTGATGAGCTTTAAATCATATCCCATGGGATATCAATTCTTTACCCCTCACACCGTATCATGCTAATAATCTGGCAATCTGCGTCAGAGACGGATTATAAGCGATTTTTCTTGTTCGGAATTTCTTCTGTGATGCCTACTAGAGCTAGTTCGGGATCTTTCGAAGGTGGCTTCCTGACTTAGCGGTTCCGAATGCTGACTTACTCGGATTGATCTTAATGGTCCTTTTCCGAGTGGTGACTTATTCAGAACAGATTTAGAGTGATGAGATCCTTTTCTGAGTTGCGGCTTATTCGGAAAGGTCATTTGCCTATTTTTCTTCCGAGTTGAGATCCTGTTCGGAGACATCATTTTAAGGGTTTTTTACTTCCGAGCTGTGCCAACTTAAAATTTTTTTATGTCTTGCTTCCAAGTTGTTTTTCCATGGGAGCGAATCTTTTTTCTGTCAGAGGATCTTTTCTGTCAGAGCGGTTCCTCGATTTCCGCGCCCGTCAGTTATTCTATCATTAACTGCACGCCTTTTAAGGAGGCTAGATTTGGGGGACCGCAACAGGCGCCCTCATTAAGTGCCTTGAAAACTGCGTGAGCCTTCTCCTTGCATCTATATATATGACTTACTCCTTCTTCCTCCTCAGTATAGCGCTCGCTTCTGCTTCTTCTCTACTGGTGTTCTTCTAAGTTGAGAGCTTCTCCTCCCGTTGGTGACTTCCCAGGTCTTCTTCGAACCGGCGGGGCTCCCTTCTGCGTGTCCCCTGGCATCATGTCTGCGGGGGAATGGTTGCCTTCCGTTGTCACGACGGAGCTCATCCGACGCTATCAAGACGAGGGGTTAATCCCTCGCCATGGCTGTCGCCTTCCTGGCCCAGGTGAGGTTGAACCTCACCCTAGAGAGGATGAGCGAGTTCTTCTTCTTTCTCATGTGGATAGGGGATTTTCTCTTCTGCCTCACCCTTTCCTCCTTGATTTCCTTGCCTTCACCGGATCTCAGCTGCATCATATCGTTCCCAATTATATCACTCTTTTGTCTAGCTTTTTCTCTCTATGTGAGGGCTTTCTTGGGATAGATCCTCATTGGAACCTTTTCCGCACCATCTATACCATAAAGCCCCAAAAGATAAAGAACTCTGGGGAAGCAGAGATAAATCATCTTTGTGGGGGGATGTTCTTGGCGAAGAGGCAAGGTATCTAGTATTTTGCCTCCAGTTTGCCCGATTCTGTGAAGAACTGGCAGAATAGCTGGTTCTACTGTAAGGTAGATACTGCCCCTGGCACTCGGACGCTGCCTCCTTACTCGGATGTCAGGCTGTCCGACTCCCGAGGCTGGAATCCTCGGTTGGTTGCTTCCGAGAAACAGCGTGTTTTACCCTTAATGAGGGAGGTGGTGAGGATGAAGAAGGCAGGGCTAGATGATATGGATCTTATTGCTCTTTTCGTTAGTCGGAGAATTCAACCCTTGCAAGCCCGAGCTAGGAGGATGTGGGAGTACACAGGGATTGATGATAACACCCGCTATAACAACTCGGCCATGTCTCAGAAGGAGTTTGAACAACTCATGAAGATCATCACCAGCGTGACTCATGGTGCGCAGATGTCTGGCCGAGTTAGGCCTCTTGATATTAGCCGTCCTCCAGCTCTGGTGATTTTCTTTGAACCGACTAGTTTTTTGAGTGTTGTGATAAATCTTGAGTTTTAATCTGGTTATTTCGTCTATTTTTTAGACGAACATCGTTCCATCTCCCATCCCCCTAGCGCCACAGCACCCTGTCGAAGAAGACGAGGACAGCAACAACGACGCGGGACTCGGGGTTGAAGATGACGAGGAGACGGAGTCCGATGTGGTGCCTCCTCGCCCAATTGCCGAGCAACGCTCGAAGGGTAATCACGACCGTGAGGCAGCTCGGGAAGGATCTTCTCGGGGGACGAAACGTCCCATGTCTCCGAGTAAGGGGGAAAGTAGTGGTAAGGCCACCGCTCTTAGCCCGAGTCATGGGAAAGTGGCTCCCATGAAACAGCGGAAGACGCTTTCTACCCTTGGCGGGAGAAAGGTTAATGCTTCGACGGATGCCGCCGAGATTCCCAGGAAGTCTTCCGGGTCAGGGTCTGTTCAGGCTGCTCCCGCCGCTGTTGCTCCCCCACGACGAGCTCTTAAAACAGCTCGGAAGTAATATCCGACCGCTTTTATTTTTCCTCCTTTGGTGATTTTTGCAAATCTTAACTTTCCTCATATTGCAGTGTTCGTCCGAGTGGATCCGAGTCGCTCCCTGGTGTTGAGACTCATGATGCTGCAGCTTATGAAGATGTCAGTAACTGTGTTGTAACTGATTTCCAGGTGCTGGATTCTATTCCGGAGCAAATTCCAGTCGATGGTGAATACTCGTTCTTTGGCTCTAGATTTTATTCTTGCTCCGTGCTCTTGCTTACAAGTTTTCTTTTTGTTAGATATGGATGTTGGCCTTGACGTAGACCCGATCCCTACTGCAAATGTGGCGACCTTCCCTGCTTCCAGCGCCCCGGATGCTCCAGAAGCTTCTACCGATCAGGAGGTTATTGTTCCTACGCCAGTTCAACATGTCACTTCGGGGGTAGATGCCGAGAACATGCCTGTTGCTCCTGGTACCTCGGGGGTGACAGGCGCTGGAAAGAGTTCTACTGTTATTGTTGCAGCCTCAGGCGGAATTCGGCCTCCTCCTACTTCCGTCTCGGTTGATACCTCGGTTGATGATGCCACAGTAGATGGATTGAAGGAGTCTCTGACGAAGGCCTCGGAAATTGAGCTGCGGTTACGTGAGTTAGCCTCCGACGCTGGGATGATGAAGACCAAGTTGCATGTAAGTACTTATGCAAGCCTTGTACCCACTGGGTGTGCGGATTCAATTTCCGAGTTGTTTTTGGATAGACTTCCCATGGGGGCATTACTTAATGCACCCAGTGGGTGTAACCCCCAAGGCTCCGAGTAACTTTATTGAGGTTACTCGGAGTCTTATGTCATAGATGCTGTTGGCTTGATAATCGTCCAGTGGTTGCACTTCTTAGTGCACCCACTGGGTGTAGCCCCCAAGGCTCTGAGTGACTTCTTGAAGTTACTCGGAGGCTTATGTTATAGGGACTGTTGGCTTGATAATTTTCCAGTGGGGGCACTTCTTAGTGCACCCACTGGGTGTAGCCCCCAAGGCTCTGAGTAACTTCTTGAAGTTACTCGGAGGCTTATGTTATAGGGTTTTTTTGACTTGGATGACTTTTCCTGTGCCAGGAGGCTTGCAAACTTGGCGCTGATTTTGTGAAACTACAAGGAGAAGATGAAGCTTTGAAGAAAAGGCATGCTGAGGATAATGGTAAGGCTATGCTTCTAATAGGAAATCAGGAGTTTTCAAATTGTTCGCCATGTGATGTTTCTAACAGCTCAATCTGCAGAGGCTGCAAAGAAAGCATTTGATGCGAAGGTGAAAGAAAATGATGAATTTGTCAATAAAATGAAAAAGGAGATTGAGAAAACTGAGAAACGTGCGAAGGAGAAGAAGGTTTTGGAGAAACAAGTGGCCAGCCAGAAGAAGGCTCTTGAAGAAAAAGAGGCCACTATCTCCCAGCTTCAATCCGACCTGCAGAAACTGTCCGAACTACGCTCTAAAGATAAGGAGAACCATGAAGCTGAGCTGGCAGCAACTTGGGACTCTGTCAAAAAAGCTGAAGAGTACTGTGCCGGGAGATTTGCTTCGTTTAGTGAGATGCTATCCAGTAAGTTGTTTTCCTTACATCGTGCGTCCGACCTGTTGCTGCTAAGTCATCTCGTTTGATTTTTACAGTCATTCTGTTTTTGCAGTTTATTCCACCAATCCTGAGGCGGAACAGGCGCGTATGGCCGAGTTTGCCGAGCTGATGAAGAAGGACAATTACACTCCCAAGACGACGGAATTTTCCTTGTCCAAAGGCCTTCTGACCATGAGGTGCGCGAGTGCAAAGAAATATGCTGAAGAAACCATGGGTGCCACCCTAGGGTTGAAGAATTACATCTCGCCTACTGAGGAGAATCGTGTTCATCTGGATACAGTTGTTCCTCTACTTCAAGCAGCTCCGCAGCAAATTGCTCGTTGGAAAAGGTCTTCAGCTCGGAGTGGCGCGAATTATGCTCTGGCCCTGACTAAAGCTCATTTTTCGGAGAAAATCCATAATCTGGAACGAGTCGGAGATGGTGACCCAGAGCATGGTCTGAGCTGCACGACCTTCTTGTCCTGTTATGCTGAGACTGCGAGTCGTATTGCGAAGATGCCAGATCTTGATTTCTTCGTGGAATCTACTGAAGTTACCAGTGAATCTGATGAGGCTAGTGAGGCCTGATCATGCTGGGAGACAGATCATTGAATTTGCCTCGGAATGCCGAGAGGTTTTGTAATAAATAGTTTATGTCTTATTATTGTGCCCTGGGTGCACAATTTGTCTCGAAAATTGCCGCCCTTTATTAAGAAGGCCTGACTCTGAGGTGTTGATGTGTTTTGCTATAACCAGTTATCTGCAAGGATATAGAACTATGTTTCTGAAATCATTGTTCCTCCTTTCTCTTTGGTTTTTGAAGTACTTGTTGAGCAACTTAGTAAAACGCGGCTCAAGCTTCCATCCGAGCTGTGTACAGTTCAGGTAAGGAACTTGAGTTTTGTTATGACGTTAAGTAGCCCCCAAGTTTTCAGAAGAACCTGTTAGGTAACTTTAGGTAAGTTTTGCTTAAGCTTTCGTCCGAGCTGCGTACAGCTCGGACGAAAAAACTTGGAATTTTCACAACGTTAAGTAGCCCCCAGGTTTCGGAAAAACTTGTTGGGCAACTTAGTTAAGTTTTACTTGAGCTTTCGTCCGAGCTGCGTGCAGCTCGGACGAAAAACTTGGATTTTTCGCAACGTTAAGTAGCCCCCAAGTTTTAGAAAAATTTGTTGGGTAACTTAGTTAAATTCTGCTTAAGCTTTCGTCCGAGCTGCGTGTAGCTCGGACGAAAAACTTGGATTTTTCGTAACGTTAAGTAGCCCCCAAGTTTCAGAAAAACTTTGTTGGGTAACTTAGTTAAATTTTGCTTAAGTCGGACGAAAAACTTGGATTTTTCGTAACGTTAAGTAGCCCCCAAGTTTCAGAAAAACTTTGTTGGGTAACTTAGTTAAATTTTGCTTAAGCTGTCGTCCGACCCCAAGTTTCAGAAAAACTTTGTTGGGTAACTTAGTTAAATTTTGCTTAAGCTTTCGTCCGAGATGCGTACAGCTCGGACGAAAAAACTTGGAATTTTCGCAACGTTAAGTAGCCCCCAGGTTTCGGAAAAACTTGTTGGGTAACTTAGTTAATTTTTTCGTAAGCTTTCGTCTGAGCTGCTTACAGTTCGGACGAACAACTTGTTGGGTAAATTGCTATGACCAGTTATCTGCAAGGATATAGAACTATGTTTCTGAAATCATCGTTTTTCCTCTTCTTCTCGGGTTTTCAAGGTTTTTAGTAGAAGTCAGCTTAAGCTTTTGTCCGAGCTGCGTACAACTCGGACGAAAGCTTGAATTAAGAATGCAATTGATGAAGGCAGAATCTCTTTATTGAATCGATTGATAAGAATCTCATGCATAGAAGCGCCGTAACATTTGGGCATTCCATGCATGTGGTTCTTCTCTATTATTCGTTACATCATATAGCCGATAGGCTCCATTACCTAAGACTCGGGTTACAATGTAAGGACCTTCCCAGGGAGGGGCTAATTTGTGATCAGAGGTTTGCTTGACACGCAAAACCATGTCACCTTCCTGAAAGGAGCGAGCTCGGAGATGACGCTCGTGATATCGTCGAAGGTCTTGTTGGTAAAATGCCGAGCGTGTTAGGTCTAAGTTCCCCTCTTCTTATAAAAGGTCAATACCATCCTGCCGAGCTGTCTCGGCTTCTTCTTCAGTATACTGAGTTATTCGAGGAGCATTGTGCTTCAGGTCACTCGGCAGGACAACTTCTGCACAATACACCAGGAAAAAGGGGGTCGCCCGAGTGGACTGGATTGGAGTCGTTCTCAATCCCCACAATACTGAGGGTAGCTCTTCAACCCAGGCTTCTGCTGCTTCCTTTAGTTCCCGCATAAGACGTCGTTTGATTCCTTTCAAGATCAACCCATTTGCTCGCTCTACCTGGCCATTGGATTGAGGGTGTGCCACTGAGGCGAAGTTTACTCTGGTACCCATGTTCCAGCAAAAATGCTTGAACTCGGCTGATTTGAAATTTGATCCGTTATCGGTGATGATATCATGGGGAACGCCGAAACAGTGTACAATGCCCTGGATGAAGCTAACTGCAGCGGCTGAGTCTAAGCTTTTTATTGGTTTTTCCTCTATCCATTTTGTGAATTTGTCTACAGCTACTAGGATATGTGTAAATCCTGAGGTGCCTGTTCTGAGTGGCCCTATCATGTCCAAACCCCATGTAGCAAAAGGCCATGCTAGAGGTATTGTCTTCAACTCGGATGCTGGCTTGTGTGGCTGATTTGCGTAAAACTGACATCCTCTGCAATGATCGACAATATTCTTGGCATCCCTTAAAGCATTGGGCCAGAAGAATCCTGCTCGGAAAACTTTGGCCACTAGTGTCCGACTTGACGCATGGTGACCGCATTCGCCGGAATGTATGTCTTGTAAGATGAGTCGACCTTCTTCTTCCGATATGCACCGCTGGGGAAGTTTTGTAACACTGTTTCTGTACAACTCATTGTTGATCACGGAGTACGATTTTGCTTTTCGCACTACTTGCTTGGCTTCTACTTCGTCATCTGGCAGCTCTTGCTTTTGTAAGAATCTCAGAATGGGCAAGGACCACTCGGGAGGGATTACCTCTATGTCAAAAACAAGATCCACAACTGCAGGAATATCTTCTTTGTCCGGAATGTTCTCATCTGGCAACATGCTTGAATCGGCATCCGAGTAGGGATCTTCCTTCACAGTTGGGGCGTGTATGTGCTCCAGATAAACTCCTGGGGGGATTTTCCCCCGAGTTGATCCTAGCTTGGCTAAGTCATCCGCTGCCTGGTTTTGTGCCCTTGGGATATGATGGAGCTCCAGCCCATCAAATTTTTTCTCCAGTTTTCTGACTGCTACACAGTAGGTTGTCATTGCTGGGCTCCTTATATCCCATTCTTTCATGACCTGATTGATCACCAGGTCGAAGTCTCCAAAAATCATCAACCTTCTGATTCCAAGTGAAATGGCCATTCGTAATCCATACAAAAGGGCCTCATACTCGGCCTCGTTGTTTGTTGCTGGGAAATGGATTCGAAGGACGTATCTCATTTCGTCCTTTCTTGGGGAGACCAGCAATACTCCTGCTCCTGCCCCATTTAACATCTTTGACCCGTCAAAAAGCATAGTCCAGTGCTCAGGGATTGGTTGTGGGATGCTCTGTGCTTCTGTCCATTCGGCCAAAAAATCTACCAAAGCCTGTGACTTGATTGCCTTCTTGGGTTGATAATGAATATCGTATGGTAAAAGGTCTAATCCCCATTTTGCAATTCTGCCTGTAGCGTATCTGTTATTCATGATTTCGGCCAAAGGAGCTACTGATACTACTGTAACCGAGTGGTCTTGGAAGTAGTGAGCCAACTTTTGTGATGCCAAGTGAATTCCCATTGCCAGCTTCTGGTAATGAGGATATCGTTGCTTGGATGGTGTGAGGACCTTGGAGATGAAATACACAGGCCTTTGAATCTTCTGTATTTTTCCTTCCTCTTCTCTTTCCACCACTATGGCTACTCTGACGACTTGGCTTGTGGCTGCAATGTACAATAAAAGTGGCTCCTTTTCTTTCGGTGCTGCGAGAACCGGCCGAGTTGATAACTGCCTTTTCAGTTCTTCAAAGGCCTCCTGGGCTTCTTCGGTCCACTTGAAGTTTGACGACTTTTTCATTAGCTGATAGAGGGGGAGTGCCTTTTCTCCGAGTCGGGAAATGAATCGACTGAGTGCTGCGAGGCACCCTGTTAGCATTTGGACATCTTGGAGCTTTTGAGGCGGCTTCATGTTCTGAATTGCTGCTATCTTCTCTGGGTTGGCTTCAATTCCTCTTTCAGAAACCATGAATCCGAGTAGCTTTCCTGCTGGAACACCAAATACACATTTTGCTGGATTTAATTTGATGTTATAAGATCGAAGACTCTGAAAGGTTTCGGCCAGGTCGGCCAGTAAGTTACTTCCCTCAGTTGTCTTAATTACAATGTTGTCAACATACACTTCGACATTTCTACCAATCTGCCAGATCAAACAATTCTGCATCATGCGCTGATATGTACCCCCCGCATTTTTAAGTCCGAATGGCATGGTGACGTAGCAGAAACAGCCAAAAGGAGTTATAAATGCGGTTAATATTTCATCTTGTTCATATAATCGGATTTGATGATAACCCGAGTATGCATCGAGGAAACATAGTCTTTCACACCCAGATGTGGAATCCACAATCTGATCGATGCGAGGTAGAGGGAAGTAATCTTTTGGACAAACTTTGTTGAGATGACGGAAATCAACGCAAGTTCTCCAAGATTTATCTTTCTTTGGAACCATCACAGGATTCGCTAACCACTCTGAGTGGAAGATTTCCCTGATGAATCCAGCTGCTAGCAATCTTGCTATTTCTTGTCCAATGGCCTTTCTCTTTTCTGAAGAAAAACGTCTAAGGGACTCTTTTACTGGTCTTGCTTTCGGGTCAACCCGCAATTTGTGCTCAGCCAACTCCCTTGGGACTCCGGGCATGTCAGATGGCTTCCACGCGAAGATGTCCCAATTCTCACGGAGGAAGTTGATGAGCTCAAATTCCTATTTAGGATTCAGATCAGTGGCGATGATGGTGAACTTATTCTCATCGTCAGGATGGATCCACACTTTTTTTGTTTCTCCTGCTGACTCGAACGAAGATGATTTCTTGGGCTGCAACAACTCGGATGCATCGACGGCTTTCTTCAACTCGGCTAACTCTACTTCTGCCATTTGCTGGTCGGCTATTAATGATCCTTTTTGCAGCAACTCTTCTGCTTGTTTATAATCTCCAGATACGGTGATCACACCGCTAGGGTCTGACATCTTTAACTTCAAATAAACGTAGCAAGGAATCGCCATAAATTTTGCATAAGCGGGCCGTCCGAGTAGCGCGTGGTAAGCACTCGGAAAGTCGACTACTTTGAAGGTAATCTTTTCCTTCCGAAAATTATCAGGTGTACCGAAGACTACATTCAGAGTAATCATTCCTATCGAGTGTGCTTTCTTTCCCGGGATGATCCCGTGAAATTCCAAGTAACTGTTACTGAGTTTAGACATCGGGATGCTCATGCTTTTTAAGGTACTAGCATATAAAATATTTATGCCACTGCCTCCATCCATCAAGACATTCCTCAGCCTAAAATTGCCATTTCCTGTTTCCACCAATGGCTCAACTATCAGGGCGTGTCTTCCAGGGTGAGGGATATGAGGGGGATGGTCCGATTGATCAAACGTAATCGGAACATTTGTCCACTTCATATAACTCGGAACAGCTGGAGCAGCAGTGTTAACTTCTCTGAACCTCAACTTTTCAATTCTCTTCGATTCTCGGCCTGCAAAAATGACCAGAACTCCCGTCTTCCCGAGGAAAACCTTCACTGTCCAGATCTGGACTTCCTTCCTTTTTTCTTTCCCTTGTCCTGCTGTGGCCCGGTCTTTGCATTTTGTGCAGCTCTCTTGATCAGTCGGCACTGCCTAGCGGTATGCTTCGGGAGAACTGTATTTCCTTCAGCATCTTGGGTGGTATGAAGAGGACAAGGCTGATTTAGGATATCATCATCACTTGAAGGCCTTTTCTGACGAGGCTGCCACTCCTTCCTTGGCTGATTTTTGCTATGGATCCCTGCTGCATTTGCGGCTGCTACCAATTCGGCGTCTGTTGGCGCTCCTTCTGCCTTTCTCTTACTGCCCCCACCTCCATTCTTTTGCTTGGGGTTGGAGGCCGAGTTGTTACCACTTCGATACTGCTGAGATTTCTGCCGAATTTCCTCTTCCCCATTAGCATATTTGTTTGCGATTTCCATTAATCTGCCAAGTGAAGTGACATCAGGGGATCTTGCGAGCTTCAAGCTTAACTCCTTATACTTGACACCTTGCTTAAAGGCATGAATTTCTTGGAACTCGGAGACTCCTTCTACCGAGTTGTGGAGTGTGATCCATCTCTGAATATACTCTCGAGTGGGATCATTGTGACCTTGAGTGCATAACTGCAATTCAGTCAGCCCTCCAGGTCTCTTGTAGGTTCCTTCGAAATTCTTGACGAAAACTCTAACTAGATCTTCCCATACCCAGATGCTGTTTGGTGGAAGCTGGTTTAGCCATGTCCGAGCTGAGCCTTCCAGCATCAGGGGAAGGTGCATCATGGCTATCTCATCTCCACCTCCTCCTATCTGGACTGCTATTCTGTAGTCATCTAACCATGTCTGCGGCTTAGCGTCACCCCGGTACTTCTCTACATCTTGCGCTATCCTGAAGCGAGGGGGAATCGAGGTTGACCGGATTCTCTCACTAAAACAGACGGGGCCTGTAGCCATCGGATAACTAACTTGATCTTGTCGATACATCCTGGCACGATCTACTCGATTTTGTACTAAATGGCTTCGAGCATCATCTTCAATATCTCGGTATCTTTCCTCTTGATGATCCACTCGGCGCCGTTCTTGGTCCCTCCTCCGAGTTGCGTAGTCTTCATCTCTCCTCCGAGCTGCGTAGTCTTCATCTCTCTTCTGAGTTGTATGCTCATCACCTCTTCAAAACTCTGGGTTCCAGAACTGTTCATGGCGATATTCATCATGAGGATCCTCCTTGCTCCGAGGTGAATAATTTCTGTTTCTTCGGGGAGTATAAACAAACTGAGAGGTGCCCGTGAGGGGAGGCTGAGAGTGAACTCGCTGTAGTGATTGACTGACTTCAGCGTTCTGCTCCACTGCTTTTTGCAACAGGAATGCTAAGTGCTCTATTCCTTCAGCTGCTGAACCACTCGGCTGCAAGGAATTTGCAATCCGAGTAGCTGCTATTAGATTTTCCATTGGAGTATCCAGGCTCGGAAGGATCGATTTTTGCCATTCCCCCTCAGTTGCCGACTGGTTCTACTCTGCTTGAGGCGGGCCACCTCCCGATCCTGATGTTCCAATGTATTCTATAGTTCGGTTAGACGTTGCCGTTCAGCTAAATTGGTTAGCCTGGCTGCCTCTAAGTGTTTCCCTTCTGGAGTCGAGGTGTCTATGGGGGTTTGCAACATCTGCTCTGCTGCTTCTGCCGTCGTTTGTTCTTCCCGAGTAAGGGGCCGTCGACTGGGACCTCCAAGCTCTAGACGCCTGAAAGCAGATGTCCGTCGACGTCCTCCTCCAAGTGGTATCTCTTCGTTGCCCCGAGCTACTTCGTTAGTCCGATCTCCGCCCTCTCTGGTTAGTGACCCCTGAGGTGGTGGAGTTCCGGCCATACAAACTTCTGCCATGGTGACAGGAGAACCGTTGCTCCCTTCTTGTTCGGCCTCCGGCTTCGGGTCAGACATCAGAAGGTCTTCATCATCGCCAGAGTTGAAGATATGCAAGAGTGATGCAGTCGGACCTTCCTTTGCGATCAGCTCGCCAATGTCCTGCTGAGATGACTCCACAGAATCGATGACTACTACCTTCTGAATCGGACGGGGCTTGTTTCGATAAGGAACGCGTGGGAGGCCTGACCTGTTCTTCTTGTGGCGGATGGGCCATGGAACCTGGTTCTGATGACGTGTTGGTAACTGGAGGCGAAGAGCCCCCGATGCGTCGGCTCGAAAGTGTATGCTACCCCTTGAGGGCAGCAGCTGCGCCTGGAGCGGCGCATCCGCCAGCCAAGCGGAGTCGTCGGCCACAAAGGCTAGCGATCCAAAGAGAAAACTCTTGCCGTGGACGAGTTGAGGGCCGCGAGTCGACGAGGAAGATGAAAGGAATCCCATCTTTACGGTTGCTGATCAGCTCATCCCCACGGTGGGCGTCAATTGTTGTAGTTATAGACCTAACAATAGATATAGGGGTAGTGATGGAGCTATGAGGATCTGTACGCAAAGATGGTGACACAGGGAGAAGTTATACAGGTTAGGCCTCTCCTTGGAGATAACAACCTTAATCCTGTCCCAGGTAAACTGGGGTGTTCTTGCTCAAAGTGTCGATCCATTCTCCCCTTCTATGGTGAAAAGGATGGGCTTATATAGAGTGCGCCCTGTCCCTTCACTTCCTAATAATGGGTTTTAATTACAGGGTTAATGGTGGCTGTTATTACAACGAGAAACGTCCCCCCATTACAAGCATTTAAGTAGGGGTAACGCATGTAGATTTAATGTCTTGGTGGCTCTTCCTCTTCTTGTCCGAGTGTCGGGCAACTCGGCTTTTCTTGCTTCCGAGTAACCAGCTTACTCGGTCGGTAGTGTTTTGCTCCGAGTAACGCCTTATTCAGTAAGGTCTAATCCGAGTAGGGCTGCCTTTGTAGTGGTGTCAACCGAATAAGCTAACTATTCGGATGAATCTGATTTTATCCGAGTAGCTTCTTACTCGGATGAAAAAGAAAGAGAAAGAGGTTTTTTGTTTATGTTCTATTTTATAGATATTTTTCGAGAGGTGGTTCTGCTAGGGATACCCCCCTGATATAAGGTTCATGAGGGTATACCCTAGGTATTACCACGACACCAGCCAGGCGCCTGGGGCCCCTGTGGCCCCCCTCTGGCCCCTCTTCTGGCTGGTGGAAGCTTCTGGTGCGTGGATTTTCTGTGAATTTTCCCGGAATTTTCTGAGATACCTAAAAAATCCATTTTCCTGCACACAATAAAACCATACAAGCAGCTCTGCTGAAAACAGCGTTAGTCCGGGTTAGTTTCGTCCAAATCATGCAAGAATGAGGGCAAAACTGCAAAAGTGTTTGGAGAAGTAGATACGTTTGAGACGTATCAACTCCCCCAAGCTTAGCATATTGCTTGTCCTCAAGCAATTCAGTTCAACGAACTGGACGCGACAAAGAAAACTTTGACAAACTCTTTTGCTTCATCAGATTTATATAAGCATGTACTACGAAAAGAGTTTAGCAAGTATTGAAACAATGCTATAAGGAAAATGCACGAAGCAATTCTTCTTTCGTGTGATCAATTGATACGTCCAAAACGTATCGATAATTTCAGCTTGATCCATGCATGTTTTGTGTGATATTTCTATGATCTAGATACACTTTCATACATTTTTGATCATATTTGGACTAACCTATTAACTCAGTGCACCCCAGTGCCAGTTCCTGTTTTCTGCTGTTTTTCTATTTCAGTTTTCCCCCATATAAAAGTGCCAGAAAAGTTCGGGAAAATTCAGATAAAAAATCAGCGTGACGGAAGCTTCCAGAAAAGCACGGGAGGGGCCAGAGGGGGGCCAGGGGGGCCCAGGCGGCCACCCGGTGCGGCCCCACCCCTGGCCGCACCAGGGGGGCGCCTGGGGCCCCTGGTCCACCTCTGGCTGCCCCCTTCGCCTATTTATCCCCCGTCACGGGAAAACTCCAGAACAAGAACCCTATTCCGCGAACTCGTCTCTGTTCCGCCGCCGCCGTGCTTCCAAGATCGGGAGCACCAGAAGACCTCTTCCCGGCACCCTGCCGGAGGGAGGATTGACCTCCGGGAGTCTCCTCTCCACCATGGATGCTCCCCGGATGTCTCGTGAGTAGTTTTCCTTAGACCATGGGTCCGTGATCAGTAGCTATGTGATGTTCTACTCCCCTCTTTGATCTTCATTGTTTAGACCTCGTGAGCTGCCCTACATGATCGAGGCACCTTTGTAATATTTCTGCTATTGCTATGTTGAGTTTGATCGGATCTGATGGATTATGAGATTATGTTCAGATTGTGATAGAGTAATATATTTGGTTTTTATCTCTTATATTTTTGTTCCTAAGTAATTCTTGCATGCTCTCCGTTGCTGTTTATTGCTTTGGCCAAGTAGTAGGTAGTGACTCCAAGAGGGAGCGTTGTGCTAGATTGTGGGTTCATGCCTCCCCGATGACATGCTTGAGTGACAGAAACATGAGTCTAGGGGATGTGTTGTTGCCACAAGGGGGAAAATAACGTTGCTTGTAACCGCGGTTACAAGGATTGTTTACTTTACGCAAAGTTCTTTTTAATGCAGTTGTCTGTTGCTTTGGGTTTACACTTTGGGTGGGGCTCGCAACTTAATACCGGCGAGATGTTCTGGATAGATATCTCAAGGTGGATGATTAGTAGTAGATGTAGATGGATTTCGGTCTACTTAATTTGGCTTACTGCCCGTGCTTTTGAACCTCTTCCTTTCTTTTGTAGCATAGTTCGCATTGCGGTGCGTTCTTAATCATGTCAATTGCCTGTCTGTAATTTGTTTACCTCGCATAGCATTTTTACCGTCTTTTGGGAGAGAGACATCACTAGCGAACGTCACGTATCCCGGTCCATATTCTCATTATTGTTTCCAAGCTATATTTACTTTTCTGTATTTACTTTCAAGTTGCTATCATTATCCCCTTGCGTTTTATCATTTGTGAACAACAAGACCGGAGAGATTGACAACCTCTCTGAACTTTGTTGGGAGCAAAGTTATCTGTGTCTGTGTGCAGGTCCGCGTCAATTGCGCCGCTGACACCTACTTATCATCTCTGGAGTCCTACTGGAGACAAACCTTGGTATCTTTACTGAGGGAAAACTTGTTGCTGTACCGCATCACGCCTTCCACTTGGGGCCTACCAACGAAGGGCGAGAAGTCGTCATCATCAATCACAAACAACTAAAAGTAAATAATATGCTACTGAAAATCAAGACAAGATCACAATGCACATAGCTTGAACATACTTGAGTGACATTTCGCTAGCCTCCATGAGTGAAGCAAAACATAAATGCATGAACTCCTCCGGAGTTTTAAAGGTGAGTAGAACTTAGTATTTCAGACTAGCAATAACACAAGCATGCAGAAGACAATGTAATACTTTGGGACAATGCATATTACACTAAGAATGACAATTATGCTCTCATAGTTGGTGCTTTGAAGAAAGAAGGGGAGACTCTCGAACCGTGGCTTTTGGTGGCAAGGTTGAAAACCCGTGGTTGGAAGCAAAGACTAAACATGTGCCAGAGCTCTTGGTTTTGAAAACAGAGACAAAAACATTTTTGAGAAGTGCAACTTTCCAGTCAACGGTGAACGGTAAAGGTCTCTCAATATCTCCCATGCCAACTATATTAATATTTTTTTCTTAAACATATTCCCTTATCCATCTATCATTTGACAGTCTATGGAACCTTATTTTGCCTCAAGTCTGGAAGGAAGCTCGTTCCATCTATCATTAGCAGCACTTGGTCCATTTCATTCCATCATCAAGTATGGGGGAGGTGTAACTTTCCCCTTTTTTTATGACTAGTTAAAACTTCCGTCAATATTTTTGGCATGATAGATACTGATTTTCCCTCACCGCACCATGAGCTTGTACGGTTAAAAAAGGGAAGCTTTTGAATAAATTTCGAGATGGCACAAGAAAGTCTGAGTTAGGGGTGGCCGGTAAATACCACATATAGGAAGGTATGGTGGACTCATATGGAATAACTGGTTTCAAGGATTTTGGATGCACAAGAAGAATTCCGCTTAGTGCGAGCGAAGGCTAGCAAAAGATTGGGAAGCGACCAACTAGAGAGCAATAACTGTCATAATCATGCAGAGCGACAAAGCAACATTGAATCGGACATGAAAGTGATATAACTATTCTGAAACAAAAAGATCATCAAGGCAAAATAGACTTTTTAGTCATAAACATGTGTGAACATGTGCCAAGTCAATCCAAAAATTCTCTGAAGGGAAATACCACTTCAGTATGCCAAACCATGAATAATGCAATGCATGTAAATCATTTCAACAACACATTATGTACTCTAGCCATTTGAGATTAGCCACAAGGAAAGCATGAACACTGGGAAAGCATTGTAAACATAGCACTATGTCGCTACAAGCTGGTCTCTAGATCATAAGTACAGGCATATGTACAAAAGTAGAAACAAGAAGAGTTCATACCGGTTTTCCTTGTTACTTCCCTTCCGTCGATCTTCGTCATTACTGCCTTGTCACTTGCACGATCGGACGTGGGAAATATTATCAAATGCCATCACGGACTCGAGCTGAACTCTGAAAACAAAGAAAACTAAAGAGAGAAAGGAAATATTTTTGGATTTTTTAAAGGTTTAAACGAGAACAAAAGAAAAGAGGAAATCTTTTTGTTGTTTTTGCAAAGAAAGAAAGAAAGAAGAACGGGCAAAAACTTCGAAAAATCAAAGCGAACAAAAATAAAACGGATAATACAATGGAAAAGTGAGAAGGGCACGTACTCCCCCAAGCTTAGGCTTTTGGCCTAAGTTGGTAGTAGCTAATGTCCCCAGGAGCCTCCTGCTCCAGGGTGGTACTGGTGAGTCCAAGGGTCGTATGAGGCTTCCGGCGCGTACACCGAAGTCCTCGGATCCTCCCACGAAGAAGGATCCGCGCTCCAAGCAGAGGAAGACCCTTCACCAAACTGGGTGACGGTCTCCTCCTGGAAAGGTGGTAACTCACCATGCTCCTCCTCGTCGGGCACAACCCCCTCCATGGGGTTATGAAACTGATGCTGGACCACGAACTCATCGAACTGGATAACATCAAAGGACCATCCGTTCCTGCGAGAGAAATCGAACAAAAGAGGTGCAGGTAGACGGATCTTGCATTCCGTGGTAGCTTCGAAACGCAAGATATAATCAAGGTTACCAAACTCGGAAGTCATGGTAACAAACTTATGCCTTTTCATAGCATCAAGATCAAAACTCAAATAAGTAAAAGGCTTATCATCAGGGCCTGGGGTGCCATTAAGAGACTCTAGGATAAGTGTGGCGTAAACGCCACCAAATAAATCTCCCTTGTTACCGTTCATAGCAAGGCGTCGAGCAATTAAGGCACCCACATTATAATCAAACCTCCCTGAGAGGGCGGTTGCCAGGATAGCAATATCCGGCGCAGAAATGTTGCTCGTGTTGTCACGAGCTAACACCCCTCTAGCAATATAATACGCAAAATACTTGAGGTGTGGGAATAAGATGCTGGAGATTTTTGACCGGTGAATATCCCTCGTATCCATGCTACAAAGAGAGTTGAAGACGGTTCTCAGATCGGAGGGCTGAGAGCTTATCTTCGCCGTCAGTCCAACGTTCGGCACACCTATTATTTCACAAAACTTTTCCAAAGGCATGGTCAAAAGATTATTGTAAATTTTAAACTCAACAGTACCAGTATCAAGGTTATATCTAAAACTGTTAATGAAACATGAGGTGAGTTTTTGATACTGAGCAACACGGCACGTTGCGAGCCGCGTCAGACCTGCATTAGCACAAAGATTATAGAACTCCTCCTTAATTCCTGCAGCTTCAAGGAATTCATTGCACGGGAAAGTCATTGCACGTGCTGGATTTGTGTCCTCCAACAACTCTAAGGGCACATGATCTTCGTTGTAGCTCACCCTAGCAGTCGAGGGTGAAGCTGCAGCTCTTGTAACTCGATCGGAGCGCTCGGGCCTTTTCTTCCCAAGCCACCCCTTTGCTCTTCCTAGCAAACTCATTTCTGGAGGTGGGGCCTGTGGGCCCCAGGCGCCCTATGGGCGCGGCCAGGGGGCAGGCCGCGCCAGCTGGCCGCCTGGGCCACTGGTGGCCCCCCTGGTCAGCCCCAGGTACCTCTGGGTCACTCCCGGCATGGAAATTTTTATTTTTATTTTTCTGGAATTTTTCTGAAAACTTCACTGTTGAAAATTTCTCGGAGTTCAAAAAGCTGCAAAACTTTCTGAAAACTTAAAGCGGTGATTAATATTGTGAAGCTTCAAAAACACAAAAAACTTGGTACAGCAAAGTGAATAAAAGCTAAAGCAAATGAAAACATGACAAGCTTAACTTTTTACCTATATAAAACAAGCTCACTAGTAAGGTTGATCAAGTCTTACCAACAAACCGGCGATGTATAGCACAAGAAGTCTCACCTCTTATGAAGTGATCATTGTACCTTTACTTTAATGGACATTTTCCCCACCATAATGGTTTTGTATTTGTGGTGCACATGTAGTGGACAGTCCCATTCTCCAATCTTCACGGTCTCAACATTCTCTATAGAGTTAAGGCCATGCCTCTTGTCGATCTTCTTTGGAAAATACACCGTGTGTTCTTTATCATCAACGTTGAAAGTGACCTTTCCCTTATTGTAATCAATAATAGCACCTGCGGTGTTAAGAAAAGGTCTACCAAGAATAATGGACATGCTCCCATCCTCGGGCATGTCAAGCACAACAAAATCTGTAAGGATAAAACAGTTAGCAACTTCAACGGGAACATCCTCACAAATACCAATGGGGACAGCTGTTGATTTGTCAGCCATCTGAAGAGAGATATCTATAGGGATTAGTTTCTCTAAACAAAGCCTCTTGTAAAGAGAGAAAGGCATAACACTCACTCCTGCACCAAGATCGCATAAAGCAGTTCTGACGTAATTATTCTTTATGAAGCAAGGAATGGTGGGTATACCTAGATCACCAAGCTTCTCAGGAATCTTGCCACTGAAAGAGTAGTTAGCAAGCATAGTAGATATTGCCTCATTAGGAACTTTTCTTTTATTTGTGACAATATCTTTCATATATTTCGAATAGGGAGGTAACTTAATAGCATCAGTCAAAGGGATTTGAAGAAAAAGAGGTTTCATCCATTCACAAAACTTATTGTAATGCTCTTCTTCTTTAGATTTGAGGGACTTACCTGGAAAGGGCATGGGTTTCTGTATCCATGGTTATCTTTCCTTCCCATGTCTTCTTGCGATGAAGTCTTCTCTAGAGTACTTCTTGCGCTTATCAGGTGTTTCTTCTTCTCTTACCTCGGGAGAATCATTCTTTTCAGTGTCCTTTTCTTCAGGCTTGGCACCGTCTTCTGTTTCAGCATCGGAGGTAGATATGCTGTTAGGATCAACAGCTGGCTTTTCACTTGTAATAGGATCATCGGGATTGTCAGCCTCCTTGTGTTTCTTCTTCTTCTTTTTCTTCAGAGATCTAACAGTCTCGTCTTCTTCTTGTACTTGAGAATCTTGCTCGATCCTCTTTGGATGCCCCTCAGGATAGAGTGGGTCCTGGGTGTGTGTTCCACCCCTAGTTTTGATGCCATAAGCTTGTATGTCCTGTTTGGCATTATTAGCAAGCAAATCTTTTTGCACATTAGAAATTTGTTCAAGCTGAGTTTGAACCATATGAAAATGCTTAACAAGACACTTAACATCATTACCTGTTCTTTCTAGAACACCACACAAAATTTTCATAGCAAGAGAGTTATCATGCAACTGACTTTGTATCCTCCTATTAAAATTGTCTTGCTTAACAATAAAATTATCAAGCTCATCTAAGCATTGGTCGGGAGGCTTACCTTTAGGGATGTCACTTTCAGTAAAGTCTAATAGAGAGTGTACCTCTACCAAGGGAGGGCGAGTAGTAGGCTCACACAACTTCTCAATAGGCGGTAAATTCTTCACGTCTTCGGCTTTAATACCTTTCTCCTTTATAGACCTCTTTGATTCTTGCATATCTTCGGGGCTCAGAACTAGCATGCCCCTCTTTTTCGGTGGTAGGAGTGGTTCAGGAACAGACCAATCTTCATAGTTCTTGGCAATTTTGCACATTAATTCTTCTGCATCGTCCGGTGTTCTTTCCTTGAAAACACAACTAGCACAACTATCCAGGTAGGATCTGGATTCATCGGTTAAACTAGCGTAAAATATATCAAACAGTTCATTCTTGGGGACTCCATGTCCCGGCATAACCTTAAGTAAATCACAAAACCTCCCCCAAGCTTTAGGAGGTGCTCATCCTGCAATTCTATAAAGTTATAGATTCTTTGCAAAGCAGCATGTTGCATATGAGCTGGGAAATATTTATCAACAAAGAATTGGACTAAGTCCTGAGGACTCTTAATGGAACCATAGGGTAGTGCATCGTACCATGATTAGCGTCTTCCTTCAAATAAAAAGGAAAAAGCTTGGCCACATAGAAGTTTCGTATCTTCTCATCAGTAGTGAATAGGTTACCTAGCTCAGCGAGTTTGGTCAAGTGCGCTATAGCATCATCATTTTCTCTGCCATAAAAGGGGTCATCCTCGACTGTAGATATAAGTGAAAGATCAACAGAGAAATCATAATCAGGATCAATGATGCATATAGGGGATGTGGCAAATTTAGGATCAGGAATAACTTTGTTCTCCATGGAGTGCTTTTTGAGCAACTCCTTAACAGCACCAGGGTCAGAGTCGACACACTCTCTGAGTTCCCTGCAAAAATCATCATCAAGAGTAACATAATCATCATCAAGGATTCTCTCCTTGAGTTCATCTAGGCACGGGTAACCAAAGGTTTTGCAGGTAGGAATATAGGTAGCAGGGGTCTCGGTCTTGGATTCTGCTGCAGCCTTAGCAGTCTGAGTTTCAATATAGTAACCAAGAAAAGTAGTATCATCAAAAGTAGTGGAAGCATTATCAAAATCATCGGACATAGTGACAGTTTCAGTAGAAGCATCATGTGGTGGTGGTGAAGAAAACTTACTCATAACAGAAGGTGAATCAAGTGTAGCACTAGTGTTCAGAACAGTACCTTTTCTTGTACGGGATGGTAAGATCGGAACCTTGGGCTCTCCTTTCTTACCCATAGCGGATGATGTGCAGCAGGCAGGATACTTCAAGTAGACTTGTAAATATTGCTATGCTCCCCGGCAACGGCGCTAGAAAACGGTACTTGATGACCCACAACCGTAAGGGATCGAGATAGTCTTCGCGGGTAAGTTAACCCAATTTATTGATTCGACACACAGGGAGCCAAAGAGTATTTATAAGCTTTGACAGTTGATTTGTCAATTCAACCGCACCTGAAATATACTTTCTTGCAACAAAAGATAAGTGGTAATGGTGATATGATAGTGATGGTGGCGACAGCAAAAGTAAACAACAAAAGTAATAACTAATGACCAGAAGGATTGAAACACTGTAGGCTAGGGAGATGGATGGTTGGGCGCTGCATAGATGAGAGTAAACATGTAATAGATTCTAACACGGGGCAAGGCACACAGAAAAGCAATGATCATCTAGGCAAATATCAAACATTAGGCATGTATCCCGTAGGTAGTTGTGCGTGCTTGCAATAAGAACTTACACAACATCTTTTGTCCTACCATCCCGCTATGAACGGGGCCAAAGGGAACTTATGGAGATTAAGGTGCTCCTGTCAAAGAGCACTGGAATAAAGCAATAAACTCAATGGATACATGGAATCCTCAAATCATGGACCATCCCCTTTGGTGTCCCAAGATGTCACCTTTGGGATCGCCGGTTCTGGACCATAATAGGTGCATACAACTCATAGATAGGATAAAGAACACAAATATATTCATGAAAACACATAGGGTTCAGATCTGAAAACATGGCACTCGGGCCCAAAGTGACAAGCATTAAGAGCAACAAGTTGAAGCAAAGAAGATAAACACCAAAGTAGATGATAGACAACATGCCCCTAACAATCTGACGAACTATTACATGATCAAACTCATCCAATCCCTACCATCCCCTTTGCCTACAGCAGGGAATTACTCACACATGTGAAGAGAAGTCATGGAGGAGGGATGGATTGGTGATGGCGATGACGATGGCGACGACCTCCCCTCTCCGGAGGCCAAATCAGCCTCCAGATTAGCCCTCCCGAAGAAGAACAGAGGGTGGCGGCGGCTCCGCGACAGAAACTGGAAAAGCGACTTCTTTTCTGGGGTTTTCCCGTCACGAGAATAAATAGGAGTCGAGGTAGGGCACAAGAGGAGGTGGAGGCCTCCCAGGCAGCCCCCCGGTGCGGCCAGGGGTGGGGCCGCGCCAGCCAGGCGCCTGGGGCCTCTGTGGCCCCCCTCTGGCCCCACTTCTGGTTGGTGGAAGCTTCTGGTGCTTGGATTTTCTGTGAATTTTCCCGGAATTTTCTGAGATAGCTAAAAAATCCATTTTCCTGCACACAATAAAACCATACAGGAAGCTCTGCTGAAAACAGCGTTAGTCCGGGTTAGTTTCGTCCAAATCATGCAAGAATGAGGGCAAACCAATAGCAAAAGTGTTTGGAAAAGTAGATACGTTTGAGACGTATCACTACCCATCATAGGCAACCATTTTATGATTTAGTTCCGAGAGATCCGAAACGACAGGTCCCTCTAACTAACAACGAACAAATCCGGGTGGCCCCCGGGGAGTCGACACCCAATCCAAGAGCCGGCCACGCCCTCGGATCGGACTCTTCCGTATGGCTAAGGTCGGGGTTAGTCTCACCTATATAACAGGGGACTTCCCTAGCTCACCAGTGTGGACCAACAGAGGAACTCTGTCTCCGCTGGGCCGAGTTGTTTACAAACTGCTGGGAGCCCAACCAAGCACACACACAGTTTCAAATGGTAAATCAGCTTGGGCCACCTCTAGAAATGTTTGGAGCTAGGTAGGTAAGAAGATGGAACCCCATAAAAACCCACACGCGGTTAGGCACGCTCAGTCTTAAAACCAATACCCAGAACTCGGGTCCTAGGTGACTCTAATGGAACAAAGCGTCGGGGCGGGATAGCCTAGACCTTCCATCCTTCGTCGAATATAGTCAACATTATAATAAGCATATCATCAACAACAATATAATAATGTGATAACCCAAACCAAGGAGTAACAGGGTAACATCGTAGCATCCTAAGCATGCATACTAAGTAGGGGCTGAGCAACGAGCAATAGTAACATAGCAGTACATGGTTTGCTGGGAGGGGACATGGCTGTATCGGTTTGAAAGAGGTTGTACGCATGTGGTAGGATCAAACATTGAACCTAACCTAGACTAGCATGCAAACCGCTGGTTGAAATAGAATGGATCATAAGTAATGTATAGTCCTTGCCTGTTGATAACTCGGGTTCCGAAGGTGTAGTTGATCGCAAGCTCACAGCGTCTTCGAGAGGTACCCGCGGAAGCACACAAGACGGTAAACACTGGAAAGCAATCAACGAGCAAGCATCTATTACTACGAAGCAAACACGAGCAAGCATCAACAAGAAGGCAACACGAGACATCGCACCTACTGTCGAGAGAGGTTAAGTGGAGTACTCGTCACACACGACGATACCGCACATTTGGAAAGGTTCGAGTCGTTTAGCTACAGGTGATCAACAAAGGTTGTTAACATGGCATCTCACTCAAGCATGGAATAACACACAATCATGTCAATAGGTGAAGCATAAGAGAAACTATCTATGCTAGTCAATTTAAGTGGGGGGGGGTAAAACCTATACATGGCAACTATTACGGACCCCACGATTATTATTGCATTTGGTATTGTTTTGCCCCTAAACATATTTTATTATTTTTTTAGCAGGCAAGGGCAGCATAAACACAATCTACACGAAATTCTAGTCAAGTTACATATAGAAAACATTTTTATCGGAGCAATGGTTAAAAAGATACAAGCAAAACAGGTTAAGGGCACAATCTGCCAACATCAGGAAGCACATTTAGAGCAATGCATAAACATGGTAACGAATGCAAACATGCTCACAAATGATATGTAACTAAAGTAGACATGGCAAGGAAGGCATGGCAAAGAGAATCATGCAAATAGGCATCATGAACAACTAATTATAGCTCATGCAAAATGCAATAAAACATTATTGGTGTAGGAATTAGTGAAAATCACGAAAACAGGGCAGAAACTGTTATTTTCATGCTGTATAAACAGGGGTAAAACTATATGAAAAAGTGCAGCAACATGACATGTCAATATATGAGCATGGAGTAGACATGATGGTGATCAGGTACAAACAAGAATCAAGGTAACATACATCACAGATCAAAAGATATTAAGCATGCAACATGGCATCGGACAGTTACAGACTTAGAGAAAAACTGAGGTGGCTGTCAAAAACAGTGGCATAGCAACTTTGGAGCTCAATAACTATATGACCAGCAAGCATATCATGACAATGCAATACATATAATGGAAGTAGAAATGATGCTTAACAGTATGCAATAGGCCTCATGGATGTGTCACAATCATCATGCAAACTTGCAATAAAATAACAACAGCAGCACATAACAGCAATTAGTAGCAGTTTAACGGCCTGATGCCCACTTCAACACAGGTTAACAACATCAAGATGGCCTCAAATCAAAATGCTCACAAAATATGGATTAAAGTACACACAATTCTAAGCAATTTTACTTTTGGGCGCAACGTCATCCGAGCTACGGTTTGATCGCAAACGACAACGCAAAATTGAATCAGCACAATAATATTCTCAGACTTAGGAAAAAATCACAGGGTGCTAGGAAAAAAATAGAGGCAATAATAAAAAAAAAGGGGAGGGGCGGCCTGACTCACCTATGGCCCGGCCCAAGTCGGCATGGAGGCAGGACTGGGCCACTGGGGGCTTGGACTGGACTTGGGCCGCGGCTGCGAGGTGGCCTCGGGGTGCTGGGCCGCCATAGGGGCAGGACGGCCCACATGGCTGGATCGGGCGGCCGCCTCGTTCCCGACGACCTGGAAGCCGACGGCGGCGGCGCTTGGGTCTCCGGCGAGCAGCTCCGGGAGGCGGCGCGACGGTGGGAAGCCGAGGCATGGCAGTGCAGTGTCGGGCGGCGGCGGCCGTGACCTCGTCCGGGCGGCACGGTGCTTGGGCAGCGCGAGCTCGGCCCGTGGCCGAACCATGGCGCGGCGGCTCGGACCTCCGGCCGCAGCGGGCGGCGACGGTTCCCTGCACAGGAAAGGCAGAGGGGTGAGGAGGAGAGGTGGCCGCGGGCGCGCGGTGGTCGGCAGCCGGCGGCGGCGGCTACGTGCCCACGGGCAAGAGGTTGGAGGAGAGGTAGGAGAGAGAGAGGTGGAGGCTGGGCGCGATCTGGGCCGTTGGATCGGCCGATCCGACGGTCCAGATCTGCTGGGAGGCTAGGGTTGCGAAAATGGGGTGTTTTGGGCGAAAAATGGGGCAATTATGAGGGGGTGGCTGCAATTTTGGCCTAGGGAAACCCTAGAAAGGGGTGGGAGTGTGGTGGTATTTATATAGCCCAGGTGGCTGGCAATTTGCAAAAAATATCCCCGGTTTTTCTCTCGCGCACGCGGTGTTTACGTTTCTGACCGCCGGGGTGGTCCGCAGTACCTCTGATTCGGGTAAAACTTTGAACTGCGCGATCAACGTGTCGAGCCGGGCGTTCACCTCGCGCTGGAACCGTTCCGAGAATATTTTCCGGCGCGTTATAAAAATAATCCGTTTAATTATTAAACGGGGTTTTTCGTTCCATTGGCTGCGGCTGGTCTCGTGCGGTTTTCGCGACGGTGATCGGGCGAAACCCGGTGTCGCAAATGTCGAGTGTCGGGGTGGAAAGGTTCGGTCTCCGTCCGATACGAGATAAGAGGGGGGAAAATAATCGCCGATCGATAAATCGGGGATGCAAACACCGCAAACAAATCAGACAATCAAACAATTCTCACCGAAAACAAATTTTTTAATTTTTGTAAAATCTGGGATGTTACAACGAGCCAGCCGCAGTCCATGAAGCAAGGCTTCATATTCTGCTGCATTGTTGGTACAAGTGAACTGCAGCTGTAGAGCATAGCAGAATTTCTCTCCTTTAGGTGAGGTAAGAACCACGCCGGCTCCTGACCCTTGGAGCTGCCGGCTTCCATCGAAGTGCATCGTCCAGAATTTGGTGACTGGCTTCTCCGGCGATGTTTGGATTTCTGTCCAATCATTGATGAAGTCGGCTAGCGCCTAGGACTTGATGGCCGTTCGTGGCTTGTATTTGATGTGATAAGCCCCCAACTCTATGTCCCACTTCGCGATCCTCCCCGTTGCTTCCCGGTTTCCGATGATATCTGCAAGGGGTGCCGAGCTGGCCACAGTTATGGGGTGCTCCTGGAAGTAATGTTTAAGTTTTCGACTTGCCATGAATACACCAAGAACCAATTTCTGCCAGTGAGGATAGCGTTGCTTTGATAAAGTCAGAACCTCACTGACGTAATAAACTGGCCTTTGCAAAGGGTGCTCCTTGCCGGCTTCCATACGCTCAACAACAACTACAGCGTTGACCGCTCGATTGTTGGCTGCGATATAAAGTAACATAGGTTCTTTAGGCTTGGAAGCCACCAATATTGGAACCTGGGATAATTGTTTCTTTAGTGACTCTAGGGCCTGATCGGCTTCGTCATCCCAGACAAACATTTCTGATTTCCTCAGGAGTTGATACAGGGGGATTGCCTTTTCACCAAGTCGGCTTATGAACCGGCTCAGAGCAGCTACACATCCTGTGAGTCGTTGAACTCCTTTTACTGAGGCCGGCTTCTGAAGAGTCATGACAGCGTTGATTTTCTCTGGGTTTGCCTCGATACCTCTCTCTGATACTATGTATCCAAGGAGTTTACCTGCAGGTACCCCAAAGGTGCACTTGGCCAGGTTTAGCTTCATCTGGTATTTGCGCAGATTTTTGAAGGTTTCCGTCAAGTCACTGATAAGTGAGTCGGCCAATTGGGACTTGATCACTATATCATCCACATAAGCATGCACGTTGCGCCCAATCTGCTCTTTGAGGAAACTCTGCACTGTCCACTGATATGTGGCTCCCGCATTCTTAATGCCGAAGGGAATAGAAGTGTAACAGTAGATCGCGAAGGGGCTGATGAACGCCGTTTTCTCTTGATCCTCAAGGGCCATCTTGATCTGGTGATAACCAGAGTAGGCGTCCAGGAAACATAAGAGCTCACATCCCGTGGTCGAGTCTATGATTTGGTCAATACGAGGCAGCGCGAAGGGGTCCTTCGGGCAGGCTTTGTTTAAGTCAGTGTAGTCAATGCACATGCGCCAGGTCCCGTTCTTTTTCAAAACGAGGATTGGTTTTGCGAGCCATTCTGGATAGAAGACTTCCATGATAAACCCGGCGGCAAGGAGCCGGGCTATCTCTTCCCCAATAGCGTTTCTTCACTCGTCGTTGAAACAATGAAGGAATTGCTTTACCGGCTTCAGCTTTGGATCTATATTTAGGTGGTGCTCCACGAGTTCCCTCGGGACGCTTGGCATATCAGAGGGTTTCCAGGCAAAGATGTCCCGATTCTCACGGAGGAACTCGATGAGCGCGCTTTCCTATTTATCAGATAGCTCCGTCCCGATGATGAACTGCTGAGAGGAGTCACCAGGGACAAAGTCGACTTTCTTCGTATCCTGATCCGGTTGGAACTTGGGGTTGTTTTCGGGAGTCGGTTTCTTCAGGATTGTGGGATCTGCCGGATCTACCTTTTCTTGGTATGCCGACAAGTCCTCTTTGGCGCGCGTCGACTCGGCAAACTTGATGTGTTGTTCATCACATTCCACTTCTCTGTACCGACTCCCATCAACGGTGATTGGGCCATTAGGACCCGACATCTTTAGTTTCAGGTAGACATAACATGGTCTGGCCATGAATTTGGCGTAAGCCGGTCTGCCCAAAATGGCATGATATGGGCTCTCGAGTTTTACCACTTCAAAGGGTATGAGCTCGGAGCGGAAATTCTCAGTGTTTCCAAAATCCGTCTCCAGGTGAATTTTGCCTATCGGCCGTGCCAACTTGCCTGGGACTATTCCGTGGAAAACGGTGTTGGAGGGTTGTAGCTGTTTTTGGGTCAACCCCATCCTGCGAAAGGTTTCGTAGTAGAGGATGTTGATGCTGCTTCCTCCATCCATAAGCACTTTGTCAAGTGTATATCCTCCGATTTGTAGAGAGACTACTAGAGCCAGGGCCCCTGGGTTTTCTACCACTGGGGGTGGTCATCTCTTGTCCAAGTGATTGGCTGTTCTGACCAATTGAGCCATCTAGGCCAAGCCGGCTCTGTAGTCACAGCCATTGCGGCTCTCCGTTGCAGCTTCCTGTCCCTCCTGCAGCTGCTGGTGGTGAAAACATGATATGCTGCACGTTCATGGAGTTGTTTCGGGTTTTCTTGGAATCCAGCAAGCCCGGACTGATTTTGCTAGGCTCCTCCTCCGGGTCCTTGGTGTTGAGGTATTGTCCCGTCTCCTTAGTAGCCGGGGTTTTGGTTGTTGCCGTTTTTGCCGGCTCCTCCACCTGGCCCAGGAGGTCCCTGGTTCCCGCGTCATGCAAACTCTTTCATGAAATAGCAATCTTACCATGTGTGGTTGGCTGGGCGACCGGGTTTACTATGGGTCGGGCAAGGACTCTTCATAGCTGCTTCAAAGTTGTTCGAGCGAAAATTTCCTTCCGGCTTGCGGTAGTTTTTGCCCCCCCTGCTTCTGTTTTTGGGAGCCGACATTTGTGTTGGCTACCAAGTCAGAAGTAGTCTGATCAAGTCGTCGCTTGGTTTGCTGATTCTGATTCTGGGATGTTTTTCCACTACTTTTGTTCTGGGCGCTTTTATCCTGCTGAGGTTCAGCATCCTTGGTTTTGTCAGACTCGGCATATTTGATGACTGCGTTCATGAGTTCTCCTATATCCTTGACTGTCCTCTTGAGTCGGCCAAGTTTATGGATTAACGGTTGTTTGGGATGTAATAGTGTCCGAAGAGTGGATTATTTCGGCAACCTGTCGTGCCCAGCTCAGGGTCGACTCTCCCTCCTTCTGGACACAATGCTCCAAGTCTACAATCGTGGTAGCTCGCCGGCATGTGCCTTGGAAGTTCTGGACGAATTTTTCCTTGAGATCCATCCAGGAGGTGACGGAATTCTCTGGGAGATTTTTGAACCATGTGCGAGCCGGCCCTTCCAGCATCATCGTGAGGTAACGGGCACAAACTCCTTCGCTGGCTTGCAACATGTCCATGGCTAGGTCATAGCTTTCGATCCAAGCTGCCGGGTCCATATCAGCTGTGTAGTTTGCGATATTACGCGGGCCCTTGAAATCTGATGGCAAACGTGTATTTCGGAGAGCCGACACCAGGCATCGGTTGCCCACAGATCTGCTGATGAACTCGGCGTCTTGATCTTGGGGTGGAAGTTGGACCATCTGCTCTACCCGGCGTTCAGGATGGAAGCTAGATGGTATATCTTGGATTCTTATTGCCTCAGGCGGGTCTATCGGTGGCGGAGCTCTGCGCTGGCGATGGCTGCTCAAACCGGCTGGAGCCGGTGAGTCTGCTTGCCGGCTCGTACTTTGATATGGGGTTTCATGTAAGTATTGGAATCCCTGTGAGTACTGGGCTTGTTGTGTGATTGCGGTCTTGAGCAGATCAATCGCCCCTCGAGTGGCCTGATCCACCGGAGTGTCTCCATGTGCAGGCACGCTGGCGAGGTACCGCGTCGCTGCCACCACATTAGCCATAGGGTTGTTGTAGTGATCCGGGGGTGTATGGAACTGTTCCTGCCGAGGCGAGGGAACGTGTTGCCTTGGTGGCCTGTACCCTGGAGGAGTCGACTGATTCATATCCTGGAATAGCCTCCGGGCCGGGAGGTCAGCAAGGATCCGGCTTGTGGATCCTGCGGGTCGTGAATTTGCGAGACTTAGTCTCTGAGCTTCTATCAATTCTGACTCGTGTCGCAGGCGCCTGGTTTCTTGGGCGAGTTGAGTTTCTCTTTCCACCATTTGTGCGTTCTGGGAGTTAATTTCCCTTCGAATGCTCATCACCTGGGCCTTGAGTCCATTGACCTTGGTTCTCCAGGCTTGCTGGTTTTCAGGGGTTATCGGTGCAGCTAAGGCTTCATTCAAGGCGTTTAGGGCATCCAAGAGGGCTTCTGCTCCTGTAAGGGCTTCTGGTTGTTCCCTATCTGGATTAGGGGCCGTGTTGTGAGTCGTCTCCACATTCCGATTCTGTGCTGCACCTTGAGCCGGTTGGCTTCCCTGCTTTTCGGTGCCTGCCATGAAGACTGTTACGCAATATGGAGGTTCGTACTATGGAAAGTCGGGGTTGTATTCAGTTATTCCCGTGCCGAGTCTGTCGCTCCCGGCGGATCGGATGGAACCAGTATCTGAGAAGCTTGTTTCACTGGGGTGTGAGTCAGTGTCAGATGTTTCTCCCGTGGTGTTGGGCGTTAGAGACTCGACGGAGCGCGCCGACTCCGGAGATCCAGCGATGAATCCGACAAACGTATGCCTTGAGCCGGCATGTCGCCGACTCGAGGTTTCCAGGGGGACTTTAGGATCCGGCTCTGGCTCAGATCCGTCCGTCTTCCCAATGAAGATGTGAATAGATCCGATCGGGACCCGATAACCGGATTAGACGGAATCGGCATCAGGACCCCAAGTTGAGTCATCGATGCAGAGCTTTCCGCGCCGGCTCCTAGTGATTCGTCCGGTCACGAATCCTTCCATGCCTTGAAGTGCTCCCTCCAGAATCTCAACACCTGCGAGAGCAGGCCCCACGGTGGGCGCCAACTGTCGTGGGAAAGTCACGGCAGATGTCCATAGAGTCGGACTTATCGCGGGACCTTAGCTGCGAGGCGATTTCAAGGAGAGAGTCGACATAGGCACAAGACTCGGCGAGTTTACCCAAGTTCGGCCCCGACAATGCGGTAAAGACCTACTCCTGCTTTTTGACTACCGAAGAGGCTAGAAAAAGTATAGGTGGGTGGAAGTGTCGATCGTATCGATTACAATGGTGATGTTTCACCGGCTTAGTCTCGTGGAGATCTAGGCTTTGGAGCGAGTTGTCTAAACCTGGCTTGAGGTAAGTTCTTGCTCTGGCTCCCGTGATCCTCGGCTTATAAAGGTGTCGGGTCCCGGGGTTCCTAGAGTACGACTCCTATATGATGTGGAGTTCTATTCTACTTTACAAGTTTGCTACGTGCTATACAAGGTAATTCGAATTCTTTCTAGGGCTTCAATCTTCACGCTTGGCACGTCAGACTCCTCATCGGGTCTTCTTTATGGGCCTTCATATGTAAGTCGGCCCGGAGATTCCTAATGCCGGGTCTATGGGCTTGATCCATCCCCCCGACAGCATCCCCAAGCTTAGACGCTTGAGTCTCCTTGAATATTTCTTGGGGGTGCATGGGGGCATCCCCAAGCTTGAGCGTTTGACACTCCTGAATCTTCTTTCATCATCTTCCTCGCACACTTGAAAGCTCCCTTCATACATAACTCATCATAATGTGATTAGCGAGGTTAGTACCCATAATAAAATAATTTTTCTCTACTGGAAATAAGGATAATCTTGAATAGCTATTTTTTCTCAAGATTTCCAAAAAGTTTTTACAAAGAAAAAGCAAGCTTAAGGTTTGCAAAATGAAGAAAAGGCAAAACAGGACAGAATCTGTGAAAAACAGACCAGAAGGTAGTAAAGAATTTTTTAGGGATACTTCTGCAACTCAAATCAAAAAACTCAAAACATAAGAAAGTTCCGTGATTGTATAGAGCACGCTGTGTAAAAATTTCAGCTCAAAATGATGAACTGGTATTTTTCTGTGATTTTTTCCGTCACGAGGACAGAATCTGTTTTCTGGACAACATGTCACAACTTTCCCTTCCCTTGTCATATGAGGCTATAATTGGCACAAAGCTTGAAAAGTAATGATACAATGATGTTTCTACAGTAGTAAAAATCATCAAGAGGACTAGAAACAGAAGGAAAACAAAAAGGAAAACCTAAATTCGTTGCGGGTTGCCTCCCGAAAGCGCTTCTTTAAAGCCATTAGCTAGGCTTAAAGATTATAGAAGATGCTCTCATGAGAATAAGAATTTGGAGCAAAAGGGAGCATCAAGAAGCAAATATGAGACACATTTAAGCCTAACCCACTTCCTATGCATAGGCATCTTATAAGAAAATAAATCAAAGAAGCAAACAGAAACCAGCATAGGAAGGTGGAACAAGAACATCTTCAAAACTTTCAACATAAAGAGAGGAGTTTTAGTAATATGGAAGTTTCTACAACCAAACTTCCCTCTCTCAAAACAATTTTCAGTAGTATCATGAACAACATCAAGAATATAACTATCACATAAATCATGTTGTTCATGACCTACAAGCACACGTGTATAGTTTTCAACACGGTCTTTAGGACTATAAGATAAATGCAACCCATCACATTGAGCCTTGATAAGAGCACAATTCTCCGGAATATGAGTTGGAGATTTCAAAAGGATAATAGGACAATCAAGTGTGGGTGCAATAGAAAAAATTTCATGCTTAACGTAAGGAACTATAGCAAGTTAATCTTCATAAGTATCATCCATAGTGGCATCTTGGCCAAAAGTATAGATGGCATCAACTTCATCAAAAAGGGATATTTCAAAAGAATCCATAGGATCATAACATTCATATAAGGTAAGAGTCAAAGAGTTACTCTCATTAGAAGGTAGACATGGCTGGCACCATTCTTCCTCCTTTTGTTCGTCACTCTCATCCTCTTTTTCATCCAAGGGGCTTTCAGGTTTAAAATTTTCTTCTTCCATAGAATCCTGTAAAACATTAATCTCTTCCTTTGGGGGAGAGATTCTCTCAAGATGATCAGTAATATAATAATTTGCATCGTAATTTTCCAAACAATAGTTAAGTATAGCAAGACTCTCAGATTTGTAAGGGGCATCATCAATATTTTTAATAAGAGAAGTAGTTTCATAGGCACCCTTATAAACAAAAAATTCTTCTATTTGCTCTGCATCACCAAAATCATAATTTCTCTTAGCATAAGAAGCTAAGGTTCATCATCATTGTACTCACATTGGAAAGCAAGGTGTTTGTGCCTCATAAAGAAACAAGATTCATCCCTGCAGAAAGATATATTATATATTGAGCACAAGTTTCTAGCATACTCATACAACTGGTGTATTTGTTTCCATAAGTGTATCCCCTTTTGAGACAAGCGGTGTTCCTTGTACCACGTTTGTTGATCCTCGGTGAATCCTCCATGCCAATAAGATCTGGTTTCAAAGAATTCAAACATTGATTGGCAAGTAAGGAACTAGACATACTTTTTTTTTGATAAAGGACACGAAGATAAAAACAGAAAGGTAAACTAACAAGACTAAAAAGAAAAGATAAAAGGTAGTCTGCAACTCCCCTATCTTGAAGAGTGGAGTCCCCGGCAACGGCGCCAGAAATTGCTTTGATGTCGCGAGAGTTACTCGCCCCTCGTTGGTTACCCAAAGTGGAAGGTTGAGATGTAGACAACAACAAATTTCCCTCGGTGAAGATACCAAGGTTTGTCTCCGGTAGGACTCCAACAACGACAGGAACGTGACAACGGCGCTAGTAATTAGGCAGTTGACGTGGACCTGCACACACACAACAGATAACTTTGCTCCCAACGAGTTCAGAGAGGTTGTCAATACCTCCGGCCTTGTTGTTTACAAAGGATCAAACGTACGGGATAATAATGATAGCAATAGCAACAGAAAAGGAAATAAAGCAGGAAATAAATAATGGGTGTAAACAGTGTTGGAAATATGGACCGGTGTCCCATGATGTTCACTAGTGATGTCTCTCTCCCAAAAGACGATAAAATAGCCATGCGAGGTAAACAAATTACAGCTGGGCAATTGACAGGATGATGTGCGCAAACCAATGCTAACTATGCTATAAAGAAAGGAAGAGGCTCAAAAGCATGGGCCGTACGCCAAGACAAGTAGACCGAAATCCATCTGCATCTACCTACTAATCATCCACCTTGAGATATCTATCCAGAACATCTCGCTGGTATTAAGTTGTGAATCCCACCCAAAGTGTAAACTCAAAGCAACAAACAACTGCATTAAAGAACTTTGCGTAAAGTAAACAATCCTTGCACCCGCAAGTACAAGAACCGTTGTTTTCTCCCTTGTGGCAACAGCAAATCCCCTAGACTCATGTTTCTGCCACTCAAGCTAGTCATCAGGGGGCATGAACCCACAATCATGCATAACGCTCCATCTTGGAGTCACTACCTACTACTTGGCCAAAGCAATAAAAAGCAACAGAGAACATGAAAGAATTACTCAAGAACATAAATATAAAAGAGGAGAATCAAATATATTACTCAAACACAATCTGAACATAGTCTCATAATCCATCAGATCCCAGCAAACTTAGCATAGCAACAGCAGAAAGATTACATATGTGGCTCGATCATGTAGGGCAGCTCACGAGTTCTAAACCATCAAGAACAAAGAGGGGAGGAGAACATCACATAGCTACTGATCATGGACCCATGGTCCAAGGTGGACTACTCACGGTTCATCCGGGAAGCATCCATGGTGGTGGAGAAGCTCCCGGAGGTGGTTCCTCCCTCCGGCAGGGTGCCGGGAAGAGGTCTCCTGGTGCTCCCGATCTTGGAAGCACGGCGGCGGCAGAACAGAGGACAGATCGCGAAAAAGGGTTCTCTTCTCGGAAGTTTCCCATCACGGAGAATATATGGGCGAAGGGGGGCAGCCAGGGGGGCCACCAGGGGTCCAGGAGGCCCCCTGGCGCGGCCCCACCCTAGGGCGCGCTGGGAGGGCACCTGGGGCCCTGGTGGGTCCCCTCTGGCCCCTCCTTGGTGATTCCTGAAGCTTCCGAAGCGCTGATTTTTTATTGGACTTTTCCCGAATTTTTGGAGCACTTTTAATATGGGGGAAAACTGAAATAGAAAAACAGCAGAAAACAGGAACTGGCACTGGGGTGCACTGAGTTAATAGGTTAGTCCAAATATGATCAAAAGTGTATGGAAGTGCATCAATATCATAGCAATATCACACAAAAGAGGCATGGAGCAAGCAGAAATTATAGATAAGTTTTGGACGTATCACCTGCGTGTCAACTTCAAACGCCATGTAATTGCATTACTTTATCGCTATGAGTTAGCAATAGTTGTAGCTGCAACATGGTGTAGACAACCAAGATGCCATAAGGTGGAGACCAACATGGTGCCATAATGGAGATCTTGTCGGTGCGTTCAAGATGGAGATCAAGGCGCGATAAAAGGGCTATACCATGTCACATATTTTATGCATGTGATGTTTATCCTTTTATGCATCTTATTTTGCGTGTGCACAATGGTAGAATTATAAGATGATCCCTCACACTAAATATCAAGATAAACATGTTCTCCCTAAGTATGCACCATCGCAAAAGTTCGTCGTTTTGAAGCATCTCGTGATGATCGGATGTGGTAAACTCTACGTTCACATACGAAGGGTGTAAGCCAGTTTTACACATGCAAAAATACTTTGGTTAACTTGACGAGCCTAGCATGTATAGACATGGCCTCGGAACACAACAAACCGAAAGGTTAAACATGAGTCATATGAACTACATATTTTCTCGTGAAGATCGGACTTGGTGTAGTGGATTTGGATCGTGTACCACTAGACAACTATGAGGGATGTTGATTTAAGTGGGAGTTCGTTAGTAATTTGATTAAACTGAACTCATTATCATGAACATAGTCTAAAATTTTGTTTTGCTAAAATGTTGTAGATCATGGCCCACATATCTTAGTTCAACTTCAGCGCATTCCTTCAGAAAGAAAAACTAAAATCATCTGGTTCATACCTCACTGACTGGCACCGCAACCTGAGGATTATTCTCACTGGGTGTAAGAAGCAATATGTGCTCGATGTTGAGCTAGGTGACCCACTTGCAGACGATGCTCCAGAAGCAGAACATAATGTCTTTGAGACACGCAAAGATGACCACATTATAGTTTCTTGTGCCATCCTTACATCTCTGGATACTGATCTCCAGAAACGTTTTGAACATCACGACGCCTATGAGATGGTTGAAGAGCTGAAAACCATGTTTCAGACTCAGACCCGCGCTGAGAGATATGAGATCTCTGATAAGTTCTATAAATGTAAGATGGAGGAGCACAGATCTGTTAGTGAACATGTTGTAACAATGGGAGGCTATATCCAGCGCCTAATTCAGCTGGGATGTGTGATCCCAGATGAGTTAATCACTGATAGGGTGCTACAGTCGCTCCCTCCGAGCTACAAAGGCTTTGTGCTGAACTATAACATGCAAGGCATGAATAAGACTCTCAATGAGCTTTTCGCGATGCTGAAATCTGCGGAAGTGGACATCAAGAAATAACATCAAGTGTTGATGGTCAATAAGACCACACGTTTCAAGAAGGCTAAAGCCAAAAAGGGACACTTCAAGAAGAGTGGCAAGTCAGTTTCCGCTCGGGGCGGCAAGCCTGTTGTCGCTCCTGTGAAGCCGAAGGCTGCTCCTAAGACGGACAATGTGTGTTTCTACTGAAAGGGAGAATGTCATTGGAAGCGCAACTGCCCCAAGTACTTGGAGGATAAGAAGGCTGGCAATGTCAAAGGTATATTTGATATACATGTTATTGATGTGTACCTTACTAGTTCTCGTAGTAGTGCCTGGGTATTTGATACTGGTTCGGTTGCTCATATTTGCAATTCGAAACTGGAGCTATAGAATAAACGGAGACTAGCGAGGGATGAGGTGACGATGCGTGTCGGGAATGGATCGAAGGTCGATGTCATCGCCGTCGGGATGTTACCTCTTCATCTACCTTCGGGATTAGTTTTAAACCTTAATAATTGTTATTTGGTGCCTGGGTTAAGCATGAACATTATATCTGGATCTTGTTTATTGCGAGACAGTTACTCATTTAAATCACAGAATAAAGGTTGTTCTATTTTTATGAGTAATATATTTTATGGTCATGCACCCGACGTAAATGGTTTATTCTTGTTGGATCTCGATAGTAGTACTTCACACATCCATAACATTGATGCTAAAAGATGCAAAATGAATAATAATAATTCCACATACTTGTGGCATTGCCGTTTAGGTCATATTGGTGTAAAACGCATGAAGAAACTCCATTCTTATGGACTTTTCCAGTCACATGACTTTGAATCATTTGACACATGTGAACCATGCCTCATGGGTAAGATGACTAAGACCCCGTTTTCTGGTACGATGGAACGGGCGAGTGACTTGTTGGAAACCATACATACGGATGTGTGTGGACCAATGAGCATTTCGACACGTGGTGGATATCGTTACTTCCTAACTTTCACTGATGATTTAAGTAGATATGGGTATATTTACTTAATGAATCACAAGTCTGAAACATTTGAAAAGTTCACAGAATTTCAGAGTGAAGTAGAAAATCATCGTAACAAGAAGATCAAATTTCTACGATCTGATCGCGGAGGGGAATATCTGAGTTACGAGTTTGGCATTCACTTGAAAAACTATGGAATTGTTTCCCAACTCACGCCACCTGGAACACCACAACGTAATGGTGTGTCTGAGCGTCGTAATCGTACTTTATTAGATATGGTGCGCTCTATGATATCTCTATCCGATCTACCAATGTCATTTTGGGGCTATGCATTAGAGACAACTGCATTCACTTTAAATAGGGAACCATCTAAATCCATTGAGACGACACCATATGAGTTGTGGTTTGGCAAGAAGCCTAAATTATCGTTTCTTAAAATTTTGGGGTGCGAGGCTTATGTCAAACGGTTACAACCTGATAAGCTCGAACCCAAAGCGAAAAAATGCATCTTCATAGGATACCCTAAGGAAACTATTGGGTATACCTTCTATCACAGATCCGAAGGCAAAGTCTTTGTTGCTAAGAACGAATCCTTCCTTGAGAAGGAGTTTCTTTCGAAAGGAGTGAGTGGGAGGAAAATAGAACTAGACGAGTTTACTGAACCTTCTCCCGAATTGGAGAGTAGCGCGGCGCAAGAAGATTTGGATCTTTTGGTGACACCTTCACTAGCTAGAGAGGAAGAAGTTGATGATAATGATCATGAAGCTTCAGTCGAAGTTCCCATTCTTAGGTCGACTAGGTTACGTACTACTCCTGAGTGGTACGGTAATCCTGTCATGAATGTTTTATTGTTAGACAATGATGAACCTACGAACTATGAGGAAGCGATGATGAGCCCAGACTCTAGAAAATGGCAAGACGCCATGAACTCTGAAATGGAATTCATGAAAGAAAACCAAGTGTGGACTTTGGTTGACCTTCCTGATAGCCGCAAGGCTGTTCAATGTAAATGGATTTTCAAGAAGAAAACAGACGCTGAAGGTAATGTTACTGTACATAAAGCTCGACTTGTCGCAAAAGGTTTTCGACAAATTCAAGGATTTGACTACGATGAGACCTTCTCACCCGTAGCGATGCTTAAGTCTTCTAGGGTTCTACTAGCAATTGCTGCTTATATCGATTATGAAATTTGGTAGATGGATGTCAAAACTGCATTCCTCAATGGAAATATTGAAGAAGAGTTGTACATGGTACAACCCCAAGGTTTTGTCAATCCTAAGGATGTTGGTAAAGTGTGCAAGCTTCAGCGTTCCATCTATGGACTAAAGCAAGCATCCCGGAGTTGGAATCTTCGATTTGATGAGGTTATCAAAGGTTTTGGATTTGTCCAAAATTATAAAGAAGCTTGTGTTTACAAGAAAGTGAGTGGGAGCTCGGTTGCATTTCTGATTTTATATGTAGATGACATATTACTAATTGGGAATGACGTTGAGCTGCTTAACAGTGTGAAAGATTATTTGAATAATAGTTTTTCAAAGAAAGATCTTGGTGAAGCTGCATACATATTAGGCATTAAGATCTATAGAGATAGATCAAGACGCTTAATAGCACTTAGTCAAAGTACATACCTTGAGAAGATAGTGAAGAAATTCAATATGCAGGATGCAAAGAAAGGTTCTTTGCCCATGTAACAAGGTAAGCCATTGAGTAAGACTCAGTGTCCCACTACGGCAACAGAAAGGGAAAGGATGAATAAAATCCCCTATGCCTCGGCCATAGGTTATGTTATGTATGCCATGTTGTTTACTAGACCAGATGTGTCCCATGCTCTTAGTTTGACGAGCAGGTACCAGAGTGATCCTGGAGAGGCTCACTGGACAGTAGTAAAAAATGTCCTTAAGTACCTAAAGAGGACTAAGGACATGTTTCTTGTCTATGGTGGTGATGAAGAGCTCTTCGTAAAAGGTTACGTCGATGCTAGCTTCAATACTAATTCAGATGACTCAAAATCTCAAACAGGGTATGCCTTTATCTTGAACGGAGCTGCGGTTAGCTGGAGGAGTTGCAAGCAGAGCGTCATTGCAAGATCTACATTAGAGGTGGAGTATATGGCCGCTTCTGACGCAACGACAGAAGAGATATGGCTGAAGGAATTTGTCACTGAACTCGGCGTTGTTCCGAGTGCACTGGATCCCATGGAGATCTTTTGTGACAACACTGGTGCCATTGCTCTAGCCAAGGAACCAAGATGTCACAAGAGCTCCAACCATATCAAACGCCGGTTTCATCAAATTCGTGAGCATGTCATTGAAGGAGATATTACCATTAGCAAAGTACATACGAATCATTATATCGCGGATCCATTGACTAAAGTTCTTCCACAAACGAACCATGATCAACACTAGAATGCCATGGGTGTTAGATTTCTGCCAATGTAAACTAGATTATTGACTCTAGTGCAAGTGGGAGACTATTGGAAATATGCCCTAGAGGCAATAATAAAATTGTTATTATCATATTTCCGTGTTCATGATATATGTTTATTTTCCATGCTATAATTGTATTAACCGGAAACATAATACATGTGTGGTTGCATAAACAACACCGCGTCCCTAGTAAGCCTCTACTATACTAGCTCGTTAATTAATGATGGTTATGGTTTCCTAACCATGAACATCAGTTGTTTATTAATTAATGGGATCATGTCATTAGAAGAATGACGTGATGGACAGACCCAACTAAGCATAACAATATTGATCATTTCATTAAGCTTATAATGTCATGCCTTTTATTGTCAAGTATCATGTTTCTTAGACCATGATATTATGTTATTCTCGGGTACCGGAAGAATACTTTGGGGACATCAACCATCACATCGTGACAGGGTGATCATAAAGATGTCTTACGGGTATCTCTGAAAGTACTTGTTGAATTACATGAATCAAGACTGGGATTTGTCCCTCCGTGTGACGGTGAGATATACTCTCGGCCCACTCGGTAATGCACATTCAGTAACGCTTGAAAGCACGTGACTAATGAGTTAGTCACAGAGAATGTTGTATTACAGAACGAGTAAAGAGTACTTACTGGTAACGAGATTGAACTAGGTATAACGATACCGACGATCGGATCTCGGGTAAGTAAAATATCGTGTGACAAAGGAAATTGTGTACGGATTATAGTAGTCCACGACATAGTGGTTCAATCGATAAAGATCTTCGTTGAATGTGTGGGAGTCATTATGGATATCCTGGTCCCTCTAATGGTTATTGATCAGAGAGATGTCTCGATCATGTCTGCACGTTCTCGAACCCTTAGGGTCACACACTTAACGTTCGGTAACGCTAGAATAGCTCTGGGATAATTTTATTAATGGTGTTTGAATATTGTTCAGAGTCTCGGATGAGATCCTAGACATCGCGAGGAGCTCCGGAAGAGTCCAGAGGTAAAGATTTATATATGGCAAGTTGATTTCAGGGTTCCGAAAAAGTTCAGAATTTTTTCGGCAGTGTCGGAATGTTCTAGAAGGTTCCGGAAGGTCCCACTATGGGCCCCACCTATTTTGGACGACCAAGGGTGGTCCACTAGTCCATGTGACCAGCCCTCCTTGGTTATTTATGCCAATAAATGGGAAGCCCTTCAATGGAAGGGTTATCACTCTTAAAAGAAAGGTGTTACCATCTTTTAAATGAGAGAGGGGTTTTCACTTGGGAATTGAAGTGGCTACAACCTCCTTGCCTATATAAGAGAGGGGAAAGGCTCACCAAGAATCCCCAAGTCCTTCCACACCTCCTCCTCCCTCACGTGCATCACTTGGCGAAGCCCTGCCCGCGGGAAACTCTTCACCATATCCACCACCACGCCGTTGTGCTGTTGGAATCGATCCCATCTATTTCTCCCTCTTGCTTGCTGGATCAAAATGAAGGAGACGTCATCGAGCTGTACGTGTGCAAGCCTCCGGAGGTAGTGCTCGTTTGCAGTGCTGATCGGATTGAACTTCACCAACAGCTTCACCAAGCTGCGTTGAAATAAACGTTCAAAGCGCGTGTTCTTCGAGGGTATGATGACCTACTCTCCCCGTTACTAGCTTCTTCTAGATTGGATCTTGGATGTTGCTTCCGCATGTGAGAGAAAATTTTTGTTTTCTATTGCGCAATCTCCTACAGCGGCCAAGGTAGGGTTTGCGTTGTTTATATAGACGCAGTGGGACGGGCTGACGTGGAAGTAGAGCCCATGAAAACGGCGTACCAATTAAGCATAATTAACGCGTCCGTTAATTACAATTAATGCCTCATTAATTTTTCATGAGCTGCAAAAATATAAGTGTACGCATAACTTTGTTCTCGGCTCGGCTCATTCCCGAAACTCGACGCGCGCGCGTCATGGCGAGGCGAGCGAATAGCAATTCTCTTCTTAAGCTCTTACAAGTGCTACTGGAGCTCACCTTATAAACAGGTGTGGCTCTCCCTCTACAAGCAAGGTGGTACTAAACTTCTCACCACTTACTATGCATGAATGGACCAAAAAAGATTCAGAATTTACAATATTCCTTGGGCCAAAGGCCCATTCAGCAAATAGGTGTAAAATTCAGCAGGCCGTCGGCTGGCCGCACATGATGCGACGCGGAATGTGTGTGCTCCATCTGCAGTAGCTTGCCGCGAAGAACATTCTCTCGGAACCTACGCGCCCCTGCATCTTTGGCGGGCGATAAGTAGCCTTCGCAAACAAAACTTCAGCGATAAGTAGCCTTCGCAAACAAAACTTCGGTGAAACCACATCATATCCATCTTGATCGAGTCACACTGCACCTTATCCTCACCAAAAAAAAAGTCACACTGCACCCCAAAATAATGGTGCCAGTCTCAGAAAACTTTTGCACGATCGTACTTCCATTTTCAAGCTTCACTGTTCGAGTTCACCTTTGGTCAGCTGATAGGCCAAGTTGAGCTGCCGAGCGACCAAGAAGCATATGCAAGGACATCTGGCCTCTGCCGTGTCCAAGAGTTAAAGTTTACTGCACCAAACACCATGTACACACACACACATTCCATTAACTACCCGACTACGGATGGATAACGCATGCACTCGTTAAAGTTACATGCACCAGGCTCGTCCACGCATGCATGTATATATATGCATGGTGTCCTCCTACCATGTACTCTAAGTGCCAGTGTAAGTGTAACTACCATGGAAAGCAGCTGGGGTGTTAGTGGCGCCGTTTGCCATCTTCGGTGCGAGATCAGCTCTGTCGAGGTCACCGGACTCGGCTGCGCCGGCGGCGGTGCGCGCTCGCTCTTCCTCCGGTGCCACGTCCCCGCGGGCGGAGGGAGGACGATCCAGATTGACAGTCGCAGCGCCGAAGCCGAGCCGCGGCGCCACACCGGTGACCGACCCCCGTCGACCAGCGTGGTTTCGTGGCACGACGTGGCGTCGCTGACGTGCGACGGCTCGCCGGCGTGCGTGCGGGAGCTCGCGGACACGAGGAGCGTGGTGTTCGAGGTGCGGAGGAGGCAGAAGAAGATATTGGGGCGCGCCCGGTCGTCGGAGCTGCTGGGTCGCGCCGAGGTGGCGTGGAGGGAAGTCGTTGACCCCGTGAGTGAGCGGCGAGTCGGGCTCGCGGTGTCCAGCCGCAGCGGAGGAGGGACAGCTCCTGCGCCGGTGATGTCGGTGAGGATGAGCGTGCACGTGTCGGAGACGGCCGCGCCCGTCCGCCGGAGCGTGGACTCGCGCCGGGAGACTTGTGGGTGTGAGTGGAGCGCGGGCGGGAACGACGATGTATATGGAGTGGCTGCGTGCGGCGTAGCAGATGACGCCGGCGAGTAGTTTCTAGTTGAGAGAATTCCTTATTTGGCTTTATTTTAAAATTTGCTTCCTTATTTGACCCTCGAAAATAAATTCTTTCCTATTTAACACTAGTGATAAAAAATGTTACATTTCTGTCTATTTTGCTCATTAACGATGTTATAAAGGACATGAAAAGACAGTTTTGCCCTTCATGTTGAGAAACTAATAAAACATCGAATATGCTAAAACACATGTACATGAGGAACAAGTATGTCACATGTATCCAGATTTGATCGTAATTTTTTTTGCATATGTACTGATCGGGAGCTGGACTGGACGGGATTTGTCTATTCTTTCTCGTTGGCAGGAGGAAGGCATCGACTGGGCCTTTTCTTTTTCCATAGCCCAGCGGCGTAGGGAGTTCACCTGAACATTTTTTAATAGGTAAAAAGTACGTTGTAGACTAAGGAAAAAATAATTTTTTATTGCTTTTCGTTGTACAGTCCTAATTTTTTGTTGCTTTTTGTTGTAAAGTCATATATTTTTTATTTAAATTCATGGAATTTGTTTAATTGATATAGTATTTTCTCATCTTTATGAATTTTTTAGTGATGTCTTATTGAAGCTTTTGATGGTTCGATATATTCTCTCTAAATGTTGTGCATATCTTGATCATGAATTATTTTGATTCTTTGTTTATTTTTACTTTTTTTTCTTTTCAAAATTCATGAATATGACTTTTGTATATGTTTTTATAAATATTGGAAACACATTTTCTTATCGATATATGACGCCGATACATGTTTGTTATCGCGAGTTGAGTTGTGTTATTTTATTTTTCCTTCTGCCTTCTGACTTTTTTATTTATTTGTTTGATTTCAATTTATGATTTTTTTATATTCAAGTTTCTTTTAAAATGTTATGTTTATTTTCTCCTTTTTCCTATTTTCCTTTTTTTCATATTTCGTTCTTTTTTTTCTACAAAAATCCAGTTACAAGCCGTTCATCGACTCACAACCGGTATTTTTGCCAACCTAATGGCAAGTTGCTCATCAACTCGCAACTAGAACTTTCTCGCCAACACAGTTGCAAGTCGTTCGTCGATTCGCAACTGAATTTTATTTCATAAACCCAATTGCCAGTTCCCATCGATTTGCAACTGATTTTTTTTTGTCAATTCAGTTGCAGCTCGCACATCGCTTTATAACCAAATTTTTTGTTGCAAAACTCAGTTGCAAGTCGTTTATCGAATCACAACTGGGTATTTCCCCAATCCAGTTGCAAGTCGCACATCGACTCACAACTTATTTTTTTTGTTGCAAAACCCAGTTGTAATTCTTCCATCGATTCACACCTGGATTTTATTGCTAACCCAGTTGCAAATCATCCATACTCACAGTTATATTTTCCCCCACCTAGTTTCATCTCGCACATAGATTTTTTCATGACCTAGTTGCAAGTCGCTCATCAAGTCGTAACCGGAGTTTTTTGTGAACCTGGTAGCAAGTCCCCCAACTCGCAACTGGAATTTTGTCTTCAACCCAGTTGGAAATTGTTCATGGACTACCAACTGGTTTTTTTTATTTGTAAAATCAAGTTGCAAGTCGCTCATCGACTCACAACTGAACTTTTTTTGTCACCCAGCTGCAAGTCACCCATCGACTCGCAATTGAACTATTTTCTGAACCTAGTTGCAAGCCGCCCATCGACTCGCAACTGGAATATTTTGCCAACCCAGTTGCAAGTCACTCATCGATTCGCAGTTGGACTTTTTTCAATCCAGTTGCATGTGCCCCATCGACTCGCAAATGAACATTTTTGCCAAACCCAGTTGCAAATCAGACTCGCAACCGGAACTTTTTTTATCAACCCAATTGCAAGTTGCCAATCAGAAACTTTGTTTTTCCGAGCTGCAAGTCCAACACCGAATCGTAACTGGATTCGACTTTTTTTCTCAGTTGCAAGTCCACCAACGAGTTGCAATATGGTCCGACTTTTTTTCTCAGTTGCATGTCCACCAACGAGTCGCTACTGCGTACATTTTTTTTCAGTTGCAAGTTACCAATGATTCGCAACTGTGTCTGACTTTTTTTTCTCAGTTGCAAGTCCACCAACGGGTCGCAACTATGTTTGAATTTTTTTCTCATTTGCAAGTTCATCAACAAGTCGCAACTTGGTTTGACTTGCAAGTCCATCTACGAGTCGCAACTGAGTCTAATGACGGGAAAATGGGGCAGAAATAAATAATACTAACGCGTCCACGTCATAGAGACATATAGTATAATTTAAATGCATAACATAAAAGAGAGATCAAACAATGCAGATACTTTATTTCCAGAACTCTTACATATACATAAAAGAACTGTTAATTACATCTCCGGAGAGAAAACCCCTGATTAAGAATTCCAACATATCTATTACATGGCATTTACAACATATGATCATTACAAATGTAGAAATAAAAGAAGACTACAAAATATATAAAAAAAAAAGTCTTCCTCCTTGTTGCTGTCGACTTCGGCATGCTTGGGGCCCTGACTTTGTCTATGCTAACATATGGGTAGCATGATAACCATGATTTTATTCATTCGTATCATATGACATTTGATGTTCATATGTATGGCACGTGGATGCTTTGGCTATTTATGCCTAGCTCATTAACCATTGGATATTTTAGTAGTAAGAAGTGTTTTTTCATATAAAGATTTGTTTAATGGTTTACTAGCTAGTTCGATGAGCATACGTGCAATATAGGGGATAACTCTTTTATGAGTTAATTTGATCATGCATATGATTTCTATATGGATGCATGAGAAATATTTGGTTTACTTTGTAACAATGTATATAGCATTGCATCAAGCCCACATATGAAGAGGCTATATAGAATTTTATGATGAGATATTCAGTTGCACCATGGTATGTTTAGTGCAAGTGACATAGGCTATGATCCTATTTATCTTTGTTGTTTTCAACGCATGTATCTCTTCATTTCATAGTTTTGTGTAGGTTATCATCTATAGTTTGAAGCATTCTCCTTATATTTGGCCCCATAAGGTGTTGGAGTATTTTCTATATTTGACCATAGTTTATACTCTTAGGATATTGGAGTAGTTTTGATATTTGACCATAGTTTATACTCTTAAGGTATTGGAGTAGTTTTTATATTTGGCCATAGTTTATACTCTAAGGGTATTGGAGTATTTCGATATCTGACCATAGTTTATACTCTTAAGGTTTTGGAGTATTTTGATATTTGACCATAGTTTATACTCTTAAGGTATTGGAGTATTTTCGTATTTGACCGTAGTTTATACTCTTAAGGTATTGGAGTAATTTTATATTTGACCGTAGTTTATACTCTTAAGGTATTGGAGTATTTTCCATGTTTTACCATAGTTAAAGGTATTGGGGTACTTTCCATGTTTTACCAGAATTTATACTAGGCATTGGAGTAATATTTTGAATATTTTACCTCAGTTTATACTCTTAAGGCATCGGAGTAATATTTTGATGATTTTACCATAGTTTATACTCTTAAGGCATCGGAGTAATATTTTGATGGTTTTACCATAGTTTATACTATTAAGGCAATGGAGTATTTTATACTTTTTACCATAGTTTATACTCTTAAGGATTGGAGTAATTTTGTATTTGACCATAGTTTATACTCTTAAGGTATTGGAGTAATTTATATTTGACCATAGTTTATACTCTTAAGGTATTGGAGTAGTTTTGATATTCTTTACCATAGTTTATACTCTTAAGGCATTGGAGTAATTTTATATATTTGATTGACCATGTTTATTTTGTATGTGGGGAGTGCGATTTAATGAGCACTACTTTCTTCGTTTATTTACTTTTTATCGGTTCAAGCCACTAGTTTTCCTGACACGAAATATATGCGCTCTTTAATTTGTGTTAATATGATCAAACTAGAGGAATGATTTAATGAGATGTGTATATTTGGACGGCTTGATTTGTGTAGATATAACCAAACCAAACACGTATTATTTCAGTTAATCTCATCTTCATACCACGGCTAGCATCACCTAGTGCAGCAATATCTTATGTATGTGGAGCCTAAACAATAATCTCGCATGGAGCAAATATGTCCTAATTTCTATCAGGCAGGACTTTATGAGACCACAACATTGTGAGGGTTTTTTCTACTTCTATTCTTGATTTGTATCGCCATGGAGATCGAAATCGCCATGTGACCGAACCAAGACGAATTTTTCTATTCTTGAGTTGTATCAACATGGAAGATCACCATGAGACCAATCAAGATGAACACATATTTACTCTTGAGTTGTATCAACAATGGATGCAAGATCACCATGAGACCAATCAAGACAACAAATTTCTATTCTTGAGTTGTATCAACATGGAAGATTACCATGAGACCAATCAAGACAACATATATGAATTCTATTCTTGAGTTGTATCAACATGGGAGATTACCATGAGACCAATCAAGACAATATGTTTCTACTTTATTCTTGAATTGTATCAACATGGAAGATTACCATGAGATCAATCACGATAACATGCATTTTTTATATTCTTGAGTTGTATCAACATGGAAGATCGCCATGAGACCAATCAAGACAACATATTTCTATTCTTGAGTTGTATCAACATGGAAGATCACCATGAGACCAATCAAGATCACATTGAGTTGTATCCTCGATAGTGGTTGTCGCATTGACCGCTATGTAGAAATTGCAGGAAGAAATCATATTTGATATTTGAGTATAATTTTGTACACTCTTAGTTTGTTTGCACCATGGATAAAACATGGATGATAGGCGATCCATCACATTTCCTTTTATAAATATGATGTGTATTCAATATTCCCACATGTCTTTCACCTTAATACCTCTTATATTTCAATCTCATTGGATATCCTTGGGTGAATTATCCTTGAGAATGCTAGATAAGGCAAGGTTGATTTTGCACCTAGCCTCCTGGGGGGAAATTTCCATGAGATTGTATAAATCTATATGGGGGGCCTATACATATGGATTTTCTTCCCATGTGCCACGAGGTACCCATAAATTTTTTTTCCATGTAGGTCACAAGTGTTTCTTATTATGACATGTTCCGATTGAATATTCCTCCAACCTCTTAGTCTTATAGGATATTTTAGGCCAGAACTTTTCATCTGTACTCTTTGTAGTATCCTCCCACAAGCTTGCATAGTTGTTTACTTTTAGCGGACTTGCATACTTTTTGAGGTTGTTGAATTTTTTTAGCACGGTGGCGCTCTTTCATGACACCACATCGTTGCTCCTATTATCACTATTGGGTACATCATGGAAGCAACCATAGTCAAGCATTGAGCTTTCTTCAACTATAAGCTTCTCTCACATTCCTTCTACCAAATTTACGGGAATGCAGCATTGCTGACTTTACTCATATTTGTGCTTAATGTTGTTTCACATTTCATAATATAGTGGTGATGGGAAACTATGCGTTTATGTTGGACATAGTTTTTTTATAACCCTTATATTCTTAGCAATAAATATGGGTTTTTATGTGTTGGGTTTTTGAAGGATGGTGCGTATTTCCGTAGCGCATCACACCATACACTCACCAACAAATATTCGCTCATGTGGACCGTAGTTTAGTTCGTAAGGTACTTGAGCCATTTTTATTTATTAATCTCTTTGTATACGTAATGCCGCAGTTTAGACTCGTAAGTCATTGGAGTATATTTCCATACATATGCCACAATTTGTACTAATCGGGTTTCTAGAGTAGGATTTTTTTCTTAGTTTATACACGTGAAGGTATGGAGTATGCGTGATGATTTTATTTCCTTTGCATAATAGTTTAGACTCATAAGTTTTTGGAGTATATATCTTGTTATGCCACAGTTTATACTCGTGAGGTTTCTGGGGTATTTTTTGTTCGTGCCCCAGTTTACACTCTTGAGGGTATGGAGTATTTTTTTACTCTCATAATTTTATTTAATTCATATTTTATTTATTTTATTTTAGATGACACAGTTTAAACTCGTAAGTTTGTTGGAGTAATATGTTTTGTGCTCCAGTTTATACTCATGAGGGTGCAGAGTAGATTTTTGTTAATATGTGCCCCAGTTTATCTCATGAGGGTGCGGAGTAGATTTTTGTTAATATGTGCTCCAGTTTATACTCGGTGCAGAGTATATTTTGGGTGCCTCAGTTTAGACTCATGAGGGTGTGGAGTAATATTTTTGTTTATATGTGCCCCAATTTATACTCATGAGGGTATGGAGTGTATTTGGGTGCCTCAGTTCAGACTCGTGAGGGCAAGTTATAATATTTTTGGGTGCCTCAGTTTAGACTCGTGAGGGCATGGAGTAATATTTTTGTTTATATGCGCCCTAGTTTATAATCATGAGGGTATGTAGTATATTTTTGGGATGCCTCAGTTTAGACTCGTGAGGGCATGGAGTAATAAAAAAATGGGTGCCTCAGTTTAGACTCGTGAGGGAAGGGAGTGATTTTTTTGGTGCCTCAGTTTAGACTCGTGAGGGCAAGGAGTGATATTTTTATTAATATTTCCCCAGTTTATACGCTTGAGGGACGGGAGTGATTTTTTTGGTGCCTCAGTTTAGACTGGTGAGGACAAGGAGTGGATTTTTGTTTATATGTGCCCCAGTTTATACTCATGAGGGTATGGAGTATATTTCGTTTATATGTGCCCCAGTTTATACTTATGAGGGCATGGAGTAATATATTGTTGGATATATGCCCTAGAGGCAATAATAAAGTGTGTTATTATTTATATATTTATGTTCATAATTAATGTTTATATTTCTGTGCTATAATTGCAATGATCCTGACTGTGAGATTCAGAAGAAAACTCATATGCATGTGTGGAAATGTAAACAACAAGAGTTCCTGGTTTTGCCTCTAAGACCAGCCCATGTGCTTATTGATGATTATGTTTTCTTAATCATGGACATTGTTCTTGTAACAAGGATGTCAATAGCAATGAGAGCATATTGTTAGCAGAACAATGATGTTGAACCGACCCCAGTGTTAAATGATATACTTAGAGAACTCATCGTAAAACAAACGTTATAAGTCATATCATAAAATGTTGTTATATACATAGTTCCTTAGACCATGAGAATGTCAAGTCACTTCACACAAGAAGATGTGCTTTGGTTCTTAGATGAATATTCCCGTAAATGGGAAGTAGTAAAATAAGTTCTGGGTACATTGGACAGTGTGTCTAGTAACAGTGATAGTTCAAGAATTGGATTTGCTCCTTCACGATGAAGAGATATAGACTCAGGGCCCACTCGGTATAACGGTATCTATTCTCGTCTGGCCAGACACTTTGTGATTTGATCACGGAGATACCGGTATACGTAACGAGGAATGAAGACAAACGAACAATGAGGATAACTAATGGCTTGTGATCAAAAAGGTTGTTTCACATGGGTGCCAAAACTTCTCTCCTCTAACTTTGTCATATATCGCGAAGCAAAGGGAATAGTATACGATAAACATAAAGGTTCACTCGAAGTCTTTTCGTGTATGTGTGGGAGTCAACATGGGTGTCCATGGCTCCGCTGTTGATTATTGACAAATGACTATAAGTCTGGAAAACATTCCAAGTCATGTCCACATAATACCGAACCTATTGGGTCACACACTTAAAGTACAGTAATCTGTTAGAATGCTAGAATGATTGAAGGTTTAGTGGAAGCAAGTAAAGAGCAAATAATATGGCTAAGATACTTTGGAATTGTTTCAGATAACTTTAGTTCATATGAAAATGGTAATGGGAAAGTTTACGATCAACCGGAATAGTTTCGGTGATCGGTGGACAGCTTAAACAATATGTTGTGTTCACCGGACATAATAACCTTTGTCCGGATGGCTCCGAAACCCATTTAGATGGCTCCGGAACATTCATTAGAGGTTCCGGAAGGTATTGGAAGTGCTCCAGAAGTGTCCGGAATGTCCCAAAACGGTCCCGGTAGGTCCCGGAAGGTCCTGGAAGCTTCTAGAAGGTTCCGGAAGGTTCCGGGCAGTACCACCCACTGCCCTGCGCCCCTGGCCTTGGGGGGCAAGCCACCTAGGCTGCCCTGGCCGGCCAGGTGGTGGGGGCGCACCAAAAAGGGGTGGGAGATCCTCCAGGTGGGATTTCCAAATACCATTATGGAAGGTTTCCAGTGGGAAGGTGTGGGAAGCTTTGGAAGGCTTGGGAGTCCAAGTTGGACTCCCAAACCTCCTTGAGCTGCGCCCTAGGCCCTTTGGCCACCTATATAAGGTGAGCCAAGGGTGGGGGGAAGATACACACAAGTCTCCGGCACCCCCTGGCTCTCCCTAGTTGCTAGTTGCTCCACTTTTAGACCCCGGTTTAGATTCTAATCTAGATCGGAACTCGCTAGGGTTTTCTCTCTCTAGTTTTCTCGGAAGCGTTCTTCTCTGGACGGCGGAGCGCTGCCGGATTGATGTGTCGGACGTGTGGATACCGGTGGAGAGACCATAGCTTTGATCTTGCTTCGAGGACCATCTTCTTCTCGGAGATCTGTTCGAGGGATTGTTCGTGGGAGATCTTCTTCGACTACTTCCACTACGTCCACGTTGCTTCACCAACTCTTCTTCCGCTGCAACCGTTGGTGAGCATGAAAACCTAAACCTTGTTTGTGATCTATCTTGGATGATCTTGGGTTCTTGTTACGTAGGCACGAAATTTTTGAATTCTACTACGTTTCCCAACATATATTTATTGGGTGCCTCAGTTTATACTCGTGAGGGCAAGGAGTATATTTTCAGGATGCCTCAGTTTAGACTCGTGAGGGCATGGAGTAATAAAAAAAACTGGGTGCCTTAGTTTAGACTCGTGAGGGCAAGGAGTAATATTTGTTTAGGGTGCCTCAGTTTATACTCATGAGGGCATGGAGTAAAAAAAATTATATGTTGCCCAGTTTATACTCATGTGGGCATGGAGTAATACTTTTTTAGGGTGCCTCAGTTTAAACTCGTGAGGGCAAGGAGTACATTTGGTCATTTATTTAGTGACGCCATACTTCAGAAAGAGAGAGAAAATATGAGTGCATAGTATATTCCAACACGTAATGTAGCAACATTTCTAGTGCAAGCATTAGTGCAAAATCTACGCTTTATGTATCTGGATAATAGCACTCAATTCCAGCAAGGACAAAGTATGATGATACAAAAAAAGAAAAAAATACATTCATTTTCCCGAGACATTGTATGAAAAAATATCCTGCTAAATTTGGTATAACCATCATATAAAGAAACAATGGTCGTGTACATATTTTCCTTTGATAAAGACTCAATAACCTATTGTCTCATATTTCACTAAGGGACAAATCGTTCCAACGGGTTCTAAGATAACCGGTGATGTTGGAATGTCGCCTATAAACCTCGAAGCTCGCATAGGCATCCAGATATGCATACTTGATTTGGTCATGGTCCAGGTCGAACTTCTTCCACTCACTGGTAGTGATACTTTTGTCTTTGTTAAGATTTATTTTTGCAACCTTCTTTGCTAGATTCTCCAATGAAGCCAAGTTTCCTTCTTTTTTATTACGAACCTTGATACCCAGTCCCTGCACATCAATCGCTTTTCCAATACCCAAGTTATAGAACTCAAGCTTTTTGATGTCATTGTTGATGGCGGCACCCGCAAATTCTATTGTATCATTTTTCAGGAAGTTGCGGAGGAGTGGGGGGATAAAACTCCTAGCATAAGCTTGGTATAGCTGGTAAATCAGGCAGTGCTTGCCCACACAAACTTGTAGAACAGCAGCGCGTTGTGGCTCTTGGTTCAAGAGAGAAATTTGCTGCTCGGGTGGAAGCTTCTTACACTCTTTGCTGTTGACATATCTAGTATACTCACAGTCAAGGCCGACAACGAACCTTGGCATGATTAAGATACTTCTTCCAGATGAGTCAGATGAAGGCCACAACCGTTGAAGGGTTGCTCGTCACCACAGTATGAATTCTTATACCGCCCTTGTTGATACGAAAAAGGCGATCTGGATGATTTTTGTCCACACTCATGGGGAATTGGACACGGACTCTGCCGACTTTGATATTGCGAAGCTTGACATGGACGAGAACTCTTTGCCAATGTTGATGGCACACGGGATCAAATGAACCATTGGTGGAATCACATGCAATGGGTGTTGGCCGCAACAATGGATTTTGCAAGGTTGTTGTTGGGTTCGCACGAGCTATTTCATAGCCGAGGGATTTGGGATACACATTCTTGCATTCGAGGGGAAACTTGTGAACTACCTCAGAGCATTCTCCACTGGATTTATGGACCAGTGTAAGAATGGAATCTGGAGTGCCAATTTGTACTCTACTCTGCATCTCTACTACTCTTTCGGTTGGAAACGATGAGGAGGGCAATATCATATTTCCCCCATTCACATGTTTCGCAAAGTGAAGCTCATCCATTGTCTTCTTTTTTCCTTTGTATGTAAGTGCAGGAATTCCATCTTTTTCCGGCACTATTACTTTTTCTTGGCATTTACATTGTTCATGTGATGACGATCCAACTCCAATGACATTTTCCTCCACATATGAACTTGGAATTGAAGTCACAAAATCAGGAGCAATAGCCTTTTTGCCTGATCTCTTACTTCCCATGGTTGAATTTGGAAGTGGGAGCATGAACCCATCCTTGGGTGCAGAGCAGACTTCCTTTTCTTGGTCATGTTCAGTTGTTGGTCCAGTCATAGTATGCATATGTTGATGTATTGAACCCACACCTAGACCAATTGGAACATCAAGCCAAACGTCTCCAATGCTGAGTGTCATGGACTGTGGCACCTGCCCTTCCATACCTTTTGGAGAAAAACCATATGTTAGTTTTCTCATACCACCATATATTTCGGAGGCAGATATATTTTCGAAACTCATATGTTGTATGCCATGTTGGAATTTCAAAGATAAGGGGAGAAATAGGTCCCACCGGGCGTGCCAGAATCTGATGACGTGAAAATGGAGCGGAAATAAATAATACTAACGCGTCCACGTCATAGAGACCGATAGTATAATTTAAATGCATAACATAAAAGAGAGATCAAACAATGCAGGTACTTTATTTCTAGAACTCTTACATATACATAAAAGAACTGTTAATTACATCTCCGGAGAGAAAACCCCTGATTAAGAATTCCAACATATCTATTACATGACATTTACAACATATGATCATTACAAATGTAGAAACAAAAGAAGACTACAAAATATAAAAAAAAGAAAAGTCTTCCTCCTTGTTGTTGTCGACTTCGGCATGCTTGGGGACTTGACTTTGTCTATACTAACATATGTGTAGCACGATAACCATGATTTGATTCATTCGTATCATATGACATTTGATGTTCATATGTATGGCACGTGGATGCTTTGGCTATTTATGCCTAGCTCATTAACCATTGGATATTTTAGTAGTAAGAAGTGTTTTTTCATATAAAGATTTGTTTAATGGTTTACTAGCTAGTTCGATGAGCATACGTGCAATATAGGGGATAACTCTTTTATAAGTTAATTTGATCATGCATATGATTTCTATATGGATGCATGAGAAATATTTGGTTTACTTTGTAGCAATTTATATAGCATTGCATCAAGCCCACATATGAAGAGGCTATATGGAATTTTATGATGAGATATTCAGTTGCACCATGGTATGTTTATTGCAAGTGACATAGGCTATGATCCTATTTATCTTTGTTGTTTTCAACGCACGTATCTCTTCATTTCATAGTTTTGTGTAGGTTATCATCTATAGTTTGAAGCATTCTCCTTATATTTGGCCCCATAAGGTGTTGGAGTATTTTCTATATTTGACCATAGTTTATACTCTTAGGATATTGGAGTAGTTTTGATATTTGACCATAGTTTATACTCTTAAGGTATTGGAGTAGTTTTGATATTTGACCATAGTTTATACTCTAAGGGTATTGGAGTATTTCGATATTTGACCATTGTTTATACTCTTAAGGTATTGGAGTATTTTGATATTTGACCATAGTTTATACTCTTAAGGTATTGGAGTATTTTCGTATTTGACGGTAGTTTATACTCTTAAGGTATTGGAGTAATTTTATATTTGACCGTAGTTTATACTCTTAAGGTATTGGAGTATTTTCCATGTTTTACCATAGTTAAAGGTATTGGGGTACTTTCCATGTTTTACCAGAATTTATACTAGGCATTGGAGTAATATTTTGAATATTTTACCTCAGTTTATACTCTTAAGGCATCGGAGTAATATTTTGATGATTTTACCATAGTTTATACTCTTAAGGCATCGGAGTAATATTTTGATGGTTTTACCATAGTTTATACTCTTAAGGCAATGGAGTATTTTATACTTTTTACCATAGTTTATACTCTTAAGGATTGGAGTAATTTTGTATTTGACCATAGTTTATACTCTTAAGGTATTGGAGTAATTTATATTTGACCATAGTTTATACTCTTAAGGTATTGGAGTAGTTTTGATATTCTTTACCATAGTTTATACTCTTAAGGCATTGGAGTAATTTTATATATTTGATTGACCATGTTTATTTTGTATGTGGGGAGTGCGATTTAATGAGCACTACTTTCTTCGTTTATTTACTTTTTATCGGTTCAAGCCACTAGTTTTCCTGACACGAAATATATGCGCTCTTTAATTTGTGTTAATATGATCAAACTAGAGGAATGATTTAATGAGATGTGTATATTTGGACGGCTTGATTTGTGTAGATATAACCAAACCAAACACGTATTATTTCAGTTAATCTCATCTTCATACCACGGCTAGCATCACCTAGTGCAGCAATATCTTATGTATGTGGAGCCTAAACAATAATCTCGCATGGAGCAAATATGTCCTAATTTCTATCAGGCAGGACTTTATGAGACCACAACATTGTGAGGGTTTTTTCTACTTCTATTCTTGATTTGTATCGCCATGGAGATCGAAATCGCCATGTGACCGAACCAAGACGAATTTTTCTATTCTTGAGTTGTATCAACATGGAAGATCACCATGAGACCAATCAAGATGAACACATATTTACTCTTGAGTTGTATCAACAATGGATGCAAGATCACCATGAGACCAATCAAGACAACAAATTTCTATTCTTGAGTTGTATCAACATGGAAGATTACCATGAGACCAATCAAGACAACATATATTAATTATATACTTGAGTTGTATCAACATGGGAGATTACCATGAGACCAATCAAGACAATATGTTTCTACTTTATTCTTGAATTGTATCAAATGGAAGATTACCATGAGACCAATCAAGATAACATGCAATTTTTATATTCTTGAGTTGTATCAACATGGAAGATCGCCATGAGACCAATCAAGACAACATATTTTTATTCTTGAGTTGTATCAACATGGAAGATCACCATGAGACCAATCAAGACAGCATATTTAGTTCTATTCTTGAGTTGTATCAACATGGAAGATTGCCATGCGACCAATCAAGACAACATATTTAGTTCTATTCTTGAGTTGTATCAACATGGCAAATCACCAATGAGACCAATCAAGACAACATATTTAGTTCTATTCTTGAGTTGTATCAACATGGAAAATCAGCATGAGACCAATCAAGACAACATATTTATATTCTAATGAAATGGCATGTCGTAATGTTGGCTACATATATTGTGTATACCAGTCTTCACGGTTATACGACGGACCAAGTTCCTACAAATTTGCCGGCACGCCAACCGTAAAACATATATCGTGTATGTCAGTTTTCACGGTTGTACGACGGACCAAGTTTATACAAACTTACCGGCACGCCAACCGTAAAACATATATCGTATATAGCAGTCTTCACGGTTGTACGACGGACCAAGTTCATACGAACTTGTCGGCACGCCAACCGTAAAACAAAAAGTCTGCTTGTACGTTTAAGCAGAGATGGAAAGCGTTGCCATGAGTTTTCACCTTGCTTCCTGCGTTGATGGATGGATGAATGAAACGGCCGGTACCGTGCAGCGGCTCACGACGTCGAACGAGCGGCCGGCGGCAGCTAAACACTCAACACGATGGTAGTGTGGATGTCCAGCAGCTGACGGCAGCGACGCGGACAGCGAGCGGCCGACGGTGACGACGACGAGACGAGCGACCGTCAGCTTGTACGCAGATGGATGCTGGTTAGCGAGCAGTGCTTGAGTGGAGCTTTGGCGCTGGAGAGAAAATGAATCGGGTGAGATGGGCAGAGCTTTGGCGCTGGAAACTATGAGCGGGGACGTGATGGTGGTGTTCTGGGCTGTATTTATAGGGGCAAGGGAACAAAAGAGCTGAGGCGCGCGCGGCCACATCGACAGAGATCGTGCAGCGACGTGGGGATCGTGGGAACGTGGAAACCTGACAGCTCTTTTCTTTCTTTCTTTAATCTCTTAAATCACTGCTGATTGACCCAAATCTGATTGATATCCATCCAATCACGTGGCATGATCGGTTCGGACCTCTTTTTTACTTTAATCACCCGCGTTTTGGTACTAGCATATGCATGCACTACGTACATAGCTAATAGTTAGCCTGGGTTAGCTATGGACAGCCCCTCAAGGCTTTTGGTATGGGTCTGCACGCTAATTAATTTGCATGCATGCAACTTTAGGTCTAGTATAAGAGTATTTAACAAAATACGCCAGTATATATTTCACTAGCATGATGTATTTTTTATGTATCACATTGATATTTCATATCGCCCATATATTTTCAACGGTGCAATATATTTTATTTATACCGCGTATATATTTCATTAACATTATTAGCGCGATCTATCTTATGTGTCGCACCCACATTTCACCTTGTCGATGGTACAAATCAAGTGTCACATGGCTATTATTTCATGTGAAGAAACACACATTGATAGAGGTTTATTATATTTTCTATTTTACACGAGGATATTTTTTTATTTAAATCATTTATATCGCATTTTGTTTTGGTCAAAATCGGTGTCAACAGAGTCCGACTTTTTTTCTCAGGTTCGCAAACGGGCCCAACTTTTTTTCAGTTGTATGTCCACCAACGAGTTGCAACTGGATCTAACTTTTTTCTCAGTTGCAAGTTCACCAATGACTCGCAACTGGTTCGACTTTTTTTTCTCAGTTGCAAGTCCATCAACGAATCACAAGTGGGTTCAACTTTTTTTCCCTCAGCTGCAAGGTTCACCAATGAGTCGCAACTGGGTTTTAACCTTTTTTTCTTAGTTGCAAGTTCACCAACGAGTCGCAACTGGGTCTAACTTTTTTTTCCTCACTTGCAAGTCTATCAATGAGTCTCAACTAGGTCCAATTTTTTTTCTTAGTTGCAAGTCCACGAACAAGTCGTTATTGGGTCTAACTTTTTTTTCTTAATTGCAAGTCCACCAACGAGTCGCAACTGGGTCTAACATTTTTTTTCTCAGTTGCAAGTTAGCAATGAGTCGCCACTTTGTTTAACTATTTTTTCTCAGTTGCAAGTCCACCAATGAGTCGCAATTAGATTTAAATTTTTTTTCTCGGTTGCAAGTTTACCAACGAGTCGCAACTGGATTTGAATTTTTTCCTTAGTTGCTAGTCCATCAACGAGTCGCAATTGTGTTCAACTTTTTTTTCTCAGGTGCATGTCCAACAACGAGTCGCAACTGGGTTTAACTTTTTTTTCTCAGTTGCATGTCCACCAACGAATCGTAACTGGGTTCAACGTTTTTTCTCAGTTTCAAGTTCACCAGTGAGTCGCAACTGGGTCTGACTTTTTTTTTCTTAGTTGCAAGTCCATCAACGAGTCGCAAGTGGGTCCAACTTTTTTTCTTCTCAGTTACAAGTTTACCAATGAGACACAACTGGGTCTGATTTTTTTTTCTTAGTTGCAAGTCCTTCAACGAGTCGAAACTAGGTCCGATTTTTTTTTCTTAGTTGCAAGTCCACCAACAAGTCGTTATTGGGTCTAACTTTTTTTCTTAATTGCAAGTCCACCAACGAGTCGCAACTGGGTCCAACATTTTTTTTCTCAGTTGCAAGTTACCAATGAGTCGCAACTTTGTTCAAAAAAAATTCTCAGTTGCAAGTCCACCAACGAGTCGCAATTAGATTTGAATTTTTTTTCTCGGTTGCAAGTTCACCAACGAGTCGCAACTGGATTTGAATTTTTTTTCCTTAGTTGCTAGTCCATCAACGAGTCGCAATTGTGTTCAACTTTTTTTTCTCAGGTGCATGTCCACCAACGAGTCACAACTAGGTTTAACTTTTTTTTTCTCAGTTGCATGTCCACCAACGACTCGTAACTGGGTTCAACGTTTTTTCTCAGTTTCAAGTTCACCAGTGAGTCGCAACTGGGTCTGACTTTTTTTTTCTCAGTTGCAAGTTCATCAACGAGTCACAAGTGGGTCCAACTTTTTTTCTTCTCAGTTATAAGTTTACCAATGAGACACAACTGGGTCTGATTTTTTTCTTAGTTGCAAGTCCATCAACGAGTCGCAACTAGGTCCGACTAACTTTATTTCCTCACTTTGCAAGTCCAGCAGTGAGTCGCAACTGGGTCTGTTTTTTTCCTTAGTTGCAAGTCAACCAACGAGCCGCAACTGAACCCGATATTTACTTACAATTTTAAAATTAGACTTTTTTACTTTTTATTCATATAAATTGTAAATGTTTTTATATAATTTTTAAATACATGATCAACACGTTTTTAATATATGGTTTAACAATTTTTAATACATGCTTAGTAATTTTAAATACATCATCAACTTTTTTTTCATATAGACTAACATTTTTTAAATACATAATCAACAATTTTCATAAATATTTGCATATGTTCTATACATTTTCATATATATAATTAACAAAGTCCATACACATTTAATATTTTTCAAGTGCTTGATTAACATTAATTAGATAACATAATGAATTGTTTCATACATAATGTATTTTTTGTATACAGGAGAAAGATTTTCTATGTGCATTTAATATTCTTAAAATTATTGATTAACATTTTTATGTTTTATGTAAATTACTACTGTTATATTTATTAAGATTATTCTAAATTATAATGAAGTAAAACACACAAAAAAACGTGAAATAAACAAAAAACGAAGCTGTGGCAGGCATCCCGCACACTTGGGCCGGCCCATCTTGGAAATGTGCGTAGTAAAAACGTGGCGAACTGTACTTCTTGGGTTGCTTGTCGGGCTCGTTTTTTTCTGTGCGACAAAAAAAAATAACTGGTCAAACAATTAAGAAAACGGGTTTTTTTGGACAAATTTATAAGGAAATCATAGTACATGTGACATAACTATGTCACATACATGAGCCCTAGACATACCCATAAAACATATAGTTTAATAACTAAACAAAAAAATAAGCAATGTTTTCATGCCATTATACTCCAAGCATACAGTACACATACACGCCTACACCAATCGAAAAGAGACCAAACGTACATAATTGTGTTGTACTTTTTACTTTCACGTACACACGAGTACTGCTAGAAAATTACAGTATTATTAATTACATTACACTTGTCAATCGTGCATGCACGCACGGGCCATGGGCACGTACGTCTATAGTGCGTCGACGGAGGAGGTGCAAGGAACTAGGGCACGGCGGCAGTGGCACCTTTGGCACGCCTGGGATGGACGACATCGGAGACAGTTGCACCTTGGGCAGCTCGGGGATGGTCGGCAATCGGCATCGGCGGCAGTGGCACTGGCACCTTGAGAAGGTCACCGGGGATGGACGGCGTCGGTGGCAGTGGCACCTTGGGCAGGTCCGATGCCACGTTTGCACGCCTGGAACTGTTGGCACTGCCGGCACGACTGCGCCAGGTACTGCAGGCACGCCTGGCACGGTGGGCACGACGGCGCCGGGTATTGCCGGCACGCCTGGCACGGTGGGTATCGTCAGCACGACGCCGCCGGGCTCTGTCGTTGTGATGTTCGGGACGACGCCGCCTGGCACGGCGGGGATTGTGGGGACGACAGCGTTGGTATGCCCGGGACGTCGGCGAGGAGGCCCGCACCATGGCGAGTGCCACGCACACGTACACTTGAAGCAAGCCTAGCTGCTGGATGTTTTCGTTCTTTGCTTTGGTTTACGCAAGGCCAGCGCTCGCGGAAACGCCTGGGCCGGTCGGCCCGCAGCCGTTCGATTACGAGCGATCGAACGGATTAGATCGCTGCGTATCTCTTCACATCATTGTAACATTTGCGGTACTTTTGCAACATTTGTGATACATTTGTAATTTTTTTGGTACATTGATGCAACATTTTTATTTTTGGTGCTTTTTACAGCAAAAAAATGGTGGTAGCAAATTTTAATTGTTGTGATAGCATTTTTTTATTATCGATTGCAACAAAAAATCATAATCCGCCGTCGCTAATCACTTTATAATTTTTTTTGTTCTAGAAAAAACTTTTAGCGGTAGTAATAAAAACGCACAACAGTGGAAGCAAAAATTTAAACGGTTGCAACATTATGCGTAACAAAAATACAACGATAGTAGCAAAAACATACAACGATTGTAGCAGAAAATATAACGGTTGCAACAAAATTCATCGGCGCCGTCGTCGGGGTCGTAGCTCCGCAGTGGTGATGTAGCAAAAATCTTGGCCGGTAGTAGCAAAATCATAAAACGGTAGAAACAAAAGGATTCACTGGTTGCAACACTACATACTCAGATATTACCCCTGTACATTATGCATTGTAGCAAAAAATACCAGTTTATTCCTTTGTAGCAAAAATATGATATAGTTGTAGCAAAAATATGATGCGGTTGTAGCAAAAAAAATGATGGTTGTGCACGGATCTGCTCATGGTCGGCGGCGTGGGGGCACGGGGAGGTGCGGGCTCGACGGAGGAGGACCAGAGCGGGCGCGGCTCGTCGGGGAGGGGCCGTATTTGGGCAGAGGGAGAACGCCGGCGAGGTCCCGGGAGCACGGTGGCGAGCTCCTCGAGCTCCACGCGGACAACAGCCATGGCATGGCGACGACTCTCGGCGGCGGTGCACGAAGGCGGAACACGGATAACGACCATGGCGAGGAGCGGCGGCTCGCAACGGCCATGGCAGGTGACGGCACGCGGCGGAGGTAAGGGATGGATTGCTACTGAGAGAGGTGACCGGCGCAACCCACTCGGCCGGTCGGCCGGGTGGGATCGTTTACCTTTATGCAAGCAGCTTACGGATACATATACACTTAAACAAAGACACTTAGCAATGTCCTATCTACGGTTAAACCATTATACATAGGGCAACGCTCAGCGCCGGTCAATCGGCCCAGGTTGGGCCGATCAAACGCGAGCCGTCTGATCTCCTGTGATTCAACGGACTAGATTCGCGCGTACCCCTTCAGATTATACGACTGCAACATTTGTGATACCTTTGCAACATTTCCGGTACATTTGTAACTTTTTTGTTTACGGATGCAACATTTTTTTGTGTTTTTTGCAGAAAAAAATTGGTGTAGCAAATTTTAATCGTTGGTGGTAGCATTTTTTACTATCGGTTGCAACAAAAATCATAATCCACCATTGCTAATCACTTTATAAAAAAAAATTAAACGGTTGCAACAAAATTCATCATCGTCGCCGTCGAGGTCGCAGCTCCGCCGTGATGCATCGTCGTGATGCATGTAGCAAAAATCTTAGCTGGTAGTAGCAAAAATTTAAACGGTTGCAACAAAACTCATCGTCGCCGCCATCGAGGTCGCAGCTCCGCCGCGATGCTTGTAGCAAAAATCTTACCGATGGTAGCAAAAATATAAAATATGGAAGCAAAAACTTAATTAGCCGTTGACGGGGATCAGCCCCGGGAAATCCCATGGTCAGGGACCCTGGGTTAGTCATAGAGAAGGCACAGGTTGGACGATACTCGTCCACTAACAGGAGAAGCACTTCCTGCTCGATATTATTGCGTGAGGGGGCGATTACAAGGAAGGCCAAGGCGAGTTCTCGCAAGACCAGGAGTGTAGATGCGTATTGGATTGATTTGGACGTCTCCCCTCCCAGCCTTTATATACTAGGCTAGGTCTCGGGGAGTTCGTACTAGGTTACAAAGATAGTTTCCTAGTTCTAGTCTTGTCTTGTACGCCAAGTCGTACCTTTCATACTAGTCGCGGACTCCTACGTCAGTGTTTGGTTGGGCCAGTCGTGGCTTCCTAGCGGGCCTTCTGTCTTCATATGCACCGGGTATCCTCATACGCATGAGTCATGGGGTCACCCCCTCTTCAGTAGCCCCCGAGTGCCTGGGGGACTCGAAGAGTCGCGCAGGGACTCGAATTCGTCAACGCTTTATTGTTTGTAGGTGCGGCATTGCTACGGGTCGCTGGCAGTTTTGAGCCATGACAATACCTGTTTCGAGGGATTGCTAAGCTGAAAGGGCCCAAAGAGTCGACTGGTCGAGCTTGGTGAATTGCACTAGTGGAAAATACCGCAGTAGCCCAATCAAGCTCACGTCCCTCGACATGAACTTGGAACGACCGGTGTCAAGCAAAGTCATGTCGCTGCAGTTCTTATAGGATCAATTTCTGCCAGTCTAAGCAAATAGCCTGAGCGCGTCCGCTCGACTCTTTCTATCATGCGAGCGCATGGAAAAGGTCGGGAGTGAAATCGCTCTGCGACAAGTCCCGGCCCGGCCGTTCTGCGCAGCGGGGTCTTACCTACACGCTAACCTTGCGTGGCATCTGGGTACAGTGTGTCGTAGCCCAGGCATAATTGTTTTTTCGTAGAGGCACGGAGCCTGGTTAGCGATGCACCCACTTGGAATAAACGATCAAGTGAGCTATTTAGCAGTCACTCGTGGAGTTTGTAATGAACTCAGGTGAGGAAAATAAGAAAGCACCCACTCGGAAAGTCGTCGAGTGCGCGAGTAGATCATATTGTTGAATTGCTGAGTCTTTTTTGCGAGTAGTCACTCGAATGCTTTACGGACTTTAGGGTGAGGGAGCACCCGAACTCTGAGAGTACGTTATTTCTGCTGGTGCGAGTGATCACTCGAGCACATCTTTGCCTTCTGGGTGAGGGAGCGCCCGAACTCGAATAAAGGTACTCCCGATGGGAGTAAGAGATTTTTAGAATCAAAAAAATTTGACATCAAAAAATAGCTAGCTTTTGGAATCTTTTGGTTTTTTCCAACTGCTTTTATCTTGATACGTCCCTCTTTGAGATGTCACGCTGATATGCATTGTCATGCTGTTTGATGACCTATGATGATGCTTGTTTTTTTAATCCGAAGCGTCTTCTGGACCGTCATAATGATGATTTGAACGTCATGCTGTCTGGTGCCTGTTGGGTTTCCAAGGCTTGTATGGGAAACAGGTGAGATTTGACGTGTCCTTTAAATAATGCTGACCGTGTGAAGGCATCTTGTCTTGGAATTCGTAACGCCCGGCCCGTTTGGTCTTTGATGCAATGATGGCGCCGTCTGGGCTTCTGCGTGTTTTCCTTGGTTTGCCCTTGGATTGCGCTATAAATACCTCCTGTGGTTGCCTGTCCTTGGCATGCATTCTTCGCATCTTTCTCTTCTTCTTCTTCTTCATATGGCGCCCAAGCGTGGTGGTGGTGTGACTGGGCGAGGTCGTGGCCGTCGTGGCCGTGGTGGCCACACGCCTCGCTCTTCCCGCGGTGGACGTCGTGGAGTTGTGTCGGCGCCTTCTTCTTCTATGTAAGAGGGTTTTTGGCGCTATGATTTTCTTTTGCGTGTTCTTAGTCGGAACGCTGCCTGGATTCCCCTCCCACTCTCGTTTGCCTCCATTGCTTCTGAGCGTAATTTGAGGGGTTTCTGGCTCCGTCTTTCACGGATGCGCTCAGTCTTCTTCTTGGGTGGAGTTGGAAGTTGATAATTCATCCTTGATTTTCCTTGGGTCTGGCTGGAGGGCGTTTTCTCATCGGTTGAATCTGCGCGACGGAGATAGCCTTTGATGTTGTTTTAACGGCGAAGATACTCTTACTGTCCGTGCATTTGATGCCGGTGGCAATCGTCTGGATCCATACTGGGAGGAAACAAGCAGTGGTGATTCCGATGGATCGAGTGGTGGTTCGCCTGCTTCTCCCGTGTCTTCGTCTTCGGATGATTCCTCGGCTGATGGTGCTTGCTCTTCTAGTTCCAAGGATGAGCTGGACGTCAAGCCGGTCGTCAAGCGGCTGCGTCAGTAGGCGAGGCACCTTGTAGAACTGGAGGACGGCGACCTGCTTCTTCGCGGACTGAGTTGCTACTTTGTCTATGGTGATGCTCGTCAAGTTGTGGTACAAAAGTGCCAATTATCTCAGCATGAGCATACATGTAGAAGTCATAATTCCTTGGGATAATTGTAGCCCGTCTCGTAGTTGTTCGGGTCCTTCTGTAGTGATAACTGTCTTTTGACTGCTGTGTAATGAAATTGTCCTCGACTCCTTTGTAATGAAATTTTCCTTGACTCCTTTGTAATGAAATTGTCCTCGACTCCTTTGTAATGAAACTGTCCTTCGGGTGCGCGGCAGCGCTCCCGATGGGAGTAGCCTCCGAGGCTACGTTTGATTTGTAGAATCAGGCGTAGGCTGTGTTTTTTGCCTACTTGGGCTTGCTCTTTGCTGTTTTATTCCAAGTTTCTGATAGGGTGCGCGGCAGCGCTCCCGATGGGAGTAGCCCCCGAGTCTTTAGGTGATCGCTTGCGATCAGGTGAAGACTAGATAACTTTGCATTCTTTGATATGATTCTTTTGCGGAGGACTCTTGGTGCGTCGGAGGAGATCTTGAGTTCTGGCTTTCCAGTGCTTGCGGATGAGATCGCGTTTCATCGAAGATAGCGTCTTTTCGGGGGGATTTTGCTTGAGCCCCCGAGTGCTTTTATGTATAGTCGTATGTGCGAGGATAGCGTCTCTCGGGGGGATTTTTATGCTCGAGCCCCCGAGCGCTTTTAAGTAAAGTTGCATGAGAGAAGATAGCGTCTCTCGGCGGGAGTTTTATGCTCGAGCCCCCGAGTGCTTTTAAGTAAAGTCGCGTGAGCGAAGATAGCGTCTCTCGGGGGGAGTTTTATGCTCGAGCCCCCGAGCGCTTTTAAGTAAAGTCGCATGAGCGAAGATAGCGTTTGTCGGGGGAGTTTTATGCTCGAGCCCCCGAATGCTTTTAAGTAAAGTCGCATGAGCGAAGATAGCGCCTCTCGGGGGGAGTTTTATGCTCGAGCCCCCGAGTGCTTTTAAGTAAAGTCGCATGAGCGAAGATAGCTTCTCTCGGGGGGAGTTTTATGCTCGAGTCCCCGAGCGCTTTTAAGTAAAGTCGCATGAGCGAAGATAGCGTCTCTCGGGGGGAGTTTTATGCTCGAGCCCCCGAGCGCTTTTAAGTAATGTCGCATGAGCAAAGATAGAGTCTCTCGGGGGGAGTTTTATGCTCGAGCCCCCGAGTGCTTTTAAGTATAGTCGCATGATGATACGTCCCAAACGTATCTATAATTTCTGCTTGCTCCATGCATGTTTTGTGTGACTTTGCCATGTTTTTCTTGAACTTTCATACACTTTTGAGCATATTTGGACTAACCTATTAACTCAGTGCACCCAGTTGCCAGTTCCTGTTTTCTGCTGTTTTTGTATTTCAGGTTTTTCGGCCATTAAAAGTGCTCCACAAATTCCAGAAAAATTATATAAAAAATCAGCGTCCCGAAAGCTTCCGGAATCACCAAGGAAGGAGGGGAGGGCCACCACAGGGACTCCAGAAGGGTCCCTGGCGCGGCCCCACCCTAGGCCGCGCCGGGCACCCTCCTGGCTGCCGTGTGGCCCCCCTGGTGCCCCCCTTTGCCCTATTTTTACCCCGCGGAGGAAACCCTGATTCCGAACCCTTTTTCTCCAGAAGCAATTCCTATCTCCGCCGCCATCGCCATCAAGTTTCGGGGGGTCAGAATTCCTGTGTTGGCACCCTGCCGGGACGGGGAAGTGCCCCCGGATTCATCTCCATCGACGTTGCTTCCTCCCTCCATGATGCGGGAGTAGTTCTCCCTCGGGGATGAGGTTTCTACCATTAGCTATGTGTTTTTCTCTCTCTCCCATGATGTGATCTTCATTGTGATCATAGGCTATGTTAATCTAGGGTGATTCCATGATATTTCCCCTTCCTCTATGTATTAGATTGATGTACTCACTTGATCTTATCTAGTATAATCCCCGAGACCATGGTGACAGCGGTCTATTGGACATGGGTTAGAAGAATATTATCATGAGTGATTTCCTCTTTTGTGTGTTGATTGAAGATTGAGAGTCTCTTGGTGCTTGTCTGTGACTATCCTTGAGATATGTTGTGGTGATTGTGGTACTCTCTTTGGATGTCCGCGGTGACATTGGGAAATCCATAGATTGAGAACTACGAACTCTGAGGTGTGCTTTTGTAGCCCTACATAATTCTCGTCCTCTCTTGACCACAAAGGAATGACCTCCGAGTACGTCTCCAATGCATGTTTTATGGGAAATATCATGTGATTAGACTATGTTAATGTTGTTGAGAGTTGCCACTAGTGAAAGTATGAAGCCTAGGCCTTGTTTCCACCATTGTTACACCGTTTGTGCTCACTTTTGTCACATGTTTGCTTGCTGCACTTTTTATTACAGATTTATATTACCTTGCTTTGCCACACCTATCACTCGTATTTTACCATCTCTTCGCCGAACTAGTGCACCTATACAACTCCTAGTTGTATTAGGTGTGTTGGAGACACAAGAGACTTCTTGTATCTTAATTGCAGGGTTGCTTGAGAGAGACCATCTTCAACCTCTACTTCCCTGAGTTCGATAAACCTTAGGTCATCCACTTGAGGGAAATTTCTGCTGTCCTACAAACCTCTGCGCTTGGAGGCCCAACATAGTCTACAAGAATAGAAGCGTGCGTAGACATCAAGCTATTTCTGGCGCCGTTGCCAGGAAGGTAATCTTTGAAGGTATATCTTTAGATCTTGCAATTAAATCTTTTCGTTTCTTGTTTTTTACTTTTCACTAGTTATGCTTATGTAAAACTGCACTCTTAGTTCACTGTTTGGGGAAGGCCGCTTTACCACGCCCGTGGTAGAGAAGTCTCCTCCACCTACTGAATGTATCCCGTTCAAAATACCACTTGGGATAGTTGAAATAATTATTAATGAGTGTTATGATGGGACAATCAATCCTAGTATTCATTTGTTGAAACTTACAGAACTTTGTGAGTTATGTAAGATTTTAGGTTTGAAAAGAGGTGAAGTCATGAAGAAATTATTTTCCTTGTCACTGAAAGGAAAAGCATTGGAATGGTATAGGCTACTAGATGATTCTCACCTACGGAGTTGGGAAGAGATCCAGTCTCTCTTTTACTCCAAGTTTTATCCTCTTCATGAAGTTCATGAGAATAGGAATTATGTTTATAATTTCTATCCTCATGAAGGAGAGAGCATATCTCAAGCTTGGGGGAGATGAAAAATTTAATGCTAAAATGTCCTGACCATGGGCTCCCCAAAGATATAATTATTACTAATTTTTATTCGAGGCTCTCTCGACAGGATAAAGACTTGCTCAATGCTTCCTCTATGGGTTCTTTCACAAACGAAAAGATTGATGCTAAATAGGAACTCCTTGAAAGAATTCAACGCAATACTGAAGATTGGGAGATCGACAAAGGTAAAGCGTCAGGTATAAATTATGAGTATGATTGCATTAAGTCCTTTGTTGAAACTGCAAGTTTTAATAAGTTTAGTGCTAAGTCTGGGCTTTATTCTCAACTCCTTGTTGATTTCCTCAAATCTTTTGCTTCACATCTTAATCTGCCTAAGGAGAATTGGATCAAGCATCATGAACCTTTTAAAGAGATTTGCAAAGAAAATGAGATTGTTCATGATGATTGTGATACGTCCCAAAGGTATCTATAATTTCTGCTTGCTCCATGCATGTTTTGTGTGACTTTGCCATGTTTTTCTTGAACTTTCATACACTTTTGAACCTATTTGGACTAACCTATTAACTCAGTGCACCCAGTTGCCAGTTTCTGTTTTCTGCTGTTTTTGTATTTCAGGTTTTCCAGCCATTAAAAGTGCTCAAAAAATTCCGGGAAAAATATATAAAAAATCAGCGCAACAGAAGCTTCCGGAATCACCAAGAGAGCGAAGGGGAGGCACCACCAGGCAGCCAGGAGGGCAGGTGGTGCGGCCCCACCCTGGGCCGCGCCAGGGACCCTCCTGACTGCCTCGTGGGTCCCCTCGATGCCCCCCTTCGCCTATATTTACCCCTCGGGGTGGAAACCCCTAATATCGATCTCTTTCTCGCGAATTCCCCTCTGTACCGCCGCCGCCGCCGTTTCAAGATCGGGGCTGCCTGGAGAAGCTGCCCCAGCACCCTGCCGGAAGGAGGAACCCCCTCCGGGAGACCATCCATAGCCATGGACGCCTCCCGGATGTACCGTGAGTAGTCCCCCTTGGACCATGGGTCCGTGACCAGTAGCTATGTGATGAATCTCTCCCCCTTTTGTTCGTCCACTTTTGAGTCCTCGTGAGATGCCTCACATGATCGAGGCATCTATGTAATTTCTGTTGTTGCTCTGCTGAGTTTGTTGGGATCTGATGGATTATGAGACTATGTTCAGATTGTGATGAGTAATATATTTGGTTCTTCTCTTTTATATTTTGTTCTTGAGTAAATTCTTGCATGTTCTTCGTCGCGGTATTTGCTTTGGCCAAGTATTTTATTTGCAACTCCAAGAGAGAGCGTTATGCTCGATTGTGGGTTCAGCCCCTTGATGTCTAGCTTGAGTGACAGAAACATGAGACTAGGGGATGTGTTGTTGCCACCAGGGATAAAACAACGGTGCTTGTACCTGCGGGTGCAAGGATTGTTTACTTTACGCAAAGTTCTTTTAATGCAGTTGTCTGTTGCTTTGAGTTTACACTTTGGGTGGGATTCGCAACTTAATACCAGCGAGATGTTCTGGATAGATATCTCAAGATGGATGATTCGTAGTGGATGCAGATGGATTTCGGTCTACTTACCATGGCGTACTGCCCATTGCTTTTGAGCCCTTCCTTTCTTTGCAGCATAGTTAGCATTGCGGTGCCTTCATAATCCTGTCAATTGCCCAACTGTGATTTGTTTACCTCGCTAGCACTTTTATCGTCTTTTGGGAGAGAGACATCACTAGTGAAAATCACGGGACCCCGGTCCATCTTCACATTATTGTTCACACCCTCAATTTACTTTCAACTTTTACTTTCATTTGCACTTTTATCTCTTGTGTTGATCCTTTGTAAACGACAAGGCCGGAGGAATTGACAATTCCTCTGTACTCGTTGGGAGCAAAGTTATTTGTTGTTGTGTGCAGGTCCACGACAACACCCTAGTCAGGAAGCAATTTCTGGCGACGTTGCCACCTACTTGTATCTCCTGAGTCCTACTGGTTCGATAACCTTGGTATCTTCACCGAGGGAAACTTGCTACTGCACTGCATCTCAAACCTTCCACTTGGGGTAACCAACGAGGGGCGAGAAGCCATCAAGAAAATTTCTGGCGCCGTTGCCGGGGACTCCAGTCTACAAGATAGGGGAGTTGCACACTATCTTTTATCTTTGCTTTTTAGTCTTGTTAGTTTACCTTTCAGTTTTTACTTTTGTGTCCCTTATCAAAAATACCAAAAATAGTATGTCTAGTTACGTGCTTGCCACCAATGCCTAATTTCTTTGAAACCAGATCTTATTAGCATGGAGGATTCACTGAGGATCAACAAAAGTGGTACAAAGAACACCGCTTGTCTCAAGAAGGGATACACTTATGGAAACAAATACATCAGTTGTATGAGTATGCTAGAAACTTGTGCTCAAAATATAATATATCTTTTTGCAGGGATGAATCTTGTTGCTTTATGAGGAATAAACACCTTGCTTTCCAATGTGAGTACAATGATGATGAAACCTTAGCTTCTTATGCCAAAGGAAATTATGATTTTTATGATGCAAAGCAAATTGAAGAATTTGTTGCTTTTAAGGGTGCCGATGAAATTACTTCTTTTCTTAAAACTATTGATGATGCCCCTTACAAATCTGAGAGTCTTTCTATACTGAACTATTGCCTTGAAAATTATGATGCAAATTATTATATTACTGATTATATTGAGAGAATCTCTCCCCCAAAGGAAGAGACTAATGTTTTGCAGGACTCTATGGAAGAAGAAATTGCTGAAATTGAAAGCTCCTTGGATGAAAATGAGGAGGAGAGTGACGAACAAAAGGAGGAAGAATGGAGCCATTCATGTCTACCTTCTAATGAGAGTAACTCTTTGACTCTTACTTTATATGATGAGTGTTATGATCCTATGGATTCTTTTGAAATATCCCTTTTGATGAAGTTGATGCCTTCTATACTTTTGGCCATGATGCCACTGTGGATGATAATTACAAAGCTGAACTTGCTATAGTTCCTTATGTTATGCATGAAATTTCTGCTAATGCACCCACACTTGATTGCCCCATAATCCTTTTGAAATCTCGAACTATTACGGAGAATTTTTCTCTTATCAAGGCTCAATGTGATGGGTTGAATCTATCTTATCATCCTAAAAACCGTGTTGAAAACAATACACGTGTGCTTGTAGGTCATGAACAACATGATTTATGTGATAGTTATATTCTTGATTTTTTTTCATGATGCTACTGAGAATTACTTTGAGAGAGGAAAGTTTGGTTGTAGAAACTTCCATATTACAAAAACACCTCTCTTTATGTTGAAAGTTTTGAAGTTGTTCTCCATGTACCTTCCTAAGCTCGTTACTTTGTGCTTTCATGATTTATTTTCTTACAAGTTTCCTAGGCATAGGATGTGGGTTAGGCTTAAATGTGTTTCACATTTGCTTCTTGATGTTCTCTTTTGCTTCAACTCTTATTCTCTTGTGAGAGCATCTTTTGCAATCTTTAAGCCTAGCTAATGGCTCTAAAGAAGCGCTTTCGGGAGGCAGCCCGCAACGAATTTAGGTTTTCCTTTTTACTTTTGTTCTGTTCTTAGTGGTCTTGATGATTGTTACTACTGTACCAACATCATTGTATCTTTACTTTTCAAGCTTTGTGCCTTTTATAGCCTCATACGACAAGGGAAGTGAAAGTTGTGACATGTTGTCCAGAAAACAGATTCTGTCCTCGTGACTAGAAAAATCAACGAAAAATCCCAGTTCATCTTTTTGAGCTGAAATTTTGACACAGCGTGCTCTATACAATTACGAAACATGCGTATGTTCTGAGTTTTTTTATTTGAGTTGCATAAGTATCCCTAAAAATTTATTTTCTATCTTCTGTTCTGTTTTTCACATATTCTTCCACGTTTTGTCTCTCCTTACTTTTGCAAACCTTAAGCTTGCTTTTTCTTTGCAAAAACTTTTTGTAGATCTTGAGAAACAGTAGTTATTCAATATTATCTTTATTTGCTGTAGAGGAAAATTATTTTATTAGGGTACTAACCTCTCTAATCAGCCTACAATGAGTTATGTATGAAGGGAGTTTTCAAGTGCGCGATGGAGGATGATGAAAGAAGATTCAGGAGTGTCAAACGCTCAAGCTTGGGGATGCCCATGTGCACCCCCAATAAATATTCAAGGAGACTCAAGCGTCTAAGCTTGGGGATGCCCCCGATGCATCCCCTTCTTCATCAACAATCATCAGTTTGTCCCTCGTTGCACTATATTTTTATCAATTCATGCGTTATGTGCTTTGCTTGGAGCGTCTCACTCTTTAGTTTTCTAGGTTTGTTTTGTTTTCTTTGCTGTAGTAACAAGTTAGACCCCAACTTACTCTTTTGTGTGGGAGAGATTCACGCTCCGCTTGAACTAGAACTCCTCATAGGATTTGCATGCTTATTCTTTTAGCTGTGAGCTGTTCTTTTTATTTTCTTAGCTGTTGTTCTGTTTAGTTGTAGTGCTTTAGTTTTTCTAGAGCTTTTGTTTTGTCTTCGATTGAACTTTCTATAGGTTGCATATTTTATATTGTTAGAGAGTTTGCCTGTTGCACTGAGTTCTGTGTCTTGACTGAAAGTAGGTAGTTAAAGTTGCTATTCTCTTTGTAGTAGTAACTTGCAATAGTTTTGAGGCATTGACTAGAGTAATGTTTGAACTTATGGTGTCAAGAGCTCTTGCCTATTAGTAATGGATGTCGTATTTTGGGCAATCCGTGTGTTTTTCGAACACCAAAAACCCAGTTGAGAACTCTAGCTACTAGATGGATCACTAACCTCTGGAGGGTTCGAATATTAGAGTACACTCACGTACCATGAGTCGAGGATGCGCAAGGATAACCAAACCCCCATACATTCCTCCTCGGGGTACCTGTCTCTTTGTGAACCTCCTGATTAGATTGAGAGTTACCGATAATAAGTGCATGAGTTCTTCGGACTAATGTGAGTATTCGAAAGTTGACACTTCCACCCACCTATACTTTTTCTAGCCTCTTCGGTACCGTGCATTGCCCTTTCTCACCTCGAGAGTTGGCGCATACTTCGCCGGTGCATCCAAACCCTTGGCATGATATGCTTTGTCATCATAAGCCTCCTTATATCTTTCCTCAAAACAGCCACCATACCTACCTACAAGGCATGTCCATAGCCTTTCCGAGATACATTGCCATGCAACATCCACCTTCTCATGACTTGATCTTCATGTCATACATGCTACTTGCTTGATCGATGAGCCGCATGCTAGTTGGGCCTTGTCCCAAACGTATCTATAATTTCTGCTTGCTCCATGCATGTTTTGTGTGACTTTGCCATGTTTTGCTTGAACTTTCATACACTTTTGAACCTATTTGGACTAACCTATTAACTCAGTGCACCCAGTTGCCAGTTTCTGTTTCCTGCTGTTTTTGTATTTCAGGTTTTCCGGCCATTAAAAGTGCTCCAAAAATTCCGGGAAAATATATAAAAAATCAGCGCAACAGAAGCTTCCGGAATCACCAAGAGAGGGAATGGGGGCCACCACCAGGCAGCCAGGAGGGCAGGTGGCGCGGCCCCACCCTGGGCCGCGCCAGGGACCCTCCTGACTGCCTCGTGGGTCCCCTCGATGCCCCCCTTCGCCTATATTTACCCCTCGGGGTGGAAACCCCTAATATCGATCTCTTTCTCGCGAACTCCCCTCTGTACCGCCGCCGCCGCCGTTTCAAGATCGGGGCTGCCTGGAGAAGCTGCCCCGGCACCCTGCCGGAAGGAGGAACCCCCTCCGGGAGACCATCCATAGCCATGGACGCCTCCCGGATGTACCATGAGTAGTCCCCCTTGGACCATGGGTCTGTGACCAGTAGCTATGTGATTAATCTCTCCCCCCTTTTGTGCTTCCACTTTCGAGTCCTCGTGAGCTGCCTCACATGATCGAGGCATCTATGTAATTTATGTTGTTGCTATGCTGAGTTTGTTGGGATCTGATGGATTATGAGACTATGTTCAGATTGTGATGAGTAAAATATTTGGTTTTCTCTTTTATATTTTGTTCTTGAGTAAATTCTTGCATGTTCTCTGTTGCGGTATTTGCTTTGGCGAAGTATTTTATTTGCAACTCCAAGAGAGAGCGTTATGCTCGATTGTGGGTTCAGCCCCTTGATGTCTAGCTTGAGTGACAGAAACATGAGACTAGGGGATGTGTTGTTTCCACCAGGGATAAAACAACGGTGCTTGTACCTGCGGGTGCAAGGATTGTTTACTTTACGCAAAGTTCTTTTAATGCAGTTTCTTTCAGTTTACACTTTGGGTGGGATTCGCAACTTAATACCAGCGAGATGTTCTGGATAGATATCTCAAGGTGGATGATTCGTAGTAGATGCAGATGGATTTCGGTCTACTTACCTTGGCGTACTGCCCATTGCTTTTTAGCCCTTCCTTTCTTTGCAGCATAGTTAGCATTGCGGTGCCTTCATAATCCTGTCAATTGCCCAACTGTGATTTGTTTACCTCGCTAGCACTTTTATCGTCTTTTGGGAGAGAGACATCACTAGTGAAAATTACGGGACCCCGGTCCATCTTCACATTATTGTTCACACCCTCAATTTACTTTCCTTTGCACCTTTTATCTCTTTGCGTTGATCCTTTGTAAACGACAAGGCCGTAGGAATTGACAACTCTTCTGTACTCGTTGAGAGCAAAGTTATTTGTTGCTGTGTGCAGGTCCACGACAACACCCTAGTCAGGAAGCAATTTCTGGTGACGTTGCCACCTACTTGTATCTCCTGAGTCCTACTGGTTCGATAACCTTGGTATCTTCACCGAGGGAAACTTGCTGCTGCACTGCATCTCAAACCTTCCACTTGGGGTAACCAACGAGGGGTGAGAAGCCATCAGATTGCAACATGCATGATCCAATTCCTAAAAATGAAGTTTTATATAAGCATGTTAATTTTTGTGGAGTGGATAGACCTTGTGAAAGGCCTATGATTGAAGAAGAGAAGTATTGTAAGCAACATAAGCATGAAAGAACAATCACTTGGGTCAAAGATTTAAATGAAATTTCTAGAGAATTGTGTGACATTTATCCTTTTACTTGTGAACTTTGCTGCATAGAGGATCACTTTAATTTTCAATGCATGAACTTTCAAAGCATAATTGTTAATCAGTTGTGTGATAACATGATCACTTCTGATCTTTATGATGAACTTATGTTATTTTTGATGTGTGAAGAGTTATCAGAAAAGACTTCTTGGCTAGATGTTAATGCCTTAGGAATTACTAACACTTTGCAAAATTGCCATCTCTATTGTGTTGTTAATTTCCATGAAAATGATTACATAAGTAATATTAGACAGGAGGGAACTTTACCAAAGTATAAAAATGTCTCTTATATCTCTACTAATAAAAAGGAAAGTTTCTCCCAAGTTTCCCCTATTTTTTTTAATGATAAACCAGGATATGTGGAGAAGCTTCATCTCCAACCACTCCCTCCTAAGGTAAATAAGAATAAAAATAAGAGGAGGAGGAAGAAGGAAGAAGAATGGGTATCAACCTGGCCTGAGCATATTCCTCGCATCAATTTTTATCCTAACGGACAGAAATTTTTGGAGGACGGTGAGCTTGATTGCATTCATTATTATCCCGATGTTAAGTCCGTAGGCACTATTGAATATGATTTTGATTATGATATGCATGTTACTTTTTGTGATTGGGAAAATGATGATAATGCTACTTATGATCTTGAAAATCTTTTTGGTACTAACTCTGAGAGTGATGATATGGAAATCTCTAAGCTTGGGGATGATAGGATTGCAAGTCCTTTACCCATTAGTGATGTGGTAATTAATAAATATTTTGCTAGTAAGAATAAACACATCATGTTTACAAATATAGTTTCTAGCAATGATAATGCTCTTATCTACTATGATGATGTTATAACTCCTATCTTTAGTGATTATAAAGGTACCTATGACATAAGGAGAGATTATCCTTATGAAACTTGTCATAATCATGGAGGGAATTACTCCCTTGTTGAACACCATCTTCCTAATACACAATTAATCTATAGTGTTCAAGTTGTTTATGATAGTCCTACTCCCACTATTCCCAATGAGAAAGATTATGCTTATGTGGAGAGTAAGAGTACCCTTTTGCATGTGGATCATGGTAACAATGCTTTATGTGATACTTATATTGTTGAGTTTATTCATGATCCCACTGAAAGTTATTATGAGAGGGGAACATATGCTTATAGATATTTCAATAATATCAAGTTCCCTCTCTTTATGTTGAAGGTTTTGAAGTTGCACTTATTTTGCCTTCCTATGCTAATATCTTTATGCTTCAATGAGTTTTTCCTCTACAAGATCCCTTTGCATAGGAAGCATGTTAGACTTAAATGTTGAAAGGGCATGTGCCCTTATGTTTGGTTTTGGTAATTGATGACAATCTTTATGGACTAATGGTTTCCTTGAGTTATACTTTAAGGTTTGTCCATAGGCAACGCTTGAAGATCATATGGTGGCTTCAAGGTTGTAAGATGAAGATTACGTGTTGACCAAGGTGTTCTTCATGGAGCTATCCAAAGATTGGTCAAGTAGACGTGTGCAAGGTCAAGAGGAGCATCACGAAGATATCGTATGCTTGGAGCTTGCCGACCATTTGGTGATAATGGTCGTGTGAAGATGTTCCTCAAGAGGCTCACCCATAATGGAGTATGGGGGAGCTTTCTACAAGTCTTCATCGAGCCGGCGGAATCAAGGAAGATGTTCCAACTTGAGGCAGGCATGATCGTCATCATCAAGCTCAAGTGCATTATGCGCAAGACAAAGGTTTGACTAGATAGGTGTCAAGTTTACCGGTCTCTTGGTAGTAGTTAGGAGACCGTGTTATAGGCTAGGCCGAGTCGTTCGTGGAGAGCTCAAACCTTTTTCATCCTTGGCATCATCTTTATTGATTCTTGTTTGGCTTTTCTCCGTGTGAGTTTTGGAGCTTGTGGTCTTCTTCATGACAAGCTCTTGTTCATCGAAAACGGATTTCATATGCGTCTTCTCGTATGTTTTTCGATGTGGGAGATTTGTCAGGTCGTCTCGGTTAGAGGTTTCACACCTCTACTTGTTTGACATTTCTCCCTTTCCACTTCTAAATATTTCCAGTCGTGATTAGGCAGCTCTGTTCGTTAGATTTCCATCAAGCTTGAGCTTGCCTTAATCGGAGTTCATTTGCAGAAGTTGTGGCAATTCAGGGTTTGCCTGTTTCTTTTGAGTTCATCTGTTGTGTGGCCTGAGCTCCCTGGTTCTGCCAGGGCGGTAGTACCGCTCTTGGAGCGGTAGTACCGCGCCACGGTAGTACCGTGGGCGAGTACCACACTCACTACCGTAAGTCCACTGGACTTTGCGGTAGTGGGCACGGTACTGGCCCTGGTAGTACCGTGGGGCGATAGTACCGCTCCCAGCGCGGTTGTACCGTGCAACGGTAGTACCATGGGCAAGTACCGCACTCACTACCGTAAGTCCACTGGACTCTGCGGTAGTGGGCACGGTACTGGGCTTCGGTAGTACCGTGGGGCGGTAGTACGGCTCCCGGTGAGGTAGTACCGCACCACGGTAGTACCGCTCTCCGAGCGGTAGTACCGTGGTTGGTGGGCTGCCAACGGTTCCCAACGGCTGGATTCGTGGGAGACTATAAAAGGGGGTCTTCTTCCTCCTTTGTCTCCACCCGTTTTGTGCAAGTTCTTCCCCCCATTTTTGACCTCTTTGAGCTTGCTTACTCCCTTTCCCTCCTATGATTCTTGCTCCTTTTTGAGGGAAAAGAGAGAGGAGGTCTAGATCCACATTCTCCACCAAGCCATCTCTCCTCTAAGTGAGGGGAACCTTGTGGATCTAGATCTTGGAGTTCTTTGTGTTCTCCTTGTTCTTCCTCTCATATTCCTCCATAGCTTTTGTTGCTTTGGTGGGATTTGAGAGTTGGGGACTTGAGCACTTCGTGCACTCTTGCCATTGCATTTGGTGCATCGGTTTGAGTTCTCTCCGAGGATTCGTTGTAAAACTGAAGTTGAGAAGATTGCTACTCTTGAGTGCATTGGCTCTCTAGAGCTTGTTCTCTTGAGTGCATTGGAACTCTAGAGCTTGTTCCTCTTGGGTGCGTTGGCCCCTAGAGGCTTGTTGTTGCGGAGCTCAATCATTGTGGTGGAAAGCTTCGGGACGCTACGGGAGCCTCCAATTCGGTTGTGGAGATAGCCCCGAACATTTGTACGGGTTCGGTGACCGCCCTCAAGGGTCGCCATTTGTACGGGTTCAGTGACCGCCCTCAAGTGTCCTAATAGTGGAATCACGGCATCTTGCATTGGTAAGAGTGTGAGGAGAAATAGGGTGGCCCTCGTTGGCTTCGTGTGAGCATTGTGCTCCTAAACCTCTCCAAACGGAGACGTACTTCTCGCAAGAGAAGGAACTTCGGTAACAAATCCTTGTCTCCATCGGCTCCACTTGCGGTTATCTCTACCCTTAATTTGAGCAAGCTTATTACATTGTTTATCTTGTGCTTGCACATATTATTGTGCATTGCTTGTCCCATAGGTTGTTCATCTAGTCAACCTATTTACTTGTGCACCTACTTTGTGATAGCCTTAGTGCTCTTGTTATATATCTTGCTATCACATAGTTGTTTATCTTGCTTAGTATAAGTTGTTGGTGCACATAGTTGAGCCTAGCTTATTTAGGTTTCTTGCTTGGCAAATTAAACGTTAAGTTTTATTCCGCATTTGTTCAAGCCAAAACCGTAATTGTTTTTAAGCGCCTATTCACCCCCCCCCCCTCTAGGCGAGATCCACGTCCTTTCAAATGTGTTTGTTATTTGCTTCTTGATGCTCTCTTTTGTTCTTCAACTCTTATTCCTTATTCCTATGAGAGCATCATTAAAATCTTAAGCCTATCTTTATGGCTATAAAGAAAGAGCTCTAGGGAGACAACACTTGTTATCTTTAGTTTGAGTTTTTACTTTCAGTTTTTAGTGGTCTTGATGATTGTTACTACTGTAGCAACATCATTGTATCTTTATTTTCAAACTTTGTGCCAAGTCTGGCCTCCGATTGCAAGAAAGTTCAAAAGTTGTGACATGCTGTCCAGAAAACAGATTCTGTCCTTGGACGGAAAAATTAGCCTAAAATCACCAGATCATCTTTTTGATCTGAATTTTTTTGACAGCGTGCTCCATACAATTGACTTTCGAGCATCTGTTCTGAGTTTTTTTATTCGAGTTGCAGAAGTACCCCTAAAAAATTATTTACTACCTGCTGTTCTGTTTTTCACAGATTCTGCCATGTTTTGTCTCTCCTAAATTTTGCAAACCTTAAGCTTGCTTTTTCTTTGCAAAAATCTTTTGGCAATCTTGAGAAACAGTATATCTTCAAGAATATCTTTATATCCAGTGAAATTTTTTTTATTAAGGGTACTAACCTCTCTAATCAGCTTATGATGAGTTATGTATGAAGGGAGTTTTCAAGTGTGCGATGGAAGATGATAAAAGAAGATTCGGGAGTGTCAAGCGCTCAAGCTTGGGGATGCCCCCATGCATCCCCAACAAATATTCAAGGAGACTCAAGCGTCTAAGCTTGGGGATGCCCCCGTGCATCCCCTTCTTAATCAACAATTATCAGTTCGTCCCTCGTTGCACTATATTTTTATCACTTCATGCGTTTTGTGCTATGCTTGGAGCGTGTCGCTCTTTACTTTTCTAGGTTTGTTTTTGCTTGGTTTACTGTAGTAACAAATTAGACCCCAGCTTACTCTTTTGTGTGGGAGAGTTACACGCTCCGCTTGAACTAGAACTCCTCATAGGATTTGCATGCTTATTCTTTTAGCTGTGAGTTGTTCTTTTTCTTTTCTTAGCTGCTGCTCTGTTTAGTTGTAGTGATTTAGTTTTTCTAGAGCTTTTCTTTTGTTTTAGGTTGAATTTTCTATAGGTTGCATGTTTTATCTTGTTAGAGAGTTTGCCTGTTGCATTGAGTTTTGTGTCTTGACTAGGAAGTAGGTAGTTGAAGTTGCTATTCTCTTTGTAGTAGTAACTTGCAATAGTTTTGAGGTATTGACTAGAGTAATGTTTGAACTTTTGGTGTCAAGAGCTCGAGCCTATTAGTGATAGATGTCGTATTTTGGGCAATCCGTGTGTTTTTCGAAAACCAAAAACCCCTATTGAGAACTCTAGCTAATAGATGGATCACTAACCTCTGGAGGGTTCGAATATTAGAGTACACTCAGGTACCATGAGTCGAGGATGCGCAAGGATAACCAAACCCCCATACACTCCTCCTCGGGGTACTTGTCTCTTTGTGAACCTCCTGATTAGATTGAGAGTTACCGATAATAAGTGCATGAGTTCTTCGGACTAATGTGAGTATTCGAAAGTTGACACTTCCACCCACCTATACTTTTTCTAGCCTCTTCGGTACCGTGCATTGCCCTTTCTCACCTTGAGATTTGGTGCATACTTCGCCGGTGCATCCAAACCCTTGGCACGATACACTCTGTCATCATAAGCCTCCTTATATCTTTCCTCAAAACAGCCACCATACCTACCTACAAGGCATTTCCATAGCCTTTCCGAGATACATTGCCATGCAACATCCACCTTCTCATGACTTGATCTTCATGTCATACATGCTACTTGCTTGATGGATGAGCCGCATGCTAGTTGGGCCTTGCCCTAATCATTGTTACATGACGCGCTAGTATCATTGCATATCCTGCTATCCTGGCAGAGACATACATTTGCATCATGATAGTTATATCTTCTTTATGTGAGTACCTTTATAAAGTGTGAAAGATCTCCTATATTCTTGTAAAATATAGAGTGTTGCCCCTAAAGTGAGGAAAAGATCCCAAAGAGGACAAAATCAAAATATCCCAAAGAGGACAAATGAGAGTTAAATAGAAAGAGCCATTGAGGCCACCAAAAAAATAGAAAAAAATAGAAAAAAGAGAAAAAGAAAAATAAAAAGAGAGAAGGGGGCACACTACTATTCCTTTTGAGAGATCCACGCTAGTACTTCATCCTCTATCCCTTGTACTCCATAGAGATCATCATCATGCATATAGCTATGTGGGGACCTTCACACTATAGAACATGGCTTGTATATTCCAATGATGAGCCTCCTCAAACGAGCTCTAGGTCTTCTTGAGCAAACAAGTTAGATGCACCCCCACTAGTTACCTTGGAGAGCTATTAGCTCACATGTGCATCTGTTGCATGGCAATCCCTACTCCTCACATCATATCTATCATATGGCCTTCTCTCGCCTATGATTGTCCTCATTGATGTGAGCCTTTCACACCTTTTTGTCTTCCTCCTCCACCTTCTTTCTGTTTCGCCTTTTAGGTGTCAACTTTCTTGCTCACGCTCATCCATTGCATGAGTGCTCAAAATATCGAAAGGGAGTGGATCAGTTTGACTTGTACCTAGCTAGTGGTCTGGGGACGAGTCAAGATAAGAATCCAAAGGAGACCAAGTGTGAAACTTTAGTAGATAGTTGTTCTCAACAACCTTTTTTCTCTCTTTTTCCCAGTCTCCTGCTTGCACGCAAACACCATCTGGAGACATTCGAGTCACGGACAGCGAGAGATTTTGCATCCTTTGTTCTTTTGTTGCTTGTGTCAATGCTAATATAGACTCTTGCTTCTTAAGACTTGAATTGAATTGCATGCTTTGATTGCTTTACTTAAAAGTCCTTATATGGTTGTGTGGCATGTCACCACAGAAATTATGCTTGTTATCATTTACCTACTCGAGGACGAGAAGGAATTAAGCTTGGGGATGTTGATACGTCCCAAACGTATCTATAATTTCTTCTTGCTCCATGCATGTTTTGTGTGACTTTTCCATGTTTTGCTTGAACTTTCATACACTTTTGAGCATATTTGGACTAACCTATTAACTCAGTGCACCCAGTTGCCAGTTCCTGTTTTCTGCTGTTTTTGTATTTTAGGTTTTCCGGCCATTAAAAGTGCTCCAAAAATTCCGGAAATATTATATAAAAAATCAGCGTCCAGGAAGCTTCCGGAATCACCAAGGAAGGAGGGGAGGGCCACCACAGGGACTCCAGAAGGGTCCCTGGCGCGGCCCCACCATAGGACGCGCCGAGCACCCTCCTGGCTGCCCTGTGGCCCCCCTGGTGCCCCCCTGGTGCCCTATTTTTACCCCCGCAGAGGAAACCCTGATTCTGGACCCTTTTTCTCCAGAAGCAATTTCGATCTCCGCCGCCATTTCCATCAAGTTTCGGGGGGACATAATTCCTGTGTCGGCACCCTGCCGGGACGGGGAAGTGCCCCCGGATTCATTTCCATCGACGTTGCTTCCTCCCTCCATGATGCGGGAGTAGTTCTCCCTCGGGGCTGAGGTTTCTACCAGTAGCTATGTGTTCTTCTCTCTCTCCCATGATGTGATCTTAGTTGTGATCATAGGCTATGTTAATCTAGGGTGATCCCATGATATTTCCCCTTCCTCTATGTATTAGATTGATCTACTCACTTGATCTTATCTAGTATAATCCCCGAGACCATGGTGACAGCGGTCTATTGGACATGGGTTAGAAGAATATTATCATGAGTGATTTCCTCTTTTGTGTGTTGATTGAAGATTGAGAGTCTCTTGGTGCTTGTCTTTGACTATCCTTGAGATATGTTGTGGTGATTGTGGTACTCTCTTTGGATGTCCGCGGTGACATTGGAAAATCCATAGATTGAGAACTACGAACTCTGAGGTGTGCTTTTGTAGCCCTACATAATTCTCGTCCTCTCTTGACCACAAAGGAATGACCTCCGAGTACGTCTCCAATGCATGTTTTATGGGAAATATCATGTGATTAGACTATGTCAATGTTGTTGAGAGTTGCCACTATTGAAAGTATGAAGCCTAGGCCTTGTTTCCACCATTGTTACACCGTTTGTGCTCACTTTTGTCACATGTTTGCTTGCTGCACTTTTTATTACAGATTTATATTACCTTGCTTTGCCACACCTATCACTCGTATTTTACCATCTCTTCGCCGAATTAGTGCACCTATACAACTAGTTGTATTAGGTGTGTTGGGGACACAAGAGACTTCTTGTATCTTAATTGCAGAGTTGCTTGAGAGAGACCATCTTCAACCTCTACTTCCCTGAGTTTGATAAACCTTAGGTCATCCACTTGAGGGAAATTGCTGCTGTCCTACAAACCTCTGCGCTTGGAGGCCCAACATAGTCTACAAGAATAGAAGCGTGCGTAGACATCACATGAGCGAAGATAGCGTCTCTCGGGGGGAGTTTTATGCTCGAGCCCCCGAGCGCTTTTAAGTGAGGTTTTTGGGCAGCATTATTTTATTTCTTCGAGTTTTTACATGGGTTGCCGATCGGTGATGCTGCCGATGTCTCTGACGGTGCCTAGAGGACTATGGGTAGAACAGGCGTAGATTCGCTACGTTCCATGGGTTTCCCACGTCCTCATTGGTCTTCGGGTTCTTCAAACTGTATGCGCCTCCTCCTATGACTTCTGAGATGATGAACTGCCCCTCCCATTGCGGGGCAAGCTTGTGCACTTTTCCCTGTATCAGCCGTAACACGAGGTCTCCTTTGGTGAACGTTCTGGTCCGCAGGCGACTGCTTTGATATGTGCGCAGTTTGTCCTGGTATCCTTCAGATCTTGTGATGGTTGTGTCCCGTGCTTCGTCTGCTATGTCTTTGTCGTTCTTCAGCGCTTCTTCTGCCTCTTCCTCTTCGTACCCTGAGATTCTGGGGGCTCCAAATTTTAAGTCGTGCAGCAGTACTGCTTCTGCCCCGTATACCAAGAAAAAAGGTGTCTACTGGGTTGAGCTGTTTGGGGTGGTGCGCAGGCTCCATAGTACTGCGGGAAGTTCCTCTATCCAGTTTCCTGCGGCTTGTTCTAGTGGTGCTAGGAGTCGCTTCTTTATTCCTCCGCATACTAGGCCGTTTTTTTTCTCCACTTGGCCGTTGGACTGCGGGTGTGCGACTGATGCGTAGTTGATTTTGATGCCCAGCTCTTGACAGAAGTTTTGGAATTCTGCTGCTGTGAAGTTTTTGCCATTGTCTGTGATGATGTTGTGTGGTACTCCGAATCTGAAGATGATTGATTTGATAAAGTTGACTGCCATGAGGGATGTTGAGTTGGTGATTGGTACTGCTTCGATCCATTTGGTGAACTTGTCGACTGCGACTAGTAGGTGTGTTCGTCCTCCTTTTGAGGATTTCTTGAGCGGGCCTACCATGTCGAGTCCCCATGTGGAAAATGGCCATGATAACGGTATGGTTTTGAGTTCCGATGCTGGGGCGTGCGGCCTGCTGGCGAAGTTTTGGCAGGCGATGCAACGTCGTACGATGTCCTCTGCATTTCTCATAGCGGTCGGCCAGTAGAAACCTGCTCGAAAGACCTTGGACACGAGTGCGCAACTGCTCGCGTGATGTCCGCAGGTGCCTTCGTGAATCTCGAGAAGTAAGGCTTTGCAGTCTTCTTCATCTATACACTTTGGAGGACCTGAGAAATATTGCGCTTATAGAGCTGTCTGTTGATTACTGTGAATGTTTTAGATTGTCGACTGATGCGTCGGGCTTCTGCGACGTCTTGTGGTAGGGTGCCTTCGATTAGGAATCGAAGGAAAGGTTTTTCCCAGGCTGGGTCTTCGAGTGTTGTTCGTTCTTCGGCTTCGATTGCTTGGCTGTTTGTGCCATCGGCTGCGCTCGTTACTGTCACCTGTGCTGGTTCATTTGTGTCGTCTTCCTCTGCGACTACCTTGGGTTCCGCTGGTTTTGCTTTGATTGATCTCTGGTTGATGCTCTCGAGGAAGACACCTGGTGGTATTGGTTCTCGAGTCGATCCGATGTTCGCAAGTTCGTCGGCTTCTGTGTTATTTGCTTTTGTTTGGGCGCTTGCGCCAGACGTCGTCGGGTGAACTGGGGTCCCTGTCCGGGGTCTGCTCGCGGGGGACTCATCTTGCGCCTGCTCTCTTGGGGGCTGAGATGGCGTCTTTCATTATTTTGAGTGCCATCGTCGTGTTGCGATCTAAGCTGCCCTTCTTGCCTTTCTGAGCACGAGATAGGTACTCTTGGGCAGTTATAAGGGCTTCGGCTGGCGTGAGTTGTTCCTCCTCCTCGTCGTCCTCTTCTAGCTTGAAGTCGTCATCTAGCTTGCGGGTCGCCTTCTTCTTGTCCGTGCATTTCAGATTGTTGAATCTGAATCTGGCTCGGATGGGGGAGTCGTAGTCGGAGGAGTCGCTTCTGGGAGATAGTCTGCGGTTGGTCCTTGGGTCGATGGCAGTTTTTCCTTGCTTCTCTAATTCTTAGCGTTGATGTCTTGTTCTCTTGATGACGTCACTCTCCAGCTTGTTGTATGCTCTGAGCTTGTCTCGTGTTGCGTTCTCCGGGAGTAGTTTGCCGCGTTTGACTACGTCCCTTACTCTGGCGATTGCTTCCTTGGACAGGTAGATTTTTTCTACGTGATGGTCCTCTTTCGCCATGCCCGGGGTCTGGTGCTTGCTGCTTTCTGGCTCGTCGTTCCTGTGATTCCTATGCTTCGTTCCTTTGTATATTTTCTTTGGTATGGTTCCTGGTTCTCCAAGTGTGACGGTGACCTGACCGGTGTTGTCGGGATCACTGTTTTTGTTGTTCGAGCGAGTGTATCGGCGACTGCTCGGGTCGTCATCTTGGCTTTTGTCATCTGCGGTTGGCTCGTGAACGTCTGCCATGAGCACTTGGGACAGTGTCTTGACTGTCGTCTTTCTTGCGCGCATGTTGCGCTTCTTCCATGGACCACTCGAGTAGTCGGGTTGGGAGTCATGGTTGACTCGCGGAGTCGTCACGCGGGCGGGTGCTGCTTCGATCGCTGGTGTAGGATCTGTTGCTGCGGGTGCTCGAGCGCGATCCGTGAGGCGGAGGGCTCCCCAATGGTTGATGTAGATTTCGCATGCTCCGAAGGTCAGGTTTACACCGGTGCGCAGATCGGCGAAGGCCGGTCGAAAGGCCGGGAGGTGAGCCATGAAACCGAGGGATCTGAATAGATCGGAGTCTGCTCGGGCCGTGGAGTCGCTTCTTTGACGGATGCCGGTGATGAGGCCGCCGAGATCGCGATTCCAACCTGCTGAGTCCCCACGGTCGGCGCCAATTGACGGGGATCAGCCCCGGCAAATCCCATGGTCAGGGACCCTGGGTTAGTCATAGAGAAGGCACAGGTTGGACGATACTCGTCGGCTAACAGGAGAAGCACTTCCTGCTCGATATTATTGCGTGAAGGGGCGATTACAAGGGAGGCCAAGGCGAGTTCTCGCAAGACCAGGAGTGCAGATGCGTATTGGATTGATCTGGACGTCTCCCCTCCCAGTCTTTATATACTAGGCTAGGTCTCAGGGAGTTCGTACTAGGTTACAAAGATAGTTTCCTAGTTCTAGTCTTGCCTTGTACGCCAAGTCGTGCCTTCCATACTAGTTGCTGACTCCTACGTCGGTGTTTGGTTGGGCCAGTCGTGGGTCTGTCGTGGCTTCCCAGCGGACCTTCTGTCTTCATATGCACCGGGTATCGTCATACGCAGGAGTCGTGGGGTCACCCCCTCGTCAGCCGTTCACAACATTCGCGCTCACCGCCAAAAAAATGGAGGAGCGACAGACATGGTAGAGAGGGAGGAAGCAGAAGGATTGGGCGGCCATGGTGGCTGTCGGGACCCGGGGTTAGCATATGTAATTCCAGTCATGATACAATCACATGGAGAGCCGAGAACCGTACCCACTTGTCTAAGCAGACAAGGCCAAGCACAGAACGTTCTCGGTAAGCATCGACCGTGAGGGGAATCCCATTCAAACTCGATGATCAACTGAGATGGGTCCTCAACGTCCGCTCACAAGTCTAAATGCTTATGGGTGGTGAATCCCATACTCATAGACAAGTCGCCTCAACCATGTTATCGATTGGATCCTAACTCTTACATAAACTTACTCCAGCCCGATCACTTAGTCGGGATCTAGGGCGGGCTCGATCATACAACAAAGTGTGCACGTGACAGAGTCACGAACAATCGCATCGCGATGCCCCAAGCTGCGCACATCTAAGGGCCACTTGGTGTATAAAAGACCGCCAGCCAGATCACAACTAAGGTCTCGAAAACCCATACTAAGACATGCATGTTATAAACATACACGCAGCACACATGCCTAGTATGAACAGCAGGTATCATCACATAACTCTACAAAGTACTCTTTATTGATATACACATAGAGCATACAAAGATCACATGTCTGTGATCAACATTACATCATACAACGGAAGAAAATTAGGTCTGAGTACAGACAAGTTTAACAAATGGCTTAGAGAAGCCTTGTAAACAAGCATGCCCTTCCACGAGGGACCAGACTGCTGTCTGGGATTATACTACCAAGGTCAGCGTCGAGCTTCACGAAGCTGACTGCATCGGGGTCCGGTTCTTATCTAAAACATAGAATAAGCAAACGTGAGTACAAAGTCGTACTCAGCAAGACTTACATCAGATCTAAACTACTCATGCTCAAGTATCAAGGTAAAGGGAGGTGGGGTTCAACATGCAGAAGTGCCAGCTTTGACTTGGCTAATCCTGAACTACGAGTACCAGACTTGAGGTAAGAAGCGTACACGAGTCCACTACATCTCCAACCAATACACCACTATGGTTACTTCCTCGACTTCCCCACGAGGAGGCACACCACAGCACTCACACTTATCTTGCGAGTTTTAGAAGTATCCAGTTCAAGTTGTCTAATAATCAGGTACAGGTTCCAAGTAGTCCTTAACCGCGGACGCGGCTATTTGAATAGTTTTGTTAACCTTGCAAGGGTGTAAGCTACACACACATGACCATCGGTTACCACCAGGTCTCGCCACCGTTCAAGAGGTGACAACGAGGATGTTCACCACGACACTTCGCTCACAACCGGTCTATTCCAGGAGTCGACTATCTGAGTTTGCCTCCACTCGAGAGCCCGGCCGGATCAACGAAACGGACTCAAACAATGTAGGTGACCGAGACGCCACCTCTGGCAGATGGTTTTCCTGCCTCACAGGTGCACCCACATGTCTATATGATGCAACCAGTTCCCTCGTTCTTTTTCTATGCACATGTCAAATGGAAATCCCGAACTAATGTGACTTCTGGACGTCGACACGGATCAAGGTACTAGGCCGAGAGGGGTCAGTGAGCCCAATGTGTGGTTGTACTCTTTGTCTTGGATTACCATACAAGAACTCGATGCCTAAGGCAGTGTTCAACGAGACAACCCACTGTGTACTCCTACACAGCCTCTCATCGTTCACCTTGTATTAGGGTGGATTCACCGACACAGTTTCACTTTCATCAACACCATGTTCACCATCATCCCGACTCACATCAAAAGCAACCTCGTGTAACACTAAGCATGCAATAAGCTGTAACAGTTGCAGGGGCTTCATGATATCAATCAACTCCTATGTCAGCTAGGATTGTGGTTTGCTTACTACTATGACAAGATGATAGGTCATGCATCGGATATGGGTTCAACTATGCGGTAGAATCGATACAGAGTGATCTCCTAAACATGCATAAGCGAGACTGAGAGGGAATTGGGATTTCATAGACATGATCAAAGGGTTTTGCTTGCCTTGCTGACGAGGTTCGATATCGAGGTCTTCAACGAAGGGGGTGGCCTCCGGTTCCGGTTGCACGTCTATCGAGCAAACAATCAAACAAGGTATAAATTTAATTGCAATGCATCAAAAACATGATCAATATTGAAATGGTGATGTGCTTGGTCACAATGTGGTTACAATTCCATTTAAAAGAAGTCATATGCAAAGTCATTTGCAAATGTGCTTCAATTTTGAATTTGAATTATATCCATATGGATGTTTTGCACTGTTCACCCATTTTAAAATGGTCAAACATGAAAACAGAGCCCATATTCATAATCCTTGGATTTTTCTGATATTTTTAGACATATTATTTGCTATATTTGGAGTTCATATGAATTAGTTATGAATTTCCAAAGTTTAAAGTAATTTCTGGAATTTTCTGGATTAATTTAATTCATTTCTATTTTCTGGAAAATCTTTACTGCGTCATGCTGACATCAGCATGACGTGGGGGTTGTCTGACCAGTGGGTCCCTGCTGTCAGCCTCAGGGGGGTTTAACCCGGTTTAAATAGTCTAACAGAGTCATTAGGGGGGGCTGGCCCACCAGTCAGTGACACTGGAGGGGGGGATTAACTGGTCATTAGGGCTAATGGCCGGCGGCTAACCGGCGGCAGACACGGGCACGGCGGAGTGGTCACCGGAGTGGGCTTCCGGCCACGGGATGGCACGCTGAGGGCACCGGAGTGCTCCCCGTGCTCGCCCGCTTCATCCAGAGCTCACGGGGAGGCTCGGGGGTGGCCGGAGCCTCGCCGGCGTCGTGCTTAGCGGCGGTCGTGGCTCTGTGAGGACCAAGACGGCGAAAACATGCGCGGGATGAAGCTGGCGTGCGTGTGTTGCGCTTCTGGGAGCTCCATGAGTGTCAAGGACAAGCCGGGGACGACAACAGCTCACTGGTTCGAGCTCCACGGTGGTCATGGCGGCTGACCTCATCGGCTCTCATGGTGGATCACGGATGGGGTAGGGATTAGAGACATGGATAGGGGGGTTTTGCTCAGCGTGAACCGGGGAGAAAGATGGTGCAGACGAGGGAGGCGTGGAGGTACAGGCGGCGGCGAATTCTTCGTCGAGATCCCGCGGTGGCCAGCGGCGAGATGTTGAGAATGGCCTCGTCGTTGGGGAAGATGGCTCGAATTGGAGGCACGGCTTGACGAAGACGACGGTGGGGGCTTCACTGGACACGACGGCTTGCCGGGAGGGGGCCGTTGGCCACGGCTGCGTGGACGCGCGCTCCGGCGAGCTTCTCGGAACGCACGGCAATGGCGAGGAGGAGAGGGGGAGGAGGTCCAGAGAGAGGGGGAAAAGGATGGCGGCTTCCAGGGCGTCTCCACGGCGTGCAGAAGAGGCCAGGGAGAGCCAGGCAGGCTGGTGGCATGGCGTCGGCGGCCACCGCGTGCTCTCGGGGTGACACCGAGCTGCTTGGGAAGAAGACAACGGGGAGGTGGGCTGGGGGGAAAGATTGGGCCGAATGGCCACGGGGTTCCTCTATTCCTTTTCTCCTCTCTTTTCTTTTTCTGTAATTGGTTTTGCCCCAAAATAAATAGCAGAGCAATTTTGTAAAATGCTCAAACATTTTTATAAATCCTAGGTGACCAGTAGCAAGTCACTTGTAGAGTTTGAGCATTTTTGAAATTCAATATATTTTGAATTTCAATCCAAATAGGGTTATTTTAATTTCCAAAGCCACTGTTTGAATATTAGAAAATTCCATGTGCATGGGATTGATCCCAAACCACTTTTAAAATGATCAGCATCATTTATAGGAATTTTCCAAATGTTCAAAAGATTTTTGGAAAAAGATTTTTATCTGGCCATTTATTTAAATTCTCAGGGCTTTTCTTTTCCCCATTTTTGATTTTCCTTTTGAATTTTTCATGATGAAAAGGGACAAGCAAACCCTAGCACTTACCCTAGTTGGGGTTCTGACAACTCGCCCCCACTCAAAAGAATCTCGTCCCGAGATTCAGAAGTCGTCGGGAGGAAGGTGGGGTACTCGGCACGTAGGCGGTCTTCTCTTTCCATGTTGCTTCTTTTTCGGAGTGATGTGACCATTGAACTTTGAGGAACTTGATCTTCTGACGACGAGTGACACGTTCTGCGGAATCAAGAATACGAATGGGGTACTCTCGATAAGAAAGGTCATCTTGGAGATCAAGCGTTTCATGGTCGACTTCGCGGATGGGGTCCTTGAAGCAACGCCTGAGTTGTGACACATGGAATACATCATGTACTCGGGAAAGGTGAGGAGGTAGTTCAAGATGGTAGGCAACTTCTCCATGTTTAGCTAGAATGCGGAAAGGTTCGATGTAACGTGGGGCCAACTTGCCTTTGATACCGAATCTTTGGGTTCCCTTCAGAGGAGTAACCCGAAGGTAAGCCTTCTCATCCAGATTGTAGCTCTCCTTTCTATGATGACGATCATAGTAGCTTTTCTGACGAGATTGAGCGGCTTTCAAACGATCACGAACAATGCGAACTTGCTCTTCTGCTTCCTTGATCAAATCCGGTCCAAAGAGTTGTCTTTCACCGGTTTCTGACCAGTTAAGGGGTGTTCGACATCGTCGTCCATAGAGGAGTTCAAAAGGAGCCATGTTCAGACTAGATTGAAAACTATTGTTATAAGCAAATTCGGCAAATGGAAGAGATTTCTCCCAATTCTTTCCGAAAGAGATAACACAAGCTCTGAGCATGTCTTCCAGGATTTGATTAACCCTTTCAACTTGACCGCTAGACTGAGGATGAAAAGCTGTACTAAAGGATAGATGAGTTCCCATAGCATTCTGAAAGCTTCCCCAGAATCTAGAGGTGAAAAGGCTACCACGATCAGAATTGATCACCAAAGGAACACCGTGAAGAGACACAATTCTAGAGACGTACAAGTCCGCTAACTGGTTAGCAGTTATAGACTCGCGAACTGGAAGGAAGTGAGCAACTTTGGAAAGTCTATCAATGACCACTAAGATGGCATCGTTTCCTTTCTGGGTTTCTGGAAAGCCGGTGATGAAGTCCATACCGACTTTGTCCCATTTCCACTCGGGAATAGGCAAAGGTTGAAGTGTACCAGCAGGTCTTTGGTGTTCTGCCTTAATGCGACGACAAACATCACATTCAGCAACAAATCGAGCAATGTCTCTCTTCATCCGGGTCCACCAAAATCTCTGGCGTAGATCTCGGTACATTTTTGTGCTACCGGGATGAATTGAGAGGGGTGTATCATGGGCTTCTTTGAGGATGAGTTGCCTTAGATCCCTATTCTTAGGTACTACCAAACGATTTTCAAAGAATACCGTTCCTTTACTATCTGTGGAGAAACATTTAGCAACTCCGCTAGCAATGTTCTCCTTGATCCGGCGAACACCTCGTGCATGCCTTTGGGCAACTCTGATTTGATCCTCAAGGGTTGGTTTCGCCACCAAGTTGAAAAGAGATCCATGAGGAACTATCTCAAGATTGAGTTTGAAAAATTCCTCATGAAGAAGAGGTTGATACTGTTGCAACATGAGGTTGTTACAATACGACTTACGACTTAGTGCATCAGCCATGACATTAGCCTTGCCTGGGGTGTAAGAAATTCGTAAGTCATAATCTTTTATCAACTCTATCCAGCGTCTTTGCCTGAGATTAAGATCTGGCTGGGTGAAAATATATTTGAGGCTTTGGTGGTCGGAATAAATCTCACAGCGATTACCAAGGAGGTAATGTCGCCAAGTCTTCAGGGCATGAACTACGGCAGCGAGTTCAAGATCATGGGTAGGATAGTTTTCTTCATGTGGCCGCAACTGGCGTGAAGCATAAGCTACCACATGTCGATCTTGCATAAGTATGCATCCTAACCCTTGCCGTGAAGCATCACAATAGATCTCGAAATCCCTTTTGGTGTCTGGAGGTGCAAGTACGGGTGCAGAAGTCAACCTTCTTTTTAGCTCTTGAAAGCTTTCCTCGCACTTGGGGGTCCATTGGAATTTCTTATCTTTCTTGAGGAGTTCAGTAAGAGGCTTTGCAACTTTGGAGAAGTTCTCAACGAAGCGACGGCAATAGCTTGCTAGGCCAAGAAAACTCCTAACTTGCTTAACCGATTCAGGTGGAGTCCAATCAAGGACGGCCTGAACTCTCTCGGGATTGACTGCAACACCTTTTGCAGAAATCACGTGGCCTAAGTAGGTCACTTCTGGTAGCCAAAATTCACACTTGGAGAACTTGGCATAAAGGCGGTGCTCTCTAAGTTTCATCAATACCAACCTAAGATGTTCTGCGTGCTCTTCTTCGTTCTTCGAGTAGAGGAGAATATCATCAAGATAAACCACAACAAATTTATCTAGGTACTCCATGAAGATCGAATTCATCAAGCGCGAGAATGTGGCGGGGGCATTGGTTAAACCAAAGGACATGACGGTATACTCGTAAAGACCATAACGAGTAGTGAAAGCCGTTTTTGGAATGTCCTCATTTCGGATTTTGATTTGATGATAGCCTAATCTCAAGTCCATCTTGGAGAAGACAGAGGATCCTGCAAGTTGATCATAAAGATCATTGATCCTGGGCAGTGGGTACTTGTTCTTTATCGTCGCTTGATTTAGCGGACGATAGTCTACGCACATCCTTTCTGTTCCATCTTTCTTCGTTACGAACAGAACGGGGCAACCCCATGGCGATGAGCTAGGGCGGATGAAGCCTTTTGCCAACGAAGCATCAAGTTGGGTTTTTAGCTCAGCTAACTCATGTGGGGCCATTCTATATGGGCGTCTCGAAATTGGGGTTGTGCCTGGTATAAGATCAACTATGAATTCTACACACCTGTCGGGTGGCATTCCCGGCAGTTCTTCAGTAAAGACATCCGGGAAGTCACGAACCACCGGAACATCTTCAAGGTCTGGAAGGGGAAGCACATTCAAAGTATGCATCTGGATTCTAGAGCTGGGTGATGTGTAGTCAATGATCTGTCCTGAAGGATGGGTGAGTTTGACTGATTTGGCTTTACAATCAAGGAAAGCATTCTGCCTTGATAACCAATCCATTCCTAGGATGACATCAATGTCCGAAGACTTGAGGGCTATAAGTGAAGCAAGGAATACTAAACCCTCAATTGCAATTTGATTGCCATGGCTTACTCTATTAGTTTGCCACTTTGAACCAGGAGTTTGAATGATCATTGGAGAAAACATTTCTTCAAAAGAAAACTCATGATGAAGTGCATAACTCTCCGACATGAATGAATGAGAAGCTCCTGGATCGAAAAGAACGGAGGCGGGAACATGATTAACTGGGAGTGTGCCAAGAATGACGTCGGAAGCAACAGTGGTTTCCTCAACTGAGATTTGGTTCACACAACCACTATTTGTGGCTGAAAGCTTTGCTGGGATGGTTTTGGTGGTTGCTTTCTTTGGAGGCTTAGGTCGAGAATGACGTGGTGCCATCAAGACCTGAGGGCATTGACGATAGTAATGACCCGGAAGACCACACTTAAAGCATACCCTGTCTGAAATGCTGGGAGTGGGATTGCTTGGGTGCACACCATCATTCCGGGGTGGAATAATGTGTTGGGGTGGATGGCATATATTGGAGGTTGGTCTCTGCATAAAGCTTTGAGGTATGACACTGGTTGGAATCCAAATTCGGCGTTTCTGAGGGGCTGAACTGGAAGAAGAAGCAAGCTCAAGAGCATGCTTGCGGGACTCTTCGAAAATTTCATTGCCATGCTCAGCTCTGAAGGATCTGTTGACTAAATCCTCAAAGGTGGCAAATTCGATGAGGTTGAGATCATGATGAAGGATAGGGCTAAGTCCCTTACAGAACCTTGCCTGCTTTCTGGCATCGGTGGTGATCTCATCTTGGGCATAATGAGCAAGATGGTTGAATTCCCTCACATACTCATGGATGGACATCTCTCCTTGAGTGAGATTGCAGAACTCTTACTTCTTGCGCTCCATCAACTCATCTAGAAGGTGGTACCCTCGAAAGGCAACACAGAACTCCTGCCAAGTCACTACGTGACCATCTGGCTGCATAGCAACATAGTTCTCCCACCATTCAGCGGCAACACCTTCCAGAAAGTATGTCGCGAATATAACTCGATCATCGGGAGCAACATGTGCAGTATCAAGCTTACGCTCGATGGAACGGAGCCAATCATCAGCTTCAAGGGGCTCAGAAGAACATTGGAATACCGGTGGCTTGAGGAGGATGAAGTCCTGGATGCTCACAACCACATTGCAATGACGTGAGGTATTCTGCTCGATGAGCTCCAGAAGACGTGTTTCGTCACGTTGATTCTTCTCAGCTTCCATCATGATTTCCGCCGCAGAAGACGGTGGTAGAGGTTCATCATCATTTCGATTCCGAACACGGTCTCGATTCCGACGAACAGCACTACGAGTTCCACCTGACATCCTGTGTGATAAAAATCAACAATCAGAACAGGTTGAATGATGGATTCAAGGATAACAAGACATGATGAAGGCGGAAAGGATTATAATGCGAAGGCAAAGATTCACAGAAACATGGGAAAAATCCGGCAGCATAACGGCTACACCGGGATGAAAACAAGATAACCTCGAGGAGATTGAACAGAACTTCCTATAGGAACTCAAAACTCGATGAGTCTGGACGACCACAACAATCCTACGGCTAAAAGGAAGCACTCAACGAGATGTTCTAGTAAGACATAGATGAGCCTAGTCCTATCATCCCGTAGAAAAGATAAGGTTGACCCAGAACTCAGATCGATGAGGGTAAGGAGAAAAAGAAGCCTTACGTTGTTCCCTTATATACCCAAGTAACTATATAACTATAGAATGCTAGACTCGACTTCGAGCAAGGGTTTGATAAGCCTACAGACAGTCCTGCTCTGATACCAAGTCTGTCGGGACCCGGGGTTAGCATATGTAATTCCAGTCATGATACAATCACATGGAGAGCCGAGAACCGTACCCACTTGTCTAAGCAGACAAGGCCAAGCACAGAACGTTCTCGGTAAGCATCGAATGTGAGGGGCATCCCATTCAAACCGGATGATCAACTGAGATGGGTCCTCAACGTCCGCTCACAAGTCTAAATGCTTATGGGTGGTGAATCCCATACTCATAGACAAGTCGCCTCAACCATGTTATCGATTGGATCCTAACTCTTACATAAACTTACTCCAGCCCGATCACTTAGTCGGGATCTAGGGCGGGCTCGATCATACAACAAAGTCTGCACGTGACAGAGTCACGAACAATCGCATCGCGATGCCCCAAGCTGCGCACATCTAAGGGCCACTTGGTGTATAAAAGACCGCCAGCTAGATCACAACTAAGGTCTCGAAAACCCATACTAAGACATGCATGTTATAAACATACACGCAGCACACATGCCTAGTATGAACAATAGGTATCATCACATAACTCTACAAAGTACTCTTTATTGATATACACATAGAGCATACAAAGATCACATGTCTGTGATCAACATTACATCATACAACGGAAGCAAATTAGGTCTGAGTACAGACAAGTTTAACAAATGGCTTAGAGAAGCCTTGTAAACAAACATGCCCTTCCACGAGGGACCAGACTGCTGTCTGGGATTATACTACCAAGGTCAGCGTCGAGCTTCACGAAGGTGACTCCATCGGGGTCCGGTTCTTATCTAAAACATAGAATAAGCAAACGTGAGTACAAAGTCGTACTCAGCAAGACTTACATCAGATCTAAACTACTCATGCTCAAGTATCAAGGTAAAGGGAGGTGGGGTTAAACATGCAGAAGTGCCAGCTTTGACTTGGCTAATCCTGAACTACGAGTACCAGACTTGAGGTAAGAAGCGTACACGAGTCCACTACATCTCCAACCAATACACCACTATGGTTACTTCCTCGACTTCCCCACGAGGAGGCACACCACAGCACTCACACTTATCTTGCGAGTTTTAGAAGTATCCAGTTCAAGTTGTCTAATAATCAGGTACAGGTTCCAAGTAGTCCTTAACCGCGGACGCGGCTATTCGAATAGTTTTGTTAACCTTGCAAGGGTGTAAGCTACACACACATGACCATCGGTTACCGCCAGGTCTCGCCACCGTTCAAGAGGTGACAGCGAGGATGTTCACCACGACACTTCGCTCACAACCAGTCTATTCCAGGAGTCGACTATCTGAGTTTGCCTCCGCTCGAGAGCCCGGCCGGATCAACGAAACGGACTCAAACAATGTAGGTGACCGAGACGCCACCTCTGGCAGATGGTTTTCCTGCCTCACAGGTGCACCCACATGTCTATATGATGCAACCAGTTCCCTCGTTCTTTTTCTATGCACATGTCAAATGGAAATCCCGAACTAATGTGACTCCTGGACGTCGACACGGATCAAGGTACTAGGCCGAGAGGGGTCAGTGAGCCCAATGTGTGGTTGTACTCTTTGTCTTGGATTACCATACAAGAACTCGATGCCTAAGGCAGTGTTCAACGAGACAACCCACTGTGTACTCCTACACAGCCTCTCATCGTTCACCTTGTATTAGGGTGGATTCACCGACACAGTTTCACTTTCATCAACACCATGTTCACCATCATCCCGACTCACATCAAAAGCAACCTCGTGTAACACTAAGCATGCAATAAGATGTAACAGTTGCAGGGGCTTCATGATATCAATCAACTCCTATGTCAGCTAGGATTGTGGTTTGCTTACTACTGTGACAAGATGATAGGTCATGCATCGGATATGGGTTCAACTATGCGGTAGAATCGATACAGAGTGATCTCCTAAACATGCATAAGCGAGACTGAGAGGGAATTGGGATTTCATAGACATGATCAAAGGGTTTTGCTTGCCTTGCTGACGAGGTTCGATATCGAGGTCTTCAACGAAGGGGGTGGCCTCCGGTTCCGGTTGCACGTCTATCGAGCAAACAATCAAACAAGGTATAAATTTAATTGCAATGCATCAAAAACATGATCAATATTGAAATGGTGATGTGCTTGGTCACAATGTGGTTACAATTCCATTTAAAAGAAGTCATATGCAAAGTCATTTGCAAATTTGCTTCAATTTTGAATTTGAATTATATCCATATGGATGTTTTGCACTGTTCACCCATTTTAAAATGGTCAAACATGAAAACAGAGCCCATATTCATAATCCTTGGATTTTTCTGATATTTTTAGACATATTATTTGCTATATTTGGAGTTCATATGAATTAGTTATGAATTTCCAAAGTTTAAAGTAATTTCTGGAATTTTCTGGATTAATTTAATTCATTTCTATTTTCTGGAAAATCTTTACTGCGTCATGCTGACATCAGCATGACGTGGGGGTTGTCTGACCAGTGGGTCCCTGCTGTCAGCCTCAGGGGGGTTTAACCCGGTTTAAATAGTCTAACAGAGTCATTAGGGGGGGCTGGCCCACCAGTCAGTGACACTGGAGGGGGGATTAACTGGTCATTAGGGCTAATGGCCGGCGGCTAACCGGCGGCAGCCACGGGCACGGCGGAGTGGTCACCGGAGTGGGCTTCCGGCCACGGGATGGCACGCTGAGGGCACCGGAGTGCTCCTCGTGCTCGCCCGCTTCATCCAGAGCTCACGGGGAGGCTCGGGGGTGGCCGGAGCCTCGCCGGCGTCGTGCTTAGCGGCGGTCGTGGCTCTGTGAGGACCAAGACGGCGAAAACATGCGCGGGATGAAGCTGGCGTGCGTGTGTTGCGCTTCTGGGAGCTCCATGAGTGTCAAGGACAAGCCGGGGACGACAACAGCTCACTGGTTCGAGCTCCACGGTGGTCATGGCGGCTGACCTCATCGGCTCTCATGGTGGATCACGGATGGGGTAGGGATTAGAGACATGGATAGGGGGGTTTTGCTCACGGTGAACCGGGGAGAAAGATGGTGCAGACGAGGGAGGCGTGGAGGTACAGGCGGCGGCGAATTCTTCGTCGAGATCCCGCGGTGGCCGGCGGCGAGATGTTGAGAATGGCCTCGTCGTTGGGGAAGATGGCTCGAATTGGAGGCACGGCTTGACGAAGACGACGGTGGGGGCTTCAGTGGACACGACGGCTTGCCGGGAGGGGGCCGTTGGCCACGGCTGCGTGGACGCGCGCTCCGGCGAGCTTCTCGGAACGCACGGCAATGGCGAGGAGGAGAGGGGGAGGAGGTCCAGAGAGAGGGGGAAAAGGATGGCGGCTTCCAGGGCGTCTCCACGGCGTGCAGAAGAGGCCAGGGGAGAGCCAGGCAGGCTGGTGGCGTGGCGTCGGCGGCCACCGCGTGCTCTCGGGGTGACACCGAGCTGCTTGGGAAGAAGACAACGGGGAGGTGGGCTGGGCCGCGCTAGGTGGGCTGGGGGGAAAGATTGGGCCGAATGGCTACGGGGTTCCTCTGTTCCTTTTCTCCTCTCTTTTCTTTTTCTGTAATTGGTTTTGCCCCAAAATAAATAGCAGAGAAATTTTGTAAAATGCTCAAACATTTTTATAAATCCTAGGTGACCAGTAGCAAGTCACTTGTAGAGTTTGAGCATTTTTGAAATTCAATATATTTTGAATTTCAATCCAAATAGGGTTATTTTAATTTCCAAAGACACTGTTTGAATATTAGAAAATTCCATGTGCATGGGATTAATCTCAAACCACTTTTAAAATGATCAGCATCATTTATAGGAATTTTCCAAATGTTCAAAAGATTTTTGGAAAAAGATTTTTATCTGGCCATTTATTTAAATTCTCAGGGATTTTCTTTTCCCCATTTTTGATTTTCCTTTTGAATTTTTCATGATGAAAAGGGACAAGCAAACCCTAGCACTTACCCTAGTTGGGGTTCTGACAGTGGCTCACCAAGCGCACGAGGACAGGAGACCAGCGGCGGGCGTGTGTGGAGAGGGATGGCGGCGGACGCACGGATCGAGACCGGAGGTCGCGGGATCCAGATCGACAACGGGCGTGTGTGAGGAGGGCCGGCGGCGGACGCATGGATCGAGACCAGAGGTCGCGGGATCCAGATCGGCGGTGCGCACACAACGATGGGAGCAGCCGGCGGGCATGTAGGGAAGCAGGGGGTTGTGGGCCTTGCATCAAAGAAGGAGGATGGAAAGATACGGCAGAAGGAAGACCACGAGTTGCGGGACGACCGATGCTATCTTCGGCCGGTCGACCGGATACGATCATTTTCCTTATACATAAGAATATAAGATGCTAAATACATCAGTACTGTATGTGTACATAATCTATCTATATATGAAGGATAAAAGGGACATGGTGTTTCTGCATCCAGGAGCATATGCTCCCGGTTTTTAAAATGTATTCTTAAACACATTTAAAATGTTAAAAAAGTAAATAAAAAATCTTGGGTATATATCTTAACGTTTTTTATCTTCACGAAATCGTTTCACGGAAAATCGACTTATATTGTGTCGTGTGTAAAAAGACAAAAACTTGTTACTAAAAAGGCTTTCCATTAGACACATTTTTTGTCTTTTTTACAGAGGTTATAAAACATGTCGGATTTGCATGAAATTTGTCGTGCGCACATAGAATGTTGATATATACATGACAAATTTCGTTCCAAATTTTTTAACCTTTTGAAATATCGTTTTCGTAAGACGAGAGCATCTACACCCATGTGTAGAATTGGATTTCTCGGATAAAAGTGTCTTTTCATCTCTCATTTAACATTGTTAGTAAGCAAAATGGACGAAAGTGGCAAACAGGGAACAAAATAAAGTTGTAGTGTCATAAAAGGAAGAAAAGTTTTTTCAGGGCCGAATAGGGAAGCGGATTTTAAGAAAGAGTCAAATAAGAAATTTTCTCTTTCTAGTTTGGTAGATATGAATTTGAAGGAAACAAGAAATGATCTTACTAGACCACCTGATATTGCAGGGATTTGTTAACCTCTTTCCCTATTACTCCATCCGTTCTAAAATAAATATCTTAATTTTAGTATAATTCTATACTATACTAAAATTAATATAAAGTTAAAACAAATATTTTAGAACGAAGTAAATATTACCAAACCACCTAGGGATGTGTATCCTGTGTAGGGGAGTGGCGATCTGTTGAACAATTTGAAAAAACAAAAATATTGCATTTTTATACGAAAAATTCTGATGCTGCTGCTGCTTTAGTTTTTAGACTGCGCACTAATTTTAAAAGCTTGTTCCACATCGTTCGATCAAAAACACGTCAAAATTCATGTAGCTACTTTTTTAAATGAGATTTTTTCCCTATAATTTGTGTAGCTACTTTAGTTTATGGTTTATAGTGCGGCTACGACGCAATATTTTGATCATGGTATTTTAATATTTTAATCATGACAATTTTGTACCATGACCACGGTAATTATACGTCATGGCAATTTTAAGTAATTCATTATGATAAATTTAGTTTATGGTTTATGGTGCGACTACGACGCGTTGACTCCAAGCAGGTATCCGATGACGAGGGTAATGCGGCAAGGCGGGCTCCTGAAAACGGATGCCTCAAGGAAAAAAATTGGATGCATCTCGATGTGCGGCAGACGAAAAGGGAGGTTTTGTGGGTCGGGTGGAGTGGTTATCGATGCTGTGGTGCCACGTCAATGCCGACTCTTTTCTTGTGTTCATGACAAATCTACTCTATAGACCACAACAACAACAAATTATCTATAAATTTTAAATTATTTCTTTTTTTTGTCCGTAGCAGATTTAATATATGTTTTACCATGATAATTTAAGATGTGTTTTTGCCATGACAAATAAACATATGTGTTGCCAAGGCATGTTTTAAAATTTTATTTTACGAACCAAGATAATTATACTTTAAACATAGAAGAAAACGTATATAAAATCGTAGTTGACGTACATCACGGTAATTTCAGTATAAACAACATAGTGATTTATGTGCAATATACATTGCAACTTTTAACCCTAAAAAAAATATTGATGTGGGATGTAGTTTTGAAGGTCTCGTCGTGATGGATTTGACAGTAAAAACGGTTTTTTAACCGGAATTTTTATTTAAAAGATAAAATGTTTTGAAAACTAAAAAACTAAATAATTTCAGCGGCATCATCTATTTTGTACCTTTTTGCATGGATGGGTAGGAAGATATGCGGATCGAATCCCTTCCACCCGTACGACAGGTGCTTGGCGACGTTAACACCATAGCAATTTACGTGCAATATACATGCCAACTTTTAATCTAAAAAATAGTTGTCAAAACATATCGACATGGAATTTAGTTTCGAAGACCTCGTCGCAGCGGATTTAGTGGTTAAAACGGTTTTTTCAATCAAAATTTACATTTAAAAGATAAAATATTTTAAACACTGAAAAAGCTAAAATATTCTCACTGGCATCATATCTTGTAACTCTGTGTGTATCCATACATGTAGCGGTGACATAGCGTATTAGTGGGCAGTAAAATAGCTGGAAATTGTGTGCAAATTAGATGCCGACCACCCGCACGTCTGACATTTATTAGCGTTTTATTTTTGTCAATCATTAGTTAGAGGGTACTCGTCGCAGAAGTCATTTGTGCGCGCTTCAAGCGCGTCAAGTGTCACGTTCTGATGTGTTTCAGAGTTTTCCTTTAGCTCTTCCGTGTTTGACACGTGCCGCTTTTCGGACGCACAGCCACAACCGCAGCTACACGCTCAGCCACAGTCCGAGCCACAACCACAGCCACAATTTTCAGACACAGTCCGAGTCACAATCACACTCCAAGCCAAGCCACAATTTTCACGCGGGACACAGTCAAAATGCGTCAGGTGCCGGCTTTAAAGCACATTAAAAATAACCTTCTTGGAGCCGTGCGAGAGAATGCCCGCTAACTAGTTGCTCTCCTAATTTATTTATTTTTAAGTGTTTTCTAATGAAATTCGTGTAGCCGCCACTGGAGCGCCTCGCTTAGTTTGTCTACGGTGCCTTGTCTGGCCTGTTTCTCGTTTTTTCTACGGTTGTCTAGTTCTGGGCCTTTGTCTTCTTTTGTTTTTCGGTGTAACCGGGGCGCGACTTGTCAAGCAATAATTTTGTACTCCCTTCGTTTTAAATTCAATGAATATACACATATGGATAAACAGAAGTCATCTAATTTAGAAGAGAAGGAGTACATAGCAGCATCGCTTGCGTTGACTTCACTTTTTATTTTTATTTTAATTTTTAATTTTTATTATATTTGAAATAATTAAATTCAAGTAAAAAAGTAAAATCCATAAATTTGAAAAACATTATCACAGTATAACACAATGTTAGCACAATTAATAAAATGTTTTTAACTTTCGAATAATGTTTGTAAAAAAATTACAATGTTAAAAATACTTTTGTGTAGTATATAAAAATGTTTGATACCATTAAGAATGTACATAAAATTATAGAAAATATAATCTCATTTGAAAAAATGTATGTGACATATAAAATAATTTTCACATGGTGTAAAAAATATATTTTGTAGTTCAAAAATGTTTATCATCAAAACAAAATGTTCAACATTTATTTTAAATTCTATTGATACTCTATTCCAAAATGATCGTGTATTTTAAAAATGTACATCATGTATTTACAAAAAAAAACAAGGTGTATTAGAGAAATATGTCACGCGCACACTAAGTATATATATTGTGTACTGAAAAACATAAAAATGTGGTATAAAAACAATAATCGTCGACTGAGAAAAATTGAAGAAAAAAAAGAAACCCCGTGAAAACTAAGGAAAAACAATAAAACGCGATGAAAAGATAATATAAAAAATAAAAACCAGTATAAACCAAGTAAAAGAGGAAGAAAACCAATGAAGAAACAAAGAAAAACTGAAATGGAAATAAATAAATAAATAAATAAATACCTAGAAAAAACCGATGTCATACCGATATAGTAGCCCATTGTGTACTCAAACCCATTGATAGTATAGTTGCATGGAAGAGCTTCTTCTTCAGTCAATCGAGCAAACAATGGAGAACATTGCACCACATGGATATCATTAAGAGACCCGGGCATTGCCAAGGCAAGCATGTCAAACTTAAAGGTCCTATGAAGGAACTGCTTTAACAATGGTAGTGGGCTTCTATCTAGTTGACGACATCTATCCTCCATGAGCAACCTTCATCAAGACCATCCTGGAGTCAATAGGTCAGAAAAAGCTCACTTTGCCCAAGGACAAGGAGCTAGAAAGGATGTGGAGAGGATATTTGAAGTGCTCCAAGCTTGATTTACAGTTGTTCGAGAACCTGCAAAAAAAAGAGATCTGAAGACTTTGTGGAAAGTGATGACATGTTGTATGATCATGCTTCCACCTTAGAATCCGACCACATTTAAGGAATTTATCTAAATGCATCAACAAATTTAACATCGTGCAACTCAAGAGCATATTATAGAAAATTTGATTGAGCGCCTATGAGGTGTTAAAGGAGACAACTAAACATAAATTTATTATGATCAAACTATTTAATTTATTGAATTATAATAAATTTGAAGTGTTACTAATTAATAAACTAAGGCAAACTTTAAGGATAGAGTTTTCTCTTTGCGAATAAAACTAACATACCCTCAACCGCGTCCATTACAATCCTGTTGACATATGATGCCAACCTCATCAGGAACACACCGAAGCCATACAACAATTTTGGGCCCTAAGCGTCCCATTGAGCGAGAGCGTGGCTAGCCTCTCTTCTGCTAGCTGCTAATCCACGATATTTCATGTGGCCTTCCAGCGAGAATCTGCCGAATGTCTCCCACCATGGCCGCCACTAGCAACCTATGGGCCTCAGTACCTCTGATCATGTGATCCGCAGTTGAGCAATCTGTTTCCACCATCAACCTTTACGAGCCTCGATCAAGCGCCAACGTCATTCCCTCCATAAGCGCCGCCATCTCAGCCTCCAGGGAGCTATTATAGCGAGGATAGAACCTGCACGCGGAGAAGATAACAACACCAGTATGATCACGGAGGATCATGTCGGCGCCTCCTGTTTGCTCCTCTTCCTTCCATGCACCATGTAAGGCCCGATATGCGGTATTGTTCCAGATCTAGATGTTTCCAGCCAGATCCGGGGACTCAGCACATATCGGTCCCACCGCGACATATGACATAGCCATATGCCCCGGATTTCCAACATGATATCACAACATTACAGATACAAGGATACAACACTCATACAATCGGCATACAACGGCCTCAAATACAATACAACAACGGAAGATACATGTCTGGGTAAAGACTACAATCAAATGCCTACTGGCAAGAGAAAAACATCGATCCCCATAACCACACGGGTCCAGGCCCTCCGCCGGGATCCGCCTAACTAATCGTCGTCGAGTCTCCACGTGAAACGTCGATCACCATACCTGTCGTCGATCAAGGACCCTGAAAAGAGTTTGGGGGTAGTATCATGAGTACAGAGGTACTCAACATCCAACTGTAGTGGTCATCTGACCCAGCAAGGACTTCATCACTCGTCATTCTAGGACAACTAGTAGTTTACGGTATGGATGGGGTAAGTGGTGAGGTTGTTGTCGCACTAGCATTTATGAAGTGGCTAACGATCTAGAGAGTAAGTTAAGAAGCCAAGCATTCGATGAGGAATCGCATCCAACAAGTCTTGCTATCAACTACTTACGCAAACATAACACCTATCCTATCCTTGTCCTCCTCTTCGCATCCCGACGAAGAAGAAGCAGTCAAGGCACACACACACACGTTGATCAAGTTACATTAAGATTATCTCAGTTGTTGTTGTCTATGAACAAGGAGTAGGTCTCAAGTCGTCCATAACCGTGGACACGTCTTCTCGAAAAGATTTAACCCTGCAGGGTGATATGTCCAAAAAGCATCACTATTTTATATTGTGATTTCACCCTATTCATTGATATATTCCACTTTAAAGTATTGTTCTTATGTTGTTTTGGCTTATTTTACACAATTTACAACTTTCCGGTGCCGAAGCAGTAGAACCAGAATTCAGCGGTAAAAAGTGGATACCAAGTTGCTGAATCAGATCAAGTCCAAATGCGATGAAATTTTACGGGGAGCAGTTTTATGAAGATTGAATGGGGATCACCGAAGGAGGAGGTGAGGGGACCCACCAGGCAGCCAGAAGGGTGCTTGGCGCGGCCCCCCTCCTGGCCGCGCCAGGCACACTCCTGGATGCCTGGTGCCCCCCCCCCTCGGTGCCCCCTCTCGCCTATAAGAACCCCCAGGGGTGAAAACCCTAAAAGAAGAGTCGTTTCCGTGTTTCGCCGCAGCCACGGGGCGAAAACCTACAGAGTAGAAAAGCCATCTCCGGCGGGCAGATTCTGCCGGGGAGATCACCTCTCGGAAGGGGAGAACGTCGCCATCATCATCATCATCGTCACGGGCATCATCGAGATCATCATCAACATCATCCCCAACATCAGCACCATCTCCATCTCCATCCCATCTCATCTCACAATTGCAACTTGTGTTGTAATCCATACTATCTATCCTCTCTACTCTGTTGGTGTTGATTACTACTTTGTGGTGAATGCTATTGAGTTTTGTTGGAGAAATATCATTGTGTCCAGATTGTTTATCACCCATCTATCACCTCTGATCATGATCTCTTTTATGTCTTGTGAGTAGTTACTTTATTTCTTGAGAACATGGGAGAATTCTAGTTGTTAGTAGTCATATGATGTTGAAGTATTATGTGTTGTTTGATACTTAAGTTGTGTTGTTATTTCTCTAGTGGTGTTATGTGAGTCGAACACATAACACTTCACCTTTCATGGGCCTAGAGGAATACATTGTGCACAAAGGATGCTTATGGTGGGTTGCCGGAGTGACAGAAACCTGAACCCCAGTTCGCAGACTTTCGCACAAGGGAGTTATGGATCCTTGATCGTAATGTTGTGTTTAGGCTTATGCCTTAATTACTACCTTGTATTTGCGGATGCTTGCAAGGTGTGTAATCATAAGAGTACACTTATCTTAGTCTAGAAGGTGTACTAGCATTGATCCACCCACCAACACTTATCAACACGATACATATTACTTGGCGGAGTATGGTGAAAGTGACTTGACTATCTCTCCCGTGTTTTCTCGAGAACGCTTTAGCTTTTATAAGTTTAGTTCCTAGGCTTATCCTTGTTAAAGGATTGGGCCACTTGCTACTCCTCAGTTACCCTGTTTACTTTGTCTGTCTTTTACTTTTCTGTTGCTTAAACCAAAAACCCCTAAATATTTACCTTTGAGTGTTTGCAGCCCTTTCCTTATCCAGTGTCACTTATCAACACCTTCTGCTCCTCGTGGGATCGATACTCTTATTTATCGAAAATCTACAATTGATCCCCTAGACTTGTGGGTTATCAAGAATCGTTTATTAGCGCGGTTAACAGGGAAGGCAACCCAACTAAACCTATTAACTTCTCTGCCATCAACGAGCTTTTCTGGCGCCGTTGCTGGGGAGTGTAGCGCTATTGGTAAGTGAAGCCGGTAAAGGAACTTTTATTTTCTGTTTTTACTTTCAGTCCTTATGGACTCTTCTGCTGTTGATTCGTTGCTGGTAAGGAGCCGCCCCACGACTGTGGTGGTCACTCCTACCCCTACTGAAATTGTGCCCTATAAAATACCATCTGGTATTATTGATTATGTCTTGGATAATACAGGAGAAGGACATCCGGGAGAACACCTGCTATATTTATCACAATTATGTTCTTTATTTAAGCTTGCAGGTGTGACGATGGAGTTCGTCATGAAGAAACTATTCTCCATATCACTCAAAGATAAAGCTTCAGATTGGTATAAGCTACTCGATAACTCTGATCTGCTTGAATGGCCAGAGCTTATGTCTCTCTTTTATGCAAAGTTTTATCCTCTTCGTGAAATTCACCAAGACAGGAACTACATCTACAACTTTTGGTCTCGCGACGGAGAGAGCATCGCTCAAGCTTGGGGGAGACTGAAGTCCCTGATGCTCAAATGCCCAAACCATGAGCTCCCCAAGGAAATTATACTTACAAATTTTTATGCCAGGCTTTCTCGTCAGGACAAGGAGATGTTGGATGCCAGACTAGAAGTATGGAAGAAAAATGGGATCTTATAGAAAGGATCCAGAAGAACACTGAAGACTGGGAAATTGATAAAGGTATTGAACCCGCTATAAACTATGAGCATGACTACATTGAGAGTTATGTGAAGACTGATTACTTTAATACCTTTTGCTCTAAAATTGGTCTTGATTCCCATCTAATGGTTGACTTTTGCAAGGACTTTGCTTCTCATATTGATTCTTCCAGGAAGAAGAAGAGTCAACATCATAAACCTTTCAAGGAGTCACCAATTGAGATTAATGTTACTGATCCTGTTTTACCTGTAGTTGTGTATGAACAGCCTCCTTATCCCTCCAGGATAAAGGAGCACTCTTTTGTTACAGGTATTCTAAACAAGAATGGAAGGACCACTGACGAACCTGAGGACATGATCAAGGTCCAGCCTCAAGTTGCAATGGTCAAGGATCTGGTAACCAGTGATATCGAAGAATCCACTATTAGTTTTTGTCCTGTTGCCACTAACATTGTCACAGCCATGAACAAAGGCCCAATTTCAGGTACACCAGTTGTATCTGTCAAAATAGGAGATCATAATTACTATGGGCTATGTGATTTGGGATCTAGCGTCAGCGCTATTCCCTTCACACTTTATCAAGAAATCATGCACGAGATTCAGCCGTGTGAGATCGAGGACATAGATGTCACTATCCATCTTGCAAATAAACAAACAATCTCTCCAGTTGGGATTGTAAGAGATGTTGAAGTACTCTGCGGGAAGGTAAAATATCCTACAGGCTTTCTTGTAGTTGGTTCAGTGCAAGATAGTTTTTTCCCTATTATCTTTGGTAGGCCCTTCCTCAACACTTGTGGAGCTATAATAGATTGCAAGAAAGGTAAAGTATCTATTGAATTCAACGGTGAGCCGTATGAATTTAATTTTTCTAAGTTTTCTAAGCAGCCTCGTGGTCCTAACCTGTCAAGTAATGACAAAATTATTGAAGAAATTGCTTCCATTGCTATTCCTCCTAATGACACTTTGCAGCAATTTATGGAAGACCACGAGAATGATATACATATGCAGGAGAGGGATGAACTAGAAGACACATTTTTAAGACAAACTCCCATCCTGAAGCACAACCTCCCAGTTGAACCTTTAGGAATCCTCTCGCAACCGAAAGAAGACCCGGTGTTCGACCTAAAACCACTACCCGATACGCTCAAGTATGCTTATTTAGATGAAAAGAAAGTATATCCTGTTATTATCAATTCTAACCTTTCAGGGTATGAAGAAGAGCGATTATTGGAGACACTCCGCAGACACCGAGGTGCTATTGGCTATACTCTTGATGATCTCAAGGGTATTAGTCCATCCATTTGCCAACATACTATCAATCTCGAGCCCGATGCTAAACCGGTTGTTGATCATCAATGACGGTTGAACCCAAAGATGAAGGACGTGGTTAGGACGGAGGTTCTCAAGCTTCTAGCCGCAGGTATCATCTATCCTATAGCTGATAGTAAGTGGGTAAGTCCCGTTCATTGTGTTCCTAAGAAAGGAGGTATGACTGTTGTTCCTAATGATAAAAATGAACTAATACCTCAGAGGACTATTATTGGATATAGAATGTGTATTGATTTCAGGAAGTTAAACAAGGCCACCCGGAAGGACCACTATCATTGTCCTTTATTGATCAGATGCTCGAGCGGTTGTCTAAAAACACCCACTTCTTCTATCTTGATGGGTACTCTGGCTTATCCCAGATTCACGTCAACACCGCGGATCAAGAGAAGACCACGTTCACGTGTCCTTACGGTACTTATGCTTATAGGCGTATGCCTTTCGGTTTGTGTAATGCACCTGCTACTTTTCAGAGGTGTATGTCTGCAATATTTCATGGTTTCTGTGAGGAGATTGTAGAAGTTTTCATGGACGACTTTTCCGTCTATTGAAACTCCTTTGACCACTGTCTCCACAATCTTAATAAAGTTTTGCAGAGATGTGAAGAAACAAATTTGGTGCTCAATTGGGAGAAGTGCCATTTCATGGTTAACGAAGGGATAGTTCTTGGACACAAGATTTCCGAAAGGGGAATTGAAGTGGACAAGGCAAAAATTGAAGCTATTGAAAGGATGCCCTATCCAAGGGACATCAAAGGTATTCGTAGTTTTCTAGGTCATGCTGGTTTCTATAGAAGGTTTATCAAGGACTTTTCTAAGATCTCGAGACCCCTTACCTATCTTCTCCAGAAGGATGCCCCTTTTGTATTTGATGAAGATTGTAAGGAAGCTTTTGAAGTTCTTAAGAAAGCCTTGATAACCTCTCCTATAGTAGAACCACCTGACTGGAATTTGCCCTTTGAAATTATGTGTGATGCTAGTGATTTTGTTGTTGGAGCTGTTTTAGGACAAAGGTTTGAAAAGAAGTTGAATGTCCTCCACTATGCCAGCAAAACACTTGATAGTGCTCAAAAGAATTATGCTACTACCGAGAAGGAATTCTTGGCAGTGGTGTTTGCTTGTGATAAGTTTAGGCAGTATATTGTTGATTCTAAAGTTATTATTCATACTGACCATGCTGCCATTAAGTATCTTATGCAGAAAAAGGATGCCAAACCAAGACTCATTAGATGGGTACTACTTCTTCAAGAATTTGATTTGCAGATTATCGATAGAAAAGGAGAAGACAATCCGGTGGCGGATAATCTTTCAAGGATGGAAGATATCCCGCACGATCCTATTCCAGTCAACGACGGTTTCCCAGATGAACAGCTTGATGTTGTAAAAGTACAATCCCATTCCGACCCTTGGTTTGCAGATTATGCTAATTTTATCGTTGCAAAGTTTTTGCCTCCAGGTTTCACATTTCAGCAGAGGAAGAAATTCTTCACGGATTTGAGGCATTACTTTTGGGATGATCCACATCTTTACAAAGAAGGTGTGGACGGGATCGTAAGAAGGTGTATACCGGAGCACGAGCAGCAGGACATTCTTCGACAATGTCACGATAGTCCCTATGGTGGACATCATGCCGGTGAAAGGACCTCACATAAAGTTTTACAATCAGGTTTTTATTGGCCTACTCTCTTTAAGGACGCCCGAAGGTACGTTCTATCTTGTGATAAGTGTCAGAGAGTTGGTAACAATAGCAGGAGAAATGAGATGCCTATGAATTACTCACTAGTGATCGAACCTTTCGATTGCTGGGGTTTTGATTTTATGGGTCCTTTTCCCCCTTCACACAAGTACACACACATCTTAGTTGCTGTTGATTATGTAACCAAGTGGGTTGAAGAAATCCCCACTGAGAGTGCTGATCACAAGACATCTTTGAAAATGCTCAAAGATGTAATTTTTCCTAGGTTTGGAGTACCAAGGTACCTCATGACAGATGGAGGGTCACACTTCACGCATGGAGCTTTTAGGAAAGCTCTAGCCAAGTACGATGTCAATCATAGGATTGCATCACCGTACCACCCTCAAACTAGTGGGCAAGTTGAGCTCACCAATAGGGAGATCAAGTTGATCTTGCAGAAAACAGTAAACAGTTTTAGAAAGGACTGGTCAAAGAAGTTCGGAGATGCTTTGTGGGCGTATAGAACTGCTTACAAAAACCCCATGGGCATGTCTCCGTATAAGATGGTCTATGGCAAGGCTTGCAATTTACCATTAGAGTTAGAACATAAAGCTTTTTGGGCTGTCAGAGAACTGAATGCTGACCCAAAGTTAGCTGGTGAAAAGCGTCTCATGAACTTGACTTCTCTAGATGAGTGGAGAAGTGAAGCTTACGAGAGCGCTAAAATGTTCAAGGAAAAGGTAAAGAAGTGCACGATAAAAGAATTCTGAAACATGAATTTAATGTTGGTGATAAAGTTTTGTTGTTTAGATCTCGTTTCAGGTTTTCTCCAGGTAAACTACTTTCCAGGTGGGAAGGACATTTTCATATCGAAGAAGTATATCGGTCGGGTGCAATCAAGATCAATAATTTCGAAGGCACCAAACCTCAAGTTGTGAATGGACAAAGACTCAAACATTATATGGCAGGTGATCCAATCAATGTGGATGTGATACGTCCAAAACGTATCTATAATTTCTGCTTGCTCCATGCATGTTTTGTGTGATATTGCTATGATCTAGATACACTTTCATACACTTTTGATCATATTTGGACTAACCTATTAACTCAGTGCACCCCAGTGCCAGTTCCTGTTTTCTGCTGTTTTTCTATTTCAGTTTTTCCCCATATAAAAAGTGCCAGAAAAATTCCGGGAAAAATACAGGAAAAATCAGCGTACAGGAAGCTTCGCGAAGAGCCCGGGAGGGGCCAGAGGGGAGCCAGGGGGCCCAGGCGGCCACCCGGCGCAGCCCCACCCCTGGTCGCGCCAGGGGGGCGCCTGGGGCCCTTGGTCCACCTCTGGCTGCCCCCCTTTGCCTATTTATTCTCCGTCACCGGGAAACTCCCGAGAGGGAACCCTATTTCGCAAACTCGCCTCTGTTCCGCCTCCGCCGCGCTTCCGAGATCGGGAGCACCAGAAGACCTCTTCCCGGCACCCTGCCGGGTGGATGATTGACCTCCGAGAGTCTCCTCTCCACCATGGATGCTCCCCGGATGTCTCATGAGTAGTTTTCCTTGGACCATGGGTCCGTGATTAGTAGCTATGTGATGTTCTCCTCCCCTCTTTGTTATTCATGGTTTAGACCTCGTGAGCTGCCCTACATGATCGAGACACTTTTGTAATATTTCTGCTATTGTTATGTTGAGTTTGATAGGATCTGATGGATTATGAGATTATGTTCAGATTGTGATTGAGTAATATATTTGGTTCTTATCTCTTATATTTTTGTTCCTAAGTAATTCTTGCATGTTCTCCGTTACTGTTTATTGCTTTGGCCAAGTAGTAGGTAGTGACTCCAAGAGGGAACGTTTTGCTCGATTGTGGGTTCATGCCCCCCGATGACACGCTTGAGTGACATAAACATGAGTCTAGGGGATGTGTTGTTGCCACAAGGGGGAAAACAACGGTGCTTGTAACCGCGGTTACAAGGATTGTTTACTTTACGCAAAGTTATTTTTAATGCAGTTGTCTGTTGCTTTGGGTTTACATTTTGGGTGGGGCTCGCAACTTAATACGAGCGAGATGTTCTGGATAGATATCTCAAGGTGGATGATTAGTAGTAGATGCAGTTGGATTTCGGTCTACTTATTTTGGCGTACTGCCCATGCTTTTGAGCCTCGTCCTTTCTTTTGTAGCATAGTTAGCATTGCGGTGCGTTCATAATCCTGTCAATTGCCTTTCTGTAATTTGTTTACCTCGCATAGCAATTTTATCGTCTTTTGGGAGAGAGACATCACTAGTGAACATCACGTATCCCGATCCATATCCTCATCACTGTTTACACGCTCATTTACTTTTCTGCTTTTACTTTCAATTGCTATCATTATCCCTTGTGTTTGATCCTTTGTGAACAACAAGACCGGAGAGATTGACAACCTCTCTGAACTTCGTTGGGAACAAAGTTATCGTGTCTGTGTGCAAGTCCGCGTCAGTAGCGCTGCTGACACCTACTTATCATCTCTGAAGTCCTACTGGAGACAAACCTTGGTATCTTCACCAAGGGAAATTTGCTGCTGTGCTACATCACGCCTTACACTTGGGGCTCACCAACGAAGGGCGAGAAATCACTATCATTACCTCGCATATCAAGCCAAATTTCTGGCGCCGTTGCCGGGGACTCCAAGTGCTAAGATAGGGGAGTTGCACACTACCCTTTACCTTTGTTTTTTTAGTCTTGTTAGTTTACCTTTCCGTTTTTACTTTTGTGTCCTTAATCAAAAATACCAAAAATGCCTACTAATGCTATCTTCACCATGGGTGTGGAACCACCCAAATATGGTAGGATGGACATGTTTCACTTGGCTCGTCTTCGATCAATTTGTGCTCGCGCTAAAAACCCAACCGACTTGGTTGAGGGAAAATCATTGGATGAGCATGCTCATTATACGCGGCACCGCCTATCTGAGAAAGGGAAAAACTTATGGGACCAAATACAAACTTCTTATTGCTATGCCGAGTGTTTATGCCACATTTATGATTTTACTTGCTGCTCTAATATAGAGTGTAAACACCTTCCTTTCTAATGTGAGTTTAATGAAAATGAGATCCTATCTTCTTATGCCAAAGGTGTTTATGATTACTTTGATGTTGAAAGGATTGAAGAGTTTGTTGCTTTTAAAGGTGCTTATGAGATTCCTTCTTTGATTGAAAAGTATTACGATACTATCCACAAGTCTGAAAACTTTGTTGTTCTTTCTTATGACTTTGAGAATTATACTTCCAATGATTATATTGAGGATTTTAAAAATAGAATTCTTGCTGCCCAAGAAGAGGCTAATGATTGCTATGAAGAGGAATCTTATGATTCCGAGGACTCACTTCATACTTCCCTTTCTGATGATTTTGATACTTGCTTTGTTGATGCCCATGATGCCACTATGGATGATGCCTACGAAGATGAACTTGCTATAGTTCCTTATGTTAAGCATGAAATTATTGTTGTTGCACCCACACTTGATTGCCCTATTATCCTTTTGAAATCTCCAACTATTCCGGAGAATTTTGCTCTTATCAAGGCTCAATGTGATGGGTTGCATCTATCTTATCATCCTAAAAACCGTGGTGAAAACAATACACGTGTGCTTGTAGGTCATGAACAACATGATTTATGTGATAGTTATATTCTTGATGTTGTTCATGATTCTACTGAAAATTACTTTGAGAGAGGAAAGTTTAGTTATAGAAACTTCCATGTGACAAAAACACCTCTCTTCATGTTGAAAGTTTTGAAGTTGTTCTTTTTCCACCTTCCTATGCATGTCACTTTGTGCTTCTTTGATTTATTTTCTTACAAGATTCCTATGCATAGGAAGTGGGTTAGGCTTAAAAGTGTTTCATACTTGCTTCTTGATGCTCTCTTTTGCTTCAAAATTCTTATTCTTGTGAGAGCATCTTCTATAATCTTTAAGCCTAGCTAATGGCTCTAAATAAGCGCTTTCGGGAGGCAGCCCGCAACAAATTTAGGTTTTTCTTTTTGCTTTTGTTGTGTCTTGATGTTTGTTATTACTGTAGCAACATCATTGTATCTTTATTTTTCAGCTTTGTGCCAAGTTATAGCCTCTTATGATAAGGGAAGCAAAAGTTGTGACATGCTGTCCAGAAAACAGATTCTGTCCCTTGACAGAAAAATTCGAATCAAATCACCAGATCATCTTTTTAATATGAATTTTTTTTACAGAGTGCTCTATACAATTTTGAAACTTCCGTATGTTCTGAGTTTTTTGATTTGAGTTGCAGAAGTGCCCCTAAAAATTCTTTACTACCTGCTGTTCTGTTTTTCACAGATTCTGCCACGTTTTGTCTCTCCTAACTTTTGCAAACCTTTAGCTTTCTTTTTCTTTGCAAAAACTTTTTGTCACTCTTGAGAAACAGTATATCTTCAAGAATATCTTTATATCCAGTGAGGAAAAATTATTTTATTAAGGGTACTAACCTCTCTAATCAGCTTATGATGAGTTATGTATGAAGGGAGTTTTCAAGTGTGCGATGGAAGATGATGAAAGAAGATCCAGGAGTGTCAAGCGCTCAAGCTTGGGGATGCCCCCATGCATCCCCAAAAAATATTCACGGAGACTAGCGTCTAAGCTTGGGGATTCCCCCGTGCATCCCCTTCTCCATCAACAATCATCAGTTCGTCCTTCGTCTCACTATATTTTTATCACTTCATGCGTTATGTTCTATGCTTGGAGCGTCTCGCTCTTAGGTTTTATTTTTAGTTTTCTTTAGCTTTGGTTGCTGTTCATAACAAGTTAGATCCCGTCTTACTTTGCGTGGGAGAGAAACACGCTCCACTTTCAAAATTTAGAACACATCATAGGATTTTTCCTGCTTATCTTTTTGTTGTTGTGTCTTCTTTACCTTTTCATAGCTACTACCATGTTTAGTTTTAGTCTTAGTTTGTCTTTAGAAAGAGCCTTGGATTTTGTTTAGTTTGTTGCTGGAACTCTTTTTAGTTTTCATGTTTATCTTGTTAAAGAGAGTTGGTTGTTGCACTGAGTTGTGTCTTGTCTTGAAAGTAGGTAATTGAGGTTGCTATTTAATTCTAGTAGTAGCTTGCAATAGTTTTGAGGTATTGATGTGAGTAATGTTTGAACTTTTGGTGTCAAGAGCTCTAGCCTATTAGTGATAGGTGTCGTATTTTGGGAAATCCGTGTTTATTTTCAAAACCTACAAAACTAGTTGAGAACTCTAGCTACTAGATGGATCACTACTCTTCTGAGGGGTCGGATATTAGAGTACACTCACGTACCATGAGTCGAGGATGCGCAAGGATAACCAAACCCCCATACACTCCTCCTCGGGGTACTTGTCTCTTTGTGAACCTCCTTATTAGATTGAGAGTTACCGATAATAAGTGCATGAGTTCTTCGGACTAATGTAAGTATTGAAAGTTGACACTTCCACCTTCCCATATTTTGCTAGCCTCTCCCGTACCGTGCATTGCCTTCTTCTCACTCCGAGAGTTGGTGTCCACCTTCGCCGGTACATCCAAACCCTTGGCATGATACGCTCTGTCATCATAAGCCTCCTTATATCTTTCCTCAAAACAGCCACCATACCTACCTATCAAGGCATTTCCATAGCCTTTCCGAGATATATTGCCATGCAACATCCACCTCTTCATGACTTGATCTTCATGTCATACATGTTCTTGCTACACTGGCAGCGACATACATTGCATACATCATGATAGTTACATCTTCTTTATGATTTTGAGTACCTTGTAAAGTGTGAAAGATCTCCTTTACCTTCTTGTAAAATAGAGTGTTGCCCTTAAGTGAGGAAAAGATCCCAAAGTGGACACATTAAAAGATCCCAAAGAGGAAAAATGAGAGTTAAATAGAAAGAGCCATTGAGGCCACAAAAAAATACAAAAAAATAGAAAAAGAGAAAAAGAAATAAAAAGAGAGAAAGGGGCAACACTACTATCCTTTTGAGAGATCCACACTAGTACTCCCTCTATATCTTTGTACTCCATAGAGATGATCATTATGCATATAGCTATGTGGGGACCTTTACACTATAGAACTTGGCTTGCATATTCCAAGGATGAGCCTCCTCAAACGAGCTCTAGGTCTTCATGAGCAAGCAAGTTAGATGCACCCCACTAGTTCCATTGGAGAGCTTACCTTAGCTCGTATGTGCATCCGTTGCATGGCAATTATTACTCCTCACATCATATCTATCATTTGGCATCTCTTGCCTATGATTGTCCTCATTGATGTGAGCCTTTCTTATCCTTTTTGTCTTCCTCCTCCACCATATTTCTCTCTTTGCCATCCTAAGTGTCAACTCTCGTGCTTACGCTCATCCATTGAATGAGTGCTAAAAATATCGAAAAGGAGTGGATCAAATTGACTTGTACCTGGCTAGTGGGCTGGGGACGAGTCAAGATAAGATTCCAAAGAAGACCGAGTGTGAAACTTTAGTAGATTGAGTTCTCAACAAAAAAAATACTTTTTCTCGTATTCCCTATCCCCTTCTTGCACGCAAACACCATTTGGAGACATTCGAGTCACGGACAGCGAGAGCTCTTGCACCTAATGTTCTTTTGTTACTTGTTTCAATGCTAATATAGACTCTTGCATGTTATGACTTGAATTGAATCTCTAACCTTGATTGCTTTACTTTTCAAAGTTCTTTTATGGTTGCTAGCATGTCACCACAGAAATTATGATGTTATCATTTACCTACTCGAGGACGAGCAGGAATTAAGCTTGGGGATGTTGATACGTCCAAAACGTATTTATAATTTCTGCTTGCTCCATGCATGTTTTGTGTGATATTGCTATGATCTAGATACACTTTCATACACTTTTGATCATATTTGGACTAACCTATTAACTCAGTGCACCCCAGTGCCAGTTCCTGTTTTCTGCTATTTTTCTATTTCAGTTTTTCCCCATATAAAAAGTGCCAGAAAAATTCCGGGAAAAATACAGGAAAAATCAGTGTATAGGAAGCTTCGCGAAGAGCCCGGGAGGGGCCAGAGGGGAGCCAGGGGGACCCAGGCGGCCACCCGGCGGGGCCCCACCCCTGGCCGCGCCAGGGGGGCCCCTGGTCCACCTCTGGCTGCCCCCCTTCGCCTATTTATTCTCTGTCACCGGGAAACTCCAGAGAGGGAACCCTATTTCGCAAACTCACCTTTGTTCCGTCGCCGCCGCGCTTCCGAGATCGGGAGCACCAGAAGACCTATTCCCGGTACCCTGCCGGAGGGAGGATTGACCTCCGGGAGTCTCCTCTCCACCATGGATGCTCCCGGATGTCTCGTGAGTAGTTTTCCTTGGACCATGGGTCCGTGATCAGTAGCTATGTGATGTTCTCCTCCCCTCTTTATTCTTCATGGTTTAGACCTCGTGAGCTGCCCTACATGATCGAGGCACTTTTGTAATATTTCTGCTATTGCTATGTTGAGTTTGATAGGATATGATGGATTATGAGATTATGTTCAGATTGTGATTGAGTAATATATTTGGTTCTTATCTCTTATATTTTTGTTCCTAAGTAATTCTTGCATGTTCTCCGTTGCTGTTTATTGCTTTGGCCAAGTAGTAGGTAGTGACTCCAAGAGGGAACATTTTGCTCGATTGTGGGTTCATGCCCCCCGATGACACGCTTGAGTGACAGAAACATGAGTCTAGGGGATGTGTTGTTGCCACAAGGGGGAAAACAACGGTGCTTGTAACCGTGGTTACAAGGATTGTTTACTTTACGCAAAGTTCTTTTTAATGCAGTTGTCTGTTGCTTTGGGTTTACATTTTGGGTGGGGCTCGCAACTTAATACGAGCGAGATGTTCTGGATAGATATCTCAAGGTGGATGATTAGTAGTAGATGCAGTTGGATTTCGGTCTACTTATTTTGGCGTACTTCCCATGCTTTTGAGCCTCGTCCTTTCTTTTGTAGCATAGTTAGCATTGCGGTGCGTTCATAATCCTGTCAATTGCCTTTCTGTAATTTTTTTACCTCGCATAGCAATTTTATCGTCTTTTGGGAGAGAGACATCACTAGTGAACATCACGTATCCCGGTCCATATCCTCATCACTTCTTACACGCTCATTTACTTTTTTGCTTTTACTTTCAATTGATATCATTATCCCTTGTGTTTGATCCTTTGTGAACAACAAGACCGGAGAGATTGACAACCTCTCTGAACTTCGTTGGGAACAAAGTTATCGTGTCTGTGTGCAGGTCCGCGTCAGTAGCGCCGCTGACACCTACTTATCATCTCTGGAGTCCTACTGGAGACAAACCTTGGTATCTTCACCGAGGGAAATTTGCTGCTGTGCTACATCACGCCTTACACTTGGGGCTCACCAACGAAGGGCGAGAAATCACTATCATTACCTCGCACATCAGGATGCAAACATGATATATACAAGTACTCATGAAGAACATGTTGCAGCCCAGTTTCAGACTCCGGCAGGAGCAGAATTAGAAAAGGTATGAAATATGGTAAGAAAACACCGCGAACATCAATAAAGTTAACTTTTCAGAGTTTTTGCAAAATTAGGAAAATTCCAAGCCCGAGTGGAGCCGGAGAGAAGCTCTAGGGAGGCCAGGAGGCCCCCTGGCGTGGCCCCACTCCTGGCCGCGCCGGGCACCCTCCTGGCTGCCCTGGACTCCGCCTCCGACTCCACCTAGGCTTGAAACCTTCCTTCTGTCACAGAAATTTTTGCTATATATTTGCCCGGATACTCCCGGCACCGTATCTCTCGATTTCGCGTGTTTTCTTTCTCGGTCTGTTTCTGCCAGGGGGAAAAAGTTGTTGCTGAAGATGTCTTCTTGTGGCTCAAGCGGAGAGGACTTCTTGGGATGGCGTCTACGTCAAGTTCAGAAGGATCTTAATCAAGGGAAGCACGTTGATTGGGCTACCGAAGAAGAAATTACCGCAAGACAAGCGGAGATGGAGTGTGCCGTGAGAGAGGAAGTCAAGACTATCACTGCCCAACAACAAGGAGGTCCAAGCAATCCCATCATGGTGGGATCTGTCCAACCTCAGTATGATCTTTCTCTTAACCTTTCAGGGCCCTCCAATTCACTTGAAGATCAACGCATGCTTTCCACCATCTCCGAGGCCTACCGCATCACCAACCAACTCTGCGAAGATTTCCGTGTACTAAAAATACAAGTGGAAGTCTTGGAGTTAGAGAACCAAACCCTTTGCCGTGTCAGCAGGGATCTGAAGAAACAACCACAACAAGATGAGGAGTAAAACTCCTCGGGTAATGGCACCCCCTTAGCTTGTTCCAATCTTGGGGGAGTGCCCGGTATCTTTATCTTTATCTTTTTCTTTAGGAGTCAAGTAGAGTCGTATCATGTCTAGGGAGCTCACTTTATGAAATAGGTGTTACTTTGAGGTCTATCACTCCTCTTGTGGAGAGCTTTGTATCCGTGAGTGTGGAGTCGTCTATGAAGGAATATTAATGAGAAGTCTATTGGTGTCTTCGCTGCACTTGGTATTCTCTTCATGCAATCGACGTTATGAGCTGATTCTTATGGGGAGTATTGACCTTATATCAGGTATGGCTTCGAAAACTTTATTTAATCTTGGCAAGTATAGCTTTGGTCATAACAACAAGCATGTTTTCTCAAAGTAGCAACATAGCCAAAACCTTTGTGTTATTATGCTTGAAGTGTTATGTTGACAAGGAAGACAACTTGATGTTTCATGCTAGTTTTAATGTTTATGCTTTGTATTGCTTGCATCTAAGTTGTCATCAATTGTCTGCTCTCTCAAAGCCTTGCTAGCCAAAAACTCTGTACTAAGCGGAATTCTGCTTGTACTTCCATACCTTGAAACCAACTTCTTCCACTTGAGTCCACCATACCTTCCTACTTGTGGTATTCCACTACCACTGTATATAATTTATGTGCTATATTTAGAATTTCAAAATCTTCTGTTTTGTGCCACTGATTCAGCTCATGAGGAAGTGGTGGGTGACCCATGATCTTCTTAATTTGGACAAGTTTTATCTTGGGATTGCATGTCTAATCTGCAAACCCCTAATACGAGAAGGGACTGGCATGAGTGCCCAGCTCGTAAAAGATAAATACTAACACACAAGTTCATTCGCCCTTTTACGAGTGATAAAAAAAGGAATCCAAGGGGATGTGATCGTCCCCACATGGGAGCCGTTCCTCAAAACTTGTCCAAATCATGAAGTGAGTTATCTATCAGCAGTCGTTGACGGATCATGCACCTTCCAAAAGTTTGTTTTTATTCTGTTTTATCTAGAGATGGCACATAAGTTTTCCCTGCTTACCCTTTTGCACGGGGTTTATCTTTATTTTGTGCTGAGTCAGTCCTTCCTACTCCCTTCCTTTCTTGAGAGAGAACAGACATTTGATGTTGATAAAGATGCTTGCATATAAAGTTGCATTGAAATCCAGCATGTTACATCTTTGTTGACATTATCTTTTGATAAGTGAGTTGTTTACAAAAGCTTATGCTTAGTAAACATCTTCCTTTGTGTTGATATGTGCACTTCTTGACTAATAGCATGTTCTTTCAAAATCTTCAACTGTTCCATTATAAGTGAAAGAACAAAAGTAAAAGTTATTAGTTGTTCCTTGACCAAGGCTATGTTTGTCATGATTTGATGAGTTTTCCAGGTCCTACTTTGTTATAATTGTTACTACTTTCTCATAAGGACCTTATGAGTTGAGGTTGCTGTTGAGGATGTTTAAGTTTGGTGAGGAATCTTGATGCTTCTTGTTCGTATTCTTTTATCGACACTTCACTCTCTAAACTTGTGGACAGGTTTACTGAGCTCAGCAATCGCTTGAGGACAAGCGAGGTCTAAGCTTGGGGGAGTTGATACGTCCAAAAAGCATCACTATTTTATATTGTGATTTCACCCTATTCATTGATATATTCCACTTTAAAGTATTGTTCTTATGTTGTTTAGGCTTATTTTACACAGTTTACAACTTTCCGGTGCCGAAGCAGCAGAACCAGAATTCAGCGGTAAAAAGTGGATACCAAGTTGCTGAATCAGATCAAGTCCAAATGCGATGAAATTTTACGGGGAGCAGTTTTATGAAGATTGACTGGGGATCACCGAAGGAGGAGGTGAGGGGACCCACCAGGCAGCCAGAAGGGTTCCTGGCGCGGGCCCCCTCCTGGCCGCGCCAGGCACCCTCCTGGATGCCTGGTGGGCCCCCTCGGTGCCCTCTCTCGCCTATAAGACCCCCCTGGGGTGAAAACCCTAAAAGAAGAGTCGTTTCCGTGTTTCGCCGCCGCCACGGGGCGGAAACCTACAGAGGAGAAAAGCCATCTTCGGCGGGCAGATTCCGCCGGGGAGATCACCTCCCGGAAGGGGATATCATCGCCATCATCATCATCATCATCGTCACGGGCATCATCGAGATCATCATCAACATCATCCCCAACATCAGCACCATCTCCATCTCCATCCCATCTCATCTCACAATTGCAACTTGTGTTGTAATCCGTACTATCTATCCTCTCTACTCTGTTGGTGTTGATTACTACTTTGTGGTGAATGCTATTGAGTTTTGTTGGAGAAATATCATTGTGTCCAGATTGTTTATCACCCATCTATCACCTATGATCATGATCTCTTTTATGTCTTGTGAGTAGTTACTTTAGTTCTTGAGAACATGGGAGAAGTCTAGTTGTTAGTAGTCATATGATGTTGAAGTATTATGTGTTGTTTGATACTTAAGTTGTGTTGTTATTTCTCTAGTGGTGTTATGTGAGTCGAACACATAACACTTCACCTTTCATGGGCCTAGAGGAATACATTGTGCACAAAGGATGCTTATGGTGGGTTGTCGGAGTGAAAGAAACCTGAACCCCAGTTCGCAGACTTTCGCACAAGGGAGTTATGGATCCTTGATCGTAATGTTGTGGTTAGGATTATGCCTTAATTACTACCTTGTATTTGCGGATGCTTGCAAGGTGTGTAATCATAAGAGTACACTTATCTTAGTCTAGAAGGTGTACTAGCATTGATCCACCCACCGACACTTATCAACACGATACATATTACTTGGCGGAGTATGGTGAAAGTGACTTGACTATCTCTCCCGTGTTTTCTCGAGAACGCTTTAGCTTTTATAAGTTCAGTTCCTAGGCTTATCCTTGTTAAAGTATTGGGCCACTTGCTACTCCTCAGTTACCCTGTTTACTTTGCCTGTCTTTTACTTTTCTGTTGCTTAAACCAAAAACCCCTAAATATTTACCTTTGAGTGTTTGCAGCCCTTTCCTTATCCAGTGTCACTTATCAACACCTTCTGCTCCTCGTGGGATCGATACTCTTATTTATCGAAAAGCTACAATTGATCCCCTAGACTTGTGGGTTATCATGAATCGTTTATTGGCGCGGTTAATAGGAAAGGCAACCCAACTAAACCTATTAACTTCTCCGCCATCACAGGGGTGTACCAACTGCCCATTACAAGGCTCCGCACGCACGCCCATCTCTCTCAGTTGCTACCCATTATAGGCAACCATTTTATGATTTATTTCTGAGAGATCCGAAACGGCAGGTCCCTCTAACTAACAACGAACAAATCCGGGTGGCCCCCGGTGAGTCGACACCCAACTCAAAAGCCGGCTGCGCTCTCGAATCGGTCTCTACCGTCTGTCGTAGGTGCTGATAGCCGGTTAATCACACATGGGAAACCGGGTCCTCAGTCGGACAAGGTGGGCCAGCAAGGGAACTATGTCCTCACTGGTCCGGGTTGGTTGGAAAAATACTGGCGCCCGACCAGCACACACACGGTTTCAAATGGTAAATCAGCTAGGGCCACCACTAGAAATGTTTGAAGCTAGGTAGGTAAGAAAAGGAGACCCCATAAAATACCACACGCGGTTAGGCACGCTCAATCTTAAAACCAATACCCGGAACTCGGATCCTAGGTGACTCGAATGGAACAAAGCGTCGAGGCAGGATAGCCTAAACCTTCCATCCTTCGTCGAATATAGTCAACATTATAATAATCATATCATCAACAACAATAATAATAATAATGTGATATCCCAAACCAAGGAGTAACAGGGTAACATCGTAGCATTCTAATCATGCATACTAAGCAGGGGCTGAGCAACGAGCAATAGTAACATAGCAGTACATGGTTTGCTGAGAAGGGACATGGCTGTATCGGTTTGAAAGAGGCTGTAACATGTGGTAGGATCAAACATCGAACCTAACCTAGACTAGCATGCAAACCGATGGTTGAAATAGAATGGATCATAAGTAATGTATAGTCCTTGCCTGTTGATAAGTCGGGTTCCGAAGGTGTAGTTGATCGCAAGCTCGCAACGTCTTCGAGAGGTACCCGCGGAAGCACACAAGACGATAAACACTAGAAAGCAATCGACGAGCAAGCATCTATTACTACGAAGCAAACACGAGCAAGCATCAACAAGAAGGCAACACAAGACATCGCACCTACCGTCGAGAGCGGCTACTAACAGGTTAAGTGGAGTACTCGTCACACACGACGATACCGCACATTTACGTTGGTTCAAGTTGTTTAGCTACAGGTGATCAACAAAGTTGTTAACATGGCAAAGCACAGAAGCATGGCATAGCACACAAACATGGCAAGAGGTGAAGCATAAATAAACTATCTAATCTAGTCACTTTAAATGGGGGGGTAAAACCTATACATGGCAAACTATGGCGGACCCCACGATAAAAATAGAATTTGGTATTGTTTTGCCCTAAACAATATTTTATTATTTTTATTAGCAAGCAAGAACAACATAAACACAATCTACATGCAATTCTAGTCAAGTTACATATAAGAAACATTTTAAACAGAGCAACGAATAAGAAGTTATGGCAATTACAGTTTACAGTGGCAGGCAGTGTAAATAGCAGGTAAACAGCATGTAAAAAAGTCAAACATGGCAAAAGAGCACATTTTATTAATCTACACACAATTCTAAGCAACTTTCATGTATTACACGTCGCGATCCGAGCTACGAGTGAAAAGATACGGGCACTCGCAAAAAAACAATACAATCTGCCTAAATGAAAAAAAAAGAGCTACAACAGGTATTGGACCGGCCCAACTAGCAGAAAAAAAAGGAAAAAAACAGAGGGGATGCCTCACCCGTGGGCCGAACCCACGAGGTCGGTGCTGGACTGGGCTGTTGGAGGGGAGTTGGGCCGCCTGGCAGCGCTGCGTGGTTGGGCCAGGAGGGGGTGGCTGGGCCGGCCCACGTGGGAGCGCCTGCGACGGCTGGCTCCTCCCGAGCGGAACTGGCAGCGGCGGTGGCTGCGCTCACCGGCGTCGAGCGGTTGGACGAGGAGTCCCTAGAGGGGTGTTGGGGCAACGGAGGGAGGCCGGTGGCGCGGACCTGCAGCTTCCTGCGAGGAGAGGCAGAGGGAGAGGGGTGAGAGGGAGAGGGAGAAGAGAGGAGGGACGCAGAGGAGAGAGGAGGCGGTTGGCTGCTTGCCGTAGTCGCCGGCAGCGGCCGGATCGGTCGGCGCGGTGGAGAGGAGTTGGAGGAGAGAGATGGGTAGGTGGGGAGATCCCTGGGCCGTCAGATCGCGAGATCTGACGGTCCAGAGCGTCTGGGGGCAAAAAAATTTGATCTTGCTAGAGTTTGGTGCGAAAATGGGGCTATTTTTTGGGGCAAAGTGGAGGGGGTGGCTGCAATTTTGGACTAGGGAAACCCTAGAAAGAGGTGGGAGTGTGGTGGTCTTTATATAGCCCAGGTGGCTGGCAGTTTGTAAAAACATCCCCGGTTTTTCTCTCGCGCGCGTGCTGTTTACGTTTCTGAACGCCGGGGTCCGTAGGACCTCCGATTCGGGTAAAACTTCGAACTGCGCGATCAGCGCATCGAGCCGGCGGCGTTCACCTCGCGCTCGAACTGTTCCGAGAACGTTTTCCGACGCGCTATAAAAATATCCCGTTTAATTATTAAACGGGGTTTTTTTGTTCTGTTGGCTGCGGCTGGTCTCGTGCGGTTTCGCGATGGTGATCGGGTGAAACCCGGTGTCTCAAAGGTCGAGTGTCAGGGTGGCAAGGGTCGGTCTCCGTTCGGTACGAGATAAGAGGGGGGGAAATAACCGCTGATCGATAAATCGGGGATGCAAACACCGCAAACAAATCAGACAATCAAACAATTTACACCGAAAACAAAATTTTTAATTTTTGTGAAATCTGGGCGGTTACACACCATCCACATTAAGTTTTACCCAGTCAAAAAGAGGCTTACTGCATTTCTTAACCCGATCCAAACACTTGCGTGATGACTTGCGCCGTTCCTTCCTAAACATGTAACACTCTCTTTGGATCACTCCTTTCCCCTTTGCGACATCATAAGTTGGGTATTGCTTGATGTACAGGAGCGAATTGATGTAGCCAGAGAGGAACCTGGTAGAAACAGCCACATGAGGAGCAGGTTTGTGATGATACACTTCATTACACACGTACTAGTTCCGCCAAAGAGTCATCACCACAGGCAGTCTCTCCTCTTGCTTGCAGTTGTCCAGAAGGTGAAGAATCCACTCCCGTCCCGTGGTGGCGAAAGTGTCCAGCTTGGGCATGCTCCATATATGCTCCATCTTCGTCCATAGCATCTGAGCCAAAGGGCACCGGCAAAGAGCATTGAATGTATTCTCGCATTCCAAGCCACATAAAGCGCACATGTTAGAAACCTCAAGTTTCCGTTTATGTTTATTTTCAAGTGTTGCCAACGAGTTAGTGGCGACTCTCCAAGAAAAAACGCGTACCTTAGGGGGAGCATGGCACCCCCACACTGCCTTTCAGGCGGCACGAGTGTCGTTCGGTGCCCTGCTCGTGGCGCACGCGATGGTGCCGGTTTCCTCCAGGGCGAGCCTGTACGCGCTGCGAATGGTAAAAATTCCGCGTGTATCCAAAGCCCATGACAAGACATCTTGCAGCCGACATGGGCTGGTCCTGATCCTCACGATACATTCGGCGTCTGGACTGATGAAGTGTTGTCGGAGTAGGTCCTCTCTCCACCGTCCGTTCTCGTCCAGCAGCTCGGACACCCGCCGGAGCGGCATGTGCCTCGCTGGGTGATGGGCCGATATGATGTCGGTCGTGGAATCCACGGGTCCCACCAAATATGGATCTGTTCGACATTGCCCATCCGCCATACGAGGCCACGCTTGAGCAGGTCCAGTCCATGCTGGATAGCATGCCACGCAGGAGAGCCGTTACCTAAAAAAAATGTATCCTCAAGGGAGCCGTTAGGATAATAATTAGCTTTGAGAACCTGAGATCACAAGGATTCCGGCTGCGTGAGGAGACGCTAAGCCTGCCGCGTCAGACCAACCTTCCCTTTTGGCTCTATGAGTTTCTTCCAAGCCCTCTAGTGTGTCTTCCTTTGTCCATGTTTTGACCCCCCACCGATTAATAAACCTAAGGCAAACTTTAAGGGGTAGAGTTGCATGACGGGCTTTTGCATCAGTGTTTTTGTATCAATATGTTTTTGAGGGGCGGCGTTGGAGATGCCCTACTTCATCCATTGTGAGTCACACTCTTCCAACAAGCGACATTTGGGAGCGTGTCAAAGAATGCTTGGAGATCGAGAGCTGCTACTATTCATCATGATGAGGAAATACCAGTATGCCCACAACTGACGTCACGGTATAATTGCCTGCCGAAGCTTTTTGCGGTACACAATCCCATGCCAAGCGTGCCTGCTTCTAATCAATCACATCATCATCATCATCATCATCATAGCAAGCTCAACTCCCATCCACATGTTCCATGAGAAAAAAGTTACCACTGCCCCTGCCAACTTGTTCGTATCCAAAGAGCGCGCAACAGTAGAGAGACCACCATCGGGGGCCCGCGCAACTCAGACTGGACGGGAACATGGTACAATCTGAAAAGACACTGGTGCCGCTCAGAAAGTCGTAGTTGGACGAAATTAGGTGGCACTGCTTGCTGCAGGAACGAAACCAACCATGCTGGCTGGCTCATCTTCCTGACCTACCAACAGAGCATCCGAGACGCAGCACGCAATAGAAAACAGAGGCTGAAACATCACTCGCTCACTCTAGGTTGTTGCTCTTGTTACATTAGGTACGCCACGACCAACCAACCAACCAACCCAACCACAAACGCAGCAAAATGCTATGGCATCCACACCAAATGTTAAATTAGAGACTTCTCACGACGAACCAACGAACCATCTCAGCAACACTAACCACACCATCAGGATTAATTAACAGCAAGGAAAAGAAACACCCGGCGCCAGGTAAAGTGAAGGAGAAAACCAAACCAGAAGTTCAATCCGGATCAACGACGACGAAGAAGAAGAAAAGAAAGCTCCCTAAAAATCACTCCTAGATCGAGACGGCGACGGGGGCGAATGAAGAATGTTGTGGGCTATGTCTGTCCTGTCCATCAGGGGTTGTTGTTGTAGTCGTCGCTGTTAGACCAGCGCGATGCTGCTCTCACCGCCCGGGGGCTTGCGGATGCCGCCGAGGAAGTCCCGGGCAGGCGCCTTCCCGTCCGCAAAGATGTTGCTGCCGCTCATCTCCTTGAGCTTGGCGTCGCTCAGCTGCTTCTCCGCCGTGCCTGGGGCCTCTACGGCGTCCCCCTTGAAGATGTTGTTGCCCGTCAGGTCGTTGAACTTCTTCGTGGGGATCTTCTTTGCGGTCTTAACCACGCTGTCAGTATCGTCGGCCTCTCCAAATTTGATGCTGCTCACCTGTGGAAAACGATTGAGAACGAACACGCACGCAACTGGTAAGCACTCCATTAATAAGAGCAGTGTCCAGATTAGGAGGATGTGTGTGTTGTTGAGAAATCAGAACCTGTGCGTTCTTCCCTGGCGTCTGCGAGGTCGAGCCGTTCTCCGAGTTGCGTGGCCTGGGATCCTCTGGAGGAGCAAAGATGTCATGGCCGCTCAGCTCCTTTGATTTTGCATTGGATAACTGCTTCTTCAGCTTGCTGTCATCCTCACTCTGAAGCGTGCCACTTAGCTCCCGCTGCTTTGCTACCTCGGCTATGGAAGTTGGCTTCTTGGGAGAAACACTTTCGTCCTCAGCAAAGGAGATGTGACTTATGGTACTGATTGCCTGTAGTTTGACAAAATCAGATTGATCTCTGTCAGGAAGTCTATATGGAGCGAAATGTTAGCCTTGTAATTGTGCAAACCACACTACTGATCTCAACTTACTGCAGTATATATATGCAAGAAATTCATGACACCAGAGATGACAAATTTACAGTTTTTTTAGGGTACCGGTAAAAATTAAGTGTGCACTAACAGTATTACTCTAGCTAATACGGAGAGGCCAACGTCCAACGACACCAGAGGAGTATGCAGTTCTCCTATTTATGGAAACAGTTGGTCTGTCTAAGAAATGTTATGATGTCATGAAGCACTACGCCTATACTATAATGCTGTAGTATAAAAAAACAAGAGTACCTGACTACCTAAATCCCACTGTCTATCTACCAAACAAAGTAGGAGTAATTGAAAACTAAGGCCTAGTTTAATAGTTGAATCAAGGTCCAGTTCTATTAGAATTTACAAGGAAAGGTCACCAACCAATTTGATCACATATTAATAAATGATAGCCAGCCCCTTTCCACAAGATTCATCCCAACAACTTCTGACTCTGGAGGTTACAACATTTAACAAGGTCGATTCTAGCAACCAGCAGCTAATATCAAATGTGCAGGCAAATCAGGAATACTAATTACTCTCAATCATTTAGCACAACATGCGAATAAAGAATCCCTAGTCCTTACTAACAGTGCATTGCAGCAAGTACAGCTTACAATATGGCAGATCGAAAGAAGGCACCGCACATTAATCAACATATATCTTTTCTGTAACAAGAATTTCACAGAAAGAAGCACCTGATAATTCTTTGAAGGCGTTCGGGGCGTTGCGGATTCATCTTCCTCAACCTCGCCTCCAGCTGCAAATATTCCACTACCTGTCATCTCCTTCCACTTGGGAGCCGAACATTGTTTCCTGGGGAGAAAATGAAAATAAAACGAGTCGCTCATTTAGTGCACTGCACCTTGTAAATCTGCAAATCAGAGCGAGGTAACCTCTTCGTAACAAGATTATTTATCTAAGATCTTAAGAGCAAGGTAAATTATGATGATTTGCGCAAATCAAGGGTCTTACTATCAGTTCAAATTCAAAAATGAATAGACAAGCGCCGTTGCATGAGCACACAAATCATGCGACCCTACAAGAGTCTATGGAACAGCACGGGAACTCTGCGCACATATCTCACCAACCTGACATAAATTCAAATCAGGCGTATTTCCCTAGATACCAGGCACACAGATCGGGCGGAAAAATCGTAGAAACCAATGATTCCCGAAGGAGGAGACATGGAGCTCGAGAGATCTGACCGCAGAGCCCAAATCTCTGAGCGAAACAAAAAAAGCATAACCCCGAAATCGCTCCTCCCCTGCAGAAGAAAGCAGCAAATAGATGGTCCCGGTTTCCGAACTTCCGATCTCACCTCTTGTTGAGGCTCTCGTGCTCCTCCTCCGTGACCTGCCCGCCGAACACCACCTTGTGGATCGCCTCCGACGGCTGCACACGCAGGAGAAAGGAATAAAAACATGAGATAATCCAACCCCTGACCCAGCAATTCGCGAAGGCCTCTGCTCCGCCCGAGAGCGGAGGGGGAAGCAGGCAGGGAGCCTCACCTGGTGCGGCCGGCGGTTGGGCGGCGGCGTGGCGGCGTCCGCGAGCACCTGCTGCGCCCCCTCGGGCCACGCCAGCAGGTCGGCCGTGTTGGTGTGGGACTTCCTCACCGGCGCCGGCCTCTCCATCTCGTTCACGGTCCAAGCTCGGCGCAGGGAGGGAGAGGAGGTCTCGGTCCGGGTCTGGGTCTCTCTCTCTCTCTCTCTCTCTCTCTCTACCTCGGTGGTGGTGGTGGTGGGATGGGGGGGGAGCTCGTGTTTCTCTCTCTAAAAAGGCGAGGCGGGGTGAGGTGAGGTGGGAGAGTGTGGAGTGGAGTCGAATGGAAGGAAGCTGCGAGGAGGAGTCGCTGTGCCGCTGCGATGTGCTTGGCTTAGCCCGACCCCCCTTTTTTAAAGACCCCACGCGGCCCCGCAACCCACCGAGCGTGGGGGTCTATGACGCGCGGGCCCGGGCCGGAGCCCGGAGGGGGTTGACCGGGAGCGGAGGAGGAAGCCGTAACGTAACGTACGTACGCCGGGGGCTCCGGGTATTTGAAATTTGGGGGGTTCCGAACCGAACGTTCGCGTGCGCCCGAAACGGACGTGCTATCCGTTGCCGTTGCCGTTGGCGCTGCCGTTTCCGTTTCCGTTTCTCCGCTCTGCTTGTTTTTGTTTTTTGAAAGTACTACTCCGCTCTATTCTGCTTGCTGTTGCGTCTCCGGTCAATGACGGGAGGGATCACGGGAATGTTCCAGAATGATTTGGTACCAGATTTTCACATTAAGCGCTGGTGCCGCCTCGATTTCGTCGCTCGTTCGTGAGTCGGCGGCATAGTCTTTGGTTGCCTGCACTGCACATCAGCTTGGGTCATGTTCTATACCTTGTTTGATAGCATGTTTGCATCGTTGATCATCTTTTTATACTGTTTAAATCTTTGTACATGTCAATTCACGATTACCGGATGCAAATCACATTCGTTTGATTGTGTGTGTTGGACGTATTAATAAAATGTCTAATCAAATTAATTCGGAGATAAATTATGAACATAACAATAACAATACTACCTCCGACCCATATTAATGGGCACACACTTAGTACAATTATAGTACAAAAGTGTACTAAGTGTGTGCCCATTATATTAATTTTGTACTGATATATGATCATACATACTGGCCACGGGTCCTACACTGCCACATGGGACGACCTGCGGGGTGGTCGTGCCACCTGCCCGTGTGGCGGTTGTGTGACCGCGCCTTGGTACTTCTTGGATGCTAAAGTCTTCATATATTCCAGAAGTAATTCACAAAAATCTACCTAACTCGAGAATTTGATTTCTACACAAAAATAATATTATGGTAATTCTATTGAAAACAATGGTAGTTCAGGTTAGTTTCATTTAAATCATGTCAAATAGAGAAAAAAAAGCAAAAATATTTTAAAAAGTAGATATGTTGGAGATGTATCAGAGGAGTATGTCTATATTTTATCTTCCAAAAAGGGCAAGCCTGACAGAAGTACACCTATAACTTCTAACAATCCCGAGGTAACTAACATTGTGCTATACAAGAGTCGTGTCATACAAGGGCAAGCGGAATGTTATGTCGGCCTGCAGGCCCACGATGTAGGTTGCTTCGGTAAGACTCATGGCGTCGCACGAGGACCCCTTCTTTCGAAAGCTTCATCAACTTGGTGGTTACGTTGAGGACTCCTAATCCGATCCGATCAAGATGTCGGTTCACGGATTTAACCCTAGTCCTCATACACCTGTATACGCGCGAGGTCGGAAATAGATTGAGATGTCTTGACTCATCGTCTTGGTAGTTTTAATCACATATTGTAACTCCCTCTCGCGATGTGTTTTCATCATCAATAAAAACAAGCAGGAAGTAGGGTGTTATCTGTCACCATGAGGGTCTAGACCTGGGTAAATCCCCATGAGCACTCCACTTTAGAACTCTTGGTCCATCGCTCCACCTACTAGGGACTACTGACGCTTTTCTGCATCGGCATAATTCCCCGCATATTTGTGGCAGCTCTTTTTAATTCGTATTGCAGACCTCGATCGATGTAGCACAAATGTATGTGTCTTTGATTTGCGTAAATATGTAAATGCAAAATAAAGATAACACACAAATATAACGATGTCTTCTTTTTAATGAATGTTACCATAATATGCATAAGAAGATGCAAGAAAAATATGTTACACTTGGTTCTGTAGATAGAATACATACAACTCGAAAATATAACAATGCAAGAATGTTTAGACTTGAATGTCGGCTGGTACGACTAGAAAACACATTATACTAATTTCTAGTGGAAAAACAAGGCTTTTAATGAACTAAAGTAAAATTGGGAGTTTAGTCTGAAAGGAGGGCAGAATTTTGCCTCATCATTTAACTAAGCAAAAGAGAGTTTTCTGGTTAATTTATGATAAAACGAGCAAAAACCTTCACAAAATGTGCCCACTCGCGTGAACTACTTATGAAGCCACGGCACCTCAAAGGCAGATCGGCAAATGCATTGACACAGAATCACCGCAACCCCCAACATTTGGGTCACAACATCAACAATGAAACCACATCAACCCACTACAACTTGAGAAGAAATACAACGAAAAAAACAACAGACATATCTGAGCCCACATTTGCAGCCTAGAATGTGTATCATCCACTTGTGCGTCCCATTATCGCCACATTTCTTGTCTTTGCAATTGCTAATTTTATTTCTATGGATGTTAGTCTAAGGGTGATTGTCATACTTACCGCATTTACCCCTTGATGTATTATGTTTCAATAGACATCCAATCATTTTTGTGGATTTAGCTTCCAAGTTAGATAGATATATGACAAGTTTGATGATGAACATCTCCATGAGGTTAGCTTCTATCACTCTGGCCACAACAACATCATCGCCCACATGAACCACCTATATGGACCCAAGCTAGTGTTTCTCGTCTTGGAGAGAAGTGTGGCTTCTATCTGGGCCTGACACGAAGCAAGAGTTTGATGTGCAAGGGCTTGTCAGCAAGCTAAGCAGACGCCGTACAACGGAACACTCACATGCCAGTGAAAATTCTCAAGGGAGCTGGAGAATCTACTGGAATCTCTGCATTTTGGTGCTTGATGACCCGAAACAAGGCATATGCAACATCTTTCGTTGAGCCAAGTGGGGATGTGATGTGAGGGGGTACAACTGGGGCTGTCGCTAAAGACACATGTCTTAGTCTTTTTTTGCGAGTGAAAGGGAGCTTTATTCCAAATCAACAGGTTTACAATCCGCTACAATGATAGGAAGAACAAAAGGAGGAGGCCGTTGCAACCAACACATGCGGTGCTACGGGCCATCCTAACATAAGTAGCTAAGCAATGTGAAACCTTATTCTAGGACCGATGAATCTTCTGAGTCTTAAACTCCCTTTGCACTCATAGACATTTGATCTCCCTCGCTAGATGCTAGATGGCTGAGAGTGGATTTAAGCAAGGTATCTTGAGACAACGTGGAAATCACCTCAATTGAGTCCGACTGAATAAGAATTGGAGCTTGAGTCCACTCAATTGCAAGAGACATACCAATTTAGATGGCTTGAATTTCCTCTTCCAGCGCACTAGAGCAGAATTATGTCAAGATGTTTAATTGATTGGATTGTGTAACACCCTCGGTGACAGGCATCGGTAAAACTTTTGTTAGTGATAAATCTCTATGATTAACAAGTCTCTAATCACCTTTGACCATGCCTTGTTCATCTTTGAATTCAAACAAACCCAAAATGCCTTTTGATGAATATTAAAAAATAAGTGGAAATAAAACCTTCTCCAGAAATTATGAAACCACTTTTATGAAATCACTAATAATCACTGGACCATGCTAACATGGTTGTGGTTATTTATTGAGCTAGGGAAAAATCCAAGCAAATCATACCAGCAACATAACAACACTATTGGCCATTTTCAAATTCCAAATAAATATCAAATGAATTTATAATAGGCCAAAACTTTTTGTGGCACCTCTAATATATGCAACACAAATATACCCACAAGTTTCACATGTGGCAAAATCATTTGAAAGAAAAACAAATTAAATAGTAAAGCAATAATAGAAAAGAAAACAAAAGGAAAACAGAAATAGAAAAGCCCCTATCTAACGCACAGGGCGTAGCCCACACTGGCCCATCTCTTTCCCGATCCACCCCGGCCCAGCGGCCCCTCCCTCCCTTGTCTTCTTCCTCTGGTTGCGTGGACGATATCCGGTGGCCGACCGGCGTGGCGTGGCAGCCATCCGGCGTGTCCCCGGTGGGGATAAGACCCCAAGCCCCGGCGCCCCAACCCTAGTCCCCCCCCCCCCCGCGCCATCTCCTTCCTCCTCCCCTTGCGCCCCCGTCTCCCTCTCCATTGCTCGGGCACGAGCTCCGCCGTGGGCGTGGCGGCGTGCACCCACGCGGCCAACGGCCACCTCCGGCCGAGCAAGCAAGTCCAGGAGGATCCCAGAGCTCGTCTACGTCAATCCCGCGCATCAATTCGAGTCGAGGCGCGCCGCATCCTTCACCATCGTCATCGACGTCCACCACGGCTGCCGCGACCTCGTCGTCTGATTCGTCGCCTGCGGCCGCTTCTCGACGTCGCCAACCCCGTCTTCGAACTCACTGTGAGCCACCGCGCATTACGCCCCTTTTAGTTCGTCGTTTTGGCCTCTCCCTCGTCGTTACTGCGAGCTCGTATTCCGTCCGCCACTCGTGTGCTCGCCGTCGTGGTCGCGGGTCGTCCCAGCTTGCGTGTATGGCACAGATGGGTGTGGCTCGGTGCGCTGTGCACGTAGAACGAAACCGTGCTCGGTTTGGTGCCCTGTGGCGAGCGCACGGCCTCGCCGGCGCAACTCCGGCGACCCCTGGCGTGCCCCTGCGTCCCTGCCATGTGGGGCCCGACCGCTAGATGCTTAGCATTAAGCTAATACCCCCCATGTGTGCATGACAGTGGGCCCAAGATCATTAGTAATATGTTAATAAAAACTGTTAGTTAAATACCACTGACACATACATGTGGGCCAGGGCCCCTAATTAATCTGTTAATTAAAAACAATTTAAAATAACCCCTCAAGTCACTGACATGTTTAATTAAAATGATTAACTAACCACTATGTGACTTACACCTGGGTCCCACCTGTCAGCTAATTTATTTAAATAAATTAATATAAATTCCAGTGTATGACATGTGGGCCCTAGCCCTATTTAAATTGATTAAATGTTTTTATTATCAATGTGAGGCCCCTCTGTGGATAATGTTAGGATTTAGATAATAAAATAAATTCAAAAATGATTTAAATTGAATTAAACTTTAAAATTGAATATCTTTTAAACCGTAAGTCAGATTCAAAAACTTTATACATCAAAATTGATCAAAAAATATAACGAATATGAATCCGCTATCCATATGTCAACCACCCTCTCTAACACAACGAACATCGACATTCCCCCCTCCAGGCCGTCTGTCGATAATCACCCGGAGCCGGTGACGGGGATCAACCCCGGCAAATCCCATGGTCAGGGACCCTGGGGTTAGTCATGAGAGGCACAGGTTGGACGATAGCTCGTCGGCTAACAGGAGGAGACGTTCCTTCTCGATATTATTGCTTGGAGATGCGATTACAGGGAAGGCCAAGGCTTAGTGCGCACAAGGCTAAGGTTACAGATTGTGTATTGGTTAATCTCGACGTCTCCCCTCCCAGCCCTTATATACTAGGCTAGGTCTCGGGGAACCCGTCCTGGATTATAGATGAGGTTCCCTAACCCTAATCTTGTACCGCACGGCAAGTCTGCACCTTCCTTACGAGTCGCGGACTCCTACGCCGGTGGCACTAGTGGGCCAAGGCTGAGCTCAGGCGGCATCTTTGTGGGCCTTCTGTCTTCGGGTACGCCGGGTAGGCCCATCCATAGGAGTCGTGGGGTCACCCCCTCGTCAGCCGGTTTTTCATCCCCGGATGAATTCCCGCTCCGAGCATAATCCTTTGTACCGCGTTAGAACACCGTTAACATTGCATACGTCATGACATTCATCTGTTTGCTATGTTGCTTTATATTTACTGTTTCTTCCCCCTTTATTCTCCGGTAGACCCCGTTGCTACCGCCGGCTACACCGCTGCCGGGTACGACTACTTCATCGACGACCCTACCCCTACCGTCGAGCTTCCAGGCAAGCGGAGCCATTCTCTTCCCCAGATATCGCCTATATTTTCCGTACCTTTCTTGCACTAGGCATTGATACTGTTGCTGCTACGTTACAATCCTATTCTATTGCATAGCCTATCATTGTCGCCCTTAATGCACCTTTCTTTATCCTATGTTGCCTGTATAAATATATATATTATATTCAGCAGTGAGCCGCATTGTTAGCTAGGATTAGATAGAGGGTTGTGATCACTCAGGGGTGTGACACGGATACAACTTATTATAACTGTCACAGGTACGGTACAATGCAGACACCGCCTCAGGACCCTACCTCGGCTCTGCCGAGCCACCATCAAGTGTGAGCTATCAAGGAGTAATCCTTGTACTCCCCTCGTTGTTGACTCTGTATAGCCGCTCTAGGTACCTGAGCAACGGTTGTCCTTAAAGGTAAGAAGTCGGGCGACCCAACGGTGCCCGCGAGCGGTATTGCATCGGGAACGACAGGGAGGGTACGACCGACGTTACTGGCGTGCTTGGCCCCTGCTCGTATCTCGCGAGAGTTACCAAACCACGAAAAGTCGAACTCTACCAAGAGCACAAGCGAGACAAGGTAAGGAGACGGTTCACCTTGTTGGTAACCGCAGAGACATGGTGGAACGACAGGGCAGGCACCGATGTACTGGTGGTCCTGACTGCCGTCGTTGTTCTCGGGTCAGTTAAGTCGAGGCAACGATAATGGTTGTCACGCAGGTTAATTAAAATGCTAAATGGTTCGGCGGATGTCTTGAGTAGCCTTTTGGCTTATACGCACTACTACATGTGGGATGAGGAGTGTGGGATCCCCTGCATCGTAGTCTCGTTCGAGGGTCTTCAGACGTCAGCAGTACCGCGGGCTGATTGCCGGGAAGTGGTGTTGTCTTCTCTTGCTCGAGCGGTGTATTTGTATTTGCTTTGATTTTTCTTCACCGGCCAGTCACGCACCGTTCAGGAGTACGCTTGGGTTAGGGTCCAAAGCCCGGCGTACATAGGATATAGTCCGACGGATGACCTCTCTATTGATTGCCGAAGGATGGGCTACTTTGTGTCGGATAGCTTCGGTCGGGTGTTCCCTAACAAGGTGTACGCCACCCTGGAGGTCCGAGCGTCGTAGAGTCACGCCAGTGCACCCCTGCAGGGAAGATTAATCTACTCGAATAGCCGTGTCCACGGTAACATGACGCTTTATGCTGAAGCTGGATCTTACCACTACAAACTACTACTATTAAACTGTATGGTTTCGGGTCTTCTTCCTCGCAGGGAAGTCGAGGAAGGGAACTCGGAGGCATTATTATTATTAATCATTACAATTTACTATTATACAATGCTGCAGCAACTTCTGCTGCATTGTTACTTTATGCTTTATATAAACTGTTGGCTGATTCTTCCCCCCATGTTGCAAGACTCGTCGGAAGGTGCTAGTCTTCGATAGGCCTAGCTTCTTATCCTTATTCTGATTTCTATCTTGCAGTCCACTATATACAGCCTCCCCTTTCCATTTGATACAAATGCATAAATGCTTAGTAGCGGACGTAACACTCGCGGGTATGCTAGATACTCACCCTTGCTTTATTTCCCCTTTATGTTTTGTCTGATCGGCTGCTGCAGTCGACGTTGGATCCCAGGAGCAGGAGTACCCCGGAGACGCCTACTACTACGTCGAGACCCCCTTTGACCAGGACCAGGAGTAGTTTCGGAGGATCCCAGGCAGGAGGCCTCGCCTTTTCGATATGTATCTCTGATGTTATTTGTGCTAGCCTTCTTAAGGCAAAACTTTACTAACTATGTTTGTACTCAGATATTATGGTTTGTATAACTTATGTATTCGGGTCCGAGTGACCCCCTTATCTTGTAACTTTGGTTTATCCTTTTGTGTTTAGTGTTGTGCCGTGATATTCTCATCGTGACACCTTAATCTCAGCCGTGTACCCTGCGTATATGATTATTGTACACGGATTAATTTTGGGGGCGTCACATATTGTGTGGTTTTCTTTCCTTTTTACCTTTTTGAAATAGAGTGTGGATTTTTGTACCAACACAAGCAATACATGTCATATCCACACCATTCATCCGTGCATTGAGATCTACAATCCACCTCAGCAGTTTTATTTTATGCACATTGTTAATTTAGAAAAATCAGCACATCAACACGAACCTTACCCAGATATTCTACTAGTGTGCATAAAAATACTACTCCCTCCGATCGGAAATACTTGTAGATACATCCATTTGAAGACAAGTATTTCCGATCGGAGCGAGCAGTATAACTTTATGAAATTTATGGTGCATGGTTGTACAGATCTCGAAGCAAGATATTTTTTAATGAATGGTGTGGATATGACATGTATCGCTTGTATACGTACATATACATTTCCCTTTGAAGTAATGTTAAGGATTACTCCATTTATTAGAACCAGATATTACCCAACATGTTGTTGCGAAAGTGTTTCGCAATATATTTTAATGGTATTTTTGCAATGAGATTTTAATATGTGAAACATGGAATTTTCATAACAAGTAACATGGATACTTATAGTAATAATGTGATAATTAAAACTGAAAGTACCTATAATTTATTGTATTTCATTTATATGGTGTAAATATAAATATAGCATAATAAATTAGAAAGTATCGTGCATTTTTGCATGTTAAGATGAGTATTTTTTATGCATGCATGTTGAAATGAACTCTTTTTCATATATGGTGCACGTTAAGATGGTATGTTTGCATACTACCGTAACAAAAACAAATTTATAATACCTACATAGTTCATCCTCACTAACCTATTTCTTTTGACATGCAAACTATCCACATCATCAGGTAGATCTACGGGCTTGTTTGATTCATAGGGTAGGAAAATTATAGGAACAGGAAAAGCATAGGATTGAAATGGCATGCCCACTCAAATCCTATAGGATTTTGCTTGCATCAAAGTTTGTTTGATTCCATCAAAGGAATTGTAGAAAGAGGTTGGAGTGCATGTTAGGATTCTTATATGAAGTAGTACAAAAATTCCTATGGGAAAAATTCCTATAGGAACAATTCCTATGAATCAAATGAGTAACGTAGGAAAAAATCCTATGGGATAAAATCCTACAAGAATCCTATGGAATTCCTATGAATCAAACGAGCCCTACCTCTTTTCCACTAACTCTCATGCACATCCTTCATTAAATTCGCATGCGCATGCAACCTATCACAAATAACTATTAATTTATTTATGCACTAAGCCTTACTATTTAGAAGTGACTTTTGTATAGAAAATCAAATTATGAGTTAGCTCGTATTTTATTTTTTATGCGATTTTTTTATGAATGCACATATGTAGTTGCTATCACTGTTTTAGATTTAGCTAAGGGTGATGTCTCCACTCAACAATGTTTTCATCTCATATCATTCCGCCGGTATATTCTAAAGGTAATAAATTAATAAAACAGAAAACACATTCATTTTTAGTTTTTGCATTAAAAAATAGATTTTTGCACTAAACAATATATATTTCAAAAAAGATTTAATAATTAAATTATACTAAGTTTCATAAGTTTACTCATATTTTAAACATCAAATTATTTATTAAAAGTTCCCGCAACAACGCGTGAAGTATCATCTAGTTAGTGTAGTGATTCAGATGTATATTTATCCGTAAAAAATAGGTTTGGATGTACCTTTTTTTGCAAGGAGATTTAGATGTATCTTGGATAGCTTCAACAAAGAAAAAGTTGATATTTCTATTTGTCCCCGTGCATGTTCACGTGAAAAGGGGTGGAAAATCCACGTGTGATGGGATGGTAAGGAAGACTGTGGTATCCCCAGTCCACCAGAGATCAAACATTAGGTTTGACGTATTGATGTTTTATTTAAAAGTGAATATTTTTTCAATAGAAAAAATGTTTTCATCGACAGCGAGGCGTTAATGATGATTTCGTTAAACCTCACGACTCGACGAATCAAGATTAGTCTTTGAAAGATGCTCATAGAAATAGAGATGTGCGTATATGTGTTTATAAAAATGAATGTATGTACGTACTTATGAGCCTATGTCCTACTTTCTTCCTCAAAAAGCTGTGTGCATGTGACGACGGCTCTACCGGAAGCCGAGACCCAGACGGCGAGGTGCAATCGCTATATCGGATCGGATGTGTTGGCGACTTTCTCGGATGCAGAAAACGTCCGACAACAAGCGATGATCTTAGCCGGCCCCGGTTTTGATTTGCTACCTCACCAAACCATGCATGCGATACCGAACGAACAAAGCGATGTGTAAGAGGAAAGGAGCTGTTCCATTTCCGGACTGATACAGAGTGAGAGGAAAACTGCATGTGGGCCTAAAACTTATCAATCAGGTAGTACTATGTTAGTAGTTGGAACGGTCCTGATAAGTAGCAATCGATCGTCACTGCACCTACATAATGAACCAACAAGTCAAGGGTGGTGTAACTTAATTACACCCTTCTCGTCGGTCCATCGTACCCATGCATTGACGAAGGTGCCGAGTCTAAAACATCATTATGTTGATTTTTATCTTAAGGTTTTGTTACAGGCATGATGGGGTTGATCTTCCAAAACGAAAGATGGAGAGGCCAATTTGCTCAAAACATTAATACTAGGTAGTAGCCTTTTTAAAGACAAGACCTAGCTTGGTGGACCATAAACAACAACCTACGTAAAGTATTTTGGAAGAACGGCAACCGTGTTGTCGAAATCATCACAAAACCAAAAATAGTATGGCGAACAAATATTATTGCTAACCTAGCTACATAAAGGAGTTGCTCAAAAAACAAAACCTACATAAAGGAGATAGTATATCTATGGCAAATCGAGTTGTCAAAATCTTTCACAAATATTATATTATCCACGCTGAATTAGTGGTACCCATAGGATGGCAAACAAAAAAGGTTTTTATACTAGTACAAACTAGTGTTCGGCTTTTTAGGTGTGTTTGCTCACTCAACGATGCTCTGGACTAGTGGAAAAGCTTCACCCACTTGTGCAAAGGGAGATTTTCCAAAAATAAAACAAACATGTGTAGAGGAAGTAGTCCTAAGAAATTGCTAACCACTTCGCACTAAAAGAATGCTAACGAAACAAGATCGATTCTTTTGGGTGATTTTGGAAGAATCGTCCCCCTCCACAGCTTCTCCCGGAATTTTTACCTCACATTTTTTTGACAATGCTACCTTGTTAGGATCTAATTTTCCAGGATTGTAAACCAAACTAAAATTCTAGATTATGAAAAAAGCCGGGGAGGGGGTCGATTCTCCCAAAAACGGCCAAAAGAACTGGCCCCAAAAATACATGGCATAAGCTTCTCTGTAACGAAATGTAAGACATACTCCATTTTTATGCCCTATGTAAAATCAAGAATTGTCTTACATTTTAGTACAAGGATAGTAGGTTTAAATGTATTTGTTTAGATTTAGAAAAAAGATTGGCCGGCCTAGTTTGGCCTCTACAAAGCTCCGCCGAAATTGGCAGATCTATAATTTAAGGTTTGTTGAGGTGAATATTTATGGTTTAAAAATCGTTAAGGCATAAATGTGTTGTATGTGAGGGTTGATTGGTTGTGTAGTAGAGGTGCGGGATTAAGAGAAGGCGTGGCTTATTTTTCAATAAAATATATACTCCCTCCGTAAACTATTATAAGACGTTTTAGGTCACTAAATTAGTATTATAAAATGTCTTTTATTTTTTTACAGATTTAGTACATAACAAGTGTCAGTTTGAACAAAATTTGGGTCTTTTTCACCAAGGTTTGATCATGTCAACTAAGGCTTCAAATACCTTATCTAACCTTTGATACCCTTTTCATCTCAAGACAAAAAGGCTTTGCTTTGAATCTCCTACTCTCTCAAAGCTAGAGAGGGTGGGGGATATACCCTACTTCACAACCGGAGGCTAGGGGCGGTCACTCGTATTCACCCTACTTCAAAATCGTCATCGTCATCACTGTTTTGCACCTATCATGCTTTAAAGCAGTCCATGCCTATATTATAACTTTGGTACCCTTATTCCCATAACAAGGCACACATTCATGCATACTTTATGTTTTTATAAGATAATGAGTCATTTCCACATGCTAGAGAAAGGGGCAATCTGCCCTCCAACTTTATCCAATATTGAATCCATTTCCTTTGTGTGAACAAGATTTATTTTATGTAATAAATAGAAGAATAAATAATTCTATTAGTTTGTATTTCTAATTATTTAGTTAATAGTGATAAAGAAATAACATATAATTGTAGGTCTTCCATATATGGAGCAAACCATTTCTAAAATTCTAAAATAGCAATGTAGATCTTCACACTTCAGGAACCAACCACCATCATTAATAAGAAGCTCAGGCTTGTTAAAAAAAAGATTGCAACTTGTTAATCCCCAAAACCCATTGAAGTTTGTTGGATATTTTTGCTAACTTATATTGGAGCATCAAGAAGATATAAAGCATAATGATCATACAACTGGCTCGCATAACTATAATGCACATAGCCAACATAATCTCTCTCTCTCATTCATACACGCACACACGAAGTCTTAGGCATGGTTTTGTGATCAAAACCATGCCTAAGGCAAGGAGGATGAAGGGCCCGTCTGTAGATTATGCACCATGTAGGGCAACAACATTCCTGGCCATTCGCTCCAGTCACAAACACACAATCGTGACAATGATCAAGTTCTAGTTGATGTAGAGCAGACCACGAATGGAGCAATTACATAAATCGGTAGATAACCTATATAGAAGATGAATTTTACCATTAAAACCCATTTCATTTACATAGTCACAACGACCATGGCAAGACAGATGCCCCCACACTTATATGTGTGTTAAACTTGTGGCTAACGTAATCAAAAAATTGAACTGATGAAAAGGCTAGGCAATTCACATATACATTTGAATATCCCCTTTCATTTGTGACACGGAAAGTCAACACATTGATATACTCAGAGATATGGCTCAAAAGGCTCATACATGGACAAAGGGCACGCTACAACATTTTTTAGATAAATTGCCAAAGCCAGAACTTGAACTCAAGACTTTAGGCTCTGATAACATGTTATAATGCAACTTGTCTATACTGAAGAGCCCATGAAGCATATATATATATTACACATGACTTGAAGGAAAAGGAAAATAGACGTAGACCTATACTAAGACTCCTTAACAAGGTATACCATCGATTAAGTAATCATCCATGTTGCTCACATTGCATGGAGGATACAAATTGGATGTGAGTTGATGACTGGACATATGTATAGCTTGTATTAATAGAAAAACATGTTAAAATTCTCATTATATGACAAAAACAATATTTATTAGGTAAAAATAACATTTTTTATTTATCATCCAATTGCGAGAAGCAAAGGTTGCCCTTTATCAGGACCATTTAATAGTGGAGGTACCACAAGAAAAATATAAATTTTAATGGTACCTTCGTCTTCCATTTTTTTTGTTAGGTTTGACTAGAATCTAAGAGTGTGTGAATGCCCCGATACATAAATTATAATTTTGAACCCTCTCTCCATGTTATATTTTAGCAAAATTAGTCCTGCCCTCGCATCGGGTGAACCGAATTTAAACCCCTCAAAAGGGTCTACCATGACGCAAGTCGGATCGAACAAATCCCACATGAAAGATACACTAGGCGGTGATGTGCTCACAAGTTCTGCAAATGTTTCATTCTTGTTGCGAACTATCATCATTCTTGTTAAAACATTTTGTTGAGCAAGGTGTTATTTTTTACCCGGAGATCCCTTAGGGCCTCTTTTATTCACGGGATTTAAAAATACATGAATATAACAAATATAAAATTGTAATGTCATGCCCACTTGAATTATACACTACTGTGGTTCGTTTGATAGCATCACATGACATAAAAATGACTTTTACCAAAAGGTTTCAGTAATTGCTAAAATTCCTATGAAGTAGTACAAAGGAATCCTTAGAAAAAAAATACGATTCAATCCTATAGGAATCAAACGATTAACATAGGAAACATCGCCAAGGATTCTAGTGCTTGAAAATTCTTCTACGAATCCTTTGAATCAAAGAGGCCCTTATACCAAAATCATCCTAATTTTTGGGACGACAGAACACTTCCATTGGCACATCTTTATTTTCAAAATTTATTAGAAGATCTACAAAAGTTCTTTAAAAAATGTTTCGTAAAACTGTTTTACACTATGAATTTAAATTATATAGAGGAAGTTTTCTAGAATTAACTTGATCCCATAAACGTTTTCCTCTAAAACTATTTTTTATTTCTTCAATAAATTAATCATAACTGATTGCATAGGGCCCGCAAATTAGTGGCATGTGTCATGGTGTCCGGCAAGATGCGGTCCGGACCGGCGTGGCGGGGGTGCAGCGACGTGGTGGTGTTCCGACGCCGGCTCGACGATGACGAGGCTGCGTCTTGAAATTTCATGAGCAATTTTGTTGTTGCCAATATTTAAGGGAAGAAGATCATCCGGTAAAGTTGAGGGAAGTTTACGTCAATTTACGGGGTCCTATTCTTTTTATGTTTACGGGATCTGTTGGTGACTTTTTTACTCAAACTTCCTCTAAATGGGCAAACCAAGCCTAGATCACGTTGTTTTGTTCCTTATGGTGGAACCAATCCACTAGGATTAAAGTATTGATATACACATTTTTCTGAATTTATTTTAGGATTTTTGGTGTTGTTCGTTCAGTGGAAGAAAATATTTCATTGGTTACGAGATGCGTGTGATAACTTCGTCAATCTCAAGATGTTGCATCGGCTCGGTATTTCGAAGGTGCTCATGAGGATAGATTATGTGTGTATTTTCATAAAAAAATGTATCTATATCAGTATATGTTATAAGCGTGTGTGTGATTGTATTGTGCTAGAAAAACGTTTTCGAAATAATAGTTTTTTACAAAATCTGTTGAAGAGGCTCTTACTTGGTGCAATCTCTGACAAGTTGGTATGACTCCTCTGCAAAATGACCGAGTTTTCGTAATCTCGTGCAAAGTGGGAAAAGATCAGCCAGTAGTCTGAATTGCAATGAACTCAAATGGAGATTCGCCAGCATATGCATGAGTGAACCGTCATTTTCCGCACTTTTGCAAGTCTGGAAAGAAAAGCTGCAGGTGTTCCTGAGGCGTCAGGCTTAGGCATATTTCTTCTTTCAACTTACTACTCTATAATGAAATGAATTAGACTGTCATTATTATACTACAAGCAATCGATTATTCTGCAGGTAAACCGGCCCCCTATACGAACTGAACAACAACTCCTATGTCAACAGGTGTTTAGACGATGCATGTAGCTTTAACTTTACGTAGACGCATTCCTTGCGGTCGTATAGTGCTTAATTACATGATGCCGCATCAGCGTCACTGTCCGAGAGAATTTTCCTCTAAACGTTCATTAAGGTTGGTCGATCAGGGCCTAATTAAGTACCTTTTGCTTGTTCCTTTGTGAGTGGACACTGGTCGATACATGCATCTTCCACGGCATTATCCGTGCACCATTCTTTTGCCGCCCGTGCATTCCCGCCATTGGTGCTCAACAACAGACAGCAACAACGTAAGTACAGGGTGCAACCCAAGAATCATGATAATTCCGTGAAGAAGTACACTAATGACGTGCACATTCAAAGTTATTTTTCTCTCTCTCATGCATGTGGAGTAGCTAGGTTGGCATGTCGTACATCGGAAGTGCACATTCATGGTTATATATCCACTCACCCAGACATTTCAGAAGATCAAGTGCAAATTGATTGTCCTTGACTCAATTGTTACCTGAGTGGGCAGTACATCATCCTTGGATTTCAACGTGCGCATGTGCATGCATGACCTCGTTAATGATTGTAAACTAGAATTGTTGTTCTTGCTAGGTCACACGTAGTGCAGGTTTCGTCCAAGGTTTAACCATTCTCGCCATTGTTTGCTGCTTGGTGGGTCGTGAGAAGATAACCTACTGAGCGATCGACACGCAGGCAGCAGGCAGATCTTAGCAGCCAATGACGTACCGACTAAACATAGAAAGATAGGCGTGTTATGTTGGGGCACCCACTTTGGTGCTGTAGCCTCCTCCTTCTTCCTTGACGTTCAAGTAGGATCGAGGCTTTGCTTGGATGCCCTGCAATGTCAGTGCACGTACTACACGCGCTGGACCGCACAAGGGCCTCTTTGTAAATACCCCACCAAGCACTCAAGCAGGAGAAGGGTCTAGAAGAGGGCACCGTTGAGAATAAAAAGGAGATTGCGGGGGGCTAAGTGAACACAAGGGTGTCCTCCTTTTGGGGGAGAAAAAGCCGTGGCGCTTCACGTGCCCACCGAGCTTTTCTACACTCACTTTGGAGCCCACACCTGGGGGAGAGAGGATTTAATTTTTTCAAGATGGGTTTAATGGGATGGACGGCCCAGATCGACGGAGCAGCCGCCCGTGGAGCGCACATGGGGGCTCGGGACTTTGGATGCGGTGAGCTGGTCTGAGCCAGCCTGCCCGCCCGCATGCAGCGAGCCAGGTCGGTGTGGAGGACTTTGGACTCGGGTCTGACCTGTCTGGTCTGAGCTTTATGTGCTACGCGTACCTGTAAGTCTGTAGGCTGTCATGATGGGGTTTTTATTTTGCTGAGGAAGTGGTGCACTGCTGCTAGTAAATTATGGATGGCATGATGCCTTGGATATGTTGTCGGCGATCATATTGGTTCCAACTTATCTAGTTCCAATTTCATGAGTAGTGGATAATTGGTTCCAGCTTTTCGTTCTTTCAGTAGAGCTTTTCAGTTTATGGATAACTAGTTTCAGCTTGTTGGCACTTCAAACCGCAAAAGGAAAATTAGGGGTATTTTTTTTTGAGAAACCGGAAATGGGGAAATGAGTATAACACCCACTCACACACGCGTGAAGCCCCTCGGGCTGGCCTGCTAGCCCAACGCCTCGTCTTCTCTCTATCTCTCTTCCCCGCGGCCAGGCCTATGGGCAATAACACGGGCTAACTGGAGAACTTAGACCCAAGCCAACGATGAACCCTTGTTAACAGGATTAGAGAAGGCGAAATCATAGTACTCGTACCTACGAACAACGCGTTTTCTCCGCACGCGTCAAGTGGCGCTCCACGCGCCCAAGTGACGCGCTCTGAAGCTCTTTCCGTTTTTCCTGTTTTAGAGGCACGAGTGCCTCTCGCGGAGACACAATAATGTCTTTTCCTAAGGCACGATAGTGTCTCTCGCGGAGGCATTGATAGTGCTGTGCCTTTCGCGGAGGCATGATAGTGCCTCTTTTAGAGGCATGATAGTTCCTTTCACCGAGGCACAATAGTGCCTCTTTTAGAGGCTCGCGGAGGCACGAGGCACTCATGCCTATTTTTTGAGGCACGACTCGTGTCTTCCGCAAAGCCATGGTCGTGCCTCATTTTTTTTAAAAAAAAATTGATTTTTTTACCAAAACGTATAGAAAAAATGTGCGAAAAACGGAAAAGTCAAAACAACAAGCGAAAAAACTAATTTTAAACATAGAAAACACGTACACAAAAAAACCCCCGAAGGATCGCTGTAAGCGCGACACGTGGCGCTGTTCGTTAGACTGGGCTACGAGCGAGTACTCTAGAATTAGTTGCCCTCTAGAGAAGGGCTAACTCGAACGCTCATTTGAAAGCCCATGCAAGGATCATTTTAGTGGGTTGACAGCGCACCACGTATCGTGTGCTGAACTTTTCTTATATTTTTTGAAAAAAAAATCAAAAAATATTTAATAAAAAAATTAAGAAAAAAGAGACACAAGACACAAATCTACTTCTGTGAAAGGCGCCTCTATAAAAGAGTCGCCCTCAATGCTTTCCAGAAAAGGTACGAATCAGCTTCCGCAAAAGCCACGCCGTATGTGCCAATAACATGGGCTAACTGGAGAACGTAGGCCCAGCTAACGATGAACCCTCGTTAACTGGAGTACAAAAGGGCTAACTCGAACGCTTATTTGAAAGCCCATGCAAGGATCATTTTAATGGGTTGACAGCGCACAACGTATCGTGTGCTGAAATTTTTTTGGAAAAAAAATTATGCATTTTTTATATTTACATTGTTGTTGGTATTTTTTTTGTTTTCGGTTTCTGTGCACTTTTTCTTATATTTTTTAAAAAAAATTCAAAAAATATTTAATAACAAATTAAGAAAAAAGAGACACAAGACATGAATCTACTTCTGTGAAAGGCGCCTCTATAAAAGAGTCGCGCTCCATGCTTTCAGAAAAAGGTACGAATCAGCTTCCGCGAAAGCCACACCATATGTGGCAATAACAATGGCTAACTGGAGAACGTAGGCCCAGCTAACGATGAACCCACGTTAACTGGAGTAGAGAAGGGCTAACTGGAACGCTCATTTGAAAGCCCATGCAAGGATCATTTTAATGGGTTGACAACACACCACGTATGTGTGCTGAACTTTTTTCGGAATTTTTTACGTTTACATTGGTTTTGGTATTTTTTGTTTTTCGGTTTCCGTGCACCTTTTCTTACATTTAAAAAAAACAAAAAATTAATAATATAAATTAATAAAAAAGAGACACAAGACACGAATCTACTTCTACGAAAGACGCCTCTATAAAAGAGTCGTGCTCCGTGCTTTCCAACGAATCAGCTTCCACAAAAGCCACTCCGTATGTCTTTTAAAAAAGGCACGCTCTGTGCCTTCCAAAAAAGGCACGAACGTGCTTCGTGTGGAGACACAAATATGTTTTCGCAGAAAGAACGTCGTGTGCCACTAAAAGAGGAGGCATACCTCGTGCCTTCCAAAAAGGCACAAACGTGCTTCTCGTGGAGGCAGGAGCATGCTTTTATGAAAGTTACATCGCGCGCCACTAAAAAAGGAAAAAGGAAACCTCCACATTGCGATGTTGTATGTCGTAGCTCCGGAAGCACGGATATCACATCCAACTCAACAAGATTAGTTTTCAAACTATTAGATATTCACTTGCAACGACGTGGTTCAATAACAGGTGTGTGTGTGAGTGGTCGAGATTATCACATTTAATTCATCACATCGAACATATTACTATTAGATGCACACCGTGATCATGACCATTCAAGGCAAGAAGGATAAGAAACAAAACATAATTCAGGCGCTATTTTAAAATATATAATGTAGACATGCATAATGATCTTGAGTCAAGCTTATTATCATGAAAGCATGTGGGTTTTTTCTCCTGTTACAATGCACGGGCATATTTGCTAGTATAAGTTATAGTAAGAAAATGTCCGCTTAGAAATGCCATAATGAGTCAATAATTATATGTGAAAACCATAAAGCCCGAGCCTTTCATCTTTTAGATAACACATACACATTTCATATGACACACGAACGCATCTCAAATGTCGATTGCAAAACAAAATCTCAACTTCACATAAAATCCCGACACTATCACCACTTTTTCCGAGGAATAAAGAAAAACTGAGTCATTCGAAACAATTACCCTCCTCTATCACCCTATTCTAAACAATGAAAAACTACTATATATAGGATATTTGGATAAGTTGATGATGCCACTTGATTTGAGGAAAGGAAAGATAAAATCGAACACACATTAACATGGTATCATCCTTTGCTATATAGATCAGAGGGAGTAGTTGAAAGGACAAAATATCACCCAATTTTATGTAAATTATATCCGCATTTGAATGAAATACATCTAATTTATATAAATTTGTATGAATTTATTTTATTTTGGTAAAATATTCGGGGCTAAGGTTGGATGGTTGTAACACCCCGGGTGTCACGCTACAATAGTCCAACAGTAATCACCTTGTTAATGGTCATGTCATCATGATTAGGGAAGGGTTAAAACAACCTTGATCGAGTTGAGCTCGAATTCAAACCGAATAAATATTCCAGATCGAGAGGAAATTAAACTTGAACCAAAAATTGTGCAAACAATTTTATAAAAGGCCTAAAAGTCAATAGACCAAGATACCATGGTGGTGGATATTTATTACAACATTCAAATATTTTAAACAATTCCAATAGTGCCAAGTAATCCCTTTTGACTCCTTTTGGAATAAAAGAAAATGCAAATGATTTAATCTTGCATCCACACTTTTTGTGGCATCACTATGTGGTGTTGCATTAATATTTGTGATGGTCTCATATTTGATAAAAATCAAATGGAGTCTAAGAAAGATAAAACAGAATTGAAAAAGAAACAAAATGGAAGAAGTGGAAAAGATTAAAACGTGCCCAAGGCAACAGGCCCATCCCCATCTCCTTCCTCCTCTTTTCCCCTTTCCACCTCCTCCCCTGGCTGTTGTCGCCATCCATGGACAGCAGCGCCCTGAGCCGCCCGAGAGCAACTAGTTCAAGAGTACTCGTCCGCGGCCCGGCCCAGCGAACAGCGCCACGTGTCGCGCTCACAGCGTTCGCTTGAGATTTCGTTTTTTTTATTTTTGTGTACGCGTTTTTGATGTTTAAAATTTGTTTTTTCGGTGATTTTTTCGACTTTCCCGGTTTTCGCACGTTTTTTCTATACGTTTTGGCGAAAAAAAATCAAAATTTTTTTACGAAAAAAAAGAGGCACCACCTTACCTCCTCGGGAGGCACGAGTCGTGCCTCGTGCCTCCGGAAAAGGCACTCGTGCCTCTTTTTTGAGGCACTCGTGCCTCTAAAAATAGGAAAAACAGAAAAACGAGGCACTCGTGCCTCTTTTTTGAGGCGCTCGTGCCTCCTTTTTTGAGGCACTCGTGCCTCTAAAACAAGAAAAACAGAAAAACGTGAAAAGGCACTATCGTGCCTCCGTGAGAGGCACCATCGTGGCTCTACGAGAGGCACTATCGTGCCTCCACGAGAGGCATTCGTGACTCTAAAAACAGGAAAAATGGAAAAGCGCTAGAGCGCGCCACTTGGCGCGCGCTCGAAGCGCCACTTGGCGCGCGCGGAGGAAACGCGGTGCTCGTTGCAACGAGTACTCTTAAACTAGTGATTTCGGAGCCGCCCCCCTCACGTCTTGCCCGACAACGAGGCCACCGACGCCTTGGCATGGATAGGACCGAACCCATGCCCCCCTGTAACACCTAACCCGCCAGATTTTTACCCCGTTTCATTCTCCTGTCTTCCTCCCCAGGCGCGACGTGGCTGCGCCGTCGTCGCCTGCGCGGCCACCGGACGTCCCAGCCGAGCGAGCACGTCTAGGAGGACCGCCTCGTCGTCCTCGTCGTCCCCATGTGTTCGATTGGAGCAAGGAGCCTCTACATCGACACCATCGCCGGATTTCCTCGCCACGGTCGCCACCGTTCGTCGTCAGATGCGCCGCATCCCGTACCCCTCCGGCCTCCCCGACCTCGCCATCGAGCTCACCGTGAGCATCTTCCTCGATTCCCCCTTTCCCCTAGCTCGGTTGCGCGCCGTAACCGTCTTCCACACGCCCGCCATGGTCGTCTCTGAATCTTGCCTGAGCTCCCGGGTATGCGCACGCGCGCGCCTGCACCTTTCCATCCCGCGCCCGTGCGCCACCCCCTGCGTGTCCACGCCCACTCCCGTCGCTGCCTTCGGCCGCTCCAGTGCGCCGCTTCACGCGTCGTTGCCCCTGGAGCCCCGTGCTCAGGCGGCATTGCCGCCGGAGCTCGAGCTCCTGGTAGAGCTCGAGCTCCTGGTAGAGCTCGCGCGGCTCCACCTACCGTGTGCGTGCGCGCGCGCTGGCCACCCCATGGCCCCTGACCGGAATGCCCCCCCGCCGTGCTCCCGCCCCCTCACCGTCCGGCCTCGCCGCACTGGCTCTGGCCATGGTCGTGCGTTGCGCCGTGCCGTGCTGGGTGTGGCCTGGGCCGCTAAATAGTGGGGCCTAGCCCCTAATTAACCCCCTGACCAAATTAATTGGATAATTAAGACTGTTAATTAACTTGAGTCTATTACATGTGGGTCCAACACCCCCCCATAACCCTTGGTTAGATTAAAACTTTTGTTTAATTGTATTTGTCTCCATGACAGCTGGGCCCCCCTGGTTAATTAAACAAATAGTTTGAATTATTAAAACATGGCTCAATGACATGTGGGTCCCGTGTACTATTTAGATTAAATAAAATGAATTTGTTGCATGTGTCTATGACACATGGGGCCCACTGGTCAGTTGACCAGTCAAAGCCACCTAGCCTATGATAGGTGGGTCCCTCTTGTCAGTTTGACCAGTCAACCCACTTCTGGATAATGCTATATTTAAATGATTAAAATAATTACAGAAATGCTAGAAAATGAATAAACTTTAGAAAATCAATATCTTTTAAACCATAAGTCACATTCAAAAACTTTATACATCAAAATTGATCAGAAAAATACATATTATCAGAATATGCTATCTGTTGGTCTACCACCCCCTCTAACATACCGAACATCGAACCGTCCCCCTCCGGACCAACTGTGCGATGATTGCCTGTTACTGATAAACTATCCGGATGAATTTATTCTGAACACGAAAGTTGTTCAGAATGGATCAACTAACACAGATACACCTTTCACATGTTTGTCGGATGTCCACGACACCTCCGGCATGGTACCTTCCCCCTCCGGACACCCTATTCGATAATCACCCGGAGCCGGAATCTCATCTCCGGATAAATTCCCGCTCCGAGCAACGTGCATTGCACTGCGTTAGAACACCATTAGCATTGCATCTGTCAGGTCATGCGTCTGTTTGTTTATGATTGCTGTGTATTTACTGTTCCCCCTATCTCCGATAGACCCCGCTGCTGTCGACTACACCGCTGCTGGGTACGAATACTACGTCGACGACCCTGCCTCTACTGCCGAGCTTCCAGGCAAGCAGAGCCATTCTCTTCCCCAGATATCTCCTATATTTCCGTACATTTCTTGCACTAGGCATTTTTACTGCTGCTACGTTACAATCCTATTCTATTGCATAGCCTGTCATTGTCGCCCTTGATGTACCTTCCTTCATCCTATGTTGCCTATTATATTTATGCATTATTCAGCAGTGAGCCCTGCGCATTGTTAGCTAGGATTAGATAGAGGGCCGTGATCACTCAGGGGAGTGAACGTGGATACAAATATTATAACTGCACAGATACGGTACAATGCAGACACCGCCTCAGCCCCCCCTAGCTCGGCTCTGCCGAGCCACCATCAAGTGTGAGCTATCAAGGAGTAATCCTTGTACTCCACTTGTTGCTGACTTTGTATAGCTTCTCTAGGTACCTGAGTAACGACTGTCCTTCAGGTAAGAAGTCGTGCGACCCAACAGTGCCCGCGAGTGGTATTGCGACGGGACGACAGGGAGGGTACGACCAATGTACCGGTGTGCTTGGCCCCTAATCGTTGGCTGCGAGGGTTACCAAAACACGAAAGTCGAGATCCTCTAGGAGCACACGCGAGACAAGGTAAGGAGACAGTTCACCTTGTTGGTAACCGCAGAGACTTGGTGGGACGACAGGGCAGGCACCGATGTACTGGTGGTCTTGACTGCTGTCGTTGTCCGCGGGTCAGTTAAGTCGAGGCAACGATAACGGTTGTCCCGCAAGTTAATAAAACGACTAATGGTTCGGTGGATGTCTTGAGTTGGCTATATGCCATGTACGCACTACCTACCCGTGGGAATTACGAGTTATGGGCTCCCTTGCTTCATAGTCTCGTTCGAGGACTCTTCAGACGTCAGCAGTACCGCGGGCTGATTGCCGGGAAGTGGTGTTGTATTATTTTCTCGCGCGGTGTAGTCTTATTTGGTTTGCTTATGCTTCACCGGCCAGCCACGCACCGTGCATGAGTACGTTTGGGTTGGGGTCCAAGGCCCGGCGTACTTAGGATTTAGAACGGCGGATGGCCTCTCTGCTGAGTTTGAAAGATGGGTTGTGGAGTGTCGGATAGCCTCGGTGGGGCATTCCCTAACAAGGTGTACGCCACCGTGGAGATCCGTGCGTGTAGTGTAACACAAGTGCACCCCTGCAGGGAAGATTAATCTATTCGAATAGCCGTGTCCACGGTAACAGGACGCTTTATGCTGAAGCTGGATCTTACCACTACAAACTATTAATATTAAACTGTATGGTTCCGGGTTTGCTTCCTCGCAGGGAAGTCGAGGAGGTGATCTCGGAGGCATTGCTAATTATTACAACTTACTATTATACAATGCTGCAGCAACTTCTGCTGCATTGTTACTTATGCTTTATATGAACTGTTGGCTATTCTCTCCTCATGCTGCAAGACTCGTCGGAAGATGCTAGTCTTCGATAGGCCTAACTACTTACCCTTATTCTGATTTCTATCTTGCAGTCCACTATATATAGCCTCCCCTTTCCATTTGATACAATGCATAATTGCTTAGTAGCGGACGTAAGACTCGCGGGTATGCTAGATACTCACCTTTGCTTTATTTCCCCCTTTTTGTTTTGCCTGATCGGCCATTGCAGTCGACGTTGGATCTTTGGAGTTCAGGAGAAGGAGATCCCCGATGCCGACCACCGCAACATGAAGATCCCCGATGCCTTCTACGACGTCGAGTTTTTCGTTGACCAGGAGTAGTTTGGAGGTTCCCAGGCAGGAGGCCTCGCCTTTTTGATCAAGTGTTGATTTTATGCTAGCCTTCTTAAGGCAACCTTGTATTCTTGTGTCTGTACTCAGATACTATTGCTTCCGCTAACTTTTTGCTCTCGAGCTGTTGTATTCGAGCCCTCGTGGCCCCTGGCTTGTATTAAACAACTTGTATTATTTTATTTATAGAGTTGTGTTGTGATACCTCACCGCGAGTCCCTGATCTCGATCGTGTACCTTGCGCGTATGATTACTGTACACGGCTTGATTTTGGGGGCGTCACAAGTTGGTATCAGAGCCGACTACCTGTAGGATACCCCCTTCCAACTCCTTGGTCGAAGTCGAGTCTAGTATTTGAAAAACTGATTTGCTAACTTCATTGTGGGGCTTATGGGCCCACAGCGCAAGTGGGATGGTATTAGGATCTTTTTCTCCGCACCCTTACTCTGGGACTCTGATCTCTCTTCTTTTTCGGGTTAAAGATTTTGCTAACTCTGACATTAGGTTCTCGTGACTACTTCCTCCCGGAGAGCCCATCCTTACAGATGATCAATTGCTTCACGAGAATATTCCGAAGATTACTCTACGATAAAATTTCCGAGACCATATGTGCCGATCACCTTTGCAATTCCCTGCCACCGATAAGTCCGTATGTATAACCACATACAACTTCCGTTCATCCATTCAATCCCAGTTGCTCTTGTGTTTACAAGATGCATCGAAATACTTTCTGTTGTTTCGGGAATCCTTTGAGCCTACTGCCTTGCAACTTCTTTTCACACTGCGGATAATTCCTCCTGCTTCCCGAGGATCCGTTCACTCTCGTTGATAATGTATTTCCCAAAATACCTCGCAATGATATTTGTTCTTCCGAGGATCCTCTACAGCCTACTGCTTTGGAGATTCTTCTTGCCTTCTTGCATTATGGTTAATTCCATATGTTTAGTAGTCTTCATTGACGACCCTTGTCATTGACAGTTTGATCCTAATAATTCGATGTGTGCGAATGCACGCAATCATCCGTCAACCCTGTGAATTCATTCTTCTGGCTCAGACATCATTTCAGACATGAGCTGGTTCTCGGTAAATCAAACCTTAATTGATTAACCGTCAAGCTTCTATTCAACTTATTCATGTTTGATCGATGTATCTGAGTCTGGTACACCGATATGGAATTCATAATTCCTTTGTACTTAAGCATCGAATTATTCCGATGCTCCTATCTACAATGCTTTGGCATTCTTTCTTCTTATGGTTGAGTACCGATACTCGCTCCAGACTCTCTGTACGCCGCCTGACCTTTTTGGTGGATTACTACCTACCGTCCCCTTATGCCCTAAGTCATTCATGAATCTTCCCTGATATCAGATGCCTCTGGCGAATGATATCATCTACTCGGTGTTGTCAACCTTCTTCTTTCGAATTGGTATCCCCCTCTTATGATGCTTGTTGTATGGGTTTCAAAATGCCCTGATGGTTTAACTCTATGCTTCCCCTAATCTGTATGAACCCAAACTTTATACGGGTCATACTCTACTGGTGTTATGCCAGGTAAAATTTTGAACGCTGCAAACTCATCGACAACAAGAAGTGAATGAAAGGCTATGCATTGAAGAAGTGGGAGTCGACCCTGAACCTTTGTTGTTCATGCCCATGGATACTATGTAGAACTTATCATGAAAGCTTCTCGTAAAGATAATTAACCCGCTTGGTATAAATTCTGCTGCACCTATGATCCTGCATTCTACCTTTGAGTTTTACCCCTGGTACCTCGAGGATATCATACCTTTGCACTACATCTAATGAATTTTGATGGAACAATACTTTTCCCTATCGTAACCACTCTATGGGTTCTGGGTTGTTGTCAACCGGGAACACAGAATACTTTTCTTCACCATTCCTTGTGCTTGATGTCGCCGTTGTTCGATTGTATTTTCTTGAAAACCTTCATCGACATCTTGGCTTCTTCCAAGTGTTAATTGAATTCTTGGTGAGGAATACCATCCTCACCCCTCGATGACGTGTGTTATCATCGACAACATCCTTTGACTCCCGACCAATACAAACTTGGTCATATATCTTGCTCAACTTTCCCTTGGGAAAGATATACACGTGATACTTGTGTATCATTAAATTTGCCCTTCCATTGGTCTGATTAATCCGATAATCACAACTACCCTTTCATTGGTCTGTTTAACCTTTCTTGTAGTGTGTCTTATCTGAGCAGTGATAATTCTCTGCTTATGTAAACACTTCGGTGTACTACTTTGTCCGTACAACATGTTACTACCGTTGATAACATTTCGGTAACCACCGATGGACGAGAACTTTGCCTATTGGTCCGCCTCATCATAACGAGCAGGAAAACTGTTCTCTTTGTCCCTCGCCCTTGGTATCGACGTTGTTGCCGACATAGATGACAAGCTGTTCTTTGACATACCTTGCAACTTGGTCACATTGTTTGTCACCACCCTTCTTATTCAATGTGATCCCATAACCCACAGTTCCACAGGATCGAAACCTGACTCTCTGCCTCGTGATATTCCGTCCGACAACAGACTCGGTGCTTATTCCTGATGATCTGGGGCCCCTTCCCATCATCCATTATCGGCGTTGAATGCTTGCGTATCCGCTGGAAACTTCTCATGCGTTCATTTATTCTCACGATGAACTTCCCTGGGTTTAAACTCGGAAGATACGTTGTACCCCATTCCCTTGGACAATCTCGGTTGATTAACCGGGTACCGATCTGACCCCCCTAAGTTTTCCCCTCCTACCCTATTCGTAAGTATGACGAAGACCCTGGACGAAGGATGAAAACTCGTCGAGATGCACCGATTCAGAGAAGTGAAGACAACAACATGAAGGATTATCTTCTTCGCGAAGGACAACAAGCACCAGAAGAATCGTTAGACTACGAAACCAAAACCTTACCCCTTGTCCTACTTTTAATTCTCGGGACGAGAATTCTTTGTAGTGGTGGAGATTTGTAACACCCCGGGTGTCACGCTACAATAGTCCAACAGTAATCACCTTGTTAATGGTCATGTCATCATGATTAGGGAAGGGTTAAAACAACCTTGATCGAGTTGAGCTCAAATTCAAACCGAATAAAAATTCCAGATCGAGAGGAAATTAAACTTGACCCAAAAATTGTGCAAACAATTTTATAAAAGGCCTAAAAGTCAATAGACCAAGATACCATGGTGGTGGATATTTATTATAACATTCAAATGTTTTATACAATTCCAAGAGTGCCAAGTAATCCCTTTTGACTCCTTTTGGAATAAAAGAAAATGCAAATGATTTAATCTTGCATCCACAATTTTTGTGGCATCACTATGTGGTGTTGCATTAATATTTGTCATGGTCTCATATTTGATAAAAATCAAATGGAGTCTAAGAACTCCTTATAGGATTTGCATGCTTATTCTTTTATCTGTGAGCTGTTCTTTTTATTTTCTTAGCTGCTGTTCTGTTTAGTTGTAGTGCTTTAGTTTTTTTTCTAGAGCTTTTCTTTTGTCTTAGGTTGAACTTTCTATAGGTTGCATGTTTTATCTTGTTAGAGAGTTTGCCTATTGCACTGAGTTCTGTGTCTTGACTGAAAGTAGGTAGTTAAAGTTGATGTTCTCTTTGTAGTAGTAACTTGCAATAGTTTTGAGGTATTGACTAGAGTAATGGTTGAACTTATGGTGTCAAGAGCTCTTGCCTATTAGTGATAGATGTCGTATTTTGGGCAATCCGTGTGTTTTTCGAAAACCAAAAACCCCTGTTGAGAACTCTAGCTACTAGATGGATCACTAACCACTGGAGGGTTCGAATATTAGAGTACACTCATGTACCATGAGTCGAGGATGCGCAAGGATAACCAAACCCCCATACACTCCTCCTCGGGGTACCTGTCTCTTTGTGAACCTCCTGATTAGATTGAGAGTTACCGATAATAAGTGCATGAGTTCTTCGGACTAATGTGAGTATTCGAAAGTTGACACTTACACCCACCTATACTTTTTCTAGCCTCTTCGGTACTGTGCATTGCCCTTTGTCACCTCGAGAGTTGGCGCATACTTCGCCGGTGCATCCAAACCCTTGGAACGATACGCTCTGTCATCATAAGCCTCCTTATATCTTTCCTCAAAACAACCACCATACCTACCTACAAGGCATTTCCATAGCCTTTCCGAGATACATTGCCATGCAACATCCACCTTCTCATGACTTGATCTTCATGTCATACATGCTACTTGCTTGATCGATGAGCCGCATGCTAGTTAGTCCTTGCCCTAAACATTTCTACATGACGCGCTAGTATCATTGCATATCCTGCTACACTGGCAGAGGAATACATTTGCATACTTCATGATAGTTACATTATCTTTATGTGAGTACCTTTGTAAAGTGTGAAAGATCTCCTATATTCTTGTAAAATATAGAGTATTGCCCCTAAAGTGAGGAAAAGATCCCAAAGAGGACAAAATCAAAAGATCCCAAAGAGGACAAAATCAAAAGATCCCAAAGAGGACAAATGAGAGTTAAATAGAAAGAGCCATTGAGGCCACCAAAAAATAAAAAAAAGAGAAAAAAGAGAAAAGAGAAATAAAAAGAGAGAAGGGGGCATACTACTATTTCTTTTGAGAGATCCACACTAGTACTTCATGTTCTATCCCTTGTACTCCATAGAGATCATCATCATGCATATAGCTATGTGGGGACCTTCACACTATAGAACTTGGCTTGTATATTCCAATGATGAGCCTCCTCAAATGAGCTCTAGGTCGTCTTGAGCAAGCAAGTTGGATGCACCCCCACTAGTTCCATTGGAGAGCTTACCTTAGCTCACATGTGCATCCGTTGTATGGCAATCCCTACTCCTCACATCATATCTATCATATGGCTTTCTTTCGCCTAAGATTGTCCTCATTGATGTGAGCCTTTCACACCTTTTTGTCTTCCTCCTTCACCTTCTTTCTGTTTCGACTTTTAGGTGTCAACTTTCTTGCTCACGCTCATCCATTGCATGAGTGCTCAAAATATCGAAAGGGAGTGGATCAGTTTGACTTGTACCTGACTAGTGGTCTGGGGACGAGTCCAGATAAGAATCCAAAGGAGACCAAGTGTGAAACTTTTAGTAGATATTTGTTCTCAACAACCTTTTTTCTCTTTCTTCCCAGTCCCTTGCTTGAACGCAAACACCATTTGGAGACATTCGAGTCACGGTCAGCAAGAGCTCTTGCACCTTTTTGTTCTTTTGTTACTTGTGTCAATGCTAATATAGACTCTTGCTTGTTAAGACTTGAATTGAATTGCATGCTTTGATTGCTTTACTTAAAAGTCCTTATTTGGTTGTGTGGCATGTCACCACAGAAATTATGCTTGTTATCATTTACCTACTCGAGGACGAGCAGGAATTAAGCATGGGGATGTTGATACGTCCCAAACGTATCTATAATTTCTGCTTGCTCCATGCATGTTTTGTGTGACTTTGCCATGTTTTGCTTGAACTTTCATACACTTTCGAACATATTTGGACTAATCTATTAACCCAGTGCACCCAGCTGCCAGTTGCTGTTTTCTACTGTTTTTGTATTTCAGGTTTTCCGGCCATTAAAAGTGCTCCAAAAAATCCAGGAAAATCAGATAAAAAATCAGCGTCGCGGAAGCTTCCGGAAATACCAAAGCAGCGAAGGGGGGCCACCACCAGGGAGCCAGGAGGGTCCCTGGCGCGGCCCCACCCTAGGCCGCGCCAGGAGGCCTCCTGGATGCCTGGCGGGTCCCCTCGACGCCCCCCCTTCGCCTATATTTACCCCCCGTGACGAAAACTCCTAGGAAGAACTCCTTTTTTCGCGATCTCGCCTCTGTTCCGCCGCCGCCGCCGTTTGAAGATCGGGGCTGCCTGGAGAAGCTGCTCCGGCACCCTGCCGGGAGAAGCTACCCCCTCCGGGAGACCATCCATAGCCATGGACGCCTCCCGTATGTACCGTGAGTAGTTCCCCTTGGACCATGGGTCCGTGACCAGTAGCTATGTGATCTATCTCTCCCTCTTTTGTGCTTCCACTTTTGAGTCCTCGTGAGCTGCCTCACATGATCGAGGCATCTATGTAATTCCTGCTGTTGCTATGCTGAGTTTGTTGGGATCTGATGGATTATGAGACTATGTTCAGATTGTGATGAGTAATATATTTGGTTCTTCTCTTTTATATTTTGTTCTTGAGTAAATTCTTGCATGTTCTCCGTTGCGGTATTTGCTTTGGACAAGTATTTTATTTTCAACTCCAAGAGAGAGCGTTATGCTCGATTGTGGGTTCAGCCCCTTGATGTCTAGCTTGAGTGACAGAAACATGAGACTAGAGGATGTGCTGTTGCCACCAGGGATAAAACAACGGTGCTTGTACTTGCGAGTGCAAGGATTGTTTACTTTACGCAAAGTTCTTTTAATGCAGTTGTCTGTTGCTTTGAGTTTACACTTTGGGTGGGATTCGCAACTTAATACCAGCGAGATGTTCTGGATAGATATCTCAAGGTGGATGATTCGTAGTAGATGCAGATGGATTTCGGTCTACTTACCTTGGCGTACTGCCCATTGCTTTTGAGCCCTTCCTTTCTTTCATAGTTAGCATTGCGGTGCCTTCATAATCCTGTCAATTTCCCAACTGCGATTTGTTTACCTTGCTAGCACTCTTATCGTCTTTTGGGAGAGAGACATCACTAGTGAAAATAACGGGACCCCGGTCCATCTTCACATTATTGTTCACACTACCAATTTACTTTCAATATTTACTTTTCCGTTGCTATCACTGTCATTATTATCTCTTGCGTTAATCCTTTGTAAACAGCAAGGCCGGAGGAATTGACAACTCCTCTGAACTCGTTGGGAGCAAAGTTATTTGTATCTGTGTGCAGGTCCAGGTGAAGTTAGCAACCTAGGTTGTGAACGGCGCCATTGTTCACTTTACCATCTACTTGTATCTCTTGAGTCCTACTGGAGACAATCTAAACCTTAGCATCTTCGCTAAGGGAAACTTGCCGTTGTGCTACATCAAACCTTGCACTTGGGGTAACCAACGAGGGGCGAGAAGCCATCAAGCAAATTTCTGGTGCCGTTGCCGGGGACTCAAGTCTACAAGATAGGGGAGTTGCACACTATCTTTTACCATTGCTTTTTAGTCTTGTTAGTTTACCTTTCAGTTTTTACTTTCGTGTCCTTAATAAAAAATAACAAAAATACCTGCTACTACTATGGGTTCCAATGAAAACACTAAGTTGTGTGACTTCACTAGTCACAACAACTGTGACTTTATCTGCACTCCTATTGCTCCACCTTCCACTTCAGCACCTTCTTATGAGATTAAACCTGCTCTACTTAACCTTGTTATGAAAGATCAATTCTCAGGAGCAGGAGAAGATGCCGCTTTGCACCTAAACAAATTTATCGAGCTCTGCGACATACAGAAGTACAAGGAAGTGGATGGAGACATCGTCAAGCTGAAGCTTTTTCCTTTCTCTTTGAGAGGAAGAGCCATGGAGCGGCTACAATCTTTGCCCAAGAACAATATCGATCCTTGGAGTAAATGCAAAGATGCTTTTATAGGGAAGTACTATCCCCCTGCTAAAATTATTCAATTACGGAGTAACATTATGAATTTCAGGCAATTGGATAATGAACACGTTGCCCAGGCTTGGGAACGTATGAAGACGCTTGTCAAGAACTGCCCCACACATGGGCTGACTACCTGGATGGTTATCCAGACCTTTTATCCAGGCTTGAACTTCACCTCGTGGAACCTGTTAGATTCGGCCGCGGGAGGAACTTTTATGTCAACCACGCTTGGTGCTGCCACAAAGCTACTAGATGAGATGATGCTGAACTACTCTCAGTGGCACACCGAAAGATCTCCAACTGGTAAGAAGGTAAATTCTGTCGAGGAGATCTCCTCTTTAAACGAAAAGGTCGACCTTATCATGTCTCTACTTACCAAGCAACCTTCTATTGATCCTCAAGATGTTCCTTTAAATTATTTGGTTGCTCAGGAGCAAGTAGATGTCAATTTTGTCTCTAGAAACAACTTCAATAATAATGCTTATAGGAGTAACTTTGGTAGCAACAATCCTAGGCCTTTCCCATCCAACAACTATGGGAACAACACTTATCCTACCACCAGCAACTCCTACAGCCAGAACTATAGGGAAAAAGACCTGCCCAGCTATGAGAAACTTGTAGAGATAGAAAAGGCCACCAAAAGCTATATGCACACTCAGTTTGAACAAAACAAGGCCTTTTCTAGACAATTAGATGAGCACTCCTCTATCCTGCAAAACATTAGCAAACGGCTTGAGAGCCTGAACGGTGACATTTCCAATCTCCAAACTAGACTCACTGCCATCGAGACTTATGTTTCAAACATGTCTCATACCCAATCTACCTTGATAAACCAAATGGCAGCTAAACCCGAAGTTGTACCCAGGGAAGAAGAAAGAACTAAGAGCCTTCCTACCTACCACACAGTAGCCACTATCCAAGTAATTGAGGATGTCCAAACTGTTAGCACCCATCACACCCCTAGTCCCACTGGACCTATCAATGGTGATGCTACCACCTCAGCCTTAGAAGAGGAAAACTCTATGAACATAGAGGCTTTCAAACAAGTGAGCTTAAATAATATCACCACTTCCTTGGTAGATAGTAGTGATTTAGACTTTGACAACTGCACTCTACCAGAAGTTATTGGTTTCCTACACAAGATGTCTAGAGACCCCCACACTAGCACACTCAATCTTGCCTTCACAGAGCATATCACCAATGCTCTAATCAAAGTTAGGGAGGAGAAGCTTAGACTAGAAGTCTCCATACCTAGGAAGCTAGAAGATGGTTGGGATCCTATGATAAAATTTAAATTGAATAACTTCTCTTGCTATGCTCTTTGTGATGTTGGAGCAAGTACCTCTGTTATGCCCAAAAGAATGTATGATATGCTTGAATTGAAACCTTTTGATTCTTGTTCTTTTGGTGTCCGTCTTGTTGATTCTTCCGTAAAGAAACCTTTGGGGAAGATCGACGATGTTCTTATCATTGTCAATGAAAATTATGTTCCCCTTGATTTCACTATTATGGACATTGAGTGTGAACCTTCTTGTCCAATTATTTTGGGACGTCCTTTTCTTCGCACAGTTGGTGCTATCATTGACATGAAAGAGGGAACTACCAAATTCCAATTCCCTCTCAAGAAAGGGATGGAACATTTCCCTAGAAAAAAGATTAAGTTACCTTTTGAGTCCGTCACACGGGCTAGTTATTCTCTTGAAAAGACTTGATCTTCTACTTTAAGCCTAGCTAATGGCTTTAAAGAAGCGCTTTCGGGAGGCAGCCCGCAACGAATTTAGGTTTTTATTTTTGCTTTTGTTCTGTTTTTATTGGTCTTGATGATTTTTACTACTGTAGCAACATCATTGTATCTTTATTTTTCAAGCTTTGTGCCAAGTTTAGCCTCATACGGCAAGGGAAGTAAAAGTTGTGACATGCTGTCCAGAAAACAGATTCTGTCCTCGTGACTAGAAAAATTATAGAAAAATCTCAGTTCATCTTTTTGAGCTGAAATTTTTACACACCGTGCTCTATACAATTACTAAACTTCCGTATGTTCTGAGATTTTTGATTTGAGTTGCAGAAGTACCCCTAAAAAGTTCGTTTCTATCTGCTGTTCTGTTTTTCACAGATTCTGCCACATTTTGTCTCTCCGTACTTTTGCAAACCTTAAGCTTGATTTTTCTTTGCAAAAACATTTTGGAAATCTTGATAAACAGTATCTCTTCCTTGAAATCCTTATTTGCAGTAGATGAAAAATTATTTTATTAGGTTACTAACCTCTCTAATCAGTCTACAATGAGTTATGTATGAAGGGAGTTTTCAAGTGCGCGATGGAAGATGATGAAAGAAGATTCGGGAGTGTCAAGCGCTCAAGCTTGGGGATGCCCCCATGCATCCCCAAAAAATATTCAAGGAGACTCAAGCGTCTAAGCTTGGGGATGCCCCCGTGCATCCCCTTCTCCATCAACAATCATAAGTTTGTCCCTCGTTGCACTATATTTTTATCACTTCATGCGTTATGTGCTTTTCTTGGAGCGTCTCGCTCTTAGGTTTTGTTTCGTTTTTAGTTTTCTTTAGCTTTGTTTTCTGTAGTAACAAGTTAGATCCCAGCTTACTTACTCTTTTGTGTGGGAGAGATTCACGCTCCGCTTGAACTAGAACTCCTTATAGGATTTGCATGCTTATTCTTTTATCTGTGAGCTGTTCTTTTTGTTTTCTTAGCTGTTGTTCTGTTTAGTTGTAGTTCTTTAGTTTTTTTTCTAGAGCTTTTCTTTTTTCTTAGGTTGAACTTTCTATAGGTTGCATGTTTTATCTTGTTAGAGAGTTTGCCTGTTGCACTGAGTTCTGTGTCTTGACTGAAAGTAGGTAGTTAAAGTTGCTGTTCTCTTTGTAGTAGTAACTTGCAATAGTTTTGAGGTATTGAATAGAGTAATGGTTGAACTTATGGTGTCAAGAGCTCTTGCCTATTAGTGATAGATGTCGTATTTTGGGCAATCCGTGTGTTTTTCGAAAACCAAAAACCCCTGTTGAGAACTCTAGCTACTAGATGGACCACTAACCTCTGGAGGGTTCGAATATTAGAGTTCACTCACGTACCATGAGTCGAGGATGCGCAAGGATAACCAAACCCCCATACACTCCTCCTCGGGGTACCTGTCTCTTTGTGAACCTCCTGATTAGATTGAGAGTTACCGATAATAAGTGCATGAGTTCTTCGGACTAATGTGAGTATTCGAAAATTGACACTTCCACCCACCTATACTTTTTCTAGCCTCTTCGGTACCGTGCATTGCCCTTTCTCACCTCGAGAGTTGGCGCATACTTCGCCGGTGCATCCAAACCCTTGGCACGATACGCTCTGTCATCATAAGCCTCCTTATATCTTTCCTCAAAACAGCCACCATACCTACCTACAAGGCATTTCCAAAGCCTTTCCGAGATATATTGCCATGCAACATCCACCTTCTCATGACTTGATCTTCATGTCATACATGCTACTTGCTTGATCGATGAGCCGCATGCTAGTTGGGACTTTCCCTAAACATTGCTACATGACGCGCTAGTATCATTGCATATCCTGCTACACTGGCAGAGGCATACATTTGCATACTTCATGATAGTTACATTTTCTTTATGTGAGTACCTTTGTAAAGTGTGAAAGATCTCCTATATTCTTATAAAATATAGAGTATTGCCCCTAAAGTGAGGAAAAGATCCCAAAGAGGACAAAATCAAAAGATCCCAAAGAGGACAAAATCAAAAGATCCCAAAGAGGACAAATGAGAGTTAAATAGAAAGAGCCATTGAGGCCATCAAAAAAATAAAAAAATAGAAAAAAGAGAAAAGAAAAATAAAAAGAGAGAAGGGGGCATACTACTATTTCTTTTGAGAGATCCACACTAGTACTTCATCTTCTATCCCTTGTACTCCATAGATATCATCATCATGCATATAGCTATGTTGGGACCTTCACACTATAGAACTTGGCTTGTATATTCCAATGATGAGCCTCCTCAAATGAGCTCTAGGTCTTCTTGAGCAAGCAAGTTGGATGCACCCCCACTAGTTCCATTGGAGAGCTTACCTTAGCTCACATGTGCATCCGTTGTATGGCAATCCCTACTCCTCACATCATATCTATCATATGGCTTTCTTTCGCCTAAGATTGTCCTCATTGATGTGAGCCTTTCACACCTTTTTGTCTTCCTCCTCCACCTTCTTTCTGTTTCGCCTTTTAGGTGTCAACTTTCTTGCTCACGCTCATCCATTGCATGAGTGCTCAAAATATCGAAAGGGAGTGGATCAGTTTGACTTGTACCTGACTAGTGGTCTGGGGACGAGTCCAGATAAGAATCCAAAGGAGACCAAGTGTGAAACTTTTAGTAGATAGTTGTTCTCAACAACCTTTTTTCTCTTTCTTCCCAGTCCCTTGCTTGCACGCAAACACCATTTGGAGACATCCGAGTCACGGACAACAAGAGCTCTTGCACCTTTTTGTTCTTTTGTTACTTGTGTCAATGCTAATATAGACTCTTGCTTGTTAAGACTTGAATTGAATTGCATGCTTTGATTGCTTTACTTAAAAGTCCTTATTTGGTTGTGTGGCATGTCACCACAGAAATTATGCTTGTTATCATTTACCTACTCGAGGACGAGCAGGAGTTAAGCTTGGGGATGTTGATACGTCCCAAACGTATCTATAATTTTTGCTTGCTCCATGCATGTTTTGTGTGACTTTGCCATGTTTTGCTAGAACTTTCATACACTTTTGAACATATTTGGACTAATCTATTAACCCAGTGCACCCAGATGCCAGTTGCTGTTTTCTGCTGTTTTTGTATTTCAGGTTTTCCGGCCATTAAAAGTGCTCCAAAAAATCCAGGGAAATCAGATAAAAAATCAGCGTCGCGGAAGCTTCCAGAAACACTAAAGCAGCGAAGGGGGGCCACCACCAGGGAGCCAGGAGGGTCCCTGGCGCGGCCCCACCCTAGGCCGCGCCAGGAGGCCTCCTGGCTGCCTGGTGGGTCCCCTCGACGCCCCCCTTCGCCTATATTTACCCCCCGTGACGGAAACCCCTAGGAAGAACTCCTTTTTTTGCGATCTCGCCTCTGTTCCGCCGCCGCCGCCGTTTGAAGATCGGGGCTGCCTGGAGAAGCTGCTCCGGCACCCTGCGGGGATAAGCTACCCCCTCCGGGAGATCATCCATAGCCATGGACGCCTCCCGTATGTACCGTAAGTAGTTCCCCTTGGACCATGGGTCCGTGACCAGTAGCTATGTGATCTATCTCTCCCTCTTTTGTGCTTCCACTTTCGAGTCCTCGTGAGCTGCCTCACATGATCGAGGCATCTATGTAATTCCTGCTGTTGCTATGCAGAGTTTGTTGGGATCTGATGGATTATGAGACTATGTGCAGATTGTGATGAGTAATATATTTGGTTCTTCTCTTTTATATTTTGTTCTTGAGTAAATTCTTGCATGTTCTCCGTTGCGGTATTTGCTTTGGCCAAGTATTTTATTTGCAACTCCAAGAGAGAGCGTTATGCTCGATTGTGGGTTCAACCCCTTGATGTCTAGCTTGAGTGACAGAAACATGAGACTAGAGGATGTGTTGTTGCCACCAGGGATAAAACAACGGTGCTTGTACTTGCGAGTGCAAGGATTGTTTACTTTACGCAAAGTTCTTTTAATGCAGTTGTCTGTTGCTTTGAGTTGACACTTTGGGTGGGACTCGCAACTTAATACCAGCGAGATGTTCTGGATAGATATCTCAAGGTGGATGATTCGTAGTAGATGCAGATGGATTTCGGTCTACTTACCTTGGCGTACTGCCCATTACTTTTGAGCCCTTCCTTTCTTTGCAGCATAGTTAGCATTGCGGTGCCTTCATAATCCTGTCAATTACCCAACTTTGATTTGTTTACCTCGCTAGCACTCTTATCGTTTTTGGGAGAGAGACATCACTAGTGAAAATCACGGGACCCCGGTCCATCTTCACATTATTGTTCACACTACCAATTTACTTTTAGTATTTAATTTTCCGTTGCTATCACTATGATTATTATCTCTTGCATTAATCCTTTGTAAACAGCAAGGCCGAAGGAATTGACAAATCCTCTGAACTCGTTGCGAGCAAAGTTATTTGTATATGTGTGCAGGTCCAGGTGAAGTTAGCAACCTAGGTTGTGAACGGCGCCATTGTTCACTTTACCACCTACTTGTATCTCTTGAGTCCTACTGGAGACAATCTAAACCTTAGCATCTTCGCTAAGGGACACTTGCCGTTGTGCTACATCAAACCTTCCACTTGGGGTAACCAACGAGGGGCGAGAAGCCATCACTCCAGTGTGCCGCTTCACGCGCCGTTGCCCCTGGAGCCCCGTGCTCAGGCGCCATTGCCGCCGGAGCTCGAGCTCGTGGCCGAGCTCGCGCGGCTCCACCTACCGCGTGCGTGCGCGCGCGCTGGCCACCCCATGGCCCCTGGCCGGAATGCCCCCCCCGCCGTGCTCCCGCCCCCTCGCCGGCCGGCCTCGCCGCACTGGCTCTGGCCATGGTCGTGCGTTGCGCCGTGCCGTGCTGGGTGTGGCCTGGGCCGCTAAATACTGGGGCCTAGCCCCTAATTAACCCCCTGACCAAATTAATTGGATAATTAAGACTGTTAATTAACTTGAGTCTATTACATGTGGGTCCAGCACCCCCCTTAATCCTTGGTTAGATTAAAACTTTTGTTTAATTGTATTTGTCTCCATGACAGCTGGGCCCCCTTGGTTAATTAAACATATAGTTTGAATTATTAAAACTTGGCTCAATGACATGTGGGTCCCCCTGTACTATTTAGATTAAATAAAATGAATTTGTTGCATGTGCCTATGACACATGGGGCCCACTGGTCAGTTGACCAGTCAAAGCCACCTAGCCTATGACAGGTGGGTCCCTCTTGTCAGTTTGGCCAGTCAACCCACTTCTGGATAATGCTATATTTAAATGATTAAAATAATTACAGAAATGCTAGAAAATGAATATACTTTAGAAAATCAATATCTTTTAAACCATAAGTCACATTCAAAAACTTTATACATCAAAATTGATCAGAAAATACATATTATCCGAATACGCTATCCGTTGGTCTACCACCCCCCTCTAACATACCGAACATCGAACCGTCCCCCTCCGGACCGACTGTGCGATGATTGCCTGTTACCGATAAACTATCCAGATGAATTTATTCTGAACACGAAAGTTGTTCAAAATGGATCAACTAACACGGATACACCTTTCACATATTTGTCGGATGTCCACGACACCTCCGGCATGGTACCTTCTCCCTCCGGACACCCTGTTCGATAATCACCCGGAGCCGGAATCTCATCTCCGGATAAATTCCCGCTCCGAGCAACGTGCATTGCACTGCGTTAGAACACCGTTAGCATTGCATCTGTCAGGTCATGGATCTGTTTTTTTATGATTGCTGTGTATTTACTGTTCCCCCCTTATCTCCGATAGACCCAACTGCTGTCGACTACACCGCTGCTGGGTACGACTACTAGGTCGACGACCCTTCCTCTACTGCCGAGCTTCCAGGCAAGTAGAGCCATTCTCTTCCCCAGATATCGCCTATCTTTCCGTACATTTCTTGCACTAGGCATTGTTACTGCTGCTACGTTACAATCCTATTCTATTGCATAGCCTGTCATTGTCGCCCTTTATGTACCTTCCTTTATCCTATGATGTCAATTATATTTATGCATTATTCAGAAGTGAGCCCTGCGCATTGTTATCTAGGATTAGATAGAGGACCGTGATCACTCAGGGGAGTGAACGCGGATACAAATATTATAACTGCACAGGTACGGTACAATGCAGACACCGCCTCAGCCCCCCTAGCTCGGCTCTGCCGAGCCACCATCAAGTGTGAGCTATCAAGGAGTAATCCTTGTACTCCACTCGTTGCTGACTTTGTATAGCCGCTCTAGGTACCTGAGTAACGGCTGTCCTTCAGGTAAGAAGTCGGGCGACCCAACGGTGCCCGCAAGTGGTATTGCGACGGGACGACAGGGAGGGTACGACCAGTGTACCGGTGTGCTTGGCCCCTGATCGTTGGCCGCGAGAGTTACCAAAACACGAAAGTCGAGCTCCTCCAGGAGCACACGCGAGACAAGGTAAGGAGACGGTTCACCTTGTTGGTAACCGCAGAGACTTGGTGGGACGACAGGGCAGGCACCGATGTACTGGGGGTCCTGACTGTTGTCGTTGTCCGTGGGTCAGTTAAGTCGAGGCAACGATAACGGTTGTCCCGCAAGTTAATAAAACGACTAATGGTTCGGTGGATGTGTTGAGTTGGCTATATGCCATGTACGCACTACCTACCCGTGGGAAGTACGAGTTATGGGCTCCCTTGCTTCATAGTCTCGTCCGAGGACTCTTCAGACGTCAGCAGTACCGCGGGCTGATTGCCGGGAAGTGGTGTTGTCTTATTTTCTCGCGCGGTGTAGTATTATTTGGTTTGCTTATGCTTCACCGGACAACCACGCACCGTGCAGGAGTACGTTTGGGTTGGGGTCCAAGGCCCGACGTACTTAGGATTTAGACCGGCGGATGACCTCTCTGTTGAGTTTGAAAGATGGGCTATGGAGTGTCGGATAGCCTCGGTGGGGCATTCCATAACAAGGTGTACGCCACCCTGGAGATCCGTGTGTGTAGTGTAACACAAGTGCACCCCTCCAGGGAAGATTAATCTATTCGAATAGCCGTGTCCACGGTAACAGAACGCTTTATGCTGAAGCTGAATCTTACCACTACAAACTATTAATATTAAACTGTATGGTTCCGGGTTTGCTTCCTCGCAGGGAAGTCGAGGAGGTGATCTCGAAGGCATTGCTAATTATTACAACTTACTATTATACAATGCTGCATCAACTTCTGCTGCATTGTTACTTATGCTTTATATGAACTGTTGGCTATTCTCTCCTCATGCTGCAAGACTCGTCGGAAGATGCTAGTCTTCGATAGGCCTAGCTTCTGACCCTTATTCTGATTTCTATCTTGCAATCCACTATATATAGCCTCCCCTTTCCATTTGATACAATGCATAATTGCTTAGTAGCGTACGTAAGACTCGCGGGTATGCTAGATACTCACCTTTGCTTTATTTCCCCCTTTTTGTTTTGCCTGATCGGCCGCTGCAGTCGACGTTGGAGCCTTGGAGTTCAGGAGAAGGAGATCCCCGATGCCGACCACCGCAACATGAAGATTCCCGATGCCGACCACCGCAACATGAAGATCCCCGATGCCTTCTACGACGTCGAGTTTTCCGTTGACCAGGAGTAGTTTGGAGGTTCCCAGGCAGGAGGCCTCGCCTTTTCGATCGAGTGTTGATTTTATGCTAGCCTTCTTAAGGCAACCTTGTATTCTTGTGTCTGTACTCAGATACTATTGCTTCCACTAACTTTGTGCTCTCGACCTGTTGTATTCGAGCCCTTGTGGCCCCTGGCTTGTATTAAACAGCTTGTATTATTTTATTTATAGAGTTGCGTTGTGATACCTCACCGTGAGTCCCTGATCTCGATCGTGTACCTTGCGTGTATGATTACTGTACACGGCTTGATTTTGAGGGCGTCACAATGGTCGGTTCTTGCATCAATATCCGTGGGCTGGTCTCTAGATTCACGGTCGAATGTGGTGTTCATTTTAGAAATCAGTGTTAGAGATGCCCTAAGCTCTTGACGAATCGTTGGAGAAATTTTGAGGTGTGAAAATAGAAACCGCATGAATAGAATGTCGGTCATTGATACTACATGATTGCATGTACATTTGATTGCACATGGATATATAAATGAATTTTTACATGTGGTTGGAAAATGTTAGAATCCGCCGAATTTCCTTGTAAAATATTTTGGATCAGTAGTCGTCTACTCGAAGCACTAGAGTGCATGCTTTAAACTCCAAAGTTGTATCCTTCAATGACTCAACAAAGATCAAAAGCCTTCGAGTCGACTGATGCTTTGATATTTTACATTGTGATTCTAGTTTTCCTCCCATGTGGAATGATGGAGTCACAAACATCTTATATGGCGTGCCACTTACTGAACTCTTTTCGACGTCGTACGCGCAATGATAAATGACCAAGAGACGACATAAATAGCTTAGTTATTTTCACCTTTGACAGTCAACAACACCTGCTCGCTCCATGTCTTGGTTATAAATTTATAATTACTGAAAAATACAAATTGTTCTTCTTCTTCGCGATACAAATATATTCATTTTTTCGAAAAACAAATTGTTCTTCAAACAAAGAGCTTTTGATCATGAGCTAACATGCACTTGGGTGAACAGTTTTTTAATCAAATATTTGTTTTGGTAAACATCGATGAGTGTTTCACCTACGTGTAAAATTTCGTGATGAAATGACTTTGGTGAAGGTCGGGGCAAAAAATCAATGATTTTAAAAAGACTACTTTTGAAATATTTCAAGCATTAGTTTTCTATCTTTTTCCTTATTTTACATCATTTGGTGTAGCAAAAATATTTAAAGTGATGTATAATGTATTTTTGATGTACCCAAGATACATCATGTGTTGGAAATTAGACATGTGAACTCAGCAGTCAGCAACTCACACACCAACCATCCATCAATTCCATGGACGTCACAAGAAAGTTACATCATTTTAAAGTGCTCAACCTCGAAATAAAATAAAAATGCCCAAATACTATCTGCTTCAGACCTCAGAGCTTACTACACTCGGTGGGGACAAATGACATTTGTCCTACGGTGATGTCAAACAGCATATGTATGTTCTGTTGCTGAAAATTGCCCAGCACCGAAGTCGACGTCGTCCCAGGACTCCCAGCAATGTTTAAGCAGAAGGACGAGTCCTCTTCGTTGAAGGACATATAGTTGTCCCTGTGCAGCGTCATATCCGCACCGCCGGCGAAGTGCAGCACCATGTCCGGCATGGCCGGGAGCTGCCGCTCGCCGGCGGGAGCCGGGAAGCAAGGGTTGTCCAGGCTCGTGGCGTTGACCGCCGGCTGGCCGAGCACCTCGGCCACGTGGTTGGCAACCACCCTGAAAGCACTTTCCACGAGGACCGTGAAGATTGTGCCGGAGTCCACGATCATCCCGCCGGTGCCGTCGGCGCGCAGCGCGAACGTTTGGTTCGGGATCGGCAGGCGAGTGTCGCCGAGCGATATGCCCTCGAGGGAGACGTAGTACCGCGACGGACTCTGCGGGCTCTGCACTAGCGGCGTCGACTGCACGGCGGCGCCGCCACCGGCGGCCAGGTCCGCGAGGGAGCCGAACAAGACTGGGCTGCCCAGGCTGGTGTTGAAGAAGTCAGCGAGGCAGTAGGAGAACTTGCCGACCCCTAGCTGCGCCACCAGGGACAAGCTCCCGCGGCCGAGGCCGACCGTCCCGGTGGAGTTGTACGAGAGCCCGCCGTTGTCCGTGCCGCAGCCGAACGCGACGCCTGCGGCAGAGGCGGCCGGCGCTTGGCCGGGCGCGCTAGAGCCGAACGTGATTGTCTCCGTGCCCAGCCCGCCGGCGGAGTAGGCGCCGTCGCCGTAGGCGTAGCGGTACCTGCAGACCGCGGTAGGGGTGCAGTTGCGGCTCCATATGGGCAGGCACGTGGCGCTGGAGCAGGGCACGGGGGAGAAGCTGGACGAGGTGGTGGGGTCGTAGACGGGCGTGTCCTGCGGGAAGCAGAGCTTACATGGCAGGCACTGCGTCCAGGTGAGGTCGCTGCCGGTGTCGGCGAGGGCGACGAACGGCACCGGCGGGGTTCCGATGGCGAGCTCCATGAGGTACTCGGCTCGGCCAGAGCGGAGCCTTGGCCCGGCGTTCGAGCTGGAAGATGCTGTGGAATAACCCGGTAGCATCGTGGTCGCTCGGAGGCGGCTTCTGTGCACGGCTCGACGCACCAGCTCTGCCCTGGTGAAGCCGCCCTTGGAGTCAACGTGGGTGAGCGTGAAGCGGTAGCCGGGCGGTGGTAGCGCCGCCGAGCTGATAACCAGTGAGGCAAGTAGAAGCAAGCTCAGAGCTTGTAAAGGACCCATGGAATCGAGCGCGTGGATGATGATCAGTACAAAGCTGAAGTAAATTTGTTGAAACTTGCAAGTCCTTTTATAGCAGAGTATTAGCGGCTAAGTTTTGCTATCTTCCTCTTCTGACAAGTGTCAAGATTAGAGAGATTGAATGACAACAGTAAGTGGTATTTATCTCTACCTTGCGATCTTTAGCATGCAGACGTAGAGGTCGTGATCAAGGGCGGAAGAACCCATAGAGCAGGGTAGGACATCCGTCCGGCCATGCTGTTGGAGCTAAACCGTCTGAACTCTGAACCCTACTGCCTCGGACTCCTCCGGCCTAATCTGGTACCGCCATTTGCCACGGCTATGCAGCAAAGAGCGTTGTTAGTGAATTGTCACTTTATCATCAGTCCACAAGCGCCTCCCTTCCCCACGGCCGCACCCCGCCCTGCGAGAGCTAGAAAGGTTAACAGTCGAGCCAACAATCGACTGCTCCCTCTTCACAGTTTACAGAGCGCACGTATTGGTCATCACTTTAATCAACATAAAATAAAATATATATTATAAAAAAATATCATCATAAACTTCAGATGTTATATTTTCAAATTATATATTTTTTATAACATATACATCGTGTTTTATTGATCAGTTGACGACCTAAGGTCCGCGCACGCCCTGTAAACTATGAATGAGGTAGTATAAAAAATTGTCATGCTTTTATATCTAACATAATAATTGATATGTATAGTAGTAGTAAGTTATAAATAAAGTTATAAATATGGGCAACGCGATGCGTTTATTGATCGGAGTACTGGAAATATTCGCTATCCTTCGAGCCGTTCATTCGATGATGCAACAACCGATTGATCTTTGCAGCAAGGGGCTTTTTAGGCTCGGATCAATGCAACAAGACCTTTGTTGCAAAGCCTATGAACAATTTTTTTACATCGGTTCTTCTTTTTTCCATGTCGTCGCAATACACCGGTCTCTGCAACAAGGGGTTTGTTGTGCTCGGGTCAATGCAACAAGACCCTTGTTACAAAGCCTTCAAATCGGTTTTTTTTCTTCATCAGATCAACTTCTTTTTTCCCTTCTGTCAGTCCAGCACTACTACCTTCGCATAAAAAGGTTTGTTGCACTTCGACCAATGCAACAAGATCTCTGTTGCAAAAGCCTTTGAACCGGTTTTTTCTCATGTTGATCGCCGTGGCCGAAAAATCAATCCTTCGCTGTTGTCCTTTTATCAGTCCTCACATCCCTCTTGGTCCACAACAGGTTGCTTGTTGCAAAACCAGGATTGCAATAGAGAGTTGGTTGTAAAACTGGTTCGATTGCGGGTTTAACCAAAGCCCTTCGATCACGATCCCATCCAACAATCACGAAAGCGACGGACGCGTCGAGCGAAATCAGTCGGTTGAAGGCGAGTGTTTTCCTATAAATATACACTATTTTATCATTTTATTACTAACTGTCCCATCTTACAATCTTATCAAATGTTTTGGAGCTCGTGATATAGCCCGCTCTTAAGTAACATCTGGTGCTTCCGGTGTATAGTAGATAACAAGATGTATTTTTTCAAAGGATAAAATAACATATAGTTGCAACTCGAGGGTATCAATTTTGTGTTGGAGATAGATACTACTAATCTGGTCTGTACAATTTTTTTTTCATGAGCATTTACATGAATAGTATGAGTGCACCTATCATTGAGGGAAACTATATGCAAAAATTACCCAATTACATCACTGTACACGAACTATAACATATTCCTTAAAAAGGTACAAGAATAGCACTCTAGCATAACCTGACTAAAATATAATGAACATAACCTGCAAGATGTAAAACATGTACATGCATGAAAATTTGTGTGTAGTTTATGTATTATATAATGAGTATAAGATCTGAAAGAAAGCGAAGCTACTACTTGAAATGCTACAGAAAATTACAAAAACTTAATTCAAGGCTATTCACAAACATATTTGTACAGTTAATGCAGAGAAAGATAATGTGTCAGACAACTCAAGAAAATGCAATAGTTTTCAATCAAGTTGTCATATAATGAGCATAAGATCCAAAAGGAAGCGAAGCTGCTACTTGAAATGTTAAAAAATATTGTAAAAAAATTAAAGGCGGGGCATTAAAGGCAGGGACGGAGCTCCCTTGTAGGCATTAAGGTCAATTGACCTCAATGAAATTAGCATATCCTTCACTAATTTAGTACTAAACACTATTCATTTATAGAATATGACCCCATTGTCATAGACATGATTCCATCAAAAGTATTTTCTTGATTCATCCCTATTCAAAGGCATATTTTTAATCAGAGGAAAAAATAGTGTGCCAGGCAACTCAAGAAAATGCAATGGTTTCCAATCGAATAAGCAATAAGCTTAACTACTACACAATATAACCCTGATTTTTTGTAAAAAAAATGGTAAGATGTACAGGGTCATGATTTGAAGCAGATAGATATAAAGAAGGTAAATACAATAACGTATTAAATGAATGCATTTTTGGGACAAATATGAAAAGATAAGCATAAGTACAAAAGAAACACATGCCTTCATGGATGAATTAACTTTCACGCATGCACCCAATTCAAACGGTTTGACAAATCGAGTAGGGAAACATATGTACATGAATCATTCAGAAATCATTTCGTCTCTTGGAAGCATATGCTTCAGCGCGTCATATTTTTTTGGTAAATATAAAAAAAAGGTTTGTTCATTGGCACATCCAAATGCTATATGCAAATTTTCAGAAAAAACTTGAATCATATTTTGCACTATGCAAAAAAATAAGTCAAACAACAAATGTTACCTTTAAATGTTACATTTAGTTTTATTTTTTCACAAATGAAGCATTGCTACCCATTTCGCATGAAAATTGTCACGCAGCTTGTTACACTAACAAAAACATCTAAAAATGAGAATTTTAAATTTTTATCTAATGCTTATTTAAATTTACTATTGATCCCAGAGCCTATGCTCCCGGGAGCCAAAACGAACATCTCATGAATCATTGGTATATGCATTCCCAAACAATAACATGTGATACTTAATCCCATCAAACTAGTAGTCCAACACACAATGAGCATCATTTACCTGCTCTAGACCTGGTCATTCATATCAAAACTACAATCTGGGCGAAGTCCTTAACCAACTTCATATAGATAGAAGAGAACATACAAACCTACAACAAATGTGAACTGTAATATAAGGTACGATGCATGCACTGATGCATAGATCAATCAATTGTTACGGTGATACTGCAAACATGAACTTAGGATGAACAATGCATAAGATAAAGAGTGCCCATTGGAGGAAAAATTCACTAGATTTAAGAACCAAACATGTATGTTATCTTCACTTTCCTCTTTAGTATAAAACATGGATGGAAAAGGGAACAATAAATAGACACCATGAGTAGGAAGCTACATGGATAATCTGGTATGGCGAGGGAACACGGCGCCGGTTGCATCTTTGCCCCGGCTAACACAAACCATCCGGCGATGGGTGTCCATAACCGAGACGCCAAACTCATTGAAATCCACAGAATCTTGAGCAACAACTTGGGCAAGAATTGTGACGAGGAAGTGTTAAAATGATATGTGTAGGAAGAAAAAATGAGCGATGTGATGGAAAAGGAAATTCTTGGTCGAAAAATATGATGTGGCATCACCAAAACGCATGAAAATTCGATAGTGAGGAATGGCTATTTAGCTATAGAAGATTCCCTTAAAAATTAGGAATCATCAATGCTTTATTCAACTCTAATGTTCAACCGGATAACTACAGGATCATGTGGCTCGAGCAAGAACAAATGCCGACCAAAATCTAATGACCGAAAACTTAGCTAAACAATCTTCTTCTAAAAATTTACTCCTACTTTCCTAAATAAATTGACATGAAGATTCCCTTAACTTTTTGAGGCAATATCTCTAAGCTGTAATTAAACCATCTCATTGTTTACAAGGGTGAATAAAAGATCATCGGGGTGATCTAACTAAACATATCGGACGGCCTCGAGAGATAATGTATGCTTAGAAAAATTGTGAGCTTCCATGTCGAAACTCCTAAACTCATGGACTATATTGCAACTATGAAAATTTAAAACTCTACCTACTATTTTCGTAATGATAGCACTATAAGTAGTATGGCTCCCTGATGCTAGCGAGGAAACACTTCTCTCCCTTCGTTGGTTACCCCAAGTGGAAGGTTGAGATGTAGCATAGCGGCAGATTTCCCTTGCCGTTGAGATGTAGCATAGGACTCCAACAACGACAAATAGGTGTCTTCTGCTCTGGCGCTTACAGAAGACGTGGAACTGCACACAAATACAAATAACTTTGCTCCCAACGAAGTTCAGAGAGGCTGTCAATCTCTCCGGCCTTGCCGTTTACAAAGGATCAAATGCAACAGATAATAGATAGTGATAATTGCGACTGGAAAGTAAAAACAGGAAATAAATTGAGCGTGCAAACAGTGATGAAAATATGGACCGGGGTCCCATGATGTTCACTAGTGATGTCTCTCTCCTAAAAGACCATAAAACTGCTATGCGAGGTAAATAAATCACAGCTGGGCAATTGACAGGATTACGGGCGCAAACCAATGCTAACTATGCTACAAAGAAAGAGGCTCAAAAGCACGGGCGGTAGGCCAAAATAAATAGACCGAAATCCATCTGCATCTACTACTAATCATCCACCTTGAGATATTTATCCAGAACATCTCGCTGGTATTAAGTTGTGAGCTCCAACCAAAGTGTAAACCCAAAGCAACAGACAACTGCATTAAAAGAACATTTATGTAAAGTAAACAATCATTGCAACCGCGGTTACAAGCACCATTATTTTCTCCCTTGTGGCAATAGCACATCCCCTAGACTCATGTTTCTGTCACTCAAGCTAGTCATCAGGGGGCATGAACCCACAATCAGGCATAACGCTCCCTCTTGGAGTCACTACCTACTACTTGGCCAAAACAATAAACATCAACGGAGAACATGCAAGAATTACTCAAGAAAAAAATTATAAAAGATAAGAACCAAATAAATTACTCAATCACAATCTGAACATAGTCTCATAATCCATCAAATCCCAGCAAACCCAGCATAGCAACAACAGAAAGAATTACATATGTGCCTTGATCATGTAGGAAAGCTCACAAGGTCTAATCCATGAAGAACAAAGAGGGGAGGAGAACATCACATAGCTACTGATCATGGACCCATGGTCCAAGGTGGACTACTCACGAATCATCCGGGAAGCGTCCATGGTGGAGGAGAAGCTCCCGGAGGTCAATCCTCCCTCCGGCAGGGTGCCGGGAAGAGGTCTGTTGGCGCTCCCGATCTTGGAAGCGCGGCGGCGGCCGAACATAGGCGAGATCGCGAAAAAGGGTTCTCTCTTCGGAGGTTTCCCGTGACGGAAAATAAATAGGAGAAGGGGGACAGCCAGGGGGCAACCAGGGGTCCAGGAGGCCCCCTGGTGCGGCCCCACCCTAGGGCGCGCCGGGAGGGCGCCTGGGGCCCTGGTGGGTCCCCTCTGGCCCCTCCTCGGTGATTCCCAAAGCTTCTGAAGCGCTGATTTTTTATTGTATTTTCCCTGAATTTTTGGAGCATTTTTAATACGAGGGAAACCTGAAATAGAAAAATAGCAGAAAATAAGAACTGTCACTGGGGTGCACTGAATTAATAGGTTAGTCCAAATATGACCAAAAGTGTATGAAAGTGTATATAAAACATAGCAATATCACACAAAACATGCATGGAGCAAGCATAAATTATAGATATGTTTGGGACGTATCAACATCCCCAAGGTTAATTCCTGCTCGTCCTCGAGTAGGTAAATGATAACAATCATAATTTCTGTGGTGACATGCTAACAACCATATAAGAACTTTGTAAGTAAAGCAATCAAGGTATGTAACTAAATTCAAGTCGTAACACGCAAGAGTCTATATTAGCATTGAAAGAAGCAACATAAGAACATAAAGGTGCAAGAGATCTTGTTGTCCGTGACTCGAGTGTCTCCAGATGGTGTTTTCATGCAAGAAGTGGGGGATGGGAATACGAGAAAAAAATATGTATTTGTTGAGAACTCAATCTACTAGGTTTCACACTTAGTCTTCTTTCGAATCTTATCTTGACTCGTCCCCAGACCACTAGCCAAGTACAAGTCAATTTGATCCACTCCCTTTCGATATTTTGAGCACTCATGCAATGGATGAGCGTAAGCACGAGAGTTGACACTTAGGATGGCAAAGAGAAAGATATGGCGGAGGAGGAAGACAAAAAGGGTGTGAAAGGCCCACATCAATGAGGACAATCATAGGCGAGAGAAGGCCAAATGATAGATACGATGTGAGGAGTAGGGATTGCCATGCACTAGATGCACATATAAGCTAAGAAAAGCTCTTCCAATGGAACTAGTGGGGGTGCATCCAACTTGCTCGCTCAAGAATACCTAGAGCTCGTTTGAGGAGGCTCATCATTTGTCGGGACCCGGAATATGCGTATGTAATTCCAGTCACAACTCAATCACATGGAGAGCCGAGAGCCGTACCCACTTGTCTAAGCAGACAAGGCCAAGCACAGAACACTCTCGGAAAGCATCGTACGTGAGGGGCATCCCATCCAGGCCGGATGATCAACTGAGATGGGTCCTCATCGCCCGCTCACAAGTCTAAATGATTATGGGTGGTGAAATCCCATACTCATAGACAAGTCGCCTCAACCATGTTATCGATTGAATCATAACCCTTACATAAACAAACTCCAGCCCGATCACTTAGTCGGGGTCTAGGGCGGGCTCGATCATACAACAAAGTGTGCGCGTGACAGAGTCACGAGCAATCGCATCGCGATGCCCCAAGCTGCGCACATCTAAGGGCCACTTGGTGTATAAAAGACCGCCAACCAGATCACAACTAAGGTCTCGAAAACCCATACCAAGACATGCATGTTATAATCATACACGCAACACCCATGTCTAGTATGAACAGCAGGTATCATCACATAACTCTACAATGTACTTCTTTATTGACTTACACACAGAGCATACAAAGATCACATGTCTGTGATCAACATTACATCATACAACGGAAGAAAATTAGGTCTGAGTACAGACAAGTTTAACAAATGGCTTAGAGAAGCCTTGTTCACCAAACATGCTCTTCCACGAGGGACCAGACTGCTGCCTGGACTATACTAACTTAGTCAACGTTGAGCTTCACGAAGGTGTCTCCATCGGGGTTCGGGTTCTCATCTAAAACATAGAATAAGAAAACATGAGTACAAAGTCGTACTCAGCAAGACTTACATCAGAACTACACTACTCATGCTCAAGTTTCAAGGTAAAGGAGGTGGGGTTCAACATGCAGAAGTGCCAGCTTTGACTTGGCTAGTCCTGAACTACGAGTAGACTTGAGGTAAGAAGCGTACACGAGTCCACTACCAAGTCTCCAACCAATACACCACCATGGATACTTCCTCGACTTCCCCACGAGGAAGCACGCCATAGCACTCACGCTTATCTTGCGAGTTTTAGAGTATCCATTCAAGTTGTCTATGATCAAGTAGAGGTCTCCAAGTAGTCCATAACCGCGGACATGTCTATTCGAATAGTTTATTAACCCTGCAGGGGTGTACATATTCACACGCGTGTCATCACTTATCTCCTCGTTCTCGTCACCCTTCAAGCGGGTGTCGGACGTGGATGAAACCAAGGCACTACCCTCACATCACCTTCTCTAATCCAGGAGTCGACTACCTGAGTTTGGCACCGCTCGAGAGTCCGGCCGGTTCCACGAAACGGACTCAGATAATGCAAGGGACCGAGACGCCACCTCTGCCAGATGGTTTCACTGCCTCACAGGTCCACCCACATATCTATATGATGCAACCTTTTCTTCATTCCTTTTCTATGCACATGCCAAATGGAAAGCCCGAATCTATTGTGACTCCTGGACCGGATCGGGTACGTAAAGAGGCCAAACGGGGTCCCCATAAAACCCTACATGTGGTCATACTCTTTGTCTTGGATCACAAAACAGGAACTCGGGGCCTAGGGCAGAGTTCAACGAGACAACCCACTGTGTACTCCTACACAGCCTCTCATCGTGCACCTTTGTTTAGGGTGGATTCACCAACACGTTATCATCAGCATCACTGTGTTCATTCCATCCCGACTCACAATCATAACATCCTCATTGTATCACTAAGCAGAAATAAGCAGTAACAGTTGCAGGGGCCACATGCTCATCATTCAACTCCTAAATCTGCTAGGATTGTGGTTTGCTTAATACGGTGACAAAATGATAGGTCATGCATCGGAATGGGTTCAACTATGCGAAAGAACGTGTCTCGGTGATCTCCTAAACATGCATAAGTGAGACTGAGAGGGAAGTAGGATTTTATAGACATGATCAATGGGGTTTGCTTGCCTTGCTGAGGATACACGGGGTTTACCGAACCTCTTCTTCTTCGGGGGTGATCACCGTCTCAGCAAAGCTGTTACCGGCACAATCATCAACAAAGGGGGGACAACTTCGGAAGTAAATGCACAATCACATGATAATGTTGTCCATGATGTGAATGGTGCTGGTTTGTGGTACATTTGATTTAAATGAAGTGTATTGCATTTGAAATGCAAATTCAAACTCCACATATGAATTTCAATTTAACCAAATTGCAAATGCTATTGTTTGTTATTTGAAAACCATGTTGACATGTGTATGATATGCCTCTGATGTTTAAGTGAAATGGTTTGCATTGCAATGGTTCAAAGTGGAAAAGCATTTGAATTAAATTTGAATTAATTCCATTTAAACCAAATAGCAAAAGCTACTGGTCCCATTTTAAAATCAACTCAAACATAGCTGAAAGTTGTATATTTGGATAGATTATTTTCTGCTGATCATTTTTCATATATTATATGTTAAATTTGGAGTTCATATGAATATTCTATGAATTTCCAAAGTTTATATATTTTTCTGGATTTTTCTGAATTAAATTTAATTAGAAATCCAATTAATGCGTCACTGTGAGCTCAGGCTGACGTCAGGGGCGGGTCTGACCTGTGGGGCCAGGGCGTCAGAGGCAGTGGGTTTAAACACGGTTTAGTTTAAACTAAATAGGGTCATTAGGGGGGGTTGGGCCCACTGTCATAGAGAGGAGGGGGGATTAGTGCTCTGGTTTAGGGGCTCTAATGGCCGGCTTGACGCCGGCGACACTGTAGATGCCGGAGTTCTCGCCGGGATTAGTTTTAGGGCACGGGGTGGGGCTTGGGTGGCACTGGGGCGTAGCCCTCTCTCTCCCGCGTATGTTGGTTCTAACTTGGGCTCACGGGGAGGTCCTGTGCGACGGCAACGTCGACAAAGGCGACAGCCGGCCACTGTCATCGGCGAGAAGGGGCGACGAGGGTCGGGAAGAAGCACAACTAGGGGGAAAGGACGCACGAAGCTCACCAGAGCTCTCAGGTGAAGACGAGGAGGCCGGAGGAGCCCGGGTTGTGGCGTATTCCGGCGATGGAGATCTCGGCGGCCGGCGGAACTCATCGTTGCTGGCGTCGCCCCGGGTGCGCTTCTGGCTCGATTAGAAGGGGGAAACGACGGAGAGGACCAAGGCGCGTCGCCTGGACATGGTGGCAGCGACTGAGGAGGAGGGTGGCCACGGTGGCGCGGATGCACGCTCCGGCGAGCTTCTCGGACCGCATGGCAATGGCGTCGCAGAGAGGAGGAGATGACCACGGGCTAGGGGGGAAGGATGGGGAGCATTGTGGGCGTCTGCGTGGCGAGAGAGGAGAGGCATGGGAGGCCTAGAAGGCTCGGTCGTCGCGGCATGCTCGCCACGGCGGCGAGCTTCCTGCTCTGGCGCCGGGAAGAAGACGGTGGTGCCCTTGGGCTGGGCCACCTCCCCAAGTTGGGCCGGATTCCTGGTAAGCTTCCTTTTCCTTTTTCTGTTTCTTTTTATTTTCTGTATTTTGTTTGCTCCAATAAATAAAAATACCAGAGCATTTTTAAAATTCCCCAAAAGTTTTATGTGGGTTTAAGGTTCATGCCATTATCCACTCACAAGTTTTGGTGACTTTTGAAATTCAAACAATTTGAATTTAAATTCAAATTGGAGTTTAATTTAATTTCCAAGGCACTTTTTGAATTTTAGAAAATTCCATGGGCATGGGAATGAACCCAAACCACTTTTGAAATGATCACCATCATTTATAGGAATTTTCCAAATGTTCAAATGATTTTTGGAAAAATAGTTTTATCTGGCCATTTATTTAAATTCTCAGGGCTTTTCTTTTCCCCATTTTTGAATTTCTTTTGAAATTTTCTTCATGATGCAAAGGGATCAACAAGCCCTAGCACATACCTAAACTTGGGTTGTGACAACTCGCCCCCACTCAAAAGAATCTCGTCCCGAGATTCAAAAGTCGTCGTGAGGAAGGTGGGGTACTCGGCACGGAGGCGGTCTTCTCTTTCCCATGTTGCTTCTTTCTCGGAGTGATGTGACCATTGTACTTTGAGGAACTTGATCTTCTGACGATGAGTGACACGCTCTGCGGAATAAAGAATACGAACGGGGTACTCTCGATAAGAAAGGTCATCTTGGAGATCAAGCATTTCATGGTCGACTTCGCGGATGGGGTCCTTGAAGCAACGCCTGAGTTGTGACACATGGATTACATCATGTACTCGGGAAAGGTGCGGGATAATTCAAGTTGGTAGGCAACTTCTCCACGTTTAGCAAGAATGCGGAAAGGTCTGATGTAACGTGTGGCCAACTTGCCTTTGATACCGAATCGTTGGGTTCCCTTCAGAGGTGTAACCCGAAGGTAAGCCTTCTCATCCAGATTGTAGCTTTCTTGCCTATGATGATGATCATAGTAGCTTTTCTGACGAGACTGAGCGGCTTTCAAACGATCACGAACAATCCGAACTTGCTCTTCTGCTTCCTTGATCATATCCGGTCCAAAGAATTGTCTGTCACCGGCTTCTGACCAGTTTAGGGGTGTTCGACATCGTCAAAGGGAGCCATGTCCAGACTAGATTGATAGCTATTGTTATAAGAAAATTCAGCAAATGGAAGAGATTTCTCCCAATTCTTTCCGAAATATATAACACAAGCTCTGAGCATGTCTTCCAAGATTTGATTAACCCTTCCAACTTGACCGCTAGACTGAGGATGGAAAGCTGTACTAAAGGAGAGATGAGTTCCCATAGCATTCTGAAAGCTCCCCAAAATCTAGAGGTGAAAAGGCTACCACGATCAGAATTGATTACCAAAGGTACACCGTGAAGAGACACAATTCTAGAGACATACAAGTCCGCTAACTGACTAGCAGTCATAGACTCGCGAACTGGAAGGAAGTGAGCAACTTTGGAAAGTCGGTCAATGACAACGAAGATGGCATCATTTCCTTTCTGGGTTTTTGGAAAGCCGGTGATGAAGTCCATACCGACTTTGTCCCATTTCCACTCGGGAATAGGCAAAGGTTGAAGTGTACCAGCAGGTCTTTGGTGTTCTGCCTTAATGCAACGACAAACATCACATTCGGCAACAAATCAAGCAATGTCTCTCTTCATCCTAGTCCACCAAAATATCTGGCGTAGATCTCGGTACATTTTTGTGCTACCGGGATGAATCGAGAGGGGTGTGTCATGGGCTTATTTAAGGATGAGTTGCCTTAGATCCCTATTCTTAGGTACTACCAAACGATTTTCAAAGAATACCGTTCCTTTACTATCTGTGGAGAAACATTTAGCAACTCCGCTAGCAATGTTCTCCTTGATCCGGCGAACACCTCATGCACGCCTTTGGGAAACTATGATTTGATCCTCAAGTGTTGGTTTCGCCACCAGGTTGAAAAGAGATCCACGAGGAACAATCTCGAGGTTGATCTTTCAAAATTCCTCATGAAGAAGTGGTTGATACTGTTGTAACATGAGGTTGTTACAATATGACTTACGACTTAGTGCATCAGCCATGACATTGGCTTTGCCTGGGGTGTAAGAAATTCCTAAGTCATAATCTTTTATCAACTCAATCCAGCGTCTTTGCCTGAGATTAAGATCTGGCTGGGTGATTATATATTTGAGGCTTTGGTGGTCAGAATAGATCTCACAACGATTACCAAGGAGGTAATGTCGCCAAGTTGTCAGGGCATGAACTACGACAGCGAGTTCAAGATCATGGGTAGGATAGTTCTCTTCATGTGGACGTAACTGGCGTGAAGCATAAGCTACCACATGTCTATTTTGCATAAGTATGCATCCTAACCCTTGCCGTGAAGCATCACAATAGATCTCGAAATCCTTTTTGGTGTCTGGAGGTGCAAGTACGGGTGCAGAAGTCAATCTTCTTTTTAGCTCTTGAAAGCTTTCCTCGCACTTGGGGGTCCATTGGAATTTCTTATCTTTCTTGAGGAATTCAGTCAGAGGCTTTGCAACTTTGGAAAAGTTCTCAACGAAGCTGCGACAATAGCTTGCTAAGCCAAGAAAACTCCTAACTTGCTTAACCGATTCAGGTGGAGTCCAGTCAAGGACGGCCTGAACTCTCTCGGGATTCACAGCAATGCCTTTTGCAGAATCACGTGGCCTAAGTAGGTCACTTCTGGTAGCCAAAATTTGCACTTAGAGAACTTGGCATATAGGCGATGCCCTCGAAGTTTCATCAATACCAACCTAAGATGTTCTGCGTGCTCTTCTTCGTTCTTCGAGTAGATGAGAATGTCATCAAGATAAACTACAACAAATTTATCTAGGTACTCCATGAAGATCGAATTCATCAAGCGCGAGAATGTGGCGGGGGCATTGGTTAAACCGAAGGACATGACGGTGTACTCTTAAAGACCATAACGAGTAGTGAAAGCCGTGTTGGGAATGTCCTCGTTTCTGATTTTGATTTGATGATAGCCTAATCTCAAATCCATCTTGGAGAAGACAGAGGATCCTGCAAGTTGATCATAAAGATCGTTGATCCTGGGCAGTGGGTACTTGTTCTTTATCGTCGTTAGATTTAGCGGGCGATAGTCTACGCACATCCTTTCTGTTCCATCTTTCTTCGTTACGAACAGAATGAGGCAACCCCATGGCGATGAGCTAGGGTGGATGAAGCCTCTTGCCAACGAAGCATCAAGTTGGGTTTTTAGCTCAACTAACTCATGTGGGGCCATTCTATATGGGCGTCTGGAAATTGGGGCTGTGCCTGGGATAAGATCCACTATGAATTCTACACACCTGTCGAGTGGCTAGATTTAAGGGGTTGGGTTACTGGATAGTTTTCTAGAGGATGACCATGCTTTCTAGGGGCTACAACAGATATGTCAGAGTAGCAAAGTACCCCAACACGATGGTCAGTGTGGTTCTTCTTGATAGAAGACATCTAAAGTGGGAGGAAGAGCTGCAAATGCATCAATATAGGTTTCTAGAATAAAACCTACAACAAAGTCTATGGAACTGTCGGACATGCCAACTAGAAGTTCTTCTAAAAGGACAACCAAAATGGAGAGAAGGATTTTGCAATTGCATCAGATTATGAAGAAACCTGGAATGACTTGGACAACATAACGTCTGTAACGGGATGGAAAATGAAACAACCTCGAAGAAATTGGACATAACTTCTTCAAGGAACTCAAAGACACAAAGACTCTGGACAACCACAACTGTCCTACGGCTATAAGGAGGCAATCAACGAGATGTTCTAGTCAGACATAGATGAGCCTAGTCCTATCATCCCGTAGAAAAGATAAGGGTGAATCGGAACTCAGATCGATGAGGGTAAGGAGAAAAAGAAGCCTTACATTGTTCCCTTTATACCCAAGTAACTATATAACTATAGAGTGCTAGACTCGACTGCGACCAAGGCTTTGATAATCCTACAGAAAGTCCTGCTCTGATACCAAGTCTGTCGGGACCCGGAATATGCGTATGTAATTCCAGTCACAACTCAATCACATGGAGAGGCGAGAGTCGTACCCACTTGTCTAAGCAGACAAGGCCAAGCACATAACACTCTCGGAAAGCATCGTACGTGAGGGGCATCCCATCCAGGCCGGATGATCAACTGAGATGGGTCCTCATCGCCCGCTCACAAGTCTAAATGATTATGGGTGGTGAAATCCCATACTCATAGACAAGTCGCCTCAACCATGTTATCGATTGAATCATAACCCTTACATAAAAAGACTCCAGCCCGATCACTTAGTCGGGGTCTAGGGCGGGCTCGATCAAACAACAAAGTGTGCGCATGACAGAGTCACGAGCAATCGCATCGCGATGCTCCAAGCTGCGCACATCTAAGGGCCACTTGGTGTATAAAAGACCGCCAGCCAGATCACAACTAAGGTCTCGACAACCCATACTAAGACATGCATGTTATAATCATACACGTAGAACCCATGTCTAGTATGAACATCAGGTATCATCACATAACTCTACAATGTACTTATTTATTGACTTACACATAGAGCATACAAAGATCACATGTCTGTGATCAACATTACATCATACAACGGAAGAAAATTAGGTCTGAGTACAGACAAGTTTAACAAATGGCTTAGAGAAGCCTTGTTCAACAAACATGCTCTTCCACGAGGGACCAGACTACAGCCTGGGACTATACTAACTTAGTCAACGTCGATCTTCACGAAGGTGTCTCCATCGGGGTCCGGGTTCTCATCTAAAACATAGAATAAGAAAACGTGAGTACAAAGTCATACTCAGCAAGACTTACATCAGAACTAAACTACTCATGCTCAAGTTTCAAGGTAAAGGAGGTGGGGTTCAACATGCAGAAGTGCCAGCTTTGACTTGGCTAGTCCTGAACTACGAGTACCAGACTTGAGGTAAGAAGCGTACACGAGTCCACTACCAAGTCTCCAACCAATACACCACTATGGATACTTCCTCGACTTCCCCACGAGGAAGCACGCCATAGCACTCACGCTTATCTTGCGAGTTTTAGAGTATCCATTCAAGTTGTCTATGATCAAGTAGAGGTCTCCAAGTAGTCCATAACCGCGGACATGTCTATTCGAATAGTTTATTAACCCTGCAGGGGTGTACATATTCACACGCGTGTCATCACTTATCGCCTCGTTCTCGTCACCCTTCAAGCGGGTGTCGGACGTGGATGAAACCAAGGCACTACCCTCACATCACCTTCTCTAATCCAGGAGTCGACTACCTGAGTTTGGCACCGCTTGAGAGTCCGGCCGGTTCCACGAAACGGACTCAGATAATGCAAGGGACCGAGACGCCACCTCTGCCAGATGGTTTCACTGCCTCACAGGTCCACCCACATATCTATATGATGCAACCTTTTCTTCATTCCTTTTCTATGCACATGCCAAATGGAAAGCCCGAATCTATTGTGACTCCTGGACTGGATCGAGTACGTAAAGAGGCCAAACGGGGTCCCCATAAAACCCTACATGTGGTCATACTCTTTGTCTTGGATCACAAAACAGGAACTCGGGGCCTAGGGCAGAGTTCAACGAGACAACCCACTGTGTACTCCTACACAACCTCTCATCGTTCACCTTTGTTTAGGGTGGATTCACCAACACGTTATCATCAGCATCACTTTGTTCATTCCATCCCGACTCACAATGATAACATCCTCATTGTATCACTAAGCAGCAATAAGCAGTAACAGTTGCAGGGGCCACATGCTCATCATTCAACTCCTAAATCTGCTAGGATTGTGGTTTGCTTAATACGGTGACAAAATGATAGGTCATGCATCGGAATGGGTTCAACTATGCGAAAGAACGTGTCTCGGTGATCTCCTAAACATGCATAAGCGAGACTGAGAGGGAAGTAGGATTTTATAGACATAATCAATGGGGGTTGCTTGCCTTGCTGAGGATACACGGGGTTTACCGAACCTCTTCTTCTTCGGGGGTGATCACCGTCTCAGCAAAGCTGTTACCGGCACAATCATCAACAAAGGGGGGACAACTTCGGAAGTAAATGCACAATCACATGATAATGTTGTCCATGATGTGAATGGTGCTGGTTTGTGGTACATTTGATTTAAATGAAGCGTATTGCATTTGAAATGCAAATTCGAACTCCACATATGAATTTCAATTTAACCAAATTGCAAATGCTATTGTTTGTTATTTGAAAACCATGTTGACATGTGTATGATATGCCTCTCATGTTCAAGTGAAATGGTTTGCATTGCAATGGTTCAAAGTGGAAAAGCATTTGAATTAAATTTGAATTAATTCCATTTAAACCAAATAGCAAAAGCTACTGGTCCCATTTTAAAATCAACTCAAACATAGCTGAAAGTTGTATATTTGGATAGATTATTTTCCGCTGATCATTTTTCATATATTATATGTTAAATTTGGAGTTCATATGAATATTCTATGAATTTCCAAAGTTTATATATTTTTCTGGATTTTTCTGAATTAAATTTAATTAGAAATCCAATTACTGCGTCACTGTGAGCTCAGGCTGACGTCAGGGGCGGGTCTGACCTGTGGGGCCAGGGCGTCAGAGGCAGTGGGTTTAAACCCGGTTTAGTTTATACTAAATAGGGTCATTAGGGGGGGTTGGGCCCACTGTCATAGAGAGGAGGGGGGATTAGTGCTCTGGTTTAGGGGCTCTAATGACCGGCTTGACGCCGGCGACACTGTAGATGCCGGAGTTCTCGCCGGGATTAGTTTTAGGGCACGGGGTAGGGGCTTGGGTGGCACTGGGGCGTAGCCCTCTCTCTCCCGCGTATGTTGGTTCTAACTTGGGCTCACGGGGAGGTCCTGTGCGACGGCAACGTCGACAAAGGCGGCAGCCGGCCACTGTCATCGGCGAGAAGGGGCGACGAGGGTCGGGAAGAAGCACAACTAGGGGGAAAGGACGCGCGAAGCTCACCAGAGCTCTCAGGTGAAGACGAGGAGGCCGGAGGAGCCCGGGTTGTGGCGTATTCCGGCGATGGAGATCTCGGCGGCCGGCGGAACTCATCGTTGCTGGCGTCGCCCCGGGTGCGCTTCTGGCTCGATTAGAAGGGGAAACGACGGAGAGGACCAAGGCGCGTCGCCTGGACATGGTGGCAGCGGCTGAGGAGGAGGGTGGCCACAGTGGCGCGGCGGCACGCTCCGGCGAGCTTCTCGGACCGCATCGCAATGGCGACGCAGAGAGGAGGAGATGACCACAGGCTAGGGGGGAAGGATGGGGAGCCTTGTGGGCGTCTGCGTGGCGAGAGAGGAGAGGCAGGGGAGGCCTAGAAGGCTCGGTCGTCGCGGCATGCTCGCCACGTCGGCGAGCTGCCTGCTCTGGCGTCGGGAAGAAGACGGTGGTGCCCTTGGGCTGGGCCACCTCCCCAAGTTGGGCCGGATTCCTGGTAAGCTTCCTTTTCCTTTTTCTGTTTCTTTTTATTTTCTGTATTTTTTTTGCTCCAATAAATAAAAATACCAAAGCATTTTTAAAACTCCCCAAAACTTTTATGTGGGCTTAAGGTTCATGCCATTATCCACTCACAAGTTTTGGTGACTTTTGAAATTCAAACAATTTGAATTTAAATTCAAATTGGAGTTTAATTTAATTTCCAAGGCACTTTTTGAATTTTAGAAAATTCCATGGGCATGGGAATGAACCCAAACCACTTTTGAAATGATCACCATCATTTATAGGAATTTTCCAAATGTTCAAATGATTTTTGGAAAAAGATTTTTATCTGGCCATTTATTTAAATTCTTAGGGCTTTTCTTTTCCTCATTTTTGAATTTCTTTTGAAATTTTCTTCATGATGTAAAGGGATCAACAAGCCCTAGCACATACCTAAACTTGGGTTGTGACATCATTGAAATATACAAGCCAAGTTCTATAGTGTGAAGGTCCTCACATAGCTATATGCATATATGATCATCTCCATGGAGTACAAGATATAGATGGAGTAAGAGTGGATCTTTCAAAAGAAATAGTAGTGTTGCCCCCTTCTCTCTTTTTATTTTCCTTTTCTATTTTCTCTATTTTTTTATTTTTTTGGTGGCCTCAATGGCTCTTTCTAGTTAACTCTCATTTGTCCTCTTTGGGATCTTTTCCTCACTTAAGGGCAACACTCTATTTTACAAGAGGGTATAGAAGATCTTCACACTTTACAAGGTACTCAACATAAAGAAGATGTAGATCTCATGATGTATGCAAATGTATGCCTTTGCCAGTGTAGCAGGAACATGTATGACAGGAAGATCAAGTCATGAGGAGGTGGATGTTTCATGGCAATATATCTCGGAAAGGTTATGGAAATGCCTTGATAGGTAGGTATGGTGGATGTTTTGAGAAAAGATATAAAGAGGTTTATGATGACAGAGTGTATCATGCCAAGGGTTTGGATGCACCAGCGAGGTGGACGCCAACGCTCGGAGTGAGAAGATGGAAATGCACGGTACCGAAGAGGCTAGCAAATATGAGGAGGTGGAAATGTCAACTTTCAATACTTACATTAGTCCGAAGAACTCATGCACTTATTATCGGTAACTCTCAATCTAATAAGGACGTTCACAAGGAGACAAGTACCCCGAGGAGGAGTGTATGGGGGTTTGGTTATCCTTGCGCATCCTTTACTCATGGTACGTGAGTGTACTCTAATATCCGATCCCTCCAAAGATTAGTGATCCATCTAGTAGCTAGAGTTCTCAACTAGTTTTTTTAGTTTTTGAAAATAAACACGGATTGCCCAAAATACGACACCTATCACTAATAGGCTAGAGCTCTTGACACCAAAAGTTCAAACATTACTCACAACTATTGCAAGTTACTACTACAATTGAATAGCAACCTCAATTACCTACTTAAAGACAAGACACAACTCAGTGCAACAACCAACTCTCTTAACAAGATAAACATGAAAACTAAAGAGAGTTCCAACAACAAACTAAACTAAAGCTCTTTACAAAGATAAACATGAAAACTAAGAGCTAAACATGGCAGCAGCTACGAAAAGATGAAGAACACACAACAAAGAAATATAAGCTTGAAAATCCTATGATGTGTTCTAGTTTGAAGTCGAGCGTGTTTCTCTCCCACACAAAGTAATTTGGGTTCTAACTTGTTATGTACAACAAACAAAGCTAAAGAAAACTAAAAAGTAAACCTAAGAGTGAGATGCTCCAAGCATAGCACATAACGGATGAAGTGATAAAAATATAGTGGAACGGAGGACGAACCGATGATTGTTGATGGAGAAGGGGATGCACGGGAGCATACCCAAGCTTAGACGCTTGAGTCTCCTTGAATATTTATTGGGGATGCATGGGGGCATCCCCATGCTTGAGCTTTTGACACTCCCGGGTCTTCTTTCATCATCTTCCCTCGCACACTTGAAAACTCCCTTCATACATAACTCATCATAAGCTGATTAGAGAGGTTAGTACCCTTAATAAAATAATTTTCCTCTACTGGAAATAAAGATTTTCTTGAAGGTCTACTGTTTCTCAAGACCGCCAAAAAGTTTTTGCAAAGAAAAAGCTAGCGCAAGACTTGCAAAAGTGGGGAAAGGAAAAAACGTGGCAGAATCTGTGAAAAACAGACCAGTAGGTAGTAAATAATTTGTTCGGGGTACTTCTACAACTCAAATAAAAAAACTTAGAACGGACGCTTGAAAGTCAATTGTATAGAGCATGCTGTCAAATAAATTCAGATAGAAAAGATGATCTGGTGATTTTAGGCGAATTTTTCCGTCCAAGGATAGAATCTGTTTTCTGGACAACATGTCACAACTTTTGAACTTTTTTGCAATCGGAGGCTAAACTTGGCACAAATCTTGAAAATAAAGATATAATGATGTTGCTATAGTAGTAACAATCATCAAGACCTTTAAAAACAAAAGTAAAAATATCTTGGGTTGCCTCCCAACAAGCGCTTTCTTTTACGCCTTTAAGCTAGGCAAGAAGAAAAAAAGAAGAATCACGTTGTATCAATTGAACCATCATCAAGATCATAAAAAATCTCTTCAATTGTACAACTATTTTTAAGAGGTCTCTCAAATAAATGCCTAATAAAGACACTTATAGGGATTAAATCAAAAGGCGGAAAATCAGTCGGAGTTTCATTTATAAATCTATCCAAGAGAGGTATTTCTTCCAAAGCTTTCACAGTTTCAACTCCCTTGGCAATGGGTGGATTATTTTTGGATCGAGGAACCTTAGGGACATAAGCGAACTTAGGTTCCTTCCTTGCCGAAGTTTCTACCTTTTTGGGTTTGATTGAGGAAAAAGTAGTTCCGAAAGTGTCAATGATTTCCTCAATCTTATCTATCCTAGAAGGATCCAGATCATGGGATTTGATGGTCTCCAAAGTTTTGATAATTTTATGCATGGATCTATCAAGTCTATTCAAATTCCCTTGAATCTTGCGATCCAACTCATTTATCCAACTTATACTTGGTCTTTCTAACTCTATCTTTTCAAGTTTTTTCATAATGTGAGCTAGAGTGATATCCTCATGAATGCTAGCAACAGGGAGATTTCCAATAAGATTTTCAATAACATTAAGAGACTCCCAAATTGGGGCTTCTAGGAAATTCTCATTGATAGCAGTATCTAGAATGAAACTATTCCAAGGAGAAATTCCAACATAAAAATTTCTAAGCAGGATAGTAGTGGATTGCTTCTTGGTGGCTCTTTTCTGAGAATTATTAATTCTATACCAAGCATCTTTTAAACTTTCACCACCTATTTGTTTAAAGGTGAGCACTTCTGTCTCAACAAAGGAAAAAGAACCAGACATAATGAGAATTACTAGCAAGGTAAATAAATTTTTTGTGGTTTTTGATAAAGGACACAAAGATAAAAACTGAAAGGTAAACTAACAAGACTAAAAAGCAAAGGTAAAAGATAGTGTGAAACTCCCCTATCTTGAAGATTGGAGTCCCCGGCAACGGCGCCAGAAATTTTCTTGATGCTAGCGAGGAAATAATTCTCGCCCTTCGTTGGTTACCCCAAGTGGAAGGTTGAGATGTAGCGCAGCGGCAGATTTCCCTTGGCAAATATACCAAGGTTTAGATTGTCTCCAGTAGGACTCCAACAACGACAAGTAGGTGTCTTCTGCTCTGGCGCTTTCAAATGATGTGGACATGCACACAAATCAAATAACTTTGCTCCCAACGAAGTTTAGAGAGGTTGTCGATCTCTCCGGCCTTGCCGTTTACAAAGGACCAAACGCAACAGATAATAGATAGTGATAATTGCGACTGGAAAGTAAAAACAGGAAATAAATTGAGCATGTAAATAGTGATGAAAATATGGACCGGGGTCCCATGACGTTCACTAGTGATGTCTCTCTCCCAAAAGATGATAAAACTGTTAAGCGAGGTAAACAAATGACAGCTGGGAAATTGACAGGATTACGGGCGCAAACCAATGCTAACTATGCTACAAAGAAAGGAAGAGGCTCAAAAGCATGGGCGGTACGCCAAAATAAGTAGACCGAAATCCATCTGCATCTACTACTAATCATCCACCTTGAGATATCTATCCAGAACATCTCGCTGGTATTAAGTTGTGAGCGCCACCCAAAGTGTAAACCCAAAGCAACAGACAACTTCATTAAAAGAACATTTGCGTAAAGCAAACAATCCTTGCAACCGTGGTTACAAGCACCGTTGTTTTCCCCCTTGTGGAAACAACACATCCCCTAGACTCATGTTTCTGTCACTCAAGCTAGTCATCAGGGGGCATGGACCCACAATCAAGCATAACGCTCCCCCTTGGAGTCACTACCTAATACTTGGACAAAGCAATAAATAGCAATGGAGAACATGCAAGAATTACTCAAGAAAAAATATATAAAAGATAAGAACCAAATATATTACTCAATCACAATCTGAACATTGTCTCATAATCCATCAGATCCCAGCAAACTCAGCATAGCAACAACAGAAATAATTACATATGTGCCTTGATCATGTAGGGCAGCTCACAAGGTCTAACCCATGAAGAACAAAGAGGGGAGGAGAACATCACATAGCTACTGATCATGGTCCCATGGTCCAAGGTGGACTACTCACAGATCATTCGGGAAGCGTCCATGGTGGAGGAGAAGCTCCCGGAGGTCAATCCTCCCTCCGGCAGGGTGTCAGGAAGAGGTCTGCTGGTGCTCCCGATCTTGGAAGCGCGGTGGCGGCGGAACAGAGGTGAGATCATGAAAAAGGGTTCTCTCTTCGGAGGTTTCCCATGACGGAGAATAAATAGGCGAAGGGGGGGGGCAGCTAGAGGGACCACCAGGGGTCCAGGTGCCCTCCTGGCGCGGCCCCACCCTAGGGTGCGCCGGGAGGGCGCCTGGGGCCTTTGTGGGTCCTCTCTAGCCCCTCGGTGATTCTCGAAGCTTCCGAAGCGCTGATTTTTTATTGTATTTTCCCAGAATTTTTGGAGCATTTTTAATACGGGGGAAACCTAAAATACAAATACTGCAGAAAACAGGAACTGGCACTGGGGTGCACTGAGTTAATAGGTTAGTCCAAATATGATCAAAAGTGTATGACAGTGTATATAAAAATAGCAATATCACACAAAACATGCATGGAGCAAGCAGAAATTATAGATACGTTTGGGACGTATCACTTGTTGGGGTTCGCAGCGGAAAACACAAATTTTTCCGAACTAGCGTTTCCCATAACCCAAGATCTAGCTAGCCGTATTACCGTAATGGAAAGGAGTGCAGAATAACATACCTCGGGGTGTAGTACGTTGCACGGGAAACGTTCCCGCAAACGTGGCTGGTGTAGTAGAACGAAGTTCACAACCCCTGGATGTGTTAGCACCCGGATAGGTGTAGTGCCTGATACGTCCAAAATGCATCACTATTGTATATCATAATTTGTCCTTATTCATTGATATATTTCACATTACGATGATGTTCTTATGTTGTTTTGACTTGTTTTACACAGTTTGCAACTTTCCGGTGCTGAAACAGCAGACGCAGGATTCAGCAGTAAAAAGTGGACGCTTAGTTGCTGAAGAAGAACACCTCCAAATTACCACGAAATCTACGGGGGGTGTTTTTGAGAGGATTGACGAAGACACGCAAAAGAGGGACCAGAGGGGGGGCACAGGGTGCCCAGGCTGCCACCTGGCGCGGCCCCCACCCTGGCCGCGCCGGGAGGGCGCCTGGAGCCCTGGGACCACCCCAGGCTCCCCCCTCTGTCCTATATACTCTTCGTCATCCGAAAACCCTAAAATGAGGAGTTTTTACGGAGTTCCGCCGCCGCTCCGTGGCGGAAACCTACAGAGAAGAAAAGGGCTCTTCGGCGGGCAGATTCCGCCAAGGAGATCACCTCCCGGAAGGGGAGATCATCTCCATCGTCATCACCATCGTCACGGGCATCATCGAGATCATCATCGGCATCATCCCCAACACCAGCACCATATTCATCTTCATCCAATCTCATCTCACAATTGCAACTTGCGTTGTAACTCTTACTATCTATCCTCTCTACTCTACCGGTGTTGATTACTACTTTGTGGTGAATGCTATTGATATTTCTCCAACAAAACTCAATAGCATTCACCACAAAGTAGTAATCAACACTGGTAGAGCAGAGAGGATAGATAGTACGAGTTACAACGCAAGTTGCAATTGTGAGATGAGATTGGATGAAGATGAAGATGGTGCTGATGTTGGGGATGATGATCTCGATGATACCTGTGACGATGGTGATGACGATGGCGATGATCTTCCCTTCTGGGAGGTGATCTCCTCTGCGGAATCTGCCCGCCGGAGAGCCCTTTTCTTCTCTGTAGGTTTCCTCCACGGAGCGGCGGCGGAAATCCGTCAAAACTCCTCTCTTTAGGGTTTTCGGGTAACGAGGGGTATATAGGCCAGAGGGGGAGCCGGGAGTGGTCCCAGGGCTCCAGGCGCCTTCCCGGCGCGGCCAGGGGTGGGGCTGTGCTAGGTGGCCGCCTGGGGCCCCCGTGGCCTCCCTCTGGCTCCTCTTCGGCGTGTCTTCGTTAATCTTCCGGAAAATACCCTCCGTCGATTTTCAGGTAATTTGGAGGTATTCTTCTTCAGCAACTCAGCGTCCACTTTTTACCGCTGAATCCTGCGTCTACTGCTTCGGCACCGGAAAGTTGCAAACTGTGTAAAACAAGCCAAAACAATATAAGAACATCATTGTAATGTGAAATATATCAATGAATAAGGATGAATTACAATATAAAATAGTGATGCATTTTGGACGTATCAACTCCCCCAAGCTTAGACCTCGCTTGTCCCCAAGAGAAAACTGAGCTCGGTAAACCTGTCCACAAGTTTAGAGAGTGAAGTGTCGGTAAATAGAATACGGACAAGAAGCATCATGATTTCTTTACCAAACTCAAACATCCTCAACAACAATCTTCAACTCATAAGGCCCTTATGGAAGAGTAATAACAATTATAATCAAGAGTAGGGCTAAGGAAACTCATCAATTCAAGGCAAACATGTCCTTTGGTCAAAGAACAACTAATAGCTTTTACTTTTGCTCTTTCTTTTTACATTATGAAGAGACAATTTGGAACTTTTTGAAAGAACATGCTATTAGTCATGAAGTGAAAATGTTAACACAAAGGAAGATGTTTGCTTGGCAAATGCTTTTGCAAACAACTTACTTATCAAAAGATAATGTCAACAATGATATGGCATGGAAAAGCTTAATGCAGCATTATATTGATGAATCCTCATCAACATCAAGTGTCTGTTCTCTTTGGGAAAGGAAAGAAGTAGGAAAAACTGACTCAACCTAAAACTAAAAGAATGGAAAAGCCTTGTTAAAGGCAAGCAGGGAAAACTCAAGTGCTATCCTTAAATCAAACAGAATGAAAACAAGTTTTGAGAGGTGCATGATTTGTCAACGAATGCTAATAGAAAACTCTATTACTTCTCAGATTGGACAAGTTTCGAGGAACGGCTCCCACACGGGGACGATCACATTCCCGCAATCTCCTTTGTTTATCACTGCCAAAGTTTTCTGATTTCACATGAACAAAGCATGAAGGAGGGTTTGTTTGTTGTATTATATTTTGTGAGCTGGGCGCACTCATGCCAGTTCCTCCTCGTGTTAGGGGTTTGCAGATTAGACATGCAATCCCGGGATAAAACTTGTCCAACTTAAGAAGATCATGAATTAACTACTACTTCCTCATGAGCTAAAACAGGGGCGCAAAATAGAAGATTTTGAACATTTAAGGATAGCACAAAAATTCTATACTTTAGGAGTGGTAGTGGAATACCACGAATAGGAAGGTATGGTGGACTCAAATGGAAGATACTCGTTATAGGGTATGGATGTACAAGCAGAATTCCGCTTAGTACAGAGGTTTGGCTAGCAAAGGCTTTGAGAGAACAGACAATTGATGATGACTTGGATGCAAAGCAATATAAAGCATAAACATTAAAATAAGCATAGCACACCAAGTTGTCTCCCTTGTCAACATAACACTACAAGCATAATAACATAAAGGGTTTGGCTATGTCGCTACTTTGAGAAAAACATGCTTGTTGTTATGACTAAAGCTATGTTTGCCAAGATTAAATAAAGTTTTCAAAGCCATACCTGATATAAGGTCAATACTCCCCATGAGAATCATCATAAAGTTGATTGCGTGAGGAGAATACCGAGTGCAGCGAAGGGATCAATACACGTCTCATTAATATTCCATCATAGACGACTCCACACTCATGGATACATAACTCTCCAAAAAGGAGTGATAGACCTCAATGCAAACACCTATTTTATAAGATAACTTCCCTAGACATGATACGACTCAACTTGACTCTAAAAGACAAAGATAAGGATAAAGATACCGGGAACTCCCCCAAGCTTGGAACAAGCTAAGGGGATGCCATTACCCAAGGAGATTTACTCCTCATTCTTGTTCTTGTTGGTCACGTACTCCTTGGCGAAGCGCTTCCATGGCAGTTGTTCTCCAGTCTCAAAGGACATTCCCGTCTCCAGGATCCTGCACTCAGCACCCAAACCCATGCGCAGAAACTTTAGTTCATACTCACAGTTCTGGTTCTGCAGATGATAGATCTGTGCTTGGAGCTCATAAACTTTTTCTTCTAGTGCGGCCAAACTTGACCACATCTCCTTCTTGTGGGAAGCCTCTATGTCATTCATGATGTCGAAGTTAGCTTCAACACCATGCTCCACCATCTTCTTGAACTTGAAGACCTCATGTTCCATCTCCTTCAGCCGCTCCTCGGTGCTCCCCTCCTTGACTGGTCCCTTCAGATCCTCCTTATGAAGGTCACCATCCTCCACACGAAGGATCTGGAGGTGCTTCTTCACCTCAGCGAGGTAAGGGTTGATGACGTTGACGACGAACTTGTCCTTCGGGGAACTTGGGTGACGAGGGGGTGACCCCACGACTCCTATGGATGAGCCTACCCGGTGTACCTGAAGACAGAAGGACCACAAAGATGCCGCTTGGGCCCAGCCTTGGCCCACTAGTGGCACCGACGTATGAGTCCGCGAGTCACAAGGAAGGTGCAAACTTGCCGTACGGAACAAGACCATGGTTAGGAAACCTCATCTGTAATACAGGACGGACTCCCCGAGACCTAGCCTAGTATATAAAGGCTAGGAGGGGAGACGTCGAGATCAAGCAATACACAATCTGTAACCCTAGCCTTGGCTCCCCTATAATCACCATCTCCTATCAATAACATCGAGCAGGAACGTATCCTCCTGGTAGCCGACAAGCTATCGTCCAACCTGTGCCTCTCATGACTAACCCAGGGTCCCTGACCATGGGATTTGCCGGGGTACATCCCCGTCAATTGGCGCCATCTGTGGGAACTACACAGGTTAGAATTACGATCTCGGCGGTTCCGTCTTCAGCAAGACGCAACTCAAGAGCAAGAACCAGATGCAATCCACCTGAGGAATTCAAGATCACGGCGAATATCTCCGCCGTCCCAGCAAGATCGCTCAGCCCGTAGCCGTGCCAAGACCAATACTACGGAGGCAACTGATCCCACCGCCAGCGAAGGAGAAATCGACGACCCAAAAGAAAGGCGCGATGGTTCTACACGGAGATCCCGATCGACGAACTACAACATGAAGAAGAGGACTTGCCGGCCACTCGACGACCCACCGCCACCCAGGCACCCACCGCTCAATAAGACACTAACTCCAAGCTCGAGATCAGCGACTGCCAAGACCATCGCCAACGAGGAAGAAATCAACGGCTCAGGAGACAGGCACGAGGATTCTACGAAGAGACCTCACCCGACGAGTCGAATTATACAGGCACGCGATCGCCGACCACTCGGCGACCCGCGGCCGTGCGGACAGCGACTCTGAGACTCGGACCGGCGAATACGACGACCCAGATCGAAGGCCAGATGAATTCCCCAATCTAATAAGGAACCAGAATCTAAGTGAAGGGATCGAAGTCGACCCGCGAGCTCACGAGCGCCCAGCAGACCACACACTGTTCTTCCTAATCTCAAGGAGGAAGCGGCACACCGTATCCAGCAAGCTCACGGTCAGGGAACAGCTAGAAGGACCCTGCACGATCCACTGCTTCGAAGACAACTGGGGAAACATCAGATCGAGCCACACTCTGGGAGACTGCCGCCTGTTCAACGAACTCGCCGAAAGCCTCAAGGAGGAAAAACAGCAAGAAGCCAAGCGCGCCCGACGAACCGAGCAGTCGCCCACTCACGGACATATGTACACGATCCAAGAAGGCAAGGCATCGCAAGCCCAACAGGACGCCTACACCCTGCAGGCCAGAGCAGCCGAGAACCTAAACACAGTCGAAGTCTACCAGCTACACGACGCAGAAACCAGCATCACGTTCTCCCAGAGCGATCACCCGCCTGCAGTCCCAAGGCCGGGGCATGCGCCCTTGGTACTCGACGCCCAAATCGGAGGGTACGACATGGACAGAATCTTCATGGACGGAGGCAGCAGCATGAACATCATCTTCGTCAGCACCCTGCGCAAGATGCTGATCCCTCGATCAGTATGGAAGAAATCAAGCACCGTGTTATACAGAGTAGTCCCAGGAGAAGCAGCTACTTCCCTTGGACTAATCGAGCTTGAAGTCGTCTTCGACAACAGACGCAATTTCGCAAGACACACCCTCGAGTTCGAAGTACTCGATTGGCAATCACAGTATCACGCCATATTGGGACGTCCAACGTTTTCTCAATTCATGGCGATTCCGCACTACGCCTACCTCAAACTCAAGATGCCCGGATCCGCGGGCGTCATTACAGTCAACGGGAGCTTCATCAAGTCAGATAAATGCGATCGCGATTTCCATAAAGTCTCTGACACATTTGGAGCCGAGCAAGAACTCGCAGAAATAGCCATGGCGGCAGACAAAAGTATCTTTCTGCTAGCAAGTAGAAGCGAGTCAAAAGAGTATGGACGGGACTTCAAGATCGACAGCGACACGGTCACCCACCAGGTGCACCCGACAGACCCAGAAAAAACAGTTCGCGTGTACGCCCACCTCCCGGAAGAGCAAGCGACTGCCCTCATCACTTTCCTCCGCGAAGAATGGAAAATATTTGCCTGGTGCCCAGACGACATGCCAGGAGTACCGCGCGAGTTCGCGGAGCACGCGCTGCGCATCAAGCCAAACACCAAACCAGTGAAGCAGGCGCTACGAAGATTCTCAGAACCCAAACGCAGAGCAATCGGGGAGGAAGTCAACTGACTACTTGACGCCCAATTCATTCGAGAGACGAAGAAAGCCACTTGGGTCGCCAACCCTGTGCTAGTCCCCAAGAAAGACACGGACGTACTGCGAATGTGCGTCGACTACGGGCCAGTCAACAAACACCGCCCAAAGGACCACTTTCCCCTGCCGAGATCGATCAGATAATCGACTCGACAGCAGGATGCGATCTACTATCGTTCCTCGACGCTTACTCAGGATACAATAAGATCAGGATGAAGGAAGAAGACGAAGAGCATACATCATTCATCACCCCTTACGGCGTATTTTGCTACAGAACAATGCCCTTCGGACTCAAGAACGCCGACGCCATATACCAACGGATGATGCAAGCCTGCTTAAAAGAGCAAATTGGAAGAAACGTGCAGGTTTACGTGGACGACATAGTCATCAAAACCTATAGTGCAAACACGCTACTCGACGACCTGCGCGAGACCAATGCATCACTCAACAAGTACAGAATCAAGCTCAACCCGAAGAAGTGCGCATTCGGCGTCCCAGCCGGGAAGCTGCTCGGGTACATGGTCTCTGCTCGAGGAATCGAAGCGAACCCCGAGAAAGTCCAAGCAATCGCCAGGATGAAAGAACCAACCAACATCACAGGCGTGCAGCAGCTCACAGGAAGACTCGCAGCCCTGAGTCGTTTCATTAGCAGATTGGAAGAGCGCACATTGCCATTCTACCAGTTGCTGGGAAAATGAGAGAAATTCGAGTGGACCGAAGAAGCCCGCAAAGCGTTCGCGGACCTGAAGAAGACACTATCAACCCCACCGACCCTGGTGGTACCCAAAGAAAAAGAAAAGTTGTACCTCTACGTGGCAGCACGCAACAACGTGGTAAGAACAGTAGTCGTCGTCGAGCGTACAGAAGAAGGCAAGATCCGGAGCATACAGAGGCCGATCTACTACCTCAGCATGCTCTTGGAAAAATCCCAGCAGCGGTACCCACACTACCAGAAGTTACTACTGGCCATCATCACGACCTCAAGAAAAGTGTCGCACTACTTCGATGAACACCCTATCACAATCGTGAGCAGCGCACCACTCAATCCACTTTCATCGGAATCAGTAGACATAGTATCCGGGTGGAATGCGGCAGACATTCTCAACAACCCCGGAGCAACTGGGCGAGTCGCCGAGTGGAACATTAAGCTCAGTCCGCGGGACCTGCAATTCAAGCACCCAACAGCAATCAAGGCCCAAGTACTCCCAAATTTTCTGGTCGAGTGGACGGAAGTCCAAACACCAGGCCCCCCGGACCTATCGAACTCATGGACAATGTTCTTCGATGGGTCCAAAAGACAGCAAGGAGCCGGAGCAGGAGTCGTTCTGGTCTCCCCCAAAGGAACCAAGCTCAAATACGTCCTCCAGATCAACTTCAGCCACGCCTCCAACAACGAAGCCGAATACGAGGCACTGCTCTATGGCATGCGTATGGCCAAAACATGCGGTGCCACTCGCCTCGTAATCTACGGAGACTCCAACCTCGTCGTCCAGCAGACGATGAAAGATTGCAATGCAGTAGCAGACAACATGGCGGCCTATCAGAAGCTCTACAACGCACTCGAAGGAAGTTTCAACGGCTGCGAGCTCAATTATATCCCCAGAGCAAACAACACAGAAGCTGACAAACTCGCAAACATCGTCTCGACTCGAGGACCAGTACCACCCGGCGTCTTCCTTGAAAGCATCAGCCAACAATCCATCAAGGAGAAACCAACAGCACCAGAGGAAGCTGTAGATGACGACACCACAGATCCAGCACAAGTGGCATCAGCAAGTCCATCTGAAGGCAACAACAGCCAAGAGGCCGAACCTATAGATCCAACAACACTTGAAGGACCAGCATGGACAAGACCGTTCCTCCGATTCATAATCGACGGCACACTACCGCAAGACGTCTCAGAAGCTCGGCGCATCAGCCGCCGATCCAAGGCATTCATAGTCATCAACAGACAATTATACAAGCGAAGCATCACCCAGATACTTCAGAAGTGCATCGACGAAGAAGTCGGCAAAGCCCTACTGCTCGAAATCCATGAGGGCACCTGCGGGCACCACGCGAGCAGCCGAGTACTCGTATCCAAAGCGTTCCGAGCAGGGTTTTATTGGCCCACTGCGATGAAAAACGCATAAGACATCGTGCGGCATTGCATTGCTTGCCAAAAATTTGCCAGTAGACCGCACGCGCCGGCCTCAGAACTCAAAACCATACCACTATCGTGGCCGTTCGCCACCTGGGGACTCGACATGGTGGGCCCGCTCAAGAAATCATAAAAAGGAGGAAGAACTCACCTACTAGTAGCAGTCGACAAATTCACCAAGTGGATCGAAGCAGTGCCCATCACCAGCTCCACAACCCTCACGGCAGTGAATTTCATCAAATCAATAATCTTCAGGTTCGGAGTACCACACAACATCATCACGGACAACGGTACGAACTTCACAGCGGCATAATTCCAGAACTTCTGCGAAGAGCTGGGTATCAAAATTAACTATGCATCAGTCGCGCACCCGCAGTCCAACTGCCAGGTGGAGAAAGCAAACGACCTAGTATGCGGGGGAATAAAAAAACGGCTCCTCACACCACTCGATTAGGCCGCAGGCAACTGGGTAGAAGAACTCCCCGCAGTATTATGGAGCCTACGCACTACCCCAAATACCGCAACTCAGTACACACCTTTCTTCGTGGTATACGGGGCGGAAGCAGTGCTACCACATGACCTCAAATTCGGGGCACCCCGGATCTCAGGGTACTATGGGAACTCATCTCTCCTTTAGTACAGCTTTCCATCCTCAGTCTAGCGGTCAAGTCAAAAGGGTTAACCAAATTTTTGAAGACATGCTCAGAGCTTGTGTTATCTCATTCGGAAAGAATTGGGAGAAGTCTCTGCCATTCGCCGAATTTGCTTATAACAATAGTTTTCAATCTAGTCTGAACATGGCTCCTTTTGAACTCCTATATGGACGACGATGTCGAACACCTTTAAACTGGTCAGAAACCGGTGAAAGAAAATTCTTTGGACCGGACATGATCAAGGAAGCAGAAGAGCAAGTTCGCATTGTTCGTGATCAATTGAAAGCAGCCCAGTCTCGTCAGAAAAGCTACTATGATCGTCATCATAGGCCAGAGAGCTACAATCTGGATGAGAAGTCTTACCTTCGGGTTACTCCTCTGAAGGGAACCCAACGTTTCGGTATCAAAGGCAAATTGGCCCCACGTTACATCGGACCTTTCCGCATTCTTGCTAAACGTGGAGAAGTTGCCTACCAACTTGAACTACCCCCGCACCTTTCCCGAGTACATGATGTATTCCATGTGTCCCAACTCAGGCGTTGCTTCAAGGACCCCATCCGCGAAGTCGACCATGAAACGCTTGATCTCCAAGATGACCTTTCTTATCGAGAATACCCCGTTCGTATTCTTGATTCCGCAGAGCGTGTCACTCGTCATCAGAAGATTAGGTTTCGGAAAGTGCAATGGTCACACCACTCTGAGAGAAAAGCTACGTGGGAAAGAGAAGACCGTCTCAGTGCCGAGTACCCCACCTTCCTCCCGCAGACTTCTGAATCTCGGGACGAGATTCTGTTGAGTGGGGGCGAGTTGTCAGAACCCTCTGTTAGGTAATGTGCTAGGGTTAGCAAGTCTCTTGCATCATGCTAAAATTTCAAAAGAAATCTTTGAAATCAAAATCAAAAGCAAAATGGGAGAAGGAACCCCCCCAGATGAATTAATTCAAAAGGCCAGATAAAAATCTTCTCCAAAAATTCATGTTAGACTTTTGAAAAGTCTTATAAATGAGTGTGATCACATATCAAGTGATGTGGGACCCACCCCATGCTCATAGATTTTTCAAATATTCAAACAGTGCCTTGGAATTAATTAAAAACCCCTATTTGAGTTAAGATTCAAATTATTTGAATTTTAAAAATGTTGAAACTTTATAAGTGGCTAGTCTATATTATTATGAGGCCATATAAATTTTTTCAGCATTTAATAAAATGCCTAGCTATTTATTTAGCACAGCAAAACAAAAGACAGAAAAGAAAACAGAAAAGAAAAAGGGAAAAAGGCTCGCAGGCAAAAGGGCCCAACTTACCGAGGCAGCCCAGCCCAGGGGCAGGCCTGTCTTCTTCCTCGCGCCAGCCAGGCTGCTGCCGCCGTGGCGAGCATGCCGGTGTCGCCTGGCCACCTCCTGCTTCCCCCGCGCCACCTCTTCACGCCTGGAGACGCCCAGAGGCTTCCCCGTTCTTTTCCCCCTCTCCACGAACCCCCTCCCTGTCTCCCTCGCTCGATTTCGTCGACAACCGAAGCTTCACCGGAGCGCACCGCCGTGGAAGACGTGGCCACTGTGCCCTAGAGCTCCAACCAGCATGTCCACCGTGTTCCTCGTCCTCGACTTCGTCTTCTCGCAGAAGCTGGAGCTCCAATTCGGACCAGACGTGACGCCAGGCTCATCGGATCACCGCCGGACCCGCAAGCAATATCCGTCGAATTCTCCGTCGCCGTGACCTCCCCGCCTCCAACGACCACCTCGTCGTGTTCCTTGAGCTTTGGTGAGCGTTTCCCCCAAGCTCCCATCACCCCTCTCGCCCTCTAACTCGATCCGCCATGGGAGCCGAGCAAGGTTGCCGCCGCGGTTGACCATACGCTCGCTCCCGTGCACCTTCGTCCTCACCAACACGTCCGTAGTACTCCTGGAGCCCCCAGCAGCCCAACGCACCCACGCACGCTTCATCCCGTGGCCGTTTTGCAAGAGTTGCTCGAAGCCGAAGCTCCGGCCGCCACCATGGTTGAAGACGACGTCGCCTGGAGCCTCCCAGACGACGCCCGAGTAGCGCAGGCGATGCGGCTCATCACGGGCCATCTTCTGGTGCCCTTGGCGCATCGAATGGTGGTCGGGAACGTGATCCCGAGCAGCGCCGCCGCGTACAGGACCGCCGGCGTCAAGCCGCCGGCCTGTCAGGCTAAGCCTCGACTAATCACCCCCTAATGACCCCCCACAGCCTATGACAGGTCGGGCCCTGGACCCCTTAACCCCCCTGCCAGTTTAATCTAAACGGGGATTAACCCCAGACCCACTGACATGGTTGGCCCACTCGTCATCCCCCTGCTGACACCATGCTTGCGCAGTGCTGACGCAGTAAATGAATTTTTCCAGAATAATTTGATTTAAAGAATTCTAGAAAATCTAGAAAATAGCCCAAACTTTGGAAATTCATAGAAAATTCATATCAACTCCAAATTGGACAAATAATATATGAAAAATGATCAGGAGAAAATAAGCTATCCAAAAATCCAACTTTCAAATATGGTTGAGTTGAATTTAAATTGGGATCGGTAGCATTTGCTATTTGATTTAAATGGAATTAAATCAAATTCAATTCAAAAGTTTTTGCAACTTGAACCATGGCAAGATGCTACATTTCAACCACACATCAGAGGCATATCATACACATTCCAAAATGATTCAAATTGATCAAACAATGTCACATGTAACTTGGCTAAGTTTGAATTCAAATTGGAGTTTGAATTTGCAATTCAATTTGCAATATACTCCATTTAAATGGAATTGCTTCACACATCAAAGCATATACATCAAGTTTCAACCTTCCATCATGTGATTGTGCATTGTATTTACTTTGCTACCTTGTTGTTTGTCGAGTAGAGGTGGAACCGGAACAGGAGGCTGCCCCCTTCGTTGAAGACCCCGAACCCGAACCTCGTCGGCAAGGCAAGCAAACCCCCATTGATCATGTCGATAAAATCCCACTTCCCTCTCATGTCTCGCTTATGCATTGTATAGGATGATTACCATGCAACGTTTCTACCGCATAGATGAACCCATTCCTTTGCATGACCTATCATTTGTCACAGTAGTAGGCAAAACCACAATCCTAGCAAATGTAGGAGTTGATTGAGATCATGTGGCCCCTGCAATTGTTACTGCTTATTGCATGCTTAGAGTGCTACCATGTTGATACTGTTATGTGAGTCGGGATGGTAGTGATCATGATGATGATGGTAGAAAAGTGTTGGTGAATCTACCCTAATACAAGGTGAACGATGAGAGGCTGTGTAGGAGTACACGGTGGGTTGTCTCGTTGAACACCGCCCTAAGTCCGAGTTCTTGTGTGGTGATCCAAGATGAAGAGTACAACCACACATTGGGCTCACTGACCCCTCTCAGCTTACTAACTCATCCCTTTCGATGTCCAGATGTCGCAATAGTTCGGAGTTCTGGTAGGTCTGTGGCCTGGCTGCTAAGTGAGAGAACGGCTCATCCGAGACCGGCTTATGCACCACGCACACATCACTTGGGTCCACTTCGGTAAACCGGCCGGGTTCACGATAGTGGTAGCCAACCCAAGTAGGCGGCTTTCTCGGACTAGATCGGCTGTGAGGTAACAGTTGTGGTGAGCATCCTCGCTGGCACCCCTTGAATGGTGTCGAGATCAAAGGCGGAAATGATGATCATGTGTGTGTATCGGTACACCCATGCAGGGTTAACAAAACTATTTGAATAGCCTCGTCCGCGGTTATGGACTGCTTGGAAAACTTAGCTTGATTATTAGACAACTTGAACTGGATACTTCTAAAACACACCAAGATAAGTGTGAGTGCTATGGCGTGCTTTCTCGTGGGGAAGTCGAGGAAGGCACCATAGTGGTGTAATTGGTTGGAGAAAGTAGTGGACTCGTGTGCGCTTCTTACCTCAAGTCTGGTACTCGTAGTTCAGGACTAGCCAAGTCAAAGCTGGCACTTCTGCAAGTGAAACCCCACCTCCCTTTACCTTGATACATGTGCATGAGTAGTATAGCTCCTATGTAAGTCTTGCTGAGTACGACTTTGTACTCACGTTTGCTTAATCTATGTTTTAGATGAAACCACTGACCCCGAAGGTGGCTTCTTCATCGAGTGGCCCTTAGATGTGCGCAGCTTGGGGCATCGCGATGCGATTATTCGAGACTCTGTCTCGGGAACACTTTGTGGTATGATCGAGCCCGCCCTAGACCCCGACTAAGTGATCGGGCTGGAGTAAGTCTATGTAAGAGTTATGAGATAGTCGATAGTATGGTTGAGGCGACTTGTCTTTGAATATGGGAGCTCATCACCCATATCATTAGACTTGTGTGCGGACGATGAGGACCCATCTTAGTTGATCATCCGTCCTGGATGGGATACCCCTCACGTACGATGCTTTCCGAGAACGTTCTGTGCTTGGGCTTGTCTGCTTAGACAAGTGGGTACGGTTCTCGGCTCTCCATATGACTATGTCTTAGCTGGACTTGCATACGCTAACCCCAGGTCCCGACAGACTTGGTATCAGAGCAGGACTGACTGTAGGACTAGTAGCCTTGGCCGAAGTCGAGTCTAGCTTGCTATGGTTATATAGTTACTCTGGGTATATAAGGGAACAACGTAAGGCTTCTTTTTTCTCCTTACCCCCTTCATTCTGAGTTCTGAGTCACCCTCATCTTATTCTACGGGAAGATAGGACTAGGCTCTCCTCTGTCTGATTAGAACATCTCGTTGTTTGCTTCCTTGTAGTCGTAGGAAAGTTGTGATCGGTTTGTTAGAGTGGTTATGCTTCCTGATTTCTTACATCGTATGTAAGTGCTGTTTCCATGTTGTAAGAAATTATCTTTTTCTTGCAATTACAGCCGTTATGTTGTCCGAGTCATTCCAGGTTTATCTCATGATCTGATGCATTTGAAAACTCCTTCTTTCTGTTTCAGATGGCAGATCTTCCCCCTCGGCAGATTGTTTGTTTGACCAGGTGCCTCGGTGTGCGTGGCCATCCCGCCACGTTGATCGAGATGATGTCCTATGTGGGATATCGATGGTATCCTGAGTACACCGTCGAGGAGCAGTTCCATGACTTCAACCAGACCCAGTTCCATTGCATTGTCAGGATCTACCCGCACCACGTTGGAGTCACTCAGCCTATCCACTTTGGACATGGCATTGGCATTACCGAGAACATGGCTGTGCAGGATGCGGCATACTCATGTATTACCCTGCTGAGAGAGGAGCACACTATGCTGAGAGAGACCTCATTCCGCTATATCCCTGCTGCACTTCCAAGAGAAGAGGGATATTACACCGGACTATACTCAGATCACTCTGCAGAGGATCCAATACTTCAGATGACTGCTAGGTTTGCTTGTGATCGAGATCGTGATGCACGCGCTCTCCGTTTTGAGCTTCACGCCACTCGTGTTCATCTGTATCGAGCACTAACACTCTTGGCACCCTTCGTGAGTGTTGGATCAGTTGAGTATGATGCTATCTACCCTGTGAGGGCTCAGATGCCTTCTCGAGTTGCTTGGCCCGAGATTGGAGGCATTTTCCACCCCGTGGTCCTTTGCTTCCACCCTACGCTAGACCTAGGCCCCATCCTTGCCCAAATGGATATCAGGGTCCACAGGCCTCCGTGTTTTCCGATGGTCACCTTCAGCTACCGGGATACGCGGGTAACTTTTACGAGGACTACTATGGAGATGGAGATGAGTGAGACCGCTTGTGGTCTTACTTAGTGAGGATGTAGTAGTATCTTAGTATATTGTACGCAAGGTGTCTAAGTTCCAGAGGCTTAGATAAATAATGTATAGGAAGTCAGAGTGCCTCTGAAGGATGTATCATCTTCATCACGTTTGTATTATCTTGGTGCTTGTACTAAAACGATGTATGGTTTGTATGACAGCTTGTGAATATATGGCTTGTATGCTTTTATCACCATGTTGTCAAGATGATTACTTCCTTTGCTATGTAATCCTTCCAGTACTTCAATACCTTGTTTGGATTCTTCCAATCAACTCTGTTTGACTTTGGTCTTTCACCTTCAGGGTGTCTCAAGGAACCCGTGGCCAGCTTGGTCGTAACCAGGGTCGTGGGAATGACCAGGAGGAAGGCAACCTTCCACCCCCACCCACGATGGCTCAGGTTCTGATGGAGGTTGAGAGGAACCGCCGAGAATCTCACCATCTGCTGGAAGTCATTTCCCGCAACACCACTCAGCAGCGCAACGAGTTGGTGTCCCTGAACGACTTCATCCGGCTTCATCCCCCGGTTTTCAGTTACTCCACCGAGCCCCTTGACGCCGATGACTGGCTTCGCAGCATCGAGAGGAAGCTCCAAGCAGGCCATGTTGCAAATGGCGACAAGGTCAGCTATGCCACCTATCACCTTGAAGGTGCAGCTAGCTCTTGGTGGGAGAACTTCCTGAATATGCGTCCCGTTGGACCGCCCGCATCTTGGGATGAATTCTTTACTTCTTTCCGCGAGCACCACATTCCCAAGGGTCTTATGGACCGCAAGCGTGAGGAGTTCTGCAACCTCACCCAAGGCCGAAGGACTGTTGACGAGTTTAGTCGTGAGTTCAACCGACTTGCTCGTTATGCTACTGAAGAAGTCTCCACCGACTCCAAGAAGCAAGAGAGGTTCCGTCGTGGACTAAATTCTGGACTCCGTCGTGAGCTCAACCTACATGACTTTGCCACCTTCCAGGTCCTTGTAAACAAGGCCATCAAGGCAGAGGACATGAACACCCCCAACGACTTCCGCAAACACCCTAGAGACGATGGCTCATCCAGTTCAGGCTCTCAGAAGCGGAAGATCTGGATCCCAAATAGTATGTTCCGCCAGAACAACCCATCGAGGCCATCCTATGTGGCGCCTCGTCCACCAACTCAGTTCCACCCAGCTCCACCAAACAACCCAGCTCCACGCACTGTCTTTGGAGCCTGTTACAAGTGTGGTCAGGCAGGCCACTACTCTCGTGATTGTCCCCAGAACCAGCTACAAAATCAGAATGCTCCATCCCATGCCGGAGGCAACAACAATGGTCGTGGCAAGCCCCCCCAGAAGGTCTACACCACCAAACCCGCTCCTCCCGCCACTCGTGGACGTGTGAACCAGATTGCCGCCGAAGAGACTGACGACACCACTGGCGTCATTCTTGGTACGCTCCCAGTCAATTATGTTCCTACTTCCGTTCTTTTCGACCCAGGAGCATCTCATTCATTCATGTCGGAAAGTTATGCACTTCGTCATGAGCTATCTTTTGTTGAATTGTCCACCCCCATGATTATTCAAACTCCAGGGTCAAGATGGCAAACTAATAGAGTAAGCCATGGAAATCAAATTGCAATTGAGGGTTTAGTATTCCTTGCTTCACTCATAGCCCTCAAGTCTTCAGATATTTATGTCATCCTTGGCATGGATTGGCTATCAAGACAGAATGCCTACCTGGATTCTAAAGGCAAATCCGTGAAACTCACCCACCCTTCAGGCAAGACCGTCAACTATACCTCACCCAGAACAAGAACCCAAGTGCATTCCTTGAATGTACTTCCCATTCCCGAACTTGAAGATATTCCGGTGGTTCGTGACTTCCCGGATGTCTTTCCTGAAGAGCTGCCGGGCATGCCACCCGACAGATGTGTAGAGTTTATAGTGGATCTTGTGCCAGGAACCGCACCAATTTCTAGACGCCCATACAAAATGGCCCCACGTGAGTTAGCTGAGCTTAAAACCCAACTGGAAGCTTTGTTGGAAAAAGGCTTCATCCGCCCTAGCTCATCGCCATGGGGTTGCCCCGTTCTGTTCGTAACGAAGAAAGATGGAACAGAAAGGATGTGCGTAGACTATCGCCCGCTAAATTTAGCGACGATAAAGAACAAGTACCCACTTCCCAGGATCAATGATCTTTATGATCAACTTGCAGGATCCTCTGTCTTCTCCAAGATGGATTTGAGATTAGGGTATCATCAAATCAAAATCCGAAACGAGGACATTCCCAAAACGGCTTTTACTACTCGTTATGGTCTTTACGAGTACACCGTCATGTCCTTTGGTTTAACCAATGCCCCCGCCACTTTCTATCGCATGATGAATTCGAACTTCATGGAGTACTTAGATAAATTTGTTGTGGTTTATCTCGATGATATTATCATCTACTCGAAGAACGAAGAAGAACATGCCGAACACCTAAGGCTGGTATTGATGAAACTTAGAGAGCATCGCCTGTATGCTAAATTCTCCAAGTGTAAATTTTGGCTACCAGAAGTGACCTACTTAGGCCACGTGATTTCTGCAAAAGGCATTGCTGTGAATCCCGAGAGAGTTCAGGCCGTCCTTGACTCACTCCACCTGAATCGGTTAAGCAAGTTAGGAGTTTTATTGGCCTAGCCAGCTATTGCCATCGCTTCGTCGAGAACTTTTCTAAAGTTTCAAAGCCTCTAACTGAACTCCTCAAGAAAGATAAGAAATTCCTATGGACTCCCAAGTGCGAGGAAAGCTTTCAAGAGCTAAAAAGAAGATTGACTTCTGCACCCGTACTTGCACTTCCAGACACCAAAAAGGATTTCGAGATCTATTGTGACGCATCACGGCAAGGGTTAGGATGCATACTTCTGCAAGATCGACATGTGGTAGCTTATGCTTCATGCCAGTTGCAGCCACATGAAGAGAACTATCCTACCCATGACCTTGAACTCGCTGCCGTAGTTCATGCCCTAACAACTTGGCGACATTACCTCCTTGGTAATCGTTGTGAGATCTATTCCGACCACCAAAGCCTCAAATACATTTTCACCCAGCCAGATCTTAATCTCAGGCAAAGACGCTGGATTGAGTTGATAAAAGATTACGACGTAGGAATTTCTTACACCCCAGGCAAAGCCAATGTCATGGCTGATGCACTAAGTCGTAAGTCGTATTGTAACAACCTCATGTTACAACAGTATCAACCACTTCTTCATGAGGAATTTCGGAAGCTCAATCTTGAGATTGTTCCTCATGGCTATCTTTCTACCTTGGTGGCGAAACCAACTCTTGAGGATCAAATCATAGTTGCCCAAATGCGTGCACGAGGTGTTCGTCGGATCAAGGGGAACATTGTTAGCGGAGTTGCTAAATGTTTCTCCACAGATAGCAAGGGAACGGTATTCTTTGAATATCGTTTAGTAGTACTAAGAATAGGGAACTAAGGCAACTCATCCTCAAAGAAGCCCATGACACACCCCTCTCAATTCATCCCGGTAGCACAAAAATGTACCGAGATCTACGCCAGAGATTTTGGTGGACTAGGATGAAGAGAGACATTGCTCAATTTGTTGCCGAATGTGATGTTTGTCGTCACATTAAGGCAGAACATCAAAGACCTGCTGGTACACTTCAACCTTTGTCTATTCCCGAGTGGAAATGGGACAAAGTCGGTATGGACTTCATCACCGGCTTTCAAAAAACCTAGAAAGGAAACAATGCCATCTTCGTTGTCATAGATAGGCTTTCCAAAGTTGCTCACTTCCTTCCAGTTCGCGAGTCTATAACTGCTAGCCAGTTAGCAGACTTGTATGTCTCTAGAATTGTGTCCCTTCACGGTGTTCCTTTGGAAATCAATTCTGATCGTGGTAGCCTTTTCACCTCTAGATTTTGGGGAAGCTTTCAGAATGCTATGGGAACTCATCTCTCCTTTAGTACAGCTTTCCATCCTCAGTCTAGCGGTCAAGTCGAAAGGGTTAACCAAATTCTTGAAGACATGCTCAGAGCTTGTGTTATCTCATTCGGAAAGAATTGGGAGAAGTCTCTGCCATTCGCCGAATTTGCTTATAACAATAGTTTTCAATCTAGTCTGAACATGGCTCCTTTTGAACTCCTATATGGACGACGATGTCGAACACCTTTAAACTGGTCAGAAACCGGTGAAAGAAAATTCTTTGGACCGGACATGATCAAGGAAGCAGAAGAGCAAGTTCGCATTGTTCGTGATCAATTGAAAGCAGCCCAGTCTCGTCAGAAAAGCTACTATGATCGTCATCATAGGACAGAGAGCTACAATCTAGATGAGAAGTCTTACCTTCGGGTTACTCCTCTGAAGGGAACCCAACGTTTCGGTATCAAAGGCAAATTGGCCCCACGTTACATCGGACCTTTCCGCATTCTTGCTAAACGTGGAGAAGTTGCCTACCAACTTGAACTACCCCCGCACCTTTCCTGAGTACATGATGTATTCCATGTGTCCCAACTCAGGCGTTGCTTCAAGGACCCCATCCGCGAAGTCGACCATGAAACGCTTGATCTCCAAGATGACCTTTCTTATCGAGAATACCCCGTTCGTATTCTTGATTCCGCAGAGCGTGTCACTCGTCGTCAGAAGATTAGGTTTCGGAAAGTGCAATGGTCACACCACTCTGAGAGAGAAGCTACGTGGGAAAGAGAAGACCGTCTCAGTGCCGAGTACCCCACCTTCCTCCCGCAGACTTCTGAATCTCGGGACGAGATTCTGTTGAGTGGGGGCGAGTTGTTAGAACCCTCTGTTAGGTAATGTGCTAGGGTTAGCAAGTCTCTTGCATCATTCTAAAATTTCAAAAGAAATCTTTGAAATCAAAATCAAAAGCAAAATGGGAGAAGGAACCCCCCCAGATGAATTAATTCAAAAGGCCAGATAAAAATCTTCTCCAAAAATTCATGTTAGATTTTTGAAAAGTCTTATAAATGAGTGTGATCACATATCAAGTGATGTGGGACCCACCCCATGCTCATAGATTTTTCAAATATTCAAACAGTGCCTTGGAATTAATTAAAAACCCCTATTTGAGTTAAGATTCAAATTATTTGAATTTTAAAAATGTTGAAACTTAATAAGTGGCTAGTCTATATTATTATGAGGCCATATAAAATTTTCAGCATTTAATAAAATGCCTAGCTATTTATTTAGCACAGCAAAACAAAAGACATAAAAGAAAACAGAATAGAAAAAGGGAAAAAGGCTCGCAGGCAAAAGGGCCCAACTTACCGAGGCAGCCCAGCCCAGGGGCAGGCCTGTCTTCTTCCTCGCGCCAGCCAGGCTGCTGCCGCCGTGGCGAGCATGCCGGCGTCGCCTGGCCACCTCTTGCTTCCCCCGCGCCACCTCTTCACGCCTGGAGATGCCCAGAGGCTTCCCCGTTCTTTTCCCCCTCTCCACGAACCCCCTCCCTGTCTCCCTCGCTCGATTTCGTCGACAACCGAAGCTTCACCGGAGCGCACCGCCGTGGAAGACGTGGCCACTGTGCCCTAGAGCGCTAACCAGCAAGTCCACCGTGTTCCTCGTCCTCGACTTCGTCTTCTCGCAGAAGCTGGAGCTCCAATTCGGACCAGACGTGACGCCAGGCTCATCGGATCACAGCCGGACCCACAAGCAATCTCCGTCGAATTCTCCGTCGCCGTGACCTCCCCGCCTCCAACAACCACCTCGTCGTGTTCCTTGAGCTCTGGTGAGCGTTTCCCCCAAGCTCCCATCACCCCTCTCGCCCTCTAACTCGATCCGCCATGGGAGCCGAGCAAGGTTGCCGCCGCGGTTGACCATACGCTCGCTCCCGTGCACCTTCGTCCTCACCAACACGTCCGTAGTACTCCTGGAGCCCCCAACAGCCCAACGCACCCACGCACGCTTCATCCCGTGGCCATTTTTCAAGAGTTGCTCGAAGCCGAAGCTCCGGCCGCCGCCATGGTTGAAGACGACGTCGCCTGGAGCCTCCCCGACGACGCCCGAGTAGCGCAGGCGATGCGGCTCATCACGGGCCATCTTCTGGTACCCTTGGCGCATCGAATGGTGGCCGAGAACGTGATCCCGAGCAGCGCCGCCGCGTACAGGACCGCCGGCGTCAAGCCGCCGGCCTGTCAGGCTAAGCCTCGACTAATCACCCCCTAATGACCCCCACAGCCTATGACAGGTGGGGCCTGGACCCCTTAACCCCCCCTGCCAGTTTAATCTAAACGGGGATTAACCCCAGACCCACTGACATGGTTGGCCCACTCGTCATCCCCCTGCTGACGCCATGCTGGCGCAGTGCTGACGCAGTAAATGAATTTTTCCAGAATAATTTGATTTAAAGAATTCCAGAAAATCCAGAAAATAGCCCAAACTTTGGAAATTCATAGAAAATTCATATCAACTCCAAATTGGACAAATAATATATGAAAAATGACCAGGAGAAAATAAGCTATCCAAATATCCAACTTTCAAATATGTTTGAGTTGAATTTAAATTGGGATCGGTAGCATTTGCTATTTGATTTAAATGGAATTAAATCAAATTCAATTCAAAAGTTTTTGCAACTTGAACCATGGCAAGATGCTACATTTCAACCACACATCAGAGGCATATCATACACATTCCAAAATGATTCAAATTGATCAAACAATGTCACATGTAACTTGGCTAAGTTTGAATTCAAATTGGAGTTTGAATTTGCAATTCAATTTGCAATATACTCCATTTAAATGGAATTGCTTCACACATCAAAGCATATACATCAAGTTTCAACCTTCCATCATGTGATTGTGCATTGTATTTACTTTGCTACCTTGTTGTTTGTCGAGTAGAGGTGGAACCGGAACAGGAGGCTGCCCCCTTCGTTGAAGACCCCGAACCCGAACCTCGTCGGCAAGGCAAGCAAACCCCCATTGATCATGTCGATAAAATCCCACTTCCCTCTCATGTCTCGCTTATGCATTGTATAGGATGATTACCATGCAACGTTTCTACCGCATAGATGAACCCATTCCTTTGCATGACCTATCATTTGTCACAGTAGTAGGCAAAACCACAATCCTAGCAAATGTAGGAGTTGATTGAGATCATGTGGCCCCTGCAATTGTTACTGCTTATTGCATGCTTAGAGTGCTACCATGTTGATACTGTTATGTGAGTCGGGATGGTAGTGATCATGATGATGATGGTAGAAAAGTGTTGGTGAATCTACCCTAATACAAGGTGAACGATGAGAGGCTGTGTAGGAGTACACGGTGGGTTGTCTCGTTGAACACCGCCCTAAGTCCGAGTTCTTGTGTGGTGATCCAAGATGAAGAGTACAACCACACATTGGGCTCACTGACCCCTCTCAGCTTACTAACTCATCCCTTTCGATGTCCAGATGTCGCAATAGTTCGGAGTTCTGGTAGGTCTGTGGCCTGGCTGCTAAGTGAGAGAACGGCTCATCCGAGACCGGCTTATGCACCACGCACACATCACTTGGGTCCACTTCGGTAAACCGGCCGGGTTCACGATAGTGGTAGCCAACCCAAGTAGGCGGCTTTCTCGGACTAGATCGGCTGTGAGGTAACAGTTGTGGTGAGCATCCTCACTGGCACCCCTTGAATGGTGTCGAGATCAAAGGCGGAAATGATGATCATGTGTGTGTATCGGTACACCCATGCAGGGTTAACAAAACTATTTGAATAGCCTCGTCCGCGGTTATGGACTGCTTGGAAAACTTAGCTTGATTATTAGACAACTTGAACTGGATACTTCTAAAACACACCAAGATAAGTGTGAGTGCTATGGCGTGCTTTCTCGTGGGGAAGTCGAGGAAGGCACCATAGTGGTGTAATTGGTTGGAGAAAGTAGTGGACTCGTGTGCGCTTCTTACCTCAAGTCTGGTACTCGTAGTTCAGGACTAGCCAAGTCAAAGCTGGCACTTCTGCAAGTGAAACCCCACCTCCCTTTACCTTGATACATGTGCATGAGTAGTATAGCTCCTATGTAAGTCTTGCTGAGTACGACTTTGTACTCACGTTTGCTTAATCTATGTTTTAGATGAAACCACTGACCCCGAAGGTGGCTTCTTCATCGAGCTGGACGACTGAAGATCAAGCTAGTCTCGTCCCAGTCAGACGACTGGTTCCCTCCTGGAGGGCATGTGTTTAAATAAGGCTTCTTAAGCCATTTGTTAAACTTGTCTGTACTCAGACATACTTTGCTTCCGCTTGTGTTGTAATGTTGGATCACATGTTTGTGATCTCTGTGTGCACTCTATAAGAGTTATCAATAAAATTGTATACTTTGTAGAGAATTGCAATGATACCTACTGTTCATACAAGGCATGTGTGCTGCGTGTATGTTTATAACATGCATGTCTTTGTATGGGTTTTCGAGACCTTAGTTGTGATTTGGCTGGCGGTCTTTCATACACCAAGTGGCCCTTAGATGTGCGCTGCTTGGGGCATCGCGATGCGATTGTTCGAGACTCTGTCTCGGGCACACTTTGTGGTATGATCGAGCCCGCCCTAGACCCCGACTAAGTGATCGGGCTGGAGTAAGTCTATGTAAGAGTTATGAGATAGTCGATAGTATGGTTGAGGCGACTTGTCTTTGAATATGGGAGCTCATCACCCATATCATTAGACTTGTGTGCGGACGATGAGGACCCATCTCAGTTGATCATCCGGCCTGGATGGGATACCCCTCACATACGATGCTTTCCGAGAACGTTCTGTGCTTGGCCTTGTTTGCTTAGACAAGTGGGTACGGTTCTCGGCTCTCCATATGACTATGTCTTAGCTGGACTTGCATACGCTAACTCCGGGTCCCGTCAGCTACCGTCGCAATCGCGATCATTCACCAAAGCACTCGGGGGCTCGAGTACAAAACTTCCCCCGAGAGACACTATCATCGCAATCGCGATCTCTTACCAAAGCACTCGGGGGCCCGAGTACAAAACTCCCCCCGAGAGACGCTATCGTCGCAATCACGACCTTTTCACCAAGACACTCGGGGGCTCGATTAAAAAGTCTCCCCTCGAGAGACGTCATCATCACTCACGCAGCCCGAAACTCAAATGGGTCCAAGCAAAAACCCATCGACAAGCGCCGCCCGTTGAACTCTGTCCGGAATCAAAAAGAAAGATACGGCTACAACCAGATGGAACACCATGTACTCTGAAGAGATATGGACGGAGCGCAGGACGCAAACAATCCTTTAAGTCTTCACCTGATCGCCAGCGATGACCTAAAGACTCGGGGGCTACACCCATCGGGAGCGCTGCCGCGCACCCGATAAAAGACCGAAAATAATGAAAGGACGACAAAGGAAACAAATCTCAGCCTACGTTCAACTCCCCGACTCAAACGTAGCCTCGGGGGCTACTCCCATCGGGAGCGCTGTCGCGCACCCGATAGAACCCGCAGTGCAAAGTTTTTGAGGGACTCGAAGACAGCTCTCGATCGCAAAGGACTCGAAGACAACTCTCGATCGCTCAGGACTCGAACACAGCAATCAGTTGCAAAGGGCTCAAAGACAAATTCCGCTGCAAAGACTCAAGCACAGTTCACATCACAAGGGTCATTTTCAGTACAAAAAGATTCAAAGTACATTGGATAGAAGGCAGCTCTAATTACTCGAAGGCAATCCTTATTACATGGAGAACTAATCTAGTTACAAAAGGCACAAGCAGCCGATAAGCCTACAACAAGGAATTATGACTTCTACATGAGTGCCCATGCTAGGATGATTGGCACCAAGACAGCGAGCATCATCACAGACAAAGGAGGAGTCGAAGCAGCAGGCTCATGATGTCAATGACATAACAAAAGGTGAAGCTCGACTTATTTGCGGAGTAGTTGAAGACGATGCTCCACCAGCTTCTTCTCCAGCTCCACCAGCTTCTTCTCCAGTTCCACCCGAGCTGCCGGCGAAGATGACGCTGCCGCCTCCAGTTCTACAAGGTCGCCTGGCGCGCCCGCTTGACCGCTGGTTTGACGTCGAGATCCTCTTCATAATAGGAGGGGGAAGCAGTTCAAGACGGCTCCGCACCAGCACCCGAAGAGTCACTAGAGGAGGAAGCAATTGACGATGCAGGCAAAGGACTCCTCGACCTGCCAGAACCATCACTTCTCATCTCCGGCCAGTACGGATCCATGCGGTTGCCGCTCGGGTCAAAGGCACGGATGACAAGAGTGTCTTCGCCATCAAAACGGCAATAAAGAGTGTCACCATCACGCAAGTTCAACTGACGAGCAAAGGATTTCCAGCCAAAGCCAAGAAAAATCAAGCGGGAACTATCGATCTCCATCTTAACATAAGAAGGAGATCGAGCGCACCCCTGAAGACGAAGCAGCAAGCCATAAAGGCCACGCTCAGAAACAATGGCTTCAAATGCAGAAGGAAGAAGAATGCGAGCAGCACCCCGGCCACGTACGTGCAGGAGAAAGTCATGACACCAAACACCCTCCTCCGAGGAAGAGGAGGAAGGCACCAGCGCTGCACCATGACGACCACCGCGAGAAGAGCGTGGAGTACGACCACCACGGACGCATCGAGCACGACCGCGGCCAGTCATACCAGCTCCGCGCTTGGGCGCCATGAGAAGAGGAAGAGAAAGAGGAGAAAGATGAGCAGAGGTCAAATACCGCTGCTAGATGAAGAAGAAGGGTCTATTTATAGCACAATCCCAAGAGCATGTAGAAGCCCAGACGACGGGAGCCATTAATTCAAAGACCAAGCACGCCAGGCGATTCGAAGTCCGAGACAAAGATGCCTTCACACGGGAGGCGCAGTGCGCTGGACGCGCCAAATCTCACGCGTTTTCAATACGCGCATCGATAACTCAACAGGCGGCTGCAACACGCCACCAAAAGCCATCATTATGACCGGTCATGAAGACATGACGGTTAGCCGCCAGAGCATCTTTGACGGTCCTCCAGCAAGTAGATAGTTATCTTCACCAAACAAGAGGTAAAATAAAAGGGGAAGTGAGCAGAAGAGGCAGCTTGCTAGCACCGTTTTTTACATAATTTAAATACATTTTTTCAAATATATCTAACTCCCATCGGGAGCGTATCCACCCATGAGAGTTTTTCGGGTGCTCCCTCACCTAGAATAAAAGATGTGCTCGAGTTATTACTCGCACCCATGAGAGTTTCGGGTGCTCCCTCACCACGACGCAAGATGAGCAGACCTGCGCTCGCCAGATCGAGCGGTCCTGGAGTATCGGGTATTCGGGTGCTCCCTCACCCTGAGAGCAAAAGCGATATTCGAGTGATTACTCACAAAACTCTATATACCCAAGCACTCGACGACCTCTCGAGCAAATATTCCTCTACGTTACTCCTCGCCCGAGAACTCGGTGAAGCTCCGTGAGTGACCGCTAAAACAGCTCACTTGATTCTTTATTCCAAGTGGGTGCATTATCTACTAGGCTCCGCGCCTCAATAAAAATACATATTCCTGGAACACGATACACTGTGCCCAGATGCCACACAAGCTTAGCGTGTAGGTAAGACCCTGCTGCGAAGATCGGCCGGGCTGGGACTTGCCGAAGAGCGATTTCACTCCCAACCTTTCCCATGCACATGCATGATAGAAAAAGCCGGGCGGACGCGCCTAGGCTACGAACTTTACTGGCGGCAATTGATCACTGTAAGACCTGCAGCGGCATGACTTTTGCTAGATACCAGTGTTCCAAGATCATGTCGAGGGACATGGGTTTGATTGGGCTACTGCGGTTTTTGCCACTAGTGTAATTCACCAAGGCCCGACCCGTCGAATCCTTGGGCCCTTTCAGCTTAGCATCCCTCAAACCAGGTTTTGTCATGGCCCCAGACTGCCAGCGACCCACGGTTAAACCGTGCTTACATCAAAAAATGACGCAAGAATGGACTCGAGTCCCTGCGCGCCTCTTCGAGTCCCTGCGCGCCTCTTCGAGTCCCCCAGGCACTCGGGGCTACTGACGAGGGGGTGACCCGACGACTCCTATGGATGAGCCTACCTGGTGTACCCGAAGACAGAAGGACCACAAAGATGCCGCCTGGGCCCAGCCTTGGCCCACTAGTGGCACTGACGTATGAGTCCACGAGTCACAAGGAAGGTGCAAACTTGCCGTACGGAACAAGATCATGGTTAGGAAACCTTATCTGTAATACAGGACGGACTCCCCGAGACCTAGCCTAGTATAAAAAGGCTAGGAGGGGAGACGTCGAGATCAAGCAATACACAATCTGTAACCCTAGCCTTGTGCGCACTAGCCTTGGATCCCTTGTAATCACCATCTCCTATCAATAACATCGAGTAGGAACGTATCCTCCTGTTAGCCGATGAGCTATCGTCCAACCTGTGCCTCTCATGACTAACCAAGGGTCCCTGACCATGGGATTTGCTGGGGTACATCCCCGTCATTGGGGAAGCCATGGCACATAGGTCTAGATGAAAGATTTTCTGGCAGAAACAGATCGAAAAGAAAACACACGAAATCGCGAGATACGTTGCCGAAACGATCCGGGCAAATATATAGCAAAAATTTCTGCACAGAAAGGAAGGTAACGAGCCAAAGTGGGGTCGGAGACGGACTCCTGGGTGCCCAGGCGGCCTCCCGGCGCGGCCCTGGCCGCGCCAGGGGGGCGCCTGGGCCCCCTGGAGCTTGTCTCCGGCTCCACTTCGGCCTCAATTTTTCTATATTTTGCAAAAACTCGTAATCTGGAACTTATATGACGGTTTCGCGATGTTTCCTTACCGTAATACATACCTTTCCTTATTCTGCTTCTGCTGGTGTCTGAAACAGGGCTGTAACATGTTCTTCGAGAGTTGTTGTGTATACCAAATCCACATCAACATTGACAGGGTCTCCTGCTATGTAATGCTTAAGTCTTTGCCCATTCACAACTTGAGGTTTGGTGCCTTCCAAATTGTTAATCTTGATTGCACCCGAGCGGTAGACTTCCTCAATATGAAATGGCCCTTCCCACCTGGAAAGTAGTTTACCTGGAGAGAACCTGAAACGAGATCTAAACAACAAAACTTTATCACCAACATTAAATTCACGTTTCAGAATCCTCCTATCGTGCCACTTCTTTACCTTTTCCTTGAACATTTTAGCGCTCTCGTAAGCTTCACTCCTCCACTCATCTAGAGAAGTCAAGTTCATGAGACGCTTTTCACCAGCTAATTTCGGGTCAGCGTTAAGCTCTCTAATAGCCCAGAAAGCTTTGTGTTCTAATTCTAATGGCAAATGGCAAGCCTTGCCATAGACCATTTTATAGGGAGACATGCTGATGGCTTCCCTCGGTGAAGATACCAAGGTTATCGAACTAGTAGGACTCCGGAGATACAAGTAGGTGGCAACGTTGCCAGAAATTGCTTCCTGACTAGGGTGTTGTCGTGGACCTGCACACAGCAACAAATAACTTTGCTCCCAACGAGTACAGAGGAGTTGTCAATTCCTCCGGCCTTGTCGTTTACAAAGGATCAACGCAAGAGATAAAAGGTGCAAAGTAAAGTAAAAGCTGAAAGTAAATTGAGGGTGTGAACAATAATGTGAAGATGGACCGGGGTCCCGTGATTTTCACTAGTGATGTCTCTCTCCCAAAAGACGATAAAAATGCTAGCGAGGTAAACAAATCACAATTGGGCAATTGAAAGGATTATGAAGGCACCGCAATGCTAACTATACTGCAAAGAAAGGAAGGGCTCAAAAGCAATGGGCAGTACGCCAAGGTAAGTAGACCGAAATCCATCTGCATCTACTACGAATCATCCACCTTGAGATATCAATCCAGAACATCTCGCTGGTATTAAGTTGCGAATCCCACCCAAAGTGTAAACTCAAAGCAACAGACAACTGCATTAAAAGAACTTTGCGTAAAGTAAACAATCCTTGCACCCGCAGGTACAAGCACCGTGGTTTTATCCCTGGTGGCAACAGCACATCCCCAAGTCTCATGTTTCTGGAACTCAAACTAGACATCAAGGGGCTGAACCCACAATCGAGCATAACGCACTCTCTTGGAGTTGCAAATAAAATACTTGGCCAAAGCAAATACCGCATCGGAGAACATGCAAGAATTTACTCAAGAACAAAATATAAAAGAGAAGAACCTGAAAGTGCAATATATCGACCAGAGGGGGGGTGAATGGGAGATGTTCAATTTTACTACCAGATTTTGGTTTTCTTCAGGACTGAAGAAATCATGAAGCTGAAGAAGTAACCAAAATGATGAAGAAATAAAACTTCACAGAATGTAATCATTAGGGCAGCTCATCATAATGCAACAGAAATAAATCAATTCAGATAAGCAGAAGTGCTTCAGATGCATAGTATGAAGACATAGAGCAGAGGGAGAGCTGAAGTATAAGAAGTCAACATAGCAAATACTGAAGCTTAAGAGGTTGAAGAGATAGCACCAGAGATTGAAGACATTGATTTGGTAGACCAGTTCAAGTTGCTGTGACAACTCTACGTCTGGTTGGAGAGGCTGAGATTCAACTCAGAAGACATAGTCTTCACCTTGTTCTCCTTGAACTAAAGTCCTCAGACTCCGTCCAATAACTCAGGTGATTCTTCAAGGTAGACTCCCGAAACCTTCACAGACTCAGTCACTCCGGGAAGTCACAATTGCATCTTGACTTCCTCAGATTGTAGACTTCTACACCGGCTAGAAGATCACAGTCTTCAAGAGTAAAAAGCTTTGGATCACTCGAACCGACTTCCTCAGAAATGCTCAACTACTCAGGCTGGTGGTTTTCCTCACATAGGTTCTTCAGTTTCCTCAGAGGTGGGTTGCTCTCAAATGACAAGTGTCAGTTTTTCTCTCGGAGCATCCAACCCACAAATGGGGCTGGCGGTGGCTATTTATAGCCGCGGAGCAACTCGAGGTGAAAGGACATAAATGCCCATGCATGAAATTACTCTCATGCCCTCGGAAATGACCGTTGCTAGACATGGTCTAGCCTCTCACCACGCAACACGTGGCACGGTCAAACTATTCTCTCTCCAGACTCCTCAACCGAAGTTAGTTACCTCAGTGTTCTGGAGAACAACGTCTCAAACACACGAGGATTGAACTTCTACTGCAGGAGATAACTCTCTCTTCAGGAGAACTCCACTCGCAGTCTCCAGACTCCTCAACCGAAGACAGATTCGTCAGTGTCCTGAAGAACAAGGTCTCAGACACCCGAGGAACTGAACTTCTACTGCAGGAGATTTCCTCAGGGTTTTTCTTCAGGATTACTAATTGAGCACTTCCTCAGAACTTCGTAACTTGTTTTCTTCAACCCCTCCAACAGTGCGGTGTTTTCCAACGACTCAAGAAGTATAAAAATTCTTAGCAAAGACTACGCTTCAACTTCGTCTTCAGTGCGAACGTCCTCAGGATCGTCCTCAGCTTCAGCTTCAACCGAACGCTTCAGGATCCTGATTCCTCAGGATTTCGCGCAACTTCATTCTTCTGGAAACGCACCGATTTCTCCAATGTTCCTCAACATTTTGGGGGGTCGACATTGGTGGTTAAACACCTCATCAGGGACTGTTCTCCTGTGTATACTCACAAACACATCAGTCCCTTAACCGTTTTGTCATCAAACTCCAAAACCTCAAGGGGAGGGCACTTGATGCACTTACAATCTCCCCCTTTTTGGTGATTTGATGACAATCAGGTTAAGCTTCAACGGGGATAAAATTATGAGTTTGAAGAATAAAAATTTGAAGAACATTTTTTTATCATTAAGCTGGATATAATGAAGCTCCCCCTGAGGATATGCATATAAGTTGAAGAATGTTTAATATCTAAAGCATTTTGAGGTATATGAGGAGCTCCCCCTATATCCATGCATTTCTGAAGCAGTGCATGTTATGAAGTGTTTGAGGAAATTAAACAACGCACTGAGAGAGGTGTTTGCAGAGACAATCACATGCATATATGATAAACTTGAGGAAATAGCATGAGGTAACTGAGGAATAGTATCAGGCAAACACCAAAATTACAGTTTACAACTCGTTACAAAAAAATCTGAAGAGCGAGAGTTGTAACTGAAGAACCCCATAACTAAAACCCGCTTGAAGACTAACAGATTTCTTCCCCTTTGTCATAAAAGGAACAAGAAAGGGAAAAACTGAAGCTAACGCCCCTTTGAAGTTGCTTCAAGGCTGAGGTGAGTCACGCCTGAGGCAATCCGTTGCAGTGTGAGGGCAGGCAGCTGTGTCTTCAGCTTCTTCAGCAGTCATCTCCTGGTTTGAAGAATAAGAATCCATGGCCGGAGGAGGAGTTGTGCAGTGTCTGAATTGCCTTGGGGGTCTGATTGCAAGAATCAGAGGCTTTTGAAGCTCCAATTTTGCTAGGTCTTCAGGGGTGATTACTTCTCTCATCAAGGCATCAAGATGTTGATATGTATGATGAGCATACTGATGCACTTTCTTTACTGAAGAATGCGTCTGAGCCATGTAGTTGAGGATTTCAGTAAACTGACGCTTCACCCAATCATGATTTCGGTCAACCTTCTGATGAAGACTAATCATAAGCTCTCGGTCAGTCATCACTCTAGCCTGAGTTGTATCCTCAGTTGAGGCATGAGTTCTTGTTTCATCAGTAGTTCGAGACTGAGGATGACGAATGTTTCCACCAAGGGAATTGGTCGGGAGAACTTCTTCATAGAATATGCCTTTTCCCTTGTTATTTGAAGCAATCGTATGATGAAGCACTTCGACAGACGGCAGATATGTCCTATGATTCGGGTGATCAGGTTGAAAATCAATACCAGTCGTGGCTCGGATGAGCTTCATGATCCATGGCGCGTATGGCTTCAGGATATGAGGATTCTGTGCTGCATCAACCAGAGTTCTGAAGAAGAAGTCAGGAACGTTGATTGGCCCAGACATGCAGAGGTTGTGGAGTATGTTCTTCATGATGCCAATGACTTCTTCAGCAGTGGATTCATAGCCTTTAATGGGGCAAAAGGTCTTCGCCAGAATTCGATACAATGTACTTGGTAAATACAGAAGCTCATAAACTGGAAACTTTGTGCGAGCTGGGGCTTCAGGGGCCTGAGGCTTCATGAGCATGTTCATCAGGTCATCTCGAAGAAGTTGAGACCGATAGGAGCAAGCAGCGGGGGAAGTGCACTGAGGCAACTGAAGAATGTAAATTGCTTCAGGAACATTGATGGTGTAATGATGATGCTCAGTCATCCACTCGAGGACCCAGGTGTTGATATCCAGAGGATCGCCTGAAACATACAAAGTTGCATAAAACTGAAGCACAAGCTCTTCATTCCAGTGGATGCATTCAGAGCAGAACTGAAGCAGCTTGGCATGATGCAGATCCTGAAGCACATTGTTGAAGCAGGGAAGAGCTTCCATATCCATTAGAGGAATATGCTTATGAGGAAACATTTTATTTTGCTTGTAGAGCACTGAAGCATAATAGTTCTTCTGAGTGGCAGTACAGAACCTCAGCAGCTTTCGAGGTGGAGCAGAATGATATGGATTTTGAATCCCCTCTTGGAAGAAACTCATGGCATTGAAGAAATCAGTAGCACCAAAGCTTGGGGTATCATCAGCATCAAGATCACGGAAGAACGGTTGTTTCTGCTTCGGACACAAGGACCTAGCTTGAACTGGGCCTTGAGGTGGTGAAGGCGCTTGAGGCACTTCAATCTGAAGAGATTCTTGAGGCTGAGGCGGAACCGCTACAGATGCTACAGGCACAGAAGTGTCAAGGTCCTTGGGAAGACGAGGTGATGTGGCCTGTTTGTCTTCAGAGCCATCCTTTGAGGCTTCAGCATTAGCATTTGTACTGTTTTCTGCTTCAGGAGGAGCATTTGTGCTTTGCTCAGCTTCAGCTTCAGTTTCAGCGGCTGGTGGGTCTGGCTGAGGATCAGCAGTGGTAGGTTCAGCAGCATCAGTATCAGTAGTAGTGGTTGCTGCAGCATCAGTGTCAGCAGCAGAATTGGTGGGAGCACTTGTGGCTTCTGGGTCATCAGCATCAGACGCTGAGGACGATGCACCAACTGATTCTTCAGACTACAGAGAAGTATCAGGAAGCACTTCGGTCACGGTGTTGGAGTGAGGCTCAGGTGAGAAGACAGTATGAGTGGGTGAGTTTGTCAGCCCATAGTCCTCATCATGAACGCAAGGAGTTCCATCATCCATAATGTCGACGTCCATGTCTTCGACCTCAGTGATAACTGGTGGTGGTGGGGACGAAGGAGTGGGAACAATGGGTGTTGCTGCATGGGGCGGAGTGAAGACGATTAAGTTGCGCTGAGGATTTTGAGGTGGAGTTGAGGCAACAGTAATGTGAATGGTGGTATCAGCGGCCTGAGTTGTAGGAGGAGCTGAGGAAAGTGGTGTAGCATCAATGGGGTCCTCAACAGTAGGCTCCTTTGCAGCATGTGGAGTTGAGGGTTGGGCTTCAGGCATGCGCTTGAGGCTTTTGGCAGAGGCATCAGTGGGTACTGAGGAAGCAGGTTGTCGAAGCTTCATCAACTTTGCCATCTGTTGTGAGATCCGTTCCTTGGATTTACCAATATAAGCACGGTTGGGAGCGAACTCAATGTTGAGACGTTGAACTTCGCATTGATGCTCTGTAAACTCCCGAGGAGTAACTTCAGTGATAGGTTTCTTCTTGAAGTCACTGTGGACTTTCTTCAGTTTGGCCTTCAACTGTTTCTGAAGATCACGTTGATGAATTTCATTTATGAGGAACTATTGAACATAGAACTTGATGTCTTTAGGGATGTCCAAATCATCAAGCGGAGTGTCAGGCTTGACAGACCAAATTTCAATGTACTCCAAGATCTTCTTGGGATCAAGGAGAAGCGGGATTTCTGAACCCGTTGCTTCAGCTTTGCGTCTGGCCGCAGCACGCACATATTCAATCTTATCAGCTTAAGTGGCGACGAAGCCGGCCAAATCCTCAAATTCATCTTCATCATCAGAGGATTGAGGAGTATGATGAATGGCGCCACGCATAGCAGTTTTCTTTGGTGAGGGGCGAGGGCCGCATTGAAGAACAGTTTTGGTCTTCAGCTGAGACGGAGGGATTGTGGTTGAGGCCTCAGGAGCACCAGATTCATCAGTGCGTATCCTTGAGGAGGGGGCAGCACCATCCGTGCGTTGGCATGAGGAGCCAACAACTTGAGGCTTAGCTGAGGTCTTCTGGGAGGGTTTCATGCCAGGAGCCTTTTTGCGGTGCTGAGGCGGAGGTTGTTGTCTGGGTTTCAGTCAAGTCACGGACTAGATTCTTGACATGGCTGCGAGTGCGCTTGAGGAACTGCTCATATGCCGCAGGAAAGTCTTCAGGAGTGTGCATTGTTGTGGGATCAGGAATGACTCCAGGAGCTGGTGGAGGTCGAGCCTTGATACCCAAGGTCTTCAGTGGCGGATTAACGACAAACATCTCCTCATGTTGAGGATTAAGCCATTGATAGGCCACCCGACGCTTGGCCCATTCCCTCGTGATCTTCTGTACCCGCTTCTTACGTTCATCAGCAGTTTCTCGTTCGGGAGTCTTCAGCTTCTCATATAGCTTCGGGGGAAAGTCTTTAGCGGTATCAGTGTGCTTACGTCGAGGAGCCATTTGCTTCAGCGGTGGTGACTGAGGAATTGTACGTTCGAGATGAGCTGCAAATGAAGTGAGACTATGAGAACCATACGATTCCTCAGCTGACATGTACCTGTGACAGAATTAAGTTGCGAGGTAAGTGGGGTACGGTTATATGCGTTCATGAGGAATAGGCTGAGGAAAACAAAGGAATGAGGCATAGGTATAGGTCTCAGAAAGCTAGCAGTACAGTCGTGGATTTAACTAGCTTGAGGACACAACAGTACTGAGGAATAATACGCTGAGGAATAATCCACTGAGGAATAAGCATACCAGACTTGAGGCGAATGCTGAGGAAAAACGAGTCTTCGTCCCCGGCGACGACGAACTCAGGCGACGTGAGCGCACGAGCTTGAGGAGCTCAAGGGCGGCGGCGCGAGAGTGAGAGAAGCGGTGGGGGGGGGGAATGACCGGGGGGGGGGGGGGTAGAGGGCTATTTATAGAGGGGTGAAAGGCTGAGGGGGTTGCGAAATTTGTGGACGAGATAGCCCCGGATTGTTGGGATCCTCAGTGGATATCTTAATGGTGGATAATCACGACGTGCGGTAGAATCGCAACAAATTGAATACAGTTGTAACAGAAAATCCGTGATTTGAGGAACTTGAGGACATGGGCTGAGGATGAAGACAAATGGTCTCAGTATGAGGAATACATGATTTCCGGATGAACGCATATGAGATAGACAGATTAGATAAGTGAGCACAGAGGGACGGGTCCGATCACGTTCACCTAGATGAAGAAGCAAAAGTTGAAGAACAATAACTATAGGTGAACGCTGTTGAGGACAAACACGGTAATCATTAGAAATGAAGACTTCAAATCCTGAGGAAGTTGAGGAACAACAGATCCTGAGGTGTTTGGGCGGTGGCGCTCCCCACCTTATAGGGAATGAGACACTTGATACCATAAAATTGTCGTATGGATCTTGAGTCAATTCCACGTTAATTTCTTCACACTTAGCAAGGTAGTTCCTCATGATTTGAGGAGTACGACGCATCGTGTGTTGTACATCAGGATTCTTCAATATTGTTTAAGGGTTAGGATGTGTGTCCATTCACTGGACGTTTGAGGAATCTAAGATATTTAGCTCACACCTCAGAGTGCTAAATCGCTTCTCATCCAAAGGCTTAGTGAATATATCAGCAAGTTGGTCTTCAGTCTTCACGTGGCTGATGACGATATCTTCCTTCAATACATGATCCCGAAGAAAGTGATACCGAATCTCAATATGCTTCGTCCTCGAGTGCTGTAATGGATTCTGAGAGATCTTGATGGCGCTCTCATTGTCACATAGCAGTGGCACTTTCTTCAGGTTGATGCCGTAGTCCTTCAGAGTTTGCTTCATCCAAAGAAGCTGTGAGCAGCTAGCACCAGCAGCAATGTATTCAGCTTCAGCGGTGGAGAGGGAGACGCAGTTCTGCTTCTTCGATGACCAGCACACAAGAGAACGTCCGAGGAAGTGACATGTTCCTGAGGTAGACTTCTGATCCACTCGATCTCCAGCATAATCTGAGTCTGAGTACCCGACGAGATCCAGCTGTGTGCCTTTTGGATACCATAAGCCTAGCGACGGGGTGTGAGCCAAATATCAAAGAATTCGTTTCACCCCTTGGTGACGCGATTCCTTTGGTGCCGCTTGGAATCGGGCACACATGCAAACGCTCAACATTATATCCGGCCTAGATGCACATAGATATAGCAGAGAACCTATCATGGAGCGGTATACCTTTTGATCGTAGTCCTTGCCATTTTCATCAGGGCCAAGTTGTCCATTTGTGGGCATCGGTGTCTTGATGCCCTTGCAGTCTTGCATCCCGAATTTCCTCAGGCACTCCTTGAGGTACTTCTCCTGAGAGATGAAGATGCCGTTGCGTTGTTGACGAATTTGGAGCCCTAAGAAGAACTTCAGTTCGCCCATCATCGACATCTGATATTGTTCACTCATCAAGAATGCAAATTCTTAACTGTATTTCTTGTTAGTGCAACCAAATATTATGTCATCAACATAGATTTGACATATGAATAATGCATCATCATATCGTTTTGTGAAAAGAGTTGGATCGAGGGAACCAGATTTGAAGCCCTTGCTGATGAGGAAGTCCCTTAGTGTGTCATACCAAGCCCGAGGGGCTTGCTTCAGTCCATAGAGGGCTTTCTTCAATCTGTACACCATATCAGGTTTCTTTGCGTCTTCAAAACCTGGAGGTTGAGCAACATATACTTCTTCCTCGATATTACCATTGAGGAAAGCACTTTTCACATCCATTTGATATAACTTGATATTATGATGGTTAGCGAATGCAGGCATAATACGAATGGACTCAAGTCTAGCAACAGGAGCGAAGGTTTCACCGAAGTCGATCCCCTCGACTTGAGTATATCCTTGAGCTACGAGACGAGCTTTATTTCTGATGACTTGTCCATCTTCATCGAGTTTGTTGCGGTAGATCTACTTCGTGCCGATGACATTGTGAACTCGAGGATTAGGACGTTTGACAAGTTCCCAAACATCATTCAGTTTAAACTGAAGAAGTTCGTCTTGCATTGCCTGAATCCATTACGCTTCTTGGAATGCCTCGGTGACTTTGGTGGGCTCTGAAATTGGCACAAACGAGAAATGCCCACAAAAGTTAGCTATACGATTAGCTCTTGAACGAGTAAGAGGACCTGGTAGGTTGACATCAGCGAGGATTTTTTCCACTTGAACTTCATTTGCCACACGAGGAAGTCGAGGAGGATGATCTTGAGGCGCATCTTCGTCACTGGTGTCAGATTCATTTGCATCAGCTTCAGGTGCTTCGGGAGCTTCAGGGGTATCAGGAGCCTCAGGATCAGGATCGTCATCAGGATTATCTGCATCAGGATTTGGATGTTCTTCAGGAGAAGGAGGTATGTGGATTTCTTCAGGATGATCCACAGGAATGATTTCACCAGCACCCATCTTCTTGATCTGTTCTTCAGGTGGTGCTTCACCTAAATCATGTGGCAGGTGCTCTCTTTGGGAGCCATCAGATTCATCAAATCGCACGTCTACAGTTTCGACAATTTTATGATGACTAATATTTAAGACTCTATGGTGTGCGAGTTGATACCATAACCAAGCATGAAGCCCTCACATGCTTTGGGTGCAAATTTGGACTCATGATGAGGATCACGAATCCAGCAGGGTGCACCGAATACTTTGAAGTAACTTACATTGGGTTTCTTACTGACCATTAACTCGTATGATGTTTTATTGAAGAACTTATGAAGATACACTCGATTGACGATGTGGCATGCAGTGTTGATTGCTTCAGCCCACCACTTGAGTGGAGTATTGTACTCAGCCAGCATCGTGCGAGCCATCTCGATGACGGTTCGATTCTTCCTCTCAACAAATCCATTTTGCTGAGGAGTGTAGGGAGCAGAGAATTCATGAGTGATTCCCAAGTCATCGAGGAATTCTTCCACACCGAAGTTCTTGAACTCAGTGCCGTTGTCGCTTCGAATGTCCTTGATCTTCAGGTTGTAGTTGTTCATGACTCGCAGGGTGAAGCGCTTGAGGATTTCTGGGGTTGATGACTTATAGAGAAGAAAATGCACCCAAGTGTGTCGTGAGAAGTCATCAACAATAACAAGACCATACACATTACCTCCAAAGCTTGAATACTTTGGAGGACCGAATAGATCCATGTGAAGCAATTCCAGTGGTCTCGTAGTAGTCATGATGGTCTTCGCTGGGTGCTTGGCCTTGGTCATCTTTCCAGCTTCGCAAGCACCACAGAGCCGATCCTTTGAGAATCTGATTTCCTCAATCCCGAGGACATGTTTCTTTAGTACCAGCTTCTGAAGATTTCTCATTCCAGCGTGGCTGATTCTTCGATGCCATAGCCAGCACTCTGAGGCTCGTGCCATGAGGCATGTAGCGACCTGAGGACCTTCAGAGAAATCTACAATATACAGGTCACCTTTCCTAACCCCACTGAAGACAACGGAGTTATCGCTAACCATGAAGACAATACAACCATGTTTTCCGAAGAGAACAACGAGATTAAGATCACACAACATAGATACAGACATCAAGTTGTATCCAAGGGATTCAACAAGCATGACTTTATCAATGTGTTGGTCTCGAGAGATAGCCACTCTGTCGAGACCCAATACCTTACTTTTACCTTTATCAGCGAAGGTGATGGTTTTCTTTGAAGAAGGACTCAGTGATGATTCCATAAGAAGACTTCTGTCACCAGTCATGTGATTTGTGCATCCACTATCCATCACCCATTCAGTCTTTCCCTGCAAATGAATTAGTATCTCATACAGCAGGTTATGAGCCAGTCTCAGTTTGAGGAATTTAAGGTTCCTCAGAATTAATTCCTCAGGATGTTCCTCGGGATTGATTCTATGAAACCAAACAATATAATTATCCTTCAACTGACTCAAATGTTGTTGTCCTGGGCATATGATCTGCAGAAATTGTAATTGCCACAGGACATGTCCATGCAAGGATGATTAGTTCTTAACCACCCACATCTTTATGGGTGGTCTTGAGGCACATGAGGATTGATGAGGGTGATGAGACCTAATGGGGTGTGAGATGGTAGCATCAGGATAAACAAATGAATAAGCATTCTTATGTGGAGCTTCCCTGTGAACAAAATGGTTAGAAGATACATGATTATAATCATTTCCTTTTGAGGTATCGTCCTAAGATGATCTCCTCAGCTCATTTGCATCTGCATTCACAGGAAGGTTAGTGATGAGGTCCTTCGGAACCCAGATCTGCTTGACTGGAGTACCGTTCCTGCAGTTAGCTCCGATGTATCTGGCAAATACCTCACCATTACCATTCTTAAACAGTTTATAGTTTGAGTCAAATGACTCAATCATCACATCTGAAGAAACAACATCATAACCAGATAAGGTATAGGGATCAGGAGGGGGCATCTTTGCCCGAACCCAAGTGGTCTCTGGATATTGTTCAGGTTTCCAGTAAGACCCATCGGGGTTGAGTTTCCGAGTGAATGCGACACCTTCTTTCCTCGGGTTTCTGTTGAGGATCTGTTTCTTGAGGATGTCACAAAGGGTCTGATGTCCTTTCAGACACTTGAACATGCCTGTTTCCAGTAGACTCTTCAACCTAGCATTTTCTTCAGCAATGTCTATGGTATCCTCAGATGAGGGGTCAGATACCACAGAGGCAATAGAAATAACAGAGTCTGAAGACATTGAGGAACTAGACATAGAGATGATACGATCATGTTCCATGCATTTTAAACAGGGAGGATTAAATCCTTCTTGTGGCATGATGATCTGTTGGGAGAGGAGTGAATCATTTTCTTTCCTCAGATCGTCATGAGAAATCCTTACACGTTCAAGTTCTTGTTTCCTCATGAGGAACTTATGAGACAGCTTTTCATGATCGGTAAGGAGTGCCTCATGACGATTGAAAAAATCATCAAACTTTGACTGAAGAATTTTTGATTCATCAGTCAACTTTTGAGTCTTCGTCATTTCCTCAACCAACATATCATCACTTTTGTTTAGTGAGATCTGAGTCTTTTCAAGTGCACGTTGTTGCTTAGATGAAAGTTTAGCAAGTTTAGCATAGTTTTCATCAGGTTCTTCATCAGAGGGTTCATCTGATGATGAGTAAGAAGATACCTTGGAGGACTTGGCCATGAAGCAGAAGGCAGGAGTTGTGTCTTCAGCTTCATCATCAACATGTGATAGACCAGATTCCTCAGTGCTGAAGATTGACTTTGAGACAAGCATCGTGGCAAGAGCTAGATCGGCCACACCCTCAGATTCTTCAGATTCTTCTTCCTCAGCATCAGGGTTGGAACCAGATTCTTCCGAGTCCAATTCTTTGCCGAGATATGCGCGAGCCTTACGGGAACTGCTGTTCCTGTATCCAGCAGACTTTGAGGATCTTGAGGATTTCTTCTTTGTCTTTTCATCAGAACTGTCATCTTTCCCTTTCTTCTTCTTCTTCAGTCTAGCTTCCTTTTCCCATAAAGGACACTCAGCGATGTAATGCCCAGGTTTCTTGCACTTGTGGCAGACTCTCTTTCTTGCTTCGACAAAGTCATCATCTTTGCTTTTTCTTGAGGACGATCTTGAGGAATTTCCGAAGCGATTCTTCTTCGTGAATCTCTGGAACTTTCTGGTGAGAAGAGCAAGTTCACGGCTGAGAGTTTCAGGATTATCAGTATCAGCCTCAAACTCTTCATCAGAGGACACTCTTCGTGCTCTAGCTTTTAGCGCGCGGACCTTAGGCGTGGTGCTGTATAAATATCGTTTTTCAGAGAGCTTCAGTTCATGAGCATTGAGGCGCTCGAGAATGTCCGCTGGATCCAGAGTCTTGAAGTCAGGCCTTTCTTGAATCATCAGCGATAGGAACTCAAATGAGTCATCCAGTGACCTCAGTAGTTTCTTCACAACTGCATGGTCTGTGATATCAGCGACACCTAATGCTTGAAGTTCATTGGATATGTCAGTGAGTCTGTCAAAGGTTTGTTGCACGTGCTCATTTTCCAGCCTCTTGAACCTGTTGAAGAGACTGCGGAGTGTATCAACCCGTGAGTCTCGTTGAGCAGAGACTCCTTCATTGACTTTAGACAGTCTTGTCCATATCTTCTTTGCAGTATCCAGACCACTGATACGGTTGAACTGGGCCTTGTTGAGATGACCACCAATGATGCTTCGAGCTTTTGCATCAAGCTGATAGTTCTTCTTGACAACTTCAGGAGCAGTCATCAAATTTGCTTCAGAAATGCCTTGATCAACAATATCCCACAAATCCTTGTCAATGGCTTCAAGATGCATCCTCATCTTGTTCTTCCAGTATGGATAGTCTGTCCCGTCGAAGATAGGGAAGTTTGAGGCAACACTCATTGTACCTGAGGTCTACATAACTAAAACTCTAGGTGGTTAAACCGAATCACATAGAACAAGGGAGTACCTTGCTCTGATACCAATTGAAAATGCAATATATCGACCAGAGGGGGGGGTGAATGGGAGATTTTCAATTTTACTACCAGATTTTGGTTTTCTTCGGGACTGAAGCAATCATGAAGCTGAAGAAGTAACCAAAATGATGAAGAAATAAAACTTCACAGAATGTAATCATTAGGGCAGCTCATCATAATGCAACAGAAATAAATCAATTCAGATAAGCAGAAGTGCTTCAGATGCATAGTATGAAGACAAAGAGCAGAGGGAGAGCTGAAGTATAAGAAGTCAACATAGCAAATACTGAAGCTTAAGAGGTTGAAGAGATAGCACCAGAGATTGAAGACATTGATTTGGTAGACCAGTTCAAGTTGCTGTGACAACTCTACGTCTGGTTGGAGAGGCTGAGATTCAACTCAGAAGACATAGTCTTCACCTTGTTCTCCTTGAACTAAAGTCCTCAAACTCCGTCCAATAACTCAGGTGATTCTTCAAGGTAGACTCCCGAAACCTTCACAGACTCAGTCACTCCGGGAAGTCACAATTGCATCTTGACCTCCTTAGACTGAAGACTTCTACACCGGCTGGAAGATCACAGTCTTCAAGAGTAAAAAGCTTCGGATCACTCGAACCGACTTCCTCAGAAATGCTCAACTACTCAGGCTGGTGGTTTTCCTCACATAGGTTCTTCAGTTTCCTCAGAGGTGGGTTGCTCTCAAATGACAAGTGTCAGTTTTTCTCTCGGAGCATCCAACCCACAAATGGGGCTGGGGGTGTCTATTTATAGCCGCGGAGCAACTCGAGGTGAAAGGACATAAATGCCCATGCATGCAATTACTCTCATGCCCTCGGAAATGACCGTTGCTAGACAGGTTCTAGCCTCTCACCACGCAACACGTGGCACGGTCAAACTATTCTCTCTCCAGACTCCTAAACCGAAGTTAGTTACCTCAGTGTCCTGAAGAACAACGTCTCAGACACACGAGGACTGAACTTCTACTGCAGGAGATAACTCTCTCTTCAGGAGAACTGCACTCGCAGTCTCCAGACTCCTCAACCTAAGACAGATTCCTTAGTGTCCTGAAGAACAAGGTCTCAGACACCCGAGGAACTGAACTTCTACTGCAGGAGATTTCCTCAGGGTTTTTCTTCAGGATTCCTAATTGAGCACTTCCTCAGAACTTCAGAACTTGTTTTCTTCAACCCCTCCAACAGTGCGGTGTTTTCCAACGACTCAAGAAGTATATAAAGTCTTAGCGAAGACTACGCTTCAACTTCGTCTTCAGTGCGAACGTCCTCAGGATCGTCCTCAGCTTCAGCTTCAACCGAACGCTTCAGGATCCTGATTCCTCAGGATTTCGCGCAACTTCATTCTTCTGGAAACGCACCGATTTCTCCAATGTTCCTCAACATTTTGGGGGGTCGACATTGGTGGTTAAACACCTCATCAGGGACTGCTCTCCTGTGTATACTCACAAACACATCAGTCCCTTAACCGTTTTGTCATCAAACTCCAAAACCTCAAGGGGAGGGAACTTGATGCACTTACAGAACCAAATATATTACTCATCACAATCTGAACATAGTCTCATAATCCATCAGATCCCAACAAACTCAGCATAGCAACAGCAGAAATTACATAGATGCCTCGATCATGTGAGGCAGCTCACGAGGACTCGAAAGTGGAAGCACAAAAGGGAGAGATAGATCACATAGCTACAGGTCACGGACCCATGGTCCAAGGGAAACTACTCACGGTACATACGGGAGGCGTCCATGGCTATGGATGGTCTCCCGGAGGGGGTAGCTTCTCCCGGCAGGGTGCCGGAGCAGCTTCTCCAGGTAGCCCCGATCTTGAAACGGTGGCGGCGGCGGTACAGAGGGGAGTTCGCGAGAAAGAGATCGATATTAGGGGTTTCCACCCCGAGGGGTAAATATAGGCGAAGGGGGCATCGAGGGGACCCACGAGGCAGTCAGAAGGGTCCCTGACGCGGCCCAGGGTGGGGTCGCGCCACCTGCCCTCCTGGCTGCCTGGTGGTGGCCCCCTTCCCTCTCTTTGTGATTCCGGAAGCTTCTGTTGCGCTGATTTTTTATATATTTTTCCAGGATTTTTGGAGCACTTTTAATGGCCGGAAAACCTGAAATACAAAAACAGCATAAAACAAAAACTGGCAACTGGGTGCACTGAGTTAATAGGTTAGTCCAAATAGGTTCAAAAGTGTATGAAAGTTCAAGCAAAACATGGCAAAGTCACACAAAACATGCCTGGAGCAAGCAGAAATTATAGATACGTTTGGGACGTATCACATGCCCATGGGGTTTTTGTAAGCAGTTCTATACGCCCACAAAGCATCTCCTATCTTATTTGACCAATCTTTTCTATTTCTATTAACCGTCTACTGTAAGATCAACTTGATCTCTCTATTGGTGAGCTCAAATTTCCCACTAGTTTGAGGGTGGTACGATGAAGCAATTCTATGATTGACATCGTACTTGGCTAAAGCTTTTCTAAAAGCTCCATGTGTAAAGTGCGAACCCCCATCAGTCATGAGGTACCTGGGTACTCCAAACCTAGGAAAAATTACATCCTTGAGCATTTTCAAAGATTTCTTGTGATCATCACTTTCAGTGGGGATTGCCACTACCCACTTGGTTACATAATCAACAACAACTAAAATGTGAGTGTACTTGTGCGAGGAAGGAAAAGGACCCATAAAATAAAAACCCCAGCAATCAAAGGGCTCAATCACTAGAGAGTAATTCATAGGCATCTCATTCTTTCTACTAATATTACCAACTCTCTGACACTTATCACAGGATAAAACATAATTTCTAGCATCCTTAAAGAGAGTAGGCCAATAAAAACCTGATTGAAGAACCTTGTGTGCGGTCCTCTCACAGGCATGATGTCCTCCATATGGACTGTCGTGACCTTGTTTAAGAATATTCTTCTGCTCGTGCTCCGGTATGCATCTCTCACGATCCCATCCGGCCCTTCTTTGAAAAGATGTGGGTCATCCCAAAAGTAATGCCTCAAATCGTGGAAGAACTTCTTCCTTTGCTGAAATGTTAGACCTGGAGGCAAAAACTTTGCAACGACAAAGTTAGCATAATCTGCAAACCAAGGATCGGAGAGAGATTGTACTTTTACAACAGCTAGTTGTTCGTCTGAAAAGTTGTCGTTGAATGGAATGGGGTCATGCGGTATATCTTCCATCCTTGAAAGATTATCCGCCACTGGATTGTCTGCTCCTTTCCTATCGACAATCTGCAAATCAAATTATTGAAGAAGGAGTACCCATCGAATGAGTCTTGGTTTGACATCCTTCTTCTCCATAAGATAGTTAATGGCAGCATGGTCATTATGAACAATAACCTTAGAATAAACAATATACTGCCTAAACTTATCACAAGCAAACACTACTGCTAATAATTCCTTCTCAGTAGTAGCATAATTCTTTTGAGCACTATCAAGGGTTTTGCTAGCATAATATATAACATTCAACTTCTTATCAACCCTTTGCCCTAAAACAGCTCCAACAGCAAAATCACTAGCATCACACATAATTTCAAAAGGTAAATTCCAATCAGGTGGTTGTACTATAGGAGCGGTTATTACAGCTTTCTTAAGAACTTCAAAGACTTCCTTACAATCTTCGTCAAAAACAAAAGGAACATCCTTCTGGAGAAGATTAGTGAGGGGTCTCGAAGTCTTTCTGACATTGTACTTGGCTAAAGCTTTTCTAAAAGCTCCATGCGTAAAGTGTGAACCCCCATCAGTCATGAGGTACTTGGGTACTCCAAACCTAGGAAAAAATACATCCTTCAGCATTTTCAAAGATGTCTTGTGATCAGCACTTTCAGTGGGGATTGCCTCTACCCACTTGGTTACATAATCAATAGCAACTAAAATGTGAGTGTACTTGTGCGAGGGAGGAAAAGGACCCATAAAATCAAAACCCCAGCAATCAAAAGGCTCAATCACTAGAGAGTAATTCATAGGCATCTCATTACTTCTACTAATATTACCAACTCTCTGACACTTATCACAGGATAAGACATAATTTCTAGCATCCTTAAAGAGAGTAGGCCAATAAAAACCTGATTGAAGAACCTTATGTGCGGTCCTCTCACCGACATGATGTCCTCCTTATGGACTATCGTGACATTGTCTGAGAATGTCCTTCTGCTCGTGTTCCGGTATGCATCTCCTCACGATCCCATCTGGACCTTATTTGGAAAGATGTGGGTCATCCCAAAAGTAATGCCTCAAATCGTGGAAGAACTTCTTTCTTTGCTGAAATGTTAAACCTGGAGGCAAAAACTTTGCAACGATAAAGTTAGCATAATCTGCAAACCAAGGATCGGAGAGAGATTGTACTTTTACAACAGCTAGTTGTTCGTATGGAAAACTGTCATTGACTGGAATGGGATCATGCGGTATATCCTGCATCCTTGAAAGATTATCCGCCATCGGATTGTCTGCGCCTTTCCTATCGACAATCTACAAATCAAATTCTTCAAGAAGGAGTACCTATCGGATGAGTCTGGGTTTGGCATCCTTCTTCTCCATAAGATACTTAATGGCAGCATGGTCAGTATGCATAATAATCTTAGAATCAACAATATACTGCCTAAACTTATCACAAGAAAACACTACTGCTAAGAATTCCTTCTCAATAGTAGCATAATTCTTTTGAGCACTATCAAGGCTTTTGCTAGCATAATATATAACATTCAATTTCTTATCAACCCTTTGCCCTAAAACAGCTCCAACAGCAAAATCACTAGCATCACACATAATTTCAAAAGGTAAATTCCAATCAGGTGGTTTTACTATAGGAGCGGTTATTAAAGCTTTCTTAAGAACTTCGAAGTCTTCCTTACAATCTTCATCAAAAACAAAAGGAACATCCTCCCGGAGAAGATTAGTGAGGGGTCTTGAAGTCTTAGAAAAGTCTTTAATAAATCTTCTATAGAAACCAGAATGACCGAGAAAACTACGAATACCTTTGATGTCCCTTGGATAGGGCATCCTTTCAATTGCTTCGACCTTGGCCCTGTCCACCTCAATTCCCCTCTCGGAAATCTTGTGGCCAAGAACAATTCCCTCGTTGACCATAAAGTGGCACTTCTCCCAGTTAAGAACCAAATTTGTCTCCTCACATCTCTGCAAAAATTTATTAAGGTTGTGGAGACAATGGTCAAAAGAGGTTCCATAGACGGAGAAATCGTCCATGAATACCTCCACAATTTCTTCAAAAATACCATGAAAGATAGCAGACATACACCTTAAAGTAGCAGGGGCATTACATAAACCAAAAGGCTTACGCCTGTAAGCATAAGTACCATAGGGACAAGTAAAAGTGGTCTTATCTTGATCAGCAGTGTTAACATGAATTTGAGAGAAGCCAGAATGTGACACCCTGGATTTTGGAAACTTTCTTTTTCCAAAAACTTTTCTGATTTATTTCTGGATTTGCTATTGGATTCAATTTTGAGCACCTCGTTGGACTTGAAACTTGAGCATATTTTCTTTCCATGCTCAAGTGGACCTTGAATACAAGACTTTCCCATGTCATTCCCTGGACCCATCTCATCCAAGCCACCATTTTATTCAAGCCTTATATTCCTTTTTCCAATAAAAGGGATATTCCTATTATTTGAGGTTTGTGAAGCAACCTCTATTTATATTGCTCCATAAATCCCCAAATAATTCCCACATGTCATTGATGTCATATCATGCCAATTTCTCCAAAAACATTTCATAGACCAAGTGGATTTTTCCTCTAGAAAATTCATTTCTCTATGGGGGCAGAATGGAGCTTTGTGAAGGGAGTGCCATTTCTCTTGATCCGTTGCTGGTGAAACTTTTTGTGCAATCTCATATGATCATATCATTGATCTCCACCAAATTACATCACCATTTGACTAGACAAACTCCCACAATAAATCTACCATTCTTAAGAAGTTGCTCCCCACTACTACCAATTCTCTCAACATGCACATTGTCCACATCACCATGATGCCACATCATCAATTTCCACTATGTCATGCATTTTGCATGCAACCGTGAGACATGCAACATATAGGCTTCCACATCCTCCATGCAAAATATAATACTTCATATCCGCACTAATATACATATTTATATAAAATATTTGCTACGTAATAGTTTTGTATTAGCAGGACATGGTTGCATTATTTTCCTTGCCATAGAGAAGAACACTTTTTTTTAATCATCAAATAAAATACTAAGATTCCATATTATTTTTTGCCACAAACTGGTCATACTGAGAAAGTTGATTACAGAGTTACATTATATACACATCTTTATTTTTCTAACTTCCTTTTCTCCATAAAACGCCTTTCTCATTTAAACTTTTTTATCACACTAACATCCCGCAGCAACGCGCGGGGTATTGTCTAGTTCCCAAAGTTTGGATGCAGCAAGGGGGCATTGTGAAGCAAGTGCATGATAGGGGATCCCATTTGCCTTGAAACTTTTTGAGCATGATCCTACCACCAAATAACTAAACCAAACCAAAATGGAGCCAAATCCCATTACCCATGTGAGTGCATTGTCATGTTTAAGTTTCTGGTCAGTGGGCCAGATTGTGAAGAAAGTGCTAGTTGTGTGTGTCCAATGGCTATGAAATTTTATACACATGTGCACCATGCCAAATAACCACAGTACACCAATTTTCAGCCAATTCCACCAATCCTATGAGCTGCTAGCTTCAACTTTGCATTTCTGGACCAATTGGGAATTTACAAAGGAAGTGCTAGCTAGCTTGATCCATCTGAGATGAAAATTGGTGTACACACTCATCCTAGTGTATGATTGAGCTATGCAAAATATCATGCCTAGGGGAGCAATGTACAAGCCACAGACCAGTACAAACACATTCAGCCTCCATGGTGCATTTGCAAAGGAAGTACCATGTGTATTTACCCATTTGACCCCAAACTACACAGATTTATAGTCCTTTGCACCCCAATTCCAGAAGACACCCTGGCCCCGTCCAAATCCCCACCATGTGATCCCAACTTTTGCTCCAAGTTTGTTGCATCAAACTATTGCTTGAGATAGAGATCAATCCAGAGCCCCTATTGACCATCCAGCTGTACCCATGTGATCAACACTCGAAGGACTTCATGCTAGACATGTTTAGCCTCGAAGAAACCCTCCCCAGATAACACTCCCCTTAGTGGCCACGAAGAAACCCAAGGCAGGACAAACACCAGCTACAGTCCTATGCAATACAAAATATTTCGGTATATTCCGGAAGGTGACCAAGACATATTATGAAGCCCAGATGATTGGAAGAGTGTTTCCTCTGATAAGCCGGCAGTCAGAAGTATGTCAGACACCATGATCAGATCTGTCTCCATGTCATTGAGAGAAAGCTTCCAGCAGAAGGAACCCCAGTCTTACGTGACAAGGTACTCGGCACAGCCGACACATACAGTGTATCAGCCTTCCTCAATACGCCATCCGCATATCTTCTCGGCCAAGATAGTCATCCTTCCTCCACAAGCCACCGACGGAAGCTTACAGTGCACGACACTCGATCGTGCTCGGTACGCCACAGGGATGGACTCCAGCACAAGCCGCTCGGTCGTCTACAGTGAATTGCCGCAAAAACTTCCAGCAGAAGGAGCCAATGTATCCACAGTACAAAGAGGCAAACTTCCAAAGCAAGACAACCCATCTTCGTCAGTAAGTTATTAAGAAAGCTTCCAAGGCAAGACACCTAGTCTTCTTCAGCAAGCTATCGAGGCAGCTTCCCGTGTACGACACCCTGCGTTCCTCGATACGCCATCGGAGCAAGCTTCCGGGATACAGTACCCAACCTTCCCCAGGAAGCTAACCCAAGCTTTGCGGACAAGATACCAGTCTTCCTCGACACGTCATCATACCTGCAACAGTATTGTCAGAAATCCAGCCATGCAGAACAGTGAAGACTTCAGCATCGTCAGGACCCGCATATGGTTATGGGTATTCTTATCAAGTATGAAAGCTACCCCGGTGCAGATACCACCATGCTCGCAATCAAGGAAGAATTATGCACATGAACGACGGTGAAGAAACGCAACTCCTGGGAAACAAGTCAGCAGAAGAATCAGATACACACTTCAGCCTGGCGGAAAGACTGACAAAGTAATGAAGAAACACCCTGAAGAAAGGAAGCAAGGAGCATTGAATCCTACTCCCGTCTTGAAGGCCAGCTCCTCACGACCGACAAGGCTCCGAAGCAGAATAATCTGGAGACCCTGTTCATTGAAACCAAGGTTATCAGGATGAGACAAGAGACAAAAGGGTGATGGTAACCTGTCTATCTCAGAAGAAGATTTCGGCAAAACAATAAGCAGTTATGCAACAAGAAAGAACCCTGACTAAAGAAAAGATGGTACAAGATGGTAAGTGTTAAACCTTGCTGCAATCCGAGCAAGCGTGGCACCTCGCAAGTTGTCAGAGGTATGCAACTCTCGAACCCAACGGGTTAGGAAGAATGAATTGCGTGGACCTCAAGTCAAAATTTTCCTCGATCAGTTGACACCAGATGGACCACCGTGGATATCTACCACAAAGAAATTTCATTCAGTATGGGCAAAGTACTGTGTACCCAACCCATCAGCCCAAGCAATTACCCAAGTTCGGCATCGTCCGTCTTGCCGAGATACCCCTGTCTGCTTCATTAAAGGTCACCCGCTCAGCTCGGCATTTTAAATACAAGAACCGGGTTGAAGCATATCATGACCTATCGCCACCCGGATAGGGCCACCTGTCAGGAAAATCTCAGCATAAGTAAATATCCAGAATTTGTGCCCGCCCCAAATCCTTGAGCACGATGGACATGCCAAAAGAAATGCGAGGCCACCCCACGTGCCGTCAGTCCAGGTCCCGATAGTAAACATTCTAAGATACCAACTACCGATGAAGGACAAGCTCTTGTCGAAGAGGCCAAAGGATTCAAGACCATACCACGAATAAATCCCGAGGTACCCCAGACACAGTATGGGAATCGTCAGCATTCAGCCTATCACAAGACATTCCATTATCATACAAGTCAGAAGATATGAGGATGGAAATCAGCAGGAAAGGATGTGAGGTATCAAGGAAGAACATTTTGTCAGAGCTACAGATCGGGTGAAGAAACCCCCTCAGCAGAGATATATGTGATGCTACCATGGGAACTGTTTGCGGTAAAAAGGAAATCCAAGGAGCAGCAAGTTTACGAAGGACGGTAAGTTTGCGGTGGTTCCCTGAGCAACTGTAACGACCCGATTCACTACAGAATCCAAGTCTCTGTGCATTCTGTGCTAGTCCCTGGATCAATAGCTAGCACACACAGTACATGATGTAATATTAAGAATAAACCACATGTCATATATATTACATCGAAGATCCAGTATTACAATAAAGCATACCTGCATAGCTCAACGCTAGCTTACAAATAAAATACAGCGGAAAAACAATAAAAGCTTCGTGGCGTCCATCAACTCCACCCGCATAGTTGAGTATAGACATCGTAACCCTACATCGTACCACTTACTCGTCGTATACAAACCTGCAACACCGAAGGTTACAGCCCGAACACGGGTCAGTACATCTGATTTGTACGGCAAGTCACACGAAAAAGTATATAGCAGACCTACATCTACATGCAAGGTAAGTCAAAGGAAAGGCTTATGGTTTTGTTTTGCGGAAAGCTGATTTTTCCCTCACCTACTACAACTAATCAAATTTTAATTTATCTTGCTAGTCCTAAGTATGGTTGAGTCGGGCTACACCAATTCCAACCATCCCTTTATTAAAAGTTCCCACTCAAATTCTTATTAAGATCATAGCAATATGAAGGGTGTGTGGATATTGCCGATAAGATGTCTCATATGATCCAATATGCAAAAAGAATCACGTGAAACGGAATACTACAACACAGGTCATAGCAAGTGCAAAAATGAATTGAATTTGAATTTAAACATATCAATAAACTTGTGAATTTTTGTGTACACATGATATAAACAGAAGGTACATGGAACGAGTGATCCAACGCAAAAAGAATCACTCGATTTGGATCAACGGTATAAAAGATATGGCCTCCGGAATTTGAATTCGAATTTGAAATAACTTCAAATTCAAAAGTGTGCAAAGGTGTGAAAAGTTTACTCTATGCTAAAGTACAGAACAACACAAGCGCGTAGGAATCACCTCGATCCGACTTACGGTTGCGGAGATATTGCGAGTACCGTGACGGGGTGTTTTCTGCCTACTGGGACCCGTTCGCAAATAATTTTTTTCTGAAAAAGCAATCAAGTCCCGGGTCAGATCTGACCGGAGTTGACTCCGTCGAGGTCTTCTCCGGCGAGGTGGAGGCGCTCTCCGGCGAGGGGGCGTGGGGGCCGGCGAGGGGGCTTGCTCCAGTGAGGGCGGCGCCCGCCGGTGAGGGCGGTCGCCGGCTGCAGCCCGGGGAGCGCGGCGGCTCAGGGTGCGAGCACGACCGGCGGAGGCCTGCGGCACGCGGCTCAGCTCGGCCTCCGGCTCGGCCCGGCTGCCGGCGGCGCTAGCGCGGCCTGCGCGGGCGGCGCGGAGGTGCGGAGGAGGCACGCGGGGGTGGCGGTGCCCGGCCGCGATGATGGCCGGCGTGGCCTGCCGACGGCGGGATCCGACCCACTCCGGTGATGGGCGACGGCGGTGAGAAGTCCGTCGAGGCGGGGGCCGGCGGCGGGTCCCGCGGAATTAGGTTTTCCAGAAAAACAAATAAAACCAAAAATCAAAAAAACGAAATTCCTATATAGCCAGAGAAAAAGAAGAAAAAAAAACAATCAAACCGAGTTGGGCTCTAATTGCGCTCGCGGGCAGAAAAAAACTATTGGGCCGGGCTACGGATTTTTTTCCGTTAAAAACCGAACTTCAAACAATTAAATCAAATCAACCGTAACTCCGAAAAATATGAAATAAAATTCTAAATTCATCAAATAATACAAATAAAATTATTTAATGAATACATTCTCCAAAAAGGAAAATAGAAATAAAAACATTTTCTAAATACTTTATTTAAATATCTAATGCTTTTCATAAATAAAATAAATCCAATAAATTATTATAAATATTTTTGTTTGGTCAAAATCATTGACAAACCATTTCTAAATAATAAAATATAAATTTTAAAATTGTCACACCAATAAATAATTTGGTAAAATAAAGATATCCCATTGGAATACTTTTTTAACTCTTTTTAAAATATTTTAATAAATCATTTCAATGAAATAAAAACTCTCTTAGCATTATATAATCCCTAAAATAAATTTAGAGTTATTTATAATACTCATAATAAATTTGAAAAACTTTAAAGAAATATTATAAATATTTTCCAACTTCATTAAAAAGGGGATAAGTCATTTTATATCCTCTCAAATGAATTTTCCTTGAGTTGAAAAATGCTTTGAATAATCAAAAGAATTCCAATAATGATTTAAAACCTTTTCCCACCTTTTAATATGTTGAAGGAGTCATATTACCTTCTCTCATTTTGTTTTGTTGGTTTTGTTTTAAAATAATAAATTTCAAAACACCAACGTTGAATATTAGGGAAAGTCATTTTATTCCCTCTCATTTTAATATTCCATAAACTCCAAAAAGTTTTAAATCCCAGAGAAAATCAAACACATCAATCAAACAATCATTATCTATTTAATTTTATTAATATTCCAAAATTCGGAGAATTTTGGGATGTTACACACTACCACCCTTAAAAGGAATCTCGTCCTCGAGATTTGAGAAGGCTAGAAAGAAAGGTTAGGGTTCGGGTCTTCATGAGAGTCCATCGATCCTCCGATGAGCTAGGGTGCTACCACCCTTAAAAGGAATGCGACGTGGTCTTCGAAAATCTTGATCCATCGATGACGTCCTTCATAGAGATTTCACCAACTCCTTTGAGGTCTTGAATCCTTAGTAAAAGAGGAGTCTTCCATACACCGAACCTTCATGTCTGATGGTCAGACGCTAATACTAAGCAACTATCGATTACTCTCTTGGTGGTCACCAAGAATACTTTTATGGGATACCTGCAGGAAACGGTCTTGGTCTATACTCACCGTATAACACAAACGGTAAACTTCTACTGGGGTCACACATCGTACCACCTCTATGGTTCAGGCTTAACATCGTAGTCTCTCTGCTATAGGTAAGTCACTCCAAATTTACTATACCGCATAGCAAGAGCGAATAATAGGAGTAGTCGGCATGGTGATCAATCCATCCCGCACCCAAATCATTACCTTGTATATGGTTTAGTGAATCTCGCAATCTAACACTCGGTCATCCTCACAAGCATTGCAGAAGGTCCTCTTAATCCTGAACTGGGTTCAGATAAATCCATGGTTCTGCAAGCCAAACAAAACTGTACCGTTTCTTCACAACACTCAGGTTTGCGCAAACTGCTATAAAACGTGTACTGGTGGACTACAACTTCCTCCAGGGTTCTTCCTTCAACAAGATTGTGCTTGCTTGTCGTAAGATCCTGGGACATTGGGTTATCCATGAACTCGGCATTAAGTTGCGTCCATCTTTATTCCAATCTTGACATTAGCAGCCATTGTAGTAGCTCCTTCAGTGTAGGGTTTGAGGTGAGAGGGAACAGAAGGTAGAGAGATACAGATACCCATACAAACATCACATTAGTTTTGGAAAATAAGTTTTGATGTGTAGCTGTCAGTAAAACAAGAAATGATAGCTCACAGAAACGTTCTAACGGTAGAAACTTGAATCTTCCAGGTCTTCAAGTCTTCAGGTCTTCAATGACGGTAGTTTCAGTTTTGCATTGTCGAAGCAATCTTCATATACTGTTGTCACTTGTCAACTTATTCTCCTTGTTGATGTGTCTTCTTCAGTCTTGAAGCATACTAAATAGATGAGGGTCTAATGAAACGCAAACTTATTCTACTCGCAGAGAAGAAACACAAAGGACAACACACAACATCAATCAAATACATAACAGGGCCACAGGGCAAAACTTAACAAAACAAATTATGACATAACACATCCAGTTAATCAACAACAAAACATGCATCAATCCACTTCTCCAACTAACATTAAAAGGTACCACCATACACTTAGTGCACACCACGAATATTCCATTCTCCAATTGCCAAACATAAGCTTCTTCGAGTCAGCATCCTTGCTTCCGCGTTCACAACCTCTTCTCTCCCTTCAATTCTGGACACATGTCTGCGTAATGTCCCATATTCCTGCACCGGAAACATTGGATTTGGCTAATGTCCTTCTTTTTCTTCTTCACGGGTGCTTCCCTGAATTCTTGGATAATTTTCTCCATTCTTTCCTTTTGATGTTGAACCACTTGTTGTGTCACGATGAAAAATTGACACTGAGCCGGGTAATGATTATTTCCTTCACACATGAAACATGTGACTTGTGCAGTGGGACATTCTTCACCCCAGTGAAATTCCTCACAATAGGGACATCCATCTTGGTGTCCTTCATAGGAGTGTCCTGTTTCTCCGCAAATTGTACATGCACGGATCCTCTTAAGGGTTACCGTCCTTTGCATCGGGGTGACGAGGCGGCATCCCAACAAAATCTTTGTAAATTCCTTCCAAGTAATCTTCCTTTGTGATTCGTCAATCGCTTGATGCATTCTCCACCAAGTAGCAGCCTCTTCTACCAAGTACTTAACAGCATAGGAGACCATGTCCTCACTTCCAACCTTGTTTATCTTCATGTGCTCCTCCATACTACGAATCCATTGCTCCACCTTCAGTCTCGACATCGCCCCAAAAAAGGCGAGTCCTACTCCATACTCCATCTATTAAACCCATACGACAACGGTTAGGGCAAAACTATATCACCGACAAGACAACAACTAAAGATAGCACCAAACATATGCACTCAAACAAGAAAGAGGCAAAAACACCTACGTTTAACATCAACACATAACAACAACAATACAGTCACAAAAGTCAAAGCACACAAACAACACCTAGAGTAAGGTCATATGTGCAAGACATACGATCTCATCATACTACGCGAAATTCGTTCATCTAACTTCACATAAAGGTGGTGGTATGAATCTAAACTTCATCCTTCTCAGCTAAACTGATCTTAAAGATCCTCTCGTAGTGTAAACACTAATCCTTATTAAATCCATAGGATACTCCTCCAAATTTTTTTGGCAGTCGTAACTTCAATTGATCCACGAGGTTGATGATGCACCTCTCAAATGTCTTATCTTCAGGGGTAAGAAACTCAGAGGGGTATTTACCGTAAAACAAGATGAGGGGTTTTAGAAGATGAATAATAGATGAGAGATACTAGTCAAGAGAGTAAGTGATCAAGGAGTGATAAAATACTTTTGTTCCTATGGCTTTTTCTATCCATTTTCTAGGGTCACAACCTCCAGTAAACTTGGGCTCTGATACCATCTGTAACGACCCGATTCACTACAGAATCCAAGTCTCTGTGCATTCTGTGCTAGTACCTGGATCAATAGCTAGCACACACAGTACATGATGTAATATCAAGAATAAACCACATGTCATATATATTACATCGAAGATCCAGTATTAGAATAAAGCATACCTGCATAGCTCAAGGCTAGCTTACAAATAAAATACAGCGGAAAAACAATAAAAGCTTCGTGGCGTCCATCAACTCCACCGGCATAGTTGAGTATAGACGTCGTACCCCTACATCGTACCACTTACTTGTCGTATACAAACCTGCAACACCGAAGGTTACAGCCCGAACACGGGTCAGTACATCTGATTTGTACGGCAAGTCACACGAAAAAGTATATAGCAGACCTACATCTACATGCAAGGTAAGTCAAAGGAAAGGCTTATGGTTTTGTTTTGAGGAAAGCTAATTTTTCCCTCACATACTACAACTAATCAAATTTTAATTTATCTTGCTAGTCCTAAGTATGGTTGAGTCGGGCTACACCAATTCCATCCATCCCTTTATTAAAAGTTCCCACTCAAATTCTTATTAAAGTGAATTATCTGTCAAGACCATCCAACAACAATAATGCCCAGTTGCTCAAAGTTGTCCGTAACCATGGACACGGCTAATCATGATCAGTTTTTACACTCTGCAGAGGTCTGTACACTTTCCCCACTCGACTCAACCCGAAGATTGAGACATAGTCTTTCAGAAGAGGTTGCCTACACCCTTTGGTAGCCGGTACACCTATCATATCTACATCAGCTAGCTACCAGGACCAGGTTCCCCAGAACTTACTCATCTAAGCCAGAGCCCATATAGCCAGTGGTTGTACATGGAAGCTACTAGTCACACTGTATGTCCGATCTTTTTGAGCCTGAACGGCGCCCACTGCGTTCAGAGGGTACGCGCCATGACGCACCCGGTTCACCACCAAAACAACCATTCGGGAAACATTTGGCCCTGGTCCCTCCTTATCCAAGGCACGAGCCCCAGGATGCATTCCCTGCCCGTCCAGAAGTGATTTTATTTAAGTTTGCTAGTCAAGTCATTACTCCTCACACATCTCAATGATAACTCAACCAATCCCCCTCTATCAAGCAATATCAGTATATAACAACCACGATCCTAGGTCGACAATGAAATACAGGATCAGAACATATGGCTATCCTACTAGGTTTAAAACATAACTAATATATAGTCCTACACATGCATAGAGTGATAATTTGCTACATGCATAATAGAAAATATAGGTTGAGGTATGGTCAAAGTGTAACTTGCCTTATACATTCGATGAAGATCTTCGCTCTCAAGTTCAGTCTACTCTATTCGTCACACTCTGAGCAAATCTATCGCAACGATGGAACTTGAATAAGCAATCACATCACAAGGACAAACAAAAGATCAACAAAACAATCACAAAGGTTTTAGTAACAAAACAAAAGCTTTGAAGTGCAGAGGTGTGATTGTGCTCGAAGGTGCTAAGTGGAACGTGAAATCGAGAGAGTCAACGGATAAAGAGTTGTCGATACAAGATTATGATCAAGGCATTATGAAATCAAGTAAAGATCATAGCAATATGAAGGGTGTGTGGATATTGTCGATAAGATGTCTCATATGATCCAATATGCAAAAAGAATCACGTGAAACGGAATACTACAACACAGGTCATAGCAAGTGCAAAAATGAATTGAATTTGAATTTATACAGATCAATAAACTTGTGAATTTTTGTGTACACATGATATAAACAGAAGGTACATGGAACGAGTGATCCAACGCAAAAAGAATCACTCGATTTGGATCAACGGTATAAAAGATACGGCCTCCGGAATTTGAATTCGAATTTGAAATAACTTCAAATTCAAAAGTGTGCAAATGTGTGAAAAGTTTACTCTATGCTAAAGTACAAAACAACACGAGCGCGTAGGAAAAAGTTTCACCTCGATCCGACTTACGGTTGCGGAGATATTGCGAGTACCGTGACGGGGTGTTTTCTGCCTACAGGGACCCGTTCGCAAATAATTTTTTTCTGAAAAAGCAATCAAGTCCCTGGGTCAGACCTGACCGGAGTTGACTCCGGCGAGGTATTCTCCGGCGAGGTGGAGGCGCTCTCCGGCGAGGGCGGCGTGGGGGCCGGCGAGGGGGCTTGCTCCGGTGAGGGCGGTCGCCGGCTGCAGCCCGGGGAGCGCGGCGGCTCAGGGTGCGAGCACGGCCGGCGGCGGCCTGCGGCACGCGGCTCGGCTCGGCTTCCGGCTCGGCCCGGCTGCCGGCGGCGCTAGCGCGGCCTGCGTGGGCGGCGCGCAGGTGCGGAGGAGGCACGCGGGGGTGGCGGTGCCCGGCCGCGATGATGGCCGGCGTGGCCTGCCGGCGGCGGGATCCGACCCACTCCAGTGATGGGCGACGGCGGTGAGAAGTCCGTCGAGGCGGGTCCCGCGGAATTAGGTTTTCCAGAAAAAAATAAAACCAAAAATAAAAAAAACGAAATTCCTATATAGCCAGAGAAAAAGAAGAAAAAAAACAATCAAACCGAGTTGGGCTCTTATTGCGCTCTCGGGCAGAAAAAAACTATTGGGTCGGGCTACGGATTTTTTTTTCGTTAAAAATCGAACTTCAAACAATTAAATCAAATCAACCGTAACTCCGAAAAATATGAAATAAAATTCTAAATTCATCAAATAATACAAAGAAAATTATTTAATGAATACATTCTCCAAAAAGGAAAATAAAAATAAAAACATTTTCTAAATACTTTATTTAAATATATAATGCTTTTCATAAATAAAATAAATCCAATAAATTATTATAAATATTTTTGTTTGGTCAAAATCATTTACAAACCATTTCTAAATAATAAAATAGAAATTTTAAAATTGTCACACCAATAAGTAATTTGGTAAAATAAAGAATCCCATTGGAATACTTTTTTAACTCTTTTTAAAATATTTTAATAAATCATTTCAATGAAATAAAAACTCTCTTTGCATTATATAATCCCTAAAATAAATTTAGAGTTATTTATAATACTCATAATAAATTTGAAAAACTTTAAAGTAATATTATAAATATTTTCCAACTTTATTAAAAAGGGGATAAGTCATTACATATCCTCTCAAATGAATTTTCCTTGAGTTGAAAAATGCTTTGAATAATCAAAAGAATTCCAATAATGATTTAAAACCTTTTCCCACCTTTTAATATGTTGAAGGAGTCATATTACCTTCTCTCATTTTGTTTTGTTGGTTTTGTTTTAAAATAATAAATTTCAAAACACCAACGGTGAATATTAGGGAAAGTCATTTTATTACCTCTCATTTTAATATTCCATAAACTCCAAAAAGTTTTAAATCCCAGAGAAAATCAAACACATCAATCAAACAATCATTATCTATTTAATTTTCTTAACATTCCAAAATTCGGAGAATTTTGGGATGTTAGAGCAAACAAATCTCGAGGACGAGATTTTTCTTAGGGGGTAGGTTTGTGACACCCTCGATTTTGGAAACTTTCTTTTTCCAAAAACTTTTTTGATTTATTTCTGGATTTTCTATTGGATTCGATTTTGAGCACCTCGTTGTACTTGAAACTTGCGCATATTTTCTTTCTATGCTCAAGTGGACCTTGAATCCAAGACTTTCCCATGTCATTCCCTGGACCCACCTCATCGAAGCCACCATTTTATTCAAGCCTTATATTCCTTTTTCCAATAAAAGGGATATTCCTATTATTTGAGGTTTGTGAAGCAACCCCTATTTATATTGCTCCATAAATCCCCAAATAATTCCCACATGTCATTGATGTCATATCTTGCCAATTTCTCCAAAAACATTTCATAGACCAAGTGGATTTTTCCTCTAGAAAATTCATTTGTCTTTGGGGCAGAATGGAGCTTTGTGAAGGGAGTGCCATTTATCTTGATCCATTGCTGGTGAAACAATTTGTGCAATCTCATATGATCATATCATTGATCTCCACCAAATTACATCACCATTTGACTAGCCAAACTCCCACAATAAATTCTCAAAGTTTGGATGCAGCAAGGGGGCATTGTGAAGCAAGTGCATGATAGGGGATCCCATTTGCCTTGAAACTTTTTGAACATGATCCTACCATCAAATAACCACACCAATACAAATTGGAGCCAAATCCCATAACCCATGTGAGTGCATTGTCATGTTTAAGTTTCTGGTTAGTGGGCCACTTTGTGAAGAAAGTGCTAGCTGTGTGTGTCCAATGGCTATGAAATTTTATACACATGTGCACCATGCCAAATAACCACAGTACACCAATTTTCAGCCAATTCCACCAATCATATGAGCAGATAGCTTCAACTTTCCATTTCTGGTCCAATTGGGCATTTACAAAGGAAGTGCTAGCTAGCTTGATCCATCTGAGATGAAACTTGCTGTACACACTCATCCTAGTGTATGATTGAGCTATGAAAAATATCATGCCTAGGGGAGCAATGTACAAGCCACAAACCAGTACAAACACATTCAGCCTCCATGGTGCATTTGAAAAGGAAGTACCATGTGTATTTACCCATTTGACCCCAAACTCCACTGAACTATAGTCCTTTGCACCCCAATACCAGAAGACACCCTGGCCCCATCAAAATCCCCACCATGTGATCGCAACTTCTGCTCCAAGTATGCTGCATCAAACTAATGCTTCAGATAGAGATAAATCCAGAGCCCCTATTGACCATCCAGCTGTACCCATGTGATCAGCACTCGAAGGACTTCATGCTAGACATGTTTAGCCACGAAGAAACCCTCCCCAGATAACACTACCCTTAGTGGCCACGCTCTTGGACGCACACGGCGTGCTCCAGCCGCGCTCCGCGTGTGCCCTACTCTTCCCCATCGTGCTCCAGTGCGCGTCCGTCGCCTAGCGCTTGTCTAGCCGCGCCGCACGGCTTTCTGAAGTTCGCGTGCGCCGCGTGCCCCCTCTCGAATCCTCTCGAGCCCGCCAGCTCGACGCACGCCCCGGCCGTTAGCCATTGTCGTGGCCCGGAGCTCGCATCTCGCTCCCCCTATAAAATGGAGTGCCTCCGAGCCCTCCAGAGCACACCCCGCAGCTCACCACCCCTCCTAGACCAATTTCCCTCTCCAAATCCTCTCCAGAGCTTCTTTCCGCCGCCCACTGTCGCCATGACCGCCGCCACCTTCTTCTCGAATTTGAGCCAGCCCGGCGTCCTCCTCATTCTAGACCGCGACCCTAGCCGCCCCTGAGCCGTTCCCCGGCCGCCAATTCCCCCATCGGAGCCCCCTCCCCCGCAGCCCGACGGCCCAAGCCTACACTGCCGCCACGGCCGCCACGGCGGCAACGCTGCTGGCCACCCCTCGAGGCGCCGAAGTCACTGGCGGAGCCTCCCTGGCGAGCCGCGCCCCGCGACCCACCTCGGGCTCTCCCGTGCCCCATCCACGGCGGCGAACCGGCCCGGCCGCGGCCCGTGCTCTGGTTCGGTAGGAGCAGGGGAGGAAAGCAGGGGAGGAGGGAGGCGCGCCCGCGGGTCCCACGTGGAAGTGGCTGCGACGAGATTGACAGCCTGGCCCGGTCCAGTTCAAGCGGAGGCGTACGCCTGGTGATATGTTTTCACTTCGGTGGAGGCGTACTCCAGCTCCCTTCAGCCCGGAATACGCTTTCATTAAACGAAATCGTATTTCTTCCTTTTTCAGCCCGAAGTACGCTTTCACTTTCTGAAAGCGTATTTTCTCCAAAAAAACAGCCCCCGATACCGTTTCGTGAATATCTCCGCGCACGTAACTCCGATTGAGGTGATTCTTTTTGCGTTGTTTTCGTATCGAGCTCCTCTTCATGATGGCATAGGTTTCATGCCATGATTTTATGTTATTCTTTGGTGGTCAAGCAAAAGACAGTGTTTGACCTTTTTGCCAGTTGCGTTATTTGAAATATTTTTGCAGGGCATTGTCGGTGTCCAAGACCGAGGGTATTTCACCCCTTGTTGGTGAAGGAAATCCAGAATACCCTTTGCACCTTTGCAAAGTATTGATGTGCTTCTAAAAATTGTTGTTCGATGATATGCTGATATCGGTGACCGTGATCATGTTACCATTGCCGTGTTTAATGTTATCGTGCTATGCTATACTTATGCTACTACTATGACATGCCTTGATCATGTTACCTTCATGCTATGCTTTGCTCATGTCATTTCCATGTCATACTCTGCATCATCGTAACCACGCTATACCACCATCATGATTAATATTCTCATGTTATGCTTAACTACATCCACGTTGTTGCCATGTTAATAATCTTGATCATTGTAACACGGATAAGTTCACCCTCTAAAATGTGCTTGATCATGTCTGAAAGTATTATGCTAGTGTGCTATGCATCGTTATGATCTGATCTACTCATGTTGCACATGATACTTGTGTTTGCTGTTGGAGACATGCTTTATGACAAGTTGATCAGGTGCCACCGAACCGAACTTATCCGTGCAGCCACATTTTATTGTTTGGGCAGGCCTTGACTCGGTCTACCGGTGGGCGTCTCTTATACGTATCACCAAAGAGGGAAGGCTATGCGCGGCAGTTGCCTTGGCCGGGTAAACGACGATAGTCTTGACAGCCAGAGTATGTTTTGCGCACGGTCCTTGACGGGGGACAAAGTTTATGGACCAAGTGATGGTCAGGGCCATGCGATGGCCGGAGTGGTAGGGTGGTAACGGAGGACACCTAACCACAGGGGCTACCCAAGACGGGATGTCGGTGATACGGTAAGAGGGACACGCGGTAGCATCAGTCTCGTTGGAGAAGTCCTAGTTCACTCCTGCGGTGCGAGTTCCAAGGATCCTATGGGACAAGTACCGGAGTGCTGGATGGAGGAAGAACTCCATAGTGTGGGTAACGTGCACAAACTATGCAGAGTCACACAAATCTATTCGAATAGCCGCGTCCACGGTAATGGACCCAGTTCGTACTAGGTCACACCATATGATCAACATGAGTTCGGTGGTATACCTGTGGTAAGTGGTTTGGTCATGCGATGACCGGATTGGCTGGGTGGTAACGGAGAAAACCTAACCCGTTGAATGGTCACGAGGTGACCTGGTGCTTGAGTCTTTAAGGACTCTGAGGTAAGCCACATGATCATGTGGGGTCCATGTGACCTTAAACGATGATTGATTGTGCATTAGTCTTCATGGTGATAAAATGCTGATAATACGTTAATATGCTCGATGATCATTTGCTTGCATGATATGGTTGCTCACCTGTTTAATTCACTAATATAATTGAACCTGTTGCTATGTTATTGTTTTGACTTGTTGCATGGTTGTTGTGAGCTTGCAAGTACATTCGATGTACTGACCTGGCGTGTTATGCCAGATTTGCAGGCCATGCTTTGGATGCGTAGGACGACGTTCCCGGTGTTTGCGAGCTAGGAGGTGTCCCAGCTAGTTTCCATGTGGATTGGAGTTCATCATCGCCGTTATTGTTCCGCTGCCGTCGATATTCCGCTGCTAGAGAGTTATGCTGCTTCTTGGTGTAGAGTTGCGGCTAGCCTGAGGAGCAAGTTGTGTCTCCGCTAGCGTTGTAATAGACCTCGTGTACCCCTATCTTCGGTAATAGAAAGATGTTCAGTTATATATCAACCAGTGCCGTGTTCCAGAAGACTTGATCTCTGGGCTGGTGCACGGGGCTTTCCGGTCCTTTGAGCCGGGGTGCCACAAGGGTTGGTATCAGAGCAGGTTTGGTTGTAGGACCCGCTAGCCCGCACGAACGTTAGAAGGACGTTAGATTGACGTTAGATCTAGATTATAGCTTGCTTGTTGCATTTGTTTGCCGCATATAGACGGTATGTTTTCGCTAGCGATCTGATCTGACGAGTGTAGATGGAAGAATACCCGGTGGGATACATAGGATCCTCATCCGCGACTAACTTTGACTACCTCCTTGCAGACGTATGGTGGACTCTCTACCCCAGTGGAGAGATTCCAAGGTACCAAGTTTCCCAGACGCCGATCGGAGGGAAGCTGCTTGAGTACCGTGCTAGCGTCTACATGACCGCCACCATCCCCATCGGCGTGCGCTCCTACAACTTCCAGGGTGGACCCGCTTCTACCCCGGATCGTGCCATTCAGCTTGCCGTGGTGGCGGGCCTGTTAGGCCTACGCCACCAGGAAAGTGCGATGCAGCAGAATCGCGCCTTCCATTTCTATCCCACCTTGGGTGCAACTCTGCAGCAAGTAAGGTTTCCTCGCCCTCTGGCGGAAGCCGATGCAGCGGTGATCACCATGTCCCGCTACATGATCTCCCAGTACGCCCTCATCATCGAGCTAGTCCATGATGCAAGAGATGCAAGGAGAGCTCTTGCTGCAGCCTTATCGTTGTCGACTTCTCCGCCCACTCCTGCCACCCCCGGCAACCCGCCGTCAGATTAGAACGCCTGAGCTTCGCGTAGTTCGTGATGCATGAGTAGTAGTGTTGCATGTTGCTTGCTGCATGTTGATGTGTATAGCAATAAGTTGAGATCCTGCGTGTGATCTCAGTGCTTGTTCAGTATTGCTTTTCCTGCTTAGTTGGTTCTCGTTGTTGGTTCTTTGTTCAGTTTCCTCGGCAGTTACTAACTCTGTTTTGGCAGGTGTTGGATGACTTGGACGGACCCTTGCTTGTTGTTCTGCAGTGGCACCACGTATGGTTCTGAGCTGATGCATCGTCGATCGTCCGGAGTGGATGCCTGTTTTACATCTCTCTTTTCAACAACCGACCCGTGTTCCGAGCTGCTTTTCGGCCGTCTCGGGTAGTTATTGAGTTTATTTTCGCAGTGGAGACCCTATGCTTTGAGTTGTTTTCTCGGCCGTCTTAGGGGACCTCTGCATTATTTTTATCAACATTGCCTCATGCTTTGAGCTGATTTCGGTCGGCCGTCGTGAGCAATGCTTGAGATTTTCCAGTACAAGTCCCAGATCAGAGTTGTAAAAACCGTTATGGTGGCTACTGGGTTATTCGTTGTTTTCTTTGCAAGGAGTCCGGATAGTCATCGACCACCGCTAAAGGTGATGAAGTAGCAAGCCGTTTCTCGTTTGCTTTTTGCCTCGTGGTTTTCTTCGTTGGTTCTTCGTTTGGTTCTTTGGTGTCACTTTCTCCACCCCAATGGAAAGTTGCTCATAACCCTGCATACCTTGAAGAACCAGTACAATACCGCATAGCAGCGTGAAGAAACAAAGTCAAGGACCCACACCAGCTTGCAGCAGGAGTATTCAACCCCATATGAGTTCTGCCTGAATGAACCAAGTCGGCATTATTCCGGTAATCGTATGGCCATGAAGATTCCATCGGTGGAAGACCGCAGAGAAATGAAGAAAATCAACCAGACATGAATGACGCATACCCCGTTGAATCGGAAGCATTCTGGCTCAAGTATGAATCATGAGGCAACCATTAGGCCTGTATTTCGTCTGTAACCAGAACAGCCTGAAGACTCAGAAAGTTAAAGGCCACAATGATGCGGGAAATCAGCATGTTGATCGCTTCTCGCCCCTCGTTGGTTACCCCAAGTGGAAGGTTGAGATGTAGCGCAGCAGCAAGTTTCCCTAAGTGAAGATACCAAGGTTTGTCTCCCCTAGGACTCCGGATATGATAAGTAGGTGTCAGCGGCGCAACTGACGTGGACCTGCACACCGACACAGATAACTTTGTTCCCAACGAAGTTCAGAGAGGTTGTCAAGCTCTCCGTTCTTGTTGTTCACAAAGGGTAAAACTCAAGGGATAATGATAGCAATTGAAAGTAAAAGAAGAAAAGTAAAGATAGCGTGGAAACAGTAATAAGGGTATGGACCGGGATACGTGATGTTCGCTAGTGATGTCTCTCTCCCAAAAGACGATAAAACTGCTATGCGAGGTAAACAAATTACAGAAGGGAAATTGACAGGATTATGAACGCACCGCAATGCTAACTATGCTACAAAAGAAAGGAAGAGGCTCAAAAGCACGGGCAGTATGCCAAAATAAGTAGACCAAAATCCAACTGCATCTACTACTAATCATCCACCTTGAGATATCTATCTAGAACATCTCGCTGGTATTAAGTTGCGAGCCCCACCCAAAGTGTAAACCCAAAGCAACAGACAACTGCATTAAAAATCACTTTGCGTAAAGTAAACAATCCTTGCAACCGCGGCTACAAGCACCGTTGTTTTCCCCCTTGTGGCAACAGCACATCCCCTAGACTCATGTTTCTGTCACTCAAGCGTGTCATCGGGGGGCATGAACCCACAATCGAGCATAATGTTCCCTCTTGGAGTTACTACCTACTACTTGGCCAAAGCAATAAACAGCAACGGAGAACATGCAAGAATTACTTAGGAACAAAAATATAAGAGATAAAAACCAAATATATTACTCTATCACAATTTGAACATAATCTCATAATCCATCAGATCCCATCAAACTCAGCATAGCAATAGCAGAAAGATTACAAAAGTGCCTCGATCATGTAGGGCAGCTCACGAGGTCTAAACCATGATGAACAAAGAGGGGAGGAGAACATCACATAGCTACTGATCACGGACCCATGGTCCAAGGAAAACTACTCACGAGACATCCGGGGAGCATCCATGGTGGAGAGGAGACTCCCGGAGGTCGGCCCTCCCTCCGGAAGGGTGCCGGGAAGAGGTCTTCTGGTGCTCCCGATCTCGGAAGCGCGGCGGCGGAAGAACAGAGGAGAGATCGCGAAAAAGGGTTCTGTCTTCGGAGTTTCCCCGTGACGGAGAATAAATAGGCGAAGGGGGCAGCCAGAGGTGGACCAGGGGCCCCAGGCGCCCCCCTGGCTCGGCCAGGGGTGGAGCCGCGCCGGGTGGCCGCCTGGGCCCCCCTGGCTCCCCTCTGTCCCAACTCGGGCTCTCCGCGAAGTTTCCTGTACGCTGATTTTTCCTGTATTTTTCCCGGAATTTTTCTGGCACTTTTTATATGGGGGGAAACTGAAATAGAAAAACAGCAGAAAACAGGAACTGGCACTGGGGTGCACTGAGTTAATAGGTTAGTCCAAATATGATCAAAAGTGTATGAAAGTGTATCTAGATCATAGCAATATCACACAAAACATGCATGGAGCAAGCAGAAATTATAGATACGTTTTGGACGTATCACAAGTCAAACAGGACTTTGACCCAGTTGCGTTGGAAGCAAGTGGCTCACGAATGGACGATACCCAAGCTATCCATTGAGTCCCATCTACATCGACTACGACAGCCGCAAAGATTGATGCAAATATAAGCAAAGATTGTGACCCGAGCATATGCACCCAAGGCAGGACAAACACCAGCTACAGTCTTACGCAATACAAAATATTTCGGTATATTCCGGAAGGTGACCAAGACATATGATGAAGCCCACATGATTGGAAGAGTGTTTCCTCTGATAAGCCGGCAGTCAGAAGCTTGTCAAACACCATGGTCAGATCTTTGTCCACGTCATTAAGGGAAAGCTTACAGCAGAAGGAACCCGAGTCTTCCGTGATAAGGTACCCGGCACAGCCGACACATACATTGTATCAGCCTTCCTCAGTACGCCATCCACATATCTTCTCGGCCTAGACAGTCAGCCTTCCTCCACAAGCCACCGACGTAAGCTTACAGTGCAAGACACTCGATTGTGCTCGGTACGCCACAGGGATGGACTCCAGCACAAGCCGCTCGGTCGTCTACAGTGAATTGCCGCAGAAACTTCCAGCAGAAGGAACCGATGTATCCACAGTATAAAGAGGAAAACTTCCAAAGCAATACAACCCATCTTCGTCAGTAAGTTATTAAGAAAGCTTCCAAGGCAAGACACCTAGTCTTCTTCAGCAAGCTATCGAGGCAACTTCCCTTGTACGACACCCTGCGTTCCTCGATACGCCACCGGAGCAAGCTTCCGGGGTACGGTACCCAACCTTCCCCAGCAAGCTACCCCAAGCTTCGCGGACAAGATACCAGTCTTCCTCGACACGTCATCATACCTGCAATAGTATTGTCAAAAATCCAGCCATGCAGAACAGTGAAGACTTCAGCATTGTCAGGACCCGCATATGGTTATGGGTATTCTTATCAAGTATGAAAGCTACCCCGGTGCAGATACCACCATGCTCGCAATCAAGGAAGAATTATGCACATGAACGACGGTGAAGAACCGAAACTCCCGGGAAACAAGTCAGCAGAAGAATCAGATACACACTTCAGCCTGGCGGAAAGACTGACAAAGTAATGAGGAAACACCCTGAAGAAAGGAAGCAAGGAGCATTGAATCCTGCTCCAATCTTGAAGGCCAGCTCCTCACGACCGACAAGGCTCCGAAGCAGAATAATTTGGAGACCCCGTTCATTGCATCCAAGGTTATCAGGATGAGACAAGAGACAAAAGGGTGATGTAACCTGTCTATCTCAGAGGAAGATTTCGGCAAAACAATAAGCAGTTATGCAACAAGAAAGAACCCTGACCAAAGAAAAGCTAGTACAAGAAAGGTGATTGCCACCGAGGCAAGAGACAGGACAAAAAGACATGGTAAGTGTCAAACCTTGATGCAATCCGAGAAAGCGTGGCACCTCGCAAGTTGTCAGAGGTATGCAACTCTCGAACCCGACGGGTTAGGCAGAATGAATTGCATGGACCTCAAGTCAAAATTTGCCTCGATCAGTTGACACCAGATGGACCACTGTGGATATCTACCACAAAGAAATTTCATTCAGTATGGGCAAAGTACTGTGTACCCAACCCATCAACCCAAGCAATTACCCAAGTTCGGCATCGTCCGTCTTGCCGAGATACCCCAGTCTGCTTCATTAAAGATCACCCGCTCAGCTCGGCATTTTAAATACAAGAACCGGGTTGAAGCATATCATGACCTATCGCCACCCGGATAGGGCCACCTGTCAGGAAAATCTCAGCATAAGTAAATATCCAGAATTTGTGCCCGCCCCAAATCCTTGAGCACGATGGACATGCCAAAAGAAATGTGAGGCAACCCACGTGCAGTCAGTCAAGGTCCCGATAGTAAACATTCTGAGATACCAACTACCGATGAAGGACAAGCTCTTGTCGAAGAGGCCAAAGGATTCAAGACCATACCACGAATAAAGCCCGAGGTACCCAGACACAGTATGGGAATCGTCAGCATTCAGCCTATGACAAGACATTCCGTTATCATACAAGTCAGAAGATATGAGGATGGAAATCAGCAGGAAAGGATGTGAGATATCAAGGAAGAACATTTTGTCAGAGCTACAGATCGGGTGAAGTAAACCCCATCAGCAGAGATATATGGGATGCTACCATGGGAACAGTTTGCGGTAAAAAGGAAATCCGAGGAGCAGCAAGTTTCTGAAGGACGGTAAGTTTGCGATGGTTTCCTGAGCAACCAAATCTCGAGGACGATATTTTTCTAAGGGGGGTATGTTTGTGACACCCTGGATTTTGGAAACTTTCTTTTTCCAAAAACTTTTCTGATTTATTTCTGGATTTTCTATTGGATTCGATTTTAGGCACCTCGTTGGACGTGAAACTTGAGCATATTTTCTTTCCATGCTCAAGTGGACCTTGAATCCAAGACTTTCCCATGTCATTCCCTGGACCCATCTCATCCAAGCCACCATTTTATTCAAGCCTTATATTACTTTTTCCAATAAAAGGGATATTCCTATTATTTGAGGTTTGTGAAGCAACCCCTATTTATATTGCTCCATAAATCCCCAAATAATTCCCACATGTCATTGATGTGATATCTTGCCAATTTCTCCAAAAACATTTCATAGACCAAGTGGATTTTTCCTCTAGAAAAATTCATTTGTCTGTGGGGGCAGAATGGAGCTTTGTGAAGGGAGTGCCATTTCTCTTGATCCATTGCTGGTGAAACTTTTTGTGCAATCTCATATGATCATATCATTGATCTCCACCAAATTAGATCACCATTTGACTAGCCAAACTCCCACTATAAATTCCCAAAATTTGGATGCAGCAAGGGGCATTGTGAAGCAAGTGCATAATAGGGGATCCCATTTCCGTTGAAACTTTTTGAGCATGATCCTACCACCAAATAACTACACCAAACCAAATGGGAGCCAAATCCCATTACCCATGTGAGTGCATTGTCATGTTTAAGTTTCTGGTCAGTGGGCCACATTGTGAAGCAAGTGCTAGCTGTGTGTGTCCAATGGCTATGAAATTTTATAAACATGTGCACCATTCCAAATAACCACAGTACACCAATTTTCAGCCAATTCTATCAATCCTATGAGCTGCTAGCTTCAACTTTGCATTTCTGGTCCAATTGGGCATTTACAAAGGAAGTGCTAGCTAGCTTGATCCATCTGAGATGAAACTTGCTGTACACACTCATCCTAGTGTATGATTGAGCTATGAAAAATATCATGCCTAGGGGAGCAATGTACAAGCCACAGACCAGTACAAACACATTCAGCCTCCATGGTGCATTTGCAAAGGAAGTACCATGTGTATTTACCCATTTGACCCAAACTCCACAGTACTATAGTCCTTTGCACCCCAATGCCAGAAGACACCCTGGCCCGATCCAAATCCCCACCATGTGATCCCAACTTCTGCTCCAAGTTTGCTGCATCAAACTATTGCTTGAGATAGAGATCAATCCAAAGCCCCTATTGACCATCCAGCAGTACCCATGTGATCAACACTCGAAGAACTTCATGCTAGACATGTTTAGCCACGAAGAAACCCTCTCCAGATAACACTCCCCTTAGTGGCCACGCTCTTGGAAGCACACGGCGTGCTCTGGCCGCGCTCCGCGCGTGCCCGACTCGTCCCCATCGTGCTCAAGTGCGCGCCCGTCGTCTAGCGCTTGTCTAGCTGCGCCGCACGGCTTTCTGCAGTTCCCGTGCGCCACGTGCCCCCTCGCGAATCGCCTCGAGCCCACCAGCTCGACGCACGCCCCAGCCGCTAGCCATTGTCGCGGCCCGGAGCTCGCATCTCGCTCCCCCTATAAAATGGAGTGCCTCCTAGCCCTCCAGAGCACACCCCGCAGATCCCCACCCCTCCTAGACGTATTTCCCCTCTCCAAATCCTCTCCGGAGCTTCTTTCCGCCGCCCACTGTCGCCATGACCGCCGCCAGCTTCTGCTCGAATTCGAGCCAGCCCGGCGTCCTCCTCATTCCAGACCGCGGCCCTAGACGCCCCTGAGTCGTTCCCCGGCCGCCAATTCCCCCATCGGAGCCCCCTCCCCTGCAGCCCGAAGGCCCAAGCCCGCACTTCCGCCACGGCGGCAACGCTGCTGGCCATCCCTCGAGGCGCCGAGGTCGCTGGCGGAGCCTCCCCGGCGAGCCGCGCCCCCACCTCGGGCTCTCCCGTGCTCCATCCACGGCGGCGAGCCGGCACGGTCGCGGCCCGTGCTCTTGTTCGGCAGGAGCAGGGGAGGAAAGCAGGGGAGGAGGGAGGCGCGCCCACGGGTCCCACGTGGAAGTGGCTGCGACAAGATTGACAACCGGGCCCGGTCCACTTCAAGCGGTGGCGTACGCCTGGTGATACGTTTTCACTTCGGTGGAGGCGTACTCCAGCTCCCTTCAGCCCGGAATACGCTTTCGTTAAACGAAAGCGTATTTCTTCATTTTTCAGCTCGAAGTACGCTTTCACTTCTCTGAAAGGGTATTTTCTCCAAAAAAAACAGCCCCCGATACCGTTTCGCGAATATCTCCGCACCCGTAACTCCGATTGAGGTGATTCTTTTTGCGTTGTTTTCGTATCGACCTCCTCTTCATGACGGAATAGGTTTCATTCCATGATTTTATGTTATTATTTGGTGGTCAAGCAAAAGACGGTGTTTGACCTTTTTCCCGTTGCTTTATTTGAAATATTTTTGCAGGGCGTTGTCGGTGTCCAAGACCGAGGGTGTTTCACACCTTGTTGGTGAAGGCAAGCCACAATACCCTTTGCACCTTTGCAAAGCCTTGATGTGCTTCTAAAAATTGTTGTTCGATGATATGCTGATATCGGTGACCGTGATCATGTTACCGTTGTTGTGTTTAATGTTATCGTGCTATGCTATACTTATGCTACTACTATGACATGCCTTGATCATGTTACCTTCATGCTATGATTTTCTCATGTCATTACCATGTCATACTCTGCATCATCGTAACCAAGCTATACCACCATCATGATTAATTTTCTCATGTTATGCTTAACTACATCCACGTTGTTGCCATGTTAATAATCTTGATCATTGTAACACGGATAAGTTCACCCTCTAAAATGTGCTTGATCCTGTCTAAAAGTATTATGCTAGTGTCCTATGCATCGTTACGATCTGATCTACTCATGTTGCACCTTATACTTGTGTTTGCTCTTGGAGACATGCTGCATGACAAGTTGATCAGGTGCCACCGAACCGAACTTATCCGTGCAGCCACATTTTCTTGTATGGGCAGGACTTGACTCTGTCTACCGGTGGGCGTCTCTTATACGTATCACCAAAGAGGGAAGGCTATGCGCGGCAGTTGCCTTGGCCGGGTAAACGGCGATAGTCTTGACAGCCAGAGTATGTTTTGCGCGCGGTCCCTGACGGGGGACAAAGTTTATGGACCAAGTGATGGTCAGGGCCATGCGATGGCCGGAGTGGTAGGGTGGTAAAGGAGGACACCTAAACACACGGGCTACCCAAGACAGGATGTCGGTGATACGGTAAGAGGGACACGCGGTAGCATCGGTCTCGTTGGAGAAGTCCTAGTTCACTCCTACGGTGCGAGTTCCAAGGATCCTGAGGGACAAGTACCGGGGTGCTGGATGGAGGAAGAACTCCGTAGTGTGGGTAACGTGCACAAACTCTGCAGAGTCACACAAATCTATTCGAATAGCCGCGTCCACGGTAATGGACCCAGTTCGTACTAGGTCACACCATATGGTCAACATGAGTTCGGTGGTATACCTGTGGTAAGTGGTTTGGTCATGCGATGACCGGATTGGCTGGGTGGTAACGGAGGACACCTAACCCGTTGAATGGTCACGAGGTGACCCGGTGCTTGAGTCTATAAGGACTCCGAGGTAAGCCACATGATCATGCGATGATCATGTGGGGTCCATGTGACCTTAAACGATGATTGATTGTGCATTAGTCTTCATGGTGATAAAATGCTGATAATACATTAATATGCTCGATGATCATTTGCTTGCATGATATGGTTGCTCACCTGTTTAATTCACTAATATACTTGAACATGTTGCTATGTTATTGTTTTGCCTTGTTGCATGGTTGTTGTGAGCTTGCAAGTACATTTGATGTACTGACCTGGCGTGTTATGCCAGATTTGCAGGCCGTGCTTTGGATGCGTAGGACGAATTTCCCGGTGTTTGCGAGCTAGGAGGTGTCCCAGCCAGTGTCCCTGTGGATTGGAGTTCATCATCGCCGTTATTGTTCCGCTGCCGTCGATATTCCGCTGCTAGAGAGTTATGTTGCTGCTTGGTGTAGAGTTGAGGCTAGCCTGAGGAGCAAGTTGTGTCTCCGCTAGCGTTGTAATAGACCTCGTGTACCCCTATCTTCGGTAATAGAAATTTGTTCAGTTCTATATCAACCAGTGCCGTGTTCCAGAAGACTTTATCTCTGGGTTGGTGCACGGGGCGTTCCGGTCCTCTGAGCCGGGGTGCCACACAGAATAACCATCAAGATAACAAAAGTGATTATTTTTGGATAACCTTTCAAGCATTTGGTCGATGAACGACAATGGGTCGTGGTCCTTCCTGGTTGCCTTGTTCAGCTTCCTGTAATCAATACACATTCTATATCCAATAATAATTCTCTGAGGTATTAGTTCATTCTTATCATTAGGAATCACAGTTGTTCCTCCTTTCTTCGGAACACAATGAACCGGGCTTACCCACTTACTATCAGCTATAGGATAGATAATACCTGCGGCTAGAAGCTTGAGAATCTTAGTTCTTACAACATCCATCATCTTCGGATTCAACCGTCATTGATGATCAACAACTAGTTTAGCATCAGGCTCAAGGTTGATGGTATGTTGACAAATAGATGGACTAATCCCCTTAAGGTCATCAAGGGTATAGCCAATTGCACCTCGATGTTTGCGAAGTACTTCCAATAGTCGCTCTTCTTCATACCCTGAAAGGTTAGAAATGATAATAACAGGATATACTTTCTTTTCATCTAAATAAGCATATTTGAGCGTATCAGGAAGAGGTTTAAGATCAAACAGTGGATCTTCTTTTGGTTTCGATAAAATTCCCAAAGGCTCAACTGGAAGGTTGTGCTTTAGGATAGCAGGTTGTCTTAAGAATATTTCGTCCAACTCATTTCTCTCCTGCATATGCAAATCATTCTCTTGGTCCTCCATATATTGCTGCAAAGGATCATTAGGAGGGATAGCAATGGAAACAATATCTTCAATAAACTTATCGTTATTAGGCAAATCAGTACCACGAGTCTGCTTAGAGAACTTAGAAAAGTTAAATTCATATGGCTCACCATTGAATTCAACAGAAACTTTACCTTTCTTGCAATCTATTATAGCTCCACAAGTTCTGAGAAAAGGTCTACCGAAAATAATAGGACAAAAATTATCCCTTACTGAACCAAGTACTAGCAAGTCGGTAGGATATTTTACCTTTCCGCATAAGACTTCAACGTCTCTCACAATTCCCATAGGAGAGATAGTTGCTATGTTTGCAAGATGAATAGTAACATCAACTTCTTCAAGTTCACAAGGTGAAATCTCACCCATGAGTTTTGGATATAACCCCATGAGTTTTGGATATTGTTGGGCAAAACAGTAGAGGAACTAACAAGTTTTCTAGTGTGAAACAGATGGTTAGGTTCCTGAAGTTATAGGTTGGTGATAAAGCTTCAACAAAGATTTACACCTTTACTGAAGCATATCCTCTGGAGTGAAGCTCATCACGGATGTCGACCCCTAAAAAGATAAGGAATCCTGAAGCACGTCTCATCGAAGGAGATGACCAAGATGGCGCAAGACTTAGTTGTTTTTGCGTAGTTCTTTTTTTTCTTCTTTGAGTCGTAGGAAAAACCGTACTATCAAGAGGGGTTTAGTAAATGTACTCCGAAAGTTTTGGTGAAAAGACTCAGATCGAATCCAAACCTGTGAGAAGCCAGAGTTGAGAAATCTCATGTGCGCTAGGTAATGCTTCACCAGCGAAGACTTAGTTCTTTCGGCTCCTGAAGCAGAACCAAGTCCGTGAGTTAGCTTTACTTGGACCGCAAGTAAAGTTGCTCCTTGATTGGAAATATGACCGTTGGGGACAGGTGTCAAGCTGTCACATCGGGTCACTTCAGTCATTTCGCACCTAGGGATTGCCACGTATAAATACGCCACCCCCGACCTCATTGGCCGGTGGCTGCTCCGAGATTATTTTCCTTACAGTGAAGGAGAGAGACCAACCCCACCGAAGCAAACCAAAAATCCATCCACCGAAGTATAAGTCCTATTGATCTGAGTTGATTCATTATGACTTAGGAAGAAGTTTGCTAGCATTTTTATCTCGGAGAACTGCAATTCTCCTAGATGGTTAGAGAGTTGTTCTTCAGAGAGCGAAGATTTATTGTCGCCTCGAAGTCCAGTTTGTCAAAGGTTTCGGTGATTTCCTCAATAATCAACCACGAGTGAAGAACTGAACAAGCTCAAGGAGATTGGTGCAGTGGAGATACGGACGGAAAGAGGTTAGCTCCTGTGTTCAATCATAAGTCCCTCCAACCAGACATAGCACTTTGCAGAGTGTGAACTGGTCGAAAAAACATCGCCGAGTCAAGAGTTCGTTTTACTTTCCGCACTTACATTCAGTTTATCAATTGCTTCAGTGGTATGCTTCAATGCAATTGATTCGATGCTTTTGATTCGCTATGTTATGCTTCAATCATGTTCTACTTCAATGTTTACCTTTCTGTTGAATCTCTTCGGTTGCTGAGTTATGCTTCAGTTCATAGTTTCATGCAAAATTTTGAAGTGATCATTCACCCCCTCCCCCTCTGATCACATACTTGGACTAACAATTGGTATCAGAGCTAGGTACTCCCTACACTCTGTGTGTTTTGGATTAACCTCCTGGAGTGTTTTCAAGTATGTCTTCTAGTATGTCTTTCGCAGCTATTCGCTCTGGCGAACCTATTCCTATTTTAAATGGGAAGGACTACCCATACTGGAAGGACAAGATGAAAAGAAATATCATGGTTATCAACTCAACTGCCTGGCAAGTTGTCTTGTATGGAGTCACTGTTGCCGATGAGAAGGCCATCACCCCTGAAGAAGCAACACTGATTGATCTTGATTCTGTAGTTTGGGTTTTCATCACCAATCACTTGACACCTGAAAAGTATCATGAAGTGAAGAATATTCCAACTGCCAAAGGTGTCTGGGACTATCTTGAAAAGATTGGTGAAGGTGTTTCTACCCAGAAAGATGCCAGAATTGACACTCTTCGAAGCAAATTCTATCGCTTCAAGAGAACCGAGGGTGAAAAAGTCAGCTCCATTTACAGCAGACTCACAACTCTTGCTAATGAATTGATTTCCCTCGGTGCTGATGACATTACTCCTCACTCTGTTGTGAGAACTTTGCTTCGCTCATTGGATGACTCGTTTGATCACATTGTGCTGATGATCAAGGAAAGGACTGATTTCAGACGTCTTGTTGCTGCTGATGTTCTTGAGAGACTCACTACCTTTGAAATGGAAGAAGATGAGAAACGTGACATAAATGGTTCACGAAGAAAAACTCATGCTTTGAAAGCAAAAGCTTCACGTCACTCTTCACCCGAAGTCAGTTCTGCTTCAGGTGTCGAATCAGATGATCCTGCAAGCATTGGAAAGGATTTGGCATTGATCATGAGACGCTTCAATCGCTTCCAAAGAAAAGGTTTTTCTTCACCGAGAAAGAGTTATTCTTCAAGAAGCTCCACTCACTCATCTCACCGTTCATCCTCAAGAAGCTCTCCATCAAAAGACAATTGTTGCTACAAATGCAAGAAACCAGGTCACTACATTGCTGATTGCCCCCTATGGGAAGCTGAGAACAAAGCAAAGCATTCTCTCAGAGACTCCTCATCCAAGTCCCACAGATACTCCAGAAGCTATGAATCCAAGAGACATGATTCGAGTTCGAGAAGAGATAAGAAGAAAGATTCTGATGATGACCAGAAGAAGTATCACAAGAAGCGTGAGGGTTCTTCATCGAAGACTCACTCGTCTCGTCGAAGCAGCTCTCACCGAGCCAAGGCCTATCTGGGAAAGGAGATGAACTCCGAAGACGAAGCCTCTGGGTCCGAAGCTCATTCAGGCTCAAGGTCTGGGTCTGGGTCCAAATCAGATGGTGTTGTTGGTTTGGCATTCGCTTCAGCAGATGCTTCGGCAAAAGCTTCGAGCTCATTCTTCACCAACAACAGTAGTGAAGATGAATCTCCTGCATATTGCTTGATGGCCAAGGCGAAGGTATCTTCATCAAAATCTAACTATGATACTTCTGATTGTTCCTCATATGACAGTGATTCTAAGATAAGCTATGCTAAACTTGCTAAAATTGCTTCAATCCAGCAAGATGAACTTGATTCACTAAGCAAAACCATTAAGAAATCAGAGACTCTGTTGATCGATGAGATAGAGAAAGGTAAAACTTTAACCAATGAGCATGAAGCTCTGAAAGAAAAGTTTGAAGAATTATCCTCTCGGCATGATCTTCTTTCAGTTGATTATGAGAAGCTTACCTATGAAATTCTTCAAAGGAAAATGGCTCTCGAAAAACTGAAAGAGGCTCATGAAGAGTTGGACAATGTCAATCTCTCTCTCAAGGCTCAACAAGGTTCTGAAGCAAATCATAACACTGAATCACCTTGTTTGGATTGTTTGGAACGAAGCAAAATTGATTCCAAAGGCAAAGATCCTATTGTTATTGATGATACTAATGCCTCTGATGAGGAAAATCCTGCTGTTACCGAGGAACTCCTCAGGTTGAAAAACTTATTTGAAACAGGCATGTTCAAAAGTGTGCAAGGACACCAATATCTCTGTGATATCCTGAGGAAGGCTCTCCTTCACAGGAATCCCAGGAATGAAGGTGTTGGTTTCGAGAGAAAGATAAATCCTGATGGCACATATTGGGAGCCTGAACAGTATCCTAAGACTGTTTGGGTTCTAGCGAAGGAGAAACCCATTGATATTGCTAACCTTTCAGGTTTCGACTGCAAAATGAACAAAGTCATTGTGGATGAATCACTTGATTCAGACTACAAACTCATGAAAGATGAACAGGGAAAAGTTTCAGCTGAGTATGTTGGTACTCCTCCAAAGAATGGATTCTATAAGAGGCAGATATGGGTGCAGAAAGCACTTGTGGAAAAACTGCCTGCTAACCATTCTGTGTAGGGAAAGTCTTCGGTACCACCGAATCATTTCTACTCTCTTGAGACGAGAAATGATCCATTGGTGACTGAATCAAATGTTCCGCAGAAGAAATACTATCGTACTGGTCGTCATACGTATCGTCCTCATAATAATCATACTAAGATTGCATATGCTCATACTTATGCTAACCATTCGCAGAGGACTTACATTTATGGTGTGCTTGATGGTACACCGAAGCAATACACTCCTGTTCGATTTAATATTGCTTCGACCAGTGCTTCAACATCTTCTCAGTCACCTGCTCGTTTGTGGGTGGTTAAGAAGAACTAATTCTTCTGCAGGGCTATGTCTCCGGTGGATCCGAATGGGTCATGGATAGTGGTTGTACAAATCATATGACCGGAGACAAGGAGTTATTCACCGAAGAAAAACTATCAGAAGTACATTACCTTCGGTGATAACAACAAGGGTAAAGTTTTAGGTTTGGGTAAGGTTGCCATATCGAAAGATAAGCACATTTACAAGGTTATGCTAGTCCAATCCCTTGGATATAAGCTTATGTCTATTTCGAAATTATGCGATATGGGTATGCTTGTTCTGTTTTCTGCTTCGCGTTGTGTTGTCTTTTCACAGGATGACTATGCGTTTGTCTTCGAGGGTTACCAAAAAGGAGATTTATACATTGTTGATTTTTCTTCGGGCCTTGCTGTATCCACATGCTTAATGGCAAAAGCTTCATCTGGGTGGTTATGGCATCGAAGACTTGGTCATGCAGGGATGAGAAATCTTCATAACTTAGTGAAGAAGAATCATGTTATTGGCCTTAGCGAAGTTAAATTCGACAAGGATCGTCTCTGCAGTGCTTGTGAAGCTGGTAAAATTACGAAGAAACATCATTCAATGAAGACCATCATGACTACCACTCGTCCTCTTGAATTGCTTCATATGGATCTTTTTGGTCCTCAAAATTATGCAAGCCTGGGAGGAAACAAATATGGTCTAGTTATTGTTGATGACTTCTCTCGTTATACTTGGGTTTTCTTTTTGGATGACAAGAGCAAAGTGGTTGAAATCTTCAAGTCATTCGCTATGAGAGCTCAAACAGAATATGAATTATCTCTGAAGTATATCCGAAGTGATAATGGAACTGAATTCAAAAATACTCATATTGAAGATTTTCTTGATGATCATGGTTTTACTCATGAATTCTCTGCTGCTTATACACCTCAACAGAATGGTGTTGTTGAAAGGAAGAATAGAACTCTTATTGAGATGGCCAGAACTATGCTTGCTGAATACAAGACTCCTATTAGGTTCTGGGCCGAAGCAATGAACACAGCTTGTCATATCATCAACAAGGTTTACCTTCACAAATTTCTGAAGAAGAATTCACATGAGCTTATCACTGGTAACAAACCTAATGTTTCGTACCTTAGGGTGTTTGGTGCTCCATGCTTTATTAGAGATATGAATCATAGCTCCAAATTTGCCCCTAAGGCACATGAAGGTTTTCTTTTAGGTTATGGCTCAAACTCTCACACCTATAGAGTCTATAACTCTCACTTTGGGAAAGTTATGGAAACTGTGAATGTGAGGTTTGATGAAACTAATGGCTCTCAAAAAGAGCATTTGCCTCATGATCTAGATGAACCTCCTCTTGATGAAGTGATAAGGTCCATGGCTATTGGTGAGATTCGCCCTGTTGAAGCCAATGCGAGTCAATCAAATAGGGATAATGATGATCCAATGTTCCCACACATAGCCCGGGGCGCTGGAAATCAACATCCTGAAGCTAATGATGAACAGGACGAAGAAGGTCAAGGGAATGAAGGAAATGCTAATCCTGAAGGAAATGCCGAAGCTGAAGGTGAAGCTGACCCCGAAGCTGATGGAGATCCTGAAGCAGAAGCTGAGCCTGAAGCGAATGATACTATGTTATCACGAGTTCGAAGAAGAGTTGATGTGGATTCGATCCTTGAAGATATCTATCAACCAGGTTGTCCCACTACTCGATCTCGTACTCGTTTGGCTAACTTCTGTGGAAATTTTTCTTTTGTCTCCATGCTAGAGCCTTCAAAATATGATGAAGCCATGAGGGACCCGGATTGGTTATTGGCTATGATGGAAGAACTTCACCAATTTGAAAGGAACAAGGTCTGGTCACTTGTTGAAAGGCCAGATCCCTCGAAGCACAATGTTATTGGCACAAAGTGGATATTTCGCAACAAGCAAGATGAAGATGGTATTGTGGTAAGAAATAAGGCTAGATTGGTAGCACAAGGTTACACCCAAATCGAAGGCATTGATTTTGGTGAAACCTATGCTCCAGTAGCCCGTCTCGAATCCATTCGTGTCATGCTTGCTTTTGCTAACCACAAAAATATATTGCTATATCAAATGGATGTCAAGAGTGCTTTTCTTAATGGTGAAATAGAAGAAGAAGTGTATGTTATGCAGCCTCCAGGTTTTGAAGACTCGAAGAATCCTGATATGGTGTACAGGCTTCACAAAGCTTTGTATGGACTGAAGCAAGCACCTCGTGCTTGATATGAAACATTGAAGGATTTCCTCCTGAAGAAAGGCTTCAAACCAGGAACTACTGACCCCACTCTTTTCACTCGATCATATAACAATGATCTATTTGTGTGTCAGATATATGTAGATGATATTATTTTTGGCTGTACTAACACTGAAATCAGCGAAGAATTTGCCAGAATGATGTCGAAGAAATATGAGATGTCTATGATGGGTGAATTGAAGTTTTTCCTTGGACTTCAGATTCGACAACAAAAGAATGGCACCTTTATTTCACAAGAGAAATGCTTGAAGGATTGCCTGAAGAAGTTTGATCTTGCTGAATGCAAGACCATTAGAACTCCCATGCCTACAAATGGTTTTCTTGATGCAGATGAGAAAGGGAAACCCTTCGATCAGAAGACGTTTCGGTCTATGATAGGTTCACTCTTATACTTATGTGCATCCAGACCTGACATCATGCTATCAGTTTGTATTTGTGCTCGTTTTCAGGCAAATCCGAAGGAATCGCATCATATTGCTGTGAAGCGAATTCTTCGATATCTAGCACATACTCCTTCTTTGGGACTTTGGTATCCCAAAGGTACTCAGTTTGATTTGATTGGATATTCTGATTCAGACTGGGCTGGTGATAGGGTTGACAGGAAATCTACCTCAGGCACTTGTCATTTTCTTGGTAGATCTCTTGTGTGTTGGGCTTCAAAGAAACAGAACTGTGTCTCAATCTCTACTGCTGAAGCTGAATATATTGCTGCTGGCTCATGTTGCACTCAAATACTTTGGCTTAAGCAGACACTGAAAGATTATGGCATATTTGTGAAGAAAATCCCTCTGCTTTGTGACAATGAGAGTGCCATCAAGATTGCTCACAATCCTGTGCAACACTCTCGAACGAAGCATATTGATATTCGTCATCATTTTCTTCGAGATCATGTTCAGCGCGAAGACATTGAGATCAGCCATGTTAAAACTGAAGATCAATTGGCAGATATATTCACGAAGCCATTGGACGAGAAAAGGTTTTGTGCATTGAGATGTGAGCTAAATATCTTAGACTCACACAATGTTCAGTAAGATCGAAACTTTTCACTGTATATATTCACCTTCGTTGTGTATTAATTTGTTTAGTTTCGTTTGAGTTTTCCTTCGTCCAAGCTTAGCTTCGTTTGCCATTTGTTTTCTGTTCTGTGTTGTCTTTATTTGTTCGTTTCTTTTGTCCCCTATACTTATCACTTTTAGCTTCGTTGTTGTTCTTCGAAGTGATAAGTTTCGGACCCTACCTCTCCATTCTGATTCGCCCCCAATCTTCTCTATCTTGAATGATAAGCACAATTGAAGCGGAAAGCATATTGCTTCGAACATCATTGAGTTCCGAATCAAATGCTTCCAACTTTATCAAAGTTTTTTCTCTCGGTCAAGACTCATTCTTCGGCCGTTGAGTCCCCGTCTTTTTCGGGTCGTTGAGATTCGCTCGCGATACGCCACTTCATCTGAGCCGTTGAATCGGAAGAGACACTCGTTGAGAACCGTTCGATTCGATCTGGCAACCGTTTCAGATCGGGCCTATTTAAGGCGTTCCCCAGCGAACCGTTTCTCCCACGATTCATTCTCTCCCGAATTCCCCGTCTTCCACCTCGAGCACTCCGCAGAGCTCCCGTCCCCGACATCGCCTTAGCCGCTTCACTGCCGGACCGCCGCCGCCGTGGACATTCCCCGTCGACGAAGAGCTCGTCTCCGCACTCCGTCGCCGTAGACGCTTCGCATCACCAAGTTAGGGTACGCAGAGCTACTTGGATCCAATCTTGTTTCTCCGTGCTCTTCATTTAGGGTTTGGATCTAAGTGTTGTTAGGATTTTGTTTCTTTTTATAGGAATGTTTGATCTGTGCTGATCTTTTCTCCTTGGGAAAACTATTCTTAGAATCAAAAGTGATCCCATCTTCTCAGGTCAGTGTTTGAGATTCAATCTATTCTGTGGTTTGGATTAGGTTAGGTCCTGTTCTCGAACTGGTTCTAGCCAAATTCATTAACAGATCTGCATCTGATCTCAGTTTGATCTGGGTTCCTGTCAAAATTCTTTTGGTTTTGGTCGAAACTTTTGCCAGTGATTATTCATTCCCTCTCTTGGTTTCCCTCTTGTCTATAATTTTGGTCACAGGATGTCTGACGAAGAGGCTGCTATGGGGAATGAGTCTCCCATTGTCGAAGGGCTCAAAAACTATCCAGAGCCACCGAAGCAAAAAGTCAAAGGAGGCAAAACGAAGGAAGTCAATAATGCCCGAGGCATACCCGAAGCCATTCGCCTCAAGATGGGCTATGACACTCCGCCTGAAGAATCAGATCATGACAGAAAGATTCGATTGCAAAGGATCCGACGCTATTGGGCTATCAGGTGGTACAAGTACAAGAGTATCCCAACTTGGAAGTGGGCAGTGCAGTTTGCTTTCAGCCCACCTTATCGGTACACCACCGCTATGTGTGCTCAATACACAGCTGCAAACAGGAAGAAGTACTACCCGAAGCCTCCAGCTGTTCCGCACCCGAATACCCTCAAGACTCCGGATGACTATCCTGATGAGCAAGAGAGACTTGCCATTTTGGCTGAAAAGAAGAGGATTAGAGAAGAAAAGAAGGAAAAAGCACTAGCTGCTGTAGGGCTTGATGAAGCTGAAGCATCGAAGCCTAAGAAGAGGCGAAAGCTTCGCAAATTGAGTGATTCACCCCCTCCTGCTTCTGAAGAAGAGGGTGATATTGAAGCAGATGACGAAGCTGATGCTGCTGCACAGCTTGAAGATTCGATTGACGAAGATCCTGCTGATGAAGCAGATGATGAGTCTGAGCACTCTCCCATTCCCCGAAGTCCGAAGAGGAAACAGTTTCGGAAGCCACTGAAGAAGAAGGCTGGAGAGAAACCATCTGCTCCTAAAGGCGTTAAGATTCAAGTTCCTACTGCTCCCAAGAAAAACATCGATTTGACGAACTTAGTGGTTGAGGCTCCCCTGGCTACTAAGCCACCTCGCCGCCTTGTTCCTGCTGAGCAAAGAACCAAGGAAAGGCATGACCCGAAGGTTAAGCCTACTGCTAAGCCCGAAGCTAAAGCTCCTGAACAAGCCAAAGCTTCGAAGCCGAAGACAACTGTTGCCAAGCCTGGCCAGACTTATGCCCAGGTCGGCACCAAGAAGCTGCCTGAGGCTGAACTGCGCAAGAGAGACCGTGCAGAAGCTGAACGTCTGCATGCTGAAGCACAAGCCCAAGCTAAGGTTGTTAAAGAAGCTAAAGAGAAAGAGAGAGGTGATCGAGAAGCTGCAGAGTTGGAGAAGCAAAGGAAAGAGCTGGCTGAATCAAACCAGAGAGCTGAAGCGAAGCGCAAGCTCGCTGAAGCAAAAGCTCAAGAGGCTAAGGATGCCGCCGAAGCCAAACAACTTAGTGAAGCTGAATCCAAACGACAAGCTCAACTTGATATTCTTCGCACGAAGAAAGCTGAGAAAGTTGCTAGAGCCGCTCAAAAGGAAGCCGCTGTTGACATGGCACCAAAGTACATTCCTTCGAAGCCAGTCGCAGCTCCTGTCCTCGAAGCTCATTTTGAAGCTGAGCACAGTGAACACAACTTCCCAGATAAAAGAGAAGGTGAACTCTGGGACTGTTTGAGCCTGATTCAGGAATACTGCCAGCTTGCCGAAGCTATTAATCCCAAGGCTCTGGATATTGGGAATATTTATATTTCACCAAATCTTTCTGCTATGATTGAAACTTTATACTATCAGCTGAGGGATTTGCATGCAAGGGACAGATCTGAAACTGCTAAGATTCTGAAATTCAAGAAGAAAGCAGATGATGAATCAGATGAGGATTTCAAGAGCGAAGCCATAGCTGCTTCGAAGAAAATTGCTGATGTAAATGAGCAAACGAAGCAAAATTTACAAGTATATCAAGGCAAGATAAATTCATCTATTGAAGAATGTTGCAAGAATCACAATGCTTCAGTCATGGCTCTTGACTCCAAGAAGCGCGAAGCCATGCTCAAGCAATTAGCTTCACCACTTCCCCAATTGCAACAAAGAAAGAGACGTCTTATCATGGACACAGAAGAAGCTGATGAGGTGAGCTCTCATCCGGCCAAGAAGGCCCCAAGGAAAGCATCGCCCCCTCGATGAAAAATCATCAAGCTCTCCAAACCATCTGTGAAGCCATCCGCCCCCGAAGTCGCTCCACCCCGTGCTCAAACTCCACCTCCTCCTCAACCCGCTCCTCAACCGTCCGCTCAAGACAACTTTGCGCCAGAGCCTTCTCCTCCTCCTCAAGTCATTCCTGAAAAGGATTATTCTTCAGCTCACTCTGCTGAGGAGTCTGAAGAACGAGAAGGTGAAACCAAAGATCGTGCTGTTGAAGACAATGCGGAAGCCGATGCAGATGCTGAAGCCGAAACCAATGAATTGGCCATCATGACTCAACCGCAAGGGCGAGCCATACCTGCTCGAAGGCACTGTATTCCTGCCCAAGACACTCAACTAGACTCCATCTACCCTAGAGAGACATTTCCCATATTCCTCGGAGATGGATCTTCTTCAAGACATGGTCCTTTCAATCTTGAAGTTCATCGCCAGAAGCTTCGCTTCTTCGGCACCAGTCCATATGATTCACCAAGGACTGCTGATGACCTTCGTTTCTGGATAGTTGAGCAACAAATCCTCTACACAAAGTTATACTGCCAGAAAGGTGTTCTGTTCAGGCACAAGTATTTAGATATGCATAGTCTATCTTCTGCAACGTGCTTCCAAAATATCATGGAAACCATCGAAGCACAGAATTTGACTGGCATGTTTGCCATGGAGACTCCATTCAATTCCGAGCTAGTGAAGCAATTCTATGCCACTCTCTATGTCTCTGGAAACCCTGATGATACAAGCTCATGGATTCTTGAATGGATGATTCAAGGGAAAGTGTTTAGGATGCATACTGATGAATTTATGGATATAGTGAACATCCCAAGGCACACTGCAGAAATTGCAAAGGTTCATTTGCTGCCTGATCCCACTGAAGCTGAATTTGCTTCACTCTTGGATCCAGAAGTCACTGGAGATCACATGCCTGAGAACATTCGCCCGAAGCATCTGGTATTCATATCGAAGACTTGGTTTTACATCCTGTCAAACTCACTGATGCCTCTCAGCACTGCGAATGAAGAATCCAACATTCACTATCATACTCGTCATGCTCTAATGAAGCTTACTCATGGCCATGTGTTTGACTTCGAGGACTGTTTTCTTCGATATATGGTACAAGCTGCTGAATTAGTAAATCAACTGAAGCCATATGCTCCTTGGCTGCAAGCCATTTGCAACCATGGACGCAGAGAAGATTTTGTTGCGAAGCATCACCCGAAGCTGTTCTGTCCTCCTGTGCGCGATACTATGAATATCTTCAGAAGGCCAAATGATCCATTTGCCACATATGTCGGAGTCAGACAGCATATCAATGAACGCAACATGTCGAAGAAGTTCCAGAAAGAAGTTTATCACTTTGAAGTTGGCATTCGTACTCAACAAATGCTTGAAAACTTCATTGACGGAAATCAGCGCCAAATGCAATATCTTTCAGAAGAGATCAATAGAGTTGGCAACATTGCTTTAAACAACAACCAGTACTTGAAAGTTTTGAAGCGCCACTCTTGGAAAGGATTACGGAAGTTCAACTCCGTGAAGAAACTTGAAGCTGACTGGATTTTCAAGGAGTATCCACATCTTCAACGTCACTTCTCAAGAAATGATTCGATCGACCGCCCCAACCCCAAAATCCCGACGCTGGACAAGATTGATGAAGTTTTGTTTGTCAACCCAGCTGAATAGATTCGCCCCGATACTTTCTCTGATGAAGACTCCGATACCTCGAAGCAAGAAGATGATCCTCTCAACGACAGCGACCTTGAATTGCTTCAAGCGCCGATGGACTTCGACGAGGAAGAGTCACCTGCTTCGACCGAAGGAGACACTTCAGGAGATGCATCTTCTTCTGGCGAAGACAATCAGCAGGGTCCCAGGTTTGCAGCTGACGCGTAACTGCTCTTGATCTACCTCTCAACCTTTTGTCCAATTTATTGACAAAAAGGGGGAGAAAGTAGCATAGATTGAGTTTAGATTCGCTGCGGGGTTTAGGGATTTGATTCGATCTTTTGCATGTTAAGTTACGACAAACATTCCATTCTCTTCGATTGGGTTGTAACTTAAGTTTTACTTCGGTTGTGAACTGCTTCACCTTATATGTTAATAACCCCCGTCCTTGCAAGTTGCTCTCCTATCTTTTATCTTGCAGGTGGTTATTATCCTTTAAGTTCATAGGTCATTGGATGATTGCATATTCTTCAAGTCAAATTCTCTTTATATGCAATTGATTCACTAAGATATGTGTTAGGCTTCCCATCAATGATATTCTTCATCAAGCATTCACTTCGATTATAAATCTTCGATGCTTGCATTCAGGGGGAGTCAAAAGCTTCATGTCTTAGAGTTTGCTCTCAAGTCAATTCAAAATTCCATATCTTTTATCGATGCCTGTTTTTTCAACAATAGTCCAAAAAGGGGGAGATTGTAAGAGCAAAGTTATAACCCCATGAGTTTTGGATATTGTTGGGCAAAACAGTAGAGGAACTAACAAGTTTTCTAGTGTGAAACAGATGGTTAGGTTCCTAAAGTTATAGGTTGGTGATAAAGCTTCAACGAAGATTTACACCTTTACTGAAGCATATCCTCTGGAGTGAAGCTCATCACGGATGTCGACCCCTAAAAAGATAAGGAATCCTGAAGCACGTCTCATCGAAGGAGATGACCAAGATGGCGCAAGACTTAGTTGTTTTTGCGTAGTTCTTTTTTTTTTCTTTGAGTCATAGGAAAAACCGTACTATCAAGAGGGATTTAGTAAATGTACTCCGAAAGTTTTGGTGAAAAGACTCAGATCGAATCCAAACCTGTGAGAAGCCAGAGTTGACAAATCTCATGTGCGCTAGGTAAGGCTTCATCAGCGAAGACTTAGTTCTTTCGGCTCCTGAAGCAGAACCAAGTCCGTGAGTCAGCTTTACTTGGACCGCAAGTAAAGTTGCGCTTTGATTGGAAATATGACCGTTGCGGACAGGTGTCAAGCTGTCACATCGGGTCACTTCAGTCATTTCGCACCTAGGGATTGCCACCTATAAATACGCCACCCCCGCCCTCATTGGCCGGTGGCTGCTCCGAGATTATTTTCCTTACAGTGAAGGAGAGAGAGCAACCCCACCGAAGCAAACCAAAAATCCGTCCACCGAAGTATAAGTCCTATTGATCTGAGTTGATTCATTATGAATTAGGAAGAAGTTTGCTAGCCTTTTTATCTCGGAGAACTGCAATTCTCCTAGACGGTTAGAGAGTTGTTCTTCAGAGAGCGAAGAGTTATTGTCGCCTCGAAGTCCAGTTTGTCAAAGGTTTCGGTGATTTCCTCAATAATCAACCACGAGTGAAGAACTAACCAAGCTCAAGGAGATTGGTGCAGTGGAGATACGGACGGAGAGAGGTTAGCTCCTGTGTTCAATCACAAGTCCCTCCAACCAGACGTAGCACTTTGCAGAGTGTGAACAGGTCGAACAAACATCGCCGAGTCAAGAGTTCGTTTTACTTTCCGCACTTACATTCAGTTTATCAATTGCTTCAGTGGTATGCTTCAATACAATTGATTCGATGCTTTTGATTCGCTATGTTATGCTTCAATCATGTTCTACTTCAATGTTTACCTTTCTGTTGAATCTCTTTGGTTGCTGAGTTATGCTTCACTTCATAGTTTCATGCAAAATTTTGAAGTGATCATTCACCCCCTCCCCCTCTGATCACATACTTGAACTAACAACAAGATAGAAATTAAGGCAAAGCCTAACCATAGCAATAAGATCAAGGATCCATTATTCCCTTGTGCAAAAGTGTGCAAACTGGGGTTCAAGTTTCTGTCACTCCGGCAACCCACCGTAAACATTCTTTATACACAATGTATTACCCTAGGTCCTTAATAAGGCGAAGTCTTGAGTGTTCGACTCACACAACACCACTAGGAAGATGACAACACAACTTAAATATCAAACAACACATATTACTTCAACATCATATGACTACTAACAACTAGACTTCTCCCATGTCCTAAAGAACTAAAGTAACTACTCAAAAGACATAAAAGAGATCATGATCAGAGGTGATAAATAAGTGGTAAACAATCTGGACATAATGATATTTCTCCAACAAAACTCACTAGCATTCACAACAAAGTAGTAATCAACACCGGTAGAGTAGAGAGGATAGATAGTATGAGTTACAACCCAAGTTGCAATTGTGAGATGAGATTGGATGAAGATGAAGATGGTGCTTATGTTGGAGATGATATCGATGATGATCTCCATGATCCCCATGACGATGGTGATGACGATGGCGATGATCTCCCCTTCCAGGAGGTGATCTCCTCGGCGGAATCTGCCCGCCGGAGAGCCCTTTTCTTCTCTGTAGGTTTCCACCACGGAGCGGCGGCGAAACTCCGTCAAAACTCCTCTCTTTAGGGTTTTCGGGTAACGAGGGGTATATAGGCCAGAGGGGGAGCCGGGAGTGGCCCCAGGGCTCCAGGCGCCATCCCGGCGCGGCCAGGGGTGGGGCCGCGCCAGGTGGCCGCCTGGGACCCCCGTGCCCCCCCCCCTCTGTCTCCTCTTCGACGTGTCTTCGTTAATCTTCCGGAAAATACCCTCCGTTGATTTTCAGGTAATTTGGAGGTATTCTTCTTCAGCAACTCAGCGTCCACTTTTTCCCGCTGAATCCTGCGTCTGCTGCTTCGGCACCGGAAAGTTGCAAACTGTGTAAAACAAGCCAAAACAACATAACAACATCATCGTAATGTGAAATATATCAATGAATAAGGATGAATTACAATATAAAATAGTGATGCATTTTGGACGTATCACTTGTACTTGCGGGTGCAAGAATTGTTCACTTTACGCAAAGTTCTTTAATGCAGTTGTCTGTTGCTTTGAGTTTACACTTTGGGTGGGATTCGCAACTTAATACCAGCGAGATGTTCTGGATAGATATCTCAAGGTGGATAATTAGAAGGTAGATGCAGATGGATTTCGGTCTACTTGTCTTGGCGTACCACCCATGCTTTTGAGCCTCTTCCTTTCTTTATAGCATAGTTAGCATTGGTTTGCGCACATAATTCTGTCAATTGCCCAGCTGTAATTTGTTTACCTCGCATGGCTATTTTATCGTCTTTTGGGAGAGAGACATCACTAGTGAACATCGTGGGATCCCGGTCCATATTTCCAATACTGTTTACACCCACTATTTATTTTCTGCTTTACTTTTCCGTTACTATCACTATCATTATTATCCTGTACGTTTGATCCTTTGTAAACAACAAGGCCGGAGGGATTAACAACCTCTCTGAACTCGTTGGGAGAAAAGTTATCTATTGTGTGTGCAGGTCCACGTCAACCGCCAAATTGCTCGCGCCGTTGTCACCTTCCTGTCGTTGTTGGAGTCCTACTGGAGACAAACCTTGGTATCTTCACCGAGGGAAATTTCCTGCTGTCTACATCTCAACCTTCCACTTTGGGTAACCAATGAGGGGCGAGAATCCATCAATTGTTTACCACCTATTTATCACCTCTGATCATGATCTCTTTTATGTCTTGTGAGTAGTTACTTTAGTTCTTGAGGACATGGGAGAAGTCTTGTTGTTAGTAGTCATATGATGTTGAAGTAATTTGTGTTGTTTGACATTTAAGTTGTGTTGTTATTTTCCTAGTGGTGTTGTGTGAGTCGAATACTCAACACTTCGCCTTATTAAGGACCTAGGGGAATACATTGTGTATAAAGAATGCTTACGGTGGGTTGCCGGAGTGACAGAAACCTGAACCCCAGTTTGCACACTTTTGCAGAAGGGAATAATGGATCCTTGATCTTATTCATGTGGTTAGCCTTTGCCTTAATTTCTATCTTGTATTTGCGGATGCTTGCAAGTTGTTTAATCATAAGAGTGCACTTATCTTAGTCGAGAAGGTGTGCTAGCATAGATCCACCCACTCAACACTTATCAACACAAAACATGTTATCAATGCGGAATATGGCGAAAGCACATGACTACCTCTCCATGTGTCCTCAAGAATGCTTTAGTCTTTATAAGTTCAGTTGCCAGGCTTATACTTTGCTCAAAAGGATTGGGCCACCTGCTGCTCCTCAGCACCATTTACTTTTCTTAATTTTTCTTATTATTGCTTATACCGAAAACCCTTAAAAGTTATCTTTCAGTGCTTGCAGTTATTCCTTGTCCAAAATCACTTATCAATACCTTTCGCTCCTCATTGGGTTCGACACTCTTACTTATCGAAAACGCTGCAATAGATCCCTTACGGCTGTGGGTCATCAAGTACCGTTTTCTGGCGCCGTTGCCGGTGAGCATAGCGCTATTGGTAAGTGAAGCTGGTAAGGAAATTTTTATATTGCTGCTTTTTTATTTTGTTGTTGCTTCTCTTTGTCCATATGAACAACCTAGCTATTGGATCGTTGCTTACGGGGAAAATCCCCACATCTGTGGTGGTTGTTCCTCCCCCTACTGAAATTGTGCCTTATAAAATACCAACTGGTATTATCGATTGTGTTTTAACTAATCGTTATGCAGGAGACAGACATCCCAGTAAACACTTGCTATATTTGTCACAACTATGTTCACTATTTAAGCTTGCAGGTGTATCAATGGAGTTTGTCATGTTTGTCATGAGGAAATTGTTCTCCGTATCGCTTATAGATAAAGCTTCAGATTGGTATAAGCTTCTCGATAACTCTCATTTGCTTAATTGCAAGAGCTTATGTCTCTCTTTTATACCAAGTTTTATCCTCTTCATGAAATTCATCGAGACAGAAACTACATCTATAACTTTAGGTCTTGTGATGGAGAAAGCATCGCTCAAGCTTGGGGGAGATTGAAATCCCTAATGCTCAAATGTCCTATTCATGAGCTCCCCAAGGAAATTATACTTACAAATTTTTATGCTAGACTTTCTCGTCAGGATAAGGAGATGATGGATGCCTCCTCTAGTGGGGTATTTCAGACGAAAAGTGTTGAAGAAAGATGGGGTCTCATTGAAAGGATCCGGAAGAATACCGAAGATTGGGAAATAGATGAAGGTATTGAACCCACTATAAATTATGAGCATGATTATATAGAGAGCTATGTGAAAACTGATTACTTTAATACCTTCTGCTCTAAGATTGGTCTTGATTCCCATCTAATGATTGATTTTTGTAAGGACTTTGCCTCTCATATTGAATCTTCTAAGAAGAAGAAGGATCAGCATCATAAACCCTTCAAAGAATTACCTATTGATATTCATGTTGCTGACCCTATTTTGCCTGCAGTTATATATGAAACCCCCCTTTTCCCGCAAGGATAAGGGAGCACTCTTTTGTGACAGGCAAATTAAATAAAAGTGAGAGAAGAATTGATGAGCCTGAGGACCAGATCAAGGTCGATCCTCAAGTTGCATTGGTTAAGGATCTTGTTACTAATGATGCTTTAGATTCCAATATAAATTTTTGTGTTGTTTCCACTAACCTTGTCATAGCCAAGAATAAAGGCCCAATTTCAGGTACTCTAGTAGTATCTGTCAAAATAGAAGATCACAATTTATATGGGCTATGCGATTTGGGATCGAGTGCTAGTGCTATCCCGTATTCACTTTATCAAAGGATCATGGGTGAGATTTCACCTTGTGAACTTGAATAAGTTGATGTTACTATTCATCTTGCAAACAGAGCAACTATCTCTCCTATCAGAATTGTGAGAGACGTTGAAGTCTTATGCGGAAAGGTAAGATATCCTACCGACTTTCTAGTACTTGGTTCAGTAAGGGATAATTTTTGTCCTATTATTTTCAGTAGACCTTTTCTCAGAACTTGTGGAGATATAATAGATTGCAAGAAAGGTAAAGTTTCTGTTGAATTCAATGGTGAGCCATATGAATTTAAATTTTCTAAGTTCTCTAAGCAGCCTCGTGGTACTAATTTTCCTAGTAACGATTAGATTATTGAAGATATTGCTTCCATTGCTATTCCTCCTAATGATCCTTTGCAGCAATATATGAAGGACCACAAGAATGATTTGCATATGCAGGAGAGAAATGAGCTGGACGAAATATTCTTAAGACAACCTGCTACCCTAAAGCACAACCTTCGAGTTGAGCCTTTGGGAATTTTATCAAAAACCAAAAGAAGATCCAGTGTTTGATCTTAAACCTCTTCCTGATACGCTCAAATATGCTTATTTAGATGAAAGGAAAGTATATGATGTTGATACGTCCAAAACGTATCTATAATTTCTGCTTGCTCCATGCATGTTTTGTGTGATATTGCTATGATCTAGATACACTTTCATACATTTTTATCATATTTGGACTAACCTATTAACTCAGTGCACCCTAGTGCCAGTTCCTGTTTTCTGCTGTTTTTCTATTTCAGTTTTCCCCCATATAAAAAGTGCCAGAAAAATTCGGGAAAATTCAGAAAAGAAATCAGCGTGACGGAAGCTTCGAGAAGAGCCCGGGAGGGGGCAGAGGGGAGCCAGGGGGGCCCAGGCGGCCACCCGGCGCGGCCCCACCCCTGGCCGTGCCAGGGGGCGCCTGGGGCCCCTTGCCTACCTCTAGCTGCCCCCTTTCGCCTATTTATCCCCCGTCACGGGAAAACCCTGAGAGGAGAACCCTATTCCGCGAACTCGCCTCTGTTCCGCCGCCGCCGCGCTTCCGAAGATCGGGAGCACTAGAAGACCTCTTCCCGGCACCCTGCCGGAGGGAGGATTGACCTCCGGGAGTCTCCTCTCCACCATGGATGCTCCCCGGATGTCTCGTGAGTAGTTTTCCTTGGACCATGGGTTCTTGATCAGTAGCTATGTGATGTTCTCCTCCCCTGTTTGATCTTCATTGTTTAGACCTCGTGAGCTGCCCAACATGATCGAGGCACCTTTGTAATATTTCTGCTTTTGCTATGTTGAGTTTGATAGGATCTGATGGATTATGAGATTATGTTCAGATTGTGATTGAGTAATATATTTGGTTTTTATCTCTTATATTTTTGTTCCTAAGTAATTCTTGCATGTTCCCTGTTGCTGTTTATTGCTTTGGCCAAGTAGTAGGTAGTGACTCCAAGAGGGAGTGTTGTGCTAGATTGTGGGTTCATGCCCCCCGATGACATGCTTGAGTGACAGAAACATGAGTCTAGGGGATGTGTTGTTGCCACAAGGGGGAAAACAACGGTGCTTGTAACCGTGGTTACAAGGATTGTTTACTTTACGCAGAGTTATTTTTAATGCAGTTGTCTGTTGCTTTGGGTTTACACTTTGGGTGGGGCTCGCAACTTAATACCAGCAAGATGTTCTGGATAGATATCTCAAGGTGGATGATTAGTGTAATGCCCGATATGCGGTATTGTTCCAGATCTAGATGTTTCCATCCAGATCCGGGGACGAAGCACATATCGGTCCCACCGCGACATATGACAATGCCATATGCCCCGGATTTCCAACATGATATCACAACATTACAGATACAAGGGTACAACATCTCATACAATCGGCATACAATTGCCTTAAATACAATACAACATCGGAAGGTACATGTCTGAGTACAGACTACAATCAAATGCCTACTGGCAAAGAGAAAAACATCGATCCCCATAACCACACGGGTCCAGGCCCTCCGCCGGGATCCGCCTAACTAGTCGTCGTCGAGTCTCCACGTGAAACGTCGATCACCATACCTGTTGTCGATCAAGAACCCTGAAAAGAGTTTGGGGGTAGTATCATGAGTACAGAAGTACTCAGCATCCAACTGTAGTGGTCATCTGACCCAGCAAGGACTTCATCACTCGTCATTCTAGGATAACTAGTAGTTTACGGTAAGGATGTGGTAATTTGTGAGGTTGCTGCTGCACTAGCATTATGAAGTGGCTAACGATCTAGAGAGTAAGGTAAGAAGCCAAGCATTCGATGAGGAATTTCCTCCAACAAGTCTGCTATCAACTACTTACGCAATCATAACACCTATCCTATCCTTGTCCTCCTCTTCACATCCCGACGAAGAAGAAGCAGTCAAGGCACACACACATTGATCAAGTTATATTAAAATTATATCAGTTGTTGTTGTCTATGAACAAGGAGTAGGTCTCAAGTCGTCCATAACCGTGGACACGACTTCTCGAAAAGATTTAACCCTGCAGGGGTGTACCAACTGCCCATTACAAGGCTCCGCACGCACGCCCATCTCTCTCAGTTGCTACCCATGATAGGCAACCATTTTATGATTTAGTCCCAAGAGATCCGGAACGACAGGTCCCTCTAACTAACAACGCACAAATCCGGGTGGCCCCCGGGGAGTCGACACCCAATCCAAAGGCCGGCCGCGCTATCGGATCGGACTCTTCCGGCTGGACGAGGTCGGGTTAGCTACCCAAACAGCTGTGGGCAGCCCCCTAGCTTCCAGCTGTGGACCAACAAAGAAACCATGTCTCCGCTGGCCCGAGTTGTTTGAAAATCTGCAGGGAGCTCACCAGTCACACACACGGTTTTCAAATGGTAAAACCATATTGGGCCACCTCTAGAAATGTTTGAAGCTAGGTAGGTAAGAAAAGGGGACCCCATAAAATCCCACACGCGGTTAGGCACGCTCAGTCTTAAAACCAATACCCGGAACTTGGGTCCTAGGTGACTCGAATGGAACAAAGCGTCGAGGCGGGATAGCCTAGACCTTCCATCCTTCGTCGAGTATAGTCAACATTTATAATAATCATATCATCAACAACAATATAATAATGTGATAGCCCAAACCAAGAGTAACAGGGTAACATCGTAGCATCCTAAGCATGCATACTAAGCAGGGGCTGAGCAACGAGCAATAGTAACATAACAGTACATGGTTTGCTGGGAGGGGACATGGTTGTATCGGTTTGAAAGAGGCTGTAAACATGTGGTAGGATCAAACATCGAACCTATCCTAGACTAGCAGGAAAACCGCTGGTTGAAATAGAATGGATCGTAAGTAATGCAAAGTTCTTGCCTGTTGATAAGTCGGGTTCTGACGGTGTAGTTGATCGCAAGCTCGCATCGTCTCCGAAGGTACCCGCGGAAGCACACAAGACGATAAACATTGGAAAGCAATCAACGAGCAAGCACTCTATTACTCCGGGGCAACACAAGATCAAGAAGACATCACACGACACGGCAACGAGATACAGATCTAACGTCGAGAAAGGTTACTAACAATTTAAGTGGGGTATCGGTCACACACGACGAATACCGCACGTTTACGGTGGTTCAAGTTCCTTAGCTACAGATGATCAATCAACGGTTATTAACATGGAAACTCAAGAAAACATGGCATAGCACACAAACATGGAAAAAGGTTAGGCATAAGATAAACTATCTATGCTAGTCAATTTAAGTGAGGCACAACCTAAACATGGCATAACACTAAGTGTTGCACGATGATTAAAACATTTGGTACTGTTCTGCCCTAAACCATATTTTAGGTTGGTTAACAGCAGCAAACAATAGCATAAACACAAATTACACGAAAAACTAATCAAGTTACATATAAAGAACACCCCAAACGGAGTTACGGTTAAAAAGATATAAGCAAAACAAGTTACGGGCACAAACTGCCAACATCACGAAGCACACTTTAGAGCAATGCACAAACAGGATAATCAATGCAAAGATGCTCACAAATGATATGAAACTAAAATAGACATGGCAGGTAAGGCATGGCAAAAAGAATCATGCAAAACTGCATCATAGATCAAAAGATATTAAGCAAACAACATGGCACCGTGACGTTACAGACTTAGAGAAAAACAGAGGTGGCTGTCAAAAACAGCAGCATAGCAACTTTAGAGAAGAATATCTATATTACCAGGAATTCTAACATGAAGATGCAATATATGTAACGAAAGTAGACATGATGCTTAACAATATGCAATTGGAATCACTCAGTTACGATAAACGGTCGCGACACACTCGTCGACCGAAGTTGCAATAAAATAACAGTTTCAGCAACAGCAGCACATTAACATCAGGATCACCACTTTGGAGCAAGATTTAATATAGCTAGAGCACCCAAATATGACATGTGAAAGCATGGAAATGAAGTACACATGATGCTTAACACATAGAAGAAAGAATCAATGCAATAGGCCTCATGGATTTGTCACAATCATCATGCAAAGTTGCAACAAAATAATAACAGCAGCACAAAATAGCAATTTGTAGCAGTTAACGGCCTGATGCCCACTTTAGCACACAATTGCACAATCAAGATGAGCTCAAATGCAAATGCTCACAAAAGATGAATTAAAGTACACGCAATTCTGAGCAACTTTCGTTTTGGGGGCACGTTCATCGGAGCTACGGATCAACGGGAAATCCCATTACAAAACGGGATCAGCAACAAAATTTACTCAGACCTAGAAAAAAATTCGCAGGTACTCTGGAAAAAAAAGGTACATGGTCCCTCACCACTGGGCTCAGCCCATCTGGCCTAGGAGGCGGATCTGGCCTGCCCTGGATCTGGGCTGCGGCTGGCGGCTCGGGCCACGTGGGCCACGCATGCTGGAGGCCGGCCCATCCCGGCTGGCGGTCCAGGGAGGAGGAGGCCGGGCTCCTCCCGAGCCCGACGAGAGCGGCGGCGGTAGCCCGTTGGAGCTCCGGGCACCGGCGGCGAGGAGGGCGACGTTGCTGCAGGGGCGTCAGATCTGGCGGCGGGGTGGCGGATCTGGCCGTGGGGCTTGAGGCGGCGCGGGGTGGAGCCGTGGCGAGCTCGGGCCGACCGGCCATGGTGATGGCGGCGGCTGCCGCGGCCTTCCTACGGCGTTGACCCTGCGGAGGAGGCGAGGAGAGGGTGAGGGACGGAGGAGAGGGGGAGAGGGGAGCGCGGGAGGAGAGGGACCAGCGGCGGGCGGCGGCTCGCCGACCGGAGTGCTCAGGCGGCGGCGGCTCCACGATTGGGGCGCGGTGGAGAGATGGGAGAAGAGAGAGAGGTGGTTAGGTGGACGATCCCAGGCCGTCGGATCTGAGGATCTGACGGCCCAGAACTCATTGGGCAGAAAATTGGATGAAAAATGGGGTATTTTCAGATCTGGGGTTGTCTAGGGAAACCCTAAGTGGTGGGGGTGTGGTGGTCTTTATATAGCCCCGGATGGCTGGCAGTTTGCAAAAACGTCCCCGGTTTCTCTCTCGGGCGTCCGGTGTTTACGTTTCTGACCGCCGGGGGTCCGCAGTACCTTCGATTCGGGTAAAACTTCAAACTGCACGATCAGCGCGTCGAGACGGAGGCGTTCACCTCGCGTTGGAACCGTTCCGAGAACACTTTCCGGCGCGATATAAAAATATCCCGTTTAGTTATTAAACAGGGTTTTTCGTTCCGTTGGCTGCGGCTGGTCTCGTGCGGTCTCGCGACGGTGATCGGGTGAAACTCGGTGTCGCAAAGGTCGAGTGTCAGGGTGGAAAGGGTCGGTCTCCGTCCGGTACGAGATAAGAGGGGGAAAAATAATCGCCGATCGATAAATCGGGGATGCAAACACCGCAAACAAATCAGACAATCAAACAATTCACACCGAAAACAAAATTTTTGATTTTTTTGAAAACTGGGATGTTACAATACAACACCACCAACAAGGGATCTCGTCCCGAGATCCAGGACGATCCGGGGGAGAGGGGAGAGAGAGAAAGAGAGTCGACGATCTGCAAGACCACCAACAAGGGACTCTGCTCCATGTCGATGTCGAACTTCTGTCGAGATAATTTTCCGCAGAGAGACGACATCGTCGGAATAACGAAAACGTCAGTGACAAGAGGAAGAACGATCGCGAAAACAAGATCAAGGGATAGTGATTTTTGACGCAAGTCGTAAAACACCGGTCAAAAGGAGGGAGGGCAAAGGACGACCCAGATGTAAGCCAGAGTTGGAAGAACTAAAGGTACTACAGGGTTTCCCACCTGAGCTCGGAATCGAGACAATACGCTGCAAGCAAGGCATTGTAACTATTCCGAACTCCACACACTCGAGATCCTAAAGTTTGAAAGGGGATAAGTCGAGAATAAAACACTTACGTCACTTGTCCTGACCAGAGCAAGGGTAAGGAGAAAAAGATTCCTACTCTCTGATAACTAACTTAGTAACTACAAAATAATTTTTGTCTAGACTCGACTTCGGCCAGAGAAGGGATCCTACGGTCGGTAAGGCTCTGATACCAAGTTGTAAGGCCCGATATGGGGTACTGTTCTAGATCTAGATGTTTCCATCCAGATCCGGGGACGAAGCACATATCGGTCCCACCGCGACATATGACAATGCCATATGCCCTGGATTTCCAACATGATATCACAACATTACAGATACAAGGGTACAACATCTCATACAATCGGCATACAACTGCCTTAAATACAATACAACAGCGGAAGGTACATATCTGAGTACAGACTACAATCAAATTCCTACTGGCAAAGAGAAAAACATCGATCCCCATAACCACACGGGTCCAGGCCCTCCGCCGGGATCCGCCTAACTAGTCGTCGTCGAGTCTCCACGTGAAACGTCGATCACCATACCTGTTGTCGATCAAGAACCCTGAAAAGAGTTTGGGGGTAGTATCATGAGTACAGAAGTACTCAGCATCCAACTGTAGTGGTCATCTGACCCAGCAAGGACTTCATCACTCGTCATTCTAGGACAACTAGTAGTTTACGGTAAGGATGTGGTAAGTGGTGAGGTTGCTGCCGCACTAGCATTATGAAGTGGCTAACAATCTAAAGAGTAAGGTAGAAGCCAAGAATTCGATGAGGACTCGCATCCAACAAGTCTGCTATCAACTACTTACGCAATCATAACACCTATCCTATCCTTGTCCTCCTCTTCGCATCCCGACGAAGAAGAAGCAGTCAAGGCACACACACATTGATCAAGTTATATTAAGATTATATCAGTTGTTGTTGTCTATGAACAAGGAGTAGGTCTCAAGTCATCCATAACCGTGGACACGGCTTCTCGAAAAGATTTAACCCTGCAGGGGTGTACCAACTGCCCATTACAAGGCTCCGCATGCACGCCCATCTCTCTCAGTTGCTACCCATGATAGGCAACCATTTTATGATTTAGTCCCAAGATATCCGGAACGACAGGTCCCTCTAACTAACAACGCACAAATCCGGGTGGCCCCCGGGGAGTCGACACCCAATCCAAAGGCCGGCCGCGCTATCGGATCGGACTCCTCCGGCTGGACGAGGTCGGGTTAGCTACCCAAACAGCTATGGGAAGCCCCCTAGCTTCCAGGTGTGGACCAACAAAGAAACCATGTCTCCGCTGGCCCGAGTTGTTTGAAAATCTGCTGGGAGCTCACCAGTCACACACACGGTTTTCAAATGGTAAAACCAGCTTGGGCCACCTCTAGAAATGTTTGAAGCTAGGTAGGTAAGAAAAGGGGACCCCATAAAATCCCACACGCGGTTAGGCACGCTCAGTCTTAAAACCAATACCCGGAACTCGGGTCCTAGGTGACTCGAATGGAACAAAGCGTCGAGGCGGGATAGCCTAGACCTTCCATCCTTCGTCGAGTATAGTCAACATTTCTAATAATCATATCATCAACAACAATATAATAATGTGATAGCCCAAGCCAAGAGTAACAGGGTAACATCGTAGCATCCTAAGCATGCATACTAAGCAGGGGCTGAGCAACGAGCAATAGTAACATAGCAGTACATGGTTTGCTGGGAGGGGACATGGCTGTATCGGTTTGAAAGAGGCTGTAAACATTTGGTAGGATCAAACATCGAACCTATCCTAGACTAGCATGCAAACCGCTGGTTGAAATAGAATGGATCACAAGTAATGCAAAGTCCTTTCCTGTTGATAAGTCGGGTTCCGACGGTGTAGTTGATCGCAAGCTCACATCGTCTCTGAAGGTACCCGCGGAAGCACACAAGACGATAAACACTGGAAATCAATCAACGAGCAAGCACTCTATTACTCCGGGTCAACACAAGATCATGAATACATCACACGACACGGCAACGAGATACGGATCTAACGTCGAGAACGGTTACTAACAATTTAAGTGGGGTATCGGTCACACACGACGAATACCGCACGTTTACGGTGGTTCAAGTTGCTTAGCTACAGGTGATCAATCAACGGTTATTAACATGGAAACTCAAGCAAGCATGGCATAGCACACAAACATGGAAAAAGGTTAGGCATAAGATAAACTATCTATGCTAGTCAATTTAAGTGAGGCACAACCTAAACATGGCATAACACTAAGTGCCGCACGATGATTAAAACATTTGGTACTGTTCTTCCCTAAACCATATTTTAGGTTGGTTAACAGCAGAAAACAATAGCATAAATACAAAGTACACGAAAAACTAATCAAGTTACATATAAAGAACACCCCAAACGGAGTTACGGTTAAAAAGATATAAGCAAAACAAGTTACAGGCACAAACTGCCAACATCACGAAGCACACATTAGAGCAATGCACAAACAGGATAATCAATGCAAACATTCTCACAAATGATATGAAACTAAAATAGACATGGCAGGTAAGGCATGGCAAAAAGAATCATGCAAAAAGGCATCATAGATCAAAAGATATTAAGCAAACAACATGGCATCGTGACGTTACAGACTTAGAGAAAAACTGAGGTGGCTGTCAAAAACAGCAGCATAGCAACTTTAGAGAAGAATATCTATATGACCAGGAATTCTAGCATGAAGATGAAATATATGTAACGAAAGTATACATGATGCTTAACAATATGCAATTGGAATCACTCAATTACGATAAACGGTCGCGACACACTCGTCGACCGAAGTTGCAATAAAATAACAGTTTCAGCAACAGCAGCACATTAACATCAGGATCACCACTTTGGAGCAAGATTTAATATAGCTACAACACCCAAATATGACATGTTAAAGCATGGAAATGAAGTACACATGCTGCTTAACACATAGGAGAAAGAATCAATGCAATAGGCCTCATGGATTTGTCACAATCATCATGCAAAGTTGCAACAAAATAATAACAGCAGCACAAAATAGCAATTTGTAGCAGTTAACGGCCTGATGCCCACTTTAGCACACAATTACACAATCAAGATGAGCTCAAATGCAAATGCTCACAAAATATGAATTAAAGTACACACAATTCTGAGCAACTTTCGTTTTGGGGGCACGTTCATCGGAGCTACGGATCAACGGGAAATCGCATTACAAAACGGGATCAGCAGCAAAATTTACTCAGACCTAGAAAAAAATTCGCATGTACTCTAGAAAAAAAAGGTACATGGGCCCTCACCATTGGGCTCAGCCCATCTGGCCTAGGAGGCGGATCTGGCCTGCCCTGGATCTGGGCTGCGGCTGGCGGCTCGGGCCACATGGGCCGCGCGTGCTGGAGGCCGGCCCATCCCGGCTGGCGGTCCAGGGAGGAGGAGGCCGGGCTCCTCCCGAGCCCGACGACAGCGGCGGCGGTAGCCCGGTGGCACGCCGGCCACCGGCGGCGAGGAGGGCGGCGGTGCTGCAGGGGCGCCAGATCTGGCGGTGGGGTAGCGCATCTGGCCGTTGGGCTTGAGGCGACGCAGGATGGAGCCGTGGCGAGCTCGGGCCGACCGGCCTTCCTACGGCATTGACCCTGCGGAGGAGGCGAGGAAAGGGTGAGGGACGGAGGAGAGGGGGGAGAGGGGAGCGCGGGAGGAGAGGGACCGGCGGCGGGCGGCGGCTCCACGATTGGGGCGCGGTGGAGAGATGGGAGAAGAGAGAGAGGTGGTTAGGTGGACGATCCCAGGCCGTCGGATCTGAGGATCTGACGGCCCAGAACTCATTGGGCAGAAAATTGGATGGAAAATGAGGTATTTTCAGATCTGGGGCTGGCTAGGGAAACCCAAAGTGGTGGGGGTGTGGTGGTCTTTATATAGCCCCGGATGGCTGGCAATTTGCAAAAACGTCCCCGGTTTCTCTCTCGGGCGTCCGGTGTTTACATTTCTGACCGCCGGGGGTCCGCAGTACCTCCGATTCGGGTAAAACTTCGAACTGCACGATCAGCGCGTCGAGCCGGAGGCTTCTACCTAGCGTTGGAACCGTTCCGAGAACACTTTCCGGTGCGATATAAAAATATTCCGTTTAGTTATTAAACGGGGGTTTTCGTTCCGTTGGCTGCGGCTGGTCTCGTGCGGACTCGCGACGGTGATCGGGTGAAACCCGGTGTCGCAAAGGTCGAGTGTCAGGGTGGCAAGGGTCGGTCTCCGTCCGGTACGAGATAAGAGGGGGAAAAATAATCGCCGATTGATAAATCGGGGATGCAAACACCGCAAACAAATCAGATACTCAAACAATTCACACCGAAAACAAAAATTTTGATTTTTGTGAAAACTGGGCTGTTACAATTAGTAGTAGATGCAGATGGATTTCGGTCTACTTACCTTGGTGTACTGCCTGTGCTTTTTAACCTCTTCCTTTCTTTTGTAGCATAGTTAGCATTGCGGTGCGTTCATAATCATGTCAATTGCCTTTCTGTAATTTGTTTACCTCGCATAGCAATTTTATCGTCTTTTGGGAGAGAGACATCACTAGCGAACATCACGTATCCCGGTCCATATCCTCATTACTGTTTCCACGCTCATTTACTTTTCTGCTTTTACTTTCAGTTGCTACCATTATCCCTTGTGTTTGATCCTTTGTGAACAACAAGACCGGAGAGATTGACAACCTCTCTGAACTTCGTTGGGAACAAAGTTATTTGTGTCTGTGTGCAGGTCCGCGTCAGTTGCGCCGCTGACACCTACTTATCATCTCTGGAGTCCTACTGGAGACAAACCTTGGTATCTTTACTGAGGGAAATTTGCTGCTGTGCTGCATCACGCCTTCCACTTGGGGCTCACCAACGAAGGGCGAGAAGACTACACCCGTCAACTCTCGCGCCATCAAGCAAATTTCTGGCGTCGTTGCCGGGGACTCCAAGTTTTAAGATAGTGGAGTTGCACACTACCCTTTACCTTTGTTTTTTAGTCTTGTTAGTTTACCTTTCAGTTTTTATCTCAGTGTCCTTTATGAAAAACCACAAAAATAGTTGCTACCTTTTGCCTTTGTCTTGCTTTGCCTATTTATGCTATCCTCACCATGGGTGATGAACCACCCAAATATGGTAGGATGGACATGTTTCACTTGGATCATCTTCGATCAATGTGTGCTCGCGCTAAAAACCCAACCGACTTGGTTGAGGGAAAATCATTGGATGAGCATGCTCATTATACGCGGCACCGCCTATCTCAGAAAGGGAAACACTTATGGGATCAAATACATGTTTCTTATTGCCATGCTAAACTTTTGTGCCACGTTTATGATTTTACTTGTTGTTCTAATATATATCATAAACACCTCCCTTTCCAATATGAGTTTAATGAAAATGAGATCTTATCTTCTTATGCTAAAGGTGTTTATGATTACTTTGATGTTGAAAAGATTGAAGAGTTTGTTGCTTTTAAAGGTGCCTATGAGATTGCTTCTTTGATTGAAAAATATCACGATACTATTTTCGAGTCTGAAAACTTTGCAGTTCTTGCTTATTGCTTCGAGAATTATACTTCCAATTCTTATATTGAGGATTTTAAAAATAAAATGTTAGCTGCCCAAGAAGAGGCCAATTATTGCATTGAGGAGGAATCCCATGATTCCGAGGACTCACTTGAAATATCCCTTTCTGAAAATTTTGATACTTTCTTTGTTGATGGCCAAGATGCCACTATGGATGATGCTGACAAAAATGAACTCTCTATAGTTCCTTATGTTAAGCATGAAATTGTTGCTATTGCACCCACACTTGATTGTCCTATTATCCTTTTGAAATCTCCAACTCCGGAGAACTTTTCTCTTATCAAGGCTCAATGTGATGGGTTGCATTTATCTTATAATCCTAAAGACCGTGTTGAAAACTATACACGTGTGCTTGCAGTTCATGAACAACATGATTTATGTGATAGTTATATTCTTGACGTTGTTCATGATACTACTGAAAATTATTTTGAGAGAGGGAAGTTTTGTTGTATAAACTTCCATATTACTAAAACTCCTCTCTTTATGTTGAAAGTTTTGAAGATGTTCCTGTTCCACCTTTCTATGCATGTCACTTTGTGCTTCTTTGACTTATTTTCTTACAAGATGCCTATGCATATGAAGTGGGTTAGGCTTAAATGTGTTTCATATTTGTTTCTTTATGCTCTCTTTTGCTTCAAATTCTTATTCTTATGAGAGCACCTTCTACAATCTTTATGCCTAGCTAATGGCTTTAAAGAAGCGCTTTCGGGAGGCAGCCCGCAACGAATTTAGGTTTTTCTTTTTGCTTTTGTTGTGTCTTGATGATTGTTACTTCTGTAGCAACATCATTGTATCTTTATTTTTCAGCTTTGTGCCAAGTTATAGCCTCTAACGGCAAGGGAAGTAAAAGTTGTGACATGCTGTCCAGAAAACAGATTATGTCCTCGTGACCAGAAAAATTCCAGAAATATCCCAGTTCATCTTTTTGAGCTTAAATTTTTACACAGTATTCTCTATACAATTACGAAACTTCCATATGTTCTGAGTTTTTTGATTTGAGTTGCATAAGTACCCCTAAAAAATTCTTTACTATCTTCTGTTCTGTTTTTCACAGATTCTAACACGTTTTGTCTCTCCTTACTTTTGCAAACCGTAAGCTTGCTTTTTCTTTGCAAAAACTTTTTTGCACTCTTGAGAAACAGTAGCTCTTCAAGATTATCTTTATATTCAGTGGAGAAAAATTATTTATTAAGGGTACTAACCTCTCTAATCAGCTTATGATGAGTTATGTATGAAGGGAGTTTTCAAGTGTGCGATGGAAGATGATGAAAGAAGATCCAGGAGTGTCAAGCGCTCAAGCTTGGGGATGCCCCCATGCATCCCCAATAAATATTCAAGGAGACTCAAGCGTCTAAGCTTGGGGTTGCCCCCGTGCATCCCCTTCTCCATCAACAATCATCAGTTCGTCCTTCGTCTCACTATATTTTTATCACTTCATGCGTTATGTGCTATGCTTGGAGCGTCTCGCTCTTAGGTTTGTTTTTAGTTTCTTTAGCTTTGCTTGCTGTTCATAACAAGTTAGGTCCTGTCTTAATTTTTGTGGGAGAGAATCACGCTCCACTTTCAAAATCTAGAACACATCATAGGATTTTTCATGCCTATCTTCTTGCTGTTGTGTGATCTTTATCTTTTCATAGCTACTGCCATATTTAGTCTTAGTTTTAGTTTGTCTTTAGCAAGAGCATTGGATTTTGTTTAGTTTGTTGCTGGAACTCTTTTTAGTTTTCATGTTTATCTTGTTAAGAGAGTTGGTTGCTGGACTGAGTTGTGTCTTGTCTTGAAAGTAGGTAATTGAGGTTGCTATTTAATTTTAGTAGTAGCTTGCAATAGTTTTGAAGTATTGTTGTGAGTAATGTTTGAACTTTTGGTGTCAAGAGCTCTTGCCTATTAGTGATAGGTGTCGTATTTTGGGCAATCCGTGTTTATTTTCAAAATCTTCAAAACTAGTTGAGAACTCTAGCTACTAGATGGATCACTACTCTTCTGAGGGGTCGAATATTAGAGAACACTCACGTACCATGAGTCGAGGATGTGCAAGGATAACCAAACCCCCATACACTCCTCCTCGGGGTACTTGTCTCTTTGTGAACCTCCTTATTAGATTGAGAATTACCGATAATAATTGCATGAGTTCTTCGGACTAATGTAAGTATTGAGAGTTGACACTTCCACCTTCCCATATTTTGCTAGCCTTTCCCGTGCCGTGCATTGCCTTCTTCTCACTCCGAGAGTTGGTGTCCACCTTCGCCGGTACTTCCAAACCCTTGGCATGATACGCTCTGTCATCATAAGCCTCCTTATATCTTTCCTCAAAACAGCCACCATACCTACCTATCAAGGCATTCCCATAGCCTTTCCGAGTTACATTGCCATGCAACTTCCACCTCTTCATGACTTGATCTTCATGTCATACATGTTCCTGCTACACTGGCAGCGACATACATTGCATACATCATGATAGTTACATCTTCTTTATGATTTTGAGTACCTTGTAAAGTGTGAAAGATCTCCTTTACCTTCTTGTAAAATAGAGTGTTGCCCTTAAGTGAGGAAAAGATCCCAAAGTGGACACATTAAAAGATCCCAAAGAGGACAAATGAGAGTTCAATAGAAAGAGCCATTGAGGCCACCAAAAATACAAAAAAAATAGAAAAAAGAAAAAAAGAAATAAAAAGAGAGAAAGGGGCAACACTACTATCCTTTTGAGAGATCCACACTAGTACTCCCTTTATATCTTTGTACTCCATAGAGATGATCATTATGCATATAGCTATGTGGGGACCTTCACACTATAGAACTTGGCTTGCATATTCCAAGGATGAGCCTCCTCAAAAGAGCTCTAGGTCTTCATGAGCGAGCAAGTTAGATGCACCCCCACTAGTTCCATTGGAGAGCTTCCTAGCTAGTATGTGCATCCGTTGCATGGCAATCCCTACTCCTCACATCATATCTATCATTTGGTATCTCTTGCCTATGATTGTCCTCATTGATATGAGCCTTTCTCATCCTTTTTGTCTTCCTCCTCCACCATATTTCTCTCTTTGCCATCCTAAGAGTCAACTCTCGTGCTTACGCTCATCCATTGCATGAGTGCTCGAAATATCGAAAAGGAGTGGATCAAATTGACTTGTACCTGGCTAGTGGTTTGGGGACGAGTCAAGATAAGATTCCAAAGAAGACCAAGTGTGAAACTTTAGTAGATTGAGTTCTCAACACAAAAATACTTTTTTTCTCGTATTCCCTATCCCCCTTCTTGCACGCAAACACCATTTGGAGACATTCGAGTCACGAACAGCGAGAGCTCTTGCACCTTTTGTTCTTTTGTTACTTGTTTCAATGATAATATAGACTCTTGCATGTTATGACTTGAATTGAATCTCTAACCTTGATTGCTATACTTTTCAAAGTTCTTATATGGTAGCTAGCATGTCACCACAGAAATTATGTTGTTATCATTTACCTACTCGAGGACGAGCAGGAATTAAGCTTGGGGATGTTGATACGTCCAAAATGTATCTATAATTTCTGCTTGCTCCATGCATGTTTTGTGTGATATTGCTATAATCTAGATACACTTTCATACATTTTTTATCATATTTGGACTAACCTATTAACTCAGTGCACCCCAGTGCCAGTTCCTGTTTTCTGCTGTTTTTCTATTTCAGTTTTCCCCCATATAAAAAGTGCCAGAAAAATTCGGGAAAATTCAGATAAAAAATCAGCGTGACGGAAGCTTCCAGAAGAGCCCGGGATGGGCCAGAGGGGAGCCAAGGGGGCCCAGGCGGCCACCCGGCGTGGCCCCACCCCTGGCCGCGCCAGGGGGGCGCCTGGGGCCCCTGGCCCACCTCTGGCTGCCCCCTTTCTCCTATTTATCCCCCGTCACGGGAAAACCCCGAGAGGAGAACCCTATTCCGCGAACTCACCTCTGTTCCGCCGCCGCCGCAGTTCCGAATATCGGGAGCACCAGAAGACCTCTTCCCGGCACCCTGCCGGAGGGAGGATTGACCTCCGGGAGTCTCCTCTCCACCATGGATGCTCCCCGGATGTCTCGTGAGTAGTTTTCCTTGGACCATGGGTCCGTGATCAGTAGCTAAGTGATGTTCTCCTCCCCTCTTTGATCTTCATTGTTTAGACCTCGTGAGCTGCCCAACATGATCGAGGCACCTTTGTAATATTTCTGCTTTTGCTATGTTGAGTTTGATAGGATCTGATGGATTATGAGATTATGTTCAGATTGTGATTGAGTAATATATTTGGTTTTTATCTCTTATATTTTTTTTCCTAAGTAATTCTTGCATGTTCCCCGTTGCTTTTTATTTCTTTGGCCAAGTAGTAGGTAGTGACTCCAAGAGGGAGCGTTGTGCTAGATTGTGGGTTCATGCCCCCCGATGACATGCTTGAGTGACAGAAACATGAGTCTAGGGGATGTGTTGTTTCCACAAGGGGGAAACAACGGTGCTTGTAACCGCGGTTACAAGGATTGTTTACTTTACGCAGAGTTCTTTTTAATGCAGTTGTCTGTTGCTTTGGGTTTACACTTTGGGTGGGCCTCGCAACTTAATACCAGCGAGATGTTCTGGATAGATATCTCAAGGTGGATGATTAGTAGTAGATGCAGATGGATTTTGGTCTACTTACCTTGGCGTACTGCATGTGCTTTTGAACCTCTTCCTTCCTTTTGTAGCATAGTTAGCATTGCGGTGCGTTCATAATCCTATCAATTGCCTTTCTGTAATTTGTTTACCTCGCATAGCAATTTTATCGTCTTTTGGGAGAGAGACATCACTAGCGAACATCACGTATCCCGGTCCATATCCTCATTACTGTTTCCACGCTCATTTACTTTTCTGCTTTTACTTTCAGTTGCTATCATTATCCCTTGTGTTTGATCCTTTGTGAACAACAAGACCGGAGAGATTGACAACCTCTCTGAACTTCGTTGGGAACAAATTTATTTGTGTCTGTGTGCAGGTCCGCGTCAGTTGTGTCGCTGACACCTCGTTATCATCTCTGGAGTCCTACTGGAGACAAACCTTGGTATCTTTACTGAGGGAAATTTGCTGCTGTGCTGCATCACGCCTTCCACTTGGGGCTCACCAACGAAGGGCGAGAAGACTACACCCGTCAACTCTCGCGCGATCACATGTTATTATCAATTCTAACCTTTCAGGGTATGAAGAAGAGCGACTATTCGAAGTACTTCGAAAACATCAAGGCGCAATTGGCTACACCCTTCATGATCTTAAGGGGATTAGTCCATCTATTTTTCAACATACCATCAACTTGAGCCTGATGCTAAACCAGTTGTTGATCATCAACGACGGTTGAATCTGAAAATGATGGATGTTGTAAGGACTGAGATTCTCAAGCTTCTAGCCATACGTATTATCTAACCTATAGCTGATAGTAAGTGGTAAGCCCGGTTCATTGTGTTCCAAAGAAAGGAGGTACAACTGTGGTTCCTAATGATAAGAATGAACTAATACCTCAGAGAATTATTATTGGATATAGAATGTGTATTGATTACAGGAAGCTGAACAAGGCAACCAGGAAGGACCACTACCCGTTGCCGTTCATCGACCAAATGCTTGAAAGGTTATCCAAAAATACTCACTTTTGTTATCTTGATGGTTATTCTGGCTTCTCTCAAATTCATGTTAACACTGCTGATCAAGAGAATACCACTTTTACTTGTCCCTATGGTACTTATGCTTACAGACGCATGCCTTTTGGTTTATGTAATGCCCCTGCTACTTTTCAAAGGTGTATGTCTGCTATCTTTCATGGTTTTTGTGAAGAAATTGTGGAGGTATTCATGGACGATTTCTCCGTCTATGGAACCTCTTTTGACCATTGTCTCCACAACCTTAATAAAGTTTAGCAGATATGTGAGGAGACAAATTTGGTGCTTAACTAGGAGAAGTGCCACTTTATGGTCAACGAGGGAATTTTTCTTGGCCACAAGATTTCCGAGAGGTTAATTGAGGTGTAGAGGGCCAAGATCGAAGCAATTGAAAGGATGCCCTATCCAAGGGACATCAAAGGTATTCGTAGTTTTCTCGGTCATGCTGGTTTCTATAGAAGATTTATTAAAGACTTTTCTAAGACTTCAAGACCCCTCACTAATCTTCTCCGGGAGGATGTTCCTTTTGTTTTTGATGAAGATTGTAAGGAAGACTTCAAAGTTCTTAAGAAAGCTTTAATAACCGCTCCTATAGTACAACCACCTGATTGGAATTTACCTTTTGAAATTATGTGTGATGCTAGTGATTTTGCTATTGGAGCTGTTTTAGGGCAAAGGGTTGATAAGAAATTGAATGTTATATATTATCCTAGCAAAAGCCTTGATAGTGCTCAAAAGAATTATGCTACTATTGAGAAGGAATTCTTAGCAGTAGTGTTTTCTTGTGATAAGTTTAGGCAGTATATTGTTGATTCTAAGATTATTATGCATACTGACCATGCTGCCATTAAGTATCTTATGGAGAAGAAGGATGCCAAACCCAGACTCATCCGATAGGTACTCCTTCTTGAAGAATTTGATTTGTAGATTGTCGATAGGAAAGGAGCAGACAATCCGGTGGCGGATAATCTTTCAAGGATGCAAGATATACCGCATGATCCCATTCCAGTCAATGACAGTTTTCCATACGAACAACTAGCTGTTGTAAAAGTACAATCTCTCTCCGATCCTTGTTTTGCAGATTATGCTAACTTTATCGTTGCAAAGTTTTTGCCTCCAGGTTTAACATTTCAGCAAAGAAAGAAGTTCTTCCACGATTTGAGGCATTACTTTTGGGATGACCCACATCTTTTCAAAGAAGGTCCAGATGGGATCGTGAGGAGATGCATACCGGAACACGAGCAGAAGGACATTCTCAGACAATGTCACGATAGTCCATAAGGAGGACATCATGTCGGTGAGAGGACCTCACATAAGGTTCTTCAATCAGGTTTTTATTGGCGTACTCTCTTTAAGGATGCTAGAAATTATGTCTTATCCTGTGATAAGTGTCAGAGAGTTGGTAATATTAGTAGAAGTAATGAGATGCCTATGAATTACTCTCTAGTGATTGAGCCTTTTGATTGCTGGGGTTTTGATTTTATGGGTCCTTTTCCTCCCTCGCACAAGTACACTCACATTTTAGTTGCTATTGATTATGTAACCAAGTGGGTAGAGGCAATCCCCACTGAAAGTGCTGATCACAAGACATCTTTGAAAATGCTCAAGGATGTAATTTTTCCTAGGTTTGGAGTACCCAGGTACCTCATGACTGATGGGGGTTCACACTTTACGCATGGAGCTTTTAGAAAAGCTTTAGCCAAGTACAATGTCAATCATAGAATTGCTTCACCGTACCACCCTCAAACTAGTGGGCAAGTTGAGCTCACCAATAGAGAGATCAAATTGATCTTACAGAAGACAGTTAATAGAAATAGAAAAGATTGGTCAAATAAGTTAGGAGATGCTTTGTGTGCGTATAGAACTTCTTACAAAAACCCCATGGGCATGTCTCCCTATAAGATGGTCTATGGCAAGGCTTGCCATCTGATACGTCCAAAACGTATCTATAATTTCTGCTTGCTCCATGCTTATTTTGTGTGATATTGCTATGATATTGATGCACTTCCATACACTTTTGATCATATTTGGACTAACCTATTAACTCAGTGCACCTCAGTGCCAGTTCCTGTTTTCTGCTGTTTTTGTATTTCAGGTTTTCCCATTATTTAAAGTGCCAGAAAAATTCCGGGAAAAATATAGGAAAAATCAGCGTACAGGAAGCTTCGGGAAAAGCCCAGGTGGGGCCATAGGGGAGCCAGGGGTGGCCCAGGCGGCCACCTGGCGTGGCCACCCCCTAGGCCGCGCCAGGGGACGCCTGGGGCCCCTGGTCCACCTCTGGCTGCCCCCCTTCGCCTATATATCCCTCTCGTCCCAAAACCCTCGAGGACAGAACCCTTTTTCGCGATCTCTCCTCTGTTCTGCCGCCGTCGTGCTTCCAAGATCGGGAGCACTAGGAGCCCTCTTCCCAGCACCCTGCCGGAGGGAGGAACCACCTCCGGGAGCTTCTGCACCACCATGGATGCTCCCCGGTTGAACCGTGAGTAGTCCACCTTGGACCATGGGTCTATGATCAGTAGCTATGTGATGTTCTCCTCCCCTCTTTGTTCTTCATGGTTTAGACCTCGTGAGCTGCCCTACATGATCGAGGCACATATGTAATCTTTCTGCTGTTGCTATGCTGAGTTTGCTGGGATCTGATGGATTATGAGACTATGTTCAGATTGTGTTTGAGTAATATATTTGATTCTCCTCTTTTATATTTTTGTTCTTGAGTAATTCTTGCATGTTCTCCGTTGTTGTTTCTTGCTTTGGCCAAGTAGTAGGTAGTGACTCCAAGAGGGAGTGTTATGCATGATTGTGGGTTCATGCCCCCTGATGACTAGCTTGAGTGACAGAAACATGAGTCTAGGGGATTTGTTGTTGCCACAAGGGAGAAAACAACGGTGCTTGTACTTGCGGGTGCAAGGATTGTTCACTTTACGCAAAGTTCTTTAATGCAGTTGTCTGTTGCTTTGAGTTTACACTTTGGGTGGGATTCATAACTTAATACCAGCGAGATGTTCTGGATAGATATCTCAAGGTGGATGATTAGTATGTCGATGCAGATGGATTTCGGTCTACTTGTCTTGGTGTACCGCCCATGCTTTTGAGCCTCTTCCTTTCTTTATAGCATAGTTAGCATTGGTTTGCGCACATAATCCTGTCAATTGCCCAGCTGTAATTTGTTTACCTCGCATGGCTATTTTATCGTCTTTTGGGAGAGAGACATCACTAGTGAACATCATGGGACCCCGGTCCATATTTCCAATACTGTTTACACCCACTATTTATTTTCTGCTTTATTTACTTTTCTGTTGCTATCACTATCATTATTATCCCGTGTGTTTGATCCTTTGTACACAACAAGGGCGGAGGGATTGACAACCTCTCTGAACTCGTTGGGAGCAAAGTTATATGTTGTGTGTGTGTGCAGGTCCACGTCAACCGCCTAATTGCTGGCGCCGTTGTCACCTTCTTGTCGTTGTCGGAGTCCTACTGGAGACAAACCTTGGTATCTTCACCGAGGGAAATTTTCTGCTATCTACATCTCAATCTTCCACTTTGGGTAACCAACGAGGGGCGAGAAGCCATCACGATCTTCCATTATAATTAGAACACAAAGCTTTCTGGGCTATTAGAGAGCTTAATGCTGACCCGAAATGAGCTGGTGAAAAGCGTTTCATGAACTTGACTTCTCTAGATGAGTGGAGAAGTGAAGCTTACGAGAGCGCTAAAATGTTCAAGGAAAAGGTAAAGAAGAGGCACGATAGGAGGATTCTGAAACGTGAATTTAATGTTGGTGATAAAGTTTTGTTGTTTAGATCCCATTTTAGGTTTTCTCCAGGTAAACTACTTTCCAGGTGGGAAGGGCCATTTCATATTGAGGAAGTCTACCGCTCGGGTGCAATCAAGATAAACAATTTTGAAGGCACCAAACCTCAAGTTATGAAATGGGCAAAGACTTAAACATTACATAGCAGGAGACCCTGTCAATGTTGATGTGGATTTTGTATACACAACAACTCATGAAGAACATGTTGCGACCCTGTTTCAGACACCAGCAGAAGCAGAATAAGGAAAGGTATGTATTACGGTAAGGAAACATCGCGAACCGCCATAAAATTCCCATATTATGAGTTTTTGTAAAATTAGGAAAATTTGAGGCCGAAGTGGAGCCGGAGACAAGCTCCAGGGGGCCCAGGCGCCCCCCTGGCGCGGCCTACCCCCTGGACGCGCCGGGAGCCCGTCTGGGCACCCAGGAGTCCGTCTCCGATCCCACTTTGGCTCGTTACCTTCTTTTCTGTGCAGAAATTTTTGCTATATATTTGCCCGGATTGTTCCGGCAACGTATCTCGCGATTTCGTGTGTTTTCTTTTTGATCTGTTTCTGCCAGGATAAAAAGTTATTGTTAGAGATGTCTTCGTGTGGCTTAAGCGGAGAGGACTACATGGGACATCGTCTACGCCAAGTTCAGAAGGATCTCAACCAAGGAAAGCACGTTGGATGGGCTACTGAGGAAGAAATTGCTGCAAGACAAGCAGAGATGGAGCGCTCCGTGAGGAAATAAGTCAAGATTGTCACCGCTCAGCAACAGGGGGATCCATCAACAAAAGGAGGAAGTTCAAGCAACCCCATCATGGTGGGGTTTGTCCAACCTCAATATGATCTTTCTCTTAACCTTTCAGGAACAACACCTCCACTTGAAGATCCACATATGACTTCCACGATCTCTGAAGCTTACAGAATCACCAATCAATTTTGTGAAGATTTCCGTGTACTAAAAGTGCAAGTGGAAATCCTGGAAGCCGAAAACCAAACCCTTCGACGTATAATCAGAGACCTGAAGAACCACAAGAATGAGTAAATCTCCTTGGGTAATGGCATCCCCTTAGATTGTTCCAATCTTGGGGGAGTGCCTGGTATCTTTATCTTTATCTTTGTCTTTTAGAGTCAAATAGAGTCGTATCATGTCTAGGGAAGTTATCTTATAAAACAGGCGTTTGCATTGAGGTCTATCACTCCTTTTTGGAGAGTTATGTATCCGTGAGTGTGGAGTCGTCTATGATGGAATATTAATGAGAAGTTTATTGATTCCTTCGCTGCACTCGGTATTCTCTTCACGCAATCGACCTTATGATGATTCTTATGGGAGTATTGACCTTATATCAGGTATGGCTTTGAAAACTTTATTTAATCCTGGCAAACATAGCTTTGGTCATAACAACAAGCATGATTTTCTCAAAGTAGCGACATAGCCAAAACCTTTATGTTATTATTCTTGAAGTGTTATGTTGACAAGGAAGACAACTTGATATGCTATGCTTATTTTAATGTTTATGCTTTATATTGATTTGCATCTAAGTCATCATCAATTGTCTGTTCTCTCAAAGCCTTTGCTAGCAAAACCTTTGTACTAAGCAGAATTCTGCTTGTGCATCCATACCCTGAAACCAATATTTTCCATATGAGTCCACCATACCTTCCTATTCGTGGTATTCCACTACCACTCCTAAAGTATAGAATTTATGTGTTATCCTTAAATGTTCAAAATCTTCTATTTTGTGCCCCTGTTTTAGCTCATGAGGAAGTAGTGGTTAATTCATGATCTTCTTAAGTTGGACAAGTTTTATCCCGGGATTGCATGTCTATCTGCAAACCCCTAATACGAGGAGGAATTGGCATGAGTGCGCCCAGGTCACAAAAGATAATGCAACAAACAAACCCTCCTTCACGCTTTGTTCATGAGAATCAGAAAACTTTGGCAGTGATAAACAAAGGAGATTGCGGGGATGTGATCGTCCCCGTGTGGGAGCCATTCCTCGAAACTTGTCCAATTTGAGAAATAATTGAGTTATCTATTAGCATTTGTTGACAAATCATGCACATCTCAAAACTTGTTTTCATTCTGTTTGATTTAAGGATAGCACATGAGTTTTCCCTACTTCCCTAGAGCAGGGCCTATCTTTTAGTTTTAGGTTGAGTCAGTTATTCCTACTTCTTTCTATTCTTAAAGAGAGCAGACACTTGATGTGACAATGATTCATTCATATAAAGTTGCATTAAGATCTGTCATACCGCATCCTTGTTGACATTATCATTTGATAAGTAAGTTGTTTGTTAAGCCTGGCTGAAGCAAACATCTTCCTTTGTGTTAACATTTTCACTTCGTGCCTAACAGCATGTTCTTTCAAAAGCTTCAATTGATCTCACCAAAGTATAAAAACAAAGAGCAAAAGTAAAATCTATTAGTTGTTCTTTGACCAAAGGACATGTTTGCCATGATTTGATGAGTTTCCTTAGCCCTACTCTTGATTATAATTGTTATTACTCTTTCATAAGGGCCCTATGAGTTGAAGATTGTTGTTGAGGATGTTTGAGTTTGGTGAAGAAATCATGATGCTTCTTGTCCGTATTCTATTTATCGACACTTCAGTCTCTAAACTTGTGGACAGGTTTACCGAGCTCAGTTTTCGCTTGGGGACAAGCGAGGTCTAAGCTTGGGGGAGTTGATACGTCCAAAATGCATCACTATTTTATATCATAATCCGTCCTTATTCAGTGATATATTTCACATTACAATGATGTTCTTATGTTGTTTTGGCTTGTTTTACACAGTTTGCAGCTTTCCGGTGCCGAAGCAGCAGACGCAGGATTCAGCGGGAAAAAGTGGACGCTGAGTTGCTGAAGAAAAATACCTCCAAATTACCTGAAAATCGACGGAGGGTATTTTCCGGAAGATTAACGAAGAAACGCCGAAGAGGAGCCAGAGGGGGGCCACGGGGGTCCCAGGTGGCCACCTGACGCGGCCCCACCCCTGGTCGCGCCGGGAGGGCGCCTGGAGCTTTGGGGCCACTCCCGGCTCCCCCCTCTGGCCTATATACCCCTCGTTACCCGAAAACCCTAAAGAGAGGAGTTTTGACGGAGTTCTGCCGCCGCTCCGTGGAGGAAACCTACAGAGAAGAAAAGGGCTCTCCGACGGGCAGATTCCGCCAAGGAGATCACCTCCCGGAAGGGGAGATCATCGCCATCGTCATCGCCATCATCACGGGCATCATCGAGATCATCATCGACATCATCCCCAACATCAGCACCATCTTCATCTTCATCCAATCTCATCTCACAATTGCAACTTGCGTTGTAACTCGTACTATCTATCCTCTCTACTCTACCGGTGTTGATTACTACTTTGTGGTGAATGCTATTGAGTTTTGTTGGAGAAATATCATTATGACCAGATTGTTTACCACCTATTTATCACCTCTGATCATGATCTCTTTTATGTCCTGTGAGTAGTTACTTTAGTTCTTGAGGACATGGGAGAAGTCTTGTTGTTAGTAGTCATATGATGTTGAAGTAATTTGTGTTGTTTGATATTTAAGTTGTGTTGTTATTTTCCTAGTGGTGTTGTGTGATTCGAACACTCAACACTTCGCCTTATTAAGGACCTAGGGGAATACATTGTGTATAAATAATGCTTACGGTGGGTTGCCGGAGTGACAGAAACCTGAACCCCAGTTTGCACACTTTTGCACAAGGGAATAATGGATCCTTGATCTTATTGTTGTGGTTAGATTTTGCCTTAATTTCTATCTTGTATTTGCGGATGCTTGCAAGTTGTTTAATCATAAGAGTGCACTTATCTTAGTCTAGAAGGTGTGCTAGCATAGATGCACCCACTCAACACTTATCAACACAAAACATGTTATCAATGCGGAATATGGCGAAAGCACATGACTACCTCTCCATGTGTCCTCAAGAACGCTTTAGTCTTTATAAGTTCAGTTGCCAGGCTTATCCTTTTCTCAAAAGGATTGGGCCACCTGCTGCTCCTTAGCACCATTTACTTTGCTTGCTTTTGTCTTATTGTTGCTTATACCGAAAACCCCTAAAAAGTTATATTTCAGTGCTTGCAGTTATTCCTTGTCCAAAATCACTTATCAATAGCTTTCACTCCTCGTTGGGTTCGACACTCTTACTTATCGAAAACGCTGCAATATATCCCTTACGGTTGTGGGTCATCAGTGCCACACGTGTAGCACCTCGTAGTACTCGCACACGTACGAGACTCGATGACGACCTCCGATCTCCGATCCAGCGAAGGTGGCGGAAGTAGACCTCCGAAAACGGAGTTTCGACAGCGCGACGACCTCCGTGTAGCAGAGATGCCTCAATCCCACTATAGTCTCAAAACAAGGGGAACCCACCGTGGAAGAGGCGAAGAAGGGGAGAAGACCGGAGAAAACCGATCCCGATTCGGAGTAATATTTATTTTCTCACGAATTTCTGTGTGTTAAATATGTGCACCCTGCCCATCTATATATAGGCAGAGGGGAGGGAGTCAACCCCTCTCCCTTAGCAAGGTGGGACTAAAGTCCCTTGCTAGGGGAAGGTGGCCGGCCAAGGGGAGAGGGGTGAGCCACCCTTATGGGCCCTAGGGCCCATGGCGCCTCCCCCCTTCCTTTTTCTTTTTTCTTTTATTTCTTTTTTTTCTTTATTCCCCTAATGGGCCTTTTTCATAAATAAGGCCCATTGCACTTTTTAATAATAAATAAAATGTTTTTAATTATTAATTCAAATAATTAATAACTAAAACATATTATTCCTTCTCCCGGTGATCCGGAAGACCTTCCGGCTCACTCCGAAACGCCTTCGGGTCAACACAGAACTTTTCCTGTGTTGCTTCCTTTATTCTCCAGTAACTCCGGTAGTTCCGAAAAGGTCTCAGATTTCATCGAGCCCTTAAGTGTGTTACCCTACGGTCCGAGAACACTCCAGTCATGACCGAGATGAGGCTACGGTCAATGATCATCAGCGGGACCTGGATGCCCATAATGACCCCTGTGCATTCCGGATATCAAAACCGATTGGACCTTACGTCGTATAACATTCCCTTTGCCATCGATACTGGATTAGTCCGAGATTCGATCAGTGACATCCTATGTCTGGTTCAACCTCGTTATCGACAAATCCTTATTCACTCACTTCGTGATATTCATCCCCGTGACCTAGTCACACGCTGCGCAGCTTTATGGATGGAATCTCACCGAGTGGGCCCTGAGTATCTATCCATCACATGGATTGACAAATCCTGCTCTTGTAACAATACTCCTCAACATATCTCAACGGAATACCCAAGATACAACCGTTATGGCCAGCATATTTCAGTAAGGCGGTGGGATGTAAGTCAAAGCATCCGAGAAGATAGCAACTATGCAAGTACTCACGGTCAAAGGAACGGTCTACTACGTTCTGTAATTACAACACTGAACCTTCATAAGTTTGATCATGCTATAATGCTTACGTTGGGTAATGTTCATCACGTCACGCATCCAGTGAGGTGACCTCACAGTCAATAGACTTAATTGTCCATGATCGCGAAACAACGATCATCATGTTGACCATGAACTAGTTATTGATATAGATGCTAACTAGGAACGTTGGGTGTTTCTATACCACACATGTACCATTATTTCACTGATACAGTTCTAGCACGGTATGAAACTAGTTATGAACTTGCTTAGATGTATTGGAATAATCATATATTATTTGCCTCTAGAGCATATATCCAACATCAATCCCTTTTCGTATTTCCTCCACGACACCCTTGCAATCAAAAGCAATGTGTACTGGTTGAATATAAAGGTTTTTCGCCAATGCCAAAGCTTCACATATCGACATTGTCTCGAGAGTGGCATGGTCCTCAATGTTTCTGAAGACCATAGATGATGCTCCCAGGAAAAGACCCACATTATACCTGCAAAATCACTCCCACAAATCCAAAAACACCCTATCTAAACATCAGTGTCTACATTTAATTTCACATAGCCAGAAGGTAGAGCTATCCATGATGTAGACTCTGGCACCCAGATCATCGGCTCTCTTGGCAAGGGAGTCGGTTTCTAAATAATTTTAATGTCAGCAACAAAACACTCAATGAAACCGTGTGTAGTCACCGGGCTATGGAAGATGTCCTTGTGAATCACCTTTCTCCTGGAACTCCATATAGACCAAACAATGACCACCATCAATCTAAATTTATCATGCGACATCAATTCATGCATATCAAACAGTCACAGTTCTGCTTCAGGGGAGCGATTCTCACACACATGTTCAAACAGGTCTTTGGAAGATAATGCCCAAACGCTTCTGGCCATATACCAATCGATCAATGCATGCCTCCACGAGTCCTCTTGCCCAAATAACATACGTATATGTGTTGGAGACATCTTCCTATGGAAAATCACATCACTAGTTGGAAGAGAGTTCAAAGATAGTCTCAACGGGAAAACCTTGAGCTTCGACGAGACTTTTGAATTTGAGAGAGAAGTCCAGTTCTTGCTCTTGGCTTCAGTATTTGATGCACCCTCAACTTCCTTCATCCATCTCTCCATAGACAATTTGGTTATGGTAATCATATGATATACAAACCACAATGAAAAATACCTCTTTGGTTAGCGACCCATGCCCAGAAGTCCTCACTCTTTCGCATGGGGTCTTCATTATATACTCATCATCAGAAGGTACGAGTACCCAACAGACTGTAGCTTCCCGCCAAGTCGTTGTGCTCACCTAAATCAGTTCAGAGACTAGCATCGGGGGGTTCTGTATGAGCAAGGTTACTGCTTCAAGCCCCCTCTACGGAATCTAATTTGTCGACCATATGTTTGTAGATGAACCATCACCGATCCTTCTGATTATACTCTGTAGCATGGTGTCCCTCCCATCTACCATGGAACGCGACACTTGCGAAGGGTGGGACCAAGTGAAGCCTCCAAGATACTTGTTTATGGACTGTAAACAGATTTCAACATCTTGGCACTTAAAGAAAATGGACAATTCAAAAATCGCCATGCCTGTCAGCATAGTAGTGAAAGGTTAAAGATTTCTAGATCACAAAAACACATACCTCCTGTATACTTTGGTCTTGTCATGATATCCCATGCGACCCAGAATGGCTTCCTCTTGCTACCCCACCAAAACTATCGGATTAGAGAGGTGACACTATTGCAAATGCCTCTTGGTAGTCTGAAACATGGCATTAAATAAATAGGGATAGCTTGTTCCACACAACTAATATCGGGACTTCTTTACCTGCTGAGGACAATACCTTTTCCATCCAACCTTGTACCTTTACCCACACCCTGATCCTTAGATATTTGAAGGTTCCATTCTTTGCATGACCCACTACAGTGGGCATACCCAAATATTTATCACTCAAAGATTCATTGTGTACATTCAGAGAATTCTTAACACCATCCCTAGTCTACTGAGGACACCCTCTACTGAAAAATATTGATGATTTATCATGGTTGATCCTTTGGCCAAAGGCAATACAGTAGGTATTTAGCTCGTTTGACACTACAACTGCTCCCTCTACACTTGAATTGAATATCAGCATGTTGTCATCAACGAATAAACAGTGGTTCACGGTCAGGGTTGTTGGGGACACTTTATTCCACTTATACTAGGTGACTAGATTTCGGGAGACACCAGAGGCCCTCTGTATGGAGAAATTGAATCTCCTTGTCTTAGGCACTGTTTGTTTGGCCTTTTGCTTCTGCTTTTGCAACTTTTACACTTTGGCCAAAAAGTTATAAAAGCTCCAAAAGCACATATTTAGGACAATTTAGGGCTTTTGAAGAATCAATATAACAATATTTAGCTCCAAAAGCACCTATTTAGGAGCTTTTATAGCTTCTTGGCCAAAATAAAAAAGGCGCAAAAGCAGAAGGAAAAGCCCAAACGAACAGGGCCTTAAGCATATGGATGGTTTGAAAGGATCAAGCCTCTCCCCATTGAATAACACTGAAAAGGAAACATAATACACCATGTCCATGACACTTTTGATCCAATTATGAGAGAATCCTAGTTTAGTCATGATAGCTTGGAGGTAGGGCCACTCCACTCTGTCGTAGGCTTTCATCATATCCAGATTTAAAGCACAAAAGCTATTAGACTTTGATCTGTTTATTTTCATAAAATGAAGGAACTCACATGTACAAATGATAATAGCAGTAATGAGATGTCATGGTACAAAGGTAGTTTGTTCGTCTGAAATGATGTATATAAGCTTCATTCGGTTTGCAACTACCTTGGAGGCAATTTTATTTAAAACGTTGCAAAGACTCGTAGGCCTGAACCAAGAAAGTAGTAGAGTCGGACTTTGTACTTTTGGATGAGGAAAAGAACAACGTCGTTGAGGCATTCAACACTCTCCTCTCCCTATAATTCTGAGAACATCACTAGTTAACTCATCCCCGAAGGCGTCCCAGTGGCCCTGATAAAAGTGAGCGGGGAAGACGTTGATACGTCCAAAATGTATCTATAATTTCTGCTTGCTCCATGCCTCTTTTGTGTGATATTGCTATGATATTAATGAACTTCCATACACTTTTGATCATATTTGGACTAACCTATTGTAACAGCCCAGATTTCACAAAAATTAAAAAATTTGTTTTCGGTATGAATTGTTTGATTGTCTGATTGTTTTGCGGTGTTTGCATCCCCGATTTATCGATCGGCGATTATTCCCCCCTCCTCTTATCTCATACCGGACGGAGACCGACCCTTGCCACCCTGACCCTAGACCTTTGCGACACCGGGTTTCACCCGATCACCGTCGCGAAAACCGCACGAGACCAGCCGCAGCCAACGGAACGAAAAACCCCGTTTAATAAGTAAACGGGATATTTTTATAGCGCGCCGGAAAGTGTTCTCGGAACGGTTCCAGCGCGAGGTGAACGCCGCCGGCTCGACGCGTTGATCGCGTAGTTTGAAGTTTTACCCGAATCGGAGGTACTGCGGACCCTCGGCGGTCAGAAACATAAACACTGCGCGCGCAAGAGAAAAACCGGGGATGTTTTTGCAAACTGCCAGCCACCTGGGCTATATAAAGACCACCACACTCCCACCTCTCTCTAGGGTTTCCCTAGCCACAAAATTGCAGCCACCCCTCCACTTTACCCCAAAAATTGCCCCCTAGCCCTTCAAACCTGAAACCTAGCTCGGATCTGTTTGGAGCCGTTCGATCGCGAGATCGGAGGGCCGTGGATGCGCCACGTCAGCGCCTGGCCTCCTGTCTCTCTCCTCCAGCCCAACCGCGCCAGCCCGTGGAGTAGCCGCCGCCCGGCACCTCCGGCTAGCCGCCGCCGGCGAGCACCATGGCTGCCTCGCCGCACCTCCTCCTCCACGCCTCTCTTTCCCTCTCCCCTGCTCTCTCTCACCCCTTCCTCCTCTCTGCAGCTGGCAGCCCGAGTCCAGGAGCTCACCGCGAGCCGGAGCGCCGCCGGCTGCCATGGAGCTCGCTGCCCCGCGCCCGAAGCTCGCGCCACCCCGATCCACGCCGGCCCCGCCCCGTTGACGACCGTAGCCACCGGATCCGCCGCCTCCTCACCTCCTCCGGCCGGCCTGCACTCCGCCGCCCACTGCCGAGCAGTGGTCGCCGCCACCGCGACCTCGATCCAGTCGGGATCGGGCGCGAGACGAGGCGCCGCCGCCGTTCGTGGGCCGGCCTGCCCCCACGTCCCGCAATCGGCCATGGCCTAGCGGCCTCCCTGCGGCCCAGCCGCCAGCCGCCTCCAGTGGGCCGAGCCCATTAAGGGGTGAGGCCCTTTTATTTTTTTCCTTCCCTCTGCTCAAATTTTTCTAAATCCTTTATTTTTGTGCTGCTGATTCATTTTTGCAACGTTAATTCCCGTTGACTCGTAGCTCCGTTTGAGGTGATTCTTTTTTTGTTTGGTTGTGCTTTGTGTGCTCTAGAGTTCATCTTTAGAAAGTTATTTATTTTGAGGTCATCTTGAATATGTAATTGTGTGTTGAACAGGGCACTAGATCGTTAAGTTGCTAAATCTGCTGTTAACTACTATTGCTGTTATTTTGTTCAAACTTTGGGTGATGCTTGTGTCAAATCCATGAGGCCTATTGCATTGATTATTTTTCATATGTGTTAATCATCATGTGTACTTCACTCCCATGATTTAACTTGTCATGTTTGGGTGCTTTAGCTATATTAAATCTTGCTCCAAAGTGGTGACCCTGATGTTAATGTGCTGCTGTGCTGAAAACTGTTAATTTGTTGCAACTTCGGGTGACGATTGCGTCGCAACCGTTTATCGGAATTGAGTGGTTCCAATTGCATATTGTTAAGCATCATGTCTACTTCCATAATATGTATTGCATCGTCATGATATGCTTGCTGGTCATATAGTTATTGAGCTCCAAAGTTGCTATCCCGCTGTTTTTGACAACAACCTCTGTTTTTCTCTAAGTTTGTAACGTCCCGATGCCATGTTGCCTGCTTAATATCTTTTGATCTATGATGCCTATTTGCATGATTCTTTTTGCCATGCCTTACCTGTCATGTCTACTTTAATTGTATATCATTTGTGAGCATGTTTGCATTCATTATGTTGTTTATGCAATGCTCTAAAGTGTGCTTCCCGATGTTGGCAGATTGTGTTCCAAACTTGTTTTGCTTGTATCTTTTTAACCGTAACTCCGTTTGGAGTGTTCTTTATATGTAACTTGATTAGTTTTTCGTGTACTTTGTGTTTATGCTATTGTTTGCTGTTGTTAACCAACCTAAAATATGGTTTAGGACAGAACAGTACCAAATCCTTTAATTGTTGTGCGACACTTAGTGTTATGCCATGTTTAGGTTGTGCCTCACTTAAATTGACTAGCATAGATAGTTTATCTTATTCTTCACCTTTTGACTTGTTTGTGTGCTATGCCATGCTTGAGTGAAATGCCATGTTAACAACCTTTGTTGATCACCTGTAGCTAAACAACTTGAACCTTTCCAAATGTGCGGTATCGTCGTGTGTGACGAGTACTCCACTTAATTTGTTAGTAACCGCTCTCGACGGTAGGTGCGATGTCTCGTGTTGCCTTCTTGTTGATGCTTGCTCGTGTTTGCTTCGTAGTAATAGATGCTTGCTCGTTGATTGCTTTCCAGTGTTTACCGTCTTGTGTGCTTCCGCGGGTACCTTCGGAGACGATGCGAGCTTGCGATCAACTACACCATCGGAACCCGGCTTATCAACAGGCAAGGACTATACATTAATTATGATCCATTCTATTTCAACCAGCGGTTTGCATGCTAGTCTAGGTTAGGTTCGATGTTTGATCCTACCACATGTTTACAGCCTTTTTCAAACCGATACAGCCATGTCCCCTCCCAGCAAACCATGTACTGCTATGTTACTATTTCTCGTTACTCAGCCCATGCTTAGTATGCATGCTTAGGATGATACGATGTTACCCTGTTACTCCTTGGTTTGGTCTATCACATTATTATATTGTTGTTGATGATATGATTATTATAATGTTGACTATATTCGACGAAGGATGGAAGGTCTAGGCTATCCCGCCACGACGCTTTGTTCCATTTGAGTCACCTAGGACCCAAGTTCCGGGTATTGGTTTTAAGACTGAGTGTGCCTAACCGCGTGTGGGATTTTATGGGGTCCCCTTTTCTTACCTACCTAGCTTCAAACATTTCTAGTGGTGGCCCAAGCTGATTTACCATTTGAAAACGTGTGTGAGACTGGTCCGCGGCCGGCAGATTTCAAACAACTTGGTCCAGCGGAGACATGGTTTCTCTTGTTGGTCCACCCCAGGGAGCTAGGGGGTTGTCCACATCTGTTTGGGCAACTAACCCGACCTCGTCCAGACGGTAGAGGCCGATTCGAGAGCGCGGCCGGCTTTTGAGTTGGATGTCGACTCACCGGGGGCCACCCGGATTTGTTCGTTGTTAGCTAGAGGGACCTGTCGTTCCGGATCTCTTAGGACTAAATCATAAAATGGTTTCCTATCATGGGTAGCAACTGAGAGAGATGGGCGTGCGTGCGGAGCCTTGTAATGGGCAGTTGGTACACCCCTGCAGGGTTTAATCTTTTCGAGAAGCCGTGTCCACGGTTATGGACGACTTGAGACCTACTCCTTGTTCATCGACAACAACAACTGAGATAATCTTAATATAACTTGATCAACGTGTGTGTGTGCCTTGACTGCTTCTTCTTCGTCGGGATGCGAAGAGGAGGACAAGGATAGGATAGGTGTTATGTTTGCGTAAGTAGTTGATAGCAAGACTTGTTGGAGGCGATTCCTCATCGAATGCTTCGCTTCTTACCTTACTCTCTAGATCGTTAGCCACTTCATAATGCTAGTGCGGCAGAAACCTCACCACATACCCCATCCTTACCGTAAACTACTAGTTGTCCTAGAATGACGAGTGATGAAGTCCTTGCTGGGTCAGTTGACCACTACAGTTGGATACTGAGTACTTCTGTACTCATGATACTACTCCAAACTCTTTTCAGGGTTCTGATCGACAACAGGTATGGTGATCGACGTTTCATGTGGAGACTCGACGACGACTAGTTAGGCGGATCCCGGCGGAGGGCCTGGACCCGTGTGGTTATGGGATCGATGTTTTCTTTTTTCCAGTAGGCATTTTCTTGTAGTCTGTACTCAGACATGTATCTTCCGCTGTTGTATTGTATTAAGGCAGTTGTATGCCGATTGTATGAGATGTTGTATCCTTGTATCTGTAATGTTGTGATATCATGTTGGAAATCCGGGGCATATGGCTTCGTCATATGTCGCGGGGGGACCGATATGTGCTTCGTCCCCGGATCTGGATGGAAACATCTAGATCTGGAACAGTACCGCATATCGGGCCTTACACCTATTAACTCAGTGCACCCTAGTGCCAGTTCCAGTTTTCTGTTGTTTTTCTATTTCCGGTTTCCCCCATATTAAAAGTGCTCCAAAAATTCGGGAAAATTCCAATAAAAAATCAGCGTAGAAGAAGCTTCGGGAATCATCGAGGGGGGCAGAGGGGACCCACTAGGAGGCCCAGGCGCCCTCCCGGTGGCCCTAGGGTGGGGCCATGCAAGGGGGGGGCGCCTGGACCCCTGGTGGCCCCCCTTGCTTCCCCCCTTCGCCCATATAATCCCCGTGACGTGAAACCCCCGTGACGGGAACCCTTTTTCGCGATCTTTCCTCTGTTCCGCCGCCGCCGCGCTTCCAAGATCGGGAGCACCAGAAGACCTCTTCCCGGCACCCTGCCGGAGGGAGGAACCACCTCCGGGAGCTTCTCCACCACCATGGATGCTTCCCGGATGAACCGTGAGTAGTCCACCTTGGACCATGGGTCTACGATCAGTAGCTATGTGATGTTCTCCTCCCCTCTTTGTTCTTACTGGATTAGACCTCGTGAGCGGCCCTACATGATCAAGGTACATATGTAATATTTTTGCTGTTGCTATACTGAGTTTGCTGGGATCCGATGTATTATGAGATTATGTTCAGATTGTGCTTGAGTAATATATTTGATTCTCCTCTTTTATATTTATGTTCTAGAGTAATTCTTGCATGTTCTCCGTTGTTGTTTATTGCTTTGGCCAAGTAGTAGGTAGTTGTAACACCCCGGGTGTCACGCTACAGTAATCACTTCTGATTAACGTCAAGTCACTGTGGTTAAGCATGGATGATCACCCTTGATCATAGTCAGTTAAATTCAGCCCGGATAAAAATTCCAAATCTAGGTGGAAATAAAGCTTTGGCCAAAAATTGTGCAACCAATTTTTTTAAATGCCTAAAAGTCATTAGGTCAAGTTACAATATCAATGGGAATTTATTATAATATTTTAATATTTTAAACAAGTCAAACCGGGGAAAAAACAATTCATTTTAATCAATTATTGTTTGAATAAAATTCAAAGTATTTTATTTGAGACCCAAACTTTTTATAGCAGCGAAAGATAAGACAAAATAAATATTGAGACCAGTGGTACATTTTACAAAAATCTTTTGGAGCTTAAACTAGATAAAACATTGAACAAAAGAATAGCAAAAAAAAATATAATAAAAAAGGTAAAATCCCGCACTGGGCAAGGCCCACCCCTTCCTCCACTGGGCCCGGCCCACCCTCACCTCCTTCTCCCTCCTCCCCCTCTCTCTCCGTGCGTGGCGGTCATCCCGCCGTGCCACGGCACACCTCGCCGCCGTGGCAGGCATCCCGCGGCCGCCGGCGGGTATAAGCCGACCCCGCTCCCCCCGGCCCCCTGGAAACCCTAGACATCTATCCCAGTTCTTCCTCACCCGCCGCTCTCCACTGCCTCGCCCGCCCGTGGAGTGCTGTCGCCGTCACCTCACCGTGGACGCGGCCAACGTCCGCCACAGGCCGCCCCTCCATGTCCTGGAGCTCCGCCCTGGTCGCCTACTTCATCTCCACCAGCGAATCGAGGCCGGGAACCGCTTCAAGCTTGCAATCGGGCCGTGCCCCTCCGCCACGGCCGCCGGTGGCTTCGCCGAAATTGGTCGTCCTCACCGCGCCTTGGCCTCTCCGTGCACGCCCCCGAGCTCGATGTGAGCATACTGCACTTCCTGAGCCACTCCATTTTCCTCCCCGATGCCCGTAGTCGTGGCCGCCATGGACACATGCTCCGGCCGCCGCTGTTTTTCGCCACCGGTGTGGATCCCGTCGGTACCAGCCACTGCCACCACCCCCTTGAGATGCGTGGCGTTGGCCTCGTCCGTTCCCTGCCCTCCGCCACCCGATTTGGTCGCCGGAGCTGGTCACCGTGGACCTCGCCGGGCGCCTGATGCCCGTCGCCGGCGTGCCCCCGTGGGGGACAGTGGGATTGACCCACTGGCATGTGGGGCCGACCCACATTAGATTATGGGCTAATCCTCATTAGGAGTTAACCCCCCTTAAGTCTATTACATGTGGGCCCAAGGCCAGTTGATTAAATCTAAGAGAAAGCTGTTAGAGATTACTCTGTTAGACTTACATGTGGGACCGAGCACTTAAACTAATCACTGGATTAATTTAAATGATTAGTATCACTGTGTGTATGACACATGGGCCCGAGCTGTAAACTATTAAAAATAAATAGATTTATCACTGTTGAGTATGACATGTGGGGCCAGTGATTATTTGAATTAAATAAAATGATTTATAATACTGTGAGGCTGACATGCGGGTCCCAGATGTCAGGTTTGACCAGTCAAAGTTCCTGTTGTGGATAATGCTAGGATTTATAAATAAAGAAAATCCAGAAATTCTTTTAAATTGAATAAAACTTTGAAAACCAATATCTTTTAATCCGTAACTCCGATGAAATTATTTTATACATCAAAGTTGATCAGAAAAATATAACGAGTAAGAATACGCTATCTGTATACCAACCACACTCCTCTAACACAACGAACACCGACATCCCCCCCTCCGGGCTGTCTGTCGATAATTCCCGGTGCCGATAAAAAGTACCCGGATGAATTTATTTCGAACACGAAAGTTGTCCGGAATGGTTCAACTAACACGGATACACCCCCGTTATCTTTGTCGGATGTCCACGACACCTCCGGCATGAACCCTTCCCCCTCCGGACACCCTGTCCGGTAATCACCCGGAGCCGGTAGTTCATCCCCGGATGAATTCCCGCTCTGAGCCTGATACATCGTACTGCGTTAGACCACCGTTAACTTTGCATACGTCATGCCATGTATCTGTTTGATATGATTGCTTTGTATTTACTGTGTTTATCCCCTCTTTTAATTCTCCGGTAGACCCCGTTGCTGCCGCCGATGACCCGAGTACGACTACTTCGTCGACGACCCTACCCCTACCGTCGAGCTTCCAGGCAAGCAGAGCCATTCTCTTCCCCATATATCGCCTACCTTTCCGTACTTTCTTGCACTAGGCATTGTTACTGCTGCTGCTACGAGTACAGTCCTATTCAATTGCATAGCCTAATTTTGTCGCCCCTTGATGTACCTTCCTTATCCTATGCTGCCTGCTATATCTATGCATTATATTCAGCAGTGAGCCCTGCGCATTGTTAGCTAGGATTAGATAGCGGGCCGTGGCCACTCAGGGGAGTGACGCGGATACAAAATATATACAACTGCAATAGGTACGGATCAATGCAGACACCCTAGGGAACCTACAACGGCGAGACTCTGCCGAGTCGCTTCGAGTTTGACTTACGAGTGGAATGGACTCGTATTTCACTCTCGTCGGCTCAGTAGCGTAGAATCACCGGAATGATACGAGGTTTACCTCTTTAGTTCATTCCGCTGATGTCTCTGTCAAACCTCTTTAAGTGTGCCATCGAGGGTGATACCTCCTGGTTTCACTTAATGGTAGGCACTCGAACCAACTGGTGTCCTTAAAGGTAAGAGTCCGGCAACCCAACGGTGCCCGCGAGAGGTATATTGTCGGGAACGACAGGGAGGGTACGACCGACGTTACTGGCGTGCTTGGCCCCTGCTCGTATCTCGCGAGGGTTACCAAACCACGAAAGTCGAGCTCTACCAAGAGCACACGTGAGACAAGGTAAGGAGACGGTTCACCTTGTTGGTAACCGCAGTGACTTGGTGGGACGAAAGGGCAGGCACCGATGTACTGCTGGTCCTGACTGATGTCGTTGACCGCGGGTCGGTTAAGTCGAGGCAACGATAATGGTTGTCACGCAGGTTAATTAAAATGCTAAATGGTTCGGCGGATGACTTGAGAGACCCGTTGGTCTGTACGCACTACCTACACGTGGGATTACGGTGTGGGCCCTCCGCGTCGTAGTTCGTCCAAAAGCTCTTCAGACGTCAGCAGTACCACGGGCTGATAGCCGGGAAGCGGTCTTGTCTTATTTCCTGCAGCAGGTGTGTTTGGATTTGCTTTTGCTTCACCAGCTAGTGTCGTACCGTGCAGGAGCTCGCAAGGGTGGGGGACCTAGACCCCTTGGCGCATAGGATATAGTCCGGCGGATGGCCTCTCTGCTGAGCCTAGGATGGGATGTGTCGTGTCAGATAGCCTCGGTGGGGCGTTCCCTAACAAGGTTCACGCCACCCTGGAGATCCGAGCGTGCAGGCTGAACAGTAGTGCACCCCTGCAGGGAGTTTAATCTATTCGAATAATCGTGTCCACGGTAATAGGACGCTTTATGCTGAAGCTGGATCTTACCACTAGAAACTATTACTATTAAATTGTATGGTTCCGGGTTTTCTTCCTCGCATGGGAGTCGAGGAGGGGAACTCAGAGGCATTATTATTATTAATCATTACAACTTATATTATTCAATGTTGCAGCAACTTCTGCTTCATGGTTACTTTATTGCTTTATATGAACTGTTGGCTGTTTCTCTTCTCATGCTGCAAGACTCGTTGGAAGATGCTAGTCTTCGATAGGCCTAGCGTCTTACCCTTATTCTGATTTCTATCTTGCCGTCCACTATATACAGCCTCCCCTTTCCATTTGATACAAATGCATAATGCTTAGTAGCGGACGTAAGACTCGCGGGTATACTAGATACTCACCTACTTTATTTCCTTTACTGTTTTGCCTGATCGGCCGCTGCAGTCGACGTTGGAGTCCAGGAGCAGGAGATCCCCGATGCAGACCACCGCAACGTGAAGATCTCCGATGCCTTCTACGACGTCGAGTTCCCCTTTGACCAGGAGTAGTTTGGAGGTTCCCAGGTAGGAGGCCTTGCCTTTTCGATCGTTGTTGATATTTGTGCTAGCCTTCTTAAGGCAACCTTGTATCCTTGTGTCTGTACTCAGATACTATTTGCTTCCGCTGACTTGTGCTCTCGAGCTGTTGTATTCGAGCCCTCGTGGCCCTTGGCTTGTATTAAACAGCTTGTATTATTTTATTTGTAGAGTTGTGTTGTGATATCTCACCGTGAGTCCCTGATCTCGATCGTGTACCTTGCGTGTATGATTACTGTACACGGTCTGATTTTGGGGGCGTCACAAGTTGGTATCAGAGCCGACTGCCTGTAGGAAGCCCCTAACCACTCCTCGGTCGAAGTTGAGTCTAGACTTTGCAAAACTACTTTGCTAACTTAATGTTTGGCTTACGGGCCCACATTGTTATCACCCCGTGTGATATCTTCGGTATTAGGATCTTTTTCTCCGTACCTATGCTCTGGGACTCTGCTCTCTTATCCTTGCTGGTAAAGTTTTAATAACTCTGACTTAGGTTCACGTACCTCCTTCCTCCCGGAGAGCTCTGCATTTTCGATGATCGCCTGATTCACCTGAAGATTCCGAAGGTTACTCTCCGATGAATTCCCGAGAACCTACGTGTTCATCGCCTTTGCAATCCCCTGCCACCGATAAATCCGTATGGATAATTTCATCCACGTCCCGATCTGGAAATCATAGTTCCCTTATACTTAAGCATTGAATTATTCCGATGCTTCTATCACCCGATGCCTTTGCATTAATTCTCCTTCTGGTTGAGTGCTGATACTCACATCAGATTCTTTGCGATCCACCCGACCTTTGGTGGATTACTATCCGACTATTCTTACATGGCTTATTCCATGTGTCAATTGGATTCATCGTGTGAAATACCCTCCATGCCCCTCTATGATTTGTGTTATCGTCGACAACCTCCCTTGTCTCCGTGCCAATACAACTTGATCATATATATCATGCTCTGCTTTCCCTTGGGAAGGTTATACACGTGATACTTGTGTATCATCACTTTTTCCCGTCCATTGGTCTGTTGATCAGATAATGACACTTACCTTTCCGTTGGTCTGTTTGATCAGACAACCACGTTTTCCCTTCCATTGGTCTGTTTAACCTTTCTTGTGATATAAATTATCCGAGCAGCGATAATTCCCTGCTGATGTAAGCACTTCGGTGTACTACGTTGTCCATACAACCTGTTACTATTGATGATGACATTTCAATAACCATCTATGAACGAGAGCTTTGCCAATTGGTCTGCCTCGTCTTAACGAGCAGAGATATGGTTCTCTTCGTCCCTTGCCCTTGGTACCGATGTTGTTGCCGACATCGCTGACAATTTGTTCCCTGGCAAACCGTGCGTCGTGATCGCGTTGAATGCCACCACCCTTCTTATTCAATGTGGGTCCATAACCCACAGTTCCACAGGATCGAAACCTGACTCTTGTCATCTACCTTGCGATATTCGGCCCGATATTATGCTTATGCCTAATGCTCTGAACCCATGTCCATCATCCGTCATCGTCATCGAATGCATGCTTATCCGCTTGAGATGCTCATACCTTCTTTTGTTTCTCTTGATGTATTCCTTTGAGTTTAAACTCGGAAGATACTGTTTACATCGTTCCCTCGGACAACCTCGGTTGATTAACCTGGTACCGGTCCGACCCCCCCTTGAGTTTACCCCCCAACCTATTCGTAAGTACGATGAAGACCCCGAAGAAGGATGACAACTCGTCGAGCTGCAATGATGCAAAGAAATGAAGACACCAATGAGAAGGATTAACTTCATCGAGAAGGGAAACAACAACAAGAAGACTCGTTAGAATACGGAACCGAAACCTTACCCTTGCCCTACTTTTAATTCTCGGGACGAGAATTATTTGTAGTGGGGGAGATTTGTAACACCCCGGGTGTCACGCTACAGTAATCACTTCTGACTAACGTCAAGTCAATGTGGTTAAGCATGGATGATCACCCTTGATCATAGTCAGTTAAATTCAGCCCGGATAAAAATTCCAAATCTAGGTGGAAATAAAACTTTGGCCAAAAATTGTGCAACCAATTTTATTAAATGCCTAAAAGTCATTAGGTCAAGTTACAATATCAATGGGAATTTATTATAATATTTTAATATTTTAAACAAGTCAAACCGGGGAAAAAACAATTCATTTTAATCAATTATTGTTTGAATAAAATTCAAACTATTTTATTTGAGACCCAAACTTTTTATAGCAGCGAAAGATAAGACAAAATAAATATTGAGACCAGTGGTACATTTTACAAAAATCTTTTGGAGCTTAAACTAGATAAAACATTGAACAAAAGAATAGCAAAAAAAAGGTAAAATCCCGCACTGGGCAAGGCCCACCCCTTCCTCCACTGGGCCCGGCCCACCCTCACCTCCTTCTCCCTCCTCCCCCTCTCTCTCCGTGCGTGGCGGTCATCCCGCCGTGCCACGGCACACCTCGCCGCCGTGGCAGGCATCCCGCGGCCGCGGGGGGGTATAAGCGGACCCCGCTCCCCCCGGCCCCCTGGAAACCCTAGACATCTATCCCAGTTCTTCCTCACCCGTCGCTCTCCCACTGCCTCGCCCGCCCGTGGAGTGCTGTCGCCGTCACCTCGCCGTGGACGCGGCCAACGTCCGCCACAGGCCGCCCCTCCATGTCCTGGAGCTCCGCCCTGGTCGCCTACTTCATCTCCACCAGCGAATCGAGGCCAGGAACCGCTTCAAGCTTGCAATCGGGCCGCCCCCCTCCGCCACGGCCGCCGGTGGCTTCGCCGAAATTGGTCGTCCTCACCGCGCCTTGGCCTCTCCGTGCACGCCCCTGAGCTCGATGTGAGCATACTGCACTTCCTGAGCCACTCCATTTTCCTCCCCGATGCCTGTAGTCGTGGCCGCCATGGACGCATGCTCCGGTCGCCGCTGTTTTTCTCCACCGGTGTGGATCCCGTCGGTACCAGCCACTGCCACCACCCCCTTGAGATGCGTGGCGTTGGCCTCGTCCGTTCCCTGCCCTCCGCCACCCGATTTGGTCGCCGGAGCTGGTCACCGTGGACCTCGCCGGGCGCCTGATGCCCGTCGCCGGCGTGCCCCCGTGGGGGACAGTGGGATTGACCCACTGGCATGTGGGGCCGACCCACATTAGATTATGGGCTAATCCTCATTAGGAGTTAACCCCCCCTAAGTCTATTACATGTGGGCCCAAGGCCAGTTGATTAAATCTAAGAGAAAACTGTTAGAGATTACTCTGTTAGACTTACATGTGGGACCTAGCACTTAAACTAATCACTAGATTAATTTAAATGATTAGTATCACTGTGTCTATGACACATGGGCCCCAGCTGTAAGCTATTAAAAATAAATAGATTTATCACTGTTGAGTATGACATGTGGGGCCAGTGATTATTTAAATTAAATTAAATGATTTATAATACTGTGAGGCTGACATGCGGGTCCCAGATGTCAGGTTTGACCAGTCAAAGTTCTTGTTGTGGATAATGTTAGGATTTATAAATAAAGAAAATCCAGAAATTCTTTTAAATTGAATAAAACTTTGAAAACCAATATCTTTTAATCCGTAACTCCGATGAAATTATTTTATACATCAAAGTTTATCAGAAAAATATAACGAGTAAGAATACGCTATCTGTATACCAACCACACCCCTCTAACACAACGAACACCGACATCCCCCCCTCCGGGCTGTCTGTCGATAATTCCCGGTACCAATAAAAAGTACCCGGATGAATTTATTTCGAACACGAAAGTTGTCCGGAATGGTTCAACTAACACGGATACACCCCCGTTATCTTTGTCGGATGTCCACGACACCTTCGGCATGAAACCTTCCCCCTCCGGACACCCTGTCCGGTAATCACCCGGAGCCGGTAGTTCATCCCCGGATGAATTCCCGCTCTGAGCCTGATACATCGTACTGCGTTAGACCACCGTTAACTTTGCATACGTCATGCCATGTATCTGTTTGATATGATTGCTTTGTATTTACTGTGTTTATCCCCTCTTTTAATTCTCCGGTAGACCCCGTTGCTGCCGCCGATGACCCGATTAAGACTACTTCGTCGACGACCCTACCCCTACCGTCGAGCTTCCAGGCAAGCAGAGCCATTCTCTTCCCCAGATATCGCCTACCTTTCCGTACTTTCTTGCACTAGGCATTCTTACTGATGCTGCTACGATTACAGTCCTATTCAATTGCATAGCCTGATTTTGTCGCCCCTTGATGTACCTTCCTTATCCTATGATGCCTGCTATATCTATGCATTATATTCAGCAGTGAGCCCTGCGCATTGTTAGGTAGGATTAGATAGCGGGCCGTGGCCACTCAGGGGAGTGACGCGGATACAAAAATATATACAACTGCAACAGGTACGGATCAATGCAGACACCCTAGGGAACCTACAACGGCGAGACTCTGCCGAGTCGCTTCGAGTTTGACTTACGAGTGGAATGGACTCGTATTTCACTCTCGTCGGCTCAGTAGCGTAGCATCACCGGAATGATACGAGGTCAACCTCTTTAGTTCATTCCGCTGATGTCTCTGTCAAACCTCTTTAAGTGTGCCATCGAGGGTGATACCTCCTGGTTTCACTTAATGGTAGGCACTCGAACCAACTGGTGTTCTTAAAGGTAAGAGTCGGGCGACCCAACGGTGCCCGCGAGAGGTATATTGTCGGGAACGACAGGGAGGGTACGACCGACGTTGCTGGCGTGCTTGGCCCCTGCTCGTATCTCGCGAGGGTTACCAAACCACGAAAGTCGAGCTCTACCAAGAGCACACGCAAGACAAGGTAAGGAGACGGTTCACCTTGTTGGTAACCGAAGTGACTTGGTGGGACGACAGGGCAGGCACCGATGTACTGGTGGTCCTGACTGATGTCGTTGACCGCGGGTCGGTCAAGTCGAGGCAACGATAACAGTTGTCACGCAGGTTAATTAAAATGCTAAATGGTTCGGCGGATGACTTGAGAGACCCGTTGGTCTGTACGCACTACCTACACGTGGGATTACGGTGTGGGCCCTCCGCGTCGTAGTTCGTCCGAAAGCTCTTCAGACGTCAGCAGTACCACGGGCTGATAGCCGGGAAGCGGTCTTGTCTTATTTGCTGCAGCAGGTGTGTTTGGATTTGCTTTTGCTTCACCGGCCAGTCTCGTACCGTGCAGGAGCGTGCAAGGGTGGGGGACCTAGACCCCTTGGCGCATAGGATATAGTCCGGCGGATGGCCTCTCTGCTGAGCCTAGGATGGGCTGCGTCGTGTCGGATAGCCTCGGTGGGGCGTTCCCTAACAAGGTTCACGCCACCCTGGAGATCCGAGCGTGCAGGCTGAACAGTAGTGCACCCCTGCAGGGAGTTTAATCTATTCGAATAGCCGTGTCCACGGTAACAGGACGCTTTATGCTGAAGCTGGATCTTACCACTAGAAACTATTACTATTAAACTGTATGGTTCCGGGTTTTCTTCCTCGCATGGGAGTCGAGGAGGGGAACTCAGAGGCATTATTATTATTAATCATTACAACTTATATTATTCAATGTTGCAGCAACTTCTGCTTCATTGTTACTTTATTGCTTTATATGAACTGTTGGCTGTTTCTCTTCTCATGCTGCAAGACATCGTCAGAAGATGCTAGTCTTCGATAGGCCTAGCCTCTTACCCTTATTCTGATTTCTATCTTGCAGTCCACTATATATAGAGCCTCCCTTTTCCGTTGATACAAATGCATAATGCTTAGTAGCGGACGTAAGACTCGCGGGTATACTAGATACTCACCTGGTTTATTTCCTTTACTGTTTTTCCTGATCGGCCGCTGTAGTCGACGTTGGAGTCCAGGAGCAGGAGATCCCCGATGCAGACCACCGCAACGTGAAGATCTCCGATGCCTTCTACGACGTCGAGTTCCCCTTTGACCAGGGGTAGTTTGGAGGTTCCCAGGCAGGAGGCCTTGCCTTTTCGATCGTTGTTGATATTTGTGCTAGCCTTCTTAAGGCAACCTTGTATCCTTGTGTCTGTACTCAGATACTATTTGCTTCCGCTGACTTGTGCTCTCGAGCTGTTGTATTCGAGCCCTCGTGGCCCTTGGCTTGTATTAAACAGCTTGTATTATTTTATTTGTAGAGTTGTGTTGTGATATCTCATCCTGAGTCCCTGATCTCGATCGTGTACCTTGCGTGTATGATTACTGTACACGGTCTGATTTTTGGGGCGTCACAGTAGTGACTCCAAGAGGGAGTGTTATGCATGATTGTGGGTTCATGCCCCCTGATGACTATCTTGAGTGACAGAAACATGAGTCTAGGGGATGTGTTGTTGCCACAAGGGGGAAAACAACGGTGCTTGTACTGCGGGTGCAAGGATTGTTTACTTTACGCAAAGTTCTTTAATGTAGTTGTCTGTTGCTTTGAGTTTACACTTTGGGTGGGATTCGCAACTTAATACCAGCGAGATGTTCTGGATAGATATCTCAAGGTGGATGATTAGTAGGTAGATGTAGATGGATTTCGGTCTACTTGTCTTGGCGTACCGCCCATGCTTTTGAGCCTCTTCCTTTCTTTATAGCATAATTAGCATTTGTTTCCACACATAATCCTGTCAAATACCCAGCTGTAATTTGTTTACCTCGAATGGCTATTTTATCGTCTTTTGGGAGAGAGACATCACTAGTGAACATCATAGGACCCCGGTCCATATTTCCAATATTGTTTACACCCACTATCCACTTACTGCTTTATTTACTTTTCCATTGCTATCACTATCATTATTATCCCGTGTGTTTTATCATTTGTAAACAACAAGGCCGGAGGGATTGACAACCTCTTTGTACTCGTTGGGAGAAAAGCTATTTGTTGTGTGTGCAGGTTCAGGTGAAGTTAGCAACCTTGTTGTGAACGGCACCATTGTTCACTTCACCACCTTCTTGTATCTGTTGGAGTCCTATTGGATTGACATTCAACCTTAGCATCTTCGCTAAGGGAAACTTGCTGCTGTCTACATCTCAACCTTCCACTTTGGGTAACCAACGAGGGGGCGTTAATTCGTACCATCAAAAGAAATTTTCTGGCGCCGTTGCCGGGGACTCCACTCTTCAAGATAGGGAAGTTGCACACTATCTTTTATCTTTGCTTTTTAGTCTTGTTTGTTTACCTTTCAGTTTTTGCTTTAGTGTCTTTTATCAAAAATCAAAAAAATAGTTATCTTGCTTGCTGCTACTATGGGTTCCTCTGAGAACACCAAGTTGTGTGACTTCACTAGTCACAACAACAGTGACTTTATCTGCACTCCTATTGCTACACCTGCTACTTCAGCACCTTCTTATGAGATTACACCTGCTTTGCTGAACCTTGTTATGAAAGATCAATTCTCCGGTGCTAGAGATGATGTTTCTTTGCATTTAAATAATTTTATTGAGCTTTGTGATATGCAAAAGTACAAAGAAGTAGATGGTGATATTCTTAAGCTTAAGCTTTTTCCTTTCTCCTTGAGAGATTAAGCTAAAATCTGGTTTCAATCCTTGCCTAGGAATAGCATAGATTCTTGGGATAAGTGCAAGGATGATTTTATTGGGAAGTACTACCCCCCTGCTAAGATTTTCCAATTGAGGAGTTATATTATGAATTTTGATCAATTGGATAATGAACACGTTACCCAAGCTTGGGAACGCATGAAATCTCTTGTTAAGAATTGCCCTACGCATGGTTTGACTACTTGGATGGTTATCCAAACTTTTTATGCAGGCTTGAACTTTACCTCGCGGAACTTGCTAGATTCGTCCGCGGGAGGAACCTTGATGTCAACTACAGTTGGTGCTGCCACAAAACTTCTCGATGAGATGATGACCAACTATTCCCAATGGCACACCGAAAGAGCTCCAACAGGTAGGAAGGTAAACTCTGTCGAGGAGATCTCCTCCCTAAATGAAAAAGTTGACTTAATTATGTCTCTACTTACCAAGCAATCTCCTATTGATCCTCATGATGTACCTTTAAATTCTTAGATTGCTCAAGATCAAGTAGATGTGAACTTTATCTCTAGAAACAACTTCAATAACAATGCTTATAGGAGTAACTTTGGTAGCAATCCTAGACCGTTCCCCTCCAACTACGGGAACAACAACACTTATCCTAGCACCAAAAACTCCACTTCTAAATTAGAGAGTATGCTTAAAGACTTTATCACTACCCAAAAAGCCTTCAACAAGAGTGTAGAGAAAAACTAGACAAATTAGATAACCTCTCGTCGAAGGTAGACAATTTAGCCCATGAAGTAGAATTACTTAAAATTAGAACTTCTCCCCTTGAGGAGAGGAAGGTCACTCCTATGAATGCTATTCAAGCGCAAATTAATGAAAACATTAGGATGATGGCTAAACTTAAAGAGAGATGGGCTAGAGAAAAGGAGGAAGAAGATAGAATTAAAAGCCTTCCTACACACCATACCATTGCTAATATCCAAGTGGTTGAGGATATCCAAACTCTTAGCACCCAATGCAACCCTAGTCCCATAGGACCTATTAATGGTGATGCTATGACCTCAACCGTAGAAGAAGAAATTCCTATGACTATAGAAGCTACCAAACAAGTGAGCCTAAAGGACACCACTACTACTTTACTTGATAGTAGTAACCTTGATTTTGATAATTGCACCCTTTCTGAAGTTATTCGTTTCCTTCACAAGATGTCTAGAGACCCCCACACTAGCACACTTAATCTTGCCTTCACGGAGCATATCACTAATGCTCTCATCAAAGCTAGGGAGGAGAAGCTTAGGGTATAAGCCTCCATACCTAGAAAGCTAGAAGATGGTTGGGATCCTATGATTAAAATTAAGTTGAATAACTTTTCTTGCTATGCTTTATGTGATGTTGGAGCTAGTACCTCCGTTATGCCCAAAAGAATGTATGATATATTTGAATTGGAACCTTTTGATCCTTGTTCTTTTGGTGTTCATCTTGTCGATTCTTCCGTAAAGAAACCTTTGGGGAAGATCGACGATGTTCTTATCATTGTCAATGACAATTATGTTCCCGTTGATTTTACTATCATGGACATTGAATGTGAACCTTCTTGTCCAATTACTTTGGGACGACCTTTTCTTCGCACCATGGGTGCTGTTATTGATATGAAAGAAAGGATTATAAAATTCCAATTCCCTCTCAAAAAAGGGATGGAACACTTCCCTAGGAAAAATATTAAGTTGCCTTTTGAGTCCGGCACACGGGCTAGCTATTTTCTTGAAAAGACTTGATCTATTTGCATTAAGCCTAGCTAATGGCTTTAAAGAATCGCTTTCGGGAGGCAGCCCGCAACGAATTTAGGATTTACCTTTTGTTTTTCTTCTGTTTTTAGTGGTCTTGATGATTGTTACTACTGTAGCAACATCATTGTATCTTTACTTTTCAAGCTTTGTGCCATTTATAGCCTCATATGACAAGGGAAGTGAAAGTTGTGACATGCTGTCCAGAAAATAGATTCTGTCCTCATGACTAGAAAAATCAGAGAAAAATCCCAGTTCATCTTTTTGAGCTGAATTTTTTACACAGCGTGCTATATACAATTATGGAACTTTCGTATGTTCTGAGTTTTTTGATTTGAGTTGCATTCGTATCCCTAAAAAATTCTTTACTACCTGCTGGACAGTTTTTCACAGATTCTGTCCTGTTTTTCCTTTTCTTCGTTTTGCAAACCTTAAGCTTGCTTTTTCTTTGCAAAAACTTTTTGGAAATCTGTAGAAACAGTAGCTCTTCAATTTCCAGTAGATAAAAAATTATTTTATTATGGGTACTAACCTCGCTAATCATATTATGATGAGTTATGTATGAAGGCAGTTTTCAAGTGTGCGAGGGAAGATGATGAAAGAAGATTAAGAAGTGTCAAGCGCTCAAGCTTGGGGATGCTGATACGTCCCAAACGTATCTATAATTTCTGCTTGCTCCATGCATGTTTTGTGTGACTTTGCCATGTTTTTCTTGAACTTTCATACACTTTTGAGCATATTTGGACTAATCTATTAACCCAGTGCACCCAGCTGCCAGTTGTTGTTTTCTGCTGTTTTTCTATTTCAGGTTTTCCGGCCATTAAAAGTGCTCCAAAAAATCCGGAAAAATCAGATAAAAATCAGCGACCCGGAAGCTTCCGGAATCACCAAGGTAGCGGAGGGGGGCACCACAGGGACTCCAGAAGGGTCCCTGGCGCGGCCCCACCCTAGGCCGCGCCAGGGGGCCTCCTGGCTGCCCTTTGGGTCCCCTCGACACCCCCCTCCGCCTATATTTAGCACTCGGGGTGGAAACCCCTAATATGGATTTCTTTTCCGCGAACTCGCCTCTGTACCGCCGCCGCCGCCGTTTCAAGATCGGGGTTGCCTGGAGAAGCTGCCTCGGCACCCTGCCGGGAGGAGGAACCCCCTCCGGGAGACCATCCATAACCATGGACGCCTCCCGGATGTACCGTGAGTAGTCCCCCTTGGACCATGGGTCCGTGACCAGTAGCTATGTGATGTACTTCTCCCCTCTTTGTGCTTCCACTTTCGAGACCTCGTGAGTTGCCTCACATGATCGAGGCACTTTTGTAATTTCTGTTGTTGCTATGCTGAGTTTCCTGTGATCTGATGGATTATGAGACTATGTTCAGATTGTGATGAGTAATATATTTGGTTCTTATCTTTTATATTTTGTTCTTGAGTAAATTCTTGCATGTTCTCTGTTGCAGTATTTTACTTTGGCCAAGTAGTTTGCTTGCAACTCCAAGAGGGAGCGTTATGCTTGATTGTGGGTTCAGCCCCCTGATGTCTAGCTTGAGTGACAGAAACATGAGACTAGGGGATGTGTTGTTGCCACCATGGATAAAACAACGGTGCTTGTACCCGTGGGTGCAAGGATTGTTTACTTTACGCAAAGTTCTTTTAATGCAGTTGTCTGTTGCTTTGAGTTTACACTTTGGGTGGGATTCGCAACTTAATACCAGTGAGATGTTCTGGATAGATATCTCAAGGTGGATGATTCGTAGTAGATGCAGTTGGATTTCGGTCTACTTACCTTGGCGTACTGCCCATTGCTTTTGAGCCCTTCCTTTCTTTGCAGCATAGTTAGCATTACGGTGCCTTCATAATTCTGTCAATTGCCCAGTTGTGATTTGTTTACCTCGCTAGCACTTTTATTGTCTTTTGGGAGAGAGACGTCACTAGTGAATATCATGGGACCCCGGTCCATCTTCACATCATTGTTTACACCCTTAGTTTACTTTCAGTCTTTACTTTCAGTTCCACTTTTATCTCTTGCGTTGATCCTTTGTAAACAGCAAGGCCGGAGGAATTGACAACTCCTCTGTACTCGTTGGGAGCAAAGTTATTTGTATCTGTGTGCAGGTCCAGGTGAAGCTAGCAACCTCGGCGCCGTTGTTCACTTTACGACCTTCTTGTATCCTTCGGAGTCCTATGGGAGACAAACCTTGGTACCTTTGCCAAGGGAAAACTTGCTGCTGCACTATATCTCACCCTGCACTTGGGGTAATCAACGAGGCTTGAAGAGTATTAACACTCTCTTGCCATCAGCAAGTTTTCTGGCGCCGTTGCCGGGGACTCCAGTTTACAAGATAGGGGAGTTGCACACTATCTTTTATCTTTGCTTTTTAGTCTTGTTAGTTTACCTTTCAGTTTTTACTTTTGTGTCACTTATCAAAAATACCAAAAATACCTGTTACCTTGTCAGTAGTTACCACTATGGCTGGTCCTTTTGCCTTTGGTGAGGCAGAAGTACTTACCTTTACTCAAAGAGGTGGTGAAAGTTTGAAAGATGCTTGGTATAGAATTAATGATTCTCAAAAAAGAGCCACAAAGAAGCAATCCACTACTATCTTGCTTAGAAATTTTTATGTTGGGATCACTTCTTGGAATAGGTTTCTTTTAGACACTGCTATCAATGGGAACTTCATAGAGGCCCCAGTTTGGGAAGCCCTTAATGTTATTGAAAATCTTGTTGGAAGTCTCCCAGTTGTTAGTATTAAGGAGGACATTACTTTAGCTCACATTATGAGAAAACTTGAAAAAATAGAGCTAGAGATGCCAAGTATCGATAGGGTGAATGAGTTGGATCGTAAGATTCAAGGTAATTTGAATAGGCTAGATAACTCCATGAAGAAAATTGTCAAAGCTTTGGAGACTATTAAATCCCTTGATGAGAAGTCTTCTAGGATAGAAAAGATTGAGGAAGTTATTGAAACTCTAGGAACTACCTTTTCCTCAATCAAAACCAAAAAGGATGAAACTCCGGCAAAGAAGGAACCTAAGTTCGTTTACGTCCCCAAGGTTCCTCGAGCTAAAGCAAACACACCCATTGCCAAGAGAGTTGAAACGGTGAAAACTTTGGAGGAGACACCTATCTTTAACCTTAATGAAACTCCAATTGATTTCCCTCCTTTTTATTTTATTCCAAGAAGCATTTTCATTCGTCCATTATTTGAGAAACCTATTAAGACTAGTTGTACTATTGAAGAGCTTTTTGATGATCGTGATGATGGTTCAATGGATACAACTTGATCTTCTGCTTTAAGCCTAGCTAATGGCTTTAAAGAAGCGCTTTCGGGAGGCAGCCCGCAATGAATTTAGGTTTTTCTTTTTGCTCTTCTTCTTTTATTAGTGGTCTTGATGATTGTTACTACTGTAGCAACACCATTGTATTTTTACTTTTCAAGCTTTGTGCCAAGTTTAGCCTCATACGATAAGGGAAGTGAAAGTTGTGACATGCTGTCCAGAAAACAGATTCTGTCCTCGTGACTAGAAAAATCATAGAAAAATCCCAGTTCATCTTTTTGAGCTGAATGTTTTACACAGCGTGTTCTATACAATTACGAAACTTTCGTATGTTCTGAGTTTTTTTATTTGAGTTGCAGAAGTACCCCGAAAAAAATGGTGTTTATCTGCTGGTCTGTTTTTCACAGATTCTATCCTGTTTTGCCTTTTCTTCTTTTTGCAAACCTTAAGCTTACTTTTTATTTGCAAAACCTTGTTGGAAATCTTGAGAAACAGTAGCTCTTCAAGGTTATCTTTATTTCCAGTAGAGAAAAAAAATTATTTTATTATGGGTACTAACCTCGCTAATCAGATTATGATGAGTTATGTATGAAGGGAGTTTTCAAGTGCGCGATGGAAGATGATGAAAGAAGATCTTGGAGTGTCAAACTCTTAAGCTTGGGGATGACCAAGTGCACCCCCAATAAATATTCAAGGAGACTCAAGCGTCTAAGCTTGGGGATGCCCCCGTGCATCCCCTTCTTCATCAACAATTATCAGTTCATCCCTCGTTGCACTATATTTTTATCACTTCATGCGTTGTGTGCTATTCTTGGAGCGTCTCCCTCTTAGGTTTTATTTTTAGTTTTCTTTTGCTTTGTTTGCTGTAGTAACAAGTTAGACCCCAGCTTACTCTTTTGTGTGGGAGAGATACACGCTCCGCTTGAACTAGAACTCCTCATAGGATTTGCATGCTTGTTCTTTTAGTTGTGAGTTGTTCCTTTTATTTTCTTAGCTGCTGCTCTGTTTAGTTGTAGTGCTTTAGTTTTTCTAGAGCTTTTATTTTGTCTTAGGTTGAACTTTCTATAGGTTGCATGTTCTATCTTGTTAGAGAGTTTGCTTGTTGCACTGAGTTTTGTGTCATGACTAGAAGTAGGTTATTGAAGTTGTTATTCTCTTTGTAGTAGTAACTTGCAATAGTTTTGAGGTATTGACTAGAGTAATGTTTTAACTTTTGGTGTCAAGAGCTCGAGCCTATTAGTGATAGATGTCGTATTTTGGGCAATCCGTGTGTTTTTCGAAAACCAAAAACCCCTGTTGAGAACTCTAGCTACTAGATGGATCACTAACCTCTAGAGGGTTCGAATATTAGAGTACACTCACGTACCATGAGTCGAGGATGCGCAAGGATAACCAAACCCCCATACACTCCTCCTCGGGGTACTTGTCTCTTTGTGAACCTCCTCATTAGATTGAGAGTTACCGATAATAAGTGCATGAGTTCTTCGGACTAATGTGAGTATTCGAAAGTTGACACTTCCACCCACCTATACTTTTTCTAGCCTCTTCGGTACCGTGCATTGCCCTTTCTCACCTTGAGAGTTGGCGCATACTTCATCGGTGCATCCAAACCCTTGGCACAATACGCTCTGTCATCATAAGCCTCCTTATATCTTTCCTCAAAACAGCCACCATACCTAACTACAAGGCATTTCCATAGCTTTTCTGAGATACATTGCCATGCAACATCCACCTTCTCATGACTTGATCCTCATGTCATACGTGCTACTTTCTTGATCGATGAGCCGCATGCTAGTTGGGCCTTGCCCTAATCATTGCTACATGACGCGCTAGTATCATTGCATATCCTGCTATCCTGGCAGAGGCATACATTTGCATCATGATAGTTATATCTTCTTTATGTGAGTACCTTTGTAAAGTGTGAAAGATCTCCTATATTCTAGTAAAATATAGAGTGTTGCCCCTAAAGTGAGGAAAAGATCCCAAAGAGGACAAAATAAAAAGATCCCAAAGAGGACAAATGAGAGTTAAATAGAAAGAGCCATTGAGGCCACCAAAAAAATACAAAAAATAGAAAAAAGAGAAAAAGAAAAATAAATATAGAGAAGGGGGCACACTACTATTCCTTTTGAGAGATCCACAGTAGTACTTCATCCTCTATCCCTTGTAATCCATAGAGATCATCATCATGCATATAGCTATGTGAGGACCTTCACACTATAGAACTTGGCTTGTATATTACAATGATGAGCCTCCTCAAAAGAGCTCTAGGTCTTCTTGAGCAACCAAGTTAGATGCACCCCCACTAGTTCCCTTGGAGAGCTTTTAGATCACATGTGCATCCGTTGCATGGCAATCCCTACTCCTCACATCATATCTATCATATGGCCTTCTCTCGCCTATGATTGTCCTCATTGATGTGAGCCTTTCACACCTTTTTGTCTTCCTCCTCCACCTTCTTTCTGTTTCGCCTTTTAGGTGTCAACTTTCTTGCTCACGCTCATCCATTGCATGAGTGCTCAAAATATCGAAAGGGAGTGGATCAGTTTGACTTGTACCTGGCTAGTGGTCTAGGGACGAGTCAAGATAAGAATCCAAAGGGGACTAAGTGTGAAAGTTTAGTAGATAGTTGTTCTCAACAACCTTTTTTCTCTCTTTTTCCCAGTCCCCTGCTTGCACGCAAACACCATCTGGAGACATTCGAGTTACGGACAGCGAGAGCTCTTGCACCTTTTGTTCTTTTGTTGCTTGTGTCAATGCTAATATAGACTCTTGCTTGTTAAGACTTGAATTGAATTGCATGATTTGATTGCTTTACTTAAAAGTCCTTATATGGTTGTGTGGCATGTCACCACAGAAATTATGCTTGTTATCATTTACCTACTCGAGGACGAGCAGGAATTAAGCTTGGGGATGTTGATACGTCCCAAACGTATCAATAATTTCTGCTTGCTCCATGCATGTTATGTGTGACTTTGCCATGTTTTGCTTGAACTTTCATACACTTTTGAGCATATTTGGACTAATCTCTTAACCCAGTGCACCCAGCTGCCAGTTGCTGTTTTCTGTTGTTTTTCTATTTCAGGTTTTCCGGCCATTAAAAGTGCTCCAAAAAATACGAAAAGATCAGATAAAAAATCAGCGACCTGGAAGCTTCCGGAATCACCAAGGTAGCGGAGGGGGGCTACCACAGGGACTCTAGAAGGGTCCCTGGCGCGGCCCCACCCTAGGCCGCGCCAGGGGGCCTCCTGGCTGCCCTGTGGGTCCCCTCGACACCCCCCTCCGCCTATATTTAGCCCTCGGGGTGGAAACCCCAAATATGGATCTCTTTTCCGCAAACTCGCCTCTGTACCGCCGCCGCCGCCGTTTCAAGAGCAGGGCTGCCTGGAGAAGCTGCCCCGGCACCCTGCCGGGAGGAGGAACCCCCTCCGGGAGACCATCCATAACCATGGACGCCTCCCGGATGTACCGTGAGTAGTCCCCCTTGGACCATGGGTCCGTGACCAGTAGCTATGTGATGTACCTCTCCCCTCTTTGTGCTTCCACTTTCGAGACCTCGTGAGCTGCCTCACATGATCGAGGCACTTTTGTAATTTTTTCTGTTGCTATGCTGAGTTTGCTGTGATCTGATGGATTATGAGACTATGTTCATATTGTGATGAGTAATATATTTGGTTCTTCTCTTTTATATTTTGTTCTTGAGTAAATTCTTGCATGTTCTCCGTTGCAGTATTTTACTTTGGCCAAGTAGTTTGCTTGCAACTCCAAGAGGGAGTGTTATGCTTGATTGTGGGTTCAGCCCCCTGATGTCTATCTTGAGTGACAGAAACATGAGACTAAGGGATGTGCTGTTGCCACCAGGGATAAAAGAACGGTGCTTGTACCCGCGAGTGCAAGGATTGTTTACTTTACGCAAAGTTCTTTTAATGCAGTTGTCTGTTGCTTTGAGTTTACACTTTGGGTGGGATTCGCAACTTAATACCAGCGAGATGTTCTGGATAGATATCTCAAGGCGGATGATTCGTAGTAGATGCAGTTGGATTTCGGTCTACTTACCTTGGCTTACTGCCCATTGCTTTTGAGCCCTTCCTTTCTTTGCAGCATAGTTCTCATTGCGGTGCCTTCATAATTCTGTCAATTGCCCAGCTGTGATTTGTTTACCTCGCTAGCACTTTTATCGTCTTTTGGGAGAGAGACGTCACTAGTGAAAATCACGGGACCCCGGTCCATCTTCACATCATTGTTTACACCCTTAGTTTACTTTCAGTCTTTACTTTCAGTTCCACTTTTATCTCTTGCGTTGATCCTTTGTAAACAGCAAGGCCGGAGGAATTGACAACTCCTCTGTACTCGTTGGGAGAAAAGTTATTTGTATCTGTGTGCAGGTCCAGGTGAAGCTAGCAACCTCGGCGCCATTTTTCACTTTACCACCTTCTTGTATCCTTCGGAGTCCTACGGGAGACAAACCTTGGTACCTTTGCCAAGGGAAAACTTGTCGCTGCACTATATCTCACCCTGCACTTCGGGTAATCAACGAGGCTTGAAGAGTACTAACACTCTCTTGCCATCAGATGCCCCATGCATCCCCAAGAAATATTCAAGGAGACTCAAGCGTCTATGCTTGGGGATGCCCTTGTGCATCCCCTTCTCCATCAACAATTATCAGTTCATCTCTTGTTTCACTATATTTTTATCACTTCATGTGTTATGTGCTATGCTTGGAGCGTCTCGCTCTTAGGTTTTATTTCTAGTTTTCTTTAGCTTTGCTTGCTGTTCATAACAAGTTAGAACCCAGCTTTCTTTGTGTGGGAGAGAAACACGCTCCACTTCCAAAATCTAGAACACAACATAGGATTTTTCATGCTTATCTTTGTTGTGTTTGTTCTTTATCTTTTTCATAGCTACTGCCATGTTTTTCTCTTAGTTTTCATGCTTATCTTTTCAAAGAGCTTTTGTTTAGTTTGTTGCTGGAACTGTCTTGAGTTTTCATGTTTATCTTGTTTAGGTAGTTTGCCTGTTGCACTGAGTTTTGTGTCTTGACTTGAAGTAGGTAATTGAGGTTGCTATTCTTTTGTAGTAGTAACTTGCAATAGTTTTGAGGTATTGTTTTGAGTAATGTTTGGACTTTTGGTGTCAAGAGCTTTAGCCTATTAGTGATAGATGTCGTATTTTGGGCAATCCGTGTTTATTTTCAAAACTTTCTATAGGTTGCATGTTCTATCTTGTTACAGAGTTTGCCTGTTGCACTGAATTTTGTGTCTTGACTAGAAGTAGGTTGTTGAAGTTGCTATTCTCTTTGTAGTAGTAACTTGCAATAGTTTTGAGGTATTTACTAGAGTAATGTTTTAACTTTTGGTGTCAAGAGCTCGAGCCTATTAGTGATAGATGTCGTATTTTGGGCAATCCGTGTGTTTTTCGAAAACCAAAAACCCCTGTTGAAAACTCTAGCTACTAGATGGATCACTAACCTCTGGAGGGGTCGAATATTAGAGTACACTCACGTACCATGAGTCGAGGATGCGCAAGGATAACCAAACCTCCATACACTCCTCCTCGGGGTACTTGTCTCTTTGTGAACCTCCTTATTAGATTGAGAGTTACCGATAATAAGTGCATGGGTTCTTCGGACTAATGTGAGTATTCGAAAGTTGACACTTCCACCTTCCCATATTTTTCTAGCCTCTCATGTGCCGTGCATTTCTTTATTCTCACTCCGAGAGTTGGCGTCCACCTTCGCCGGTGCATCCAACCCCTTGGCATGATACGCTCTGTCACCATGAACCTCCTTATATCCTTCCTCAAAATAGCCACCATACCTACCTACCAAGGCATTTCCATAGCCTTTCCGAGATATATTGTCATGCAACATCCATCTTCTCATGACTTGATCTTCATGTCATACATGCTACTTGCTTGATTGATGAGCCGCATGCTAATTGGGCCTTGCCCTAATCATTGCTACATGACGCGCTAGTATCATTGCATATCCTGCTACACTGACAGAGGCATACATTTGCATACATCATGATAGTTACATCTTCTTTATGATTTGAGTACTTTTGTAAAGTGTGAAAGATCTTCTATACTTTTTGTAATATATAGAGTGTTGCCCCTAAAGTGAGGAAAAGATCCCAAAGTGGACAAATTAAAAGATCCCAAAGAGGACAAAATTAAAAGATCCCAAAGAGGACAAATGAGAGAAATAGAAAGAGCCATTGAGGCCACCAAAAAAATATATAAAAAGAGAAAAAGAAATAAAAAGAGAGAAGGGGGCACACTACTATTCCTTTTGAGAGATCCACACTCGTACCCCTCTTATATCTTGTACTCCATAGAGATTATCATTTATGCATATAGCTATGTGGGGACCTTCACACTATAGAACTTGGCTTGTATATTCCATTGATGAGCCTCCTCAAATGAGCTCTAGGTCTTCTTGAGCAAGCAAGTTGGATGCACCCCGACTAGTTCCATTGGAGAGCTTACCTTAGCTCATATGTGCATCCGTTGCATGGCAATCCCTACTCCTCACATCATATCTATCATTTGGCTTTCTCTCGCCTATGATTGTCCTCATTGATGTGAGCCTTTCACACCCTTTTTGTCTTCCTCCTCCACCATATTCTCTCTTTGCCATCCTAAGTGTCAACTTTCTTTCTTACGCTCATCCATTGCATGAGTGCTCAAAATGTCGAAAAGGAGTGGATCATTTTGACTTGTACCTGGCTAGTGGTCTGGGGATGAGTCAAGATAAGATTCCAAAGAAGACCAAGTGAGAAACTTTAGTAGATTGAGTTCTCAACACAAAAATACTTTTTCTCGTATGTCCTTATCCCCTTTCTTGCACGCAAACACCATTTGGAGACATTCGAGTCACGGACAGCGAGAGCTCTTGCACCTTTATGTTCTTATGTTGCTTGTTTCAATGCTAAATATAGACTCTTGCCTGTTATGAGTTGAATTGAATTACATGCCTTGATTGCTTTACTTAAAAGTTCTTATATGGTTGTTAGCATGTCACCACAGAAATTATGCTTTTATCATTTACCTACTCGAGGACGAGCAGGAATTAAGCTTGGGGATGTTGATACGTCCAAAACGTATCTATAATTTCTGCTTGCTTCATGCCTCTTTTGTGTGATATTGCTATGATATTGATGAACTTCCATACACTTTTGATCATATTTGGACTAACCTATTAACTCAGTGCACCCTAGTGCCAGTTCTTGTTTTCTGTTGTTTTTGTATTTCAGGTTTCCCCCATATTAAAAGTGCTCCAAAAATTCGATAAAAATCCAATAAAAAATCAGCGTAGAAGAAGCTTCGGGAATCACCGAGGGGGCCAGAGGGGACCCACCAGGGCCCCAGGCGCCCTCCCGACTCGCCCTAGGGTGGGGCCGCGCAAGGGGTACGCCTGGACCCCTGGTGGCCCCCCTGGCTGCCCCCTTCGCCCATATAATCCCCGTGACGGGAACCCTTTTTCGCGATCTCTCCCCTGTTCTGCCGCCGCCACGCTTCCAAGATCGGGAGCACCAGAAGACCTCTTCCCGGCACCCTGCCAGAGGGAGGAACCACCTCCGGGAGCTTCTCCACCACCATGGATGCTTCCCGGATGAACCGTGAGTAGTCCACCTTGGACCATGGGTCTATGATCGGTAGCTATGTGATGTTCTCCTCCCCTCTTTGTTCTTCATGGATTAGACCTCGTGAGCTTCCCTACATGATCGAGGCACATATGTAATATTTCTGCTGTTGCTATGCTGAGTTTTCTGGGATCCGATGGATTATGAGATTATGTTCAGATTGTGCTTGAGTAATATATTTGATTCTCCTCTTTTATATTTATGTTCTAGAGTAATTCTTGCATGTTCTCCGTTGTTGTTTATTGCTTTGGCCAAGTAGTAGGTAGTGACTCCAAGAGGGAGCGTTATGCATGATTGTGGGTTCATGCCCCCTGATGACTAGCTTGAGTGACAGAAACATGAGTCTAGGGGATGTGTTGTTGCCACAAGGGGTAAAACAATGGTGCTTGTACTTGCGGGTGCAAGGATTGTTTACTTTACGCAAAGTTATTTAATGCAGTTGTCTGTTGCTTTGAGTTTACACTTTGGGTGGGATTCGCAACTTAATACCAGCGAGATGTTCTGGATAGATATCTCAAGGTGGATGATTAGTAGGTAGATGCAGATGGATTTCGATCTACTTATCTTGGCGTACCGCCCATGCTTTTGAGCCTCTCCTTTCTTTATAGCATAATTAGCATTGGTTTGCGCACATAATCCTGTCAATTTCCCAGCTGTAATTTGTTTACCTCGCATGGCTATTTTATCGTCTTTTGGGAGAGAGACATCACTAGTGAACATCATAGGTCCCTGGTCCATATTTCCAATACTGTTTACACCCACTATCAATTTACTGCTTTATTTACTTTTCCGTTGCTATCACTATCATTATTATCCCGTGTGTTTTATCCTTTGTAAACAACAAGGCCGGAGGGATTGTCAACCTCTCTGTACTCGTTGGGAGCAAATCTATCTGTTGTGTGTGCATGTCCAGGTGAAGTTAGCAACCTTGTTGTGAACGGCGCCATTGTTCACTTCACCACCTTCTTGTATCTGTTGGAGTCCTATTGGTTCGACATTCAACCTTAGCATCTTCGCTAAGGGAAACTTGCTGCTGTCTACATCTCAACCTTTCACTTTGGGTAACCAACGAGGGGGCGTTAATTCGTACCATCAGCTGCCGACCTTAGAGATTTTGTGGGGAACATCTAAAAAAGAGCAAATCATTCATATGTTGAGTAACTTTAACCGGGACATGCTGCTAAATCGCTTCGACATCATTCACTCCTTCGGTAGCATAAAGAGTTCCATAAAATTCATTCACCATGGCTTTTCATTCAACGAGATCCTCCACCTTGACCCTAAGCGAATTTGATAGAGCTTTTATCACATCCTTCCTTCTTATAATACCAGTCATCCAGTGAAAGAACTTAGTAATTTTATCACCCACCGCGAGCCATTCAATTCTCGACCTCTGTTTCCACATGATCTCTTCCTTGTGGTATAATTCCTCTAATTTTGTCTTTAATTATAGTCTCCATATGTGAAGGGTCAATCCTTGTCTGATCGGTCTGAAGCCTCTCGAGGTCTTTCTTTAACTTCATTATTTATTTTCTGACACTGCTAAAAGTATAATTGTTCTAGTGGGATAAACCTTCGGCTAGAAAAGCTCATTTTTTCGGATACCATCAACATTGATCCCTGGATGTACCGACTCTCATTGCGCCATTAGGTTCTCCTTTGCTTGACTGCATACACTAACCATGCTCTTAAAGTTTAGTTTGACGGACCCGCTCAGAAGATTCCCTTAATAAAAGGGAAAGACCCCCTTCATCCGATTGATTTTCACGAACGCGTCCACCGTCTCTGTCGGAGGATTAGTACCCGGGTAGGCTAACCCAAGCGGAAGCAACCTTTCAAGACAAGGATGGACCGATTGGGCTGCAGCTGGGCCGAGCTGGGCAGGCGTACGGCCGATTCCCGCAAAGCAATCAGCCGTACCGAGTGCCAGCAGTCGGCCCAGGCGCAACCGGTCCACCCCTTTTCATCACCAAGACAATCATCCGATTGGCCCGCAGCTGGGCCGAGATGGGCATCGACGCGGCCGATTGCCTAGAGCAATCGACCCTGCCGAGGGCCACCAGTCGGCCCAGGCGCAATCGGTACAACTTACTACCCCTGGAGAAGTTGACCCGAGACCAGTCGGAAGTACAAGTACGAGGTCATAAATGCGCAATCCCGAGAGATCGGGGTGACAGAGAAGCCAAGTCACGTCGAAGATCTGGCAGAGATGCGTTGTCGACCTCTCCGCCGATTCCGCGGACAGGACGACAAGACCGCACCTCCTAGCTCCACTGTTCACCATCATACCCTACGAGTCTACAGCATGGGCCGCCGCTCGTCGGGTCCGGATCACCCGGAGAGGAGCAGTCGGTGGGACCCAGCCGATTAGAGGATGACAGCTGGGCCCAATCGGCAGTGAAGTTACCGATTTACCCCGGGCTCACACTATAAGAGCCCGGGGTACCCCTCCTGCGTGAGGGACGATCCACAACATTCGCACCATTACTCACATCTCGCTCAGTTCATTTACTGCTTGTAGTTCCTCCTCAGGGAAGCAGGAGAGAGCCTTGCCCACGGCAGCTCTCACCTTCCCCTGAGTAGATAGAGAAGCAGTTATTGTAGTTCAGTTCCATTGATATAGAAGAGATAAGCAGTAGTAGGGGTGTTATCTCTCCGGAGAGCCCTGAACCTGGGTACATCGTGGTGTCCGTCACCGTGTTTGTGCCCATCCCGATTCCGGCACCATCAACATCTTCTTCCTCGCGTCTTCCCCTCACTTTAGCCATCCCCATGGCATCTGCCGTCACATATCGACGACAGTTGGATCCCACCATGGGGCAGACCGAGGCGTCGACTGGAGTAAAGATCCGGACGAGATTTTCCTCTGCATCGGGCGATAGCCACGCCTCTGGCCTGATTTTTAGGCGTGGGGCAATCGACTACGTGGTGGACTACTCGGCGCGGTACGGGGTCGGCGCACCCCTGCCGCCCGGTGTGTCGCTGCAGGTTGGCAGTCATCGCCTCTTCATCGACAGTTTGATCTGGTGATAGCCAGCTATGGCATCCAGTATGAGCCAAGAACAGCAATCAAATCTCAGGCGTTGGCCGATTTCCTGGTGGACTGGGCTGAAACTCAATATATGCCACCCGTCCCAGGATCGGACTTCTGGCGAATGCATTTTGATGGATCCAAGATGAAGAGCGGCCTAGGGGCTGGCGTAGTGCTCACTTCACCAAGAGGAGATCAACTACACTATGTACTCTAGATTCACTTTGCTGCATCAAACAACGTTGCCGAGTACGAAGCCCTTGTGCATGGTATCAAGCTGGCCAAGGAAATCGGCATTCGGAATATCGAGTGCTTTGGTGACTCCGATTTGGTGGTGCGGCAATGCACAGGCACCTGGGATGCAAAGTATGCAAATATGGCAAGCTACCGATTCCTAGTGTAGCGGATCAGTGGATACTTTGAAGGATGTTAGTTCCACCATGTGCCAAGAGCAAGCAACGAAGCAGCAGATGCGTTGTCCAAGCTCGGTTCAACAAGGCAAGTTATTCCGCCAGGCGTATCACTTGAGCACATCAGGAATCCATCCATCATGCCGTCTCCAGAATCCGAGTCCATCTTCATCTCGGAGACTGACCTTGAAGCGTTGAAGAAGGCGAAAGAAGCTCAACCGGAAAAAATCCCAACTCTGAAGAAGCAATCAAGCGCCCAAGGTGCTCCGGCCTCAGCAGAGCCGACAGCCCCAGGGGCTGCCGATTGCAGGCCAGAGGCTGCCGAATGCAGCAAAAAGAGTAAGGCTAAAGGGAAGCGAGAAGAAGCAGCACTGACGGCACAGCCTCAGAAGATCCAATGACATCAGGCACTGCCGATTGCATTGAAGAAGTTCCAGCTCCAGATGAGCAGTCGTCACCAGGGGCTGCCGAATGCGTGCCAGGCGCTGCAATCGGCAGTTCAGAGACAGAAGTCGAGATGGCAGAGGGTCAAGAGGCTGAAATCCAAGAGGTCAATGGCCAAAAGCCGAGGTCCAAGAAGAAGTCGCACCCCAGCAAGCAGTAGTGATGGCAGTCGTCAGTGCGCCATCATGGGCACAGCCGATTAGAGATTTCCTAGTGGACGGAGTCCTTCCAGAAGACGAAGCCGAGTCAAGACAAATCAGTCGCCGGTCTTGGGCATACACAATAATCAACAACGAGCTAGTGTGCAAGAGTGCAACTGGTGTCTTTCAGAGATGTGTAGAAGAAGACAGAGGCTTGGAGTTGCTCAGAGATATCCACCAAGGTGAATGCGGTCATCACGCGTCAGCAAGAGCCATTGCCAACAAAGATTTCCGACATGGGTTCTATTGGCCGACTGCGCATGCAGTGGCTGAGAACTTGGTGAAATATTGCAAGGGCTGCCAGCGGTTCAAGGCAAAAAGTCATCAGCCAGCATCAGCATTGAAGACAATCCCAATAGCATGGCCATTTGCGGTGTGGGGTTTGGACATGGTTGGTCCGTTCAAGAGAGCCCAAAGTGGCATGACACATCTCCTGGTCGCAGTGGACAAATTTACCAAGTGGATTGAAGCCCGCCCGATCAAGAAGATGGATGGTCCGACTGCGGTCCGTTTTGTGGCCGACATCGTGTGCAGATATGGTGTGCCCAATAGCATCATCACCGACAACGGCACCAATTTTGCGAAAGGTGCACTGGCTCAATATGCATCTCAGCAGGGTATTCGGCTTGATCTTGCATCCGTTGCACATCCTCAGTCGAATGGTCAAGTAGAAAGAGCAAATGGCCTCATCCTCTCAGGTATCAGACCCCGATTGGTGGAGCCACTTGAGAGGGCACCCGGAGCTTGGATTGAAGAACTCACAGCAGTCTTATTCAGCTTAAGGACCACGCTAAACAGGTCGACTGGATTCACCCCTTTCTTCCTGGTATATGGATCAGAAGCAATCATCCCGTCTGACATCGAGTTTGATTCACCTCGGCATGCCTTGTACACCGAGGAAGAAGCCAAGTTAGCACGAGAAGACGGCGTCGATCTCAAGGAAGAAGCCTGCCTGCTGGCCTTGTCCAGATCGGCAGTCTACCAGCAGAAGTTGCGGCACTACCACAGCAAGAAGATTCGTCCTCTCGCCTTCCGAGAGGGTGACATGGTGCTACGCCGAATTCAGAAGTCAGAGGGGCAGCACAAGCTGGCCTCACCCTGGGAGGGACCTTTCGTCATCAGCCGCGCACTCAAGAACAAATCATACTATTTGATCGACTGCACTAAGGGCACTCGGCATAAGGACACGTCAGGAGTAGAAACGGAGCGGCCGTGGAACGCCGAGCTTTTATGCCCGTTCTATAGTTGAGCGGCAGAAATTTATGTATGCTATTCGGCAAATGATCAGTAAAGTTGTCATGCCTCTGAAGAAGAGCATTCGATTACCTTTGCATAATTTCATTCGAAAAGCTAGCCCAAGTCGGCAACGCTTAGTCATACCCGAGACGTGAATAACGCACTTGGGGACTGACCGACCACGAGGTCAGAAAAATAAGCCAACGAGGCACGGGGGCTGCGGGCTGTCACTCCACTTAGCACCTGACTCAAGCATAAGTCACGAGAGTGGTTGTGGCATTGAGAAGGGTAGCGGTTGAGGCAGTCGGCAGGACAAATCCTCGAGAAACAAATCGAAACGCTCTAAAAAGGGCATAGCCGACTAAGTCAGCTACCGATTGTGCCGCAGACCGGTGCACCGAGCAACCGACAGCGAGCAATCGGCTCCTAACATTGCAGAATCCTTTGCGCTAAGTCTTGTCGTGTAAACTCGAAAAAACTTATCGAACCTTGGCCGGAAATCAACCTTCGATCCGACTGTAGACGGCATAATCGGCTGCAGAATGGACAAGGCATGACGCCCCCAAGTGCAGACCGATAAAGGAAACCGACAAAAACGCAAAGTAGATCGCACAAATAAAACTTGCAACTAGAAGTCGGATTTCATAAGGATAGCAGGCCTAAGGCCGAATAAGTTCATGACAACGAACCACACCCAGTGGGTGTCGGCAGAATTAAAATCGTGTTTTACAAGCAACTATTCTGAAAATAAAAATAAGATAAGGCCGATCAGATGTCGGCGGCCGAGGTAGATGGCGTCATCGGCGGCGTAGCTCAAGAAGTCGGAGCAGCTGGTGGCGCAGAGCTCGCAGTCGGAGCAGCCGAGGTGGCGGGAGCAGTCGGATCAGCTTGAGCAGTAGCGGCATCCGGCTCCGTCTGCGCGTCAGTCGATGTGGCCCCAGTTTGTTTGGATCTCGAAGAGGTATGGGACGAGCCGCTGTCAGAAAGGTCATCGGCCAAGCCAGAGATGGAAGTTGCTGCCAGTGGGTTCCCTCCCTCGTCGATATACGGAGTGTAGTCATAGGGAGAAAACCAGTTCACCATGGTGCTGGCCAGCCGATTCACCTCAGCATAAGTCTTCTCAAGCAAGTCGGCTGCGTTCTCTCTGATGCTGTAGAGCTGGGGAAGCTTCACTTGTGGGTACCAGCTCAGCACAGTCTGAAGGGCAGTCTCCGCACCAGTCCGACCGGCAGAATTAAGCAAGACATCAATCCGACGTGGGATGGCCTTCAGAAGAATCTGAGTCTGCTTGGTGGTAGCATTCGGAGCCTCTCCCTTGTCGAAATCTTCTTCATCCAAAGTCTCCGGTTCGCGGGTCTCGGCGGAGGATCCGGCAACGTGCTTCATCCTCTGGAGCCCAACCTTGAGCTCAGTCGGCGGCCACAGCAATTCGGCAATCTTCACAATGCCAAGCTTGAAGGACAGCGCAATGCCCTTGATAACAGGAATGCGAGCCTCTGTACCAATCAGATATTCATGCCGAGTCCAGACATTAGCATCAAGTTGGACGGTCCCTCCGGCCGCGATGGTCTCCTCTCGGGATTTGGCCACCGCTGCATAAGCAGCTGCCTTAGACTCAGGCCAGGCCTCTGCATCACGAAGGAAAGTATGAGTAAGAGCACAGAAGAAGGAAGCAATCGTAAAAGGTACTCGGATGCAAGAAACACTCACCGCTAAGAAGGACATCCATCTCAGTCATTATATCGCAGAAACCCTTGGCACGGCGGCGCAGTCGGGTTGTTTCTTCATAGTTGCGCCTCTCCAAGTCTTCATACTTGGCAATGTGCTCATCGCGGTCTTTCCGGATGGAGTCTCGGGCGGCAACGGCGTCATCCCTCTCGGTCTGCATCGCTTCTCGGGCGGCTACAGCTGCATCTCGTTCAGCGCGGAGTCCATCGCCAGCAGCAGTCACAGCGGCCAGGTCGTCCGAATGTTGCTTCTTCAGAGCAAGCAGCTCGGAGCGGAGGGTTTGGATGGTACGAGACAAATCGGCCTCCACCCCTTGCAGTCAGGTCATCTCTTGCTTAGCCGCGGCGAGTGCGGGCCCTTGCTGGCCGAGTTCAGTGGTCAATTCAGCAATGCGGTCCTGTAAGTCATCCACCATGGGAACAGAGACTAGAGGAAGATATAAAGATATTAATACAAGAGAAATTATCAATCGGAGGGAAGATAGAAGTAATGAAGAAGTTACCTCTCAGCCTGTTGATCTCGGCCGATTGATTGTTGACCTCGAGCTGGGCCTGAGCGAGGGTTCGGAGGCTGGCGGCGTAGGCTTCGAGGAGCTTCTCGAAGACCTCGCGTCGTTCTTCAAGAAAAACCTGAGAAGAAGAACAAGATGAACTTTAGATGCACAGCAGCCAAAAGAAGATCCGAATCGATTGCAAACAATCGGCCCGAATCTCGGGGACTACACCCAGTGGGTGCGCTTGCGCGCACCAACCGGAAGCAAAGTCTCTCGATAGGAGGAAGGCAGGAGAAATGAGCAAAGGATATCTAAGACATAAAGATCCGAACCGATTGCAAACAATCGGCCCGAATCTCGGGGACTACACCCAGTGGGTGCGCTTGCGCGCACCCACCGGAAGAAAAATCTCCCGATCGGAAGAAAGGCAGGAAAAAGAAGCAACAAGCATAAAAGATCCGAACCGATTGCTAACAATCAGACCGAATCTCGGGGACTACACCCAGTGGGTGCGCTTACGCGCACCCACCGGAAGAAAAGTCTCCCGATTTGAGGAAGCCATAAAGGAAAGTTGAAAAACTTACCGCGTGATGGCGGTCGAGCAGTTGGAGATCCTGAGCCATGGCGGTGGTGAAGTCGTTCACCCGGTTGTAGGCCACCGTCACGGGACCCTCAGAGGAAACCGAGGAGCGGTGTGAAGCATCAGGCTTGGCGCCGACATGTCTGGTGCGAGAGTACTCGGCCCGGAACTGGTCCACCGAGCGCATCAAAATTATTGACGCGGAAGAGGTCTGCTGTGCCGGCGGAGCTGGGGTCGCAGCGACAGAGGAGGCAATGGTCGAGTCCGGTGGCGCCGACGTCACCGGAGGGCCGGAGGCATTCGGCTGTGGCTGCGGCGAAGTCGGAAGAGACGAGGTTGAAGGACCGGTTGCCACAATCGGCGAGGTGGTCGTCATAATTGGCAAGGTGGTCGTCGTAATCGGCGAGGTGGTTGTCAGGATGGGCGAGGAGATAGTCGTAACAGGGGCGGAGACTGGGTCAGAGCGTCGTGGCGGAGATGGGGAAATTGGATTGACCGGTTGCGCTCCTTCGCCACCAGCAACTCCTTGGTCGGTCGTGCTCTTCGAGGCCTTGGAGGCAGTGGTGGAAGCAGTAGTTTTCTTGGCAGTCTCGAGGAGGGCTTTTTTGGCGGCGCGCTCGGCATCCTTGGAGGTACGATGTGAAGCCGGTTGCCGTTTGCGGACCGCAGCAGCAAATGCGGCGGGGGAAATGACTGCGCCAACATGGGCAGGAATGTCGGCGTCGACGTCATCAAGACCAATCGGCTCCCTGAAAGAAGAAAGAAGAAGTGAATCAGTATAGGAGAAGGCAGTGAGGTTCGAAGCATGAAGATAAAGGCATACCCGACTGTTCTCGGCGCGCCCGTGGGCATCCGACATCTCAGCGGGGCGACATTCAGAGGGGCATCTCTTAGGACAGGTCCGCCCCTGGACCTGCCGAGAGGAGCTTGACTAGTCGGCACTCGAGTGGCTGCGACCTGAGGCTGTTTGCCTTTGTGAGCAGTCGACGCTGTCTTGGCAACCTTGCTGGGAGCGGCACCAGAGGAGGAGCCGGTCGCCGAGGCACGCTTAGTCGGCGCCTTCGGAGGCTTGGCGTGAGGAGCTGCATCAGAATCACCAACCTTTGAGACACTGTCGTCATCGATCCATTCGGCCAGAAATTGCTCAAGGGAAGGGTCAGGCGTACCCCCTTGAGCCGCAGTTCGGATGTCGGCGTTCTTGGGGTCGGCGGCCTCGGCGTCGGCGTCGTCAGTGGGATCTTCGGATTCGGAGGACTCCCCAGAAGATTCACCGTCATCGGCGGATTCGGATGGGGGGAGCCTCACCGTTGTACTCGAAGTCCGCGGGGTCATCTTCCTCACGGTCGGGGGCATACGTGCCAGCCACCTGGCCGTCTTCCATCAAGTCGGATCGAATGAAGTGCTGAGCAAGAAGAAGAAGGTTATCATAGAAGTTAAGTATGAGGAAAAAGCAATCGGAGAAAGGGAACAGTCAGAACATACCACATGTGGTTTCTGCCGGCGGTTGAGGTACTCAAGGCCGAAGTGGAAAGGGTCAGGCGAAGAACTGGATGTGATAGTTTTCAGCCTGGTGCAGAGGTCTTCAAGTTTCACTCTCCATGTGCAGAGCCGAGTAGGATCTCGGGGCCCCGACATGTCACAGATGCGGTGCACTCGGCGTTGTAGAGGAAGCACTCGGGCTTGAAGCCAGGCAGCAGCAAGATCAGTCGGCAGGAGCCCCTCCTGCTCCAGCTGAGCAATCCTGGCGACTTGAGCCTCGACATCGCAGTCTCCGACACCATACTTCAGCGACCACTGGTACTTCTCAGTCGGCCGTGCGAGGGAGAACTCGGGCAGGTTCAGGAGATCGGGGCCTTGGTCGGGCGACTTAACATAGAAGAATGTGGTTTTGCCAATTCTTGCACGATTGGACGATCTCGGGACCTTTGTACTTGTGCTTGCCGGCTGCGACAAGGCAACTGCCGCAGTCGGTCATGTTAGTCACAAATGTCAGATCGCCACCTTCCGTGGCAGAAGGCACCACAGCTCCTGTCCGAGCATTGTGAGCTCGGAGGTTGAAGAACCGCTTCCAGAGAGCGATGCTTGGGCGGCAGCCGAGATACCCCTCGCACAGCGTGACGAAGCCGGACAGGATCATGATGAAGTTCGCCACGAGGTGATGCGGCTGCAGGTGGTGGAAGTTGAGGAAGTCACGAAAGAAAGTGCTGGCGGGGAGTCTGAATCCACGCTCAAAGTGAGAGAGGAAGACGACCCTCTCGCCAGCACGCGCATCGGGCACGAGCTCGGCGCCGGGAGCACGCCATTGGTCCTCGGCCGACATCTTGCGGGCACGAACCAAGGCCTGGATGGCACCGGCAGTGACGGTGGAGCCTTTCCAGCACCCACGGCTGGCCTGGGAAGTGTCTCGCCGGGGCGCCATGGACCTTGCGGGCGGAAAGAGAATGAGGAAGAAGAGCGCAGGAACGCTGCGCGAGGCGGCGGTAAGAGGTCACCGTGGTGGCGGAGGAGCACGCGAGTGCGCGGCCGGAGCGGGGCCCGTGCGCGGAGGCGGAGCTGCGAGCACGACGGAGAGCTTCGGGCGGAACAGCAATGGCGTGCGCGAGAGCAAGAGGCGGAGGAGGAAGAAGGAGTATGAGAGAAGGAGGAGCACGAGGCCCTCCCCTGTGGATTATATGGGCGGCGGGGGAGGGGAGTGGGATCTGGCTGCGGACGTGTGGCCCGGTGTGGCCTATCCCACAGGAAGACCAACCGGCAAACCGGCGCAAGAGATCCCAGCGTGTGAAGCGAGGCGTGCGACGTGGGGGTCGAGGCCTGCAGTTACGTCAAGTCGCGCGTGGGTCGTGGGCCCCGATCCATTGACTGCACCCCGGAAGAATCGGAGGTAACCGTTGGAAGGCAATCGGTGAGGATTAGATCCGAATCGGCGAGGGATATGATTCTCAAAAAGTGAAGAAAGAAATCGGGGACAACGCAAGTCGGATCGGACGAAACCTTGGCCAGCCGAGTGTGATCTCCGAGTCGGTCGACGAACTCGGAACGACGCACTTGATGAGGCCAATGCATTCGGAAGGTGTTGGAGAAAGATTGAAAACTGCAAGGGCCCCGCGATCGAGTGACCGTGGGACCTTTACAGCTTTAGGGGCTACTGTCGGGGGATTGGTACCCGGGTAGGCTAACCCAAGCGGAAGCAACCTTTCAAGACAAGGATGGACCGATTGGGCTGCAGCTGGGCCGAGCTGGGCAGGCGTACGGCCGATTCCCGCAAAGCAATCAGCCGTACCGAATGCCAGCAGTCGGCCCAGGCAGAACCGGTCCACCCCTTTTCATCACCAAGACGATCATCCGATTGGCCCGCAGCTGGGCCGAGATGGGCATCGACGCGGCCGATTGCCTAGAGCAATCGACCCTGCCGAGGGCCACCAGTCGGCCCAGGCGCAATCGGTACAACTTACTACCCCTAGAGAAGTTGACCCGAGACCAGTCGGAAGTACAAGTACGAGGTCATAAATGCGCAATCCCGAGAGATCGGGGTGACAGAGAAGCCAAGTCACGCCGAAGATCTGGCAGAGATGCGTTGTCGACCTCTCCGCCGATTCCGCGGACAGGACGACAAGACCGCACCTCCTAGCTCCACTGTTCACCATCATACCCTACGAGTCTACAACATGGGCCGCCGCTCGTCCGGTCCGGATCACCCGGAGAAGAGCAGTCGGTGGGACCCAGCCGATTAGAGGATGACAGCTGGGCCCAATCGGCAGTGAAGTTACCGATTTACCCCGGGCTCACACTATAAGAGCCCGGGGTACCCCTCCTGCGTGAGGGACGATGCACAACATTCGCACCATTACTCACATCTCGCTCAGTTCATTTACTGCTTGTAGTTCCTCCTCAGGGAAGCAGGAGAGAGCCTTGCCCACGGCAGCTCTCACCTTCCCCTGAGTAGATAGAGAAGCAGTTATTGTAGTTCAGTTCCATTGATATAGAAGAGATAAGCAGGAGTAGGGGTGTTATCTCTCCGGAGAGCCCCGAACCTGGGTACATCGTGGTGTCCGTCACTGTGTTTGTGCCCAACCCGATTCCGGCACCATCGACATCTTCTTCCTCGCGTCTTCCCCTCACTTTAGCCATCCCCATGGCATCTGCCGTCATATATCGACGACAGTCTCTGTGATCGTTGGATGGTCTCGTAATCCAACGATGGTTGTGAACCACGTCCAACTCAAACCAAGCAACACCCTTTGCAACAGACCTTCAATGCAAAAAAGTTTTGCAACAAGCACCTTGTTGCAAGGTGATGCAACTTACGAGTGGTCAGAGCAGAAAGAAAACGTCAATTTAGTGTAATAGAAAAGGAAAGAAAAAAATGCTTGAAAACTTTGTAACAGAGATCTTATTGCAATAACCCGATCACAATACAACCTATTGCTAAGGAAGGCTATCTTTGGATGCACACAGACGAGTGATCTGATGGCTCTACCTATTTTCATTGGGCAGCTCTGTAAGTGGTGGATAAGTAAAACACTACGATGGGATAACGCTAGCGTCATCCTACGTCATCCTTTTAATTTGTTTTTTTAGACAATATGCATCCCAATCACTAGTTAGAGGGTATCACGCACGCGCGTTCTGGACGCGCCAAGTGCCGAGTTCTGGTGCGTTTCCTTTAGTCTCTCTGCGATCGACACGTGACACTTTCTAAACGCACAGAACGCAGCCAAAACACAACCACATGTGCAGCCATAGTTTTCCGCGCAACCACAGGGCGATCACAGGTGCAACCACAGTTTCTGCGCAGTCACAGACACAACCACAGTTTCCGTGTAGCCACAGGTCCAATCACAGACGCAACCACATATATAACCATAGATCACACGTAGCCACAGTTGTTGATCCGCACGAGACGCAATCAAAATACGACATGTGACGGCTTCAAAATGCAGCGAAGTGACCTCTGCGATGGTGCGCGAGAGGATACCCATTGGTGATATATGTTTTTTTTTTTGAGAAAACATTGGTGATATATGTACCTGCCGTGAAGGCTTGTGTGAAAATATGCACGTCCAGTGGGCTCTTGAAGCTCGGAAACCCAACAACCCATACAAGGCCTAAGTTTCTAAGGAAAAAAGGACAAAAAGGTAAAACGAAAAAAAGAAGACGCGAGAGAGCTCTAGGAACGACCGACCGAACGAGACAGGGAACAGAGGGAGAGAGAGAGAGAGAGAGAGAGAGGTGAATAGCAGGAGAGGAGACAGGCGAGGAGGCGAGGGGAAGCAAGGATGAGGGGCGGCGGTGGGATGATGGAAGGCGACGGCCGGCCTGAGCACGCGCAGATCCCGAATAGCTTCGGCCACGAGCTCCGCGCATGCCTCCGCTGCCGCCTCGTCAAGACCTACGACCAGGTACGGACCCGCCGCCCCGGCCGCCGCGTTCCCCCCATCGCCACCCGTCTGGCTAGACCTAGGGTTTAGAGCTCCCTGTTGGTTAACTGAATCCATATCTTCGTGTCGAATCAGGGCGCCCTATTTCTTCAGATAGCATAAGCTGTCGCATGGTAGGGTTTAGCCACATGTTGTCGATGGACCGCGTGCCTGCGTTTCTTGTAGATTCGGCAGTGAGAAATATTGTGCGATTCGTTGGCACAAAAATCCTGTTAAGAGCAGCGTGACTGACCACAAAGATGTTATTGTTGCTGATGTTTACATATCCTGTGTCTGATTTCTGTACGGATTGCGCAGTTCAGGGAGAATGGCTGCGAGAACTGCCCTTTCCTTGAGATGGACAAAGATCGTGACAACGTCGTCAGCTGCACCACCGCCAACTTCACTGGGTAACTCCATTCTGCACTGCGGTCTTGTAGTTCTTCTGGCTAATGGTGCTCTCAGGGGTTAATTTTCTGGTGGGGGTGCACTCGTTCCATGTTTTCGGAATTTATTTGCGATAAAGAATATATATCTGCAAATTGACTGGCAAACAGATAAGAGGAAGAAATAAATGCAATGCTTGTGATTTTTCTCTAAATTCGACCCCTCATGTTGATTACTTCAACTATGTGGGTAATTTTGGTGAATAATTCATGAAGAAATTATACATGTTTGTAAGAATATGCTTCTGCTAATCGCAGAAAGATCTTATGCATTTAAGTATGTACTTATCATTTATGCAGCCCACTGCTTCAGTTTTTCTCATTTTATTGCACAAACTGTGGCTTGCAGAATAATATCTCTGATGGATCCCAATAGGAGCTGGGCAGCTCGTTGGTTGAGAATTGGTGAGTGTGTAGTTAAATATAGTTATCACACAGCATGTACTTTTTTTTGTCTCAAGGTTACTTTCTCTTTTCAGTTTGGTTTACTTTATGCTGTATATTTGCATTCCTTGCCTATTATGATATACATTTTTGAGATATCAAAAAGTAAAGAAGACCATTTACAGGGAAAACTCTCCTTGCTGCCATATACTAATCAAATAGGTCTATTAATCACAACTAGGTGGGGTGTCTAGATGAAAACTGCCTGTACCTTATACTTTGTATGGTTCCTCGTCTACTTACTTCCCTTCTGTAAGAATGTTATGGTTGCTGATAGTGCTTCAATTCGTTATTAAGCATCCACCTTAGTATGTTGGCATTCTTTCCTTCAAAATATATCTATTTGGCTGTGTACTTGATAATTTTTAGTTCTTATAAATTGTATTGACCTGTATGTGGTTACCACTTGTGAACGATCAGAAAAATGAACTGAAATATTTGCCAGAATCAACTCCTAGCTGGTTTAATTCCAGGGGTTAGTTCTTGAGTCCCTGTTCTGGAAGGAAAGTATCAGTGGATTATCTCATAGGGCAATAATTGTTGTGTTAAGATTGTATTTGTAACATCTAAGATTTTGCATTGGAATCTTTATTTTAAATTGTCCAATTGCATGCTTGTTTACCCAAGTGCATATATTTTTCTTCTTTGGTTCCCTTCTGAAGTCTTCTTTGTATTTAAGTAATGCATCTTGATACTGTGATCCAATACTTCTACAATTTTATGTATGTATGTATGTAGTAAAAGATATAACTCCCGGAAATTACTTCCTTGATGTTGTTGCATGATGCGGAAATCATGCAAACATAGTGCAAATTTTGAATCAGGTTATGGTCTTCATTTTGTTGATGAAATTTGCTGGAATTCTCTAAAAAGTACTTCCTCTGTAAACTCTTATAAGATGTTTTGGATCACTAAAGTAGTAACCTAAAACATCTTATAAAAGCTTATGGAGGGAGTAATTGAGATTCTAGGTTGTGATGAAACTAAGGGCTCATTTGGTTTGGAGGATTTCTATGGGATTTCCACCAGAGGATTTTTTTTCATATGTGTAGCATCTGTTTCATAGGAATGGAGATCTTGATTCGTAAGGATTATATCCTTATTGGCCTGATTCCTAAAGTATAGCTTTAGGTGAGACCACATGGAAATTTCCTAGGGATTGGGGTGAGCGTGGCATCCCAATCCTTTACTTTTGCTATTCATATGATTTTGGAAATCCTGTAAACTGAATATGCCCTAAAGGGATGTGGATAAAAGGAGGGATGATAGAAAGAAGGTAGAGGAATAAGTAAGATATATAGGGTTTCAGTATGTATGGTCTGTGAATTGCATCACAGAAGGCAATGTGATGAAGCATCAATATAGTAAAAATAATAAAGAATTAGAAACAGTAATTTGAAGCAAAAGTAAAAATTTGGAGCAATAGTTAAGAGTTGCTCAGGTTGACAACAGCAACAACAGTCTTTCAGTCACAAATGTTGGGGTAGGCTAGAGTTGAAACCCATAAGATATCGAAACCGAGTCATGGTTCTAGCACGTGGATAGCTAACTTCCACGCATCCCTGTCCATGGCAAAATCTTTGGTGATATTCCAGTCCTTCGGATGGTCCTTAAGGTTGACAAAACTGAGAAAAATATTTGGAAATAAATCTTTTGGGAATCTTCCACTACAAAATTCAGATCTAACCATTCAGGCTTTGTTCGGTTAAACCTCTTCTGTAGAGGATTGAAGGGGAATTTGACTTGTAGGGGATTTAATACTCTCCAATCCACATCAATCCCCTTCAAATCCCTTGCAACTGAACAAGCCCTCAGGGAGAAGTACTGGGAATGGTAGAACCTATGACTCCATACTCCGTAGGATTTATTAACCAGAATTCTAGTATGGAGTACTTCATTGTGTGGGATGGCCATAATCTTAATTCTGCATCATGAAACTATATTAAGGAAGATATTGATTATCTTTTTTGTTGAGTATATGTATAATGTTGCTATCATCACAAATCTAGGTGGTCTCCTTGTTAAAAGAGGTCCATACTAAGAACTTGCACCAGTTATTATCTTTGCTTTAATTTTTGTTTCTTGGGCACCACCGTTCCATTGTTATATCATTCTGAATCATGTGAAACCTTCGAAAAAGAAAGAATCATGTGAAACCTTTTAGCCAAGCAGAACGGGATTAAGACCAATGATTCATGGTGGTGCAATGCATTACTCTGACACGCCTTTGGAATGGACTTGCTGGAGGATCATGTCCTGGCTTTTTGTCAAACCACATGACTCGAACCTAGTCTAAACAAAGTGTTCCATTTGTAACAGTGACTGAAACCATCCGCTTAATGTTTGTTTCTCAATCTGCAGCGAGGTTCATACCAGGGTGTTATACTCTGGCAGTCTCAGAGGAACTTCCAGAGGAGTATCAGGTTAAAACTGCATGCCTTCATTCTAGCAAGAATTCCGTCGTAACTCTGCGATGTCTGACCTAATTTTATTTTTCCTGGACGTTCTAGGGGATGTGCCAAGACAACAACGTGCAGTATTTCCCTCCCAAGCGCACATGAGTTGATGGTGTCCTAATCCTGGAGCATTACTATATAGTTGCACCTGTAATATCTGCTGATTAAACAGCTGTGGGTGTTATGCATCCTCCAGCAAATTTATCGCATGGTTCTGTACAACTTGGAGACATTTTAAGCTGCACTAGTTCATTGACTTGGTGGGAGACATTTCAAGTCGCACTAGTTTAGTTTTATGCAGCATACTGCCCAGGTTTGATGTTATTATGCGCCGAAACCTATGCTAAAAGCTCCTAAAATTATTATCATCCTTAGGGTAGGACTAAAGGTTGCCACTGATGTACGTCTCTGAAAGTTTGGGTTGGATTAATGAGCTGCTTGTCTCGTTATGCATGGTAAAGCAAAAACCCTGCTTGGTTCATATGAAGCTCGTTAACCTGACAAGCGCTCGGTTACCTCCTTTGCTTCAGGTATAAGGTGTGAGTACCTCTTTTGCTTCAGGTATGAGGTGTTGTGGTGTATCGGACGAGAGCTGCTTACTCTTACAAGGTTCGTGAGAATTAAATATACCCTATGCGGTGGAAAGATCGAGGGTGCAAGCGTTTGATCTGTTTGTCTAGTGCATCAGCAACAAAGGTCCTTGTTGCAAAGCATGTAGATTTTTTTTTCTCAGCCCTGCCAAAGCATGTTTTTTAGCGACTCACTAGACTTTATTCATTCAATAAAATGCTTACAGGGATATCGTTGGTGTTGTGGGATTGGTCAAGCCAGATATGCTTGTCCGAACCCAACGTAGATGAATGTCTAGCTAATAAGTGAGCACCTAAATTCGACTTTTTAGATTAAAAAAGCAAAATAACTTCATTGTAAATTCCTCCTTGCTTCTGCTCAATGTCTTTAATCACCTTCGAGCAATCAGATGCAATGTGAAGTCGTTGCACATTCAGATCTTTAGCCAAGGATAGCTCGCCATAGCCCCAACTATTCCTGGGTCCTTTCTCCCATATACAACATAAGATGAAGAACCTAGGCAAACACCATTTGCGTCTCTACATACTGCTGCTGCAGATCTCATATTGTTGAGCGTGGAAGCATGAACATTGATCTTTATGTCTCACTCAACTGGAAGTATCCATCTCGGATGGATCGATATTGGATGTGCTCGCGCCATAGTGCATTCTTCTAGCTGTCCCAACTCTACGGTAAAATTGTTGATGAAGTTGTGTGTAGAATAGGGGCTTTGAATGATTCCTTCATGAATTAATTTCCTCTTTGCCCACCGTATGTCCCAAAGGGAGACCGCCACCCGCACAAAATCTGCATGAGATAAGAAGTCTCTAAGAGAGAATATCCAATTCCTTGCTGTCGGTTCTGATGAAGCATCCAGAAGGCTTGTATCTGAGAACGGAAAAGCATGTGACCTTTGCAACAAGTAGCTTGTTGCGTTTGGCTCAGTGCAATAAGACCATCGTTGCAAAGCTCGTGGAACCCTTGCTGCAAAGCTTGTGGACCATTTTTTTCTCCAACAGAACAACTCTCTCTTTTTCTTCATCTTGTGCTCGCCCCTCTCGGTCTGCAGTAGGCCGCCTGTTGCAAAAGCCAAGATTTTAACAGGGTCAGTTGCAAGATCTAGCTCGAGTGTGGGTCTGACTAGAGCAGTTCGATCGTGATGTCATCCAACGACCACGAGGGAGAATGTGTTGCGCGAGATCGGTGGATGAGGGATATCATTTTCTATTAAATACACACAATGAAAGTTAAGAGACGAGGAGATTGAATGGATTGAGGTGCCAAAAAATATTATTACTAAATAAGAATATATGCATTGTGTTTTATTCATGAGCTACTTTTAAAACTCATTAACTTTTCTTTAAACTTATTAAGTTTAAGAGCATATTTAAACTTGATTGTTCATTAATAATCAAGTTACGAGCTTTCTCCAAGGAGCACGGTTCACGACGTATGACCATACTATCATAGGTACCAGACATGAGAGTGTGCGTGCTCGTGGTGCCAATTTTTTGTAAACGAAAACAAAAGATTTGCCTCATCTAGTAGTAATTAAAAAAATATAGTTTATTTGTTATAACGTCCATCATACACAAATGAGAGATTATTCTCGCATTACATGATGTCTAATAAGACCAATGGTGAAGCGAACTTGTGTCGGAAGACACATATTCCTTTGATTCCAAATAGCACAAGACACCAGCATGGTGGGAGATGCAATTTCATTCCTATGTGTGGTGCTCACGCACGTAGCTCTTGCCCCCAATCCTTGATGGATCCCACCAAATGTCACGACGAAGTGTCCATGCCGTGGATGTCAAGCCTTTGAATGACCAAAGCTCCAAAGCCTACAAAGATGTGAAGCGATACTTGAAGAAAACATGGGTCTCGCACTCTTACATCCGCTTACAAAGAGAGCAAAGATCACAATTCGACCACCGTCTCTTGGGAAATTGATCGGCGGTCCAAAATCCAAATCTTCCCTTAAGTGCCAATCAAGAAAAGAATTTAACCTTGAGTAGAGTCCAAACCTTTCAACCCATTTTCTCCATGGGAGAAGAGACCGGACCTAAAATTTGAGCCTTGTAGATGGAGGTGATTGAGTATTGTCCACTAGCGGTATGCTCAATAACGGAGTTTGATGATCCAAGCGTGAAAAAACCTTTAATGTGTGAAGAAATTGTAATGTGCTCGATAAAGACAACGGTGAAATGGTTGACCTTGAGGATCCAAGCATTTGTTCTTTAGGGTTTTTCGAACCTTCCATTTTTTTCTCAAGGATGCCTCGTAGGTGAGGGGTGCAATATCTTTAAGCTTGTGTCCAATGAGCCAGGGGAGGTCTAAAAGGAGTTTGAGCACCATTCCCCGTGGTTATGGAAGTTGAGGCATAAAAGTGTTGGGATTTAATTAATTCTCTTAATTAAAGGGATAATCCTCCCTATGTAATATCTCGTACGGTTCTTTTGGCAACCATCGCGACTCTCCCTCACACCCCCGCGAACAGACACATCTCTTCGTTCACGGTGGGGACCGCGGGCTCTCCCGCGGTGGGGACAACAATTTTATTGGTCGTGACTACAATGATGCTACATTCTAACAATATTTGGATTTTATGTGCATTACATGTGATGCAGAGAAGCTAGCTTTAAGGCTCATACACCTTAAGTCTACGCTAGACCACTCAAACTCCTTGAATTCATCAAGTCGAGGTAAGTGGCTCTTTCCAACCATTGACTAGACCATTCAGGTATTCCATGGTTCTAAAAGACACATCTACACGATATATCACGTGTGCATTTAGCCACACTAAACCATTGGCTCATCATCCTGAACATCGATTTCAAGTAAATCGAATAGAGAATGTCACAAAATTCTTCTTGTGTGCCTTTAATATGGCCCTAGAATTGATTTTTAGCACTTTGTCCTATGTGTCTAGACTCAATATGGTTTGGTAGCATCCTTTGTCCAAATAATTAAGCTCATTGTATGATCTTTACTTTAAAATTGCAACTTACTAACTTTACGTTGGAGTCATGTAGTTTTACACGCTCATGAAAAACTGCATAATATTATCCCCCTTTATCTTTGATACGTGGAAATCTCTCAAACATTTCCCATCCGCGGTAATTCGGTTATACACCGATATCACCACCACAACATACATCATTGGCCCCTCAACATATATGTGGGATCTATGTGAGGAATAACTGTATTTCCATCAATACCTCAAGCCCCTCTCATGGGGAGTTATTCTAGGCCAGTATGCTGCTACATCGAGGAATATTTCCAGGCATTAGGGGGAGAATTGAAGTACCATGCATAATGCCACGAAATTAGTGGAATGTTCACCACATTTCTGCCTCAAATCCACGTACTCAAAGAACTGAACCATGCATTCAGAAGATTTGAAACACATTGCAAATAACTTGCCAGATTCATTTACTGAATATAAATGTGTCACACAATCCAACAATCCTGCAAAAATATGCCTAAAAGAGTGAAGGTACCAACAAAAATCACTCCACTCACCGTTCGAAGCAACAGGGGGAGAAGCATGGCAATGGTAGATCAGGATTCAGCTTCTTTCAAGCAAGGATATTAAGGCCATTGAATCGGTATATGCAAGTCAACTTCACGTTCATAGACACATAATGGGTAGTATACACCCAGTGGATGGGAAACCTCCACCAACCCAAGTCATAGTGCACACAATGACCGGGATATCGGAATACCCGACTCAACCGCATTGGGAAATCGCAAGCAGTCATCATGGGTAACGATATTTCCATCAACTATATATAAACATATATATTCTGGAAAAACATTTAACCGGAAGTCTACAATTGTCGACATACATTTATCAACTAGATTTTAAAAAACCTTTCAAATTATTCATGTCCAAAGACCATGGCCATGGCAAAGTGTGAACAACACTCGGACTGAACTCAAGCAAATGATGTAATTCTAAGTAGAAATAATCTTTCTCAATAAGGGAAGGTATTCACATAAGCAATACCTACACATGTTTTCTTCTGGAAACAAAATGAGAACACCGAGGTGGTGAAACATAGAGCAAGTATCGTAGCACAAGGGTTTACGCAGATACCCAACTATTCTCCAGAGGTGGAATCTCTTTCCGATAACTTATATCATTGGCAGTATAAAATCCTCTATCTATGCAGTTGATAGATGTAGTGATCACATATCCATGTGGTTCACTAGATTCAGACATATATGATTGATTTCCGATGGAATCTCAATTTTGAATCGAAATACAAAATGCAACATACATTGTGTAAAAAATCAGCTAGTCACCATACGACTTATTGTTGTCGGTACATATGGTACAACCGACGTAGTGAGTTCCTTATACACAAGGATTACTCCTACAATGATGATTATCCATGTTTGTGTGTCATACACAGTGATTACTTCTACAATGACTACACATGTAATCATCTAAATGATGGATTTTAATATGAAGGATTTGGGTAAAACCAAAATACCGCTCGTTAGTACAACTTGAGCACCTTCATTCATTCATTCATTATGGTATATTATATTGTCTATATCCAGAATATATTGGAGAAATTCATTGTGGACAAATCTTATCCATCCATAACTCTCATGGTATTTCATTCTCTAGACGTAGAGAAAGATCTATTTAGACGAAGAGGTGATGGAAATGAGATATTGGGACTCAATGTTCCATAATTCCATTGGATCCATCATAAACAATTGGTAGGGACTACAGAGTATCTTTCGATATCTCCAAGGCATCAAACATGTTGTCCTGATTTCCAGTTTCAAGGAAATATGAATACCAATATCATCGGATACATTGATCAGATCCCTACTATGTCAGATCATAGACAAGCTTAGTATTCCTACCATGTGTGATAGCCATTCCATGAATGTCTTTCAAACAGACCTTAGTGGATACATCCACCAACCATTATTTCAAAGATAATGTTGCGTGTGTTGCCCGGATGTCAACATGTTACGTAACAAGCAATATCACTATATTGCTCATCTTGCAAGTCAAATCATACAACAAACTCATACGTTTGTTTACAAAGTCTCTACCAACTTCAACATCCAGAAAATGTTCCTACAATTGGTATTCGAAGACTTTGAGATATGCAAGAATCAGGGGGGAGTATCTTCCTGAATTACTCATGTTCAATGCATCATATTATACTCTTTTTCCCTTTATGAGTTTACTTCACAGGTTCTCATCAAGGTTTTTAATGAGGTAATATCAACACAAGATCATATGTCATACTTTCTGTTTTCCCCACCAGGGTTCTTAAGAAAGTATAAACGACATATTTATTGTCCTTTTAATTCTATGAGTTTTCCTCATATCGAGTTAAAACAGACAATAATCTTTATATGTTGCGGCGTTTTCTCCTTATTTTTTCCACTGGGTTTGAAGGAGTTTTGGCAACATAGAAAACACTATACTCCTCATATTTTCCCCACAAGGTTCTTGGAGGAGATTATTCCAAAGATGATTGATCGCAAGAAAAAGGAAGGATTAGAGGGAGTGTTAGGATTTAATTAATTCTCTTAATTAAAGGGATAATCCTCCCTATGTAATATTTCGTACGGTTGTTTTGGCAACCATCGCGAATCTCCCTCACACCCCTGCGAACAGACACATCTCTTTGTTCGCGTCTGTTCCCTTGTATATATACTGTGATCATCAATGGAATAACATACAGTTGATTCATTTTCTTTCTTTACATCTCAACTTCAACAAGAAGAAGTCAAGATCCTCCCCGTGACAAAGGTTTTCCGTCCCCATCCAAAGCTTGCATGGGTCCTTTCATTCATACAAAGTCAACATACAATGTCCTGCGCAAACTTATCAGTGTTGATGTAACAGCCCAGAAATTCCACCCTAATTAAAAAAAATGTTGGTTGCTTTATTTTGTTGATTGTTAGAATTGTGTGTAGTATTTGCTTTGCCAATTTATTAATTGGTGATTATATTTCTCCCTCCTTCTCGTACCGGCATGCATGACCGAACCTTTCCACCACGGCACACGACCTTTTGTGACACCGGGTTTCAACCGATCACCGTCTCAACCTCCGGCACAAGACCAGCCATCGCCATCGGTACAAAAACCCCCATTTATATTTAAATGGGTTATTTTATTGAGTGCCGGAAAATGTTTTCGAAACGGTATCGAAGTGTGGTAGAAGTGACCGGCTCGCCGCGCTGAGCACGTGCTTTGAGGTTTCGTCCGAATCGGAGGTCGTATATGCTCCCGGCGGTCAGAAACGTAAACATCGGACGAGAGAGAGAAACCAGGGGCGTTTATGTAAACCTGCCAGCCAGCCAACCTATAAATAGACCACCACTCTCTCCCACCCATTTTAGGGTTTTCCTAGTCCATATTTGCAGCCACCCCCTCCAAATTTTCCTCAAAATCCTGCCCAACCCTAGACCAGGGGCGTTCCCAGCCATTGGATATGCATCCAAACGGTCTAAATCGCGTCCCCAGGCCTCCCAGCAGGCAGCCAGCCGCGTCCAGGCCCCGCAGGGCCGAGCGTCGCCGCCGTGGGCCCATGAAGTCCGCCGTGCCCGAGCTCCCTCCTCCCCTGCCCATGGAGCTCCTCCTTCCGAGCGCCTCCCCGTGGTCGTCATCGGCCGCCGTCGGCGAGCCCCTCCTGTAGGTTCGCCGCACCACCCCTCGCCTCTTCCTCTTGCTTCTCCCTCTCTTCTTTGACCTCCCTCCCTCTCTCGATCTGGTCAGAGCCGCCGGAGGCGTCCGCCATGGAAGGCCCGAGGAGGTTGAGTTTGTCTGATGCCCGATCCGCTCGCCGGAGACCTCGTCACCCACCAGATCCATCCGGATCCCCTCCTCCCGCGCCCATTTTAGCATGTCTGCGCCGCCCCAGCCACCAATTGCAGCAGATCCGGAGGCATCTCGCCTGCCGTCGACGACGTGGCTCAGCTCAGCCCGAGCACGAGACGCAACGCGTCCCTACCGTCGTCTGCCCGTTCGCCACGCCAGGTGGGCCTCGCGGCCAGGCGGCCGAGGTGGCGCGCCGAAGGCCCTGCCTCCTCTCGCCGCGGGCGATCCGCCACAGTTCGTCGCCCACCTTGTTGTTGGGCAGAGCCCACTGGTAGTGCCTCCTCTTTTTTTTATTTCTTGTTGCTTGTTCCTGCTGGGCTTGGCCCAATAGCTGTATTGCTATGTGACGCATGTGTGCGAGCTTTAGTATCATGTGCTCGCTGTTAGGGCCGTTAGCCTCAGTTTCGACCCAGTAACACGAATAGCTTTTTCTGGTTTTATTAAATGGAAGATTGTGTTGCAATTTGGCGATGCCCGTATCTTTTAGACCGTAGCTCGGATTGCGACGCTTTCTACATGAAACTTGCTTAGTTTTTCGTGTAGATTAATAAAATGTGGTCCTTTTCCATATTTGTTATTATCTACTTGTTGTTTCACTGCTATTTACATGCCATGCCACTATAAAATATAATAGGCCATAACTTAATAATCGTAGCTCTGATTAAAATGTTCTGTAGGCGTAACTTGACTAGAATTTCGTGTAGATTATGATTGTGCTATTGTTTGATGATGCTAACAAATGTGAAATATGGTTTAAGGCAGAACAGTACCAAATGCTTAAATTGTCGTGGGGGTACTTGGTGATATGCCATGTTTAGGATTTTGCCTCACTTAACTTGACTAGCATAGGTAGTTTACTTTATGCTTCACCTCTTGCCATGTTTGCGTGACATGCAATCCTTGGGTGAGATGCCATGTTAACAACCTTTTCTCATATTGTGTAGCTAAATAACTTGAACCATTCTAAATGGGCGGTATCGTCGTGTGTGGACGACACTTCACTTAACCTGTTAGTAATCGCTCTCGACGGTAGATCTGTATCCTAGTGCGTTGCCTTGTGTTGCCTTTTTGTTGTTGCTTGCTTATGATTTCTTCGTAGTAATAGATGCTTGCTCATCGATTGCCTTTCCAGTGTTTCCTTCTTGTGTGCTCCCGCGGTTACTCTCAGAGACGTTGCGAGCTTGCGAACGACTGCACCTTCGGCGCCGACTTCTCAAAAGGTAAGGGGAGCATATATCATGCTTATAACTTTCAGCTCACTTTGCCTAGGTATAGGATAGAATGATTGCTTGATCCTACCACCTCATATTTATGTTTCTCAAATAAACCCAAATATCCATGTCCCCCATATCCCAGCAAACCATTGTTTTGGCATGTACATTGCTTGCTTAACCACTGCTTAGTATGCATGCTTAGGATGCTATAGTTGTTCCCCTATTACTCCTTGGATTGAGCTATCACACTATTATATTATTGTGGATGATGTGATTATTATAATGGTGACTATCGACGAAGAATTGAAGGTCCGGGCTATCCCGCCCCGATGCTTTGTTCCATTCGAGTCACCTAGGACCCGAGTTTCGGGTATTGTGTCTCTTGACGAGCAGGCCTAACTGATGACCCTCAACTGTAGGGGATCGAGATAGTCTTCGCGGGTAAGATAACCCAATTTATTGATTCGACACAAGGAGAGCCAAATAATATTTATAAGCTTTAACAGTTGAGTTGTCAATTTAACCGCACCCTGAAATATACTTGCTTGCAACAAAATATTAATAGCAACGGTGATATGATAGCGATAGTGGAAACAGTGAAAGTAAAACAGCGAAAGTAAATTACTAGATACCAGCAAGATTGAAACACTGTAGGCTAGGGAGATGGATGGTTGGGCGCTGCTTGGATGAGAGTGAACATGTAATAGATTTTAACACGGGGCAAGGCACACAGAAAAGAAAGGATCATCTAGGCAAATATCAAACATTAGGCATGTATCCCATAGGTAGTTGTGCGTGCTTGCAATAAGAACTTTCACAACATCTTTTGTCCTACCATCTGATGACCCTCAACTGTAGGGGATCGTTTGTATCGTTTTTGATAAATAAGAGTTTCGAACCCAATGAGGAGCAGAAGGTATTGGCAAGTGACTTTGGTAAAGAAATAGTTGCAGGAACTGAAAGATAACTTTTTAGGGGTTTTCGGTATGAGCAACAAGAAGGTAAAAGCGAGCAAAGTAAAAGGAAATGGCGAGTGACAAGTGGCCCAATCCTTTTGAGCAAAGGAGAGGCCTAGCAACTGAACTTATAAAGGCTAAAGCGTTCTTGAGGACACACGGGAGAAATAGTCATGTGCTTTCGCCATATTCCGTATCGGTACTATGTGTTGTGCTGATAAGTGTTGAGCGGGTGGATCTATGCTAGTGTCCGCAAATACAAGATAGTAACTAAGATAAAAGCCTAACCATAGCAATACGATCGATGATCCATTGTTCCCTTGTGCAAAAGAGTGTGAACTGGGGTTCAGGTTTCTATCACTCCGGCAACCCACCGTAAGCAATCTTTGTACACAATGCATTCCCCTAGGTCCTTAATAAGGCGAAGTGTTGAGTGTTCGACTCACACAACACCACTAGGAAAATAACAACACAACTTAAATATCAAACAACACATATTACTTCAACATCATATGACTACTAACACCTAGACTTCTCCCATGTCCTCAAGAACTAAAGTAACTACTCACAAGACATAAAAGAGATCATGATCAGTGGGGATAAATAGATGATAAACAATCTGGACACAATAATATTTCTCCAACAAAACTCAATAGCATTCATCACACGGTAGTAATCAACACCGGTAGAGTAGAGAGGATAGATGGTACGGATTACAACACAAGTTGGACTTGTGAGGTGAGATTGGATGGTGGTGATGGTGCTGATGTTGGGGATGATGTTGATGATGATCTCGATGATGCCCGTGACGATGGTGACGACGATGGCGACGATATCCCCTTCTGAGAGGTGTTCTCCTCGGCGGAATCTGCCCGCCGGAGATGTCTTTTCTCCTCTGTAGGTTTCCTCCACGGAGCGGCGGCGGAACTCCGAAAAATCTCCCCTTCTTAGGGTTTTTGGAATATGTGCGATATATAGGCCAAAGGGGGGAGCCGGGGGTGGCCCCAGGGGTCCAGGCGCCCTCCCGGCGCGGCCAGGGTGGGGGCCGCGCCAGGTGGCCGCCTGGGCACCCTCTGGCCCCTCTTCGGCGTGTCTTCGTCATCCGTCTGAAAAATAACCCCCGTTGATTTTCAGGTAATTTGGAGGTATTCTTCTTCATCAACTCAGCGTCCACTTTTTACCGCTGAATCTTGCGTCTGTTGCTTCGGCATCGGAAAGTTGCAAACTGTGTAAAATAAGCCAAAACAACATAAGAACAGCATCATAACATGAAATATATCAATGAATAAGAAAGAATTACTATATAAAATAGTGATGCATTTTGGACGTATCAACTTCCCCAAGCTTAGACCTCGCTTGTCCCCAAGCGAATACTGAGCTCGGTAAACCTGTCCACAAGTTTAGAGAGTGAAGTGTCGATAAATAGAATACGGACAAGAAACATCAAGGTTTCTTCATCAAACTCAAGCATCCTCAACAACAACCTCAACTCATAAGGTCCTTATGAGAAAGTAATAACAATTATAATCAAAAGTAAGGCAGAGAAAACTCATCAAATTATGGCAAACATATCCTTGGTCAAAGGACAACTAATAACTTTTACTTTTGCTCTTTCTAAATATGATGAAACAATTTGAAACTTTTTGAAAGAACATGTTATTAGTCTTGAAGTGCAAATGCTAACACAAAGGAAGATGTTCGCTTGGCAAAAGCTTTCGCAAACAACTTAATTATCAAAAGATAATGTCAACGATGATATGGCATGGAAAAAATTAATGCAACATTATATGGATGAATCCTCATCAACATCAAGTGTCTGTTCTCCTTGGGAAAAGAAGGAAGTAGGACAACTGACTCGACACAAAAGTAAAGGAAAGGCCTTGTTAAAGGCAAGAAGGGAAAACTCATGTGCTATCCTTAAATCAAACAAAGTGAAAAATAAATTTTAGGAGGTGCATAGTTTGTCAACGAATGCTAATAGATAGCTCAGTTACTTCTCAAGATGGACAAGTTTCGAGGAACGGCTCCCAAGTGGGGACGATCACATCCCCTTAGTCTCCTTTGTTTATCACTGCCAAAGTTTCTGATTTCTCATAGGCCGATCGTGAAGGAGGGTTTGTTTGTTATATTATCTTTCGAGCTGGGCGCACTCATGCCAGTTCCTCCTCGTATTATGGGTTTGCATATTAGACATGCAATCCCGGGGTAAAACTTGTCCAACTTAAGAAGATCATGAATTACCTACTACTTCCTCATGAGCTAAACAAGAGGCACAAAATAGGAGATTTTGAACATTTAAGGATAACACATAATATACTTCTAAGAGTGGTAGGGAAATACCACGAATAGGAAGGTACGGTGGACTCATATGGAAGATATTGGTTTCAGGGTATGGATGCACAAGCAGAAATCTGCTAGGCAAAGCGTTTGGCTAGAAGAGGCTTTGAGAGAACATACAATTGATGCTAACTTATATGCAAAACATATAAAACATAAACATGAAGGTAAGCATAACACATCAAGTTGTCTTCCTTGTCAACATAACACTTGAAGCATAATAACATAAAGGTTTTGGCTATGTCGCTACTTGAGAAAACATGCATGTTTTCAAGACCAAAGCTATGTTTGCCAAAATTAAATAAAGTATTCAAAGCCATACCTGATATAAGGTCAATTGTGTGAAGAGAATACCGAGTGCAGCGAAGGGACCAATAGACTTCTCATTAATATTCCAACATAGACGACTCCACACTCACGGATACAAACTCTCCACAGAAGGAGTGATAGACCTCAATGCAAACACCTATTTCATATAATAACTTCCCTAGACATGATACGACTCTACTTGACTCTAAAAGACTAAGATAAAGATAAAGATACCGGGCACTCCCCCAAGCTTGGAACAAGCTGAGGGGTGCCATTACCCAAGGAGTTTTACTCCTCATTCTTGTTGTGGTTGTTTCTTCAGATCCCTGATGATACGGCGAAGGGTTCGGTTTTCCGATTCCAAGACTTCCACTTGTACTTTCAGTACACGGAAATCTTCACAGAGTTGGTTGGTGATGCGGTAAGCGTCGGAGATGGTGTAGATCGTACGCTGATCTTCAAGTGAAGTGGGAGGCCCTGAAAGGTTAAGAGAAAGATCATATTGAGTTTGGACATACCCCACCATGATGGGATTGCTTGGACCTCCTTGTTGCTGAGCAGTAATAATATTGACTCCTCTCTCACAGAGCGCTCCATCTCCGCTTGCCTTGTAGCGGTCTCTTCTTGTGTAGCCCAATCAATGTGCTTCCCTTGATTGAGATCCTTCTGGACTTGACGTAAAATCCATCCAAGAAGTCCTCTCCACTCGATCCACAAGAAGACATCTCTAATAATCAACTTTTAGTCTTGGAAGAAACAACTCGAAAAGAAAACACGCGAAATCGAGAAATACGTTGCCGGGACTATCCGGGCAAATATATAGCAAAAATTTCTACAACAATAGGAAGGTAATGAGCCAAAGTGGAGTCGGAGACGGGCTCCGGGGTGCCCAAGCGGCCTCCGGGCGCGGCCAGGAGGTAGGCCGCGCCAGGGGGGAGCCTGGCCCCCCTGGAGCTCCTCTCCGGCTTCAATTAGGCTCTGAATTTTCTATATTTTGCAAAAACACGTAATCTGGAACTTTTATGGCGGTTCGCGATATTTCCTTACCGTAATACATACCTTTTCTTATTCTTCTTTTGCTGGTGTCTGAAATGGGGCTGCAACATAATCTTCATGAGGTGTTGTGTGTATTATATTTACATCAACGTTGACGAGATCTCCCTCCATGTAATGCTTGAGTCTTTGCCCATTCACAACTTGAGGTTTGGTGCCATCAAAATTGTTAATCTTAATTGCACCTGACCGGTAAACTTCTTCGATATGAAATGTCCCTTCCCATCTGAAATTTACCCGGAGAAAACCTGAAACGGGATCTAAACAATAAAACTTTATCACCAACATTAAATTCATGTTTCAGAATTCTTCTATCATGCCACTTCTTTACCTTTTCCTTGAACATTTTAGCACTCTCGTAAGCTTCACTTCTCCACTCATCTAGAGAAGTCAAGTTCATGAGACGCTTTTCACCGGCTAACTTTGGGTCAGCATTAAGCTCTCTAACAGCCCAGAAAGCTTTATGTTGTAATTCTAATGGCAAATGGCAAGCATTGCCATATACCATTTTATACGGGGACATGCCCACGGGGTTTTTGTAAGCAGTTCTATACGCCCACAAAGCATGTCCTAACTTCTTTGACCAGTCCTTTCTAGAACTGTTCACTGTCTTTCGCAAGATCAGCTTGATCTCTCTATTGGTGAGCTCAACTTTCCCACTAGTTTGAGGATGGTACGGTGAAGCAATTCTATGATTGACATCGTACTTTTCTAGAGATTTTCTAAAAGCTCCATGCGTGAAGTGTGATCCTCCATCAGTCATAAGATACCTAGGTACACCAAACCTAGGGAAAATTACATCTTTGAGCATTTTCAAAGATGTCTTGTGATCAACACTCTCAGTGGGGATTGCTTCAACCCACTTGTTCACATAATCAACAGCTACTAAAATGTGAGTGTACTTGTTTGAAGGAGGAAAAGGACCGATAAGATCAAAACCCCAACAATCAAAAGGCTCAATCACTAGTGAATAATTCATAGGCATATCATTCCTCCTACTAATATTACCAACTCTCTGACACTTATCACAAGATAAAACATAATTTCTAGAATATTTAAAGAGAGTAGGCCAATAAAAACCTGATTGGAGAACCTTATGTGCGGTCCTCTCACCGGCGTGATGTCCTCCATAGGTACTGTCGTGACATTGCTTGAGAACGTCTTTCTGCTCATGTTCCGGTATGCATCTTCTCACGATCCCGCTAGGACCTTCTTTGAAAAGATGAGGGTCATCCCAAAAGTAGTGCCTCAAATCATGGAAGAACTTCTTCCTTTGCTGAAATGTTAAACCTGGAGGCAGATACTTTGCAACGATAAAATTAGCATAATATACAAACCAAGGATCGGAGAGAGATTGTACTTTTACAACAGCAAGTTGTTCGTCTGGAAAACTGTCGTTGACTGGGATGGGGTCATGCGGTATATCTTCCATCCTTGAAAGATTGTCCGCCACCGGATTGTCTGCTCCTTTTCTATAAAAAATCTGTAAATAAAATTCTTGAAGAAGGAGTAATGATGGCTTCTCGCCCTTCGTTGGTTACCCCAAGTGGAAGGTGGAGATGTAGCGCAGCAGCAAGTTTCCCTCGTTGAAGATACCAAGGTTTGTCTCCAGTAGGACTCTAGAGATGATAAGTAGGTGTAAGCGGCGCGACTGACGTGGACCTGCACACAGACACAGATAACTTTGTTCCCAACGAAGTTCAGAGAGGTTGTCAATCTCTCCGGTCTTGTTGTTCACAAAGGGTAAAACACAAGGGATAATGATAGCAAGTAAAAGCAGTAAAGTAAAGATAGCGTTGAAACAGTAATAAGGATATGGACTGGGATACGTGATGTTCACTAGTGATATCTCTCTCCCAAAAGACGATAAAACTGCTATGCGAGGTAAACAAATTACAGAATGGCAATTGACAGGATTATGAACGCACCGCAATGCTAACTATGCTACAAAAGAAAGGAAGAGGTTCAAAAGCACAGGCAGTACGCCAAAATAAGTAGACCGAAATCCAACTGCATCTACTACTAATCATCCACCTTGAGATATCTATCCAGAACATCTCGCTGGTATTAAGTTGCGAGCCCCACCCAAAGTGTAAAGACAAAGCAACAGACAACTGCATTAAAAAGCACTTTGCGTAAAGTAAACAATCCTTGTAACCGCGGTTACAAGCACCGTTGTTTTCCCCCTTGTGGCAACAGCACATCCCCTAGACTCATGTTTCTGTCACTCAAGCGTGTCATCGGGGGGCATGAACCCACAATCGAGCACAACGTTCCCTCTTGGAGTCACTACCTACTACTTGGCCAAAGCAATAAACAGCAACGGAGAACATGCAAGAATTACTTAGGAACAAAAATATAAGAGATAAAAACCAAATATATTACTCTATCACAATCTGAACATAATCTCATAATCCATCAGATCCCATCAAACTCAGCATAGCAATAGCAGAAATATTACAAAGGTGCCTCGATCATGTAGGGCAGCTCACGAGGTCTAAACAATGAAGATCAAAGAGGGGAGGAGAACATCACATAGCTACTGATCACGGACCAATGGTCCAAGGAAAACTACTCACGAGACATCCGGGGAACATCCATGGTGGAGAGGAGACAACCGAAGGTCAATCCTCCCTCCGGCAGGGTGCCGGGAAGAGGTCTTCTGGTGCTCCCGATCTCGGAAGCGCGGCGGCGGCGGAACAGAGGCGAGTTTGCGAAATAGGGTTCTGTCTTCGGAGTTTCCCCGTGACGGAGAATAAATAGGCGAAGGGGGGCAGCCAGAGGTGGACCAGGGGCCCCAGGCGCCCCCCCTGGCGCGGACAGGGGTGGGGCCGCGCCGGGTGGCCGCCTGGGCCACCCTTGGCTCCCCTCTGGCCCTTCTCGGGCTCTTCGCGAAGCTTCCTTCACGCTGATTTTTTCTTTGAATTTTCCTGAATTTTTCTGGCACTTTTTATATGGGGGAAAACTGAAATAGAAAAACAGCAGAAAACAGGAACTGACACTGGGGTGCACTGAGTTAATAGGTTAGTCCAAATATGATCAAAAGTATATGAAAGTGTATCTAGATCATAGCAATATCACACAAAACATGCATGGAGCAAGCAGAAATTATAGATACGTTTTGGACGTATCAACATCCCCAAGCTTAATTCCTGCTCGTCCTCGAGTAGGTAAATGATAATAGCATAATTTCTGTGGTGACATGCTAGCAACCATAAAAGAACTTTGAAAAGTAAAGCAATCAAGGTTAGAGATTCAATTCAAGTCATAACATGCAAGAGTCTATATTAACATTGTAACAAGTAACAAAAGAACATCAGGTGCAAGAGCTCTCGCTGTCTGTGACTCGAATGTCTCCAAATGGTGTTTGCGTGTAAGAAGGGGATAGGGAATACGAGAAAAAAGTATTTTTGTGTTGAGAACTCAATCTACTAAAGTTTCACACTTGGTCCTCTTTGGAATCTTATCTTGACTCGTCCCCAGACCACTAGCCAGGTACAAGTCAATTTGATCCACTCCTTTTTCAATATTTTGAGCACTCATGCAATGGATGAGCGTAAGCTCGAGAGTTGACACTTAGGATGGCAAAGAGAGAAATATGGTGGAGGAGGAAGACAAAAAGGATGAGAAAGGCTCACATCAATGAGGACAATCATAGGCAAGAGATGCCAAATGATAGATATGATGTGAGGAGTAGGGATTGCCATGCAACGGATGCACATACGAGCTAAGAAGCTCTCCAAAGGAACTAGTGGGGTGCATCTAACTTGCTCGCTCATGAAGACCTAGAGTTCGTTTGAGGAGGCTCATCCTTGGAATATGCAAGCCAAGTTCTATAGTGTGAAGGTCCCCACATAGCTATATGCATAAAGATCATCTCTATGGAGTACAAGGATAAAAAGGGAGTACTAGTGTGGATCTCTCAAAAGGATAGTAGTGTTGCCCCTTTCTCTCTTTTTATTTCTTTTTCTCTTTTTCTATATTTTTTTGTATTTTTGTGTGGCCTCAATGGCTCTTTCTATTTAACTCTCATTTGTCCTCTTTGGGATCTTTTAATGTGTCCACTTTGGATCTTTTCCTCACTTAAGGCCAACACTCTAATTTACAAGAAGGTAAAGGAGATATTTCACACTTTACAAGGTACTCAAAATCATAAAGAAGATGTAACTAACATGATGTATGCAAGGTATGTCGCTGGCAGTGTAGCAGGAACATGTATGACATGAAGATCAAGTCATGCAGAGGTGGATGATGCATGGCAATGTAACTCGGAAAGGCTATGGAAATGCCTTGATAGGTAGGTATGGTGGCTGTTTTGAGGAAAGATATAAGGATGTTTATGATGACAGAGCGTATCATGCCAAGGGTTTGGAAGTACCGGAGAAGGTGGATACCAACTCTCGGAGTGAGAAGAAGGCAATGCACGGCACGGGAGAGGCTAGCAAAATATGGGAAGGTGGAAGTGTCAACTTTCAATACTTACATTAGTCTGAAGAACTCATGCACTTATTATCGGTAAATCTCAATCTAATAAGGAGGTTCACAAAGAGACAAGTACCCCGAGGAGGAGTGTATGGGGGTTTGGTTATCCTTGCGCATCCTCGACTCATGGTACGTGAGTGTTCTCTGATATTCGATCCCTCCGAAGAGTAGTGATCCATCTAGTAGCTAGAGTTCTCAACTAGTTTTGTAGGTTTTGAAAATACACACGGATTGCCCAAAATACGACACCTATAAATAATAGGCAAGAGCTCTTGACACCAAAGGTTCAAACATTACTCACATCAATACCTCAAAACCATTGCAAGTTACTACTAAAATTAAATAGCAACCTCAATCACCTACTTTCAAGACAAGACACAACTCAGTGCAACAACCAACTCTCTTTAACAAGATAAAAATGAAAACTAAAAAGAGTTCCAGCAAAAAACTAGCAAAAGCCAAGGCTCTTGCTAAAGACAAACTAAAACTAAAACTAAACATGGCAGTAGCTATGAAAAGATAAAGAACACACAACAGCAGAAAGATAAGCAGGAAAAATCCTATGATGTGTTCTAAATTTTGAAAGTGGAGCGTGTTTCTCTCCCACACAAAGTAAGAAGGGATCTAACTTGTTATGAACAGCAAGCAAATCTAAATAAAACTAAAAACAAAACCTAAGAGCGAGACGCTCCAAGCATAGCACATAACGCATGAAGTGATAAAAATATAGTGAGACGAAGGACGAACTGATGATTGTTGATGGAGAAGGGGATGCACGGGGGCATCCCCAAGCTTAGATGCTTGAGTCTCCTTGAATATTTATTGGGGATGCATGGGGGCATCCCCAAGCTTGAGCGCTTGACACTCCTGGATCTTCTTTCATCATCTTCCATTGCACACTTGAAAACTCCCTTCATACATAACTCGTCATAAGCTGATTAGAGAGGTTAGTACCCTTACTAAATAATTTTCCCCCACTGGATATAAAGATATTCTTGAAGAGCTACTGTTTCTCAAGAGTGCCAAAAAGTTTTTTTTGCAAAGAAAAAGCAAGCTTAAGGTTTGCAAAAGTAAGGAGAGACAAAATGTGGCAGAATCTGTGAAAAACAGAACAGCAGGTAGTAAAGAATTTTTTAGGGGCACTTCTTCAACTCAAATCAAAAAACTCAGAACATACGTAAGTTTCGTAATTGTATAGAGCTGGGTGCCGGGAAGAGGTCTTCTGGTGCGCCCGATCTCGGAAGCGCAGCGGCGGCGGAACAGAGGCGAGTTTGCGAAATAGGGTTCTGTCTTAGGAGTTTCCCCGTGACGGAGAATAAATAGGCGAAGGGGGGCAGCCAGAGGTGGACCAGGGGCCCCAGGCGCCCCCCTGGCGCGGCCATGGGTGGGGCCGCGCCGGGTGGCCGCCTGGGCCCCTGGCTCCCCTCTGGCCCCTCTCGGGCTCTTCGCGAAGCTTCCTTCACGCTGATTTTTTATCTGAATTTTCCCGAATTTTTCTGGCACTTTTTATATGGGGGAAAACTGAAATAGAAAAACAGCAGAAAACAGGAACTGGCACAGGGGTGCACTGAGTTAATAGGTTAGTCCAAATATGATCAAAAGTATATGAAAGTGTATCTAGATCATAGCAATATCACACAAAACATGCATGGAGCAAGAAGAAATTATATATACGTTTTGGACGTATCAAGTACCCACCTGATGAGTCTTGGTTTGGCATCCCTCTTCGCCATAAGGTACTTAAGAGCAGCATGGTCAGTATGAATAATAACTTTTGAATCAACAATATAAGGCCTGAACTTATCACAAGCAAATACTACTGCTAAGAATTCCTTCTCAGTAGTAGCATAATTATTTTGAGCACTATCAAGGGTCTTGCTAGCATAATGTATAACATTCAATTTCTTGTCAACCCTTTGTCCTAAAACAGCTCCAACAGCAAAATCACTAGCATCAAACACAATTTCAAAGGGCAAATTCCAGTCAGGTGGTTGTACTATAGGAGCGGTTATCAAAGCTTTCTTAAGAACTTCGAAAGCCTCCTTACAATCTTCATCAAATACAAAAGGAACATCCTTCTGGAGAAGATTAGTAAGGGGTCTCAAGATCTTAGAAAAGTCTTTAATAAATCTTCTATAGAAACCAGCATGACCGAGAAAACTACGAATACCTTTAATGTCCCTTGGATAGGGCATCCTTTCGATAGCTTCAATCTTCGCCTTGTCCACTTCAATTCCCCTCTCGGAAATCTTGTGACCAAGCACGATCCCTTCGTTAACCATGAAGTGGCATTTCTCCCAGTTTAAAACTAAGTTTGTATCCTCGCATCTCTGCAACATTTTATTAAGATTGTGGAGACAATGGTCAAAGGAAGTTCCATAGATGGAGAAATCGTCCATGAAGACTTCCACAATCTCCTCACAGAAACCATGAAAAATTGCAGACATACATCTCTGAAAAGTAGCAGGTGCATTGCATAAACCAAAAGGCATACACCTGTAAGCATAAGTACCGTAAGGACACGTGAAAGTGGTCTTCTCTTGATCGGCAGTGTTAACATGAATTTGAGAGAAGCCGGAGTACCCATCAAGATAGCAAAAGTGGGTGTTTTTAGACAACCTCTCTAGCATCTGATCAATAAAGGGCAGCGGGTAATGGTCCTTCCTGCTCGCTTTGTTCAACTTCCTATAATCAATACACATTCTATATCCAATAATAACTCTTTGAGGTATTAGTTCATTTTTATCATTAGGAACAAAAGTCATACCTCCTTTCTTAGGAACACAATGAACTGGACTTACCCACCTACTATCAGCTATAGGATAGATGATACATGCGGCTAGAAGCTTGAGAATCTCCATCCTAACCACGTCCTTCATCCTTGGGTTCAGCCGTCGTTGATGATCAAAAATTGGCTTAGCATCGGGCTCGATATTGATAGTTTGTTGGCAAATCGATGGACTAATCCCCTTAAGGTCATCAAGGGTATAGCCCAAGGCACCACGGTGTCTGCGAAGTGTCTCCAATAATCGCTCTTCTTCAAATCCTGAAAGGTTAGCATTGATAATGACATAATATATTCTCTTTTCATCTAAATAGGCATACTTGAGCGTATCGGGCAGTGGTTTGAGGTCAAACACCGGGTCTTCTTTTGGTTGTGCTAGGATTCCTAAAGGTTCAACTGGAAGGTTGTGCTTCAGGATAGCAGTTTGTCTTGTGAATATTTCATCTAACTCATTTCTTTCCTGCATATGCATATCATTCTCGTGGTCTTCCATATATTGCTGCAAAGGATCATTAGGAGGAATAGCAATAGAAGCAATATTTTCAATAATTTTATCATCACTAAGTGAATCAGTACCACGAGGTTGCTTGGAAAAATTAGAAAAGTTAAATTCATATGGCTCACCATTGAATTCAACAGAGACATTGCCTTTTTTACAATCTATAATAGCACCACAAGTGCCGAGGAAAGGTCTACCAAAGATAATAGGGAAAAACTATCTTGCACTGAACCAAGTACGAGAAAGTCGGTAGGATACTTTACCTTTCCACATAGGACTTCAACATCTCTCACAATTCCAATGGGAGAGATAGTTTCTTTGTTTGCTAGATAAATGGTACCATCAACTTCTTCAAGTTCACAGGGTGAAATCTCACCCATGATCTCCTGATAGAGTGAATAAGTAATAGCGCTAGCACTGGATCCCAGATCGCAAAGCCCGTAATAGTCGTGATCTCCTATTTTTACAGATACAACTGGTGTCCATGAAATTGGACTCTTATTCTTGGCTTTGACAATGTTAGTTGAAACAACACAAAAAATTATCTTGGAATCTGAAACATCATTAGTAACTAAATCTTTAACCATCGCAACTTGAGGATCGACCTTGATCAGGTCCTCAGGTTCGTCAGTTCTTCTCTCACTTTTATTTATTAAGCCTGACACAAAAGAGTGTTCCGTCATCCTTGTAGGAAAAGGGGGCTTTTCATAAAGAAACTGCAGGCAGAATAGGGTCAGCAACATGAATATCAACAGGTAATTCTTTAAAGGGATTACGGTACTGAGCCTTCTCTTCTTTCGAAGAGTCAATGTGAGAGGCAAAGTTCTTACAGAAATCAACATAAGCTGGGAACCAAGACCAATCTTAGAACAAAAGGTATTAAAATAATCAGTTTTCACATAGCTCTCAATATAATCATGCCCATAATCTATAACAGGTTCAATACCTTTATCGATTTCCCAGTCTTCAGTATTCTTCTGGATCCTTTCGATTAGATCCCACTTTTCTTCAACAATTCTTGTTTGGAATACCCCACTAGAGGACACATCCAACATCTCCTTATCCTGACGAGAAAGCCTAGCATAAAAATTTGTAAGTATAATATTTTTGGGGAGTTCATGGATAGGACATTTGAACATTAGGGATTTAATTCTCCCCCAAGCTTGAGCGATGCTCTCTCCGTTGCGAGACCAAAAGTTGTAGATGTAGTTCCTATCTCGATGAATTTCATGAAGAGGGTAAAACTTTGTATAAAATAGAGACATAAGCTCTTCCCAATTAAATAGATGTGAGTTATCGAGGAGCTTATACCAATCTGAAGCTTTACCTATAAGTGATACAGAGAATAATTTCTTCATGATGAATTCCAATGACACACCTGCAAGCTTAAATAATGAACATAGTTGTGATAAATATAGCAAGTGTTCACCTGGATGTCTATCTCCTGCATAACGAGTAGATAAGACATAATTGATAATACCAGATGGTATTTTGTAGGGCACAATTTCAGTATGGGTAGGAGTGACCACCACAGTTGTGGGGCGTTTCCCCATAAACAATGATCCAAGAGTAGAGGTGTCCATAAGGAAAAAAAGCTGCAACGGCAAAACAAAAACAGAAATATAGAAACTTCCTTACCAGCTTCACTTACTAATAGCGCTACGCTCCCCGGCAACGGCGCCAGAAAACAGTACTTGATGACCCTCAACTGTAGGGGATCGTTTGTAGCATTTTCGATAAATAAGAATGTCGAAGCCAACGAGGAGCAGCAGGTATTGGCAAGTGACTTTGGTAAATAAATACCTGCAAGAACTGAAAGATAACTTTTTAGGGGTTTTCGATATGAGCAACAAGAAGGTAAAAGCGATCAAAGTAAAAGCCAATGGCGAGTGACAATTTGCCCAATCCTTTTGAGCAAAGGAGAGGCCTAGCAACTGAACTTATAAAGGCTAAAGCGTTCTTGAGGACACACGAGAGAAATAGTCATGTGCTTTCGCCATATTCCGTATCGGTACTATGTGTTGTGCTGATAAGTGTTGAGTGGGTGGATCTATGCTAGCGCACCCTCTAGACTAAGATAAGTGCACTCTTATGATTAAACGCCTTGCAAGCATCAACAAATACAAGATAGTAATTAAGGCAAAAGCCTAACCATAGCAGTACGATCGATGATCCATTGTTCCCTTGTGCAAAAGAGTGTGAACTGCGGTTCAGGTTTCTGTCACTCCGGCAACCCACCGTAAGCAATCTTTGTACACAATGCATTCCCCTGGGTCCTTAATAAGGCGAAGTGTTGAGTGTTCGACTCACACAACACCACTAGGAAAATAACAACACAACTTAAATATCAAACAACACATATTACTTCAACATCATATGACTACTAACAACTAGACTTCTCCCATGTCCTCAAGAACTAAAGTAACTACTCACAAGACATAAAAGAGATCATGATCAGTGGGGATAAATAGATGATAAAAAATCTGGACACAATAATATTTCTCCAACAAAACTCAATAGCATTCATCACACGGTAGTAATCAACACCGGTAGAGTAGAGAGGATATATGGTACGGATTACAACACAAGTTGGACTTGTGAGGTGATATTGGATGGTGGTGGAGATGGTGATGATGTTGGGGATGATGTTGATGATGATCTCGATGATGCCCGTGACGATGGTGATGACGATGGCGACGATCTCCCCTTCCGGGAGGTGTTCTCCCCGGCGGAATCTGCCCGCCGGAGATGTCTTTTCTCCTCTGTAGGTTTCCACCACGGAGCGGCGGCGGAAGTCCGAAAACTCTCCCCTTCTTAGGGTTTTTGGAATATGTGCAATATATAGGCCAAAGGGGGAGCCGGGGTGGACCTAGGGGGTCCAGGCGCCCTCCCGGCGCGACCAGGGTGGGGGCCGCGCCAGGTGTCCGCCTGGGCACCCCCTGGCCCCTCTTCAGCGTGTCTTCGTCATCCGTCTGAAAAATAACCCCCGTCGATTTTTAGGCAATTTGGAGGTATTCTTCTTCAGCAACTCAGCATCCACTTTTTACCGCTGAATCCTGTGTCTGCTGCTTCAACATCGGAAAGTTGCAAACTGTGTAAAATAAGCCAAAACAACATAACAACAGCATCATAACATGAAATATATCAATGAATAAGAAAGAATTACTATATAAAATAGTGATGCATTTTGGACGTATCACCATCCCGCTACGAACGGGGCCAAAAGGAACTTATGGATATTAATGTGCTCCTGTCAAAGAGGACCAGAACAAAGCATTAACACTCAATGGATACATGAAATCCTCAAATCATAGTCCGTCCCCTTTGGTGTCCCAAGCTGTCACCTTTGGCATCGCCGGTTTCGGACCATAATAGGTGCATACAACTCATAGATAGGATCAAGAACATAAATAAACTCATGAAAACACAAGTGGTTCAGATCTGAAAACATGGCAGTGATACGTCCCAAACGTATCTATAATTTCTGCTTGCTCCATGCATGTTTTGTGTGACTTTGCCATGTTTTGCTTGAACTTTCATACACTTTTGAACATATTTGGACTAATCTATTAACCCAGTGCACCCAGCTACCAGTTGTTGTTTTCTGCTGTTTTTTTATTTCAGGTTTTCCGGCCATTAAAAGTGCTCCAAAAAATCCAGGAAAATCAGATAAAAAATCAGCGTCGCGGAAGCTTCCGGAAACACCAAAGCAGCAAAGGGGGGCCACCACCAGGGAGCCAGGAGGGTCCCTGGCGCGGCCCCACCCTAGGCCGCGCCAGGAGGCCTCCTGGCTGCCTGGTGGGTCCCCTCGACGCCCCCCCTTCGCCTATATTTACCCCCCGTGACGGAAACCCTCAAGACAAACTCCTTTTTCGCGATCTCGCCTCTGTTCCGCCGCCGCCGCAGTTTCAAGATCGGGGCTGCCTGGAGAAGCTGCTCCGACACCCTGCCGGGAGAAGCTACCCCCTCCGGGAGACCATCCATAGCAATGTACGCCTCCCGTATGTACCGTGAGTAGTTCCCCTTGGACCATGGGTCTGTGACCAGTAGCTATGTGATCTATCTCTCCCTCTTTTGTGCTTCCACTTTCGAGTCCTCGTGAGCTGCCTCACATGATCGAGGCATCTATGTAATTTCTGCTGTTGCTATGCTGAGTTTGTTGGGATCTGATGGATTATGAGACTATGTTCAGATTGTGATGAGTAATATATTTGGTTCTTCTCTTTTATATTTTGTTCTTGAGTAAATTCTTGCATGTTCTCCGTTCCGGTATTTGCTTTGGCCAAGTATTTTATTTGCAACTCCAAGAGAGAGCGTTATGCTCGATTGTGGGTTCAGCCCCTCGATGTCTAGCTTGAGTGACAGAAACATGAGACTAGGGGATGTGTTGTTGACACCAGGGATAAAACAACGGTTCTTGTACTTGCGGGTGCAAGGATTGTTTACTTTACGCAAAGTTCTTTTAATGCAGTTGTCTATTGCTTTGAGTTTACACTTTGGGTGGGATTCGCAACTTAATAGCAGCGAGATGTTCTGGATAAATATCTCAAGGTGGATGATTCGTAGTAGATGCAGATGGATTTCGGTCTACTTACCTTGGCGTACTGCCCATTGCTTTTGAGCCCTTCCTTTCTTTGCAGCATAGTTAGCATTGCGGTGCCTTCATAATCCTGTCAATTTCCCAACTGTGATTTGTTTACCTCGCTAGCATTTTTATCGTCTTTTGGGAGAGAGACATCACTAGTGAAAATCACGGGACCTCGGTCCATCTTCACATTATTGTTCACACTACCAATTTACTTTCAGTATTTACTTTTCCGTTGCTATCACTATCAATATTATCTCTTGCGTTAATCCTTTGTAAACAGCAAGGCCGGAGGAATTGACAACTCCTCTGAACTCGTTGGGAGCAAAGGTATTTGTATCTGTGTGCAGGTCCAGGTGAAGTTAGCAACCTAGGTTGTGAACGGCGCCATTGTTCACTTTACCACCTACTTGTATCTCTTGAGTCCTACAAGAGACAATCTAAACCTTAGCATCTTCACTAAGGGAAACTTGCCGTTGTGCTACATCAAACCTTCCATTGGGGTAACCAATGAGGGGTGAGAAGCCATCAAGCAAATTTCTGGCGCCGTTGCCGGGGACTCAAGTCTACAAGATAGGGGAGTTGCACACTATCTTTTACCTTTGCTTTTTAGTCTTGTTAGTTTACCTTTCAGTTTTTACTTTTGTGTCCTTAATCAAAAATACCAAAAATACTTGTTACCCTTGTTGTGTGGTTAAGTATGTTAGGAGTTGGTACTATGAGGGAATCCGAAGTCTTGGATTTCCATCAAAGGAACGGGGAGAATATGAAGAAGGCATGGGACAGAATTTCTGAAGCACATAAGGCAAATATGCCTTGGTTACCTATAAGAATTGTGCTTAGAAATTTTTACTTTGGCCTTTTTAAGTGGTGTAAGCACTCTCTTGATCTTATAGATGAAGGAGACTTTTTAGAGTGTGATGAAGCTAGAGCTCTTGAAATTATACATTGTTTATCTGGTTATTTTGTTTGTGATGGTCTTAACACTGTTGTGGATAGAATTGCTACTATTGAGAAGAGACTTGATACTCTAGACTTAAAAGAAGTAGAGAAGTTAAATCCCCCTAGAGAGGAGATTTTGGAAATAGAAAATGACTGGGAGCCTTTTGTTAGGGTTGTTATCTCCAATCAAAACTTCCTTGCTTTTTTTGACATTGGATCTATAGTTTCTATAATGCCAAGCTTTATTTATGATTCTTTGTACCTTGCAAGCATGGAAAAATTTCAATCTTTCCATGAACATTCTAATGGTGATATTTCTGAGATCCAGGGAAGATTAAAAGACGTCCAGGTCATGTTTCTTAAAAGTAGTGTAGAGATTGACTTTTCCATCATGAAGGCCAACAAAGGAAATATAGTGCTCGGAAGGGACTTCCTCCGAGCCATGAAAGGCTTCATTGATATAGGTAAAGGACAAATACGTTTGCGTGGTAAGGCAAAAGGTACGTACCTCTTCCTTCGGAAGAACAAGGATGAGCTTATTGAAAACCCTTTTGAAATCCTTGGTGAACCTTCCGATGATTTTGGAGAACTTTGATCTTCTGCTTTAAGCCTAGCTAATGGCTCTAAAGAAGCGCTTTCGGGAGGCAGCCCGCAACGAATTTAGGTTTTTATTTTTGCTTTTGTTCTGTTCTTAGTGGTCTTGATGATTGTTACTACTGTAGAAACATCATTGTATCTTTATTTTTCAAGCTTTGTGCCAAGTTTAGCCTCATACGGCAAGGGAAGTAAAAGTTGTGACATGCTGTCCAGAAAACAGATTCTGTCCTCGTGACTAGAAAAATTACAGAAAAATACCAGTTCATCTTTTTGAGCTGAATTTTTTTACACAGACTGCTCTATACAATTACGAAACTTCCGTATGTTCTGAGTTTTTTTATTTGAGTTGCATAACTACCCCTAAAAAATTCGTTTCTATCTGCTGCTCTGTTTTTCACAGATTCTGCCACGTTTTGTCTCTCCGTACTTTTGCAAACCTTAAGCTTGCTTTTTCTTTGCAAAAACTTTATGGAAATCTTGAGAAACAGTAGCTCTTCCTGGAAATCCTTATTTTCAGTAGAGGAAAAATTATTTTATTAGGTTACTAACCTCTCTAATCAGTCTACAATGAGTTATGTATGAAGGGAGTTTTCAAGTGCGCGATGGAAGATGATGAAAGAAGATTCGGGAGTGTCAAGCGCTCAAGCTTGGGGATGCCCCCATGCATCCCCAACAAATATTCAACGAGACTCAAGCATCTAAGCTTGGGGATGCCCCCGTGCATCCCCTTCTCCATCAACAATCATCAGTTTGTCCCTCGTTGCACTATATTTTTATCACTTCATGCGTTATGTGCTTTTCTTGGAGCGTCTCGCTCTTAGGTTTTGTTTTGTTTTTAGTTTTCTTTAGCTTTGTTTGCTGTAGTAAAAAGTTAGATCCCAGCTTACTTACTCTTTTGTGTGGGAGAGATTCACGCTCCGCTTGAACTAGAACTCCTCATAGGGTTTGCATGCTTATTCTTTTATCTGTGAGCTGTTCTTTTTCTTTTCTTAGCTGTTGTTCTGTTTAGTTGTAGTGCTTTAGTTTTTCTAGAGCTTTTCTTTTGTCTTAGGTTGAACTTTCTATAGATTGCATGTTTTATCTTGTTAGAGAGTTTGCCTGTTGCACTGAGTTCTGTGTCTTGACTGAAAGTAGGTAGTTAAAGTTGTTGTTCTCTTTGTAGTACTAACTTGCAATAATTTTGAGGTATTGACTAGAGTAATGTTTGAACTTATGGTGTCAAGAGCTCTTGCCTATTAGTGATAGATGTCGTATTTTGGGAAATCCGTGTGTTTTTCTAAAACCAAAAACCCCTGTTGAGAACTCTAGCTACTACATGGATCACTATACTCTGGAGGGTTCGAATATTAGAGTACACTCACGTACCATGAGTCCAGGATGCGCAAGGATAACCAAACCCCCATACACTCCTCCTTGGGGTACCTGTCTCTTTGTGAACCTCCTGATTAGATTGCGAGTTACCGATAATAAGTGCATGAGTTCTTCGGACTAATGTGAGTATTCGAAAGTTGACACTTCCACCCACCTATACTTTTTCTAGCCTCTTCGGTACCGTGCATTGCCCTTTCTCACCTAGAGAGTTGGCGCATACTTCGCCGGTGCATCCAAACCCTTGGCACGATACGCTCTGTCATCATAAGCCTCCTTATATCTTTCCTCAAAACAGCCACCATACCTACCTACAAGGCATTTCCATAGCCTTTTCGAGATACATTGCCATGCAACATCCACCTTCTCATGACTTGATCTTCAGTTCATACATGCTACTTGCTTGATCGATGAGCCGCATGCTAGTTGGGCCTTGCCCTGAACATTGCTACATGACGCGCTAATATCATTGCATATCCTGCTACACTGGCAGAGGCATACATTTGCATACTTCATGATAGTTACATTTTCTTTATGTGAGTACCTTTGTAAAGTGTGAAAGATCTCCTATATTCTTGTAAAATATAGAGTATTGCCCCTAAAGTGAGGAAAAGATCCCAAAGAGGACAAAATCAAAAGATCCCAACGAGGAAAAAATTAAAAGATCCCAAAGAGGACAAATGAGAGTTAAATAGAAAGAGCCATTGAGGCCACCAAAAAATACGAAAAAAATAGAAAAAAGAGAAAAGAAAAATAAAAAGATAGAAGGGGGCATACTACTATTCTTTTTGAGAGATCCACACTAGTACTTCATCTTCTATCCCTTGTACTCCATAGATATCATCATCATGCATATAGCTATGTGGGGACCTTCACACTATAGAACTTGGCTTGTATATTCCAATGATGAGCCTCCTCAAATGAGCTCTAGGTCTTCTTGAGCAAGCAAGTTGGATGCACCCCCACTAGTTCCATTGGAGAGCTTACCTTAGCTCACATGTGCATCCGTTGTATGGAAATCCCTACTCCTCACATCATATCTATCATATGGCTTTCTTTCGCCTATGATTGTCCTCATTGATGTGAGCCTTTCACACCTTTTTGTCTTCCTCCTCCACCTTATTTCTGTTTCGCCTTTTAGGTGTCAACTTTCTTGCTCACGCTCATCCATTGCATGAGTGCTCAAAATATCGAAATGGAGTGGATCAGTTTGACTTGTACCTGACTAGTGGTCTGGGGACGAGTCCAGATAAGAATCCAAAGGAGACCAAGTGTGAAGTTTTTAGTAGATAGTTGTTCTCAACAACCTTTTTTCTCTTTCTTCCCAGTCCCTTGCTTGCACGCAAACACCATTTGGAGACATTCGAGTCACGGACAGCAAGAGCTCTTGCACCTTTTGTTCTTTTGTTGCTTATGTCAATGCTAATATAGACTCTTGCTTGTTAAGACTTGAATTGAATTGCATGCTTTGATTGCTTTACTTAAAAGTCCTTATTTGGTCGTGTGGCATGTCACCACAGAAATTATGCTTGTTATCATTTACCTACTCGAGGACGAGCAGGAATTAAGCTTGGGGATGTTGATACGTCCCAAACGTATCTATAATTTCTGCTTGCTCCATGCATGTTTTGTGTGACTTTGCCATGTTTTGCTTGAACTTTCATACACTTTTGAACATATTTGGACTAATCTATTAACCCAGTGCACCCAGCTGCCAGTTGCTGTTTTCTGTTGTTTTTGTATTTCAGGTTTTCCGACCATTAAAAGTGCTCCAAAAAATCCAGGAAAATCAGATAAAAAATCAGCGTCGCGGAAGCTTCCGGAAACACCAAAGCAGCGAAGGGGGGCCACCACCAGTGAGCCAGGAGGGTCCCTGGCGCGGCTCCACCCTAGGCCGCGCCAGGAGGCCTCCTGGCTGCCTGGTGGATCCCCTCGACGCCCCCCTTCGCCTATATTTACCCCCCGTGATGGAAACCCTCAAGACGAACTCCTTTTCGTGATCTCGCCTCTGTTCCGCCGCCGCCGCCGTTTCAAGATCGGGGTTGCCTAGAGAAGCTGCTCCGGCACCCTGCTGGGAGAAGCTACCCCCCTCTGGGAGACCATCCATAGCCATGGACGCCTCCCGTATTTACCGTGACCGTGAGTAGTTCCCCTTGGACCATGGGTCCGCGACCAGTAGCTATGTGATCTATCTCTCCCTCTTTTGTGCTTCCACTTTCGAGTCCTCGTGAGCTGCCTCACATGATCGAGGCATCTATGTAGTTTCTGCTGTTGCTATGCTGAGTTTTTTGGGATCTGATGGATTATGAGACTATGTTCAGATTGTGATGAGTAATATATTTGGTTCTTCTCTTTTATATTTTGTTCTTGAGTAAATTCTTGCATGTTCTCCGTTGCGGTATTTGCTTTGGCCAAGTATTTTATTTGCAACTCCAAGAGAGAGCGTTATGCTCGATTGTGGGTTCAGCCCCTCGATGTCTAGCTTGAGTGACAGAAACATGAGACTAGGGGATGTGTTGTTGCCACCAGGGATAAAACAACGGTGCTTGTACTTGCGGGTGCAAGGATTGTTTACTTTACGCAAAGTTCTTTTAATGCAGTTGTCTGTTGCTTTGAGTTTACACTTTGGGTGGGATTCGCAACTCAATACCAGCGAGATGTTCTGGATAAATATCTCAAGGTGGATGATTCGTAGTAGATGCAGATGGATTTCGGTCTACTTACCTTGGCGTACTGCCCATTGATTTTGAGCCCTTCCTTTCTTTGCAGCATAGTTAGCATTGCGGTGCCTTCATAATCCTGTCAATTGCCCAACTGTAATTTGTTTACCTCGCTAGCATTTTTATCGTCTTTTGGGAGAGAGACATCACTAGTGAAAATCACGGGACCTCGGTCCATCTTCACATTATTGTTCACACTACCAATTTACTTTCAGTATTTACTTTTCCGTTGCTATCACTATCATTATTATCTCTTGCGTTAATCCTTTGTAAACAGCAAGGCCGGAGGAATTGACAACTCCTATGAACTCGTTGGGAGCAAAGGTATTTGTATCTGTGTGCAGGTCCAGGTGAAGTTAGCAACCTAGGTTGTGAACGGCGCCATTGTTCACTTTACCACCTACTTGTATCTCTTGAGTCCTACTGGAGACAATCTAAACCTTAGCATCTTCGCTAAGGGAAACTTGCTGTTGTGCTACATCAAACCTTCCACTTGGGGTAACCAACGAGGGGCGAGAAGCCATCAGGAACTCAGGCCCAAAGTGGAAAGCATTAAGAGAAACAAGTTGTAGCAAAGATGATAAACACCAAAGTAGATGATAGGCAACATGCCCCCAACAATCTGACGAACTGTTACATGATCTAACTCATCCAATCCCTACCGTCCCCTTTGCCTACAGCAGGGAATTACTCACACATGAGAGAAGAAGTCATGGAGGTAGGATGGATTGGTGATGATGATGACGATGGAGATGATCTCCCCTCACCGGAGCCAAAACAACCTCCAGATTAGCCCTCCCAAAGAAGAACGGAGGGTGGCGGAGGCTTCGCGATGGAAACTAGGAAAGCGGCTTATGTCCTGGGGTTTCCTCGTCACAGGAATAAATAGGAGCTTTGGTAGGGCACCATAGGGGGGAAGGCCCACCCAGGCGGCCTCTTGGCGTGGCTAGGAGTGGGGTCGCGCCAGCAGGGCGCCTGGGGCCCCCTGGCTGCCCTCTTCCCCACTTCCGGCTCTAGGCTCCTTAAGGTGCGTGGATTTTCTGTAAATTTTCCTGGAATTTTCTGAGACACCTAAAAATCCATTTTCCTGCACATAAGAAAACCATACAAGCAGCTCTGCTGAAAACAGCGTCAGTCCGGGTTAGTTTCGTTCAAATCATGCAAGAATGAGGTCAAAACAATAGCAAAAGTGTTTGGAAAAGTAGATACGTTTGAGACGTATCAACTCCACCAAGCTTAGCATATTGCTTGTCCTCAAGCAATTCATTTCAACGAACTGGACGCGACAAAGAAAACTTTGACAAACTCGTTTGCTTCATAAGATGTATATAAGCATGTACTACGAAAAGAGTTTAGCAAGTATTGAAACAATGCTATGAGGACAATGCACGAAGCAATCCTTCTTTCAAGTGATCAATCACAAACAACCAAAAGTAAATAATAAGCTGCTGAAAATCAAGACAAGTTCACAATGCACATAGCTTGAACATACAAGAGTAGTATCTCGCTAGCCTCCATGAGTGAAGCAAAACATAAATGAATAAACTCCTCCGGAGTTTTAAAGGAGACTAGAACTAAGAATTTCAGAACAAGCAATATCACAATCATGCAGAAGACAATGTGGTACTTTGGTACAATGCATGTTACACTAAGAATGACAATTATTCTCTCAATAGTTGGTGCTTTGAAGAAAGAACGGGAGACTCTCGAACCGTGGCTTTTTGATGGCATGGTTGAAAACCCGTGGTTGGAAGCAAAGACTAAACATGTGCCAGAGCTCTTGGTTTTGAAAACAGAAATAAAATTCTTTTGGGAAGTGCAACTTTCTAGTCAACGGTGAACGGTAAAGGTCTCTCAACATCTCCCATGCCAACCATATTAATGTTTTTTGCTTACACTTTTGTTCCCTTATCCATACATCATTTGACGGTCTATGGTTCCTTTTTATATTGCCTCAAGTATGGAAGGAAATTTCTCGTTCCATCTATCATTAGCAACATTTGGTCAATTTCATTCCGTCATCAAGTACGGGGGAGGTGTAACTCTTTTTTTTTACTAGTTAAAACTTCCGTCAAAATATTTTTGGCATGGAAGATACTGATTTTCCCTCATCGCACCATGAGCTTGTACGGTTACAAAAAAGGAGGCTTTTGAATAAGTTTCGAGATGGCACAAGAAAGTCTAAGTTAGGGATGGCTGGTAAATACCATATATAGGAAGGTATGGTGGACTCAAGTGGAATAACTGGTTTGAAAAGGAGTTTGGATACACAAGCAGAATTCCGCTTAGTGCGAGTGAAGGCTAGCAAAAGACTGGGAAGCGACCAACTAGAGAGCAATAAAAGTCATAATCATGCAGAGCGACAAAGCAACATTTAATCGGACATGAAAGTGATATAACTATTCTGAAATGAAAAGATCATCAAGGCATGATAGACTTTTTTCAGTCATAAACATGTGTGAACATGTGCCAAGTCAATCCAAGAATTCTCCGAAGGGAAATACCACTTCAATATGCCAAACCATGAACAATGCAATGCATGTAAATCATTTCAACAACACATTATGCACTATAGCTATTTGAGATCAGCCACAAAGAAAGCATGAACTACTGAGAAAGCATTGTAAACATAGCACTATGTCGCTACAAGATGGTCTCTAGATCATAAGTACACGCATATGTACAAAAGTAGAAACAAGAAGAGTTCATACCGGTTTTCCTTGTTGCTTCCCTTCCGTCGATCTTCGTCATTACTGCCTTGTCACTTGCATGATCGATCGTGGGAAATATAATCAAATGCTATCACAGACTCGAGCTGAACTCTGAAAAAAAAGCAAACTAAAGAGAGAAAGGAAAAAAAATCGGTTTTTTTAAAGGTTTAACGAAAGAAAAAAAGGAAGAGAAATATTTTTGTTGTTTTTGCAAATTAAGAGAGAACAAAGAAGAACAGACAAAAACTTCGAAAAGATCAAAGCGAACAAAATAAAACGGATAATACAATGAAAAAGGAAGAAGGGCACGTGATACGTCCAAAACGTATCTATAATTTATGCTTGCTCCATGCATCTTTTGTGTGATATTGCTATGATATTGATGCACTTCCTTACACTTTTGTTCACATTTGGACTAACCTATTAACTCAGTGCACCCCAGTGCCACTTCCTGTTTTCTACTGTTTTGTATTTCAGGTTTTCCCATTACTTAAAGTGCCAGAAAAATTCCGGGAAAAATATAGGAAAAATCAGCGTACAGGAAGCTTCGGGAAGAGCCCAAGTGGGGCCAGTGGGGAGCCAGGGGTGGCCCAGGCGGCCACCTGGCGCGACCACCCCCTAGGCCGCGCCAAGGGGGCGCCTAGGGCCCCTGTGTAACAGCCCATTTGCAATAATAAGAAATCAACATGATATTGTACCTTGTCTGATGACTTTGTAACTTGGCATGATGCTAGAGTTTGAAATTTCATGTGGTAATTTAAATTTGCATTGGGATTGGAGCCCATTTGGTTTGTTTGAATTTCCATCCAAAATGGTTCAAGAAGGGTGTTTGAAGATTATTCTTTGTTGCATGCATGCTCTCCTTGACCCCAAACTTGGCATAGCCAATTCCTTGCCCTTCCCAAACTTTTTAAAAGCCTTGACCCATTTTTTGCAACTCTAAAAATGTGGGACACAGTTCAATGTGATTTGAATTTTCAAAAATGCCCCACATTTTAGTTGCTCAAAAATTGGTCAAACCAAATTTAGAAAATGGAGAATAATCCAAGGATTCAAAAACATATTTTTATATGTTTTTCTTTTTCCTTGTTTTCCCTGAAGAATTCTTGGGTTTCTTCTGTTTTTGAAAAATAGGAAAAGCCTTCACTGTTTTTTTCGCAGAGATAGACCAGCCAGGCCCAGCCCAACAGGCCTGTCTCCACTCGGGCTCCAGCCCATCTGCGAACCGGTAAGTGGGAGAGCGCCCCGCCGTTCGATCCCAATCGCGTGGCTCTCGTGCTTCGTCTTTACAGCGTGGCCGGGGGGACCTCGTCGTCTCCTCTCACACCGGTGTCCACGCAGGCGTCGCCGGCCGTCGACGTGGCCAGGGGCCTTCCCCCTTTATAAGCAGAGGTCCCAGGCCCCTCCTGGAACCCTAGCTCGAGTTCCCCCTTCCCAATTTTCGCCCGTCGCCGCCTGGTTCATCCCCGAGTTCCTCCCCTATTTCCGCCATGGCCGCCGGCCAACTCTTGTAATTCCTCGCTCCCTCCCTCGATCCTTGGTCGAGCGCTCGGATGTTGCGTCTCCTTCAAGTTCTTGACCTGTTCCCGGTCGCAGGTAGCAGCAAAGGGCCTGGACGCGCAGCGGAGCCGTGAATGTCGCCGAGGAGTTCCGCAAGTCGTCGTCGTCCCCGAGCTCTTCTTCCTCCTCTATGGTGGGACTGGGGCACACGACGTGACCTGCAAGGTGAACCCCGAGGCCCTTTTGTTCCTCCCGTAGCGCGTAGCTGAGCTTTCCGAGTAGCTGCGTCGTCTGTTGCCGCGCGCGGTTGTCGTCGTCGAACCACCGTAGTCGTCTTGTCAATGGTGTGACCGGGGTGAGTTCATGTCGGCTCTAGGTGTGCTCTGGCCACGCTTTTGGCCTCAAGACGCCCCTTTTGTGTCCGCGTTCCCCTCCGAGTTGCCGTTGTCTGAAGAAGTGCAGAGCGTGTCGCCGTCGTGGCCTTCCCGGCGAGGAAAGGGCCCTCCTTGGGCGTTTTGATCCCAGATCCGGGCACCCACGTTGTCGTGGTAGTGCCCTGCGTCGACTAGGGGCAGTAGGTGGACGGCTGCCGGCGCGAGCTCGTCGGAATTGCTGCCGGTTCAGAGAGGTGCGCACGGGTGCAGATGCCTGAAGCAGTGGCCGCCGCCATGTTCAGAGGAGTGTGGCAAGTGGAGCAGTGCGTCACCGTGGGCATAGAGTACATCAATCCGTAGCTGGATGTACCAGCTTTCGTTTCCCAGTGGCCGCAGGGCTGCCGGAGTTGAAACGGTGAGGCCAGCTTCGCTGCAAGTCGTCGTCATCGACGGGTTTTCTGAAGCTCAGTACAGCGGATGCATACCTCTACTGACTTCGTACCTGTATCGGTTCAGAAAACATGCAGTAGCGCAGTGGTAGCGAGTAGCAGCAGTGTGCGAGGGGTCGTGGGTTCGAATCCCAGCCCGACGCCCCCAATTTTTTGTATTTTTGCAAGCGGCTGACAGTCGGGCCCCACCTGCCAGTGGAGAGAAGTCTGGTGGCCTGGCCCAGAGGGAGAAGAGGAGAGATGGGCCGGTTTGCTGAATCCATCCCATTCGGGCTGAGCCCTTTCTTTTTTCTCTTTTCCTTTTCATTTTTTTTCTTTTCTGCTTAAATTCAATTTGAGTTTGAATTCAAATTCAAAATGAATTTGAACCTTGGAGATCTTTCACCTCAAATGTGTCATCCCATATATGAATTTGGGGTAGAATTGCCCACTGATCACAGTGGTGATGTTCATTTTGTATTTTGCCCCCTCTAATTCTGGAGTAGTGGTAATTTTGCAAAGAAGCCCCTCACTTATTTTGTATTTGCATGGTGTTTTCCAAATTCAAAGTGTGCCATGCCTTATATGGTTTTGGGGTAGAAAAATGCAAGGGTTAAAGTGGTGATGTCCATCTGATGTTTTGTGCAACTCAATGGACATGGTGTGATCACCTAACCATATCCAACCTTGCCTTTCTTTTCTTGGTTTCTTTCAACTTCAGTGCATGTTGAACCTGATCATCTTTTCATTCCAAGTCTCTTTTCATGTCATCTTCAAATCCTTGCATCAAAAAACCCAGCCCCTAGCATGTTGTCATATGCAATGTGGCTGGGTTCCTTTCTCTTGTTGCACCTTTCCGATGTCAAGTTCATCGACATCTCTCCGTCTCCGGAATCGATGTTTTACCTTCACGTTGTAATTGTTTCTGTTAATTGCTTTATTGTTCATGTCATGGTGCCATGATATTTACACCATAATTAAGGCTAAGGCCAAAGCCATAAAAATGTAAATAATTGCATATGAAGTTGTTGACTTGTCGTCACCACCTTCATTTAAATTGACTAGATAGGGTCACATCATGTCTATTAAACTTGATCATACCATCCTTACCTGTGCATTGCACCCATTGCTTAATTGTCTGCCTTTTCCTTGCCGGTACTTTACGTTAGCACCTGACACGAGCCCGAGGACCCTGCTACGTCTGCACCGTCGACCGATTACCCAGGAAAGGGGAAGATTTATACCATTACTTGATACCTTTCTTCCCACCTGCATAGCTGTAGTCTAGAACGTTTGTTTGATCCTATCCACCCTGTTCATGCCACAACCAAACTAAACAACCATGATCCCCACATCCCAGCAAAACATTGTATTGCTAAGTTACCGTTGCTCAGCCATTGCCCTATGCTATGGTTTGGGATATCATGTTATTTAAAGAAGTTGGTTGATATTTATTATTATTATGATGTTAATTATATACTTGACGAATGATGGGAGACCAGGCTGTTCCCGCCAGGTGTTTTGTTCCATTTGAGTCACCTAGGTCCCGAGTTCCGGGTATTGTGTTTCTTGACGAGCGTGCCTAATCATGTGTGGGATTCTATGGGGTCCCCTTGTCTTACCTACCTAGCTTCATACAATTCCAGTGGTTGCCCGAGCTGATTTACTATTTGCAACGTGTGTGTGCTGGTGGTACCCCAGTTGTTTACAAACCACCCCGGGCCAGGAGGACTTGTTCCTTGGCTGGCCCACCTTGTCCGGCTGAGGACCCGGTGTCCCATGTGTGATTAACCGGGTATCCAAACCTGCGACAGACGGTAGAGACCGATTCGAGAGCGTGGCCGGCTTTTGAGTTGGGTGTGGACTCACCGGGGTCCACCCGGAATTGTGCGTGGTTAGTTAGAGGGACTCTGACGTTCCGGAGTTTCAGACGCTTACCTAGCCAAGTGGAAACCGGGCGTACATGCGAAGCCTATGATGGGCAGTTGGCACACCCTACAGGGTTAAATCTTTTCGAAAAGTCGTGTCCTGTCAGAACCCTCTGTTAGGTAATGTGCTAGGATCAATTTCACTTTGCATTCATGAAAGAAATCAAAGGAATTTCAATTTCAAAATCAAAATGGGAGAAGGAACCCCCCCCCCCAGGTGAATTAATTCAAAAGGCCAGATAAAAATCTTCTCCAAAAATTCATGTTAGATTTTTGAAAAGTCTTATAAATGAGTGTGATCACATATCAAGTGATGTGGGACCCACCCCATGCTCATATATTTTTTAAATATTCAAACAGTGCCTTGGATTTAATCAAAAACCCCTATTTGAGTTAAGATTCAAATTATTTGAATTTTAAAAATGTTGAAACTTTATAAGTGGCTAGTCTATATTATTATGAAGCCATATAAAAAATTTCAGCATTTAATAAAATGCCTAGCTATTTATTTTAGCACGGCAAAACAAATGTCAGAAAAAGAAAACAGAAAAGATTTAAGAAAAAGGAGAAGCTTACCTGTTGCCCAGGGGCGAGGCCCACCTACCTTGGCCCAGCTAGGCCCAGCCGCCACCCGGGCTGTCGTCTTCCTCAGGCAGCCAGGCAGCTGCGTGCCCGGCATGCCACGGCCGCCACGCCACCTGCTTGCCTGGCGCCTCCCCGGCCTCCTTAGGGCATCTGGACACGTCCTGGAGACGCACCGCTCCATTTCCCTCCCTCCAGAACCATCTCCCCCTCCTCTCTCGCCCGTTCCGCCGACACCCGTGCAGATCGCCGGAGCGCGACGCCGAGCACACGCAGCCAACGACGACGAGAACCTTCACCGAGCTGTCCCCCGTGTTACCCATCGAGTGCTACCTCAACCTGTAGAAGATGGCGAGCAAGGCGCCTCCATAGCCAGCGAATTCGAGCTCGAGCCGCCGCCGGAGCCGAAAGAGATCGACGTCGATTTCGTCGCCGTCGAGCCACCCTAGCCCTCGCCACCACCTCCGTTGAGTTCCTGGTGAGCTCACGGTCAAAACCCCTAACCTCTCCCCCTCGTTTTCTTCCTCTGTCACCGTTAGCCATGGTCGCCGGAGTACCGAGCCGCCACGGTTGTCATCGGCGAGCAACTGCTATGCAAGCGAGCCTCCAAGCCTGTCCGTCGTCTTCGCTGTGACCTCACGCATCGAACGAGCTAAAGCTTGTTGGATTTGGAGCACTGTGGTGACGTTTGCCTCTTCCCCGTGTCTCTGTTGCCTCCGGCGAGGTCACCGCCGTCGCTGTGGTCATCGTCTTGGACACCCGCGTGCACCAGGTGACGTGCGAGCGCATAGGCTACGTCCCTGTGGTCTCGGCGTAGCGAATGGTGGCCAGGAGAGGGAGAACGCAGAGCGCCGCCACGTCTGTGACGCCGGCGTTTAGCCGCCGGCAGCCCCGCCGACGTGGCCGTGCTTAGGGACTTAACCCCACTTGGGTTAAGTGACCCTAGGTCACTGCCAAGTGGGCCCAATGGCTTAATTAAGCCACTGGTTAATTAAACCAGCACGGATTAGCCCCCTGAGTCACTGACAGGTGGGACCCCCTTGTCAGCCCCCCCTGACGCTAGCTTGAAGTCAGCATGACGCAGTAAACCTTTTCTAGAAATTAAATTGAATTAAAGAAATTTCAGAAATTCCAGAAAATAGCTCAAACTTTGGAAATTCATAGAAAATTCATATTAACTCCAAATTGGACAAATAATATATGAAAAATGATCAGGAGAAAATAAGCTATCCAAAAATCTAACTTTCAACTATGTTTGAGTTGATTTTAAAATGGGACCAGTAGCATATGTCATTTGATTTATTTGGAATTTATTCAAATTCAATTCAAATGATTTTGCAACTTGGACCATGGAATTATGCTACTTTTCAACCACACATCAGAGGCATATCATACACATTTGAAGAAGATTAAAATTGATCAAACCATGTCAGATATAACTTGACTAAGTTTGAATTCAAATTGGAGTTTGAATTTGCAATTCAATTTGCAATATACTCCATTTAAATGGAATTGCCTCACACATCAAAGCATATACATCAAGTTTCAACCTTCCATCATGTGATTGTGCATTGTATTTACTTTGCTACCTTGTTTTTTGTTTGTCGAGTAGAGGTGGAGCCGGAACAGGAGGCTGCCCCCTTCGTTGAAGACCCCGAACCCGAACCTCGTCAGCAAGGCAAGCAAACCCCCCATTGATCATGTCAATAAAATCCCACTTCCCTCTCATGTCTCGCTTATGCATTGTATAGGATGATCACCATGATAACGTTTCTACCGCATAGATGAACCCATTCCTTTGCATGACCTATCATTTTATCACAGTAGTAAGCAAACCACAATCCTAGCAAATGTAGGAGTCGATTGATATCATGTGGCCCCTGCAATTGTTACTGCTTATTGCATGCTTAGAGTGATACCTTGATGATACTGTTATGTGAGTCGGGATGGTAGTGATCATGATGTTGATGGTAGAAAAGTGTCGGTGAATCTACCCTAATACAAGGTGAACGATGAGAGGCTGTGTAGGAGTACACAGTGGGTTGTCTCGTTGAACACCGCCCTAAGTCCGAGTTCTTGTGTGGTGATCCAAGATGAAGAGTACAACCACACATTGGGCTCACTGACCCCTCTCAGCTTACTAACTCATCCCTTTCGATGGCCAGATGTCGCAATAGTTCAGAGTTCTGGTAGGTCTGTGGCCTGGCTGCTAAGTGAGAGAACGGCTCATCCGAGACCGGCTTATGCACCACGCACACATCACTTGGGTCCACTTCGGTAAACCGGCTGGGTTCACGATAGTGGTAGCCAACCCAAGTAGGCGGCTTTCTCGGACTAGATCGGCTATGAGGTAACAGTTGTGGTGAGCATCCTCGCTGGCACCCCTTGAATGGTGTCGAGATCAAAGGCGGTAAATGATGATCATGTGTGTGTAGCGGTACACCCCTACAGGGTTAACAAAACTATTCGAATAGCCGCGTCCGCGGTTATGGACTGCTTGGAAAGCTTAGCTTGATTATTAGACAACTTGAACTGGATACTTCTAAAACACACCAAGATAAGTGTGAGTGCTATGGCGTGTTTTCTCATGGGGAAGTCGAGGAAGGCACCATAGTGGTGTAATTGGTTGGAGAAAGTAGTGGACTCGTGTACGCTTCTTACCTCAAAGTCTGGTACTCGTAATTCAGGATTAGCCAAGTCAAAGCTTGCACTTCTGCAAGTGAAACCCCACCTCCCTTTACCTTGATACATATGCATGAGTAGTATAGCTCCTATGTAAGTCTTGCTGAGTACGACTTTGTACTCACGTTTGCTTAATCTATGTTTTAGATGAACCCACTGACCCCGAAGGTGGCTTCTTCATCGAGCTGGATGACTGAAGATCAAGCTAGTCTAGTCCCAGTCAGACGACTGGTTCCCTCGTGGAGGGCATGCGTTTAAATAAGGCTTCTTAAGACATTTGTTAAACTTGTCTGTACTCAGACATAATTTGCTTCCGCTTGTGTTGTAATGTTGGATCACAAGTTTGTGATCTCTGTGTGCACTCTATTAGAGTTATCAATAAAAATGTATACTTTGTAGAGAATTGCAATGATACCTACTGTTCATACAAGGCATGTGTGCTGCGTGTATGTCTATAACATGCATGTCTTTGTATGGGTTTTCGAGACCTTAGTTGTGATCTGGCTGGCGGTCTTTCATACACCAAGTGGCCCTTAGATGTGCGCAGCTTGGGGCATCGCGATGCGATTGCTCGAGACTCCGTCTCGTGCACAATTTGTGGTATGATCGAGCCCGCCCTAGACCCCGACTAAGTGATCGGGCTGGAGTAAGTCTATGTAAGAGTTATGAGATAGTCGATAGTATGGTTGAGGCGACTTGTCTTTGAATATGGGAGTTCACCACCCATATCGTTAGACTTGTGTGCGGACGATGAGGACCCATCTCAGTTGATCATCCGGCCTGGATGGGATGCCCCTCACGTACGATGCTCTCCGAGAACGTTCTGTGCTTGGCCTTGTCTGCTTAGACAAGTGGGTACGGTTCTCGGCTCTCCATATGACTATCTCTTAACTGGACTTGCATACGCTAACCCCGGGTCCCGACATGTCCGCGGTTATGGACGACTTGAGACCTACTCATTGTTCATAGAATAACATCAATTTGAATCATAATTAAAAACTTGCCTATCGTGTGAGTGCCTTGGTTGCTTTTCTTCGTCCAGGGGGACCGAGAGAAGATCCATGTTGTGTTATGTTTGACGTAAGTAGGTGGATAGCAGACTTATGACACGAGGTCGCGTGCATTCTTGGATCTTACCTCTACTCTAATAGAACGATAGCCACCATATATGCTAGTGCGGCTGCAACCTTTACCTCTATCTTGTCTTACCGTAGGGAGTTAGTTATCCTGTAATGATATAATCTCACCCCTGTTTTCCTTTTGTGCTTTTACTGTTTTGCCTGATCGGCCGCTGCAGTGGACTACTACCTCGACCCGAGCACCGGACGATACTTCGTGGAGGTGCCCCCGGAGGATGACGATGTGGACGAGTTCGTTCAGTAGATCCTATAGTTGGGTTTCGACGATCCGTGGGTGGACTATTTATGTGCAACCCTCTCTAGGGAAATTTGGATTTTGACCGTACTCGGTCGTGACTGTCTTCCGCTTGTTGCATGATGTACTGTTGGGTCCACGGACCGCTGAGATGATGTAATAAATCCCAGCGGCGTTGTATGCCCTGGACTCTATATATTTATGTCTTAGTATAAAGTTCATTGTTCTTATATCTGTTGTCGAGAATCCGGCAGCGACACGAGTGCGAGTGTCGTGAGTCGGTGGCCCTTTATGCGCTACTAACTTGAGCGGGACACGAAAGCGACTAACTCGAGTTAGCACCGCATCGGGGGCCTTACAACTTGGTATCAGAGAAGGACTGATTGTAGGACCCCTTACTGGCCGAAGTTGAATCTAGAAACTATTTTGTAGTTATTAAGGAAAAATCGTAGAGTAGGAACTCTTTCTTTTTATTCTTACCCCACCCTCCCACCCCTTTTTCCGTGAGGAAGTGAAACGTTGTTTTATCTCTGCAACTTATCCCCTTTCAAAACAAATCTAGGTTCTCGTTTACATGAGGCTCTGATTCCTCTATAATTCTTTGCTAGCGACGAGAAGGGTTGGCGTACGTTGAGAACACTGAGCCGCCACTTGGGGTTGACAGCTCCACCTCGCTTACGGCGTACCTCAGGTGAAACTCCTATACAGGGATGGTTGTCATCCTCCGGATGTGGTTCCTCCCCCTATAGGAGACCGCTTCGGCGGGCCGCTCAGGGCAGATGTCTCAACGTTCAGGTCTTCAACCACTCGTATATATTGTTGTGTGCTCGCTAGCAGATTATTATTTTGGATTCGGATGATCTCGGTTTGGGGATTCCAGTACCACCTAGCTTTCGACTTTCCGGGTTAACCTTGGTGGAATTTCAGCCTTCAGCTTTCTCATACCTCGTGAGGAAGTTTTGTTGTCAATATTTGCTTTATCTTCAGGTTTCGTCAATGTTTCAACCATGTTCTCATAAGTGTTCCTGTATACAGGATGCCAAGAGCGAACATGCCGCCGCCAGAGAACCCTCTCCTTGGGGAGGCTGTGACCGCAGTGGCTCAGAGCACAGCTGCAATCTTACAGATGCTGCAGAACCAAACTGCCCAGAGGAATGATCGACCGCAGTACACCACTCTGCAGCAGTTCCTTGCTATCAACCCCCCCAGGTTCTCCGAGGCTCGAGACCCGCTGGAAGCAGATGACTGGATCGCAGAGATCAAGAATCACTTCAATGCAAACACCATCAGACCAGTCGACTACGTCACCTTCGCCTCCTTCCAGCTTCAGGGTGCAGCAGCCAGTTGGTACGATACCTACAAGGCCAACAAGGGCGATGCTATCATCACGTGGGCAGACTTCGTCGCAGACTTCAGAGCAGCACATATTCCGAGTGGATTGATGGACAGGAAGCGAGAGGAGTTCTTGGCTCTGAGACAGGGTGACAGGTCAGTTCAGGAGTACAACCTGGCCTTCGTCAGGCTCGCCAGGTACGCTCCGGAGGAGGTCAGCACAGAGGCCAGGAGGATTGCCAGGTTCCGTGGGGGTCTCATCACAGAGATCAAGTACGCACTCACCCAGTGCAGCCCCACACTGTTCTCGCAGTTCGTGGATCAGGATATCCGCCAGGAGTCAGCCAGAGCAGAGTGGGATGCAGACAGGAAGCGCCAGAGAGAGCACCGTTCCGCAGTGATGGTACACAAGAAGGCAAAGACTTGGGTCACAGAGGCACCGCCGCAGAGGTAGCAGTTCCAGCAGAGGGGGGCAGTTGTCCGCACTTTTGCCCGCCCTCCCGTCCCAGTTCAGCAGGGGACTCGCTCTACACCACCACACGTGAGGCCACCCAGGCCGCGGTAGCAGCCCAGGCCGGGCGTGATCTGCTACAAGTGCAGAGAGCCGGGGCACACTTCTCCAAACTGCACCGATCCGCGCTTTGCTCGGCTCCCACCGCCTCCACCTCGCTCTACTCCGAGCACCGCGATGGTGAAGGCACAGCCACGTGCAGTTCGTGTGAACAACGTGATGCTCACAGATGCTCAGCAGTCTTCAGAGATCGTTCTTGGTAGGTTGCTTGTGTGTTCAGTTCCCGCGACAGTTCTGTTCGATTCCGGAGCTTCCCATTCGTTCATATCCAATGCCTTTGCTATGTCACTTGATCTTCCGAGAGATCAGTTTCCTAGACCGCTCTCAGTTTGTTCTCCAGGCTTTAGAGTGGAGTCTTCCAGGATTGTTCCAGATGTGGAGATCCGTATTCAGGGCGTTGTGTTCACAGCATCCCTGATTATCTTGCCTCGTTCCGACATTGATGTCATTTTGGGCATGGATTGGCTTGTGCAACAGAAGGCCAATATTGATTGTCCAACCAGATCAGTGAAATTGACTCATGATTCAGGTGCAGAAGTCTTGTACACTTGTGGCTCTGTGACAGGACCAGCACAGTTGTACGCTTTGAACGCAGGAGTTGCACCTTTGCTCGAAGAAGTCAAAGTTGTCTGTGAGTTCCCAGACGTCTTTCCGGAGGAGTTGCCAGGAATTCCCTCAGTTCGAGCTATTGAGTTCGTTATTGAGCTAGAGCCTGGTACCCAGCCAATTTCTCGGCATCCGTATAAGATGTGTTCCAAGGAGTTGATTGAACTAAAGAAGCAGTTGACAGAGTTGGAGGCAGGCGGTTTTATCCGCGCAAGCACGTCCCTTGAGGTGCACCAGCTTTGTTTGTCCAGAAGAAGGATGGGACTAGCCGCTTGGTCCAGGACTATCGCGGTATCAACAAGAAGACCATCAAGAACAAGTACCCTTTACCCCGCATCAATGATCTGTTCGAACAGTTGAATGGGGCTAATGTGTTTTCAAAGCTTGACTTGAGGATGGGGTACCATCAAATCCGTGTCCGTGAAGAGGATATTCCCAAGACCGCGTTCAACACACGTTATGGGTTGTATGACTTCACAGTCATGACTTTCGGCTTCTCAAATGCCCCTCCTACATTCATGAGAGCTATGAACTATTTGTTCCAAGAATGGCTTGATGTGTTTGTGATCCTCTACCTCGACGACATTCTTGTCTATTCCAAGTCAGAGGCTGAACATGAGGAACATCTACGCCTGGTGCTGCAGAAGTTGAGAGAGCACCGGTATTACGCCAAGTTCTCCAAGTGTGAGTTTTGGCTGGACAAGGTCAATTTTCTGGGCCATGTTGTCTCCGCTGAAGGAATTGCTGTTGATCCAGAGCGAGTCCGCACTATTCAAGAGTGGGCTCCGCCGAAGAATGTGAAACAGCTAAGGAGTTTTCTCGGCCTCGCCAGTTATTGCCGGAGGTTTGTGCAGAATTTCTCCAAAATAGCGAAGCCAATGACTGAATTGTTGTGCAAAGGGAAGCGGTACACTTGGTCACCAGCTTGCCAGTCAGCCTTCGAGGAGTTGAAAGAGAAGTTGACCACAGCTCCAAGTCTCACGCCGCTAGATGAGTCACAAACTTTTCAGGTGTTTTGTGATGCTTCCTTGCAAGGTCTGGGCGGAGTTTTGATGCAAGGCAGGAATATTGTGGCTTATACCTCACGGCAGTTGAAGACGAGTGAGAGGAATTATCCCACGCACGACTTGGAGCTTGCAGCAGTTGTGCACGCGTTGATTACTTGGCGACACCTCCTCTTAGGGAGGAAGGTGGATGTGTTCACCGACCACAAGAGTCTGAAGTACTTGTTCACTCAGCCAAATCTGAACTTGAGGCAAAGAAGATGGCTTGAAACCATTACTGAGTACACAGTTGATATTCAGTACACGCCTGGGAAGGCAAATGTCATAGCTGATGCGCTGAGCCGCAAGGGAGATTGCAATAATATCCAGGTGCAGAAGATCCACCCTGATTTGCGTGAGTCCTTTCAAAAGCTCAATCTCGAGCTAGTTCCAGCAGGCTACCTTGCCAACCTTGTGGTAGAGCCCACTATCTGTGAGAAGATTCGTGAAGCTCAGTCTGGCAGCTCAATGATACAAAAGATCAAGAAGGGTATTGCCGCCTCAGTTCCAAAGTATGGTTGATTTTTAGTGCATAATGACGGCACCGTGTTGTTCGAAGAGCGAGTTGTTGTTCCCAAAGAGGGAGATCTCAGAGAGGTCATCATGAAGGAAGCCCGTGATTCCAAGTTGTCTATTCACCCTAGCATTACAAAGATGTATCAAGATCTCAAGCAAAGCTTTTGGTGGACTCGTATGAAGCGGGATGTTGCCCGTTACGTGTCTCAGTGTGATGTGTGCAGGAGAGTGAAGGCACAGCACCAGAATCCTGCAGGGTTGCTTCAGCCACTTGAGATTCAGGAGTGGAAGTGGGATCACATAGAGATGGATTTCATCATAGGCTTCCCCTTGTCGCAGAAGAAGAACAATGCCATCTTTGTTGTCATTGACAATCTTTCCAAAGTTGCCCACTTCTTTCCAGTGAGGGACTCCATTTCTGCAACTCAGTTGGAGGATTTGTACACCGCAAGAGTTTTATCTTTGCATGGCATTCCCAAGAAGATCAGTTCCGATAGAGGCAGCCTTTTCACCTCTAAGTTTTGGCAGGCCTTTCAAAAGGCGATTGGTACGACAGTGTTGTTCAGTACCGCTTATCACCCTCAGACAAGTGGGCAAGTCGAGCGCGTGAACCAAATCCTCGAGGACATGCTTCGAGCATGTGTCATCTCCTTTGGCATGAAGTGGGAAGAGTGCTTGCCGTATGCTGAGTTCTCTTACAACAACAGCTATCAGGCAAGTCTGCAGGCAGCGCCGTTTGAAGTCTTGTATGGCCGCAAGTGCAGGACACCTTTGAACTGGTCTGAGACAGGTGAGAGGCAGCTGTTCGGGCCAGATGTGATCCAAGAGGCAGAGGACAGAGTGAAGATTGTCCGAGAGCACCTAAAGGAAGCAAAGTCTAGGCAGAAGGCCTATTATGACAAAAGGCACCGTGGTGTAGCGTTTCAGGTTGGTGATTGGGCGTACCTGAGAGTGTCTCCATTGAGGGGAACTCACCACTTTGGTATCAAGGGAAAGCTCACTCCAAGATTTGTCGGACCTTTCCGCATCCTTGAGACTAGAGGACCTCTTGCCTTTCGGCTCGAGCTTCCAGAGAGTCTGTCCATGGTGCATGACGTATTCCATGTGTCCCAACTAAAGCAGTGCTTCAAGCAGCCAGACCAGTCTGTTGACTTGGGCGACATAAAGCTGAGTGCGGACCTTTCCTACTCAGTGCGTCCAGTCCGTGTTCTTGAGACGTCCTAGCGCAAGACTCGCAACAAGACCGTCAAGTTCATGAAAGTTCAGTGGGCACATCATTCGGAGAAGGAAGCAACGTGGGAGTGTGAAGATCATCTCCGTTCTGAGTATCCTGAGTTGTTTCAGGCTTAGATCTCGGGACGAGATCCTGTGTTGGTGGGGGAGTGCTGTAATAGCCCATTTGCAATAATAAGAAATTAACATGATATTGTACCTTGTCTGATGACTTTGTAACTTGGCATGATGCTAGAGTTTGACATTTCATGTGGTGATTTAAATTTGCATTGGGATTGGAACCCATTTGGTTTGTTTGAATTTGCATCCAAAATGGTTCAAGAAGGGTGTTTGAAGATTATTCTTTGTTGCATGCATGCTCTCCTTGACCCCAAACTTGGCATAGCCAATTCCTTGCCCTTCCCAAACTTTTTAAAAGCCTTGCTCCATTTTTTGCAACTCTAAAAATGTGTGCCACAGTTCAATGTGATTTGAATTTTCAAAAATGCCTCACATTTTAGTTGCTCAAAAATTGGTCAAACCAATTTTAGAAAATGGAGAATAATCCAAGGTTTCCAAAACATATTTTTATATGTTTTTATTTTTCCTTGTTTGCCCTGAAGAATTCTTGGGTTTCTTCTGTTTTTGAAAAATAGGAAAAGCCTTCACTATTTTTTTCGCAGAGACAGACCAGCCAGGCCCAGCCCAGCAGGCCTGTCTCCACTCGGGCTCCAGCCCATCTGCGAACCGGTAAGTGGGAGAGCGCCCCGCCGTTCGATCCCAATCGCGTGGCTCTCGTGCTTCATCTTTACAGCGTGGCCGAGGGGACCTCGTCGTCTCCTCTCACACCGGCGTCCACGCAGGCGTCGCCGGCCGTCGACGTGGCCAGGGGCCTTCCCCCTTTATAAGCAGAGGTCCCAGGCCCCTCCTGGAACCCTAGCTCGAGTTCCCCCTTCCCAATTTTCGCCCGCCGCCGCCTGGTTCGTCCCCGAGTTCCTCCCCTGTTTCCGCCATGGCCGCCGGCCAACTCCTATAATTCCTCGCCCCCTCCCTCGATCCTTGGTCGAGCGCTCGGATGTTGCGTCTCCTGCAAGTTCTTGACCCGTTCCCGGTGAAAGTGAAATCTTGCCCTTAATCATATTTTGATGTTGATGACAATGTACATATAGGGGACTAATAATATTTGTCAAGTATATCTCAGGTATTAGCCCTCGGATCATTGTTGCGGTGGATCATGGACCATTGATATTATCAATATCTCGGGATATAGAACCAACGAAGTTGAAGCGTAAGCGTTTCCGGTTTATCTTGAGTATAGGGATCCCCGCACTATTAAGAGGGGATCAGTGGGGCTGTGGTTAAGATTTTCTCAAATCACTTTAAAACATCACACCACATACTAAATCTGAAAGTTAACTGTGTCCTAACTTTCGGACGTCCGACGGATTTCGGACGTCCGACATTTCACGATTTCGGACGTCCGTCTTGTTTCGGACGTCCGACATCCCACTCGCGAGTACTTGTGCCGAGGTCAGTAGACCTGCAAAAACATGCCCGGACTTCCGACGTGATTCGGACGTCCGACATATCGGACGTCCGAAACCTGTCGGACGTCCGAAACTTCGCATTCCACACTATGCCCCACATGGTTAGTAGGCCTCCCAAAGTTGGACGGATTTCCGACGGCCTTCGGACGTCCGACATGTCGGACGTCCGAACCCCGCCGGACGTCCGGTACCTGTGTCACTGGCTACTACCTGGCATTCATCAAGAACATTTCGGACGTCCGATATATTTCGGACGTCCGACATTTGAATTTTCAGACGTCCGAAGTCTAACGGACGTCTGACATTTTCACTGCCAAATGCTCCACGACCATTTCGGCCTTTGGACTATAAGTACTCCCTCTCCCCCTCTAGAGAGGGTTGACCACTTCACTTTACACTCACCCAAGAACACAAGTGCTCCCTCTCACTCTCTCCTCCACCAAATCTCAGATCCCGGAGAGATATTTGAGAGTTCTTGTCGGATCTTCCAACCCGTGATAGATCCGGCCCTTCCCCATCTTTCAACCAAAGCAAATCGCGTTTTGAGCAAGTCTTGAGCTTTCCCCATTGATCTTGTTACTCTTGGAGGTTGGAGACTCCTAGGCGGGTAGGAGTTCTTCGGAGAGGAATCGACCATTGTGATTACCCCCGTTGAGTTTGTGAGGGTTTGGTGACCACCTTTAAGGTCAACCGGTAGTGGTTGGGAATCACCTTCGTGGTGATATCTCAAGGGGAATAGAGTGAGCCTTCGTGGCGTTGGTGTGCCTTCGTGGTTTCACCCACTCTCTCCAAACGGTGAGTAGCTTCCCTCCAAGGAAGTGAACATCGGGATACATCGTTGTCTTCGCGTCATTCGGTTATCCCTACTCTTTTCCCTTTTACTTGCACTACCTTGTTGGTACCTTGTAGTTTATCCCTCACTTGCTTTATTATATTGTGCTTGTTTTTTACCTTATCTTATATAGGTCACCCTTGCAATTGTTAGGCACATCTTTATCTTCCGCATTATTGCCTAAAATTGATAAGTAGTGTTAAAATTTATAATATAACCTATTCACCCCCCCTCTAGGTCTATCTCGATCCTTTCAATTGGTATCAGAGCCTCGTGCTCTAATCTTGTGGCTTAACCGCCCTAGAGCGAGATGACCAAGGACGGCAACCCCGAAGGTTCGGGTGCCGACGCGGTGGAGGTAATCGCAGTTGCTGCGGATGCCGCTTGTTTGGAAGCCGAGAGATTGACTGCCGAACGAACAGCATCCGCAACACTTACGATTCCCCCCTCCACGGGGAATGTTTCCGTTGACCTTGAGGATCCTAAGTTGTTCACTTCAAGTGATCTAGTACAAGCTCTAGAAAAACAAAAACGGGATATGGAAGCCGAATTTGCAAAGATGAAGGCTTCGGCATCGGAGACACAAACGTCAAGTGGTGCGGCTCCAAGGCCCCCACAAGCGGCCTTTGTGTACCCCGGTTCCGAACTTCCTTTGCAAAGAGGTGGTCCCTACCAATGGGACTATCCTACCCCCAAGCTTGTGGAACCTAAGTATAATTTCAATGGCAATCCGCCGGTACTAACCGAGACTACTAACTTTTTGGATTGGAAAAGTCTTATGGCAGATTATCTTAGGTTCGTGTGTGAACCAATGTGGAACCTCATCGACTCCGGGAAAGGTTACTATCCGGTTGATCCAAACAACCTTACACCCAGTGAAGTGTTTGACCGACACCTCAACCTTACGGCCATTGGGTTCTTGAAAAGAGGAATGGATGAGTTGACTCGAGCACCATTTCTTCATATCACCAATGCCAAGGAACTTTGGGATACTCTTCTCATCGCCAAGTCCGGCACCGGATCTCTTCAAATGACAAGATATGAGACCGCCAAGAATGCATTGCACAACCTTCACATGAAGAAAGATGAGACTCCCCAACAACTCCATATGCGTCTCAAGGTTCTTGCCGCTCATGTCCATTCCTTCACTTGTGAGAAGTCCAAGGATGGATATCAAATCACCAACCGCTACCTTGTGGACAAGATGTTGAATGCTCTCATGGTATACTCACATCAAATGGTGTGGGAATTGAGGCGTATGCCCTACTTCTTCACAATGACGCCGGATGATGTGATTGCCACTTTCTTGCAATATGAAGAACACCTGAAGGAGTCCAAGAGACTACTTACCACATATGGTGGTCCATCCTCAAACCTTGCTCTCAAGGCCAAGCTTACCCAAGAAGATGTTGATGATGAAGAAGATGAGTATGTGTATGAAGATGATGAGGACTCCGATGGATGCCCCTCATATGATGATATGGCTCTCTTTGTTAAGAGATTCACTAAAGGGGAGTTCAAAGGAAGGTTTCAAAAGAAGAAGAAAAGGCCATGCTATAACTGTGATGAGGTGGGACACTTTGCGGAGGCTTGCCCCTATGAGAAGAGAGAAGACAAGCCTCGTTTCCCTAGGAAGGAAGTTGCCAAGAAGCTACCTAACCCCGTCAACAACAAGTTCCAGAAGAAGTTGGGGCGAGCTATGGTGGCTCAAGAGGAGTCCGACCCCGATGATGTCGGTGGTGTTGCCGGAGTTGCTCAAGATACTCAAAAAACATTGAAGGTCCTCAACAAGGATGGTGATGTTGTTCACTACAACTATATGAGCGACTACACCGGCAATGCCCACAAGTGCCTCATGGCCAAGTTGGTTGATGATGCTCCCTCCTCTTCGGGCAAGATCAAGGTAACGCCTTATGATGAGTCTTTCATGCTCTCTTCCGAAACACCCAATGATGAATTTCATGATGCGGAAGGAGATGATGCAAATAATGCATGTGATGATGTGTTGTTTGATAAAGTGAACAAAATGATGGGCACCCTCAATGGCAAGAAGCTCATGATGTTTCAATTGCTTATGGATGTGGTGGGTAAGCACACCACAACCATCGATGAGCTTGAAACCCTCCTTACAGAGGAAAGGGAGAACTATACTCTCCTTGAGCGGAAGATTGACTTTGAGGAGGCTCGTAATGATAACTTGTGCAAAGTTGTTCAAACATCAAATGACTTAAATGACAAACATGTTGCCTCCTTGAAAAAGGCTAATGAAATTTGTAAGGAACTTTCTAATGATATGAGCAAGCTTGTCGAGCTAAACACATCTCTTTCTACGGATGTTGAGGTACTCACCTTGTCTCTCAAGACCAAAGATGATGAACTCACCACCCTTAAGAATAATCTTGAGACTCACAAACTTGCTCACATAAAAACACTTACTAAGATGTCTCCTCCTACCATTGTACATGTTGATGCTTGTGCTACTAACTCTACTCTTGATCAAGCATCTCTCATTGAGGAGAACTTAGCTCTTCATGCTCAACTAAAGAAGGGTCTCTTGACTTGTGCCCAAGGTGAGAAAAACCTAAATGATGTACTAAGTCATCACAAGGAATCCTTTGCTAAGGAAGGACTTGGCTTTGATCCAAGCACTAGTGTGACAAAGGATGTCACCCTTAGCAAGGGAACAACTCCTCAAAAGGTGATCTTTATTCGTGAAGGGCACAAGGACAAGGGAAAGAAGAAGGTTGATGAGGTTGGTGTTGTGAGTGGGAAGGCCACTAGGGGCAAGCCCACTCCCAACAAGAAAAAGGAGAAGATGCCTCCATCCTATGTGCTCCGTAAGGCAAAGGATGGAGATGTGTATGCCAAATTTATTGGACCCCGTAATGCTTTTCGTTTCTATGCTATTTGGGTTCCAAAGACCCTTGTTACTAACCTTAGAGGTCCCATTGCGAAATGGGCACCTCTAACCAAAGCCTAAACATGTGTGTAGGGTGCTTTCTCCGGTGGAGTCAAATGGGTGATGGATAGTGGATGTACAAATCATATGACCGGAGAAAGTCGTTTGCTCAAGGATTTCATGGATGCAATACAACCTTATATGAGCATTGTCTTTGGTGGTGGTTCCAAGGGAAAGGTACTTGGGTTGGGCAAGGTGGCTATCACTAATGACATGTCACTTGCCAATGTCATGCTTGTCCAATCCCTTCAATATAATTTGCTTTCCGTTCGTCAATTAGCTTCCGTTGGTTATGATACACTATTTGGTCTAACAAGTGTGAAAGTCTTTAGGAGAGATACTCTCGAAGTGGCCTTTGTTGGAGAGTTGGATGGCAACCTTTATATGGTTGATTTCTCGAAAGAGAGAACTTACCATGCAACTTGTCTAATGGCCAAGGCCGACAAGGGGTGGCTATGGCATCGCCGGCTAGCCCATGTCGGCATGAGAAACTTAAAAGATCTCCTAAAGGGTGAACACGTCCTCGGACTAACGAACGTATCTTTTGAAAAAGATCGTGTGTGTAGTGCATGCATAGCCGGGAAGCAACATCAAGAAAAGCACACCCCCAAGAATGTTGTGTCAACTTCAAGGCCCTTGGAGCTCCTTCATGTGGATCTCTTCGGGCCTCCATCATGGGATAGTCTTTGTGGAAAGAAATATGGTCTTGTCATTGTCGACGATTACTCAAGATACACGTGGGTGTTCTTCCTCAAGTCCAAGGACGAGACGAAGGCCACCTTCATCGACTTTGCCAAGCAAGCCCAAAGAAAATACAACATGGCTATCTTGGCAATAAGAAGTGACAATGGCTCCGAGTTCAAGAACTACACCTTGGAAGAATTCTTGAGTGATGAGGGGATTGAGCACCAATATTCCGCACCACATACCCCTCAACAAAATGGTGTAGCCGAGAGGAAGAACCGCACTCTTGTGGAGATGGCCCGGTCCATGTTGGATGAGTACAAGTCTCCTTATAGCTTTTGGGCCGAAGCCATCAACACCGCATGTCATGCGTCAAACTGGCTCTTCCTTCGCAAGATATTGATGAAGACTCCATATGAACTTCTAACCGGACACAAGCCAAACGTCAAATACTTCCGTGTATTCGGTTGTAAGTGTTTCTTTCTCAATAAGAAAGATCGGTTAGCTAAGTTTCAATCCAAAACAATTGAGGGTATATTTGTTGGGTATGCTTCAAACTATCACGCCTATAGAGTCTACAACAAATCCACCGGGTGTGTTATGGAAACTTGTGACGTGGAGTTTGATGAATTTAATGGCTCCCATGGGGAGCAAGTTGATCTAAGTGATGTAGGTAATAATGAAGATTCCTCTCAAGATATTTTGGCTATGGGCATTGGAGATCTTGTGCCCATTGCTCAAGTGCCTAGAGATGATGAGGTTGGTGATGGGCCAAGTGTTCCCCCAACACAAGCACCTCCTCCTACCACTCAAGATTCAATTGCTCATGATGAGCCCATTATCCAAGAACAAGAACAAGACCCTCCACAACCACATGTTGATGATGCGGTTGAACCACAAGAAGATCATCGTGACCGCATTCACTTTGGAGAAAATGATGATAGTGATGATGGTTCCTACCTTGATGATGAACCTAATGTATATCATGAACCGGAATGGGTGGAACCTCTTGAAACTCCAACATCCATCATGCCCGTGGTGGCAAGACGTGTTGAAGTGGACAAGATTCTCACGGGTTTGGGGCAAGGTATAGTTACTCGTAGTCAATTAATGAACTTTTGCGCTCACTTCTCGTTTGTGTCTAGCATTGAACCACTTAGGGTTGAACATGCCCTTGCGGATGCGGATTGGCTCATTGCAATGCAAGATGAGCTCACTAGTTTCACCCGGAATGAAGTGTGGTCTCTCGTGGAGAGGCCCTCCGGTCAAGATCATAACATCATTGGAACTAAGTGGATCTTCAAGAACAAACAAGATGAACATGGTACTATCATCCGCAACAAGGCAAGGTTAGTGGCTCAAGGGTACTCCCAAGTTGAAGGCTTGGATTTTGATGAGACCTTTGCACCCGTTGCCCATCTTGAATCTATACGCATGTTTCTTGCTTATGCCGCATTCAATGGATTTCCATTATTTCAAATGGATGTGAAGAGTGCTTTTCTTAACGGTCCGCTACAAGAGGATGTATATGTATCACAACCACCCGGCTTTCTTGATCCTCATCACAAGGACCACGTGTATAAACTTCATAAGGCATTATATGGTCTTAAGCAAGCCCCTCGGGCTTGGTATGACCATCTTAGGAAGTTTCTACTCGAGGAAGGATTTGAGAGGGGGATCATTGATGCCACTCTTTTTACCAAGAGAACAAATGGTGAGTTGCTCATATGCCAAATCTATGTAGATGAAATAATATTTGGTTCTCCTAATCCATCTTTGTGCAAGTGGTTCTCGGAAACTATGACCAAGAATTTTGAGATGTCAATGATGGGGAGCTTGAAGTATTTCCTTGGCTTTCAAATCGAGCAATTTACCGAAGGAACCTTCATCTCCCAAACAAAGTACATTCAAGACATGCTCGTGAAGTTCGGTATGAAAGATGCCAAGCCATGCAAGACACCCATGCCAGCCAAGGGTTATGTAGATCAAGACCTTTCCGGTATTCCATTTGATTCTACTTTTTACCGTTCTATGATAGGGTCGTTGCTTTACCTTTGTGCATCTAGACCGAATATTATGCTTAGCGTAGGAATGTGTGCAAGATATCAAGCCTCTCCTATGGAGAGTCATCATTTGGCGGTTAAGCGCATTCTTAGATACCTTGTTCATACTCCGTTGTTGGGCCTTTGGTACCCCAAGGAAGCTAAGTTTGATCTCTTGGGGTACACGGATGCGGATTGGGCCGGAGACAAAGTGGATCGGAAGTCAACCTCCGGTTCATGTCAATTTCTTGGGCGCTCATTGGTAAGTTGGCACTCGAAGAAGCAAAATTGCGTCTCCCTCTCCACCGCCGAAGCCGAGTATGTTGCTGCCGCAAGTTGTGCCACTCAAATCCTATGGATGAGGCAAACTTTGAAGGATTATGGACTTATCTATAAGAAGGTACCCATCTTATGTGACAATGAAAGTGCTATCAAGATTGCCAACAACCCTTGTCAACATCCTCGCACCAAGCATATTGACATTCGTCATCACTTCATACGGGATCATATTCAAAAGGGTGATATTGTTCTTGCACATGTGGGCACCGACAAGCAACTTGCCGATATCTTCACCAAGCCATTGGATGAAGCAAGGTTTTGCCAACTAAGAGGTGAACTTGGTATCTTGGAATGTTATAGCTTTACGGCTTAGGGGTATCTTGCTCTCATTCATACACATAGCTAGTAACTTGTCTAGATGTAGGCATGTATGTAGGGGGAGAAACTCAATCAATGTGTTCTCAACTCTCTACGTGATGCATAAATGAATTCACACATCAACAATCCGCATGCTCACTACAGTGAGACCATGTGTAGTGGTTAACAATGGAGTAGTGTCTTTGGACCCAAGGTACATCTTCGCGGTGTCAAAGCACAATATACTCAAACATGGTGACTTCGGTCACCGCCCTTCTCATGGAAGGCTTGCTTGATCATCGCTGTGTGTCTATGCCTTTATTGGATCTATATTTATGCATATGTGATATACACTATTGTAGTCCCTATCATAGTCATATCTTGCCAAAATAAAATTTTATTTCAAACTTCGGACGTCCGAATATTTTTCGGACTTCCGAATATCCTCTGGTATCCTAGTCAGTGGACCTCACTTCCGATGTCGGACTTCCGTCCGCTTTCGGACGTCCGACACGTCGGGCTTCCGAAGTACGTCGGATTTCCGACCATTCCTGTAGGTCTTCCCGCTCCCAGTCACAGCCCACCTGGTCACAGCCAACATCGGACATCCGACGCTTTTCGGACGTCCGCCACAACGGACGTCCGAAACTCGACGGACGTCCGAAATTCCCAATCCTATATAACCTGGCCGTCAGGCCGAGGGGGGCAGTTATCTCCCACTCAGCCACCCTCGTCCCAGCCCTGTCCGCCGCCGCCTTCACTCCGCGTCGCCGCCGGCCGCCCCGGCCTTCTCTGGCCTTCTTTCCTCCGGATCTGCGCACCCCGGGTACTTCTCCGCCTGATCTATCTTTCTGTCCAATTCGTTTTGCGGTTGGTGCCCGGATTTGTGCCTCATTTTGCATCTCACCATCTAGGGTTTCGTGATGGTGCGGATGAAACGGACCGCTCACAAGGATGACGGTGCCTCTTTCTCTCGTGGTGGATCCGAGGACTCCGATGAGTGTGCCCGCCCTCGTCGCCAGGCTCGTCATGGGAAGCAGCCCCAATATGCCGAGCCTTCGTCTGAGGGTGACCGCACCCCAAGTGAGGATGCCCTCAACTTTGAGGATGAAGTTGCTGCTAATAGTGATGAAGAGATTGATGAGGAGTTTGAAGAAGAGTTTGTTGCCGATGATCCTCCTGCGGTTGTGGTTCGCCGGGCTGCTCCCTCCTCCAAGGTCAAGCTTGGTGTTCGTCGCAAGCCTAGGGGCTCCTCCTCGGCATCTAGGGCTTATGATGATGCGGCCCCAGATGTTGCCCCTCCTGAGGCCCGGGTTCACATCTCTTGTGACCCTGTCGTCTCATTTGGTCGCGTCATGATTGACTACTCCAAGATGCCGCTTGAGGACTACCGGAGGCTTCGGCGTGTGAGTCAGTTTGCTGCTCTTCCAAACTATGAGGACAACCGGTTTCAGACCAATGTTCAGGCCGACATTTTCACATCAGTTGCTCTCAAACAAGGTCTGGCCAACTCCCATGCGTGCATTCCGCTCGCCTTCATCCGGAATCACTCGTCCCGCTTTCCGGGTGTTGTGGACATTATTGATTCCATGGGTCTCACACATATATTTGGCCTTAGACGTAATTGGAACCAGACTGATATCCTTCAGTTTTATGCCACGTGCCTCTTTCAGAACCAGGAGGTCACCTGGATGACGGGTGAGCATCGATACACTGCCTCATTCACTCAGTTCGCAAAGGCTCTTGGTCTTCGCTCCTCTGGCCACCGCATTCATGTTGACAAGGAGAAGCCGAAGGGGATCGATGACTGCCTCTGTTTTGTCAAGTCTGGTCTCAAGGGTGATGACTGCAAGAGGAAGCCGAATGATGTCTCCATTTGGCGGCCGCCCTATCACTTTCTGTATCAGTGTGTGCTCCGGACCTTGTATCCCAAGTCTGGAGACAAGACTCACTGCAGCAGCACTGCCATCTCCCTGATGTGTCTCATGGCGGCGTCTCCTCGCCCGTGTCTGGATGTTCCACACTACCTCTGGCACAAGATTCGCTTGGCCAGTTTGCAGGTTCGCCGTCACTTCCCACATGCTCCTTTCATCATGGCATTCATTGAGTCTGTTGTGCCATCCCGCCTGGAGATCACTCACGAGCACACCATGTGGACCATTCCGGAGCATATGTACTTCACCGCACCGGATGTTCAGATGTCTCGACCTATCCCGGTCCACTCCACTGTTGGTGGTGCTATGCGCCGTCAGTCGTCCGAGCAGGCTCCTATGCGCCGCATTTCACAGTTTTTGGGCAAGGCCCAAGCTGCTATGATGAGGGCCATCTCGTTCAACTGCAAGTCCAACCACACCGTGGTCACTCGCCTTGTCCAGTCCAAGAACTCCCTGAAGGCCCGTCTGCGCGCCACTGGTGAGGCCAATGTCAGTGATGATGAGCCTCTTCCCGATGCTCCTCCGACTGATCTTGGCTTCGACTTCCCCGCGGGCCCGGAGTGGGCTGACTTCTTCCCTGATGCTCCCGGGGCTAGCGGCAGTGGGACTCACTAGTCGGTCTTCGCTCGTCTTGCCCCTTTTGTGGTACTTGTTGCCAAAGGGGGAGAGACATATGCTACTCAGTTTTATTTATGATGTTTAGGCGTTGATTATGAGAAGAGTCCGAGAGATTGTTTGGTGTGTTAAAACTTTATGGATTCTATGTCTGTTGATCATTCTACCATGTTATGTCGTTTATGTGAACCTTGTGTTTGGTGTTATGCATGATATCGTCTTATGTGTCTTGGCATAAATCTTATTGGCTTATGATGTTGTGGTCATATATGGGTTATCTTGTGCTTGCAATTCACATTGTCATCTTCATATATTGCGAGCGTCAAATGATATGATTTATGGTTGTAATCTTGCCACATAATCATGGTGATTGGACTTCTCTCAATTTGTGCATCTTGCTTAAAGACAAGAATCCTTTATGCACACATTGAGGGGGAGTTCGTAATAAAACTTTCTCCCACTAAAGCTAAAAGTGTATATCTTTGGGAGCTATATGTATGTTGTCATCAACTACCAAAAAGGGGGAGATTGAAAGTGCAATCTTGCCCTTAATCATATTTTGATGTTGATGACAATGTACATATAGGGGACTAATAATATTTGTCAAGTATATCTCAGGTATTAGCCCTCGGATCATTGTTGCGGTGGATCATGGACCATTGATATTATCAATATCTCGGGATATAGAACCAACGAAGTTGAAGCGTAAGCGTTTCCGGTTTATCTTGAGTATAGGGATCCCCGCACTATTAAGAGGGGATCAGTGGGGCTGTGGTTAAGATTTGCTCAAATCACTTTAAAACATCACACCACATACTAAATCTGAAAGTTAACTGTGTCCTAACTTTCGGACGTCCGACGGATTTCGGACGTCCGACATTTCACGATTTCGGACGTCCGTCTTGTTTCGGACGTCCGACATCCCACTCGCGAGTACTTGTGCCGAGGTCAGTAGACCTGCAAAAACATGCCCGGACTTCCGACGTGATTCGGACGTCCGACATATCGGACGTCCGAAACCTGTCGGACGTCCGAAACTTCGCATTCCACACTATGCCCCACATGGTCAGTAGGCCTCCCAAAGTTGGACGGATTTCCGACGGCCTTCGGACGTCCGACATGTCGGACGTCCGAACCCCGCCGGACGTCCGGTACCTGTGTCACTGGCTACTACCTGGCATTCATCAAGAACATTTCGGACGTCCGATATATTTCGGACGTCCGACATTTGAATTTTCAGACGTCCGAAGTCTAACGGACGTCCGACATTTTCACTGCCAAATGCTCCACGACCATTTCGGCCTTTGGACTATAAGTACTCCCTCTCCCCCTCTAGAGAGGGTTGACCACTTCACTTTACACTCACCCAAGAACACAAGTGCTCCCTCTCACTCTCTCCTCCACCAAATCTCAGATCCCGGAGAGATATTTGAGAGTTCTTGTCGGATCTTCCAACCCGTGATAGATCCGGCCCTTCCCCATCTTTCAACCAAAGCAAATCGCGTTTTCAGCAAGTCTTGAGCTTTCCCCATTGATCTTGTTACTCTTGGAGGTTGGAGACTCCTAGGCGGGTAGGAGTTCTTCGGAGAGGAATCGACCATTGTGATTACCCCCGTTGAGTTTGTGAGGGTTTGGTGACCACCTTTAAGGTCAACCGGTAGTGGTTGGGAATCACCTTCGTGGTGATATCTCAAGGGGAATAGAGTGAGCCTTCGTGGCGTTGGTGTGCCTTCGTGGTTTCACCCACTCTCTCCAAACGGTGAGTAGCTTCCCTCCAAGGAAGTGAACATCGGGATACATCGTTGTCTTCGCGTCATTCGGTTATCCCTACTCTTTTCCCTTTTACTTGCACTACCTTGTTGGTACCTTGTAGTTTATCCCTCACTTGCTTCATTATATTGTGCTTGTTGTTTACCTTATCTTATATAGGTCACCCTTGCAATTGTTAGGCACATCTTTATCTTCCGCATTATTGCCTAAAATTGATAAGTAGTGTTAAAATTTATAATATAACCTATTCACCCCCCCCTCTAGGTCTATCTCGATCCTTTCACCCGGTCGCAGGTAGCAGCAAAGGTCCTGGACGCGCAGCGGAGCCGTGAATGTCGCCGAGGAGTTCCGCAAGTCGTCATCGTCCCCGAGCTCTTCTTCCTCCTCTATGGCGGGACTGGGGCACACGACGTGACCTGCAAGGTGAACCCCGAGGCCCTTTTGTTCCTCGCGTAGCGCGTAGCTGAGCTTTCCTAGTAGCTGCGTCGTCTGTTGCTGCGCGCGGTCGTCGTCATCGAACAACCGTAGTCGTCTTGTCAATGGTGTGACCGGGGTGAGTTCATGCCGGCTCTAGGTGTGCTCTGGCCACGCTTTTGGCCTCAAGACGCCCATTTTGTGTCCACGTTCCCCTCCGAGTTGCCGTTGTCTAAAGAAGTGCAGAGCATGTCGCCGCCGTGCCCTTCACGGCGAGGAAAGGGCCCTCCTTGGGCGTTTTTATCCCAGATTCGGGCACCCACGTTGTCGTGGTAGTGCCCTGCGTCGACTAGGGGCAGTAGGTGGATGGATGCCGGCACGAGCTCGGCGGAATTGCTGCCGGTTCAGAGAGGTGCGCACGGGTGCAGATGCCTGAAGCAGTGGCCGCCGCCATGTTCAGAGGAGAATGGCAAGTGGAGCAGTGTGTCGCCATGGGCATGGAGTACAACAATCCCTAGCTGGATGTACCAGCTTTCCTTTCCCGGTGGCCGCAGAGCGGCCGGAGTTGAAACGGCGAGGCCAGCTTCGCCGCAAGTCGTCGTCGTCGCCGAGTTTTCTGAAGCTCAGTACAACGGATGCATACCTCTACTGACTTCGTACCTGTATCAGTTCAAAAAACATGCAGTAGCGCGGTGGTAGCGAGTAGCAGCAGTGTGCGAGGGGTCGTGGGTTCGAATCCCAGCCCGACGCCCCCAATTTTTTGTATTTTTGCAAGCGGCTGACAGTCGGGCCCCACCTGCCAGTGGAGAGAAGCCTGGTGGGATGGCCCAGAGGGAGAAGAGGAGAGATGGGCCGGTTTGCCGAATCCAGCCCAGTGGGGCTGAGCCCTTTCTTTTTCTCTTTTCCTTTTCATTTTTTTTCTTTTCTGTTTAAATTCAATTTGAGTTTGAATTCAAATTCAAAATGAATTTGAACCTTGGAGATCTTTCACCTCAAATGTGGCATCCCATATATGAGTTTGGGGTAGAATTGCCCACTAATCACAGTGGTGATGTTCATTTTGCAGTTTGCCCCCTCTAATTTTGGAGTAGTGGTAATTTTTCAAAGAAGCCCCTCACTTCTTTTGTATTTGCACGGTATTTTGCAAATTCAAAGTGTGCCATGGCTTATATGGTTTTGGGGTAGAAAAATGCAAGGGTTAAAGTGGTGATGTCCATCTGATGTTTTGTGCAACTCAATGGACATGGTGTGATCACCTAACCATATCCAACCTTGCCTTTCTTTTCTTGGTTTCTTTCAACTTCAGTGCATGTTGAACCTGGTCATCTTTTCATTCCAAGTCTCTTTTCATGTCATCTTCAAATCCTTGCATCAAAAAAACCAGCCCCTAGCATGTTGTCATATGCAATGTGGCTGGGTTCCTTTCTCTTGTTGCACCTTTCCGATGTCAAGTTCATCGACATCTCTCCGTCTCCGGAATCGATGTTTTACCTTCACGTTGTAATTATTTCTGTTAATTGCTTTATTGTTCGTGTCATGGTGCCATGATATTTACACCATAATTAAGGCTAAGTCCAAAGCCATAAAAATGTAAATAATTGCATATGAAGTTGTTGATGTGTCGTCACCACCTTCATTTAAATTGACTAGATAGGGTCACATCATGTCTATTAAACTTGATCATACCATCCTTACCTGTGCATTGCACCCATTGCTTACTTGTATGCCTTTTCGTTGCCGGTACTTTACGTTAGCACCTAAGGCTGCCGAGGAGACTTATGTGGAGGTTTCCGACACCGAGCCCGAGGACCCTGCTACGTCTACACCGTCGACCGATTACCCAGGCAAGGGAAGATTTATACCATTACTTGATACCTTTCTGCCCACCTGCCTAGCTGTAGTCTAGAACGTTTGTTTGATCCTATCCACCCTGTTCATGCCACAACCAAACTAAACAGCCATGATCCCCACATCCCAACAAAACATTGTATTGCTAAGTTACCGTTGCTCAGCCATTGCTTAGTATGAGTAGGAAAACTTGTTGCTTACCCTATGCTATGGTTTGGGATATCATGTTATTTAAAGAAGTTGGTTGATATTTATTATTATTATGATGTTAATTATATACTTGACGAATGATGGGAGACCAGGTTGTTCCCGCCAGGTGTTTTGTTCCATTTGAGTCACCTAGGTCCCGAGTTCCGGGTATTGTGTTTCTTAACGAGCGTGCCTAATCGTGTGTGGGATTCTATGGGGTCCCCTTGTCTTACCTACCTAGCTTCATACAATTCCAGTGGTGGCCCGAGATGATTTACTATTTGCAATGTGTGTGTGTTGGTGGTACCCCAGTTGTTTACAAACCACCCCGGGCCAGGAGGACTTGTTCCCTTGCTGGCCCACCTTGTCCGGCTGAGGACCCGGTGTCCCATGTGTGATTAACCGGGTATCCAAACCTGCGACAGATGGTAGAGACCGATTCGAGAGCGCGGCCGGCTTTTGAGTTGGGTGTCGACTCACCTGGGGCCACCCGGAATTGTGCGTGGTTAGTTAGAGGGACTCTAACGTTCCGGAGTTTCAGGCGCTTACCTAGACAAGTGGAAACCGGGCGTACATGCGAAGCCTATGATGGGCAGTTGGTACACCCCTGCAGGGTTAAATCTTTTCGAAAAGTCGTGTCCGCGGTTATGGACGACTTGAGACCTACTCCATGTTCATAGAATAACATTAATTTGAATCATAATTAAAAACTTGCCTACCGTGTGAGTGCCTTGGTTGCTTTTCTTCGTCCAGGGGGACCGAGAGAAGATCCAGGTTGTGTTATGTTTGACGTAAGTAGGTGGATAGCAGACTTATGACACGAGGTCGCGTGCATTCTTGGATCTTACCTCTACTCTAATAGAACGATAGCCACCATATATGCTAGTGCGGCTGCAACCTTTACCTCTATCTTGTCTTACCGTAGGGAGTTAGTTATCCTGTAATGATATAATCTCACCCCTGTTTTCCTTTTGTGCTTTTACTGTTTTGCCTGATCGGCCGCTACAGTGGACTACTACCTTGACCCAAGCACCGGACGATACTTCGTGGAGGTGCTCCTGGAGGATGACGATGAGGACGACTTCGTTCAGTAGATCCTATAGTTGGGTTTCGACGATCCGTGGGTGGACTATTTATGTGCAGCCCTCTCTAGGGCAATTTGGATTTTGACCGTACTCGGTCGTGACTGTCTTCCGCTTGTTGCATGATGTACTGTTGGGTCCACGGACCTCTGAGATGATGTAATAAATCCCAGCGGCGTTGTATGCCCTGGACTCTATATATTTATGTCTTAGTATAAAGTTCATTGTTCTTATATCTGTTGTCAAGAATCCGGCAGCGACACGAGTGCGAGTGTCCTGAGTCGGTGGCCCTTTATGCGCTACTAACTTGAGCGGGACGCGAAAGTGACTAACTCGAGTTAGCACCGCATCGGGGGCCTTACACCCTGGTCCACCTCTGGCTGCCCCCCTATGCCTATATATCTCTCTCATCCCGAAACCCTCGAAGACAGAACCCTTTTTCGCGATCTCTCCTCTGTTTCGCCGCCGCAGCGCTTCCAAGATCAGGAGCACCAGGAGCCCTCTTCCCGGCACCCTGCCAGAGGGTGGAACCACCTCCGGGAACTTCTCCGCCACCATGGATGCTTCCCGGATGAACCGTGAGTAGTCCACCTTGGACCATGGGTCCATGATCAGTAGCTATGTGATGTTCTCCTCCCCTCTTTGTTCTTCATGGTTTAGACCTCGTGAGCTGCCCTACATGATCGAGGCACATATGTAATCTTTATGTTGTTGCTATGCTGAGTTTTCTGGGATCTGATGGATTATGAGACTATGTTCAGATTGTGTTTGAGTAATATATTTAATTCTCCTCTTTTATATTTATGTTCTTGAGTAATTCTTGCATGTTCTCCGTTGCTGTTTATTGCTTTGGCCAAGTAGTAGGTAGTAACTCCAAGAGGGAGCGTTATGCATGATTGTGGGTTCACGCCCCCTGATGACTAGCTTGAGTGACAGAAACATGAGTCTAGGGGATGTGTTGTTGCCACAAGGGAGAAAACAACGGTGCTTGTACTTGCGGGTGCAAGGATTGTTTACTTTACGCAAAGTTCTTTAATGCAGTTGTCTGTTGCTTTGAGTTTACACTTTGGGTGGGATTCGCAACTTAATACCAGCGAGATGTTCTGGATAGATATCTCAAGGTAGATGATTAGTAGGTAGATGCAGATAGATTTTGGTCTACTTGTCTTGGCGTACCGCCCATGCTTTTGAGCCTCTTCCTTTCTTTGTAGCATAGTTAGCATTGGTTTGCGCACATAATCCTGCCAATTGCCCAGCTGTAATTTTTTTACCTTGCATGGCTATTTTATCGTCTTTTGGGAGAGAGACATCACTAGTGAACATCATGGGACCCCGGTCCATATTTCCACCACTGTTTACACCCGCTATTTATTTTCTTCTTTATTTCCTTTTCTGTTGCTATCGCTATCATTATTATCCAGTGCATTTGATCCTTTGTAAACAACAAGGCCGGAGGGATTGACAACCTCTCTGTACTCGTTGGGAGCAAAGTTATCTGTTGTGTGTGCAGATCCACGTCAACCTCCTAATTGCTGGCGCCGTTGTCACCTTCCTGTCGTTGTCGGAGTCCTACTGGAGACAAACCTTGGTATCTTCACCGAGGGAAATTTTCCGTTGTCTACATCTCAACCTTCCACTTTGGGTAACCAAGGAGGGGCGAGAAGCCATCAAAGCTAATTTATGGCGCCGTTGTCGGGGACTCCGCTCTTCAAGATAGGGGAGTTGCACACTATCTTTTATCTTTGATTTTTAGTCTTGTTAGTTTACCTTTTAGTTTTTGCTTTAGTGTCCCTTATCAAAAATCAAAAAAATAGTTACCTTGCTTGCTGCTGCTATGGGTTCCACCCAGAACACCAAGTTGTGTGACTTCACTAGTCATAACAACAGTGACTTTATCTGCACTCCTATTGCTCCACCTGCCACTTCAGCGCCTTCTTATGAGATTAAACCTGCTTTGCTGAACCTTGTTATGAAAGAGCAATTCTCCGGTGCTGGAGATGATGCTGCTTTGCACTTAAATAATTTTGTTGAGCTCTGTGATATGCAAAAGTACAAAGAAGTAGATGGTGATATCGTTAAGCTTAAGCTTTTTCCTTTCTCCTTGAGAGGAGGAGCTAAAATCTGGTTTCAATCCTTGCCTAGGAATAGCATATATTCTTGGGATAAGTGCAAGGATGCTTTTATTGGGAAGTACCACCCCCCAGCTAAGATTATCCAATTGACGAGTAATATTATGAATTTTAAGCAATTGGATAATGAACATGTTGCCCAAGCTTGGGAACGCATGAAATCTCTTATTAAGAATTGCCCTACGCATGTTTTGACTACTTGGATGGTTATCCAAACTTTTTATGCAGGCTTGAACTTTACCTCGCGAAACTTGCTGGATTCGGCCGCGGGAGGAACCTTTATGTCAACAACGCTTGGTGCTGCCACAAAACTTCTCGATGAGATGATGACCAACTATTCCCAATGGCACACCGAAAGAGCTCCAACAGGTAGGAAGGTAAATTCTGTCAAGGAGATCTCCTCCCTAAATGAAAAAGTTGACTTGATTATGTCTCTACTTACCAAGCAATCTCCTATTGATCCTCATGATGTTCCTTTAAATTCTTTGATTGCTCAAGATCAAGTAGATGTGAACTTTATCTCTAGAAACAACTTCAATAACAATGCTTATAGGAGTAATTTTGGTAGCAATCCTAGACCGTTCCCATCCAACAACTATGGGAACAACAACACTTATCCTAGCACCAGAAACTCTACCCCTAGAGATAGAGACATGCCTAGTTATGAGAAACTTTTGGAAATAGAGAAGACCACTAAGAACTACATGCACACCCAATATGAACAAAATAGGACCTTCTCTAGACAATTAGATCAACATACTTCTATCTTGCAAGACATCGGTAGACAACTAGAGAGTCTGAACATTGAGATTTCTAACCTTCAGACTAGGCTCACCACCACGGAAACCCAAGTTTCCAATATGTCTCACACACAGGCTACTTAGATAAACCAAATGGCAGCTAAACCTGAAGTGGTTTCGACTATAAAGGAGGAAGAAGATAGAATTAAGATCCTTCCTACACACCATACCGTTGCTACTATCCAAGTTGTTGAGGATATCCAAACTCTTAGCACCCAATGCACCCCTAGTCCCATAGGACCTATTAATGGTGATGCTATGACCTCAACCATAGAAGAAGAAACTCCTATGACTATAGAAGGTACCAAACAAGTGAGCCTAAAGGACACCACTACCACTTTACTTGATAGTAGTGACCTTGATTTTGATAATTGCACCCTTCCTGAAGTTATTGGTTTCCTTCACAAGATTTCTAGAGATCCCCACACTAGCATACTTAATCTTGCCTTCACGGAGCATATCACTAATGCTCTCATTAAAGCTAGGGAGGAGAACCTTAGGGTAGAAGCCTCCATACCTAGAAAGCTAGAAGATAGTTTGGATCCTATGATTAAAATTAAGTTGAATAAATTATCTTGCTATGCTTTATGTGATGTTGGAGCTAGTACCTTCGTTATGCCCAAAAGAATGTATGATATGTTTGAATTGAAACCTTTTGATCCTTGTTCTTTTTGTGTTCGTCTTGTTGATTCTTCCGTAAAGAAACCTTTGGGGTTTATCAATGATGTTCTTATCATTGTCAATGACAATTATGGTTGATTTTACTATTATGGACATTGAATGTGAACCATCATGTCCAATTATTTTGGGACGCCCATTTCTTCGCTCCGTTGGTGTTGTCATTGATATGAAAGAAGGGAATATAAAATTCCAATTCCCTCTCAAGAAAGGGATGTAACATTTCCCGAGAAAGAAGATTAAGCTACATTTTGAGTCCGTTACACGGGCTAGCTATTCTCTTACTCTTGATAAAACTTGATTTTCTCTTTTTGCATCATGCCTTGCTTAAAGGCATAAAAGAAAGCGCTTTTGGGAGGCAGCCCACAACGAATTAGGTTTATTTTGCTTTTGTTGTGTCTTGATGTTTGTTACTACTGTAGCCACATCATTGTATCTTTACTTTTCAAGCTTTGTTCCATTTATAGCCTCATATGACAAGGGAAGTGAAAGTTGTGACATGCTGTCCAGAAAACAGATTCTGTCCTCGTGACGGGAAAAATCGTAGAAAAATCCCAGTTCATCTTTTTGAGCTGAATGTTTTACACAGCGTGCTCTATACAATCACGGAACTTTCGTATGTTCTGAGTTTTTTTATTTGAGTTGCAGAAGAGCCTCCAAAAAAAATATTTACTACATGTTGGTCTGTTTTTCACAGATTCTGTCATCTTTTGTCTTTTCTTCGTTTTTCAAACCTTAAGCTTGCTTTTTCTTTGCAAAAACTTTTTGGAAATCTTGAGAGACAGTATCTATTCAAGAATATCCTTATTTCCAGTAGAGAAAAATTATTTTATTGTGGGTACTAACCTCGCTAATCAGATTATGATGAGTTACGTATGAAGGGAGTTTTCAAGTGTGCGAGAGAAGATGATAAAAGGAGATTCAGGAGGGTCAAACGCTCAAGCTTGGGGATGCCCCCGTGCACCTCCAAGAAATATTCAAGAAGACTCAAGCATCTAAGCTTGGGGATGCCCCCATGCATCCCCTTCTCCATCAACAATTATCAGTTCGTCTTTCGTTCCACTATATTTTTATCACTTCATGCGTTATGTGCTATGCTTGGAGAGTCTTGCTCTTTATTTCCTTTTTAGTTTTCTTCAGCTTTGCTTGCTGTTCATAACAAGTTAGAACCCAGCTTTCTTTGTGTGAGAGAGAAACACGCTCCACATTACCCTAGAACACAACATAGGATTTTCATGCTTATCTTTGCTGTGTGTGTTCTTTATCTTTTTCGTAGCTGTTGTCATGTTTAGCTCTTAATTTTCATGCTTATCTTTTTAAGAGCTTTTGTTTAGTTTGCTGCTAGAATTCTCTTGAGTTTTCATGTTTATCTTGTTTAGAGAGTTTGCCTGTTGCACTGAGTTGTGTGTCTTGACTTGAAGTAGGTAATTGAGGTTGCTATTCAATTGTAGTAGTAACTTGCAATAGTTTTGAGGTATTGCCATGAGTAATGTTTGAACTTTTGGTGTCAAGAGCTTTAGCCTATTAGTGATAGATGTCGTATTTTGGGCAATCTGTGTTTATTTTCGAAAAACCTACAAAATTAGTTGAGAACTTTAGCTACTAGATGGGTCACTAATCTTTGGAGGGATCGAATATTAGAGTACACTCACGTACCATGAGTCGAGGATGCGCAAGGATAACCAAACCCCGATACACTACTCCTCGGGGTACTTGTCTCTTTGTGAATCTCCTAATTAGATTGAGAGTTACCGATAATAAGTGCATGAGTTCTTCGGACTAACGTGAGTATTCAAAAGTTGACACTTCCACCTAGCCATATTTTTCTAGCCTCTTCGGTACCGTGCATTGCCCTTTCTCACCTCGAGAGTTGGCGCATACTTCGCCGGTGCATCCAAATCCTTGGCACGATACGCTCTATCATCATAAGCCTCATTATATCCTTCCTCAAAACAGCCACCATACCTACCTATCAAGGTATTTCCATAGCCTTTCCGAGATACATTGCCATGCAACATCCACCTTCTCATGACTTGATCTTCATGTCATACATGATTTTATTTGATCGATGAGCCGCATGCTAGTTGGGCCTTACCCTAATCATTGCTACATGACGCACTAGTATCATTGCATATCCTGTTATACTGGCAGAGGCATACATTTGAATACTTCATGATAGTTTCATTTTCATTATGTTGAGTACTTTTGTAAAGTGTGAAAGATCTTCTATACTTCTTGTAATATATAGAGTGTTGCCCCTAAATTGAGGAAAAGATCCCAGAGAGGACAAAATCAAAAGATCCCAAAGAGGACAAATGAGAGTTAAATAGAAAGAGCCATTGAGGCCACCAAAAAAATACAAAAAATAGAAAAAAGAGAAAAAGAAATAAAAAGAGAGAAGGGGCACACTAATATTCCTTTTGAGAGATCCACACTCGTACTCCATCTTATATCTTGTACTCCATAGAGATTATCATTCATGCATATAGCTATGTGGGGACCTTCACACTATAGAACTTGGCTTGTATATTCCAATGATGAGCCTCCTCAAATGAGCTCTAGGTCTTCTTGAGCAAGCAAGTTGGATGCACCCCCACTAGTTCCATTGGAGAGCTTACCTTAGCTCATATGTGCATCCGTTGCATGGCAATCCCTACTCCTCACATCATATCTATCATTTGGCTTTCTCTCGCCTATGATTGTCCTCATTGATGTGATCCTTTCACACTTTTTTTGTCTTCCTCCCCCATCATTTTTCTCTCTTTGCAATCCTAAGTGTCAACTTTCTTGCTTACGCTCATCCATTGCATGAGTGCTCAAAATATCGAAAGGGAGTGGATCATTTTGACTTGTACCTGGCTAGTGGTCTGGGGATGAGTCAAGATAAGATTCCAAAGAAGACAAAGTGTGAAACTTTAGTAGATTAAGTTCTCAACAATAAAAACTATGTTTTACTCTCTCGTATATCCCTATCCCCTTTCTTGCAGGCAAACACCATTTGGAGACATTCGAGTCACGGACAGCGAGATCTCTTGCACCTTTATGTTCTTATGTTGCTTGTTTCAATGCTAATATAGACTCTTGCCTGTTATGACTTGAATTGAATTACATGCCTTGATTGCTTTACTTAAAAGTTCTTATATGGTCGGCAGCATGTCACCACAGAAATTATGCTTGTTATCATTTACCTACTCGAGGACGAGAAGGAATTAAGCTTGGGGATGTTGATACGTCCAAAACGTATCTATAATTTCTGCTTGCTCCATGCATCTTTTGTGTGATATTGCTATGATATTGATGCTCTTCCTTACACTTTTGATCATATTTGGACTAACCTATTAACTCAGTGCACCCCAGTGCCAGTTCCTGTTTTCTGCTGTTTTTGTATTTCAGGTTTTCCCATTACTTAAAGTGCCAGAAAAATTCCGGGAAAAATATAAGAAAAATCAGCGTACAGGAAGCTTCGAGAAGAGCCCAAGTGGGGCCAGAGGGGAGCCAGGGGTGGCCCAGGCGGCCACCTGGGGCGGCCACCCCCTAGGCCGCGCCAGGGGGGCGCCTGGGGCACCTGGTCCACCTCTGGCTTCCCCCCTTCGCCTATATATCTCTCTCGTCCCTAAACCCTCGAAGACAGAACCCTTTTTCACGATCTCTCCTCTGTTCCGCCGCCGCAGCTCTTCCAAGATAGGGAGCACCAGGAGCCCTCTTCCCGGCACCCTGCCGGAGGGAGGAACCACCTCCGGGAGCTTCTCCACCACCATGGATGCTTCCCGGATGAACCGTGAGTAGTCCACCTTGGACCATGGGTCCATGATCAGTAGCTATGTGATGTTCTCCTCCCCTCTTTGTTCTTCATGGTTTAGACCTCGTGAGCTGCCCTTCATAATCGAGGCACATATGTAATCTTTCTGCTGTTGCTATGCTGAGTTTGATGGGATCTTATGGATTATGAGACAATGTTCATATTGTGTTTGAGTAATATATTTGATTCTCCTCTTTTATATTTATGTTCTTGAGTAATTCTTGCATGTTCTCCGTTGATGTTTGTTTCTTTGGCCAAGTAGTAGGTAGTAACTCCAAGAGGGAGCGTTATGCATGATTGTGGGTTCATGCCCCCTGATGACTAGCTTGAGTGACAGAAACATGAGTCTAGGGGATGTGTTGTTGCCACAAGGGAGAAAACAACGGTTCTTGTACTTGCGGGTGCAAGGATTGTTTACTTTACGCAAAGTTCTTTAATGCAGTTGTTTGTTGCTTTGAGTTTACACTTTGGGTGGGATTCGCAACTTAATACCAGCGAGATGTTCTGGATAGATATCTCAAGGTAGATGATTAGTAGGTAGATGCAGATGGATTTTGGTCTACTTGTCTTGGCGTACCGCCCATGCTTTTGAGCCTCTTCCTTTCTTTGTAGCATAGTTAGCATTGGTTTGCGCACATAATCCTTCCAATTGCCCAGCTGTAATTTGTTTACCTTGCATGGCTATTTTATCGTCTTTTGGGAGAGAGACATCACTAGTGAACATCATGGGACTCCGGTCCATATTTCCACCACTGTTTACACCCGCTATTTATTTTTTGCTATATTTCCTTTTCTGTTGCTATCGCTATCATTATTATCCAGTGCGTTTGATACTTTGTAAACAACAAGGCCGGAGGGATTGACAACCTCTCTGTACTCGTTGGGAGCAAAGTTATCTGTTGTGTGTGCAGGTCCACGTCAACCGCCTAATTGTTGGCGCCGTTGTCACCTTCCTGTCGTTGTCGGAGTCCTACTGGAGACAAACCTTGGTATCTTCACCGAGGGAAATTTGTTGTTGTCTACATCTCAACCTTCCACTATGGGTAACCAACGAGGGGCGAGAATCCATCAACACGTACTCTCCAAGCTTAGGCTTTTGGCCTAAGTTGGTAACAGCTACTGCGGTCCCTAGGAGCCTCCTGCTCCGGGGTGGTACAGGCGAGTCCAAGGGTCGTACGAGGCTTCCGGCGCGTACACCGAAGTCCTTGGATCATCCCACGAAGAAGGATCCGCGATCCAAGCAAAAGAAGACCCTTCACCCCACTGGGTGACGGGCTCCTCCTGGAAGGGTGGAAACTCACCATGCTCCTCCTCATCAGGCACAACCACCTTCACAGGGTTTTGAAAATGTTGCTGGACCATGTACTCGTCCCACTAGGTGTCGGTGAAGGACCATCCTCTCTTGCCAGTATAATCAAACCAAAAACTTGCAGGTAGACGGCTCTCGCGTTTCGTGGTTGATCCGAAATGCAAGATATAAACAAGGTTACCAAACTCAGAAGTCCTGGTAACATACTCATGCCTCTTCATAGCAGCAAGATCAAAGCTTAAATAAGTAAAAGGCTTATCATCAGGATGTGGGGTGCCATTAAGAGACTCAAGTATAAGTGTGGCGTAAACACCACCAAATAAATATCCCTTGTTACAATTGGTAGCAAGGCGACGAGCAATTAAGGCACCAACATTATACTCACTCTCCCCTGAGAGGGCGTTCTCCAGGATAGCAATATCCGGAGCAGAACTGTTGCTCATGTTATCACGAGCTAACACCCCTCTAGCAATAAAATACGCAAAATACCTGAGGTGGGGGCATAAGATGTTGGAAATCTTTGAACGCTGAATATCTCTCGTCTCCTGTCTGCAAAGAGAGTTGAAGAGGGTTCTCAGCTCGGAGGGCTGAGAGTTCATCCTTGTTGTATGTCCAGCGTTCGGCACACCTATTATTTTACAAAATCTCGCCAAAGACATGGTCAAAAGATCATTGTAAATTATAAACTCAACAGTACCAGCATCATGATTATATCTGAAACTATTAATAAAACAGGAGGTTAGTTTATGATACTGAGTAACACGGCATGTTGCTAGCCGTGTCAAACCTGCCTTGGCACAAAGGCCGTAAAATTCCTCCTTAATTTCTGCAACTTCGAGGAAAGCATCGCATGGATACATCATTGCACGTGCTGGACTCGTGTCTTTCAACAACTCTAGGGGCAAATGACCTTCGTTGTAGCTCACCCTAGCAGCTGAGGATGAAGCTGCAGCTCTAGTAACTCGATCAGAGCACTCGGGCTTCTTCTTCCCAAGCCACCCATTTGCCTTTCCTAGCAAACTCATTTCTGAAATTTTTGACAATTCACAAAAACAAGGATTTAAGCAAAGTGAGTTGAGGCAAACTACTCTACTCACTTACCTAAAGCATAAACTTGCATCAAAACTTGGATAATATATTTCTACACATGCATGCAAGCTCATATGAACAGCACCAAGAACTACTAAACACTCACAAATGAAGCCATCAATCAAAAATCTAATTGGAGGGGTGGAGGAGTTACATACCAGGGAGTATTTGCCCAAAATCTCAGCTCAAATGATGGATTGTAGAGAAAGATCAAAATTCTGGACGGTGGGCAGCAAGAACGCAAGTTCCAGGTGCAGAACTCGTGTTTTGGGGAAGAAAGAGAGAGAGAGGAAGAAGACTCACCTGGCTGGCTGCCTTGTGGGCCCTAGGCGCCTTACGGGCGCGGCCAAGGGGCAGGCTGCGCCAACTGGACGCCTGGGCCACTGGTGGGCCCCCCTGGTTAGCCCCTGGGTCACTTTTGACGTGGAAATTTTGATTTTGATTTTTCTGGAATTTTTCTGACAACTTCACTGTTGAAAATTTCTCGAAGTTCAAAAAGTTGTGAAACTTTTTGAAAACTTGAAACAGTGATTAGAAATGTGAAGCTTCAAAAACATAAAAACTTTGTACAACAAAGAGAATAAAATCTAAAGCAAATGAAAACATAACAAGCTTCACTTTTTACCTATATAAAACATGCTAGCTAGCAAGGTCGATCAAGTCTTACCAACAAACCGGCGATATATAGAGCAAAAAGTTTCACCTCTTATGAAGTGATCATTGCACCCTTACTTCAATGTACATTGTCCCCACCATAATGGTTTTGTATTTGTGGTGCACATGTAGAGGACAATCCCATTCTCCAATCTTCACGGTCTCGATATTCTCTATAGAGTTAAGGACATGCCTTTTGTCGATCTTCTTCGGAAAATACACTGTGTGTTCTTTATCATCAATGTTGAAGGTGAACTTTCCTTTATTGCAATCAATGATAGCACCTGCGGTGTTAAGAAAAGGTCTACCAAGAATAATGGACATGCTCCCATCCTCGGGCATGTCAAGCACAACAAAATCTGTAAGAATTAAGCAATTAGCAACTTCAACAGGAACATCCTCACAAATACCAATCGGGGCGGTTGTTGACTTGTCAGCCATCTGAAGAGAGATATCTGTAGGGATTGGTTTATCTAAACATAGCCTCTTATAAAAATAAAAAGGCATGAAACTCACTCCTGCTCCAAGATCACATAAAGCGGTTTTGACATAATTATTCTTTATGGAGCAAGGAATGGTGGGTATACCTGGATCACCGAGCTTCTCAGGAATCTTGCCACTGACAGAGTAGTTAGCAAGCATAGTATATATTGCCTCATTAGGAACTTTTCTTTTATTAGTAACAATATCTTTCATATATTTTGAGTAAGGAGGTAGCTTAATAGCATCAGCCAAAGGAATTTGAAGAAAATGAGGTTTCATCCATTCACAAAATTTATTATAGTGCTCTTCTTCTTTGGTTTTGGGAGACTTGCCTGGAAAGGGCATGGGTTTCTGTACCCATGGTTCTCTTTCCTTCCCGTGTCTTCTTGCGATGAAGTCTTCTCTAGTATACTTCTTGCGTTTATCGGGTGCTTCTTCTTCTCGCACCTCGCGAGGATCATTCTTCTCCTTATCCTTTTCGGGCTCAGTACCGTCTTCAGTTTCAGCATCGGAGGTAGATATACTATTAGGATACACAACGGGTTCTTCACTTGTAATAGGATCATTGGATTTGTCAGCTTCCTTATGTTTCTTCTTCTTCTTTTTCTTCTTTGGAGAGCTAACAATCTCGTCTTCTACCTGCACTTGAGAATCTTGCTCGATCCTCTTCGGATGCCCCTCGGGATAGAGAGGGTCCTGGGTGTGTGTTCCACCCCTAGTCTTTATACCATAAGCATATATATCCTGTTTGGCATTATTAGCAAGCAAATATTTTTGCACATTATAAATTTATTCAAGCTGAGTTTGAACCATATGAAAATGCTTAACAAGACATTTTACATCATTAACTGTTCTACCTAGAACATCAAGTAAACTTTTGATAGCAAGAGTATTATCATGCAACTGACTTTGCATCCTCATATTAAAGTGATTTTGCTTCATAATAAATTATCGAGCTCATCTAAACATTGATCGGGAGGCTTACCTTTAGGGATGTCACTTTCATTGAAATCTAAAAGAGAGTGTACCTCTACCAAGGGAGGGTGAGTAGTAGGCTCACACAACTTCTCAATAGGAGGTAGATTCTTCACGTCTTCAGCTTTAATGCCTTACTCCTTTATAGACTTCTTTGCTTCTAGTATATCTTCGGGGCTAAGGACAAGCATGCCCCTCTTCTTTGGTGGTGGAGGTGGTTCAGGGACGGACCAATCTTCGTGGTTCTTGGTAATCTTGCCCATTAATTCTTCAGCATCATCCGGCGTTCTTTCCCTAAAAACATAACCAGCAGAACTATCCAAATAGGATCTGGATTCATCGGCTAGACCAGCATAAAATATATCAAGTAATTCATTCTTAGGGACTTCATGTCCCGGTCTAGCCTTAATTAAACTGCAATACCTCCCCCAAGCTTTAGGGAGGTGCTCATCCTGCAACTGTTTAAAGTTATAAATTCTTTGTAAAGCAGCATGTTGCATATCAGCAAGAAAATATTTATCAACAAAAGATTGAGCTAAGTCCCGAGTACTCTTAATGGAACCATAGGGTAGTGCATCATACCATGCTTTAGCGTCTCCCTTCAAAGAGAAAGGAAAAAGCTTATCCACATAAAAATTTCGTATCATTTCATCAGTAGTAAACAAGCCACCCAAATCGGTGAGTTTGGTCTGGTGTGCTATAGCATCATCATTTTCTCTGCCATAAAAGGGGTCAACTTCAGCTGTAGATATAAGTGAAATATCAACAGAGAAATCATAATCAGGATCAGTGATGCATATAGGAGATGTAGCAAATTCAGGATCAGGAGTAATCCTGTTCTTCATGGAGTGCTTTTCAAGCAGCTTCTTAATAGCACCAGGGTCAGAGTTGGAACACTCTGTAAGTTCCCTGCATAAATCATCATCAATAATAACATAATCATCCTCAAGGAGTATCTTCTTGAGGTCACTCAAGTCAGGATAATTATAAGTTGCACCAATAGGGTAGCGAGTAACAGGAATTTCAATTCCAGATTATTTAGCAGCAGCAGCAATCTGTTTCTCAAGAGAGTAACCAAGTGAACCAACATCATCGTGGGTAGTGGAAGCATCATCAAAAGTATCAGACATAGTAACAGTCTCAGTAGAAGTAGCATGTGGTGGTGGTGGTGAAGCAAACTTACTTATAACGGAAGGTGAATCAAGCGTAGCACTAGTGCTCAGAACGGTACCTTTTCTTGTAGTGGATGGTAAGATCGGAACCTTGGGGTCTCCTTTCTTACCCATAGTGGATAAAGTGCAGCTGGAAAAATACTGCAGGTACACTTGTAAATAAAGCGGTGCTCCCCGGCAACGGCGCCAGAAAACGGTACTTGATGACCCTCAACTTTAGGGGATCGAGATAGTCTTCGCGGGTAAGATAACCCGATTTATTGTTTCGACACAAGGGGAGCCAAAGAATATTTATAAGCTTTAAAGTTGAGTTGTCAATTAGACCGCACCTGAAATATACTTTCTTGCAACAAAATATTAATAGCAACGGTGATATGATAGCGATAGTGGCAACAGTGAAAGTAAAACAGTGAAAGTAAATTACTAGATGCCAGCAGGATTGAAACACTGTAGGCTAGGGAGATGGATGGTTGGGCGCTGCTTGGATGAGAGTGAACATGTAATAGATTTTAACACGGGGCAAGGCACACAGAAAAGAAAGGATCATCTAGGCAAATATCAAACATTAGGCATGTATCCCGTAGGTAGTTGTGCGTGCTTGCAATAAGAACTTGCACAACATCTTTTGTCCTACCATCCCGCTACGAACGGGGCCAAAAGGAACTTATGGGGATTAATGTGCTCCTATAAAAGAGCACCGGAATAAATCATTAACACTCAATGGATACATGAAATCCTCAAATCATAGTCCATCCCCTTTGGTGTCCCAAGCTGTCACCTTTGGCATCGCCGGTTCCAGACCATAATAGGTGCATACAACTCATAGATAGGATCAAGAACATAAATAAACTCATGAAAACACAAGTGGTTTAGATCTGAAAACATGGCACTCGGGCCAAAAGTGACAAGCATTAAGAGCAACAAGTTGTAGCAAAGATGATAAACACCAAAGTAGATGATAGGCAACATGCCCCAAACAATCTGACGAACTATTACATGATCTAACTCATCAAATCCCTACCGTCCCCTTTGCCTACAGCAGGGAATTACTCACACATGAGAGAAGAAGTCATGGAGGGAGGATGGAGTGGTGATGATGATGACGATGGCGATGATCTCCCCTCGCCGGAGGCCAAAACAGCCTCCAGATTAGCCCTCCCGAAGAAGAACAAAGGGTGGTGGTGGCTCTGCGACGGAAAATGGGAAAGCGACTTCTGTTATGGGGTTTCCTCGTCACGGGAATAAATAGGAGCTTCGGTAGGGCACCAGAGGGGGGAAGGCCCACCCAGGCGGCCTCCTGGTGCGTCCAGGAGTGGGGTCGCGCCAGCAGGGCACCTGGGGCCCCTCTAGCTGCCCTCTGGCCCCACTTCTGGCTCCGGGCTCCTTCGGGTGCGTGGATTTTCTGTGAATTTTCTTGGAATTTTCTGAGACACCTAAAAATCAATTTTTCTGCACATAAGAGAACCATACAGGCAGCTCTGCTGAAAACAGCGTCAGTCCGGGTTAGTTCCGTTCAAATCATGCAAGAATGAGGTCAAAACAATAGCAAAAGTGTTTGGAAAAGTAGATACATTTGAGACGTATCACTAACCGCATGTGGGATTCTATGGGGTCCCCTTTTCTTACCTACCTAGCTTCAAACATTTCTAGAGGTGGCCCAAGCTGATTTACCATTTGAAAACCATGCATATATGTTTGTCGGGTCGCTCCTAGCAGATATTCAATAAAACAACTTGGGCTAGCGGAGACATGGTTTCTCTGTTGGTCCACACTGGTGATCTAGGGGGCTTCCCACATGTGAGGGGATCAGTTACCTCGACCTTAGCCAGACGGAAGAGTCCGATCCGAGAGCGCGACCGGCTTCTGGATTGGGTGTCGACTCTCCCGGGGGCCACCCGGATTTGTTCGTTGTTTAGAGGGCATTATGACGTTCGGATCTCTCATAACAACTCTTCAATGAGTTTCTTTAACGGGCCCCACTGAGAGAGCTTGGCATGCGTGCGGAGCCTTGTAATGGGCAGTTGGTACACCCCTAGAGGGTTAAATCTTTTTGATAAGCCGTGTCCACGGTTATGGACGACTTGGAACCTACGTCTTGTTCATAGATAACATCAACTGAATCATAATTAAAACTTGATCAACGTGTGTGTGCCTTGACCGCTTCTTCTTCATCGGGTGATGAAGGGGAGGTCAAGGATATGATAGGTGTTATGATTGCGTAAGTAGTTGATATCAGACTTGTTGGAGGAGATTCATCATCGAATGCTTGGCTTCTTATCTTACTCTCTAGATCGTTAGCCACTTCATAAATGCTAGTGCGGCAGCAACCTCACCACCTACCCCATCCTTACCGTGAACTACTAGTTATCCTAGAATGACGAGTGATGAAGTCCTTGTTGGGTCAGTTGACCACTACAGTTGGATGTTGAGTACTTCTGTACTCATGATACTATCCCCAAACTCTTTTCAGAGTTTTGACCGACAACTGGTATGGTGATCGACATTTCACGTGGAGACTCGATGACGACTAGTTTAGCGGATCCCGGCAGAGAGCTTGGACCCGTGTGGTTATGGGAGCGATGTCTTTTCTCTTTTCCACTAGGCATTTGATTGTAGTGTGTATTCAGACATATATCTTCCGCTGTTGTATTATATTAAGGCAGTTGTGTGCCGATTGTACGAGATGTTGTATTTTTGTAGCTGTAATGTTGTGATATCATGTTGAAATCCGAGACATATGGCTTTGTCATATGTCGCGGTGGGTCCAATATGTGCTTCGTCCTCGGGTTTGGACGGAAACGTCCAGATCTGAAACAGTACCGCATATCGGGTCTTACAGTTGAGCACCATGTGGCCTACAAATAACGTATGTTTGAGCTTGATGAAATCGAGAAGGGAATTGGCAAAAGCAGAAGAGGCATGATCAAATATATTGAGAGAGAAACTAGAGAGGCGACAAATGAATCAACTATATCTCTTTCATTAGATGATGTGATATATATTACAGATGGAAGGACTTCATGAAGAGTTGTCTTTTCATGAAGGGGTGGAAGTTACAAGGATAGATTTTTCCCATAATTAACATAACACATGTTAATTAATTCTAACGCTCCCCCTAATCTATACTTGTCCATCCAAAATCATCATCTTGATTAAAGCCTCCTCCAAAAACCCTATGGGGAAAATATGAGGAGTGTAGTGTTTGATATGTTGCCAAAACTCCTTCAAACCCAGTGGGAAAAATAAGGAGAAAATGCAACAACATATAATGATTATTGTCTGTTTTAACTCAATATGAGGAAAACCCATCGAATTAAAAGGGCAACAAATATGTCGTATATACTTTCTTAAAAACCCCGGTGGGGAAAACAGAAAGTATGACATATGATCTTGTGTTGATATTACCTCATTAAAAACCTTGATGAGAACATGTGAAGTAAACTCATAAAGGGAAAAAGAGCATAATATGATGCATTGAACAGGAGTAATTCAGGAAGATACTCCCCCAGATTCTTGCATATCTCAAAATTCGTCGAATACCAATTCCCGGAACATTTTTGGATGTCGAAGTTGGTAGAGACTTTGTAAACAAACGTATAAGTTTGTTGTATGATTTGACTTGCAAGATGAGAAATATAGTGATATTGCTTGTTACATAACCTGTTTGCATCTGGGCAACACAAGCAACATTATCTCTGAGATAATGGTTGGTGGATGTAGCCACTAAGATCTGTTTCAAAGACATTCATGGAATGACTATTACACCTAGTATGAATACTAAGCTTTTCTATGATCTGACATAGTGGGGATTTGATCAATGTATCCAATGATATTGGTGTTCAGATTTCTCTAGAACTATGATGTTTGATGCCTTGGAGATATCGAAAGATATTCTTGAGTCCCAACCAATTGTGCTTGGTGGATCCAATGGCATTATGGAACTTTGAGTCCCAATATCTCATTTTCATTATCTCTTGGACTAAATAGATATTTCTCTACGTCTAGAGAATGAAATACCATGAGTGTTATGGGTGGATAAGTTTTGTCCACAATGAATTTCTCCAATATATTTTGGATATAGACAACATAGTATACCATAATGCATGAATGAAGGTGCTCAAGTTGTAGTAACGAGCGGTATTTTGGTTTTACCCAAATCCTTCATTTTAAACTCCATCATTTAGATGATTACATGTGTAGTCATTGCAGGAGTAGTCACTGTGTATGACACACAAACATGTATACTCATCATTGTAGGAGTAATCCTTGTGTAAGGAACTCACTACGTCGGTTGTATCATATGTACCGACAACAATAAGTCGTATGGTGACTTACTGATTTTTACAAAATGTATGTTGCATTTTGTGTTTCGATTCAGAATTGAGATTTCATCGGATATCAATCATATATGTCTGAATCTAGTGAGCCACATGGATATGTGATCACTACATCTATCAATTGCATAGATAGATGATTTTATACTGCCAATGATATAAGTTATCGAAAAGAGATTCCACCTTTGGAGAATAGTTGGGTATCTGTGTGAACCCTTGTGCTACAATATTTGCTCTATGTTTCACCCCATTGGTGTTCTTATTCTGTTTCCAGAAGAAAAATAGGTGTAGGTATCGCTTTGTGAATACCTTCCCTTTATTGAGCAAGATTATTTCTACCTAGAATTCATCCTTTGCTTGAGTTCAGTCCGAGTGTTGTTCACTCTTTGCCATTGCCATGGTCTTTGTACAAGAATCATTTGAAAGGTTTTTGCAATCTAGTTGAGAAATGTATGTCGACAATTTAGACTTCCGGTTAAATGTTTCTCTAGAATCTATATGTTTATATATAGTTGATGGAAATATCGTTACCCATGGTGACTGCTCGCGATTTCCCAATGCGGTTGAGTCGGGTATTCCGATGTCCCGGTCATTGTGTGCACTAGGACCTGGGTTGGTGGAGGTTTCCCATCCACTAGATGTATACTACCAATTAGGTGTCTATCAACGTGAAGTTGACTTGCATTTACTGATTCAATGGCCTTAATATCGTTGCTTGCGAGAAACTGAATCCTTATGTACTGTTGCCATGCTTCTCCTCGTGTTGCTTTGAACGGGGAGTGGAGTGATTTTTGTTGGTACCTTCACTCTTCCAGGCATATTTTTGCAGGATTGTAGGATTGTGTGACACATTTATATTCAGTAAATGAATCTGGCGGGTTATTTGCAATGTGTTGCAAATCTTCTGAACTCATGGTTTAGATCTTTGAGTACGTGGATTTGAGGCAGAAATGTGTTAAACATTCCACTAATTTCTTGGCATTTTTCATGGTACTTGAATTCTCCCCCTAATGCCTGGAAATATTCCTCGGTGTATCAGCATACTGGCCTAGAATAACTCCCCATGAGAGGGACTTGAGGTATTGATGGAAATACAATTATTTCTCACATAGATCACACATATATGTTAAGGGGCCAATGATGTATGCCGGGGTGGTGATATCGGTGTATTACCGTAGATGGGAAATGCTTGGTAGATTTCCACGTATCAAAGATAGAAGGGATTAATATAATGCGGTTTATCATGAGCGTGTAAAATTTCATGACTCCAACGTAAAGTTGGTATGTTGCAATTTTAAAGTAAAGATCATGCAATGATTTTTTGATAAAGGATTCTACCAAACCATATTCAGTCTAGACACATAGGACAAAGTGCTAAAATTCAATTCTAGGGCCATATTAAAGGCACACAAGAAGAATTTTTGTGACATTGTCTATTCGATTTGCTTGAAATCGATGTTTATGATAATGAGTCAATGGTTTAGTATGGCTAAATGCACACATGATACATCAGGTAACTGTATCTATTAGAACCATGGAATACCTGAATAGTCTAGTCAATGGTTGGGAAGAGCCACGTACCTCGACTTGATGAATTCAAGGAGTTTGAGTGGTTTAGCGTAGACTTTAAGGTGTACGAGCCTTAAAGTTGGCTTTCTTGCATCGCATGCAATGCACATAAAATCCAAATATTCTTGGAATATAGCATCATTATAGTCACAACCAATAAAATTGTTGATAGTTTATGTTTCAACCCAATGTTTAAATGACCAAGGCGAGCATGCCGAGTTTGTCATGTAGAAGACATTTTAAAAGCTATCGTGTATGCAACAAATGCTACGAGTTTTATAGTATGTGCAGTATAATCCTGAAGATAAGAAAATAATGGATTTGCCATATCCGCCCTGCAGCATACGCACTGGGGGCGTTTTAGTGGACAAGCACACCACCGGGCCGAGGGCCGCTGCGTGCTTCGCGCCGGGAGCCGCGTTCGTCGGTGTTGCGCCATGCGCGTGCGCGCTGGGCGTCGCTGCGGAGGGACGTGCCATAAGAGGCAGCAATACGCGCTCAGGGCGTCTGGTCGGCGGGCGCGTTCACTAGAGGATGCGCCGGCGAGTTCATGCGCATGTGCGCATGATTGCCAGGCCCATATGCACCTTGTTGATAGCAACGAAGGCCATCCTACCACATCGGTGATGAGCAAAAGCGACCATTCTGGCATTCTCACGAAGGTATTAGACTGTTCTTACCTTTCTTTCCTTGTTCTTCTCGTACAGGGGCGGAGCCTCGTGGAGGCCAAAGGGGGCCACGACCCCCGCTTTCAAAATTGGAAAATAGAATTTAGTACCAAGCATCGGCCCAGCCCAAGAGGCTGAGTATGCACCCTGCCACGCTCGCTCGTCTCTCGTCGTGTTTCTTTATCCCCAAATTGGGAGACGTTTTCTCTGTTCATCGTGGTTTTCTAGGTCTTGACTCTTGACTCACTGCTGCCAACCGCCGTTCGCCGTTCTCCGCCCATGCCGATCATCGCCGCCCTTCGGGTCCGGGATACTGGGTTACCGCGCAGTGCGCCGTCTGCTATTTGCCTTTGGCTGCTGCAGACCTGCGGTGTTGCCCCTTCTCATTATCTTGGCTGCTGCCTGCTGCGGTGATGCCCCTTTTTCTCCTGTCTCTGTCTTCATAGAATCATAGACTTAATTGAAGTTTTGATTGCCATGTAATTTCTGAATTTAAATATCAGTCAACCATGTATTGTGCCAAATTTTCATAGTCCAAGTATCTCATGATTCTTGTGCGAAAAATGTTAAGCACAGAGTACAGGTTCTCATATCATAGTAGTAATTATCTAGAATACCAAGTATATTGGTGTTCCCATATGTGATATATCTGTGTGAACAAGATATGTAGTAGATGTATATTTTGTTCTTTTTTATGGTAAGAGATGCATCTATTTTCGTGCACATTTTGTTTTGTTTTAGAAAATTGACACCCCCCCCCCCCCCCCCTTTTGTTGCTTGTCACGCTCCGTCACTGTTCTCGTAGCCTAAAAAATCCTGGTTCGAGCAGTGCTGTAGCCGTGAGGAGGAAGAGATCCCGAACGAGCGCATGGAGCTGGTGACCAGATCGGCGCCGCCGTGTGCTGTGCTAGCAACCGGGCCGAGGGAGAATTGCTTCGTGGCGGGCCGGTTGGGGCATGGAAAGCGGGCGCCGATGAAATCGCTCGAAGAGCGTGTTGGTAATGTATTGAGACAAAAACTAAAGAGGCAAGAAATGAATCAACTATATCTTTTTCATTAGATGACGTGATATCTTACATTCTAAGAAGTTGCTCCCCACTACTATCAATTTTCTCAACATGCACATATTCCACCTCATCATGCATGTCACATCATCATCCACTAGCATATTTTTTTTAACATGCAACATCATCCAACATTCATGAGAAAGACTCACCTCAATATGCCACTATGCATAATAAAAACCCACATGCAACATACATGAATGGGAATTTTTATTTTATTATAATATTTATATTAAATCCAGATATTAGTTCAAAAGTTTTTGTTTTAAATATACATGTTTCATTTAACCAAACATTTTCACTGAAATGTTTTGCAAAAAAGTTCCGCAACAACGTACAGGGCATCAACTAGTAAATACAGAAGAAAGGACCTCATAAAGAGATGTCTTTTCATGAAAGGGTGGAAATTTACAAAGGTAAATTTATCCCATAATTAACATAATACATGTTAATTAATTCTAACAAAATAGACCACAAGAAAGATGATGACAAACTTGACAAGGATCATGTGCCCAGCGGAGATGATGTTTCGTCTCACAAGTGAAGGTCCCTTCAGCAACAACGCGGTTGCAAGGTTTATATTTCAGGCTGTCCATGGGCACATATTGGCAAAGATGCATGGGTAGGAGTATTAGATTTCCACGTACCAACGAGCAACACCCTCACCCGTCAATGAGCATACAGTCAATAATAAATTTGGATGGAACAGCACGAGTTCTTTCCCAGAATTTTGTTTGTACCAAATGAGCGTTACTACAGAGTTTAACAAACCTTTTTCTTGATGAGCGAACAAAGTTATCATACATCACACTTCTGAAATACATACATAAAACATGAAATTGAAGTTCTTTTTGTAGGACCGCCATCACCACAACACTGTTAAGTCAGCATTCGCATGATCACACACCTTCGTAGGGCTGCTAAAATGCTGCAGGCCATCGGGCGGACATAATTCAGTCTGCAATTGAAAACACCTACCACACCTTCTACTGCGCAAGAATGTTATGAGTTGTGAAGTTTTTAGAAAAAAGATGCATATAAGAGCGCTAAAACAAAGATGAAAAGAAGTCGTACAAACCGGTTAAGAGGCCAAGATGCTACCACATGCTTGCAGAGTGAATGTTAACTTCATTTCAAACATCAACAATCAAGCATGCTGTTTTTTACAAACCATATGAATTCGGAAATCCTAAGATGCTAAAATGACTAGGACTAGGTTAGCACATTAAGAGTATTTGCATTGCGTTTTAGTCTGTACATAGCTTTCGAAATGACATAGAAAGATAGTGTACCAACTTTTTAAGTTCCACTTATCTTTCAGGGCAATTATCATTATATCAGAATCTATTGAGGCCAGAACTAGCAACAAAAACACCCAAATATCTGATGCTACCGTCCTTTTGTAAGATATGTTGTGGTTGCATAACATAAATCATGGGCAGCCACACAACTAAAAAACGGTTTTTTAAAACCCTAGCATGCAAAAACAAGGATTGTAGTAGTTAAACATTTTATTACTGACGAACAGCTTAAGTTGAACCTCAGCTGGGTCATTTGAACCTTACTTGTCAGCATAAAAAGTGTGCATGCAACAAAATGATCAGCATCATCACCCCACCACCATATCATCATCATCCTCATCTCCATCACCAGCATCATCATCATCATCATCACTAAGGGATACAGCACAAACAATATCAACCGCAACAGCAAGCAACTTGTGTGTTCACCCTTTATCAACCAGCACCTCTTCACCACATCATGTAACTAGAAAGGTGCAAATTACCATTTATAGTAAGTACCCAGCACTGGAAATGAAGTACTAATACTTAGTGCTAATAGACAAGATTGAATGGAAAGAAAGTGAAGTAATATAGTTCTAACAAGTATCCAGCACATCCACAAAGCAGTATCTGTAGCTTGAAGTAGTCACTGATATCAAGCACAACATCATTTTAATTTGCAACTGCAGATTGTTCATGATAAAGCAACTGAACAGCCTCCGGTATGAGCAGCCCTGTTCCACTGATCCTGTAGACATCAGCACAAGTCATGTTATCACGTGTTGGGTATTAGCTGTGATGACATATACTATAATTTAAACAGTTTAGAGACCTCAGTTGTTTACTATTCAGCTCATGTTGAAGGGCTGCGAGAGCCTGGAGACCGGTCATCATTGCGCTTAACAGGAGACCGGTCATCATTGCGCTTAACAGGAGACCGGTCATCATTGCGCTTAACAGGAGAACGGTCATCATTGCGCTTAGCAGGAGACCCCTCGCGAGAAGGTGGCGACTTGCGAGGGGAGCGACTAGGGCTTCTGCGCGCAGGCGACAAACTGCAAGCCACAATAAAGGGCGTCAGTTCAATTCAGCAAGACAGAACAAAACAGACAATTCCCAGATATGCATACCTGTCTCTGCCACGCTTCTTGTCATCGTCACGACTGTAGCTGGGGCTCCTGCTACGACTAGGACTTCTATGTGCAGCCAAGAAACATATAAATAAAAAATAATGTACAGTATAACCATGCATAAAACAACAACAAATATCTTTATGTGTATACCTATCTCTGCCACGTCTCTTGTAATCATCCGGACTAGAGCTACGACTCCTGCTACGACGATGAGAATCCCTCTCTCTGTACCTGTCACGTCCATATCTATCTCCACTGCGACTACGACTTCGCCTTCTTGGATAATCTCTGCCACGATGATCATCACGGTACCTGCAGATGTGGTATGCACATGATTTTTTTACATCATGACAAGAAAGAGCATCTAACAAGAATGGAGGAAATCCTAATAGACTTGCAAATGATAGTGTCAAATCCCAGTTGACACATAATCTAAACATTAGGAACATGGCTTCAGCCATCGACGTGACCGACAGCCATAGAAGCAACCAGCAAAGCAAAAAACAGAAGGCGGCAAACCTAGAATACCCAAATTCTGATTTGTGTCATAAAAATGAAACAAAATGTCTGAGGACACAATATAGGCATAAAAGCATGCCATGTACATTCGCTTGATATTGAAGAATTTACTGCAACCTCAATTACTTCTACAACTACTGGACTATAGCACTATTTCGTTCTTTCTTTCTTTATAATACGCTTTGATGAAGAGAATCCCAAGCAAGATAAGCTGCCTACAGGAAATAAGGCTTATGTGGCTTGTGCACAAGCACAAGTTCCCCCAAGGGGGATATACATATGTTTATGGTAATCGAAGTATATAGTGGGAAAATGATAATGAGAACTGTACGATAACATGTATACAGATCTAGGAAATATATATTACCCCCGTCTTGGACTGCGGCTTCTGGAACGACCCCTTGGCTTTGGGACCGTTTCCATGATCCTCCCTTTCTGACTGCAAAGTTCAGGCAAAAAAATATGATGTTCAGTTATGGCTTCAACACTAACAAGCAGGGCAGCTTTATGATAGATTTACATATAGCGATTTTCGTGATTTTTTTATGGAAGAATCAATTCTGACTACATAGTGTATATGCCAACAAAATATGATTAGCTTACTTTTATAACTATAGAGAAGTATGAGAAATACCTATCCTAAAAGCATAACTTAATAAGGGAGCGCATGCCCACTTCCTGCTGATTAAAATTGCCAACAGAAAATTACAAGAAAACCAGCACAAGTTATATCAGGCGACGACAGGTCCATGATTCCTAGATAGAGTATCACATATTCACACAAGTTGTAACCTAGCCTAGTTCATAATAAGAGCTGAAATGTTGAGACCAGCAACTTTCGTAATTAAGACAACACCATAATCTCTCTAGCTCTGAGTAACCCAATACTGCACCATATTGGATGTAACATGAAATTTCAGGAATGATGGTTCAATATCAGAAATCATGGCATCCAAGTGTAGAAAAATATTCAAAACCATTGTTTCCTTTGCTCTAGTAGCGAGTATTCTACCGTTGCACTGGACAAAGGGTATGTAGTGCCTAATACATCCAACGAGGATGTTTACATCTAGCAAATGACAGATCCATGTCTAAATATCAAGAATCAAGAAATATCGTTGGCTACAAATTAAGTCTCCATATCAAGATCCCATCAATAATCATGCCAGCAGTCAACAAAAGAGATTGTGTCTTACATCCGCTCAGCATTTGGGCCGTACTTGGCAAACTGCACCATCATCTCCCTCCCATCCACTAATCTCCCTGTAAATAACCAACAAAATAAACTTGGAAGCCGATTCAACAACATGTATCATGGAAATTTTCAAACTCGCACGGAGGATAGGAGCCCACCATCCAGACGATCAACTGCCTTCTGCGCCTCGTCCTCATACTTGTACCTCACGAAGGCAAAACCCCGCGAGTCGCCAGTTCTGCAGAAAATAGATGTACAAAGCAACATGAATCAACCCCCACAAGATCACAAACCCTAAATTTTTCGTAGATTTTTTTTTGCCTACCTGCGGTCCCTGGGAATATAAATGTCGACGACGTCGCCGTACTTGTCGAAGAGCGGGAATAGGTCATCGGCGGTCGTACCTGCACGGGGAGGATTAGAGCAGCCGCCAATCGGGAGCTAGCCCGCGGGAGAAGGGGGGAGCACGGTGGAGATACGAGGGGGAAACTTACGGAAGGTGATGTTGAGGACGAGGAGGGAGTAGGTGTCGCGGATCGGCGGCGGGCCGGAGCGCCCGAAGCGAGACATCTCGCCGGAGCCGGTGCAGGAGGCGGCGCGTGGGGCGGAGCGGTAGTTGAGCGAGGGGGGACGAGGGTAAGGTAAGGGGAACGCGAGAGTGGCTGCGTGGCCACAAGAAGTTACCGATCCTTCTAGGCTCGCACGCACGCGCGGCACGAGTACCTGGGCCTAATTTCTGTCCGCACGGCCTGGCCTGGTGGTGGTCGGCCTGTTTGTTTGTACCAGCCCGGCCCGGCCTTGTACTATCCATGTACGCACAGTTGCTCTTAAAAAAAAAGACGGACTTGTATAGTTTGCTTAAAAAAAGGATGAATGGAAAAAATAACTTAAGATGTTATGTTATTATTCAAACTTTATTAAATATAGATAATGTTATTCAAACTAGCCAATGATTCTTGTTTGGAGAGAAAACAAAATGAAGCAATTCTCAAAGCTCGATAAGAATAACAGTCGCTCTTACGGGAAAAGTACATTGAAACACTTATCTCCATCCATATTTCTACCGGTTAGTTATTTCTCGTCACTCAAAACCTCAAAAAATAGTTATTTCTTGTCACTCACCTATTTCATTCATGTTTATTAGTTCTTTATTTTGGTGGTCGTGGTTTTTTTGTTTGAGTTTTCAGAAAACTGGTGAGAAGAACTCAACATCAACGGTGAACGATGTTGCTGCTCCTTCTATCCCCTTCGCTGCTAAAGTTGAAAAAATTGTTGCTTGTGGCTATTACAATGCGGTATGGTTCATTTTCATTGTTAGTTTTCGTGTTTCCTTCGACCTTTGTTCTTCAGTTTAGATTGATGCTATTTTTTTTACAATGAATTAGAGCTTTACTATGACAGTATCATTGTAATTCCCATACATGGATTTAGTATCTTCCAAAGTTGCAATGTGATTATTGTTGTCTTCAAGAGTTTTGCTGCTTTCTCTTTTGATATTGAACTTGTTATGTTTGTTCCTGATTCCATCTCAGATTTTTAGTGTAACCAGAAAATGATTTTAACTCTTAACAAGAAATCCAATTCTATCGCAAAGTTATACTAATACTGATTGCTTTTAACTGTAAAAAAAATCTGATGCAAAGTTATAGTAACTTTGAATCATTAGCATCCAAGTTGTTTGTTGAATCCATATATTAAAGTTTTTTATTTATATTGCATCAACATTGTAATTCTCCTCCAAGGCTATGTTAAGTTTGGAGCATAGTTTTTCCAACTGAATTTTGTTGCTCGCATATTTATACGAAACTAATGTTACATAGTAAAATTGTTGGAATTATACTACTTTTTTTTAGATTGCCAGAGTACCCTACTCAGGCTTGATTACTTTCAGAGGTGACCAGATCTCTAAGTGCCTCAGGAACATCGCCTACGAGCAGGCAGTCTCCCAGCTGCTTTGCCGCTGCTGCCATCTCGTGTGCCACCCTGTTTCCTTCTCGTTTAGTCCACAGAATTCTGTAGTTTTGGAAGGTTTTTAGTTTCTCTCTGATGTCCAGCACTGTGTCATAGCTTGCTGATCTGTCCATTTCCTCAGAGCTCAAAGCTTCAGCGAGCAGTTTACAATCCAGTTCTACTTCAATCGTCCCCTTAAACACTTTTTCTAGGTCCTGCAAACCCATCAAAACAGCCCGCCCCTCGGCCTCCATAGCATTCAGCGCTTGATCCATGTTTTTACAGGAAGAGATGACGACCAGTCCCCTGTGTTCTCTAGCGACCGCTCCAGCCCAACAATGGCCACTGTCAGGTAGAAAGGCCGCGTCCGTGTTCAGTTTAAAAGCCCCGTTGGCAGGCGGCTTCCATTTGGTCCTGCTTGAATCCACTCTACCAGGCCGGGAACCACACCGAGGCCTCTGTATTTTGTCAGCGTCTGAATGCAGAATCTGGTTAGCATTTCTCCATTCCTCTTCATATCTCTGAAGGAACTTCACCGATCTGCAGATAGTCTCTTCCCCTTTCCCATGCACTACATCATCTCTGAGGTGCCAACATCTCCATAAGAGGAGGGTTTTTGATCTCATCTCCTGTGTGATAGAGTCCAGCAGGGCCTGAAGCCAGTCCCTCCCAGTGTGCCGGAATTCTCTTTCAGTCGGCAGTCCCCAGACATCCCTTAATGCATGTCTTAGTGCCCTACTCTTAGTGCAGTCTACAACAGCATGGTGTTCGTCTTCCTCAGCCGCTCCGCATATCACGCACGCTGCATCCGGGATGATGGTGTGTTTGTTCTGGTTTCTTTGAGTGGCCAAATTGTTAGTCGCTACCCTCCACCCAAAAATTCGTACCTTCGGTGGTACGTTAGCTTTCCAGATTAGGTCCCATATGCTGCGATTGTTGGCTCTGCCTGATGATCCAGAGGGGGTGCTTCCTGCTTTTTCATGTAGGGATGCAGCCAGTCTGTACGCACTTCTAACCGAGAAAACTCCATTATTCTCGTAGTGCCATGCCACACAGTCCTCAGCTTCAGATCTCGGTAACGGGATCTTGCAGATTTCATCTGCATCAAAGGCATGGAAAATTTTCCGAATAATCTCCACATTCCATTCCTTCCTCTCCGGGAGTATTAGTTGGTTTACCCAACGCAATCTCGATCTTCTGATAAACGAGGCTGTTTTGAGGCCCTCCTGTCTTGGGATCCACTGGTCCCGCTGGATCTGGACCTCACTTCCATTACCAATCCTCCATATGATCCCTTTCTTGATGAGCTCCAGCCCGGCTTCTATACCTCTCCACACCGGGGAGGCATTTGAAGAGAACACAGTATCCAAAAGGTTCCCATGGGGGTAATACTTAGATTTCAGCACTCGGGCACACAAACTATTAGGCTTTTGGATGAGTCTCCATCCTTGTTTTGCTAGTAGTGCAACGTTGAACAAATGCATGTCACGAAAACCTATGCCCCCCGCCCTTTTTGGTTTGGTTAACCGATCCCACGCCATCCAATGCACCTTCCGCTGACCTTGTTCGTTACCCCACCAAAAATCTCTGATCATCTGTTCATACTTTTCACAAAATCCCTTCGACAACAAAAAGACACCCATTGTATATCAAGGTAGGGCTTGCACCACAGATTTAACATGGACCTCTTTAGCAGCATATGACACGTGCCTCTCCGACCAATCGTTGCATTTTTTTCCAAGTCGTTCCAGAATTGGTTGGAAATTTTCATTTTTCATTCTGCCTTCCGGAGTAGGGAGCCCAAGGTACGTGCTTTCAAAGGAGGAGGATTCAATCCCCAATATGTTTTTTATTTCCTCCCTCATTCCTTCCGGGCACACTTCGCTGAAGAGTATGGAGCATTTGCTTTTGCTCAAGAGTTGCCCCGTGCCTTTTTGGAAAGCCGTCAACACCCTTCTAATGGTGCCAGCTTGTTCCTTTGTAGCTTTGAAAAAAATCAAACTATCATCCGCGAAAAGAAGGTTTGAAATTCCGGGGCTGCTTCTTGCTACTTTTATAGGGGTCAGATTCCCCACCTCGACTTCCTTGTTCATAAGGTTTACAAGGCTCTCGGCTACAAACAGGAAAAGGTATGGGCTTAGGGGATCTCCTTGCCTGAGGCCTCTCGATGGGGAAAAGGCCTCCAAGTGTTCTCCATTACATCTTACCGAGAACCTGACAGATCTCACACACTGCATTATCCACCCCGTCCATTTATCATCAAACCCCATCCGCTGCAACACTTTCTCGAGGAAACCCCAGTCAACTCTGTCATAGGCCTTGGCCAGGTCCAGCTTGTATGCACAATGAGTGTTATGCATATTCTTACTCTGTTGGATTTTGTGGAAACATTCAAAGGCAATGGATGCATTGTCAGATATCAATCTGTCGGGGACAAACGCGCTCTGCGTCTCTCCAATGATCCCATCCAACAAGGGTCTGAGCCGGTTAACAAGGCATTTAGAGATCACCTTGTAGAGGACGTTACACAGACTAATAGGCCGGAAGTCCTTTACGGTTTGAGGGTCCTTCCCTTTCGGTATGAGCACAATTACTGTGTCGTTTATCCCTTCGGGCAGGTTGCCACTCTCAAAAAGGCTGAGTAATCCCTTCGTAACATCCTCCCTTAGCGTCTCCCAATTCCTCTGGTAGAAGCGAGCCGGGAAACCATCCGGTCCCGGTGCCTTGAGAGGGCCAATTTGAAATAGAGCATTGCTTACTTCCTCGGCCGAGAACGGTTTTACTAGATCCTTGTTCATCTCCTCAGAGACACACTTTTTGACAAATTCTAGGACATGGTCAGGGGTCACATCTCCATCTTTTGTATATAAGTCTCGGAAGAACTGCTGCATCATCGCATGTATCTCCTCTCTGTTCTCCTTCCATACTCCAGTGCTGTCCTTTAATTTAGTGATGTCATTCTTCTTTTTCTTCCACAATGTATCTTCTGATCGCGGATTGTTTCTATCAAAACTAGCTAATTGCCCGTGTGTTACAATGGGAGATACATACCTAGGGCCCAAATATTGTGAAGGAAATCACGACTATCTAGTAGTGTCCATAGTTCTTACATGTAGTTCTTGCAAGCACTTCTTTCATAACGCCGAGTTAGCCAATTAGAAGCAATTTGTGTAGTTGTGCTTTATGGGGAACGTAAACCATGTTTTGAGTAAAAGGAGGAAGAAAAACTAAAATAAGAAGTTGTCTTTTAATATTCTTTTGTGGCGATGTTGCGCATAACACATGTTTAGAGCTACATCTATTGTCTCATGAATCGGATTCACAGGAGAGTAACCTGACCCATGCCACCACTCTACTATGTCATTAATCACTTTTTGTACTACAAATCGATAATATCGGACATGGCTATCGACGCGAGGCCTTCGTCCTCACCGCCAGCCTATGGGTTAGGAAAGGAGGACTCGCCATGGTGGGGGTAGGCGGGGGTGAAGTTCACCACCTCGCACAGTCCTCCTCCTCTTCCTCCTGGCGTAGGGATTGGATCGAAAGGAAATGGAATGGATCGGGGAAGTGGGAGATTTGCTCCTCTATCACGATCCTTCCCAAATCTCAGGCACATGATCTAATTGACTCCTTATTTTTCGAGAATAAAGTGTGGACTACAAAACCAGTGATTTATGTGGTAAAAACATCGATGGAATGTAAACCAAAAGCGAAAGGACGTGGGACGAGGGGGAAGCATATGCGAGGACAAAACAACATACAAAGTGGGCTCTAATATTAGAGACTTTTTGGGGTTCGCATGATGCCATCACAAGGAATGTAATTTAAAGACATGTAATTAAAGGAATCTTAATTATGGTGATTTATGTGTGAACTTTTAATGGACTGGTTGCGTGATTGAAAGGAATGTTTGTTAATGGAATGTGAATTAAAGGAATTCAATTGAGATTAGAGAAATTGTATGCCCAAGAGTACTACCGTGATTGATTGTATAGATTAGAGAAAAAAAAGGAAAATAAATTATGATCGATTAGTGTGTTGATTCTTACAAGTAGGTACAGTTTTTAGCCTTTTGTAGAAGGGTGAAAAAAACAACATGTAGAGGTGATGGTGGGAGAATGAGGCAAAAATAAAACATGAAGGTGAAAATAAAACCTTGGATGTCGGACTACCGACTCTCCTCTAATAGTAGAGATTAAAGATTGATCGTGATTGATTATTTCTCATAAATACGCTACCAAATATATTGAAGATTGATCCGGTTATTAACGCGGCTTTTTGGGTCATAGGTGCATTTGCTCACATAAGTAATAGGAACATCATTTCAAATAGTAAACAAAACCAAAGAATTCAGATATTTTGTATGATGCAAGATGGTCATGTGCGTGAAGTCCATGCCAAATTTCGTGAAGTTTGAACGTTCGAGTAGTTCTCGGCAAAAATGACAAATTTTAGGACCGTGAGAACCTTTTAAAAACTGCACTATTCATTAAAAATTCCGCGTTTCTTGCCATGAACTCCTCAAATGTTCAAACACTCCGAAATTTTGCACGGATGTCACACGCATGAGCATATTGCATTCCACAAAAAATTAAAAATAAATAAATTTATTTGCAATTTTTGTTAGTTTACTAGTTAGTGGGTGCATACGCTCCCGTGAGCCGTTTGAGATTTTCCTCTGGTTATGTGCTTTAATAGTAGAGATTAAAGACTGATCATGGTTGATTCTTTTTGATAAGGCCATTACCAAAAATGTAGAAGATTGGTCTATTTAGCAGATAAAATCTTGTTTAAATAGATTGGTTGGCTAAAATCTAGTTAAATAGATTGGTGGGATAGAAAAACGATGGGGAGAGTAGAAGCCAAAGAAATGTATGCCAAGAGTATTATCTTGATGGGTCGTGATTAGTTTTATTGATTAGAAAAAGAAAAAAGGAAATTATGATTGATTAATGCGTTGATTTTTCAAAGGAACGCACAATTTTTCTTTTTTTTTGTAGAAGGGTGAAAAAAGCATTAGATGGGGGATGGGAGGTGGAGGCAAAAGTAAACCGTGTATACCAGATTATCAGCCCCCCTTTAATATTAGAGATTAGAGATTCGTCGTGATTGATTCTTTCTCACATAAAAACATTGCAAAATATACCGAATATTGAATAACGGGTTTTAAAATATCGATTGGCTAAAACCCGGCTATATAGATTGGTGCAATAGAAACAGGTGGGAATATAGAACGAACTCCCCTTTAATAGTAGAGATGCCAACTTTTATATAGTTTTTGCTTGTTTTCATCTAGTTTTGTGTATCTGTTTTCCTATTTGTTGAGTTCAGATTGTGAGTCTTCCACGGCTGACAAGCCTAGGATTTTTCAAGACGGGTCAGTGTTTTGGTGGATGAACAAGTCCCATATTGTTCGTTGGATCCGGTAGGAAATTTTCGCATGGACAGACAAATGACAAATACAATCAGTGGCAAAGCAAAATCTAAATGGAACCGAATTGGTTTTCTTTCAAATACTCCCTCCGTAAGGAAATATAGGTTGTTGAGCTTTCTTTATGCAACTTTTTCCAACTACCTATATTTCTTTACGAAGAAAGTAGATGATTTTTTTAACTTAGATTCGAAAAAACAACAACATGATAACTTACGCACCGAAAACAGGAAGCGGCGATTCGGTGCCCGGGTGCATCTGCACCCCGGGAGGCTAAAATATTAAATAAATATGAAAAAAGCTTGAAAATTTTCATTTTTTTGGTGAAAGATGCTTATGTGCGAGATGTTTCTGCAAATTTTGAAAAAGTTTGGACTTCTGAAGAGCGCGCGAAAAAAAATACAATTTTACAGTTTCTTGAGAAGACACTGTTCATACACTATTTCGGGCTGATTTTTTTTTGTCGCGCGCTCTCCAAAGGTTCGAACTTCGTTAAAATTACAGAAACATCTCACATATACACATCTTTCATTAAAAAAATTGTAATTTTTTGAACTTTTCTTAAATATCTTTTCCAGAATGTTTTGCGCAGGAGTAAACGAGCCTGAACTCATCTTTGAATTTCCCCCGATAACATGATAACTTACGCACCAAATGTAACTTACGTAGCCCACTCATAATAACTTTTGTAAAATGGGGGCATGAAGATCTGAACCGGGCAGTTCCTCCCTCCGCGAGTCGCTCCCGTGGGCAACTCGGGGGAACCCTAGCCGCCGAGCCAGCCCTCCCCCGCCCCTCCTTCCTCCCTCGCCGCCGCCAGCAGCGCCGCCGGGCGAAGTCCGGCCGGCAGCGGCGGCGGCTCTACCCTTCGCGTGTTTCGGCTGGCACGGGACAGTTGATCGAGTGGAGGCGCCGGGCTAGCGCAGGGCGCGGCGACGCGACGATGGGTACTCCAGGCGGCGGCGTGCGGATGGCGCGTCGACGACATGGCTGCGTACTCGCGGCGCGGTGTGGTGGCCGCGTGCTGTGCAAGATCTGGAGGTCGCGTGCGTCAACGGGTTCAGGTCGGATCCCGCTGGATCCATCCCTTGGATTCCGCGACCAGCGCGGGGTGGTGGCGTTCGTCATTGGGGATTCTCTTAGATCCGGCGCCTGGCATCCTGGTTGTTGCTCTGCTCCGTATGTCCTTCTCAATCTTCCTTATCAACTGATTTGGAGGGTTGAGGCCCCATGGCACTCTCGTCTTGGTACGTTTGGGTTGACGGCTCGCTGCCAGATCCGAAGCAGACGAGGTTCGTGGTATAGGATGGGGACCGGAGGAAACTTTGGTCGACTCGTTCGGCCCAGCAGCGGCGACGTCTCTCGACGTCGTGACCCTCCTTGGAGGCGAAGCTGAGGTCCCTCCTATCCATCCTTGACCCCCTCCCGGATGAAAGTCCAAAATCCGTCTTGGATTGGGCGGCGGCGGCGCCTTTTGCGTCGTACCCTCCATGGAGGCGCCGTCTTGGGAGGTTTGGGTGGTCGGGGGAGGGTTGATGTGGGCGGTGGGATCCGCGTGACAAGGGCTACATCGACGGGGATTGGTTTGATGGTTGGCAGGTGGAGCGGCGTTGCATTCACTGCATCGACGACGATGGATCTTGGCGGCATGGTGCAGCTGAGTCTCGGTGACAGATGCGTCTGAATGGATGAGCGCAGGGCGGTGGCACTGTTTGACGCCGTGGCGGTGTCGACGGATGGCCGGCCTGGAAAGGATGATGCGGATCTTCCTAGAGATAGATCAGCGGTTCGATGGTGGTAGCGGCCTCTAAAACGTGTGCATGCGGTATACACTTTAGGTTTGCTGCATCGGGTGTAGGCTCCTGATACGTCATGCGGGCGGATTGGCGGTGACCCCGGTTCTTGATGGTGGGAGTGAGGGCACTCCACATTATCGAGTTTGTAGGTGTGAGTGGTGGCTTCAGGTGGTTTGATGTATGTTCTTTTCAGATCGTTGTTGAATAATTAATAAAGATGGCTGCATGCATTTTGAATGTGAAAAGAAGAAAAGAATTTTTTTGCACTGTTTCTAAAAACGATTTCATCGAAGCAAAGATAGAAGTTCAAATTCTATGCTGTTGCTGTGCCGCCGTTCTTGTCATTTACGCCGTTTGCTTTGCATCTCCTTTCCTCGAGAAATTCCACAAGCACCAGTAGCGCAGCGTCGACGTCCTCACTCCGCAGCAGCATCTCAGACACTTCCGCCGGAGTCACCTCCACCACCGCAAGCAGTTCCCGGATCTTAGGGAACGTGGCGTGGTCCTCGACGAGGTGGTAGTTCCGGGCAAGCGTCCTGAACGCCTCCCATCCGCAGTGTCCCATGTAGATGTGCATGTCCATGCGGCCCGGCCGGAGCAGCGCCCGGTCGAGGCGGTCCTTGTAGTTGGTGGTGAAGACGATGACGCGCTCCTCGCCGCTCGTGGACCACAGGCCGTCGATGAAGTTGAGCAGCCCCGACAGCGTGATCTTGCGCTCGCGCTCCTGGCCGTATCCCCCTCGTGCTTGCACCCCGCCGTACTCGTCGTCCTCCTCGGAGTCCGTGTCGGTCGCCAGACATACCCTGTGGCCTTCCCTGGACATGGCGTCGAAGCTGCAGTCGATGTCCTCGATGACGAGGATGGACTTGTTGGGCATCTCGATGAGCAGCCTCTGCAGGCACGAGTTGTCGTAGACCCCGGAGAGGTCGAGGTCGTAGAGGTTGAACCGGAGGTAGTTGGCCATGGCGGCCACCAGGCTGGACTTGCCGGTTCCGGGCGGGCCGTAGAGGAGGTAGCCGCGCTTCCACGCCTTGCCGATCCGGCGGTAGTACTCCTTCCGCTTCAGGAACCGGTCGAGGTCGTCCATCACGGCCTGCTTCATGGAGGGATCCATGGCGAGCGTGTCGAACGTGGCCGGGTGGTGGTGGTTGATGCCTTTCCAACTCTGGCCCTGGTTGAGGAAGATCTTGAGCGCGCGGTCTCGCAGCCGCAGGTCCTCCGACGTGGACATGACGAAGGGCACGTACTTCTCGAGCGCGGTCTCCGTGTGCTCTGCGTCAAAGCTGAGCTCCAGGGATTCCTGCTTGGCCCTGTCGTTGCCGCCGCCGCTCTCGATGGACGTCCACCGGAACTCAACGCCTTGGAAGGTGTCGGATGTGGATCCCCCGTTCTCCATGCTCAGGAGAGTGCTCCAGCTGCCGCTCCCGTCGACCTCCCTCTTGCGGGTGCGCGCGAGGCAGAGCCGGCTCATGGCCTGCGGGTCGATCTTGGTGGCCAGGTACGCGAGCACCGCGTCGTACAGGTCGTTCTCGTTGTAGCCGCCGCTGACCACGCGCCGGATGACAATGGTGTGGCGCTTGCTCTCGCGGGCGCCGAGGCGGGAGCGCACGAACGCGGCGCCCCAGCGCACGGCGGCGCGCAGCTCATCGGGGAGGAGCTCCCGTGCCATGCCGCGCGCCAGCATGGCGTACGCGGTCACCGTTGCCGCAGTGGCCACCGCCTTCTTGTACGCGTCGACCGCCATCGCCCCCTCCGGTGACGACGACATACTTGTCTTTGGCAAATAATCCATGGCTGATATTAGATCTCTTCCTGTTTCGAGTTCCGTCGCGTTGTTATCGTCCCCTGCCCCCCGCGTGTATTTATATCGCGGAAGAAGATTAAGTTACCGACCCGGACGCGATCAGACGGTTCTACGCGGATACGAATCTAAAACCTTTACAAACTCAGTACGCGGACGACACGGAAATTGCTCCGCCAAAAACTCAATTTTCCGGTATAAATATGGGGAGCAATGCTACATCAACCGACATTACAACATCTCCAACGAAAACGCTGTATATAATGCTATTTTCACGCTGCATAAACTATTTAGCACCTCTGTTGAAAATGCTTTTACGTGTTGTTTACAGGCTTAGTTTAATTTGGGCCAACTTGGGAGCCGTGCGATTAAACCAAAGCCAACCGTTTGATTATGCATGGCTCGGTACAAGTACTACAATACATCACATGGGATCGTTCGGCTTTTTGATCCAACGAGCCCCAAACTAGTCCGAGCGGTGTAGTGCGGTCTCCATGGATATGCCTCTTGGCAGCATCACACAGCACCGACGCAGCCGTGCTCCATCGTAGCCCGTTGCAGTTTCCATGGCGCGTCGCACACCACCGACGGCGACCCGGTGGCGCTTCATTGCAAGTCCGGTGAAGGTTCAACGACTCCCGCGGTGCTTCATTGCAGCTCCGGCAAAGCTTCGTTGCAACTTCGGCGAAGCTTCAAACTCCAGCGAAGCTCTGACAACCGTCCGCCGCGCTTCATTACAGCTCCGCGGGCTTCATGGCAGCGCTGGCGAGCGGCACCGTTGCAACACCGACGTGCATTGCCGACGATGAGCGGCACCCTGCATCCCCGGCGAACTTCAACGTAGCATCGCCGACGTCCGACGAAGCTTCATTGCAACCCCAACGGAGCTACAACGCAGCCAGCGTTGCTCCATTGCAACACCGGCGTTGCTCCGGCAACATCGGCGTCACCCTGTTGACCATTCGTCGTGGTCGTCGTGGGAGCCTCGGCAGGGCTCTATTGCCAAAAAACTTCAAAGCAACATCGTTGGAGTTGCAAGCCTCACTGGCCACTCACCTCGGTCATCGTCGCTTCATTGCAGCCTCGATGGTGCGGCGAAGCTCCAACACGAGAGCAGCGTAGCAGCACGACAGTCGACGGCGAGCGTCGCATCGTAGCGGGCAGCAACGACGAGGGTTGCATCGCAGCACCGACAATTGACAACGAGCGATGCACCGGCAGTTGACGACGAGCGCTGCACCGACAGTGTCGACGAACACCGAGTTGCGATGCAGCGCTGGCAGTCGACGACGACCACCACGTCGCGGCACGGGCAAAACCAACAAGGATCGCATTGCAGCGCCTGAAGTTGACGACGAGCGTCGCACCGGCAGTGTCGGCGAGCGCCGAGTTGCGTGCGTCACAGCACCGGCAGTCGACGGCAAGCGCCGCGTCGCAGCATGGGCAGCACCGACGAGTCGCATCGCAGCGTCGAAAGTTGACGATGAGCGCCGCACCGGTAGCGTCGGCAAGCGCCGAGTCGCAGCACGAGCCACCGGGGATGCTTCAATGAAGCTCCATGGCAGCATGGGTGCGGTGTGGCAAAGCTTCATCACACCACCGACGAGCCGCCGATGATGCTTCAATGAAGCTCCATGGCAGCACGGGTGCGGCGGGGCAAAGCTTCATCGCAAACACCGACGAGCCATCGGCGATGCTTTGTAACACCCTCAGATGCTTGTAACAGTAATCATCATCACTGTTGACTATCACTGTTTGCTAATCACTGTTATCCCCTGTCCCTGTTCAAACTTTGCTTCTGCTCTTTTCAAACCATGTGGGTTGGTAATCAAACACAAAGCCCCATGCATTTTGTTCATCATGAAATCAAACCCTAGATGAAACAACCTCTATTGGAAAATAAAACAAAAGTGCTGGAATAAAGTTATTCCAAAAATCATGGAACCATTTTTATAAATTGCCTAAAATCATTATAACCATGTTGGAACAACTTTGGTAATTTTTGGAGTTACAGAAAATTCCAAACAATTCAAACAGTAGGTTAGAATCCCTACTTTGGGCATTTAATATTTAAAAGAAATATCCAATGAATTTATTTTGCTGCAAAACTTTTTGTGACACCTCAGTAATATATAAACCTAATTTACAATCACCAATAATATTTTACAAAAATGCTAGGGTTGATAAAATTAATTACTGAAAGAAATTGAGTAAACAGAAAACCAGAAAAAAAAAAACCTTAAACCTCGCCTGGGGCGAAGCCACCACAGCCCAGCCCAGCCCACTCCTTTGTCTTCTTCCTCCAACCACCCCCCCACCTGCTCCCGTCCGGCGCCCGTCGTGGACGCGTCGCCGCCAGCCCGGCCCCGCCCTCCAACTGCCCCCTGACGCCGCCGAAGCGATAAGGACGCAGCCCCCGACCCCCTGGACAACTCCCCCACCCCATTCCTCTCCTCCTCCTCTCGCCATCCTCGGGGAAAAATCCCCTGAGCCCGCCGTCGCCATTGCCGTGGCCAGGCGCGGCCATCGTGCTCCAGCCGCCTCGCCGTGTTGTCCAGGAGCGTCGTCGTCGTCGTCTTCGTCAACCCCCGCAAGGAATCGAGCCGTGGCGCCTCTCTGCGACGACTACGTCCTCGTCTTCAACCTCGGCTCCGGCGCTATCCGCGACCAATTCCGGCCACCACAAGCCCGCGACGAGCCCGCTGCCACCTCCGTCGTGCTCCTGGTGAGCTTCTCGTTCGTCGCCAGCTGCCCGCTGATGCCCGCTAGGTCCCCGTGCAGAAACCCCCGTTGAGCTGCTCCGGCCGCCGTGGCACGTCGTCGTAGACGTTGATGTGGTTCGTCCCAGCCCGCGATATGTGCACCAGTAGGTTCCCCGTGTTGCGTGTGCTCGATTTGGACCCGTAGCTAGCTCGAGTTCGACCCGTACATGCATTCGCCATTGGAGCCCGACGACCTTCGCCGCCATTGATGAAGATGCGCTCACCTCCGTGCGCCCCAGCTCGCGAGACCACTCCAGATCGACGCGGATTCGAGCTCTCCGTCGACTGCCACCAGCGGCGCCTCAAACGGCGCTCGGAATCGTGGGCTGGCTCGACCTCGCCGCCGGCGAGCCTCCGATGAGGTTCCGGTGAGGCTGACCGGTGGGACCCCGGTGTCAGCCAGATGATTAGGGGTTAATCCCACCCCTAATAGCCACTGACATGTGGGTCCCATCCCACTTAAGCGCATGATTAAAATTAACAGAACTGTTAGTAAGAGTTTAGGTCACTGACAGGTGGGTCCCCTCTAATTAATTAACTTAATGATTTAGGTTAATCCAATTAATAAAAATTTAGTCACTGACATGTGGGTCCAGAGGCAATTTCTGATTTTATAAAATGTTTTATAAATAACAGAGGCTGACATGTGGGTCCCTCATGTCAGCACTGTTCTGGATAATGTTGTGGATAATGTTTTGGATAATGTTTAAATAAATAATAAAAGAAATCCAGAAAATCATTTAAATTAATTTAAAACTTTGAAATTCAATAACTTTTAAACCGTAACTCGGATTCAAAAACTTTATACATGAAAGTTGATCAGAAAAATACAACGAATACGAATACGCTATATGTATGTCTACCACACCCCTCTAACACTACGAACATCGAACATTCCCCCTCCGGACCGACTGTCCGATAAATTGTCCGGTACTGTTAGAGTGCCCGGATGAATATATTCCGAACACGAAAGTTGTCCGAAATGGTTCAAATAGCACGGATACAACCCCCTTAAGTTGTTCCGGTAACCACGACACCTCCAGCTTGATCCTTCCCCCTCCGGACACCCTGTCCGGTAATCACCCGGAGCCGGCAGTTCATCCTCAGGTGAATTCCCGCTCCGAGCATATTGCATTACACTGCGTTAGAACACCGATAACATTTCATCTATCATGTCATGCATATGTTTGTAAATTATTGCTGTGTATTTACTGCTTCCCCCCCCTTAATCTTCGGTAGACCCCGCTGCTGCCGTCGACTACACCGCTGCTGAGTACGACTACGTCGTCGACGACCCTACTACTACCGTCGAGCTTGCAGGCAAGCAGAGCCATTCTCTTCCCCAGATACCGCCTATCTTTCCGTACATTTCTTGCACTAGGCATTGTTACTGCTGCTGCTACGATTACAATCCTATTCAACTGCATAGCCTGATTTTGTCGCCCCTTGATGTGCCTTCCTTTAACCTATGCTGCCTAGTATTACTATTATGCATTATTCAGCAGTGGACCCTGCGCATTGTTAGCTAGGATTAGATAGAGGGCCGCGATCACTCAGGGGAGTGAACGCGGATATTAATATTATAACTGCACAGGTACGGTACAATGCAGACACCGCCTCAGGCCCTATCTGGGTTATGCCTAGTCACCTCAAGTGTGAGCTATCAAGGAGTAATCTTTGTACTCCACTCGAGGCTGACTTTGTCTTGCCGCCATAGGGTCCTGTAAACGGTTGTCCTTCAGGTAAGAAGTCGGGCGACCCAACGGTGCCCGCGAGAGGTATTGCGTCGGGACGACAGGGAGGGCACGACCAGTGTACCGGTGTGCTTGGCCCCTGATCGTTGTCCGCGAGAGTTACCAACCCCGAAAGTCGAGCTCCTCCAGGAGCACACGCGAGACAAGGTAAGGAGACGGTTCACCTTGTTGGTAACCGCAGTGACTTGGTGGGACGACGGGGCAGGCACCGATGTACTGGTGGTCCCGGCTGCTGTCGTTGTCCGCGGGTCGGTTAAGTCGAGGCAACGATAATGGTTGCCGCGCAGGTTAATTAAAATACTAAATGGTTCAGTGAATGTCTTGAGTTGGCTATATGCCATGTACGCACTACCTACCCGTGGGAACTACGAGTTATGGGCTCCTCTGCTTCTTAGTGTCGTCCGAGGACTCTTCAGACGTCAGCAGTACCGCGGGCTGATTGCCGGGAAGTGGTGTTGTCTTATTTGCCGCGGCGTGTGATTTGTATTTGCTTTGATTTAACTTCACCGGCCAGCCACGCACCGTGCAGGAGTACGTTTGGGTTGGGGTCCAAGGCCCGGCGTACTTAGGATTTAGACCGGCGGATGACCTCTCTGTTGAGTTTGAAAGATGGGCTATGAAGTGTCGGATAGCCTCGGTGGAGCGTTCCCTAACAAGGTTCCCGCCACCCTGGAGATCCGTGCGTGTAGCGTAACACAAGTGCACCCCTGCAGGGAAGAATTGATCTATCGATAGCCGTGTCCACGGTAACAGGACGCTTTATGCTGAAGCTGGATCTTACCACTAGAAACTATTAATATTAAACTGTATGGTTCCGGGTTCTTTTCCTCGCGGGGCTGTCGAGGAGGTGAACTCGGAGGCATTGTTAATTATTACAACTTATTATTATTCACTGTTGCAGCAACTTCTGCTTCATTGCTACTTTACTGTTTTATATAAACTGTTGGCTGATTCTTACCTCATGCTGCAAGACACCGTCGGAAGATGCTAGTCTTCGATAGGCCTAGCTTCTTACCCTTGCTCTAAATTTCTGTCTTCAGTCCACTATATACAGTCTCTTCATTCCGTTGATACAATGCATAATGCTTAGTAGCGGACGTAAGACTCGCGGGTATATTAGATACTCACCTGCTTTTTTTCCTTTACTGTTTTGCCTGATCGGCCGCTGCAGCCGACGTTGGAGCCCAGGAGCAGGAGTACCCCGGAGGCGCCTACTACGACGTCGAGTTCCCCGTTGACCAGGAGTAGTACTGTGGATCCCAGGCAGGAGGCCTCGCCTTTTCGTTCTGTATCTCTGATGTGATTTGTGCTAGCCTTCTTAAGGCACAACTTGACTAACTATGTCTGTACTCAGATATTATGGCTTGTATGACTTATATATTCGGGTCCGCGTGACCCCCTCTATTGTAATATATTTGTTTATCCTTTTGTGTTTAGTGTTGTGCTGTGATATTATCACCGTGGCACCCTAATCTCAGTCGTGTACCCTGTGTGTATGATTACTGTACACGGTCTGATTTTGGGGGCGTCACAAGTTGGTATCAGAGCCGACTGCCTGTAGGAAGCCACCCCACCACTACCTGGTCGAAGTTGAGTCTAGACTTTGGAAAAACTATTTTGCTAACTTAATATTTGGCTTACGGGCCCACATCGATGTCACTACGGTGGTATCTATGGTATTAGGATCCTTTTCTCCTTACCTATGCTCTGGGAATCTGCTCTCTTATCCTTGCTGGTAAGTTTTACAAAATCTGACATTAGGATCACGTCCTCTTGATTCCACCCGGCGTTTTTCTGGTGCATCCCCCCATTGATTGAGTCGTGTTGCAGGCGTCGTACGCCAGATCCCAGACCGCGGATCCCATTCTCATTCTGGGCAGGCCGCGCGTTCTCTGGCATCAACTCCTGTGGCCAACAGTTTTCTTGCGGCGTGATTGACATAGTGGAATCTATGTCGCGTCGTGTAATCCTTACCGCGGTCTGCGCGCCGTCTAGAGAGTCCTTTTTCCTTAATTTCTACGACGCTACGCTGCCCGATTTTCGATTAATTCTGTGTGCGCATGTGTATGTCTTATATGACTACTCCTTTATATATCTGCGCCTCCTTTACGTTGTCGTTTTACTTCAGGCTTGAATTCCGGTATCTCGTTAAATTTTCATCGCTGAAATACCCCTGTTAAATTCTAGCAGGATGGCTGGTCGTGGTGGTCGTGGTCGTGGTCGTGCTACCAACGACCCACCTCCGCCGCCGGATTATATGGCCGCGATGATGCAGCAGTTCGAGATGAACCGTCAGTTCATGCAGAATATCATGGCTCAGTTCCCCCAGCCGAATCAGAATGGGCACCACCATCAGCATGCCACCGTGACTCTGCACGACTTCACCCGCCTCAACCCCACTATGTTCCGCAACACCGTTCAGCCGCTGGATGCTGATGACTGGCTTCGCGACATCACTCATGAGCTGGAGTCTGCTAATGTCGATCCAGCCGACTATGTGAACTTTGCGTCTTATCATCTGAAAGGCGCAGCTGCTCAGTGGTGGAGCACCCACAAGCGTTCCCTGCCAGTCGAAGAAGTCATCACTTGGGATGAATTTCAGTCTGCTTTCCGCGCCCGCTACATTCCTCAGGGTATCATGGATCGCAAGGCGGAAGAATTCAGTAACCTCACTCAGGGCGATATGACTGTTGAAGCCTATCAGCGCGAGTTCCTCAACCTCTCTCGCTATGCGGAGGGAGAGATCACCACAGATGCTCGCAGACAGCAGAAGTTCCGTCGTGGCCTCAACCCTGAACTCAGGCTCGCTCTTGCCGTTCATGATTTCGCCAACTTCGCCACCATGGTGAACAAGGCTATCACCGTCGAGACTGCCCAAATGGAACACAAGAACTCTCTGAAGCGTTACCGTGACGTTGGCTCATCTTCGGGCGCAACGCAGAAGCGTCGCATCTGGCTCCCTACCAGTGTGACCCATTCAGCTGTCCCTGCTCCAAGGCCGTCTTATGCTGCACCCCGTCTGCCCCCACCACCACAGTTGCCAAGAGCTTTGCCGGCACCACCCAATGCTACCCCACTTCGTCCTCAGGATGGATTATGCTTCACGTGCCGCCAACCTGGGCATTTTTCTAGGGAGTGCCCCCTGAAACAGAAGCAACTGGTAGTTCACCCCGCTGGCCGTGGAAATGGTCGTGGCAACAACAGGACCCCCAACTATAATACTGGGTCTGCCGCTTATGCTCGTGGACATGCTAACCACGTAAATGTTGAAGAAGTTCAGCAACAACCCGCTACCGTAATGGGTACCCTTCTCGTTAATTTCGTACCTGCTACTGTTTTGTTTGATACAGGAGCATCGCATTCATTCTTGTCGGAAGCATTTGCATTGTCGCATAACTTCACGCTAGAAAAGATGAACCCACCGATGGTTGTCCGCACTCCGATAGGCCAATGTCAAACCACCAAGATAGTGCCCGGAACCCTTGTTGAAATTGAAGGGATTGAATTCCTTGCTTCCCCCATCGTTCTGAAGTCTTCCACCATAGACCTCATTCTGGGAATGGACTGGTTGAAATTCCACGATGCTGCACTTTATTGTGGCACCAAGTCTGTCCAGCTTTTTCACCCCTCCGGTGGGATTGTAAACCACACCGCCCGAGTTACCCGTAATGCTGAAACACAGATCTTTATGGTGAATGCTTTGAATGTCTCACCTTTGAAAGGCATCGAGAAAGTTCCAGTCGTTCGCGATTTTCCCGACGTCTTCCCAGAAGAACTGCCGGGAATACCCCCAATCAGAGAAGTTGAATTCGTCATCGACTTGAAGCCAGGCACTGTCCCTATTGCCAAGCGTCCTTACAAGATGCCGCCACATGAACTCCTTGAACTTAAGGAGGAAATCGACAAGGCACTTCAGAAAGGATTCATTCGCCCCAGTTCCTCAGCTTGGGGAGCACCTTCGCTCTTTGTCAAGAAGAGCGATGGGACAAACCGATTGGTCCAAGATTATCGGCCTATTAACCAAGCCACCATCCAGAACAAATACCCACTTCCCCGGATCAATGATCTGTATGATCAACTTGCCGGATCTAAGGTGTTTTCTAAACTCGACTTGAGGTTGGGTTATCACCAAATCCGGGTCCGTGATGAGGACATTCCGAAGACTGCCTTCATTACTCGCTATGGTTCATACGAGTACACCGTCATGTCCTTTGGCTTAACCAATGCTCCAGCCACCTTCTCCAGATTGATGAATTATATTTTCATGGAGTACCTCGACCAGTTCGTCGTGGTTTATCTGGATGATATCTTGATATATTCCAAGAATGAAGAAGAACATGCTGAACATCTTCGTCTTATACTGGAGAAGCTTCGAGAACACAAACTCTACGCTAAGTTTTCTAAGTGTGAGTTCTGGCTTCCCGAAGTAACCTACCTTGGACATGTGATTTCCAAGGATGGCATTGCCGTCACCCCAGAACGTATCCAGGCTATTCTTGACTGGACTCCTCCCAAGACCGTCAAGCAAGTCCGCAGTTTCCTCGGACTCGCTAGTTATTGCCGCCGTTTCGTCGAGAATTTTTCCAAGATTGCCAGGCCTCTGACTAATCTTCTTCACAAAGGCGTCAAGTTTGAGTGGACAGATAAATGTCAAGAAAGTTTTCAAGCACTCAAGGACAAGCTGACTTCTCCCCCGGTGCTCGCTCCCCCAGATACTCAGAAGGACTTCGTGATATATTGCGACGCGTCTCGTCAAGGATTAGGCTGTGTCCTATTGCAAGAGCGCAAGGTGATTGCTTATGGCTCTCGTCAGTTGCGTGCCCACGAAGACAAGTACCCAACACATGATCTCGAATTGGCAGCAGTAATTTATGCATTGAAGCTGTGGCGACATTACCTCGTCGGTAATCGTTGCGAGGTCTACACCGATCACCAAAGTCTGAAGTACCTGTTTACTCAGCCAGACCTGAATCTTCGTCAGCAACGATGGCTTGAGACAATAGCCGACTTCAACATGGATATTTCGTATACCCCGGGCAAGGCTAATGTGATGGCCGATGCCTTGAGTCGCAAAGCTTACTGTTCTGAACTTGAGGTTCAGGTGCAGCAACCACTTCTGTATGAAGAGTTTCGCAAGTTGAATCTCGAGATTGTTCCTCAAGGTTACGTCAATAACCTGGTTCTGGAGTCAAAACTCGACGCCCTCATCAAGAGTAGACAATCTCTGGCCCCTGACATTGTGAAGATCCAGCAGGACATCGCCGAAGGAAAGCCCTCCTCTTTTACCATTGATGCTAATGATGGTGATACTGTGTACTTCAAGGGCCGCTTAGTAGTTCCTGTGAGCCCGCCCCTCATTAACTGTGGTCCGGATATCATGGAAGAAGCCCATAACTCTACCTTGTCAATCCACCCTGGCAGTACCAAGATGTATAAAGACCTTCGTCAACGGTACTGGTGGCCTTACATGAAACAAGACATCGCCCGCTATGTTTCTCAATGTGACGTTTGCAGTCGCGTCAAAGCCGGACATCAGAAACCTGCTGGTTGGTTGCGACCACTCCCTCCTCCTGATTGGAAGTGGGACAAAGTCGAAATGGACTTCGTCACCGGTTTTCCTAAATCACAGAAAGGTAACGATGCCATCTTTGTCGTCATCGACCGATTCTCCAAGATTGCACACTTCCTGCCGGTCAAGGAGACGATCACTGCTAGTCAGTTAGCACACTTGTATATCTGCCGAATTGTGTCACTCCACGGTATTCCGTTGGAGATCAGTTCGGATCGTGGCAGCATTTTCACCTCACGATACTGGAATAGTTTCATGGAAGCTTTCGGCACTCGTCTGAATCTCAGCACCGCTTATCACCCCCAGTCGCAAGGCCAAGTTGAACGAGTTAATCAAGTGCTGGAAGACATGCTTCGCGCTTGTGTCCTTTCTTTCGGCATGAAATGGGAGGATGCCCTCCCGTACGCGGAATTCTCGTACAACAATAGCTATCAGGCTAGCTTGAAGGTGGCCCCCTTCGAAGTTCTATACGGACGTAAATGTCGAACCCCCCTGAATTGGTCAGGAACTGGGGAACGACCCTACTTCGGACCGGATCTTGTCCAAGAAGCTGAAGAACAAGTTCGCATTGTGCAAGAAAATCTCAAGGCCGCACAGTCTCGTCAGAAGAGCAACTATGACCGCAAACACCGCGAAATGGAGTATCAGCCTGGTGAATACGCATACCTCCGTGTCACTCCCATGAGGGGCACTCATCGCTTAGGTATCAAGGGCAAGTTGGCTCCTCGCTACATTGGCCCGTTCCGTATCCTTTCCAGGAGTGGACCCGTGGCATACCGGTTGGAATTGCCGCCGAACCTCTCCCAAGTCCACGATGTCTTCCATGTGTCGCAACTCCGTCGCTGCTTCAAGGATCCTATCCGCGAAGTGGAGCATGATATGATCGAGCTGCAACAAGACTTGACTTATCGAGAACATCCGAGCCGCATCCTCGATCAATCTGAACGCCGCACCCGCAACAAGACCGTCAAGTTCCTCAAGGTTCAGTGGTCGAATCATTCTGAAGATGAAGCCACTTGGGAACGCGAAGATCGCCTTCGCGATGAATACCCCGATCTTTTCCTCGCTACCACTTAAATTCTCGGGACGAGAATTCTTGTAGTGGGGGAGATTTGTAACACCCTCAGATGCTTGTAACAGTAATCATCATCACTGTTGACTATCACTGTTTGCTAATCACTGTTATCCCCTGTCCCTGTTCAAACTTTGCTTCTGCTCTTTTCAAACCATGTGGGTTGGTAATCAAACACAAAGCCCCATGCATTTTGTTCATCATGAAATCAAACCCTAGATGAAACAACCTCTATTGGAAAATAAAACAAAAGTGCTGGAATAAAGTTATTCCAAAAATCATGGAACCATTTTTATAAATTGCCTAAAATCATTATAACCATGTTGGAACAACTTTGGTAATTTTTGGAGTTACAGAAAATTCCAAACAATTCAAACAGTAGGTTAGAATCCCTACTTTGGGCATTTAATATTTAAAAGAAATATCCAATGAATTTATTTTGCTGCAAAACTTTTTGTGACACCTCAGTAATATATAAACCTAATTTACAATCACCAATAATATTTTACAAAAATGCTAGGGTTGATAAAATTAATTACTGAAAGAAATTGAGTAAACAGAAAACCAGAAAAAAAAAAACCCTTAAACCTCGCCTGGGGCGAAGCCACCACAGCCCAGCCCAGCCCACTCCTTTGTCTTCTTCCTCCAACCACCCCCCCACCTGCTCCCGTCCGGCGCCCGTCGTGGACGCGTCGCCGCCAGCCCGGCCCCGCCCTCCAACTGCCCCCTGACGCCGCCGAAGCGATAAGGACGCAGCCCCCGACCCCCTGGACAACTCCCCCACCCCATTCCTCTCCTCCTCCTCTCGCCATCCTCGGGGAAAAATCCCCTGAGCCCGCCGTCGCCATTGCCGTGGCCAGGCGCGGCCATCGTGCTCCAGCCGCCTCGCCGTGTTGTCCAGGAGCGTCGTCGTCGTCGTCTTCGTCAACCCCCGCAAGGAATCGAGCCGTGGCGCCTCTCTGCGACGACTACGTCCTCGTCTTCAACCTCGGCTCCGGCGCTATCCGCGACCAATTCCGGCCACCACAAGCCCGCGACGAGCCCGCTGCCACCTCCGTCGTGCTCCTGGTGAGCTTCTCGTTCGTCGCCAGCTGCCCGCTGATGCCCGCTAGGTCCCCGTGCAGAAACCCCCGTTGAGCTGCTCCGGCCGCCGTGGCACGTCGTCGTAGACGTCGATGTGGTTCGTCCCAGCCCGCGATATGTGCACCAGTAGGTTCCCCGTGTTGCGTGTGCTCGATTTGGACCCGTAGCTAGCTCGAGTTCGACCCGTACATGCATTCGCCATTGGAGCCCGACGACCTTCGCCGCCATTGATGAAGATGCGCTCACCTCCGTGCGCCCCAGCTCGCGAGACCACTCCAGATCGACGCGGATTCGAGCTCTCCGTCGACTGCCACCAGCGGCGCCTCAAACGACGCTCGGAATCGTGGGCTGGCTCGACCTCGCCGCCGGCGAGCCTCCGATGAGGTTCCGGTGAGGCTGACCGGTGGGACCCCGGTGTCAGCCAGATGATTAGGGGTTAATCCCACCCCTAATAGCCACTGACATGTGGGTCCCATCCCACTTAAGCGCATGATTAAAATTAACAGAACTGTTAGTAAGAGTTTAGGTCACTGACAGGTGGGTCCCCTCTAATTAATTAACTTAATGATTTAGGTTAATCCAATTAATAAAAATTTAGTCACTGACATGTGGGTCCAGAGGCAATTTCTGATTTTATAAAATGTTTTATAAATAACAGAGGCTGACATGTGGGTCCCTCATGTCAGCACTGTTCTGGATAATGTTGTGGATAATGTTTTGGATAATGTTTAAATAAATAATAAAAGAAATCCAGAAAATCATTTAAATTAATTTAAAACTTTGAAATTCAATAACTTTTAAACCGTAACTCGGATTCAAAAACTTTATACATGAAAGTTGATCAGAAAAATACAACGAATACGAATACGCTATATGTATGTCTACCACACCCCTCTAACACTACGAACATCGAACATTCCCCCTCCGGACCGACTGTCCGATAAATTGTCCGGTACTGTTAGAGTGCCCGGATGAATATATTCCGAACACGAAAGTTGTCCGAAATGGTTCAAATAGCACGGATACAACCCCCTTAAGTTGTTCCGGTAACCACGACACCTCCAGCTTGATCCTTCCCCCTCCGGACACCCTGTCCGGTAATCACCCGGAGCCGGCAGTTCATCCTCAGGTGAATTCCCGCTCCGAGCATATTGCATTACACTGCGTTAGAACACCGATAACATTTCATCTATCATGTCATGCATATGTTTGTAAATTATTGCTGTGTATTTACTGCTTCCCCCCCCTTAATCTTCGGTAGACCCCGCTGCTGCCGTCGACTACACCGCTGCTGAGTACGACTACGTCGTCGACGACCCTACTACTACCGTCGAGCTTGCAGGCAAGCAGAGCCATTCTCTTCCCCAGATACCGCCTATCTTTCCGTACATTTCTTGCACTAGGCATTGTTACTGCTGCTGCTACGATTACAATCCTATTCAACTGCATAGCCTGATTTTGTCGCCCCTTGATGTGCCTTCCTTTAACCTATGCTGCCTAGTATTACTATTATGCATTATTCAGCAGTGGACCCTGCGCATTGTTAGCTAGGATTAGATAGAGGGCCGCGATCACTCAGGGGAGTGAACGCGGATATTAATATTATAACTGCACAGGTACGGTACAATGCAGACACCGCCTCAGGCCCTATCTGGGTTATGCCTAGTCACCTCAAGTGTGAGCTATCAAGGAGTAATCTTTGTACTCCACTCGAGGCTGACTTTGTCTTGCCGCCATAGGGTCCTGTAAACGGTTGTCCTTCAGGTAAGAAGTCGGGCGACCCAACGGTGCCCGCGAGAGGTATTGCGTCGGGACGACAGGGAGGGCACGACCAGTGTACCGGTGTGCTTGGCCCCTGATCGTTGTCCGCGAGAGTTACCAACCCCGAAAGTCGAGCTCCTCCAGGAGCACACGCGAGACAAGGTAAGGAGACGGTTCACCTTGTTGGTAACCGCAGTGACTTGGTGGGACGACGGGGCAGGCACCGATGTACTGGTGGTCCCGGCTGCTGTCGTTGTCCGCGGGTCGGTTAAGTCGAGGCAACGATAATGGTTGCCGCGCAGGTTAATTAAAATACTAAATGGTTCAGTGAATGTCTTGAGTTGGCTATATGCCATGTACGCACTACCTACCCGTGGGAACTACGAGTTATGGGCTCCTCTGCTTCTTAGTGTCGTCCGAGGACTCTTCAGACGTCAGCAGTACCGCGGGCTGATTGCCGGGAAGTGGTGTTGTCTTATTTGCCGCGGCGTGTGATTTGTATTTGCTTTGATTTAACTTCACCGGCCAGCCACGCACCGTGCAGGAGTACGTTTGGGTTGGGGTCCAAGGCCCGGCGTACTTAGGATTTAGACCGGCGGATGACCTCTCTGTTGAGTTTGAAAGATGGGCTATGAAGTGTCGGATAGCCTCGGTGGAGCGTTCCCTAACAAGGTTCCCGCCACCCTGGAGATCCGTGCGTGTAGCGTAACACAAGTGCACCCCTGCAGGGAAGAATTGATCTATCGATAGCCGTGTCCACGGTAACAGGACGCTTTATGCTGAAGCTGGATCTTACCACTAGAAACTATTAATATTAAACTGTATGGTTCCGGGTTCTTTTCCTCGCGGGGCTGTCGAGGAGGTGAACTCGGAGGCATTGTTAATTATTACAACTTATTATTATTCACTGTTGCAGCAACTTCTGCTTCATTGCTACTTTACTGTTTTATATAAACTGTTGGCTGATTCTTACCTCATGCTGCAAGACACCGTCGGAAGATGCTAGTCTTCGATAGGCCTAGCTTCTTACCCTTGCTCTAAATTTCTGTCTTCAGTCCACTATATACAGTCTCTTCATTCCGTTGATACAATGCATAATGCTTAGTAGCGGACGTAAGACTCGCGGGTATATTAGATACTCACCTGCTTTTTTTCCTTTACTGTTTTGCCTGATCGGCCGCTGCAGCCGACGTTGGAGCCCAGGAGCAGGAGTACCCCGGAGGCGCCTACTACGACGTCGAGTTCCCCGTTGACCAGGAGTAGTACTGTGGATCCCAGGCAGGAGGCCTCGCCTTTTCGTTCTGTATCTCTGATGTGATTTGTGCTAGCCTTCTTAAGGCACAACTTGACTAACTATGTCTGTACTCAGATATTATGGCTTGTATGACTTATATATTCGGGTCCGCGTGACCCCCTCTATTGTAATATATTTGTTTATCCTTTTGTGTTTAGTGTTGTGCTGTGATATTATCACCGTGGCACCCTAATCTCAGTCGTGTACCCTGTGTGTATGATTACTGTACACGGTCTGATTTTGGGGGCGTCACATGCTTCAATGAAGCTCCATGGCGGCACGACGCGGCGAGGCAGAAATCTCCATCGCAGCGACCACGACCCCCCAAATAAGCTCGATTGCAACTCCACCGACGATGAAGAACCCTACGATTGCAGCGTTGATACGGTGAGGATAGTTCTCTCACTTCTCGTTGGTTACCCCAAGTGGAAGGTGAGATGTAGCGTAACAACAATTTTCTCTCGGTGAAGATACCAAGGTTTGTCTCCAGTAGGACTCGCAGAAATACAAAAAGGTGACAACAGCGCCAGTAATTACTTCGGGCTAACGGCGCCAGAAATTGGGCGGTTGTCGTGACCTGCACACAGCAACAAATAACTTTTCTCCCAACGAGTACAGAGGAGTTGTCAATTCCTCCGGCCTTGCTATTTACAAAGGATCAACGCAAGAGATAATAGTGCAACTGAAAGTAAGAACTGGAAATAAACTGAGGGTCTAAAAAATGGTGTGAATATGGACCGGGGTCCCGTGATGTTCACTAATGATGTCTCTCTCCCAAAAGACGATAAAACTGCTAGCGAGGTAAACAAATCACAGCTGGGCAATTGACAGGATTATAAACGCACCACAATGCTAAATATGCTACAAAAGAAAGGAAGAGGCTCAAAAGCAATGGGCACTACGCCAAGGTAAGTAGACCGAAATCCATCTGCATCTACTACGAATTATCCACCTTGAGATATCTATCCAGAACATCTCGCTGGTATTAAGTTGTGAATCCCACCCAAAGTGTAAACTCAAAGCAACAGACAACTGCATTAAAAGAACTTTGCGTAAAGTAAACAATTCTTGCACCCGCAGGTACAAGCACCGTTGTTTTATCCCTGGTGGCAACAACACATCCCCTAGTCTCATGTTTCTGTCACTCAAGCTAGACATCAAGGGGCTGAACCCACAATCAAGCATAACACTCCCTCTTGGAGTTGCAACAAATCACTTGGACAAAGTAAAATACGGCAACGGAGAACATGCAAGAATTTAATAAAGAACAGAAATATAAAAGAGAACCAAATATATTACTCATCACAATCTGAACATAATCTCATAACCCATCAGATCCCAACAAACTCAGCATAGCACCACAGAAAATTACAAAAGTTTCTCGATCATGTGAGGCAGCTCACGGGGTCTCGAAAGTGAAAGCACAAAGAGGGGAGGAGTACATCACATAACTACTGGTCACGGACCCATGGTCCAAGGGGGACTACTCACGACACATCCGGGAGGCGTCCATGGCGATGGATGGTCTCCCGGAGGGGATTCCTCCTTCCGGCAGGGTGCCGGGGCAGCTTCTCCTGGCAGCTCCGATCTTGAAACGGCGGCGGCGACGGTACAGAGAGGAGAACGGGAATAGCAGATCGATTTTAGGGGTTTCCGTCACGGGGGGTAAATATAGGCCAAAGGGGACACCGAGAGGGGCCACAGGGCAGCCAGGAGGGTGCCCGACGCGGCCTAGGGTGGGGCCGCGCCAGGGACCCTTCTGGAGTCCCTGGGGTGGCCCTCCCTTCCTTCCTTGGTAATTCCGGAGGCTTCCGGGACGCTGATTTTTTATATAATTTTTCCGGAATTTTTGGAGAACTTTTAATGGCCGGAAAACCTGAAATACAAAAACAGCAGAAAACAGGAACTGACAACTGTGTGCACTGAGTTAATACGTTAGTCCAAATATGCTCAAAAGTGTATGAAAGTTCAAGCAAAACATGGCAAAGTCACACAAAACATGCATGGAGCAAGCAGAAATTATAGATACGTTTGGGATGTATCAGGGATGCCCCCATGCATCCCCAATAAATATTCAAGGAGACTCAAGCGTCTAAGCTTGCGGATGCCCCCGTGCATCCCCTTCTCCATCAACAATCATCAGTTCGTCCTTCGTATCACTATATTTTTATCACTTTATGCGTTATATGCTATGCTTGGAGCGTCTTGCTCTTAGGTTTCCTTTTTAGTTTTCTTTAGTTTTGCTTGATGTTTATAACAAGTTAGACCCCAGCTCACTTTGTGTGGGAGAGAAACACGCTCCGCTCCAATCTGGAACACATCATAGGATTTTCATGCCTATCTTTTCTCTATTGTGTGTTCTTTATCTTTTCGTAGCTGCTGCCATGTTTAGGTTTAGTTTTAGTTTTTGTCTTTAGCAAGAGACTTGGATTTTTTTTAATTTATTGCTAGAACTGTCTTTAGTTTTCATGTTTATCTTGGTAAGAGAGTTGGTTGTTGCACTGAGTTGTGTCTTGTGTTGAAGTAGGTAATTGAGGTTGCTATTCGATTGTAGTAGTAACTTGCCATAGTTTTGAGGTATTGTTGTGAGTAATGTTTGAAATTTTTGTGTCAAGAGCTCTAGCCTATTAGTGATAGGTGACGTATTTTTGGAAATTCGTGTTTATTTTCAAAACCTACAAAACTAGTTGAGAACTCTATCTACTAGATGGATCACTAATCTTTGGAGGGATCGGATATTAGAGTACACTCACGTACCATGAGTCGAGGATGCGCAAGGATAACCAAACCCCCATACACTCCTCCTCGGGGTACTTCTCTCTTTGTGAACCTCCTTATTAGATTAAGCGTTACCGATAATAAGTGCATGAGTTCTTCGGACTAATGCAAGTATTGAAAGTTGACAATTCCACCTCCTTATATTTTGTATGACATCTCAGAAAATTCCCAGAAAAATACCAAAAAATCCACGCACCCGAAGGAGCCCGGAGCCAGAAGGGGGGCCAGAGGACAGCCAGGGGGGCCTCAGGCGCCCTGCTGGCACGGCCAGGGGTGGGGCTGATACGTCCAAAACGTATCTATAATTTCTGCTTGCTCCATGCATGTTTTGTGTGATATTGCTATGATATTGATACACTTTCATACACTTTTGATCATATTTGGACTAACCTATTAACTCAGTGCACCCCAGTGCCAGTTCCTGTTTTCTGCTGTTTTTCTATTTCAGGTTTCCCCCATATTAAAAGTGCTCCAAAAAATCGGGAAAAACAGATAAAAAATCAGCGTTCCGGAAGCTTCCGGATTCACCGAAGAAGGGCCAGAGGGGCCCCACCTGGTGCCTAGGCGGCCAGTGGGCGCGACCCAGGGCTTGGCCGCGCCGGGAGGCCGCCTAGGCGACTGGTGCCCCCCTGGTGCCCCCCTTTGGCTCCTATTTATTCTCCCGTCGCGAAAACCCTGATTCTGGACCCCTTTTTTCCAGAAGCAATTCCGATCTCCGCCGCCATCGCCGACAAGCTTCGGGGGACCAGAATTCCTGTGCTGGCACCCTGCCGGGACGGGGAAGTGCCCCTCGGATTCATCTCCATCGACGTTGCTTCCTACCTCCATGATGCGGGAGTAGTTCCTCCCCGGGGCTGAGGTTTCTACCAATAGCTATGTGGTCTTCTCTCTCCCATGATGTGATCTTGATTGTGATCATAGGCTATGTTAATCTAGGATGATCCCATGATGTTTCCCCTTCTTCTATGTATTGGATTGATGTACTCACTTGATCTTATCTAGTATAATCCCCGAGACCATGGTGACAACGGTCTATTGGACATGGGTTAGAAGAATATTTTCATGAGTGATTTCCTCTTTTGTGTGTGGATTGAAGATTGAGAGTCTCTTGGTGCTTGTCTTTGACTATCCTTTAGATATGTTGTGGTGATTGTGGTACTCTCTTTGGATGGCCGCGGTGACATTTGGAAATCCATAGATGAGAACTACGAACTCTGAGGTGTGCTTTTGTAGCCCTACACAATTCTCGTCCTCTCTTGACCACAAAGGAATGACCTCCGAGTACGTCTCCGTTGCATGTTTTATGAGGAATATCATGTGATTAGCCTATGTTAATGTTGTTGGGAGTTGCCACTAGTTAAAGTATGAAGCCTAGGCCTTGTTTCCATCATTGTTACACCGCTTGCACTCACTTTTGTTACATGTTTGCTTGCTGCACTTTTTATTACAGATTTATATTACCTTGCTTTGCCACACCTATCACCCATATTTTATCATCTCTTCGCCGAACTAGTGCACCTATACAACTCCTAGTTGTATTAGGTGTGTTGGGGACACAAGAGACTTCTTGTATCTTAATTGCAGGGTTGCTTGAGAGAGACCATCTTGAACCTCTACTTCCCTGAGTTTGATAAACTTAGGTCATCCACTTGAGGGAAATTGCTGCTGTCCTACAAACCTCTGCGCTTGGAGGCCCAACATAGTCTACAAGAATAGAAGCGTGCGTAGACATCAAGCTATTTCTAGCGCCGTTGCCGGGGAGGTGAGTGCTTGAAGGTATATCTTTAGATCTTGCAATTAATTCTTTTTCTTTCTTGTTTTTATTTTCACTAGTTAGGATTTATGGAAAACAACAAAAAATTTTATGAGAGAGCTTTATGAGCTCTATCTTGAGTTAGGACATGAAGTGTTTGAGGAGGAGATCAAAAAGCCTATGGAGCTTTATTATTTTAACAACACTCATGATAGTAGTAATGTTATTAGCATGTATTCTTTGAATACTTTTGATACTAATGATATGCAAAACCATAAGCTTGGGGATGCTACGTTTTATGAAGATGATCTTTTTAGCCCCCAAAGTTTTGATGAGGAAATTTATTTTGATGATACTTTGCCTCCTATCTATGATGATTATTGTGATGACACTTATGCTATAAATAATAAATTTTTACAAGTGCACCACGATAAAAATGATTCATGTGATAGCTATTTTGTTGAGTTTGCTCCCACTATTAATAAGGAGAAGGATTTTGCTTATGTGGAGAGTAACAAATTTTCTATGCTTGTGGATCATGATAAGAATTTTTTATGTGATACTTATATTGTTGAGTTTATTCATGATCCCACTATAAATTATTATGAGAGGGGAACATATGCTTATAGATATTTCAATAATATCAAGTTCCCTCTCTTTATGTTGAAGGTTTTGAAGTTGCACATTTTTTGCCTTCCTATGCTAATATCTTTATGCTTCAATGAGTTATTTCTCTACAAGATCCCTTTGCATAGGAAGCATGTTAGACTTAAATATGTTTGGTATTTGCTTCTTTATGCTCTCTTTTGTGCTTCAACTCTTATTCCTATGAGAGCATCACTAAAATCTTAAGCCTATCTTTATGGCTATAAAGAAAGAGCTCTAGGGAGACAACCCTTGTTATCTTTACTTTGAGTTTTTACTTTCTGTTTTTAGTGGTCTTGATGATTGTTACTACTGTAGCAACATAATTTTATCTTTATTTTCAAGCTTTGTGCCAAGTTATAGCCTCATATGACAAGGGAATGAAAGTTGTGACATGCTGTCCAAAAAACAGATTCTGTCCTCGTGACGGGAAAAATCAGATCAAATCACCAGTTCATCATTTTGAGCTGAATTTTTTACACAGCGTTCTCTATACAATAATGGAACTTTCTTATGTTCTGAGGTTTTTGATTTGAGTTGCAGAAGTACTCCTAAAAAATTCTTTACTACCTGCTGTTCTGTTTTTCACAGATTCTGCCACGTTTTGTCTCTCCTAACTTTTACAAACCTTAAGCTTGCTTTTTCTTTGCAAAAACCTTTTGTCAATCTTGATAAACAGTAGCTCTTCAAGAATATCTTTATATCCAGTGGGAAAAATATATTTATTAAGGGTACTAACCTCTCTAATCAGCTTATGATGAGTTATGTATGAAGGGAGTTTTCAAGTGTGCGATGGAAGATGATGAAAGAAGATTCCGGGGTGTCAAGCGCTCAAGTTTGGGGATGCACCCATGAATCCCCAATAAATATTCAAGGAGACTCAAGCATCTAAGCTTGGGGATGCCCTCGTGCATCCCCTTCTCCATCAACAATCATCAGTTCGTCCTTCGTCTCACTATATTTTTATCACTTCATGCGTTATGTGCTATGCTTGGAGCGTCTCGCTCTTAGGTTTTGTTTTTAGTTTTCTTTAGTTTTGCTTGATGTTCATAAAAAGTTAGATCCCGTCTTACTTTGTGTGGGATAGAAACACGCTCCACTTTCAAAATCTAGAACACATCATAGGATTCTTCATGCCTATCTTTTTGCTGTTATGTGTTCTTTATCTTTTCGTAGCTACTGTCATGTCTAGTTTTAGTCTTAGTTTGTCTTAGCAAGAGCCTTGGATTTTGTTTAGTTTGTCGCTGGAACTCTCTTTAGTTTTCATGTTTATCTTTTTAAGATAGTTGGTTGTTGCACTGAGTTATGTCTTGTTTTTGAGAAGTAGGTGATTGAGGTTGTTATTTAATTTCAGTAGTAACTTGCAATAGTTTTGAGGCATTGATGTGAGTAATGTTTGAACTTTTGGTGTCAAGAGCTCTAGCCTATTAGTGATAGGTGTCGTATTTTGGGAAATCCGTGTTTATTTTCAAAACCTACAAAACTAGTTGAGAACTCTAGCTACTAGATGGATCACTACTCTTCTGAGGGGTCGGATATTAGAGTACACTCACGTACCATGAGTCGAGGATACGCAAGGATAACCAAACCCCCATACAATCCTCCTCGGATACTTGTCTCTTTGTGAATCTCCTTACTAGATTGAGAGTTACCGATAATAAGTGCATGAGTTCTTCGGACTAATGTAAGTATTGAAAGTTGACACATCCACCTCCTCATATTTGCTAGTCTCTCCTATGTCGTGCATTGCTTTCTTATCACTCCGAGAGTTGGCATCCACCTTCGCCGGTACATCCAAACCCTTGGCATGATACGCTCTGTCATCATAAACCTCCTTATATCTTTCCTCAAAACAGCCACCATACCTACCTATCAAGGCATTTCCATATCCTTTCCGAGATATATTGCCATGCAACATCCATCTTCTCATGACTTGATCTTCATGTCATACATGCTATTTTCTTGATCGATGAGCCGCATGCTAGTTGGGCCTTGCCCTAATCATTGCTGCATGACGCTCTAGTATCATTGCATATCCTGCTACACTGGCAGAGGCATACATTTGCACACTTCATGATAGTTTCATTTTCTTCATGATTTGAGTACTTTTGTAAAGTGTGAAAGATCTTCTATACTTCTTGTAATATATAAAGTGTTGCCCCTAAAGTGAGGAAAAGATCCCAAAGAGGACAAAATCAAAAGATCCCAAAGAGGACAAATGAGAGAAATAGAAAGAGCCATTGAGGCCACCAAAAAATAGAAAAAATAGAAAAAAGAGAAAAAGAAATAAAAAGAGAGAAGGGGGCACACTACTATTCATTTTGAGAGATCCACACTCGTACTCCATCTTATATCTTGTACTCCAGAGATTATCATTCATGCATATAGCTATGTGGGGACCTTCACACGATAGAATTTGGCTTGTATATTCCAATGATGAGCCTTCTCAAATGAGCTCTAGGTCTTCTTGAGCAAGAAAGTTGGATGCACCCCCACTAGTTCCATTGGAGAGCTTACGTTAGCTCATATGTGCATCTGTTGCATGGCAATCTCTACTCCTCACATCATATCTATCATTTGGCTTTCTCTCGCCTATGATTGTCCTCATTGATGTGAGCCTTTCACACCCTTTTTGTCTTCCTCCTCCACCATATTCTCTCTTTGCCATCCTAAGTTTCATCTTTCTTGCTTACGCTCATCCATTGCATGAGTGCTCAAAATGTCGAAAAGGAATGGATCATTTTGACTTGTACCTGGCTAGTGGTCTGGGGACGAGTCAAGATAAGATTCCAAAGAAGACCAAGTGTGAAACTTTAGCAGATTAAGTTATCAACAATAAAAACTATGTTTTACTCTCTTGTATATCCCTATCCCCTTTCTTGCACGCAAACACCATTTGGAGACATTCGAGTCACGGACATCAAGAGCTCTTGCACCTTTATGTTCTTATGTTGCTTGTTTCAATACTAATATAGACTCTTGCCTGTTATGACTTGAATTGGATTACATGCCTTGATTGCTTTACTTAAAAGTTCTTATATGGTTGTTAGCATGTCACCACAAAAATTATGCTTTTATCATTTACCTACTCGAGGACGAGCAGGAATTAAGCTTGGGGATGTTGATACATCCAAAACGTATCTATAATTTCTGCTTTCTCCATGCATGTTTTGTGTGATATTGCTATGATATTGATATACTTTCATACACTTTTGATCATATTTGTAGTAACCTATTAACTCAGTGCACCCCAGTGCCAGTTCCTGTTTTCTGCTGTTTTTCTATTTCAGGTTTCCCCCATATTAAAAGTTCTCCAAAAAATCGGGAAATATCAGATAAAAAATCTGCGTTCCGGAAGCTTCCGGATTCACCGAATAAGGGCCAAAGGGGCCCCACCTGGTGCCTAGGCGACCAGTCGGCGCGGCCCAGGGCTTGGACGCGCCGGGAGGCCGCCTAGGCGACTGGTGGCCCCCCTGGTGCCTCCTTTGGCTCCTATTTATTCTCCCGTCGCGAAAACCCTGATTCCGGACCCCTTTTCTCCAGAAGCAATTCCGATCTCCGCCGCCATCGCCGACAAGGTTCGGGGGACTGATGGCTTCTCGCCCCTCGTTGGTTACCCCAAGTGGAAGGTTTGATGTAGCACAACGACAAGTTTCCCTTAGCGAAGATGCTAAGGTTTAGATTGTCTCCAGTAGGACTCAAGAGATACAAGTAGGTGGTAAAGTGAACAATGGCGCCGTTCACAACCGAGGTTGCTAACTTCACCTGGACCTGCACACAGATACAAATAACTTTGCTCCCAACGAGTACATAGGATTTGTCAATTCCTCCGGCCTTGCTGTTTACAAAGGATTAACGCAAGAGATAATAATGATAGTGATAGCAACGGAAAAGTAAATACCGAAAGTAAATTGGTAGCGTGAAAAATAATGTGAAGATGGACCGGGGTCCCGTGATTTTCACTAGTGATGTCTCTCTCCCAAAAGACGATAAAAGTGCTAGCGAGGTAAACAAATCACAGTTGGGCAATTGATAGGATTATGAAGGCACCGCAATGCTAACTATGCTGCAAAGAAAGAAAGGGCTCAAAAGCAATGGGCAGTACGCCAAGGTAAGTAGACCGAAATCCATCTGCATCTACTACGAATCATCCACCTTGAGATATCTATCCAGAACATCTCGCTGGTATTAAGTTGCGAATCCCACCCAAAGTGTAAACTCAAAGCAACAGAGAACTGCATTAAAAGAACTTTGCGTAAAGTAAACAATCCTTGCACCCGCAAGTACAAGCATCGTTGTTTTATCCCTGGTGGCAACAGCACATCCCCTAGTCTCATGTTTCTGTCACTCAAGCTAGACATCAAGGGGCTGAACCCACAATCGAGCATAACGCTCTCTCTTGGAGTTGCAAATAAAATATTTGCCAAAGCAAATACCGCAACGGAGAACATGCAAGAATTTACTCAAGAACAAAATATAAAAGAGAAGAACCAAATATATTACTCATCACAATCTGAACATAGTCTCATAATCCATCAGATCCCAACAAACTCAGCATAGCAATAGCAGAAATTACATAGATGCCTCGATCATGTGAGGCAGCTCACGAGGACTCGAAAGTGGAAGCACAAAAGAGGGAGAGATAGATCACATAGCTACTGGTCATGGACCCATGGTCCAAGGGGAACTACTCACGGTACATACGGGAGGCGTCCATGGCTATGAATGGTCTCCCGGAGGGGGTAGCTTCTCCCGGCAGCCCCGATCTTGAAACGGCGGCGGCGGCGGAACAGAGGCAAGATCGCGAAAAAGGAGTTCTTCTTAGGGGTTTCCACCCCGAGGGGTAAATATAGGCGAAGGGGGGCGTCGAGGGGACCCACCAGGAAGCTAGGAGGCCTCCTGGCGCGGCCTAGGGTGGGGCCGCGCCAGGGACCCTCCTGGCTCCCTGGTGGTGGCCCCCCTTCGCTGCTTTGGTGTTTCCGGAAGCTACCGCGACGCTGATTTTTTATCTGATTTTCCTGGATTTTTTGGAGCACTTTTAATGGCCGGAAAACCTGAAATACAAAAACAGCAGAAAATAGCAACTGGCAGCTGGGTGCACTGAGTTAGTAGGTTAGTCCAAATAGGTTCAAAAGTCTATGAAAGTTCAAGCAAAACATGGCAAACTCACACAAAACATGCATGGAGCAAGCAGAAATTATAGATACGTTTGGGACGTATCAGGGACCAGAATTCCTGTGCCGGCACCCTGCCGGGACGGGGAAGTGCCCCCCGGATTCATCTCCATCGACGTTGCTTCCTCCCTCCATGATGCGGGAGTAGTTCCTCCCCGGGGCTGAGGTTTCTACCAGTAGCTATGTGGTCTTCTCTCTCTCCCATGATGTGATCTTGATTGTGATCATAGGCTATGTTAATCTAGGATGATCCCATGATGTTTCCCCTTCTTCTATGTATTGGATTGATGTAATCACTTGATCTTATCTCGTATAATCCTCGAGACCATGGTGACAGCGGTCTATTGGACATGGGTTAGAAGAATATTTTCATGAGTGATTTCCTCTTTTGTGTGTGGATTGAAGATTAAGAGTCTCTTGGTGCTTGTCTTTGACTATCCTTTAGATATGTTGTGGTGATTGTGGCACTCTCTTTGGATGGCCGCGGTGACATTGGGAAATCCATAGATGAAAACTACGAACTCTGAGGTGTGCTTTTGTAGCCCTATACAATTCTGTTTTTCTATTTCAGGTTTCCCCCATATTAAAAGTTCTCCAAAAAATCGGGAAAAATCAGATAAAAAATCAGCATTCCGGAAGCTTCCGGATTCACCGAAGAAGGAACAGAGGGGCCCCACCTGGTGCCTAGGCGGCCAGTCGGCACGGCCCACCGCCTAGGCGACTGGTGGCCCCCCTGGTGCCCCCTTTGGCTCCTATTTATTCTCCCATCGCGAAAACCCTGATTCTGGACCCCTTTTCTCCAGAAGCAATTCCGATCTCCGCCGCCATCGCCGACAAGCTTCGGGGGACCAGAATTCCTGTGCCGGCACCCTTCCGGGACGGGGAAGTGCCCCCCGGATTCATCTCCGTCGACGTTGCTTCCTCCCTCCATGATGCGGGAGTAGTTCCTTCCCGGGGCTGAGGTTTCTACCAGTAGCTATGTGGTCTTCTCTCTCTCTCCCATGATGTGATCTTGATTGTGATCATAGGCTATGTTAATCTAGGATGATCCCATGATGTTTCCCCTTCTTCTATGTATTGGATTGATGTACTCACTTGATCTTATCTAGTATAATCCCCGAGACCATGGTGACAGCGGTCTATTGGACATGGTTTAGAAGAATATTTTCATGAGTGATTTCCTCTTTTGTGTGTGGATTGAAGATTGAGAGTCTCTTGGTGCTTGTCTTTGACTATCCTTTAGATATGTTGTGGTGATTGTGGTACTCTCTTTGGATGGCTGCGGTGACATTGGGAAATCCATAGATGAAAACTACGAACTCTGAGGTGTGCTTTTGTAGTCCTATACAATTCTGGTCCTCTCTTGACCACAAAGGAATGACCTCCGAGTACGTCTCCGTTGCATGTTTTATGAGGAATATCATGTGATTAGACTATGTTAATGTTGTTGGGAGTTGCCACTAGTGAAAGTATGAAGCCTAGGCCTTGTTTCCATCATTGTTACACCGTTTGCACTCACTTTTGTTACATGTTTGCTTGCTGCACTTTTTATTACAGATTTATATTACCTTGATTTGCCACACCTATCACCCATATTTTATCATCTCTTCGCCGAACTAGTGCACCTATACAACTCCTAGTTGTATTAGGTGTGTTGGGGACACAAGAGACTTCTTGTATCTTAATTGCAGGGTTGCTTGAGAGAGACCATCTTGAACCTCTACTTCCCTAAGTTCGATAAACCTTAGGTCATCCACTTGAGGGAAATTGCTGCTGTCCTACAAACCTCTGCGCTTGGAGGCCCAACATAGTCTACAAGAATAGAAGCGTGCGTAGACATCAGGGGCCACGCCGGCAGGTCGCCTGGGCGACTGATGGCGGTGAAGTTGATAGGTTTAGTTGGGTTGCCTTCCTTGTCAACCGCGCCAATAAATGATTCTTGATGACCCACATGTCTAGGGGATCAATTGTAGCTTTTCGAAAAATAAGGATGTCGATCCCAACGAGGAGCAAAAGGTATTGACAAGTGACCCTGGATAAGGAAAGGTTTGCAAACACTAAAAGATAAATATTTAGGGATTTTTGGTTTAAGCAACAGAAAGGTAAAAGACAAGCAAAGTAAATAGGGTAACTGAGGAGTAGCAAGTGGCCCAATCCTTTCACAAGGATAAGCCTAGGAACTGAACTTATAAAGGCTAAAGCGTTCTCGAGGACACACGGGAGAGGTAGTGACGGGGATGTACCCCGGCAAATCCCATGGTCAGGGACCCTGGGTTAGTCATGAGAGGCACAGGTTGGACGATAGCTCGTCGGCTAACAGGAGGAGACGTTCCTGCTCGATATTATTGCTTGGAGATGGCGATTACGGGAAGGCCAAGGCTAGGGTTACAGATTGTGTATTGGATGATCTTAACGTCTCCCCTCTTAGCCTTTATATAGTCGGCCAGGTCTTGGGGAGTCCGTCTTGGATTACAGATGAGGTTTCCTAACCCTAAGCTTGTACCGCACGGCAGGTTTGCACCTTCCTTACGAGTCATGGACTCCTACGTCGGTGCCACTAGCGGGCCAAGGCTGGGCTCAGGCGGCATCCTTGTGGGCCTTCTGTCTTCGGGTACATCGGGTAGGCCCATCCATAGGAGTCGTGGGGTCACCCCCTCGTCAGTAGCCCCCGAGTGCCTGGGGGACTCGAAGAGTCGCCCAGGGACTCGAGTCCATTCTTTGCGTCGCTTCAATGTATGCCCGGTTCAACCGTGGGTCGCTGGCAGTCTGGGGCCATGACAAAACCTGTTTCGAGGGATTGCTAAGCTGAAAGGGCCCAAGGAGTCGACTGGTCGAGCCTTGGTGAATTGCGCTAGTGGCAAAACCCGCAGTAGCCCAATCAAGCTCACGTCCCTCGACATGAGCTTGGAACACCGATGTCGAGCAAAAGTCATGCCGCTGCAGGTCTTACAGTGATCAGTTGCCACCACTAAGGTTCGTAGCCTAGGCGCGTCCGCCCGGCTTTTTCTATCATGCAGGCGCATGGAAAAGATTGGGAGTGAAATCGCTCTGCGTCAAGTCCCAGCCCGGCCGATCTGCGCAGAGGGGTCTTACCTACACGCTAAGCTTGCATGGCATCTGGGCACAGTGTATCGTGTTTCCAGGAATATGTATTTTTTATCGAGGCACGAAGCCTAATTAGTGATGCACCCACTTGGAATAAACAATCAAGTGAGCTGATTTAGCGGTCGCTCGCGCAGCTTTGTCGAGTGCTCGGGTATTCAAAATTCTGCGAGTAATCACTCGAGTATCGGCTTCGTTATCGGGGTGAGGGAGCACCCGATACTCTGGGACCGTACGGTCTGGCGAGTACAGGTCTGCTTATCTCGTGTCGTGGTGAGGGAGCACCCAAAACTCACATGGGTGCGAGTAATCACTCGAGCACGTCTTTTCTTCTAGGTGAGGGAGCACCCGAAAACTCTCATGAGTGCGAGTAATCACTCGAGCACGTATTTTCTTCTAGGTGAGGGAGCACCCGAAACTCTCATGAGTGCGAGTAATCACTCAAGCACGTCTTTTCTTCTGGGTGAGGGAGCGCCCGAGACTCTCATGGGTGGATACGCTCCCGATGGGAGTTAAATATATTTGATAAATGTATTTGAGTCAGTAAAAATAGTGCTTGCAGGCTGCATTTTCTTTCGTAACTAGGTTAGTTCTCCATGTAATGAGGATTGCCTTCGAGTAACCAGAGCTGCCTTCTATCCAATGTATTCAGGTTTTTTGTACTGAGAATGATCGTCGGGTCCTTGTAATGCGAACTGTGTCAGTCCTTGTGATGGAATCTGTCTTCGAGTCCTTTGCAATGTGATCTATCTTCGAGTCCTTGTTGTATGAGCTGGTTGTGAATTCTTTCAGCGAGAGCTGTTGTCGAGTCTATCAAGCCCTTGTACTGTGGATTCTATCTGGTGCGCGACAGCGCTCTGAAAGCTCAAGAATGATCAGAGGGGGAGGGGGTGAATGATCACTTCTAAAAATTCTAAGGAACTTAGAAGGAATTCATGCAAACTGCGAAGGACTAAGAACATCTCGAAGGAAATACAATATCGAAGGTAATGCATAGCTCGAAAGAATTGAGAGCGAAGGAAAACATCGAAGACAAACAGGCAACGAGTAAATACTTAATGTAAAATCATGAAGGAAAACGAGCCTGACACGACGATGTTTGGTAAACCAGTTCACACTCTGCAAAGTGCTACGTCTGGTTGGAGGGACTGGTGATTGAACACCTGGAGAAAAACTCTCTCCGTCCTATTCTCCACTGCAACAAACTCCTCGAGCTTGTCCAGATTTTACTCGTGGTAGATGATTCAGGACATCTCCGAGACCTTTACAAACTTCCTTCAGCAGTGACAATTTCTCTTCGACTGCTTGACAGGCGACGCCTAACCGTCTAGGAGACTTGCAGTTCTCCAAGATAAAAAGATCGGCTAATCTCAACCTAAGTCTCTGTGAATTTCTCAACTCAGTTCAGACTTGGGTTTTGGTTTTCTCTCGATGAATCTCTCTTGGGATGCTCACAGACTTCTGTCTTAGAATCTTCAGTGGAGCAGCCAACCCAAAATGGCGGGTAGGTGCGGGGTATTTATAGTTGGCGATCCCGATGGGTAAAATGACTGAAGTGACCCGATGCGACAGCTTGACGCGTGTCCACAACGGTCGGATTCCAATCACTGCGCAACTTTACTTGAGGAACAAGTAAGCTGACTTACCGAACGAGTTCTCTCTCGAAGGCACGAAGTGCGATGACTTTGCCTTCGAGCTATTCACTCGACTCAGTAAGATTTCTCTCGGTAGGCTTTTGTGGGTTTAGGTTGAGCAGAGCAAATTCACTTCGACTAAGATCTCAACTAGCAAAACCCTCTTGATAGTACGGTTTTTCCTACGACTCAAGAAAATAAAGAGAAACTAGTAAAAAGACTAAGTCTTCGACCAGCTTCAGCTTTCTCCTCGTTGCGCTTTTACTCGAGAGAGACTTTTTCTTCGACTACATTTTTAGGGGTCGTCTTCCTTCAAAGGTTTCGGTAGATGACTGCAGCCTTGCTGCAGTGAGTTGTCCTTCGACCTTCAACTTGCAAACTCCATTCTTTCGGAACCTAAGTATCTGTTTATACTCGAAAACAATATTAGTTCCACTTCTGCTTTGTCCAACAATGTCCAAAACCTTCGACGGCAAAACTTGCTCTTACAATCTCCCCCTTTTTGGACGATTGTTGACAAAACAGGCATCGATATATAATTGAAAAAGTTTTGAGTTTTCGATGATAAACCAGTGCTAAGATCGATGAAATACTCCCCCTTGATGTATGCACGGAAGATAAGAGTTTCCTGTGAAGTGCATATTTGACAAGTAGAGACGAGGGAAAAACATCAATAATCTTAGCGAGTGAAATTGCATTCCAGATAATATCCAATAAGAAATATGCAATCTCCTCGAATGACCTGTGAACTTATATGAAAGATAACTTCCTGCAAAAGGTTAAGTATCGCAAGCAGCAGATAGATATCTTACGAAAAAGAGTAGCAGTTCACAGTCCTACTTAGAGTTAGTTACAACCAGATCGAATATGAATCGAAAGTTTGTTGAAACTACTCAGAAAACCTCAAAGTTCAAAAGTTTATCGAATGAAAAGCAAAGCCCTTAACCCCGTAGGCAACTAATTTCTTCGATGCCACCACATCTCCCCCTTTTTGTCACAACGTACAAAAAGTCGAGAGAATAGGGTCGAAAGAAATCCCTACTCGCTGTGGCGGCTCCGGCGACGTCGAGAAGATTCGGCGAGCGATGGAGCACGACGAATTGGGCGAGCGCCTGGAGGAGTGATCTTCGTGCGGAAGGAGTGTTGATCTCCAGAAGATTCCAGCTGCGATTCCGGCGGGGTCCTGGGGCTTCGAGGGTGTGGAGTGTAAACTCTCGCTGGACATTGAGGGGCTTCATCTTGCTCGGAGTCGGAGGAGAAGGTGTTCAAAGTGATGTGGTAATAGTCATCGACACTGAGTACATCTCTGTTCTTCGGCAGCCGAGGGATATTGGGATCCGGGCGATCTACTCGATCATCATTGGTCCAATTTCTGTTCAGATGGGGAGGATATTCTTCGAAGCCACATCGTTGAAGTTGACCGAGGGAATTGAATTTCCGCAGTCCTTTCCAATCTCGGCGAAGGCATTCACGCAGCATCTGATTGTTGTTCATGGTAATATTGCGCAAATGATTAAGCTCGTCCATCAAAGCTTGCTTCTGAATGAAATCTTGGTCGATGTGATGTTGAAGCATTTGCTGGGACCAAAGAGAAACTTCCATGTGATGCACTGGCTTGATAAACTTCGAGCGAACATTACGCTCAGTCAAATGGGCGCGGATGCCAGTGTGCTCAGCATATTGATCGTTGGGTCGAGCAACAATCTGCAACACTTACCTAACCGGTGGAGTGAAAATCTTCGGGAAAACTGACACGGGGAATGGCACGTCCCGAGAGTAATTGCAGATAGCCATCAGCCATGGTGCATACGGCTTGTGGGAATTGTGATCATCAGCACAAGACACCAAAGTCCTGATGAAGTAGTCTTCAAAATCGAAAGGATGACCATGGACTAACTTCAACAGAGCAAGTTGCACATCATTGGGAATAGGAAAATCATCGTGCACATCGAGCATTGGCATCAAGGTCTTCGATAGAATATAAAACCATGCCTTTGCTTCAAAAACCAAGTGTCTTGGCTTGGGCTCAGCCGAGTAGTTATCTCCTACGACATCTGGATTCATGATTGTAGAAAATTCAGCAGGAGTTGGAGCAGGTAAGTCATGGAGCTTGTGTGGTAATCCTTCGAACCGAGGTAAATTGATGATGGCCAGAAATTGGTCGACAGTCATATGGAATACTTGGCCTTGGATCATATAATCAAATTTCCACGTCTTCGAGTTCTCGGGATCACCAGTGACATAGAGCGTTGCATAAAATTGCTTGATAAGCTCGGGATTGTAGCCACAATCGAGAGCAAACATCTTGTGAGCATGAAGACCATCTATTGTTTCGGCAACATTCTCGAAACATGAAGTGGAGTACACCGAAGGCATATCAAGGTATTGATGTTGGAAAACTCTAGCCTTGTTGTACAACACATGAGTATAATAGATGGCTTGCTCTTGGGTCCAAAACCGAAGAGAATATGCACTTCTGGGCTTCTCGTAGTGATTGGTCCCGAAGAAAAATGGCTTGTGTTCGCGCCTTTTGAAGATGGGGCCTCCTCGAGGAACATCTGAGCGGAACAGAGGCAGCATTTCTCTCGGATGAGAAGAATGGAGAAGCTCATCAACAGGAAAAACTTCGGCAGCATTATCCGGAATCTGGAAAACTGGCTCAGCAGGGCGAGGAATTGAAGATGGAATGTTTACAATGTCCTGAGCTGGGATGGCTGCAGGAGCATTTTCCTCGGCCTGTGCTTCGACGGCAACTCCTTCGTCGGCATTAGCATTCTGAGCGGCCTCTTCATTCTCCATGGCCTCCAAATCTTCGTCTAGTTGTGCGAAAGCATCAACCATTTCTTCGTTCGAGGAACTTGATGAGGAGGAAGAACTGTCACTAGAACCGTCATCATCAGAACTGTTTCCTTCGACAGCATCTTGACGAGAAGAAACTGTCGTGATATCAACATCAGCGTCTTCTCCGTCATGCAGAGTCTGGGCAGAGGAGTAATCTTTCTGAGCAGAGGAGATGGGGGCTTGAGTTTCTTGCTCGACCTGAGCAAGTTGCTCGGTCTCTTCTTGAGCTTGGGTCTCGATGGCTGGGGTGGTTGATGGAATAATGTTCGGTGGTGATGATGGTTTTGGTGGTGGCGACGAGGCTTTTGGTGGTGATGGTTGACGCGGTGGAGGTGTTTGTTGGCGAGGTGGAGGTGTTTGTTGGCGAGGTGGAGGTGTGGCTTGGCGAGGGGGTGGAGTTTTCTCACGAGGAGGAGTTGGTTGCTTGGTGGGGGTTGGTGCATTTTCCTGTCGTGCTGATGCAGCAACGACCTCGGTAGACTTGGCCTTCTTTGCATTCTTCTCGATTTCTGGCGTCCCACGCGCAGAGGTTGGGGCAGCAGACTTTATCTTACGAGATTGTCTCTTGTATAGGGCATCATTGTGCTCTTTGCATACGGCCGACACAATTTTTCGAACCTTTTCATACACAGCGGTCAGGTTTTCCTTTTGAGCCCTTCTGGATGCTTCAGCGGTGGCAATCTTGGATTTTAAAAACTTACGGGACTCAATGTCCTCGGTTTCTTCTTGAAGTTGTCTGGAGTAAAACCTTACTTGTTCCTTATCCTTTCGATCCTGGGTGATATATCCTTCCCAGCGAATCATGTATCGAGCGACATGCTCTTGGATTTCAGCAGGGACATCATCCTCGACAGTGACTTTTCTCGGTGTGGTAGCCATCTTCCAGAGGATGTGAGAAATATTAGCAGCATCCCAAGGAGCATGGGTGCCAGAATCTCCTTCGTTGGAGCTGTCTTCATCGGCACGAGGGCCGGAAACAACAGGTGCAGCAGGTGCAGGTGCAGGAGCTGGTGCGGCTCGAGGAACTGGAACATTCTGAGACTTTTGCCTAGCCTCCTTGGCTTTCTTCTCGGCCTCCTTGGTGGCCTTGGCAGCAGCAATGGGTTTTGTGATGGCACTAGGGGCCGCAGCTTTATCCTTCGAGGCGCTAGGGGCCTCAGCATTTTTCTTCGCAACACTTGTAGCTGCAACCTTTTCCTTCGTGACTGTGGGATTCACAACTTTCTCGGTGGCGCTAGGGGCCACAAACTTTTCCTTCAGATCATCAGGAATTTTGCCTTCAGCATCTGTCGACGATACTTTTCACTGACCAGATGTAAAATGCCTAGTTGTTGAGCAACCTGGGCCTTTTTATGCTCGGGCTGGTTGTGAAAGTTCAGGAGCTTGGAATTTGTCAAGTCCTTTTCTTCTTGCTCTTTTTGCTTTGCCAGCCTTTCTCTACGTTGAACAAGAGTTTCATCATCCTCAGCAACTTGAGCTTGCTTTCCCTTCGATTTGATCGAAGGTTTTGGTTGGCGAGCTTGAACTGGTGGAGCAGATGAAATGGGCGGATCAGTGACCAAGTTGGTCAAGTCAATATTTGCTCGAGGAGCCTGTGCAGCTGGCTCCTGGATCCTAATGCCTTTACTGCTCGGCTTCTTCTTCAGAGGAATGTCCTCGACATCAGCCTCAGTTCCAGGGTCTTGATCATCCGAATTGACTTTATCTTCAGAGCTCGCATCTGGTGGCGAGACAATTACCACCTTTTTCTTTCGCTTAGCTGATTTCTTGCCAGCCTTCGGTTTGGCACTTGGGCCAACATCTTCGGCACCCTCAGCAGCAGCAGCCTCCTTTCTTGCTTTGGCTTCCTTTCTCTTTTGTGCTCGTGCTTCCCGAGCATCAACCAGCTCTTGAAAATCAGCAACGGTTTTGAGAGCAGATGGGTGAGCATCAGCTGGAGGAGGTGGTCGATTATCTTTCGTCCACTTGGGCCTTAAAGATTTGACATCCGACCAGGGATTTTTCATTGCAAACAGCCTCTCCCAGCGAGGAATAAGCGACTTGTATTCATACCAATGAAGTGCTTGTAGCCTTCGAATCTCTTGCAGACGATTTTCTCTTGTACGCTCATCTTCAGAACCTGAAGGCGTTCTCAAATTCTTCCCTATGATCAACTCCTCTGATAATCCTTCAGAGTTGTTGGTGATTCTTGTTCGGCCTCCCACACGCTTGGGTGCTCTGACATTTCCTTCGATCCCAGACATTTTCCTGTGAAAAAGATAGGTACGAGGGAATATAGGAAAGTTGTGAACAAGTACCAGCGGTTTTCGAGGAAAATCATTTTGAATGCAGTAAGCATATCGATAAGCATGTTTTGTAGCAAGTTTTTCAAGCAAGTGCTAGTCTAGATTTCCATCGGGTGCAAATCTAACGAAGAACTTGTATGAACGAATTGCACAAAACACGTCTATCGATACGTTTCTGAGGAAATTGCTAAAGTGAGAGAATTCGAGGGATTTCTTACCTAGCTCAGATGGGAATCGACAGAAAACGCTAGAAACAGATTTCCCAAGATTCAATGATCCAAACAGATCAAACAGACCTAAGAAAAAGAGAGAAAATCAAGAACAAATCTGGATACGATGAACATATGAGATTGGAATCGTGTCCAGAGCCACACATACCCTAACTTGGTGATGTGCGGCGACTACGGCGACGCGGATGAAGTTCCTCGTCGACGGGAAGGTCTCCGGCGGCTTCCTTCCGGCAGCAAAGCGGCGAGGGAGTCGACGGCGACGAGCAGCACGGCGGCGCGCGAGAGAGAACTTCGGGAGCAGGGAGATGAAGTCGAGGGAATTGCGATTGCTGAACCGATGGGGTGGATCAGTATTTATAGGGGAGGGGTCTGACACAACTGTCAGAGATGATCCAACGGCGCAGATTTCGCGTCTCTCCGCATTCAACGGACGGATTTTGTGGCGGTAATCGCGGGAAAATCCCAACGAACCGAAAGAAAGTTGCTCCACGTCCGATACCAAACTCATCGAACATCGAGTATAAAAGTAGATAAACGTTCGATAGATTTACCTTCGGAATCAATGACATTCGAAGGGAATCTTGATCGAGTACAAATGTACATGTTCACGAGAGAAAAACACAGATGGGGTAGGGATAGAATAGAGGGAAAACAGGGTCCGATGCTTAATCAATCCGAGGGGAAAACAATGATAAAACTCGGAGTGATAAGGTTATAGGACAACAGCAAACGAACAAAAACAAACGAAAAAGAGACTCGATAGAAAAATAACGTGAGTAATCAACATAGAAAGAAAACATATAATACATAGTACCGATAGTTATGATCTTACTGCACATTTCGTGAGTCCAATATGTTTAACTCACACCTTAGTGCACAAAACCTCTTTTCATCCAAGGGCTTCGTAAAGATATCAGCCAATTGATCTTCGGTGCGTACATGGCTGATAACAATATCTTCTCGCTGAACGTGATCTCGAAGAAAATGATGACGAATGTCAATATGCTTCGTTCGAGAGTGTTGCATAGGGTTATGGGCAATCTTGATAGCACTCTCGTTATCACATAGCAATGGAATTTTCTTCACGGGAGTACCATAATCTTTCAGCGTTTGCTTGAGCCACAGAATCTGAGTGCAGCATGAACCGGCAACAATATACTCGGCTTCAGCCGTAGAAATAGATACGCAATTCTGTTTCTTCGAAGCCCAACAAACAAGAGATCTACCGAGAAAATGACATGTGCCCGAGGTAGATTTCCTGTCGACTCGATCACCAGCCCAGTCAGAATCAGAATATCCAACGAGATCAAACTGGGCACCCTTGGGATACCAAAGTCCCAAAGATGGTGTGTGAGCCAGATATCGAAGAATTCGCTTGACAGCAATATGATGTGATTCTTTCGGGTTTGCCTGAAAACGAGCACACATACAAACTGATAGCATAATGTCAGGTCTAGATGCACAGAGATAAAGAAGCGAACCGATCATCGAGCGATATTTATTCTGATCGAAAGGTTTGCCCTTCTCATCTGCATCTAGATGAACATTCGTAGGCATTGGAGTCTTGATAGTTTTGCAAATGACAAGATCAAACTTCTTTAGGCAATCTCTGAGATACTTCTCTTGAGAGATGAAAGTCCCATTCTTCTGTTGACGGATTTGAAGCCCGAGAAAGAACTTCAATTCACCCATCATAGACATTTCATATTTCTTCGACATCATACGAGCAAATTCTTCGCTAATATCAGGGTTAGTGCAGCCAAAAATAATATCATCGACATAAATTTGACACACAAAAAGATCATTTTTGTATGCACGAGTAAAAAGAGCCGGATCAGTTGTTCCTGGTTTGAAGCCCTTCTTCAGAAGGAAATCCTTCAGAGTTTCATACCAAGCACGAGGTGCTTGCTTCAACCCATATAGGGCCTTGTGCAACCTGTACACCTTATCAGGATTCTTCGGGTCTTCAAAACCTGGTGGCTGCATAACATATACTTCTTCTTCGATTTCACCGTTAAGAAATGCACTTTTGACATCCATTTGATATAGCAATATACCATTGTAATTGGCAAAAGCAAGCATGACACGAATGGATTCAAGTCGAGCAACTGGAGCATAAGTCTCACCGAAATCAATACCTTCGATTTGGGTGTAGCCTTGAGCAACCAGTCGAGCTTTATTCCTTACCATAATGCCATCTTCATCTTGCTTGTTGCAAAAAATCCACTTCGTACCAATGATATTATGCTTTTTGGGATCAGGTCTATCAACAAGGGACCAGACTTTATTTCTTTCTAACTGATTAAGTTCTTCGAGCATTGCAGTCATCCAGTCTGAGTCCTTCGTGGCTTCATCAAATTTCGATGGTTCTAGCATGGATACAAACGAAAAATTTCCACAGAAGTTAGCTAATCGAGTACGAGAACGAGTGGTGGGACGACCTGGTAAACGAATCTCTTCGAGAATTGAGTCGACGTTCACTCTTCTTCGAACACGAGGTAGAACTCCTTCATCATCTTGCGGATTCGGTTGTCCTTCGGGATCATCTTGACCTTCGGGATTAGCTTGTCCTTCGGGTTCAGCTTCTCCTTCGGGTTGGACATTTTCTTCGTTTACGCGTTCTCCTTCGACCTGTACATCATTTGCTTCAGGATGTTGATCTCCAGCGCCCCGGGCTATGTGTGGGAACATTGGACCATCATCATCCTTGTTTGCTTGACGTGCATTTCCTTCGACAGGTCGAATATCTCCAATAGCCATGTACCTGATAACTTCATCCAATGGTGGTTCATCCAGGTTAAGAGGTAATTGCTCTTTTTGAGAGCCGTTAGTTTCATCAAATCGAGCATTTACAGTTTCTACAACTTTTCCAAGATGAGAGTTGTAAACTCTGTAAGTGTAAGAATTCGAACCATAACCTAGGAGAAAACCTTCGTGAGCCTTTGGGGCAAACTTGGAGCTGTGATTCATATCTCTGATATAACATGGAGCACCAAAAACCCTGAGATATGAAACATTTGGATTTTTACCAGTAATAAGTTCATGTGAAGTTTACTTCAGAAACTTGTGCAGGTAAACCTTGTTGATGATATGACATGCAGTATTGATTGCTTCGGCCCAGAACCTGATAGGAGTCTTGTATTCAGCAAGCATTGTTCTGGCCATTTCAATAAGTGTTCGATTCTTTCTCTCGACCACACCATTTTGTTGCGGTGTATAAGCAGCCGAGAATTCATGAGTAAAGCCATATTCATCAAGAAATTCTTCGATATGAGTGTTTTTGAATTCTGTACCATTATCACTTCTGATATGCTTGAGAGATAATTCATATTCAGTCTGAGCTCTCTTTGCGAAAGTTTTGAAGATTTCAACAACCTTGCTTTTGTCATCTAGAAAGAAAACCCAAGTATATCTAGAGAAATCATCAACAATAACCAGACCATACTTGTTACCTCCAAGACTAGCATAATTTTGAGGACCGAATAAATCCATATGAAGTAATTCAAGAGGACGAGTAGTAGTCATTATAGTTTTTGCTGAGTGATGTTTCTTGGCAATCTTTCCTGTTTCACAGGCACTGCATAGACGATCTTTATCGAATTTAACATTATCAATTCCAACGATGTTCTTCTTCGAGATAAGAGTTTGAAGGTTTTTCATTCCTGCATGACCAAGTCTGCGGTGCCATAACCAACCAGAAGTGGCTTTGGCCATTAAACATGTGGACACAGCAGGTCCTGAAGAAAAATCAACGACATAAAGATCACCTTTGCGATATCCTTCGAACACGAAGGAATAATCATCCTGTGAAAAGACAACACAACGAGAAGCAGAAAACAATACAAGCATACCCATATCACAAAGTTTTGAGATAGACATTAGATTATATCCAAGTGATTGAACAAGCATAACCTTATCAATATGCTTATCCTTCGATATAGAAACCTTACCCAAACCAAGTACTTTTCCTTTGTTGTTGTCACCGAAGGTAATGTATCTCTGTGAAGATTCAGTGAGATTGTCTTCGGTGAACAAATCTTTGTCTCCGGTCATATGATTTGTACATCCACTATCCATGACCCATTCGGATCCACCGGAGACATAGCCCTGCAGAAGAATTAGTTCTTCTTAACAACCCACAAACGAGAAGGTGACTTAGAAGGCATGGAAGAGCTAGATGGGGTAGCAATATTATAGCGAACAGGATTGCATTGTCTATCTGGACCATCAAGCACACCATAAATATAATTCCTCGACGAGGGGTTAGAGTACTGATGGATAACAACAACTTTGGTGTTATTGTTACGATGACGATTAACATTTCTATCGACACGATAGTATTCCTTCTGGGGAACATTTGAAGCAGGCACCAAGGGTTCATTTCTATCCTCGAGAGAATAGTAGTGATTCGGTGGTACCGAGGATTTTCCCTGCATAGAATGGTTAGGGGGCAGTTTTTCTACGAGAGATTTGCGAACCCAAATCTGTCGCTTATAGAAACCATTCTTCGGAGGAGTACCAACGAATTCAGCCGACACCTTTCCTTCCTGATCTTTGACAAGCTTGTAGTCAGAATCAAGTGATTCATCAACAACGGCTTTATCAATTTTGCAACTGAAACCTGAAAGGTTAGCAATATCAATGGGCTTTTCTTTCGCAAGAACCCAGACAGTTTTAGGATACTGCTCGGGTTCCCAGTAGGTTCCATCAGGATTGATTTTCCTTTCGAAGCCAACTCCTTCGTTTCGTGGATTCCTGTGAAGAAGAGCCTTTCGTAGGATATCACATAGGTACTGGTGTCCCTGCACACTTTTGAACATGCCTGTTTCAAATAAAATTTTCAACCTGAGGAGTTCCTCGGTAATGGTTTCCTCATTCGAGGGGTTAGCATCATCAATAACAATAGGTTGCTTTCCTTTCGATCTCTCAGATATAGACTCAATTTTACTTCGTTCCAAACAAGTTAAGCAAGGAGAAGTAGATTCATTTTTAGCTTCTGAGCCTTGTTGAGTCATGAGCGTGAGATTGACACTTTCCAACTCTTCATTAGCCTCTCTCAGTTTCTCGAGAGCCATTTTCCTTTGAAGGAATTCATAGGTTAGCTTCTCGTAGTCCACTGAGAGAAGATCATGCCGAGAGGAAAGCTCATCATACTTTTCCTTCAGAGCAGCATGCTCATTCCTCAAAGTTTGACCTTTTTCAATCTCATCAATCAACAAAGTCTCAGATTTTTGAATAGTTTCACTTAGAGAATCTAGCTCATCTTATCCTAGAGTTACTTTCATAAGCAGATCCATCAGAAGTATCGTAGGAATTCTTTGATGAGGATACCTTAGCCTTGGCCATGAAGCAGTAAGCTGGAGATTCATCTCCGCTGCTTTGGTTGGTGAAGAATGAACTTGAAGTCTTGCTCGAAGCAAATGCTAAACCAGCAACACCATCAGATTCAGAACCAGAACCAGAACCAGATCTTGGGTTTGATTCAGCTTTGGAACCGGATGCTTCATCTTCAGAGTTCATCTCTTTACCCCGATAGGCTTTGGCACGGTGGGAATTCTTTCGTCGAGAGGAATGTGATTTTGAGGAAGAACCCTCTCGATGCTTGTGATACTTCTTCTTCTTGTCATCATCAGAATCGTCTTTCTTGTCTTTTCTGGACTTTGAATCATATCTCTTCGACTCATAGTTTTTGATCGATCTGTGAGACTTGCTCGAAGAATTTATGTGAGAATGCTTTGATCTATGTTCAATTTCCCAGAGAGGACAATCAGCAATGAAGTGACGTGGCTTCTTGCACTTGTAGCAACAGTTATCTTTCGCTGATGGGTTTCTGGATGATGATCGATGTTGTGATGAATTGCTTGAATGTCTTGAAGAGTAGTTTTTCTTCGGTGAAGAGGAGTTCCTTCTCTGAAAGCGATTGAATCTTCTCATTATCAGTGCCAGGTCTTTTCCAATGTTCTCGGGGTCATCTGAGGCACAACCCGATTCAGAACTAGCTTCAGGAGAGGAGTGATGTGAAGCTCTGGCCTTTAGTGCATGAAATTTTCTTCGAGTCCCATTAACATCTCGTTTTTCATCTTCTTCCATCTCGAAGGTATTAAGTCTCTCAAGAATATCAGCGGCAACTAGATCCTTGAAATCAGTCCTTTCCTTAATCATCAGCACAATGTGATCGAAGGAATCATCAAGGGAACGGAGCAAAGTTCTGACAATAATCCGATTGGTAATGTCTTCGGCACCGAGGGAAATCAGTTCATTTGACAGCGCAGTGAGTCTGCTGTATATGGAGCTAACTTTTTCTCCCTCGTGCCTCTTGAAACGATAGAACTTGCTTCGAAGGGTGTCAATACGAGCATCTTTCTGAGTAGAGACACCTTCACCAATCTTCTCGAGATAGTCCCAAACACCTTTGGCCGAAGAAATATTCTTGACCTCATAATATTTCTCTGGAATCAGATGATTTGTAATGAAGACCCAGACTTCAGCATCTAGCTCTATCTTCTTTGTCTCTTCAGGAGTGATGGCATTTGTGTCTTTGACAGTCACACCATTTTTGACAACTTCCCAAGCGGCAGAGTTGATAGCCATGATATTCCTCTTCATTTTGTCCTTCCAATAGGGATAGTCCTTCCCATTGAAGATAGGGATTGGTTCCCCCGAGCGAACAGCTGCAAACGACATTCTTGACAACACTCCAGGTTGTTAGACCAAAATACGCAGAGCGTAGGGAGTGCCTAGCTCTGATACCAATTGAAAGCTCAAGAATGATCAGAGGGGGAGGGGGTGAATGATCACTTCTAAAAATTCTAAGGAACTTAGAAGGAATTCATGCAAACTGCGAAGGACTAAGAACATCTCGAAGGAAATACAGTATCGAAGGTAATGCATAGCTCGAAAGAATTGAGAGCGAAGGAAAACATCGAAGACAAACAGGCAACGAGTAAATACTTAATGTAAAAGCATGAAGAAAAACGAGCCTGACACGACGATGTTTGGTAAACCAGTTCACACTCTGCAAAGTGCTACGTCTGGTTGGAGGGACTGGTGATTGAACACCTGGAGCAAAACTCTCTCCGTCCTATTCTCCACTGCAACAAACTCCTCGAGCTTGTCCAAATTTTACTCGTGGTAGATGATTCAGGACATCTCCGAGACCTTTACAAACTTCCTTCAGCAGTGACAATTTCTCTTCGACTGCTTGACAGGCGACGCCTAACCGTCTAGGAGACTTGCAGTTCTCCAAGATAAAAAGATCGGCTAATCTCAACCTAAGTCTCTGTGAATTGCTCAACTCAGTTCAGACTTGGGTTTTGTTTTTCTCTCGATGAATCTCTCTTGGGATGCTCACAGACTTCTGTCTTAGAATCTTCAGTGGAGCAGCCAACCCAAAATGGCGGGTAGGTGCGTGGTATTTATAGTTGGCGATCCCGATGGGTAAAATGACTGAAGTGACCCGATGCGACAGCTTGACGCGTGTCCACAACGGTCGGATTCCAATCACTGCACAACTTTACTTGAGGAACAAGTAAGCTGACTTACCGAACGAGTTCTCTCTCGAAGGCACGAAGTGCGATGACTTTGCCTTCGAGCTATTCACTCGACTCAGTAAGATTTCTCTCGGTAGGCTTTTGTGGGTTTTGGTTGAGCAGAGAAAATTCACTTCGACTAAGATCTCAACTAGCAAAACCCTCTTGATAGTACGGTTTTTCCTACGACTCAAGAAAATAAAGAGAAACTAGTAAAAAGACTAAGTCTTCGACCAACTTCATCTTTCTCCTCGTTGCGCTTTTACTCGAGAGAGACTTTTTCTTCGACTACATTTTTAGGGGTCGTCTTCCTTCAAAGGTTTCGGTAGATGACTGCAGCCTTGCTGCAGTGAGTTGTCCTTCGACCTTCAACTTGCAAACTCCATTCTTTCGGAACCTAAGTATCTGTTTATACTCGAAAACAATATTAGTTCCACTTCTGCTTTGTCCAACAATGTCCAAAACCTTCGGGGGCAAAACTTGCTCTTACACGCTCCCGATGAGAGTAGCCCCCGAGGCTACGTTTGAGTCGGAGAGTCGAACGTAGGTTAAAATTTGTTTCCTTTGTCGTTCTTCCGTTAATTTCCATCTTTTATCAGGTGCGCGACAGCGCTCCCGATGGGAGTAGCCCCCGAGTCTTTAGGTGATCGTTGGCGATCAGGTGAAGACTGAAGGATTGTCTGTGTCCTGTGCTCCATCCATATTTCTCCAAAGTACTTGGTGTTTCCATCTGGTTGTAGCCGTGTCTTCCCTTTGATTCCGAACAGTTTTCAGCAGGTGGCGCCTGTCGGGGATTTTGCTTGGACCCTTTGAGTTACAGGCTGCGGGAGAAATGATAGCGTCTCTCAGGGGGAGCTGGTACTCGATCCCCCGAGTGCTTAAAGTAAAGATCGCGTGAGCGACGACAGCGTCTCTCGGGGGGGGGGGGGTCGGTACTCGAGCCGCCGAGTGCTTTGGATAAAGATCGCGTGAGCGACGATAGCGTCTCCCGGGGGGAGTTTTGTACTCGAGCCCCCGAGTGCTTTGGATAAAGATCGCGTGAGCGACGATAGCGTCTCTCGGGGGGAGTTTTGTACTCGATCCCCCGAGTGCTTTGGATAAAGATCGCGTGAGCGACGATAGCGTCTCTCGGGGGGAGTTTTGTACTCGAGCCCCCGAGTGCTTTGGATAAAGATCGCGTGAGCGACGATAGCGTCTCTCGGGGGGAGTTTTGTACTCGAGCCCCCGAGTGCTTTGAGGTGGTAGTATTTGGGCAACATCATTTTATTGCGTCAAAGAGTTACATGAGCTGCCAGTTGAGCATGACTGGTGGAGACTATGGGTAGAACAGGCGTAGGTTCGCTACGTTCCATGGATTTCCCATGTCCTCGTCAGTCTTCGGGTTCTTCAGTCTATAGGCGCCTCCTCCTATGACTTCTGAAATTATGAACGGTTCTTCCTATTGGGGGGCAAGGTTGTGGACTTTCTCTTGTATGAGCCGTAGGACAAGGTCGCCTTTGTTGAAGGTTCTGGTTCGCAGGCGGCTGCTTTGGTAAGTGCGCAACTTGTCCTGGTACCCTTCTGACCTTGCTAGGGCTGTGTCTCTTGCTTCGTCTGTTGTGTCCTTTTTATCTTGCAGTGCTTCTTCTGCTTCCTCTTCTTCACATCCCGAGATCCGGGGTGCCCCGAATTTGAGGTCGTGTGGTAGCACTGCCTCCGACCCGTACACCATGAAGAAAGGTGTGTACTGGGTTGCAGTATTTGGGGTAGTGCACAGGCTCCATAGTACTGCAGGGAGTTCTTCTACCCAGTTGCCCGCGGCCTGCTCGAGTGGTGCAAGGAGCCGTTTATTGATTCCTCCGCATACTAGGCCATTTGCTTTTTCCACCTGGCCGTTGGACTGCGGGTGCGCGACTGATGTGTAACACCCTCAGTTGCCTGTAACAGTAATCACCTTTACTGTGGACTAATCACTGTTGCTAATCACTATGCAAACCTTGCCACGACCCACTTTGCTTTTGATCATATTTAGAAATGCCTTTTGGTTGTTATGAAAAATATGTTGCAATTAAACTTTGCCCAAAAATCATGGGACCACTTTTATAAAATCACTAATAATCATTGGGTCATGCCCATGTGGTTATGGTATTTTATTTTGCCACTGGAAAATTCAAACAATCCAAACACCAAGCAAAACAGCCCCATTTGACAATTGAATATTATAAAGGAATAGTAAATGGTTTTATTTTAAGCCTAAACTTTTTGTGGCACTCTGGAAATATACACTCCTAATTGGGCCAGGTCACAAATTTTAAAAAAAATGTTAAAGCAATTAAAACCAATACAAAAGGAAAAGAACAGAATGGAAAATAAGAAGAAAAAGGAAAATGGTAATTCCTCGCCTGGGGCGAGGCCCACACCCGGTCCATCTCCCTTGTCTTCGTCCCCAACCACTCCCCCACCTGCTCCCATACGGCGCCGAGCTCGCCGCGACGCTGGCGAGATGGCCCCGCCTCCACCTGCTCCCTCCCGACGCTGACGGGATAAGGCCACCCCGGTCGACCCCCTGGACAACCCCGCATCCCCATTCCCCTCCTCCTCGCCTCGCACGCCTCAGGGAAAATCCTCCCGATCCGCCGCCGTTCACTATCGTGGCCACCCGCGGCCACTCGACGAACTAGCCCAAGCCATCGTGTCCATCACACTCGCCGCCGTCGACCCCGTCTTCCAGTGCAGCCCTTTGCTGCCGGGAGCCACCACAGCACTCGGAATCTTCGTCGTCTTCAAGCTCCAGCCGCCGAGATCGGCGACCGATTCCGGCCGCCTCAGCCCCTCCCCGAGCCCGCTGCCTCCCTCCACACGTCCCCGGTGAGCTTCTCACCCGTCGCCAACCGCCCTTTGAAGCCCGTAGGGTCCCAACGCGAAAGCCCCCTTTTGCTTGCTCCGGCCGCCGTGGTTCGTCGTCGTAGCCGTGTCCCCTGGCCACCACAGCCCGCGCCAAGTGCACCAGTAGGACCCTTGTGATGCGTGCGTTCGATTTGGACCGGTAGTTAGCTCGATTTCGTAGCGTGTCGTAGTTCACCATTGGAGCCCGAGCGGCTGCTCCGCCATTTTTGAAGCAGAGCTCGACCTGGACCGCCCCATCACTCTCCCCCACCCCAGATCGACGCAGGTCACTCTACTCGATCGAATGCAAAAAGAATCGCGCAATATGGCCCAGTAAATCGAGCTCCAGCTCGAGTTCGCCGGAGTCCAGTCGCCGGCGCGACTCCGGCGGACCTCCCAGTCGCTGCCATGCGGGGCCCCCTGGTCAGATACGTGCTTAGCACTAATCCCCCTCGGATAGGTCACTGACAGTGGGCCCCCCCTGGGCTATTTAATTAAATTAAACTTGATAATTACCTCTGTGACACTGACAACTGGGCCCCAGCTGTAAGTCATTTAGAAATAAATAAAATTATAAAAACTAGTCACTGACATGTGGGCCGAGAGGCTATTTCTGATTTTTTAAAATGTTTTATAAATAAGCAGAGGCTGACATGTGGGTCCCATATGTCAGGCACTGTTTTGGATAATGTTTTGGATAATGTTGAATAAATAATAAAGGAAATTCAGGAAATCATTTAAATGATTTAAAACTTTGAAATTCAATAACTTTTAAACCGTAACTCGGATTCAAAAACTTTATACATGAAAATTGATCAGAAAAATATAACGAATACAAATACGCTATCTGTATGCCTATCACACCCCTCTAACACAACGAACATCGAACCGTTCCACTCCGGACCGGCGGTCCGATAAATTGTCCGGTACTGTTAGAGTGCCCGGATGAATTTATTCCGAACACGAATGTTTCTCAGAACAGATCAACTAGCACGGATACACCCCCTTATGTTTTTCCGGTACCCACGACACCTCCGGCTTGATCCTTCCCCCTTCGGTCACCCTGTCCGGTAATCATCCGGAGCCGGTAGTTCATCCTCAGATGAATTTCCGTTCCGAGCAATGTGCATTGCACTGCGTTAGAATACCGTTAACATTTCATCTGTCATGTCATGCATCTGTTTGTATATGCTTGCTGTGTGTTTACTGTTTTCTTCCCCCCCTTAATCTCCGGTAGACCCCGCTGCTGCCGTCGACTACACCGCTGCTGAGTACGACTACTTCGTCGACGACCCTACTACTACCGTCGAGCTTGCAGGCAAGCAGAGCCATTCTCTTCCCCAGATATCGCCTATCTTTCCGTACATTTCTTGCACTAGGCATTGTTACTGCTGCTGCTACGTTGTTTACCTATTCAATTGCATAACCTGTCATTGTCGCCCCTTGATGTGCCTCCTTTATCCTATGCTGCCTATTATTATTATGCATTATTCAGCAGTGAGCCCTGCGCATTGTTAGCTAGGATTAGATAGAGGGCCGTGATCACTCAGGGGAGTGAACGCGGATACAAATATTATAACTGCACAGGTACGGTACAATGCAGCCACCGTCTAAGGCCCCTATCCGGGTTATGCCTAGTCACCTCAAGTGTGAGCTATCAAGGAGTAATCCTTGTACTCCACTCGAGGCTGACTTTGTCTTACCGCCTTAGGGTCCTGAACAACGGTTGTCCTTCAGGTAAGAAGTCGGGCGACCCAATGGTGCCCGCGAGAGGTATTGCGACGGGACGACAGGGAGGGTACGACCAGTGTACCGGTGTGCTTGGCCCCTGATCGTTGGCCGCGAGAGTTACCAAACTACGTAAGTCGAGCTCGTCCAGGAGCACACGCGAGACAAGGTAAGGAGACGGTTCACCTTGTTGGTAACCGCAGTGACTTGGTGGGACGACGGGGCAGACACCGATGTACTGGTGGTCCTGGCTGCTGTCGTTGTCCGCGGGTCAGTTAAGTCGAGGCAACGATAACGGTTGTCGCGCAGGTTAATTAAAATGCTAAATGGTTCAGTGAATGTCTTGAGTTGGCTATATGCCATGTACGCACTACCTACCCGTGGGAATTATGAGTTATGGGCTCCTCTGCTTCGTAGTGTCGTCCGAGGACTCTTCAGACGCCAGCAGTACTGCGGGCTGATTGCCGGGAAGTGGTGTTGTCTTATTTTCTCGCGCGGTGGTGTCTTATTTGGATTTGCTTTAACTTCACCGGCCAGCCACGCACCGTGCAGGAGTACGTTCGGGTTGGGGTCCAAGGCTCGGCGTACTTAGGATTTAGACCGGCGGATGGCCTCTCTGTTGAGTTTGAAAGATGGGCTATGAAGTGTCGGATAGCCTCGGTGGAGCGTTCCCTAACAAGGTTCCCGCCACCCTGGAGATCCGTGCGTGTAGCGTAACACAAGTGCACCCCTGCAGGGAAGATTAATCTATTCGAATAGCCGTGTCCACGGTAACAGGATGCTTTATGCTGAAGCTGGATCTTACCACTACAAACTATTATTATTAAACTGTATGGTTCCGGGTTTTCTTCCTCGCTGGGATGTCGAGGAGGTGAACTCGGAGGCATTGTTAATTATTACAACTTACTATTATACAATGCTGCAGCAACTTCTGCTGCATTGTTACTTTATGCTTTATATAAACTGTTGGCTGGTTCTTACCTCATGCTGCAAGACATCGTCGGAAGATGCTAGTCTTTGTTAGGCCTAGCTTCTTACCCTTGCTCTGGATTTCTGTCTTTCTGTCCACTATATACAGCCTCTTCTTTCCGTTGATACAATGCAAAATGCTTAGTAGCGGACGTAAGACTCGCGGGTATACTAGATACTCACCTGCTTTATTTCCTTTACTGTTTTGCCTGATCGGCCGCTGCAGCCGACGTTGGAGCCCAGGAGCAGGAGTACCCCGGAGGCGCCTACTACGACGTCGAGTTCCCCGTTGACCAGGAGTAGTTCGGTGGATCCCAGGCAGGAGGCCTCGCCTTTTCGATCTGTATCTCTGATGTGATTTGTGCTAGCCTTCTTAAGGCAAAACTTGACTAACTATGTCTGTACTCAGATATTATGGCTTGTATGACTTATGTATTCTGGTCCGCGTGAACCCCCTCTATTGTAACATATTTGTTTATCCTTTTGTGTTTAGTGTTGTACTGTGATATTATCATCGTGGCACCCTAATCTCAGCCGTGTACCCTGCGTGTATGATTACTGTACACAGATTGATTTTGGGGGCGTCACAAGTTGGTTTCAGAGCCGACTGCCTGTAGGAAGCCACCCCACCACTACTGGTCGAAGTTGAGTCTAGACTTTGAAAAACTATTTTGCTAACTTAACATTTGGCTTACGGGCCCACATCGATGTCACTACGTGTGATATCTATGGTATTAGGATCCTTTTCTCCTTACCTATGCTCTGGGAATCTGCTCTCTTATCCTTGCTGGTAAGTTTTACAAAATCTGACATTAGGATCACGTTCTCTTGATTCCACCCGGCGTTTTTGGTGCTTCCCCATTGATTGAGTCGTGTCGCAGGAGTCATACCCCAGCTCCCGGACCGCGGATCCCATTCTCATTCTGGGCAGGCCGCGCATTCTCTGGCATTAACTCCTGTGGCCAACAGTTTTCTTGCGGCGTGATTGACATAGTGGAATCTATGTCGCGTCGTGTAATCCTAACCGCGGTCTGCGCGCCGCCTAGTGAGTCCTTTTTCCTTAATTTCTACGATGTTACGCTATCCGATTTTCGATTGACTCTGTGTGTGAATCTGTATGTCTTATATGACTACTCCTATATATATTTGCGCCTCTTTTAGTTGTCGTTTTACTTCAGGCTTGATTCCGGTATCTCGTTAAATTTTCATCGCTGAAATACCCCTGTTAAATTCTAGCAGGATGGCTGGTCGTGGTGGTCGTGGTCGTGGTCGTGCTGCCAACGACCCACCTCCGCCGCCGGATTACATGGCCGCGATGATGCAGCAGTTCGAGCTGAACCGTCAGTTCATGCAGAATATCATGGCTCAGTTCCCCCAGCCGAATCAGAATGGGCACCACCATCAGCATGCCACCGTGACTCTGCACGACTTCACCCGCCTCAACCCCACTATGTTCCGCAACACTGTTCAGCCGTTGGATGCTGATGACTGGCTTTGCGACATCACGCACGAGCTGGAGTCTGCTAATGTCGATCCAACCGACTATGTGAACTTTGCGTCTTATCATCTGAAAGGCGCCGCTGCTCAGTGGTGGAGCACCCACAAGCGTTCCCTGCCAGTTGAAGAAGTCATCACTTGGGATGAATTTCAGTCTGCCTTCCGCGCCCGCTACATTCCTCAGGGGATCATGGATTGTAAGGCGGAAGAATTCCGTAACCTCACTCAGGGCGACATGACTGTTGAAGCTTATCAGCGCGAGTTCCTCAACCTCTCTCGCTATGCGGAAGGAGAGATCACCACTGATGCTCACAGGCAGCAGAAGTTCCGTCGTGGCCTCAACCCAGACCTCAGGCTCGCTCTTGCCGTTCATGAGTTCGCCAACTTCGCCACCATGGTGAACAAGGCTATCACCGTCGAGACTGCCCAGATGGAGCACAAGAACTCTCTGAAGCGTTATCGTGACGTTGGCTCATCTTCGGGCGCAACGCAGAAGCGTCGTATCTGGCTCCCTACCAGTGTGACCCATACAGATGTCCCTGCTCCAAGGCCATCTTATGCTGCACCCCGTCTGCCTCCGCCACCGCAGATGCCAAGAGCTCTGTCTGCACCACCCAATGCTACCCCCTTCGTCCTCAGGATGGACTATGCTTCACGTGTCGCCAACCTGGGCATTTTTCCAGGGAGTGCCCCCAGAAACAGAAGCAACTGGTAGTTCACCCCGCTGGCCGTGGAAATGGTCGTGGCAACAACAGGACCCCCAACTATAATTCTGGGTCTGCCGCTTATGCTCGTGGACATGCTAACAACGTCAATGTTGAAGAAGCTCAGCAACAACCCGCTACCGTGATGGTACCCTTCTCGTTAATTCCGTACCTGCTACTGTTTTATTTGATACAGGAGCATCACATTCATTCATGTCGGAAGCATTTGCATGGTCGCATAACTTCACGATAGAAGAGATGAACCCACCGATGGTTGTCCGCACCCCGATAGGCCAATGTCAAACCACCAAGATAGTGCCCGGAACCATTGTTGAAATTGAAGGGATTGAATTCCTTGAATCCCCCATCCTTCTGAAGTCTTCCACCATAGACCTCATTCTGGGAATGGACTGGTTGAAATTTCACGATGCCGCACTCTATTGTGGCACCAAGTCTGTCCAACTTTTTCACCCCTCCGGCGAGATTGTTAACCACACCACCCGAGTGATCCGTAATGCTGAAACACAGATATTTATGATGAATGCTTTGAATGCCGCCCCCCTCAAAGGCATCGAGAACATTCCGATCGTTCGCGATTTTCCCGACGTCTTCCCTGAAGAACTGCCGGGAATACCCCCGGTCAGAGAAGTCGAATTTGTCATCGACTTGAAGCCCGGCACCACCCCTATTGCCAAGCGTCCTTACAAGATGCCGCCACATGAACTCCTTGAACTTAAGGAGGAAATCGACAAGGCACTTCAGAAAGGATTCATTCGCCCCAGTTCCTCAGCTTGGGGAGCACCTTCGCTTTTTGTCAAGAAGAGCGATGGGACAAACCAATTGGTCCAAGATTATCGGCCCATTAACCAAGCCACCATCCAGAACAAATACCCACTTCCCCGGATCAACGATCTGTATGATCAACTTACCGGATCCAAGGTGTTTTCTAAACTCGACTTGAGGTTGGGTTATCACCAAATCCGAGTCCGTGATGAGGACATTCTGAAGACTGCCTTCATTACTCGCTATGGTTCATACGAGTACACTGTCATGTCCTTTGGCTTAACCAATGCTCCAGCCACCTTCTCCAGATTGATGAATTATATTTTCATGGAGTACCTCGACCAGTTCGTCGTGGTTTATCTGGATGATATATTGATATATTCCAAGAATGAAGAAGAACATACTGAACATCTTCGTCTTATACTGGAGAAGCTTCGAGAACACAAACTCTACGCCAAGTATTCTAAGTGTGAGTTCTGGCTTCTCGAAGTGACCTACCTTGGACATGTGATTTCCAAGGATGGCATTGCCGTCACCCCCGAACGTATCCAGGCTATTCTTGACTGGACTCCTCCCAAGACCGTCAAGCAAGTCCGCAGTTTCCTCGGGCTCGCTAGCTATTGCCGCCGTTTCGTCGAGAATTTTTCCAAGATTGCCAGGCCTCTGACTAATCTGCTTCACAAAGGCGTCAAGTTCGAGTGGGCAGATAAATGTCAAGAAAGTTTCCAAGCGCTCAAGGACAAGCTAACTTCTCCCCCGGTGCTCGCTCCCCTTGATACTCAGAAGGACTTCGTGATATATTGCGACGCGTCTCGTCAAGGATTAGGCTGTGTCCTAATGCAAGAGCGCAAAGTGATTGCTTATGGCTCTCGTCAGTTGCGTGCTCACGAAGACAAATATCCAACACATGACCTCGAATTGGCAGCAGTAATTTATGCATTGAAGCTGTGGCGACATTACCTCGTCGGTAATCGTTGCGAAGTCTACACCGATCACCAAAGTCTGAAGTACCTGTTTACTCAGCCAGACCTGAATCTACGTCAACAACGATGGCTTGAGAAAATAGCCGACTTCAACATGGATATTTCGTATACCCCGGGCAAGGCTAACGTGATGGCCGATGCCTTGAGCCGCAAAGCTTACTGTTCTGAACTTGAGGTTCAGGTGCAACAACCACTTCTGTATGAAGAGTTTCGCAAGTTGAACCTCGAGATTGTTCCTCAAGGTTACGTCAATAACCTGGTTCTCGAGTCAAAACTCGACGTCCTCATCAAGAGTAGTCAATCTCTGGCCCCTGACATTGTGAAGATCAAGCAGGACATCGCAGAAGGAAAGCCCTCCTCTTTTACCATTGATGCCAATGATGGTGATACTGTGTACTTCAAGGGCCGCTTAGTAGTTGCTGTGAGCCCGGCCATCATTAACTGTGGTCCGGATATCATGGAGGAAGCCCATAATTCTCCCTTGTCAATCCACCCTGGCAGTACCAAGATGTATAAAGACCTTCGTCAACGGTACTGGTGGCCTTACATGAAGCAAGACATCGCCCGCTATGTTTCTCAATGTGACGTTTGCAGTCGCGTGAAAGCCGGACATCAGAAACCTGCTGGTTGGTTGCGACCACTCCCTCCTCGTGATTGGAAGTGGGAAAAAGTTGAAATGGACTTCGTCACCGGTTTTCCTAAGTCACAGAAAGGTAACGATGCCATCTTTGTCGTCATCGACCGATTCTCCAAGATTGCACACTTCCTGCCGGTCAAGGAGACGATCACTGCTAGTCAGTTAGCACACTTGTATATCTCCCGAATTGTGTCACTCCACGGTATTCCGATGGAGATCAGTTCAGACCGTGGCAGCCTTTTCACCTCACGATACTGGAATAGTTTCATGGAAGCCCTCGGGACTCGTCTGTCTCTCAGCACCGCTTATCACCCCCAGCCGCAAGGCCAAGTTGAACGAGTTAATCAAGTGCTGGAAGACATGCTTCGCGCTTGTGTCCTTTCATTCGGCATGAAATGGGAGGATGCCCTCCCGTACGCGGAATTCTCGTACAACAATAGCTATCAAGCTAGCTTGAAGATGCCCCCCTTCGAAGTTCTATATGGACGTAAATGTCGACCCCCCCTGAGTTGGTCAGGAACTGGGGAACGACCCTACTTCGGACCGGATCTTGTCCAACAAGCTGAAGAACAAGTTCGCATTGTGCAAGAAAATCTCAAGGCCGCACAGTCTCGTCAGAAGAGCAACTATGACCGCAAACACCGTGAAATGGAGTATCAACCTGGTGAATACGCTTACCTCCGTGTCACTCCCATGAGGGGCACTCATCGCTTCGGTATCAAGGGCAAGTTGGCTCCTCGCTACATTGGCCCGTTCCGTATCCTTTCCAGGAGTGGACCCGTGGCATACCGGTTGGAATTGCCGCCGAACCTCTCCCAAGTCCACGATGTATTCCACGTGTCGCAAATCCGTCGCTGCTTCAAGGATCCTATCCGCGAAGTGGAGCATGATATGATCGACCTGCAACAAGACTTAACTTATCAAGAACATCCGAGCCACATTCTCGATCAGTCTGAACGCCGAACCCGCAACAAGACCGTCAAGTTCCTCAAGGTTCAGTGGTTGAATCATTCTGAAGATGAAGCCACTTGGGAACGCGAAGATCGCCTTCGCGATGAATACCCCGATCTTTTCCTCGCTACCACTTAAATTCTCGGGACGAGAATTCTTGTAGTGGGGGAGATTTGTAACACCCTCAGTTGCCTGTAACAGTAATCACTTTTACTGTGGACTAATCACTGTTGCTAATCACTATGCTAACCTTGCCATGACCCACTTTGCTTTTGATCATATTCAGAAATGCCTTTTGGTTGCTATGAAAATTAAACTTTGCCCAAAAATCATGGGACCACTTTTATAAAATCACTAATAATCATTGGGTCATGCCCATGTGGTTATGGTATTTTATTTTGCCACTGGAAAATTCAAACAATCCAAAACCAAGCAAAACAACCCCATTTGACAATTGAATGTTATAAAGGAATAGTAAATGGTTTTATTTTAAGCCTAAACTTTTTGTGGCACTCTGGAAATATAAACTCCTAATTATGGGCCAGGTCACACATTTTAAAAAAAATGTTAAAGCAATTAAAACCAATACAAAAGGAAAAGAACAGAATGGAAAATAAGAAGAAAAAGGAAAATGGTAATTCCTCGCCTGGGGCGAGGCTCACACCCGCCCCATCTCCCTTCTCTTCTTCCCTAACCACTCCCCCACCTGCTCCCGTACGGCGCCGAGCTCGCCGCGACGCTGGCGAGCTGGCCCCGCCTCCACCTGCTCCCTCCCGACGCCGACGGGATAAGGCCACCCCGGTCGACCCCCTGGACAACCCCGCATCCCCATTCCCCTCCTCCTCGGCTCGCACGCCTCGGGGAAAATCCTCCCGAGACGCCGCCGGTCATTGTCGTGGCCACCCGCGGCCACTCGACGAACTAGCCCAAGCCATCGTGTCCATCACACTCGCCGCCGTCGACCCCGTCTTCCAGTGCAGCCCGTTGCTGCCGGGAGCCACCACAGCACTCGGAATCTTCGTCGTCTTCAAGCTCCAGCCGCCGAGATCGACGACCGATTCCGGCCGCCTCAGCCCCTCCCCGAGCCCGCTGCCTCCCTCCACACGTCCCCGGTGAGCTTCTCACCCGTCGCCAACCGCCCTTTGAAGCCCGTAGGGTCCCAACGCGAAAGCCCCCTTTTGCTTGCTCCGGCCGCCGTGGTTCATCGTCGTAGCCGTGTCCCCTGGCCACCACAGCCCGTGCCAAGTGCACCAGTAGGACCCTTGTGATGCGTGCGTTCGATTTGGACCGGTAGTTAGCTCGATTTCGTAGCGTGTCGTAGTTCACCATTGGAGCCCGAGCGGCTGCTCCGCCATTTTTGAAGCAGAGCTCGACCTGGACCGCCCCATCACTCTCCCCCACCCCAGATCGACGCGGGTCACTCTACTCGATCGAATACAAAAAGAATCGCACAATATGGCCCAGTAAATCGAGCTCCAGCTCGAGTTCGCCGGAGTCCAGTCGCTGGCGCGACTCCGGCGGACCTCCCAGTCGCTGCCATGCGGGGCCCCCTGGTCAGATACGTGCTTAGCACTAATCCCCCTCGGATAGGTCACTGACAATGGGCCCCCCTGGGCTGTTTAATTAAATTAAACTTGATAATTACCTCTGTGACACTGACAACTGGGGCCCAGCTATAAGTCATTTAGAAATAAATAAAATTATAAAAACTAGTCACTGACATGTGGGCCCAGAGGCTATTTCTGATTTATTAAAATGTTTTATAAATAAGCAGAGGCTGACATGTGGGTCCCATATGTCAGGCACTGTTTTGGATAATGTTTTGGATAATGTTCTGTATAATGTTGAATAAATAATAAAGGAAATTCAGAAAATCATTTAAATGATTTAAAACTTTGAAATTCAATAACTTTTAAACCGTAACTCGGATTCAAAAACATTATACATGAAAATTGATCAGAAAAATATAACGAATACGAATACGCTATCCGTATGCCTATCACACCCCTCTAACACAACGAACATCGAACCGTTCCCCCTCCGGACCGGCGGTCCGATAAATTGTCCGGTACTGTTAGAGTGCCCGGATGAATTTATTCCGAACACGAATGTTTCTCAGAACGGATCAAATAGCACGGATACACCCCCCTTATGTTTTTCCGGTACCCACGACACCTCCGGCTTGATCCTTCCCCCTGCGGTCACCCTGTCCGGTAATCATCTGGAGCCGGTAGTTCATCCTCAGATGAATTTCCGTTCCGAGCAATGTGCATTGCACTGCGTTAGAATACCGTTAACATTTCATCTGTCATGTCATGCATCTGTTTGTATATGCTTGCTGTGTGTTTACTGTTTTCTTCCCCCCCTTAATCTCCGGTAGACCCCGCTGCTGCCGTCGACTACACCGCTGCTGAGTACGACTACTTCATCGACGACCCTACTACTACCGTCGAGCTTGCAGGCAAGCAGAGCCATTCTCTTCCCCAGATATCGCCTATCTTTCCGTACATTTCTTGCACTAGGCATTGTTACTGCTGCTGCTACGTTGCTTACCTATTCAATTGCATAACCTGTCATTGTCGCCCCTTGATGTGCCTCCTTTATCCTATGCTGCCTATTATTATTATTATGCATTATTCAGCAGTGAGCCCTGCACATTGTTAGCTAGGATTAGATAGAGGGCCGTGATCACTCAGGGGAGTGAACGCGGATACAAATATTATAACTGCACAGGTACGGTACAATGCAGCCACCGTCTAAGGCCCCTATCCGGGTTATGCCTAGTCACCTCAAGTGTGAGCTATCAAGGAGTAATCCTTGTACTCCACTCGAGGCTGACTTTGTCTTACCGCCTTAGGGTCTTGAACAACGGTTGTCCTTCAGGTAAGAAGTCGGGCGACCCAACGATGCCCGCGAGAGGTATTGCGACGGGACGACAGGGAGGGTACAACCAGTGTACCGGTGTGCTTGGCCCCTGATCGTTGGCCGTGAGAGTTACCAAACTACGTAAGTCGAGCTCCTCCAGGAGCACACGCGGGACAAGGTAAGGAGACGGTTCACCTTGTTGGTAACCACAGTGACTTGGTGGGACGACGGGGCAGACACCGATGTACTGGTGGTCCTGGCTGCTGTCGTTGTCCGTGGGTCAGTTAAGTCGAGGCAACGATAACGGTTGTCGCGCAGGTTAATTAAAATGCTAAATGGTTCAGTGAATGTCTTGAGTTGGCTATATGCCATGTACGCACTACCTACCCGTGGGAATTACGAGTTATGGGCTCCTCCGCTTCGTAGTGTCGTCCGAGGACTCTTCAGACGTCAGCAGTACTGCGGGCTGATTGCCGGGAAGTGGTGTTGTCTTATTTTCTCGCGCGGTGGTGTCTTATTTGGATTTGCTTTAACTTCACCGGCCAGCCACGCACCGTGCAGGAGTACGTTCGGGTTGGGGTCCAAGGCTCGGCGTACTTAGGATTTAGACCGGCGGATGGCCTCTCTGTTGAGTTTGAAAGATGGGCTATGAAGTGTCGGATAGCCTCGGTGGAGCGTTCCCTAACAAGGTTCCCGCCACCCTGGATATCCGTGCGTGTAGCGTAACACAAGTGCACCCCTGCAGGGAAGATTAATCTATTCGAATAGCCGTGTCCACGGTAACAGGACGCTTTATGCTGAAGCTGGATCTTACCACTACAAACTATTATTATTAAACTGTATGGTTCCGGGTTTTCTTCCTCGCTGGGATGTCGAGGAGGTGAACTCGGAGGCATTGTTAATTATTACAACTTACTATTATACAATGCTGCAACAACTTCTGCTGCATTGTTACTTTATGCTTTATATAAACTGTTGGTTGGTTCTTACCTCATGCTGCAAGACATCGTCGGAAGATGCTAGTCTTCGTTAGGCCTAGCTTCTTACCCTTGCTCTGGATTTCTGTCTTTCAGTCCACTATATACAGCCTCTTCTTTCCGTTGATACAATGCATAATGCTTAGTAGCGGACGTAAGACTCGCGGGTATACTAGATACTCACCTGCTTTATTTCCTTTACTGTTTTGCCTGATCGGCCGCTGTAGCCGACGTTGGAGCACAGGAGCAGGAGTACCCCGGAGGCGCCTACTACGACGTCGAGTTCCCCGTTGACCAGGAGTAGTTCGGTGGATCCCAGGCAGGAGGCCTCGCCTTTTCGATCTGTATCTCTGATGTGATTTGTGCTAGCCTTCTTAAGGCAAAACTTGACTAACTATGTCTGTACTCAGATATTATGGCTTGTATGACTTATTTATTCGGGTCCGCGTGAACCCCCTCTATTGTAACATATTTGTTTATCCTTTTGTGTTTAGTGTTGTGCTGTGATATTATCACCGTGGCACCCTAATCTCAGCCGTGTACCCTGCGTGTATGATTACTGTACACGGATTGATTTTGGGGGCGTCACATGATGCGTAGTTGATTTTAATGCCCAATTCTTCGAAGAAGTTCTGGAATTTTGCCGCTGTGAATTTCGTACCGTTGTCCGTGATGATGTTGTGTGGTACTCCAAACCTGAAGATTATTGATTTGATAAAATTTACTGCCGTGAGGGCTGTGGAGCTGGTGATGGTACTGCTTCAATCCATTTGGTGAACTTGTCGATTGCTACTAGCAGGTGAGTTCTTCCTCCCTTTGATGATTTCTTGAGCGGTCCCACCATGTCGAGTCCCCAAGTGGCGAACGACCATGATAGTGGTATGGTCTTGAGTTCTGAGGCTGGAGCGTGCGGTTTGCTGGCGAATTTTTGACAAGCGATGCAACGCCGCATTATGTCTTCTGCGTTTTTCATGGCAGTGGGCCAATAAAACCCTGCTCGGAATGCTTTGGACACGAGGACTCGACTGCTCGCGTGGTGCCCGCAGGTACCCTCGTGGATTTCGAGCAGTAGGGATTTTTCGTCTTCTTCGTCGATGCACTTTTGGAGTATTTGGGTGATACTGCGCTTGTATAACTGTCTGTTGATCACTGTGAATGCCTTGGATCGACGACTGATGCGCCGAGCTTCTGTGACGTCTTGCGGTAGCGTGCCTTCGATTAGGACTCGGAGGAACGGTTTCGTCCACGTCGGTCCTTCGAGTGCTGTTGGATCTGTAGATTCGACCGTTTGGCTGCTGTTGCCTTTGGATGGACTCGCTGATGCCACCTGTGCTGGCTCAGCGGTGTCGTCATTGTTGGGAATGTTCCCTAGAGGCAAATAAATTATGTTTATTTGCGTATTCCATTAGTTCATAATAATTTTTATACTGTGCTATAACTGTATTAAGCGGAAACATTAATACACGTGTGGTATACAAACAACCAGGTCCCTAGTTAACTCTAGTCAACTAGTCCATTGGGCAATTGATGATCAAGGTTTCCTGATCATGAGATGTGAACAGTCTATTGACAATGGGGTCATGTCATTGGGAGAATGACATGATGGACACACACCCACCAGAAGTGTTGCTATGTGATCCAGTCACATAGTTCAACATTGCGATAACTATAAACGTAGTGACCCGATCCTTAAGACCGTGATGATCATACATAATTGCTATCTACCAGGATGCTTTGAGTGCATTAACCGTTACACTGAAACATGGTAACCATAAATGTGTATCTTGGGTATTCCGAAGTAGATATGTTGATGAGTATGCAATTAGATCAAAACGGGATTTGTCCATCCGAGGGACGGATAGGTACTCTGGGCCCACTCGGTGATATTACATCATAACGATTGCGCAATCATGTGACTAGGTCACGGGGTTGTAATATCACGGGAACGATTAAACATGTTTGTCGGTAATGAGAATGAACTAGGTATATTGGATACGGACGATCAAACCTCGGACAAACAAAGTACCGTATGACAAAGGGATCAGGACTCAACGTTAACGGTTCAAACGATGAAGTTAATTCGATGGAAGCGCAGGGGCTCATCAAGGATTGTAACCAGATCCCACATGATGGTCATTGGTCAGAGAATGTCTGATCATGTCTGCTGTTTGCCGAACCATAGGGTGTCACGCTTAAGGGTATTCGACGCAATAAGGATTGATTCGGGATCATCGGTGAAATAAGAGAGAACACCGGAATTGTTCCGGGAGGTGCCGGAAGTTGTTCTGGATATTTTTAAAGGTTAAAAATAATGTTTAATAATGTTTAAATATGTTTTATTATTTAATTAACAGAATTAAATATTAAAATATGATTAAATATAATTAAAAATGAATTAAAAGGCATATGGGCCTAAAGAGGCCCATTAGGGGAAGGAGGGAGCTCCCCCTTGGGCCAAGGCGCCAAGGGAGGGAGCCCACCTCCCCTAGCCGCACCAAACCCCCCCTCCCTAGGGTCTAGTCCCACAGGGGAAGGGGAGGGAGGGTGGCACCCCTCCTTGGCCTATATAAGGAGGGGTGGGGTGCCTTTTTTCTTCACACAATTTGATTTGAGACAAGTTTCTCAGATCTCTCTTCTCTCTCTTTCTCCCTCCTCGAGTGGACTCCCCTTGTTTGGATTCTACACTTGGTTGGGGTTTCTCCACCATACGCACGCCGTCGTGCTGCTGGAATGGGGATCCGAATCCATATTCTTTCCGCTGCTCTTCTGGTTCGGAGCCCGGAGGGAATGTCCGGTACACCGTATGCGTGTAATCCCGCGAGGCGCTACACTTGTGGTGCTCCTTCATCGTTGAGGCCGTGTCGCGACGTCTTCACCGACAACATTCCGACGGGGACGTAATCCCGTCATCGGTCTTCAAGGACCGGGTGGCCTCAGGAGTCATCGTGGATCTGCGCGGCATCGGGGATTGCCGGTACGACTACATCAACCACGTTCACGCGGGAACGGTTTCCCGCTTAACGGACTACATATTGGTATGTGACCAATTCCCTCCGTTACTTGCATCGACATAGCATAGGTCTTGGGTTCGGGATGCGTAGGTCATGAAAAATTATTTTTTTCTGCCCCGTTCTCCAACAGTGGTATCATGAGCAAGGCTATGCGTAGATGTATTGTACGGATAGAACACATCTAGTATGTGGGCATCAATTCTCCAATTGTTACCCTCTCACGTGTACTCGTTTAGCATTGCGGCAATGTCCTGATGAAGCGGCCCCGACCGACCTTACGCGTTTACGCGAGACTGGTTCCACGCTTGACATATGGCTTGTACCATATAAGTGGCTGGGGGGTGTCTATCTCTCTAACATTAGCGATGCGAAGACGTTTGCAACGAGGGCCCCGACAGGGGTGTAATAGAGACAATTGCGGGATTGGTGTTGTGGTTATATGTTCGTAGGCATAGAAACGGTTCTATCTCGAAAGCCCTATCAGCCACGTAAAACTTGCAAAAGATAAAGTAGAGGCGTCTAAACTTTAATTTGCAGGGGGGCATCATAGTTAGTATGATTTATACTATAACATCCTGTTTTGCTTTTATTAGATATACGACAGTAGCATTATAGGATGATCCCTCACTAATCCAACAAAGTGTCCTTCCTTAGTGAAGCACCATCTGTAAAGATCTCCATTATGGAGGCATCGCGTGTCACACGGGTGTCAAACATATTAGCGTTCAAATGAGATGGGTGGAGCAAGCCTAGCATGTCCAGAAACATGGCCTTGCATACGTGGCATATAATACGCGGCATATAATCACTGAGGTTATTGTGGCGAGCCTGGCATATGCAGATATGGCCTCGGGACACAGTGATCGAAAGATCGAGCATGAGTCACATGGATGATGTGATTGGCATGATGGCCTACCTTGAGAATATACTGATGGTCGTGTCACACGGGGGAGGTATAGTTCTCAAGATTGTGTAATCACTTAGAATAAACTATGAGGGATGTTTTTCTGAGTGGGAGTTCTAGAATTGTTTAAAACATGAACTCCTATTATGAACTTAATCTTCATGTCTTAGCAAATATCATTGTAGATAATATCATAACCAATGTTTATAACCATGGCTCTTTAGTGTGATGTAGAACTTAAGGAAAATGGGTCTTACTTCATTGATGTGTACCAACACCGTTAGAGACATACTCATTACTAATGACTTGTTAAAACATAATACGAGAACTGCTAGGAGATACACCGGATAACTCCGTAATTGAGGAAGATGATGATGAGTATCGTATTCATCGTCTCTTATTCAATGACTGTCCGATACACCATACTTCATTCTATGGAATCTGAATTGTGAATGCATGATTAAGACACCAACACGTATGACGTGCTAGGTGATCTTAAAAGCACTAAGTCACAAATCAGAGTAATGTAATATGAGTATATGGACGGGGTTTCTTTCAACCATGGTGGAAGGAACAACCTGCTGAGAAAGTCACTTGGAAAATGTATAAGATACATGAACACCTTGTGTACAACTTGGACTACAGAATGAATACATACTGGAACGTTTCCCGCTTAACGGACTACATACTGGTATGTGACCAATTCCCTCCGTTACTTGCATCGCCATAGCATAGGTCTTGGGTTCGGGACGCGTAGGTCATGAAAAATTATTTTTTTCTGCCCCGTTCTCCAACAGTCATCTACAGCTGCCTCGGGTGCCGCTGTCTTTAGTTTGATGGATCTCTGGCTGATGCTTTCGAGGAAGACGCCGGGTGGTACTGGTCCTCGAGTCGAGCCGATGTTTGCTAGTTCGTCGGCTTCTATGTTGTTTGTTCTGGGGATATAATTGAGCTCGCAACCGTCGAAACTTCCTTCGATGGGCCGCCATGTTGTCGGCTACTGCATTGCAGTCTTTCATCGCCTGCTGGACGACGAGGTTGGAGTCTCCGTAGATTACGAGGCGAGTGGCGCCACATGTTTTGGCCATGCGCATTCCATAGAGCAGTGCCTCGTATTCGGCTTCGTTGTTGGAGGCGTGGCTGAAGTTGATCTGGAGGACGTATTTGAGCTTCGTTCCTTTGGGGGAGACCAGAACGACTCCTGCTCCGGCTCCTTGCTGTCTTTTAGACCCATCGAAAAACATTGTCCATGAGTTCGATAGGTCCGGGGGCCCTGGTGTCTGGACCTCCGTCCACTCGACCAGAAAATCTGGGAGGACTTGGGCCTTGATTGCTGTTGGGTTCTTGAACTGCAGGTCCCGTGGGCTGAGCTCAATGTTCCACTCGGCGACTCGCCCAGTCGCTCCGGGGTTGTTGAGGATGTCCGCGAGTGGTGCGCTGCTGACGATTGTGATAGGGTGTTCGTCGAAGTAGTGCGGCACCTTTCTTGAGGTCGTGATGATGGCCAGTAGTAGCTTCTGGTAGTGCGGGTACCGCTGCTGGGATTTTGTCAAGAGCATGCTGAGGTAGTAGATCGGCCTTTGTATGCTCTGGACCTTGCCTTCTTCTATGCGCTCGATGACGAGTGCTGTGCTTACCACGCTGTTGCGTGCTGCCACATAGAGGTACAACTTTTCTCGTTCTTTGGGTACCGCCAAGATTGGTGGGGTCGAGAGTGTCTGCTTCCGGTCCGCGAATGCTTTGCGGGCTTCTTCGGTCCACTCGAATTTTCCCCCTTTTCTGAGCAGCTGGTAGAATGGCAGTGTGCGTTCTCCCAATCTGCTGATGAAACGACTTAAGGCTGCGAGTCTTCCAGTGAGCTGCTGCACGCCTCTGATGTCGGTTGGCTCCTGCATCCTGGCGATTGCCTGAACTTTCTCCGGGTTCGTTTCGATTCCTCGAGCGGAGACCATGTACCCGAGAAACTTCCCGGTTGGGACGCCGAATGCGCACTTCTTCGGGTTGAGCTTTATTCTGTACTTGTTGAGTGCTGCGAAGGTCTCGCGCAGGTCGTCGAGCAGCGTGTTTGCACTATAAGTTTTGATGATGATGTCGTCCACGTAGACTTGCACGTTTCTTCCGATTTGCTCTTTCAAGCAGGCTTGCATCATCCGCTGGTATGTGGCACCGGTGTTCTTGAGTCTGAAGGGCATTGTCCTGTAGAAAAATACGCCGTAAGGGGTGATGAATGATGTATGCTCTTCGTCTTCTTCCTTCATTCTGATCTGATTGTATCCTGAGTAGGCGTCGAGGAACGATAATAGATCGCATCCTGCTGTCGAGTCGATTATCTGATCGATTCTTGGCAGGGGAAAGTGATCCTTTAGGCAGTGTTTGTTGACTGGCCCTTAGTCGAAGCACATTCGTAGCACGTCTGTGTCTTTCTTGGGGACCAGCACAGGGTTGGCGATCCAAGTGGCTTTCTTCGTCTCTCGGATGAATTGGGCGTCAAGTAATTGGTTGACTTCCTCCCCGATTGCTCTGCGCTTGGGTTCTGAGAATCTTCGTAGTGCTTGCTTCACTGGCTTGGTGTTTGGCTTGATGCGTAGCGCGTATTCCGCGAACTCGTGCGGTACTCCTGGCATATCGGCTGGGCACCAGGCGAAGATTTCCCATTCTTCACGGAGGAAAGCGATGAGGGCAGTCGCTTGCTCTTCCGGGAGGTGAGCGTACACGCGGACTGTTTTTTCTGGGTCCGCCGGGTGCACCTGGTGGGTGACCGCGTCGCTGTCGATTCTGAAGTCTCGCCCGTACTCTTTTGACTCGCTTCGGCTTGCTAGCGGAAAGATACTTTTGTCTGTTGCCATGGCTATCTCTGTGAGTTCTTGCTCGGCTCCAAAGGTGTCGGAGACTTTGTGGAAATCGCGATCACATTGGTCTGATTTGGTGAAGCTCCCGTTGACTGTAATGACGCCCTCGGATCCTGGCATCTTGAGTTTGAGGTAGGCGTAGTGCGGAACCGCCATGAATTGAGCGAATGCTGGACGTCCTAGTATGGCGTGGTACTGCGTCTGCCAATCGAGTACTTCGAACTCGAGGGTGTGTCTTGCGAAATTGCGTCTGCTGCCAAAGACAACTTCGAGCTTGATTATTCCAAGGGAGGTAGCCGCTTCTCCTGGGACTACTCCGTATAACACAGTGCTTGATTTCTTCCATACTGATCGTGGGATCAACATCTTGTCTAGGGTGCTGGCGAAGATTATGTTCATGCTGCTGCCTCCGTCCATGAAGATTCTGTCCATGTCGTACCCTCCGATTTGAGCATCGAGTACCAGGTGCGCGTGCCCCGGCTTTGGGACTGCAGGCGGGTGGTCGCTCTGGGAGAACGTGATACTAGTTTCTGCGTTGTGTAGCTGGTAGAATTCGACTGTGTTTAGGTTCTCGGCTGCTCTGGCTTGCAGGGTGTAGGCGTCCTGTTGGGCTTGCGATACCCTGCCTTCTTGGATCATGTACACCTGTCCTTGAGTCGGGTTGGAGCGTCTTTCGGGACTTGGAGTCGGCGACTTCTCGGTTCGTCGGGTGCGCTTGGCTTCTCGCTGTTTTTCCTCCTTGAGGCTGTCGGCGAGTTCGTTGAATAGGCGACAGTCTCCCAAAGTGTGACCCGATCTGATGTATCCCCAGTCGTCTTTGAAGCAGTGGATCGTGCAGGGTCCTTCTAGCTGCTCCCTGACCGTAAGTTTGCTGGATCCGGCGTGCCGTTTCCTCCTTGAGATTCGGAAAATTTGCGCGTGATCCGCCGGGTGCTCGGGGACTCGCTGGTCGATTTCGATTCCCTCGCTCAGATTCTGGTTCCTTATAAGGTTGGCGAATTCGCCTGACCTTCGATCTGGGTCGTAGTATTCGCCGGTATGAGTCTCAGAGTCGCTGTCCTGGCGGGCGACAGCTATCCGCGCGGCGGCGGGTCGTCGAGTGGTCGGCGAGCGCGTAGCTGTATAGTGCGACTCATCAAGTGTGGTCTCTTCGTAGAATCCTCGCGCCCGTCTTCTAGGTTGTCGATTTCTTTCTCTTTGGCGATGATCGTGACGATCGCTGATCTCGAGCTCGGAGTCGGTGTCTTGTTGTGCGGCCGGTGCTCGGGTGGCGGTGGGTCGTCGAATGGTCGGCAGGTCCTCTGCTTCGTGTTGTAGTTCGCCGATCGGGATCTCTGCATAGAGCTCTCGTGCCTTTCTTTTGGGTCGTCGATTTCTCCTTCGCTGGCGGTGGACTCGGTTTCCGCCATTGTATTGGTCTTGGCACAGCTGCATGTTGAGCAATCTTGATGGGGCGGCAGAGATGTTTGCCATAATCTTGAGTTCTCCGGGTGGATTGGATCTGTTTCTTGCTCTTAAGTTGTGGCTTGCTGAGGACGACACCGCCAAGATCGTAATTCCAACCTGTGTAGTTCCCACAGACGACGCCAATTGACGGGGATGTACCCCGGCATATCCCATGGTCAGGGACCTTGGGTTAGTCATGAGAGGCACAGGTTGGACGATAGCTCGTCGGCTAACAGGAGGAGACATTCCTGCTCGATATTATTGCTTGGAGATGGCGATTACACGAAGGCCAAGGCTAGTGCGCACAAGGCTAGGGTTATAGATTGCGTATTGGATGATCTTGATGTCTCCCTGTCAGAACCCTCTATTAGGTAATGTGCTAGGGTTACTAAGTCACTTGCATCATGTTAAAATTTCAAAAGAAATCTTTGAAATCAAAATCAAAAGCAAAATTGGAGAAGGAAACCCCCCAGATGAATTAATTCAAAAGGCCAGATAAAAATCTTCTCCAAAAATTCATGTTAGATTTTTGAAAAGTCTTATAAATGAGTGTGATCACATATCAAGTGATGTGGGACCCACCCCATGCTCATGGATTTTTCAAATAATCAAACAGTGCCTTGGATTTAATCAAAAACCCCTTTTTGATTTAAAGTTCAAATTATTTGAAATTTAAAAATGTTCAAACTTTACAAGTGGCTAGCCTAGTATTTTGTGATGCCACATAAAAAGTTTCAGCATTTTATAAAATGGTTTGATATTTTTATCAGAGCCAAAAAAAAACTACAGAAAAAGAAAGGAAAGATTAAACAGAGAGAAAAAGAAAGAAGGGCTTACCTTCAAAGAAGCCCAACTCATCCCCTAGCCGGCCCAGCCCACTCCCGCGCCTGTCGTCTTCCTCAAGCAGGGAGCTGTGTGGCGACCATGCCGTGGCCGCCGCCGAGCCCCTGGCCACCTCATGCTTCCCCCTCGCCACCTCTTCACGCCTGGAGATGCCCAGAAGCTCCCCCGATCCATTCCCCCTCTCCACGAGCTCTCTCCCCGTCTCCCTCGCCCGATTCGTCGACACCCGTGAAGAACGCCGGAGCGCGCCGCCGCACCTGCGTGGCCAGCGAGCCTGTCGAGCTCCACCGCCGTGTCCATCCACCTCCTCGTCGTCGACTACGTCTCCCAGTGCAGCGAATCGAACACGGAGCCCTCCTAGCCGCCGGAATCGAGCTCGAGCCGTCGCTGGACCCGAAGGACGCCTTTGTCGATTTCGTCGCCGTCGAGCCACCCCAGCCTTCGCCGCCACCTCCATCGAGTTCGTGATGAGCAGGTGGTTCAAAACCCTCTCTCCCCAACCCTTATCGTTGTCTCCTTGTTGATCCGCCATGGGAGCGGAAGTGCCTCGCTGCCGCGGTCGTCCCCGGCGAGCAACCGTTACGCAATCGAAGCCGAGACCGTGTCGGTTGCACTCGTGGTGTTCCACTGCGTCGAACCATCCCAGCCTCGCTCCCAGACGCTCCTCCTAGCAAGTTCCCGCTCGCAGCCGTGCTTCGGACCGCCGCAGTTCATCTCGCCGTCGTCACGTTAGGCCCCCCCCGTGGTCGCCCGGCTCGCCTAGGTGAAGCGCGAGTTCGAGGGCTACCCTCTGGTGGTCTCGGCGAGCGATTTGGTGGCCGGGAGCACCGTTTCCTTGGACGCCGCCGCGTCTGCGAGTCGCTGCCGACTCGTCGCCGACGAGATGACGTGGCCGGCGTCGTTAGCACTAACCCCACCCCTCTAATGACCCCCACAGCCGATGACAGGTGGGGCCCTGGACCCCTTAACCCCCTGTTAGTTTAAAGCAAACGGGGATTAACCCAGCCCCACTGACAGCCTTGGCCCACTCGTCAGCGCCCCCCCCGACGCCAGCATGAAGTCATGCTGACGCCATAATTGAATTTCCAGAAATTGAAATGATTTAAAGAATTCCAGAAAATCCAGAAAATAGCCCGAACTTTGGAAATTCATAGAAAATTCATTTTAACTCCAAATTGGACAAATAATATATAAAAATGATCAGGAGAAAATAAGCTATCCAAAATCCAACTTTGAACTATGTTTGAGTTGATTTTAAAATGGGACCAGTAGCATATGTCATTTGATTTATTTGGAATTTATTCAAATTCAATTCAAATGATTTTGCAACTTGGACCATGGAATTATGCTACTTTTCAACCACATTTCAGAGGCATATCATATACTTTTCAAAATGATTCAAATTGATCAATCAATGTCACATGTAACTTGACTAAGTTTGAATTCAAATTGGAGTTTGAATTTGCAATTCAATTTGCAATATACTCCATTTAAATGGAATTGCCTCACACATCAAAGCATATACATCAAGTTTCAACCTTCCATCATGTCATTGTGCATTGTATTTACTTTGCTACCTTGTTTGTTGTTTGTCGAGTAGAGGTGGAACCGGAGCAGGAGGCTGCCCCCTTCGTTGAAGGCCCCGAACCCGAACCTCGTCAGCAAGGCAAGCAAACCCCCATTGATCATGTCGATAAAATCCCACTTCCCTCTCATGTCTCGCTTATGCATTGTTTAGGATGATTACCATGATGCGTTTCTACCGCATAGATGAACCCATTCCTTTGCATGACCTATCATTTGTCATAGTAGTAGGAAAAACCACAATCCTAGCAAATGTAGGAGTTGATTGATATCATGTGGCCCCTGCAATTGTTACTGCTTATTGCATGCTTAGAGTGATACCATGATGATACTGTTATGTGAGTCGGGATGGTAGTGATCATGATGATGATGGTAGAAAAGTGTTGGTGAATCGACCCTAATACAAGGTGAACGATGAGAGGCTGTGTAGGAGTACACGGTGGGTTGTCTCGTTGAACATCGCCCTAAGTCCGAGTTCTTGTGTGGTGATCCAAGATGAAGAGTACAACCACACATTGGGCTCACTGACCCCTCTCAGCTTACTAACTCATCCCTTTCGATGTCCAGATGTCGCAATAGTTCGGAGTTCTGGTAGGTCTGTGGCCTGGATGCTAAGTGAGAGAACGGCTCATCCGAGACCGGCTTATGCACCACGCACACATCACTTCGGTCCACTTCGGTAAACCGGCCGGGTTCAAGATAGTGGTAGCCAACCCAAGTAGGCGGCTTTCTCGGACTAGATCGGCTATGAGGTAACAGTTGTGGTGAGCATCCTCGCTGGCACCCCTTGAATGGTGTCGAGATCAAAGGCGGTAAATGATGATCATGTGTGTGTAGCGGTACACCCCTGCAGGGTTAATAAAACTATTCGAATAGCCGCGTCCGCGGTTATGGACTGCTTGGAAAGCTTAGCTTGATTATTAGACAACTTGAACTGGATACTTCTAAAACACACCAAGATAAGTGTGAGTGCTATGGCGTGCTTTCTCGTGGGGAAGTCGAGGAAGGCACCATAGTGGTGTAATTGGTTGGAGAAAGTAGTGGACTCGTGTACGCTTCTTACCTCAAAGTCTGGTATTCGTAGTTCAGGACTAGCCAAGTCAAAGCTGGCACTTCTGCAAGTGAAACCCCACCTCCCTTTACCTTGATACATATGCATGAGTAGTATAGCTCCTATGTAAGTCTTGCTGAGTACGACTTTGTACTCACGTTTTCTTAATCTATGTTTTAGATGAAACCACTGACCCCGAAGGTGGCTTCTTCATCGAGCTGGATGACTGAAGATCAAGCTAGTCTAGTCCCAGTCAGACGACTGGTTCCCTCGTGGAGGGCTTGTGTTTTAAATAAGGCTTCTTAAGCCATTTGTTAAACTTGTCTGTACATAGACATAATTTGCTTCCGTCTGTGTTGTAATGTTGGATCACATGTTTGTGATCTCTGTGTGCACTCTATAAGAGTTATCAATAAAAATTTATACTTTGTAGAGAATTGCAATGATACCTACTGTTCATACAAGGCATGTGTGCTGCGTGTATGTTTATGACATGCATGTCTTTGTATGGGTTTTCGAGACCTTAGTTGTGATCTGGCTGGCGGTCTTTCATACACCAAGTGGCCCTTAGATGTGCGCAGCTTGGGGCATCGCGATGCGATTGTTCGAGACTCTGTCTCGTGCACACTTTGTGGTATGATCGAGCCCGCCCTAGACCCCGACTAAGTGATCGGGCTGGAGTAAGTCTATGTAAGAGTTATGCGATAGTCGATAGTATGGTTGAGGCGACTTGTCTTTGAATATGGGAGTTCACTACCCATATCATTAGACTTGTGTGCGGACGATGAGGACCCATCTCAGTTGATCATCCGGCCTGGATGGGATGCCCCTCACGTACGATGCTCTCCGAGAACGTTCTGTGCTTGGCCTTGTCTGCTTAGACAAGTGGGTACGGTTCTCGGCTCTCCATATGACTATGTCTTAACTGGACTTGCATACGCTAACCCCGGGTCCCGACACTCCCCTCCTAGCCTTTATATAGTCGGCCAGGTCTCGGGGAGTCCGTCTTGGATTACATATGAGGTTTCCTAACCCTAAGCTTGTACTGCACGGCAGGTTTGCACATTCCTTACGAGTCGTGGACACCTACGTCGGTGCCACTAGCGGGCCAAGGTTGGGCTCAGGCGGCATCCTTGTGGGCCTTCTGTCTTCGGGTACACCGGGTAGGCCCACCATAGGAGTCGTGGGGTCACCCCCTCGTCAGGTAGCCAAGTTACTTTCACCATATTCCGCCAAGTAGTATGTATTGTGTCGATTAGTGTCGGTGGGTGGATCAATGCTAGCACACCTTCTAGACTAAGATAAGTGTACTCTTATGATTACACACCTTGCAAGCATCCGCAAATACAAGGTAGTAATTAAGGCATAAGCCTAACCACAACATTACGATCGAGGATCCATAACTCCCTTGTGCAAAAGTGTGCGAACTGGGGTTCAGGTTTTTGTCACTCCGGCAACCCACCATAAGCATCCTTTGTGCACAATGTATTCCTCTAGGCCCATGCACGGTGAAGTGTTAAGTTTTCGACTCACATAACACCACTAGAGAAATGACAACACAACTTAAGTATCAAACAATACATAATACTTCAACATCATATGACTACTAACAACTAGACTTCTCCCATGTCCTCAAGAACTAAAGTAACTACTCACAAGACATAAAACAGATCATGATCAGAGGTGGTAGATGGGTGGAAAACAATCTGGACACAATGATATTTCTCAAACAAAACTAAATAGCATTCACCACAAAGTAGTAATCAACACCAACAGAGTAGAGAGGACAAATAGTACGGATTACAACACAAGTTGTAATTGTGAGATGAGATGGGATAGATATGGAGATGGTGCTGATGTTGGGGATGATGTTGATGATGATCTCGATGATGCCCGTGACGATGATGATGACGATGGCGATGATCTCCCCTTCTGGGAGGTGATCTCCCGGCGGAATCTGCCCGCTGGAGATGCCTTTTTCTTCTCTGTAGGTTTCCGCCAGGAGGCGGCGGAGAAACTCCGAAACTCCTCTCTTTTTATGGGTTTTACCACAGGGGGTAATATAGGCCAGAGGGGGCACCGAGGAGGGCCACCAGGCATCCACGAGGGTGTCTGGCGCGCCCTAGGGGGGGGCGCCATGGACCCTTCTGGAGCCCTGGTGGGTCCCCTCTGGTCAATCTTTGGTCTCCTCCAGTAATTGTCCAAAATAATGATCCACGTCAAATTTCATCAAATTTGGAGTTGATCTGATTCACCAACTTGATGTCCGCTTTTCACCGCAGAATTCTGCTTCTGCTGCTTCGGCACCGGAAAGTTGCAAACTGTGTAAAACAAGCCAAAACAACATAAGAACAATACTTTAAAGTGGAATATATCAATGAATAGGGTAAAATTACAATATAAAATAGTGATGCATTTTGGACGTATCAACTCCCCCAAGCTTAGACCTCGCTTGTCCCCAAGCGGTTACTGAGCTCGGCAAACCTGTCCACAAGTTTAGAGAGTGAAGTGTCGATAAAAGAATACGGACAAGAAGCATCAAGATTTCTCACCAAACTGAAGCATCCTCAACATCAACCTCAACTCATAAGGCCCTTATGAGAAAGTAGTAGCAATTATAACAAGGTAAGGCCAAGAAAACTCATCAAATCATGGCAAACATAACCATGGTCAAGGAACAACTAATAACTTTTACTTTTGCTCTTTCACTTATAATGAAACAAGTTGAAGCTTTTGAAAGAACATGTTATTAGTCAAGAAGTACACTAACACAAAGGAAGATGTTTACTTGGCATAAGCTTTTGCAAACAACTTACTTATCAAAAGATAATGTCAACAAAGATGTAACATGGTAACTCTTAATGCAACTTTATATGCAAGAATCTTTATCAAAATCAAGTGTCTGTTCTCTCTCAGAAAGGAAGGGAGTAGGAAGGACTAACTCAGCACAAAATAAAGGATAAACCCCGTGCAAAAGGGTAAGCAGGGAAAACTCATGTGCCATCTCTAGATCAAACAGAATAAAAACAGATTTTGGGAGGTGCATGATCCGTCAACGACTACTGATAGATAACTCACTCACTTCATGATTTAGACAAGTTTCGAAGATTTTGAACATCTAAAGATAGCACATAAATTATATACTTTAGGAGTGGTAGTGGAATACCACGAATAGGAAGGTATGATGGACTCAAGTGGAAGATGTTGGTTTCAGGGTATGAAAGTACAAGCAGAATTCCACTTGGTACAAAGTTTTAGCTATCAAGGCTTTGAGAGACCAGATAATTGATGATGAATTAGATGCAAGCAATACAAGGCATAAACATTAAAACTAGCATGGCACAACAAGTTGTCTTCCTTGTCAACATAACACTTCAAGCATAATAACACAAAAGTTTTGGCTATGTCGCTACTTTGAGAAAAAACATGCTTGTTGTTATGACCAAATCTATACTTGGCAAGATTTAAATAAAGTTTTCGAAGCCATACCTAATGTAAGGTCAATACTCCCCATAAGAATCATCTCATAATGTCGATTGCATGAAGAGAATACCGAGTGCAGCGAAGAAACCAATAGACTTCTCATTAATATTCCTTCATAGACGACTCCACACTCACGGATACAAAACTCTCCACAAAAGGAGTGATAGACCTCAATGCAACACCTATTTCATAAAGTACCTTCCCTAGACATGATACGACTCTACTTGACTCCTAAATACAAAGATAAAGATAAAGATACCGGGCACTCCCCCAATCTTGGAACAAGCCGAGGGGGTGCCATTACCTGATGTCTACACACGCTTCTATTCTTGTAGACTATGTTGGGCCTCCAAGCGCAGAGGTTTGTAGGACCTCAACAATTTCCCTCAAGTGGATTACCTAAGGTTTATCGAACTCAGGGAAGTAGAGGTTGAAGATGGTCTCTCTCAAGCAACCCTGCAATTAAGATATAAGAAGTCTCTTGTGTCCCCAACACACCTAATACAACTAGGAGTCGTATAGGTGCACTAGTTCGGCGAAGAGATAGTAAAATACAAGTGATAGGTGTGGCAAAGCAAGGTAATATAAATCTGTAATAAAAAGTGCAGCAAGAAAACATGTGACAAAATCGAGCACAAACGGTGTAACAATGGTGGAAACAAGGTCTAGGCTTCATACTTTCACTAGTGGCAACTCCCAACAACATTAACATAGTCTAATCACATACTCATAAAACATGCAATGGAGACGTACTCGGAGGTCATTCCTTTGTGGTAAAGAGAGGACGAGAATTGTGTAGGGCTACAAAAGCACACCTCAGAGTTCGTAGTTCTCATCTATGGATTTCCCAATGTCACCGCGGCCATCCAAAGAGAGTACCACAATCACCACAACATATCTAAAGGATAGTCAAAGACAAGCACCAAGAGACTCTCAATCTTCAATCCACACACAAAAGAGGAAATCACTCATGAAAATATTCTTCTAACCCATGTCTAATAGATCGCTGTCACCATGGTCTCGGGGATTATACTAGATAAGATCAAGTGAGTACATCAATCCAATACATAGAAGAAGGGGAAACATCATGAGATCATCCTAGATTAACATAGCCTATGATCACAATCAAGATCACATCATGAGAGAGAGAGATGACCACATAGCTACTGGTAGAAACCTCAGCCCTGGGGAGGAACTACTCCCGCATCATGGAGGGAGGAAGCAACGTCGATGGAGATGAATCCGGGGGCACTTCCCCGTCCCGGCAGGGTGCCGGCACAGGAATTATGGTCCCCCGAAGCTTGTCGGCGATGGCGGCGGAGATCGGAATTGCTTCTGGAGAAAAGGGGTCTGTGTAACACTGTCACTGTCAGTGAACAGTAATCACCATTACTGTTGATCACTACTGTTCAAATTTTTTGTTTGATCAACTTGGTTCAGTTCAAATTCAAGTTCCACTTTTTTATTCTTGAATGCATTGTGATCATGGACCTTGGTCATGATGAATCAAACCAATACCTAGCTCAATTCAAATGACCTTTGAATTGAAATCAATTTAAATCTTCAAATGCCTTTGGTGGATTATTAAAAACCAAAGTGCAAAATCAACTTACTCCAAAAATTGTGAAACTACTTTTATTAAATCCTAGATATTCAGTGGGTCATGTCCCACCTAGTTGGAGATTTTATTAATCTATAAATATTTCTAAACAAATCAAAACAGTGGATAAAAAACCTGTTTAAATCATTTAATATTTAATAGAAATATTAAATGACTTTTAAAAGTGCCCAAATCTTTTGTGGCACTAGCCTATGTTATAACAGTAATTATGGGCAACCTATAACACTTTACAAAAATGCCTAGGGTTGAAAACAATTACAAAACAGAAATAAAGAAAAGGAAAAATAGGAAATGAAATAGATAAAAGGCAACCTAATCTACCCCCCTCCCCCACTGGGTCCCCGGCCCAGCTAACCACCAGCCCACCCCCAGCCCACTTGGGGCCATCCCCTTCCTCGCTACAGGAAGAGCAGGGGCGTGGCACCCATCCACCCCTGCCACCGGCGAGGCACCCCCCGTGGCACGAATCGAGCGGCTTCGGCGACTACAAGTGTGGCGGCCCCCCGGACGAACCTTAGCTGCCCTCTTTTCTCCCTCGCGTCCCCCCTCGTGCTCTCCTAGGTCGTCTCCCTCGCGCTGCCCGAGCCGCCATGGATGCGCCGGCGTGAGCTCACGCGGCCAACCACCTCGCCGAGCCCCGAGACCGCGTCCAGAACCGCCGCCGGCCTCCTCCAGGTCTTCCACACCATCAAGCTCGGGCTAGGAAGCACCGGAGGCGGCAAATCGCGCCCTTTTTCTTCCTTGCCCCGCCGGAGTTCGTCTTCAATTCCAGCCGCTGAACACCGCCCTCGAGCCCACTGCCCCTCCCCACCGCATCCCGGTGAGCACCGCGGCATTTTCCTTCTCGCCGCGCTAGCTTTCCCCCCCTCCAGTCCTCTTCTCCACCACGGCCCGTTCCGGCGGCTGCCCTCCTTGTCGCCGGCGAGGTTCCCGGCCGCCCCAGACTACACCACCCCCCAAACGCATCCTCGTCGCCTCCTTGTTCGATTGAGCCCCAGCGCACCCTCTCCCGTGCTCTGTAGCGCCCACTCCGTCGACGTCGCCGGAGTACTGCCGCCGGTGAGCCCCCCCTGAGACTGCCATGCGGGCCCTCGTGGTCAGGGGTTTAATTAGGCCCCCTGGGTCACCGACAGGTGGGCCAGGCCCTGGCTAATCACGTTGTTAAAATTAACACTGAAGTTAATAACCCTCATGTGTGTATGACAGTGGGCCCTAGGCGTTTTAAAACTAATTAAACTGTTAATTAAACAAATGTGTCAATGACACCTGGGTCCCACTAGTAATTAGATTAATTAAAAAGAAATTATAAAACAGTAGTGATTGACATGTGGGCCCTGGCTCTGTTTTAATTTAATTAAATGATTTATTAGGAATGTGAGGCTGTTTGACCAGTCAACACTGTTCTGGATAATGTTACTAAAATAATAAAAGAAATTATTAAAAAGGATTTTTTTAATGTTTTAAAATTGATTAAACTTATAAAATCAATATCTTTTAATCCGTATATCGAATCGAAAAACTTTATACATGAAAATTGATCAGAAAAATATAACGAATACGAATACGCTATCCGTATGCCAACCACACCCCTCTAATACAACGAACATCGAACATCCCCCCTCCGGACCGTCTGTCCGATAAACTGTCCGGTACTGTTAGGGTGCCCGGATGAATTTATTCCGAACACGAAAGTTGTCCGGAATGGTTCAACTAACACGGATACACCGCCGTTATCTTTGTCGGATGTCCACGACACCTCTGGCATGAACCCTTCCCCTTTCGGACACCCTGTCCGGTAATCACCCGGAGCCGGTAGTTCATCCCCGGATGAATTCCCGCTCCGTGCAACGTGCTTTGCACTGCGTTAGAACAACGTTAACATTTCATCTGTCATGTCATGCATATGTTTGTATATTATTGCTGTGTATTTACTGTTTCCTCCCCCCTTAATCTCCGGTAGACCCCGCTGCTACCACCGACTACACCGCCGCCGGGTACGACTACTTCGTCGACGACCCTGCCCCTACCGTCGAGCTTCCAGGCAAGCAGAGCCATTCTCTTCCCCAGATATCGCCTACCTTTCCGTACTTTCTTGCACTAGGCATTGTTACTGCTGCTGCTACGATTACAATCCTATTCAATTGCATAGCCTGATTTTGCCGCCCCTTGATGTACCTTTCTTATCCTATGCTGCCTGTTATAATTATGCATATATTCAGCAGTGAGCCCTGCGCATTGTTAGCTAGGACTAGATAGCGGGTCGTGATCACTCAGGGGGGTGAACACGGATACAATATATACAACTGCACAGGTATGGTACAAGCAGACACCGCCAAAGGCCCCTATCTGGGTTATGCCTAGTCACCTCAAGTGTGAGCTATCAAGGAGTAATCCTTGTACTCCACTCGAGGCTGACTTTGTCTTGCCGCCATAGGGTCCTAAGCACGGTTGTCCTTAAGGTAAGAAGTCGGGCGACCCAACGGTGCCCGCGAGCGGTATATTGTCGGGAACGTCAGGGAGGGTACGACCGACGTTACTGGCGTGCTTGGCCCCTGCTCGTATCTCGCGAGAGTTACCAAACCACGCAAAAGTCGAGCTCTACCAAGAGCACACGCGAGACAAGGTAAGGATACGGTTCACCTTGTCGGTAACCGCGCGCTTTGACGGGACGACAGGGCAGGCCCCGACGTTACCGGTGGGCCTTGTTGCTGTTCGTTGTCCGTTGTGTTGTTAGTCAGACAGCGATAACGGTTGTCTGCGAGATAATATTAAAATGCTAAATGGTTCGGCGGATGACTTGAGAGACCCGTTGGTCTGTATGCACTACCTACACGTGGGATTACGGTGTGGGCCCTCCGCGTCGTAGTTCGTCCGAAAGCTCTTCAGACGTCAGCAGTACTGCGGCCTGATCGCCGGGAAGTGGTCTTGTCTTTTTGCTGCAGCAGGTGTGTTTGGATTTGCTTTTGCTTCACCGGCCAGACTCGCACCGTGCAGGAGAGTGCAAGGGTGAGGGACCTAGACCCCTTGGCGCATAGGATATAGTCCGGCGGATGGCCTCTCTACTGAGCCTAGGATGGGTTGCGTCGTGTCGGATAGGCTCGGTGGGGCGTTCCCTAACAAGGTTCACGCCACCCTGGAGATCCGAGCGTGCAGGCTGAACAGTAGTGCACCCCTGCAGGGAGTTTAATCTATTCGAATAGTCGTGTCCACGGTAACAGGATGCTTTATGCTGAAGCTGGATCTTACCACTAGAAACTATTACTATTAAACTGTATGGTTCCGGGTCTTCTTCCTCGCAGAGAGTCGAGGAGGGGAACTCGGAGGCATTATTATTATTAATCATTACAACTTATATTATACAATGTTGCAGCAACTTCTGCTTCATTGTTACTTTATTGCTTTATATGAACTGTTGGCTGTTTCTCTTCTCATGCTGCAAGACAACGTCGGAAGATGATAGTCTTCGATAGGCCTAGCTCCTTACCCTTATTCTGATTTCTATCTTGCAGTCCACTATATACAGCTTCCCCTTTCCTTTGATACAAACGCATAATGCTTAGTAGCGGACGTAAGACTCGCGGGTATACTAGATACTCACCTGCTTTATTTCCTTTGCTGTTTTTCCTGATCGGCCGCTGCAGTCGACGTTGGAGCCCAGGAGCAGGAGTACCTCGGAGGCGGATACTACGACGTCGAGACCCCCGCTGACCAGGACCAGGAGTAGTTTCGGAGGCTCCCAGGCAGGAGGCCTTGCCTTTTCGATCTGTATCTCTGATGTTATTTGTGCTAGCCTTCTTAAGGCAAAACTTGACTAACTATGTCTGTACTCAGATATTATGGCTTGTATAACTTATGTATTCAGGTCCGTGCGACCCCCTTTTATTGTAACATATTGGTTTATCCTTTTGTGTTTAGTGTTGTGCTGTGATATTCTCACCGTGGCACCCTAATCTCAGCCGTGTACCCTGCGTGTATGATTACTGTACACGGATTGATTTTGGGGGCGCCACAGTCTGGAATCAGGGTTTTCGCGACGCGAGTAAAAATAAGGGCCAAAGGCTTGTCATTTGCCATTAGAATTAGAACACAAAGCTTTCTGGGCTATTAGGGAGCTTAATGCTGACCCGAAATTAGCTGGTGAAAAGCATCTCATGAACTTGACTTCTCTAGATGAGTGGAGAAGTGAAGCTTACGAGAGCGCTAAAATGTTCAAGGAAAAAGTAAAGAAGTGGCACGATAGGAGGATTCTGAAACGTGAATTTAATGTTTGTGATAAAGTTTTGTTGTTTAGATCCCGTTTCAGGTTTTCTCCAGGTAAACTACTTTCCAGGTGGGAAGGGACATTTCATATTGAAGAATTCTACCGCTCGGGTGCAATCAAGATTAACAATTTCGAAAGCACCAAACCTCAAGTGATGAATGGGCAAAGACTTAGGCATTACATAGCAGGAGACCCTATCAATGTTGATTAGGATTTGGTATACACAACAACTCATGAAGAACATGTTGCAACCCTGTTTCACACACTAGCAGAAGCAGAATAAGGAAAGGTATGCATTACGGTAAGGAAACATCGTGAAACCGCCATATAAGTTCCAGATTACGAGTTTTTGTAAAATTAGGAAAATTTGAGGCCAAAGTGGAGCCGGAGACCAGCTCCAGGGGGCCCAGGGGCCCCCTGGCGCGGCCCCACCCCTGGCCGCGCCGGGAGGCCGCCTGGGCACCCCGGAGTCCGTCTTCGACCCCGCTTTGGCTCATTACCTTCCTTTCTGTGCAGAAATTTTTGCTATATATTTGCCCGGATCGTTCCGGCAACGTATCTCGCGATTTCGTGTGTTTTCTTTTTGAGCTGTTTCTTCTAGGAAAGTTTTCAGCTAGACCTAGGTGCCATGGCTTCCCCAAGTTCCCCGAAGGACAAGTACATCATCAACGTCATCAACCCTTACCTCGCTCAGGTGAAGAAGCATCCCTAGATCCTTCGTGTGGAGGATGGTGACCTCCACAAGGAGGATCTGAAAGGACCATTCAAGGAGGGGAGCACCGAGGAGCGGCTGAAGGAGGTGGAACATGAGGTCTTCAAGTTCAAGAAGATGGTGGAGCGTGGTGTTGAAGCTAACTTCGACATCATGAACGAGATTGAGGCTTCCCACAAGAAGGAGATGAAGGAGATGTGGTCAAGTTTGGCCGCACTAGAAGAAAAAGTTTATGGGCTCCAAGCACATATCTATGATCTTTAGAACCAGAACTGTGAGTATGAACTAAAGTTTCTGCGCATGGGTTTGGGTGCTGAGTGCAGGATCTTGGAGATGGGAATGTCCTTTGAGACCGGAGAACAGCTGCCATGGAAGCGCTTCGCCAAGGAGTACGTGACCGACAAGAACAAGAATGAGGAGTAAATCTCCTTGGGTAATGGCATCCCCTTAGATTGTTCCAAGCTTGGGGGAGTGCCCGGTATTTTTATCTTTATCTATGTCTTTTAGAGTCAAGTAGAGTCATATCATGTCTAGGGAAGTTATCTTATAAAATAGGTGTTTGCTTTGAGGTCTATCACTCGTTTTTGGAGAGTTATGTATCCGTGAGTGTGGAGTCATCTATGATGGAATATTAATGAGAATTCTATTGATCCCTTCGCTGCACTTGGTATTCTCTTCACGCAATCGACCTTATGATGATTCTTATGGGGAGTATTGACCTTATATCAGGTATGGCTTTGAAAACTTTATTTAATCTTGGCAAACATAGCTTTGGTCATAATAACAAGCATGTTATTTTTCTCAAAGTAGCAACATAGCCAAACCCTCTTTGTTATTATGCTTGTAGTGTTATGTTGACAAGGAAGACAACTTGATGTGCTATGCTTGTTTTAATTTTTATGCTTTATATTGCTTTGCATACAAGTCATCATCAATTGTCTGTTCTCTCAAAGCCTTTGCTAGCCAAACCTCTGCACTAAGCGGAATTCTGCTTGTACGTCCATACCCTGAAACCAGTATCTTCCATATGAGTCCACCATACCTTCCTATTCGTGGTATTCTACTACCACTCCTAAAGCATAGAATTTTTTTGCTATCCTTAGATGTTCAAAATCTTCTATTTTGTGCCCCTGTTTTAGCTCATGAGGAAGTAGTAGTTAACTCACGATCTTCTTAAGTTGGACAAGTTTTACCCCGGGATTGCATGTCTAATCTGCAAACCCCTAATACGAGGAGGAACTGGCATGAGTGCGCCCAGCTCACAAAAGATAATACAACAAAAACCCTCCTTCACGCTTTGTTCATGAGAAATCAGAAAACTTTGGCAGTGATAAACAAAGGAGATTACGGGGATGTCATCGTCCCCGTTTGGGAGCCGTTCCTCGAAACTTGTCCAATCTGAGAAGCAATTGAGTTATCTATTAGCATTCGTTGACGAATCATGCACCTCTAAAAACTTGTTTTCATTCTGTTTGATTTAAGGATAGCACTTGAGTTTTCCCTGCTTTCCTTTAACAAGGCTTTTTCATTTACTTTTATGTTGAGTCAGTTTTCCCTACTTCCTCCTTTCCCAAAGAGAACAGACACTTGATGCTGATGAAGATTCATCCATATAATGCTGCATTAAAGTTTTGACATGCCATACCATTGTTGACATTATCTCTTGATAAGTAAGTTGTTTGCAAAAGCATTTGCTGAGCAAACATCTTCCTTTGTGTTAGCATTTGCAATTCATGACTAATAGCTTGTTGATGACCCACAACCGTAAGGGATCTATTGCAGAGTTTTCGATAAGTAAGAGTGTCGAACCCAACGAGGAGCAGAAGGTAATAGCAAGTGACTTTGGCAAGGAAATAACTGCAAGCACTGAAAGATAACTTTTTAGGGGTTTTCTCGGTATAAGCAACAGGAAAGTAAAACGAGCAAAGTAAAAGACACTGGAGAGTAATGATTGGCCCAATCCTCTCTGAGCAAAGGAGAGGCCTAGCAACTGAACTTATAAAGGCTAAAGTGTTCTTGAGGACACACCGGAGAGGTAGTCATGTGCTTTCGCCAAATTCCGTATCGGTACTATGTGTTGTGTTGATAAGTGTTGAGTGGGTGGATCTATGCTAGTACACCCTCTAGACTAAGATGAGTGCACTCTTATGATTAAACACCTTGCAAGCATCCGCAAATACAAGATAGTAATTAGGGCAAAAAGCCTAACCATAGTAATACGATCGGTGATCCATTATTCCCTTGTGCAAAAGCGTGCAAACTGGGGTTTAGGTTTCTGTCACTCCAGCAACCCACCGTAAGCATTCTTTGTACACAATGTATTCCCCTAGGTCCTTGATAAGGTGAAGTGTTGAGTGTTCGACTCACACAACACCACTAGGAAAATAACAACGCAACTTAAATATCAACCAACACATATTACTTCAACATCATATGACTACTAACAACTAGACTTCTCCCATGTCCTCAAGAACTAAAGTAACTACTCACAAGACATAAAAGAGATCATGATCAGTGGGGATAAATAGATGATAAACAATCTGGACACAATAATATTTCTCCAATAAAACTCAATAGCATTCACCACAAAGTAGTAATCAACACCGATAGAGTAGAGAGGATAGATAGTACGGATTACAACACGAGTTGCAATTGTGAGATGAGATTGGATGGAGGTGGAGATGGTGCTGATGATGGGGATGATGTTGATGATGATCTCGATGATGCCCGTGACGATGGTGAAGATCTCCCCTTCCGGGAGGTGATCTCCCCGGCGTAATCTGCCCGCCAGAGATGGCTTTTCTTCTCTGTAGGTTTCCGCCACGGAGCGGCGGAGGAACTCCGTAAACTCCCCCTTTTTTAGGGTTTCTGATATATGAGCGATATATAGGCCAAAGGTGTCGGGACCCGGGGTTAGCGTATGCAAGTACAGTTAAGACATAGTCATATGGAGAGCCGAGAACCGCACCCACTTGTCTAGGCAGACAAGGCCAAGCACTGAACATTCTCGGAAAGCATCGTACGTGAGGGGCATCCCATCCAGGCCGGATGATCAACTGTGATGGGTCCTCATCGTACGCACACAAGTCTAATGATATGGGTGGTGAACTCCCATATTCAAAGACAAGTCGCCTCAACCATACTATCGACTATCTCTAAACTCTTACATAGACTTACTCCAGCCCGATCACTTAGTCGGGGTCTAGGGCGGGCTCGATCATACCACAAAGTGTGCCCGAGACCGAGTCTCGAACAATCGCATCGCGATGCCCCAAGCTGCGCACATCTAAGGGCCACTTGGTGTATGAAAGACCGCCAGCCAGAACACAACTAAGGTCTCGAAAACCCATACAAAGACATGCATGTTATAAACATACACGCATCACACATGCCTTGTATGAACAGTAGGTACCATTGCAATTCTCTACAAAGTGTACATTTTATTTATAACTCTTATAGAGTACACAAAGAGATCACATACATGTGATCCAACATTACATCACGAAGCGGAAGCAAATTATGTCTGGGTACAGACAAGTTTAACAAATTGGCTTAAGAAGCCTTATTCAAACATAAAGCCCTCCACGAGGGAACCAGTCTGCTGACTGGGACTAGACTAGCTTAACTTCAGTCGTCCAGCTCGATGAAGAAGCCACCTTCGGGGTCAGTGGCGTCATCTAAAACATATATTAAGCAAACGTGAGTACAAAGTCGTACTCAGCAAGACTTACGTAGGAGCTATGCTACTCATGCACATGTATCAAGGTAAAGGGGGTGGGGTTCACTTGCAGAAATGCCAGCTTTGACTTGGCTAATCCTGAACTACGAGTACCAGACTTTGGGGTAAGAAGCGTACACGAGTCCACTACTTTGACCAACCAATACACCACTATGGTGCCTTCCTCGACTTCCCCACGAGAAAGCAGGCCATAGCATTCACACTTATCTTGGTATGTTTTAGAAGTATCCGGTTCAAGTTATCTAATAATCAAACTAAGCTTTCCAAGCAGTCCATAACCGCGGACGCGGCTATTCGAATAGTTTTGTTAACCTTGCAAGGGTGTACCGCTACACACACATGATCATCATTTACCGCCTTTGATCTCGACACCATTCAAGGGGTGCCAGCGAGGATGCTCACCACAACTGTTACCTCATAGCCTATCTAGTCCAAGAAAGCCGCCTACTTGGGTGGCTACCACTATCGTGAACCCGGCCGGTTTACCGAAGTGGACCCAAGCGATGTGTGCGTGATGCATAAGCCGGTCTCGGATGAGCCGTTCTCTCACTTAGCATTCAGGCCACAAGCCTACTAGAACTCCGAACTACTGCGACATCTGGACATCGAAAGGGATGAGTTAATAAGTCGAGAGCGGTCAGTGAGCCCAATGTGTGGTTGTACTCTTCATCTTGGATCACCACACAAGAACTCGGACTTAGGGCGGTGTTCAACGAGACAACCCACCGTGTACTCCTACACAGCCTCTCATCGTTCACCTTGTATTAGGGTCGATTCACCAACACTTTTCTACCATCATCAACGTGATCATTACCATCCCGACCCACATCACAGCAACAACATGGTATCATACTAAGCATGCAATAAGCGATAACATTTGCAGGGGCCACATGATATCAAACAACTCCTACAGTTGCAAGGATTGTGGTTTGCTTACTACTGTGACAAAAGATAGGTCATGCAAAGGAATGGGTTCATCTATGCGGTAGAAACGAAGCATGGTGATCATCCTATACAATGCATAAGCGAGACATGAGAGGGAAGTGGGATTTTATCGACATGATCAATGAGGTTTTGCTTGCCTTGCTGACGAGGTTCGGGCTCTGGATCTTCAGCGAAGGGGGTGACCTCTTGCTCTGGTTCAACCTCTACTCGACAAGCAAAGTACAAAGTAGTAATCAATATGAATGCAATGCTCAAGCACATGATAAAATGTTTAATCTTGAAGTACAAGTTTGATGTGTGAGGCAATTCCATTTAAGTGGAATATATTGCATTTTTAAAATGCAAATTCAAATTCCACATTTGAATTCAACCTTAACCAAGTTATACATGATATAGTTTGATCAATTTGAATTAATTTCAAAAGTATATGATATGCCTCTGAAGTGTGGTTGAGTTGCAACATAATTCCATGGTTCAAGTGGCAAAATCATTTGGTTTGAATTTGAAATAAATTCAAATAAAGTAAATGATATATGCTACTGGTCCCATTTTAAGATCAACTCAAACAGAGTTGAAAGTTGCATATTTGGAAAGATAATTTTCTCCTGATCATTTTTCATATATTATTTGTCCAATTTGGAGTTAATATGAATTTTCTATGAATTTCCAAAGTTTGGGGTATTTTCTGAAATTTCTGGAATTATTAAGCTATTTTTCTTTTCTGGAAATCCTTTACTGCGTCATTACTGCGTCAGGGGGTTTGACCCGAGTCAAACTGACAAGGGGCCCCACTGGTCAGTGACACAGGGTTTAATCCCGTGGGGATTAACTTAACAGGGTGATTAGGGGGTCCTGGACCCACTTGTAAGCCTCACAGTGGGTGGTTAAACAGTGCTAAACGGATGGCCACGTCACCTCGCCGGCGGCTCAACGCCGGCGACCATCCAGCACGGCGGAGTCGCACGGGGAGAGGTCTCCCGTGGTCCTCTGGATGCGCCAAGACCACTAAACTGAAGCCCTGAGCACCGCGCTTCGAACTGGACCAAGAACCAGGCTTGGGGAGCACGGCATCGACGTCGGCGACGAGTCCTTGCGGCGGCGGAGCTACTGGCCTGAGGTGGAACTTGCTGTGAAGCGTCATTTGGAACAACCGTGGCTGCAAACGACGCAGAGGAGCACAGGGAACGTAACGGACAAGGTGGCGGGGTCGATGGGTTAACGGATGCTCGACGACGACGAGCACGGCGGCTCGGTACTCCGGCGTCCATGGCAGCTCGAGCTAGAGGAGGAGAAGGAAGGCGTGGCTTGAGGGGAAATGCTCACTGCGATGCGGGGAGCACGACGGTGCAGTCGATGGAGTCGGGGAGGGCGCGTAGTCGGAGTATTCGCCGACGACGAGTCGCGGATCCGGCGAGGGCTCGAGGACGATTGCGGTGGCTTGAGTCCAAATCACGGCTCCGCTTGCTTCGGGAAGAAGAAGTCGACGACGGCGAGTACGAGGGACACAGCAGCTTGATCCCTAGGGCACGGTGGCCACGTCTGCCACGGTGGTGCGCTCCGGCGAGCTCTCAGACTTCGATGAAATCGGGCGTAGGAGGGGAAGGAAGACGATGAGCAGAGGGGGGAATGGATCAGCACGGCGGTGCGAAGCCTCCAGACGCGAGGAGAAGGCGAGGGGAAGCAGGAGGTGGCCTGGGGGCTCGTCGGCGGCCACGGCATGGTCGCCACGCAGCTGTGCGCCTGCCTGGAGAAGACGACAAGGGGGAAGGTGGGCTGGGCCGGCTGGGGAAAGAGTTGGGCCACTTTGAAGGTAAGCCCTCTTTTCTTTTTCTGTTTAACCTTTCCTTTCTGTTATTTGTTCTGTTTAGCTAAAAATAAATATGTAAACATTTTATTAAATGCTGAAAACTTTTATGTGGCCTCATAATAATATAGACTAGCCACTCATAAACTTTCAACATTTTTAAAATTCAAATGATTTGAATTTTAAATCAAATAGGGGGATTTCTTTATTTCCAAGGTACTGTTTGAATATTTGAAAAATCCAGGAGCATGGGGTGGGTCCCACATCACTTGATATGTGATCACACTCATTTATAAGACTTTTCAAAACTCTAACATGAATTTTTGGAAAATATTTTATCTGGCCTTTTGAATTAATTCATCTGGGGGGTGTTCCTTCTCCCATTTGGATTTTGAAATTGATTTTCAAGGTTTCTTTTGAAACTTTTGCATGATGCAAAGGTACTAGCTAACCCTAGCACATACCTAACAGGGGGATCTGACAACTCGCCCCCACTCAAAAGAATCTCTTCCCGAGATTCAGAAGTCTGCGGGAGGAAGGAAGGGTACTCGGCACTGAGACGGTCTTCTCTCTCCCACGTGGCTTCTCTTTCAGAGTGGTGTGACCATTGCACTTTCAGAAACCTAATCTTCTGACGACGAGTGACACGCTCTGCGGAATCAAGAATACAAACGGGGTATTTTCGATAAGAAAGGTCATCTTGGAGATCAAGCGTTTCATGGTCGACTTCGCGGATGGGGTCCTTGAAGCAACGCCTGAGTTGGGACACATGGAATACATCGTGTACTCGGGAGAGGTGCGGAGGTAGTTCAAGTTGGTAGGCAACTTCTCCACGTTTAGCTAGAATGCGGAAAGGTCCGATGTAATGTGGGGCCAACTTGCCTTTGATACCGAAACGTTGGGTTCCCTTCAGAGGAGTAACCCGAAGGTAAGCCTTCTCATCCAGATTGTAGCTTTCTTGTCTATGATGACGATCATAGTAGCTTTTCTGACGAGACTGGGCTGATTTCAATTGATCACGAACAATGCGAACTTGTTCTTCTGCTTCCTTGATCATATCCGGTCCAAAGAATTGTCTTTCACCGGTTTCAGACCAGTTTAGTGGTGTTCGACATCGTCGTCCATACAGGAGTTCAAAAGGAGCCATGTTCAGACTAGATTGAAAACTATTGTTATAAGCAAATTCGGCATATGGAAGAGAATTCTCCCAATTCTTTCCGAATGAGATAACACAAGCTCTGAGCATGTCTTCAAGAATTTGGTTAACCCTTTCGACTTGACCGCTAGACTGAGGATGGAAAGCTGTACTAAAGGAGAGATGAGTTCCCATAGCACGTTGGAAGCTTCCCCAAAATCTAGAGGTGAAAAGGCTACCGCGATCAGAATTGATTTCCAAAGGAACACCGTGAAGTGATACAATCCTGGAGATGTACAAGTCCGCTAACTGACTAGCAGTTATGGACTCGCGAACCGGAAGGAAGTGAGCAACTTTGGAAAGCCTATCTATAACAACGAAGATGGCATTGTTTCCTTTTTGGGTTTTTGGAAAGCCGGTGATGAAGTCCATACCGACTTTGTCCCATTTCCACTCGGGAATGGACAAAGGTTGAAGTGTACCAGCAGGTCTTTGATGTTCTGCCTTAATGCGACGACAAACATCACATTCGGCAACAAATTGAGCAATGTCTCTCTTCATCCTAGTCCACCAAAATCTCTGGCGTAGATCTCGGTACATTTTTGTGCTACCGGGATGAATTGAGAGGGGTGTGTCATGGGCTTCCTTGAGGATAAGTTGCCTTAGTTCCTTATTCTTAGGTACTACCAAACGATTTCCAAAGAAAACCGTTCCCTTGCTATCTGTGGAGAAACATTTAGCAACTCCGCTAGCAATGTTCTCCTTAATACGGCGAACACCTCGTGCACGCCTTTGGGCAACTATAATTTGATCCTCAAGATTTGGTTTCGCCACCAAGGTTGAAAGATAGCCATGAGGAACAATTTCAAGGTTGAGCTTGCGAAAGTCCTCATGAAGAAGTGGTTGATACTGCTGTAACATGAGGTTGTTACAGTACGACTTACGACTTAGGGCGTCAGCCATGACATTGGCTTTGCCTGGGGTATAAGAAATTGCTACGTCATAATCTTTTATCAACTCAATCCAGCGTCTTTGCCTGAGATTAAGATCTGGCTGGGTGAAAATATATTTGAGGCTTTGGTGGTCGGAATAAATCTCACAACGATTACCAAGGAGGTAATGTCGCCAAGTTGTTAGAGCATGAACTACGGCAGCGAGTTCAAGATCATGGGTAGGATAGTTCTCTTCATGTGGCCGCAATTGGCGTGAAGCATAAGCTACCACATGTCGATCTTGCAGAAGTATGCATCCTAACCCTTGCCGTGAGGCGTCACAATAGATCTCGAAATCCCTTTTTGTGTCTGGAGGTGCAAGCACGGGTGCAGAAGTTAATCTTCTTTTTAGCTCTTGAAAGCTTTCCTCGCACTTGGGAGTCCATAAGAATTTCTTATCTTTCTTGAGGAGTTCAGTTAGAGGCTTTGCAACTTTGGAAAAGTTCTCGACGAAGCGTCGGCAATAGCTGGCTAGGCCAAGAAAACTTCTAACTTGCTTAACCGATTCAGGTGGAGTCCAATCAAGGACGGCCTGAACTCTCTCGGGATTCACAGCAATGCCTTTTGCAGAAATCACGTGGCCTAAGTAGGTCACTTCTGGTAGCCAGAATTCACACTTGGAGAATTTAGCGTACAGGCGATGCTCTCTAAGTTTCATCAATACCAGCCTTAAGTGTTCGGCATGATCTTTTTCGGTCTTCGAGTAGATGAGAATATCATCAAGATAAACCACAACAAATTTCTCTAGGTACTCCATGAAGATCGAATTCATCAAGCGTGAGAATGTGGCGGGGGCATTGGTTAAACCAAAGGACATGACGGTGTACTCGTAAAGACCATAACGAGTAGTAAAAGCCGTTTTGGGGATGTCCTCGTTTCGGATTCGGATCTGATGATAACCTAATCTCAAGTCCATCTTGGAGAAGACAGCGGATCCTGCAAGTTGATCATAAAGATCATTGATCCTGGGTAGTGGGTATTTGTTCTTTATCGTCGCTAAATTTAGCGGGCGATAATCTACGCACATCCTTTCTGTTCCATCTTTCTTCTTTACGAACAGAACGGGGCAACCCCATGGCGATGAGCTAGGGCGGATGAAGCCTTTTGCCAACGAAGCATCAAGTTGGGTTTTTAGCTCAGCTAACTCATGTGGGGCCATTTTATATGGGCGTTTGGAAATTGGTGCGGTTCCTGGAACAAGATCCACTATAAATTCTACACATCTGTCGGGTGGCATACCCGGCAGCTCTTCAGGGAAGACATCCGGGAAGTCACGAACCACCGGAATATCTTCAAGTTCGGGAAGGGGAAGTACATTCAAGGAATGCACTTGGGTTCTTGTTCTGGGTGAGGTATAGTTGATGGTTTTGCCTGAAGGGTGGGTGAGTTTCACGGATTTGCCTTTGCAATCCAGATAGGCATTCTGTATTGATAGCCAATCCATGCCAAGGATGACATCAATGTCTGAAGACTTGAGGGCTATGAGTGAAGCAAGGAATACTAAACCCTCAATTGCTATTTGATTACCATGGCTTACTCTATTAGTTTGCCATCTTGACCCTGGAGTTTGAATAACCATCGGGGTGGACAATTCAACAAAGGGTAACTCATGACGAAGTGCATAGCTTTCCGACATGAATGAATGAGATGCTCCTGGGTCGAAAAGAACGGAAGTAGGAACAAAATTGACTGGGAGCGTACCAAGAATGACGTCAGTGGTGTCGTCAGTCTCTTCGGCGGCAATCTGGTTCAGACGTCCATGAGTGGCGGGAGGAGCGGGTTTGGCGGTGAAGACTTTCTGGGGTGGCTTGCCACGACCATTGTTGTTGTTGTTGCCTCCGGCACGTGGTGGAGCATTCTGGTGCTGGACTTGGTTCTGGGGGCACTCGCGAGAGTAGTGGCCTGCCTGACCACACTTGTAGCAAGCTCCGAAAACAGTGCGTGGAGCTAGGTTGTTTGGTGGAGCTGGGTGGAACTGGGTGGGTGGACGAGGCGCCGAATAGGATGGCCTCGGTGGGTTATTCTGGCGAAACATGCTATTGGGAATCCAGATCTTGCGCTTCTGAGAGCCAGACTTGGATGAACCTTCCTCTCTAGGGTGTTTGCGAAAGTCATTGGGGGTGTTCATGTCCTCTGCCTTGATGGCCTTGTTGACAAGGACCTGGAAGGTGGCAAAGTCATGAAGATTGAGCTCGCGGCGGAGTCCACTGTTGAGGCCACGACGGAACCTCTCTTGTTTCTTGGAGTCGGTGGAGACTTCTTCAGTGGCGTAACGAGCAAGTCGGTTGAACTCACGACTGAACTCGTCAACGGTCCTTCTGCCTTGAGTGAGGTTACAGAACTCCTCACGCTTTCGGTCCATGAGACCTTTGGGAATGTGGTGCTCGCGGAAAGAGGTGCAGAATTCCTCCCAAGATGCAGGTGGTCCAACGGGACGCATATTCAGAAAATTCTCCCACCAAGAGCTTGCTGCACCTTCGAGGTGATAGGTGGCATAGCTGACCTTGTCGCCATCTGCAACACGGCCGGCTTGGAGCTTCCTCTCGATGCTGCGAAGCCAGTCATCGGCGTCAAGGGGCTCGGTGGAGTAACTGAATACCGGGGGATGAAGCCGGATGAAGTCATTCAGAGACACCAGCTCATTGCGCTGCTGAGTGGTGTTGCGTGCGATGACTTCCAACAGGTGGTGAGAGTCACGGCGGTTCCTCTCGACCTCCATCAGAACTTGGGCCATCGTGGGTGGGGGTGGAAGGTTGTCTTCCTCTTGGTTGTTACCACGACCTTGGTTACGACCAATCTGGCCACGTGTACCTTGAGACATCCTGAAGGTGAAAAACCAAAGTCAAACAGAGTTGATTTGAAGAGACTAATCAAGGTATTGAAGTACTGGAAGGATTACAGAGCAAAGGAAGTAATCATCTGGACAACATGGTGATAAAAGCATACAAGCCATATATTCACAAGCTGTCATACAAACCATACATCGTTTTAGTACAAGCACTAAGCTAATACAAACGTGATGAAGATGATACATCCTTCAGAGGCACTCTGACTTCCTATACATTATTTATCCAAGCCTCTGGAACTTAGACACCTTGCTTACAATATACTAGGATACTACTACATCCTCACTAAGTAAGACCACAGGCGGTCTCACTCATCTCCATCTCCATAGTAGTCCTCGTAAAAGTTACCCGCGTATCCCGGTAGCTGGAGGTGACCATCGAAAAACACGGAGGCTTGTGGACCCTGATATCCATTTGGGCAAGGATGGGGCCTAGGTCCAGCGTAGGGTGGAAGCAAAGGACCACGGGGTGGAAAAACTCCTCCAATCTCGGGCCAAGCAACTCGAGAAGGCATCTGGGTCCTCACTGGATAGATCACATCGTACTCCACTGATCCCACGCTCACAAAGGGTGCCAAGAGCTTCAGTGCTCGGTACAGACGAACACGAGTAGCGTGGAGCTCAAAACGGAGAGCACGTGCATCACGGTCTCTGTCACTAGCAAACCTAGCAGTCACCTGAAGTGCTGGATCCTCTGCGGAGTGGTCTGAGTAGAGTCCAGTGTAATATCCCTCTTCTCCTGGAAGTGCAGCTGGGATATAGCGGAAAGAAGTCTCTCTCAGCAAAGTGTGCTCCTCTCTCAGCAGGGTAATACATGAATATGCAGCATCCTGCACAGCCATGTTCTCGGTAACGCCGATGCCATGTCCAAAGTGGATAGGCTGGGTGACTCCAACGTGGTGTGGGTAAATCCGCACAATGCAGTGGAACTGTGTCTGGTTGAAGTCGTGGAACTTCTCCTCGATGGTGTACTCAGGGTACCATCGATATCCCACGTAGGTCATCATCTCGATCAACGTGGCGGGATGGCCACGCACACCGAGGCACCTGGTCAAACGAACAATCTGCCGAGGGGGAAGATTTGCCATCTGAAACAGAAAGCAAGAGTTTGCAAATGCATCAGATTATGAGATAAACCTGGAATGACTCGGACAGCATAACGGCTGTAATTGTAAGAAATGACAATTTCTTTCAATATGCAAACAACACTTACATAATATGATGTAAGAAATCAGCATTATAACAATGCTAGGAAAACCCGACACAACTTTCCTACAGCTATAATGAAGCAATCAACGAGATGTGCTAATCAGACAGAGAAGAGCCTAGTCCTATCTTCCCGTAGAACAAGATGAGGGTGACTCAGAACTCAGAACGAAGGGGGTAAGGAGAAAAATGAAGCCTTACGTTGTTCCCTTATATACCCAGAGTAACTATATAACTATAGCAAGCTAGACTCGACTTCGGCCAAGGCTACTAGTCCTACAGTCAGTCCTGCTCTGATACCAAGTCTGTCGGGACCCGGGGTTAGCGTATGCAAGTACAGTTAAGACATAGTCATATGGAGAGCCGAGAACCGCACCCACTTGTCTAGGCAGACAAGGCCAAGCACTGAACATTCTCGGAAAGCATCGTACGTGAGGGGCATCCCATCCAGGCCGGATGATCAACTGTGATGGGTCCTCATCGTACGCACACAAGTCTAATGATATGGGTGGTGAACTCCCATATTCAAAGACAAGTCGCCTCAACCATACTATCGACTATCTCTAAACTCTTACATAGACTTACTCCAGCCCGATCACTTAGTCGGGGTCTAGGGCGGGCTCGATCATACCACAAAGTGTGCCCGAGACCGAGTCTCGAACAATCGCATCGCGATGCCCCAAGCTGCGCACATCTAAGGGCCACTTGGTGTATGAAAGACCGCCAGCCAGAACACAACTAAGGTCTCGAAAACCCATACAAAGACATGCATGTTATAAACATACACGCAACACACATGCCTTGTATGAACAGTAGGTACCATTGCAATTCTCTACAAAGTGTACATTTTATTTATAACTCTTATAGAGTACACACAGAGATCACATACATGTGATCCAACATTACATCACGAAGCGGAAGCAAATTATGTCTGGGTACAGACAAGTTTAACAAATTGGCTTAAGAAGCCTTATTCAAACATAAAGCCCTCCACGAGGGAACCAGTCTGCTGACTGGGACTAGACTAGCTTAACTTCAGTCGTCCAGCTCGATGAAGAAGCCACCTTCGGGGTCAGTGGCGTCATCTAAAACATATATTAAGCAAACGTGAGTACAAAGTCGTACTCAGCAAGACTTACGTAGGAGCTATGCTACTCATGCACATGTATCAAGGTAAAGGGGGTGGGGTTCACTTGCAGAAATGCCAGCTTTGACTTGGCTAATCCTGAACTACGAGTACCAGACTTTGGGGTAAGAAGCGTACACGAGTCCACTACTTTCACCAACCAATACACCACTATGGTGCCTTCCTCGACTTCCCCACGAGAAAGCAGGCCATAGCATTCACACTTATCTTGGTATGTTTTAGAAGTATCCGGTTCAAGTTATCTAATAATCAAGCTAAGCTTTCCAAGCAGTCCATAACCGCGGACGCGGCTATTCGAATAGTTTTGTTAACCTTGCAAGGGTGTACCGCTACACACACATGATCATCATTTACCGCCTTTGATCTCGACACCATTCAAGGGGTGCCAGCGAGGATGCTCACCACAACTGTTACCTCATAGCCTATCTAGTCCAAGAAAGCCGCCTACTTGGGTGGCTACCACTATCGTGAACCCGGCCGGTTTACCGAAGTGGACCCAAGCGATGTGTGCGTGATGCATAAGCCGGTCTCGGATGAGCCGTTCTCTCACTTAGCATTCAGGCCACAAGCCTACCAGAACTCCGAACTACTGCGACATCTGGACATCGAAAGGGATGAGTTAATAAGTCGAGAGGGGTCAGTGAGCCCAATGTGTGGTTGTACTCTTCATCTTGGATCACCACACAAGAACTCGGACTTAGGGCGGTGTTCAACGAGACAACCCACCGTGTACTCCTACACAGCCTCTCATCATTCACCTTGTATTAGGGTCGATTCACCAACACTTTTCTACCATCATCAATGTGATCATTACCATCCCGACCCACATCACAGCAACAACATGGTATCATACTAAGCATGCAATAAGCGATAACATTTGCAGGGGCCACATGATATCAAACAACTCCTACAGTTGCTAGGATTGTGGTTTGCTTACTACTGTGACAAAAGATAGGTCATGCAAAGGAATGGGTTCATCTATGCGGTAGAAACGAAGCATGGTGATCATCCTATACAATGCATAAGAGAGACATGAGAGGGAAGTGGGATTTTATCGACATGATCAATGAGGTTTTGCTTGCCTTGCTGACGAGGTTCGGGCTCTGGATCTTCAGCGAAGGGGGTGACCTCTTGCTCTGGTTCAACCTCTACTCGACAAGCAAAGTACAAAGTAGTAATCAATATGAATGCAATGCTCAAGCACATGATGAAAGAAGTCTCTCTCAGCAAAGTGTGCTCCTCTCTCAGCAGGGTAATACATGAATATGCAGCATCCTGCACAGCCATGTTCTCGGTAACGCCGATGCCATGTCCAAAGTGGATAGGCTGGGTGACTCCAACGTGGTGTGGGTAAATCCGCACAATGCAGTGGAACTGTGTCTGGTTGAAGTCGTGGAACTTCTCCTCGATGGTGTACTCAGGGTACCATCGATATCCCACGTAGGTCATCATCTCGATCAACGTGGCGGGATGGCCACGCACACCGAGGCACCTGGTCAAACGAACAATCTGCCGAGGGGGAAGATTTGCCATCTGAAACAGAAAGCAAGAGTTTGCAAATGCATCAGATTATGAGATAAACCTGGAATGACTCGGACAGCATAACGGCTGTAATTGTAAGAAATGACAATTTCTTTCAATATGCAAACAACACTTACATAATATGATGTAAGAAATCAGCATTATAACAATGCTAGGAAAACCCGACACAACTTTCCTACAGCTATAATGAAGCAATCAACGAGATGTGCTAATCAGACAGAGAAGAGCCTAGTCCTATCTTCCCGTAGAACAAGATGAGGGTGACTCAGAACTCAGAACGAAGGGGGTAAGGAGAAAAATGAAGCCTTACGTTGTTCCCTTATATACCCAGAGTAACTATATAACTATAGCAAGCTAGACTCGACTTCGGCCAAGGCTACTAGTCCTACAGTCAGTCCTGCTCTGATACCAAGTCTGTCGGGACCCGGGGTTAGCGTATGCAAGTACAGTTAAGACATAGTCATATGGAGAGCCGAGAACCGCACCCACTTGTCTAGGCAGACAAGGCCAAGCACTGAACATTCTCGGAAAGCATCGTACGTGAGGGGCATCCCATCCAGGCCGGATGATCAACTGTGATGGGTCCTCATCGTACGCACACAAGTCTAATGATATGGGTGGTGAACTCCCATATTCAAAGACAAGTCGCCTCAACCATACTATCGACTATCTCTAAACTCTTACATAGACTTACTCCAGCCCGATCACTTAGTCGGGGTCTAGGGCGGGCTCGATCATACCACAAAGTGTGCCCGAGACCGAGTCTCGAACAATCGCATCGCGATGCCCCAAGCTGCGCACATCTAAGGGCCACTTGGTGTATGAAAGACCGCCAGCCAGAACACAACTAAGGTCTCGAAAACCCATACAAAGACATGCATGTTATAAACATACACGCAACACACATGCCTTGTATGAACAGTAGGTACCATTGCAATTCTCTACAAAGTGTACATTTTATTTATAACTCTTATAGAGTACACACAGAGATCACATACATGTGATCCAACATTACATCACGAAGCGGAAGCAAATTATGTCTGGGTACAGACAAGTTTAACAAATTGGCTTAAGAAGCCTTATTCAAACATAAAGCCCTCCACGAGGGAACCAGTCTGCTGACTGGGACTAGACTAGCTTAACTTCAGTCGTCCAGCTCGATGAAGAAGCCACCTTCGGGGTCAGTGGCGTCATCTAAAACATATATTAAGCAAACGTGAGTACAAAGTCGTACTCAGCAAGACTTACGTAGGAGCTATGCTACTCATGCACATGTATCAAGGTAAAGGGGGTGGGGTTCACTTGCAGAAATGCCAGCTTTGACTTGGCTAATCCTGAACTACGAGTACCAGACTTTGGGGTAAGAAGCGTACACGAGTCCACTACTTTCACCAACCAATACACCACTATGGTGCCTTCCTCGACTTCCCCACGAGAAAGCAGGCCATAGCATTCACACTTATCTTGGTATGTTTTAGAAGTATCCGGTTCAAGTTATCTAATAATCAAGCTAAGCTTTCCAAGCAGTCCATAACCGCGGACGCGGCTATTCGAATAGTTTTGTTAACCTTGCAAGGGTGTACCGCTACACACACATGATCATCATTTACCGCCTTTGATCTCGACACCATTCAAGGGGTGCCAGCGAGGATGCTCACCACAACTGTTACCTCATAGCCTATCTAGTCCAAGAAAGCCGCCTACTTGGGTGGCTACCACTATCGTGAACCCGGCCGGTTTACCGAAGTGGACCCAAGCGATGTGTGCGTGATGCATAAGCCGGTCTCGGATGAGCCGTTCTCTCACTTAGCATTCAGGCCACAAGCCTACCAGAACTCCGAACTACTGCGACATCTGGACATCGAAAGGGATGAGTTAATAAGTCGAGAGGGGTCAGTGAGCCCAATGTGTGGTTGTACTCTTCATCTTGGATCACCACACAAGAACTCGGACTTAGGGCGGTGTTCAACGAGACAACCCACCGTGTACTCCTACACAGCCTCTCATCATTCACCTTGTATTAGGGTCGATTCACCAACACTTTTCTACCATCATCAATGTGATCATTACCATCCCGACCCACATCACAGCAACAACATGGTATCATACTAAGCATGCAATAAGCGATAACATTTGCAGGGGCCACATGATATCAAACAACTCCTACAGTTGCTAGGATTGTGGTTTGCTTACTACTGTGACAAAAGATAGGTCATGCAAAGGAATGGGTTCATCTATGCGGTAGAAACGAAGCATGGTGATCATCCTATACAATGCATAAGAGAGACATGAGAGGGAAGTGGGATTTTATCGACATGATCAATGAGGTTTTGCTTGCCTTGCTGACGAGGTTCGGGCTCTGGATCTTCAGCGAAGGGGGTGACCTCTTGCTCTGGTTCAACCTCTACTCGACAAGCAAAGTACAAAGTAGTAATCAATATGAATGCAATGCTCAAGCACATGATAAAATGTTTAATCTTGAAGTACAAGTTTGATGTGTGAGGCAATTCCATTTAAGTGGAATATATTGCATTTTTAAAATGCAAATTCAAATTCCACATTTGAATTCAACCTTAACCAAGTTATACATGATATAGTTTGATCAATTTGAATTAACTTCAAAAGTATATGATATGCCTCTGAAGTGTGGTTGAGTTGCAACATAATTCCATGGTTCAAGTGGCAAAATCATTTGGTTTGAATTTGAAATAAATTCAAATAAAGTAAATGATATATGCTACTGGTCCCATTTTAAGATCAACTCAAACAGAGTTGAAAGTTGCATATTTGGAAAGGTAATTTTCTCCTGGTCATTTTTCATATATTATTTGTCCAATTTGGAGTTAATATGAATTTTCTATGAATTTCCAAAGTTTGGGGTATTTTCTGAAATTTCTGGAATTATTAAGCTATTTTTCTTTTCTGGAAATCCTTTACTGCGTCATTACTGCGTCATGCTGGCGTCAGGGGGTTTGACCCGAGTCAAACTGACAAGGGGCCCCACTGGTCAGTGACACAGGGTTTAATCCCGTGGGGATTAACTTAACAGGGTGATTAGGGGGTCCTGGACCCACTTGTAAGCCTCACAGTGGGTGGTTAAACAGTGCTAAACGGATGGCCACGTCACCTCGCCGGCGGCTCAACGCCGGCGACCATCCAGCACGGCGGAGTCGCACGGGGAGAGGTCTCCCGTGGTCCTCTGGATGCGCCAAGACCACTAAACTGAAGCCCTGAGCACCGCGCTTCGAACTGGACCAAGAACCAGGCTTGGGGGGCACGACATCGACGTCGGCGACGAGTCCTTGCGGCGGCGGAGCTACTGGCCTGAGGTGGAACTTGCTGTGAAGCGTCATTTGGAACAACCGTGGCTGCAAACGACGCAGAGGAGCACAGGGAACGTAACGGACAAGGTGGCGGGGTCGATGGGTTAACGGATGCTCGACGACGACGAGCACGGCGGCTCGGTACTCCGGCGTCCATGGCAGCTCGAGCTAGAGGAGGAGAAGGAAGGCGTGGCTTGAGGGGAAATGCTCACTGCGATGCGGGGAGCACGACGGTGCAGTCGATGGAGTCGGGGAGGGCGCGTAGTCGGAGTATTCGACGACGACGAGTCGCGGATCCGGCGAGGGCTCGAGGACGATTGCGGTGGCTTGAGTCCAAATCACGGCTCCGCTTGCTTCGGGAAGAAGAAGTCGACGACGGCGAGTACGAGGGACACAGCAGCTTGATCCCTAGGGCACGGTGGCCACGTCTGCCACGGCGGTGCGCTTCGGCGAGCTCTCGGACTTCGATGAAATCGGGCGTAGGAGGGGAAGGAAGACGATGAGCAGAGGGGGGAATGGATCAGCACGGCGGTGCGAAGCCTCCAGACGCGAGGAGAAGGCGAGGGGAAGCAGGAGGTGGCCTGGGGGCTCGTCGGCGGCCACGGCATGGTCGCCACGCAGCTGTGCGCCTGCCTGGAGAAGACGACAGGGGGGAAGGTGGGCTAGGCCGGCTGGGGAAAGAGTTGGGCCACTTTGAAGGTAAGCCCTCTTTTCTTTTTCTGTTTAATCTTTCCTTTCTGTTATTTGTTCTGTTTAGCTAAAATAAATAGTTAAACATTTTATTAAATGCTGAAAACTTTTATGTGGCCTCATAATAATATAGACTAGCCACTCATAAACTTTCAACATTTTTAAAATTCAAATGATTTGAATTTTAAATCAAATAGGGGGATTTCTTTATTTCCAAGGTACTGTTTGAATATTTGAAAAATCCAGGAGCATGGGGTGGGTCCCACATCACTTGATATGTGATCACACTCATTTATAAGACTTTTCAAAACTCTAACATGAATTTTTGGAAAATATTTTTATCTGGCCTTTTGAATTAATTCATCTGGGGGGTGTTCCTTCTCCCATTTGGATTTTGAAATTGATTTTCAAGGTTTCTTTTGAAACTTTTGCATGATGCAAAGGTACTAGCTAACCCTAGCACATACCTAACAGAGGGATCTGACAAAAGGGGGAGCCGGGAGTGGTCCCAGGGGCCTAGGCGCCCTCCCGGCGCGGCCAGGGTGGGGGCCGCGCCAGGTGGCCGCCTGGGCACCCTGTGGCCCCCCTCTGGTCGCTCTTTTGCGTGTCTTCGTGATCCTTCTGGAAAATAGCCTCCGTCGATTTTCAGGTAATTTGGAGGTATTATTCTTCAGCAACTCAACATCCACTTTTTACCCCTGAATCCTGCGTCTGCTGCTTCGGCACCGGAAAGTTGCAAACTGTGTAAAATAGGCCAAAACAACATAAGAATAGCATCATATCATGAAATATATCAATGAATAAGAAAGAATTACTATATAAAATAGTGATGCATTTTGGACGTATCAACTCCCCCAAGCTTTGACCTCGCTTTTCCCCAAGCGAATACTGAGGTCCGTAAACCTGTCCACAAGTTTAGAGAGTGAATTGTCGATAAATAGAATACAGACAAGAAGCATCAAGGTTCCTTCATCAAACTCAAGCATCCTCAATAGCAACCTCAACTCATAAGGCCCTTATGAGAAAGTAATAACAATTATAATCAAAAGTAGGGCTGAGGAAACTTATCAAATTATGGCAAACATATCCTTTGTCAAAGGACAACTAATAACTTTTACTATTGCTCTTTCTTTTTAATGAAACAATTTGAAGCTTTTGAAAGAACATGTTATTAGTCATGAAGTGTAAATGCTAACACAAAGGAAGATGCTTGCTTGGCAAAAGCTTTCACAAACAACTTACTTATCAAAAGATAATATCAACAAGGATATGGCATGGCAAAACTTAATGAAACTTTATAAGGATGAATCCTCATCAACATCAAATGTCTGTTCTCTTAGGGAAAAGAAGGAAGTGGGACAACTGACTCAACATGAAGGTGGATGGAAGGCCTTGTTAAGGGCAAGCAGGGAAAACTCATGTGCTATCCTTAAATCAAACAGAATAAAAATAGATTTTGGGGCGGTGCATAGTTTGTCAACGAATGCTAATAGATAGATCAATTAGTTCTCAAGATGGACAAGTTTCGAGGAACGACTCCCAAGTGGGGACGATCACATCCCCTTAATCTCCTTTGTTTATCACTGCCAAAGTTTCTGATTTCTCATAGACCAAGCGTGAAGGAGGGTTTGTTTGTTATATTATCTTTCGAGCTGGGCGCACCCATGCCAGTTCCTCCTCGTATTATGGGTTTGAAGATTAGACATGCAATCCCGGGGTAAAACTTGTCCAACTTAAGAAGATCATGAATTACCTACTACTTCCTCATGAGCTAAACAAGAGGCACAAAACAGAAGATTTTGAACATTTAAGGATAACACATAAATTCTATACTTATAGGAGTGGTAGGGGAATACCACGAGTAGGAAGGTATGGTGGACTCATACGGAAGGTATTGGTTTCAGGGTATGGATGCACAAGCAGAAATCTACTTGGCAAAGATTTTGGCTAGAAAAGGCTTTGAGAGAACAGACAATTGATGCTAATTTAGATGCAAAACATATAAGGCATAAACATTAAGGTAAGCATAACACATCAAGTTGTCTTCCTTGTCAACATAACACTTCAAGCATAATAACATAAAGGTTTTGGCTAAGTCGCTACTTGAGAAAACATGCATGTTTGTCATGACCAAAGCTATGTTTGCCAAAATTAAATAAAGTTTTCAAAGCCATACCTGATATAAGGTCAATACTCCCCAGAAGAATCGTCATATGAGGACGATTGCGCGAAGAGAATACCGAGTGCAGCGAACGAACTAATAGACTTCTCATTAATATTCCATTATAGACGACTCCACACTCACGGATACAATCTCTCCACAGACGGAGTGATAGACCTCGATGAAAACACCTATTTCATATAATAACTTCCCTAAACATGATACGACTCTACTTGACTCTAAAAGACTAAGATAAAGATAAAGATACCGGGCACTCCCCCAAGCTTGGAACAAGGTGAGGGGATGCCATTACCCGAGGAGATTTCACTCCTCATTCTTGTTCTTCTCAGTCAGGTACTCCTTGGCGAAGCGCTTCCATGGTAGCTCCTCTCTAGTCTCGAAGGACATTCCCGTCTCCAGGATCCTGCACTCAGCACCTAAGCCCATGCGCATAAACTTTAGTTCATACTCACAGTTCTGGTTGTGCAGATCATAGATTTGTGCTTGGATCCCGTAAACTTTTTCTTCTAGTGCGGACAAACTTTACCACATCTCCTTCATATCTTTCTTATGGGAAGCCTCGATCTCGTTCCTGATGTCGAAGTTGGCTTCAACACCACGCTCCACCATATTCTTGAACATGAAGACCTCATGTTCCATCTCCTTCAGCCGCTCCTCGGTGTTCCCCTCCATGACTGGTCCCTTCAGATCTTCCTTGTGGAGAACACCGTCCTCCACACGAAGGACCTGGGGGTGCTTGTTCACCTCAGCGAGGTAAGGGTTGATGACGTTGACGACGAACTTGTCCTTGGGGGAACTTGGGGAAGCCATGGCACCTAGGGCTAGCTAAAAGATTTCCTGGCAGAAATAGATTGAAGAGAAAACACACGAAATCACGAGATACGTTGCCGGAACGATTCGGGCAAATATATAGCAAAAATTTCTGCAACAAAAGGAAGGTAACGAGCCAAAGTGGGGTCGAAGACGGACTCCTGGGTGCCCAGGCGGCCTCCCGGCGCGGCCAGGAGGTAGGCCGCACCAGGGGGGCGCCTGGGCCCCCTGGAGCTCATCTCCGGCTCCACTTAGGCCTCGAATTTTCCTAATTTTGCAAAAACTCATAATATGGAACTTTTATGGCGGTTCGCGATGTTTCCTTACCGTAATACATACCTTTTCTTATTCTGCTTCTGTCGGTGTCTGAAACAGGGCTGCAACATGTTCTTCATGAGTTGTTGTGCGTATTATATTTACATCAACATTGACGGGATCTCCTGCCATGTAATGCTTGAGTCTTTGCCCATTCACAACTTGAGGTTTGGTGCCTTCAAAATTGTTAATCTTGATTGCACCAGACCGGTAGAATTCTTCGATATGAAATGGCCCTTCCCACCTGGAAAGTAGTTTACCTGGAGAAAACCTGAAACGGGATCTAAACAATAAAACTTTATCACCAACATTAAATTCAAGTTTCAGAATCCTCCTTTCATGCCACTTCTTTACCTTTTGCTTGAACATTTTAGCGCTCTCGTAAGCTTCACTTCTCCACTCATCTAGAGAAGTCAAGTTCATGAGACGCTTTTCACCAGCTAACTTTGGGTCAGCATTAAGCTCTCTAACAGCCCAGAAAGCTTTGTGCTCTAATTCTAATGGCAAATGGCAAGCCTTGCCATAGACCATTTTATAGGGAGACATGCCCATGGGGTTTTTGTAAGTAGTTCTATATGCCCACAAAGCATCTCCTAACTTATTTGACCAGTCCTTCCTATTTCTGTTAACTGTCTTTTGCAAGATAACCTTGATCTCTCTATTGGTGAGCTCGACTTGCCCACTAGTTTGAGGATGGTACGGTGAAGCAATTCTATGATTGACATCGTACTTGGCTAAAGCTTTTCTAAAAGCTCCATGCGTGAAGTGTGATCCTCCATCAGTCATGAGATACCTAGGTACACCAAACCTAGGGAAAATTACATCTTTGAGCATTTTCAAAGATGTTTTGTGATCAGCACTCTAAGTGGGGATTGCTTCAACCCACTTGGTTACATAATCAACAACAACTAATATGTGAGTGTACTTGTGCGAAGAAGGAAAACGACCCATAAAATCAAAACCCCAGCAATCAAAAGGCTCAATCACTAGTGAGTAATTCATAGGCATCTCATTCCTTCTACTAATATTACCAACTCTCTGACATTTATCACAGGCTAAAACATAATTTCTAGCATCTTTAAAGAGAGTAGGCCAATAAAAACATGATTGGAGAACCTTATGTGCGATTCTCTCACCGGCGTGATGTCCTCCATAGGGACTATCGTGAAATTGCTTGAGAATGTCCTTCTGCTCGTGTTCCAGTATGCATCTTCTCACGATCCCGTCTGGACCTTCTTTGAAAAGATGTGGGTCATCCCAAAAGTAATGCCTCAAATCATGGAAGAACTTCTTCCTTTGCTGAAATGTTAAACCTGGAGGAAAATACTTTGCAACGATAAAATTAGCATAATCTGCGAACCAAGGATCGGAAAGAGATTGTACTTTAACAACGGCAAGTTGTTCGTCTGGAAAACTGTCGTTGACTGGGATGGGATCATGCGGTATATCTTCCATCCTTGAAAGATTGTCCGCTACAGGGTTGTCTACTCCTTTTCTATCAACAATCTGCAAATCAAATTCTTGAAGGAGGAGTACCCATCTGATGAGTCTTGGCTTGGCATCCTTCTTCGTCATAAGATACTTAATGGCAGCATGGTCAGTATGAATAATAACTTTAGAATCAACAATATACTGCCTAAACTTATCACAAGCAAACACTACTGCTAAGAATTACTTCTCAGTAGTAGCATAGTTCTTTTGAGCACTATCAAGGGTTTTACTAGCATAATATATAACATTCAATTTTTTATCAACCCTTTGTCCTAAAACAGCTCCAATAGCAAAATCACTAGCATCACACATAATTTCAAAGGGAAAACTCCAGTCAGGTGGTTGTACTATAGGAGCGGTTATTAAAGCTTTCTTAAGAACTTCGAAAGCCTCCTTACAATCTTCATCAAATACAAAAGGAACATCCTTCTGGAGAAGATTAGTGAGGGGTCTCGAGGTTTTAGAAAAGTCTTTAATAAATCTTCTATAGAAACCAGCATGACCGAGAAAACTACGAATACCTTTAATGTCCCTTGGATAGGGCATCCTTTCGATAGCTTCAATCTTCGCCTTGTCCACTTCAATTCCCCTCTCGGAAATCTTGTGGCCAAGCACGATCCCTTCTTTAACCATGAAGTGACACTTTTCCCAGTTTAGAACTAAGTTTGTATCCTCGCATCTCTGCAAAACTTTATTAAGATTGTGGAGACAGTGGTCAAAGGAAGTTCCATAGACGGAGAAATCGTCCATGAAGACTTCCACAATCGCCTCACATAAACCATGAAATATTGCAGACATACATCTCTGAGAAGTAGCAGGGGCATTGCATAAACCAAAAGGCATACGCCTATAAGCATAAGTACCATAAGGACAAGTGAAAGTGGTCTTCTCTTGATCGGAAGTGTTAACATGAATTTGAGAGAAGCCTGAATACCCGTCAAGATAGCAAAAGTGGGTGTTTTTGGACAGCCTCTCAAGCATCTGATTGATAAAGGGCAGTGGGTAGTGGTCCTTCCTAGTTGCCTTGTTCAACTTCCTGTAATCAATACACATTCTATATCCAACAATAATTCTCTGAGGTATTAGTTCATTCTTATCATTAGGGACTACAGTTGTCCCTCCTTTCTTAGGAACACAATGAACTGGACTTACCCACTTACTATCAGCTATGGGGTAGATAATACCTGCGGCTAGAAGCTTGAGGATTTCAGTCCTCACTACATCCATCATCTTTGGGTTCAACCGTCGTTGATGGTCAACAACAGGTTTAGCATCGGGCTCGAGGTTGATAGTATGTTGACAGATAGATGGACTAATTCCCTTAAGGTCATCAAGGGTATAGCCAATTGCACCACGGTGTTTACGAAGTATCTCCAATAATCGCTCTTCTTCATATCCTGAAAGGTTAGAGTTGATAATAACGGGATATACTTTCTTTTCATCTAAATAAGCATACTTGAGCGTATCGGGAAGAGGTTTGAGATCAAACACTGGGTCTTCTTTTGGTTTGGATAGAATTCCTAAAGGTTCAATCGGAAGGTTGTGCTTCAGGATAGCAGGTTGTCTCAAGAAGATTTCATCAATTTCATTTCTTTCCTGCATATGAGTATCATTCTCGTGGTCCTCCATGTATTGCTACAAAGGATCATTAGGGGGAATAGCAATAGAAGCAATACTTTCAGTAATTTTATCATCATTAGGTAATTCAGTACCACGAGGCTGCTTAGAGATCCTAGAAAAGTTAAAATTCATATGGCTCGCCATTGAATTCAATAGAAACTTTACCTTTCTTGCAATCTATAATAGCTCCACAAGTTCTGAGAAAAGGTCTACCAAAAATAATAGGACAAAAACTATCCTGCACTGAACCAAGTACGAGAAAGTCGGTAGGATACTTTACCTTTCCGCATAAGACTTCAACATCTCTCACAATCCCAATAGGAGAGATAATAGCTTTGTTTGAAAGATGAATAGTAACATCAATCTCTTAGAGTTCATAGGGTGAAATCTCACCCATGATCTCTTGATAAAGCGAATAAGGAATCGCGCTAGCACTTGATCCCAGATCGCATAGCCCGTAATAATTGTGATCTCCTATTTTAACAGATACAACTGGTGTACCTGAAATTGGGCTTTTATTCTTGGCTGTGACAATGTTAGTTGAAACAACACAAAAATTTATAATAGAATCTGAAACATCATTAGTAACTAAATCTTTAACCATCGCAACTTGAGGATTGACTCTGATCTGGTCCACAGGTTCGCCTGTTCTCCTCTCACTTTTATTTACTATGCCTGTCAAAAAAGAGTGCTCCCTTATCCTTGAAGGAAAAGGGGGCTGTTCATATATAACTGCATGCATAATAGGATCAGCAACGTGAATATCAATAGGCACTTCTTTGAAAGGCTTATGGTACTGATCCTTTTTCATCTTAGCAAAATCAACATGAGAGGCAAAGTTCTTACAAAAATCAATCATTAGATGGGAATCCAGACCAATCTTAGAGCAAAAGGTATTAAAATAATCAGTTTTCACATAGCTCTCAATATAATCATGCTCATAATTTATAGCAGGTTCAATACCTTTATCAATTTCCCAGTCTTCAGTATTCTTCTGGATCCTTTCGATGAGATCCCATCTTTCTTTAACGCTCTTTGTCTGAAATATCCCGCTAGAGGAGGCATCCAACATTTCCTTATCCTGACGAGAAAGCCTGGCATAAAAATTTGTAAGTATAATATCTTCGGGGAGCTTATGGATAGGACATTTGAACATTAGGGATTTAAGCCTCCCCCAAGCTTGAGCGATGCTCTCTCCGTCGTGAGACCTAAAGTTATAGATGTAATTCCTGTCTCGATGAACTTCATGAAGAGGGTAAAACTTTGTATAAAAGAGAGACATAAGCTCTTCCCAATTAAGAGAATGTGAGTTATCGAGGAGATTATACCAATCTGAAGCTTTGTCCGTAAGCGATATGGAGAATAATTTCTTCATAACGAACTCTAGTGACACACCTGCAAGCTTGAATAATGAACATAATCGTGATAAATATAGCAAGTGTTCACCTGGATGTCTGTCTCCTGCATAGCGATTAGCTAAGACATAATCGATGATACCAGATGGTATCTTATAAGGCACAATTTCAGCAGGGTCAGGAGTGACTACCTTAGTACTGGGAGGCTCCCCAAGAACAACGATCCAAGAGTAGGGGTGTCCATAAGGACAAAAACAGCAACAACAAAACTAAAAACAAAAATAGAAAAACTTCCTTACCAGCTTCACTTACTAATAGCGCTACGCTCCCCAGCAACGGCGCCAGAAAACGGTACTTGATGACCCACAACCGTAAGGGATCTATTTCAGCGTTTTCGATAAGTAAGAGTGTCGAACCCAACGAGGAGTAGAAGGTAATAGCAAGTGACTTTGGCAAGGAGATAACTGCAAGCACGGAAAGATAAATTTTTAGGGGTTTTCTTGGTATAAGCAACAGGAAAGTAAAACGAGCAAAGTAAAAGACACTGGAAAGTAATGAGTGGCCTAATCCTTTCTGAGCAAAGGAGAGGCCTAGAAACTGAACTTATAAAGGCTAAAGTTTTCTTGAGGACACACGGGAGAGGTAGTCATGTGCTTTCGCCAAATTCCGTATCGGTACTATGTGCTGTGTTGATAAGTGTTGAGTGGGTGGATCTATGCTAGTACACCCTCTAGACTAAGATAAGTGCACTCTTATGATTAACCACCTTGCAAGCATCCGCAAATACAAGATAGTAATTAAGGCAAAAGCCTAACCATAGCAATACGATCGGTGATCCATTGTTCCCTTGTGCAAAAGCGTGCAAACTGGGGTTTAGGTTTCTGTCACTCCGGCAACCCACCGTAAGCATTCTTTGTACACAATGTATTCCCCTAGGTCCTTGATAATGCGAAGTGTTGAGTGTTCGACTCACACAACACCACTAGGAAAATAACAACGCAACTTAAATATCAACCAACACATATTACTTCAACATCATATGACTACTAACAACTAGACTTCTCCCATGTCCTCAAGAACTAAAGTAACTACTCACAAGACATAAAAGAGATCATGATCAGTGGGGATAAATAGATGATAAACAATCTGGACACAATAATATTTCTCCAACAAAACTCAATAGCATTCACCACAAAGTAGTAATCAACACCGATAGAGTAGAGAGGATAGATAGTACGGATTACAACACGAGTTGCAATTGTGAGATGAGATTGGATGGAGGTGGAGATGGTGCTGATGATGGGGATGATGTTGATGATGATCTCGATGATGCCCGTGACGATGGTGACGATCTCCCCTTCCGGGAGGTGATCTCCCCGGCGGAATCTGCCCGCCAGAGATGGCTTTTCTTCTCTGTAGGTTTCCGCCATGGAGCGGCGGCGGAGCTTCGTAAACTCCCCCTTTTTTAAGGTTTCTGATATATGAGCGATATATAGGCCAAAGGGGGGAGCCGGGAGTGGTCCCAGGGGCCTAGGCGCCCTCCCGGCGCGGCCAGGGTGGGGGCCGCGCCAGGTGGCCGCCTGGGCACCCTGTGGCCCCCCTCTGGTCGCTCTTTTGCGTGTCTTCGTGATCCTTCTGGAAAATAGCCTCCGTCGATTTTCAGGTAATTTGGAGGTATTCTTCTTCAGCAACTCAACATCCACTTTTTACCCCTGAATCCTGCGTCTGCTGCTTCGGCATCGGAAAGTTGCAAACTGTGTAAAATAGGCCAAAACAACATAAGAATAGCATCATATCATGAAATATATCAATGAATAAGAAAGAATTACTATATAAAATAGTGGTGCATTTTGGACGTATCACTTGTTCTTTCAAAAAGTTCCAAGTTGCCTCTTCAAAATATAAAGACAAAGAGCAAAGGTAAAAGCTTTTAGTTGTCCCTTGACCAAAGGACTTGTTTGCCATGATTTGATGAGTTTCCTTAGCCCTACTTTTGTTTATAATTGTTATTACTCTTTCATAAGGGCCTTATGAGTTGGAGATTGCTGTTAGAATGTTTGAGTTTGGTGAAAATATCATGATGCTTCTTGTCCGTATTTTATTTATCGACACTCCACTCTCTAAACTTGTGGACAGGTTTACCGAGCTCAGTTTTTGCTTGGGGACAAGCGAGGTCTAAGCTTGGGGGAGTTGATACGTACAAATTGCATCACTATTTTATATCATAATTCATCCTTATTCATTGATATATTTCATGTTACGATGATGTTCTTATGTTTTTTTTGGCTTATTTTACACAGTTTGCAACTTTCCGGTGCCGAAGCAGCAGACGCAGGATTCAGCGGTAAAAAGTGGACGCTAAGTTGCTGAAGAAGAATACCTCCAAATTACCTGATAATCAACGGGGGGTATTTTCAAGAAGTTTAACGAAGACTCGCCGAAGAGGGGCGAGAGGGGGGCCCCAGGAGCCCCAGGCGGCCACCTGGCGCGGCCCCACCCCTGGCCGCACCGGGAGGGCGCCTGGAGCTCTGGGGCCACTCCCGTCTCCCCCCTCTGGCCTATATACTCCTCGTTACGCGAAAACCCTAAAAAGAGAAGCTTTTACGGAGTTCCGCCGCCGCTTCGTGGCGGAAACCTACAGAGAAGAAAAGGGCTCTCCGGCGGGCAGATTCCTCCGAGGAGATCACCTCCCGGAAGGGGAGATCATCGCCATCGTCATCACCATCGTCACGGGCATCATCGAGATCATCATCAACATCATCCCCAACATCAACACCATCTCCACCACCAAACAATCTCACCTCACAAGTTTATCTTGTGTTGTAATCCGTACTATCTATCCTCTCTACTCTACTGGTGTTGATTACTACTTTGTGGTGAATGCTATTGAATTTTGTTGGAGAAATATCATTATGTCCAGATTGTTTATCATATATTTATGAAAAAAGTCCATTTTACTACCCTGAAGAAATTTGGTGGTTCACATAACACCCTGATCATTATTTCTGCTCTCTTACCCCCCTCAACAATTCCATATTGGTAAAAAATCATCCCTGGGTGGTTTGCCCCAATCAAGGCTTACATGGACATGGTTAAAGGCGGTATTTGACTTGTGGGTGGTCACCCCTCGTCAAGTTCGTGATCTCGTTAGGTGAATAGCATAGCTGGCGCTCAGTTCACATCGACGACACTGCCGTTCTTCAACCGCGCGGCCAACGCCTCCTCCTCAACTTGATACTTTGTCCGAGAGCTTCACCTCACTCCTCTATACAGTTCTGGCAAAGGAATTTGTCCGGGTCGCCGTGAATCGCCATCACCATGTCTTCTTCCCCGCCACAGGTATTGATCGACGCCGCCTCGATCTCTTCCTCCGGCGATCCTCGCTTCTCCTCCTCTGCTTCCCGAGCACCGTGGTGCTCCCCTGAAGCTGACAGGTCCGTCCATTTGGAGCCACGCGTCCCCGAGGACCTCTCCCAGCGTGGCCAAGCTCTGGCGCCCGTTGTAGTTCTTCTTTAGCGCGGCCTCGCCGTCGCCACGGCCAACATCCTCCTCGAACTCCAAAACGATGTCCAGGAGGACCGCCGCGCTCATCCTCGTCACCTTCAGCAAGCCATCGTCGTCGGGGAGCGCCACAGGACGCGAATCGGGCCGGCGTCCTCCACCACGGCCGTCGCCTTCTTTCGAGCGATTCGTCGTCGGCTTCCACTCCCATCTCTCCTCGACACCTCCATCACGTTCATGGTGAGCATCTGGTTGATCCCCTCCTTTCCACGCTCATTTTGGTGCGCCGTGTCGCCGTCGCCACCTAGCCAGGCTACGGCCGCCGCGGGCGCTCATTGTGGCCGTCGATGTGGTCCTCCCCGTTGTCCACCGAGGGCACCAGCAAATGTGCAGCACGACCCTCGGCCGATTCCTGCCTTCGGCCGCTCAAATGACCGCCGGGGGCGAGGGCACGGTCGCCGCCGCCGTGCCTCTGGTCGTCGTCTTCGTGCACGCGCGGTTAGCCAGTATGGTGACCCACTGACCAGTGGACCTCATCCCATTAGATTAGTCCTAATCACTGGTTGAAAAGAAATACCCGATGGGCATGATAAGTGGGCCCAAGGCCAGAGATTAGTTTAAATATCTGCTAAATAAAACCCCACCAGTTAGCCCATGGGCCCCACCTGCAGGTTAAATACCGTCTTTGACCGTGTCCACATCAGCACTCAATCGAGGCAAACCACCCAGGGACGATTTTTGACCGGTATGGAATTGTTTAGGGGGGTAAGGGAGCAAAAAGAAAGCTCAGGGTGTTATGTGAACCACCAAGTTTCTTCAGGGTAGTAAAATGGACTTTTTTCTATATTTATCACCTCTGATCATGATCTCTTTTATGTCTTGTGAGTAGTTACTTTAGTTCTTGAGGACATGGGGACAAGCGAGGTCTAAGCTTGGGGGAGTTGATACGTCCAAAATGCATCACTATTTTATATAGTAATTCTTTCTTATTCATTGATATATTTCATGATATGATGCTATTCTTATGTTGTTTTGGCCTATTTTACACAGTTTGCAACTTTCCGGTGCCGAAGCAGCAGACGCAGGATTCAGCGGTAAAAAGTGGACGTTGAGTTGCTGAAGAAGAATACCTCCAAATTACCTGAAAATCGAGGGAGGCTATTTTCCAGAAGGATCACGAAGACACGCAAAAGAGCGATCAGAGGGGGGCCACAGGGTGCCCAGGCGGCCATATGGCGCGACCCCCACCCTGGCCGCGCCGGGAGGGCGCATAGGCCCCTGGGACCACTCCCGGCTGTCCCCTTTGGCCTATATATCGCTCATATATCAGAAACCCTAAAAAAGGGGGAGTTTACGGAGTTCCGCCGCCGCTCTGTGGCGAAAACCTACAGAGAAGAAAAGCCATCTCTGGCGGGAAGATTCCGCCGGGGAGATCACCTCCCGGAAGGGGAGATCGTCACCATCGTCATCACCATCGTCACGGGCATCATCGAGATCATCATCAACATCATCCCCATCATCAGAACCATCTCCACCTCCATCCAATCTCATCTCACAATTGCATCTCGTGTTGTAATCCGTACTATCTATCCTCTCTACTCTATCGGTGTTGATTACTACTTTGTGGTGAATGCTATTGAGTTTTGTTGGAGAAATATTATTGTGTCCAGATTGTTTATCATCTATTTATCCCCACTGATCATGATATCTTTTATGTCTTGTGAGTAGTTACTTTAGTTCTTGAGGACATGGGAGAAGTCTAGTTGCTAGTAGTCATATGATGTTGAAGTAATTTGTGTTGCTTGATATTTAAGTTGTGTTGTTATTTTCCTAGTGGTGTTGTGTGAGTCGAACACTCAACACTTCGCCTTCTTAAGGACCTAGGGGAATACATTGTGTATTAAGAATGTTTACGGTGGGTTGCCGGAGTGACAGAAACCTGAACCCCAGTTTGCACACTTTTGCACAAGGGAATACTGAATCCTTGATCTTATTGATGTGGTTAGGCTTTGCCTTAATTTCTATCTTGTATTTGTGAATGGTTGCAAGATGTTTGATCATAAGAGTGCACTTATCTTAGTCTAGAAGGTGTGCTAGCATAGATCCACCCACTCAACACTTATCAGCACAACACTTGTTATTGATACGTCCCAAACGTGTCTATAATTTCTGCTTGCTCCATGCATATTTTGTGTGACTTTGCCATGTTTTGCTTGAACTTTCGTACACTTTTGAGAATATTTGGACTAACCTATTAACTTAGTGCACCCAATTGCCAGTTCCTATTTTCTGCTGTTTTTGTATTTCAGGTTTTCCGGCCATTAAAAGTGCTCCAAAAATTCCGGAAAAATTATATAATAAATCAACATCCCGAAAGCTTCCGGAATCACCAAGGAAGGAGGGGAGGGCCACCACAGGAACTCCAGAAGGGTCCCTGGCGCGGCCCCACCCTAGGCCGCGCCGGGCACCCTCCTGGCTGCCCTGTGGCCCCCCTGGTGCCCCCCATTGGCCCTATTTTTACCCCCCGCGGAGGAAACCCTGATTCCGGACCCCTTTTCTCCAGAAGCAATTCCGATATCCGCCGCCATCGCCATCAAGTTTCGGGGGGAAAGAATTCTTGTGCCGGCACCCTGCCGCTACGGGGAAGTGCCCCCGGATTCATCTCCATCGACGTTGCTTCCTCCCTCCATGATGCGGGAGTAGTCCCTCCTCGGGGCTGAGGTTTCTACCAGTAGCTATGTGTTCTTCTCTCTCTCCCATGACGTGATCTTCGTTGTGATCATAGGCTATGTTAATCTAGGGTGATTCCATGATATTTCCCCTTCCTCTATGTATTGGATTGATGTACTCACTTGATCTTATCTAGTATAATCCCCGAGACCATGGTGACAGCGGTCTATTGGACATGGGTTAGAAGAATATTATCATGAGTGATTTCCTCTTTTGTGTGTTGATTGAAGATTGAGAGTCTCTTGGTGCTTGTCTTTGACTATCCTTGAGATATTAGGTGGTGATTGTGGTACTCTCTTTGGATGGCCGCGGTGACATTGGGAAATCCATAGATTGAGAACTACGAACTTTGAGGTGTGCTTTTGTAGCCCTACATAATTCTCATCCTCTCTTGACCACAAAGGAATGATCTCCGAGTGCGTCTCCATTGCATGTTTTATGGGAAATATCATGTGATTAGACTATGTTAATGTTGTTGAGAGTTGCCACTAGTGAAAGTACGAAGCCTAGGCCTTGTTCCCACCATTGTTACACCGTTTGTGCTCACTTTTGTCACATGTTTGCTTGCTGCACATTTTATTACAGATTTATATTACCTTGCTTTATCACACCTATCACTCGTATTTTACCATCTCTTCGCCGAACTAGTGCACCTATACAACTCCTAGTTGTATTAGGTGTGTTGGGGACACAAGAGACTTCTTGTATCTTAATTGCAGGGTTTCTTGAGAGAGACCATCTTCAACCTCCACTTCCCTGAGTTCGATAAACCTTAGGTCATCCACTGGAGGGAAATTCCTGCTGTTCTAAAAACATCTGCGCTTGGAGGCCCAACATAGTCTACAAGAATAGAAGCGTGCGTAGACATTAGTTATCGATACGGAATATGGCGAAAGCACGTGACTACCTCTCCATGTGTCCTCAAGAGCGCTTTAGTCTTTATAAGTTCAGTTGTCAGGCTTATATTTTGCTCAAAAGGATTGGGCCATTTGCTGCTCCTCAGTGCTATTTACTTTGCTTGTTTTTATTTTATTGTTACTTGTATCGAAAACCCCTAAAAAGTTATCTTTCAGTTCTTGCAGTTATTCCTTGTCCAAAATCACCTATCAATACCTTTCGCTCCTCGTTGGGTTCGACACTCTTACTTATCGAAAACGCTGCAATAGATCCCTTTACGTTGAGGGTCATTAATAACCATTCTTCTTCCTTCTTGCTCCTCTTACTAAGGCAATCTTACTTATGTAATCATTTTCATGGCAATTAACAACACAATAGAGATGGCAATTTTGCAAAATGTTGTTTATTCCTAAGGCATTAACATCTAGCCAAGAAGTCTTTTCTGATAACTCTTCACACATCAAAAATAAAATAAGTTCATCATAAAGATCAGGGGTGATCATGTTATCACACAACTGGTTAACAGTTATGTTTGGAAAGTTCATGCATTGAAAATTAAAGTGACCCTCTATACCACAAAGTTCACAAGTAAAAGGATAAAGGTCACACAATTCTCTAGCAATTTCATTTAAATCTTTGACCCAAGTGATTGTTCTTTCATGCTTATGTTGCTTACAATACTTCTCTTCTTCAATCATAGGCCTTTGACAAGGTCTATCCACTCCACAAAAAGTAACATGCTTATATAAAACTTCATTTTCAGGAATTGGATCATGCATGTTGCAATCATCACGAACAATTTTATTTTCTTTGCAAATCTCTTTAAAAGGTTCATGATGCTTGATCCAATCCTCCTTAGGCATATTAATATGTGAAGCAAAAGATTTGAGGAAATCAACAAGGAGTTGAGAATCAAGCCCATACTTAGCACTAAACTTATTAAAACTTGCAGTTTCAACAAAGGACTTAATGAAATCATAGTCATAAATTGTACCTGACTCTTTACCTTTGTCGATCTCCCAATCTTCAGTGTAGCGTTGAATTCTTTCAAGGAGTTCCCATTTAGCATCAATCTTTTCGTTTGTAAAAGAACCCATAGAGGAAGCATCGAGCAAGTCTTTATCCTGTCGAGAGAGCCTTGAATAAAAATGAGTAATAATGATATCTTTGGGGAGCCTATGGTTAGGACATTTTAGCATTAAAGTTTTCAGTCTCCCCCAAGCTTGAGCTATGCTCTCTCCGTCATGAGGATAGAAATTATAAACATAATTACTATTCTCATGAACTTCATGAAGAGGATAAAACTTGGAGTAAAACAGAGACTGGATCTCTTCCCAATCCCGTAGGTGAGAATCATCTAATAGGCTATACCATTCCAATGCTTTTCCTTTCAGTGACAAGGCAAATAATTTTGTCGGTACCCGGGGTTAGCGTATGCAAGTCCCGCTACGACATAGTCATATGGAGAGCCGAGAACCGTACCCACTTGTCTAAGCAGACAAGGCCAAGCACAGAACGTTCTCGGAAAGCATCGTACGTGAGGGGCATCCCATCCAGGCCGGATGATCAACTAAGATGGGTCCTCATCGTCCGCACACAAGTCTAATGATATGGGTGATGAACTCCCATATTCAAAGACAAGTCGCCTCAACCATACTATCGACTATCTCATAACCCTTACATAGAATTACTCCAGCCCGATCACTTAGTCGGGGTCTAGGGCGGGCTCGATCATACATCAAAGTGTGCACGAGACGGAGTCTCGAACAATCGCATCGCGATGCCCCAAGCTGCGCACATCTAAGGGCCACTGGGTGTATGAAAGACCGCCAGCCAGATCACAACTAAGGTCTCGAAAACCCATACTAAGACATGCATGTTATAAACATACACGCAACACACATGCGTTGTATGAACAGCAGGTATCATTGCAATTCTCTACAAAGTATACATCTTTATTAATAACTCTTACAGAGTGCACACAGAGATCACAAGCATGTGATCCAACATTACAACAGACAAGCGGAAGCAAAGTAGGTCTGAGTACAGACAAGTTTAACAAATGGCTTAGAGAAGCCTTATCTAAAAACAAGCCCTCCACGGGGGAACTAGTCGTCTGACTGGGACTACACTAGCTTGGTCTTGGTCTGAGTCTTCAATCTTTGAGCTTCGGGTAGAAGCCACCATCGGGGTCGGTGGTTCATCTAAAACATAGAATAAGCAAACGTGAGTACAAAGTCGTACTCAGCAAGACTTACGTAGGAACTATACTACTCATGCACATGTATCAAGGTAAAGGGAGGTGGGGTTTTACTTGCAGAAGTGCCAGCTTTGACTTGGCTAGTCCTGAACTACGAGTACCATACTTGAGGTAAGAAGCGTACACGAGTCCACTACATCTCTTCAACCAATACACCACTATGGTTACTTCCTCGACTTCCCCACGAGAAGCACACCATAGCACTCACGCTTATCTTGATGTGTTTTAGAAGTATCCAGTTCAAGTTGTCTAATAATCGAGCACAACTCTCCAAGCAGTCCTTAACCGCGGACGCGGCTATTCGAATAGTTTTGTTAACCCTGCAGGGGTGTACTACTACACACACGTGTCATCAGTTACCGCCTTTTGCATGTCACCGTTCAAGAGGTGACAGCGAGGATGCCACCACAACACTTCGCCCACAGCTCCATTCTAGTCCAGAGAGTCGCCTATCTGAGGGGGATCCGTATGGAAGTCCGGCCGAGGTTCCAGTACAACCTCAAACGATGTGTGCAGGGTCCCAAGCCGGTCTTGAAAAGCCGTTCATCCACTTCGCAGACCGTGCCACAGCCCTACCAGAACTCCGAACTACTGCGACTTCTGGGTTTCGAACGGGGTGAGGTACTAGGTCGAGAGGGGTCAGTGAGCCCAATGTGTGGTTGTACTCTTCTTCTTGGATCACCACACAAGAACTCGGACTTAAGGCGGTGTTCAACGAGACAACCCACTGTGTACTCCTACACAGCCTCTCATCGTTCACCTTGTATTAGGGTGGATTCACCAACACATTTCACTTTCATCAACACCATGTTTATCATCATCCCGACTCACATCAAAAGCAACCTCGTGGTATCACTAAGCATGCAATAAGCAGTAACAGTTGCAGGGGCCACATGATATCAACCAACTCCTACATCTGCTAGGATTGTGGTTTGCTTACTACTGTGACAAGATGATAGGTCATGCCAAGGATATGGGTTCAACTATGCGGTAGAAACGTTATCATGGTGATCAGCCTAAACAATGCATAAGCGAGACATGAGAGGGAAGTGGGATTTTATCGACATGATCAATGGGGGTTTGCTTGCCTTGCTGACAAGGTTCAGTCACGGGGTCTTCAACGAAGGGGATGATCTCGAGTTCCGGCTCCACTTCTATCCGAGCAAACAATATAAACAAAGCATAAATAAATTGTAATGCTCAAGCACATGATTATGTTGTCAAATGATGTGAATTGTATTGATGTGATCTAGGTTCCATTTGCAACAAGTTAATTGAAGTTGATTTGAAAGTGAATTCAAATTCAAACTCCAAATGTATTTAAATTGGTCCAAGTTGCATTTGCTAGTATTTGTATTTTGTAATCCAAATGATCATGTGTGTGATAAGCTTCTAAAGTGTAGGTGATCATATGTGCATTGCAAAGGTTCAAAGTGGAATTGCATTTGGATTAAATTTGAATTAATTCCATTTACATCAAATAGCAAAAGCTACTGATCAGAATTTAAATTCAACTCAAACAAAGTTGAAAGTTGCATATTTGGATAGATAATTTTCTCCTGATCTTTTTTCATATATTATTTGCTATATTTGGAGTTAGGATGAATTAATTATGAATTTCCAAAGTTTGTCCTATTTTCTGCCATTTTCTGGAATTTCTGTAAAAGATTTAATTCTCTGGAATTTGTTTTAATGCGTCATCATGAGGTCAGCATGACGCAAGGGGGGGCTGACAACAGGGGCCCACCTGTCTGTCTCTGTGGGGTTAAATCCCTGTTAGTTTAAAACTAACAGTGGTTAGTTAGTGGCCTGGGCCCACTGTCAGTGGCCCAGGGGTTAGGATTAGTGGGGGGATTAAGGGGGTCATTAGGCCTAATGGCCGGCGGCTAGTCGCCGGAGGCACGGGCACGGCGGCGTCCTCGCCGGAGTTGCCTACAGGCCACGGGAGAACACGAGACGGCTACCAAATTGAAGCCCGCACACGCCTGCATCGCGCTGCACCCACGGGGAGGCCTGGGAGTGGCCGGAGCCTCGCCGACGTCGTGCTCAGCGACGACCGTGGCTCTGTGAAGACGAGGACGGCGATTTGGGGCACGGGAAAGGAAGCTGGAGGCACTGGGAGGTGGCTACGGGCCGTCCGCGTCTAATGGCGTGAGCTGGAGCTCAAGGAGAGGCTCGGGGCCACGGCTACTTCAAACTCGCGGCGGCTGGAGCTTCGGGTAACGGTGAACTTGCGAGGGGAGGCACGAGGAGAGCCACGGGAGGGATCAATCGAGGCAGGAGCTCACCCTGGAGCTACTGGAGGGGACGGCGAGGTCGTAGGGGTGTTGATGGTGACGAATTCCGGCGAAGACTCCGCGGCGGCCGGCGAAACAAGGTTGGAGCTGGCGTCGTTTCCGGGTCCGTTGAGCTCCAATTGATGGAGGGGATCGACGAAGACGTCGTCGTGGACTTGCCTAGACACAGTGGCTCGCCGTGTAGGGCTCTGTGGCCGCGCGTTTGCTCGTCGGCGGCGACGTCGTGCACTCGGTCACGATGGGATCTCAACGAGGAGGAGGCTAGAGGAAGCGCCGATGGGGGAAAAAATGCGGGGCGTCTTGGCGGGCTCCGTGGCGCCAGGATAAGGAAGGGGAGGCCTAGAAGGGCCAGGGCGTCGCCGTGGCGTCGTCGCCGCACTCCCAGCTCCAGCGAGCAGCTTGGAGGGGCGGGGGTAGAAGACGACAAGCCCGCTGGTGGGCTGGGCCGAGGCGACAGGAGGTGGGCCTCGCCTATGGCGACAGGTAAGTGCCTTTTACTTTTTTTCTTTTTATTTATTTCTGCTTCTGTTGTTGACCTAGCTAATAAAATAGCTAGGTATTTTTATAAATGCCATAATTTTTTATATGGCCTCACAAAATATAGAGCTAGCCACTTATAAAATTTTGCACTTTTTAAAATTCAAAACATTTGAATTTTAAATCAAATAGGGGTTTATTTGATTTTCCAAGGCACTGTTTGAAAATTAGAAAATTCCATGAGCATGGGATTGCTCCCAAACCATTTTTAAAATGATCAGTACCATTTATAGGAATTTTCCAAATGTTCAAATGATTTTTGGAAAAAGATTTTTATCTGGCCATTTGATTTAATTTCTCGGGGCTTTTCTTTTCCCCATTTTTGAATTTTCTTTTGAATTTTTGCATGATGCAAAGGAGCACTTGATCCTAGCACATACCTAACTTGGGGTGATGCCATAATCTTCTCTTTCCCACGTGGCTTCTTTCTCTTAGTGATGAGACCACTGAACTTTCAGAAACTTGATCTTCTTTCGGCGAGTGACACGCTCTGCTGAATCAAGAACACGAACAGGGTATTCTCGATAAGAAAGGTCATCTTGGAGATCAAGCGTTTCATGGTCGACTTCGTGGATGGGGTCCTTGAAGCAACGCCTGAGTTGTGACACATGGAATACATCATGTACTCGGGAAAGGTGCGGGGGTAGTTCAAGTTGGTAGGCAACTTCTCCACGTTTAGCAATAATGCGGAAGGGTCCGATGTAACGTGGGGCCAACTTGCCTTTGATACCGAATCTTTGGGTTCCCTTCAGAGGAGTAACCCGGAGGTAAGCCTTCTCATCCAGATTATAGATTTCCTTTCTATGATGACGATCATAGTAGCTTTTCTGACGAGACTATGCGGCTTTCAAACGATCACGAACAATGCGAACTTGCTCTTCTGCTTCCTTGATCATATCCGGTCCAAAGAGTTGTCTTTCACCGGTTTCTGACCAGTTTAAGGGTGTTCGACATCGTCGTCCATATAGGAGTTCAAAAGGAGCCATGTTCAGACTAGATTGAAAACTGTTGTTATAAGCAAATTCGGCGAATGGAAGAGACTTCTCCCAATTCTTTCCGAATGAGATAACACAAGCTCTGAGCATATCTTCAAGAATTTGGTTAACCCTTTCGACTTGACCGCTAGATTGAGGGTGGAAAGCTGTACTAAAGGAGAGATGAGTTCCCATAGCATGTTGGAAGCTTCCCCAAAATCTAGAGGTGAAAAGGCTACCACGATCAGAATTGATTTCCAAAGGAACACCGTGAAGAGACACAATTCTAGAGACGTACAGGTCCGCTAACGGGCTAGCAGTTATAGACTCGCGAACTGGAAGGAAGTGTGCAACTTTGGAAAGTCTATCTATGACAACGAAGATGGCATCGTTTCCTTTCTGGGTTTTTGGAAAGCCGGTGATGAAGTCCATACCGACTTTGTCCCATTTCCACTCTGGAATAGGAAAAGGTTGAAGTGTGCCAGCAGGCCTTTGATGTTCTGCCTTAATGCGACGACAAACATCACATTCGGCAACAAATTGAGCAATGTCTCTCTTCATCCTGGTCCACCAAAATCTCTGGCGGTGATCTCGGTACATTTTTGTGCTACCGGGATGAATCGAGAGGGGTGTGTCATGGGCTGCTTTGAGGATGAGTAGCCTTAGTTCCCTATTCTTAGGTACTACCAAACGATTTCCAAAGAATACCGTTCCTTTACTATCTGTGGAGAAACGTTTAGCAACTCCGCTAGCAATGTTATCCTTGATCTGGCGTACACCTCGTGCACGTCTTTGGGAAACTATGATTTGATCCTCAAGGATTGGTTTCGCCACCAAGTTGAAAAGAGATCCACGAGGAACAATCTCGAGATTGAGCTTTCGAAATTTCTCATGAAGAAGTGTTTGATACTGCTGTAACATGAGGTTGTTACAGTACGACTTACGACTTAGTGCATCAGCCATGACATTGGCTTTGCCTGGGGTGTAAGAAATTCCTACGTCGTAATCTTTTATCAACTCAATCCAGCGTCTTTGCCTGAGATTAAGATCTGGCTGGGTGAAAATGTATTTGAGGCTTTGGTGGTCGGAATAGATCTCACAACGATTACCAAGGAGGTAATGTCGCCAAGTTGTTAGGGCATGAACTACGGCAGCGAGTTCAAGGTCATGGGTAGGATAGTTCTCTTCATGTGGCCGCAACTGGCGTGAAGCATAAGCTACCACATGTCGATCTTGCAGAAGTATGCATCCTAACCCTTGCCGTGATGCGTCACAATAGATCTCGAAATCCTTTTTGGTGTCTAGAGGTGCAAGTACGGGTGCAGAAGTCAATCTTCCTTTTAGCTCTTGAAAGCTTTCCTCGCACTTGGGGGTCCATTGGAATTTCTTATCTTTCTTGAGGAGTTCAGTAAGAGGCTTGTCAACTTTAGAAAAGTTCTCGACGAAGCGGCGGAAATAGCTGGCTAGGCCAAGAAAACTCCTAACTTGCTTAACCGATTCAGGTGGAGTCCAGTCAAGGACGGCCTGAACTCTCTCGGGATTCACAGCAATGCCTTTTGCAGAAATCACGTGGCCTAAGTAGGTCACTTCTGGTAGCCAAAATTCACACTTGGAGAATTTAGCATACAGGCGATGCTCTCTAAGTTTCATCAATACCAGCCTTAGGTGTTCGGCATGTTCTTCTTCGTTCTTCGAGTAGATGAGAATGTCATCAAGATAAAATACAACAAATTTATCTAAGTACTCCATGAAGATCGAATTCATCATGCGTGAGAAAGTGGCGGGGGCATTGGTTAAACCAAAGGACATGACAGTATACTCGTAAAGACCATAACGAGTAGTGAAAGACGTTTTGGGAATGTCCTCGTTTCGGATTTTGATTTGATGATAACCTAATCTCAAATCCATCTTGGAGAAGACAGAGGATCCTGCAAGTTGATCATAAAGATCATTGATCCTGGGAAATGGGTACTTGTTCTTTATCGTCGCTAGATTTAGCGGTCGATAGTCTACGCACATCCTTTCTGTTCCATCTTTCTTCGTTACGAACAGAACGGGGCAACCCCATGGCGATGAGCTAGGGCGGATGAAGCCTTTTGCCAACGAAGCTTCAAGTTGGATTTTAAGCTCAGCTAACTCACGTGGGGCCATTCTATATGGGCGTCTGGAAATTGGGGTTGTGCCTGGTATAAGGTCCACTATGAACTCTACACATCTGTCGGGTGGCATGCCCGGCAGCTCTTCAGGAAAGACATCCGGGAAGTCACGAACCACCGGAATATCTTCAAGGTCAGGAAGGGGAAGCACATTCAAAGATTGTACTTGGTTTCTTGTTCTGGGTGAGGTGTAATCTATTGTCTGGCCTGAAGGGTGGGTAAGTCTAACTGACTTGGCTTTACAATCAAGAAAAGCATGTTGTCTTGATAACCAATCCATACCAAGGATGACATCAATGTCCGAAGACTTGAGGGATATGAGTGAAGCAAGGAATACTAAACCCTCAATTGCAATTTGATTGCCATGGCTTACTCTATTAGTTTGCCATTTGGAACCAGGAGTTTGAATGATCATAGGGGTGAACATTTCTTCAAAGGATACATCATGCCGAAGTGCATAACTCTCTGACATGAATGAGTGAGAAGCTCCTGGATCGAAAAGAACAGAAGTGGGAACAAAATTGACTGGGAGCATACCAAGAATGACGTCAGAAGTACCATCAGTTTCCTCAGCTGAGATTTGGTTCACACGTCCAAGATTTTCTGATGTGGATGGCTTAGCGGTGGGAACCTTCGGGGGTGGTTTGGCACGAACAGTGGGTTTTCCTTTGGCATGGGGTGGAGCATTTTGGTTGACGGGGCACTCACGAGAATAGTGACTAGGTTGGCCACATCTGAAGCAGGCTCCAAAGATAGTGCGGGGAGCTTGGTTGTTTGGTGGAGCGGGTGGACGAGGCGGCACAAGTGATGGCCTCGGTGGGTTGTTTTGGGGAAACAAACTGTTAGGAATCCAGATCATGCGTTTCTGAGGGCGTGAACTAGAAGAAGGGGCAAGCTCAAGAGCATGCTTGCGAGACTTCTTGAAAACTTCATTGCCATGCTCAGCTCTGAAGGATCTGTTGACTAAATCTTCAAAGGTGGCAAATTCGATGAGGTTGAGATCATGACGGAGGATGCGGCTAAGTCCCTTACGGAACCTTGCCTGCTTTCTGGCATCGGTGGTGATCTCATCTTGGGCATAACGAGCAAGACGGTTGAATTCCCTCACATATTCATGAATGGACATCTCTCCTTGATTCAGATTGCAGAACTCTTCCTTCTTGCGCTCCATCAACTCATCCAGAATGTGGTACCCTCGAAAGGCAACACAGAACTCCTGCCAAGTCACTACGTGACCATCTGGCTGCATTGCAACATAGTTCTCCCACCACTGAAGAGCAGCACCTTCCAAGAAGTATACCGCGAAAATAACTCGGTCATCGGGAGCAACATGTGCTGTATCAAGCTTACACTCGATGGAACGGAGCCAATCATCAGCTTCAAGGGGCTCAGAAGAACATCGGGATACTGGTGGCTTGAGGAAGATGAAGTCCTGAATGCTGACCACCACATTACGATGGTGGGCGGTATTCTGCTCGATGAGCTCCAGAAGGCGTGTTTGATCACGTCTATTCCACTCAGCTTCCATCATGATTTCCGCCGCAGAAGGCGGGGTTGGAAGTTCATCATCATTTGGATTCCGATCACGGTCTCGATTCCGAAGAATAGCACTGCGAGTTCCACCTGACATCCTGTGTGATAAAAATCAACAATCAGAACAGGTTGTATGATGGAGTCAAGGATAAAAGGATATGATTTCAGAAGGAGAAGACTATAATGCCAAGGCAATGAATCAAAGAAACACGGGATAATTCCGGCAGCATAACGGCTACACCGGGATGGAAAACAAGACAACCTCGAGGAGATTGGACAGAACTTCCTCAAGGAACTCAAAACACGGACACTCTGGACAACCACAACCATCCTACGGCTATAAGGAGGCAAACAACGAGATGTTCTAGTCAGACATAGATGAGCCTAGTCCTATCTTCCCGTAGAAAAGGTAAGGGTGACTCAGAACTCAGATCGATGAGGGTAAGGAGAAAAAGAAGCCTTAAATTGTTCCCTTATATACCCAGAGTAACTATATAACTATAGAAGGCTAGACTCGACTTCGGCCAAGGCTGATAATCCTACAGTCAGTCCTGCTCTGATACCAAGTCTATCGGGACCCGGGGTTAGCGTATGCAAGTCCCGCTACGACATAGTCATATGGAGAGACGAGAACCGTACCCACTTGTCTAAGCAGACAAGGCCAAGCACAGAACGTTCTTGGAAAGCATCGTACGTGAGGGGCATCCCATCCAGGCCGGATGATCAACTGAGATGGGTCCTCATCGTCCGCACACAAGTCTAATGATATGGGTGATGAACTCCCATATTCAAAGACAAGTCGCCTCAACCATACTATCGACTATCTCATAACCCTTACATAGACTTACTCCAGCCCGATCACTTAGTCGGGGTCTAGGGCGGGCTCGATCATACATCAAAGTGTGCACGAGACGGAGTCTCGAACAATCGCATCGCGATGCCCCAAGCTGCGCACATCTAAGGGCCACTGGGTGTATGAAAGACCGCCAGCCAGATCACAACTAAGGTCTCGAAAACCCATACTAAGACATGCATGTTATAAACATACACGCAACACACATGCCTTGTATGAACATCAGGTATCATTGCAATTCTCTACAAAGTATACATCTTTATTAATAACTCTTACAGAGTGCACACAGAGATCACAAGCATGTGATCCAACATTACAACAGACAAGCGGAAGAAAAGTAGGTCTGAGTACAGACAAGTTTAACAAATGGCTTAGAGAAGCCTTATCTAAAAACAAGCCCTCCACGGGGGAACTAGTCGTCTGACTGGGACTACACTAGCTTGGTCTTGGTCTGAGTCTTCAATCTTCGAGCTTCGGGTAGAAGCCACCATCGGGGTCGGTGGTTCATCTAAAACATAGAATAAGCAAACGTGAGTACAAATTCGTACTCAGCAAGACTTACGTAGGAACTATACTACTCATGCACATGTATCAAGGTAAAGGGAGGTGGGGTTTTACTTGCAGAAGTGCCAGCTTTGACTTGGCTAGTCCTGAACTACGAGTACCAGAGTTGAGGTAAGAAGCGTACACGAGTCCACTACATCTCTTCAACCAATACACCACTATGGTTACTTTCTCGACTTCCCCACGAGAAGCACACCATTGCACTCACGCTTATCTTGATGTGTTTTAGAAGTATCCAGTTCAAGTTGTCTAATAATCGAGCACAACTCTCCAAGCAGTCCTTAACCGCGGCCGCGGCTATTCGAATAGTTTTGTTAACCCTGCAGGGGTGTACTACTACACACACGTGTCATCAGTTACCGCCTTTTGCATGTCACCGTTCAAGAGGTGACAGCGAGGATGCCACCACAACACTCAAACACAGCTCCATTCTAGTCCAGCGAGTCGCCTATCTGAGGGGGATCCGTATGGAAGTCCGGCCGAGGTTCCAGTACAGCCTCAAACGATGTGTGCAGGGTCCCAAGCCGGTCTTGAAAAGCCGTTCATCCACTTCGCAGACCGTGCCACAGCCCTACCAGAACTCCGAACTACTGCGACTTCTGGGTTTCAAACGGGGTGAGGTACTAGGTCGAGAGGGGTCAGTGAGCCCAATGTGTGGTTTTACTCTTCTTCTTGGATCACCACACAAGAACTCGGACTTAAGGCGGTGTTCAACGAGACAACCCACTGTGTACTCCTACACAGCCTCTCATCGTTCACCTTGTATTAGGGTGGATTCACCAACACATTTCACTTTCATCAACACCATGTTTATCATCATCCCGACTCACATCAAAAGCAACCTCGTGGTATCACTAAGCATGCAATAAGCAGTAACAGTTGGAGGGGCCACATGATATCAACCAACTCCTACATCTGCTAGGATTGTGGTTTGCTTACTACTGTGACAAGATGATAGGTCATGCAAAGGATATGGGTTCAACTATGCGGTAGAAACGTTATCATGGTGATCAGCCTAAACAATGCATAAGCGAGACATGAGAGGGAAGTGGGATTTTATCGACATGATCAATCGGGGTTTGCTTGCCTTGTTGACGAGGTTCAGTCACGGGGTCTTCAACGAAGGTGGTGATCTCGAGTTCCGGCTCCACTTCTATCCGAGCAAACAATATAAACAAAGCATAAATAAATTGTAATTCTCAAGCACATGATCATGTAGTCAAATGATGTGAATTGTATTGATGTGATCTAGGTTCCATTTGCAACAAGTTAATTGAAGTTGATTTGAAAGTGAATTCAAATTCAAACTCCAAATGTATTTAAATTGGTCCAAGTTGCATTTGCTAGTATTTGTATTTTGTAATCCAAATGATCATGTGTGTGATAAGCTTCTGAAGTGTAGGTGATCATATGTGCATTGCAAAGGTTCAAAGTGGAATTGCATTTGGATTAAATTTGAATTAATTCCATTTAAATCAAATAGCAAAAGCTACTGATCAGAATTTAAATTCAACTCAAACAAAGTTGAAAGTTGCATATTTGGATAGATAATTTTCTCCTGATCATTTTTCATATATTATTTGCTATATTTGGAGGTAGGATGAATTAATTATGAATTTCCAAAGTTTGTCCTATTTTCTGCCATTTTCTGGAATTTCTGTAAAAGATTTAATTCTCTGGAATTTGTTTTAATGCGTCATCATGAGGTCAGCATGACGCAAGGGGGGGCTGACAACAGGGGCCCACCTGTCTGTCTCTATGGGGTTAAATCCCTGTTAGTTTAAAACTAACAGTGGTTAGTTAGTGGCCTGGGCCCACTGTCAGTGGCCCAGGGGTTAGGATTAGTGGGGGGATTAAGGGGGTCATTAGGCCTAATGGTAGGCGGCTAGCCGCCGGTGGCACGGGCACGGCGGCGTCCTCGCCGGAGTTGCCTACAGGCCACGGGAGAACACGAGACGGCTACCAAATTGAAGCCCGCACACGCCTGCATCGCGCTGCACCCACGGGGAGGCCTGGGAGTGGCCGGAGCCTCGCCGACGTCGTGCTCAGCGGCGACCGTGGCTCTGTGAAGACGAGGACGTCGATTTGGGGCACGGGAAAGGAAGCTGGAGGCACTGGGAGGTGGCTACGGGCCGTTCGCGTCTAATGGCGTGAGCTGGAGCTCAAGGAGAGGCTCGGGGCCACGGCTACTTCAAACTCGCGGCGGCCGGAGCTTCGGGTAACGGTGAACTTGCGAGGGGAGGCACGAGGAGAGCCACGGGAGGGATCAATCGAGGAAGGAGCTCACCCTGGAGCTACTGGAGGGGACGGCGAGGTCGTAGGGGTGTTGATGGTGACGAATTCCGGCGAAGACTCCGCGGCGGCCGGCGAAACAAGGTTGGAGCTGGCGTCGTCTCCGGGTCCGTTGAGCTCCAATTGATGGAGGGGATCGACGAAGACGTCGTCGTGGACTTGCCTAGACACAGTGGCTCACCGTGTAGGGCTCTGTGGCCGCGCGTTTGCTCGTCGGCGGCGACGTCGTGCGCTCGGTCGCGATGGGATCTCAACGAGGAGGAGGATAGAGGAAGCGACGATGGGGGAAAAATGCGGGGCGTCTTGGCGGGCTCCGTGGCGCCAGGATAAGGAAGGGGAGGCCTAGAAGGGCCAGGGCGTCGCCGTGGCGTCGTCGCCGCGCTCCCAGCTCCAGCGAGCAGCTTGGAGGGGCGGGGGTAGAAGACGACAAGCCCGCTGGTGGGCTGGGCCGAGGCGACAGGAGGTGGGCCTCGCCTGTGGCGACAGGTAAGTGCCTTTTACTTTTTTTCTTTTTATTTATTTATGCTTCTGTTTTTGACCTAGCTAATAAAATAGCTAGGTATTTTTATAAATGCCATAATTTTTTATATGGCCTCACAAAATATAGAGCTAGCCACTTATAAAATTTGGCACTTTTTAAAATTCAAAACATTTGAATTTTAAATCAAATAGGGGTTTATTTGATTTTCCAAGGCACTGTTTGAAAATTAGAAAATTCCATGAGCATGGGATTGCTCCCAAACCATTTTTAAAATGATCAGTACCATTTATTGGAATTTTCCAAATGTTCAAATGATTTTTGGAAAAAGATTTTTATCTGGCCATTTGATTTAATTTCTCAGGGCTTTTCTTTTCCCCGTTTTTGAATTTTCTTTTGAATTTTTGCATGATGCAAAGGAGCACTTGATCCTAGCACATACCTAACTTGGGGTTGTGACAAATTTCTTCATGAATTCACCTCTTGTCAAACCTGAAATCTTAAACAACTCACAAAGTTCTGTAAGTTTCAACAAATGAATACTAGGATTGACTGTTCCATCATAACAATCATTCCTAATTATTTCAATTATCCCAAGTGGTATTTGGAATGGGATACATTCAGTAGGTGGAGGAGACTTCTCTACGACGGGTGTGGTAAAGCGGCCTTCCCCAAGCAACGAACTAAGAGTGCGGTTTTTCATAAACATAACTAGTGAAAATAAAAACAAGAAACGAAAAGATTTAATTGCAAGATCTAAAGATATACCTTCAAACACTTAATTCCCCGGCAACGGCGCCAGAAATAGCTTGATGTCTACCTACGCTTCTATTCTTGTAGACTATGTTGGGCCTCCAAGCGCAGGGGTTTGTAGGACAACAACAATTTCCCTCAAGTGGATGACCTAAGGTTTATCGAACTCAGGGAAGTAGAGGTTGAAGATGGTCTCTCTCAAGCAACCCTGCAATTAAGATACAAGAAGTCTCTTGTGTCCCCAACACACCTAATACAACTTGGAGTCATATAGGTGCACTAGTTCGGCGAAGAGATAGTAAAATACGAGTGATAGGTGTGGCAAAGAAAGGTAATATAAATCTATAATAAAAAGTGCAGGAAGCAAACATCTGACAAAAGCGAGCACAAACGATGTAACAATGGTGGAAACAAGGCCTAGGCTTCATACTTTCACTAGTGGAAACTCCCAACAAAATTAACATAGTCTAATCACATGATATTCCTCATAAAACATGCAATGGAGACGTACTCGGAGGTCATTCCTTTGTGGTCAAGAGAGGACGAGAATTTTGTAGGGCTACAAAAGCACACCTCAGAGTTCGTAGTTCTCATCTATGGATTTCCCAATGTCACCGCGGCCATCCAAAGAGAGTACAACAATCACCACAACATATCTAAATGATAGTCAAAGACAAGCACCAAGAGACTCTCAATCTTCAATCCACACACAAAAGAGGAAATCACTCATGAAAATATTCTTCTAACCCATGTCCAATAGATCGCTGTCACCATGGTCTCGGGGATTATACTAGATAAGATCAAGTGAGTACATCAATCCAATACATAGAAGAAGGGGAAACATCACGGGATCATCCTAGATTAACATAGCCTATGATCACAATCTAGATCACATCATGAGAGAGAGAGAGAAGACCACATAGCTACTGGTAGAAACCTCAGCCCCGGGGAGGAACTACTCCCGCATCATGGAGGGAGGAAGCAACGTCGATGGAGATGAATCCGGGGGCACTTCCCCGTCCCGGCAGGGTGCCGGCACAGGAATTCTGGTCCCCTGAAGCTTGTCGGCGATGGCGGCGGAGATCGGAATTGCTTCTGGAGGAAAGGGGTCTGGAGTCAGGGTTTTCGGGACGCGAGTAAAAATAAGGGCCAAAGTGGGGCACCGGGGGGGTCCACCAGTTGCCCACGTGCCCTCCCGGCGCGGCCAAGCCCTAGGCCGCGCGGGATGGCCGCCTGGGCACCAGGTGGGGCCTCTCTGGCCCTTCTTCGGTGAATCCGGAAGCTTCCGAAACGCTGATTTTTTATCTGATTTTTCCTGAATTTTTGGAGCACTTTTAATATGGGGGAAACCTGAAATAGAAAAACAGCAGAAAACAGGAACTGGCACTGGGGTGCACTGAGTTAATAAGTTAGTCCAAATATGATCAAAAGTGTATGAAAGTGTATCAATACCATATAAATATCACACAAAAGAAGCATGGAGCAAGCAGAAATTATAGATACGTTTTGGACGTATCATTACCCAAGGAGATTTACTCATCATCCTTGTTCTTGTTGAAGTTGACCATGTTTTCCTTGCCGAAGTTCTTCCAGGGCAAATGTTCTCCAGTCTCGAAGGACATCCGAGTCTCCAAGATCCTGCACGCATTAGCCAAACCCATGCGTAAGAACTGAAGTTCATACTCAAAGTGCGGCCAAACGTGACATCATCTCCTTCATCTCCTTCTTGTGGAAAGCCTTTAACTCGTTGATGATGTTGAAGTTAGCTTCAACACCACTCTCCACCATCTTCTTGAACTTGAAGACCTCATGTTCCATCTCCTTCAACCGCTCCTCGTTGCTCCCTTCCTTGACTGGTCCCCTCAGATCTTCCTTGTGGAGGTCACCATCCTCCACATGAAGGATCTGGGGGTGCTTCCTCACCTCTGCGAGGTAAGGGTTGATGTCGTTGACGACGAACTTGTCCTTGGAGGAACTTCGGGAAGCCATGGCACCTAGATCTGCTAAAAGTTTTCCTGGCAGAAATAGACCAAGAAGGAAAACACGCGAAGTCGAGAGATACGGTGCCGGGACTATCCGGGAAAATATATAGCAAAAATTTCTGCAACAGAAGGAAGGTTTCAAGCCAAAGTGGGGTCGGAGTCGGAGTCCGAGGCACCCAGGAGGGCGCCCGGCGCGGCCAAGAGGGGGGGGGGCGCCGGGAGGCCTCCTGGGCCCCCCTGGAGCTCCTCTCCGGCTCCACTTGGGCTTGGAATTTTTCTAATTTTGAAAAAACCTTGAAAAGTAAACTTTTATTGATGTTCGCAATGTTTCCTTACCGTAATACATACCTTTTCTTATTCTGCTCCTGCCGGTGTCTGAAACTGGGCTGCAACATGTTCTTCATGAGTTGTTGTGTATATCATATTCACATCCACATTGATAGGATCACCTGCCATGTAATGTTTGAGTCTTTGTCCATTCACAACTTGAGGTTTGGTGACTTCAAAATTATTAATCTTGATTGCACCGGACCGATATACTTCTTCGATATGAAAAGGTCCTTCCCATCTGGAAATTAGTTTACCTGGAGAAAACCTGAAATGAGATCTAAACAACAAAACTTTATCACCAATATTAAATTTACGTTTCAGAATCCTTTTATCGTGCCACTTCTTTACCTTTTCCTTGAACATTTTAGCGCTCTCGTAAGCTTCACTTCTCCACTCATCTAGAGAAGTCAAGTTCAAGAGACGCTTTTCACTAGCTAACTTTGGGTCAGCATTCAGCTCTCTGACAGGCCAGAAAGCTTTGTGCTCTAATTCTAATGGAAAATGTCAATCTTTGCCATAGACCATCTTATACGGAGACATGCCCATGGGATTCTTGTAAGCAATTCTATACGCCCACAGAGCATCTCCTAACTTCTTCGACCAGTCCTTCCTAGAACTCTTCACTGTTTTCTGTAAGATCAGCTTGATCTCTCTATTGGTGAGTTCAACTTGCCCACTAGTATGAGGATGGTATTGTGATGCAATTCTATGATTGACACCGTACTTGGCTAGAGCTTTCCTAAAAGCTCCATGCGTGAAGTGTGACCCTCCATCTGTCATGAGGTACCTTGGTACACCAAACCTGGGAAAAATTACATCCTTGAGCATTTTCAAAGATGTCTTCTGATCATCACTCTCAGCGGGGATTGCTTCAACCCACCTGGTTACATAATCACCTGCAACTAAGATATATGTGTACTTGTGTGAAGGAGGAAAATGACCCATAAAATCAAAACCCCAGCAATCGAAAGGTTCAATTACTAGTGAGTAATTCATAGGCATCTCATTTCTCCTACTAATGTTACCAACTCTCTGACACTTGTCACAAGATAGAACGTACCTTCTGGCGTCCTTAAAAAGAGTAGGCGAATAAAAACCCGATTGTAGAACTTTATGTGCGGTCCTCTCACCGGCATGATTTCCTCCATAGGGGATATCGTGACATTGTCGAAGAATGTCCTTCTGCTCGTGCTCCGGTATACACCTTCTTACGATCATGTCTGCACCTTCTTTATAAAGATGTGGGTCATCCCAAAAGTAATGCCTCAAATCCGTGAAGAATTTCTTCCTCTGCTGAAATGTAAAACCTGGAGGCAAAAACTTTGCAACGATAAACTGAGCGTAATCTGCAAACCAAGGGTCGGAATGATATTGTACTTTTACAACAGCAAGTTGTTCATCTGGAAAACTGTCGTTGACTGGAATAGGATCGTGCGGAATATCTTCCATCCTTGAAAGGTTGTCCGCTACCGGATTGTCTTCTCCTTTTCAATCGACAATCTGTAAATAAAATTCTTGAAGGAGTACCCATCTTATGAGCCTTGGTTTGGCATCCTTCTTCTGCATAAGATACTTAATGGCAGCATGGTCAGTATGAATAATAACCTTAGAATCAACAATATACCGCCTAAACTTATCACAAGCAAACACCACTGCCAAGAATTCCTTCTTAGTAGTATCATAATTCTTTTGAGCACTATCAAGGGTTTTGCTAGCATAGTGTATGACATTCAACTTCTTACCAACCCTTTGTCCTAAAACAGCTCCAACGGAAAAATCACTAGCATCACACATAATTTCAAAGGGCAAATTCCAGTCATGCAGTTGTACTATAGGAGCGGTTATCAAGGATTTCTTAAGAACTTCGAAGGCTTCCTTACAATCTTCATCAAATACAAAAGGAACATCCTTCCGGAGAAGATTGGTGAGGGGTCTCGAGGTCTTAGAAAAGTCCTTGATAAATATTCTATAGAAACCAGCATGACCGAGAAAACTACGAATACCTTTGATGTCCCTTGGATAGGGCATCCTTTCAATAGCTTCAATCTTTTCCTTGTCCACTTCAATTCCCCTTTCGGAAATCTTGTGACCAAGAACAATCCCTTCGTTAACCATGAAATGGCACTTCTCCCAATTGAGCACCAAATTTGTTTCTTCACATCTCTGCCAAACTTTATTAAGATTGTGGAGACAGTGGTCAAAGGAGGTTCCATAGACGGAAATGTCATCCATAAAGACCTCCACAATCTACTCACAGAAACCATGAAATATAGCAGACATACACCTCTGAAAAGTAGCAGGTGCATTACAAAAACCAAAAGGCATACGCCTATAAGCATAAGTACCGTAGGGACACGTGAAAGTAGTATTCTCCTGATCCGCAGTGTTGACATGAATTTGAGAGAAGCCAGAATACCCATCAAGATAGCAAAAGTGGGTGTTTTTAGACAACTGCTCAATCATCTGATCAATAAAGGGCAGAGGATAATGGTCCTTCCTGGTTGTCTTGTTCAACTTCCTGAAATCAATACACATTATATATCCAATAATAGTCCGCTGAGGTATTAGTTCATTTTTATCATTAGGAACAACAGTCATACCTCCCTTCTTAGGAACACAATGAACTGGACTTAACCACTTACTATCAGCTATAGGATAAATGATACCTCCGGCTAGAAGTTTGAGAACCTCCGTCCTAACCACGTCCTTCATCCTAGGGTTCAACCGCCGTTGATGATCAACAACCGGTTTAGCATCGGGCGCAAGATTGATAGTATGCTGGAAAATGGATGGACTGATACCCTTGAGATCGTCAAGAGTATAGCCAATAGCACCTCAGTGTCTGCGGAGTGTCTCCAATAATCTCTCTTCTTCAAATCCCGAAAGGTTAGAATTGATAATAACATGATATATTTTATTTTCATCTAAATAAGCATACTTGAGCGTATCGGGAAGTGGTTTGAGATCGAACACCGGTTCTTCTTTTGGTTGTGAGAGGATTACTAAAGGTTCAACCGGGAGGTTGTGCTTCAGGATAGGAGTTTGTCTTAAAAATATGTCTTCTATATCATTCCTCTCCTGCATACGCATGTCATTCTCATGGACTTCCATAAACAGCTGCAAAGTATCGTCAGGAGGAATAGCAATAGAAGAAATTTCTTCAATAATTTTGTCATTACTAGACAAATAAGTACCACAAGGCTGCTTAGAAAACTTAGAGAAGTTAAATTCATAAGGATCACCGTCGAATTCAATTGAAACTTTACCTTTCTTGCAATCTATTATCGCTCCATAAGTGCTGAGGAAGGGCCTACCAAAGATAATAGGGCAAAAACTATCTTGCACTGAACCAAGTACAAGAAAGTCAGTAGGATATTTTACCTTCCCGCAGAGAACTTCAACATCTCTCACAATCCCAATTGGAGAGATTGTTTGTTTATTTGCAAGATGAATCGTGACATCTATGTCTTCGATCTCACACGGCTGAAACTCGTGCATGATCTATTGATAAAGTGAGAAAGGAATAGGGCTGATACTGGATCCCAAATCACATAGCCCATAGTAGTTATGATCTCCTATTTTTACAGATACAACTGGTGTACCTGAAATTGGGCCTTTGTTCTTGGCTGTGACAATATTAGTGGAAACAGCACAAAAACTAATAATAGATTCTTCAATATAACTGGTTACCAGATCCTTAACCATTGCAACTTGAGGCTTGACCTTGATCAGGTCCTCAGGTTCATCAGTGGTCCTTCCATTTTTGTTTATAATACATGTGAAAAAGAGTGCTCCTTTATCCTTGCAGGATAAGGAGGCTGTTCATACACAACTGCAGGTAAAACAGGATCATTAACATTAATCTCAATAGGTGACTGATAACCCACAACTGCAGGGGATCGAGATAGTCTTCGCGGGTAAGAATAACCCAATTTATAGATTCGACTCAAGGGGAGCCAAAGAATACCCACAAGCTTTGACAGTAGATTTGTCAATTCCACCGCACCTGAGATACACTTACTTGCAGCAAGATATTAGTAGTAATTGCGATATGGAAGTGATGGTGGCAACGGAAATAGTGGTGGTGAAACAGCGATAGTAAAATAGCGAAAGCAAACAATTAGTAACCAGCAGAATTAAAAACACTGTAGGCTAGGGAGATGGATGGTCGGGTGCTGCATGGATAAGAAAAATCATGTATTTAACTTGGGGCAAGGCACACAGAAAAGCAATGATTATCTAGGCATAAGTCAAACAATAGGCATGTACCCCACAGGTAGTTGTACGTTCTTGATCTAAGAACTTGCACAAACGCTTTTGTCCTACCATCCCGCTACGAACGGGGCCAAAAGGAACTTATGGAGATTAAGGTGCTCCTATCAAAGAGCACCGGAACAAAGCATTAACAATCAATGGATACACGGAATCCTCAAATTATAGTCCATCCCCTTTGGTGTCCCAAGCTTTCACCTTTGGGATCGCCGGTTCCAGACTATAATAGGTGCATACAATTCATAGATAGGATCAAGAACACAAACATATTCATGCAAACACATAGGGTTCAGATCTGAAATCATGGCACTCGGGCCCAAAGTGACAAGCATTAAGACCAACAAGTTGAAGAAAAGATGATAAACAACAATCTAGATGATAGGCAACATGCCCCCAACAATCTGATAAACTATTACATGATCTAACTCATCCAATCCCTACCATCTGTAAGGCCCGATATGCGGTACTGTCCCAGATCTAAATGTTTCCATCCAGATCCGGGGACGAAGCACATATCGGTCCCACCGCGACATATGACAATGCCATATGCCCCGGATTTCCAACATGATATCACAACATTACAGATACAAGGATACAACATCTCATACAATCGGCATACAACTGCCTTAAATACAATACATCAGCGGAAGATGTATGTGTGAGTACAGACTACAATCAAATTCCTAGTGGCAAAGACAAAATCATCGATCCCCATAACCACACGGGTCCAGGCCCTCCGCCGGGATCCGCCTAGTCGTCGTCGAGTCTCCACGTGAAACGTCGATCACCATACCTGTTGTCGATCAAGAACCCTGAAAAGAGTTTGGGGGTAGTATCATGAGTACAGAAGTACTCAGCATCCAACTGTAGTGGTCAACTGATCCAGCAAGGACTTCATCACTCGTCATTCTAGGACAACTAGTAGTTTACGGTAAGGATGGGGTAAGTGGTGAGGTTGCTGTCGCACTAGCATTTATGAAGTGGCTAACGATCTAGAGAGTAAGATAAGAAGCCAAGCATTCGATGAGGAATCGCCTCCAAAAATTCTTGCTATCAACTACTTACGCAAACATAACACCTATCCTATCCTTGTCCTCCTCTTCGCGTCGCGACGAAGAATGTAACAGCCCAGATTTCACAAAAATAAAAAATTTTGTTTTCGGTGTGAATTGTTTGATTGTCTGATTTGTTTGCGGTGTTTGCATCCCCGATTTATCGATCGGCGATTATTTCCCCCCTCTTATCTCGTATCGGACGGAGACCGACCTTTCCACCCTGACACTCGACCTTTCCGACACCGGGTTTCACCCGATCACCGTCGCGAAAATCGCACGAGACCAGCCGCAGCCAACGGAACGAAAAACCCAGTTTAATAATTAAACGGGTTATTTTTATAGCGCGCCGGAAAGTGTTCTCGGAACGGTTCCAACGCGAGGTGAACGCCGCCGGCTCAACGCGCTGGTCACGCAGTTCAAAGTTTTACCCGAATCGGAGGTACTGCGGACCCCCGGCGGTCAAAAACGTAAACACCGCGCGCGCGAGAGAAAAAACCGGGGATGTTTTTGCAAACTGCCAGCGACCTGGGCTATATAAAGACCACCACACTCCCACCCCTTTCTAGGGTTTCCCTAGTCCAAAATTTTAGCCACCCCCTCCACTTTGCCCAAAAATAACCCATTTTCGCAGTAGCCCATTTTTTTGCCCAAATCCTATCCAGATCAATCCTGGACCGTCAGATCTCGCGATCCGACGGCCCAGGGAGCTCCCCACCAACCACATCCCTCCTCTCTCTCCTCAGCCCGCACGCCGCCTCCAGCCCAAGGAACTCGCCGCCGCGTCGAGCGCCTCCGGCCAGGACCGCCGCCGCCGCCGGCTTCCCTCCTCCCCGCGCCTCCCTCTCTCCCTTCTCCTCCTTCCCTCGCCTCACCTCCTCCTCCCTCCGTCGCCTGCAGGTCACGGGTCCGGTCGCCGCGCCATGGCTGCCAGGAACGACGACGAGCCGAGCCGGCGAGCTCGCGCCGTCCCGCTGGCCTCGGGTTCGGCAGCCTCCACGCTCCACGCCGCACCCTGCCCCTCCTCCTTGCGCCGCCACGAAGCCGCTCCGGCGGGAGCCACCGGCCACCGCCGCGTCGTCGCGCTCGGGGCAGCCCCGATCCAGGCGCCCGATCCGGCGGCTGGACGCCCAGGTGGGCCACGCCCCGGCCTGCAGCCCCATGGCCCAGCCTGACCTCCTTGGCCCAGGCGCCACAAGGCCCAGACGGCCACCTCTCCAACCGCCTCTTGGGCCGGCCCAGTTGGGTGAGGCCCGACTCCTTTTTTTTGTTTGTTTTTCCTTTTTTCTAGTTTTTTCTAAGTCTGTTAAATATTGTTGCTGTTACGTTTTTGTGCCCAAAAGGAAAATTGCTTAGAATTGTGTGTACTTCAATCCATCTATTGTGAGAATTTTGATTTGAGGTCATATTGATGGTGCAAATCCGTGTTGAAGTGGGCATCAGACTGTTAACTACTTGTCGGGACCCGAGGTTAGCATATGTAATTCCAGTCACGATACAATCACATGGAGAGCCGAGAGCCGTACCCACTTGTCTAAGCAGACAAGGCCAGGCACAGAACGCTCTCGGAAAGCATCAAACGTGAGGGGCATCCCATCCAGGCCGGATGATCAACTGAGATGGGTCCTCAACGTCCGCTCACAAGTCTAAATGCTTATGGGTGGTGAATCCCATACTCATAGACAAGTCGCCTCAACCATGTTATCGATTGGATCCTAACTCTTACATAGACTTACTCCAGCCCGATCACTTAGTCGGGGTCTAGGGCGGGCTCGATCATACAACAAAGTGTGCACGTGACAGAGTCACGAACAATCGCATCGCGATGCCCCAAGCTGCGCACATCTAAGGGCCACTTGGTGTATAAAAGACCGCCAGCCAGATCACAACTAAGGTCTCGAAAACCCATACTAAGACATGCATGTAATAAACATACACGCAGCACACATGCCTAGTATGAACAACAGGTATCATCACATAACTCTACAAAGTACTCTTTATTGATATACACATAGAGCATACAAAGATCACATGTCTGTGATCAACATTACATCATAGAACGGAAGCAAATTAGGTCTGAGTACAGACAAGTTTAACAAATGGCTTAGAGAAGCCTTGTAAACAAACATGCCCTTCCACGAGGGACCAGACTGCTGTCTGGGACTATGCTAACTTAGTCAACGTCGAGCTTCACGAAGGTGACTCCATCGGGGTCCGGTTTCTCATCTAAAACATAGAATAAGCAAACGTGAGTACAAAGTCGTACTCAGCAAGACTTACATCAGAACTACACTACTCATACTCAAGTATCAAGGTAAAGGAGGTGGGGTTTCATCAGCAGAAGTGCCAGCTTTGACTTGGATATTCCTGAACTACGAATACCAGACTTGAGGTAAGAAGCGTACACGAGTCCACTACATCTCCAACCAATACACCACTATGGTTACTTCCTCGACTTCCCCACGAGGAGGCACACCATAGCACTCACCCTTATCTTGCGAGTTTTATAAGTATCCATTCAAGTTGTCTAATAATCAGGTACAGGTTCCAAGTAGTCCTTAACCGCGGACGCGGCTATTCGAATAGTTTTGTTAACCTTGCAAGGGTGTAAGCTACGCACACATGACCATCGTTTACCGCCAGGTCTCGCCACCGTTCAAGAGGTGACAGCGAGGATGTTCACCACGACACTTCGCTCACAACCGGTCTATTCTAGGAGTCGACTATCTGAGTTTGCCTCCGCTCGAGAGCCCGGCCGGATCAACGAAACGGACTCAAACAATGTAGGTGACCGAGACGCCACCTCTGGCAGATGGTTTTTCTGCCTCACAGGTGCACCCACATATCTATATGATGCAACCATTTCCTTCGTTCTTTTTTTTATGCACATGTCAAATGGAAAGCCCGAACTAATGTGACTCCTGGACGTCGACACAGATCAAGGTACTAGGCCGAGAGGGGTTAGTGAGCCCAATGTGTGGTTGTACTCTTTGTCTTTGATTACCATACAAGAACTCGATGCTTAAGGCGGTGTTCAACGAGACAACCCACTGTGTACTCCTACACAGCCTCTCATCGTTCACCTTGTATTAGGGTGGATTCACCGACACAGTTTCACTTTCATCAACACCATGTTCACCATCATCCCGACTCACATCAAAAGCATCCTCATGTAACACTAAGCATGCAATAAGCTATAACACTTGCAGGGGCCTCATGATATCAATCAACTCCTATGTCGGCTAGGATTGTGGTTTGCTTACTACTGTGACAAGATGATAGGTCATGCATCGGATATGGGTTCAACTATGCGGTAGAATCGATACAAGATGATCTCCTAAACATGCATAAGCGAGACTGAGAGGGAATTGGGATTTTATAGACATGATCAATGGGGTTTGCTTGCCTTGCTGACGAGGTTCGATATCGGGGTCTTCAACGAAGGGGGTGGCCTCCGGTTCCGGTTGCACGTCTATCGAGCAAACAATCAAACAAGGTATAAATTTATTTGCAATGCTCAAACACATGATCAATATTGAAATGGTGATGTTCTTGGTCACAATGTGGGTACAATTCCATTTAAAAGAAGTCAAATGCAAAGTCATTTGCAAATGTGCTTCAAATTTGAATTTGAAATAAAGCCATATGGATGTTTTGCACTGTTCACCCATTTTAAAATGGTCAAACATGAAAACAGAGCCCATATTCATAAACCTTGGATTTTTCTGATAATTTTAGACATATTATATGTCCAATTTGGAGTTCATATGAATTAGTTCTGATTTTCCAAAGTTTATTCAATTTTCTGTAATTTCTATAATTACTTTAATTCATTTCTATTTTCTGGAAAGTCTTTATTGCGTCATGCTGAGGTCAGGGTGACGTGACAGGGGGGGGGGGGCTGACGGGTGGGGTCGGCTTGTCAGTGGAAGAGGGGTTTAAACCCGGTTTAGTTTAATTAAACAGGGTTATTAGGGGGGCCAGGGCCCACCAGTCAGTGACCCAAGGGTCACTAACAGGGGATTAGCCCCCTAAGCTAATCGGGCCGCCGGCGGTTAGCCGTCGGTGACTAACCCGTGCGGCGGCGCCCGTTGCGGACGGCGGTTCCGGGCACGTCTGGGCACGGGGAAGCTACCAGGGGGTAGCACGTGCTCGCCCGCTTCGAGCTGTGCCACTGGGGTCTCAAGGGGAGGTCTGGGAGCGCGTCGGCGACGAGGAGCAGCGGCGGCGCAGCTCTGTCTTCGGCGAGATCAGTGGCTAGGGCACGGGGAGGAGAAGGGAGTAGGGCAAAACGACGAGCTGCTCACCCTGAGCGTGAAGAGGAACTCGGGGAAGCCGGAGGAGGCGAGACGGCGGCGTATTTCTCGCCGGAGCTTCACGGCGGCCGGAGAGGAACGGTGACGAAGGCGTTGGCTCCGGAGCTCCCAGGCTCGATTAACTGCACGGCTTGACAAAGACGATGCTGGCGGAGCTTCCGGACAGCTTGCGGCGGCGAGTGGGGCACGGTGGCCGCGAGTTCTACGGCGGCGTGCTCCGGCTGGGCTTCGGGTCCGTGCGAAAACTCGACGAAGAGCGACGGGGAGGAAGCAGCGATGGGGGCAAAAGGTGTGGCGGCTCCTGGCGGGTGTGGTGGCGCGAGGAGAAGCCTCGGGGGGGGGCCTAGAAGGTGCTCGCCGTCGAGGTGGCGGTCGTCGGCCCCCGGCATGCTCGACAGCGAGCTTCTTGGGGTGGACGACAAGCTCGTCTGGTGGGCTGGGCCGAGGCCTAAGGTAAGTTGGGCCAGATGGCCAGGGGGTTCCTCTTTTCTATTTCTTTCTGTTTTTCCTTTTCTGTAAATATGTTTTGCCCTGAATAAAATAGCAAGGCATTTTATAAAATCATGAAAACTTTTATGTGGGCTTATAACATAAATAGCTAGCCACTCATAAGTTTTGGTGACTTTTAAAAATCAAACAATTGGAATTTAAATTCAAATTGGAGTTTAATTTAATTTCCAATGCACCTTTTGAATTTTTGAATATTCCATGGGCATGGGAAAATTCCCAAACCACTTTTGCAATGATTAGCAACAATTCTAGGAATTTTCCAAATATTCAAATGATTTTTGGAAAAAGATTTTTATCTGGCCATTTATTTAAATTCTCAGGGCTTTCTGTTTTCCCCATTTTTGAATTTCTTTTGAAATTTCCCATGATGAAAAGGGACAAGAAAACCCTAGCACTTAACCTAGTTGGGGTTCTGACACTACTGTTAAATTCTGTCAAGTGCTGCTGATGTTATTTTGTTGCAACTTTGATTGATGATTGTGACACATCCATGAGGCCTATTGCATTGATTCTTTTTCCTATGTGTTAAGCATCATGTGTACTTCATTTCCATGCTTTAGCTTGTCACGTTTGGTTGCTTTAGCTATATTAAATCTTGATCCAAAGTGGTGACCCTGATGTTAATGTGCTGCTTTGCTGAAAACTGTTAATTTGTTGCAACTTCGGGTGACGGTTGCGTCGCAACCGTTTATCGGAATTGAGTGATTACAATTGCATATTGTTAAGCATCATGTCTACTTCCATTACATGTATTGCATTGTCATGATATGCTTGCTGGTCATATAGTTATTGAGCTCCAAAGTTGCTATGCTGCTGTTGTTGACAGCCACCTTAGTTTTGCTGTAAGTCTGTAACGTTTCGATGCCATGTTGCATGCTTAATATCTTATGATCTATGATGCCTATTTGCATGATTATTTTTGCCATGCCTTCCCTGTCATGTCTACTTTAGTTGCATATCATTTGTGAGCATGTTTGCATTCATTATCCTGTTTATGCAATGCTCTAAAGTGTGCTTCGTGATGTTGGCAGATTGTGCCCGTAACTTGTTTTGCTTGCATCTTTTTAACCGTAACTCCGTTTGGGGTGTTCTTTATATGTAAATTGATTAGTTTTTTGTGTACTTTGTGTTTATGCTATTGTTTGCTGTTGTTAACCAACCTAAAATATGGTTTAGGACAGAACAGTACCAAATGTTTTAATCATCGTGCGACAGTTAGTGTTATGCCATGTTTAGGTTGTGCCTCACTTAAATTGACTAGCATAGATAGTTTACTTTGTGCTTCACCTCTTGACATGTTTGTGTGCTATGCCATGCTTGAGTGAGATGCCATGTTAACAACCTTTGTTGATCATCTATAGCTAAATAACTTGAACCCTTGTAAATGTGCGGTATCGTCGTGTGTGACGATTACTCCACTTAACCTGTTAGTAAACGCTCTCGACGGTAGGTGCGATGTCTCGTGTTGCCTTCTTGTTGATGCTTGCTCTTGTTTGCCTCGTAGTAATATATGATTTTTCGTTGATTGCTTTCCAGTGTTTATCGTCTTGTGTGCTTCTGCGGGTACCTTCGGAGACGATGCGAGCTTGCGATCCACTACACCTTCGGAACCCGACTTATCAACAGTCAAGGACTATGCATTACTTATGATCCATTCTATTTCAACCAGTGGTTTGCATTCTAGTCTAGGTTAAGTTTGATGTTTGATCCTACCACATGTTTACAGCGTCTTTCAAACCGATACAACCATGTCCCCTCCCAGCAAACCATGTACTGCTATGTTACTATTGCTCGTTGCTCAGCCCCTGCTTAGTATGCATGCTTAGGATGCTATGATGTTACCCTGTTACTCCTTGGTTTTGGCTATCACATTATTATATTGTTGTTGATGATATGATTATTATAATGTTGACTATATTCGACGAAGGATGGAAGGTCTAGGCTATCCCGCCCCGACGCTTTGTTCCATTCAAGTCACCTAGGATCCGAGTTTCGGGTATTTCTTTTAAGAATGAGCGTGCCTAACCGCGTGTGGGATTTTATGGGGTCCCCTTTTCTTACCTACCTAGCTTCAAGCATTTCTAGTGGTGGCCCAAGCTGATTTACCATTTGAAACCGTGTGTGCGCTGGTCAGCTGCCAGTAGTTTTTAAACCAACCCAGACCAGTGAGGACATAGTTCCCTTGCTGTCCCATCATGACCGGCTGAGGACCCGGTTTCCCATGTGTGATTAACCTGCAATCCAAACCTAGAGTCATACGGTAGAGACCGATTCGAGAGCGCGGACGACTTTTGAGTTCGGTGTCGACTCACCGGGGGCCACCCGGATTTGTTCGTTGTTAGTTAGAGGGACCTGTCGTTTCGGATCTCTTGGAACTAAATCATAAAATGGTTGCCTGTGACGGGTAGCAACTGAGAGAGATGGGCGTGCGTGCGAAGCCTTGTAATGGGCAGTTGGTACACCCCTGCAGGGTTAAATCTTTTTGAGAAGCCGTGTCCACGGTTATGGACGACTTGAGACCTACTCCTTGTTCATAGATAACAACAACTAAGATAATCTTAATATAACTTGATCAACGTGTGTGTGCCTTGACTGCTTCTTCTTCGTCGGGATGCGAAGAGGAGGACAAGGATAGGATAGGTGTTATGATTGCGTAAGTAGTTGATAGCAAGACTTGTTGGAGGCGATTCCTCATCGAATGCTTGGCTTCTTATCTTACTCTCTAGATCGTTAGCCAATTCATAAATGCTAGTGCGGCAGCAACCTCACCACTTACCCCTTCCTTACCGTAAACTACTAGTTGTCCTAGAATGACGAGTGATGAAGTCGTTGCTGGGTCAGTTGACCACTACAGTTGGATGCTGAGTACTTCTGTACTCATGATACTACCCCCAAACTCTTTTCAGGGTTCTTGATCGACAACATGTACGATGATCGACATTTCACGTGGAGACTCGACGACGACTAGTTAGGCGGATCCCGGCGGAGGGCCTGGACCCGTGTGGTTATGGGGATCGATGTTTTTCTCTTTGCCACTAGGCATTTGATTGTAGTCTGTACCCAGTCATGTATGTTCCGCTGTTGTATTGTATTTGAGGCAGTTGTATGGAAATTGTATGAGATGTTGTATCCTTGTATCTGTAATGTTGTGATATCATGTTGGAAATCCGGGGCATATGGCGTTGTCAAATGTCGCGGTGGGACCGGTATGTGCTTCGTCCCCGGATCTGGGTGGAAACACCTAGATCTGGAACAGTACCGCATATCGGGCCTTACAAAGAAGAAGCAGTCAAGGCACACACACATTGGTCAAGTTATAGTAAGATTATCTCAGTTGTTGTTGTCTATGAACAAGGAGTAGGTCTCAAGTCGTCCATAACCGTGGACACAACTTCTCGAAAAGATTTAACCCTGCAGGGGTGTACCAACTGCCCATTACAAGGCTCCGCACGCACACCCATCTCTCTCAGTTGCTACCCATTATAGGGAACCATTTTATGATTTAGTTCCGAGAGATCCGAAATAACAGGTCCCTCTAACTAACAACGAACAAATCCGGGTGGCCCCCGGTGAGTCGACACCCAACTCAAAAGCCGGCCGCGCTCTCGAATCGGTCTCTACCGTCTGTCTCGGGTTTGGTTAGCCAGTTGATCACACATGGGAAACCGGGTCCTCAGCCGGACAAGGTGGGCCAGCCAAGGAACAAGTTCTCCTGGCCCAGGGTGGTTTGAAAACTACTGGCGGCCGAGCAGCACACACACGGTTTCAAATGGTAAATCAGCTTGGGCCACCACTGGAAATGTTTGGAGCTAGGTAGGTAAGAAGAGGGGACCCCATAAAATCCCACACGCGGTTAGGCACGCTCGTCAAGAGACACAATACCCGGAACTCGGGTACTAGGTGACTCGAATGGAACAAAGCGTCAGGGCGGGATAGCCTAGACCTTCCATCCTTCGTCGAATATAGTCAACATTATAATAATCATATCATCAACAACAATAATAATAATAATGTGATATCCCAAACCAAGGAGTAACAGGGTAACATCGTAGCATCCTAAGCATGCATACTAAGCAGGGGCTGAGCAACGAGCAATAGTAACATAGCAGTACATGGTTTGCTGGGAGGGGACATGGCTGTATCGGTTTGAAAGAGGCTGTAAACATGTGGTAGGATCAAACATCGAACCTATCCTAGACTAGCATGCAAAATGCTGGCGGAAATAGAATGGATCATAATTAATGCATAGTCCTTGCCTGTTGATAAGTCGGGTTCCGAAGGTGTAGTTGATCGCAAGCTCACAACGTCTCCGAGAGGTACCCGCAGAAGCACACAAAAAGGAAACACTGGAAAAGGCAATCGACGAGCAAGCAGATATTACTACGAAGCAAACACGAGCAAGCATCAACAAGAAGGCAACACGAGACATCGCACCTACCGTCGAGAGCGGTTACTAACAGGTTAAGTGGAGTACTCGTCACACACGACGATACCGCAAATTTAGAAAGGTTCAAGTTGTTTAGCTACACAGGATGAGCAAAGGTTGTTAACATGGCAACTCAAGCAATCATGGCATAGCACACAAACATGGCAAGAGGTGAAGCATAAGGTAAACTATCTATGCTAATCAATTTAAGTGAGGCACAATCTAAACATGGCATAACACTAAGTGCCGCACGATGATTAAAACATTTGGTACTGTTCTGCCCTAAACCATATTTTAGGTTGGTTAACAGCAGAAAATAATAGCATAAACACAAAGTACACGAAAAACTAATCAAGTTACATATAAAGAACATTCCAAACGGAGTTACGGTTAAGAAGATACAAGCAATACAAGTTTGCAACACAATCTGCCAACATCGGGAAGCACACTTTAGAGCAATGCATAAACAGGATAATGAATGCAAACATGCTCACAAATGATATGCAACTAAAGTAGACATGGTAGGGAAGGCATAGCAAAAGGAATCATGCAAAAATGCATCATGAACAACTAATTATAGCCCAAGCAAAATGCAATAAAACATTACTGGTCTAGGACTTAGTGAAAATCACGAAAAGAGGGCAGAAACTGTTATTTTTATGTTGTATAAACATGTGCAAAACTATATGTAGATGTGCAGCAACATGACATAGCAATATATGAGCATGGAGTAGACATGATGTGGATCAGGTACAAACAAGAATCAAGGTCATAGGCATCATAGATCAAAAGATATTAAGCAAACAACATGGCATCGGAACGTTACAGACTTAGAGAAAAACAGAGGTGGCTGTCAAAAACAGAAGCATAGCAACTTTGGAGCTCAATAACTAGATGACCAGCAAGCATATCATGACAATGCAATACATGTAATGGAAGTAGACATGATGCTTAACAGTATGAAAAAAGAATCAATGCAATAGGACTCATGGATGTGTCACAATCATCAATCAAACTTGCAATAAAATAACAACAACCGCACACTAACAGAAATTAGTAGCAGTAAACATTCTGGTGACCACTTCAACACAGATTAACAACATCAAGATGGCCTCAAATCAAAATTCTCACAAAAGATGAACTGAAGTACACACAATTCTAAACAATTATCCTTTTGGGCGCAACGCGATCCGAGCTACGGTTTACTCGCAAATCTACTCGCAAAATTGAATCAGCAGCAAAACATATCCAGACTTAGAAAAATTTACAGATCTCAGAGCAAGGAAAAAAATACGGGAAAAAATAGACCTCTTGGGCCGAGGCCCATCTGGCCTGGAGGAGCTGCGCCGCGCTGGCAGGCTGGCTGGCTGGGCCGCGGTGGAGGCCGGCCTGGCTCGTCTGCCCGATCCAGATCGGTGCCGGGGTCGAGCCGGCGGCCACCGACAGCCACCGGCGGCGCTCGCCGGCGAGGGGGGCCGAGCAGCGTGAGGAGGCGCGGAGGCGGGCGAGCCTGGTCGGGGCCACACAGATCCGGAGTAGGGGCCGCTTGCGGCGAGGGAAGACGCGGCGGCCGGCCGCGGTCGGGACGGCCCGTGGCCATGGCGCGGCGGCGGCGCCGGTCTCCTCGGCTGCTGGAGGCGACCTGAAGAGGAGAGTGGGCGGCGTCAGGGAGGCGAGGAGGAGGAGAGGGCGCGACGGCGCTGACCTGGGGCGTTCGGCGACGCACGGCAGCTCATTGGCGGGAGAAGGCGGCGGCGCGGGCGGCGCTCGGGTGAGGCGGCGGACTCCTCGGCTCGCGGGGCCTGGATCGGCCCGACGGCGCTGGGAGGTTGCTGGTGCTGCGTGGCTCAGATCTGACCCATTGGATCTCAGATCTGACGGCCCAGATCTAAGGAGGGGCTAGGGTTTTGATTTTTGGGGGCTATTTGGGCAGATCTGAGCAAACTCAGGGGGTGGCTGCAATTTTGTGTCTTGGGAAACCCTAGAAAGGGGTGGGAGTGTGGTGGTCTTTATATAGCCCAGGTGTAACATCCCCGGTTTTTCTCTCTCGCGCGCGGTGTTTACGTTTCTGACCGCCGGGGATCCGCATGACCTCCGATTCGGGTAAAACTTTGAACTGCGCGATCAGCGCGTCGAGCCGGCAGCGTTCACCTCGCGCTGGCATCGTTCTGAGAACACTTTCCGGTGCGCTATAAAATAACCCGTTTAATTATTAAACGGGGTTTTTCGTTCTGTTGGCTGCGGCTGGTCTCGTGCGGTTTTCGCGACGGTGATCGGGTGAAACCCGGTGTCGCAAATGTCGAGTGTCAGGGTGGAAAGGGTCGGTCTCCGTCCGATACGAGATAAGAGGGGGGAAAATAATCGCCGATCGATAAATCGGGGATTCAAACACCGCAAAAAAATCAGATAATCAAACAATTCACACCGAAAACAATTTTTTTTTATTTTTGTTAAATCTGGGTTGTTACACCATCGCCTTTGCCTACAGCAGGGAATTACTCACACATGAAAGGAGAAGTCATGGAGGGAGGATGGAGTGGTGATGGTGATGACGATGGCGATGATCTCCCCTCACCGGAGGCCAAAAAAACCTTCACATTAGCCCTCCCGGAGAAGAACACAAGGTGGCGGCGGCTCCACGACGAGAATTGGGAAAACGACTTCTGTTCTGGGGTTTTCTCGCCACGGGAATGAATAGGAGTCCTGGTAGGGCACCAGAGGAGGTGGGAGCCCCCAAGGCGGCCTCCCAGCGCGTCCAGGGTTGGGGCCGCGCCAGCAAGGCGCCTGGGCCCCCTCTGGCCCCACTTCTGGCACAATGGTCCTTCGGGTGCGTGGATTTTCTGTGATTTTTCCTGGATTTTCTGAGACACCTAAAAAATCCATTTTCCTGCACACAATAAAACCATACAGACAGCTCTACTGAAAACATCGTTAGTCCGGGTTAGTTTCGTCCAAATCATGCAAGAATGAGGGCAAAACAATAGAAAAAGTGTTTGCAAAAGTATATTCGTTTGAGACGTATCAACTCCCCCAAGCTTAGCATATTGCTTGTCCTCAAGCAATTCAGTTCAACGAACTGATCGCGACAAAGAAAACTTTGACAAACTCTTTTGCTTCATTAGATGTATATAAGCATGTACTATGAAAAGAGTCTAGAAGGTATTGAAACAATGCTATAAGGACAATGCACGAAGCAATCCTTCTTTCATGTGAACAATCACAAACAACTAAAAGTAAATAATATGCTACTGAAAATCAAGACAAGATTACAATGCACATAGCTTGAACATATCAGAGTGGTATCTCGCTAGCCTCCATGAGTGAAGCAAAACATAAATGCAGAAACTCCTCCGGAGTTTTAAAGGAGACTAGAACTAAGAACTTCAGAATAAGTAATACCACAATCATGCAGAAGACAATGTAGTACTTTGGGACAATGCACATCACACTCAAAATGACAATTATGCTCTCCTAGTTGGTGCTTTGAAGAAAGAAGGTGGAGACTCTCAAACCGTGGATTTTGATGGCAAGGTTGAAAACCCGTGGCTGGAAGCAAAGACTAAACATGTACCAGAGCTCTTGGTTTTGAAAATAGAGATAAAAAGTGTTTTTGGGAGGTGCATGAATCGTCAGCGAATGCTAGTAGACAACTCAATCACCTCTTACGCTAGACATGTTTCGAGGAACGGCTCCCAAGATGGGGACGATCACATCCCCTAAATCTCCTTTGTTTATCACTACCAAAGTTTTCTGATTTCTCATAAACAAAGCGTGAAGGAGGATTTGTTGGTTGTGATTATCTTTTGTGAGCTGGGCGCACTCATGCCAGTCCCTGCTCGTATTAGGGGTTTGCAGATTAGACATGCAATCCCGGGATAAAACATGTCTAACATAAGAAGGTCATGAATTACCTAGTACTTCCTCATGAGCTAAAGCAGAGGCACAACACAGGAGTATTTTTGAATAATTTCGAGATGGTACAAGAAAGTCTTTGTTAAGATGGCTGGTAAATACTACATAGGAAGGTATGGTGGACTCATATGGAATAACTGGTTTCAAGGATTTTGGATGCACAAGCAGAATTCCTCTTAGTGCGAGCGAAGGCTAGCAAAAGACTGGGAAGCGACCAACTAGAGAGCAATAACAGTCATAATCATGCAGAGCGACAAAGTAACATTGAATTGGGAATGAAAGTGATATAACTATTCTGAAATTCAAAGATCATCAAGGCATAGCAAACTTTTTAGTCTTAAACATGTGTAAGCATGTGCCAAGTCAATCCAAGAATTCTCCAAATGGAAATACCACTTCAGTATGCCAAACCATGAATAATGCAATGCATGTAAATCATTTCAACAACACATTATGTAATCTAGCTATTTGAGATTAGCCAAAGGAAAGCATGAACCACTGGGAAAGCATTGCAAACATAGCACTATGTCGCTAGAAGCTAGTCTCTAACTCATAAGTACAAGCATATGTACAAAAAGTAGAAAAAAAAAGAGTTCATACCGGTTTTCCTTGTTGCATCCCTTTCGTTGATCTTCGTCATCACTGCCTCGTCGCTTGCACGATCGAACGTAGGAAAATATAATCAAGTGCAAATGCCATCACGGGCTCGAGCTGAATTCTGGAACAAAGCAAACTAAGAGAGAAAAGAAATTATTTTTGGGTTTTTCAAAGGTTAAACGAAAGAAAAATAAATAGAAAATCTTTTTGTTGTTTTTGCAAAGAAAGAATCAAAGAAGATCAGGCAAAAACTTTGAAAAGATCAAAACAAAAAAATCATAAAACGGATAATACAATGGAAAAGGTGAGAAGGACACGTACTCCCCCAAGCTTAGGCTTTTGGCCTAAGTTGGTATCTGCTACTGTGGTCCCGAGGAGCCTCCAGCTCCAGGGTGGTACTGGTGTGTCCATGGGTCGTACGAGGCTTCAGGTGCATAGACCGAAGTCCTGGGATCCTCCCACAAAGAAGGCTCCGCACTCCAAGCGGAAGAAGATCCTTCACCCCACTGGGTAACGGGCTCCTCCTCCTCATCATGCACAACCCCCTCCATGTGGTTATGGAACTGCTGCTGGGCCACGAACTCATCGAACTGGGTGACGTTGAAGGACCATCCGTTCCTGTGAGTAGAATGAAACCAAAAAGGAGCAGGTAGACGGATCTCCCGAATATTGATTAGTCCAAACCTCAGAATATAAATAAGGTTACCAAACTCGGAAGTCCTGGTAACAAACTCATGCCTCTTCATAGCAGCAAGATCAAAGCTTATAAAAGGAAAAGGCTCATCATCAGGATGCGGGGTGCGCTCAAGGGACTCAAGAATAAGTGTGGCGTAAACGCCACCAAAGAGATCTCCCTTGTTGCCATTAAGGGCAAGTCGGCGAGCAATCAAGGCACCCACATTATACGTAGTTTCCCCTAAGAGGGCATTTTCTAGGATAGAAATATTCGGCGCAGAAATGTTGCTCATGTTGTCACGTTCTAATACCCCTCTAGCAATATAATATGAAAAATACCTGAGATGGGGAAACAAGATGGTGGAAATTTTTGAACGTCGGATATCCCTTGTATCTTGGATGCAAGGAGAGTTGAAGAGCGTTCTCAGCTCGGTGGGCTGAGTGTTCATCTTTGCCGTCCGTCCAACGTTAGACACACCTATTATTTCACAAAATCTTTCCAAAGACATGGTCAAAGGATAATTGTAAATTTTAAACTCAATAAGACCAGCATCATGGTTATATCCAAAATTTTTAATAAAACAGGAGGTGAGTTTACGGTATTGAGTAACACGGCATGTTGCAAGCCGTGTCAAACCTGCATTAGCACAAAGGTTATCAAACTCCTCCTTAATACCTGTCGCTTCAAGAAAATTGTTGCACGGAAACGTCATTGCCCGTGATGGACTGGTATCTTCCAGCAACTCTAGGGGCACAACATCTTCATTGTAGCTCACCCTAGCAGCTGAGGATGAAGCTGCAGCTCTAGTTACTCTATCCGTGTGCTCGATCTTCTTCTTCCCAAGCCATCCTTTTGCTTTTCCAAAGAAACTCAATTCTGAAATTTTTGACAATTTACAAAAACAAGGATTTAAGAAAAATGAGTTGGGGCAAACTACTCTACCCACTTCCCTAAGTCATATACTTGCATCAAAACTTGGAAAATAAATTTCTACACATGCATGCAAACTCATATGAACAGCACCAAAAGCTACTAAATACTCACTAATGAAGCCACCAATCAAATATCTAATTGGAGGGGTGGAGGAGTCACATACCAGGGAGTATTTGCTCAAAATCTCAGCTCGAATGATGGGTTGAAGAGAGAGATCGAAAATCGCCTCCAAGAACAGCAAGAACGCAAGAACAAGTGCAGAACTCGTGTTTTTGGAGAGAGAGAGAGAGAGAGAGACAAGAAATACCTGCAGGTGGGTGATACCTCCAAAACGTATCTATAATTTCTTCTTGTTCCAAGCCTCTTTTGTGTGATATTGCTATGATATTGATGAACTTCCATACACTTTTGATCATATTTGGACTAACCTCTTAACTCAGTGCACCCTAGTGCCAGTTCCTGTTTTCTGCTATTTTTCTATTTCAGGTTTCCCCCATATTAAAACTGCTCCAAAAATTTGGGAAAAATCCAATAAAAAATCAGCGATCAGGAAGCTTACGGAATCACCGAGGGGGGGGGGGGCAGAGGGGACCTACTGTTTGATATGTGCCCTAGAGACAAAATAATAAAGATATTTGTCACATATCCATTTTGTTCATAATACGTTTTATACTGTGCTATAACTGTATTACTTGGAAATACTAATACAGGTGTAGTATAAAACATGGTCCGTAGTTTAACTCGGGTAAACTATCTCATTGGGCAATTGATTGATCAAGCTTTCCTGATCATGGAAACACTTAAGTCCATTGACAATGAGGTCATATCGTTAAGGGGAATGATGTGATGGACGTACACCCACCTAAAGTATTGCAATGTAGTCACATAGTTCAGCGTTGCTATGACTTTGTAACATATGGCTTAGTCCTTAGACCGTAATGATCATACGTAATTGTCATCTATGAAGAGACTTTGATTTGTATCCCACCGCGTGACTGAAATATGCTGTCTATAACGGTGCACTTTGGGTATTCCAAAATAGATGGTTGATGAGTATGTTAATAGATCAGAGCGGGATTTGTCAGTCCTTGTGACAGGACAGGTACTCTGGGCCCACTCGATGATATTGCATCAACACCTTGCAAGGACGTGACTAGGTCACAAGAGATGCAATGATCATGGACGAGAGAAATTTTTTGTTGTGAACGAGATGTGAACACGGTATGTAGGATACCGACGATCAAACCTCGGACAAACAAAGTACCGCAGCACAAAGGGATTACGTCGTATCGTTAACGGTTTCCAAAAGCGATCGAAGTTCATTCGATGGAAGCGCAGGGGCTGTCAAGGATTCTAACCAGGTCCAACTGACTAGTCATTGGTCAATGAGAAGAGTCTCGACCATGTCTGCTGTTTCCCGGGCCGTTAGGGTGTTACACTTAAGGGCAATCGATGCATAGGACAGTTACGGGATCAACCGGTGAAATAGGAGGAATCACCGGAATAGTTCCGGAGGAGGACGGAATGGTTTCCGGACATTTTGAATAGTTCAAAATAAAGTTTAATTCTTTTAATAATGTTTTATTATTTAATTATCTGAATTATATATTTAAAACATATTAAATAAATTAAAAAATGGTAAAAAGGCTAAATGGGCCCATGGGGCCCATTAAGGGAAGAGGGGGTCTCCCCCCTTGGGCTTGGCGCCAAGGGTGGGGCCCACCAGCCCCCTTGGCCGGCGCACCCCCCCCCTTGGGAGTTTAGTCCCACATGGGGGAGGGTAGGAGGATGGCACCCCCCCTTGGCCTATATAAGGAGGGGTAGACCCCCCTTTTTCCAACACACCAATATCTCCTTCTTCCTCCTTCTCCTTCCTGGAAGTGGACTCCCCTTGTTTGGAGTCTGCACCTGGATTGGAGTTCTCCACCATAAGGCAGGCCGTCATTCTTCTGGAGTCGGGATTCGTAGCCGTCTTTCTTCCGCTGCTCGCCTGGTTCCGGGCCCGGGAGGAACATCGATTGTACCGTACGTGTATAATCTCTTCGAGGCACTACACCTTTTGTGCTACTTCGTCGCTGGAGGTTTACCGGGAGTCATCCTCGCCGGTGGTGGTATTCTACACGACAGGGAGGTCGTAGTTCCGAGTCTACGCCAGCCACGTTCGCAAGAACGTTTCCCTCTTTCGGTCTTCAAAGGTATGAACACCGATTCCCTCCGTTACTTTACATCGCCATAACATAGATCTTGGGTTCGGGTACCGTAGGTATGAAAAATTTGTGTTTTCTATCCCGTATCCCAACAGTGGTATCAGAGCTAGCTATGCGTAGATGTATTGTACGGGTAGAACACATCTAGGATGTGGGCATCGAATCTTCATTCGTTACCCTCCCACGTGTACTCATTTAGCGTTGCGGCAATGTTTGATGAAGCGGCCCCCGACCGACCTTACGCGTTTACGCGAGACTGGTTCCACGCTTGACATATGGCTTGTACCATATAAAGTGGAAGGGGGGTGTCTGTCTCTCTGCATTAGCGATGCGAAGATGTTTGCAACGGAGGGCCCCGACAGGGGTGTAATAGAGACGGATGGGAGACGGTGTTGTGGCATGTTTTTCGCAGGATAGAAACGGTTCTCTCTCTCGAAACCCCTAGCAGCCACGTAAAACTTGCACAAGCTAAAGTAGAAAGGCGTTTAACTTTGCTTTGCATGAAGGGGGGTCATAGGTTGTATGATTTATAGTTTTACTTCCTGTTTTATGCTAGTATGCTAGATATATCGACGGTAGCACGAAACAGGACCATCTCTTACAATACCAACATTGTGTTCTCCCTTGGTGGGCACCGCCTGGAAGGTTATCCCATATGGCTTGATGCTCCGTACATGTCGGAGTTGTCCTACATATTCAACAGAGTTCGCATGAGGTTGGGTTCGGCAAGCCTGGCATACGCAGATATGGCCTTGCTGAACAGCTAACATCAAGGTTCGATTGGCAGGCTTGACGTATGTAGATGCCGGCCTGGAACACAGGAGACCGAAAGGTCGAGAACGAGTCACATGCCTGATGTGATTGGCTTAGAGGCCTACCTGGTTCGCATACTGATGGCCGTGACGATCGGGGGAGGTATGGGGGCTGGGATTGTGTAATCACTTAGTTAAATTGAGAGGTGTTTATCTAAGTGGGAGCTTTCTAGAATTTTGAGATTAAATTGAAACTCCACATTATGAACAAAAGTCTAAATATGTATCCTTGCGAATCAACCTTGTAGATGGCAGCACCTCGCCCCTCGTTCAACTTAGGATCATTCCTAGAGAAAGATAAGCTAAAAACAGATGGGACAAACTTCACCAACTGTTTCCGCACCCTGAGGATTCTCCTCGTTCCCCTCAAGATGGCAAACGTACTAGAGGGCGCGTTAGGTGACGCACCAGCAGATGATGCCAGTCAGGACGAGAAGAATGTCTATCTCTCCAGGACTGATGATTACAACCTTGTCCAGAGTGGCATGCTCTACTCCATGGAGGCTGAGCTGCAGAAACGCTTTGAGAGGATGGGTGCATATGAGATTATCACCGACCTCAAGGCGGTCTTCGCACCTCAAGCCAGGGCTGAACGGTACGAGGCTTCTGAAGCCTTCTTCTCAGCAAAGATGGACGAGCACGGCAGCGTGAGTGAGCACGTAGTCAAAATGACTGGCTACGTTCAGCGCTTGAATGCTCTGGAATGCCAGATTCTAGATGAACTTGCTGTTGATCGGGTGTTGCAGTCGCTTACCCCTAGCTACAAAGGCTTTGTGCTGAACTACAACATGCAGGGGATGACCAAAACCCCTTATGAGTTGTTCGCCATGCTGAAGAGCGCCGAGGTTGAGATCAAGAAGGAGCATGCCGTCTTCATGGTCAACAAGACAACTGACTTCAAGAAGTCAAGCAGGCGGGAGAAGGCCAAGAGAGGTGGCCCCAAGAGGGATGGAAAGTCAGTTGCCGCTCCTCCCAAGGCACCCAAGCCTAAACCCGGAGTGGAGTGCTTCTACTGCAAGGGTGAAGGTCACTGGTGAATGTGCAATATATCGACCAGAGGGGGGTGAATGGGAGATTTTCAACTTTACTACCAGATTTTGGTTTTCTTTAGGACTGAAGAAATCATGAGGCTGAAGAAGTAACCAAAATCATGAAGAAATAAAACTTCACAGAATGTAATCATTAGGGCACCTCATCATAACGCAACAGAAATAAATCAATTCAGATAAGCAGAAGTGCTTCAGATGCATAGTATCAAGACAAAGAGCATAGGGAGAGCTGAAGCATAAGAATTCAACATAGCAAATACTGAAGCTTAAGAGGATGAAGAGATAGCACCAGCCATTGAAGACATTGGTTTGGTAGACCAGATTAAGTTGCTGTGACAACTCTACATCTGGTTGGATAGGCTGAGATTCAACTCAGAAGACATAGTCTTCACCTTGTTCTCCTTGAACTAGAGTCCTCAAACTCCGTCCAATAACTCAGGTGAGTCTTCAAGGTAGACACCCGAAACCTTCACAGACCCAGTCACTCAGGGAAGTCACAATTTCATCTTGACTTCCTCAGACTGAAGACTTCTACACTGGCTGGAAGATCACAGTCTTCAAGAGTAAAAAGCTTCGGATCACTCGAACCGACTTCCTCAGAAATGCTCAACTACTCAGGATGGTGGTTTTCCTCACATAGGTTCTTCAGTTTCCTTAGAGGTGGGTTGCTCTCAAATGACAAGTGTCAGTTTTTCTCTCGGAGCAGCCAACCCACAAATGGGGCTGGGGGTGGCTATTTACAGCCGCGGAGCAACCCGAGGTGAAAGGACATAAATGCCCATGCATGCAATTACTCTCATGCCCTCGGAAATGACCGTTGCTAGACAAGTTCTAGCCTCTCACCACGCAACACGTGGCACGGTCAAAGTATTCTCTCTCCAGACTCCTCAACCGAAGTTAGTTACCTCAGTGTCCTGAAGAACAACGTCTCAGACACACGAGGACTGAACTTCTACTGCAGGAGATTACTCTCTCTTCAGGAGAACTGCACTCGCAGTCTCCAGACTCCTCAACCGAAGACAGATTCCTCAGTGTCCTGAAGAACAACGTCTCAGACACCCGAGGAACTGAACTTCTACTGCAGGAGATTTCCTTAGGTTTCTTCTTCAGGATTTCTAATTGAGCACTTCCTCAGAAATACAGAACTCATTTTCCTCAACCCCTCCAACAGTGCGGTCTTCTCCTACGACTCAAGAAGTATAAAAAGTCTTAGCGAAGACTACGCTTCAACTTCGTCTTCAGCGCGAACGTCCTCAGGATCATCTTCAGCTTCAGCTTCAACCGAACGCTTCAGGATCCTGATTCCTCAGGATTTCGCGCAACTTCATTCTTCAGGAAACGCACCGATTTCTCCAATGTTCCTCAACATTTTGGGGGGTCGACATTGGTGGTTAAACACCTCATCAAGGATTGTTCTCCTGTGTATACTCACAAACACATCAGTCCCTTCACCATTTTGTCATCAAACTCCAAAACCTCAAGGGGAGGGCACTTGATGCACTTACAATCTCCCCCTTTTTGGTGATTTGATGACAATCAGGTTAAGCTTCAACGGGGATAAAATTATGAGTTTGAAGAATAAAAACTTTGAAGAACAATTGTATCATTAAGCTTGATATAATGAAGCTCCCCCTGAGGATATGCATATGAGTTGAAGAATTTTTAATATCTAAAGCATTTTGAGGTATATGAGGAGCTCCCCCTATATCCAGGAATTTTTGAAATAGTGCATGTTATGAAGTGTTTGAGGAATTTAAACAACGCACTGAGAGAGGTGTTTGCAGAGATAATCATATGCATATATGATAAACTTGAGGAAATAGCATGAGGGAACTGAGGAATAGTATCAGGAAAACACCAAAATAACAGTTTACAACTCATTACAAAAAAATCTGAAGAACGAGAGTTGTAACTGAAGAACCTCCTAACTAAAACCCGTTTGAAGACTAACAGATTTCTCCCCCTTTGTCATAAAATGAACAAAAAGGGAAAAACTGAAGCTAACGCCCCTTTGAAGATGCTTCAAGGCTGAGGTGAGTCACGCCTGAGGCAAGCCGTGGCAGTGTGAGGGCAGGCAGCAGTGTCTTCAGCTTCTTCAGCAGTCATCTCCTGGTTTGAAGAATAAGAGTCCATGGCCGGAGGAGGTGTTGTGCAGCGTCTGAATTGCCTCGGGGGTCTGATTGCAGGAATCGGAGGCTTTTGAAGCTCCAGTTTTGCAAGGTCTTCAGGGGTGATTACTTCTCTCATCAAGGCATCGAGATGTTGATATGTATGATGAGTGTACTGATGCACTTTCTTCACTGAAGAATGCGTCTGAGCCATGTAGCTGAGGATTTCGGTAAACTGACGCTTCACCCAATCATGATTTCGGTCAACCTTCTGATGAAGACTAATCAGAAGCTCTCGGTCTGTCATCACTCGAGCCTGAGTCGTGTCCTCAGTAGGCATGAGTTCTTGTTTCATAAGTAGTTCGAGACTGAGGATGACAAATGTTTCCACCAAGGGAATTTGTCGGGAGAACTTCTTCATAGAATATTCCTTTTCCCTTATCATTTGAAGCAATCGTATGCTGAAGCACTTCAACAGGCGGCAGATATGTCCTATGATTCGGGTGATCAGGTTGAAAATCAATACCAGTCGTGGCTCGGATGAGCTTCATGATCCTTTGCGCGTATGGCTTCAGGATATGAGGATTCTGTGCTGCATCAACCAGAGTTCTGAAGAAGAAGTCAGGAACGTTGATTGGCCCAGACATGCAGAGGTTGTGGAGTATGTTCTTCATGATGCCAATGACTTCTTCAGCAGAGGATTCATAGCCTTTAATGGGGCAGAAGGTCTTCGCCAGAATCCGATACAATGTACTTGGTAGATACAGAAGCTCAGAAACTGGAAACTTTGTGCGAGCTGGGGCTTCAGGGGCCTGAGGCTTCATGAGCATGTTCATGAGGTCATCTCGAAGAATTTGAGACCCATAGTAGCAAGCAGTTGGGGAAGTGCACTGAGGCAACTCAAGAATGTCAATTGCTTCACGAGAAGTGATGGTGTAGTGATGATGCTCAGTCATCCACTCGAGGACCTAGGTGTTGATATCCAAAGGATCTCCTGAAACATACAAAGTTGCATAAAATTGAAGCACAAGCTCTTCATTCCAGTGGATGCATTCAGAGCAGATCTGAAGTAGCTTGGCATGATGCAGATCCTGAAGCACACTGTTGAAGCAAGGAAGGGCTTCCATATCCATTAGAGGAATATGCTTGTGAGGGAACAATTTGTTTTGCTTATAGAGAACTGAAGCATAATAGTTCTTCTGAGTGGCTATCCAGAACCTCAGCAACTTTCGAGGCGGAGAAGAATGATATGGATTTTGAATCCCCTCTTGGAAGAAACTCATGGCATTGAAGAAATCAGCAGCATCGAAGCTTGGGGTATCATCAGCTTCAAGGTCACGGAAGAATGGTTGCTTCTGTTTCGTACACAAGGATCGAGCCTGAACAGGGCCTTGAGGTGGTGGAGGCGCTTGAGGCACTTCAATCTGAAGAGAGGCTTGAGGCTGAGGGGGAGCCGCTGCAGATGTTTCAGGCACAGACGTGTTGAGGTCCTTGGCAAGACGAGGTGATGTTGCCTGTTTATCTTTAGAGCCATCCTTTGAGGCTTCAGCAAGAGCATTTGTACTGTTTTCTGCTTCAGGAGGAGCATTTGTGCTGTGCTCGGCTTCAGCTTCAATTTCAGCGGCGGGAGGATCTGGCTTAGGATCAGCAGTGGTAGTTGGAGCAGCATCAGTATCAGTAGCAGCATCAGTATCAGTAGTAGTGGTTGCTGCAGCATCAGTATTTGTGGGAGCACTTGTGGCTTCTGGGTCATCAACATCAGACGCTGAGGACGATGCACCAACTGATTCTTCAGACTGCAGAGAAGTATCAGGAAGCACCTCGGTCACGGTGGGGGAGTGAGGCTCGTGTGAGAAGATAGTATGAGTGGGCGAGTTGGTCAGCCCATAATCCTCATCATGGACGCGAGGAGTTCCATGATTCATAATGTCGACGTCCATGTCTTCAAATTCAGTGATAGTCGGTGGCGGTGGGGATGGAGGAGTTGGAACAATGTGTGTGGCAGCAGGGGGTGGAGTGAAGACGATTAAGCTGCGCTGTGGATTTGGAGGTGGAGTTGAGGCAGCAATAATGAGAACGTTGGTATCAGCGGCCTTTGATGCCGGAGGAGCTGAGGAAAGTGGTGTAGCATCAATGGGGTCCTCAACAGTAGGCTTCTTCGCAGCAGGTGGAGTTGAGGGTTGGGCTTCAGGCAGGCGCTTGAGGCTTTTGGCAGAGGCAGCAGGGGGTACTGAGGAAGTAGGCTATCGAAGCTTCATCCACTTTGTCATCTGCTGAGACATCCGTTCCTTGGATTTGCCTATATAAGCATGGTTGGCAGCGCACTCAGTGTTGAGGCGTTGAACTTCACATTGATGCTCTATAAACTCTTGAGGAGTAACATCAGTGATAGGTTTCTTTTTGAAGTCACTGAGGACTTTCTTCAGTTTGGCCTTCAACTGTTTCTGAAGATCACGTTGATGAATCTCATTTATGAGGAACTGTTGAACATAGAACTTGATGTCTTTAGGAATGTCCAAATCATCAAGAGGAGTGTCAGGCTTGACAGACCAAATTTCGATGTACTCCAAGATCTTCTTGGGATCAAGGAGAAGCGGGATTTCTGAACCCGTTGCTTCAGCTTTGCGTCTGGCTGCAGCACGCACATATTCAATCTTATCTTCTTCAGTGGTGACGAAGCCGGCCAAATCCTCAAATTCATCTTCATCATCAGAGGTTTGAGGAGTATGAGGAATGGCGCCACGCATAGCAGTTTTCTTTGGTGAGGGGCGTGGGCCGCGTTGAAGAACAGTTTTGGTTTTTAGCTGAGACTGAGGCATTGTGGTTGAGGCCTCAGGAGTATTACCAGATTCATCAGTACAAATCCTTGAGGAAGGGGCAGCACCATCTGTGCGTTGGCATGAGGAACCGCGAACTTGAGGCGTAGCTGAGGACTTCTGAGAGGGCTTAATGCCTGGATCCTTTTTGCGGTGCTGAGGTGGATGGTGTGGCTGAGGTTGAGACGGAGCCTGAGGTGGGAGCTGAATTGAGGCAGTCAAATCACGGACCAGATTCTTGACTCGGCTGCGACTGCGCTTGAGGTATTGCTCATATGCCTGAGGAAAGTCATCAGGAGTGTGCATTGTTGTGGGATCAGGAATGCCGCCTGGTGCAGGTGGAGGTCGAGCCTTGATACCCAAGGTCTTCAGCGGCGGATTGACAGCAAACATTTCCTAATGCTGAGGATTAAGCCATTGATATGCCACCCAACGCTTAGCTCATTCCCTCGTGATCTTCTGGACCCTTTTCTGACGATCTTCAGCAGTTTCACGTTCCGGAGTGTTCAGCTTCTCATAGAGCTCAGGAGGTAGGTCTCTAGCAGTATCAGTGAGCTTACGCCGAGGAGCCATTTTCTTCAGTGGTGGAGACTGAGGAATGGTTCGTTCAAGCTGAGCTGCAAATGAAGTGAGACTATGAGAACCATACGATTCCTCAGCAGACATGTACCTGTGACAGAGTTAAGTTGCGAGGGAAGTGGGGTACGGTTATATGCGTTCATGAGGAATAGGCTGAGGAAAACAAATGAATGAGGCATAGGTATAGGTCTCAGAAAGCTAGTAGTATAGTTGAGGATTAACTGGCTTGAGTACACAACAGTACTGAGGAATAATATGCTGAGGAATAATCCATTGAGGAATAAGCATACCAGACTTGAGGCGAAAGCTGAGGAACAACGAGTCTTCGTCCCCGGCGACGGCGAACTTCGGCGACGTTAGCACACGAGCTTGAGGAGCTCAAGAGCAGCGGCGCGAGAGGGAGAGGAGCGGTAGTGGGAGATGACCGGGGGGGGGTAGAGGGCTATTTATAGAGGGGTGAAAGCTGAGGGGTTGCGAAATTTGTGGACCAGATAGCCCCTGATTGTTGGGATCCTCAGTGGATATCTTAATGGTGGATAAGCACGACGTGCGGTAAAATCGCAACAAATTTAAGACAGTTGTAACAGAAAATCCGTGATTTGAGGAACTTGAGGACAAGGGCTGAGGATCAAGACAAATGGTCTCAGGCTGATGAATGCAAACTTATGGTCTCAGCCTGAGGAATGCATGATTTCCGGATGAACGCATATGAGATAGACAGATTAGATAAGTGAGCACAGAGGGACGGGTCCGATCACGTTCACCTAGATGAAGAATCAAAAGCTGAAGATCAATAACTATAGGTAAACGCTGTTGAGGACAAACACGGTAATCATCAGTAATGAAGACTTCAAATCCTGAGGAAGTTGAGTAACAACCAATCCTGAGGAAGTTGAGGAACAACAAATCCTGAGGTGTTTGGGCGGTGGCGCTACCCACCTTATAGGGAATGAGACACTTGATACCATACAATTGTCGTATGGATCTTGAGTCAATTCCACGTTAATTTCTTCACACTTAGCAAGGTAGTTCCTCATGATTTGAGGAGTACGACGCATCGTGTGTTGTACATCAGGATTCTTCAATATTGTTTAAGCGTTAGGATGTGTGTCCATTCACTGGACGTTTGAGGAATCTAAGATATTTAGCTCACACCTCAGAGTGCTAAATCACTTCTCATCCAAAGGCTTAGTGAATATAACAGCAAGTTGGTCTTCAGTCTTCACGTGGCTGATGACGATATCTTCCTTCACTACATGATCCCGAAGAAAGTGATACCGAATCTCAATATGCTTCGTCCTCGAGTGTTGTACTGGATTCTGAGAGATCTTGATGGCGCTCTCATTGTCACATAGTAGTGGTACTTTCTTCAGGTTGATGCCGTAGTCCTTCAGAGTTTGCTTCATCCAAAGAAGCTGTGAGCAGCTAGCACCAGCAGCAATGTATTCAGCTTCAGCAGTGGAGAGGGAGACGCAGTTCTGCTTCTTCGATGACCAGCACACTAGAGAACGTCCGAGGAAATGATATGTTCCTGAGGTAGACTTCCGATCCACTCGATCTCCAGCAAAATCTGAGTCTGAGTATCCGACGAGATCCAGCTGTGTGCCTTTTGGATACCATAAGCCTAGCGACGGGGTGTGAGCCAAATATCGAAGAATTCGTTTCACCGCTTGGTGATGCGATTCCTTAGGTGCCGCTTGTAATCGGGCACACATGCAAACTCACAACATTATATCAGGCCTCGATGCACATAGATATAGCAGAGAACCTATCATGGAGCGGTATACCTTTTGATCGTAGTCCTTGCCATTTTCATCAGGGCCAAGTTGTCCATTTGAGGGCATCGGTGTCTTGATGCCCTTGCAGTCTTGCATCCCGAATTTCCTCAGGCACTCCTTGAGGTACTTCTCCTGAGAGATGAAGATGTCGTTGCGTTTTTGACGAATTTGGAGCCCTAAAAAGAACTTCAGTTCGCCCATCATGGACATCTGATACTGTTCACTCATCAAGAATGCAAATTCTTCACTGTATTTCTTGTTAGTACATCCAAATATTATGTCATCAACATAAATTTGACATATGAATAATGCATCATCATATCGTTTTGTGAAGAGAGTTGGATCGAGGGAACCAGATTTGAAGCCCTTGCTGATGAGGAAGTCCCTTAGTGTGTCATACCAAGCCTGAGGGCTTGCTTCAGTCCATAGAGGGCTTTCTTCAATCTGTACACCATATCATGTTTCTTTGCGCCTTCAAAACCTGGAGGTTGAGCAACATATACTTCTTCCTCGATATTACCATTGCGTAAAGCACTTTTCACATCCATTTGATATAACTTGATATTATGATGGTTAGCGAATGCAAGCATAATACGAATGGACTCAAGTCTAGCAACAGGAGCGAAAGTTTCACCGAAGTCGATCCCCTCGACTCGAGTATATCCTTGAGCTACGAGACGAGCTTTGTTTCTGATGACTTGTCTATCTTCATCGAGTTTGTTGCGGTAGATCCACTTCGTGCCGATGACATTATGAACTCGAGGATCAGGACGTTTGACTAGTTCCCAAACATCATTCAGTTTAAACTGAAGAAGTTCTTCTTGCATTGCCTGAATCCATTCCGCTTCTTGGAATGCTTCGGTGACTTTGGTGGGCTCTGAAATTGATACAAACGAGAAATGCCCACAAAAGTTAGCTATACGATTAGCTCTTGCACGAGTAAGAGGACCTGGTAGGTTGACGTCAGCGAGGATTCTGTCCACTTGAACTTCATTTTCCACACGAGGAAGTCGAGGGGGATGATCTTGAGGCGCATCTTCGTCACTGTCGTCAGATTCATTTGCATTTGCTTCAGGTGCTTCAGGAGCTTCAGGGGTATCATGAGCCTCAGGATCAGGATCATCATCAGGATTATTTGCATCAGGATTTGGATGTTCTTCAGGAGCAGGAGGTATGTGGATTTCTTCAGGATGATCCACAGGAATGATATCACCAGCACCCATCTTCTTGATCTGTTCTTCAGGTGGTGCTTAATCTAAATCCTGTGGCAGGTGCTCTCTTTGGGAGCCATCAGATTCATCAAATCGCACGTCTACAGTCTCAACAATTTTATAATGACTAATATTGAAGACTCTGTAGGTGTGCGAGTTGATAACATAACCAAGCATGAAACCCTCACATGCTTTGGGTGCAAATTTGGACTGGTGATGAGGATCAAAAATCCAGCAAGGTGCACCGCATACCTTGAAGTAACTTACATTGGGTTTCTTACCGACCATTAACTCGCATGATGTTTTATTGAAGAACTTGTGAAGATACACTCGATTGACGATGTGGCATGCAGTGTTGATTGCTTCAGACCACTACTTGAGTGGAGTATTGTACTCAGCCAACATCGTGCGAGCCATCTCGATGAGGGTTCGGTTCTACCTCTCAACAACTCCATTTTGCTGAGGAGTGTAAGGCGCAGAGAATTCATGAGTGATTCCTGAGTCATCGAGGAATTCTTCCAAACCGAAGTTCTTGAATTCAGTGCCTTTTTCGCTTCGAATGTGCTTGATCTTCAGGTTGTAGTTGTTCATGACTCGGAGGGCGAAGCACTTGAGGATTGCTGGGGTTTCTGACTTATAGAGAAGAAAATGCACCCAAGTGTATCGTGAGAAGTCATCAACAATAACAAGACCATACATATTACCTCCAAAGCTTGAATACTTTGGAGGACCGAATAGATCCATGTGAAGCAATTCCAGAGGTATTGTTGTAGTCATGATGGTCTTGGCAGGATGCTTGACCTTGGTCATCTTTCCAGCTTCGCAACCACCACATAGCCGGTCCTTCGTGAATCTGATTTCCTCAATTCCGAGGACATGTTTCTTCAGTACCAGCTTCTGGAGATTCCTCATTCCAGCGTGGCCGAGTCTTCGATGCCATAGCCAGCATTCTGAAGCTCGAGCCATGAGGCATGTAGAAACCTGAGGACCTTCAGAGAAATCTACAATATATAGATCACCTTTCCTAACTCCAATGAAGACAATGGAGTTATCGCTAACCATATAGACAATACAACCATATTTTCGGAAGACAACAACGAGATCAAGATCACAGAGCATAGATACAGACATCAAGTTGTATCCAAGTAATTCAACAAGCATGACTTTATCAATGTGTTGGTCTCGAGAGATAGTGAAAGTGCAATATATCGACCAGAGGGGGGTGAATGGGAGATTTTCAATTTTGCTATCAGATTCTGATTTTCTTCAGGACTGAAGCAATCATGAGGCTGAAGAAGTAACCAAAATCATGAAGAAGTAAAACTTCACAGAATGTAATCATTAGGGCAGCTCATCATAATGCAACAGAAATAAATCAATTCAGATAAGCAGAAGTGCTTCAGATGCATAGTATGAAGACTAATAGCAGAGGGAGAGCTGAAGCACAAGCAGTCAACATAGATACTGAAGACATAATACTGAGGCTCAAGAGATTGAAGAGATATCACCAGAGATTGAAGAAAATGGTTTGGTAGACCAGTTCAAGTTGCTGTGACAACTCTACGTCTGGTTGGAGAGGCTGAGATTCAACTCAGAAGACATAGTCTTCACCTTGTTCTCCTTGAACTAAAGTCCTCAGACTCCGTCCAATAACTGAGGTGAGTCTTCAAGGTAGACTCCCGAAACCTTTACAGACTCAGTCACTCCGGGAAGTCACAATTGCATCTTGACTTCCTCAGACTGAAGACTTCTACACCGGCTGGAAGATCACAGTCTTCAAGAGTAAAAAGCTTCGGATCACTCGAACCGACTTCCTCAGAAATGCTCAACTACTCAGGCTGGTGATTTTCCTCACATAGGTTCTTCAGTTTCCTCAGAGGTGGGTTGCTCTAAAATGACAAGTGTCAGTTTTTCTCTCGGAGCAGCCAACCCACAAATGGGGCTGGGGGTGGCTATTTACATCCGCGGAGCAACCCGAGGTGAAAGGACATAAATGCCCATGCATGAAATTACTCTCATGCCCTCGGAAATGACCGTTGCTAGACAAGTTCTAGCCTCTCACCACGCAACACGTGGCACGGTCAAAGTATTCTCTCTCCAGACTCCTCAACCGAAGTTTAGTTACCTCAGTGTCCTGAAGAACAACGTCTCAGACACATGAGGACTGAACTTCTACTGCAGGAGATTTCTCTCTCTTCAGGAGAACTGCACTCGCAGTCTCCAGACTCCTCAACCAAAGACAAATTCCTCAGTGTCCTGAAGAACAACGTCTCAGACACCCGAGGAACTGAACTTCTACTGCAGGAGATTTCTCAGGGTTTTTCTTCAGGATTCCTAACTGACCACTTCCTCAGACCTTCGGAGCTTGTTTTCTTCAACCCCTCCAACAGTGCGGTGTTTTCCTATGACTCAAGAAGTATAAAAAGTCTTAGCGAAGACTACGCTTCAACTTCGTCTTCAGCGCGAACTTCCTCAGGATCATCTTCAGCTTCAGCTTCAACCGAACGCTTCAGGATCCTACTTCCTCAGGATTTCGCGCAACTTCATTCTTCAGGAAACACACCGATTTCTCCAATGTTCCTCAACATTTTGGGGGGTCGACATTGGTGGTTAAACACCTCATCAGGGACTGTTCTCCTGTGTATACTCACAAACACATCAGTCCCTTAACCGTTTTGTCATCAAACTCCAAAACCTCAAGGGGAGGGCACTTGATGCACTTACAATCTCCCCCTTTTTGGTGATTTGATGACAATCAGGTTAAGCTTCAACGGGGATAAAATTATGAGTTTGAAGAATAAAAAAACTTTGAAGAACATTTTTAACATTAAGCTGAATATAGCGAAGCTCCCCCTGAGGATATGCATATAAGTTGAAGAATGTTTAATATCTAAAGCATTTTGAGGTATATGAGGAGCTCCCCCTATATCCAGGCATTTTTGTAGCAGTGCATGTGATGAAGTGTTTGAGGAATTAAACAACGCACTGATAGAGATGTTTGCAGAGATAATCACATGCATATATGATAAACGTGAGGAAATAGCATGAGGTAACTGAGGAATAGTATCAGGCAAACACCAAAATTACAACTTACAACTCGTTACAAAAAAAATCTGAAGAACGAGAGTTGTAACTGAAGAACCCCATAACTAAAACCCGCTTGAAGACAACAGATTTCTCCCCCTTTGTCATAAAATGAACAAAAAAGGGAAAAACTGAAGCTAATGCCCCTTTGAAGTTGGTTCAAGGCTGAGGTGAGGCACGCCTGAGGCAATCCGTTGCAGTGTGAGGACATCCAGCAGTGTCTTCAGCTTCTTCAACAGTCATCTCCTGGTTTGAAGAATAAGAATCCATAGCCGGAGGAGGAGTTGTGCAGTGTCTGAATTGTCTTGGGGGTCTGATGGCAGGAATCGGAGGCTGTTGAAGCTCCAACTTGGCAAGATCTTCAGGGGTGATTACTTCTCTCATCAGGGCATCAAGATGTTGATATGTATGATGAGCATACTGATGCACTTTCTTCACAGAAGAATGCGTGTGAGCCATATAGCTGAGAATCTCAGAAAACTGACGCTTTACCCAGTCATGATTTCTATCAACTTTCTGATGAAGACTAATCAGAAGCTCTCGATCAGTCATCAATCGAGCCTGAGTTGTATCCTCAGTTGAGGCATGAGTTCTTGTTTCATCAGCTGTGCGAGACTGAGGATGACGAATATTTCCACCGAGGGAATTGGTCGGGAGAACTTCTTCATAGAAGATGCCTTTGCCTTTGTCATTTGAAGCAATAGTATGCTGAAGCACTTCGACAGGCGGCAGATAAGTCCTGTGATTCGGGTGATCAGGTTGGAAATCAATTCCAGTCACTGCTCGGATTAGCTTCATGATCCAAGGCGCGTATGGCTTCAGGATATGAGGATTCTGTGCAGCATCAACTAGAGTTCTGAAGAAGAAGTCAGGAACATTGATTGGCCCAGACATGCAGAGGTTGTGAAGTATGTTCTTCATGACACCAATGACTTCTTCAGCAGTGGATTCATAGCCTTTGATGGGGCAGAAGGTCTTCGCCAGAATCCGATACATTGTACTCGGCAGATACTGAAGCTCAGAGACTGGAAACTTTGTGCGAGCTGGGGCTTCAGGGGCCTGAGGCTTCATGAGCATGTTCATCAGGTCATCTCGAAGTATTTGAGACCCATAGGACCAGGCAGCAGGGGAAGTGCACTGAGGCAACTCAAGAATGTCAATTGCTTCAGGAACAGTGATGGTGTAGTGATGATGCTCAGTCATCCACTCGACGACCCAGGTGTTGATATCCAGAGGATTTCCTGAAACATACAACGTGGCATAAAACTGAAGCACAAGCTCTTCATTCCAGTGTATGCATTCAGAGCAGAACTTAAGCAGCTTGGCATGATGCAGATCCTGAAGCACATTGTTGAAGCAAGGAAGGGCTTCCATATCCATCAGAGGGATGTGCTTGTGAGGAAACAGTTTGTTTTGCTTGTAGAGCACTGAAGCATAGTAGTTCTTCTGAGTGGCAGTCCAGAACCTCAGCAGCTTTCGAGGTGGAGCAGAGTGATACGGATTTTGAATCCCCTCTTGAAAGAAACTCATGGCATTGAAGAAATCAGTAGCATCAAAGCTTGGAGTATCATCAGCTTCAAGGTCACGGAAGAATGGTTGCTTCTGCTTCGGACACAAGGACCGAGCTTGAACTGGTCCTTGAGATGGGGAAGGCGCTTGAGGCACTTCAATCTGAAGAGTAGCTTGAGGCTGAGGCGGAGTCGCTGCAGAGGCATCAGGCACAGATGTGTTGATGTCCTTGGGGAGACGAGGTGATGTGGCCTGTTTGTCTTCAGAGCCATCCTTGGAGGCTTCAACATTTGTACTGGTTTCTGCTTCAGGAGGGGCAGTTGTGCTTTGGTCGGCTTCAGCTTCAGTTTCAGCAGCAGGTGGGTCTGGCTGAGGATCAGTAGTTGTAGTGTCAGCTGCATCAGTATCAGGGGTGGTGTTTGCTGCAGCATCAGTATTAGCAGCAGAATTTGTAGTTTCATCAGCATCAGACGCTGAGGACGATGCACCAACAAAGGCTTCAGACTGCAGAGAAGTGTCAGGAAGCACCTCGGTCACGGTGTTGGAGTGAGGTTCAGGTGAGAAGACAGTATGAGTGGGTGAGTTTGTCAGCCCATAGTCCTCATCATGAATGCGAGGAGTTCCATCATCCATAATATCAACGTCCATGTATTCAACCTCAGTGATAACTCGTGTCGGTGGGGACGGTGGAGTTGGAACAAGGGGTGTTGCAGCAGGGGGTGGAGTGAAGACTATTAAGCTGCGCTGAGGATTTTGAGGTGGAGTTGAGGCAGCAGTGATATGAATGGTGGTATCAGCGGGCTGTGTTGTAGGAGGAGCGGAGGAAAGGGGTGTAGCATCAATGGGGTCCTCAATAGAAGGCTTCTTTGCAGCAGGTGGAGTTGAGGGTTGTGCTTCAGGCGTGCGCTTGAGGTTTTTGGCAGAGGCATCAGTGGGGACTGAGGAAGCCGGCTGTCGAAGCTTCATCAACTTGGTCATCTGTTGTGAGATCCGTTCCTTGGATTGACCAATATAAGCACGATTGGCAGCGAACTCAATGTTGAGACGTTGAACTTCGCATTGATGCGCAGTAAACTCCTGAGGAGTAACTTCAGTGATAGGTTTCTTCTTGAAGTCACTGTGGACTTTCTTCAGTTTGGCCTTCAACTGTTTCTGAAGATCACGTTGATGAATCTCATTTATGAGGAACTGTTGAACATAGAACTTGATGTCTTTCGGGATGTCCAAATCATCAAGCGGAGTGTCAGGCTTAACAGACCAAATTTCAATATACTCCAAGATCTTCTTGGGATCAAGGAGAAGCGGGATTTCTGAACCCGTTGCTTCAGCTTTGCGTCTGGCCGCAGCACGCACGTATTCAATCTTATCAGCTTTAGTGGTGACGAAGCCGGCCAAATCCTCAAATTCATCTTCATCATCAGAGGATTGAGGAGTATGATGAATGGCGCCACGCATAGAAGTTTTCTTTGGTGAGGGGCGAGGGCCGCGTTGAAGAACAGTTTTGGTCTTCAGCTGAGGCTGAGGCATTATGGTTGAGGCCTCAGGAGTATGACCTGATTCATCAGTGCGTGTCCTTGAGGAGGGGGAAGCCCCATCTGTGCGTTGACATGAGAAGCCAACAACTTGAGGCTTAGCTGAGGTCTTCTGAGAAGGTTTCACGCCAGGAGCCTTTTTGCGGTGCTGAGGCGGTGGTTGTTGTCTGGGTTGAGACTGATCTTGAGGCGGAATCTGTATTGAAGCAGTCAAGTCACGGACCAGATTCTTGACACGGCTGCGAGTGCGCTTGAGGTACTGTTCATGTGCAGCAGGAAAGTCTTCAGGAGTATGCAGTGTTGTGGGATCAGGAATGGCTCCAGGAGCTGGTGGAGGTCGAGCCTTGATACCCAAGGTCTTTAGTGGCGGATTTACTGCAAACATTTCCTCATGCTGAGGATTAAGCCATTGATAGGCCACCCAGCGCTTGGCCCATTCCCTCGTGATCTTCTGTACTCGTTTCTTTCGTTCATCAGTAGTTTCTCTTTCGGGAGTCTTCAGCTTCTCATAGAGTTCAGGAGGCAGGTCTTTAGCGGTATCAGTATGCTTACGCCGAGGAGCCATTTTCTTCAGCTGAGGTGTCTGAGGAATTGTGCGTTCAAGCTGAGCTGCAAATGAAGTGAGACTATGAGAACCATACGATTCCTCAGCAGACATGTACCTGTGACAGAATTAAGGGCCGAGGGAAGTGGGGTACGGTTATATGCGTTCATGAGGAATAGGCTGAGGAAAATGAAGAAAGGAGGCATAGGTACAGGTCTCAGAAAGCTAGCAGTACAGTTGAAGAAGAACTGGCTTGAGGACACAACAGTGCTGAGGAATAATATGCTGAGGAATTAACACTGAGGAATAAGCATACCAGACTTGAGGCGAATGCTGAGGGACAATGAGTCTTCGTCCCCGGCGACGGCGAACTCCGGCGATGTTAGCGCTCGAGCTTGAGGAGCTCAAGGGCGGCGGCGCGAGAGTGAGAGAAGCGGTGGGGGGTAAATGACCGGGGGTGGGTGGGGTAGAGGGTTATTTATAGAGGGGTGAAAGCTGAGGAGGTTGCGAAATTTGTGGACGAGATAGCCCCTGATTGTTGGGATCCTCAGTGGATATCGTGATGGTGGATAATTACGACATGTGGTAAAATCGCAACAAATTGAAGGCAGCTGTAACAGAAAATCCGTGATTTGAGGACCTTGAGGACAAGGGCTGAACACGAAGACAAATGGTCTCAGGCTGATGATGATGACTTAAGGTCTCAGCCTGAGGAATATATGATTTCCTGATGAACGCATATGAGATAGACAGATTAGATAAGTGAGCACAGAGGGACGGGTCCGATCACGTTCACCTAGTTGAAGAAGCAAAAACTGAAGATCAATAACTATAGGTGAACGCTGTTGAGGACAAACATGATAATCGTCGGTAATGAAGACTTCGAATCCTGAGGAAGATCAATAACATCAAATCCTGAGGAAGTTGAGGAACACCATATCCTGAGGTGTTTTGGGCGGTGGCGCTACCCACCTTATAGGGAATGAGACACTTGATACCATACAATTATCGTATGGATCTTGAGTCAATTTCCATGTTGATTTCTTCACACTTAGCAAGGTAGTTCCTCATGATTTGAGGAGTACGACGCATCGTGTGTTGTGCATCAGTATTCTTCAATATTGTTTAAGCGTTTGGATGTGTGTCCATTCACTGAACGCTTGAGGAGTCTAAGATATTTAGCTCACACCTCAGAGTGCTAAATCGCTTCTCATCCAAAGGCTTAGTGAATATATCAGCAAGTTGGTCTTCAGTCTTCACATGGCTGATGACGATATCTTCCTTCAAGACATGATCCCGAAGAAAGTGATACCGAATATCAATATGCTTCGTCCTCGAGTGTTGTACCGGATTCTGAGAGATCTTGATGGCGCTCTCATTGTCACATAGGAGTGGTACTTTCTTCAGGTTGATGCCGTAGTCCTTCAGAGTTTGCTTCATCCAAAGAAGCTGTGAGCAGCTTGCACCAGCAGCAATGTATTCAGCTTCAGCTGTGGAGAGGGAGACGCAGTTCTGCTTCTTCGATGACCAGCACACAAGAGAACGTCCGAGGAAGTGACATGTTCCTGAGGTAGACTTCCGATCCACTCGATCTCCGGCATAATCTGAGTCTGAGTACCCGACGAGATCCAGCTGTGTGCCTTTTGGATACCACAAGCCTAGCGACGGGGTGTGAGCCAAATATCGAAGAATTCGTTTCACCGCTTGGTGATGCGATTCCTTTGGTGCCTCTTGGAATCGGGCACACATGCAAACGCTCAACATTATATCAGGCCTGGATGCACATAGATATAGCAGAGAACCTATCATGGAGCGGTATACCTTTTGATCGTAGTCCTTGCCATTTTCATCGGGGCCAAGTTGTCCGTTTGTGGGCATCGGTGTCTTGATGCCCTTGCAGTCTTGCATTCCGAATTTCCTCAGGCACTCCTTGAGGTACTTCTCCTGAGAGATAAAGATGCCGTTGCGTTGTTGACGAATTTGGAGTCCTAAGAAGAACTTCAGCTCGCCACACGAGGAAGTCGAGGAGGATGATCTTGAGGCGCATCTTCGTCACTGCTGTCAGATTCGTTTGCATCAGCTTCAGGTGCTTCAGGAGCTTCAGGCGTATCAGGTGCCTCAGGATCAGGATCGTCATCAGGATTATTCGCTTCAGGATTTGGGTGTTCTTTAGGAGCAGGAGGTATGTGGATTTCTTCAGGATGATCCACAGGAATGATGTCACTAGCACCCATCTTCTTGATCTGTTCTTCAGGTGGTGCTTCACTTAAATCATGTGGCAGGTGCTCTCTTTGGGAGCCATCAGACTCATCAAAACGCACGTCTACAGTTTCAACAATTTTGTAATGACGAATGTTGAAGACTCTGTAGGTGTGCGAGTTGATACCATAACCAAGCATGAAACCCTCACATGCTTTGGGTGCAAATTTGGACTCGTGATGAGGATCACGTATCCAGCAAGGTGCACCGAATACTTTGAAGTAACTTACATTGGGTTTCTTACCGACCATTAACTCGTATGATGTTTTATTGAAGAACTTGTGAAGATACACTCGATTGACGATGTGACAGGCAGTGTTGATTGCTTCAGCCCACCACTTGAGTGGAGTATTGTACTCAGCCAGCATCGTGCGAGCCATCTCGATGAGGGTTCGATTCTTCCTCTCAACAACGCCATTTTGCTGAGGAGTGTATGGCGCAGAGAATTCATGAGTAATTCCCAAGTCATCAAGGAATTCTTCCACACCGAAGTTCTTGAACTCAGTGCCGTTGTCGCTTCGAATGTGCTTGATCTTCAGGTTGTAGTTGTTCATGACTCGCAGGGCGAAGCGCTTGAGGATTGCTGGAGTTTCTGACTTATAGAGAAGAAAATGCACCCAAGTTTATCGTGAGAAGTCATCAACAATAACAAGACCATACATGTTACCTCCAAAGCTCGAATACTTTGGAGGACCAAATAGATCCATGTGAAGCAATTCCAGTGGTCGCGTAGTAGTCATGATGGTCTTCACTGGATGGTTGGCCTTGGTCATCTTTCCAGCTTCGCAGGCACCACAGAGCCGGTCCTTTGAGAATCTGATTTCCTCAATCCCAAGGACATGTTTCTTCAGTACCAGCCACAGTACCACAGAGCTGAAGTTCTTCTTACGACTCCAAATTCGTCAACAACGCAACGGCATCTTCATCTCTCAGGAGAAGTATCTCAAGGAGTGCCTGAGGAAATTCGGAATGCAAGACTGCAAGGGCATCAAGACACCGATGCCTACAAACGGACAACTTGGCCCCGATGAAAATGTCAAGGACTACGATCAAAAGGTATACCGCTCCATGATAGGTTCTCTGCTATATCTATGTGCATCCAGGCCTGATATAATGTTGAGCGTTTGCATGTGTGCCCGATTCCAAGCGGCACCAAAGGAATCGCATCACCAAGCGGTGAAACGAATTCTTCGATATTTGGCTCACACCCCGTCGCTAGGCTTATGGTATCCAAAAGGCACACAGCTGGATCTCGTCGGGTACTCAGACTCAGATTATGCTGGAGATCGAGTGGATCGGAAGTCTACCTCAGGAACATGTCACTTCCTCGGACGTTCTCTTGTGTGCTGGTCATCGAAGAAGCAGAACTGCGTCTCTCTCTCCACCGCTGAAGCTGAATACATTGCTGCTGGTGCAAGATGCTCACAGCTTCTTTGGATGAAGCAAACTCTGAAGGACTACGGCATCAACCTGAGGAAAGTACCACTCCTATGTGATAATGAGAGCGCCATCAAGATCTCTCAGAATCCGGTACAGCACTCGAGGACGAAGCATATTGAGATTCGGTATCACTTTCTTCGGGATCATGTCTTGAAGGAAGATATCATCATCAGCCATGTGAAGACTGAAGACCAACTTGCTGATATATTCACTAAGCCTTTGGATGAGAAGCGATTTAGCACTCTGAGGTGTGAGCTAAATATCTTAGATTCCTCAAACGTCCAGTGAATGGACACACATTCTAACGCTTAACAATATTGAAGAATCCTGATGCACAACACACGATGCGTCGTACTCCTCAAATCATGAGGAACTACCTTGCTATGTGTGAAGAAATCAACGTGGAAATTGACTCAAGATCCATACGACAATTTTATGGTATCAAGTGTCTCATTCCCTATAAGGTGGGTAGCGCCACCGCCCAAAACACCTCAGGATTTGGTGTTCCTCAACTTCCTCAGGATTTGATGTTATTGATCTTCCTCAGGATTCGAAGTCTTCATTACTGATGATTATCGTGTTTGTCCTCAACAGCGTTCACCTATAGTTATTGATCTTCAGTTTTTGCTTCTTCAACTAGGTGAACGTGATCGGACCCGTCCCTCTGTGCTCACTTATCTAATCTGTCTATCTCATATGCGTTCATCCGGAAATCATATATTCCTCAGGCTGAGACCTTAAGTCATCATCATCAGCCTGAGACCATTTGTCTTCGTCTTCAGCCCTTGTCCTCAAGGTCCTCAAATCACGGATTTTCTGTTACAACTGTCTTCAATTTGTTGCGATTTTACCGCACGTCGTAATTATCCACCATCACGATATCCACTGAGGATCCCAACAATCAGGGGCTATCTCGTCCACAAATTTCGCAACCTCCTCAGCTTTCACCCCTCTATAAATAGCCCTCTAACCCCCACCCACGGTCATTTACCCCCCACCGCTTCTCTCACTCTCGCGCCGCCGCCCTTGAGCTCCTCACGCTCGAGCGCTAACATCGCCGAAGTTCGCCGTCGCCGGGGACGAAGACTCATTGTCCCTCAGCATTCGCCTCAAGTCTGTTATGCTTATTCCTCAGTGTTAATTCCTCAGCATATTATTCCTCGGCACTGTTGAGTCCTCAAGCCACTTCTTCCTCAACTATACTGCTAGCTTTCTGAGACCTGTACCTATGCCTCATTTCTTCATTTTCCTCAGCCTATTCCTCATGAACGCATATAACTGTACCCCACTTCCCTCGCAACTTAATTCTGTCACAGGTACATGTCTGCTGAGGAATCGTATGGTTCTCATAGTCTCACTTCATTTGCAGCTCATCTTGAACGCACAATTCCTCAGACATCTCAGCTGAAGAAAATGGCTCCTCGGCGTAAGCATACTGATACCGCTAAAGACCTGCCTCCTGAACTCGATGAGAAGCTGAAGACTCCCGAGCGAGAAACTACTGATGAACGAAAGAAACGGGTACAGAAGATCACGAGGGAATGGGCCAAGCGCTGGGTGGCCTATCAATGGCTTAATCCTCAGCATGAGGAAATGTTTGCAGTTAATCCGCCACTAAAGACCTTGGGTATCAAGGCTCGACCTCCCCCAGCTCCTGGAGTCATTCCTGATCCCACAACACTGCATACTCCTGAAGACTTTCCTGCTGCACATGAACAGTACCTCAAGCACACTCGCAGCCGTGTCAAGAATCTGGTCCGTGACTTGACTGCTTCAATACAAATTCCGCCTCAAGATCAGTCTCAACCCAGACAACAACCACCGCCTCAGCACCGCAAAAAGGCTCCTGGCATGAAACCTTCTCAGAAGACCTCAGCTAAGCCTCAAGTTGTTGGCTCCTCATGTCAACGCACGGATGGGGCTGTCCCCTCCTCAAGGACACGCACTGATGACTCAGGTCATGCTCCTGAGGCCTCAACCACAATGCCTCAGCCTCAGCTGAAGACCAAAATTGTTCTTCAACGCGGCCCTCGCCCCTCACCAAAGAAAACTGCTATGTGTGGCGCCATTTATCATACTCCTCAATCCTCTGATGATGAAGATGAATTTGAGGATTTGGCCGGCTTCGTCGCCACTAAAGCTGATAAGATTGAATACGTGCGTGCTGCGGCCAGACGCAAAGCTGAAGCAACGGGTTCAGAAATCCCGCTTCTCCTTGATCCCAAGAAGATCTTGGAGTACATTGAAATTTGGTCTGTTAAGCCTGACACTCCGCTTGATGATTTGGACATTCCGAAAGACATCAAGTTCTATGTTCAACAGTTCCTCATAAATGAGATTCATCAACGTGATCTTCAGAAACAGTTGAAGGCCAAACTGAAGAAAGTCCACAGTGACTTCAAGAAGAAACCTATCACTGAAGTTACTCCTCAGGAGTTTACTGAGCATCAATGCGAAGTTCAAAGTCTCAACATTGAGTTCGCTGCCAATCGTGCTTATATTGGACAATCCAAGGAACGGATCTCACAATAGATGACCAAGTTGATGAAGCTTCGACAGCCTACTGATGCCTCTGCCAAAAGCCTCAAGCGCATGCCTGAAGCACAACCCTCAACTCCACCTGCTGCAAAGAAGCCTGCTGTTGAGGATCCCATTGATGCTACACCCCTTTCCTCAGCTCCTCCTACAACACAGCCCGCTGATACCACCATTCATATCACTGCTGCCTCAACTCCACCTCAAAATCCTCAGCGCAGCTTAATAGTCTTCACTCCACCCCCTGCTGCAACACCCATTGTTCCAACTCCACCGTCCCCACCGCCACCAATTATCACTGAGGTTGAAGACATGGACGTTGATATTATGGATGATGGAACTCCTCGCATTTATGATGAGGACTATGGGCTGACAAACTCACCCACTCATACTGTCTTCTCACCTGAACCTCACTCCAACACAGTGACCGAGGTGCTTCCTGACACTTCTCTGCAGTCTGAAGCCTCTGTTGGTGCATCGTCCTCAGCGTCTGATGCTGATGACCCCGAAGCCTCTAGTGCTCCAACAAATTCTGCTGCTAATATTGATGCTGCAGCAAACACCACCACTGATACTGATGCAGCTGACACTACAACTGCTGATCCTCAGCCAGACCCACCTGCTGCTGAAACTGAAGCTGAAGCCGACCAAAGCACAACTGCCCCTCCTGAAGCAGAAACCAGTACAAATGCTGAAGCCTCAAAGGATGGCTCTGAAGACAAACAGGCCACATCACCTCGTCTTCCCAAGGACATCAACACATCTGTGCCTGATGCATCTGCAGCGACTCCGCCTCAGCCTCAAGCTACTCTTCAGATTGAAGTGCCTCAAGCGCCTTCCCCACCTCAAGGCCCAGTTCAAGCTCGGTCCTTGTGTCCAAAGCAGAAGCGACCATTCTTCCGTGACCTTGAAGCTGATGATACTCCAAGCTTTGATGCTACTGATTTCTTCAACGGCATGAGTTTCTTTCAAGAGGGGATTCAAAATCCGTATCACTCTGCTCCACCTCGAAAGCTGCTGAGGTTCTGGACTACCACTCAGAAGAACTACTATGCTTCAGTGCTCTACAAGCAAAACAAACTGTTTCCTCACAAGCACATCCCTCTGATGGATATGGAAGCCCTTCCTTGCTTCAACAATGTGCTTCAAGATCTGCATCATGCCAAGCTGCTTCAGTTCTGCTCTGAATGCATACACTGGAATGAAGAGCTTGTGCTTCAGTTTTATGCCACGTTGTATGTTTTCGGAAATCCTCTGGATATCAACACCTGGGTCCTCGAGTGGATGACTGAGCATCATCACTACACCATCACTGTTCCTGAAGCAATTGACATTCTTGAGTTGCCTCAGTGCACTTCCCCTGCTGCCTGCTCCTATGGGTCTCAAATACTTCGAGATGACCTGATGAACATGCTCATGAAGCCTCAGGCCCCTGAAGCCCCAGCTCGCACAAAGTTTCCAGTCTCTGAGCTTCAGTATCTGCCGAGCACACTGTATCGGATTCTGGCGAAGACCTTCTGCCCCATCAAAGGCTATGAATCCTCTGCTGAAGAAGTCATTGGTGTCATGAAGAACATACTTCACAACCTCTGCATGTCTGGCCAATCAATGTTCCTGACTTCTTCTTCAGAACTCTAGTTGATGCTGCACAGAATCCGCATATCCTGAAGCCATACGCGCCTTGGATCATGAAGCTAATTCGTGCAGTGACTAGAATTGATTTCCAACCTGATCACCCGAATCACAGGACTTATCTGCCACCTGTCGAAGTGCTTCAGCATACTATTGCTTCAAATAACAAAGGCAAAGGCATCTTCTATGAAGAAGTTCTCCCGACCAATTCCCTCGGTGGAAATATTCGTCATCCTCAGTCTCGCACAACTGATGAAACAAGAACTCATGCCTCAACTGAGGATACAACTCAGGCTCGAGTGATGACTCATCGAGAGCTTCTGATTAGTCTTCATCAGAAAGTTGATAGAAATCATGACTGGGTAAAGCGTCAGTTTTCTGAGATTCTCAGCTATATGGCTCACACGCATTCTTCTGTGAAGAAAGTGCATCAGTATGCTCATCATACATATCAACATCTTGATGCACTGATGCGAGAAGTAATCACCCCTGAAGACCTTGCCAAGTTGGAGCTTCAACAACCTCCAATTCCTGCCATGAGACCCCCAAGACAATTCAGACGCTGCACAACTCCTCCTCCGGCAATGGATTCTTATTCTTCAAACCAGGAGATGACTGCTGAAGAAGCTGAAGACACTGTTGGATGTCCTCACACTGCAACAGATTGCCTCAGGCGTGACTCACCTCAGCCTTGAAGCAACTTCAAAGGGGCGTTAGCTTCAGTTTTTCCCTTTTTGTTCATTTTATGACAAAGGGGGAGAAATCTGTTAGTCTTCAAGCGGGTTTTAGTTATGGGGTTCTTCAGTTACATCTCTCGTTCTTCAGTTTTTTTTGTAACGAGTTGTAAACTGTAATTTTGGTGTTTGCCTGATACTATTCCTCAGTCACCACATGCTATTTCCTCGAGTTTATCATATATGCATATGATTATCTCTGCAAACATCTCTCTCAGTGCATTGTTGAAATTCCTCAAACACTTCATAACATGCACTGCTTCAAAAATGCCTGGATATAGGGGGAGCTCCTCATATACCTCAAAATGCTTTAGATATTAAACATTCTTCAACTTATATGCATATCCTCAGGGGGAGCTTCATTATATCCAGCTTAATAACAGAAATATTCTTCAAAGTTTTTATTCTTCAAACTCATAATTTTATCCCCGTTGAAGCTTAACCTGATTGTCATCAAATCACCAAAAAGGGGGAGATTGTAAGTGCATCAAGTGCCCTCCCCTTGAGGTTTTGGAGTTTGATGACAAAACGGTTAAGGGACTGATGTGTTTGTGAGTATACACAGGAGAACAGTCCCTGATGAGGTGTTTAATCACCAATGTCGACCCCTCAAAATGTTAAGGAACATTGGAGAAATCGGTGCGTTTCCTGAAGAATGAAGTTGCGCGAAATCCTGAAGAAAGAGGATCCTGAAGCATTCTGCTGAAGCTGAAGAAGTGCAAGATCCTGAGGAAGTTCGCGCTAAAGTTGACCCCCCAAAATGTTAAGGAACACTGGAGAAATCGGTGTGTTTCCTGAAGAATGAAGTTGCGCGAAATCCTGAGGAATCAGGATCCTGAAGCGTTCGGTTGAAGCTGAAGCCGAGGACGATCCTGAGGACGTTCGCGCTGAAGACGAAGTTGAAGCGTAGTCTTCGCTAAGACTTTTTATACTTCTTGAGTCGTAGGAGAACACCGCACTGTTGGAGGGGTTGAGGAAAATGAGTTCTGTATTTCTGAGGAAGTGCTCAATTAGAATTCCTGAAGAAAACCCAGAGAGAAATCTCCTGCAGTAGAAGTTCAGTTCCTCGGGTGTCTGAGTCGTTGTTCTTCAGGACACTGAGGAATCTGTCTTCGGTTGAGGAGTCTGGAGACTGCGAGTGCAGTTCTCCTGAAGAGAGAGAAATCTCCTGCAGTAGAAGTTCAGTTCCTCGGGTGTCTGAGACGTTGTTCTTCAGACTCCTCAACCGAAGTTTAGTTACCTCAGTGTCCTAAAGAACAATGTCTCCGACACATGAGGACTGAACTTCTACTGCAGGAGATTTCTCTCTCTTCAGGAGAACTGCACTCGCAGTCTCCAGACTCCTCAACCAAAGACAAATTCCTCAGTGTCCTAAAGAACAACGTCTCAGACACCCGAGGAACTGAACTTCTACTGCAGGAGATTTCTCAGGGTTTTTCTTCAGGATTCCTAACTGAGCACTTCCTCAGACCTTCGGAGCTCATTTTCTTCAACCCCTCCAACAGTGCGGTGTTTTCCTATGACTCAAGAAGTATAAAAAGTCTTAGAGAAGACTACGCTTCAACTTCGTCTTCAGCGCGAACTTCCTCAGGATCGTCTTCAGCTTCAGCTTCAACCGAACGCTTTAGGATCCTACTTCCTCAGGATTTCGCGCAACTTCATTCTTCAGGAAACACACCGATTTCTCCAATGTTCCTCAACATTTTGGGGGGGTCGACATTGGTGGTTAAACACCTCATCAGGGACTGTTCTCCTGTGTATACTCAAAAACACATCAGTCCCTTAACCGTTTTGTCATCAAACTCCAAAACCTCAAGGGGAGGGCACTTGATGCACTTACAGATAGCCACTCTGCCGAGACCCAATACCTTACTTTTACCTTTATCAACGAAGGTGATGGTTTTCTTTGAAGAAGGACTCAGTGATGATTCCATAAGAAGGCTTCTGTCACCAGTCATGTGATTTGTACATCCACTGTCCATCACCCATTCAGTCTTTCCCTGCAAAGGAATTAGTATCTCATACAGCAAGTTATGAGCCAGTCTCAGTTTGAGGATTTTATGGTTCCTCAGAATTAATTCCTCAGGATGTTCCTCAGGATTGATTCTATGAAACCAAACAATATAAATATCCTTCAACTGACTCAAATGATGTTGTCCTGGGCATATGATCTGCAGAATTTGTAATTGCCTCAGGACATGTCCCTGCAAGGATGATTAGTTCTTAACCACCCACATCTTAATGGGTGGTCTTGAGGCACATGAGGACTGATGAGGGTGATGAGACCTAATGGGGTGTGAGATGGTGCCATCAGGATAAGCAAATGAATAAGCATTCTTATGAGGAGCTTCCCTGTGAACAAAATGGTTAGCAGATACATGATTATAATCATTTCCTTTTGAGGTATCGTCCTCAGATTATATCCTCAGCTCATTTTCATCTGCATTCACAGGAAGGTTAGTGATGAGGTCCTTCTGAACCCAGATCTGCTTGACTGGAGGACCGTTCCTGCAGTTAGTTCCGATGTATCTAGAAAATACCTCACCATTAACATTCTTAAACAGTTTATAGTTTGAGTCAAAAGCCTCAATCATCACATCGAAAGAAACATCATCATAACCAGATAAAGTATAGGGATCAGGAGGAGGCATTTGTGCCCGAACCCAAGTGGTCTCTGGGTATTGTTCAGGTTTCCAGTAAGACCCATCAGGGTTGAGTTTCCGAGTGAATGCGACACCTTCTTTCCTCGGGTTCCTGTTGAGGATCTGTTTCTTGAGGATGTCACAAAGGGTCTGATGTCCTTTCAGGCACTTGAACATGCCGGTTTCCAGTAGACTCTTCAACCTAGCATTTTCTTCAGCAATGTCTATGGTATCCTCAGATGAGGGGTTAGATACCACAGAAGCAATAGAAATAACAGAGTCTGAAGACATTGAGGAACTAGGCACAGAGATGATATGATCATGTTCAATGCATTTTAAACAGGGAGGATTAAATCCTTCTTGTGGCATGATGATCTGTTGGGAGAGGAGTGAATCATTTTCTTTCCTCAGATCGTCATGAGACATCCTTACGCGTTCAAGTTCTTGTTTCCTCATGAGGAACTCATGAGCCAGCTTTTCATGATCGGTAAGGAGTGCCTCATGACGATTGAACAAGTCATCAAACTTTGACTGAAGAATTTTTGATTCATCAGTCAACTTTTGAGTCTTCGTCATTTCCTCAATCAACATATCATCACTCTTGTTTAGTGAGATCTGAATATTTTCAAGTGCACGTTGTTGCTTAGATGCAATTTTAGCAAGTTTAGCATAGTTTTCATCAGGTTCTTCATCAGAGGGATCATGTGATGATGAGTAAGAAGATACCTTGGATGACTTGGCCATGAAGCAGAAGGAAGGGGTTGTGTCTTCAGCTTCATCATCAACATGTGATAGACATGATTCCTCAGTGCTGAAGATTGACTTTGAGACAAGCGTCGTGGCAAGAGCCAGACTGGCCACACCCTCAGATTCTTCAGATTCTTCTTCCTCAGCATCAGGGTTGGAACCAGATTCTTCCGAGTCCAATTCTTTTCCGAGATATGTGCGAGACTTTCGGGAACTGCTATTCCTGTATCCAGCAGACTTTGAGGATCTTGAGGATTTCTTCTTAGTCTTTTCATCAGAACTGTCATCTTTCCCTTTCTTCTTCTTCTTCAGTCTAGCTTCCATTTCCCATAGAGGACACTCGGCGATGTAATCCCCAGGTTTCTTGCACTTGTGGCAGACTCTCTTTCTTGCTTTGACAGAGTCATCATCTTTGCTTTTTCTTGAGGACGATCTTGAGGAATTTCCGAAGCGATTCTTCTTCGTGAATCTTTGGAACTTTCTGGTGAGGAGAGAAATTTCACGGCTGAGAGTTTCAGGATCATCAGGATCAGCCTCAGACTCTTCATCAGAGGACACTCTTCGTGCTCTAGCTTTTAGCGCGCGGACCTTAGGTGTGGAGCTATATAAATCTCGTTTTTCAGAGAGCTTCAGTTCATGAGTATTAAGGCGCTCGAGAATGTCCGCTGGATCCAGAGTCTTGAAGTCAGGCCTTTCTTGAATCATCAGCGATAGGAACTCAAATGAGTCATCCAGTGACCTCAGTAGTTTCTTCACAACTTCATGATCTGTGATATCAGCGACACCCAGTGCTTGAAGTTCATTGGATATGTCAGTGAGTCTGTCAAAGGTTTGTTGCACATGCTCATTGTCCAGCCTCTTGAACCTGTTGAAGAGACTGCAGAGTGTATCCACCCGTGAGTCTCGTTGAGCAGAGACTCCTTCATTGACTTTAGACAGTCTTGTCCATATCTTCTTTGCAGTATCCAGACCACTGATACGGTTAAACTGAGCCTTGTTGAGATGACCACCAATGATGCTTCGAGCTTTTGCATCAAGCTGCCAGTTCTTCTTGACAACTTCAGGAGCAGTCATCAGATTTGCTTCAGGAAGTCTTGATCAACAATATCCCACAGATCCTTGTCAATGGCTTCAAGATGCATCCTCATCTTGTTCTTCCAGTATGGGTAGTCTGTCCCGTCGAAGATGGGGCAGTTTGAGGCAACGCTCATTGTACCTGAGGTCGACATAACTAAAACTCCAGGTGGTTAAATCGAATCACACAGAACAAGGGAGTACCTCGCTCTGATACCAATTGAATGTGCAATATATCGACCAGAGGGGGTGAATGGGAGATTTTCAACTTTACTACCATATTTTGGTTTTCTTCAGGACTGAAGCAATCATGAGGCTGAAGAAGTAACCAAAATCATGAAGAAATAAAACTTCACAGAATGTAATCATTAGGGCACCTCATCATAACGCAACAGAAATAAATCAATTCAGATAAGCAGAAGTGCTTCAGATGCATAGTATGAAGACAAAGAGCATAGGGAGAGCTGAAGCATAAGAATTCAATATAGCAAATACTGAAGCTTAAGAGGTTGAAGAGATAGCACCAGAGATTGAAGACATTGGTTTGGTAGACCAGTTCAAGTTGCTGTGAAAACTCTACGTCTGGTTGGAGAGGCTGAGATTCAACTCAGAAGACATAGTCTTCACCTTGTTCTCCTTGAACTAGAGTCCTCAGACTCCGTCCAATAACTCAGGTGAGTCTTCAAGGTAGACACCCGAAACCTTCACAGACTCAGTCACTCAGGGAAGTCACAATTTCATCTTGACTTCCTCAGACTGAAGACTTCTACACCGGCTGGAAGATCACAGTCTTCAAGAGTAAAAAGCTTCGGATCACTCGAACCGACTTCCTCAGAAATGCTCAACTACTCAGGCTGGTGGTTTTCCTCACATAGGTTCTTCAGTTTCCTCAGAGGTGGGTTGCTCTCAAATGACAAGTGTCAGTTTTTCTCTTGGAGCAGCCAACCCACAAATGGGGCTGGGGGTGGCTATTTATAGCCGCGGAGCAACCCGAGGTGAAAGGACATAAATGCCCAAGCATGCAATTACTCTCATGCCCTCAGAAATGACCGTTGCTAGACAAGTTCTAGCCTCTCACGACGCAACACGTGGCACGGTCAAAGTATTCTCTCTCCAGACTCCTCAACCGAAGTTAGATACCTCAGTGTCCTGAAGAACAACGTCTCAGACACACGAGGATTGAACTTCTACTGCAGGAGATTACTCTCTCTTCAGGAGAACTGCACTCGCAGTCTCCAGACTCCTCAACCGAAGACAGGTTCCTCAGTGTCCTGAAGAACAACGTCTCAAACACCCGAGGAACTGAACTTCTACTGCAGGAGATTTCCTCAGGGTTCTTCTTCAGGATTTCTAATTGAGCACTTCCTCAGAAATACATAACTCATTTTCCTCAACCCCTCCAACAGTGCGGTGTTCTCCTACGACTCAAGAAGTATAAAAAGTCTTAGCGAAGACTACGCTTCAACTTAGTCTTCAGCGCGAACGTCCTCAGGATCATCTTCAGCTTCAGCTTCAACCGAACGCTTCAGGATCCTGATTCCTCAGGATTTCGCGCAACTTCATTCTTCAGGAAACGCACCGATTTCTCCAATGTTCCTCACCATTTTGGGGGGTCGACATTGGTGGTTAAACACCTCATCAGGGACTGTTCTCCTGTGTATACTCACAAACACATCAGTCCCTTAACCGTTTTGTCATCAAACTCCAAAACCTCAAGGGGAGGGCACTTGATGCACTTACAACTGGAAACGCAACTGCCCCAAGTACCTAAAGGACAAGAAGGCTGGCAAGGTCTCCAAGAGAGACGAAGGTATATTTGATATACATATTGTTGATCTTCTCTTGATAAGTGCCAGGAACACATCCTGGATACTTAATACAGGATCTGTCGCTCATATTTCTAATTCTATTCAGGGACTAAGGAATAGGAGATGCTTGCTCAAGGATGAAGTGACGATGCGCGTGGAGAATGGCTGTCAAATTGAAGCCTTGGCGGTCGGCACGAAGCATCTTAGTCTCCCTTCGGGATTGGTTTTAGTTCTGAATAATTGCTACTATGTACCCGCGTTGAGTGTGAACATCGTTAGTGGCTCTTGCTTGAAGCGAGACCGCTATTATTTTAAGTCTGATACAATTGGTTGTTCGATTTATAAGGATGAAATGTTTTATGTTCACGCACCGGAGTTGCATGCTTTATTCGTACTTGATCTCGATGGTGACGTATGTCACATTAACAATATTGAGGCCAAAAGATTGAAGAATGATGAAGATCACATGAAGATGTGGCATTGCCGACTTGGTCATATTGGTATAAAGCGCATGGAGAAGCTCCATAAGGATGGAATTCTTGAGTCATTGGATTTTGGATCCCTTGATACATGTGAACCATGCCTCATGGGAAAAGTGACAAGGACTCCATTCAATGGGATAATGGAGCGTGCGGATGACTTATTGGGGATCATACACACGGATGTAGGTGGACCCATGAACGTCCCCACTCGCAATGGTCTTCGTTACTTCGTGACCTTTACTGATGACTTGAGTAGATATGGGTATATTTACTTGATGAAGCACAAGTCTGAAACCTTTGAAAAGTTCAAGGAATTTCAGAATGAGGTCGAAAATCAACTCGGAAAGAAAATCAAGCACCTTCGATCGGATCGAGGTGGCGAGTATTTGAGTCACGAGTTTGGCAATCATCTGAAGTCTTGTGGCATAGTATCACAGCTTACGCCGGCAGGCACACCTCAGAGAAACGGTGTGGCTGAGCGACGTAATCGAACCCTATTGGATAGCGTACGATCGATGATGTCTCATACTGATTTTCCTGTGTCATTCTGGGGGTATGCATTAGAAACTGCTTCTCATATTCTTAATAGGGCACCATCCAAATCCGTGAAGACAACACCATTTGAAGAATGGCATGGCACGAAACCTAAGTTGTCTCACCTGAAGATTTGGGGTTGTGAGGCTTATGTTAGGAAACTACAGCCTGACAAACTTGAATCCAAGGCGGATAAGTGCATCTTTGTGGGCTATCCCAAGGAAACTTGTGGATACACCTTCTACAACAAGTCTGACAGCAAAACGTTTGTTGCCAAGACGGGACACTTTCTTGAGAAGGAGTTTCTCGCGAAATAGTTGAGTGGGAGGAAAATAGACCTCGATGAAGTGACTGACCGATCGCTCCAATTGGAAGAAACGGCTACGGAAATTTTTCTGGAACCATCTTCCACAGTGGGAGCCGAAGAGAATGGCCAGAACGACATTCATAACGATCATGAAATTGATGATGATCATGATGAGAATGAAGAGGAACCTTTTATGCCCCGTAGGTCATCAAGAGTCCGTCAACCTACTGAGTTTTACGGACAGCTTGTGAATGCAATCTCGGCTGATGAGTCGGATGAACCTACAAGTTACAAAGAAGCAATGGAGGGACCCGAGTCCGAGAAATGGCTTGAAGCCATGAAATCCGAAATAGACTCCATGTACACCAACAAAGTATGGACTTTGGTGGATATTCCCGAGGACCGCAAGGCCGTCGAGAATAAATGGATTTTCAAGAAAAATACTGACGCAGACGGAAACGTATCTGTCTACAAAGCTCGACTTGTCGCGAAGGGGTTCCGACAAATTCAAGGAGTTGACTACGAGGAGACGTTCTCTCCTGTAGCGACGATAAAGTCTATTCGGATCCTACTAGCAATAGCTGCATATCATGATTACGAGATATGGCAGATGGATGTGAAAACTGCATTCCTAGATGTCAACATTGAGGAAGAGTTGTATATGATGCAACCAGAGGGGTTTTTCGATCCAAGGAACGCTGGTAAGGTGTGCAAGCTTCAACGGTCCATCTATGGGTTGAAGCAAGCATCTCGGAGCTGGAATCTTCGATTTGATGAGGTCATTAAAGCTTTTGGATTTTTCCAAAACGTCGAAGAGTTCTGCGTCTATAAGAAACTGAGTGCGAGCTCTGTAGCATTCCTTGTGTTATATGTAGATGACATATTACTAATAGGGAACGATAAGAAATTCTTAGAGGAAGTGAAGGAATATCTGAATGGACAATTTTCCATGAAGGACCTAGGTGAAGCTGCGTACATATTGGGGATTAAGATCTATAGAGATAGACCTAATCGACGGTTGGCCTTGAGTTAGAGCACTTATATTGACAAGATATTGAAAAGGTTCGGTATGGGTAACTCCAAGAGAGGCCTCTTGCCAGTTATAAAAGGTGTCAAATTAAGCGTGACTCAATGCCCAACCACAGCAAAAGAGAAGGAGGAGATGTCCTCAAAGCCCTATGCTTCAGCCATAGGTTCTCTCATGTATGCTATGTTATGTACCAGACTGGATTTAGCGCTGGCCATTAGTATGACTAATCGCTACCAGAGTAACCGGGGAATGGCTCACTGGACAGCAGTAAAGAACATCCTTAAGTACTTGAGAAGAACCAAGGATCTGTTTCTCGTTTATGGAGGAGTTGATGAGGAGCTCACCGTAAAGGGTTACGTTGACGCAAGCTTCGGCTCAGATCTAGATGACTCGAAATCCCAGACGGGATATGTTTTCATGTTGAACGGTGGCGCAATTAGCTGGAGGAGCGGCAAACAGTCAGTCGTCGCCCAATCTACAGTGGAGTCGGAGTATATTGCCGCTTGCGAAGCGTCAAACGAGGCGTTGTGGCTGAAGAAGTTCGTGATCGAGCTTGGCGTCTTTCCCAGCTGCACTGACCCCGCGCGTGGGAATCTTCTGCGACAACACGGGTGCCATTGCTAACACGAAGGAGCCAAGAACTCACTCTACAGCCAAGCACATCCTCCGAAAGTTCCGTGTGACGCGAGACTACGTCAGGGATGGACACACTAGGATTCACAAGATACATACGGATCTGAACGCAGCAGACCCGATGACTAAACCCCTTCCATAGGGCAAGTTTGAAGAACACCGAGAGACCATTGGTGTTAGATACATACCTGATGTAAACTAGTGTAATTTGTACTCTAGTGCAAGTGGGAGACTGTTGGATATGTGCCCTAGAGACAAATTAATAAAGATATTTGTCACATATCCGTTTTGTTCATAATACATTTTATACGGTGCTATAACTGTATTACTTGGAAATACTAATACAGGTGTAGTATAAAACATGGTCCGTAGTTTAACTCGGGTAAACTATCTCATTGGGCAATTGATTGATCAAGCTTTCCTGATCATGGCGACACTTAAGTCCATTGACAATGAGGTCATATCGTTAAGGGAAATGATGTGATGGATGTACACCCACCTAAAGTATTGCAATGTGATCGAGTCACATAGTTCAGTGTTGCTATGACTTTGTAACATATGGCTTAGTCCTTAGACCGTAATGATCATACGTAATTGTCATCTATGAGGAGACTTTGATTTGTATCCCACCGCCTGACTGAAATATGCTGGCTATAACAATGCACTTTGGGTATTCCGAAATAGATGGTTGATGAGTATGTTAATAGATCAGAGCGGGATTTGTCAGTCCTTGTGACAGGACAGGTACTCTGGGCCCACTCAGTGATATTGCATCAACACCTTGCAAGGATGTGACTAGGTCACAAGAGATGCAATGATCATGGACGAGAGAAGTTGTTTGTTGTGAACGAGATGTGAACACGGTATGTAGGATACCAACAATCAAACCTCGGACAAACAAAGTACCGCAGCACAAAGGGATTACGTCGTATCGTTAACGGTTTCCAAAAGCGATCGAAATTCATTCGATGGAAGCGCAGGGGCTGTCAAGGATTGTCACCAGGTCCAACTGACTAGTCATTGGTCAATGAGAAGAGTCTCGACCATGTCTGTTGTTTCCCGGACCATTAGGGTCTTACACTTAAGGGCAATCGATGCATAGGACAGTTACTGGATCAATCGGTGAAATAGGAGGAATCACCTGAATAGTTCCGGAGGAGGACGGAATGGTTTCCGGACATTTTGAATAGTTCAAAATAAAGTTTAATTGTTTTAATAATGTTTTATTATTTAATTATATGAATTAAATATTTAAAACATATTAAATAAATTAAAAAATAATGGAAAAAGGCTATATGGGCCAATGGGGCCCATTAGGGGAGGAGGGGGTTTCCCCCCTTGGGCTTGGCGCCAAAGGTGGGGCCCATCCCCCCTTAGGCCTGCGCACTCCCCCCCCCCCTTGGGAGTTTAGTCCCACATGGGGGAGGGGAGGAGGATGGCACCCCCCTTGTCCTATATAAGGAGGGGTAGACCCCCCTTTTTTCCAACACACCAATATCTCCTTCTTCCTCCTTCTCCTTCCCGGAAGTGGACTCCCCTTGTTTGGAGTCTGCACCAGGATTGGAGTTCTCCACCATAAGGCAGGCCGTCGTTCTGCTGGAGTCGGGATCCGTAGCCGTCTTTCTTCCGCTGCTCGCCTGGTTCGGGGCCCGGGAGGAACATCGATTGTACCGTACGTGTATAATCTCTTCGAGGCACTACACCTGTGGTGCTACTTCGTCGCTGGAGGTTTACCGGGAGTCATCCTCGCCGGTGGTGGTCTTCTACACGACATGGAGGTCATAGTTCCGAGTCTACGCTAGCCACGTTCGCAAGAACGTTTTCCCTCTTTCGGTCTTCAAAGGTACGAACACCGATTCCCTCCGTTACTTTACATCGACATAGCATAGATCTTGGGTTCGGGTACCGTAGGTATGAAAAATTTGTGTTTTCTGCCCCGTATCCCAGCACCTACCAGGGCCCCAGGCACCCTCCCGGCGCGCCCCAGGGTGGGGCCGCGCCAGGGGACCGCCTGGACCCCTGATGGACCCCCTGTCTGCCCCCCTTCGCCTATTTAATCCTCGTGACGTAAAACCCTCGAGAGGGGAACCCTTTTTCGCGATCTCTCCTCTGTTCCGCCGCCACTGCGCTTCCAAGATTGGGAGCACCAGAACACCTCTTCTCGGCACCCTGCCAGAGGGAGGAACCACCTCCGGGAGCTTCTCCACCACCATGGACACTTCCCGGATGAACCGTGAGTAGTCTACCTTGGACCATGGGTCTATGATCAGTAGCTATGTGATGTTCTCCTCCCCTCTTTGTTCTTCATGGATTAGACCTCGTGAGCTGCCCTACATGATCGAGGCACATATGTAATATTTCTGCTGTTGCTATGCTGAGTTTGCTGGGATCCGATGGATTATGAGATTATGTTCAGATTGTGTTTGAGTTATATATTTGATTCTCCTCTTTTATATTTATGTTCTTGAGTAATTCTTGCATGTTCTCCGTTGTTGTTTATTTCTTTGGCCAAGTAGTAGGTAGTGACTCCAAGAGGGAGCGTTATGCATGATTGTGGGTTCATGCCCCCCGATGACTAGCTTGAGTGACAGAAACATGAGTCTAGAGGATGTGATGTTGCCACAAGGGGGAAAACAACGGTGCTTGTACTTGCGGGTGCAAGGATTGTTTACTTTACGCAAAGTTCTTTAATCCAGTTGTCTGTTGCTTTGAGTTTTCACTTTGGGTGGGATTCGCAACTTAATACCAGCGAGATGTTCTGGATAGATATCTCAAGGTGGATGATCAGTAGGTAGATGAAGATGGATTCCGGTCTACTTATCTTGGCGTATCGCCCGTGCTTTTGAGCCTCTTCCTTTCTTTATAGCATAATTAGCATTGGTTTGCGCACATAATCATGTCAATTGCCCAGATGTAATTTGTTTACCTCGCATGACTATTTTATCATCTTTTGGGAGAGAGACATCAGTAGTGAACATCATAGGACCCCGGTCCATATTTCCACCACTGTTTACACCCACTATCAATTTACTTCTTATTTACCTTTCCGTTGCTATCACTATCATTATTATCCCTTGCGTTTTATCCTTTGTAAACAAAAAGGCCGGAGGGATTGACAACCCGTTTATACTCATTGGGAGAAAATCTATCTGTTGTGTGTGCAGGTCCACGTCAGCCGTCAATCTCTGGCGCCGTTGACACCTACTTGTCGTTATCGGAGTCCTACTGAAGACAAACCTTGGTATCTTCACCGAGGGAAATTGCCGCTACTCTACATCTCAACCTTCCACTTGGGTTTAACCAACGAGGTGCGAGAAGTAAAGTCTCGTGACATCAGTGGGGCCTGTGGCCCCAGGCGCCCTGTGGGCGCGGCCAGGGGGAAGGCCGCGCCAACTGGCCGCCTGGGCCACTGGTCAGCCCCAGGTGCCTCTGGGTCACTCCCGGCAGGGAAATTTTTATTTTTATTTTTCTGGAATTTTTCTGACAACTTCACTGTTGAAAAAAATTCGAGGTTCAAAAAGCTGCAAAACTTTCTGAAAACTTGAAGCAGTGATTAGAGTTGTGAAGGTTAAAAAACATATAAACTTGGTACAACAAGGAGAATAAAAGCTAAAGTAAATAAATACATAACAAGCGCTACTTTTTACCTATATAAAACTCATTTAACAGCAAGGTTGATCAAGTCCTACTACCAAACTAGCAATACACAGAGCAAAAAGTTTCACTTACTATGAAGCATTCATGGTACCTTCACTTTAATGGATATTGTCCCCACCATAAAGGTTTTGTATTTGTGGTGCACATGTAGAGGACAATCCCAATCACCAATCTTCACGGTCTCGATATTCTCTATAGAGTTGAGGCCATGCCTTTTGTTAGTCTTCTTCGGAAAATACACCGTGTGTTCTTTATCATTCACATTAAAAGTAACCTTTCCTTTATTGCAATCAATAATAGAACCTGTTGTGTTCAGAAAAGGTCTACCAAGAATAATAGACATGCTCCCATCCTCGGGCATGTCAAGCACAACAAAATCAGTAAGGATCAAACAATTAGCAACTTCAGCAGGAACATCCTCACGAATACCTATGGGAACAGATGTTGACTTGTCAGCCATCTGAAGAGAGATATCTGTAGGGATTAGTTTTTCTAAACAAAGCCTCTTATTAAGAGAGAAAGGCATAACACTCACTCCTACAACAAGATCACATAAATCAGTCATGACATAATTATTCTTTATGGAGCAAGGAATGGTGGGTATACCTGGATCACCAAGCTTCTCACGGATCTTGCCGCTAAAAGAGTAGTTAGCAAGCATAGTAGATATTGCTTCATTAGGAACTTTTCTTTTATTAGTAACAATATCTTTCATATATCTCGAATAGGGAGGTAACTTAATAGCATCAATCAAAGGAATTTGAAGAAAAAGAGGTTTCATCCACTCACAAAACTTATTGTAATGCTCTTCTTCTTTAGTTTTGAGAGACTTACCTGGAAAGGGCCTGGGTTTCTGTACCCATGGTTCTCTTTCCTTCCCATGTCTTCTCGCGATGAAGTCTTCCCTAGTATATTTCTTGCGTTTGTCGGATGCTTCTTCTTCTCGAACTTCGGGTGGATCATTCTTTTCACCATCCTTCTCAGGCTCAGCACCGTCTTCGGTCTCATTGGATTATCAGCTTCTTTGTGCTTGTTCTTCGGGGAACTAACAATTTCTTCTTCTTGCATTTGAGAATCTTGCTCGATTCTCTTCGGATACCCCTCTGGATAGGGAGGATCTTGAGTTCTAGTTCCTCCTCGGGTTTTAATCCCGAAGGCCTGTATATCCTGTTTGGCATTGTTAGCAAGCAAATCTGTTTGCACATTAGAAATTTGTTCAAGCTGAGTTTGAACCATATGAAAATGCTTCACAAGACATATAACATCATTAACTGTTCTACCTAAAACATCAAGAAGACTTTTGATAGCAAGGGAATTATCATGCAACTGACTTTGTATCCTCTCATTAAAGTGACTTTGCTTCATAATAAAATTATCAAGATCATCTAAACATTGACCAGGAGGCTTACCATGAGGAATGTCACTTGCGTTGAAATCTAAAAGAGAGTGTACCTCTACCATAGGAGGGTGAGTGGTAGGCTCACACAACTTCTCAATAGGGGGTAGATTCTTCACGTCTTCAGTTTTAATACCCTTCTCTTTAATAGACTTCTTTGCTTCTTGCATATCTTTGGGGCTTAGGACGAGCATGCCCCTATTTTTTGGTGGTGGAGGTGGTTCAGGGACGGACCAATCTTCATGGTTCTTGGCAATCTTGCCCATTAATTCTTCTACATCGTCCGGTGTTCTTTTCCTGAAAACACAACCAGCACAACTGTCCAAATAGGATCTGGATTCATCAGTTAGACCAACATAGAATATATCAATTAATTCATTCTTAGGGACTCCATGTCCCTGTCTAGCCTGGATCAGACTGCAATACCTCCCCCAAGCTTTAGGGAGGTGCTCATCCTGCAACTGTTTAAAGTTATAAATTCTTTGTAAAGCAGCATGTTGCATATGAGCAGGAAAGTACTTATCAACAAAAGAGTGAGCTAAGTCTTGAGGACTCATAATGGAACCATATGGTAGTGCATCATACCATGATTTAGCACCTTCCTTCAAAGAGAAAGGAAGAAGCTTAGTAACATAAAAGTTTCGTATCTTTTCATCTGTAGTAAACAAGCCACCCAACTCAGTGAGTTTTGTCAGGTGTGCAATGGCATCATCATTTTCTCTGCCATAAATGGGATCAGCTTCAACTGTGGATATAAGTGAAAGGTCAACAGATAAATCATAATCAGGATCATTGATGCATATAGGAGACGTAGCAAAAGTAGGATCAGGAGTAAATTTGTTCTTCAAGGAGTGCTTTGCTAGCAGCTTCTTTATAGCAGCAGGGTCGAAATCAGCACATTCATTAAGCTCCCTGCATAAATCATCATCAAGTATAACATAATCGTCCTCAAGGAATTTCTCCTTAAGGCCAGCAAAATCATGAGTTTTTCCAATAGGGGTTTTGGTAACAGGAGTTTCAACTCCCGAGAATCGGGCAGCAGCAGCAATCTGTTCTTCAATAAAAGAACCAAGTGAACCAGTAGTTTCAAAGGTAGTAGAAGCATCATCAAAAGTATAGGACATAGTAACAGATTCAGTAGAAGCATCATGTGGTGGGGGTGAAGCAAACTTACTCATAACTGAAGGTGAATCAAGTGTAGCACTAGTGTTCAGAACAGTACCTTTTCTTGTATGGGATGGTAAGATCGGGACCTTGGTTTCTTCTTTCTTGCCCATAGCGGATAAATTGCAGCAGGTAAAATACTTCAGGTAGACTTTTGAATAAAGCTATGCTCCCCGGCAACGGCGCCAGAAAACAGGCTTGATAACCCACAACTGCAGGGGATCGAGATAGTCTTCGCGGGTAAGAATAACCCAATTTATAGATTCGACTCAAGGGGAGCCAAAGAATACCCACAAGCTTTGACAGTGGAGTTGTCAATTCCACCGCACCTGAGATACACTTACTTGCAGCAAGATATTAGTAGTAATTGCGATATGGAAGTGATGGTGGCAACGGAAATAGTGATGGTGAAACAGCGAGAGTAAAACAGCGAAAGCAAGCAATTAGTAACCAGCAGAATTAAAAACACTGTAGGCTAGGGAGATGGATGGTCGTGTGCTGCATGGATAATACACATCATGTATTTAACTTGGGGCAAGGCACACAGAAAAGCAATGATCATGTAGGCATAAATCAAACAATAGGCATGTACCCCACAGGTAGTTGTACATGCTTGCAATAAGAACTTGCACAACATCTTTTGTCCTACCATCCCGCTACGAACGGGGCCAAAAGGAACTTATGGAGATTAAGGTGCTGATTTCAAAGAGCACCGGAACAAAGCATTAACAATCAATGGATACACGGAATCCTCAAATTATAGTCCATCCCCTTTGGTGTCCCAAGCTGTCACCTTTGGGATCGCCGGTTCCGGACTATAATAGGTGCATACAACTCATAGATAGGATCAAGAACACAAACATATTCATGCAAACACATAGGGTTCAGATCTGAAATCATGGCACTCAGGCCCAAAGTGACAAACATTAAGAGAAACAAGTTGAAGGAAAGATGATAAAAAACAATCTAGATGATAGGCAACATGCCCCCAACAATCTGATAAACTATTACATGACCTAACTCATCCAATCCCTACCATCCCCTTTGCCTACAGCAGGGAATTACTCACACATGAAAGGAGAAGTCATGGAGGGAGGATGGAGTGGTGATGGTGATGACGATGGCGATGATCTCCCCTCACCGGTGGCCAAAACAGCCTCCAGATTAGCCCTCCCGGAGAAGAACAGAGGGTGGCGGCGTCTCCGCGACGAGAATTGGGAAAACGACTTCCGTTTTGGGGTTTTCTCGCCACGGGAACAAGTAGGAGTCCTGGTAGGGCACCAGAGGACGTGGGAGCCCCCCAGGCGGCCTCCCGTCGCGGCCAGGGGTGGGGCCGCGCCAGCAGGGCGCCTGGGGCCCCTCTGGCCCCACTTCTGGCACAATGGTCCTTCGGGTGCGTGGATTTTCTGTGATTTTTCCTGGAATTTTCTGAGACACCTAAAAAATCCATTTTCCTGCACACAATAAAACCATACAGACAGCTCTGCTGAAAACATCGTTAGTCCGAGTTAGTTTCGTCCAAATCATGCAAGAATGAGGGAAAAACAATAGCAAAAGTGTTTGGAAAAGTAGATACGTTTGAGACCTATCAGTGACTCCTTGAAAGGTTTATGATGTTGACTCTCCTTCTTCTTAGAAGAATCAACATCAGAAGCAAAGTCCTTGCAAAAGTCAATCATTAGCTGGGAATCAAGACCAATTTTAGAGCAAAAGGTATTAAAATAATCAGTTTTCACCTAACTCTCAATGTAGTCATGCTCATAGTTTATAGCGGGTTCAATACCTTTATCAATTTCCCAGTCTTCAGTGTTCTTGTGGATCCTTTCAATATGATCCCATTTTTCTTATATACTTCTGGTCTGGAATACCCCGCTAGAGGAGGCATCCAACATTTCCTTGTCCTGACGAGAAAGCCTGGCATCAAAATTTGTAAGTATAATTTCCTTGGGGAGCTCATGGTTGGGGCATTTGAGCATCAGGGACTTCAGTCTCCCCCAAGCTTGAGCGATGCTCTCTCCGTTGCGAGACCAAAATTTGTAGATGTAGTTCCTGTCTTGGTGAATTTCACGAAGAGGATAAAACTTTGCATAAAAGAGAGACATAAGCTCTTGCCATTCAAGCAAATCAGAGTTATCGAGTAGCTTATACCAATATGAAGCTTTATCTTTAAGTGATACGGAGAATAGTTTCTTCATGACGAACTCCATCGTTACACCTGCAAGCTTAAATAAAGAACAAAATTGTGACAAATATAGCAGGTGTTCTCCCGAGTGTCCTTCTCTTGTATAACGATTAGCCAATACATAATCAATAATACAAGTTGGTATTTTATAGGGCACAATTTCAGTAGGGGTAGGAGTGACCACCACCGTCGTGGGGCGGCTCCTCACCAGCAATGAACCAATAGTAGAGGGGTCCATCAGGACTGAGGGAAGCAACAACAAAAATAAAAACCGCAACACAAATTAAAGGTTTCCTTACCGGCTTCACTTACCAATAGCGCTACACTCCCCGGCAATGGTGCCAGAAAAGCTCGTTGATGGCGATGAAGTTGATAGGTTTAGTTAGGTTTCCTTCCCTGTCAAACTCGCCAATAAACGATTCTTGATGACCCACAAGTCTAGGGATCAATTGTAGCTTTTCGATAAATAAGGATGTCGATCCCAACGAGGAGCAGAAGGTATTGACAAGTGACCCTGGATAAGGAAAGGTTTGCAAACACTAAAAGATAAATATTTAGGGATTTTTGGTTTAAGCAACAGAAAGGTAAAAGACAAGCAAAGTAAACATGGTAACTGAGGAGTAGCAAGTGGCCCAATCCTTTCACAAGGATAAGCCTAGGAACTGAACTTATAAATGCTAAAGCGTTCTCGAGGACACACGGGAGAGGTAGCCAAGTTACTTTCACCATATTCCGCCAAGTAGTATGTATTGTGTCGATAAGTGTCGGTGGGTGGATCAATGCTAGCACACCTTATAGACTAAGATAAGTGTACTCTTATGATTACACACCTTGCAAGCATCCGCAAATACAAGGTAGTAATTAAGGCATAAGCCTAACCACAACATTACAATCGAGGATCCATAACTCCCTTGTGCAAAAGTGTGCGAACTGGGGTTTAGGTTTCTGTCACTCCGGCAACCCACGATAAGCATCCTTTGTGCACAATGTATTCCTCTAGGCCCATGAACGGTGAAGTGTTAAGTGTTCGACTCACATAACAACACTAGAGAAATAACAACACAACTTAAGTATCAAACAATACATAATACTTCAACATCATATGACTACTAACAACTAGACTTCTCCCATGTCCTCAAGAACTAAAGTAACTACTCACAAGACATAAAAGAGATCATGATCAGAGGTGATAGATGGGTGGCAAACAATCTGGACACAATGATATTTCTCTAACAAAACTCAATAGCATTCACAACAAAGTAGTAATAACACCAACAGAGTAGAGAGGATAGATAGTATGGATTACAACACAGGTTGCAATTGTGAGATGAGATGGGATGGAGATGGAGATGGTGCTGATGTTGGGGATGATGTTGATGATGATCTCGATGATGCCCGTGACGATGATGATGACGATGGCGATGATCTCCCCTTCCGGGAGGTGATCTCCCCGGCGGAATATGCCCGCCGGAGATGGCTTTTTCTTCTCAATAGGTTTCCGCCACGAGGCAATGTCGAAACTCGGAAACTCCTGTCTTTTTAGGGTTTTTACCCCAGGGGGGTAATTTAGACCAGAGGGGGCACCGAGGAGGGCCACCACGCATCCAGGAGGGTGCCTGGCGCACCCTAGGGGGCCCGCGCAAGGGACCCTTTTGGAACCCTGGCGGGTCCCCTCTGGTCAATCTTTGGTCTCCTCCAGTGAATCTCCAAAATAATTATCCACGTCAAATTTCATCAAATTTGGAGTTGATCTGATTAAGCAACTTGATGTCCGCTTTTCACCGCTGAATTATGCTTCTGCTACTTCGGCACCGGAAAGTTGCAAACTATGTAAAACAAGCCAAAACAACATAAGAACAATACTTTAAAGTGGAATATATCAATGAATATGGTTAAATTACAATATAAAATAGTGATGCATTTTGGACGTATCAACTCCCCAAGCTTGTCTGCACACACATCAAATAACTTTGCTCCCAACGAGTACAGAGGAGTTGTCAATTCCTCCGGCCTTGCTGTTTACAAAGGATCAACGCAAGAGATAAAAGTGCAACTGAAAGTAAATTGAGGGTGTAAACAATGGTGGAAATATGGACCGGAGTCCCATGACGTTCACTAGTGATGTCTCTCTCCCAAAAGACGATAAACGTGCTAGCGAGGTAAACAAATCACAGCTGGGAAATTGACAGGATTATAAACGCACCGCAATGCTAACTATGCTACAAAAGAAAGAAAGAGGCTCAAAATAAATGGGCAGTACGCCAAGGTAAGTAGAACGAAATCCATCCGCATCTACTACGAATCATCCACCTTAAGATATCTATCCTGAACATCTCGCTGGTATTAGTGGTAAGTATTCCCGCCTGTCACGCGGGTGACCCGGGTTCGATCCCCGGCAACGGCGCTAGAAAAGCTCGTTGATTGCGGTGAAGTTGATAGGTTTAGTTGGGTTGCTTTCCCTGTCAACCGCGCCAATAAACGATTCTTGATGACCCACAAGTCTAGGGGGTCAATTGTAAATTTTCGATAAATAAGGATGTCGATCCCAACGAGGAGGAGAAGGTATTGACAAGTGACCCTGGATAAGGAAAGGTTTGCAAACACTAAAAGATAAATATTTAGGAATTTTTGGTTTAAGCAACAGAAAGGTAAAATACAAGCAAAGTAAACATGGTAACTGAGGAGTATCAAGTGGTCCAATCCTTTCACAAGGATAAGCCTAGGAACTGAACTTATAAAGGCTAAAGCGTTCTCGAGGACACACGGGAGAGGTAGCCAAGTTACTTTCACCATATTCCGCCAAGTAGTATGTATTGTGTCGATAAGTGTCGGTGGGTGGATCAATGCTAGCACACCTTCTAGACTAAGATAAGTGTACTCTTATGATTACACACCTTGCAAGCATCCGCAAATACAAGGTAGTAATTAAGGCATAAGCCTAACCACAGCATTACGATCGAGGATCCATAACTCCCTTGTGCAAAAGTGTGCGAGCTGGGGTTCAGGTTTCTGTCACTCCGGCAACCCACCATAAGCATCCTTTGTGCACAATGTATTCCTCTAGGCCCATGAACGGTGAAGTGTTAAGTGTTCAAATCACATAACACCACTAGAGAAATAACAACACAACTTAAGTATCAAACAATACATAATACTTCAAGATCATATGACTACTAACAACTAGACTTCTCCCATGTCCTCAAGAACTAAAGTAACTACTCACAAGACATAAAAGAGATCATGATCAGAGGTGATAGATGGGTGGCAAAAAATCTGGACACAATGATATTTCTCCAACAAAACTCAATAGCATTCACCACAAAGTAGTAATAACACCAACAGAGTAGAGAGGATAGATAGTATGGATTACAACACAGGTTGCAATTGTGAGATGAGATGGGATGGAGATGGAGATGGTGCTGATGTTGGGGATGATGTTGATGATGATCTCGATGATGCCCGTGACGATGATGATGACGATGGCGATGATCTCCCCTTCCGGGAGGTGATCTCCCCGGCGGAATATGCCCGCCGGAGATGGCTTTTTCTTCTCAATAGGTTTCCGCCACGAGGCAATGTCGAAACTCGGAAACTCCTGTCTTTTTAGGGTTTTTTCCCCAGGGGGGTAATTTAGACCAAAGGGGGCACCGAGGAGGGCCACCACGCATCCAGGAGGGTGCCTGGCGCACCCTAGGGGGCCCGCGCAAGGGACCCTTTTGGAGCCCTGGCGGGTCCCCTCTGGTCAATCTTTGGTCTCCTCCAGTGAATCTCCAAAATAATTATCCACGTCAAATTTCATCAAATTTGGAGTTGATCTGATTAAGCAACATGATGTCCGCTTTTCACCGCTGAATTCTGCTTCTGCTGCTTCGGCACCGGAAAGTTGCAAACTATGTAAAACAAGCCAAAACAACACAAGAACAATACTTTAAAGTGGAATATATCAATGAATATGGTTAAATTACAATATAAAATAGTGATGCATTTTGGACGTATCAACTCCCCAAGCTTGTCTGCACACACATCAAATAACTTTGCTCCCAACGAGTACAGAGGAGTTGTCAATTCCTCCGGCCTTGTTGTTTACAAAGGATCAACGCAAGAGATAAAAGTGCAACTGAAAGTAAATTGAGGGTGTAAACAATGGTGGAAATATGGACCGGAGTCCCATGACGTTCACTAGTGATGTCTCTCTCCCAAAAGACGATAAACGTGCTAGCGAGGTAAACAAATCACAGCTGGGCAATTGACAGGATTATAAACGCACCGCAATGCTAACTATGCTACAAAAGAAAGAAAGAGGCTCAAAAGAAATGGGCAGTACGCCAAGGTAAGTAGACCGAAATCCATCCGCATCTACTACGAATCATCCACCTTAAGATATCTATCCTGAACATCTCGCTGGTATTAGTGGTAAGTATTCCCGCCTGTCACGCGGGTGACCCGGGTTCGATCCCCGGCAACGGCGCTAGAAAAGCTTGTTGATTGCGGTGAAGTTGATAGGTTTAGTTGGGTTGCTTTCCCTGTCAACCGCGCCAATAAACGATTCTTGATGACCCACAAGTCTAGGGGGTCAATTGTAGATTTTCGATAAATAAGGATGTCGATCCCAACGAGGAGGAGAAGGTATTGACAAGTGACCCTGGATAAGGAAAGGTTTGCAAACACTAAAAGATAAATATTTAGGAATTTTTGGTTTAAGCAACAGAAAGGTAAAATACAAGCAAAGTAAACATGGTAACTGAGGAGTATCAAGTGGTCCAATCCTTTCACAAGGATAAGCCTAGGAACTGAACTTATAAAGGCTAAAGCGTTCTCGAGGACACACGGGAGAGGTAGCCAAGTTACTTTCACCATATTCCGCCAAGTAGTATGTATTGTGTCGATAAGTGTTGGTGGGTGGATCAATGCTAGCACACCTTCTAGACTAAGATAAGTGTACTCTTATGATTACACACCTTGCAAGCATCCGCAAATACAAGGTAGTAATTAAGGCATAAGCCTAACCACAACATTACGATCGAGGATCCATAACTCCCTTGTGCAAAAGTGTGCGAACTGGGGTTCAGGTTTCTGTCACTCCGGCAACCCACCATAAGCATCCTTTGTGCACAATGTATTCCTCTAGGCCCATGAACGGTGAAGTGTTAAGTGTTCAACTCACATAACACCACTAGAGAAATAACAACACAACTTAAGTATCAAACAATACATAATACTTCAACATCATATGACTACTAACAACTAGACTTCTCCCATGTCCTCAAGAACTAAAGTAACTACTCACAAGACATAAAAGAGATCATGATCAGAGGTGATAGATGGGTGGCAAAAAATCTGGACACAATGATATTTCTCCAACAAAACTCAATAGCATTCACCACAAAGTAGTAATAACACCAACAGAGTAGAGAGGATAGATAGTACGGATTACAACACAAGTTGCAATTGTGAGATGAGATGGGATGGAGGTGGAGATGGTTCTGATGTTGATGATGATCTCGATGATGCCCGTGATGATGATGATGACGATGGCGATGATCGCCCCTTCCGGGAGGTGATCTCCCAACTCTGTTCTTCCTCGGGAGGGCTAATCTGGAGGCTGATTTGGCCTCCGGAGAGGGGAGATCGTCTCCATCGCCATCACCACTCCATCCTTCCTCCATGACTTCTCTTCACATGTTTGAGTAATTCCCTGTTGTAGGCAAAGGGGATGGTAGGGATTGGATGAGATTGATCATGTAATAGTTCGTCAGATTGTTGGGGGCATGTTTCCTATCATCTACTTTGTTGTTTATCATCTTTGCTACAACTTGTTGTTCTTAATGCTTGACACTTTAGGCCCGAGTGCCATGTTTTCAGATCTGAACCACTTATGTTTTCATGATGTTATCTATGTTCAAGATCCTATATATGAGTTGTATGCACCTATTATGGTCCGGAACCGGCGATCCCAAAGGTGAAAACTTGGGACACCGAAGGGGATGGTCCATAATTTGAGGATTCGATGTATCCATTGAGTTTATTGCTTTGTTCCGGTGCTCTTTGACAGGAGCACCTTAATCTCCATAAGTTCCTTTTGGCCCCATTCGTAGCGGGATGGTAGGACAAAAGATGTTGTGCAAGTTCTTATTGCAAGCACGCAGAACTACCTACGGGATACATGCCTAATGTTTGATATTTGCCTAGATGATCATTACTTTTCTGTGTGCCTTGCCCCGTGTTAGAATCTATTACATGTTCATTCTTATTCATGCAGCGCCCGAAAAATCCATCTCCCTAGCCTACAGTATTTTAATCCTACTGGTCACTAGTTGTTACTTTTCGTTGTTTCGCTATTGCTATCATACCACAGTTGCTATTAACACCCTGTTGCAAGCAAGTATATTTCAGGTGCGGTTGAATTGACAACTCAACTTTCAAAGCTTATAAATACTCTTTGTGTCCCCTTGTGTCGAATCAATAAATTGGGTTAACTTACCCGCGAGAACACTACAATCGATCCCCTACAGTTGAGGGTCATCCAGTACTGTTTTCTGGCGCCGTTGCCAGGGACCACACCAATATTTACAAGTCTACTTGCAGTATCCTGCCTGCTACACTTCCTCCGCTATGGGTAAGAAAGGAGACCCCAAGGTTCCGATCCTACCATCCACTACAAGAAAAGGTACCGTTATGAGTACCAGTGCTACGCTTGATTCACCTTCCGTTACAAGTAAGTTTGCTTCACCGCTACCACCACATGCTACTTCTACTGAGTCTGTTACTATGTCTAATACTTTTGATGATGCTTCCACTACTCTTGATGATGATAATTTTCTTGGTCACTATATTGAAACTCAGACTGCTAAGGCTACAGCAGAACCCGAGACCGAGACTCCTACTACCTATATTCCTACATGCAAAACCTTTGGTTACCCAACCTTAGATGAACTCAAGGAGATACTCCTTGATGATGATTTTGTGCTGAGTCAGTCCTTCCTACTTCCTTCCTTCTTGAGAGAGAACGGACACTTGATGTTAATAAAGATTCTTGCATACAAAGCTGCATTGAAAGTTAGCATGTTACATCTTTGTTGACATTATCTTTTGATAAGTGAGTTGTTCGAAAAAGCTTATGCTGAGTAAACATCTTCCCTTGTGTTAACATGTGCACTTCTTGACTAATAACATGTTCTTTCCAAAGCTTCAACTGGTTCCATTATAAGTGAAAGAGCAAAAGTAAAAAAGTTATTAGTTGTTCCTTGACCAAGGCTATGTTTGCCATGATTTGATGAGTTTTCCAAGCCCTACTTTGTTATAATTTTTACTACTTTCTCATAAGGACCTTATGAGTTGAGGTTGCTGTTGAGGATGCTTCAGTTTTGTGAGAAATCTTGATGCTTCTTGTCCGTATTATTTTATCGACGCTTCACTCTCTAAACTTGTGGACAGGTTTACCGAGCTCAGTAATCGCTTGGGGACAAGCGAGGTCTTAGCTTGGGGGAGTTGATACGTCCAAAAAGCATCACTATTTTATATCGTAATTTCATCCTATTCATTGATATATTCCACTTTAAAGTATTGTTCTTATGTTTTTTTGGCTTGTTTTACACAGTGTACAACTTTCCGATGCCGAAGCAGCAGAACCAGGATTCAGCGGTGAAAAGTGGACACCAAGTTGCTGAATCAGATCAAGTCCAAATGCGATGAAATTTTATGGGGATCGTTTATATGGGAATTGACTGGGGATCACTGACGACGGAGGTGAGGGGACCCACGAGGCAGCCAGAAGGGTGCCTGGTGCGGCCCCCCTCTTGGCCGCGCCAGGCACCCTCCTGGATGCCTTGTGGCCCCCCTCGTTGCCCCTCTCGCCTATAAGACCCCCCCTGGGGTGAAAACCCTAAGAACAGAAGAGTTTCCGTATTTCTCCGCCGCCACGGGGCTGAAACCTACGGAGGAGAAAAGCCATCTACGGCGAGCAGATTCCGCCGGGGAGATCACCTCCCGGAAGGGGAGATTATCGCCATCATCATCATCATCGCCACGGGCATCATCGAGATCATCATCAACATCATCCCCAACATCAGCACCATCTCCATCACATCCCATCTCATCTCAAAATTTCAACTTGTGTTGTAATCCGTACTATATATCCTCTCTACTCTATTGGTGTTGATTACTACTTTGTGATGAATGCTATTGAGTTTTGTTGGAGAAATACCATTGTGTCCAGATTGTTTGCCACCCATCTATCACCTCTGATCATGATCTCTTTTATGTCTTGTGAGTAGTTACTTTAGTTCTTGAGAACATGGGAGAAGTCTAGTTGTTAGTAGTCATATGATGTTGAAGTATTATGTGTTGTTTGGTACTTAACTTGAGTTGTTATTTCTCTACTGATGTTATGTGAGTCGAACACTTAACACTTCACCTTTAATGGGCCTAGAGGAATACATTGTGCACAAAGGATGCTTATGGTGGGTTGCCGGAGTGACAGAAACTTGAACCCCAGTTCGCACACTTTTGCAAAAGGGAGTTATGGATCCTTGATCGTAATGTTGTGGTTAGGCTTATGCCTTAATTACTACCTTGTATTTGCGGATGCTTGCAAGGTGTGTAATCATAAGAGTACACTTATCTTAGTTTAGAAGGTGTACGAGCATTGATCCACCCACCAACACTTATCAACACAATACATATTACTTGGCAGAGTATGGTGAAAGTAACTTGGCTATCTCTCCCGTGTGTTCTCGAGAACGCTCTAGCTTTTATAAGTTCAGTTCCTAGGCTTATCCTTGTGAAAGGATTGGGCCACTTGCTACTCCTCAGTTACCCTGTTTACTTTGCTTTTCTTTTACTTTTCTGTTGCTTAAACCAAAAACCGCTAAATATTTACCTTTGAGTGTGTGCACCCTTTCCTTATCCAGTGTCACTTATCAGCACCTTATGCTCCTCGTTGGGATCGACATCCTTATTTATCGAAAAGCTACAATTGATCCCCTAGACTTGTGGGTTATCAAGAATCGTTTATTGGCGCGGTTAACAGGGGAGGCAATCCCACTAAACCTATTAACTTCACCGCCATCAACGAGATTTTCTGGCGCCGTTGCCGGCGAGTGTAGCGCTACTGGTAAGTGAAGCCGGTAAGGAAACCTTTATTTTCTGTTGTTGCTTTCAGTCTTGATGGACTCTGCTACTGTTGGTTCGTTGCTGGTAAGGAGCCACCCCACGACTGTTGTGGTCACTCCTACCCCTACTGAAATTGTGCCCTATAAAATACCACCTGGTATTATTGATCATGTCTTGTCTAATCGTTATACAAGAGAAGGACATCCGGGAGAACACCTGCTATATTTATCACAATTATGTTCTTTATTTAAGCTTGCAGGTGTAACGATGGAGTTCGTCATGAAGAAACTATTCTCCATATCACTCAAAGATAAAGCTTCAGATTGGTATAAGTTACTCTATAACTCTGATCTGCTTGAATGGCCAGAGCTTATGTCTCTCTTTTATGCGAATTTTTATCCTCTTAGTGAAATTCACCAAGACAGGAACTACATCTACAACTTTTGGTCTCGCGACGGAGAGAGCATCGCTCAAGCTTGGGGGAGACTGAAGTCCCTGATGCTCAAATGCCCAAATCATGAGCTCCCCAAGGAAATTATACTTACAAATTTTTATGCCAGCCTTTCTCGTCGGGACAGGGAGATGTTGGATGCCTCCTCTAGCGGGGTATTCCAAACCAGAAGTATGGAAGAAAAATGGGATCTTATAGAAAGGATCCAGAAGAACACTGAAGACTGGGAAATTGATAAAGGTATTGAACCCGCTATAAACTATGAGCATGACTACATTGAGAGTTATGTGAAGACTGATTACTTTAATACCTTTTGCTCTAAAATTGGTCTTGATTCCCAGCTAATGGTTGACTTTTGAAAGGACTTTTCTTCTCATATTGATTCTTCTAAGAAGAAGGAGAGTCAACATCATAAACCTTTCAAGGAGTCACCTATTGAGATTAATGTTACTGATCCTGTTTTACCTGCAGTTGTGTATGAACAGCCTCCTTATCCCTCAAGGATAAAGGAGCACTCTTTTGTTACAGGTATTCTAAATAAAAACGGAAGGATCACTGACGAACCTAAGGATACAATCAAGGTCAAGCCTCAAGTTTCAATGGTCAAGGATCTGGTAACCAGTGATATTAAAGAATCCACTATTAGTTTTTGTGCTGTTTCCACTAACATTGTCACAGCCAAGAACAAAGGCCCAATTTCAGGTACACCAGTTGTATCTGTCAAAATAGGAGATCATAATTACTATGGGCTATGTGATTTGGGATCTAGCGTCAACGCTATTCCCTTCACACTCTATCAAGAGATCATGCACGAGATTCAGCCGTGTGAGATCGAGGACATTGATTTCACGATTCATCTTGCAAATAGACAAACAATCTCTCCAGTTGGGATTGTGAGAGATGTTGAAGTGCTCTGAGGGAAGGTAAAATATCCTACTGACTTTCTTGTACTTGGTTCAGTGCAAGATAGTTTTTTGCCTATTATCTTTGGTAGGCCCTTCCTCAGCACCTGTGTAGCTATAATAGATTCCAAGAAAGGTAAAGTTTCTATTGAATTCAACGGTGAGCCGTATGAATTGAACTTTTCTAAGTTTTCTAAGCAGCCTCATGGTACTGACTTGTCAAGTAATGACAAGATTATTGAAAAAATTGCTTCTATTGCTATTCCTCCTAATGATACTTTGCAACAATTTATGGAAGACCACGAGAATGACATACATATGCAGGAGAGGGATGAACTAAAAGACATATTTTTAAGACAAACTCCTATCCTGAAGCAGAACCTCCCGGTTGAACCTTTAGGAATCCTCTCACAACCAAAAGCAGACCCGGTGTTTGATCTAAAACCACTACCCGATACGCTCAAGTATGCTTATTTAGATGAAAAGAAAGTATATCCTATTATTATCAATTCTAACCTTTCAGGGTATGAAGAAGAGCGATTATTGGAGACACTCCGCAGACACCGAGGTGCTATTGGCTATACTCTTGATGATCTCAAGGGTATTAGTCCATCCATTTGCCAACATACTATCAATCTCGAGCCCGATGCTAAACCAGTTGTTGATCATCAACGACTGTTGAACCCAAAGATGAAGGACGTGGTTAGGACAGAGGTTCTCAAACTTCTAGCCGCAGGTATCATCTATCCTATAGCTGATAGTAAGTGGGTAAGTCATGTTCATTGTGTTCCTAACAAAGGAGGTATAACTGTTGTCCCTAATGATAAAAATGAAGTAATACCTCAGAGGACTATTATTGGATATAGAATGTGTATTGATTTCAGGAAGTTGAACAAGGCCACCAGGAAGGACCACTATCCTCTGCCCTTTATTGATCAGATGCTCGAGCGGCTGTCTAAAAATACCCACTTCTGCTATCTTGATGGGTATTCTGGCTTCTCCCAGATTCCCGTCAACACCGCGGATCAAGAGAAGACCACCTTTACGTGTCCTTACGGTACTTATGCTTATAGGCGTATCCTTTTGGTTTGTGTAATGCACCTGCTACTTTTAAGAGGTGTATGTCTGCAATATTTCATGGTTTTTGTGAGGAGATTATAGAAGTTTTCATGGACGACTTTTCCGTCTATGGAAACTCCTTTGACCACTGTCTCCACAATCTTAATAAATTTTTGCAGAGATGTGAAGAAACTGATTTGGTGCTCAATGGGGAGAAGTGCCATTTCATGGTTAACGAAGGGATAGTTCTTGGACACAAGATTTCCGAAAGGGGAATTGAAGTGGACAAGGAAAAAATTGAAGCTATTGAAAGGATGCCCTATCCAAGGGACATCAAAGGTATTCATAGTTTTCTAGGTCATGATGGTTTCTATAGAAGATTTATCAAGGACTTTTCTAAGACCTCGAGATCCCTTACCAATCTTCTCCGGAAGGATTCTCCTTTTGTATTTGATGAAGATTGTAAGGAAGCTTTTGAAGTTCTTAAGAAAGCCTTGATAACCGCTCCTATAGTACAACCACCTGACTGGAATTTGCCCTTTGAAATTATGTGTGATTCTAGTGATTTTGCTGTTGGAGCTGTTTTAGGACAAAGGGTTGACAAAAAGTTGAATGTCATCCACTATGCCAGCAAGACACTTGATAGTGCTCAAAATAATTATGCTACTACCGAGAAGGAATTCTTGGCAGTGGTGTTTGCTTGTGATAAGTTTAGACCGTATATTGTTGATTCTAAAGTTATTATTCATACTGACCATGCTGCCATTAAGTATCTCATGCAGAAAAAGGATGCCAAACCAAGACTCATTAGATGGGTACTCCTTCTTCAAGAATTTGATTTGCAGATTGTCGATAGAAAAGGAGAAGACAATCCGGTGGCGGATAATCTTTCAAGGATGGAAGATATCCCGCACGATCCTATTCCAGTCAACGACAGTTTCCCAGATGAACAGCTTGCTGTTGTAAAAGTACAATCTCATTCAGACCCTTGGTTTGCAGATTATGCTAATTTTATCGCTGCGAAGTTTTTGCCTCCATGTTTTACATTTCAGCAGAGGAAGAAATTCTTCACGGATTTGAGGCACTACTTTTGGGATGACCCACATCTTTTGAAAGAAGGTCCAGATGGGATCTTGAGAAGATGTATACCGGAGCACGAGCAGCAGGATGTTATGCGACAATGTCACGATAGTCCCTATGGAGGACATCATGTCGGTGAAAGGACCGCACATAAAGTTTGACAATCAGGTTTTTATTGGCCTACTCTTTTTAAGGACGCCCGAAGGTACGTTTTATCTTGTGATAAGTGTCAGAGCGTTGGTAACATTACCAGGAGAAATGAGATGCCTATGAATTACTCACTAGTGATCGAACCTTTCGATTGCTGGGGTTTTGATTTTATGGGTCCTTTTCCTCCTTCACACAAGTACACACACATCTTAGTTGCTGTTGATTATGTAACCAAGTGGGTTGAAGCAATCCCCACTGAGAGTGCTGGTCACAAGACATCTTTGAAAATTCTCAAGGATGTAATTTTTCCTAGGTTTGGAGTACCAAGGTACCTCATAACAGATGGAGGGTCACACTTCACACATGGACCTTTTAGGAAAGCTCTAGCCAAGAACGATGTCAATCATAGGATTGCATCACCGTACCACCCTCAAACTAGTGTGCAAGTTGTGCTCACCAATAGGGAGATCAAGTTGATCTTACAAAAGACAGTAAACAGTTCTAGAAAGGACTGGTCAAAGAAGTTAGGAGATGCTTTGTGGGCATATAGAACTGGTTACAAAAACACCATGGGCATGTCTCCGTATAAAATGGTCTATGGCAAGGCTTTCCATTTACCATTAGAGTTAGAACACAAGGCTTTCTAGGCTGTCAGAGAGCTAAATGCTGACCCAAAGTTAGCTGGTGAAAAGCGTCTCATGCACTTGACTTCTCTAGATGAGTGGAGGAGTGAAGCTTACGAGAGCGCTAAAATGTTCAAGGAAAAGGTAAAGAAGTGGCACGATAAAAGAATTCTGAAACGTGAATTTAATGTTGGTGATAAAGTTTTGTTGTTTAGATCTCGTTTCAGATTTTCTCCAGGTAAACTACTTTCCAGATGGGAAGGACCTTTTCTTATCGAAGAAGTATATCGGTCTGGTGCAATCAAGATCAATAATTTTGAAGGCACCAAACCTCAAGTTGTGAATGGACAAAGACTCAAACATTACATGGCAGGTGATCCTATCAATGTGGATGTGAACATGATATATACAAGAACTCATGAAGAGCATGTTGCAGCCCAGTTTCAGACTCCGGCAGGAGTAGAATAAGAAAAGGTATGTATTACGGTAAGGAAACATCGCGAACGTCAATAAAAGTTTACTTTTCAGAGTTTTTGCAAAATTAGGAAAATTCCAAGCCCGAGTGGAGCCAGAGAGGAACTCCAAGGGGGCCAGGAGGCCTCCTGGCGCCCCCCCTCCTGGTCGCGCCAGGCACCCTCCTGGGTGACCTGGACTCCGACTCCGACTCCACCTAGGCTTGAAACCTTCCTTCTGTTGCGGAAATTTTTGCCATATATTTGCCCGGATAGTCCCGGCACCGTATCTCTCGATTTCGCGTGTTTTCTTTCTCGGCTTGTTTCTTCCAGGAAAACTTTCAGCAGATCTAGGTGCCATGGCTTCCCCAAGTTCCCCCAAGGACAAGTTCGTCATCAACGTCATCAACCCTTACCTCGCTGAGGTGAGGAAGCACCCCCATGTCCTTCGTGTGGAGGACGGTGTTCTCCACAAGGAAGATCCGAAGGGAACAGTCAAGGAAGGGAGCACCGAGGAGCGTCTGAAAGAGATGGAACATGAGGTCTTCAAGTCCAAGAAGATGGTGGAGCGCGGTGTTGAAGCTAACTTCGACATCATGAACGAGATCGAGGCTTCCCACAAGAAGGAGATGAAGGAGATGTGGTCAAGTTTGGCCGCATTAGAAGAAAAAGTTTATGAACTCCAAGCACAGATATATGATCTGCAGAACCAGAACTGTGAGTATGAACTAAAGTTTCTGCGCATGGGTTTGGGTGCTGAGTGCAGGATCTTGGAGACGGGAATGTCCTTCGAGACTGGAGAACAACTGTCATGGAAGCGATTCGCCAAGTAGTACCTTACTGAGAAGAACAAGAATGAGGAGTAAATCTCCTCGGGTAATGGCATCCCCTTAGCTTGTTCAAAGCTTGGGGGAGTGCCGGGTATCTTTATCTTTATCTTTTATATTTTTCTTTAGGAGTCAAGTAGAGTCGTATCATGTCTAGGGAAGTTACTTTATGATATAGGTGTTGCTTTGATGTCTATCACTCCTTTTGTGGAGAGCTTTGTATCCGTGAGTGTGAGGTCGTCTATGAAGGAATATTAATGAGAAGTCTATTGGTTTCTTCGCTGCACTCGGTATTCTCTTCACGCAATCGAAATTATGAGCTGATTCTTATGGGGAGTATTGACCTTATATCAGGTATGGTTTCGAAAACTTTATTTAAATCTTGGCAAGTATAGCTTTGGTCATAACAACAAGCATGTTTTTCTCAAAGTAGCGACATAGCCAAAACCTTTGTGTTATTATGCTTGAAGTGTTATGTTGACAAGGAAGACAACTTGATGTTTCATGCTAGTTTTAATGTTTATGCTTTGTATTGCTTGCATCTAAGTTGTCATCAATTGTCTGGTCTCTCAAAGCCTTGCTAGCCAAAACTCTGTACTAATCGGAATTCTGCTTGTACTTCCATACCCTGAAACCAACATCTTCCACTTGAGTCCACCATACCTTCCTATTTGTGGTATTCCACTACCACTCCTAAAGTATATAATTTGTGTGCTATCTCTAGATGTTCAAAATCTTCTGTTTTGTGCCGCTGATTCAGCTCATGAGGAAGTGGTGAGTAACCCATGATCTTCTTAATTTGGATAAGTTTTATCTTGGGATTGCATGTCTAATCTGCAAACCCCTAATATGAGAAGGGACTGGCATGAGTGCCCAGCTCGTAAAAGATAAATACTAACACACAAGTTCCTTCGCCCATTTATGAGTGATTAAAAAAGGAATTTAAGGGGATGTGATCGTCCCCACATGGGAGCCGTTCCTCGAAACTTGTCCAAATCATGAAGTGAGTGAGTTATCTATCAGCAGTCCATGACGGACCATGCACCTCCCAAAGGCCTGTTTTTATTCTGTTTGATCTAGAGATGGCACATGAGTTTTCCATGCTTACCATTTTGCACGGGGTTTATCCTTTATTTTGTGTTGAGTCAGTCCTTCCTACTTCCTTCCTTCTTGAGAGAGAACAGACACTTGATGTTAATAAAGATTCTTGCATACAAAGCTGCATTGAAAGTTAGCATGTTACATCTTTGTTGACATTATCTTTTGATAAGTGAGTTGTTTGCAAAAGCTTATGCTGAGTAAACATCTTCCCTTGTGTTAACATGTGCACTTCTTGACTAATAACATGTTCTTTCCAAAGCTTCAACTGGTTCCATTATAAGTGAAAGAGAAAAAGTAAAAAATTTATTAGTTGTTCCTTGACCAAGGCTATGTTTGCCATGATTTGATGAGTTTTCCAAGACCAACTTTGTTATAATTTTTACTACTTTCTCATAAGGACCTTATGAGTTGAGGTTGCTGTTGAGGATGCTTCAGTTTGGTGAGAAATCTTGATGCTTCTTGTCCGTATTCTTTTATCGACGCTTCACTCTCTAAACTTGTGGATAGGTTTACCGAGCTCAGTAATCGCTTGGGGAAAAGCGAGGTCTAAGCTTGGGGGAGTTGATACGTCCAAAAAGCATCACTATTTTATATCGTAATTTCATCCTATTCATTGATATATTCCACTTTAAAGTATTCTTCTTATGTTGTTTTGGCTTGTTTTACACAGTTTACATCTTTCCGATGCCGAAGCAGCAGAACCAGGATTCAGCGGTGAAAAGTGGACACCAAGTTGCTGAATCAGATCAAGTCCAAATGCGATGAAAATTTACGGGGATCGTTTTTATGGGAATTGACTGGGGATCACCGAAGACGGAGGTGAGGGGACCCACGAGGCAGCCAGAAGGGTGGCTGGCGCGGCCCCCCTCCTGGCCGCGCCAGGCACCCTCCTGGATGCCTGGTGGCCCCCCTCGGTGCCCCTCTCGCCTATAAGACCCCCCCTGGGGTGAAAGCCCTAAGAACAGAAGAGTTTCCGTGTTTCTCCGCTGCCACGGGGCGGAAACCTACAAAGGAGAAAAGCCATCTCCGGCGGGAAGATTCCGCCGGGGAGATCACCTCCCGAAAGGGGAGATCGTCGCCATCAGCATCATCATCACCACGGGCATCATCGAGATCATCATCAACATCATCCCCAACATCAGCACCATCTCCATCACCATCCCATCTCATCTCACAATTGCAACTTGTGTTGTAATCCGTACTATCTATCCTCTCTACTCTATTGGTGTTGATTACTACTTTGTGGTGAATGCTATTGAGTTTTGTTGGAGAAATACCATTGTGTCCAGATTGTTTGCCACCCATCTATCACCTCTGATCATGATCTCTTTTATGTCTTGTGAGTAGTTACTTTAGTTCTTGAGAACATGGGAGAAGTCTAGTTGTTAGTAGTCATATGATGTTGAAGTATTATGTGTTGTTTGATACTTAAGTTGAGTTGTTATTTCTCTAGTGGTGCTATGTGAGTCGAGCACTTAACACTTTACCTTTAATGGGCCTAGAGGAATAAATTGTGCACAAAGGATGCTTATGGTGGGTTGCCGGAGTGACAGAAACCTGAACCCAAGTTCGCACACTTTTGCACAAGGGAGTTATGGATCCTTGATCGTAATGCTGTGGTTAGGCTTATGCCTTAATTACTACCTTGTATTTTCGGATACTTGCAAGGTGTGTAATCATAAGAGTACACTTTTCTTAGTCTAGAAGATGTACTAGCATTGATCCACCCACCAACACTTATCAACACAATACATATTACTTGGCGGAGTATGGTGAAAGTAACTTGGCTATCTCTCCTGTGTGTTCTCGAGAACGCTTTAGCTTTTATAAGTTTAGTTCCTAGGCTTATCCTTGTGAAAGGATTGGGCCACTTGCTACTCCTCAGTTACCCTGTTTACTTTGCTTGTCTTTTACTTTTCTGTTGCTTAAACCAAAAACCCCTAAATATTTACCTTTGAGTGTGTGCAGCCTTTCCTTATCCAGTGTCACTTATCAGCACCTTATGCTCCTCGTTGGGATCGACATCCTTATTTATCGAAAAGCTACAATTGATCCCCTAGACTTGTGGGTTATCAAGAATCATTTATTGGCGCGGTTAACAGGGGAGGCAATCCCATTAAACCTAATAACTTCACCGCCATCATGTACCGACTCTGACCCTGATGCTATTAAGGAGTTGCTCGAGAAGCACTCCATGAAGAACAAGAATATTCTTGATCCTAAATTTTCCACATCTCCTATATGCATCACTGATCCTGATTATGATTTCTCTGTTGATCTCTCACTTATATCTACAGTCGAGGCTGGCCCTTTTTATGGCAGAGAAAATGATGATGCTATAGCGCACCTGACCAAGCTCGCTGAGTTAGGTGACCTATTTACCACTGATGAGAAGATACGAAATTTCTATGTGGCCAAGATTTTTCCTTTTTCTTTAAAGGGAGACGCTAAATCCTGGTACAATGCACTACCCTATGGTTCCATTGAGAGTCATCAGGACTTAGTTCAATTTTTCATTGATAAATATTTTCCTGCTCATATGCAACATGCTGCTCTGCAAAGAAGCTATAACTTTAAACAGTTGCAGGATGAGCACCTCCCTAAATCTTGGGGGAGGTATTGTGATTTAATTAAGGCTAGACCGAGACATGAAGTCCTGATGGTACGAATTAACGCCCCCTCGTTGGTTACCCAAAGTGGAAGGTTGAGATGTAGATAGCAGCAATTTCCCTTAGCAAAGATGCTAAGTTTTTGGATCGACCAGTTGGACTCCAAGATCGACAAGCAGGTGGCAAGGAAACAATGGCACCGTTTTAGACAAAAGTTGATTCCTTGACCTGGACCTGCACACACAGCAAATAACTTTGCTTCCCAACGAGTACAGAGGAGTTGTCAATTCCTGCGGTCTTGTTGTTTACAAAGGATAAAACGCACGGGATAATAATGATAGTGATAGCAACGGAAAAGTAAATAAAGAAGAAAATTGATAGCGGGTGTAAACAGTGTTGGAAATATGGACCGGGGTCCTATGATGTTCACTAGTGATGTCTCTCTCCCAAAAGACAATAAAATAGTCATGCGAGATAAACAAATTACAGCTGGGCAATTGACAGGATTATGTGCGCAAACCCATGCTAACTATGCCATAAAAAAGGAAGAAGCTCAAAAGCACGGGCGGTACACCAAGACAAGTAGACCGAAATCCATCTGCATCTACCTACTAATCATCCACCTTGAGATATCTATCCAGAACATATCGCTGGTATTAAGTTACGAATCCCACCCAAAGTGTAAACTCAAAGCAACAGACAATTGCATTAAAGAACTTTGCCTAAAGTAAATAATCCTTGCACCCGCAAGTACAAGCACCGTTGTTTTCCCCCTTGTGGCAAGAACACGTCCCCTAGACTCATGTTTCTGTCACTCAAGCTAGTCATCAGGGGGCATGAACCCACAATCATGCATAACGCTCCCTCTTGGAGTCACTACCTACTACTTGGCCAAAGCAATAAACAGCAACGGAGAACATGCAAGAATTACTCTAGAACATAAATATAAAAGAGGAGGATCAAATATATTACTCAAACACAATCTGAACATAGTCTCATAATCCATTGGATCCCAGCAAACTCAGCATAGCAACAGCAGAAAGATTACATATGTGCCTCGATCATGTAGGGAAGCTCACGAGGTCTAATCCATGAAGAACAAAGAGGGGAGGAGAACATCACATAGCTACTGATCATAGACCCATGGTCCAAGGTGGACTACTCACGGTTCATCCGGGCAGCATCCATGGTGGTGGAGAAGCTTCCGGAGGTGATTCCTCCCTTCGGCAGGGTACCGGGAAGAGGTCTTCTGGTGCTCCCGATCTTGGAAGCGCGGCGGCGGCGGAACAGAGGAGAGATCGCGTAAAAGAGTTCCCGTCACGGGGGTTTCACGTCACGAGGGATATATAGGAGAAGCCAGGGGGCACCAGGGGTCCAGGCGGCCCCCTGGCGCGGCCCCACCCTAGGGCGCGCCGGGAGGGTGCCTGGGAACCTGGTGGGTCCCCTCTGGCCCCCTCGGTGATTCCTGAAGCTTCTTCTGCGTTGATTTTTTATTGTATTTTTCCCGAATTTTTGGAGCACTTTTAATATGGGGGAAACCTAAAATAGAAAAACAGCAGAGAACATGAACTGGTACTGGGGTGCACTGAGTTAAAAGGTTAGTCCAAATATGATCAAAAGTGTATGGAAGTTCATCAATATCATAGCTATATCACACAAAAGAGGCATGGAGCAAGCAGAAATTATAGATACGTTTTGGACGTATCAACATCCCCAAGCTTAATTCCTGCTCGTCCTCGAGTAGGTAAATGATAAAAGCATAATTTCTGTGGTGACATGCTAACAACGATATAAGAACTTTTAAGTAAAGCAATCAAGGCATGTAATTCAATTCAAGTCATAACAGGCAAGAGTCTATATTTAGCATTGAAATAAGCAACATAAGAACATCAAGGTGCAAGAGCTCTCGCTGTCCGTGACTCGAATGTCTCCAAATGGTGTTTGCGTGCAAGAAAGGGGATAGGGATATACGAGAAAAAGTATTTTTGTGTTGAGAACTCAATCTACTAAAGTTTCACACTTGGTCTTCTTTGGAATCTTATCTTGACTCATCCCCAGACCACTAGCAGGTACAAGTCAAAATGATCCACTCCTTTCCGGCATTTTGAGCACTCATGCAATGGATGAGCGTAAGCAAGAAAGTTGACACTTAGGATGGCAAAGAGAGAATATGGTGGAGGAGGAAGACAAAAAAGGGTGTGAAAGGCTCACATCAATGAGGACAATCATATGCGAGAGAAAGCCAAATAATAGATATGATGTGAGGAGTAGGGATTGCCATGCAACGGATGCACATGTGAGCTAAGGTAAGCCCTCCAATGGAACTAGTGGGGGTGCATCCAACTTGCTTGCTCAAGAAGACCTAGATCTCATTTGAGGAGGATCATCATTGGAATATACAAGCCAAGTTCTATAGTGTGAAGGTCCCCACATAGCTATATGCATAAATGATAATCTCTATGGAGTACAAGATATAAGAGGGAGTACGAGTGTGGATCTCTCACAAGGAATAGTAGTGTGCCCCCTTCTCTCTTTTTTTTATTTTTTTCTATTTTTTTTATTTTTTTGGTGGCCTCAATGGCTCTTTATATTTCTATCATTTGTCCTCTTTGGGATCTTTTAATTTGTCCACTTTGGGATATTTTCCTCACTTTAGGGGCAACACTTTATATATTACAAAAAATATAGAAGATCTTTCACACTTTACAAGGTACTCAAATCATAAAGAAGATGTAATTATCATGAAGTATGCAAATGTATGCCTCTGCCAGTGTAGAAGGATATGCAATGATACTAGCGCGTCATGTAGCAATTATTAGGGCAAGGCCCAACTAGCATGCAGCTCATCGATCAAGCAAGTAGCATGTATGACATGAAGATCAAGTCATGAGAAGGTGGATGTTGCATGGCAATGTATCTCAGAAAGGCTATGGAAATGCCTTGATAGGTAGGTATGGTGGCTGTTTTGAGGAAGGATATAAGGAGGTTTATGATGACAGAGCGTATCATGCCAAGGGTTTGGATGTACCGGCGAAGGTGGACGTCAACTCTTGGAGTGAGAAGAAAGCAATGCACCGCACAGGAGAGGCTAGAAAAATATGGGAAGGTGGAAGTGTCAACTTTCGAATACTCACATTAGTCCGAACAACTCATGCACTTATTATCGGTAACTCTCAATCTAATAAGGAGGTTTCACAAAGAGAAAAGTACCCAGAGGAGGACTGTATGGTGGTTTGGCTATCCATGCGCATCCTCGACTCATGGTACGTGAGTGTACTCTAATATTCGATCCCTCCAAAGAGTAGTGATCCATCTAGTAGCTAAAGTTCTCAACTAATTTTGTAAGTTTTGAAAATAAACACGGATTGCCCAAAATATGACATCTATCACTAATAGGCTAAAGCTCTTGACACCAAAAGTCCAAACATTACTCAAAACAATACCTCAAAACTATTGCAAGTTACTACTATAGAAGAATAGCAACCTTAATCACCTACTTCAAGTCAAGACACAAAACTCAGTGCAACAGGCAAACTCTCTAAACAAGATAAACAAGAAAACTCAAGAGAGTTCCAGCAACAAACTAAACAAAAGCTCTTAAAAATATAAGCATGAAAACTCAGAGCTAAACATGACAGTAGCTATGAAAAAGATAAAGAACACACACATCAAAGATAAGCATGAAGAATCCTATGTTGTGTTCTAGATTTTGAAAGTGGAGCGTGTTTCTCTCCCACACAAAGAAAGCTAGGTTCTAACTTGTTATGAACAGCAAGCAAAGCTAAATAAAACTAAAAATAAAACCTAAGAGCGAGACGCTCCAAGCATAGCACATAACGCATGAAGTGATAAAATCATAGTGAGACGAGAGACGAACTGATAATTGTTGATGGAGAAGGGGATGCACGGGGGCATCCCCAAGATTAGATGCTTGAGTCTCCTTGAATATGTCTTGGGGATGCATGGGGGCATCCCCAAGCTTGAGCGTTTGACACTCCCGAATCTTCTTTCATCATCTTGCCTCACACACTTGAAAACTCCCTTCATACATAACTCATCACAATCTGATTAGCGAGGTTAGTACCCATAATAAAATAAAATAATTCTCTAGTGGAAATAAGGATATTTTTGAAGCTCTACTGTTTCTCAAGATTTCCAAAAAGTTTTTGCAAAGAAAAAGCAAGCTTAAGGTTTGCAAAACGAAGAAAAGGCAAAACCGGAGAGAATCTGTGAAAAACAGACCAGCAGGTAGAAAAGGATTTTTTAGGGATACTTCTGCAACTCAAATAAAAAAACTCAAAACATACAAAAGTTCGTAATTGTATAGATCAAGTTGTGTAAAAAATTTAGCTCAAAAAGATGAACTAGGATTTTTCCATGATTTTTCTAGTCAAGAGGACAGAATCTGTTTTCTGGACAGCATGTCACAACTTTCACTTCCCTTATCATATGAGGCTATAAATGTCACAAAGCTTGAAAAGTAAAGATACAATGATGTTGCTACAGTAGTAACAATCATCAAGACCACTAAAAACAGAAGAAAAACAAAAATGAAATCCTAAATTCGTTGCGGGCTGCCTCCCGAAAGCGCTTCTTTATAGCCATTAGCTAGGCTTAATGCAAATAGATCAAGTCTTTTCAAGAAATTAACTAGCCCGTGTGACGGACTCAAAAGGAAACTTAATCTTTTTCCTAGGGAAATATTCCATCCCTTTCTTGAGAGGGAATTGAAATTTTATAATACCTTCTTTCATATCAATAATAGCACCCACGGTGCGAAGAAAAGGACGTCCCAAAATAATTGGACAAGAAGGTTCACATTCAATGTCAATAATAGTAAAATCAACGGGAACATAATTGTCATTGACAATGATAAGAACATCATCGATCTTCCCCAAAGGTTTCTTTACGGAAGAGTCGACAAGACGAACACCAAAAGAACAAGAATCAAAAGGTTTTAATTCAAATATATCATACATTCTTTTGGGCATAACGGAGGTACTAGCTCCAACATCACATAAGGCATAGCAAGAAATGTTATTCAACTTAATTTTAATCATAGGATCCCAACCATCTTCTAGCTTTCCAGGTATGGAGGCTTCTACCCTAAGCTTCTCCTCCCTAGCTTTAATGAGAGCATTAGTGATATGCTCCGTGAAGGCAAGATTAAGTGTGCTAGTGTGGGGGTCTCTAGACATCTTGTGAAGGAAACGAATAACTTCAGAAAGGGTGCAATTATCAAAATCAAGGTCACTACTATCAAGTAAAGTGTTAGTGGTGTCCTTTAGGCTCACTTGTTGTGTAGCTTCTATAGTCATAGGAATTTCTACTTCTACGGTTGAGGTCATAGCATCACCATTAATAGGTCCTATGGGACTAGGGGTGCATTGGGTGCTAAGAGTTTGGATATCCTCAACAACTTGGATAGTAGAGATGGTATGGTGTGTAGGAAGGCTCTTAATTCTATCTTCTTCCTCCTTTATGGTCGAAACCACTTCAGGTTTAGCCGCCATTTGGTTTATCAAAGTAGCCTGTGTGTGGGACATATTGGAAACTTGGGTTTCCGTGGTGGTGAGCCTAGCCTAAAGGTTAGAGATCTCAGTGTTCAGACCCTCTAGTTGTCTACCAATGTCTTGCAAGATAGAAGTGTGCTCATCTAATTGTCTAGAGAAGGTCCTATTTTGTTCATACTGGGTGTTCATGTAGTTCTTAGTGGCCTTCTCTATTTCCAAAAGTTTCTCATAACTAGGCATGTCTCTATCTCTAGGGGTAGAGTTTCTGGTGCTAGAATAAGTGTTGTTGTTCCCATAGTTGTTGGAGGGGAACGATCTAGGATTGCTACCAAAATTACTCCTATAAGCATTGTTATTGAAGTTGTTTCTAGAGATAAAGTTCACATCTACTTGATTGTCAGAACCCTCTCTTAGGTAATGTGCTAGGGTTAGTCAGTACTCTTGCAGCATGTCAAAAGTTCAAAAGAAATCTTTGAAATCAAAAATCAAAAGCAAAATGGGAGAAGGAACCCCCCCAGATGAATTAATTCAAAAGGCCAGATAAAAATCTTCTCCAAAAATTCATGTTAGATTTTTGAAAAGTCTTATAAATGAGTGTGATCACATATCAAGTGATGTGGGACCCACCCCATGCTCATAGATTTTTCGAATATTCAAACAGTGCCTTGGAATTAATCAAATACCCCTATTTGATTTAAAATTCAAATCTGTTGAATTTTAAAAATGTTCAAAATTTATGAGTGGCTAGTATATTGTTTTATGAGGCCACATAAAAATTATGAGCATTTATTAAAATGTTTAGCTATTTTATTTAGCTAAACAGAACAAATGTCAGAAAAGAAAAACAGAAAAGAACAGAGAAGAGAGAGAAGAGGCCCAACTTACCGTACCTGGCCCAGCAGCAGCCCAACCCAGCCCACCGGGGGGCACATGCGTCTTCAACCCCGGCCAGGCAGGCACCCAGGTCGCCGGCGAGCACCGTGGGCGCGCCAGGCAGCTGCCTGCCTGCCCAGGGCTTATCTCCTCGTTTGGACACGTCCTGGATACGCCCACGTCCACTTCCCTCCCTCCAGAACCATCTCCCCCTCCTCTCTCTCCCGTTCCGCCGACACCCGTGCAGTTCGCCGGAGCGCGACGCCGAGCACACGCAGCCAACGACGACGAGGACCTTCACCGAGCTGTCCCCCGTTTTCCCCTTCAAGATCTTCATCGATCTGCAGAAGAAGGCGAGCCCGGAGCCCTCCTAGCCAGCGAATTCGAGCTCGAGCCGCCGCCGGAGCCGAAAGAGGTCGACGTCGATTACATCGCCGTCGAGCCACCCCAACCCTCGCCACCACCTCCGTTGAGTTCCTGGTGAGCTCACGATCAAAACCCCTATCTTATCCCCCTCGATTGCTTCCTCTAGCCATGGCCGCCATGAGAGCCGAAACTCCTCGCCGCCGGGATCCATGGCGACGACCAACCGTTACGCAGTCGAGCTCGCCGTGTTGTCCTTCGCGTTCCCCGTGCTCCACTGCTTCAAACCAACCTAGACTCGCTTCCATTCGCGCCTTGTAGAGAATTCCCGATCACAGCCGTAGCTCCGTCGCCGCAGAACTCGACGCCGGCGAGCGTACAGGGCACCCCAGCACTTGGAATTGGTCTCTTTCGACGCGCAACGGCAAGTGCTTCAAGCTGGAGGTCGCAGCGCTTCTAATGGTGCCCGGAATCAACCTCCCCGTGCAGCGCCGCCGCGGTTCTGGTCGCCGGCGTTTAGCCGCCGGTGGGTTAGCCACTAATCCCCCTCCTAAACCTACCCTGGGTCACTGACCAGTGGGCCTAGTGGCTTAATTAAGCCACTGGATTAATTAACCAGCCGGGTTAATTAACCAGTGACACTGACATCCTTGGCCCACACGTCAGCCCCCCCTGACGCCAGCATGAAGTCAGCTTGACGCAATAATGAATTTCCAGAAATTAAATTGAATTAAAGAAATTCCAGAAATTCCAGAAAATAAACCAAACTTTGGAAATTCATAGAAAATTCATATTAACTCCAAATTGGACAAATAATATATGAAAAATGATCAGGAGAAAATAAGCTATCCAAAAATGCAATTTTCAACTATGTTTGAGTTGATTTTAAAATGGGACCAGTACCATATGTCATTTGAATTATTTGGAATTAATTCAAATTCAATTCAAATGATTTTGCAACTTGAACCATGGAATTATGCTATATTTCAACCACACTTCAGAGGCATATCATACACATTTCCAAAAGGTTCAAAATGATCAAACAATGTCACATGTAACTTGGTCAAGTTTGAATTCAAATTGGAGTTTGAATTTGCAATTCAATTTGCAATATACTCCATTTAAATGGAATTGCTTCACACATACAGGAATATAAATCCAGTTTCAACATTCCATCATGTGATTGTGCATTGTATTTACTTTGCTACTTTGCTTTTTTTTTGTCGAGTAGAGGTGGAACCGGAGCAGGAGGCTGCCCCCTTCACTGAAGACCCAGAACCCGAACCTCGTCAGCAAGGCAAGCAAACCCCCATTGATCATGTCGATAAAATCCCACTTCCCTCTCATGTCTCGCTTATGCATTGTTTAGGATGATTACCATGCTACGTTTCTACCGCATAGATGAACCCATTCCTTTGCATGACCTATCATTTGTCACAGTAGTAGGAAAAACCACAATCCTAGCAAATGTAGGAGTTGTTTGATATCATGTGGCCCCTGCAAATGATTATCGCTTATTGCATGCTTAGTATGATACCATGATGTTACTGTGATGTGAGTCGGGATGGTTGTGATCATGTTGATGTTGGTAGAAAAGTGTTGGTGAATCGACCCTAATACAAGGTGAACAATGAGAGGCTGTGTAGGAGTACACGGTGGGTTGTCTAGTTGAACACCGCCCTAAGTCCGAGTTCTTGTGTGGTGATCCAAGATGAAGAGTACAACCACTTATTGGGCTCACTGACCCCTCTCAACTTACTAACTCATCCCTTTCGATGTCTAGATGTCGCAATAGTTCAGAGTTCTGGTAGGCTTGTGGCTTGGATGCTAAGTGAGAGAACGGCTCATCCGAGACCGGCTTATGCACCACACACACATCACTTGGGTCCACTTCGGTAAACCGGCCGGGTTCACGATAGTGGTAACCAACCCAAGTAGGCGGCTTTCTCGGACTAGATCGGCTATGAGGTAACAGTTGTGGTGAGCATCCTCGCCGACACTTCTTGAACGGTGTCGAATACAAAGGCGGTAAATGATGATCATGTGTGTGTAGCGGTACACCCCTGCAGGGTTAACAAAACTATTCGACTAGCCGCGTCCGCGGTTATGGACTGCTTGGAAAGCTTAGCTTGATTATTAGACAACTTGAACTGGATACTTCTAAAACACACCAAGATAAGTGTGAGTGCTATGGTGTGATTTCTCGAGGGGAAGTCGAGGAAGGCACCATAGTGGTGTAATTGGTTGGAGAAAGTAGTGGACTCGTGTACGCTTCTTACCTCAAAGTCTGGTACTCGTAGTTCAGGACTAGCCAAGTCAAAGCTGGCATTTCTGCAAGTGAAAGCCCACCTCCCTTTACCTTGATACATGTGCATGAGTAGTATAGCTCCTATGTAAGTCTTGCTGAGTACGACTTTCTACTCACGTTTTCTTAATCTATGTTTTAGATGAGACCACTGACCCCGAAGGTGGCTTCTTCATCGAGCCGGACGACTGAAGACCAACTAGTCTAGTCCCAGTCAGACAACTGGTTCCCTCGTGGAGGGCATGTGTTTAAATAAGGCTTCTTAAGCCATTTGTTAAACTTGTCTGTACTCAGACATAATTTTCTTCCGCTTGTGTTGTAATGTTGGATCACATGTTTGTGATCTCTGTGTGCACTCTATAAGAGTTATCAATAAAAATCTATACTTTGTAGAGAATTGCAATGATACCTGCTGTTCATACAAGGCATGTGTGCTGCGTGTATGTTTATAACATGCATGTCTTTGTATGGATTTTCGAGACCTTAGTTGTGATCTGGCTGGCGGTCTTTCATACACCAAGTGGCCCTTAGATGTGCGCAGCTTGGGGCATCGCGATGCGATTGTTCGAGACTCTGTCTCGTGCACACTTTGTGGTATGATCGAGCCCGCCCTAGACCCCGACTAAGTGATCGGGCTGGAGTAAGTCTATGTAGGAGTTATGAGATAGTCGTTAGTATGGTTGAGGCGACTTGTCTTTGAATATGGGAGTTCACCACCCATATCATTAGACTTGTGTGCGGACGATGAGGACCCATCTCAGTTGATCATCCGGCCTGGATGGGATGCTCCTCACATACGATGCTTTCCGAGAACGTTCTGTGCTTGGCCTTGTCTGCTTAGACAAGTGGGTACGGTTCTCGGCTCTCCATCTGACTATGTCTTAGCTGTACTTGCATACGCTAACCCCGGGTCCCGACAGACTTGGTATCAGAGCAGGACTGACTGTAGGACTAGTAGCCTTGGCCGAAGTTGAGTCTAGCTTGCTATAGTTATATAGTTACTCTGGGTATATAAGGGAACAACGTAAGGCTTCTTTTTTTCTCCTTACCCCCTTCGTTCTGAGTTCTGAGTCACCCTCATCTTGTTCTACGAGAAGATAGGACTAGGCTCTCCTCTGTCTGATTAGAACATCTCGTTGTTTGCTTCCTTGTAGCCGTAGGAAAGTTGTGACCGGTTTGTTAGAGTGGTTATGCTTCCTAATTTATTACATCGTGTTATGTAAGTGTTGTTTTCATATTGGAAGAAATTGCCATTTCTTACAATTACAGTCGTTATGCTGTCCGAGTCATTCCAGGTTTATCTCACAATCTGATGCATTTGCAAACTCCTTTCTGTTTCAGATGGCCGATCTTCCCCCTCGGCAGATTGTTCGTTTGACCAGGTGCCTCGGTGTGCGTGGCCATCCTGCCACGTTGATCGAGATGATGTCCTATGTGGGATATCGATGGTATCCTGAGTACACCGTCGAGGAGTAGTTCCACGACTTCAACCAGACGGAGTTCCACTGCATTGTTCGGATCTATCCGCACCACGTTGGAGTCACTCAGCCTATCCACTTCGGACATGGCATTGGCATTACCGAGAACATGGCTGTGCAGGATGCTGCATACTCATGTATTACCCTGTTGAGAGAGGAGCACACTATGCTGAGAGAGACCTCTTTCCGCTATATCCCTGCTGCACTTCCAGGAGAAGAGGGATATTACACCGGACTCTACTCAGATCACTCTGCAGAGGATCCAGCACTTCAGGTGACTGCTAGGTTTTCTAGTGATCGAGATCGTGATGGACGCGCTCTCCGTTTCGAGCTTCACGCCACCCGTGTTCGTCTGTATCGAGCACTGACACTCTTGGCACCCTTTGTGAGCGTTGGATCAGTTGAGCATGATGCTATCTACCCAGTGAGGACTCAGATGCCTTCTCGAGTTGCTTGGCCCGAGATTGGAGGCATTTTTCCACCCCGTGGTCCTTTGCTTCCACCCTACGCTGGACCTAGGCCCCATCCTTGCCCAAATGGATATCAGGGTCCACAGGCCTCCGTGTTTTCCGATGGTCACCTCCAGCTACCGGGATACGCTGGTAACTTTTATGAGGACTACTATGGAGATGGAGATGAGTGAGACCGCCTGTGGTCTTACTTAGTGAGGATGTAGTAGTATCTTAGTGTATTGTACGCAAGGGTCTAAGTTCCAGAGGCTTAGATAAATAATGTATAGGAAGTCAGAGTGCCTCTGAAGGATGTATCATCTTCATCACGTTTGTATTAGCTTGGTGCTTGTACTAAACCGATGTATGGTTTGTATGACAGCTTGTGAATATATGGCTTGTATGCTTTTATCACCATGTTGTCAAGATGATTACTTCCTTTGCTCTGTTATCCTTCCAGTACTTCAATAACTTGTTTAGACTCTCCCAATCAACTCTGTTTGACTTTGGTTTTTCACCTTCAGGATGTCTCAAGGAACCCGTGGCCAGATTGGTCGTAACCAGGGTCGTGGGAATGATCAGGAGGAAGGCAACCTTCCACCCCCACCCACGATGGCTCAGGTTCTGATGGAGGTCGAGAGGAACCGCCGAGACTCTCACCACCTGCTGGAAGTCATTGCACGCAACACCACTCAGCAGCGCAATGAGTTGGTGTCCCTGAACGACTTCATCCGACTTCATCCCCCGGTTTTCAGTTACTCCACCGAGCCCCTTGACGCCGATGACTGGCTTCGCATCATGGAGAGGAAGCTCCAAGCCGGCCATGTTGCAGATGGCGACAAGGTCAGCTATGCCACCTATCACCTCGAAGGCGCAGCTAGCTCTTGGTGGGAGAACTTCCTGAATATGCGCCCCGTTGGACCGCCCGCATCTTGGGATGAATTCTGCACTTCCTTCCGTGAGCACCACATTCCCAAGGGTCTTATGGACCGCAAGCGTGAGGAGTTCTGTAACCTCACTCAAGGCAGAAGGACTGTTGACGAGTTTAGTCGTGAGTTCAACCGACTTGCTCGTTATGCTACCGAAGAAGTCTCCACCGACGCAAAGAAGCAAGAGAGGTTCCGTCGTGGCCTCAACTCTGGACTTCGTCGTGAGCTCAACCTTCATGACTTTGCCACCTTCCAGGTCCTTGTCAACAAGGCCATCAAGGCAGAGGACATGAACAGTCCCAACGACTTCCGCAAACACCCTAGAGACGACAGTTCATCCAGTTCTGGCTCCTAGAAGCGCAAGATCTGGATCCCAAACAGTATGTTCCGCCAGAACAACCCACCGAGGCCATCCTATGTGGCGCCTCGTCCACCAACCCAGTTCCACCCAGCTCCACCAAATAACCCAGCTCCACGCACTGTTTTCGGAGCCTGTTACAAGTGTGGTCAGGCAGGCCACTATTCTCGTGAGTGTCCCCAGAACCAGCTCCAGCATCAGAATGCTCCACCCCGTGCCAGAGGCAACAACAATGGTCGTGGCAAGCCACCCCAGAAGGTCTACACCGCCAAACCCGCTCCTCCCGCCACTCGTGGACGTGTGAACCAGATCACCGCCGAAGAGACTGACGACACCACTGACGTCATTCTTGGTATGCTCCCAGTCAATTATGTTCCTACTTCCGTTCTTTTCGACCCAGGAGCATCTCATTCATTCATGTCGGAAAGTTATGCACTTCGTCATGAGTTATCCTTTGTTGAATTGTCCACCCCAATGATTATTCAAACTCCAGGGTCAAGATGGCAAACTAATTGATTAAGCCATGGTAATCAAATTGCAATTGAGGGTTTAGTATTCCTTGCTTCACTCATAGCCCTCAAGTCTTCAGACATTGATGTCATCCTTGGCATGGATTGGCTATCAAGACAGAATGCCTACCTGGATTGCAAAGGCAAATCCGTGAAACACACCCACCCTTCAGGCAAAACCGTCAACTATACCTCACCCAGAACAAGAACCCAAGTGCATTCCTTGAATGTACTTCCCCTTCCCGAACTTGAAGATATTCCGGTGGTTCGTGACTTCCCGGATGTCTTTCCTGAAGATCTGCCGGGCATGCCACCCGACAGATGTGTAGAGTTTATAGTGGATCTTGTACCAGGAACTGCACCAATTTCCAAACGCCCATATAAAATGGCCCCACATGAGTTAGCTGAGCTAAAAATCCAACTTGATGTTTCGTTGGCAAAAGGCTTCATCCGCCCTAGCTCATCGCCATGGGGTTGCCCCGTTCTGTTCGTAAAGAAGAAAGATGGAACAGAAAGGATGTGCGTAGACTATCGCCCGCTAAATTTAGCGACGATAAAGAACAAGTACCCATTGCCCAGGATCAATGATCTTTATGATCAACTTGCAGGATCCTCTGTCTTCTCCAAGATGGATTTGAGATTATGTTATCATCAAATCAAAATCCGAAACGAGGACATTCCCAAAACGGCTTTTACTACTCGTTATGGTCTTTACGAGTACACCGTCATGTCCTTTGGTTTAACCAATGCCCCCGCCACTTTCTCACGCATGATGAATTCGATCTTCATGGAGTAATTAGATAAATTTGTTGTGGTTTATCTCGATGACATTCTCATCTACTCGAGGAACGAAGAAGAACATGCCGAACACCTAAGGCTGGTATTGATGAAACTTAGAGAGCATCGCCTGTATGCTAAATTCTCCAAGTGTGAATTCTGGCTACCAGAAGTGACCTACTTAGGCCACGTGATTTCTGCAAAAGGCATTGCTGTGAATCCCGAGAGAGTTCAGGTCGTCCTTGACTGGACTCCACCTGAATCGGTTAAGCAAGTTAGGAGTTTTCTTGGCCTAGCCAGCTATTGCCGTCGCTTCGTCGAGAACTTTTCTAAAGTTGCAAAGCCTCTAACTGAACTCCTCAAGAAAGATAAGAAATTCTTATGGACTCCCAAGTGCGAGGAAAGCTTTCAAGAGCTGAAAAGGAGATTGACTTCTGCACCCGTACTTGCACCTCCAGACACCAAAAAGGATTTCGAGATCTATTGTGACGCATCACGGCAAGGGTTAGGATGCATACTTCTGCAAGATCGACATGTGGTAGCTTATGCTTCACGCCAGTTGCGGCCACATGAAGAGAACTATCCTACCCATGACATTGAACTCGCTGCCGTAGTTCATGCCCTAACAACTTGGCGACATTACCTCCTTGGTAATCGTTGTGAGATTTATTCTGACCACCAAAGCCTCAAATATATCTTCACCCAGCCAGATCTTAATCTCAGGCAAAGACGCTGGATTGAGTTGATAAAATATTACGACGTAGTAATTTCTTACACCCCAGGCAAAGCCAATGTCATGGCTGATGCCCTAAGTCGTAAGTCGTATTGTAACAACCTCTTGTTACAACAGTATCAACCACTTCTTCATGAGGACTTTCGCAAGCTCAATCTTGACATTGTTCCTCATGGCTATCTTTCTACCTTGGTGGCGAAACCAACCCTTGAGGATCAAATCATAGTTTCCCAGAGGCGTGCACGAGGTGTCCGCCGGATCAAGGAGAACATTGCTAGCGGAGTGGCTAAATGTTTCTCCACAGATAGCAAGGGAACGGTATTCTTTGGAAATCGTTTGGTAATACCGAAGAATAGGGAATTAAGGCAACTCATCCTCAAAGAAGCCCATGACACACCCCTCTCGATTCATCCCGGTAGCACAAAAATGTACCGAGATCTACGCCAGAGATTTTGGTGGACTAGGATGAAGAGAGACATTGCTCAATTTGTTGCCGAATGTGATGTTTGTCGTCGCATTAAGGCAGAACATCAAAGACCTGCTGGTACACTTCAACCTTTGTCTATTCCCGAGTGGAAATGGGACAAAATCGGTATGGACTTCATCACCGGCTTTCAAGAAACCCAGAAAGGAAACAATGCCATCTTCGTTGTCATAGATAGGCTTTCCAAAGTGGCTCACTTCCTGCCGGTTCGCGAGTCTATAACTGCTAGCCAGTTACCGGACTTGTACATCTCTAGAATTGTATCCCTTCACGGTGTTCCTTTGAAAATCAATTCTGATCGTGGTAGCCTTTTCACCTCTAGATTTTGGGGAAGCTTTCAGAATGCTATGGGAACTCATCTCTCCTTTAGTACAACTTTCCATCCTCAGTCTAGCGGTCAAGTCGAAAGGGTTAACCAAATTCTTGAAGACATGCTCAGAGCTTGTGTGATATCATTCGGAAAGAATTGGGAGAAGTCTCTTCCATTTGCCGAATTTGCTTATAACAATAGTTATCAATCTAGTCTGAACATGGCTCCTTTTGAACTCCTTTATGGACGACGATGTCGAACACCACTAAACTGGTCAGAAACCGGTGAAAGACAATTCTTTGGACCGGATATGATCAAGGAAGCAGAAGAGCAAGTTCGCATTGTTCGTGATCAATTGAAAGCAGCCCAGTCTCGTCAGAAAAGCTACTATGATCGCCATCATAGGCAAGAGAGCTACAATCTGGATGAGAAGGCTTACCTTCGGGTTACTCCTCTGAAGGGAACCCAACGTTTCGGTATCAAAGGCAAGTTAGCCCCACGTTACATCGGACCTTTCCGCATTATTGCTAAACGTGGAGAAGTTGCCTACCAACTTGAACTACCCCCGCACCTTTCCCGAGTACATGATGTATTCCATGTGTCCCAACTCAGGCGTTGCTTCAAGGACCCCATCCGCGAAGTCGACCATGAAACGCTTGATCTCCAAGATGACCTTTCTTATCGAGAATACCCCGTTCGTATTCTTGATTCCGCAGAGCGTGTCACTCGTCGTCAGAAGATTAGGTTTCTGAAAGTGCAATGGTCACACCACTCTGAAAGATAAGCTACGTGGGAAAGAGAAGACCGTCTCAATGCCGAGTACCCCACCTTCCTCCCGCAGACTTCTGAATCTCGGGACGAGATTCTTTTGAGTGGGGGCGAGTTGCCAGAACCCTCTGTTAGGTAATGTGCTAGGGTTAGTCAGTACTCTTGCATCATGTCAAAAGTTCAAAAGAAATCTTTGAAATCAAAAATCAAAAGCAAAATGGGAGAAGGAACCCCCCCCCAGATGAATTAATTCAAAAAGCCAGATAAAAATCTTCTCCAAAAATTCATGTTAGATTTTTGAAAAGTCTTATAAATGAGTGTGATCACATATCAAGTGATGTGGGACCCACCCCATGCTCATAGATTTTTCAAATATTCAAACAGTTCCTTGGAATTAATCAAATACCCCTATTTGATTTAAAATTCAAATCTTTTGAATTTTAAAAATGTTCAAAATTTATGAGTGGCTAGTATATTGTTTTATGAGGCCACATAAAAATTATGAGCATTTATTAAAATGTTTAGCTATTTTATTTAGCTAAACAGAACAAATGTCAGAAAAGAAAAACAGAAAAGAACAGACAAGAGAGAGAAGAGGCCCAACTTACCGTACCTGGCCCAGCAGCAGCCCAGCCCAGCCCACCGGGGGGGCACATGCGTCTTCAACCCCGGCCAGACAGGCACCCAGGTCGCCGGCGAGCACCGTGGGCGCGCCAGGCAGCTGCCTGCCTGCCCAGGGCTTATCTCCTCGTCTGGACACGTCCTGGAGACGCCCACGTCCACTTCCCTCCCTCCAGAACCATCTCCCCCTCCTCTCTCGCCCGTTCCGCCGACACCCGTGCAGTTCGGCGGAGCGCGACGCCGAGCACACGCAGCCGACGACGACGAGGACCTTCACCGAGTTGTCCCCCGTTTTCCCCTTCAAGCTCTTCATCGATCTGCAGAAGAAGGCGAGCCCGGAGCCCTCCTAGCCAGCGAATTCGAGCTCGAGCCGCCGCCGGAGCCGAAAGAGGTCGACGTCGATTACATCGCCGTCGAGCCACCCCAACCCTCGCCACCACCTCCGTTGAGTTCCTGGTGAGCTCACGATCAAAACCCCTATCTTATCCCCCTCGATTGCTTCCTCTAGCCATGGCCGCCATGAGAGCCGAAACTCCTCGCCGCCGGGATCCATGGCGACGACCAACCGTTACGCAGTCGAGCTCGCCGTGTTGTCCTTCGCGTTCCCCGTGCTCCACTGCTTCAAACCAACCTAGCCCCGCTTCCTTTCGCGCCTTGTAGCGAATTCCCGATCACAGCCGTAGCTCCGTCGCCGCAGAACTCGACGCCGGCGAGCGTACAGGGCACCCCAGCACTTGGAATTGGTCTCTTTCGACGCGCAACGGCAAGTGCTTCAAGCTGGAGGTCGCAGCGCTTCTAATGGTGCCCGGAATCAACCTCCCCGTGCAGCGCCGCCGCGGTTCTGGTCGCCGGCGTTTAGCCGCCGGTGGGTTAGCCACTAATCCCCCTCCTAAACCTACCCCGGGTCACTGACCAGTGGGCCCAGTGGCTTAATTAAGCCACTGGATTAATTAACCAGCCGGGTTAATTAACCAGTGACACTAACATCCTTGGCCCACACGTCAGCCCCCCCCCCTTGACGCCAGCATGAAGTCAGCTTGACGCAATAATGAATTTCCAGAAATTAAATTGAATTAAAGAAATTCCAGAAATTCCAGAAAATAAACCAAACTTTGGAAATTCATAGAAAATTCATATTAACTCCAAATTGGACAAATAATATATGAAAAATGATCAGGAGAAAATAAGCTATCCAAAAATGCAATTTTCAACTATGTTTGAGTTGATTTTAAAATGGGACCAGTACCATATGTCATTTGAATTATTTGGAATTAATTCAAATTCAATTCAAATGATTTTGCAACTTGAACCATGGAATTATGCTATATTTCAACCACACTTCAGAGGCATATCATACACATTTCCAAAAGGTTCAAAATGATCAAACAATGTCACATGTAACTTGGTCAAGTTTGAATTCAAATTGGAGTTTGAATTTGCAATTCAATTTGCAATATACTCCATTTAAATGGAATTGCTTCACACATCAAAGCATATACATCAAGTTTCAACCTTCCATCATGTGATTGTGCATTGTATTTACTTTGCTACTTTGCTTGTTGTTTGTCGAGTAGAGGTGGAACCGGAGCAGGAGGCTGCCCCCTTCTTTGAAGACCCAGAACCCGAACCTCGTCAGCAAGGCAAGCTAACCCCCATTGATCATGTCGATAAAATCCCACTTCCCTCTCATTTCTCGCTTATGCATTGTTTAGGATGATTACCAGGCTACGTTTCTACCGCATAGATGAACCCATTCCTTTGCATGACCTATCATTTGTCACAGTAGTAGATAAAACCACAATCCAAGAAAATGTAGGAGTTGTTTGATATCATGTGGCCCCTGCAAATGATTATCGCTTATTGCATGCTTAGTATGATACCATGATGTTACTGTGATGTGAGTCGGGATGGTAGTGATCATGTTGATGTTTGTAGAAAAGTGTTGGTGAATCGACCCTAATACAAGGTGAATGATGAGAGGCTGTGTAGGAGTACACGGTGGGTTGTCTCGTTGAACACCGCCCTAAGTCTGAGTTCTTGTGTGGTGATCCAAGATGAAGAGTACAACCACACATTGGGCTCACTGACCCCTCTCAACTTACTAACTCATCCCTTTCGATGTCCAGATGTCGCAATAGTTCGGAGTTCTGGTAGGCTTGTGGCCTGGATGCTAAGTGAGAGAACGGCTCATCCGAGACCAGCTTATGCACCACGCACACATCACTTGGGTCCACTTCGGTAAACCGGCTGGGTTCATGATAGTGGTAACCAACCCAAGTAGGCGGCTTTCTCGGACTAGATCGGCTATGAGGTAACAGTTGTGGTGAGCATCCTCGCCGACACTTCTTGAACGGTGTCGAATACAAAGGCGGTAAATGATGATCATGTGTGTGTAGCGGTACACCCCTGCAGGGTTAACAAAACTATTCGAATAGCCGCGTCCGCAGTTATGGACTGCTTGGAAAGCTTAGCTTGATTATTTGACAACTTGAACTGGATACTTCTAAAACACACCAAGATAAGTGTGAGTGTTATGGTGTGCTTTCTCGAGGGGAATTCGAGGAAGGCACCATAGTGGTGTAATTGGTTGGAGAAAGTAGTGGACTCGTGTACGCTTCTTACCTCAAAGTCTGGTACTCGTAGTTCAGGACTAGCCAAGTCAAAGCTGGCATTTCTGCAAGTGAAACCCCGCCTCCCTTTACCTTGATACATGTGCATGAGTAGTATAGCTCCTATGTAAGTCTTGCTGAACGACTTTGTACTCACGTTTTCTTAATCTATATTTTAGATGAGACCACTGACCCCGAAGGTGGCTTCTTCATCGAGCTGGACGACTGAAGACCAACTAGTCTAGTCCCAGTCAGACGACTGGTTCCCTCGTGGAGGGCATGTGTTTAAATAAGGCTTCTTAAGCCATTTGTTAAACTTGTTTGTACTCAGACATAATTTGCTTCCGCTTGTGTTGTAATGTTGGATCACATGTTTGTGATCTCTGTGTGCACTCTATAAGAGTTATCAATAAAAATCTATACTTTGTAGAGAATTGCAATGATACCTGCTGTTCATACAAGGCATGTGTGCTGCGTGTATGTTTATAACATGCATGTCTTTGTATGGGTTTTCGAGACCTTAGTTGTGATCTGGCTGGCGGTCTTTCATACACCAAGTGGACCTTAGATGTGCGTAGCTTGGGGCATCACGATGCGATTGTTCGAGACTCTGTCTCGTGCACACTTTGTGGTATGATCGAGCCCGCCCTAGACCCCAACTAAGTGATCGGGCTGGAGTAAGTCTATGTAGGAGTTACGAGATAGTCGTTAGTATGGTTGAGGCGACTTGTCTTTGAATATGGGAGTTCACCACCCATATCATTAGACTTGTGTGCGGACGATGAGGACCCATCTCAGTTGATCATCCGGCCTGGATGGGATGCTCCTCACGTACGATGCTTTCCGAGAACGTTCTGTGCTTGGCCTTGTCTGCTTAGACAAGTGGGTACGGTTCTCGGCTCTCCATATGACTATGTCTTAGCTGTACTTGCATACGCTAACCCCGGGTCCCGACATTGATCTTGAGCAATCAAAGAATTTAAAGGAACATCATGGGGATCACTAGGAGATTTCTTTGTAAGTAGAGACATAATCAAGTCAACTTTTTCATTTAGGGAGGAGATCTCCTCGACAGAGTTTACCTTCCTACCTGTTGGAGCTCTTTCGGTGTGCCATTGGGAATAGTTGGTCATCATCTCATCGAGAAGTTTTGTGCCAGCACCAAGTGTAGTTGACATAAAGGTTCCTCCCGCGGCTGAATCTAGCAAGTTCCGCGAGGTAAAGTTTAAGCCTGCATAAAAAGTTTGGATAACCATCCAAGTAGTCAAACCATGCGTAGGGAAATTCTTAACAAGAGATTTCATGCGTTGCCAAGCTTGGGCAACGTTTTCATTATCTAATTTCCTACAATTTATAATATAGCTCCTCAATTGGATAATCTTCGCAGGGGGGTAGTACTTCCTAATAAAAGCATCCTTGCACTTGTCCCAAGAATCTATGCTATTCTTAGGCAAGGATTGAAACCAGATTTTAGCTCTGTCCCTCAAAGAGAAAGGAAAAAACTTAAGCTTAACAATATCACCATCTACTTCTTTGTACTTTTGCATATCACAAAGCTCAATAAAATTATTTAAGTGCAAAGCAGCAGCATCTCCAGCACCGGAGAATTGATCTTTCATAACAAGGTTCAGCAAAGCAGGTTTAATCTCATAAGAAGGTGTTGAAGTAGCAGGTGTAGCAATCGGAGTGCAGATAAAGTCACTGTTGTTGTGACCAGTGAAGTCAAACAACTTGGTGTTCTCGGAGGAACCCATAGTAGCAGCAAGCAAGATAACTATTTTTTTGATTTTTGATAAAGAGAACTAAAGCAAAAACTGAAAGGTAAACTAACAAGAATAAAAAGCAAAGATAAAATATAGTGTGAAACTCCCCTATCTTGAAGAGTGGAGTCCCCGGCAACGGCGCCAGAAATTGCTTTTGATGGTACGTATTAACGCCCCCTCGTTGGTTACCCAAAGTGGAAGGTTGAGATGTAGATAGCAGCAATTTCCCTTAGCAAAGATGCTAAGGTTTAGGATCGACCAGTTGGACTCCAAGATCGACAAGGAGGTGGCAACGAAATAATGGCACCGTTTTAGAAAAAATTGCTTCCTTGACCTGGACCTGCACACACAACAAATAACTTTGCTTCCCAACGAGTACAGCGGAGTTGTCAATTCCTCCGGCCTTGTTGTTTACAAAGGATAAAACGCACGGGATAATAATGATAGTGATAGCAACGGAAAATTAAATAAAGAAGAAAATTGATAGCGGGTGTAAACAGTGTTGGAAATATGGACCGGGGTCCTATGATGTTCACTAGTGATGTCTCTCTCCCAAAAGACGATAAAATAGCCATGTGAGGTAAACAAATTACAGATGGGCAATTGACATGATTATGTGCGCAAACCATTGCTAATTATGCTATAAAGAAAGGAAGAGGCTCAAAAGCACGGGTGGTACGCCAAGACAAGTAGACCGAAATCCATCTGCATCTACCTACTAATCATCCACCTTGAGATATCTATCCAGAACATCTCGCTGGTATTAAGTTGTGAATCCCACCCAGAGTGTAAACTCAAAGCAACAGACAACTGCATTAAAGAACTTTGCGTAAAGAAACAATCCTTGCACCCGCAAGTACAAGCACCGTTGTTTTCCTCGTTGTGGCAACATCACATCCCCTAGACTCATGTTTCTGTCACTCAAGCTAGTCATCAGGGGGCATGAACCCACAATCATGCATAACGCTCCCTCTTGGAGTCACTACCTACTACTTGGCCAAAGAAATAAACAGCAATGGAGAACATGCAAGAATTACTCTAGAACATAAATATAAAAGAGGAGAATCAAATATATTACTCAAACACAATCTGAACATAGTCTCATAATCCATCGGATCCCAGCAAACTTAGCATAGCAACAACAGAAATATTACATATGTTCCTCGATCATGTAGGGCAACTCATGAGGTCTAATCCATGAAGAACAAAGAGGGGAGGAGAACATCACATAGCTAATGATCATAGACCCATGGTCCAATGTGGACTACTTACGGTTCATCCGGTAAGCATCCAAGGTGGTGGAGAAGCTCCCGGAGGTGATTCCTCCCTCCGACAGGGTGCCGGGAAGAGGTCTTCTGGTGCTCCCGATCTTGGAAGCGCGGCGGCGGTGGAACAGAGGAGAGATCGCGAAAAAGGGTTCCTATCACGGGGGTTTCACGTCATGAGGGATATATAGGCGAAGGGGGCAGCCAGGGGGGCCACCAGGCGGCCCCCTGGCGCGGCCCCACCCTAGGGCGCACCGGGAGGGCGCCTGGGGCCCTGGTGGGTCCCCTCTGCCCCCCCCCCCCCCCCCCGGTGACTCCCGAAGCTTCTTCTGCGCTGATTTTCTATTGTATTTTTTCTGAATTTTTGAGCACTTTTAATATGGGGGAAACCTGACATAGAAAAACAGCAGAGAACATGAACTGGCACTGGGGTGCACTGAGTTAATAGGTTAGTCCAAATATGATCAAAAGTGTATGGAAGTTCATCAATATCATAGCAATATCACACAAAAGAGGCATGGAGCAAGCAAAAATTATAGATACGTTTTGGACGTATCAAGTCCCAAAGAATGAATTACTTGATATATTTTATGCTGGCCTAACCGATGAATCCAGGTCCTATCTGGATAATTGTGCTGGTTATGTTTTCAGGTAAAGAACACCTACCGATGCTGAAGAATTAATGGGCAATATTGCCAAGAACCACAAATATTTGTCCGTCCCTGAACCACCTCCACCACCAAAGAAGAGGGGCATGATTGTTCTGAGCCCCAAAGATATGCAAGAAGCGAAGAAGTCTATAAAGGAGAAAGGTATTAAAGCCGAAGACGTGAAGAATCTACCGCCTATCGAGAAGTTGTGTGAGCCTACTACTCACCCCCCCTTGGTAGAGTTACACTCTCTATTAGACTTTACTGAAAGTGACATCCCTAAAGGTCAGCCTCCCGACCAATGCTTAGATGAGCTTGATAATTTTATTATTAAGAAAGACAATTTTAATAGGAGGATACAAAGTCAATTGCATGATAATTCTCTTGCTATCAAAAGTTTACTTGGTGTTCTTGAAAGAACAATTAATGATGTTAAATGTCTTGTTAAGCATTTTCATATGGTTCAAACTCAGATTGAACAAATTTCTAATGTGAAAAACTATTTGCTTGCTAACAATGCCAAACAGGACATACAAGCTTATGGCATCAAGAGCAGGGGTGGAACACACACCCAAGACCCACTCTATCCTGAGGGGCATCCGAAGAGGATGAGAAAGATTCTCAAGTGCAAGTAGAAGACGAGCTTGTTAGCTCTCCAAAGAAGAAAAAGAAGAAGAAGAAACACAAGGAAGCTCACAACTCCAATGATCCTATTACAAGTGAAGAACCTGTTGTTGATCCCAACAGCATATCTACCTCCGATGTTGAAACTGAAGACGGTGCTGAGCCCGAAGAAAATGATAAGGAGAAGAATGATCCTCCCAAGGTGCGAGAAGAAGAAGCACCGGATAAACGCAAGAAGTACACAAGAGAAGACTTCATAGAAAGAAGAGATGGGAAGGAAACAGAACCATAGATACAAAAACCCATGCCCTTTCCAGGTAAGTCTCTCAAATCTAAAGAAGAAGAGCATTATAATAAATTTTGTGAATGGATGAAACCTCTTTTTCTGCAAATTCCTTTGACTGATGCTATCAAGTTGCCTCCTTATTCCAAATACATGAAAGATATTTTCACCAACAAAAGAAAAGTTCCTAATGAGGCAATATCTACTATGCTTGCTAATTACTCTTTTAGAGGACAGATTCCTGAGAAACTTGGTGATCCAGGTATACCCACCATTCCTTGTTCCGTAAAAAATAATTATGTTAAGACAGCCTTATGTGATCTCGGAGTAGGGGAGAGTGTTATGCTTTTTTCTCTTTATAAAAGGCTATGTTTAGAGAAGCTAATCCCTACAGATATCTCTCTTCAGATGGCTGACAAGTCAACATCCGTCCCGATAGGTATTTGTGAGGATGTTCTAGTTGAAGTTGTTAATTGTTTGATTCTTACATATTTTTTTGTGCTTGACATGCCCGGGGATGGGAGCATGTCCTTTATTCTTGGTAGACCTTTTCTTAACACCTCAGGTGCCATTATTGATTGCAATAAAGGAAAGGTCACTGTCAACGTAGACGATAAAGAACACACGGTGTATTTTCCAAAGAAGATCGACAAAAGGCATGGCCTTAACTCAATAGAGAATATCGAGACCGTGAAGATTGGAGAATGGGATTGGTCTTTACACGTGCAACACAAATACAAAACTATCATGGTGGGGACAATGTCCATTAAAGTAAAGGTGCAATGATCACTTCATAAGATGTGAGACTTTTTGTTCTATATATCGCCGGTTCGTTGGTAAGACTTGATCAACCTTGCTAGTAAGCATGTTTTATATAGGTAAAAAGTGGATCTTGTTATGTTTTCATTTGCCTTAGCTTTTATTCTCCTGGCTGTACCAAGTTTATATGTTTTTGAAGCTTCACAATTCTAATCACTGCTACAAGTTTTCAGAAAGTTTCGCAGCCTTTTGAACTCCGGAAAATTTTCAACAGTAAGTTTTCAGAAAAAATCCTGAAAAATTATATTAAAAATTTCCATGCCGGGAATAACCCAGAGGCACCTGGGGCTGACCAGGGGGGCCACCAATGGCCAAGGCGGCCAGCTGGCGCGGCTAGCCCCTTGGCCTCGCCCACAGGGCGCCTGGGGGCCATAGGCCCCACCTTCAGGTGAGTCTTCTTCCTCTCTCTCCCTTTCTTCCCCAAAACACGAGTTCTGCACCTGGAACTTGCGTTCTTGCTGCCCTCCGTCCAGAATTTTGATCTCTCTCTACGACCCATCATTTGAGCTGAGATTTTGGACAAATACTCCCTGGTATGCAACTCCCTCACCCCTCCAATTAGCTTTTTGATTGGTGGCTTCATTTGTGAGTATTTATTAGTTCTTGGTGCTGTTTAGATGAGCTTGCATGCGTGTTTAGAAATTTATTTTCCAAGTTGATGCAAGTTTATGCCTTAGGTAAGTGAGTAGAGTAGTTTGCCTCAACTCACTTTGTTTAAATCCTTGTTTTTGTGAATTGTCAAAAATTTCAAAAATGAGTTTGCTAGGAAAAGCAAAGGGGTGGCTTGGGAAGAAGAAGCCCGAGCGCTCCGATCGAGTTACTAGAGCTGCAACTTCACCCTCAACAGTTAGGGTGAGCTACAATGAAGATCATGTGCCCCTGGAGTTGTTGGAAGACACAAGTCCAACATGCACAATGATGTATCTGTGCGATGATTTTCTTACAGTTGCAGGAATTAAGGAGGAATTTTATGGACTGTGCCAATGCAGGTTTGACACGGCTAGCATTATGCCGTGTGGTACAATACAAGAAGCTCACCTCCTTCTTTGTTAACAGTTTTCGTTATAACCATGATGCTGGAACCGTTGAGTTCAAACTTTATAATGATCTCATAACCATGCCTTTGGCACAGTTCTGTGATATAATAGGTGTGCCAAACGCTGGTCAGACGAAAAAGATGACCACTCAGCCTTCTGAGTTGAGGACCCTCTTCAACTCACTTTGTTGCCAGGAGGAGATTGACATTCGTCGCACAAAGATTTCCAGCATTTTGTTTCCCCACCTCAGGTATTTTTCGTATTTTTTTGCTAGAGGGGTGTTGGCTCGTGACAACACGAGCAGTGGTTCTGCTCCAGATTTTGCTATTTATGCGAACGCCCACTCTGATAAGAATGATTATAATGTGGGTGCCTTAATTTCTCGGCGCCTTGTTACGAACAGTAACAAGGGCGATTTATATGGTGGTGTTTACGCCACACTTATCCTTGAGTCTCTTGAGCGCACCGCGCATCCTGATGATGTTCCCTTTTCATACGCAAGTCTCGATCTTGCTGATATGAAGAGGCATTAGTTTGTTACCATGACTTCCCAGTTTGGTAACCTTGATTATATTTTGAGGTTTGAAAAGACCATTACTCGTTAGATCCGTCTACCTGCACCACTTTTGTTTGATAACACTCGCAGGAACAGATGGTCCTTCAACGATATTCAGTTCGATGAGTTCATGGCTCATTACCAGCCGCATAACCCCATGGAGGGGGTTGTGCCCGACGAGGAGGAGCATGGTGAGTTCCCACCTTTCCAGGGGGCCTTCACCCAGCAGGGTGACGGGTCTTCTTCTGCTTGGAGCGCAGGACCGTCCTCATGGGAGGATCCGAGGACTTCGGTGTACGCGCCGGAGGGCTCATACGACTCTTGGACTTACCATTACCCCGGAGCAGGAGGCTCCTAGGGGCAGTAGGTGCTACCCACTTAGGCCAAAAGCCTAAGCTTGAGGAGTGCGTGCCCTTCTCACCTTTTCATTGTATTGTCCGTTTTTATTTTATTTGCTTTGCTCTTTTTCGAAGTTTTTTCCCGTTCTTCTATGTTCTTTTATTTTGCAAAAACAACAAAAAGATTTATCTTTTCTTTTTCTTTTGAAAAAACCCTTTAAAAACCCAAAAAGATTTCCTTTCTCTCTTTAGTTTTCTTTGTTTTCAGAGTTCAGCTCGAGTCCGTGATGGCATTTGATTATATATTTCCCACGTTCGGTCGTGCAAAGGACAAGGCAGTAATGACGAAGATCGACGAAAAGGAAGCAACAAGGAAAACCGGTATGAACTCTTCTTGTTTCTACTTTTGTGCATATGTCTATACTTATGACTTAGAGACCAGCTTGTAGCGACATAGTGCTATGTTTACAATGCTTTCCCAGTGTTCATGCTTTCGTTGTGGCATATCTAAAATAGCTAGGGTGCATAATTTGTTGTTGGAATGATTTAAACGCATTGCATTGTTCATGGTTTGGCATATTGAAGTGGTATTTCCCTTCGGAGAATTCTTGGATTGACTTGGCACATGTTCACACATGTTTATGACTGATATGTCTATCATGCCTTGATGACCTTTTTATTTCAGAATAGTCATATCACTTTCATGCCCGATTCAATGTTATTTTTCGCTCTGCATGATTATGACAATTATTGCTCTCTAGTTGGTCGCTTCCCAGTCTTTTGCTAGCCTTCACTCGCACTAAGCGGAATTCTGCTTGTGTATCCAAACCCCTTTTCAAATCAGTTATTCCACTTGAGTCCACCATACCTACCTATATGTGGTATTTACCGGCCACTCCTAACTTAGACTTTCTTGTGCCATCTCAAAATTTATTCAAAAGCTTCCCTTTTGTAACCGTACAAGCTCATGGTGCGGTGAGGGTAAATCAGTATCTACCATGCCAAAAATATTTTGACGGAAGTTTTAACTAGTCAATAAAAAAAGAGTTACACCTCCCCCATACTTGATGATGGAATGAAATGGACCAAATGCTGCTAATGATAGATGGAAAGACACCCTCATTCCATACTTGAGGCAAAATTAAAAGGCTCCGTAGACCATCAAAGGATTTATGGATAAGGGAACATGTGTAAGAAAAAGGCATTAATATAGTTGTCATGGGAGATATTGAGAGACCTTTACCGTTCACCGTTGACTGGAAAGTTGCACTTCTCAGAAGAATTTGATCTTTCTTTTCAAAACCAAGAGCTCTGGCACATGTTTAGTCTTTGCTTCCTTTCACGGGTTTTTGTAACACCCTCACTGTCAGTGAACAGTAATCAGGGTTACTGTTCATCTCTACGGTTCAAAACTTTTGTTTGATCAACTGGTTCAGTTCAAATTCAAATTCTCCTTTGATATTGTTGCAAGCAAATATGAACCATGGACCTTGATCATCATTGGCCAACTAAAGTCCAAGCCATTTGAAATAAAATTCAAACAAACCCTGAAATGCCTTTTGATGAATATTAAAAAAAAATGGTGACAATAAATCTTTTCCAAAAATCTTGGAACCACTTTTATAAAATCCCAAATAATCATTGGACCATGCCCATGTAATCATTGGTATTTATTGGGCTACTGAAAATTGTAAAAAATTAATAACAGTAGCAATTCCAAGCCAATTACCCATTTTATAATAAAATAAAATACCAAAAGAGTTTAGAAAAACCCTCAATTTTTTGTGGTACTCTAGGAATATGCTCTACTAATTATGGAACCAAAATGGCATTATATACAAATTCCTAAGCCATTCAAATAAATGCTAACAGAAATAAACAAAAGAAAGAAAAGAGAAAAGATAATTAAAGCTAAACCTAACTAACCCCCCTCTGGCATGAGGCCCATTCCCCCCTCCCACCAAATTCAGCCCAGAGCCCACCCTGGGGGGTTATCTCCCTCCTCCCGTACGGCAGCCATGGCGTGGCACCCATCCGCCGGTGCCACGGCCTCGACGTCGCCGTGGGCGCATCCCCTCGGTCGCCGTCGGCCTCTTAAGATGCCCCTCCCTCCGCGCAGCAACCCTAGCCGCCCCTTGTTCCCCCCCCCCATCTCTCGCGCGCAGCCTCTGAACCGGAGCTCCTGGAGGAGAAGCTCGCTGCTGCCCCCCCCCCCTGGAGCATGGCGTCCCGCCGCCACCAGCTCTCCCCGGCGCCCCCGAGCGACGCCGCCCTTCCTCCGCCCCTCCTCGCGTGTCGCCCCCCCCCCCCCACCCCTCGTGAGCGCCTCCCCTCCCTCCCTCTCTCTCGGCCACGGGCCACCATGGCTACGGGCGCGAGCTCTTAGAGCTCGGCCGCGGCGCCCCATGGCCACCCTGCTAACCCCCCCCCCCCCCACCCCTCTAATCACTACTTAATTAAACAGAGAAAACAAACCCCTTTCTGTATGACATGTGGGTCCCCCTCCCCTTTGATTTAATTAAAATGTTTAATTAACACAGCAGTGTATGACACATGGGCCCCCCTGTCAGGTTTTATTTATAAATGAATTAAAATTATTGTTGTGAATGACATGTGGGCCACCCTTCTGTTTTTATTAAATAAAATGAATTATAACTAAATAGAGGCTGACCAGTGGGGTTTGACCAGTCAACACTGTTTTGGATAATGTTACTAAAATAATAAAAGAAAATATTAAAAGGGATTTTTAAATGTTTTAAATTGATTAAAACTTATAAAATCAATATCTTTTAATCCGTAACTCGAATCGAAAAAGTTTATACATGAAAATTGATTAGAAAAATATAACGAATACGGATACGCTACCCGTATATCAACTACACCCCTCTAACATACCGAACATCGAACCGTCCCTCTCCGGATCGTCTGTCCGATGATTTGTCCGGTACTGTTAAAGTATCCGGATGAATTTATTTCGAACACGAAAGTTGTTCGGAATAGTTCAACTAACCCGGATACACCCCCCTTATGTTTGTCAGATGTCCACGACACCTCCGGCATGAACCCTTACCCCTCCGGACACCTTGTCCGATAATCACCTGGAGCTAGCCGTTCATCCCCGGATGAATTCCCTCTCTGAGCATCGTACATTGCACTGCGTTAGAACACCGTTAACATTTCATCTATCATGTCATGAATCTGTTTGTATATGTTTGCTGTGTATTTACTGTTTCTTCCCCCCTTAATCTCCGGTAGACCCCGCTGCTGCCGTTGACTACACCGCCGCCGGGTACGACTACTTCGTCGACGACCCTACTGCTACCGTCGAGCTTCCAGGCAAGCAGAGCCATTCTCTTCCCCAGATATCTCCTACCTTTTCCGTACTTTCTTGCACTAGGCATTGTTACTGCTGCTGCTACGATTACAATCCTATTCAATTGCATAGCCTGGTTTTGTCGCCCCTTGATGTACCTCCTTTATCCTATGCTGCCTATTATATTTATGCATTATTCAGCAGTGAACCCTACGCATTGTTAGCTAGGACTAGATAACGGGATGTGATCACTCAGGGGAGTGAACATGGATACAATATATACAACTGCACAGGTACGGTACAAAGCAGACACCGCCAAAGGCCCCTATTTGGGTTATGCCTAGTCACCTCAAGTGTGAGCTATCCAGGAGTAATCCTTGTACTCCACTCGAGGCTGGCTTTGTCTTGCCGCCATAGGGTCCTGGACAGCGGTTGTCCTTAAAGGTAAGAAGTCGGGCGACCCAACGGTGCCCGCGAGCGGGATATCGTCGGGAACGGCAGGGAGGGTACGACCGACGTTACTAGCGTGCTTGGCCCCTGCTCGTTTCTCGCGAGAGTTACCAAACCACGAAAGTCTAGCTCTACCAAGAGCACACGCGAGACAAGGTAAGGAGACGGTTCACCTTGTTGGTAACCGCAGTGACTTGGTGGGACGACAGGGCAGGCACCGATGTAATGGTGGACCTGACTGCTGTCGTTGACCGCGGGTCGGTTAAGTCGAGGCAACAATAACTGTTGTCACGCAGGTTAATTAAAATGCTAAATGGTTCGGCGGATGTCTTGAGTAGACTTTTTGGCTTGTACGCACTACCTACACGTGGGACGAGGAGTGTGGGCTCCCCTGCATCGTAGTCTCGTTCGAGGGTCTTCAGACGTCAGCAGTACCGCGGGCTGATTGCCGGGAAGTGGTGTTGTTGGGACCCGGGGTTAGCGTATGCAAGCCTCGCTACAACACAATCATATGGAGAGCCGAGAACCGTACCCACTTGTCTAAGCAGACAAGGCCAAGCACAGAACGTTCTCGGAAAGCATCGAACGTGAGGGGCGTCCCATCCAGGACGGATGATCAACTGAAATGGGTCCTCATCGTCCGCACACAAGTATAAATGATATGGGTGGTGAACTCCCATACTCATAGACAAGTCGCCTCAACCATACTATCGATTGTATTATAACCCTTACATAGACTTACTCCAGCCCGATCACTTAGTCGGGGTCTAGGGCGGGCTCGATCATACATCAAAGTGTGCACGAGACAGAGTCTCGAACAATCGCATCGCGATGCCCCAAGATGCGCACATCTAAGGGCCACTTGGTGTATAAAAGACCGCCAGCCAGATCACAACTAAGGTCTCGAAAACCCATACAAAGACATGCATGTTATAAACATACACGCAGCACACATGCCTTGTATGAACAGCAGGTATCATTGCAATTCTCTACAAAGTATATATCTTTATTAATAACTCTTACAGAGTGCACACAGAGATCACAAGCATGTGATCCAACATTACAACAAACAAGCGGAAGCAAGTAGGTCTGAGTACAGACAAGTTTAACAAATGGCTTAGAGAAGCCTTATCTAAAAACAAGCCCTCCACGAGGGAACCAGTCGTCTGACTGGGACTACACTAGCTTGGTCTTGGTCTGAGTCTTCATTCTTCGAGCTTCAGGTAGAAGTCACCAAAGGGGTCGGTGGGTTTATCTAAAACATAGATTAAGCAAACGTGAGTACAAAATCGTACTCAGCAAGACTTACATAGGAGCTATACTACTCATGCACATGTATCAAGGTAAAGTGAGGTGGGGTTTCACTTGCAGAAGTGCCAGCTTTGACTTGGCTAATCCTGAACTACGAGTACCAGACTTGAGGTAAGAAGCGTACACGAGTCCACTACAACTCTTCAACCAATTACACCACTATGGTTACTTCCTCGACTTCCCCACGAGAAGCACACCATAGCACTCACGCTTATCTTGCGAGTTTTAGAAGTATCCAGTTCAAGTTGTCTAATAATCGAGCACAGCTCTCCAAGCAGTCCTTAACCGCGGACGCGGCTATTCGAATAGTTTTGTTAACCCTGCAGGGGTGTACCGCTACACACACACACTCATCAGTTACCGCCTGGGAGTGGGACCCTTCAAGCGGGTACCGGCGAGGATGTTGTCACGACACTTCGCCCACAGCTCCGTTCTAGTCCAGAGAGTCGCCTATCGGAGGGGGATCCGTATGGAAGTCCGGCCGAGGTTCCAGTACAGCCTCAAACGATGTGTGCAGGGTCCCAAGCCGGTCTTGAAAAGCCGTTCATCCACTTCGCAGACCGTGCCACAGCCCTACCAGAACTCCGAACTACTGCGACTTCTAGGTGTCGAACGGGGTGAGGTACTAGGTCGAGAGGGGTCAGTGAGCCCAATGTGTGGTTGTACTCTTCTTCTTGGATCACTACACAAGAACTCGGGCTTAGGGCGGTGTTCAACGAGACAACCCACTGTGTACTCCTACACAGCCTCTCATCGTTCACCTTGTATTAGGGTAGATTCACCAACACGTTTTACTTTCATCAATACCATATTTATCATCATCCCGACTCACATCATAAGCAACCTCATTGTACCACTAAGCATGCAATAAGCAGTAACAGTTGCAGGGGTCACATGATATCAACCAACTCCTACATCTTCTAGGATTGTGGTTTGCTTACTACTGTGACAAGATGATAGGTAATGCAAAGGATATGGGTTCAACTATGCGATAGAAACGTTATCATGGTGATCATCCTAATAATGCATAAGCGAGACATGAGAGGGAAGTGGGATTTTATAGACATGATCAATGGGGGTTTGCTTGCCTTGCTGACGAGGTTTCGATAACGGAGTCTTCAACGAAGGGGGTGATCTCGAGCTCCGGATCCACTTCTATCCGAGCAAACAATATAAACAAAGCATAAATAAGTTGCAATGCTCAAGCACATGATTATGTTGTCAAATGATGTGAATTGCATTGATGTGATCTAGGTTCCATTTTCAACAAGTTAATTGAAGTTGATTTGAAAGTGAATTCAAATTCCAAACTCCAAATGTATTTAATTTGATCCAAGTTGCATTTGCTAGCATTTGTATTTCGTAATCCAAAAGATCATGTGTATGATAAGCTTCTGAAGTGTAGGTGAAAGGTAGCATAATTTCATGGTCCAAGTTGCAAAAGCATTTGAATTGAATTTGAATTAATTTCAAATAAATAAAATGACATATGCTACTGGTCCCATTTTAAAATCAACTCCAACATAGTTGAAAGTTGCATATTTGGAAAGATAATTTTCTCCTGATCATTTTTCATATATTATTTGCTATATTTGGATTTAGGATGAAATAATTATGAATTTCCAAAGTTTGGGCTATTTTCTGGATTTTCTGTAATATTTTAAATCTCTGGAAAAATTCCTTTATTGCGTCACTGCGGTGTCATGCTGGCGTCAGGGGGGGTTTGACCCGATTCAAACTGACAAGGGGTCCCACTGGTCAGCCTCTGCGGTTTAATCCCGTGGTTAAATTAATTAAGTAGAGGGATTAGGGGTTGGGGCCCAGGGGTCAGTGGGGGTTAGGGTGATTAGGGGTCGGTTTAGGTTTAAGTTCCCGGCGGTTAACCGCCGGTGGCACGGGCACGGCGGCGCTCGGCCGGGGTGTGGTTTTCGGGCACGCGGGAGAGGACTGGGGGCACGGGGACGTGCCTCGCGTTGTCGTGCGTCCACTGGTGCCATCAGGGCACCAAGGGGAGCACGGAGTCATCGGCTAGGACAAGCCCGGCGGCGGCCGGAGCCACTGTCCATGGCAAACGGCGACGGAGGGCACGGGGAGGGGTACCGGACAGGGCAAAAAGGCGAGGAGCTCACCCCGAATCGAGCAGAGGAGACGGCGGGGTCGGAGGAGGTGCGTCGGCGACGAATTTGGAGAAGTCCCGTGCGGCGGCCGGCGGTGATCTCGCGAAGCAGGCGATGTCCAGGGAGCTTCTTGGCTCGATTCCTTCGAGTAGGAGACGAAGACGACGACGGCGAGCTTGAGGGACACGACGGTGCGGCGGGAGGGGCACGGTGGCCACGGCTACGCGCACACGGCGGCGACGGGGAGTTCTCGGTTCTTCGCGGGAGCGCTCGGGAGAGAGAGAGGAGTGGTTCCAGAGGAGGGGGAAAGGAGGGGATGAGCACGGGGTCTCCGCGGCGAAGAGATGAGGACGGGGGAGGTCTAGAAGGCCCTGGAGGCGTCGTGTCGCCGTGGCCTCGCCCTGCCTCCAGCGAGGTGCTTGGAGGGGCGGGGAGGAAGACGACAGGGGAGGTCCCCTGGTGGGCTGGGCCGGCCAGGTAAGTGCGCCTCGCCTGAGGCAACAGGTAAGCTCTGCCTGCCCTTTTATTTTTATTCTTTCTGTTTTCTCTTCTGATCTTTGTTCTGTTTGGCTAAATAAAATAGCTAAACATTTTATTAAATGCTGAAATTTTTTATATGGCCTCATAATAATATAAACTAGCCACTTATAAAGTTTCAACATTTTTAAAATTCAAATAATTTGAATCTTAACTCAAATAGGGTTATTTTATTAATTCCAAGGCACTGTTTGAATATTAGAAAATTCCATGAGCATGGGATTGCTCCCAAACCATTTTTAAAATGATCAGCACCATTTATAGGAATTTTCCAATGTTCAAATGATTTTTGGAAAAAGATTTTTATCTGACCATTTGATTTAATTTCTCAGGGCTTTTCTTTTCCCCTATTTTGATTCTCTTTTTGGATTTTTGGCATGAATGCAAGATACCTCTGATCCTAGCACATACCTAACTTGGGGTTGTGACAGGTGTTGTCTTCTCTTGCTCGAGCGGTGTATTTGTGTTTGCTTTGATTTTGCTTCACCGGCCAGTCACGCACCGTGCAGGAGTACGTTCGGGTTAGGGTCCAAAGCCCGGCGTACATAGGATATAGTCCGGCGGATGACCTCTCTGTTGATTGACGAACGATGGGCTACTTTGTGTCAGATAGGTTTGGTGGAGCGTTCCCTAACAAGGTTCCCGCCATCCTGGAGATCCGAGCGTCATAGAGTCACGCCAGTGCACCCCTGCGGGGAAGATTAATCTACTCGAATAGCCGTGTCCACGGTAACAGGATGCTTTATGCTGAAGCTGGATCTTACCACTAGAAACTACTACTATTAAACTGTATGGTTCTGGGTCTTCTTCCTCGCAGGGAGTCGAGTAAGGGAACTCGGAGTTATTCTTATTATTAATCATTACAACTTATATTATTCAATGTTGCAGCAACTTCTGCTTCTTTGTTACTTTATTGCTTTATATAAACTGTTGGCTGATTCTTACCTCATGCTGCAAGACATCGTCGGAAGATGCTAGTCTTCGATAGGCCTAGCTTCTTACCCTTGCTCTGGATTTCTGTCTTTCAGTCCACTATATACAGCCTCTTCTTTCCGTTGATACAATGCATAACGCTTAGTAGCGGACGTAAGACTCGCGGGTATGCTAGATACTCACCTTTGCTTTATTTCCCCCTTTATGTTTTGCCTGATCGGCCGCTGCAGTCGACGTTGGAGCCCAGGAGCAGGAGTTCCCCGGAGGCGGATACTACTACGTCGAGACCCCCGCTGACCAGGACCAGGAGTAGTTTCGGAGGCTCCCAGGCAGGAGGCCTTGCCTTTTCGATCTGTATCTCTGATGTTATTTGTGCTATCCTTCTTAAGGCAAAACTTTACTAACTATGTATGTACTCAGATATTATGGTTTGTATAACTTATGTATTCGGGTTCGAGTGACCCCCCTTTATTGAAACATATTGGTTTATCCTTTTGTGTTTAGTGTTGTGCTGTGATATTCTCACTGTGGCACCCTAATCTCAGCCGTGTACCCTGCGTGTATGATTACTGTGCACGGATTGATTTTGGGGGCGTCACATTTTTCAATCTTGCCATAAAAATCCACGGTTTGAGAGTCTCACCTTTGATGTCTACGCACGCTTCTATTCTTGTAGACTATGTTGGGCCTCCAAGCGCAGAGGTTTGTAGGACAACAGCAATTTCCCTCAAGTCGATGACCTAAGGTTTATCGAACTCAGGGAAGTAGAGGTTGAAGATGGTCTCTCTCCAGCAACCCTGCAATTAAGATACAAGAAGTCTCTTGTGTCCCCAACACACCTAATACAACTAGGAGTTGTATAGGTGCACTAGTTCGGCGAAGAGATGGGAAAATATAGGTGATAGGTGTGGCAAAACGAAGTAATATAAATCTGTAATAAAAAGTGCAGCAAAGAAACAAGTGGTAAACGTGAGCACAAACGGTATTGCAATGGTGGAAACAAGGCCTAGGCTTCATACTTTCACTAGTGGCTACTCCCAACAACATTAACATAGTCTAATCACATGATCTTCCCCATAAAACATGCAATGGAGACGTACTCGGAGGTCATTCCTTTGTGGTCAAGAGAGGACGAGAATTGTGTAGGGCTACAAAAGCACACCTCAGAGTTCGTAGTTCCCATCTATGGATTTCCCAATTTCACCACGGCCGTCCAAAGAGAGTACCACAATCACCACAACATATCTAAAGGATAGTCAAAGACAAGCACCAATAGACTCTCAATCTTCAATCCACACACAAAAGAGGAAATCACTCATGAAAATATTCTTCTAACCAATGTCCAATAGACCACTGTCACCATGGTCTTGGGGATTATACTAGATAAGATCAAGTGAGTACACCAATCCAATACATAGAAGAAGGGGAAACATCATGGGATCATCCTAGATTAACATAGCCTATGATCACAATGAAGATCACATCATGGAGAGAGAGAAGACCACATAGCTACTGGTAGAAACCTCATCCCCGAGGAGGAACTACTCCCGCATCATGGAGGGAGGAAGCAACGTCGATGGAGATGAATCCGGGGGCACTTCCCCGTCCCGGCAGGGTGCCGACACAGGAATTCTGGTCCCCCGAAGCTTGTCGGCGATGGAGGCGGAGATCGGAATTGCTTCTGGAGAAAAGGGGTCCGGAATCATGGTTTTCGTGTCGCGAGTAAAAACAAGGGCCAAGGGGGCAGTCAGGGGGGCCACCAGGAGTCTATGCGTCCTCCCGGCGCGGCCACCCCCTAGGCCGCGCCCACTGGCTGCCTAGGCACCAGGTGGGGCCCCTCTGGCCCCCCTTCGGGCGTAAGGAAGCTTCTGGAACGCTGCTTTTTTATATATTTTTCCTGGAATTTTCTAAGCACTTTTAATAATGGGAAAACCTGAAATACAACAACAGCAGAAAACAGAAACTGGCACTAGGGTGCACTGAGTTAATAGGTTAGTCCAAATATGATCAAAAATGTATGAAAGTGTATCTAGAACATAGCAATATCACACAAAACATGCATGGAGCAAGCAGAAATTATAGATACGTTTTGGACGTATCAACATCCCCAAGCTTTGTTGGGGTTCGGGGCAGAAAACACAACTTTTTCATAACCTACGAGACCCATACCCAAGACCTATGCTATGCTGTTGCAAGTAACGGACAAAAATAGATCACATACCAGTATGTAGTCCGTCAAGCGGGAAACGTTCCCGCATGAACGTGGTTGGTGTAGTCGTACCGGCAATCCCCGATGCCGCGCAGATCCACGATGACTCCTGTAGCCACCCAATCCTTGTAGACCGATGACGGCATTACGTCCCCGTCGGAACGTTGCTGATGAAGACCTCGCGATACGACCACGACGATGAAGTAGCACCACAAGTGTAGTGGCTCGCGGGATTATACACATACAGTATACCCGACGTCCCTCCGCGCTCCGAACCAGTAGAGCAGCGGAAAGAAGATGGATTCGAATCCCGATTCCAGCAGCACGACGGCATGCGTATAGTGGAGAAATCCCCAACCAAGTGTAGACTCCAAACAAGGGGAGTCCACTCGAGGAAGGTGGCACCCCTCCTTATATAGGCCAAGGAGGGGTGCCACCCCCCCCCCCTCCACTTCCGGGGTGGGACTAATCCCAAGGGAGGGGGTGGCGCACCTATTAAGGGGGGTGGGGCCCCTCATGGCGCCATGGCCCATGGGGGAGGACTCCCTCTCCCCCTAATGGGCCCTATGAGGCCCATATGCCTTTTAATTACTTTTTAATTATATTTTAATATTTAATTCAGATAATTAAATAATAAAACATTAATTAAACATTATTAAATATATTTTGAACCTTTCAAAATACCCGGAACAACTTCCGGCCTTCATCGGAACAATTCCGGTGTTCTCTCCAATTTCTCCGGTGATCCCGAATCAATCCTTACTGCGTCGAGTACCCTTAAGTGTAACACCCTACGGTCCGGGAAACAGCAGACATGATCGAGACAATTCTCATTGATCAATGACTAATCAATTGGACCTGGTTACAATCCTTGATAGCCCCTGCGCTTCCATCGAATGAACTTCAATCGTTGTTGGATCCGTCAAAGGATCTGGTCACTACGTTATAGTTATCGCAATGTCGAACTATGTGACTTGATCACATCGCAACACTTCTGGTGGGTGTATGTCCATCATATCATTATCCAATGATACGACTCCATTGTCAACAGACGCCATTGTCTCATGATCAGGAAACCTTGATCATCAATCGCCCAATGGACTAGTATACTAGGGTTTACTAGGGACCTGGTTGTTTGTATACCACACCTGTATTAATGTTTCCGATTAATACAGTTATAGCATAGTATCAAACGTATTATGAACTAATGGAATATGCTCGATAAAACATATTTTATTTGCCTCTAGGGCACATTCCCAACAGTCTCCCACTTGCACTAGAGTACAAATAATCTAGTTGAATTTTCTCTGGATCATAACTCCTTATTGATCATGCTTGCCCATGGAAGAGGTTGTATCAACGGTCTGGGTACCATTCAGAACCATATGTCCTTTTGCAAATCATAATGTCACCTAATTTGACATTCCTTCATTATCCACTATAATGATGAGGTATATATATTTGGCGGTGAAGTGAGACTTCGTTTGCTGTGTCATAGCAATGACATCCGGTGGGTCGCGCGGACTTTCCCATAGTCATGCACACTTGAAACTCACTCAATCAGAAGTCGAACTTCTTAAGCCATAATATAACTCATGCTCCTTCTAAAGCAGCCACATCAATGTAGATTCAATCCTTAGTGCATTGTATGCAACTTTGATGTCTAACCATGTTTCTTTAAACTTAGGCATTCATTAGTATGATATCTCAATTTTCTAGGTTAGTGTCAAAACTTGAACCAGCATAACATTTATGGTCAAGTCCACTATCCTTTACAAATTTGAGATGTATCCTTAGTTCTCTTCAGACACTGAAGGATAAACTTAACTCTTTGTTCAATGATTTACTCATAAATCATATCACAACATGTTCTTACTACTAATAACTTGGGTCACATTACGTCGAGTACATAACTCTGGTTTTATATGAAAGAACCTATGACAAAGGCATAGAGGATCCAACACATCCATTTCTTTCATTAACCATTAACCATTGTTCTTGTACCGAGATTAACTCAACACTTCTCTTGGATATACAAGTAAGGACCACTTCTTGACTTGTCCCATTCTGAACTCCTTCAGAATCTTATCTAGGAAAGTAGTACGACTCAATGTTATTAAACACATATCTATCTTAATAGATATTCAATGCTTAATACTTATTCATCTTCATTTATGAAAGATTTAAATAATCATTAACACCAACTGCACCATTCATAATATGTTATCCATATATGAGAATGTTATCATGCTCCCACTCAAATATGTCATGCACATATTAATTTATAGGATAACACTCATATTGCTCCCACTCAAATATGTCACTTACATATAAGTCTAGGATAATACTCCCATAGCTCCCACTCAAAATATGACGTCTACATATTAAGTTTCGGGAAACTATTCAGCTCCCACTCAGTTTCATGCAAATGCATGTTTCCTCGATATTTTGGCTAAGTCCAAAATCCTTTGATCATCCATCAAAATGAGAATTCAGTTTACGAGACACTAGTATCCATATGTTTTTCCAATTACAACACTTCTTCAAATACCAATTACAACACTTCTTCAAATACAAGATTTGAGGAAGTCACGGCATTGATAACAATCATGGATCAATCGTAGTGAATATCCCTTTGACTCAAGCATTGCTACACATTGTAGTCAACCCATTGAATTTGTCAGAAACAATCTTTGTGATAAACCAATCTTGACGTCCCTTTGATGTTCACATTTATTCCTCATAACTCTGAAGTTATTATGAATATCAAGTAACCTCCTTACTTGATAAGATTCAAGCAATCTTAAATGTAACTCAACATAGGATTTCATGACTCGTAGTCATATCTCGTACTTAGGTCCACCATCGCTTCTTTGTAGTTCTTAGGAATGTCTTGTTCCATTAACATGACAAGTGAATCATGAATATCATTTTGCACCAGGGGCAAATATGTATTCTTGAATCCTACCTTTCTCAGTAAAAGATCCCATCAGAAGATCATTATCATTAGTTTCTCCTATTATTGTAGATCTTTGCTTCCAGAACATATTCCAATGCACTACTCTGACATTTGGAGGCAAGGTCAATTACCTTGGTTGAACTTTCACTTTTCTTCCATTACCACATTTATCAAGAACAATTCTTGACAAACACCAAACATAGCAATACAAGTTTTGCTCCTTTTGGTTCTAGTTGTGGAAGATGCATCCATAGTTGTCTAAGGATACACTACAAATATAATTTATCTTACATAAATCAAGCTTCCTAGAAACCACAACACACCATCACATATATAGTGTTGGTTTCCACGAACTCAGATGGTTCCCTATGCTAAAGTGAGTGTTTGCATATTAAATTAATAACTCTAAACAATAATAACGTAACTTGGTAAGAGATAATTAGACCATATACTTTTCGATAGAATATGATCACAATGTTCAGGCACGTCAATCATATTGAAGTGTCTCAAGACATTGCAATTTGTGGAACAACTTTCACACAAGTCTTTATGCCTAAGACTAACTCAAAACATTTGTCACTTTGATCAAATCGTAGAGACTTGTCTTTCTTGTTAATTTAATATCCATCTTTACTCTGAAATCCCTTTTGATCATATCAAATTATTTCAGACTCATGTTTCATTAGTGAATACAAATATTCATCTAAGTTCATGAAATAATGAAATTCACCACATGCTGACATACGATACATCACAATGTATGATATTCAACAATCAGTGCACATTCTATTTACCAGAATGCGAGGTTTTAGTCATCTCACCTAAAAGGCATGGTTTGTATGTGTCAAGAGATCAAGTATCTTAAGACATCATCATACCATTCATGACTTAAACTGTAGTGTCATTATTAAGCCTGGATATTTCTTGGCATTTCAATATTTCTTATAAATGATCAAACAACTATCATCAATATAAGAATAACTCATTCATAATCGTAATGTGACCATAAGAGATATCATTCATAAAAGGAGAACAAACTGACTTGTTTCTCACTAATATGAATAATTGTCTTCGCGAGATGCAAGACACACTAATAAAGTCCTCATTCAAACGATCATAAAATTTATTCATATATTAATCAATTGATAGATGTAGAGGGAGAGTGTTGTCGATCATCAACTATCTTGATTGCCGTCAGCACAAATTGTCACCTCATCCCTTCCAAGCCACTCTCAAGCAGTAAGTTCAAGCATCGAATACTTAATCAACCGCAATTAGTGTTTCGTGGGAAAGACATTTATAACTCGTATATCAAATATACATTCTCCGTCAATGACCATTCCTGCATTGGTTCTACTCTTAAAGTTCTTAACTTTAACCATGACCTCATGACAGGTGAACGATTCTCCTTCATGACATAGTCCAGACATGGTCTTTGTAACTGGGAGGAAGCGGATGCAAATCTCCATTTATCGCAAAGTAACCAGTCATTCAGTAGTCCAAGTTACACACAAGGTGTTCCATGTATCTTATACATTTTCCAAGTGACTTTCTCAGCAGGTTGTTCCTTCCACCATAGTTGAAAGAAACCCCGTCCATATACTCATATTCCATTACTCTGATTTGTGACCAAGTGCTTTCAAGTTCACCTAGCACGTCATACGTGTTGGTTAACATGCATTCACAATTCAGATTCCATAGAATGAATTATGGTGTATTGGACAGTCATTCATAAGTGACGGTGAGTACGATACTCATCATCATCTTCCTTGAATATGGAGTTATCAGGTGTATCTCCTAGCAGTTCTTCGTATTATGTTTAGCAAGTCATTACTCATGAGTATGTCTCTAATGGTGTTGGTACACATCAATGAAGTAAGACCCATTTACCTTAAGTTCTATCATACTAATAAAGTCATAGTTCTAAACATTGGTATGACGTTATCTACAATGATATTTGCCAAGACATGAAGATTAAGTTCATAATATGGAGTTCATGTTTCAAAAAACAATTCTGGAACTCCCACTCAGACAAACATCCCTCATAGTTTATTCTAAGTGATTACACGATCCTTGAACACCATACCTCCCCCGATCGTCACGGCCATCAGTATGTTGTCCAAGGTAGGCCATCATGCCAATCACATCATCCATGTGACTCTTTGTAACACCCTCACTGTCAGATGAACAGCAATCACCATTACTGTTCCCCAGCACTGTTCAAAACTTTTGTCTGATCAATGTGGTTCATCTCAAACTTGATATTTTCCTTTGATGATGTTGAATGCATGGTGATCATGGACTTGGTCAACTTGGATCAAAGCAATGCCAAGCTTATTTCAAATTACCGTTGATTTAAAAATCAAATCAATTGCCTTGGTGGTATATTAAAAACAATGTTGAAAATAAACATTGTCCAAAAATTCTTCAACCACTGTTAATAAATTCTAAATATTCTGTGGACCATGATCCACTAAGTTGGAGATTTTATTAATCTCTAATTAATTCTAAATAAATGAAAACAGTGGATAAAACCCCCTTTTAAATCATTTAATATTTATTGCAAATATTAAATGATTTTAAATATTCCCAACTCCTTTGTGGCAGTAACCTATGGCATAAAAAAAATTGTGGGACACTAGCCACATTTTTCTAAATTGCCTAAGTGACTAAATTAATTACAACAACAAATAAACAAAAAGAAAATTGCAAAAGAAATAAAAATGGGGCAACCTAATCTACCCCCTTCCCCGAGGCCCACCCCCTCCAACCCCCAGCCCACCCCAGCCCACTTGGGGCCATCCCCTTCCTCTCGCTACAGGGGAGAGCAGAGCACCGTGGCAACCATCCCCGCTGCCACGGTCGCGACTCCCCTTTGTGGCGCAAATCCAGCGGCTTGCCGGCGACTACAAGTGTGGCGGCCCCCCGGCGAAACCCTAGGCCGCCCACTTCCCTCCCCCCCCCCCCCCCCCGCGTGCTCTTCCCTCCCCTCCCGCGCGAACCCGGGCGCAGCCGTGGCCACACCGCCGTGGTGCTCGCGACCACTGACCACCCCAGAGCCCGCCTCTGCGTCCAGGAGCTCCGGCATGCTCCGCCGCTTCAAACCCCCCCCCCCCCCGTTAATTCGTGCCCGGAGCCCCTAAGCGCTGCGAATCGACATCGCCTTCGTCATCGGCTCCGGCGTGATTGCCGCGCGATTCCGGCCGGCCTGGACCTCCTCGCGCCTCCCCGAGCCTTCCTCGTCACTCACGGTGAGCATAGCTTCGGTTTCCTCCACCTCGCGCTTGAAATGGTGCTCGTCGTGGCCATGCCCGTCAGAGCCGTGCTCCAGTCGTCGCGGAGGTCCTCGTCGCCGGTGTTCTAGGTCGCCCCTGCCTGCTTCTCTTGCACCTGTAGATGTGCGACGTGGCGCCGGTCCGATTCCTGCCCCCGGTTCGCCGTTTGGCCACTGGATCCCCTCCCCCCGCTCGTCGTTGTGCTCGCTTCGTCCAGCCATGGCCGGCCGCCCCCTCCCGTACCCTCCCCGCAGCTACTGCTCCCACCGGAGCCGCGCTGCTCTGCTCCACCGACGGGTTGCTACCGGCACGCCCTCGCGCCTCACGGCGCCCACCCTTCGCCGGAGCGGCCACCCCGCCTTGCCGAGGTTCATCGCCGGCGGGAGCACACTGATTTAGCCAGTGGACTAACCTGCTAACCGGTGGGGCCCTCCCTCTTTGATTAACCCCTAACCCCTGTCAAAATAAACCCCCCATGTTTAAGTCACTGACTGCTAGACCCCATACCCCTCTAACTATTGTGGATTTAAAGTTACCAGAAAAATAAGCCCCTGTGAGACTTACAGGTGGGCCCCTGGCCTTTTTACTTAATAAAAATAATTTTACTAAAATTGTTACAATGACAAGTGGGACCCACTGGATATCTGTTTTATTAAAAGAAATTTAAAATTGTTAGTATGACATGTGGGTCCACTGGATTTTTAGAATTAATAAAACCATTTTTATTAACTGTGAGGCTGACCAGTGGGTCCCACTGGTCAGGTTTAACCAGTCAAACTGTTGTGGATAATGTTTCTGTTAATAAATAAAAATAATTTAAAAATGATTTAGAAAATGATTTAAATTGATTAAAACTTATAAAATCAATATCTTTTAAACCGTAAGTCAGATTCAAAAACTTTATACATCAAAATTGATCAGAAAAATATAACGAATACAAATACGCTATCCGTATGCCAACCACACCCCTCTAATACAACGAACACCGACATTCCCCCCTCCGGGCTGTCTGTCGATAATTCCCGGTGCAAGTAAAAACCTGCCGGATGAATTTACTCCGAACACGAAAGTTGTCCGGAATGGTTCGACTAACACGGATACACCCCCGTTATCTTTGTCGGATGTCCACGACACCTCCGGCATGAACCCTTCCCCCTCCGGACACCCTGTCCGGTAATCACCCGGAGCCGGTAGTTCATCCCCGGATGAATTCCCGCTCCGAGCAACGTGCATTGCACTACGTTAGAACACCGTTAACATTTCATCTGTCATGCCATGCATATGTTTGTATATTATTGTTCTGTATTTACTGTTTCCTTCCCCCCCCCTTAATCTTCGGTAGACCCAGCTGCTACCGCCGACTACACTGCTGCCGGGTACGACTACTTCGTCGACGACCCGACCCCTACCGTCGAGCTTCCAGGCAAGCAGAGCCATTCTCTTCCCCAGATATCGCCTACCTTTTCCATACTTTCTTGCACTAGGCATTGTTACAGCTGCTGCTACGATTACAATCCTACTCAATTGCATAGCCTGATTTTGTCGCCCCTTGATGTACCTTTCTTATCCTATGCTGCCTGTTATAATTATGCATATATTCAGCAGTGAACCCTGCGCATTGTTAGTTAGGACTAGATAGCGGGTCGTGATCACTCAGGGGGGTGAACACGGATACAATATATAACTGTTGCAGGTATGGAACAAAGCAGACACCGCCAAAGGCCCCTATCTGGGTTATGCCTAGTCACCTCAAGTGTGAGCTATCCAGGAGTAATCCTTGTACTCCACTCGAGGCTGACTTTGTCTTGCCGCCATAGGGTCCTGGACAGCGGTTGTCCTTAAGGTAAGAAGTCGGGCGACCCAACGGTGCCCGCGAGCGGTATATTGTCGGGAACGACAAGGAGGGTACGACCGACGTTACTGGCGTGCTTGTCCCCTGCTCGTATCTCGCGAGAGTTACCAAAGCACGCAAAAGTCGAGCTCTACCAAGAGCACACGCGAGACAAGGTAAGGAGACGGTTCACCTTGTCGGTAACCGCGCGCTTTGACGGGACGACAGGGCAGGCCCCGACGTTACCGGTGGGCCTTTTTGCTGTTCGTTGTCCGTTGTGTTGTTAGTCAGACAGCGATAACGGTTGTCTGCGAGATAATATTAAAATGCTAAATGGTTCGGCGGATGACTTGAGAGACCCGTTGGTCTGTACGCACTACCTACACGTGGGATTACGGTGTGGGCCCTCCGCGTTGTAGTTCGTCCGAAAGCTCTTCAGACGTCAGCAGTACCACGGGCTGATTGCCGGGAAGCGGTCTTGTCTTATTTGCTGCAGCAGGTGTGTTTTGGATTTGCTTTTGCTTCCCCGGCCAGTCTCGTACCGTGCAGGAGCGTGCAAGGGTGAGGGACCAAGACCCCTTGGCGCATAGGATATAGTCCGGCGGATGGCCTCTCTGTTGAGCCTAGGATGGGTTGCGTCGTGTCGGATAGCCTCGGTGGGGTGTTCCCTAACAAGGTTCACGCCACCGTGGAGATCCGAGCGTGCAGGCTGAACAGTAGTGCACCCCTGCAGGGAGTTTAATCTATTCGAATAGCCGTGTCCACGGTAACAGGACGCTTTATGCTGAAGCTGGATCTTACCACTACGAACTACTACTATTAAACTGTATGGTTCCGGGTTTTCTTCCTCGCATGGGAGTCGAGGAGGGGAACTCAGAGGAATTATTATTAATCATTACAACTTATATTATACAATGTTGCAGCAACTTCTGCTTCATTGTTACTTTATTGCTTATATGAACTGTTGGCTGTTTCTCTTCTCATGTTGCAAGACAACGTCGGAAGATGCTAGTCTTCGATAGGCCTAGCTTCTTATCCTTATTCTGATTTCTATCTTGCAGTCCACTATATATACAGCCTCCCCTTTCCGTTGATACAAATGCATAATGCTTAGTAGCGGACGTAAGACTCGCGGGTATACTAGATACTCACCTTTGCTTTATTTCCCCTTTTATGTTTTGCCTGATCGGCCACTGCAGTCGACGTTTGAGCCCAGGAGCAGGAGTACCCCGGAGGCGGATACTACTACGTCGAGACCCCCGCTGACCAAGACCAGGAGTAGTTTCGGAGGCTCCCAGGCAGGAGGCCTTGCCTTTTCGATCTGTATCTCTGATGATTATTTGTGCTAGCCTTCTTAAGGCAAAACTTGACTAACTATGTCTGTACTCAGATATTATGGCTTGTATAACTTATGTATTCGGGTCCGCGTGACCCCCCTTTATTGTAACATATTGGTTTATCCTTTTGTGTTTAGTGTTGTGCTGTGATATTCTCACCGTGGCACCCTAATCTCAGTCGTGTACCCTGCGTGTATGATTACTGTACACGGATTGATTTTGGGGGCGTCACAAGTTGGTATCAGAGCCGACTGCCTGTAGGAAGCCACCCCACCACTACCTGGTCGAAGTTGAGTCTAGACTTTGAAAAACTATTTTGCTAACTTAATATTTGGCTTACGGGCCCACATCGATGTCACTACGTGTGATATCTATGGTATTAGGATCCTTTTCTCCTTACCTATGCTCTGGGAATCTGCTCTCTTATCCTTGTTGGTAAGTTTTACTAAATCTGACATTAGGATCACGTTCTCTTGATTCCATCCGGCGTTTTAGTGCTTCCCCATTGATTGAGTCGTGTTGCAGAAGTTCTACCCCAGGTCCCGGACCGCGGATCCCATTCTCATTCTGGGCAGGCCGCGCGTCCTCTGGCATTAACTCCTGTGGCCAACAGTTTTCTTGCGGCGTGATTGACATAGTGGAATCTATGTCGCGTCGTGTAATCCTTACCGCGGTCTGCGCGCCGCCTAGTGTGTCCTTTTTCCTTAATTTCTACGACGTTACGCTGCCCGATTTTCAATTGATTCTATGTGTGGATGTGTATGTCTTATATGACTACTCCTATATATCCGCGCCTCCTCTTTGTTGTCGCTTTACCTATTACTCGTTTCCGGTATCTCGTTAAAATTCTCATCGCTGAAATACCGCTGTTAAATTCTAGCAGGATGGCTGGTCGTGGTGGTCGTGGTCGTGGTCGTGGTGCCAACGATCCACCTCCGCCGCCAGACTACATGGTCGCGATGATGCAGCAGTTTCAGATGAACCAAGTGTTTATGCAAGGAGTCATAGATCAGCTCCAGAACCAGAATCAGAACCAGAACCAGCACCAGAACCAACCGCCTGTGGTTACTCTGCGGGATTTCATGCGTCTCAATCCCCCTCTCTTCCACCAACCGGAACAGCCGCTGGATGCTGATGATTGGCTTCGTGACATCACTCGTCAACTGGAGTTCGCTAAGTGAGCGCTGCTGATTATGTCAACTTCGCGTCCTATTTCCTGCGTGGTCCCGCTGCTCAGTGGTGGGACACCTACAAGGGCTCGCTAGCTGTGGACTGTCGTCACCTGGAATGACTTCCAGACTGCCTTCCGCGCTCGTTATGTCCCCCAGGCGATTATGAACCATATGAAGGCCGAGTTCCGCAACCTCGTTCAGGGAAATAAAACTGTCGAGGCATACCAGAGGGAATTCCTCCGCCTCTCCCGCTATGCTGCAAGTGACCTTCTGAATGATGCAAGTAGGCAAGAGAAGTTCCGTGATGGGCTCAACCCAGATCTCCAGCTTTCACTGGCTTTGCACGCCTTCCCCGACTTCGCCACTATGGTGAACCAAACTATCACTCTCGAGACCGCTCAGCTTAAGTTCGGTGGTTCGCCGAAGCGCCCCCGTGATGCTGGCTCATCTTCGGGCACAGCACAGAAGCAACGCGTTTGGCTTCCACACAGTGTGTATCGTCCACCTGCCCCGGCACCAAGGCTGTCGTATGTTCCACCTCGTCTGCCTCCGCCCCCGCCGAGACAGCCGAAGACTGAGACTGCACCCCTCCGTCCTCAAGATGGCCTGTGTTTCAAGTGTCGTCAGCCAGGCCATATTTCCAGAGACTGCCCTCAGCGACAGAATCAACTGGTAGTTCACCCTGCTGGCCACGGAAATGGTCGTGGCAACAATGGGACCCTCAACTATAATACTGGGTCAAATCCTCATGCTCGTGGTCATGCTTACAACATTGATGTTGAAGCAGCTCAGGCACAGCCCGCTACAGTGATGGGTACTCTCCTCGTTAACTCAATACCTGCTACTGTTTTATTTGATACAGGAGCATCGCATTCATTTATGTCTGGAGCATTTGCATCTAAGCATGGCATATTCCACGAAAAGATGCGCACCCCCTTGGCCGTTAAAACACCCGGCGGCATGTGTCACGTTGACATGCTAGCACCTAGCATCACCGTCGAGATCGAAAGGATTGAGTTCCTTGTCTCCCCACATATTCTGAAAACATCCAGTATTGACCTTATCTTGGGTATGGATTGGCTGAAAGCCCACGATGCCGCACTTTATTGTGGCCCCAAGGTCATCCAACTTTTTCATCCTTCTGGCGCGATTTTGAGTCATACCGCCATTGTGTCGATGAATGTCGAAGCTCGTATATATGCTCTGAATGCTTTGAATGTTGCACCTCTCGAAGGGATTGAGAAAGTCCCAATCGTTTGTGATTTTATCGACGTATTCCCAGAAGAACTGCCGGGGATACCCCCGATTAGGGAAGTTGAATTCGTCATCGACTTGAAGCCTTGCACCGTCCCTATTGCCAAGCGCCCGTATAAGATGCCACCTCACCACCTCCTTGAATTGAAGAAGGAGATCGACACGGCCCTCGAGAAAGGCTTCATCCGTCCAAGTTCCTCTGCTTGGGGAGCACCTTCTCTCTTTGTCAAGAAGAGTGATGGCACGAACCGTTTGGTACAAGATTACCGACCTATCAACCAGGCCACGATACAGAACAAGTACCCCCTCCCTCGGATCAATGATCTTTATGATCAACTTGCTGGATCCACGGTGTTTTCAAAACTCGACTTAAGGTTGGGTTACAATCAGATCCGGGTCCGTGATGAGGACATCCCGAAGACCGCATTCATTACTCGCTATGGTTCATACGAGTATACTGTCATGTCCTTTGGCTTGACGAATGCACCAGCCACCTTCTCCAGATTGATGAACTATATATTCATGGAATATCTCGACAAGTTTGTCGTGGCTTATCTGGATGATATATTGATTTACTCCAAGACCGATGCAGAACATGCTGAACATCTTCGTCTTATACTGGAAAAGCTTCGATAACACAAACTCTATGCTAAGTATTCAAAGTGTGAGTTCTGGCTTCCCGAAGTAACCTACCTTGGTCATGTGATTTCCAAGGATGGCGTTGCCGTCAACCCCGAACGTATCCAGGATATTCTTCATTGGACTCCGCCCAGGACTGTCAAGCAAGTACGAAGTTTCCTCGGCCTTGCCAGCTATTGCCGCCGTTTTGTTGAGAATTTCTCCAAGATTGCCAAGCCTCTGACTAATCTTCTTCACAAAGGCGTCAAGTTTGAGTGGACTGATAAATGTCAAGAAAGTTTTCAAGCTCTGAAGGACAAGCTCACTTCACCCCCGGTGCTTGCTCCTCCTGATACTCAGAAGGACTTCGTGATTTATTGCGATGCGTCTCATCAAGGATTAGGTTGTGTCCTAACGCAAGAGCGCAAAGTGATTGCTTATGGCTCTCGTCAGTTGCGTGCTCACGAAGAAAACTATCCAACTCATGATCTCGAATTGGCAGCGGTAATTTATGCATTGAAGCTGTGGCGACATTACCTCGTCGGTAATCGTTGCGAGATCTTCACCGACCACCAAAGCCTGAAGTACCTGTTTACTCAGCCCGACCTGAATCTCCGCCAACAGAGATGGCTCGAGACAATAGCCGACTACAACATGGGAATTTCTTACACCCCTGGCAAAGCTAATGTGGTGGCCGATGCCTTAAGCCGAAAAGCCTATTGTAGTGAACTTGAAGTTCAAGTGCAACAGCCACGTCTGTATGCAGAACTCCGCAAGCTGAACATCGAAATTGTTCCGCATGGATATGTGAACTCCCTGGTGGTCCAACCAGACCTCGACACCCGCATCAAGACGGTACAACATTATGACTCTGACATTTGGAAGATTAAGCGTCGTGTCGCCAGCGGAGAGCCCTCATTCTTCACTATTGATGCAAATGATGATAATGCGGTGTACTTCAAGGGTCGTTTAGTGGTTCCGGTAGCCAAGGCCAACCTGAATTACGCCTATGATGTCATGAAAGAAGCTAATGATACACCCTTGTCGATTCACCCTGGTAGTACCAAGATGTACCAAGACATTCGTCAGCGGTACTGGTGGTCCAACATGAAACAAGACATTGCTCGTTATGTTGATGAGTGTGACGTTTGCCGTCGCGTGAAAGCCGAACATCAAAGACCTGCAGGTACTCTGCAACCACTCTCTATTCCTGAATGGAAATGGGACAAGATTGAAATGGACTTCGTCACCGGATTTCCCCGATCACAGAAAGTTCATGATGCCATCTTTGTCGTCATCGACCGATTCTCCAAAGTTGCCCACTTTCTTCCAGTCAGGGAGACGATCTATGCTAGTCAGTTGGCAGACTTGTATGTTTCCAGAATCGTGTCGCTCCACGGTATTCCGTTGGAGATCAGTTCCGACCGAGGCAGCATTTTCACCTCGAAGTTCTGGGATAGTTTCCAAGAAGCTATGGGCACTCACCTAAATTTCAGCACCGCTTATAACCCCCAGTCGCAAGGACAAGTCGAACGAGTCAACCAAGTGCTTGAAGATATGCTCCGAGCTTGTGTCATCTCATTCGGTAAGAAATGGGAGGAATCTCTTCCATTTGCTGAATTCTCGTACAACAATAGCTATCAAGCTAGTCTGAAGATGGCACCCTTTGAAGTTCTCTATGGACGTAAGTGTCGAACCCCTCTGAATTGGTCAGAAACTGGAGAACGAACTCTCATTGGTCCGGACATCATACAGCATGCAGAAGATCAGGTTCGCGTTATCCGTGAACATCTGAAAGCTGCTCAGTCACGCCAGAAGAGCAACTATGATCGCAAGCACAAAGAAATGGTCTATCAACCTGGCGAATACGCGTACCTCCGTGTCACTCCGATGAGAGGCACTCATCGTTTCGGAATCAAAGGCAAGTTAGCTCCTCGCTACATTGGCCCGTTCCATATTCTTTCCCGGAGTGGACCAGTGGCATACCGTTTGGAATTGCCGCCGAACCTCTCTCAAGTCCACGATGTCTTCCACGTGTTGCAACTCCGACGCTGCTTCAAGGACCCCATCCGCGAAGTGGAACATGATATGATTGAGCTGCAGCAAGACTTGACTTATCAGGAACATCCGAGCCGCATTCTTGATCAGTCTGAACACCGAACCCGCAACAAGACGACCAAGTTTCTCAAGGTTCAGTGGTCGAATCATTCTGAAGATGAAGCCACCTGGGAACGCGAAGATCGTCTCCGCGATGAATACCCCGATCTTTTCCCCTCTACCACCTAAATTCTCGGGACGATAATCCTTGTAGTGGGGGAGATTTGTAACACCCTCACTGTCAGATGAACAGTAATCACCATTATTGTTCCCCAGCACTGTTCAAAACTTTTGTCTGATCAATGTGGTTCATCTCAAACTTGATATTTTCCTTTGATGATGTTGAATGCATGGTGATCATGGACTTGGTCAACTTGGATCAAAGCAATGCCAAGCTTATTTCAAATTACCTTTGATTTAAAAATCAAATCAATTGCCTTGGTGGTATATTAAAAACAATGTTGAAAATAAACATTGTCCAAAAATTCTTCAACCACTGTTAATAAATTCTAAATATTCTGTGGACCATGATCCACCAAGTTGGATATTTTATTAATCTCTAATTAATTCTAAATAAATGAAAACAGTTGATAAAAACCCCTTTTAAATCATTTAATATTTATTGCAAATATTAAATGACTTTTAAATATGCCCAACTCCTTTGTGGCAGTAACCTATGGCATAACAAAAATTGTGGGACACTGGCCACATTTTTCTAAATTGCCTAAGTGACTAAATTAATTACAACAACAAATAAACAAAAAGAAAATTGCAAAAGAAATAAAAATGGGGCAACCTAATCTACCCACTTCCCCGAGGCCCACCCCCTCCAACCCCCAGACCACTTGGGGCCATCCCCTTCCTCTCGCTACACTGGAGAACAGAGCACCGTGGCACCCATCCCCGCTGCCAAGGCCGCGACTCCCCTCCGTGGCGCAAATCCAGCGGCTGGCTGGCGACTACAAGTGTGGCGGCCCACCGGCGAAACCCTAGGCCGCCCACTTCCCTCCCCCCCCCCCGCGTGCTCTTCCCTCCCCTCCCGCGCGAACCCGGGCGCAGCCGTGGCCACACCGCCGTGGTGCTCGCGACCACTGACCACCCCAGAGCCCGCCTCTGCGTCCAGGAGCTCCCGCGTGCTCCGCCGCTTCGAACCCCCCCCCCCCCCCCCCCCGTTAATTCGTGCCCGGAGCCCCTAAGCGCTGCGAATCGACGTCGCCTTCGTCATCGGCTCCGGCGTGATTGCCGCGCGATTCCGGCCGGCCCGGACCTCCTCGCGCCTCCCTGAGCCTTCCTCGTCACTCACGGTGAGCATAGCTTCGGTTTCCTCCACCTCGCGCTTGAAATGGTGCTCGTCGTGGCCATGCCCGTCAGAGCCGTGCTCCAGTCGTCGCGCAGGTTGTCGTCGTCGGTGTTCTAGGTCGCCCCTGCCAGCTTCTCTTGCACCTGTAGATGTGCAACGTGGCGCCGGTCCGATTCCTGCCCCCGGTTCGCCGTTTGGCCACTGGATCCCCTCCCCCCGCTCGTCGCTGTGCTCGCTTCATCCAGCCATGGCCGGCCGCCCCCTCCCGTACCCTACCCGCAGCTACTGCTCCCACCGGAGCCGCGCTGCTCTGCTCCACCGACGTGCTGCTGCCGGCACGCCCTCGCGCCTCACGGCGCCCACCCTTCGCCGGAGCGGCCACCCCGCCTTGCCGAGGTTCGTCGCCGGCGGTAGCACACTGATTTAGCCAGTGGACTAACCTGCTGACCGGTGGGGCCCTCCCTCTTTGATTAACCCCTAACCCCTGTCAAAATAACCCCCCCCATGTTTAAGTCACTGACTGCTAGGCCCCATACCCCTCTAACTATTGTGGATTTAAAGTTACCAGAAACATAACCCCCTGTGAGACTTACAGGTGGGCCCCTGGCCTTTTTAATTAATAAAATAATTTTATTAAAATTGTTACAATGACAAGTGGGACCCACTGGATATCTGTTTTATTAAAAGAAATTTAAAATTGTTAGTATGACATGTGGGTCCACTGGATTTTTAGAATTAATAAAACCATTTTTATTAACTGTGAGGCTGACCAGTGGGTCCCACTGGTCAGGTTTGACCAATCAAACTATTGTGGATAATGTTTCTGTTAATAAATAAAAATAATTTAAAAATGATTTAGAAAATGATTTAAATTGATTAAAACTTATAAAATATATATCTTTTAAACCGTAAGTCAGATTCAAAAACTTCATACATCAAAATTGATCAGAAAAATATAACGAATACGAATATGCTATCTGTATACCAACCACACCCCTCTAATACAACGAACACCGACATTCCCCCCTCTGGGCTGTCTGTCGATAATTCCCGGTGCCGGTAAAAACCTGCCGGATGAATTTACTCCAAACACGAAAGTTGTCCGGAATGGTTCGACTAACACGGATACACCCCCATTATCTTTGTCGGATGTCCACGACACCTCCGGCATGAACCCTTCCCCCTCCGGACACCTTGTCCGGTAATCACCCCGAGCCGGTAGTTCATCCCCGGATGAATTCCCGCTCCGAGCAACGTGCATTGCACTGCGTTTGAACATCGTTAACATTTCATCTGTCATGTCATGCATATGTTTGTATATTGTTGTTGTGTATTTACTGTTTCCTCCCCCCCCCCCCCCCGTAATCTTCGGTAGACCCTGCTACTACCGCCGACTACACTGCTGCCGGGTACGACTACTTCGTCGACGACCCGACCCCTACCGTCGAGCTTCCAGGCAAGCAGAGCCATTCTCTTCCCCAGATATCGCCTACCTTTTTCGTACTTTCTTGCACTAGGCATTGTTACTGCTGCTGCTACGATTACAATCCTACTCAATTGCATAGCCTGATTTTGTCGCCCCTTGATGTACCTTTCTTATCCTATGCTGCCTGTTATAATTATGCATATATTCAGCAGTGAACCCTGCGCATTGTTAGTTAGGACTAGATAGCGGGTCGTGATCACTCAGGGGGGTGAACACGGATACAATATATAACTGTTGCAGGTACGGAACAAAGCAGACACCGCCAAAGGCCCCTATCTGGGTTATGCCTAGTCACCTCAAGTGTGAGCTATCCAGGAGTAATCCTTGTACTCCACTCGAGGCTGACTTTGTCTTGCCGCCATAGGGTCCTGGACAGCGGTTGTCCTTAAGGTAAGAAGTCGGGCGACCCAACGGTGCCCGCGAGCGGTATATTGTCGGGAACGACAGGGAGGGTACGACCGACGTTACTGGCGTGCTTGGCCCCTGCTCATATCTCGCGAGAGTTACCAAACCACGCAAAAGTCGAGCTCTACCAAGAGCACACGCGAGACAAGGTAAGGAGACGGTTCACCTTGTCGGTAACCGCGCGCTTTGACGGGACGACAGGGCAGGCCCCGACGTTACCGGTGGGCCTTGTTGCTGTTCGTTGTCCGTTGTGTTGTTAGTCAGACAGCGATAACGGTTGTCTGCGAGATAATATTAAAATGCTAAATGGTTCGGCGGATGACTTGAGAGACCCGTTGGTCTGTACGCACTACCTACACGTGGGATTACGGTGTGGGCCCTCCGCGTCGTAGTTCGTCTGAAAGCTCTTCAGACGTCAGCAGTACCACGGGCTGATTGTCGGGAAGCGGTCTTGTCTTATTTGCTGCAGCAGGTGTGTTTTGGATTTGCTTTTCCTTTACCGGCCAGTCTCGTACCGTGCAGGAGCGTGCAAGGGTGAGGGACCTAGACCCCTTGGCGCATAGGATATAGTCCGGCGGATGGCCTCTCTGCTGAGCCTAGGATGGGCTGCGTCGTGTCGGGTAGCCTCGGTGGGGCGTTCCCTAACAAAGGTTCACGCCACCCTGGAGATCCGAGCGTGCAGGCTGAACAATAGTGCACCCCTGCAGGGAGTTTAATCTATTCGAATAGCCGTGTCCACGGTAACAGGACGCTTTATGCTGAAGCTGGATCTTACCACTACGAACTACTACTATTAAACTGTATGGTTTCGGGTTTTCTTCCTCGCATGGGAGTCGAGGAGGGGAACTCAGAGGCATTATTATTAATCATTACAACTTATATTATACAATGTTGCAGCAACTTCTGCTTCATTGTTACTTTATTGCTTATATGAACTGTTGGTTGTTTCTCTTCTCATGCTGCAAGACAACGTCGGAAGATGCTAGTCTTCGATAGGCCTAGCTTCTTATCCTTATTCTGATTTCTATCTTGCAGTCCACTATATATACAGCCTCCCCTTTCCGTTGATACAAATGCATAATGCTTAGTAGCGGACGTAAGACTCGCGGGTATACTAGATACTCACCTTTGCTTTATTTCCCCTTTTATGTTTTGCCTGATCGGCCGCTGCAGTCGACGTTGGAGCCCAAGAGCAGGAGTACCCCGGAGGCGGATACTACTACGTCGAGACCCCCGCTGACCAGGACCAGGAGTAGTTTCGGAGGCTCCCAGGCAGGAGGCCTTGCCTTTTCGATCTGTATCTCTGATGATTATTTGTGCTAGCCTTCTTAAGGCAAAACTTGACTAACTATGTCTGTACTCAGATATTATGGCTTGTATAACTTATGTATTCGGGTCCGCGTGACCCCCCTTTATTGTAACATATTGGTTTATCCTTTTGTGTTTAGTGTTGTGATGTGATATTCTCACCGTGGCACCCTAATCTCAGTCGTGTACCCTGCGTGTATGATTACTGTACACGGATTGATTTTGGGGGCGTCACACTCATGCTCGACCTTTCGGTCTCTTGTGTCCCGAGGCCATATCATATACATATGCCAGGCTCACCACCACACCCTATGTGATTTGTTGCTGTGTCATGCAAGGCCATATCATATACATATGCCAGGCTTTCTACACCCACCTCATGTGAACGAAAAAATGTTTGACACACGTGCGACATGTGGTGCCTCCATAATGTAGAACTTTCTAGGTGGTGCCCACTAGGGTAAGGACACTATGTTGGTTTTAGTGAGGGATCATCCTATTATGCTACCGTCGTATATCTAACATATTAGCAAAACAGGATGCAACATAAATCATACATGCTATGATTCCCCTTTACATGAAAAAAAAAGTTAAAACGCCTTTCTACTTTATCTTTTGCAAGTTTTACGTGGCTGCTAGGGGTTTCGAGAAAAGAACCGCTTTCTATCCTGCGAAAACAAGCCACAACACCAATCCCGCAATTGTCTCTATTACACCCCTGTCGGGGCCCTCTGTTGCAAACATCTTCGCATCGCTAATGCAGAGAGACAGACACCCCCCCAGCCACTTTGTATGGTACAAGCCATATGTCAAGCGTGGAACCAGTCTCGCGTAAACGCGTAAGGTCGGTCGGGGGCCGCTTCATCAAACATTGTCGCAACGCTAAATGAGTACACGTGATAGGGTAACAATTGGAGAATTGATGCCCACATACTAGGTGTGTTCTATCCGTACAATAAATCTACGCATAGCCTTGCTCATGATACCACTGTTGGGGTTCGGGGCAGAAAACACAAATTTTTCATAACCTACGAGACCCATACCCAAGACCTATGCTATGCTGATGCAAGTAACGGACAGAAATAGATCACATACCAGTATGTAGTCCGTTAAGCGGGAAACGTTCCCGCATGAACGTGGTTGTTGTAGTCGTACCGGCAATCCCCGATGCCGCGTAGATCCACGATGACTCCTGTAGCCACCCGATCCTTGTAGACCGATGACGGGATTACGTCCCCGTCGGAACGTTGCTGATGAAGACCTCGTGATACGACCACGATGATGAAGTAGCACCACAAGTGTAGTGGCTCACGGGATTATACACATACAGTATACCCGACGTCCCTGCAGGCTCCAAACCAGTAGAGCAGCGGAAAGAAGATGGATTCGGATCCCGATTCCAGCAGCACGACGGCGTGCGTATAGTGGAGAAATCCCCAACCAAGTGTAGACTCCAAACAAGGGGAGTCCACTCGAGGAAGGAGAAAGGAGGGAGAGAGAGATGAGAACTTATCTCAAAATATCATGATTAAAAGGGCACCTCTACCCCTCCTTATATAGGCCAAGGAGGGGTGCCACCCCCCTCCACTTCCGGGGTGGGACTAATCCCAAGGGAGGGGGTGGCACACCTATTAAGGGGGGTGGGCCCCCTCATGGCGCCATGGCCCATGGGGGAGGACTCCCTCTCCCCCTAATGGGCCCTATGAGGCCCATATGCCTTTTAATTACTTTTTAATTATATTTTAATATTTAATTCAGATAATTAAATAATAAAACATTAATTAAACATTATCAAATATATTTTGAACCTTTCAAAATACCCGGAACAACTTTCGGCCTTCATCGGAACAATTCCGGTGTTCTCTCCAATTTCTCCGGTGATCCCGAATCAATCCTTACTGCGTCGAGTACCCTTAAGTGTAACACCCTACGGTCCGGGAAACAGCAGACATGATCGAGACAATTCTCATTGATCAATGACTAATCAATTGGACCTGGTTACAATCCTTGATAGCCCCTGCGCTTCCATCGAATGAACTTCAATCGTTGTTGGATCCATGTGCCTGTTCCCTTTGTCCTGGGGTACTTTGCTTGTCCGAGGTTTGATCATCGGTATCCAATATACCTAGTTCGTCCTCGTTCTCAACAAACAAGTTTACTCGTTCCCGTGATATTACAACTCCGTGACCTAGTCACACGTTTGCAAACTTAATGATGTAACATCACCGAGTGGGCCCAGAGTACCTATCCGTCACACGGATGGACAAATCCCGCTTTGATCTATTTGCATACTCATCAACCATCTATTTCGGAATACCCAAAGTGCACCGTTATGGCCAGCATATTTCAGTCAGGCGGTGGGATACAAATAAAAGTCTCCTCATAGATGACAATTACGTATGATCATTACGGTCAAAGGATCTGGTCACTACGTTATAGTTATCGCAATGTCGAACTATGTGACTTGATCACATCGCAACACTTCTGGTGGGTGTATGTCCATCATATCATTATCCAATGATACGACTCCATTGTCAACAGACGCCATTGTCTCATGATCAGGAAACCTTGATCATCAATCGCCCAATGGACTAGTATACTAGGGTTTACTAGGGACCTGGTTGTTTGTATACCACACCTGTATTAATGTTTCCGCTTAATACAGTTATAGCATAGTATCAAACGTATTATGAACTAATGGAATATGCTCGATAAAACATATTTTATTTTCCTCTAGGGCACATTCCCAACAAGCTTAATTCCTGCTCGTCCTCGAGTAGGTAAATGATAACAAGCATAATTTCTGTGGTGACATGCTACCAACCATATAAGAACTTTTAAGTAAAGCAATCAAGGCATGTAATACAATTCAAGTCAATAAAGGCAAGAGTCTATATTAGCATTGAAACAAGCAACATAAGAACATAAAGGTGCAAGAGTTCTCGCTGTCCGTGACTCAAATGTCTCCAAATGGTGTTTGCATGCAAGAAAGGGGATAGGAATTACGAGAGAAAAAGTTATTTTTGTGTTGAGAACTCAATCTACTTCTTTGGAATCTTATCTTGACTCATCCCCGGACCACTAGCCAGGTACAAGTCAAAATGATCCACTCCTTTTCGATATTTTGAGCACTCATGCAATGGATGAGCGTGAGCAAGAAAGTTCAGACTTAGGATGGCAAAGAGAGAATATGGTGGAGGAGGAAGTCAAAAAGGTGAGAAGGGCTCACATCAATGAGGACAATCATAGGAAAGAGAAAGCCAAATGATAGATATGATATGAGGAGTAGGGATTGCCATGCAATGGATGCACATATGATCTAAGGTAAGCTCTCCAATGGAACTAGTGGGGGTGCATCCAACTTGCTTTCTCAAGAAGACCTAGAGCTCATTTGAGGAGGCTCATCATTGGAATATACAAGCCAAGTTCTATAATGTGAAGGTCCCCACATAGCTATATGCTTGAATGATAATCTCTATGGAGGACAAGATATAAGATGGAGTACGAGTGTGGATCTCTCAAAAGGAATAGTAGTGTGCCCCCTTCTCTCTTTTTATTTCTTTTTCTCTTTTTTCTATTTTTTTGTATTTTTTGGTGGCCTCAATGGCTCTTTCTATTTCTCTCATTTGTCCTCTTTGGGATCTTTTAATTTTGTCCTCTTTGGGATCTTTTGATTTTGTCCTCTTTGGGATCTTTTCCTCACATTAGGGGCAACACTCTATAAATTACAAGAAGTATAGAAGATCTTTCACACTTTACAAAAGTACTCAAATCATAAAGAAGATGTAACTATCATGAAGTATGCAAATGTATGCCTCTGCCAGTGTAGCAGGATATGCAATGATACTAGCGCATCATGTAGCAATTATTAGTGCAAGGCCCAACTAACATGCGGCTCATTGATCAAGCAAGTAGCATGTATGACATGAAGATCAAGTCATGAGAAGGTGGATGTTGCATGGCATTGTATCTCGGAAAGGCTATGGAAATGCCTTGATAGGTAGGTATGGTGGATGTTTTGAGGAAGGATATAAGGGGGTTTATGATGACAGAGCATATCATGCCAAGGGTTTGGATGTACCGGCGAAGGTGGACGCCAACTCTCGGAGTGAGAAGAACGCAATGCACGGCACAGGAGAGGCTAGAAAAATATGGGAAGGTGGAAGTGTCAACTTTCGAATACTCACATTAGTCCGAAGAACTCATGCACTTATTATCGGTAACTCTCAATCTAATAAGGAGGTTTCACAAAGAGACAAGTACCCCGAGGAGGATTGTATGGGGGTTTGGTTATCCTTGCGCATCCTCGACTCATGGTACGTGAGTGTACTCTAATATCCGATCCCTCCAAAGAGTAGTGATCCATCTAGTAGCTAAAGTTCTCAACTAATTTTGTAAGTTTTGAAAATAAACGCGGATTGCCCAAAATACGACATCTATCACTAATAGGCTAAATCTCTTGACACCAAAAGTCCAAACATTACTCAAAGCAATACCTCAAAACTATTGCAAGTTACTACTACAAAAGAATAGCAACCTCAATTACCTACTTCAAGTCAAGACACAAAACTCAGTGCAACAGGCAAACTCTCTAAACAAGATAAACATGAAAACTCAAGAGAGTTCCAGGAACAAACTAAACAAAAGCTCTTAAAAAGATAAGCATGAAAACTAAGAGCTAAACATGGCAGTAGCTATGAAAAGATAAAGAACACACACAGCAAAGATAAGCATGAAGAATCCTATGTTGTGTTCTAGATATTGAAAGTGGAGCGTGTTCTCTCCCACACAAATAAAGCTGGGTTCTAACTTGTTATGAACAGCAAGCAAAGCTAAATAAAACCAAAAATAAAACCTAAGAGCGAGACGCTCCAAGCATAGCACATAACGCATGAAGTGATAAAAATATAGTGAAACGAGAGACGAACTGATAATTGTTGATGGAGAAGGGGATGCACGGAGGAATCCCCAAGATTAGACGCTTGAGTCTCCTTGAATATGTCTTGGGGATGCATGGGGCATCATCAAGCTTGAGCATTTGACACTCCTGAATCTTCTTTCATCATCTTCCCTCGCACACTTGAAAACTCCCTTCATACATAACTCATCATAATCTGATTAGCGAGGTTAGTACCCATAATAAAATAATTTTTCTCTACTGGAAATAAGGATATTCTTTAATATCTACTGTTTCTAAAGATCGGAAAAAAGTTTTTGCAAAGAAAAAGCAAGCTTAAGGTTTGCAAAACGAAGAAAAGGCAAAACAGGACAGAATCTGTGAAAAACAGACCAGCAGGTAGTAAAGAATTTTTTCGGGATACTTATGCAACTTTAATCAAAAAACTCAGAACATACGAAATTTCCGTGATTATGTAGAGCACTCTGTGTAAAAAATTCAGCTCAAAAATATGAACTGGGATTTTTCTATGATTTTTCCCGTCAGGAGGACAGAATCTGTTTTCTGGACAGCATGTCACAACTTTCACTTTCCTTGTCATATGAGGCTATAAATGGCACAAAGATTGAAAAGTAAAGATACAATGATGTTGCTACAGTAGTAAAAATCATCAACACCACTAAAAACTGAAAGAACAAACTGAAAGTGAAGCTAACAAGGGTTGTCTCCCTAGAGCTCTTTCTTTATAGCCATAAAGATAGGCTTAAGACTTTAATGATGCTCTTGTAGGAATAAGAGTTGAAGAACAAAAGAGAGCATCAAGAAGAAAATATCAACCACATTTAAGCCTAAAATGCTTCCTATGCATAGGAATATTGCAATAGAATAATTCATTGAAGCACAAATCAATAAGCATAGGAAGGCAAAACAAGTGCAGCTTCAAAACCTTCAACATAAAGAGAGGGAACTTGATATTATTGAAATATCTATAAGCATGTGTTCCCTTCTCATAATAATTTTCAGTGGGATCATGAATAAACTCAACAATATAAGTATCACATAAAGCATTCTTACCATGATCCACATGCAAAAAGGTACTCTTACTCTCCACATAAGCATAATCTTTCTCATCGGTAATAGTGGGAGCAGGACTATCATAAACAACTTGAACAAGATAGATTAATTGTTTATTGGGAAGCTGGTGTTCATTAAGGGAGTAATTCCCTCCATGATTATGACAAGTTTCATAAGGATAATTTCTCCTTATGTCATAGGTACCTTTACAATCTGTAAGAGCAAAGTTATACCCCTATGAGTTTTGGATATTGTTGGGCAAAACAGTAGAGGAACTGACAAGTTTTCTAGGGTGAAACAGATAGTTAGGTTCCTGAAGTTATAGGTTGGTGATAAAGCTTAAACGAAGATTTACATAATTACTGAAGCATATCCTCTGGAGTGAAGCTCATCACGGATGTCGACCCCTAAAAAGATAAGGAATCCTGAAGCACGTCTCATCGAAGGAGATGACCAAGATGGCGCAAGGCTTAGTAGTTTTTGCGTAGTTATTTTTCACTTCATTGAGTCGTAGGAAAAACCGTACTATCAAGAGGGGTTTAGTAAATGTACTCCGAAGTTTTTGGTGAAAAGACTCAGATCGAATCCAAAACCAGTGAGAAGCCAGAGTTGAGAAATCTCATGTGCACTAGGTAATGCTTCACCAACGAAGACTTAGTTCTTTCGGCTCCTGAAGCAGAACCAAGTCTGTGAGTCAGCTTTACTTGGACCGCAAGTAAAGTTGCGCTTTGATTGGAAATATGACCGTTGTGGACAGGTGTCAAGCTGTCGCATCGGGTCATTTAAGTCATTTCGCACCTAGGGATTGCCACCTATAAATACGCCACCCCCACCCTCATTGGCCAGTGGCTGCTCCAAGAATATTTCCTGACAGTGAAGAGAGAGAGCAACCCCACCGAAGCAAACCAAAAACCCATCCACAGAAGCATAAGTCCTTTTGATCTGAGTTGATTCATTATGACTTAGGAAGAAGTTTGCTAGCCTTTTTATCTTGGAGAACTGCAATTCTCCTAGACGGTTAGAGTGTTGTTCTTCAGAGAGCGAAGAGTTATTGTCGCCTCGAAGTCCAGTTTGTCAAAGGTTTCGGTGATTCCCTCAATAATCAACCACGAGTGAAGAACTGACCAAGCTCAAGGATATTGGTGCAGTGGAGATACGGACGGAGAGAGGTTAGCTCTTGTGTTCAATCACAAGTCCCTCCAACCAGACGTAGCACTTTGCAGAGTGTGAACTGGTCGAACAAACATCACCGAGTCAAGAGTTCGTTTTACTTTCCGCACTTACATTCAGTATATCAATTTCTTCAGTGATTTGCTTCAATGCAATTTATTCGATGCTTTTGATTCGCTATGTTATGCTTCAATCCAGTTCTACTTCAATGTTTACCTTTCTGTTGAAATTCTTCTGCTGCTAAGTTATTCTTCACTTCATAGTTTCATGCAAAAATTTGAAGTGATCATTCACCCCCTCCCCCTCTGATCACATACTTGGACTTACAATTGGTATCAGAGCTAGTCACTCTTTGTTTGGATTAACCTCCTAGAGTGTTTTGCAAGTATGGTCTTTCGCAGCCATTCGCTCCGGCGAACCCATTCCTGTGTTCAATGGAAAGGACTATCCATACTGGAAGGACAAAATGAAGAGAAATATCATGGCTATCAACTCAACTGCTTGGCAACTTGTCTTATATGGAGTTACAGTTGCAGACAAGAATGCCATCACTCCTGAAGAAGCGAAGCTGATCGATCTTGATTCTGAAGTCTGGGTTTTCATCACCAATCATCTGACTCCAGAGAAGTATCATGAAGTGAAGAATATTCCTTCTGCCAAAGGTGTCTGGGACTATCTTGAGAAGATTGGTGAAGGTGTTTCTACCCAAAAGGATGCCAGAATTGACACACTTCGAAGCAAATTCTATCGATTCAAGAGAAACGAGGGTGAAAAAGTCAGCTCCATTTACAGTAGACTCACTGCTCTTGCAAATGAGTTGATCTCACTTGGTGCTGATGACATTACTCCTCACTCAGTTGTTAGAACTCTGCTTCGCTCATTGGATGATTCGTTTGATCACATTGTGCTGGTGATCAAGGAAAGGACTGATTTCAGACGTCTTGTTGCCGCTGATATTCTTGAGAGACTCAATACCTTTGAGATGGAAGAAGATGAGAAACGTGACATAAATGGTTCTCGAAGAAGATCTCATGCCTTGAAAGCAAAAGCTTCGCGTCATTCTTCACCCGAAGTCAGTTCTGCTTCAGGTGTCGAATCTGATGATCCTGCAAGCATTGGAAAAGATCTAGCACTGATCATGAGACGCTTCAATCTCTTTCAGAGAAAAGGTTTTTCTTCACCCAAGAAGTGTTATCCTTCAAGAAGCTCAAGTCATTCTTCTCACCATTCATCCTCAAGAAGCTCTCCATCGAAGGACAATTGCTGCTACAAGTGCAAGAAACCAGGTCACTACATTGCTGATTTCCCATTGTGGGAAGCTGAGAACAAATCGAAACATTCGCTCAGAGACTCTTCATCAAAGTCCCACAGATCCTCCAGAAGCTATGAGTCAAAGAGACATGATTCCAGTTCAAGAAGAGAAAAGAAGAAAGATTCTGATGATGATAAGAGGAAGAAGTATCATAAGAAGCGTGAGGGTTCTTCATCAAAGACTCACTCGTCTCGTCGAAGCAGCTTTCACCGTGCCAAGGCCTATCTGGGAAAGGAGATGAACTCTAAAGACGAAGCCTCTGGTTCCGAAGCTGAATCAGGCTCAAGGTCTGTGTCTGGGTCCGAATCAGATGGTGTTGCTGGTTTGGCTTTCGCTTCAGCAGATGCTTCAACCAATGCTTCGAGCTCATTCTTCACCAACAACAGCAGTGAAGATGAAACTCCTACATATTGCTTCATGGCCAAGGCAAAGGTATCTTCATCCAAATCAAACTATGATACTTCTGATTGCTCCTCATATGATAGTGATTCAAAGATAAGCTATGCTAAACTTGCTAAAATTTCTTCAATCCAACAAGATGAACTTGATTCACTAAGCAAAACCATTAAGAAATCAGAAACTTTGTTGATCGATGAGATAGAGAAAGGTCAAACTTTAACTAATGAGCATGCTGCTCTGAAGGAGAAGTTTGAAGAATTATCCTCTCGGCATGATCTTCTTTCAGTTGATTATGAGAATCTCACCTATGAATTTCTTCAGAGGAAAATGGCTCTCGAAAAACTGAAAGAGGCTCATGAAGAATTGGAAAATGTCAATCTCTCTCATGGCTCAACAAGGTTCTGAAGCAAATCATAAAACTGAATCACCTTGTTTAACTTGTTTGGAACGAAGCAAAACTGATTCCAAAGGGAAAGCTCCTATTGTCATTGATGATACTAATGCCTCTGATGAGGAAAATCCTGCTGTTACCGAGGAACTCCTCAGGTTGAAAAACTTATTTGAAACAGGCATGTTCAAAAGTGTGCAAGGACACCAATATCTCTGTGATATCCTAAGGAAGGCTCTCCTTCACAGAAATCCCAGAAATGAGGGTGTTGGTTTCGAGAGAAAGATAAACCATGATGGCACCTATTGGGAGCCTGAACAGTATCCTAAGATAAACCATGTTTGGGTTCTAGCGAAGGAGAACCCCATTGATATAGCTAACCTTTCAGGTTTTGATTGCAAGATGAACAAAGCCATTGTGGATGAATCACTTGATTCAGACTACAAACTCATTAAATATGAACAGGGAAAAGTTACAGCTGAGTATGTAGGCACTCCTCCAAAGAATGGCTTCTATAAGAGGCAGATATGGGTGCAAAAAGCACTTGTGGAAAAACTTCCTGCTAACCATACTATGCAGGGAAAGCCTTCGGTACCACCGAATCATTTCTACTCTCTTGAGACACGAAATGATCCACTGGTGCCCGAATCAAATGTTCCGCAGAAGCAATACTATCGTACTGGTCGTCATACGTATCGTCCTCATAATAATCATACTAAGATTGCTTATGCTCATTCTTATGCTAACCATTCGCAGAGGACTTACATTTATAGTGTGCTTGATGGTACACCGAAGCAATACACTCCTGTTCGCTTTAATATTGCTTCAACCAGTGCTTCAACATCTTCTCAGTCACCTGCTCATTTGTGGGTGGTTAAGACGAACTAATTCTTCTGCATGGCTATGTCTCCGGTGGATCCGAATGGGTCATGGATAATGGTTGTAAAAATCATATGACCGGAGACAAGGAGTTATTCACCGAAGAAAAAATATCTCAATCTTCTCAGAAGTACATTACCTTCGGTGATAACAATAAGGGTAAAGTTTTAGGTTTGGGTAAGGTTGCCATATCGAAAGATAAGCACATTGACAAGGTTATGCTAGTCCAATCACTTGGATATAATCTTATGTCTATTTCGAAGTTATGCGATATGGGTATGCTTGTTCTATTTTCTGCTTCGTGTTGTGTTGTCTTTTCACAGGATGACTATACGTTTGTCTTCGAGGGTTACCGAAAGGGAGATTTATACATTGTTGATTTTTCTTCGGGCCCTGATGTATCCACATGCTTAATGGCAAAAGCTTCATCTGGTTGGTTATGGCATCGAAGACTTGGTCATGCAGGGATGAGAAATCTTCATAATCTGGTGAAGAAGAAGCATGTTATTGGTCTTAGCGAAGTAAAATTCGATAAGGATCGTCTCTGCAGTGCTTGTGAAGATGGTAAAATCACGAAGAAACATCATTCAGCGAAGACTATCATGACTACCACTCGTCCTCTTGAATTGCTTCATATGGATCTGTTTGGTCCTCAAAATTATGCAAGCCTGGGAGGAAACAAATATGGTCTTGTTATTGTTGATGATTTCTCTCGTTATACTTGGGTTTTCTTTTTGGATGACAAGAGCAAAGTTGTTGAAATCTTTAAGTCATTCGCTAAGAGAGCTCAAACTGAATATGAATTATCTCTGAAGCATATCCGAAGTGATAATGGAACCGAATTCAAGAATACTCATATTGAAGATTTTCTTGATGATCATGGTTTTACTCATGAGTTCTTTGTTGCATATACACCTCAACAAAATGGTGTAGTTGAAAGGAAGAATAGAACTCTCATTGAAATGGCCAGAACTATGCTTGCTGAATACAAGACTCCTATTAGGTTCTGGGCCGAAGCAATTAACACTGCATGTCACATCATCAACAAGGTTTACCTTCACAAATTCCTGAAGAAAACTTCATATGAGCTTATCACTGGTAACAAACCAAATGTTTCATATCTTAGGGTATTTGGTGCTCCATGCTTCATTAGAGATATGAATCATAGCTCCAAATTTGCCATTAAGGCACATGAAGGTTTTCTTTTAGGTTATGGCTCAAACTCTCACACTTACAGAGTGTATAACTCTCACTTTGGGAAAGTTATGGAAACTGTGAATGTGAGGTTTGATGAAACTAATGGCTCTCAAAAAGAGCATTTGCCTCATGATCTAGATGAACCTCCACTTGATGAAGTGATCAGGTTCATGGCTATTGGAGAGATTCGCCCTGTTGAAGCCAATCCACGTCAAGATGTTAGGGATGATGATGGTCCAATGTTCCCACACATAGCCCGGGGCGCTGGAGATCAACATCCTGAAGCTAATGGTGAACAGGACGAAGAAGGACAAGGGAACGAAGGAAATGCTAATCCTGTAGGAAATGCCGAAGCTGAAGGGGAAGCAGATCCCGAAGCTGATGCAGATCCTGAAGCATAAGCTGAGCCTGAAGCAAATGATACTACGTTATCACGAGTTCGAAGAAGAGTTGATGTTGATTCGATCCTCGAAGATATCAATCAACCAGGTCGTCCCACTACTCGATCTCGTACTCGTTTGGCTAACTTCGGTGGAAGTTTTTCTTTTGTCTCCATGCTAGAGCCTTCAAAATATGATGAAGCCATGAAGGACCCTGATTGGTTATTGGCTATGATGGAAGAACTTCACCAGCTTGAAAGAAACAAAGTCTGGTCACTTGTTGACAGGCCAGATCCCACGCAGCACAATGTTATTGGCACAAAGTGGATATTTCGCAACAAGCAAGATGAAGATGGTATTGTGGTAAGAAATAAGGCTAGATTGGTAGCACAAGGTTACACCCAAATCGAAGGCATTGATTTTGGTGAAACCTATGCTCCAGTAGCCCGTATCGAATCCATTCGTGGCATGCTTGCTTTTGCTAACCACAAGAATATATTGCTATATCAAATGGATGTCAAAAGTGTTTTTCTTAATGGTGAGATAGAAGAATAAGTGTATGTTATGCAGCCACCAGGTTTAGAAGACTCGAAGAATCCTGATATGGTGTACAGGCTTCACAAAGCTTTGTATGGACTGAAGCAAGCACCTCGTGCTTGGTATGAAACATTGAAGGATTTCCTCCTGAAGAAAGGCTTCCAACCTGGAACCACTGACCCCACTCTTTTCACTCTATCATATAACAATGATCTATTTGTGTGTCAGATACATGTAGATGATATCATTTTTGGCTGTACTAACTCTGAAATCAGCGAAGAATTTGTAAGGATGATGTCGAAGAAATATGAGATGTCTATGATGGGTGAATTGAAGTTTTTCCTTGGACTTCAGATTCGCCAACAGAAGAATGGCACCTTTATTTCACAGGAGAAATACTTGAAGGATTGCCTGAAGAAATTTGATCTTGCTGAATGCAAGACCATCAGAACTCCCATGCCTACAAATGGTTTTCTTGATGCTGATGAGAAAGGGAAACCCTTCGATCAGAAGAAGTATCGGTCTATGATAGGTTCACTCTTATACTTATGTGCATCTAGACCTGATATTATGCTATCAGTTTGTATTTGTGCTTGTTTTCAGGCAAATCCGAAGGAATCGCATCACACTGCTGTGAAGAGAATTCTTCGATATCTAGCACATACTCCTTCTTTGGGACTTTGGTATCCCAAAGGTACTCACTTTGATTTGATTGGATATTCTGATTCAGCCTGGGCTGGTGATAGGGTTGACAGGAAATCTACCTCAGGCACTTGTCATTTTCTTGGTAGATCTCCTGTGTGTTGGGCTTCAAAGAAACAGAATTGTGTCTCAATATCTACTGCTGAAGCTGAATACATTGCTGCTGGCTCTTGCTGCACTCAAATACTTTGGCTTAAAAATCCCTCTGCTTTGTGATAATGAGAGTGCTATCAAAATTGCACACAATCCTGTGCAACACTCACGAACGAAGCATATCGATATTCGTCACCATTTTCTTCGAGATCATGTTCAGCGAAAAGACATTGAGATCAGCCATGTTACAACTGAAGATCAATTGGCAGATATTTTCACGAAGCCATTGGATGAGAAAAGGTTTTGTGCATTGAGATGTGAGCTAAACATTCTAGACTCACACAATGTTCAGTAAGATCGAAAATTTTTATTGTATATATTCACCTTCGTTGTGTGTTTGTTTATTTAGTTTCGCTTGAGTTTTCCTTCGTCCAAGTTTCTGTGTTTAGTTTCGTTTGCCATTTGCTTCCAGTTCTGTGTTGCTTTATTTATTCGTTTCTTTTGTCCCCTGTACTTATCACTTTTGGCTTCATTGATGTTCTTTGAAGTGATAAGTTTCGGACCCTACCCCTCCATTCTGATTCGCTCCCAATCTATTCTGTCTTGAATGGTTAAGCACAATTGAAACGGAAAGCATATTGCTTTGAACGTCTTTGAGTTCCGAATCAAATGCTTCCAACCTTATCGAAGTTTTTGCTCTCGGTCAAGACTTATTCTTCGGTCGTTGAGTCCCCGTCTTTCTCGGGCCGTTGAGATTCGCTCGCGTACCACCATTTCAACTGAGCCGTTGAATCGTAAGAGACACTCGTTGGCAGCCGTCCGATACGATCTGGCAACCGTTTCAGATCGGGCCTATATAAGGCGATCCCTCCAGCGAACCGTTTCCCCACGTTCATTCTCTCCCGATTTTCCCGTCTCCCTCCTCGAGCACGCCGCTGAGCTCTCGTCCCCGACGACGACTGCGCCGCTTAACTGTCGGACCGCCGCCGCCGTGGACGTTCCCCGTCGACGAAGAGCACGTCTCCGCACTCCGTCGCCGTAGCCGCTTCGCGTCACCAAGTTAGGGTACGCAAGTTTCTTGGATCCAATCTTCTCTGTGAGTTCTTCATCTAGGGCTTGGATCTAATTTTTGTTAGGTTTTTGTTTTCTGTTTATAGGACTGTTTGATCCGTGCTGATCATTGATCCTTGGGAAACTGTTATTAGCATCAAAGTAATCCCATCTTCTCAGGTCAGTTTTGAGATTCGATCTATTCTGTGATTTTGGACTGAGTTAGGTCTTGTTCTTGAACTAGTTCTAGCCTATTCCAGTGACAGATTAGCACCTGATCTTAGATTGCTCTGGGTTCTTGTCAAAATTTGGTTTTGGTCGAAACTTTTTCCAGTGCTTATTCATTCCCTTTCCTGTTCCCTCTTTTCTATCTTTCTGGTCACAGGATGTCTGACGAAGAGGCAGCCATGGGGAATGAGTCACCCATTGTTGAAGGACTTGAAAACTATCCTGAGCCACCGAAGCAGAAAGGCAAAGGTGGCAAGACGAAGGAAGTCAAGAATGCCCGAGGCATACCCGAAGCCATTCCTCTCAAGATGGGTTATGACACACCTCCTAAAGAATCTGATCATGACAGAAAGATTCGTTTGCAAAAGATTTGACGCTACTGGTCCATAAGGTGGTACAAGTACAAGAGCATACCAGACTCGAAATGGGCTATGCAGTTTGCTTTCAGCCCTCCTTATCGGTACACTACTGCCATGTGTGCCCAATATAATGCTGCAAACAGGAAAAAGTACTACCCGTAGCCTCCTGTTGTACCTCACCCAAATACTCTTAAGAAACCAGATGACTATCCAGACGAGCAAGAGAGACTTGCCATATTGGCTCAGAAGAAGAGAATCCGAGAAGAGAAGAAGGCCAAAGCTCTTGCTGCTGAAGGCCATGCCGAAGCTGGTGCTTTGAAGCCTAATAAGCGAAGGCTTAGTAAATTGAGTGCTTCACCCCCTCCTGCTATCTCTGAAGAAAAGGGTGATAATGAAGCTGATGACGAAGCTGATGCTGATGCACACTTTGAAGACTCGGTTGATGAAGATAATGTTGAAGAAGCAGATGATGAGTCTGAGCACACCCCCATTCCCCCTAGTCCCAAGAGACTTCGGCTTCGGAAGCCTCTGAATAAGAAGGCTGGAGAGAAACCGTCTGCTCCAAAAGGCATTAGGATTCAAGATCCAACTGATCCTCCTGTTCCTAAACGAAACATTGATTTGAAAAACTTGGTGGTTGAGGATCCCTTGGCTTCAAAGCCACCTCGCCGCCTTGTTCCTACTGAACAGTGAACGAAGGAGAGGCATGACCCGAAGGCAAAGCCTGTTGCTATGCCCGAAGCTAAAGCTCCTGAACCAGCCAAAGCTTTGAAGCTGAAATCATCTGTTGCCAAGCCTGGCCAGTCTTATGCCCAGGTCGGCACCAAGAAGCTGTCTGAAGCAGACATGCGCAAACGAGACTGTGCTGAAGCAGAACGCCTTCATGCTGAAGCACAAGCCCAAGCTAAGGCTGATAAAGAAGCTAAAGCTAAGGAAAAGGCAGATAGAGATGCTGCTCAGTTGGAAAATCAAAGGAAAGAACTTTATGAATCTAATCAGAAAGCTGAAGCGAAGCGCAAGCTCGCTGAAGCAAAAGCTCAAGAGGCTAAGTCTGCTGCCGAAGCCAAACAGCTTAGTGAAGCTAAAGCCAAGCGTCAAGCTCAACTTGACACCCTTCGCACAAAGAAAGCAGAGAAAGCTGCTAGAGCTGGTCAGAAGGAAGCTGCTGTAGACATGGCACCAAAGGATATCCCTTCGAAGCCTGTCGCAGCCCCTGCCCCCAAAGCTCATGAAGAAGCTGAGCAGAGCCAACATACCATCCCGGATGCAAGAGAAGGAGAACTTTGGGACTGTTTAAGCCTGAATAAGGCATTCTGTCAGCTTGCTGAAGCTGTTGATCCCAAAGTTGTGGATGTTGGAAATGTTTACATTTCACCAACTCTCTCTGCCATGATTGAAACTTTGTACAATCAGCTGAGGGATTTGCATGCAAGAGACAGATCTGAATCTGCTAAAATTCTGAAGTTTAAGAAGAAAGCAGATGCTGAATCAGATGAAGACTTCAAGCTCAAAGCCGAAGCAGCTTCGAAGAAAATTGATGATGTCAATGAAAAGACAAAGCACAATATTCAAGTGTTTCAAGGCAAGATCAAGTCTGCCATTGAAGAATGTTGCAAGACGCACAATGCTTCGGTCATGGCTCTTGACTCCAAGAAGCGCAAAGCCATGCTCAAGCAATTAGCTTCACCCCTTCCCCAACTGCAACAAAGGAAACGTCGTCTTATCACTGATGCAGACGAAGCTGATGAGGTGAGCTCTCATCCGGCCAAGAAGGCCTCAAGACAAGCATCGCCCCCTCGATGCAAGATCATCACTCTTCCCAAACCCACTGCAAAGCCAACCGCTCCCAAAGTCATTCCACCCCGTGCTCCCAATCCACCTTCTCCTCAACCCGCTCCTCAACCGTCACACCACGACAATTTTGAGCCAGAGCCTTCTCCTCCTGCTCAAGACATACCAATTCCTTCAAAGGATTATTCTTCGGCTCACTCTGCGGAGGAGTCCGAAGAACAAGAAGGCGAAGCCAGAAAACATGCTGCTTCAGAAGAGCCTGAAGCCGATGTCGATGCCACAGCCGAAGCAAATGAATTGGAAATTATGACTCAACCGCAAGAGCGAGCCATAGTTGCTCGAAGGCAAGCTCCGCACTGCATTCCTGCGCAAGATACTCAGCTGGACTCCATCTACCCGCGTGAAACTTTTCCTATTTTCTTGGGAGATGGTTCTTCTTCAAGATATGGTCCTGAGTTCAATCTTGAAGTTCATCGCCAGAAGATTCGCTTCTTTGGCGCAAGTCCATATGATTCACCCCGGACTGCAGATGACCTTCGATTCTGGACAGCTGAGCAACAAATTCTGTACACGAAGCTATACTTCCAGAAGGGTTTTCTATTCAGGCACAAGTACTTAGGTATGCGAAGTCTAACTTCTGCAACATGCTTCCAGAACATCATGGAAACCATCGAAGCACAAAATCTTACCAGCCTGTTTGCTATGGAAACACCATTCAATTCCGAGCTAGTGAAGCAATTCTATGCCACTCTCTATGTCTCTGGAAATCCTGATGATTCAAGCTCATGGATTCTTGAGTGAATGATTCAAGGAAAGGTATTTAGGATGCATTCTGATGAATTCATGGATATAGTGAACATCCCAAGGCACACTGGAGAACTTGCAAAGGTGCATTTGATGCCCAATCCTACTGAAGCTGAATTTGCTTCACTACTGGATTCCTAAGTCACTGGAGATCATATGCCAGAAAACATTCGCCCGAAGCATCTGGTATTCATTTCGAAGACTTGGTTTTACATCTTGTCCAACTCACTGATGCCTCTCAGCACTGCACATGAAGAGTCCAACATTCATTATCATACACGTCATGCTTTGCTGAAGCTTACTCACGGACATGTGTTTGACTTCGAGGATTTTTTTCTTCGCTATATGGTACAAGCTGCTGAACTCGTACATCAATTGAAGCCATATGCTCCCTGGCTCCAAGCCATTTGCAACCATGGACGCAGGGAAGAATTCGTTGCGAAACATCACCCGAAGTTGTTCTGTCCTCCTGTGCGTGACACTATGAATATCTTCAGAAGGCCAAATGATCCATTTGCCACATATGTCGGAGTCAGACAGCATGTTAATGAACACAACATGTCGAAGTCACTCCAGAAAGAAGTTTATCACTTTGAAGTTGGCATTCGCTCCCAGCAGATGCTTGAAAATTTCATTGAAGGAAATCAGCGCCAAATGCAACATCTTTTAGATGAGATCAATAGAGTTGGCAACATTGCTTTAAACAACAACCAGTACTTGAAGGTTTTGAAGCGCCACTCTTGGAAAGGATTAAGGAAGTTCAACTCTGTGAAGAAGCTTGAAGTGGGCCGGATTTTCAAGGAGTATCCACATCTTCAACGCCACTCATCCAGAAATGATTCGATCGACCGCCCCAAAGCAAAGATCCCGCCGCTGGAAAATATTGATGAAGTTTTATTTGTTAATCCAGCTGAACAGATTCGCCTAGATACCCTATCTGATGAAGACTCCCACACCTCGAAGCAAGAAGATGATCCTCTCAACGACAGCGATCTTGATTTGCTTCAAGCGCTGATGGACATTGACGAACTGGAGTCACCTGCTTCAACCAAAGGAGACACTTCAGGAGATGCATCTTCTTCGGGCGAAGACAATCAGCAGGGTCCCCGGGTTGCAGCAAACGCATAAATACTCTTGATCTACCTCTCAACCTTTTGTCCAATTCTTGACAAAAAGGGGGAGAAAGTAGCATCGATTGAGTTTAGATTCGCTGCGGGGTTTAGGGATTCGATTCGATCTTTTGTGTGTTAAGTTACAACAAACTTTCCATTCACTTCGATTGGGTTGTAACTTAAGTTTTACTTCGGTTGTGTACTGCTACATTTTATGTGTTAATAACCCCGTGCTTGCAAGTTGCTCCTGTATCTTTTATCTTGCAGGTGGTTATTACCTTTAAGTTCACAGGTCATTGGAAAATTGCATATTCTTCGAGACAAATATTCTCTATATGCAATTGATTCACTAAGATATGTGCTAGGCTTCCCATCAAAGATATTCTTCATCAAGCACTCACTTCGCTTATATAAATCTTCGATGCTTGCATTCAGGTGGAGTCAAAAGCTTCATATCTTAGAGTTTGCTCTCAACTCAACTCAAAATTCCATATTTTTTAATCGATGCATGTTTTGTCAACAATAGTCCAAAAAGGGGGAGATTGTAAGAGCAAAGTTATACCCCTATGAGTTTTGGATATTATTGGGCAAAACAGTAGAGGAACTGACAAGTTTTCTAGTGTGAAACAGATAGTTAGGTTCCTGAAGTTATAGGTTGGTGATAAAGCTTCAACGAAGATTTACATAATTACTAAAGCATATCCTCTGGAGTGAAGCTCATCACGGATGTCGACCCCTAAAAACATAAGGAATCTTGAAGCACGTCTCATCGAAGGAGATGACCAAGATGGCGCAAGACTTAGTAGTTTTTGCGTAGTTCTTTTTCACTTCATTGAGTCGTAGGAAAAACCGTACTATCAAGAGGGGTTTAGTAAATGTAGTCCGAAGGTTTTGGTGAAAAAGACTCAGATCGAATCCAAAACCAGTGAGAAGCCAGAGTTGAGAAATCTCATGTGCACTAGGTAATGCTTCACCAGTGAAGACTTAGTTCTTTCGGCTCCTGAAGCAGAACCAAGTCTGTGAGTCAGCTTTACTTGGACCGCAAGTAAAGTTGCGCTTTGATTGGAAATATGACCGTTGCGGACAGGTGTCAAGCTGTCGCATCGGGTCATTTAAGACATTTCGCACCTAGGGATTGCCACCTATAAATACGCCACCCCCGCCCTCATTTTCCAGTGGCTGCTCCAAGAATATTTCCTGACAGTGAAGAGAGAGAGCAACCCCACCGAAGCAAACCAAAAACCCATCCTTAGAAGCATAAGTCCTTTTGATCTGAGTTGATTCATTATGACTTAGGAAGAAGTTTGCTAGCCTTTTTATCTTGGAGAACTGCAATTCTTCTAGACGGTTAGAGTGTTGTTCTTCAGAGAGCGAAGAGTTATTGTCGCTTTGAAGTCCAGTTTGTCAAAGGTTTTGGTGATTCCCTCAATAATCAACCACGAGTGAAGAACTGACCAAGCTCAAGGAGATTGGTGCAGTGGAGATACAGACGGAGAGAGGTTAGCTCCTGTGTTCAATCACAAGTCCCTCCAACCAGACGTAGCACTTTGCAGAGTGTGAACTGGTCGAACAAACATCGCCGAGTCAAGAGTTCGTTTTACTTTCCGCACTTACATTTAGTTTATCAATTGCTTTAGTGATTTGCTTCAATGCAATTGATTCGATGCTTTTGATTCGCTATGTTATGCTTCAATCCAGTTATGCTTCAATGTTTACCTTTCTGTTGAAATTCTTCTGTTGCTAAGTTATGCTTCACTTCATAGTTTCATCTAAAAATTTGAAGTGATCATTCACCCCCTCCCCCTCTGATCACATACTTCGACTTACACAATCACTATAGATAGGAGTTATAACATCATCATAGTAGAGAAGAGCATTATCATTGCTAGCAACTTTATTTGTAAACATGTTGTCTTTATTCTTACTAGCAAAATAATTATCAATTATCACATCACTAATGAGTAAAGGACTTGCAATCCTATCATCCCCAAGCTTAGAGCTTTCTATATCATCATTTTCAGAGTTGGCACCAAAAAGATTTTCAAGATCATAAGTGGCATTATCATTATCTTCCCAATCACAAAAAGTAACATGCATATCATAATCAAAATCATCTTCAATAGTGCCTACGGACTTAACATCAGGATAATAATGAATGCAATCAAGCCCACCATCCTCCATAAATTTATGTCTGTTAGGATAAAAATTGATGCGAGGAATATGCTCAGGCCAGGTTGATACCCATTCTTCTTCCTTCTTGCTCCTCTTCCTCCTCCTCTTCTTTTTATTCTTCTTCACCTTAGGAGGGAGTGGTTGGAGATGAAGTTTCTCCATATATCCTGGTTTATCATTAGAAACAATAGGGAAAACTTGGGAGAAACTCTCCTTTTTTATTAGTAGAAATATAAGAGACATTTTTATACTTTGGTAAAGTTCCCTCCTTTCTAATCTTACTTATGTAATCATTTTCATGGCAATTAACAACACAATAGAGATGGCAATTTTGCAAAGTGTTGTTTATTCCTAAGGCATTAACATCTAGCCAAGAAGTCTTTTTTGATAACTCTTCACACATCAAAAATAACATAAGTTCATCATAAAGATCAGGAGTGATCATGTTATCACACAACTGGTTAATAGTTATGTTTTGAAAGTTCATGCATTGAAAATTAAAGTGACCCTCTATACCACAAAGTTCACAAGTAAAAGGATAAAGGTCACACAATTCTCTAGCAATTTCATTTAAATCTTTGACCCAAGTGATTTTTCTTTCATGCTTATGTTTCTTACAATACTTCTCTTCTTCAATCATAGGCCTTTGACAAGGTCTATCCACTCCACAAAAATTAACATGCTTATATAAAACTTCATTTTCAGGAATTGGATCATGCATGTTGCAATCATCATGAACAATTTTATTTTCGTTGCAAATCTCTTTAAAAGGTTCATGATGCTTGATCCAATCCTCCTTAGGCATATTAAGATGTGAAGCAAAATATTTGAGGAAATCAACAAGGAGTTGAGAATCAAGCCCAAACTTAGCACTAGACTTATTAAAACTTGCAGTTTCAACAAAGGACTTAATGCAATCATACTCATAAATTATACCTGACTCTTTACCTTTGTCGATCCCCCAATCTTCAGTGTTGTGTTGAATTATTTCAAGGAGTTCCCATTTAGCATCAATCTTTTCGTTTGTGAAAGAACCCATAGAGGAAGCATCGAGCAAGTCTTTATCCTGTCGAGAGAGCCTTGCATAAAATTTAGTATTAATTATATCTTTGGGGAGCCCATGGTTAGACATTTTAGCATTAAAGTTTTCAGTCTCCCCCAAGCTTGAGTTATGCTCTCTCCATCACGAGGAAAGAAATTATAAACATAATTCCTATTCTCATGGACTTCATGAAGAGGATAAAACTTGGAGTAAAAGAGAGACTGGATCTCTGTAACGACCCAATTCACACAGAATTGAAGTCTCTGTGCTCAAGTGCCAGTCCCTGGATCGAACTCGCTGGCACACACAGTATTATAGATGAATATCAAAGTACAAGTGCATCATTATTACAACGTATGATCCAGAGTAAAGCAAATAACAAGTTGCATAGCTCAAGGCTAGCTTATTCAATATAAATATAGCGGAAGCAAAAGCAAGTAACATGGAGTCCCATCAACATCCACATGCGAACATGCTGAGTGTAGACTCGCAACCCCTAAACGCACCTTACTGATCGTCTGAAAAACCTGCAACACCAAAGGTTACAGCCCGACAACGGGTCAGTACATCTGATTTGTATGGCAAGTGACACGGAAAAGTTTATATAAAGGACCTACAGCTACATGCAAGGTAAGTCAATGGAAAGGCTTATGGTTTTGTTTTGTTGAAAGCCAATTTTTCTCCTGAACTAAACTAGTCAAAGTTTTAAGTTGAAGTCTACCTGAAACACACAGCAACCCATGCTACTCTTGTCCCAAACAAATTATTATTAAGTGTTCATCTGTCAAGATCATTCATCAACAGTACTGACTAGTTGCTCAAAGTTCGTCCATAACCGTGGACACGGCTAATCATGATCAGTTTATACACTCTGCAGAGGTTGTACACGTTCCCCACTGGACTCAACCCGAAGATTGAGACAAAGACTTTCTGAAGAGGTTGCCTCCACCCGTTGGTAGCCGGTACACCTAACACACATCTACATCAGCTAGCTACCGGGGCCAGGTTTCCCACAACGTACTCGTGCTAAGCCAGAGCCCATATAGCCAGTGGCTGTACACGGAAGCTACTAATAATATTGCCTGTCTGATCTTTTTGAGCCTGGACGGCGCCCACTGCGTCAGAGGGTAGACACCATGTAGCTAAACTTTCCTAACAGTAGCTAAACTTAAAGTACTTGTCAAAATAAAACAAACGCAAAAAGAAACGGCGCAAACGGGCGTACCGGTAAAAAGTTACGGCTGCCAGAAGTTCAAATTTGGATCAGCTTGGGATTCAAATTTGAAAACTTCAAACTTCTGTAAAACTTGGTCTAGTGGCTATAGAATTTCTACACGGCCGCAACGCAACTGGAATCGCCCAATTCCGAGTTACGGTGAAAAAGTAGCCGCGACTACGGTATCGGGGTGACACTGGGGGGTACCGGGGTGCTCTACTGTAAAAAGGACCCGGACGTAAATAAAAAAATTCAGAAAAACGCGATTGGGTCCTCGGGCGGTTTTGGATCCAGATCTGGATTTTTTTTTTCAAAACGCATCTAACAACAAAATTTCTCAGAGTTCTCTCTCTCCCGCACGGGCACAAGGCCATGGCCATGGCTATGGCTGCCGAGGTCGGCCGGCCAGCAGCGGTCGTGGCCGGCGGGGACGACCAGGGGGGGGGGCGGCGACGAGGACGCGCCAGGGGCGCGGGCGGCGGCGCGCGCGGGACGGCGGCAGCGGCGCACACAGCGCGGGCGGCGGCCCGTGGCGGACGGGCGAGCTCCGGCGGCTCGCCGGCGGTGGCCAGGCAGCGGCGGCGGTGCGGGCCGGGGTGGCGGCGCGGCGGCGGGGTCGGCGGCTATACGGCGGCTCTGGAGAATACCTCGAAAAACGGCGAAAAACGCGACTCCGGCGAACTTTCCGGCGAAACTCCGGCGAGATTCCGGCGAACTCCGGCGATGACGTCGTCGATGATGACGGCGGCGGCGGTTCCCGCGAATTAGTTTAGGCTAACCTAAAAACGCTAAACGAAAAAATAATCTAGCCCTAAACGGGGCTATTTATAGACAGCCTCTAATCCTTTTTTTTAATCCGAGATAAATACAAAATCGGTCTGCGGAAAAAAAACAAAACAGGCCCATTTGGCCCAAAACAATATTAGAAAAAACACGGAAATTTATTTTAAAATTTCGTCTTCGCCAATATTTTTAAAATAATAAAACTGAATTTTTGGCTTTACCAAAATATTAAATAAAAATAAAAACTTTGCAACTTATTTTTAAATATTTTTAAATACTTTTCTGGCATTTTAAAAATACCGAAAACTCCAAAAATTGATTTAAAAACTTTACCGGAGCATAAATAAATTCCCAAAATAATTTTAGAAAATATTTATAACTCCAAAGTAAAATTAAAAAGTCTCCCAAAATATTTTAAACTATTTTTCAATAAATTATAAATGGGGATAAGTCCTTTTATATCCTCTCCAGCGAACTGCCATGTGTTGAAAAATGTTTAAAAGTATTTTAAAACTCCAGAAAAATGCGGAAGCAACATGAGATGCATATGATGATCTATTAACATCCGAATTTAGAAAATTGGGATGTTACAAACCTACCCCCCTTAAGATGAATCTCGTCCTCGAGATTCGGGCTGGCTAGCAAAGAAATGCGGGTGGTCTTGCTTCAGATCTTCTTCATGCTCCCAAGTTTCCTCCTCTTCGGTGTGATGATCCCACTGAACCTTGCATAGTCTGATTCTCTTGGTGTGGGTAACTCTTTCTGCAGTCTCCAGAATCTTCACAGGTTTCTCCTCATAAGTCAAGTCACTCTCCAACTGAATTGCCTCAAGTGGTACTGTATCTCTCAAAGGAATATCTGTCATCTCTGCATGACACTTCTTCAGCTGGGACACGTGAAACACATCATGAACTCCTGACAAAGCTTCTGGCAACTCCAACTGATAAGCTACCTCTCCTCTGCGCTCCAAGATCTTGTAAGGCCCCACAAAACGTGGTGCTAACTTGCCCTTGATTCCAAACCTCTTGATTCCGCGAATTGGTGAAACTCTGAGATACGCACGGTCTCCAACCTCAAAGGTTACATCCTTGCGCTTCGCATCTGCATAACTCTTCTGCCTGGACTGTGCTATCTTCAGTCTATCACGGATCAACTTGACTTTCTCCTCGGCATCTCTGATCAGGTCAAGTCCAAACAACTGACGCTCTCCTACCTCATCCCACATTAACGGAGTCCTGCACTTTCTGCCATACAGTAACTCAAATGGTGCCATCTGAAGACTAGCCTGGTAACTGTTGTTGTATGAGAACTCAGCATACGGTAAGTTGTCATCCCAACTCGAACCATAATCCAACGCACAAGCCCTCAACATATCCTCCAAGATCTGATTGACTCTCTCGGTCTTCCCATCTGTCTGAGGATGGAACGCTGTACTGAACTCCAGCCTAGAGCCCAAGGTCTCATGCAACTGACGCCAAAACTTCGAAGTAAACTGAGTACCTCTATCAGACACAACCTTGCTTGGAACTCCATGCAAACACACGATCCTGGACATATAAATCTTGGCTAGCTTGGCGCTGTTGTAAGTTGTCTTCACTGGAATAAAGTGAGCAACCTTGGTCAAACGATCAACAATCACCTAAATAGAATCATATCCTGACCGAGTCCTGGGTAGACCTGTAATAAAGTCCATACCTATCTGATCCCACTTCCAATCTGGTATAGGCAAAGGTTGAAACAATCCTGCTGGCTTCTGATGCTCAGCCTTGACTCTCTGGCAAACATCACACAAAGCAATATACTGGGCTATCTCCCGCTTCAGGCTAGTCCACCAAAATCTCTCCCTCAAATCCAAATACATCTTGGTATTCCCGGGATGAATAGAATAAGGTGAATCATGTGCCTCCTGAAGAATCAACTTCCTGATCTCTGCATCTTGCGGTACACAAATGCGCTTCTCAAACCAAATGGCTCCATGCTCATCCTCACGGAAACCCTCTGCTTTCCCTCTGGTCATATTCACTTTTATCTCATCAATTTCTGCATCACTCTTCTGAGCTTCTCTGATTCTTTCCAACAGATTGGGCTTCACTTCCAATGTTGCCACATATCCCTTAGGAACTATCTCCAACCTGATATTCTTGAACTGCACACATAACTCACGTGGCATATCCTCAACATTAGCAACATTGACATGACTCTTACGACTCAATGCATCAGCAACCACATTCGCTTTACCAGGATGATACTGCACATTCAAATCATAATCCTTAATAAGCTCCAGCCATCTGCTCTTCCTGAGATTCAAATCCTTCTGAGTAAAGATATACTTCAAACTCTTATGATCAGTAAAAACATCACAATGATTACCAACAAGATATTGCCTCCATGTTTTCAATGCATGAACAACTGCATATAACTCCAAATCATGTGTAGGATAGTTCTGCTCATGGTTCTTAAGCTGACGTGAAGCATAAGCAACAACTCTACCTCCTTGCATCAAAACACATCCAAGTCCTCGACGAGATGCATCACAATATACTTGGAAATCCTTATGTATATCAGGCAAACATAAAACAGGTGCAGTTACTAACCGTTTCTTCAACTCCTGAAAGTTGGCTTCACATGCCTCACTCCAAACAAACTTGTTCTCTTTCTTCAACAGCTCAGTCATCGGTTTTGCAAGTTTGGAGAAAATCTCAATGAACCTCCTATAATATCCTGCAAGACCCAAGAAACTGCGAATGTCTCCCACTGACGCGGGTGTTTCCCATTATGTAACTGTTGAAACCTTGGATGGGTCCACAGCTACTCCTTCTCCTGACACAACATGTCCAAGGAATCCGACCTCCTTCAACCAAAACTCACACTTGCTGAACTTGGCATACAACTTGTGCTCCCTGAGCTTCTCCAATACCAAACGCAAATGTGCCTCATGCTCTTGCTCATTCTTGGAATACACTAATATATCATCAATGAACACCACAACGAATTTATCCAAGAACTCCATAAACACCTTGTTCATCATATTCATGAAGTATGCAGGAGCATTAGTCAATCCAATGACATAACAGTATACTCATACAACCCATACCTTGTAGTAAAAGCAGTCTTCGGAATATCCTTCTCCCGAATCTTCACTTGATGATAACCAGAACGAAGATCAATCTTAGAGAATACACAAGCACCCTCCAACTGGTCAAATAGATCATTAATCACAGGTAAAGGATACTTGTTCTTAATAGTAACATCATTCAGAGAACGGTAATCCACACACATCCTCTGGGTTCCATCCTTCTTCTCAACAAACAACACTGGAGATCCCCAAGGTGACGAGCTTGGGCGAATGAACCCCTTTGCCTGCAACTCTTTGATCTGTTCCTTCAACTCTGCAAGTTCATTAGCGGGCATCCTATACGGTCTCTTAGCAATAGGCCCAGTGCCTGGTATTAAATCAATAAGGAACTCAATCTCCCTATCCGGTGGCATACCTGGCAACTCCTCTGGAAACACATCCGGATACTCCCTCACAACACGCACATCATCCAGGCTACCCCCCTTAAGAGAATTCACCTGCGCATGCTGATGCTTATACTTGGACATATATCTGGTCTTCTGTCCACTCGGTGTACTGAGAGTGATAGACCGACTGGCACAATCAATAACACCTTGGTACTTGGCTAACCAATCCATGCCCAAAATAATATCCAAACCTTGTGACTTCAACACAATCAAATCTGTAGGAAAAACATGCTTCCCTATGGCTAGGCTCAACTGATAGCATCCCAAACTAGCTGACATCTCCGCTCCCGGTGAACTTATGAGCATAGATGACTTAAGAACTACGGTAGGTAACTCATGCTTATCCACAAATACCCTCGATATGAAAGAATGCGATGCACCAGAATCAAAAAGAACAAGTGCGGGTACTGAATTGATAAAGAACTTACCAATCACAGCATCAGGCTCATCATAGATCTCCTCCACGTTGACATGGTTCACATGCCCCTTGAAAGGATTGGGCTTGGCGACTCCATTCCCATTGGACTCTGGGCAGTCTGTGGCATAGTGTCCCATGTTCTTGCACCTGAAGCACTGGTTGTGACTCAAGTCCTTTGGTGCCTGGAAATTCTGACGGTTGTTTCCATTGCCTCCATTGGCTCCATTGCTTCTCCCATTGTTCTTCCATTGCCATTGCCATTGCCATTCTTGTTACCATTGTGGTGGTTGTGGCCATTATGGTTGTGACTATTCCCACCATGATGGTTGTGTCCTCCACTGTGAACATGGCCATTCCCACCATTGTGGTTATGCACATGGTTATGTCCTCCATTGCCAGCATAGGAATTGCGTGTCTTCTGATGCGGTCCAGATTTATACTTGCCACCATTGTTGTTGTTGTACTTCCTCTTGCGGTTCTCAATGGCCTGCTGCTTGCCTTCCAACACAATAGCTTTGTCTATGAGCGCCTGGCAGTTAGCAAAAGTAGCCACTGTCAACTGGACTCCCAACTCATCATTCAGCCCCTCCAAGAACTTCTCCTGCCTTGCAGCATCATTCCTGACATCATCTGGAGCATATCTGGCAAGCTTGTTGAACACCTCAACATACTCGGCCACTGAACGGCCTCCCTGACGCAAACTGCGAAACTCCTTCTTCTTCAAGCTCATGGCGCCTGCTGAAACATGTGCGGCGCGAAAGGCAGATTGGAACTGCGCCCAAGTGATGGTGTCGATGGGGTAAGTCAGCAAGTAGTTGTCCCACCAAGAAGCGGCAGGACCCTCCAGCAAATGTGAGGCAAACCTCACTCTCTCTTCCTAAGTGCAGCCAACTGTCTCCATATTCCGGCCCACTGAACGAAGCCAGTCATCCGCCACTATGGGCTCAGGAGTGCTAGAGAACCTCTGAGGATTCAACCTCAGGAACCTTGCAAGCATGTCCACAGGTGGTGATGGTGGCGCATTGTTGTTGTTGCCCATGTTCTGAGTGAGCAACTGGATCAGCTGAGCTTGTCCTTGAAGTAACTGCTGCATGTAAGCTGGCACTCCATTGTTGTTGTTCTCATTCCCCGTGGGATCACGTCTCGGCGGCATCTATTGGGTAAGAATAGGTAAGATTTAGACAGAAAGTAGCTAGGGAAATATACTCCTACCCATATGCTTATGATGACCATGACAAACATTATATATACAATACATATATCACCAATCAACTTCACCAACCAATATCACCATAGCATCAAACATATAACAATCATCAACCAATGCACTCATACGGAAAACCATAACATATCACACCATATAGTTTAAAATATATTTTATAACTCATATAAGATCCTCAACAACCACGGGTAATATAAGATCCTCAACACAACCACGAATAACATAAGAGTATATCAAGCAACCTAGTATTTCCACACCGAATAAGTCGACATGGTCAAATACGCTAACACGATAACGGTAGTGCACTAATTTTCGACGAAGTAATTCTTAATGCTGTCTTTGCTAAACAGCATGCGGTATTCGCGCCCGCTAATGCGGTTGCGCCTTTTGGGACTCGGCTCCTCTTCTTCTGCCGAGGTCTCTACTTCTGGCTCCTCTTCTAGTTCTTCAATTCCATTTGCCTTCATTTTCTCCTTCAGCCTTGTCATCTCAGCTTGCATCTCCAACTTCTCCTTCTTCAGCTTGTTGTTGTCCCTCTTGAGCCTGGTGTTCTTCTGCTGCAACTCAGTAATGGTGTAGAGGTCTGACTGAGTGCACTTCTCCAGGCAATGGATGTGCTTCTCCAGGCTTTGGATGATGTAGCTGGTTGTACCTGTCCAAATGGCCCCAGGCACATACCTGAACCTTTTTGGTATTATGTTCCCCGATGGGAGAACCTTGGCCATCTCCGCGTACACCGTACCCTTTAGTCGGGCAGAATACGTCTCCACAATGCGTCCAAGAGCTATGTGAGCGGCCATGGGCACACACCACTCCTTCTCCTGGGCATGCACCTCGAAGGACTCCGTGATCACCCTTTCCCCATTCTCCATGCTTCCAAGGATGAAAGTCTCCACTTTCCAGTAGTCATCAGCTCCCCTTGTCTCCACGATGTCCGGCTGAAAGACTGGCGCGTAGATGTTCAGGAAGTGGCAAATCCCCCTGAGCTCAGGTCCAAACGCCATAGCGCGGTATGATATAGTGGTCATCTATAATCAAAGAGAGGTAAGGCAAGACTAGAACAGATATGAATACGAGATAGAGAAGGTAAGTAAGTACAAGACAGAGTGATATAAAGAAATATTTTGTTTCCTTTGGCTTTTCTACTCCATTTTCTAGGGTCACGTCCTACAGTCAACACACTGCTCTGATACCATCTGTAACAACCCAATTCACACAGAATTGAAGTCTCTGTGCTCAAGTGCCAGTCCCTGGATCGAACTCACTGGCACACACAGTATTATAGATGAATATCAAAGTACAAGTGCAGCATTATTACAACGTATGATCCAGAGTAAAGCAAATAACAAGTTGCATAGCTCAAGGCTAGCTTATTCAATATAAATATAGCGGAAGCAAAAGCAAGTAACGTGGAGTCCCATCAACAGCCACATGCGAACATGCTGAGTGTAGACTCGCAACCCCTAAACGCACCTTACTGATCGTCTGAAAAACCTGCAACACCGAAGGTTAAAGCCCGACAACGGGTCAGTACATCTGATTTGTACGGCAAGTGACACGGAAAAGTTTATATAAAGGACCTACAGCTACATGCAAGGTAAGTCAAAGGAAAGGCTTATGGTTTTGTTTTGCTGAAAGCCAATTTTTCTCCTGAACTAAACTAGTCAAAGTTTTAAGTTGAAGTCTACCTGAAACACACAACAACCCATGCTACTCTTGTCCAAACCAAATTATTATTAAGTGTTCATCTGTCAAGATCATTCATCAACAGTACTGACTAGTTGCTCAAAGTTCGTCTGTAACTGTGGACACGGCTAATCATGATCAGTTTATACACTCTGCAGAGGTTGTACACGTTCCCCACTGGACTCAACCCAAAGATTGAGACAAATACTTTCTGAAGAGGTTGCCTCCACCCGTTGGTAGCCGGTACACCTAACACACATCTACATCAGCTAGCTACCAGGGCCAGGTTCCCCACAACGTACTCGTGCTAAGCCAGAGCCCATATAGCCAGTGGTTGTACACGGAAGCTACTAGTAATATTGCATGTATGATCTTTTTGAGCCTGGACGGCACCCACTGCGTCAGAGGGTAGACACCATGTCGCACCCGGTTCACCACCAAAACAACCATTGGGTGCATTTAACCCCGGCACTGTCCTTAGACAAGGCACAACTACCGGGATGCAACCCGCCCGTCCAGAAGTGATTTCTATTATTATAAAGTTGATACACAGTTTATTAAATAGCTCACATGCACTCCATGAATTCTCACAACCCAACCCACGTCTACAAAGCATAGCAATAAAGCAACAACACGGCTAGGTTGATCTACGGTAGACAAGTCAAGACATGTGGCTATCCTAATTGGTTTTGCAGCAACAGTAAGTAAACTACCTATCATGCAATAGGGTGATATTTCTTAACATAATGCATATAGAAAATATAGGTATGAGTATGGTCAAAGCATCACTTGCCTTCTTGCTGGTCCTGACGGTCACAATCCTCACAATACGAGGCGGCACACTCCGGACAATCTATACGAGCAAACATAGCACCAATCAACATATATTCAATACAAATATGCTCAAACAATAATAAACATTCAAATAACAGTAGCAAAACTTTCCTAACAGTAGATAAACTTAAAGTACTTGTCAAAATAAAACCAACGCAAAAAGAAACTGCGCAAACGGGCGCACCGGTAAAAAGTTACGGTTGCCGGAAGTTCAAATTTGGATCAGCTTGGGATTCAAATTTGAAAACTTCAAACTTATGTAAAACATATTCTACTGGCTAGAGAATTTCTACATGGTCACAACGCAACTGGAATCGCCCAATTCCGAGTTACGGTTAAAAAGTATCCGTGAATACGGTATCGGGGTGACACCGGGGGGTACCGGCGTGCTCTACTGTAAAAAGGACCCGGACGTAAATAAAAAAATTCCGAAAAACGCGATCGGGTCCTCGGGCGGTTTTGGATCCAAATCTGGATTTTTTTTTTCAAAACGCATCTAACAAAAAAAAATCTCAGAGTTCTCTCTCTCCCGCACGGGCACAAGGCCATGACCATGGCTATGGCTACCGAGGTCGGCCGGCCAGCAGCGGCCGTGGCCGACGGGGACGGCCAGGGGGGCGGTGGCGGCGGGGACGCGCCGGGGGCGCGGGCGGCGGCGGCGGTGCACACAGCGCGGGCGGCGGCCCGTGGCGGTCGGGCGAGCTCGTCCGGCTCGCCGGCGGTGGCCAGGCGGCGGTGCCGGCCGGGGTGGCGGCGCGGCGGCGCTAGGGCGGCGGGGTCGGCGGCTATACGGCGGCTCCGGAGAATACCTCGAAAAACGGCGAAAAACGCGACTTCGGCGAACTTTCCGGCGAAACTCCGGCGAGATTCCGGCGAACTCCGGTGATGACGTCGTCGATGATGTCGGCGGCGGTGGGTCCCGTGAATTAGTTTAGGCTAACCTAAAAACGCTAAACGAAAAAATAATCTAGCCCTAAACGGGGCTATTTATAGACAGTCTCTAATCCCTTTTTTTTAATCTAAGATAAATACAAAATCGGTCTGCGGGGAAAAAAACAGAACAGGCCCATTAGGCCCAAAACAATATTAGAAAAAACACGGGAATTTATTTTCAAATTCCGTATTCGCCAATATTTTTAAAATAATAAAACTGAATTTTTGGCTTTACCAAAATATTCAATAAAAATAAAAACTTTGCAACTTATTTTTAAATATTTTTAAATACTTTTCTGGCATTTTAAAAATACCGAAAACTCCGAAAATTGATTTAAAAACTTTACCGGAGCATAAATAAATTCCCAAAATAATTTTAGAAAATATTTATAACTCCAAAGTAATATTAAAAAGTCTCCCAAAATATTTTTAACTATTTTTCAACAAATTAAAAATGGGGATAAGTCCTTTTATATCCTCTCCAGCGAACTGCCATGTGTTGAAAAATGTTTAAAAATATTTTAAAACTCTAGAAAAATGCGGAAGCAGCATGAGATGCATATGATGATCTATTAACATCCGAAATTAGAAAATTGGGATGTTACAATCTCTTCCCAATCCAGCAGGTGAGAATCATCTAGTAGCCTATACCATTCCAATGCTTTTCCTTTCAGTGACAAGGCAAATAATTTCCTCATGACTCCATCTCTTGTCAAACCTGAAATCTTAAACAACTCACAAAGTTCTGTAAGTTTCAACAAATGAATACTAGGATTGACTGTCCCATCATAAAAATCATTCCTAATTATTTCAATTATCCCAAGTGGTATTTGGAACGGGATATATTCAGTAGGTGGCGGAGACTTCTCTACCACAGGTGTGGCAAAGCGGCCTCCCCCAAGCAGCGAACTAAGAGAGCAGTTTTCCATAGACATAACTAGTGAAAATAAAAACAAGAAACGAAAAGATTTAATTGCAAGATCTAAAGATATACCTTCAAACACTTACTTCCCCGGCAACGGCGCCAGAAATAGCTTGATGTCTACGCACGCTTCTATTCTTGTAGATTATGTTGGGCCTCTAAGCGCAGAGGTTTGTAGGACAACAACAATTTCCCTCAAGTGGATGACCTAAGGTTTATCGAACTCAGGGAAGTAGAGGTTGAAGATGGTCTCTCTCCAGCAACCCTGCAATTAAGATACAATAAGTCTCTTGTGTCCCCAACACACCTAATACAACTAGGAGTTGTATAGGTGCACTAGTTCGGCGAAGAGATGGTAAAATATAGGTGATAGGTGTGGCAAAACGAAGTAATATAAATCTGTAATAAAAAGTGCAGCAAAGAAACAAGTGGTAAACATGAGCACAAACGGTATTGCAATGGTGCAAACAAGGCCTAGGCTTCATACTTTCACTAGTGGCTACTCCCAACAACATTAACATAGTCTAATCACATGATCTTCCCCATAAAACATGCAATGGAGACATACTCGGAGGTCATTCCTTTGTGGTCAAGAGAGGACGAGAATTGTGTAGGGCTACAAAAGCACACCTCAGAGTTCGTAGTTCCCATCTATGGATTTTCCAATGTCACTGTGGCCATCCAAAGAGAGTACCACAATCACCACAACATAGTCAAAGACAAGCACCAAGAGACTCTCAATCTTCAATCCACACACAAAAGAGGAAATCACTCATGAAAATATTCTTCTAACCCATGTCCAATAGACCGCTGTCACCATGGTCTCGGGGATTATACTAGATAAGATCAAGTAAGTACACCAATCCAATACATAGAAGAAGGGGAAACATCATGGGATCATCCTAGATTAACATAGCCTATGATCACAATGAAAATCAAATCATGGAGAGAGAGAATACCACATAGCTACTGGTAGAAACCTCAGCCCCGAGGAGGAACTACTCCCGCATCATGGAGGGAGGAAGCAACGTCGATGGAGATGAATCCGGGGGCACTTCCCCGTCCCGGCAGGGTGCCGGCACAGGAATTCTGGTCCCCCAAAGCTTGTCGGCGATGGCGGCGGAGATCGGAATTGCTTCTGGAGAAAAGGGGTCCGGAATCAGGGTTTTCGCGTCGCGAGTAAAAATAAGGGCCAAGGGGGCAGCCAGGGGGGCCACCAAGAGTCTAAGCGGACTCCCGGCGCGGCCACCCCCTAGGTCGCGCCCACTGGCCGCCTAGGCACCAGGTGGGGCCCCTCTGGCCCCCCTTCGGGCGTAAGGAAGCTTCTGGGACGCTGATTTTTTATATACTTTTCCCGGAGTTTTTTGAGCACTTTTAATAATGGGAAAACCTGAAATACAAAAACAGCAGAAAACAGAAACTGGCACTGGGGTGCACTGAGTTAATAGGTTAGTCCAAATATGATCAAAAGTGTATGAAAGTGTATATAGAACATAGCAATATCACACAAAACATGCATGGAGCAAGCAGAAATTATAGATACGTTTTGGACGTATCAACCTTCTTTCTTCAAAGCACCAACTATTGAGAGCATAATTGTAATTCTTAGTGTAACATGCATTGTCCCAAAGTATGACATTGTCTTCTGCATGCTTGTGATATTGCTAGTCTGAAATTCTTAGTTCTAGTCTCCTTTAAAACTCCGGAGGAGTTTCTGCATTTATGTTTTGCTTCACTCATGGAGGCTGGAGAGATACCACTCTGATATGTTCAGGCTATGTGCAGTGTGATCTTGTTTTGATTTTCAGCAGATTCACTTTAGGTTGTTTGTGATTGATCACTTGAAAGAAGGATTGCTTCGTGCATTGTCCTCATACCATTGTTTTGATACTTGCTAAACTCTTTTCGTAGTACCGGCGTATATACATCTTATGAAGCAAAAGTGTTTGTCAAAGTTTTCTTTGTCGCGTCCAGTTCGTTGAACTGAATTGCTTGAGGACAAGCAATAGGCTAAGCTTGGGGGAGTTGATACGTCTCAAACGTATCTACTTTTCTAAACACTTTTGCTATTGTTTAGCCCTCATTCTTGCATGATTTGAGCTAAACTAACCCGGACTGACGCTGTTTTCAGCAGAGCTGCCTGTATGGTTTTATTGTGCGCAGGAAAATGGATTTTTGGAAATTTCAGAAAATTCCCAGAAAAATACCAAAAAATCCACGCACCTGATGGAGACCGGAGCCAGAAGGGGGGCGAGAGGGCAGCAAGGGGGCCCAGGCGCCCAGCTGGCGCGGCCAGGGGTGGGGCCGCGCCGGGAGGCCGCCTGGGCGACTCCCCCTCCTCTGGTGCCCTACTTTGACTCCTATTTATTCCCGTGATGGGGAAACTCCGAAATAGAAGTCACTTTTCTAGAACCCGTCGCGGAGCCGCCGCCAACCTCTGTTCTAACTCGGGAGGGCTAATCTGGAGGCTGATTTGGCCTCCGGAGAGGGGAGATCGTCTCCATCGCCATCACCACTCCATCCTTCCTCCATGACTTCTCTTCACATGTCTGAGTAATTCCCTGATGTAGGTAAAGGGGATGGTAGGGATTGGATGAGATTGATCATGTAATAGTTCGTCAGATTGTTGGGGGCGTGTTGCCTATCATCTACTTTGGTGTTTATCATCTTTGCTACAACTTGTTGTTCTTAATGCTTGTCACTTTGGGCCCGAGTGCCATGTTTTCAGATCTGAACCACTTATGTTTTCATGAGTTTATCTATGTTCAAGATCCTATCTATGAGTTTTATGCACCTATTATGGTCCGGAACCGGCGATCCCAAAGGTGACAGCTTGGGACACCAAAGGGGATGGTCCATAATTTGAGGATTCCATGTATCCATTGAGTTTATTGCTTTGTTCCAGTGCTCTTTGACAAGAGCACCTTAATCTCCATAACTTCCTTTTGGCCCCGTTCGTAGCGGGATGGTAGGACAAAAGATGTTGTGCAAGTTCTTATTGCAAGCACGCAGAACTACCTACGGGATACATGCCTAATGTTTGATATTTGCCTAGATGATCATTACTTTTCTGTGTGCCTTGCCCCGTGTTAGAATCTATTACATGTTCATTCTTATTCATGCAGCGCCCGACCATCCATCTCCCTAGCCTACAGTATTTTAATCCTGCTGGTCACTAGTTTTTACTTTTCGTTGTTTCACTATTGCTATCATACCACAATTGCTATTAACACCCTGTTGCAAGCAAGTATATTTCAGGTGCGGTTGAATTGACAACTCGACTGTCAAAGCTTATAAATACTCTTTGTGTCCCCTTGTGTCGAATCAATAAATTGGGTTAACTTACCCGCGAGAACACTACAATCGATCCCCTACAGTTGAGGGTCATCAAGTACTGTTTTCTGGCGCCGTTGCCAGGGACCATACCAATATTTACAAGTCTACTTGAAGTATCCTTCCTGCCACACTTCATCCGCTATGGGTAAGAAAGGAGACCCCAAGGTTCCGACCCTACCATCCACTACAAGAAAAGGTACCGTTCTGAGTACCAGTGCTACGCTTGATTCACCTTACATTATATGTAAGTTTTCTTCACCGCTACCACCACATGCTACTTCTACTGAGTTTGTTACTATGTCTGATACTTTTGATGATGCTTCCACTACTCTTGATGATGATAATTTTCTTGGTCACTATATTGAAACTCAGACTGCTAAGGCTACAGCAGAACCCGAGACCGAGACTCCTGCTACCTATATTCCTACTTGCAAAAACTTTGGTTACCCAACCTTAGATGAACTCAAGGAGATACTCCTTGATGATGATTATATTAATCTCGATGATGATCTTTGCAGGGAACTCAGAGAGTGTACCGACTCTGACCCTGATGCTATTAAGGAGCTGCTCGAGAAGCACTCCATGAAGAACAAGAATATTCTTGATCCTAAATTTGCCACATCTCCTATATGCATCACTGATCCTGATTATGAGTTCTCTGTTGATCTCTCACTTATATCTACAGTCGAGGCTGGCCCTTTTTATGGCAGAGAAAATGATGATGTTATAGCGCACCTGACCAAGCTCGCTGAGTTAGGTGACCTATTTACCACTGATGAGAAGATACGAAATTTCTATGTGGCCAAGATTTTTCCTTTTTCTTTAAAGGGAGACGCTAAATCCTGGTAGAATGCACTACCCTATGGTTCCATTGAGAGTCATCAGGACTGATTCAATTTTTCGTTGATAAATATTTTCCTGCTCATATGCAACATGCTGCTCTGCAAAGAATCTATAACTTTAAATAGTTGCAGGATGAGCACCTCCCTAAAGCTTGGGGGAGGTATTGTGATTTAATTAAGGCTAGACCGAGACATGAAGTCCTGATGGTACGAATTAACGCCCCCTCGTTGGTTACCCAAAGTGGAAGGTTGAGATGTAGATAGCAGCAATTTCCCTTAGCAAAGATGCTAAGGTTTAGGATCGACCAGTTGGACTCCAAGATCGAAAAGGAGGTGGCAAGGAAACAATGGCATCATTTTAGACGAAAGTTGCTTCCTTGACCTGGACCTGCACACACAGCAAATAACTTTGCTTCCCAACGAGTACAGAGGAGTTAACAATTCCTCCGGCCTTGTTGTTTACAAAGGATAAAACGCACGGGATAATAATGATAGTGATAGCAACGGAAAATTAAATAAAGCAGTAAATTGATAGCGGGTGTAAACAGTATTGGAAATATGGACCGGGGTCCTATGATGTTCACTAGTGATGTCTCTCTCCCAAAAGACGATAAAATAGCCATGCGAGGAAAACAAATTACTATTGGGCAATTGACAGGATTATGTGCGCAAACCAATGCTAACTATGCTATAAAGAAAGGAAGAGGCTCAAAAGCACGGGCGGTACGCCAAGACAAGTAGACCGAAATCCATCTGCATCTACCTACTAATCGTCCACCTTGAGATATCTATCCAGAACATCTCGCTGGTATTAAGTAGCGAATCCCACCCAAAGTGTAAAATCAAAGCAACAGACAACTGCATTAAAGAACTTTGCGTAAAGTAAACAATCCTTGCACCCGCAAGTACAAGCACCGTTGTTTTCCCCCTTGTGGCAACAGCCCATCCCCTAGACTCAAGTTTCTGTCACTCAAGCTAGTCATCAGGGGGCATGAACCCACAATCATGCATAACGCTCCCTCTTGGAGTCACTACCTACTACTTGGCCAAAGCAATAAACAGCATCGGAGAACATGCAAGAATTACTCTAGAACATAAATATAAAAGAGGAGAATCAAATATATTAATCAAACACAATCTGAACATAGTCTCATAATCCATCGGATCCCAGCAAACTCAGCATAGCAACAGAAGAAAGATTACATATGTGCCTCGATCATGTAGGGCATCTCACGAGGTCTAATCCATGAAGAACAAAGAGGGGAGGAGAAGATCACATAGCTACTGATCATAGACCCATAGTCCAAGGTGGACTACTCAAGGTTCATCCGGGAAGCATCCATGGTGGTGGAGAAGCTCCCGGAGGTGATTCCTCCTTCCGGAAGGGTGCCAGGAAGAGGTCTTCTGGTGCTCCCGATCTTGGAAGCGCGGCGGCGGCGGAATAGAGGAGAGATCGCGAAAAAGGGTTCCCGTCACGGGGGTTTCACGTCACGAGGGATATATAGGCGAAAGGGGCAGCCAGGGGGTCCACCAGGGGTCCAGGCGGCCCCCTGGCGCGGCCCCACCCTAGGGCGCCTGGGGCCCTGGTGGGTCCCCTCTGTCCCCCCCCCCCCCCCCTCGGTGATTCCCGAAGCTTGTTCTGCGCTGATTTTTATTGTATTTTTCCCAAATTTTTGGAGCAGTTTTAATATGGGGGAAACCTGAAATAGAAAAACAGCAGAGAACAGGAACTAGCACTGGGGTGAACTGAGTTAAAAGGTTAGTCCAAATATGATCAAAAGTGTATGGAAGTTCATCAATATCATAGTTATATCATACAAAAGAGGCATGGAGCAAGCAGAAATTATAGATACGTTTTGGACGTATCAACATCCCCAAGCTTAATTCCTGCTCGTCCTCGAGTAGGTCAATGATAAAAGCATAATTTCTGTGGTGACATGCTAACAACCATATAAGAACTTTTAAGTAAAGCAATCAAGTCATGTAATTCAATTCAAGTCATAACAGGCAAGAGTCTATATTTAGCATTGAAATAAGCAACATAAGAACATAAAGGTGCAAGAGCTCTCGTTGTCCGTGACTCGAATGTCTCCAAATGGTGTTTGCGTGCAAGAAAGGGGACAGAGATATACGAGAAAAAGTATTTTTGTGTTGATAATTCAATCTACTAAAGTTTCACACTTGGTCTTCTTTGGAATCTCAGCTTGACTCATCCCCAGACCACTAGCCAGGTACAAGTCAAAATAATCCACTTATTTTCGACATTTTGAGCACTCATGCAATGGATGAGAATAAGCAAGAAAGTTGACACTTAGGATGGCAAAGAGAGAATATGGTGGAGGAGGAAGACAAAAAATGGTGTGAAAGGCTCACATCAATGAGGACAATCATAGGCGAGAGAAAGCCAAATGATAGATATGATGTGAGGAGTAGGGATTGCCATGCAACGGATGCACATGTGAGCTAAGGTAAGCTCTCCAATGGAACTAGTGGGGGTGCATCCAACTTGCTTGCTCAAGAAGACCTAGAGCTCATTTGAGGAGGCTCGTCATTGGAATATACAAGCCAAGTTCTATAGTGTGAAGGTCCCCACATAGCTATATGCATAAATGATAATCTCTATGGAGTACAAGATATAAGAGGGAGTACGAGTGTGGATCTCTCAAAAGGAATAGTAGTGTGCCCCCTTCTCTCTTTTTTCTTTTTTTCTATTTTTTCTATTTTTTTGGTGGCCTCGATGACTCTTTCTATTTCTCTCATTTGTCCTCTTTGGGATCTTTTAATTTGTCCACTTTGGGATATTTTCCTCACTTTAGGGGCAACACTTTATATATTACAAAAAGTATAGAAGATCTTTCACACTTTACAAGGTACTCAAATCATAAAGAATATGTAACTATCATGAAGTATGCAAATGTATGCCTCTGCCAGTGTAGCAGGATATGCAATGATACTAGCGCATCATGTAGTAATGATTAGGGCAAGGCCAAACTAGCATGCGGCTCATCGATCAAGCAAGTAGCATGTATGACATGAAGATCAAGTCATGAGAAGGTGGATGTTGCATGGCAATGTATCTCGGAAAGGCTATGGAAATGCCTTGATAGGTAGGTATGGTGGATGTTTTGAGGAAGGATATAAGGGGGTTTATGATGACAGAGCGTATCATGACAAGGGTTTGGATGTACCGGCGAAGGTGGACGCCAACTCTCGTAGTGAGAAGAAAGCAATGCACGGCACAGGAGAGGCTAGAAACATATGGGAAGGTGGAAGTGTCACCTTTCGAATACTCACATTAGTCCGAAGAATTCATGCACTTATTATCGGTAACTCTCAATCTAATAAGGAGGTTTCACAAAGAGACAAGTACCCCGAGGAGGAGTGTATGGGGGTTTGGTTATCCTTGCGCATCCTCGACTCATGGTACGTGAGTGTACTCTAATATTCGATCCCTCCAAAGAGTAGTGATCCATCTAGTAGCTAAAGTTCTCAACTAATTTTGTACGTTTTGAAAATAAACACGGATTGCCCAAAATACGACATCTATCACTAATAGGCTAAAGCTCTTGACACCAAAAGTCCAAACATTACTCAAAGCAATACCTCAAAACTATTGCAAGTTACTACTACAAAAGAATAGCAACCTCAATTACCTACTTCAAGTCAAGACACAAAACTCAGTGCAACAGGAAAACTCTCTAAACAACATAAACATGAAAACTCAAGAGATTTCCAGCAACAAACTAAAAAAAGCTCTTAAAAAGATAAGCATTAAAACTAAGAGCTAAACATGGCAGTAGCTATGAAAAGATAAAGAACACACACAGCAAAGATAAGCATGAAGAATCCTATGTTGTGTTCTAGATTTTGAAAGTGGAGCGTGTTTCTCTCCCACACAAAGAAAGCTGGGTTCTAACTTGTTATGAACAGCAAGCAAAGCTAAATAAAACTAAAAATAAAACATAAGAGCGAGACACTCCAAGCATAGCACATAACGCATGAACTGATAAAAATATAGTGAGACGAGAGACGAACTGATAATTGTTGATGGAGAAGGGGATGCACGGGGGCATCCCCAAGCTTAGATGCTTCAGTCTCCTTGAATATGTCTTGGGGATGCATGGGGGCATCCCCAAGCTTGAGCGCTTGACACTCTTGAATCTTCTTTCATCATCTTCCCTCGCACACTTGAAAACTTACTTCATACATAACTCATCACAATCTGATTAGCGAGGTTAGTACCATAATAAAATAAAATAAATTCTCTACTGGAAATAAGGATATTCTTGAAGATATAATGTTTCTCAAGATTTCCAAAAAGTTTTTCAAAGAAAAAGCAAGCTTAAGGTTTGCAAAACGAAGAAAAGGCAAAACAGGACATAATCTGTGAAAAATAGACCAGCAGGTAGAAAAGAATTTTTTAGGGATACTTCTGCAACTCAAATCAAAAAACTCAGAACATACGAAAGTTCCGTAATTGTATAGAGCATGCTGTGTAAAAATTTCATCTCAAAAAGATGAACCGGGGTTTTTCCATTATTTTTCTAGTCACGAGGACAGAATCTGTTTTCTGGACAGCATGTCACAACTTTCACTTCCCTTGTCATATGAGGCTATAAATGGCACAAAGCTTGAAAAGTAAAGATACAATGATGTTGCTTCATTAGTAACAATCATCAAGACCACTAAAAACAGAAGAAAAAAACAATAAGGAAATCCTAAATTCGTTGTGGGCTGCCTCCCGAAAACGCTTCTTTAAAGCCATTAGCTAGGCTTAATGCAAATAGATCAAGTCTTTTCAAGAAAATAACTAGCCCGTGTGACGGACTCAAAAGGCAACTTAATATTTTTCCTAGGGAAGTATTTGTAACAGCCAAGATTTCACAAAAATTAAAATTTTTGTTTTCGGTGTGAATTGTTTGATTGTCTGATTTGTTTGCGGTGTTTGCATCCCGATTTATCGATCGGCGATTATTTTTTCCCCCTCTTATCTCGTACCGGACGGAGACTGACCCTTGCCACCCTGACACTCGACTTTTGCGACACTGGGTTTCGCCCGGTCACCGTCGCGGAAACCGCACGAGACCAGCCGCAGCCAACGGAACGAGAAAACCCCGTTCAGTAATTAAACAGGTTATTTTTATAGCGCACCGGAAAGTGTTCTCGGAACGATTCCAGCGCGAGGTGAACGCCGCCGGCTCGACGCGCTGATCACGCAGTTCGAAGTTTTACCCGAATCGGAGGTCCTGCGGACCCCCGACGGTCAGAAACGTAAACACCGCGCGCACGAGAGAAAAACCATGGATGTTTTTGCAAACTGCCAGCCACCTGGGCTATATAAAGACCACCACACCCCCACCCCTTTCTAGGGTTTCCCTAGCCACAAAATTGCAGTCACCCCTCCAATTTGCCCCAATATGCCCCAAAATAGCCCCATCTTTATCCAACCTAGCCAGATCCGTTTCTGTCCGTCAGATCTGGGAAACGGAGGGTCCTCGTTGCGCCACATCACCTTTTTTTCTTCTCCAACCTCTCCTCTCTCTCCTAGCCGCCGTCGTCTGCGCCATGGAGGTCCTCGCCGCCGGCTTCCTGTGCCGCCGTGTCGCCGGTGTCGTGGTCATACCTAAGGCATACCCTTAAGTATCGCATATCATGGGGTACCCTTAACGAGATAATAAGAGTAAGATAACATGACATATAACCGAGCTAGGTGTTACTCGGATACAACAACTCGAATGGTCCAACTCGGATGCTCCAACTCGGATGGTCCAACTCGGATGCTGAAACTCGGATGCTACAACTCGGATGCTCCAACTCAGATGCAACAACTCGGATGGTCCAACTCGGATTCTCCAACTCGGATGGTCCAACTCGGATGCTACAACTCGGATTCTCCAACTCGGATGCTGCAACTCGGATGCAACAACTCGGATTCTCCAACTCGGATGGTCCAACTCGGATGGTCCAACTCAAATGCTGCAACTCGGATGCTACAACTCAGATTCTCCAACTCGGATGCAACAACTCGGATGGTCCAACTCGGATTCTCCAAGTCGGATGCTCCAACTCGGATGCTGCAACTCGAATGCTACAACTCGGATGCTCCAACTCGGATGCTACAACTCGGATGCAACAACTCGGATGGTCCAACTCGGATGCTGCAACTCGGATGCAACAACTCGGATGCTGCAACTCGGATTCTCCAACTCGGATGTATTTACTCTGCACGTGGCAACTCTGCATATATCAACTCTGCATTAAAAGGGGAGTTACTCAAGACATCCCACTACTCCAAACATTACTTCATGTAATAAGTAGCACTATTAACAGCCGCATTTATTAGGCACTAATCTCTCATTAGTTCTCCATTATGTAAAATGAAGAGGTGGGGATGGCGAACTCTATATAAGCCATCCACCACCACGCTCTCAGGGAGAGGACTGACTCTCTTCTTCTTCCTCTAGTTTTCTTCTTCCTCTACCATGGAAAGAACCTCATGTACATCTTGTTCATACAAAGATAAGGAAAAGCTCCCCCGAGAGCAGGAGACGTAGGGATTTTATCTCCTCCGCGAGAGTCCCGAACTCGATAAAATCGCCTGCGTCACCCGTTTGCATTTCGATAGATCATGCTCCGTTCATACCCCTCTCTCTATTGTCAAGATTATATCCACGACAGTTGGCGCCCACCGTGGGGCTTGGCGTCTATCGAGCCATGATGCGAACGGTTTGTATTCACTCTTACACCTATTTTCTTTTGCTCTTGATGCACGTCGTTTTTTCCAAGAATAGGAAATTCTCGGATGATCTTTTTCAAGCCCGAAGTTGAACAACCAAACACATACACAAAGATGTTGTGTGTCCGGCAAGCGACGATCTAGCACTTGCAGCTCTGCGTGTTGGCTGCGTCTCACCTCCGCCGCCGCGCGTTGGCCGCGGCCGCCTCCGCTCCTCTCCAACTCGGACGACTCCTTCCCCTGCATAGGATGCGAGGACACGGGGCCCGTCTTAGCCGGTGAAACGTCTCTTCTCATTATTTTCCCTCAAGCCTCTCTGCTGAAAGTGCGCTGAGAAAGTTAAACTCTCGCGTAATTTAATTGTGGTTAAATCACAGCGGTCAGTGCAGAACGAGAGGATAATCAATTACATGCAAAAATGTAGCATGCAACCCATTAAAACCTTAATTGCATGTTAATGCAATACCATTTGCTGCTACTACTAGCGCATTACTACCACCATTAATGTGTTGCCTTCGTACCCAAGTTTTGTGCACTGATTAACTTGCAGGTCTGCTAAAACGCCCACTCCGACGGGAGGAGAACACGACTCGAAAGTTTTCCTTGCAGCAACTCGGACGGCTACATGCATGGACAATCTCAGGACACTTCCCCGAATTGGTTGTGACTCGGACGCCGGTTACTCTCTGGCTCTGTCCTCCAGCGACTCGGTCTCCACCAACAACTCGGGTCGCCTTTATGAACTCATTAAACGGCAATTAATTATTTCCCGTGCTGGTTACCATTCTAATTGACTGCATGCCATTCAATTTCCATACCCGTTAATTTGTGCATGCACACATTAATAGCCATTTAACATCTAATTTATATGCTCACCTTTATCAACTTGTCCGAGCGCATGGCCGTTCGGCTGGAGATAAGTTCATCGGTTTTTCCTATAAGTTAAGTAAATTCGCATACTTCATTCTCATGCATTTTATGTACGGACAACAATTGGCCCTAGTTATGCGGATGAATTTCGCACTCAAACAACTAACGTGCAGGCTCATTCGGATAAATTTGGCATTTTCCTGTTCTGCAATGGCTCGGTCTCCATCGACTCTTCTGCAATGACTCAGCTTTATTCGACTCTTGCAACGAGTCGACCTCAAGCATAATCAACGAACTTTTTTGAGGACTTCTATTTGTCATGGCTTCATCGACTTTGACTACCTCCCCAACGCGGAAACAGCTAAGTTCCTCATACATCCAAACTTCGTATTACACGTTGTAGCGAGTTTGTCTCTCCCGAGCTTCTCCCGGGAACCACTTCTCGCTTTTACCCGAGTCTACCTCGATGAAACACAAATCACATTCCCCGTATTTCGACATGTCCGCCATTAAAAGTTGTAACGCAATTGGGGGCTATGCCGCACCCGGGGGACTACAACTTAGTTAGAATCACATTTAACTTATTGGTTCTTTTCTCCCCTAAGTGGATGCCCCGCCAGTCGGCAGGTTCTTTACTTGGTTTTCTCTTATTCTTCGTGAAACGCCTACACATGCTCGGTACCATAAACGCCTACTCTTCGTCTCCAACCCGGTCGCAACCTGATTGTCTGGTTGGCAAGAGAAAAACCTAATGGTCTGCCGAATCGCTAAGTGGCTAAACACGAAAGAACAAATAAACCAAGTGAAATATATTGCTATCTGTAAAGTTTAAGTCTTATACTTTACTATCTGCAAAGTTGGAATTATACACTTTATTTCTGCAAAGTTTAAAGTTCCGCGTTTTTACTCAACTTTCTGGGTTTGAATACTATAATACTTTCATTCTCTGTCTATTTGCATTTTCTTTCAGGTCAATGAAGGAAATATCCTTGGTTTCATTCCGTGCCCGAGCACAACGAGATTCCAAATTCCTTCAAGAAACAACACTCAAGAAAATGTTCCGTGTCCACGCACGATGAAACAATTTTGTATAGCTTCAGTAAAAGACTCCAACTAACTACCAATAGTTAGTCGGAGCCTTGGGGGCTACACCCACTAGGTGCACTAGTCGTGCTCCCACTGGAAGGAAAATTTCCCGAGTAGATCTTCACTCGGAAGAACAACATGTCGAGTAAGGCATCACTCAGACGCACCCAGTGGGTGGTCAATAAAAACCGAGTAAGTTATCACTCGATAACCTAAATCATAACCGAGTAAGTCATCACTCGAAGTATTTTTCTGAGTAAGCTACTACTCGGAGAGATTCATTGTTAAAACAACTGAGTAACTTGTCACTCGGAAATCCTTCTGAGTAAGTTAACACTCAGAAAGAGTTGTTGCCAGAACAACCGAGTAAGTTGTCACTCGGAGCGTCAAAGAAAGCAGACAATACTCAAAAACTCAAAGCAGTGACATGATGGGATACCTCCTGAAGCTAAGTAATGAGTTAGAAAGAAACTGCATTCTGGAACGCACAACAAACGTAAAATCTTGTATTCATTAGTTGTTCGAGAAAAGTTCCGAATGGTTAATTCACTAATAGTCCGTCTCTGACGAAGACTGCCAGATTATTAGTATGATAAGGTGCGAGGGGTAAAGAATCGATATCCCATGTGGTATGACCTAAAGCTCATTGTGATGATTTAGGATATCGAACTTTACAAATCTGGTTTATATGGAGTTTAAGGCCTTTTACTCCAAGACACGCCTTCCGAGGCCTCAGTCCACCTCTTCCGAGAGACGCTTGAGTGTCGCTAGATTTTTCCTTTAACTTGCCCGACCCACATACAAGGGAAAAGTGTAAACTTCAGTAAAGTCCTTCCGGGCCTCTTATTGAGTTTAATCTTCATATGCCTTATGAATATGTCATCAATAGGAAGATCACTCTCCTTTGATGAAATCAATTATCCAATTAATAAAAAGTCTCCAATCAAAAGACTCTGAGTAACTTCAAGAAGTTACTCGGAGCCTTGGGGGCTACACCCCGTGGGTGCACTAAGAAGTGCTCCCACTAGAAGGATTTATACAAAAAGTCTCCAATCAAAAGACTCCGAGTAACTTCAAAAAGTTACTCGGAGCCTTGGGGGCTACTGTCGTGGTCATACCTAAGGCATACCCTTAAGTATCGCATATCATGGGGTACCCTTAACGAGATAATAAGAGTAAGATAACATGACATATAACCGAGCTAGGTGTTACTCGGATACAACAACTCGGATGGTCCAACTCGGATGCTCCAACTCGGATGGTCCAACTCGGATGGTCCAACTCGGATGCTGAAACTCGGATGCTACAACTCGGATGCTCCAACTCGGATGCTGCAACTCGGATGAAACAACTCGGATGGTCCAACTCGGATGGTCCAACTCGGACGCTCCAACTCGGATGCTACAACTCGGATTATCCAACTCGGATGCTGCAACTCGGATGCAACAACTCGGATTCTCCAACTCGGATGGTCCAACTCCGATGGTCCAACTCCGATGGTCCAACTCAGATGCTGCAACTCGGATGCTACAACTCGGATTCTCCAACTCGGATGCTGCAACTCGGATGCAACAACTCGGATGGTCCAACTCGGATTCTCCAAGTCGGATGCTCCAACTCGGATGCTGCAACTCGGATGCTACAACTCAGATGCTCCAACTCGGATGCTACAACTCGGATGCAACAACTCGGATGGTCCAACTCGGATGCTCCAACTCGGATGCAACAACTCGGATGCTGCAACTCGGATTCTCCAACTCGGATGTATTTACTCTGCACGTGGCAACTCTGCATATATCAACTCTGCAGTAAAAGGGGAGTTACTCAAGACATCCCACTACTCCAAACATTACTTCATGTAATAAGTAGCACTATTAACAGCCGCATTTATTAGGCACTAATCTCTCATTAATTCTCCATTATGTATAATGAAGAGGTGGGGATGGCGAACTCTATATAAGCCATCCACCACCACGCTCTCAGGGAGAGGACTGACTCTCTTCTTCTTCCTCTAGTTTTCTTCTTCCTCTACCATGGAAAGAACCTCATGTACATCTTGTTCATACAAAGATAAGGAAAAGCTCCCCCGAGAGAAGGAGACGTAGGGATTTTATCTCCTCCGCGAGAGTCCCGAACTCGATAAAATCATATGCGTCACCCGTTTGCATTTCGATAGATCATGCTCTGTTCATACCCCTCTCTCTATTGTCAGGATTATATCCACGACAGCCGGTGAGCAGCTCCCTGCCGCGCCTCCCCTTCCCTCCTTCCTCCTCCCGACCTGACCGCGCCGCTCCCTCTCTCCAGGTCCCGCCGGACCCGCCGCCCATGGAGGAGCTCGGCCCGAGCCGCCGTCGGCGTCATGAATGGCCTCGGGCCAGAGCTCGCCTCGCCGCCTCCACATCAGGCGACCCCGCCGGCGTCCTGGCCCCCTCCACGCACCTCCCGCGTCCTCCCTCCTCGCCGCCTGCCTCCTGGCCGGAGCGCCGCCGGCGCCGGCTGGCGCCCCGTCGTGCTCGCCTGGCGATCCCGATCGGATCGGGACAGGGGAGCCTCGGGTAGGCCGGCCCAGCTCACGCGGCCCAGCCGTCCCCCTCGGCCCAGGACGATCCGGCGCGCCCAGCCCCAGAGCCCTCCATGACCCACCCGCAGCCAGCGGCCCAGCCGCCCCAACCAGTGCCTCCCCTTCGCCCACGGCGAACCGTGGCTATCCGCCGCTGATGGCTTCTCTCCCTTCGTCGGTTACCCCAAGTGGAAGGTGGAGATGTAGAGCAACAGCAAGTTTCCCTCGGTGAAGATACCAAGGTTTGTCTCCAGTAGGACTCCAGAGATGATAAGTAGGTGTCAGCGGCGCGACTGACGTGGACCTGCACACAGACACAGATAAATTTGTTCCCAACGAAGTTCAGAGAGGTTGTCAATCTCTCCGGTCTTGTTGTTCACAAAGGGTAAAACACAAGGGATAATGATAGCAAGTAAAAGCAGTAAAGTAAAGAAAGCGTGGAAACAATAATAAGGATATGGACCGGGATACGTGATGTTCACTAGTGATGTCTCTCTCCCAAAAGACGATAAAACTGCTATGCGAGGTAAACAAATTACAGAAGGGCAATTGACAGGATTATGAACGCACCGCAATGCTAACTATGCTACAAAAGAAAGGAAGAGGTTCAAAAGCACAGGCAGTACGCCAAAATAAGTAGACCGAAATCCAACTGCATCTACTACTAATCATCCACCTTGAGATATCTATCCAGAACATCTCGCTGGTATTAAGTTGCGAGCCCCACCCAAAGTGTAAACCCAAAGCAACAGACAACTGCATTAAAAAGCACTTTGCATAAAGTAAACAATCTTTGTAACCGCGGTTACAAGCACCGTTGTTTTCCCCCTTGTGGCAACAGCACATCCCCTAGACTCATGTTTCTGTCACTCAAGCGTGTCATCGGGGGGCATGAACCCACAATCGAGCACAACGTTCCCTCTTGGAGTCACTACCTACTACTTGGCCAAAGCAATAAACAGCAACGGAGAACATGCAAGAATTACTTAGGAACAAAAATATAAGAGATAAAAACCAAATATATTACTCTATCACAATCTGAACATAATCTCATAATCCATCAGATCCCATCAAACTCAACATAGCAATAGCAGAAATATTACAAAAGTGCCTCGATCATGTAGGGCAGCTCACGAGGTCTAAACAATGAAGATCAAAGAGGGGAGGAGAACATCACATAGCTACTGATCACGGACCCATGGTCCAGGGAAAACTACTCACGAGACATCCGGAGAGAATCCATGGTGGAAAGGAGACTCCCGGAGGTCAATCCTCCCTCCGGCAGGGTGCCGGGAAGAGGTCTTCTGGTGCTCCCGATCTCGGAAGCGCGGCGGCGGCGGAACAGAGGCGAGTTTGCGAAATAGGGTTCTGTCTTCGGAGTTTCCCTGTGGTGCACTGAGTTAATAGGTTAGTCCAAATATGATCAAAAGTATATGAAAGTGTATCTAGATCATAGCAATATCACACAAAACATGCATGGAGCAAGCAGAAATTATAGATACGTTTTGGACGTATCAACCGCCCACGCGAGCTGGGCCTCGGCCCATGGTGAGCGTGCCTCTGCCTTTTTTCTTCTTTTTTTTATTTTCTGCAGCGGTAGTTGGGCCGGCCCAGTAGCTTTCGGCCTGTTAGACTTTTTTCCGTTTCTCGGTTATTAATTTGGCAGATTGTATTATTTTCTTGCGGTGCCCGTATCTTTTTAACGATAGCTCAGATCACGACGCTTTAAACATGAAACTTGCTTAGTTTTTCATGTAGATTAATAAAATGTGACTCTTTGCCATGTTTGACTTTGTTTACATGATGTTTGACTGCTATTTACAACTGCTTGCCACCGTAAATTATTTCTTTAATAACTTTTTAACCGTTGCTCGGATTAAAATGTTTCTTATATGTAACTTGACTATAATTGCATGTAGATTGTGTTTATGATGTTCTTGATTGCTAATAAAAATAATAAAATTCAGTTTAGGGCAAAAAAGTACCAAATGCAATAAATATCGTGGGGTCCGTAATAGTTGCCATGTATAGGTTTTACCCCCCACTTAAAATGACTAGATTAGATAGTTTACTTTGTGCTTAACCTTTTGCCATGATTGTGTGACATGCCATGCTTCTGTGCTTTGCCATGTTAACAACTTTGTTGATCACCTGTAGCTAAACAACTTGAACCACCGTAAACGTGCGGTATCGTCGTGTGTGACGAGTACTCCATTTAACCTGTTAGTAACCGCTCTCGACGGTAGGTGCGATGTCTCGTGTTGCCTTCTTGTTGATGCTTGCTCGTGTTTGCTTCGTAGTAATATATGCTTGATCGTTGATTGCTTTCCAGTGTTTACCGTCTTGTGTGCTTCCGCGGGTACTTTCGGAGACGATGCGAGCTTGCGATCAACTACACCTTCGGAACCCGACTTATCAACAGGCAATAACTATACATTACTTATGATCCATTCTATTTCAACCAGCGGTTTGCATGCTAGTCTAGGATAGGTTCGATGTTTGATCCTACCACATGTTTACAGCCTCTTTCAAACCGATACAGCCATGTCCCCTCCCAGCAAACCATGTACTGCTATGTTACTATTGCTCGTTGCTCAGCCCCTGCTTAGTATGAGTGCTTAGGATGCTACGATGTTACCCTGTTACTCCTTGGTTTGGGATATCACATTATTACTTTTGTTGTTGATGATATGATTATTATAATGTTGACTATATTCAACGCAGGATGGAAGGTCTAAGCTATCCCGCCCCGACGCTTTGTTCCATTTGAGTCACCTAGGACCCGAGTTCCGGGTATTGGTTTTAAGCCTGATCGTGCCTAACCGCGTGTGGGATTCTATGGGGTCCCCTCTTCTTACCTACCTAGCTTCAAATATTTCTAGTGGTGGCCCAAGCTGATTTTACCATTTGAGAAACCGTGTGCGTAACTGGTCTGCAGCCAGTGGATTTAAAATAAACCGGGCCAATGGGATGGTATATCCTGTTGGTCCACACCTGGAAGCTAGGGAGCCTGCCCGAGCGAGGGTAGGTTATCCCGACCTCGTCCAGACGGTAGAGGCCGATTCGAGAGCGCGGCCGGCTTTTGAGTTGGATGTCGACTCACCGGGGGCCACCCGAATTTGTGCGTTGTTAGTTAGAGGGACCTGTCGTACCGGATCTCTCGGAACAACTCTTCAATGAGTGTCTTTAACGGGCCCGACTGAGAGAGATGGGCGTGCGTGCGGAGCCTTCTAATGGGCAGTTGGTACACCCCCTGCAGGGTTAAATCTTTTCGAGAAGCCGTGTCCACGGTTATGGACGACTTGAAACCTACTCCTTGTTCATAGACAACAACAGCTGAGATAATCTTAATATAATTTGATCAACGTGTGTGTGCCTTGACTGCTTCTTCTTCGTCGGGATGCGAAGAGGAGGACAAGGATAGGATAGGTGTTATGTTTGCGTAAGTAGCTGATAGCAAGACTTGTTGGAGGCGATTCCTCATCGAATGCTTGGCTTCTTATCTTACTCTCTAGATCGTTAGCCACTTCATAAATGCTAGTGCGGCAGCAACCTCACCACTTACCCCATCCTTACCGTAAACTACTAGTTGTCCTAGAATGACGAGTGATGAAGTCATTGCTGGGTCAGTTGACCACTACAGTTGGATGATGAGTACTTCTGTACTCATGATACTACCACCAAAGTCTTTTCAGGGTTTCCTGATCGACAACAGGTATGGTGATTGACGTTTCACGTGGAGACTCGGCGACGACTAGTTAGGCGGATCCCGGCGGAGGGCCTGGACCCATGTGGTTATGGGGATCGATGTTTTTCTCTTTGCCAGTAGGCATTTGATTGTAGTCTGTACTCAAACATATACCTTCCGCTGATGTATTGTATTTAAGGCAGTTGTATGCCGATTGTATGAGATGTTGTATCTTTGTATTTGTAATTTTGTGATATCATGTTGGAAATCCGGGGCATATGGCTATGTCATATGTCGCGGTGGGACCGATATGTGCTTCATCCCAGGATCTGGATGGAAACATTTAGATCTGGAACAGTACCGCATTTCGGGCCTTACAGTATTCCATCCCTTTCTTGAGAGGGAATTGAAATTTTATAATCCCTTCTTTCATATCAATAATTGTCATTGACAATGATAAGATCATCATCGATCTTCCCCAAAGGTTTCTTTACGGAAGAGTCGACAAGACGAACACCAAAAGAACAAGAATCAAAAGGTTTTAATTCAAATATTTCATTCATTCTTTTGGGCATAACGGAGGTACTAGCTCCAACATCACATAAGGCGTAGCAAGAAAAGTTATGCAAATTAATTTTAATCATAGGATCCCAACCATCTTCTAGCTTTCTAGGTATGGAGGATTCTACCCTAAGCTTCTCCTCCCTAGCTTTAATGAGAGCATTAGTGATATGCTCCGTGAAGGCAAGATTAAGTGTGCTAGTGTGGGGGTCTCTAGACATCTTGTAAAGGAAACGAATAACTTCAGAAAGGGTGCAATTATCAAAATCAAGGTCACTACTATCAAGTAAAGTGGTAGTGGTGTCCTTTAGGCTCACTTGTTGGGTAGCTTCTATAGTCATAGGAATTTCTTCTTCTACGGTTGAGGTCATAGCATCACCATTAATAGGTCCTATGGGACTAGGGGTGCATTGGGTGCTAAGAGTTTGGATATCCTCAACAACTTGGATAGTAGCGATGGTATGGTGTGTAGGAAGGCTCTTAATTCTATCTTCTTCCTCCTTTATGGTCGAAACCACTTCAGGTTTAGCCGCCATTTGGTTTATCAAAGTAGCCTGTGTGTGGGACATATTGGAAACTTGGGTTTCCGTGGTGGTGAGCCTAGCCTGAAGGTTAGAGATCTCAGTATTCAGACCCTCTAGTTGTCTACCAATGTCTTGCAAGATAGAAGTGTGCTCATCTAATTGTCTAGAGAAGGTCCTATTTTGTTCATACTGGGTGTTCATGTAGTTCTTAGTGGCCTTCTCTATTTCCAAAAGTTTCTCATAACTAGGCATGTCTCTATCTCTAGGGGTAGAGTTTCTGGTGTTAGGATAAGTGTTGTTGTTCCCATAGTTGTTGGAGGGGAACGGTCTAGGATTGCTACCAAAATTACTCCTATAAGCATTGTTATTGAAGTTGTTTCTAGAGATAAAATTTACATCTACTTGATCTTGAGCAGTCAAAGAATTTAAAGGAACATCATGGGGATCAATAGGAGATTGCTTGGTAAGTAGAGACATAATCAAGTCAACTTTTTCATTTAGGGAGAAGATCTCCTCGACAGAGTTTACCTTCCTACCTGTTGGAGCTCTTTCGGTGTGCCATTGGGAATAGTTGATCATCATCTCATCGAGAAGTTTTGTGGCAGCACCAAGTGAAGTTGACATAAAGGTTCCTCCCGCGGCCGAATCTAGCAAGTTCCGCGAGGTAAAGTTCAAGCCTGCATAAAAAGTTTGGATAACCATCCAAGTAATCAAACCATGCGTAGGGCAATTCTTAACAAGAGATTTCATGCGTTCCCAAGCTTGGGCAACGTGTTCATTATCTAATTGCCTAAAATTTATAATATAACTCCTTAATTGGATAATCTTAGCAGGGGGTAGTACTGCCCAATAAAAGCATCCTTGCACTTGTCCCAAGAATCTATGCTATTCTTAGGCAAGGATTGAAACCAGATTTTAGCTCCGTCCCTCAAAGAGAAAGGAAAAAACTTAAGCTTAACAATATCACCGTCCACTTCTTTGTACTTTTGCATATCACAAAGCTCAATAAAATTATATAAGTGCAAAGCAGCAGCATCTCCAGCACCGGAGAATTGATCTTTCATAACAAGGTTCAGCAAAGCAGGTTTAATCTCATAAGAAGGTGCTGAAGTGGCAGGTGTAGCAATAGGAGTGCAGATAAAGTCACTGTTGTTGTGACTAGTGAAGTCACACAACTTGGTGTTCTCGGAGGAACCCATAGTAGCAGCAAGAAAGATAACTATTTTTTTGATTTTTGATAAAGTGAACTAAAGCAAAAACTGAAAGGTAAACTAACAAGACTAAAAAGCAAAGATAAAATATAGTGTGCAACTCCCCTATCTTGAAGAGTGGAGTTCCCGGCAACGGCGCCAGAAATTGCTTTTGATTATACGAACTAACGCCCCCTCATTAGTTACCCAAAGTAGAAGGTTGAGATGTAGATAGCAGCAATTTACCCTAGCAAAGATGCTAAGGTTTAGGATCGACCAGTTGGACTCCAAGATCAACAAGGAGGTGGCAAGGAAACAATGGCACCGTTTTAGACAAAAGTTGCTTCCTTGACCTAGACCTGCACACACATCAAATAACTTTGCTTCCCAACGAGTACAGAGGAGTTGTCAATTCCTCCGGCCTTGTTGTTTACAAAGGATTAAACGCACGGGATAATAATGATAGTGATAGCAACGGAAAAGTAAATAAAGCAGTAAATTGATAGCGGGTGTAAACAGTGTTCGAAATATGGACCGGGGTCCTATGATGTTCACTAGTGATGTCTCTCTCCCAAAAGATGATAAAATAGTCATGTGAGGTAAACAAAATTACAGCTGGGAAATTTACAGGATTATGTGCGCAAACCAATGCTAACTATGCTATAAAGAAAGGAAGGGGCTCAAAAGCACGGCCGGTACGCCAAGACAAGTAGACCGAAATCCATCTGCATCTACCTACTAATCATCCACCTTGAGATATCTATCCAGAACATCTCGCTGGTATTAAGTTGTGAATCCCACCCAAAGTGTAAACTCAAAGCAACAGACAACTGCATTAAAGAACTTTGCGTAAAGTAAACAATCCTTGCACCCGCAAGTACAAGCACCGTTGTTTTCCCCCTTGTGGCAACAACACATCCCCTAGACTCATGTTTCTGTCACTCAAGCTAGTCATCAGGGGGCATGAACCCACAATCATGCATAACGCTCCCTCTTGGAGTCACTACCTACTACTTGGCCAAAGCAATAAACAGCAACGGAGAACATGCAAGGATTACTCTAGAACATAAATATAAAAGAGGAGAATCAAATATATTACTCAAACACAATCTGAACATAGTCTCACAATCCACCGGATCCCAGCAAACTCAGCATAGCAACAGCAGAAAGATTACATATGTGCCTCGATCTTGTAGGGCAGCTCACGAGGTCTAATCCATGAAGAACAAAGAGGGGAGGAGAACATCACATAGCTACTTATCATAGACCCATGGTCCAAGGTGGACTACTCACGGTTCATCCGGGAAGCATCCATGGTGGTGGAGAAGCTCCCGGAGGTGATTCCTCCCTCCGGCAGGGTGCCGGGAAGAGGTCTTCTGGTGCTCCCGATCTTGGAAGCGCGGCGGCGGCGGAACAGAGGAGATATCGCGAAAAAGGGTTCCCTCCACGGGGGTTTCACGTCACGAGGGATATATAGGCGAATGGGGGCAGCCAGGGGGGCCACCAGGGGTCCAGGAGGCCCCCTGGCGCGGCCCCATCCTAGGGCGCACCGGGAGGGCGCTTGGGCCCTGGTGGGTCCCCTCTGCCCCCCCCCCCCCTCGTTGATTCCCGAAGCTTCTTCTGCGCTGATTTTTTATTGTATTTTTCCCGAATTTTTGGAGCACTTTTAATATGGGGGAAACCTGAAATAGAAAAAAACCAGAGAACAGGAACTAGCACTGGGGTGCACTGAGTTAATAGGTTAGTCCAAATATGATCAAAAGTGTATGGAAGTTCATCAATATCATAGCAATATCACACAAAAGAGGCACGGAGCAAGCAGAAATTATAGATACGTTTTGGACGTATCAAGTCCCAAAGAATGAATTACTTGATATATTTTATGCTGGCCTAACCGATGAATCCAGTTCCTATCTGGATAGTTGTGCTGGTTGTGTTTTCAGGGAAAGAACACCTACCGATGTTGAAGAATTAATGGGCAATATTGCCAAGAACCACGAAGATTGGTCTGTCCCCGAACCACCTCCAGCACCAAAGAAGAGGGGCATGCTTGTTCTAAGCCCCGAAGATATGCAAGAAGCGAAGAAGTCTATAAAGGAGAAAGGTATTAAAGCCGAAGACGTGAAGAATCTACCGCCTATCGAGAAGTTGTGTGAGCCTACTACTCACCCCCCCTTGGTAGAGGTACACTCTTTATTAGACTTTACTGAAAGTGACATCCCTAAAGGTAAGCCTCCCGACCAATGCTTAGATGAGCTTCATAATTTTATTATTAAGAAAGACAATTTTAATAGGAGGATACAAAGTCAGTTGCATGATAATTCTCTTGCTATCAAAAGTTTACTTGGTGTTCTTAACAGAACAGTTAATGATGTTAAATGTCTTGTTAAGCATTTTCATATGGTTCAAACTCAGATTGAACAAATTTCTAATGTGCAAAAATATTTGCTTGCTAACAATGCCAAACAGGACATACAAGCTTATGGCATCAAGAGCAGGGGTGGAACACACACCCAAGACCCACTCTATCCTGAGGGGCATCCGAAGAGGATGAGCAAGATTCTCAAGTGCAAGTAGAAGACGAGATTGTTAGCTCTCCAAAGAAGAAAAAGAAGAAGAAGAAACACAAGGAAGCTCACAACTCCAATGATCCTGTTACAAGTGAAGAACCTGCTATTGATCCCAACAGCATATCTACCTCCGATGCTAAAACTGAAGACGGTGCTGAGCCCGAAGAAAATGATAAGGATAAGAATGATCCTCCCAAGGTGCGAGAAGAAGAAGCACCGGATAAACGCAACAAGTACATAAGAGAAGACTTCATAGAAAGAAGACATGGGAAGAAAGAGAACCATGGATACAAAAACCCATGCCCTTTCCAGGTAAGTCTCTCAAATCTAAAGAAGAAGAGCCTTATAATAAATTTTGTGAATGGATGAAACCTCTTTTTCTGCAAATTCCTTTGACTGATGCTATCAAGTTGCCTCCTTATTCCAAATACATGAAAGATATTGTCACCAACAAAAGAAAAGTTCTTAATGAGGCAATATCTACTATGCTTGCTAATTACTCTTTCAGAGGCAAGATTCCTGAGAAGCTTGGTGATCCAGGTATACCCACCATTCCTTGTTCCATAAAAAATAATTATGTTAAGACTGCCTTATGTGATCTCGGAGCAGAGGTGAGTGTTATGCCTTTTTCTCTTTATAAAAGGCTATGTTTAGAGAAGCTAATCCCTACAGATATCTCTCTTCATATGGCTGACAAGTCAACATCCGTCCCGATAGGTATTTGTCAGGATGTTCCAGTTGAAGTTGCTAATTGTTTGATTCTTACAGATTTTGTTGTGCTTGACATGCCCGGGGATGGGAGCATGTCCTTTATTCTTGGTAGACCTTTTCTTAACACCGCAGGTGCCATTATTGATTGCAATAAAGGAAAGGTCATTGTCAACATAGACAATAAAGAACACACGGTGTATTTTCCAAAGAAGATCGACAAAAGGCATGGCCTTAACTCAATAGAGAATATCGAGACCGTGAAGATTGGAGAATGGGATTATCCATTACACGTGCACCACAAATACAAAACCATTATGGTGGGGAAAATGTCCATTAAAGTAAAGGTGCAATGATCACTTCATAAGATGTGAGACTTTTTGTTCTATATATCGCCGGTTCATTGGTAAGACTTGATCAACCTTGCTAGTAAGCATGTTTTATATAGGTAAAAAGTGGAGCTTGTTATGTTTTCATTTACCTTAGCTTTTATTCTCCTGGTTGTACCAAGTTTATATGTTTTTGAAGCTTCACAATTCTAATCACTGCTTCAAGTTTTCAGAAAGTTTCGCAGCCTTTTGAACTCCGGAAAATTTTCAACAGTAAGTTTTCAGAAAAAATCCTGAAAAATTATATTAAAAATTTCCATGTCGGGAATGACCCAGAGGCACCTGGGGCTGACCAGGGGGCCACCAGTGGCCCAGGCGGCCAGCCCCTTGGCCGCGCCCACAGGGCGCCTGGGGCCCACAGGCCCCACCTTCAGGTGAGTCTTCTTCCTCTCTCTCCCTTTCTTCCCCAAAACACGAGTTCTGCACCTGGAACTTGCGTTCTTGCTGCCCTCCATCCAGAATTTCGATCTCTCTCTACGACCCATCATTTGAGCTGAGATTTTGGACAAATACTCCCTGGTATGCAACTCCCTCACCCCTCCAATTAGCTTTTTGATTGGTGGCTTCATTTGTGAGTATTTAGTAGTTCTTGGTGCTGTTTACATGAGCTTGCATGCATGTGTAGAAATTTATTTTCCAAGTTGATGCAAGTTTATGCCTTAGGTAAGTGAGTAGAGTAGTTTTCCTCAACTCACTTTGTTTAAATCCTTGTTTTTGTGAATTGTCAAAAATTTCAGAAATGAGTTTGCTAGGAAAAGCAAAGGGGTGGCTTGGGAAGAAGAAGCCCGAGCGCTCCGATCGAGTTCCTAGAGCTGCAACTTCACCCTCAACAGTTAGGGTGAGATGCAATGAAGATCATGTGCCCCTAGAGTTGTTGGAAGACACAAGTCCAACATGCGCAATGATGTATCCGTGCGATGATTTTCTTACAGCTGCAGGAATTAAGGAGGAATTCTATGGGCTTTGTGCCAATGCAAGTTTGACACGGCTAGCATTATGTCGTGTGGTACAATACAAGAAGTTCACCTCCTTCTTTGTTAACAGTTTTTGTTATAACCATGATGCTGGAACCGTTGAGTTCAAACTTTATAATGATCTCATAACCATGCCTTTGGCACAGTTCTGTGATATAATAGGTGTGCCAAACGCTGGTCAGACGAAAAAGATGACCACTCAGCCTTCTGAGTTGAGGACCCTCTTCGACTCACTTTTTTTCCAGGAGGAGACCGACATTCGTCGCACGAAGATTTCCAGTATTTTGTTTCCCCACCTCAGGTATTTTGCGTATTTTGTTGCTAGAGGGGTGTTGGCTCGTGACAACACGAGCAGTGGTTCTGCGCCAGATTTTGCTATTTATGCAAACACCCTCTCTGATAAGAATGATTATAATGTGGGTGCCTTAGTTGCTCGGCGCCTTGTTACGAACAGTAACAAGGGCGATTTATATGGTGGTGTTTATGCCACACTTATCCTTGAGTCTCTTGAGCGCACCACGCATCCTGATGATGTTCCCTTTTCATACGCAAGTCTCGATCTTGCTGATATGAAGAGGCATTAGTTTTTTACCATGACTTCCCAGTTTGGTAACCTTGATTATATTTTGAGGTTTTAAAAGACCATTACTCGTGAGATCTGTCTACCTGCACCACTTTTGTTTGATAACACTCGCAGGAACGGATGGTCCTTCAACGATATTCAGTTCGATGGGTTCATGGCTCATTACTAGCCGCATAACCCCATGGAGGGGGTTGTGCCCGACGAGGAGGGGCATGGTGAGTTCCCACCTTTCCAGGGGGGGGCCTTCACCCAGCAGGGTGAGGGGTCTTCTTCTGCTTGGAGCGCAGGACCTTCCTCATGGGAGGATCCGAGGACTTCGGTGTACGCACCGGAGGGCTCATACGACTCTTGGACTTACCATTACCCCGGAGCAGGAGGCTCCTAGGGGCAGTAGCTGCTACCAACTTAGGCCAAAAGCCTAAGCTTGGGGAGTACGTGCCCTTCTCACCTTTCATTGTATTATCCGTTTTTATTTTATTTGCTTTGATCGTTTTCAAAGTTTTTGCCCGTTCTTCTTTGTTCTTTTATTTTGCAAAAACAAAAAAAAATCTCTTTTCTTTTTCTTTTGAAAAAACACTTTAAAAATCCAAAATGATTTCCTTTCTCTCTTTCGTTTTCTTTGTTTTCAGAGTTCAGCTCGAGTCCGTGATGGCATTTGATTATATATTTCCCACGTTCGGTCGTGCAAAGGACAAGGCGGTAATGAAGAAGATCGACGAAAGGAAAGCAACAAGGAAAACCGGTATGAACTCTTCTTGTTTCTAATTTTGTACATATGCATGTACTTATGACTTAGAGACCATCTTGTAGAGACATAGTGCTATGTTTACAATGCTTTCCCAGTGTTCATGCTTTCCTTGTGGCTGATCTAAAATAGCTAGGGTGCATAATATGTTGTTGGAATGATTTACACGCATTGCATTTTTCATGTTTTGGCATATTCAAGTGGTATTTCCCTTCGAAGAATTTTTGGATTGACTTGGCACATGTTCACACATGTTTATGACTGATATGTCTATCATGCCTTGATGACCTTTTTATTTCAGAATAGTCATATCACTTTCATGCCCGATTCAATGTTACTTTGTCGCTCTGCATGATTATGACAATTATTGCTCTATAGTTGGTCGCTTCCCAGTCTTTTGCTAGCCTTCACTCGCACTAAGTGGAATTCTGCTTGTGTATCCAAACCCCTTTTCAAATCAGTTATTCCACTTGAGTCCACCATACCTACCTATATGTGGTATTTATCGGCCACTCCTAACTTAGACTTTCTTGTGCCATCTCGAAATTTATTCAAAAGCTTCCCTTTTGTAACCGTACAAGCTCATGGTGCGGTGAGGGTAAATAAGTATCTACCATGCCAAAAATATTTTGACGGAAGTTTTAACTAGTCAACAAAAAAAGAGTTACACCTCCCCCATACTTGATGATGGAATGAAATGGACCAGATGCTGCTAATGATAGATGGAACGACACCCTCCTTCCATATTTGAGGCAAAAAATAAAAGGCTACGTAGACCATCAAAGGATTTATGGATACGGGAACATGTGTAAGCAAAAGGCATTGATATAGTTGGCATGGGAGATATTGAGAGACCTTTACCGTTCACCGTTGACTGGAAAGTTGCACTTCTCAAAAGAATTTGATCTCTGTTTTCAAAACCAAGAGCTCTGGCACATGTTTAGTCTTTGCTTCCTGTCACGGGTTTTCAATCTTGCCATCAAAATTCCATGGTTCGAGAGTCTCACCTTTGATGTCTACGCACGCTTCTATTCTTGTAAACTATGTTGGGCCTCCAAGCGCAGAGTTTTGTAGGACAGCAGCAATTTCCCTCAAGTGGATGACCTAAGGTTTATCGAACTCAGGGAAGTAGAGGTTGAAGATGGTCTCTCTCCAGCAACCCTGCAATTAAGATACAAGAAGTCTCTTGTGTCCCCAACACACCTAATACAACTAGGAGTTGTATAGGTGCACTGGTTCAGCGAAGAGATGGTAAAATATAGGTGATAGGTGTGGCAAAACGAAGTAATATAAATCTGTAATAAAAAGTGCAACAAAGAAACAAGTGGTAAACGTGAGCACAAACGGTATTGCAATGGTGGAAACAAGGCCTAGGCTTCATACTTTCACTAGTGGCTACTCCCAACAACATTAACATAGTCTAATCACATGATCTTCCCCATAAAACATGCAATGGAGACGTACTCGGAGGTCATTCCTTTGTGGTCAAGAGAGGACGAGAATTGTGTAGGGCTACAAAAGCACACCTCAGAGTTCGTAGTTCCCATCTATGGATTTCCCAATGTCACCGTGGTCATCCAAAGAGAGTACCACAATCACCACGACATATCTAAAGGATAGTCAAAGACAAGCACCAAGAGACTCTCAATCTTCAATCCACACACAAAAGAGGAAATCACTCATGAAAATATTCTTCTAACCCATGTCCAATAGACCGTTGTCACCATGGTCTCGGGGATTATACTAGATAAGATTAAGTGAGTACACCAATAAAATACATAGAAGAAGGGGAAACATCATGGGACCATCCTAGATTAACATAACCTATGATCACAATGAAGATCACATCATGCAGAGAGAGAAGACCACATAGATAATGGTAGAAACCTCATCCCCGAGGAGGAACTACTCCCGCATCATGGAGGGAGGAAGCAACGTCGATGGAGATGAATCCGGGGGCACTTCCCCGTCCCGGCAGGGTGCCGGCACAGGAATTCGGGTCCCCCGAAGCTTGTCGGCGATGGCGACGGAGATCGGAATTGCTTCTGGAGAAAAGGGGTCCGGAATCAGGGTTTTCGCGTCGCGAGTAAAAATAAGGGCCAAGGGGGCCAGCCAGGGGGGCCACCGGGAGTCTAGGCGGCCTCCCGGCGCGGCCACCCCCTAGGCCGCGCCCACTGGCCGCCTAGGCACCAGGTTGGGCCCCTTTGGGCCCCCTTCGGGCGTAAGGAAGCTTCTGGAACGCTGATTTTTTATATATTTTTCCCAGAATTTTCTGAGCACTTTTAATAATGGGAAAACCTGAAATACAAAAACAACAAAAAACAGAAACTGGCACTGGGGTGCACTAAGTTAATAGGTTAGTCCAAATATGATCAAAAATGTATGAAAGTGTATCTAGAACATAGCAATATCACACAAAACATGCATGGAGCAAGCAGAAATTATAGATACGTTTTGTACTTATCAACCTTCTTTCTTCAAAGCACAAACTATTGAGAGCATAATTGTAATTCTTAGTGTAACATGCATTGTCCCAAAGTATTACATTGTCTTCTCAATGTTTGTGATATTGCTGGTCTGAAATTCTTAGTTCTAGTCTCCTTTAAAACTCTGGAGGAGTTTCTGCATTTATGTTTTGCTTCACTCATGGAGGCTAGCGAGATACCACTCTGATATGTTCAGGCTATGTGCATTGTGATCTTGTTTTGATTTTCAGCGGCATATTATTCACTTTAGGTTGTTTGTGATTGATCGCTTGAAAGAAGGATTGCTTCGTGCATTGTCCTCATAGCATTGTTTTCATACTTGCTAAACTCTTTTCGTAGTACCGGCTTATATACATCTTATGAAGCAAAAGAGTTTGTCAAAGTTTTCTTTGTCGCGTGTAGTTGGTTGAACTGAATTGCTTGAGGACAAGCAATAGGCTAAGCTTGGGGGAGTTGATACGTCTCAAACGTATCTACTTTTCCAAACACTTTTGTTATTGTTTTTCCCTCATTCTTGCATGATTTGAACTAAACTAACCCGGACTGACGTTGTTTTCAGCAGAGCTGTCTGTATGGTTTTATTGTGCGCAGGAAAATGGATTTTTGGAAATTTCAGAAAATTCCCAGAAAAATACCAAAAAATCCACGCACCCGAAGGAGCCCGGAGCCAGAACGGGGCGAGAGGGTAGCAAGGGGGCCCAGGCGCGGCCAGGGGTGGGGCCGCGCCGGGAGACCGTCTGGGCGACTCCCCCCTCCTCTGGTGCCCTACTTTGACTCCTATTTATTCCCGTGATGGGGAAACTCCGAAATAGAAGTCGCTTTTCCAGAACCCATCGCGGAGCCGCCGCCAACCTCTGTTCTTCCTCGGGAGGGCTAATCTGGAGGCTGATTTGGCCTCCGGAGAGGGGAGATCCTCTCCATCGCCATCACCACTCCATCCTTCCTCCATGACTTCTCTTCACGTGTGTGAGTAATTCCCTGTTGTAGGTAAAGGGGGTGGTAGGGATTGGATGAGATTGATCATGTAATAGTTCGTCAGATTGTTGGGGGCATGTTGCTTATCATCTACTTTGGTGTTTATCATCTTTGCTACAACTTGTTGTTCTTAATGCTTGTCACTTTGGGCCCGAGTGACATGTTTTCAGATCTGAACCACTTATGTTTTCATGAGTTTATCTATGTTCAAGATCCTATCTGATGAGGACATCCCTACTACCAACACATCTCCAGTTTGTCCTGAAGAACAAGTTGATTCAACAAAGAAGAAGGATGATGAAATCAGACTTGGACCTATTACAAAGCTCGTGAAAAGTTGATAGAACAACAGGTGAACTCGCTCTTAATAGATTCTGATATGTTATGTAATGAGAACTTTATACTACCTAAATCTTTGTATGTTTGCATAATCAGGTATCATGACAAAGAAGAGGATCCCGAAGGAGGAGAAGATGAAGGAAGCTCCAACTTTCGGACGTCCGACGCATTTCGGACGTCCGACATCGGAGGCCAGGAGCTACGACGCCTCGATGACCTCAAGTTACAGAAGGGTTGCTATTTTCGGCGGACATCCGACGGGATTCGGACGTCCGACATGACGGACTTCTGACATGGAACGGACGTCCGACATGAATACCTTCGCGATGAACCTCGAGTATAGAACCGATGTCAAAACATCCGGAAGTCCGACACGTTTCGGACGTCCGAAACCCATCGAACGTCTGAACTGCCTGCGCGCAGATTTGAAGGGTTGCGGCCTTGTATACGAGTTTGACACCCCCTAGCTTATAAATACCGGACCCCCTGTGATTTTTAGGGTTAGACCACGTTTAGATAAACCCTAGTTCTTGAGAATAGCTCCAAGCTTTCATCTTGAATCATATACTTCAATTCTTATCGATCTGAAGTGTTGCTCCTGCAAGTTTTGTGTGATCTGTTGTTCCACTGGGAATTAGTAGATTGCAAACTACCGTCTCGTGGTCGACGGCTACGTTGTGCAAGTGTGTGAAGTTGTGAATATCCAAAGGGTAGAGAGATGTCGCATTGGCAACAGGGATCTAGCGAGGAGAGTTCATCGGCTACATACAAGTTATCTATCATCGCCCTCATATTCACCGTTCGCTTACTGAGAAGATCGGGCCACCCCATATCATCTTGGTATCAGATTTCCAGTGTTTCCTCGGTAAGCATCCACCAAATCCATCTATTAGATCGTTTTTGTTTTCGTCCTATCCAGAAAAATCCATACAAAAATATTAGGGTTCCTAGTTTTGCCATAACTTAGATTGCATCGGAGTCATTGTTTTAGTTTGCTGTTTCGTTGTGTTCTTCCCGAAAATTTTCGTCAAGTTTGGAATAGTGTCAGAAAAATCAAAAAAAAAAGAGAGAAAAAGAGAAAAGTTTCAAAAAAAAGAAAGATAGAAAGAAGTGTGATCAAAAATAGTTATCCAAGAGTGCAAAGAGATATACAAGTGCTAGAAAGGACATATCATAGTGGTGATCTTTTGAGAGGCATGTCTTCCTTTTTGTCTCCACAGTGTGAGTTTTTCCTTGGGTTTGTATCACACAATCAGCACTAGGACTTGACTTCGGTGTAGTTAGGGTGCCATACCTATAGCTCCACCATATATATCCTGCTTTGTCGTGTGTTCACTCTTTTACTCGGGTATTCACTTCATCACATCCGTGCACTAGTCCTCCATCCGAACGGGTACGCATTACTATTCACTTTGGAACGGTAAGATTCACCTTTTCTTGTCAGTTTTGAGTGAGTTGTGAGTGTCCACCAAAAGATTTTGATTTAGTGCACTAACCTACTAATCATATCTCAAAGTGGTTTTAATGTGATGCAGAAACAGGACAAGGATGCGCCAGTTACATGGGAGGCATATGAAGGTCTCCGTGATCACTTGACTGGGCTGTTTACTAAATCCGCTGATGTGATTGATACAAATGTTCAAGCGGTCCAACTGAAAGTGGACGCGACTGAAGCTGCAGTCACCACTATGCAACAACAACTTGCTGCTATACAACAGATCATCCAACAAATGACAACATCTGTCACTGGCATACAAGCAGCTATTGTACAACGCCAACCTGACGCTCAGGAAGATGATGGTAGTGTCCATGGCGACAATGCTGATTTGAGGGGCAATCAGGGCCATGGGCGTGGTGCTCAAGTGTCGGTTCTCCAACCTCCACTTGGTTTTGGTGCGCGTCGTCTACCCATTCAGGAAGAAGATGTCTTGAGCAAGCCCAAGTTTAACATCCCAAAATTTGAAGGTTCCACGGATGTGGAAGAGTACCTCACATGGGAGCTTAAGATGGAAAAATTATGGCGTTTGCATGATTATTCGGAGGACAAGAAGATCAAGATTGCTTCTTCCGAGTTTGACGGTTATGCCTTGCGTTGTGGGAGAGTGTGTTGACCGAGATACAAGAAACCTATGGGCAGCCTATTCGTACATGGCGTGACATGAAGGCGACCATGAAAGCTCGGTTTGTTCCCACTAATTACTTACGGACAGTTTTTGATAAATTGCAAGAAGCAAGGTACTATGTCTGTTGATGCATATTATATGGAGATGGAGATGTTGCTGCAATGTGCACGAGTTCGTGAAGAGGTTGAGATGACTATGCAACGTTTTCTCCATGGGCTGAAATTTAACATCAAGAGTATTGTGCGGCATCACCAATACTATAATATGAATGATCTATTGCATCTTGCAAGGGAGGCTGGATCACAGCTTGTAGAAGAGGCACAACTAAAGGCCAAATACACATCATCTAGCAGATTTTCTCCAAGGACACCGTCTGCCGCGCCTATGGATAACTATGGTGCCAATACTCGGGCTTCTTCTTCACTTTCCAAGCCAGCCTCCAATGGTTCTATGGCCAAGAAGCCAGCGGCTCCTGCCACTAGTGCAGGCTCCAACATGTCTACCGCTCGCAATCGCGAGATGACTTTTCACTCTTGCGGTAAACCGGGTCACTTTAAGAGAGATTGCCTGAACTGTTCATTAATGAAGAAACCGGCGAGTATGAAACCGGTGATGATGAATGTCAGAACCCTAATTTAGGTTTGTTCTTTTCTAAGCTAGCATTTTTGCATCATGAAATTTTTTGCAAAAATAAAAAGAATTGGGGAAAAGAAAAGCCCCAAAGCATTTTAAATAAAAGGCCAGAAATAAAAAAAATTCCAAAATTCTTTTGGATATGTTGAAAAATCCTAAAAATGAGTGTGATCATTTTAAAAGTGATTTGGGATTAATCCCATGCTCATAGATTTTTCAAAAATCCAAATAGTGGCTTGGAAATTAAATCAATTGCCTATTTGATTTGAAATTCAAATAATTTGAATTTCAAAAATTCCCAAAACTTGGGGTTGACTAATACTAAGTCACATAGGTTTTATAAAAATAATTGGGGGGTTTTATAAAATGCCCTAGTATTTATTTTTTAGGGCAAATAAATTAAACAGAAAACAAATAAAAGAAAAACAAAAGAAAAAGGGCAAAAGCCCACCTACCTCGGCAGCCCACTTACCTTCTAGCCTGGCCCAGCCCACTAGCGGCATCTTCGTCTTCTACACCGGCCAGGCAAGCAGAGAGCTGTGTGCCCTGCATGCCATGACCGGCGCCACCTCCTGCTTCGCCGTGGAGCGCCCCCCTGCATCCTTCTCTTCGACGTGGACGCCTGGAAGTCGCCCCTCTCCATTCCCCCCCCCCTAGCGCAGTCTCCTTCTTCTTCTTTCTTCGTCTCCTCGCAAGAACCGAGCCGCAGCCAGAGCGTCGTCGTGCCCGCACGTGGCCACCGGCCTTCCCCTGCCCCGCCACCTTATCCAGAAGGTCCAGCGCCCTCGACTCCTTCAATCTGCAAGACGAATTGAACCGAGGAGCTCCCCAGGCGTCACCCGTGTCTTCGATTTTCCGCCGGCCGCCGACGACCTCCAAGCCGAATTCGTCGCCGTCTCTACCTCTCCGGCCTCCCCGAGCTCGTCGTCGTCTTCCACATGAGCATCGCGTCTTTTCCCCTCTCTCCGCACCTCTCCCCGTCCCCTCTGCTGCCCGGCGCCATGAACAGAGGCCACGGCCGCCGCCGGGCTCGTCGCAGCCAGGGCCTCAGGCCTCCCCGAGGTCCCCCTGGTGCTCCACTAGATGCGCAAGCGCGGAGGGCACACGCCTGTGCCCTCCGTTCCCCTCCCCGTGGCCCCTAGCCGATTCCGGCGAGGGCACCGCTGTGGCAGAGCCGCCGGCGTCAAGCCGCCAGCGTCAAGCCGCCGGCCTGTTAGCCCCTAACCTGCGTGCTAACCACCCCCCAGAGGCTGACAGATGGGCCCCAGCCCCTTAATAAACCCAGTTTAAGTTAAACAGAAATAATTAACCCCCTGAGTCACTTACAGCCGGGCCCCACTGGTTAGGTTGACCAGTCAACCGCTGACGTCAGCATGACGCAGTGCTGATGCAGTAATTCCTTTTTCTGTTTATCCCAGAAAATTGCATAAACTTTGAAATTGATTATCTTTTAATCTATAAGTCCAAATGCAAAGTGTAATATATGAAAATTGATCAGAATAAAATGCTCTATCCAAATATCAAACTTTCAAACATATTTCAACAAGTTATCTTGATGAAACAGTAGCATTTTGCTATTTGGATCATTTGGGTTAAATCAAATAAAATGCAATGCTCATTTGAACTTCAACCAATGCAATGCAAAGATGATCACTTACACTTCAGAAGCATTTCACACAAATGACCAATTGGTTTCCAATGAACAAACTTTAGCAAATGCAACTTGGACCAATTTGAATACATTTGGAGTTTAAATTTGAATTTACTTTTCAAATCAACTTCAATTAACATGTTGCAAATTAAACCTAAGTCACATCAGTACCTTGCCATGCTATGTTTTGCATATTGCTTGAGCATTGTAGTTCATTGATTGTGCTTTACTTCCAGTGCTTCGGTGATTGCTTCTTCTCGGTAGAGTTGATCTCGGAGACGAGTTCAACCTCACGTCAGAAATACAGTACCTCGTGATCGTCAGCAAGGCAAGCACCCCCTCTTTGATCATGTCGATAAAATCCGAGTTCCCTCTCATTCTCGCAAATGCATGTTTAGGATGTCACCATGATACGTTCTATCGCTAGTTGAACCTATTCATTTGCATGACCAATCATTTTGTCACTGTAGTAAGCAACCCACAATCCTAGCAGATGTAGGAGTTGGTTGTTATCTTGTGTCCCCTGTAACTGTTACAGCTTTTTGCATGCTTAGAGTTGTTACTTGAGGCTACTTTGTTGTGAGTCGGGATGGAAGTGCTCATGTGTTTGATGGTGGAAACGTGTTGGTGAATCTACCCTAAACAAGGTGAACGATGAGAGGTTGTGTAGGAGTACACAGTGGGTTGTCTCGTTGAACACTGCCTTAAGCCCGAGTTCTTGTGTTGTTATCCAAGACTAAGAGTACAACCACACATTGGGCTCACTGACCCCTCTCGGCCTAGTACCTCACCCCGGACATGTCCAGGAGTCGCAAGTAGTTCGCCCTTTAACGATCTCAAGCAGGTGGAACCAAGGTAAGTGGTTGGCGTAGGTTGTGGGCATGTTGAATCAAGTGATCATGATCGAGTTGAGCTTGATGGCGGTCACACAACGTTTGAGTCCGCATCGGAAAAACCGGCCGGATTCCGATTGTGGTCCCAACTCAAATAGGCGACTCCCTAGGACTAGAAATGGTGCCGTGAGTGAAGTGTCGTGGCAGCATCCTCGCCGGTACTCACTTGAAGGGTCCATCCCCAGGCGGTAACTGATGAGGCGTGTGTGTAGCAGTACACCCCTGCAGGGTTAATGAACTATTCGAATAGTCGTGTCCGCGGTTATGGACTACTTGGAAACCTTTACTTGATCATAGACAACTTCAATGGTTACTCTTAAAACTTGCCAAGATAAGTGTGAGTGCTATGGCGTGCTTCCTCGTGGGGAAGACGAGGAAGTATCCATAGTGGTGTAATTGTTGGAGACTTGATACTTGGACTCGTGTACGCTCCTTACCTCTTTCTGGTATTCGTAGTACAGGACTAGCCAAGTCAAAGCTGGCACTTCTGCAATGAAACCCCACCTCCCTTTGCCTTGATACATGTGCATGAGTGTGTAGTTCCTATGTAAGTCTTGCTGAGTACGACTTTGTACTCACGTTTGCTTATTCTATGTTTTAGAGACGAGACCACTGACCCTGATGGTGGCCTCTACCTCGAGCTCGACGTGGACCAGGTCGTATAGTTCCAGACAGCAGCCTGTGCCCTTTGAAAGGTCGTTGTATTTTCTTTCAGGCTTCTTAAGCCATTTGTTAACCTTGTCTTTACCAAGACATAATTTGCTTCCGTTGATGTTTGTTGTAATGTTGGATCACAGACATGTGATCTCTGCTTGTAATACAACTACTATGTCTGCTCTGTTTAGCAGAAGTTATAAAGACTATGAGTCTGTAGAGTTCATGTTGTGATTACCTGCTGTTTACACTGGACATGTATGCTGCGTGTATGATTCTAACGTGCATTTCTTAGTGTGGGGTTCGATAGCTTAGTTGTGTTCTTGCCGGCGGTCTTTTATACACCAAGTGGCCCTTAGATGTGCGCAGCTTGGGGCATCGCGATGCGATTGCTCGTGACTCTGTCACGAGGCACACTTTGTTGTATGATTGAGCCCGCCTGAGATCCCGACTAAGTGATCGGGCTGGAGTAAGTCTATGTAAGGGTTATGATTCAATCGATAACATGGTTGAGGCGACTTATCTATGAGTATGGGAATTCACCACCCATAAGCATTTAGACTTGTGAGCGGACGATGAGGACCCATCTCAGTTGATCATCCGGCCTGGATGGGATGTCCCTCACGTTTGATGCTTACCGAGAGTGATGTGTGATTGGCCTTGTCTGCATAGACAAGTGGGTACGGCTCTCGGCTCTCCATGTGATTGCATTGTGACCGGAATTACATACGCTAACCCCGGGTCCCGACAGGCTTGGTATCAGAGCAGGACTGTCTATAGGATTATTCAAACCTTGGCCGATGTCGAGTCTAGCATTCTATAGTTATATAGTTACTTTGGGTATAAGGGAACAACGTAAGGCTTCTTTTTCTCCTTACCCTCATCAATCTGAGTTCTGATTCACCCTCATCTTGTTCTATGGGAAGATAGGACTAGGCTCATGTATGTCTTTACTAGGACATCTCGTTGTTTGCTTCTTTGTAGCTGTAGGAGTGTTGTGGTCTTCCAGAGTCATCATTCCATAGTGCTTCTTTGGAAGTGATGTCTTTTATCTTGTTGATTGTCTCATTTTCCATCCCGGTATAGCCGTTATGATGTCCGAATGTGACTTTGATGCTATTGAATTATGGTCTTATTATCTTAGCTTAGAATTCTGTCATAAATCCTATTCTGATTGTTGATTCTTATCACACAGAATGTCAGGTGGAAATCGTTGTGTTGATTTCAGTCTTGGTAATAGAGATGATGAAGATCCTCCACCACCGCCTTCTGCAGAGGAAATCATGATGGAGGCTGAGCAGAATCGTCGAGATCAAAGACGTCTTCTAGAGCGTATTGAGCAGAACACTTCTCGTCAGCGTCATAGTGTTGTTACCATCCAGGACTTCATTCTCCTCAACCCGCCGGTATTCAGATATTCTTCTGAGCCCCTTGATGCAGATGATTGGCTTCGTTCCCTCGAGCGTAAGCTTGAGACCGGTCATGTTGCTCCCGGTGATCGTGTGCTCTTCGCGGCATATTTTCTAGAAGGTGCTGCTCTTCAATGGTGGGAGAACTTCGTGGCAATGCAATCAGTTGGTCACGTGGTGACTTGGCAAGAGTTCAGTGATGACTTCCGAGGATATCATATTCTGGATCAGCTGATGGAGCACAAGAGAGAACAATTTTGCAATCTGACCCAAGGAAAGATGTCTGTTCATGAGTATCGGACTGAGTTCACTCGTCTAGCACGTTATGCCCAAGAAGAGATATCCACCGACGCCAAGAAGCAAGCAAGGTTCCGCAAGGGACTTAGCCCCGTTCTTCGTCATGACCTGAATCTTCACGAGTTCTTCAACTTCCGGGACTTGGTCGACAAATCCTTCAAGGCTGGGTATGCAAATGAGTTGTACGACGAGTCTCGCAAGCGTGATCGTGAGTTTGCACAATCTTCTGGCCCAGTTTCTCGGAAACGCTGTGTATGGATTCCCTTCAGTGATGTCAGTCATGCTGTAAGTGCTTCTAGACCACCAACCACCATATATCGTCCACCTCAACCCAATCTTCATCCTTGGAATTTTGTTGGACAATCAAGTGCTCATGTTCCTTTCATTCCACGTGGTGTTTGTTTCCAATGTGGACAATCAGGCCACAATGTTCGAGAGTGTCCCCAAAATCATGTAGCCACCACACCTAATCCAAAGCAAGCCTTTCGTCATGGCAAGCCACCACCCAAATCCTCCAATGTCAAGTATCCTGCCTATGATTATGGTTATATGAATCACGTATCCATTCTAGATACCCACAAGTCAACCGATGTTGTACTTGGAACCCTTCCTGTCAATTCCACCCCAGCTTCGGTTCTTTTTGACCCAGGAGCATCTCACTCAATCATATCCCAGGACTTTGCACTGTCACATGACATCTCTTTTACGATGTTATCCACCCCCTTAGTTGTGCAAGCCCCTGGATCCAGATGGCACGCCACCATGGTGAGTCATGAGAATGAAGTTGCTATTGAGGGTTTAGTATTCCTTGCTTCACTTATAGCCCTCAAGTCTTCAGACATTGATGTGATCTTAGGTATGGATTGGTTATCAAGACAGAATGTTGTCCTTGATTGTAAAGCCAAGTCAGTGAAACTAACCCACCCATCAAGCCAGACAATCAAGTACACCTCACCAAGCTCTAAAACCCAGCTGCATTCTTTGAATGTGCTTCCCCTTCCTGACATTGAAGATATTCCGGTGGTTCGTGACTTCCCGGATGTCTTTCCAGAAGAGCTGCCAGGCATACCACCTGACAGATCTGTAGAGTTTGTGGTAGATCTTATCCCAGGAACCGCCCCAATATCCAGACGCCCATATAGAATGGCCCCACGTGAGTTAGCTGAGCTCAAAATCCAACTTGAAGCTTCGTTGGCAAAAGGCTTCATCTGCCCTAGCTCATCGCCATGGGGTTGCCCCGTTCTGTTCGTAACAAAGAAAGATGGAACAGAAAGGATGTGCGTAGACTATCGCCCACTAAATCTAGCGACGATAAAGAACAAGTACCCACTGCCCAGGATCAATGATCTTTATGATCAACTTGCTGGATCATCTGTCTTCTCCAAGATGGATTTGAGATTAGGCTATCATCAAATCAAAATCAGAAACGATGACATTCCAAAAACGGATTTCACTACTCGTTATGGTCTTTATGAGTACACCGTCATGTCCTTCGGTTTAACCAATGCCCCCGCCACATTCTCGCGCTTGATGAATTCGATCTTCATGGAGTACCTAGATAAATTTGTTGTAGTTTATCTTGATGACATTCTCATCTACTCGAAGAACGAAGAAGAGCACGCAGAACATCTTAGGTTGCTATTGATGAAACTTCGAGAGCATCGCCTATATGCCAAATTCTCAAAGTGTGAATTCTAGCTACCACAAGTGACCTACTTAGGCCACGTGATTTCTGCCAAAGGCATTGCTGTCAATCCCGAGAGAGTTCAGGCCGTCCTTGAGTGGACTCCACCTGAATCGGTTAAGCAAGTTAGGAGTTTTCTTGGCTTAGCAAGCTATTGTCGCCGCTTCGTCGAGAACTTTTCTAAAGTTGCAAAGCCTCTAACTGAACTCCTCAAGAAAGATAATAAATTCCAATGGACTCCCAAGTGCGAGGAAAGCTTTCAAGAGCTAAAAAGAAGATTGACTTATGCACCCGTACTTGCGCCTCCAGACACCAAAAAGGATTTCGAGATCTTTTGTGACGCCTCACGGCAAGGGTTAGGATGCATACTTATGCAAGATAGACATGTGGTAGCTTATGCTTCACGCCAGTTGCGTCCACATGAAGAGAACTATCCTACCCATGATCTTGAACTCGCTGCCGTAGTTCATGCCCTGACAACTTGGCGACATTACCTCCTTGGTAATCGTTGTGAGATCTATTCCGACCACCAAAGCCTCAAATACATATTCACCCAGCCAGATCTTAATCTCAGGCAAAGACGCTGGATTGAGTTGATAAAATATTATGACTTAGGAATTTCTTACACCCCAGGCAAAGCCAATGTCATGGCTGATGCACTAAGTCGTAAGTCGTATTGTAACAACCTCATGTTACAACAGTATCAACCACTTCTCTATGAGGAACTACGAAAGCTTAATCTTGAGATTGTTCCTTATGGATTCCTTTCCACCTTAGTAGTGAAACCAACTCTTGAGGATCAAATCAAAGCTGCTCAGAAACGTGCTCGAGGTATCTGACACATCAAAGCAAACATTGCTAGTGGTAAGGCTAAATGTTTTACCCTAGACAATGAAGGTGTTGTATACATTGAGAACAGGATGGTAGTACCGAAGAATAAGAACCTTAGACAGCTGATCCATAAATAAGCCCATGAATCTCCCCTCTCGATTCATCCTGGTAGTACAAAAATGTATCAAGATCTACGCCAGAGATTTTGGTGGACTAGGATGAAGAGAGAAATTGCTCAGTTCATTGTTGAATGTGATGTTTGTCGTTGCGTTAAGGCAGAACATCAAAGACCTGCTAGTACTCTTAAACCTTTTCCTATTCCAGAGTGGAAATGGGACAAAGTCAGTATGGATTTCATCACTGGCTTTCCAAAAACCTAGAAAGGAAACGATGTCATCTTCGTTGTCATTGATAGACTTTCCAAAGTTGCTCACTTCCTTCCAGTTCGAGAGTCTATAACTGCTAGCCAGTTAGCGGACTTGTATGTCTCCCGAATCGTGTCACTTCACGGTGTTCCTTTGGAAATCAATTCAGACCGTGGTAGTCTTTTCACTTCTCGATTTTGGGAAAGTTTCCAGAATGTTATGGGAACCCATCTCTCCTTTAGCACCGCTTATCACCCACAGTCCAGTGGACAAGTAGAAAGGGTCAATCAAATTCTCGAAGACATGCTCAGAGCTTGTGTTATCTCTTTCGGAAAGAAATGGGAGAATTCTCTTCCTTTTGCCGAATTTGCGTATAACAATAGCTTCCAATCTAGTTTGGGCATGGCTCCTTTTGAGTTTCTCTATGGACAGAAATGTCGAACACCCCTAAATTGGTCAGAAACTGGTGAAAGACAATTCTTTGGACCGGATATGATTCAGGATGCAGAAGAGCAGGTTCGCATTGTTTGTGAGAAATTGAAAACAGCCCAGTCTCGTCAGAAAAGCTATTATGATCGTCATCATAGGAAAGAAAGCTATAATCTGGATGAGAAGGCTTACCTTCGGGTTACTCCTCTGAAGGGTACCCATCGCTTCGGTATCAAAGGCAAGTTGGCTCCACGTTACATTGGTCCCTTTCGCATTCTCGCTAAACGTGGAGAAGTTGCCTACCAATTGGAACTACCCCCTCACCTCTCCCAGGTTCATGATGCCTTCCACGTCTCTCAACTCACGCGTTGCTTCAAGGACCCCATCCGCGAAGTAGACCACGAAACGCTTGATCTCCAAGATAACCTTTCGTATTGAGAGTACCCTGTTCGTATTCTTGATGAAGCCGAGCGTAGCACCAGACGTCAAAAGATCAGATTCCTCAAAGTGCAGTGGTCACATCATTCAGAGAAAGAAGCCACCTGGGAACGAGAGGATCGTCTACGAGCTGAGTACCCCACACTCTTCCCGACGACTTCTGAATCTCGGGACGAGATTCTTTTGAGTGGGGGCGAGTTGTCAGAACCCTAATTTAGGTTTGTGCTTTTCTAAGCTAGCATTTTTGCATCATGAAAATTTTTGCAAAAAGAAAAAGGATTGGGGAAAAGAAAAGCCCCAAAGCATTTTAAATAAAAGGCCATAAATAAATCTTTTTTCCCAAATTCTTTTGGATATGTTGAAAAATCCTATAAATGAGTGTGATCATTTTAAAAGTGATTTGGGATTAATCCCATGCTCATAGATTTTTCAAAAATCCAAATAGTGGCTTGGAAATTAAATCAATTGCCTATTTGAATTGAAATTCAAATAATTTGAATTTCAAAAATTCCCAAAACTTGGGGTTGACTAATACTAAGTCACCTAGGTTTTATAAAAATAATTGGGGGGGTTCATAAAATGTCCTAGTATTTATTTTTTAGGGCAAACAAATTAAACAGAAAAAAATAAAAGAAAAACAAAAGAAAAAGGGCAAAAGCCCACCTACCTGGGCAGCCCACTTACCTTCTGGCCTGGCCCAGCCTACTAGGGGAATCTTTGTCTTCTACACCGGCCAGGCAAGCAGAGAGCTGCGTGCCCTGCATGCCATGGCCGGCGCCACCTCCTGCTTTGCCGTGGAGCTCCCCCCTACCTCCTTCTCTTCGACGTGGACGCCTGGAAGTCACCCCTCTCCATTCCCCCCCCCTAGCGCAGTCTCCTTCTTCTTCTTTCTTCGTCTCCTCGCAAGAACCGAGCCGCAGCCGGAGCGTCGTCGTGCCCGCGCGTGGCCACCGGCCTTCTCTTGCCCCGCCACCTTGTCCAGAAGGTCCAGCGCCCTCGACTCCTTCAATCTGCAAGACGAATCGAACCGAGGAGCTCCCCAGGCGTCGCCCGTGTCTTCGATTTGCCGCCGGCCGCCTACGACCTCCAAGCCGAATTCGCCGCCGTCTCTACCTCTCCGGCCTCCCCGAGCTCGTCGTCGTCTTCCACGTGAGCTTCGCGTCTTTTCCCATCTCTCCGCACCTCTCCCCGTCCCCTCTGCTGCCCAGCGCCATGAACAGAGGCCACGGCTGCCGCCGGGCTCGTCGCAGCCATGGCCACAGGCCTCCCCGAGGTCCCCCTGGTGCTCCACTAGATGCGCAAGCGCGGGGGGCACACGCCTGTGCCCTCCATTCCCCTCCCCGTGGACCCTAGCCGATTCCGGCGAGGGCACCCCTGTAGCAGAGCCGCCGGCGTCAAGCCGCCGGCCTGTTAGCCCCTAACATGCGTGCTAACCACCCCCCTAGAGGCTGACAGATGGGCCCCAGCCCCTTAATAAACCCAGTTTAAGTTAAACAGAAATAATTAACCCCCTGAGTCACTTACAGCCGGGCCCCACTGGTCAGGTTGACCAGTCAACCGCTGACGTCAGCATGACGCAGTGCTGATGCAGTAATTCCTTTTTCTGTTTAATTATATTCCAGAAATCCCAGAAAATTGCATAAACTTTGAAATTGATTATCTTTTAATCTATAAGTCCAAATGCAAAGTGTAATATATGAAAATTGATCAGAATAAAATGCTTTATCCAAATATCAAACTGTCAACCATGTTTGAACAAGTTATCTTGATGAACCAGTAGCATTTTGCTATTTGGATCATTTGGGTTAAATCAAATAAAATGCAATGCTCATTTGAACTTCAACCAATGCAATGCAAAGATGATCACTTACACTTCAGAAGCATTTCACACACATGACCAATTGGTTTCCAATGAACAAACTTTAGCAAATGCAACTTGGACCAATTTGAATACATTTGGAGTTTGAATTTGAATTTACTTTTCAAATCAACTTCAATTAACATGTTGCAAATTAAACCTAAGTCACATCAGTACCTTGCCATGCTATGTTTTGCATATTGCTTGAGCATTGTAGTTCATTGATTGTGCTTTACTTCCAGTGCTTCAGTGATTGCTTCTTCTCGGTAGAGTTGATCTCGGAGACAAGTTCAACCTCACGTCAGAAGTACAGTACCTCGTGATCGTCAACAAGGCAAGCACCCCCTCTTTGATCATGTCGATAAAATCCCAGTTCCCTCTCATTCTCGCAAATGCATGTTTAGGATGTCACCATGATACGTTCTATCGCTAGTTGAACCTATTCCTTTGCATGACCTATCATTTTGTCACAGTAGTAAGCAAACCACAATCCTAGCAGATGTAGGAGTTGGTTGTTATCTTGTGGCCCCTGCAACTGTTACAGCTTTTTGCATGCTTAGAGTATTTGAGGCTACTTTGTTGTGAGTCAGGATGGCAGTGCTCATGTGTTTGATGGTGTAAATGTGTTGGTGAATCTACCCTAAACAAGGTGAACGATGAGAGGCTGTGTAGGAGTACACAGTGGGTTGTCTCGTTGAACACTGCCTTAAGCCCGAGTTCTTGTGTTGTTATCCAGGATTAAGAGTACGACCACACATTGGGCTCACTGACCCCTCTCGGCCTAGTACCTCACCCCAGACCTGTCCAGGAGTCGCAAGTAGTTCGCCCTTTAACGATCTCAAGCAGGTGGAACCAAGGTAAGTGGTTGGCGTAGGTTGTGGGCACGTTGAATCAAGTGATCATGATCGAGTTGAGCTTGATGGCGGTCACACAACGTTTGAGTCCGCATCGGAAAAATCGGCCGGATTCCGATTGTGGTCCCAACTCAAATAGGCGACTCCCTAGGACTAGAAATGGTGTCGTAAGTGAAGTGTCGTGGCAGCATCCTCGCCGGTACTCACTTGAAGGGTCCATCCCCAGGCGGTAACTGATGAGGCGTGTGTGTAGCAGTACACCCCTGCAGGGTTAATGAACTATTCGAATAGTCGTGTCCGCGGTTATGGACTACTTTGAGACCTTTACTTGATCATAGACAACTTCAATGGTTACTCTTAAAACTTGCCAAGATAAGTGTGAGTGCTATGGCGTGCTTCCTCGTGGGGAAGTCGAGGAAGTATCCATAGTGGTGTATTGGTTAGAGACTTGATACTTGGACTCATGTACGCTCCTTACCTCTTTCTGGTATTCATAGTACAGGACTAGCCAAGTCAAAGCTGGCACTTCTGCAATGAAACCCCGCCTCCCTTTGCCTTGATACATGTGCATGAGTAGTGTAGTTCCTATGTAAGTCTTGCTGAGTACGACTTTGTACTCACGTTTGCTTATTCTATGTTTTAGAGACGAGACCACTGACCCTGATGGTGGCCTCTACCTCGAGCTCGACGTGGACCAGGTCGTATAGTTCCAGACAGCAGCCTGTGCCCTTTGGAGGGTCGTTGTATTTTCTTTCAGGCTTCTTAAGCCATTTGTTAACCTTGTCTTTACCAAGACATAATTTGCTTCCGTTGATGTTTGTTGTAATGTTGGATCACAGACATGTGATCTCTGCTTGTAATACAACTACTATGTCTGCTCTGTTTAGCAGAAGTTATAAAGACTATGAGTCTGTAGAGTTCATGTTGTGATTACCTGTTGTTTACACTGGACATGTATGATGTGTGTATGATTCTAACGTGCATGTCTTAGTGTGGGGTTCGATAGCTTAGTTGTGTTCTTGCCGGCGGTCTTTTATACACCAAGTGGCCCTTAGATGTGCGCAGCTTGGGGCATCGCGATGCGATTGCTCGTGACTCTGTCACGAGGCACACTTTGTTGTATGATTGAGCCCGCCCGAGATCTCGACTAAGTGATCGGGCTGGAGTAAGTCTATGTAAGGGTTATGATTCAATCGATAACATGGTTGAGGCGACTTGTCTATGAGTATGGGAATTCACCACCCATAAGCATTTAGAGTGAGCGGACGATGAGGACCCATCTCAGTTGATCATCCGGCCTGGATTGGATGTCCCTCACGTTCGATGCTTACCGAGAGTGATATGTGCTTGGCCTTGTCTTCTTAGACAAGTGGGTACGGCTCTCGGCTCTCCATGTGATTGCATTGTGACCGGAATTACATACGCTAACCCCGGGTCCCGACAATGAAGACCCCGCCGCATTCCATGACGAGGGATACAATAGTGAAGAAGGCATGGATGATTTTCCATCGCATGCTCCTACCATTATTGTGTCACAGCGTGCTCTTACTGTGCAGCCCAAATCTGAGTCTCAGCGTTGCAATTTGTTCCAAACCAAAGCATTAGTTGGCCCCAACAAAGCTTGCAAAGTGATCATTGATGGAGTTAGCTGTCGCAACCTCGCAAGCAAGGAGTTATGTGCCAAGCTAAATCTGAAATACTTACCTCACCCAAATCCTTATTATGTCCAATGGTTGAGTGACAGTGGTGAGATGAAGGTGAATCACATGGTGCGCGTAAATTTTGAGATAGGCCCATACAAGGATTCCATCGATTTTGATGTGGCGCCTATGACAGTTTGCCATCTTTTATTGGGTCGGCCGTGGTTATATGATCGCCATGTGCAACACAATGGCCGAGCCAATACATATCATTTGGAGTTCAAGGGCAAGAAAGTTAATCTCCATCCTATGTCCCCACAGCAAATTGTGAATGAGTCTCGTCAGAAGGTAGAGGTGAATGTATAACCAACACGAGAGAACAATGTAATAGTTGTGAGTGATAATATAACGAAAATTGCGAGAGAGACTAGTTTGCTTACATTAGCCACCAAAGAAGACATGAGAGAATTTAGTGAGGATCCTGCAGCCATGCCACTTGTGCTTATGTACAAAGGTGAGGTATTGCTTTCTAATGATAATCATACTCTTTCTTCTAGTGTGTCTACTGTTTTGCAGGATTATGATGATGTGTTTCCGGTGGAGGTTCCAGCGAGATTACCACCCTTGCGTGGTATTGAGCACCAAATTGATCTTATTCCAGGAGCTACACTTCCCAACCGGGAACCATACAGGACCAATCCCCAAGAGACGAAGGAAATTCAGCAACAAGTACAAGCGCTTCTGGATAAAGGGTATATTCGTGTCAGTCTTAGCCCTTGTGTTGTTCCTGTTATTTTGGTTCCTAAGAAAGATGGTACATGGCGTATGTGTGTAGATTGTAGAGCTATAAATAATATCACTATTCGATATCGCCATCCTATTCCACGTTTAGAGGATATGCTTGATGAATTGAGTCGTGCTGCTATTTTCTCTAAAATTGATTTGCGTAGTGGATACCATCAAATTAGGATGAAAGAAGGGGATGAATGGAAAACTGCTTTCAAAACTAAGTTCGGATTATATGAGTGGTTAGTTATGCCTTTTGGTCTTACTAATGCTCCTAGTACTTTCATGAGATTAATGAACCATGTTTTGAGGGAGTTGATTGGACATTTTGTGGTTGTGTATTTTGATGATATACTTATTTACAGCCGCAATGATTTTGAACATGCTGATCATATTAGACAAATTTTGCAAGTGTTGCGTGATGCTAAATTATATGCTAATCTTGAGAAGTGCACATTTGCAAAAGATAAGGTCATCTTTCTGGGATATGTTGTATATAAGCATGGGGTAGAAGTAGATTCTTCTAAAATTGAAGCAACTCAAAATTGGCCTACTCCCATGAATGTTAGTCAAGTACGAAGTTTTCACGGTCTTGCCGGTTTTTATAGATGTTTTGTGAAAGACTTTAGTACTATTGCTGCACCGTTGAATGAATTGACTAAGAAAGGTGTGCCTTTTGTTTGGGGCGTTGCCCAAGACCTTTCATTTGATGAGTTGAAATGTTTGCTTACTTCTACACCATTACTTGCATTACCAGATTTTACTAAGCAATTTGAAGTTGAATGTGATGCTAGTGGTATAGGCATTGGTGGTGTCTTGATGCAAGAAGGTAGACCTATAGCTTATTTCAGTGAGAAGCTTTCTAGTGCTAGATTAAATTATCCTGTTTATGATAAAGAATTGTATGCACTTGTTAGAGTTCTTGAAGTTTGGCAACATTACTTGTGGCCAAAAGAATTTAGCATACATTCTGATCATGAAGCTTTGAAATATCTGAAAGCTCAATCTAATTTGCATAGACGCCTAGCTAAGTGGGTTGAGTTCATTGACTCTTTTCCCTACATCATCAAATATAAGAAAGGGAAAGATAATGTTGTTGCTGATGCTCTCTCTAGGAAGAACATGTTATTGACACATCTTGATGTTAAAATTCCTGGATTAGAGAATTTGTGTGATTTATATGCAACTGATCATGATTTTGTTGAACCATATCGTTTGTGTTTGCTTCGAAATGCATGGGACAAGTTCCACATCCATGATGGCTTTTTGTTTCGAGCTAACAAACTTTGTGTTCCAGAATCGTTTGTGCGTTTGCTATTGTTGCAGGAATCACATGCAGGAGGATTGATGGGTCACTTTGGGCGTGAGAAGACACTACTCATGCTTGCTGATAATTTTTATTGGCCCAGGATGAGGCGTGATGTGGACAGGTTTGTTCGGCGCTGCATTGTATGCAATACATCCAAGTCAAGCTGAAGCCTCACGGTTTGTATACTCCACTATCGGCTCCTACCACACCTTGGGAAGATATTAGTATGGACTTTGTGTTAGGATTGCCACGCACTAAATATGGTCATGATAGTATATTTGTGGTAGTGGATAGATTTTCTAAGATGGCACATTTTATTGCCTGCCATAAGAGCGACGATACGTCGCATGTTGCTAACCTATTTTTCAGGGAGACTGTACGCTTGCATGGAGTGCCCAAGACAATTTTTTCTGACAGGGATGTGAAGTTTGTGAGCTACTTCTGGAAGACACTTTGGGGAAAGTTGGGGACAAAGTTGATGTCCAGCTCTACCTGTCATCCCCAAACTGATGGTCAAACGGAGGTGGTAAATAGAACATTATCACAATTGCTGCGAGCTATGATCAAGAAGAATCTACGTGAATGGGAGGAGTGTTTGCCACATGTGGAGTTTGCTTATAATAGGGCAGTACACACTACTACTCAGCTTTGTCCTTTTGAAGTGGTATATGGTTTCAAGCCTATTACACCTCTTGATTTGATGCCTCTTCCATTGCAGGAACAAGTTAATATGGAGGCATCCAAACGAGCAGATTATGTGAAGAAGATCCATGAGAAGACCCGAGAGGCTATTGAGAAGCAAGGCAAGAATGTTGCTGCTGCAAGGAACCAGTCACGGAAGCAAGTTCTATTTCAGCCTGGAGATATGGTTTGGGTGCATTTGCGCAAGGATAGATTTCCAGTGGTGAGGGATTCCAAGAAGAGGATCCAGAAGGAGGAGAAGATGAAGGAAGCTCCAACTTTCGGACGTCCGACGCATTTCGGACGTCCGACATCGGAGGCCAGGAGCTACGACGCCTCGATGACCTCAAGTTACAGAAGGGTTGCTATTTTCGGCGGACATCCGACGGGATTCGGACGTCCGACACGACGGACTTCCGACATGGAACGGACGTCCGACATGAAGACCTTCGCGATGAACCTCGAGTACAGAACCGATGTCAAAACAGCCGGAAGTCCGACACGTTTCGGACGTCCGACACATTGGACGTCTGAAACTCATCGGACGTTCGAACTGCCTGCGCGCAGATCTGAAGGGTTGCGGCCTTGTATCCGAGTTTGACACCCCCTAGCTTATAAATACCGGACCCCCTGCGAGTTTTAGGGTTAGACCACGTTTAGATAAACCCTAGTTCTTGAGAATAGCTCCAAGCTTTCATCTTGAATCATATACTTCAATTCGTATCGATCTGAAGTGTTGCTACTGCAAGTTTTGTGTGATCTGTTGTTCCACTGGGAATTAGTAGATTGCAAATTACCGTCTCGTGGTCGACGGCTACGTTGCGCAAGTGTGTGAAGTTGTGAATATCCAAAGAGTAGAGAGTTGTCGCATTGGCAACAGGGATCTAGCGAGGAGAGTTCATCGGCTACATACAAGTTATCTATCATCGCCCTCATATTCACCGTTCGCTTACTAAGAAGATCGGGCCACCCCATATCACTATCTATGAGTTGTATGCACCTATTATGGTCCGGAACCGGCGATCCCAAAGGTGACAGCTTGGGACACCAAAGGGGATGGTCCATAATTTGAGGATTCCATATATCCATTGAGTTTATTGCTTTGTTCCGGTGCTCTTTGACAAGAGCACCTTAATCTCCATAAGTTCCTTTTGGCCCCGTTCGTAGAGGGATGGTAGGACAAAAGATGTTGTGCAAGTTCTTATTGCAAGCATGCAAAACTACCTACGGGATACATGCCTAATGTTTGATATTTTCCTAGATGATCATTACTTTTCTGTGTGCCTTGCCCCGTGTTAGAATCTATTACATGTCCATTCTTATTCATGCAGCGCCCGACCATCCATCTCCCTAGCCTACAGTATTTTAATCCTGATGGTCACTAGTTGTTACTTTTCGCTGTTTCGCTATTGCTATCATACCACAGTTGCTATTAACACCCTGTTGCAAGCAAGTATATTTCAGGTGCGCTTGAATTGACAACTCAAATGTCAAAGCTTATAAATACTCTTTGTATCCCCTTGTGTCGAATCAATAAATTGGGTTAACTTACCCGCGAGAACACTACAATCGATCCCCTACAATTGAGGGTCATCAGATGCCCCCCACTAGTTCCATTGGAGAGCTTTTCTTAGCTCATATGTGCATTCGTTGCATGGCAATCCCTACTCCTCATATCATATCTATCATTTGGCTCTCTCGCCTATGATTGTCCTCATTGATGTGAGCCCTTCACACCTTTTTTTTCTTCCTCCTCCACCATATTTTTCTCTTTGTCATCCTAAGTGTCAACTCTCGTGCTTGCACTCATCCATTGCATGAGTGCTCAAAATATCGAAAAGGAGTGGATCAAATTGACTTGTACCTGGCTAGTGGTCTGGGGACGAGTCAAGATAAGATTCCAAAGAAGACCAAATGCGAAACTTTAGTAGATTGAGTTCTCAACAAATATACTTTTTCTCTCGTATTCCCATGTCCCCCTTCTTGCACGCAAACACCATTTGGAGACATTCGAGTCACGGACAGCGAGAGCTCTTGCACCTAATGTTCTTTCGTTGCTTGTTTCAATGCTAATATAGACTCTTGCCTATTATGACTTGAATTGAATCACATACCTTGATTGCTTTACTTCCAAAGTTCTTATATGGTTGCTTGTTTCAATGCTAATATAGACTCTTGCCTATTATGACTTGAATTGAATAACATACCTTGATTGCTTTACTTCCAAAGTTCTTATATGGTTGCTAGCATGTCACCACAGAAATTATGCTTGTTATCATTTACCTACTCGAGGACGAGCAGGAATTAAGCTTGGGGACGTTGATACATCCCAAATGTATCTATGATTTCTGCTTGCTCCATGCATGTTTTGTGTGATATTGCTATGATCTAGATACACTTTTGATCATATTTGGACTAACTTATTAACTTAGTGCACCACAGTGCCAGTTCCTGTTTTCTGCTGTTTTTCTATTTCAGGTTTTCCCCATATTAAAAATGCTCCAAAAATTCGGAAAAAATCAGATAAAAAATCAACGCAAGGGAAGCTTTCGGAATCACCAAAGTAGGGCCAGAGGGCCACCACCAGGGACCTAGGCGGCCACCTGGCGCGGCCTAGGGATTGGCCGCGCCAGGGGGCGCCTGGACCCCTGGTGGGGCCCCTAGCTCCCCCCTTCGCCTATATATTCTCCGTGACGCGAAACCTCCGAAGACAGAACCCATTTTACCGATCTCGCCTCTATTCAGCCGCCGTCGCGCTTCCAAGATCGGGAGCACCAGGAAACCTCTTCCCGGCACCCTGCCGGAGGGAGGATTGACCTCCGGGAGCGTCCCCTCCACCATGGACGCTTCCCGGATGATCCGTGAGTAGTCTCCCTTGGACCATGGGTCTATGATCAGTATCTATGTGATGTTCTCCTCCCCTCTTTGTTCTTCATGGTTTATACCTCGTGAGCTGCCCTACATGATCGAGGCACATATGTAATTTTCTGTTGTTGCTATGCTGAGTTGGCTGGGATCTGATGGGTTATGAGACTATGTTCAGATTGTGATTGAGTAATATATTTGGTTCTTATCTTTTATATTTTTGTTCCTAAGTAATTCTTGGATGTTCTCCGTTGGTGTTTATTGCTTTGGCCAAGTAGTAGGTAGTGACTCCAAGAGGGAACGTTATGCTCGATTGTGGGTTCATGCCCCCTGATGACACGCTTGAGTGACAGAAACGTGAGTCTAGGGGATGTGATGTTGCCACAAGGGGGAAAACAACGGTGCTTGTAACTGCGGTTGCAAGGATTGTTTACTTTACGCAAAATGCTTTTTAATGCAGTTGTCTGTTGCTTTGGGTTTACACTTTGGGTGAGGCTCGCAACTTAATACCAGCGAGATGTTCTGGATAAATATCTCAAGGTGGATGATTAGTAGTAGACGCAGTTGGATTTCGGCATACTTACTTTGGCGTACCGCCCATGCTTTTGAGCCTTGTCCTTTCTTTGTAGCATAGTTAGCATTGCGGTGCATTTTTAATCATGTCAATTTCCCAGCTGTGATTTGTTTACCTCGCATAGCAGGTTTATCGTCTTTTGGGAGAGAGACATCACTAGTGAACATCACGGGACCCCGGCCCATATTCTCATCACTGTTTACATGCTCTTTTATTTTCCTTCTTTTACTTTCTAGCTGTTATCATTATCCCTTGTGTTTGATCCTTTGTGAACAACAAGGCTGGAGAGATTGGCAACCTCTATGTACTCGTTGGGAAGCAAAGTTATTTGTATTGTGTGCAGGTCTACGTCAATTGCGTCGTTGGCACCTACTTATCATTGCCGGAGTCCTACGGGAGACATACCCTATCCTCTACATAGGGGAAATCTGCCGCTACACCACATCTAACCTTCCACTTGGGGTAACCAACGAGGATAGAGTATCACCCACCGTGGAAGAGACGAGAGAGGGGAGAAGACCGGAGAAAACCGATCTCCATTCGGGATTATATTTAATTATCCACATTTTTTGTGTATTAAATAAGTCCACTCACCACATCTATATATAGTGGAAGGGGAGGGAGTCAACCCTCCCCCCTTAGCAATGTGGGACTAATCCCATTACCAAGGGGGGAGGGATGACGCACCCCACATGGGCCTTTCGATCGATTTCCCTGGGCCAATTGGGCCCGTGGTTCTTCTACCCAAGGAAACAACAGGGATCCCTCCGGGAACCCTTGGAACCAAATGAACCCTAAGGCTTTGTTTGGTTGCGAGGGTACATGTTTCCAGGGGAAAAACAACCAGGGTGGAATATTCTTGGCAAAAGGAAAATCCCGTGGAAAATTGACATGCCTCTTTGGGCGATCTCGTGTCTGGGGACGCTAGCGAGCGAGCGAGGCGAGGGATAATTTCCTGATGTCGCTAGGCGGGGAGCTATTCCCGGGGGATTCCCGGTTACCAAATGAGGCCTAACAGGGAAAAGCTACACTCATGATTCTATCTACCAAGCAACACCAAAATTCAATTGTAATATCTTCATGAGTATGGCGGTACACACAACATTTATGTTCATCCGGATAACGTGAATTCAATATTTGGTCAAAACCGTTCAAAAAAAATTGGTCAAACTCCTTGGCTGATACTAGTAGTAATGACCTTTGCACTGTGTTTGATGGAATGCTTCCAATTGAAGTTCACGAGCAAGGCAAGGTACAATACTTATACACTAGACTGCTAGAGATAAGGAACATGGACATAATAATCTGCAGTTGCAGAACTCTATAGCGCAACAACTTTCACAGAGACGCTCACACAAATCTGGAGCATCAGGTGCCCTCTGCTGGTTAACATCATGGGTTCATGTCTCGTCTGCAGCATCAGTTAAGACCAATGAAAAAAATAGCGCGTTATTTCACGCTAATAGCGGCGCTATAGCGTATCTGGGAGCTGAACGCTACGTTATGCATTTCAGCCACGCTATGGCGCTACACGCTCTAAAGACGCGCTATTGCACGCTATTCGAGCTATTCGCTATTTCGCTATAGCACGCTATTTTTCAAAATGACTTTTTCAATAGCCCATTCTACATTTAGCCCATTTTGGTCCATTCAGTGCCTTAAACCCTAATCCTCACTCCTCTGCCATGAATTCCTCTAGTTCATGTGATTAAGTTTTTAAGACTACTACTTCTGCAAGTTCTGCTATGTTGTTGCCTGCTCGCTCGTTGTTGAATTGTTGTCTTGTTCATGCTACTAAACTACTTCCTAGTTCCAACTTTTTCGTGTGATTTGAATTTTGACTATATCTGTGTCTATTTTACTTGTTGAACTTCAACTATGTAATAATAGTGAAGCTATGTACTATGTTAACTACCTTCAGTTGATGTTTGGCTGGAGAATGATATATATAGGTACTGAAATCCTGATTTATCATATATTTTTGTCAGACGCTATTTTGAAAAATAGCACGCTATGGCGTGCATAGCGTTTTTTGGAGGGCCACGCTATTTTCTTCATTGGTTAAGACTCAGAATTGACTTTATCAGGATTCACCTTGCCCTGTGATAGAAACTACTCCCTCCGTCCCATAATGTAAAACATTTTTACAAGCTAAGCACGCCTTACATTGTTAGACAGAGGTAGTAAATTTTAGTTGAGCAGATAACAGCATAGTAGATGCTGCGATTTCAGAATGCTGAAAAAATGATGGTGCATTAGCAATGTTGACATGAACATGCTCATGTAGATCCCATAGCGAGTTTGGTCCTGGTTGATCTGTATACATCCTATATTTAGTGATAATACAGAATTTGCAATTTTGTAGTACTGAATTGGGATACTTCTGCACCAATTTGATACATTACCAACCAAAATTTTACATGAGATGCACATGGTACAAATTTAACGTGCTGCTGTGTCTGGACGATAATTCATAATCAGACAAGGAATAGATCTTTATTTCTTCTAGACTTCCATATTTTCTAGAACTGATCATACAAGAACTCAAGTAATTTATTGACCTTGTGGGCGAGACTCGAATCCACAAGTACCAAGATGACTTGCAAGTTTCTCTCCACATTGCTTCTGCCAATCTTCTGTCACCTTGACCTCAGGAGTTGTCCACACGACGGCCTTTGCTTCCTTATAATCAACTGTAGCAGAAGTAACCTCGGGCTGAAAAAGGGATTGAGTGGCCCATGATGAGCAGCAGCAAAAGATCAAAGAAGAAACTAAGAGTGAAAACAGAAAGGTTTTCGAGAATCGGGAATGATAGGAAGAAACATCTAGACAGGTCAACATGGTTAATATCCGCATGCATGCAGATAATCGCTTTACCAAAATACCACATCAACCATACATTTCCTTGCTGAGCCAAAAGTGGCAGCCGTTGCTTTCACCATATTGGCAGGAGCCCTCTCTACCCAGTCATTGCTGCCATGATCGAAATTCGTCAGCAAATGAATAGCAGAATTGAAGAAATGATTTCTCCTTCCCATCGATTCATTACTTTCTGATCAGGCGTCTCCCACAATTGCTGGCAGAAATTTCAAATATACAAAGACCAGCAACTAAAACATTTTAGGGAAAAGATCTCCCTCAACCGGCTGATCTTTACGTGCGTGTCGTCCGCCTTCATAGCCGTCAGATGAGATTTGGATCTAACAACCCATCCCAACAAAACCAACCGAGTGGGGGCACACCCTTTGCAACTGGGGGTCAGTTGCAAAGACCCTTTGCAACAACCACTTTGTTGCAAACGGTAACGAGGCGAAAGGGGAATCGGCGACATGAGACACTGATGACTGCCTTCTTTCCTCTTCGAAGTCTACCTGCGGGTGGATCGAGTGGGTTGAGCGAGGCTAGCGGACGCCAGCGGCGGCGGCTACTCCGGCGGCAACCAGTGGAGCCCGGCGGCGGCGGCTATTCCGGCGACAGCTAGTGGAGCCCGGCGGCGGCGGATATTTCGGTGAGATCGGGGCGAGGGCAAGGTCGATGCATGATGTCCGCTAAGATCCCCTCCAGCCGACGAAGGGGATCCACGGCCGCGAGTCGCACGGCGCGCGGCGGCGACCATGACTGCGATACATAAGCTACAGGAGGATTGGATCCCTTTGTAACAGAGGCTTTGTTGCAATGGTCTGGTCGCAACAGAGCCTCTGTTGCAAAGCTCGTTGACTCGGTTGCCCGATCGAACGAAAAAAGACTTGGATACGTTCGCAACAGAGGCTTTGTTGCAATGGTCCGACCGCAACAGAGGCTCTGTTGCAAATCTAGCTGTCTCGGGTGCCCACGATAAAAAAAATGCTTCGATCCCTTTGCAACAGAGGCTTTATTGCAATGATCCGGTCGCAACAGAGACTGTTGCAAAGCTCATTGTTTTCGGTGCGCACGATCTGGCGGCTACGAATTGTCCCATCGTACGGCTATGCAGGCGGCGGATCTCTTCATAACATCTGCCGGCGGACGCGTAGCACTGGCCAACATTTTATGGTAAAAAGATTGTTTTCTGATGAAAACCTATGACCCGTATGGCTTCAGGCCGTGTTCAGATTGATGGCAGGCAAATGAGGACACCTATCCGTGCACTCCCTATTCTCTAACCTCTAGTTAACAAAGACTTAAACTTCATCAGTGAATTGTTCTTTACATTCTATGCACCAAACCCAGTGCGATAGTGTGTTCTGCCTTCTTTTTGTTTCAGTTTCATCCATTCCCCTTTTTCCTCAAGTAAAATTTATATGAGCTGGATATGTATCGACTATTCTGATGAACAAAAGAAGATCAACCGTAGTTCAGACACTGTGCTGGTGTGCTGAACTGCTAATTGGTTTGGTCAGACATAATTTCGCAAGAGAAATGAAGCAAAATCGCCATAGTAAATAAGCCTAAGAAAGACAGACGGCTACCTGACTCTCCAGAATCCGCTTCACACTGGCAGCGCACCCGTCGCACATCATGCCCTGCAAGCAAGAGCCGGACAGCAGCGCATGATACCTGGGCCCTAACCCTCGCGCGCAATTCGAATTGAAGATCGGAACGGAGAGTGGAGTGGAGTCCCCACAAATTCAGACTGGTGGTTGGGGCGAGAAGCGCACCTGGACACTGAGCAGGATGGCCTCAGACCCGGACTCTGCCGCCTCGCCGAGCGCTGCCGCTGCGGCGGTGACCGACGAGGTAACGCCGCCGCGGCGACGCAGGACGCCACATACGCTGCCGGAAGAGAAGGAAATGCAGGCGATGCGGCGAGCTCCGGCGAGGGGCCTGGACTTCGAGGGAGAGGAGAGGAGGGGAGATAATCTCGTGATCAGCGTAGACTCCATCGCCTGCTCTGATTTCTCCTTCTTCCTCGCCGACAGAGGTAGGAAGGCTTATCCGACTATTTTTTTGTTTTGTTTTGATTGAGTTGGGCTTATCTGCGTACTGTTGTTGTTTGAGCAGAAGAACTGTCACTCCAGGAGGGAAATATCTAGGGCTACTATACCCTTAGGTGCTAGTAGTATCAATGCTACCATTAAAAGGGTATTTTTTTTATTCAAATTAAAAAGATGGATGTTACCTCCCAAAATTTCAAGTCCAAATTTGAATCAAATATTGAGAAACAAAAAGGACAAATCTGACTAAAATTGTACAAACATACATGGTGAACATCTACTAGTTTTTATAGAATTTTTTGAAACTTTTAGAATTGATTTTTTTAGTGGTAGCATTGGTAGTACCTAAAGGGGTGGTGTCGATTCGGTGCCCGGGTGCATCTGCATCCGGAGAAAAAAATGGAAATGGAAAAAGCTAAAAAAAATCAAATGTTTTCGTGGTGGAAGATGCTTATGTTTGAGATGTTTGTATAAATTTTGAAAAAGTTTGAACATCTGGAGAGTTCACGGCAAAAGAAGACAAATTTACAGTTTCTTTGAACGACACTATTCATGCATTATTTTGGACTGGATTTGTCTTTTTTACCGTGAACTCCCTAGATGCCCAAAAGAGCTCAAATTTTACACAAAGATCTAGCCCTTAAGCATCTCTCACCATAATGAAATTTGATTTTTTTTTTTAAATTCCATATGTCTTTTTAAATTTTATTTGTGCAAGAGCATATGAGCCTGGGCTCAGATTTGAATATCCCTGGTGGCACTAGATATTCCCTCGTCACTCTAGGGTAAATATTTTAAAAGCAAACGCAGATCTAACATCCATATGCACTTTTTGTTGGATTCTATTGAATCGAGAAATTTGATTGTGCATTTTTTTTGTCGAGAGATTGAATATTTCAATACTTTTTATTTGCGAAAAAAACTTTTGATCTATTCAGCTCTAAAAATAGTAGTACAACGAACACCAGAAATAATAAAGTTTCATTCAGATCCGTAGACCACCTAGCGGTGACTAGAAGCACTGAAACGAACCGAGGACTCGTCGCCATCATCAGTCATCACCCTCCCTCGTCGGAGCCGGAAAAAACTTATTGTAGTAGACAGTTCCAATACTTCAAATGATACTGAAATAATAGAAACATAATTATGTTGCATTTACTTAATATTAGCAAAAATGCCAATGTATTGGGAACATGAGAAATAAATCTTTTTCTTATATCAACACGACCCCATCAATGCCGACGTTTATCCTTTTGTTGCCCTCGTTTATAATGGTTGTGATGTTTACCTAATCACAATAGTTTAAAACATGATCAATACTAAGGCAACGATCTCGTCCACCGTACAACACATTTGTTATTGAATCATACCGCTAAATCAAAGAAATGATAAAACATCTTGTATTTTAACACGACGTCCCATCAATGTTGACTTTCATCCTTCTTTCCGTCCTCGTTCATAATAGTCGTGGTGTCCACCTAATCACAATGCGTCGAAACACGATCAAGCGCAAGGAAGTGATCTCGTCCATCGTACAATACATTTGTCACTGAACCACCCCGAGCCATGCGTGTTGCAAGTTTTGAGAAGAAACGACGCACAAAACGGAAACAACACACGAGATGTTTTCAAATGTGCCAATGTATACTTTTTTTTATCTGTAAACATGTTGTAAACATTTTCAAGTGTTCCTATGATTTTTGTTTACTTTTTCCCTGCATTAGTTTGGAGTTGAAATAAAAACAACAAAAACAAAAAAACATAGAAAAAACGAAAGTGTAGCGGCAAGTCGGCAACTGATGCGGGGGTTGTTTGGTTGCCATCCTTAGGTTGCCACGCCAAAGTATGGTGTGCCACAACTTTCTAGGCTGGTGTTTCGATTTGCATGCATATTTGACACGTCACAACACGCAACAACTTTTATGGGGCGTCTGTTTTGCCCGCCAATATACCTTATCTTAGGCGTCGTAAGTTGAATCTCCAACCAAATGGTTCCAGACTTCCTCTCTCTCTTTCTCATGATTTTTTCGAAGAGACACTCCTCTTCCAACCCATCCCCCATTTGAACTCTTCCCCTCCCTCTTACCCCTCTACCTCTCTCTATGGAGGTCGCTGCCCGCTGGGTATGCGCTGATGGAAAGTGTGCGCTCCGGACTCTCGATCGATGGTGCTTTCCGCCGCAAACTCTTCGTTATGTTTCCTTTCCCTTGCTCCTTTCATCTCCCATTTTGGAGTTTATATTCTTTCTTTCATTCCCTCCCTTTCCTTAGTTCTCTTTCTCTAATGTGGCTTGTTGATTCAAGGAAACTCTCGAACATATGAATTGGTGAGATTAGACGGTAAAGAAGCGAGGTGGGGTTAACAAAATCAAACATTGCAGATGAGATTGGACGTGGGACTGCTATTTTTGAAGGAGACCGGGCAACATGGGACTGCTATATTTGAGATAAGCCCTCCTCCATGAAGCTAAAGAACATGGCTCGTGGCCCAGGCAAAGAAAATAAAAACATACGTGAGAGGAGGATTGGGGTGTAGAAGATGTGCCCTAGAGGCAAATAATAAAGATGTTTTTTATTGTCATATCTCAAATGTTCATAATAAGTTTTATACCATAATATAATTGTGTTAAACGGAAACATTAATACATGTGTGGTATGTACACAAAACAAGTCCCTAGTAACCTCTATTCAACTAGTCCATCGGTCAACTGATGGTCAAGCTTTCCTGATCATGGGCATTTATGTCAATTCATAATGGGGTCATGTCATTATGTGAATGATGTGATGGAGACACACCCAACATGAGTATTGCAGCGAGATCTAGTCACCTAGTTCAACATCGCGATAAACTAAGAAAACGTAGTAACTCAATCCTTAGACCGTGAGATCATATCTAATCACTATCACCAGAGGCTGCCTTGACTGCATCAATTGTCACACCGTACAAGGTGATTATAAAGGTGTATCTCGGGTATTTCGAAGGGATATGTTGAGGCGTATGTATCGAGATCATAATTTGTCTATCCGCGTGACGGGTAGATACTCTGGGCCCACTCGGTGAGATTACATATATGAAACTTGCAAGCGTGTGATTAGGTCACGAGGATGTAACATCATGGAAACAAGTAAAATATGTTTGTCGATAACGATATTGAACTAGGTATGAAGCTACCAAAGATCAAATCTCGTACAAACTAAGAATTGTGAGACAAGCGATTAGGATTCGACGTTTAAGGTTTAAGCCATAAAGTTAATTCGTGGAGAGCACAGGGTCCACCACGGGTTTCTAGATCCCGACATTGTTCATTGATTGGAGAGGTGTCTCAATCATGTCTACACATTCCCGAACAATATGTTGCACTCTTAAGGGTGTACAACGCTTAGGGATGGATTCGGGATCGACCGAGAAATAAGAGAGAACTCCAAAATTTTAAGAAGAGGTATCGGAAAAAAATTCGGAAGATACTGAATTGTTCGGAGACTTAAATGATACTATGTTTTAGTATATAATTAAATGAATTAATAGGCTAACCCCTGATGGCCCACCAATGGGAAGCCCATTAGGGGTCGGTCAAGCCCCAAGGGCCAAGGGGGGGCGGGGGTGGACCTTCAAAAATTATTTTTTCTTCTAGCCCATTTTGCTCTTGTTTTCCTACTATCTATAAAGTTCCTAATATTTTTTCTCTCAGACTTACATGCAAATTGAAGGGAAAGGAACATTAGAATCGAAAAATGATGGGTAAAATATCATTGATAAAGACCAAATTATAATAAGAAATAGTGATGCCAAATGGACGTAACAATTTCCCAAGCTTAGATCTTGCTTGTTGCCAAGCAAAAACCGTGCCCCGTAAACATGACTATGGGTTTATGAAGTGTTGAGTCGATAATAAAAATATGCGGAAATGACAACACCACTATTTACTTTCACGATAAAACATTATAAACACTCGTTCCTTCTTTTGAATTTTGTTATGAGGAGGTCATGGCACCCTTTACATGCAAAAATTTAAGAGATAAAAGTTTCTTGATCACAACAAACCACGTTCTTAGGTAGTAAACAATTACACTCCTCATATTTTTTCCAGAAGGGTCTTTGTCAAAGTCGGTTGATAGACAAATATAACATGCTCAACTATATTTTAGTCTTTGCATAATTACTTAGCGGTAAGATTTAAAACAAACATATTTCAACAAGACACGAAGGAAGATTTAAGGTTTCAGCAAGTGCTTAGCTTCTGAACTTATTTATCTCAGGTATAATGTCAACGATAATGAATCAACATAATTATGCACATGGATAGTTTATATGCCATGGATGTTTCTCCACCTTGCAATATTTAAATATTAGAAGGAAGAAGGAATTGATACAACATAAAAATTAAATAGATAGGCGGCGCGGAGAGAGGCAGAGTTTATCATGTGCCTTTTGAGATTTTAGTTGCATAAGAGTTTACTAGAAATGAACCTCAATGTATATTTCCCGTATGATGGTTCTCATTTGCGTTACTATTATGTTTTTTCGCCCCATCATAAGTTCATATAAAACTTAATTCACTTCCAATAAAACACACGTACTTAAGGGGATGAGAAATTTAATGCATGCACCGATGAAAACATACTTGGAAGGTCTTTTTCAACCAATATATAGGTATAGTGGATGCTTGAACAAAGTGTTCTATGATGATATATCTCCTTGTACTTTGGAATCAACCGACATTGTCGTTAAAATTGCAGATAAACCGAGAGGGGACCTTCATTAGTAGAGAAAAGTCTATCTATGGCGTGCCAAAAAGAGCCTTCTGATGTGGGCACCCAACATCAGCAATATAGCGCCAGTCATAAACAATATTGCTAGTGTTGAGTGTTCAATAGTGTTATTTTACTTAAAAAACAACGTCATATCATTTTCACCTCGCATGGCATCAACACATATGAAATAACATATAATGTTCAACGATAATGAGCACATATTGTTCATAAACACCCAACACATGCAACCAACATCTATATTGTTCAAGCTAGTACTACTACTTTTTAACACACAACTGCTTATTAACATTTGTCCCATTGATGATTAGGAGTCACTTGAGAAGTTGTCATCTTTTGGTGTGAAGGACTCAAGAGTTTTTATGGTCTCAAAGACCCCTACTTGGTGAACTAAACATCTTCGCTAGCTTCTGCCTCGAGCGCTTGAATACGAAGAACAATCTACACTTCAAGACTTTACAAACATGGAAGATCATCGCCTATTATTGTTCTGCATCGCTGCCCCCGAGGTATGGAGAGCTATCAACATTCATTAGCACGCCTATTGATGCCATCCGTATGACACCTTCTCCTGTGAAGCTCTCAAGTTCTATCACACATTCTATGACGCTAATCATCCTTTGAAAGTTTTGAAAAGGTAGAAATGTCAATGTTTTACGATAACAAGATCTCAACACCTCAGCGATCATTATTAACATCATCTCCGTTCTAAACGCTTAGTCGCACTGGTTGCGCTTTGCCGAGCATATGTTTCACTCCGCCCGTGGCATAATTGCCTCTCCTCACGTTAACTTGTGTTTGTAAAACACTTTGTCATTCATTTATACGTTTTTTTAGGACTAGAGTAAACAGGCTTACTCTAGTGAAGGATTACAATCAGAGATCATAAGAGTCCTGACTTTACTTGGCACATCAGCAAGGAGGACTTGATCACCTATGGTTCTTGCTTCAGCAGCGAGCTCATGAGCCAAAGAGTTGCAAAGTCTGGAAACGTGGTTAATCTGGTGATTTGCAAAGACTGATAGGGCGGCTTTTAGGTCGTTGATCAGACCGTAGCAAGGCGATCTATTTTGGCTGTCCTCCCGAAGTTCATCAATCAAGGATTTACAATCTGATTCCAGCAGTACCGGGCCTGTATAAATTGAAGCTAAAGCAAGCAGCCCAGCCAAGGCGGCCTTGCCTTCTGCCTCCAGAACTGTCACCGACGGTGATAGCTCCCTGCACACAGAAATGAAGACCCGTCCTTGGTGATCACGCGCCACAGCTCCTCCCCAGAAATCTCCACTGTTCGGAAAGTACGACGCATCGGTATTCAGTTTTGCAACACCCACGGGAGGTGCTTTCCATTTTCCCTGAATCTGCATAGCAGGTGCCAACTTGGGAGCATTCTGAACAGACTTTGAGTTCCCCTGCGTATTGTGCTTAAAGAGGGCTGCCTGTTTCCAGTCAATTTCGAACCTTGTCAGGTAGCATACTGAACCCAAGATAGTTTCCTTGCATTTCCGTGAACAATGTTGTCCCACAGGAACCAACATCTTCACATTAGGAGTAGTAGTTTTGTTCTCATGTCCTCTAACTCCGAACTCAGTAAAACTTGGAGCCAACCGCCACCCGTGAACCAAATTTTTTCCTCCGGTGGCAGGTTCCACTCCTTCCTCATGGCATGTCTGAGCGCCCTGCTTTTGGTGCAGCCAATCACCGCATGGTATTCATCCTCCACACCATTTCCACAGATGTTGCAGGTGTCGTCAATTTCAAGAGTACGTCTAAACTTGTTCTGTTTGGTGGCCAGCGAGTTTGTTGCTACCCTCCAGCCAAGAATTCTAACCTTTGGAGGGACATCTGCTTTCCATATGAGGTCCCAAATGCTGCGAGTATTTGCATCCCCCGTCGAGCTAGATGGCGCCAGATGGGTTTGATTTTTAATGGCCGCCCCTAGTTTGTAGGCACTCCTGACTGAAAAAATACCATTTTCCTCATAATGCCAGGCAACACAGTCACTCGCTTCAGTTCTTGGGATGGGGATCTTGCATATGTCATCAGCGTCGAAGGGATGGAAGATCTGGTGTATCAACTGAACATTCCATTCCTTGTTGTCCGGAAGCATCGGTTGGTTTACCCACCGCAATCTTGTTCTTTTGATGAACGAAGCGGTTGAGAGCCCCTCTTTCCTGGGGATCCATTGATCACGCTGAATTTGGATGCTCTTCCCATCCCCAATACGCCAGATGATTCCCTTCTTCAACAGCTATAGACCAGCCTCAATTCCTCTCCATACTGGTGAAGCGTCGGATGTGAAAACAGTGTCCAACAAGTTCCCATGCGGATAGTACTTGGATTTTAGAACTCTCGCACATAGGCTATGAGGATTTTGGATAAGTCTCCATCCCTGTTTAGCAAGTAGGGCGAGGTTGAACAGGTGCATATCTCTGAAGCCGATGCCCCCTGCCCTCTTTGGCCTTGTCATGTTATCCCAAGACATCCAATGAACCTTCCGCTTTCCATTATCATCTCCCCACCAGAAATCCCGAATGAGCTTTTCATATTTCTCACAGAATCCTTTAGAGAGCAGAAAAATACCCATGGTGTAGCACGGGAGGGCTTGCACCACTGACTTCACATGGACTTCTTTTGCTGCATAAGACATGAGCCTCTCGGACCAGTCGCTGCACCTCTTCCCGAGTCTCTCCATAATAGGCTGAAAATATTCATCTTTCATTCTACCTTCAGCAGTAGGGAGGCCCAAATATTTGCTTTCAGAAGAGGATGAGACAACCCCCAACACTCTTTTGATTTCCTCCCTAGTATTATCCGGACACTGATCACTAAATAGAAGGGAACATTTTCTCTCACTGAGGAGTTGCCCAGTTCCTCTCTGGAAAACCGTCAACACTTTTTTAATAGTTCTAGCTTGATCCAATGAGGCCTTGAAAAAAAGGAGGCTATCATCGGCGAACAGAAGATTAGAGATTCCAGGGCTGCTCCTTGCAATTTTCAGCGGAGTCAAGTTGCCTTGGTTGATCTCCTTGTCAATGAGTTTTACCAGACCATCCGCCACAAATAGGAAAAGGTAGGGACTTAGAGGGTCGCCCTGAAGTAAACCTCTTGTTGGATTAAAAGGGTTGAGCATCTCACCATTGCATCTAACTAAATATTTGACTGAACGAACACACTGCATAACCCATCCAGTCCACTTACGGTTGAAACCCGTTTTCAAAAGCACCCCCTCTAGGAAGTCCCAGTCCACTCTATCATAAGCTTTAGCGAGATCCAGCTTGTACGCACAGTGTGTGTTGTGAGAGTTCCTGCTATGCTAAATCTTATGGAAACATTCAAAGGCGATGGTCGCATTGTCGGTGATCAACCTTCCTGGAATGAAAGCACTTTGGGTTTCAGATATTATCTCATCCAAAAGAGGTCTCAGGCGATTAACCAGGCACTTTGAGATAACTTTATAGAGGACATTGCATAGGCTGATGGGGCGGTAGTCCTTGAGGGATTGTGGGTTTTTGCTTTTGGGGATCAGTACAATCACGGTATCATTCAACCCCTCCGGCAAAATGCCAGTCTCAAAGAAATTCAAAACACCCTTCACAACATCATCCCTTAAAACATCCCAATTTCTCTGAAAGAAACGCGCGGGGAGACCATCTGGTCCCGAAGACTTAAGGGGTCCCATCTGGAAAAGAGCGTCACTCACCCCCTCAACTCCAAAAGGCTTGGTAAGTCGCTGGTTTATGTCATCTGAAATATTATTAGTAACAAGGTCCAGGATTTCATGTGGGAACACCTCTCCATCCTTATTGTATAAGCAGCGAAAGAACTCCCTTGTCATCTCCTGTATATCTTCCTTTTCCTCCTTCCAGGCCCCTGAGCTGTCGATTAGTCTAGTAATGTCATTTTTCTTCTTACGCCAAGTCGCTTTCCTCTGAAACCACTTAGTATTCCGATCTCCTTCACTCATGTAGGTAGCTCTGGACCTTTGGCGCCACATAATCTCCTCCCGCAGCAGAAGTTCATCAAGTTCCACAGTGCATTCCTTGATTTTGCGTTGTTGTTCAGCTGAGTGCGAAGAGTTCCAAAGACTGCTAAGTTTATTCCGGATAGAAGCAGTTTTCTTAAGCACAGACCCAAAATCTCTAACTGCCCAGTCCCTAAGGTCATTTTGCATCCTCTTGATTTTCCCATAAACCGCCTCAAGGTCTGCAGCTGAGCCTTTCTTCCTCCAAGACTTCTCAATCGTGGCCCGTAGAGAAGCCTCTCGTTCCCACGTGTGCTCATATCGGAATGTTTTTTGATTTGTCTTATTTTTGGGTCTCCATTCTTTCCTCCGGCCAAATCTGATGAGTATCGGTAGGTGATCAGACCTTGAGGAGCAGATATGTTCAACGGAAGCATTAATAAAAAGATCAGACCACTCCTGAGTAGCAACTCCACGGTCCGGTCTAGCGCTAACATTGTTCCTTCCCTCCTGCTTATTATTGTATGTCCAGATTGGACCTTTAAACCAATATCAGTCAGTTTGCACTCCGATAAAACCTCACGAAAATTCATCATATTCCTTTCTGATCTCTTGGCTATTGAGAAATGTTCAGACTGCCATAGAGTCTCGTTAAAATCTCCAACCATCAACCAAGGGGCGTTCGACACATCCTTTATTCTCCTCAAAAGATCCCACATGTGGTGCCGTTCATGAGCTTTGGGTTCACCATAGATAAAGGTTCCGCGCCATTGCATACTAGCAGAATTCAAACGAACTAATACATCGATGTACCTCGGGCCAACGACAAGCTTTATTATCTCAACACTTTCATCGTAGAAGAGCGCAATACCCGCACCTTTACCGATGTCGGGTTGCGCGATACAATGCTTGAGGCCAAGCCTCCATCTCAACTTATTGACGTACGAGTTGCTTTGCCGGGTTTCAGAGAGGAACACCAATTTAGGCTTGTACGTATGCACTAGGCACACGAGTTCCTGAACTGTCCGGGGTTGCCCTAACCCCCGGCAGTTCCAGCTAAGGATCGTCATGGCCCCTGACAGGCGCCGCCATTAGCGCCCGTCAGTGTGTCGGCAGCCTCAGGGCCGGTCGCTTCCGATCCACTTGAACCTTCCTTGTGTGTCCCTCCACCTCCTGCCCTTAGACCCTTCTTCTTCTTGTTGTTGTCAGTGTCCTCACCAAAATTATCATCAGAACAGTCCTTGCCTATGTTTGTCGGGCTGCAGCTTCTCTTACCAAGGACCGAGCCCATAGTTTCAGTCATCTTGAGGTTGTACTTGTTCTTCACCTGCGTATTGCCAGCATGCATTGCTCCAGCAGACACACCAATTGGAGCCCTAGTTTTTTCACCTGACGCCTCTTTGGACGCCAAGTTATCTTCTCCAGCAGCTGCTATCATGGAATCAGGGGGTGCAACAAGGCTGCTTAGAGGGAGGCCTTCATCATCTCCCTGGGATGGCGCAACGAGGTTTATCTCCGGGTCCTTCAGAGTTGGCGGAGTAGCAGCAGGTACAGCAGGGGTAGCCACTCCGTTACCATACAGAGGAGTAGGGCCGAAACCAGGAGGATAGTCCCGCCCAACAATCAACTCCCTTACGCCAGCAACATGAACTTGCAGTCCAGCATCGCCAGATATTGGTGCCCCTTTGCCATTGTTAGGGCCCTCTTCTTTGGTATGACATGCAGGGTTCAGGGTCTTGCTTCTGTCTGGACCGAGCCTGAGCGCGCTCACCGCTGTAATAGCGGCCTGCACGAGGGGATCAACAAGTACCAACTCCGGGATGTCGCCATACTTCCCAGCTGCAGGCTTCGAAGTCCCCGTCCTGGGCCTCTCACCTTCTTCTACCTCAAAATTAATAAACCTACGAGCACTCCCGGCTCCGTAAATGCCATAGCTCTCACTACTACCAGATTTCTTGAAAGGGGAGGCACGCATTGCCGCCGAGAACCTCATCTCCTGGAGGTCTACAGGCAGCTTACAATCGCGTTGGCCATGCCCAAAAAAACCACAAAAACTACAAAAACGGGGCACTCTCTCGTACTTGCAGTCTAAGAAGTAGACCTCATTCTCAACAAAATCATGTGATTCTATGGTGCCACGGAGTGGCACATCTACATCATGGTTTATTCGGACTCTGAGAAAGTCACCCCAAATTTTACCTTTTCTGTCGGTGTGAACCTCCAGAACCTCTCTGAGTTGTCCACCAATCTCTCGGGCCACCGACTCCGAGAGCATGATCGGGGGGGCATCGTAGATGCGCACCCAGATCGGCATGTGGGCTACAACCACATCTTTTGGACTCGCGCCGCCGTCCACCGCAGCCATCAGGAAGGCGTCTCCTCGGTGAGTCCATGGACCATTGGCGAGGATGAACCTGAAGTCGCCCTCGTGCTCGAACTCGAGAAGGAAGCGATTATTCTTGAGGGGGGAGTGAATGAGGCGCCCCCTCAGCCCCCACTTGCTCTTCAACTCCTTGAACAAGCCCGCGATGCTGAACAACTGCACTGAGAAGAAGAGCCCTACCGCAACCCAACGCTTGCGCATTGCAGCCCTCTCCTTGGATAGGTTTAGCTCCACCACACCCTCGGGCCTCCTGTCCATGGTGATGGGGAAGCTAGGTGCCACCGCCGAGGCCCTTGAGGACTCACCTCGGGTCAAAGGCCTCGATCCAAGGCCGCCCTTGCCCTTGGTGATCTCCATCTCGACCAGCTTCAAAGGCGCCTTGTCATTGCTATTGCTCCTCTCCGCCATGGCTATGGTTCGTGTGCAAGTGTTGATGGGTTGGATGTGTGAGGATTGAACAACCCCTCCTTGCCCTTTTAAATCCCTTGGTCCGATCAGCCCCGAGGGCATAAGATCTCGCTCAGCAAAAATCCACTGATTTGTTTCCTCCGATGCAGTCCCCGGATCTTCAAATTTTGGCACCGACCCTCCTCCCTTGTCTGGTGGATCTTTAACCTTCCATGAGCCACTTTCATATACCTTTGAGGCGAACGCGGGATCCGAGAGTCTCCTATCCAGGTCCTCCTTCAAATCGTTGATCTTGTCCATGATTCGGTTGAATCCCGTCTCTGTAGAAGCGTCGCGATTGTTGCTGCGCTTTTTGGTATCCTTCCTACTCGCCTTCCTTTCCACCGCCAATCTCCGGATTGCCGCCCTTGTTTTGATCCACGCATCACACAGTCCAAGCGGATCCACATCTTTGTGATCCCACCCACTCTTTTCCCCAATCTCACTCTTGATCACGAGATCGCCTGGTGATCCCCTCTCAGTCGCCCCGACCAGAGGAGCGTAAGTCATGGTGTCATACCTTTTTATGTTTGTCACTCAATGCACAATCCAATCCAATACCTTTTTATGGCGTAATTCATTTTTACGTTTCAGCAGAACTAGTTTATGTTTGTCACTCAATGCACAATCCAATCCAAGTGCATCCAGGTCCCACTGAACAGCTTGGAACAGAGACATTGGGCAGACCTACACGCAAACATTCTTCTCACTCAAAATGCCAAAAGAAGTGGCCAAACATATGCACACCAGGTGCTGGAAATGCGCACATGACGTAGCATGCGATGCACGTGCTTATCCTCTCATCAGCGGAAGGCAATGCAATCCCAAGCTCGCTTTACCCCGCAAACCATGATTACGTGGTCCTTAACCCGCCAGGGGCAGCAGGGTAAAATCCAGCCCCGCTAGTCGCGTCGCCGTCGTTCCCGTCGTCACCTGCGGCGGCCACCACGGTCAGCAAGCGACCAGCGGGTTGGCTTCCAGGACCCTTCTCCATCCGGCACCCGGGTTCCGCGACCCTAACCAGGGTTTAGCTCAGCGCTAGCGACGACCACCTAACCCGGGCAGACCACCGTCCAAAGCGGGGCAACCGCGTCATTTCGCACAAACCCTTCCGCAGTTCCGCTGCCTTTTCCTCCCTCCCCTCCCCCCTCACTCTCCCCTCCCCGAACCCGAAGCAAATATTCCAATCCGACGGTGAGCCGAAGAATCCCGTGAAGAAGCCGCCCCGCCGCCCGGACAAAAATTCCCTCTCGGGAAGCGAGCGAGCGATTGGAGCCCGGGGGAGCGGGCTGCGGCGGGAGGACCCGGTCGGATCATCGTCGCATGGCGGAGATGCACAAGTACGGGCTGTCCAACCAGCCCCCAGGTGCGGATTCGCCTCTCTGCTTTTCGCGGCGGTTGATCCGTACGCCCGCCCCGTTCAGGGATTTCGCGGGGTTTCCCTGTTCGTTCGGGGTAGGTTTTGGCGATTTTGCCAGGGTTTTTGTGGGGACGTGCGAGGAGATTTAGGGCTCCGCCTTCGGGCGATTCCTCGGGGTTGCGAATTGTTGGAGGCCAGGCCCCGTTGTTTCCTCTGGGCTTCGAATTTAGTTTAGAAATTGTTTGTAGCGCCTTTTGTGGTAGACTAGCAGCTGATTAGGGGGTTGGATTAGGAAAGCGAAGAGAACTGGTCAGAGCATGGACGAAGACTAGGCCGCATGCTAGTGTTGATGAAGGCGAGTTTTGAGTATGTTACTGGTGTTGTTGGTTAGTGGCTCACTAATGTCGCTTTTGATTCACAGATATCCCCCAGATACTGCAGGAAGCTCAGAACCGATGGCTGCGGCCCACTGAAATCTGCCAAATACTGTCGAATTACAAGAAGTTCTCCATTGCGCCCGAGCCGCCAAACAGGCCTCCAAGTATGCATGCCCTCTTCTTATATGTAATTTTGGACCAACTTCTTAGAAAACTTCTGCCACAGAGTGTTTGCTATTTATCCTTTCTCATCCGGTTTGAAGGTCTAAATCAACTTATTCAGGTCCTAGGAAGTACTGTTTTGTTAGGAATGTTCCACTCTCAGTCAGCAGTTCCAAGGGGTCTAAAAACCTTTTAACATTGGTACTAACATGCTAAAGCTCGGAATAATAACCCTAAAAAGAACATGTGTCTCATCTTGCATTAGAAATGTGTAAGGCTGCCATTGCATCAAATATGTAGAGCATTATCCATGGAATAGCCTTTTAAATCATAACCATGTGAATCGCTCCTTTAAGTTTAAAAGATGAGGGATCTTGCATCCATTAATCACTAATTAGTCCCTAGTGTGTAGCCCCCCTGGTGAAGACTTTTAGCTGTTGCTGTTTGTCCTTGGCACTAGCCAAGCTTTTGGTTTTATCTTTTAAGACTGGGTTTGGCGTGTGTGCCTACCCGTGAATGATCTCTGAACGCTGGTTGTGTTGCTTGCTTCATTTTCAATAAAATGGAGCTGGGGCGAGGCCCTTTTCCTCTAAAAAAAAATTAATCACTAATTATTTGACAATGGGGCTAGACAAACAAATGGCATGATACCAGGTTGCTTATGCTACTATTTGGATCGAATTATTTTCTGTTCGCTTGTATGTTGATGTGAACTCCCTGTTTGTTACGATAAGTGCCATACTTATCATTGTTTCTTGGTTTCCTCTTCCTTTGTATCTTATTTGCCGTATAGCCAGTACCTGCTTGATTTGCACCTGCTAAGTACATGTTGATCATTGTATGGAATGACATACAAATACCGAGATGTCTTTCTTATTCATGCCATTCTTGTAGGTGGTTCACTATTTCTGTTTGACCGGAAAATATTGAGATACTTCAGAAAGGATGGACACATCTGGAGAAAAAAGAAGGATGGCAAGACAGTAAAGGAAGCTCATGAAAAGCTGAAAGTCTGTACAAGCTCTTCCGTGGAGAACTTTCTTTCTATATATAATTTGAGAACACCAGATAAATGATAGATACTGTTGTTCATTTCTTCATGAATCATTTCAAATCCAATAGTATCATTATTCTCTGAAAATCTATAGTTGTTCTATACTGCTGTACAGGCTGTCCTATACAAACTTTACCCATCCCTAGTCATGGGAGATTGCTGTTTTCAGTCTCCCAAGGTACAACTTGCAAAAACAAAACATAAAAATCATCAGAATATGTCTGTAAAGTTAATGGAAAATATAATATTTTGAAAATATAAATGCCCATCGCTCAGACTCATAATTTGAAATGTTATAAACTGTTTTCCTTAATGCCATCTGTATGTAACTAGAGGAAGTAATCAGAAATTTTCTGTATCTCTTGCCTTGCAGCTTTGATAGCTGGCAGTTATTTTTACTCTTAAGCTTCCCATTGATGGAGAGAATTACGTAGTGTGGCCAAAATAGTCACAATAGTTTTATTTTAGCTCTTTGTTGTTCTTTTCTTGTGGACTTTTTAATTGACCAGTGAAACTGAAGCTTGCCCTTTTAGGTTGGCAGTGTTGATGTACTTCATTGTTATTACGCCCATGGGGAAGAGAACGAGAACTTCCAAAGACGGACCTATTGGTTGTTAGAAGAGTAAGTACCAAATAATGCAATGATTTCTTTGAGTATAACGTAAACCAATTTTCAAAGCCAATTTGGATTGTCTAATGATAGCTGCAATGATATCACAGTTTCTATTTTTCTTTTTGCAATGATATCGCAACAGAAGTATGACATGATGTCATGATGATAATCATCTTCTATTTTTTTCCCAGGGGTTTCATGAATATTGTTCTTGTGCACTACCTTGAAATCAAGGTATGTTTAGTTTTATGCATGATGAACTTTTGACTTTGTTGTGACATAATCAACTGAAAACTTCACATGCATATATCAGTACCAACTTCGTTGGTATGCATTATGCAGTGCACATCCACTTCTCCATTTGTAATAACCTCCCCCATAAAGTAAAACAGAGAAATGAAGAAATAATGTCTACAGGGCACCACACACTTTGACTGTCGTAGGGTAAACTATGACTGCACTTTATTAATATGACGTGCATGCAAGTGTGCGTGTGTAGAGGTGAGGGGGATGGGAATGTTGGGTGATCCACATATGCTTCAACAGTCTCTTTGATTTACCCCTTCATTTATGAATATTGCTTTTCCTTATCTGATGTTGTAAATAAAAATGGTTTCAGGGTGGCAAACAAAGTTTCAGTCGTTCAAAAGAAGCTGAAGATATTGCACGATTATCAAATGATGATAGTCCTGCATGTTCAAACTCTTTTGCTAGTCAGAGCCAGGTAGCCTCCCAAACTATGGATGCTGAAAGCCCATATAGTGGACAGATTTCGGAATATGAAGATGCCGAAACAGGTCTTGCTGTTTCTCTATCTTCATTTGGCATCATCTGCACTCAGTATATATTAGGTGATGCATATTCAATAACATAACTTCTTACAGTGTATCTAAAGCAAAATTCGGTGCCACAGATAATTGTCGAGCAAGCTCCAGATACCACCCTTTCATTGAGATGCAGCAGCCTGTGGATGGAGTGATGATGGATAATCTGTTGGGCGCTCCAGCTCCAAGTACCTCCATAAATAATCTAGGCAAGATTTGTATTCTACCTTCCAACCTCTGAGCTATTATGTAAATTTTGACTTCTGGCTCAGATTTTGGTTTACAACAGTTGCAGGTTATCAGGATAAAAAGCAGGCTGCAACAGCTAACATAAGCAATAATTTTCTTACTCACGATGACATAGCTAGTGTGTTCAATCACACTGGAGCTGGATTAAGGAGTGGTTCTAGAACTGGACTTGATTCAGTGCATTTTAGTGAGCCCTTTCCAGAATATTCAACTGGGTTCACAGAGCCGACACTCTATTCTTCTGTTACCACCATGGGGTCTAACAATCTGGACGATAACTCTCGCTTAGAAACATTGATGACTGAGGCACTGTACACCAACAACCTTACTCAAAAAGAAACGGATGCACTAAGTGCTGCAGGCATGACGTCCTCACAGGTGCTTTGCCATTTTCTTCCGTTAATTTTCTTGTTGTCTCCTGAGATGTTTGTTTCTGTGTGGCAATCACGTAACTTCTGTACACATGCTCTCCCTTGTGCCTACTATGGAGTCCTTGAGACCATTTGCAGATGTGTTGGAAGGTCCTTCCTGTTCTGTGTTATCATTGGACTACACACTATACTTCTTTTTATCTGATTGCACTTTGTAATTTGGCGTTCTATAATTTTCCAATGAGGAATATTTAAGGATACTAGATAATTGTCTCTGCGCTACAACGGGATATAAATTTTCTAGTACGTTAGTCCGCGATTTACATGTATATATTAATGTGGCTGTGTAAATAAATGATTATCAAATCCTGCCTATGATTTACCTACCTAAATATATTTTAGGATTTGATTTTGTAGTCACTTATTGGCTTACCAGAGAAAATATAAGTTTATTTGGTAAATCAATAAATGGTGGGACAGTTAAGGCGGTTTTCAAGGAAATATACTTAGAAAAAAGATGGAAGGTTGGATGAAGTACTCTGGCTGGCAGGAAAAGGAACTATACTTTTTTTTAGTATATAGAGATAGAGACTATAGCTTTAAGAAGGGGGTATCCATTCTTCAACTCTTCCGTACACATTGCTGTTTGATGTATATGATGTTCAACAATAAGTAATACTAGAAATATACCCGCGCATTGCAGCAGGAACTTCTTTAATAACTATATAACGTAAATAAAAAGTATAAAGTATGATACATTCAGTTGTCTAAGTGAACATGCAAAATTTAATTTGCCATTGTTGAGATACTAAATTTATTCGACACGAAATATGTTTAAAAATTATTATCATGAACAATAAAATGATTAAAAGATGGTTGATATGGATTTTGCATATGGAAATTAATAAATATATTAGTGGAGATGACATGGATAATTTATCGGCTAAGAGAATGGATGATGTGGCTAGCTTGCATGTGAAGATAAAAAATTTAAATGATCCTATAGTGGGGTGACATGGACAAATAATTGGCTAAGAAAATGGATGATGTGGATAGCTTGCATGTTGAGATAGACAACTTAAATGACCATGTGGTGGGGTTTTGCTTTATAAGAGATAAGTAATATTTAAGGGTACTATGTTCCACTACCTTTAAGAAGGGGGTATTCATTTTCAACTCTTCAGTATCCTTTTCTGTCTGATGTATACCGCACAAGAGAAGAAACTAATGGCAGTGGTAACACTTGCCGACCAGCTTTAAGAAACTGTTTGTCTGAATAATTACATATGTGTACTTATTTCACAGTAGTGTTTACAGGTACGATATCTGGTGCATACAGTATTACTATTGCAATAAACTAAAATATTACCCCAAATTTTGCAGATGCATAATGATAGCTATACAGATGGAAGCATGAGTTATCCACTATTAAAGCAGTCATCATTGGACCTCTTTAAGATTGAGCCCAATGGGTTGAAAAAATTTGACAGCTTCTCGAAATGGATGAGTGACGAACTTGCAGCTGATTTGGATATCAAATCCAGTTCTGATGCTTTCTGGAGCAGTACTGAAACTGTAAATGTTGCTGATGGATCTAGTATGAGTATACCTATCAACGAGCAGCTAGATGCATATGTAGTCAGCCCCTCGCTTTCCCAAGACCAGCTCTTCAGCATTATTGATGTTTCTCCAAGCTGGACGTACACTGGCTCTCAACTTAAGGTTTGCACAGTTTTTTATTTCATTCTGCTTTTATTTTTGCAATAGGCACGATATAAGCCTACTATTATGCTCCATGTTGAGCATTCTGTTGTAGACTTCTAAAAGTTTTAATGGTTAACAATTAATCATCTTTATTCCTCTTGTCACCTCAATGCAGGTCTTAATTACTGGTACATTCTTGACAAATAAAGAACATGTGGAAAATTGCCGGTGGTCATGTATGTTCGGCGATGTTGAAGTACCAGCTGAGGTTTTAGCAGATGGCTCCCTGCGCTGCTACACGCCAGTACATCAACCTGGACGAGTTCCATTTTATGTGACATGCTCTAATAGGGTAGCTTGTAGTGAAGTAAGAGAATTCGTGTTTCGTGATTCTCAGACCCAGTATATGGAGCCGGCAGATCCCCATATTACTGGTATTAATGAAATGCATTTACACATCCGTCTTGAGAAGTTGCTTTCCCTGGGACCAGATGACTATGAGAAGTATGTTATGAGTGATGGAAATGAGAAGTCTGAGTTAATCAGCACTATTGGTTCCCTGATGCTTGATGATAAATTTACAAACCTGGCATTACCATCGGATGAAAAAGAATTTTCTGCTGCACAGGATAAGAATCTTGAGAAATCGGTCAAAGATAAGCTGTATTATTGGCTTATTCACAAGATACATGATGATGGGAAAGGTCCAAATGTGTTAGGCAAGGAAGGGCAAGGCGTGATCCATTTAGTATCTGCACTTGGCTATGACTGGGCTATAAGACCAATTATTGCCGCAGGTGTACATGTGAACTTTAGGGATGCTCGTGGATGGACTGCACTTCACTGGGCTGCATCGTGTGGAAGGTAATGCATTAATGTTTGTAGCTGTGAGTATTTCATGTTTACTCGTCTATGTTGAACTTACAGTGTCTTATTATTTAGAGAGCGGACAGTTGGTGCCCTGATAACAAATGAAGCTGCAGCTGGTGCATTAACAGATCCAACTCCTCAGTTCCCATCTGGAAGAACGCCTGCTGATTTAGCATCAGAAAATGGACATAAAGGCATTGCAGGTTTTCTTGCAGAGTCTGCCTTGACAAGTCATCTTTCGGCACTTACATTGAAAGAATCAAAGGGTTGCAATGTGGAAGAAATATGTGGATCATCTGAAGCTGATGGCTTTGCAGAACCAAGCTCTGCTCAGCTTTCTTGCCAAGATTCTCAGGCAGAGTCGTTAAAAGATTCACTTAGTGCGGTCCGGAAATCAACTCTAGCTGCATCCAAAATATTTCAAGCTTTTAGGGTGGAGTCATTCCACAGAAAGAAGGTGGTTGAATATGGAGATGATGATTGCGGATTATCTGATGAGCGCACTCTTTCACTTGTTTCTCTTAAAAATACCAAATCTGGACAGAATGATATGCCACACTCTGCTGCAGTTCGTATCCAAAACAAGTTTAGAGGATGGAAAGGAAGAAAGGAGTTTATGATTATTCGACAGAAAATCATCAAGATACAGGTATTCTCTGTTCTAATCTGACATATCCTTATTTTTTGTATGTCAACTCTTACCACATAATGCTTCATATTTCTTGTAGCACATTCATATGATTGCTGACATGACAATTTGTACTGTAGTACTTAGTGCTCTGTTAGTGTTTAAACTTGGGTCTTACTAGTTGTGTTCTAGGCTATAAACCAACTAAGTGATTGGATGGAACTATGTGCTTTCTATATTCTATGTATTAATCTGCGTTTAAATCATTAAACAAACAACTGTTTTAATGTTGTTTATACTCCAGACATTTTTATAGTACTCTGCTCCTTTGAAAAAAAAAACTTTGTAAATGTGGTACTCCCTCCGATCCAAATTAATTGACACACACTTAATACAACTTTGTACTAAGTGTGCGTCAATTAATATGGATCGGAGGGAGTACTTCAAAGCTGAGTCGAGTGTGTATGTAACTACTTGTAGTTTATACGCTAGACATTTGTATAGAGCCAGTACCCTGTTCCTTCTAAATCTTTTGGGGTACTTGATCATTGTGAATGCGGGATTGTTCCAACTTCCACTAATTCAAAAAATTGAGGCGAGTTTATATAGCAACTAGTTCAATCACGTTTTAGATGAAAGAGAAGGTAACATAAAGCCAAATGTTACCTCAGTAGTTATATGACGTGTGTGACTTGTGGAAGTGACGGAAGTGGTCTTGACTCTTGAGTTGCAGATGTTGTACTATCTTTATGCGAGTAATTCCAGTTATGTTAGGCTGTCAACTACCATAAAAATGCTACTTTGGTTTATGTTATACTATATTGCTTATGGATTATACCTGTACTTGTGTTTTTCACTAGGCTCATGTAAGAGGACATCAAGTAAGGAGAAACTATAAGAAGGTAATCTGGTCAGTAGGTATAGTGGAGAAAGTTATACTACGGTGGAGGAGAAAGGGAAGGGGTTTGCGTGGTTTCCAACCTGAGAAACAACTTGAAGGGCCATCCCAAATCCAACCTGCAGAAGATAAAGATGAATATGACTTCTTGAAGGACGGCAGGAAGCAGGCGGAAGGCAGGCTACAGAGGTCATTAGATCGTGTGCAATCAATGACTCAATACCCAGAAGCGAGAGAACAGTACAGTAGGATGCAAGCCTGTGTTACAGAACTACAAGAGTCCAAGGTTGGCCTCCTTTTCTCATACTCCCTCCGATCCATATTAATGGACTTAAGTTTGTCTAGATACACATGCATCTAGTCTAAATAGTTAACTAGATACATACAAATCTAGACAAAATTGAGTCTATTAATATGGATCGGAGGTAATAGCATATTTAGCGTCTTAAACCATCATGACATGAAAATCAAGGATATAACATACATTCCCCTTCTTATCGTTTTTACTCATTTTCCTTTGCGTAAGCGCCCATCCAAACATGGCATACACGTAGCTAGAGTTTAAATCTGAAAGAGCTAACAAATAATATCAGTCATCTAACAGGGATTTGCATTATATGGTTTTGGACAGGCAATACAGGATAAGATGCTAAGCGATGCAGCCGCTGTCGATGGAGGTGATTTCATGGTTGATTTGGTGGACTTATGCGGGGATGATGACACACCAATGTCCAGTATTTTGTGACGTTGATGAGCTTTTACTAGACCAGTTAGGCTGTGACTTGTTCGTTTTACCAGACTAGTTGTAAATTCTTGTGCTAGATGTTCACTGCTCACCATTTGACTCCATATAGCTAATACTGTAATACATGGGACATATATAGTTCTTTTAGTCGCTTCATGATTGGTTTATGCATATCTTTTGGCTGAATGGCAGCGCAGCTGTTTTCCCTTTACACTGAGCACGAATGCTATCTTTTGGAGGTCAAAGTACGGCCCATTGGCAGCATCTTCTTCAAGTTTATGCTCCGCTTAAATGGAGAGCGGTGAGGCCATCTATGATCTGCTTTGGCTGACATGTGGGCCAAGCCCTCTTGAGCATCTGATTGTTTACCTTACTTTTTTACTATTGTGTATGTAGTCTTTGGTTGTGGTTCTGCCAATTGTACTTAGTACAGTTGGTTTTCAGCCCAGTGTGGGTCCCATCGCATCTAAAAGCCAAAAACAAATTAGTAAATCTGAATCCTCACAAGACGAAGCTCAATAAATTAGCTAAATAAAAGAAGAACTTATCAATAAACAACACAATACTACAACAAACTTTTTTATACACTTTTCTTATCTATTCATTAAATATTATGGCAGTATAAAAATAACAGAAATAATAAAAATAGATATATGTCCATGGATCATCTAGCGATGACTGCCATCACTAGAACCAGCCGAAGGTGCGCTGCCATTATCGCCCTTTTGTCACCGAAATCTGATAAACATTATTGCAGTAGGCAATCGAAAAATCACCGTATTAAGGCTTTAAATGACAACTACACCAGAGCAATAACCATTGCAAATGAAAAGAAGTATAGATCAAAGAGATCCAACATGTAGATACATGAATGCGGACAAACGTAAGCCGGATCCACATCGATCCACCAAAGATAAGAACTGATCGAATCCCTCGAAATCAGCCAAATACACAACTGCACACGCACTCCGATGATATAAAAATCACCGTCAAGATGGGGCGTGGTGGAGGAAACTTTATTCCATCTTTAAAAAACAACCGTCGCCTTACCTTTCTGAGCATGACACAAAGCCTAGAAAATAGCTAAACATAAAGCAGAAGCCCTTCCATCAGCAAGGATCGAAATCCATCACACCTTAATGACCCTAAAGCCACAGGAGACGGCGTAGATGGCGCCCACGCCAACGAGAGGCGTGAAAACCCTAGACGAAAGTCGCTCATGAGGGAAAAAAACAACGCGGACAACAATTCAACAAACTTACAAACTCTACACTACGAGAATACTGAAAAATAACCGCATTGAAACTCTACACTACTAGAGCACTTCCTTTATATGAAACGATTGATATTCTTATCACTATGATGTGCTTTCTTTCATACACTTTTCTTTAGCTACTTCATGTTTTTTGAATTCTATATGGAAGCGAGAATGAGCAAAGTAGCGATGGTGTTTTTTAGAAGCTACAACTTCTATTTTTTATGAATAACTCTAAAAATATTTTACTTTCACTTTTTTCGCACCTCTTGACGATGTATAGCTTATTTGACTCATTTTTTTAGTTTATTTTTTTTGTACATTTTCATACAACGTGTGATTCCTTCTAATGTTCGTATCGCCCTTAGGCACATGAAACATAATCAATTTAGTGTTGTGCCATAGAAAACTACCATTATTAAATAAGGCTATACTCCAAGATATCAATGTATTTATTTTTAGCATTTTTTTCATCATCAATTGTATATGTAGTCCCGGACTCCCGGTTCATCTAAATTTGAACACAAAGAAGCAATTATTATCGGGCGCGGCGGAGCGCGCCGTTCGGTCTAGTGTGGGATTAAAACCCCCATCAAAACGAATAGCTGAACCTACGAAATCACAAGTTTGACCGCAAAGGTTGCCTTTTACTCGGTGTTGATAAGTGGTGTAAATGTGGGTGCTACTTGTTGCAATCTGATAGTTTTGAACCGTTTTCTTAGTTTTATAAATGCTTTTTCACCCCATGCGTGAAGATGGAAGGTTAGTTTTTTTTTCATGAATCTATATTTTTTAATCAATTTATCTTTTAAATCGCTCGTTAAAATCATGAACCGTTTTCACCGTTCTATTTCTCAGGTTGAGTTCTTTAAAATTAGATCTCATGTTGATAGATTTGGAAAAACCTATTTTTTGGGTGCAACCACATGTAGCCATAGCCACAGCTACGGCTTAGCCATAGACATAGGTGCAACCACATGCATAGACAAAACAATGGGCCAGGCACAACCACATTGACAGATCACAACCACATGTGTAACCATAAGCATAACCATAACCATAGGCGCAATCATAGTTCGTGCACAACTACAATTTTTTCGCTTCCCGTGGCTACGCCCAAAACACGATACGTGGCGGTTTTCGAACCCATCAAAAGTAACCTTTGTCGTCAACTAGTTGCTCTCGCGAACCTAGATGGTTGACAAGAAGACAAAATGATAGGAAAGGAGTCCATTACTCATGTGATGATTAGGTTTTGTTGTGGAGATATTCTTGATCATATTGACCCCTCCCCCCCTCCCATCACATACCTTCTTTCTGTCTTCCTGTAGATCCTCCGCCACATCCACGTTCGGTCTTCAGTCCCCATCTTCACGCCTCATCCATCACAAAAGCCTTTCAAGGGTGATCCATCATCCACCAACCAGACCAATCCTTAGTTTCCATTGTTTGGAGTTCGTTTCTCGTTTTCACGTCGAACATGGATCGAGTTAAAGGTCTGATGAGGAGTCTGAAGTTGTCCTGTCTAGAGAGTTGAGGGAGGAAGATCACATGGACTAGACAAAGTTAAGAGAGGAAGATCGCATGGAGTAAACGAGGCAAGGTTGGGATTGTAGAACCAAGAGCGATCACAAAACTAATGTCCAATAAACGATATGACAGCTTCCCTTGGAAGGATCTGGTCTCCGATGAGGGGGCCTTGGGTGAAGGGATCTAGGATACAATATATTCATGTCCACCTTCCATCAACACTCATGTAAAAGGAAGGCCCTAGACGAGGGTCCATAGATGTTGGAAAATCTTTACTTGTGATCGAGGATTTGATTCAACCAAAAGTATTAAAGGTTTATGAGTTCAAATGGTTCCTAATCTAGGTTTGGACGCAGGGTTGGGGCCTTGGACACCAGAGCGACGACCTTGGGTGGCTCTTCGGTGAGGCTTGTGGCGGCGGCGGTTCCGTACCTTGGTTGTGTGGATGCCAAGGGATGTGTAGCCACAAGAGGTCCTATCTTATTTTCTTTTGATGGTACTGGCAACGCCCGGATATGAACTTGGAGGTTTGGACTTGGTCGCATCGGGCCTTCTCTCGAGGGTGGGCTACGTGGCTTGGGTGCTTCATGGCAAGGGTGGGTTCCCAGGCAACTTCTCACTTTGGCAATGGTTGCGGGTGTCACTTTTCTTTTGATGACGTATTGTGGTCCCCCTCCCTTGCCAAAGTTCCGGGTGAAAATCTATGTTCGTCTTTTCGTACTTGACGACGATGACACTTCACAATGTTACCCTTTGTGGGAGTTGTCATAGAGCTTTGGTGCCTATGCTTGTGGCATGACTTCATCTTCTGGCTCTTCGAGGCTCATGCTCGAGAGCGTAGTTGTGTTTTTTTCAATGATTTTGTGCATTTCATTGTAATTTATGTTGTTTGATTTCTCTTTCATCCTTGTTATATGAGAACTTCTTATTTTTCACTATCTTGAATCGTTCAGCGGTGTTGCCTTATATCTATAAAACGAGCGAAAACCTATTTCAAGGCTAACATCGCCATGCTCTACACCTTTTAGATAACAACATCAATAGCGGCGATAGGATAGTGACATGATCCAAAATATCTTTGCATACTGTAGCATTTTTTGATATATGAAAAAATTAAGTTTCATACCCCATTTACCGTCCCGGGCAGCCTGGTGCTTGGGCCGCCACTACAATGCTCTCTACACCAGATGATGTGCCTTCCCGCTTTAAGCCTACGCTAACATGTTCAATAGTTTACGCTTCCAAATGAAGGCTGACGTACCAGTTATTCTGTCGCTCAAAAAAAAAAACCCCAGTTATTCTTTTTTTTTGAAATTAAAACCCAGTTATTCTGCGTGTACGTATCAAAGCCACCAGTCCAAAAGGCAAAAACCCCGGTCCAGCAGCTTCATTTTCCCCACTCTCCTTCCAATCCACCACTCCGCCGCTAGGGTTTTTAGGTCTTATCCCACAGCAGCGGCGGCGGTCGGCGGCGACAAACCAAACCACCGCAAGAGCTCGAGCGAACCTGACGGAGAGAGATGAGGCTCCTCACGCACAACTTCCTGGCGTCGAACGTGAAGGGCGTGAGCACGGGCTACCCGCTCGCGCTGGAGGTCGCCAAGACCTCCATCAAGGAGGTGGAGCTCAACGTCGACTTCCTCCGTGGGATCCTTCCCAAGATCGACTGGCGGGCGCTCTTCGCGGCCACCAGCGCCGCCGGGTTCCCGGAGCTCCTCGCCGCCGAGCAGCCGGCCGAGGCCGAGCTCTTCGCCGAGGGCGCCGCGGACGTCGAAGGCAGCGCGATCCGCCGCCTCCACCACGCGCTCCTCGAGATCCACGTCGAGGAGGGCACCCTCGTCTGCCCCGACAGCGGCCGCTCCTTCCCCATCCTGAAGGGCGTCCCCAACATGCTTCTCCATGAGGACGAGGTGGGCCACTGACTCGCGAATAGCGCCAGCTGGCTGCCTTGCTTGCTTGTTTGCTCGTGCCGCATACCGTTCTGTGCTTGCAGGGCTTGGACTCCTAAGATTGCGTGAATGAACTATGTTAGTAACTTAGTATGAATTGTGTATCTTGAAGTCATACCTTGATAAATACTACTACCTGTGTGGTTTTGCTCAAAATTGTGCTCTTGTTTCAGTATATTGGCTTCTGAACCTCTACTTTGCTAAACTGCTGTACTTTTGGCAAATTGTTGTTTGCTGTTCTGGGCGGTGTTACAACCTGAGAAATACTAGTGGTCATGCACTGCGTAGACAACACCGTTTTAGCTTTACCAAATTGTTTGTAGTTCTTTTCCATATGGAGTTGGTGATCATGAATGATTTAGCACAGAGCGTAATCTCATTTACTAGGGACTTTGGTGTAAGGGTTTGATTTAGGGGGTAATGAAATATGAAATTTCAGTCACGTTCGGTGTTAGGTATAATTTGACATTCTGTTGAGGACATTACTTTTTGGTTGAGTAATTTTGGGTAAAACTATTGTGTTTTATGGTTGAAACTTTGTAATTGTTTTTCCTAATGTGCATTTTTATTCTCCCTAAGGTGTTAGAATATTGAAACATCTTGCAGTGTCCTTGGTGTTAGTAATGAATTGGGACTGGTAATGAATCATCAATTCATCTTGTATACTAGATGAAAATTTGCTTATGGTTTGTGCCAAGATAACCAATTGAGGGCTGTATGAATCTGGCTGTATTTTTCTTATGTACTGGGGGGGGGGGGGGGGGTACTCAACTTCTCAATCATATCTATCAAACAAGTTTGAAAATCTGAATCTTCTTACTGGGACTCACAATTGATATACACCATACATATTATTCCGACATCATGTATCATTGGTGTACCTGTGTTGCACACATAGACCATGCATTCATATTGTTGGTATGGCACACATGCATATATTAACTTTGTGTCCAATCCAATGGGCAACTAGAGTCTCGAAACTACATGTTTGTTGTAATACATAGACAGCAACATAAAGCTCCACAACTGTTTTCTACTATATCCTAGTGTCATTGTCAGTTGTCCTACTTGTGAAGGCACAGCATAGGCAACAGTTGCTTGCTTGCTCATATCATTTCCCTACCTGGTTCTTCATCTACCAGCTTCCTCTTGATGGTCAATATTTTTGTAAGATGCTTTGCCTTTTGGAATTGCTGTTAAAATCGTAACAGAAAAGTAATTGAGTGTTTATGGTGATTCTGATAGCAGTTGGCTGGTTAATGTTATGCAACTTATGCTCCATTATATTGTCCACCAGAAGTGGAGTTAATGTGTGCAATGTTCCCGAACAGATATTCGTCCTTTTTTGCTTTTGTGTTAGGTAAATATATGAGTTTCATCCAGGGATATTCCCTTTGGCTCCGGGGTGCACGTGCAACTGCGTGCCAAATGTACATTATGCTAATGCCAAAAAATTTGAATTTTTTTTGTATGTATTCATTGTCATACTCAAATGACACATGCAAAATTTCAGGTGAAAAGCTTTAGTATTTTGGCCTGTGCAAAAAAGATAAATCGAACGTCAAATGATGCCTTCAAATGTAGCAAAACGTCATACGTACTTTTGTTTTTTCTTCATTGAGAAAGAACCACTACACTATATGGCATCAAAATTGACAAGCACATATGTCACATTAATATGAACGTTTACCATTTGTTTTGATTTTACTATTCATTAGAGAACGCGTGCACCCTAGAGCCAAATAGCCGCGTCCTTTCATCCATCCATATTTTAAGATAGTCATGCCAATGGCTTCAGTATTAAGTTCAATACAGTCCAGATGAGTAGAGAGTATTTTGGAAGAAGCACAGAAGGTATTGTAAGTTTTGTGTTGTATGCTTTCAGATTGATAGTACTTCCTCCGGCTGGAATTACTTGTCCCTTAAATGAATGTATCTATCATTTTAATACTGATTGGAGGGAGTAGTACATACTGTTCAACAACTATTTGCGTGGAAATATACTACAGCAATTTGAACCAATGCATGGAAATACGAAACTGCTTCACACATGATACTCTGTAGACGATCTTTGTACGACATGTAAATCCAGCGGCCGGTTCCCTTCTCAACAGTACGCATGTCTGGATGGATTACTTCATCGTATGTGAATCGTGCAAATTCTATCGATGTGCATAGCACTTCTCATGGAAATATGCGGCTAGGCAGCCTGGTACTACTTCTCCAGATGTATTCAGGTGAAGCTCTGTGCTTTTTAGTCATGCAAAATCCTGCAAGGAGTTTTTTTTTCTCTTGCAGCACCCTCTGAGTCTGTATTGGTCCTCACAAATAACACCAAATCTAGCCAGGCAGCTAGCTAGCCTACGAAATAATGAAACCCGCAACTCCTGGTGGCCTGGTGGGTGAGTTGGTGACCAAATGCTGCAATTGTGTAGCGTTAGCTGCCTGCGGGCACATCATACTTATGGGTTCGCTGTAGTACGAGAGAGAGATCCAAATCACTAATTAACGAGTACTTAGCAACGAACGTCTTGCTCGATAAGTGGCGCTTCACGTGTACGTCAAATGGCACATCTGATGGTTCTTTTTTCCCCTTGTTTTGAAACGTGCGGCGTGCCTTTTGTGCAAATACATTTGTGCCTCTTTTTTAGAAGCACGACTTGTGCGAAAAAGCACGATCGTGCCTCTTTTTAGAGGCATACAACGTGCCTCTCTGGGAAGGAAATTCGTGTCTCTCGCGGAGGCACGCGGTGTCTCTTTTATGGAAGCAGATTCGTGCCTTCGATGGAGTCACGATCATGCCTTTTTTTTTAAAAAAAAGTTTGTGGACTTTTTTCTTCTTCATCAAAACGTATAAAAAACCCTGCAGAAATTGGGAAAGCCAAAAAAAACTTTTTTAAAACACCAAAAATACGTAAATAAAAATGAAAAAATGAAATTCCGAGAAAACGTTATGTATGCGACACGTGGTGTGCTGTGGGTACAGAAAAATGCTCGCCGGACCGAGGCGCGAACGAATACTTCTCAATTAGTTACTCTCGAAAGAGATCCACCTTTGCAAAACTTGCCGGGCATGGTATGCAGGAATGCAACCAAACAGGCCCCAAATCCTTCGAAAATCATGTCGTATGGTACTGGCATGGTGGCCAGGCCAGGCCAGTGGCCATTGAAAAACCTCGAGCTGCCCCTGTTAAATGCAACCCCATTGGGTGCACGTCCGTTCCAAGGAAAATGAAAGGCGAAACATTGATTGTATGAGGGCTGATGGACACATGATACCAGCGAATTGTCTCGCCCGGTTCCAAGATTCAAGTAGGAAGACTTTGCTTCCAGTGATATGAAACAGCTGCAGGCGAGAGTTCTTAATAAACGGATTAACAATAGCCCACCAGGATCTCTGCGCAGCTGAATCGAGGTTGTTTGTTACTCCTGTGGTCTATGGCGTACATTTTCAAACAATCAATCGAGATTGTTTGTTACTCCTGTAGACTGGCGTATGTTTGCAAACAATCAATATATCGTAAGCAATTCATTATCTCGCACGGCAGCTTCTTTAGTCGCCATAATTAGCAACAAAAAGAGGAACACATACCACTTGCGTGCGGGCCTCATGGCTCGGAATCTCCTTGCGTGGGAGCATATCCAATTCATCCCTATTTTCTTGCCTAACTTTTTCTATCTATCTTCCACAGAAATTTCTTTGAAGCTTTTGTTTAAAAAAAAATCTCCCTAAGAGAAAAAAAACCCCTAAAATGTGTGTGTTTTTTCAATTTGTATTTTTGTTTTAATATCCACTCAGATATATTAGCCAAATTGATACATTAATCAAATCAGTAGCATGAACAATCTTACAAAATGGAAAATTACACTGAAATCTTTGGGGGTTCGACTCTCTTCTTCCCCTTGAATGGACTGATGGCACGCCATCGCATGCATCTCCAACATTGGAGCCATCCGATTGTCTTCTTCCCCTCGAAATGGATCGATGACACTCACTACGGGACGGCAGACGTACGCCGACGGCCGGCCACCGTCGGCGTAGGCCAGAAAGCCGTCGGCGTATAGCCGTCGGGCATGGGTTTTCTCGGGCTTGCCCTAAAAGCCGTCGGCGTAGGGGCGGCCGTCGGCGTACGATCTGGCCCGACGGTTTTTGTGCGGCCGTCGGCGTAGAGGCCCTCGGCGTAGCACCAGTGGGCCCCACCCTGGGCTTAACGGCCGTTAGGCCTGGTTGCCCTCTACGCCGACGGCCTGGCCGTCGGCCTAGGGTGCCACGCGGCAGGCAGTGGGGTGGCTGGGCTTCGGCCCTACGCCGACGGCCGCCCCTACGCGTGGCCGTCGGCTTAGGTTCCCTCCCAGCAAGGCCACACGTCACCTCCTCCTCGTGCCTGGGCAGCAGGTCTACGCCGACGGCCAGGCCGTCGGCGTAGGCTCTGCCATTTGGCACAAAACAAGGCCTACGCCGACGGCCAGGCCGTCGGCGTAGGTCCTGTCATGTTTTCCCTTTTTTCATTTCTGGTTCATTTCCTGCATATTTAAAATTCTCATAAGCATATAGCCATTATATTATTCATACCCAGATCAGAGCCAGGCATTATAGGCATTTATATTACAAATGCACATTGACAAAGACCAAACAATGCGAAATAAGAGACATAGTATAACAACATCTTATACATATATAGCATAACAAGTTCCAAACATGCAAAATAAGAGACATAGTATGGATACAAAGTATAACAACATCCCAAACATCGTTTCGGTACAAACGAGACCTCTACACGTCAGCTCATCTCGTCCGGAGAGGGAGTCGAGCCGGAGAAGCCGAGGTCTCCGCGCGTGAAGATAGGCGACTGACGGTGCGGAGGCGCCGTCGAACCAACACCGGAAGCAGGTGATCCCGCGCCACCATGAACCGGTGTGCTCTCGCGCGAGGCACCACTATCACCGGGGCCAGGGTGCACCGGTGTGACCGCGCGGGACGCCGACGGCGAGGCAGCAGCACGACCAAAGGGTCTAGTCCCGGAGGCTCCCGTTCCCTACACGTTTGAGCAATAGTTAGCAACCGCCAAGGCACATGAAAGTTGTAGCAACTGATTGGGCAAGTAAATTACCGGGGTTAAGCCGGTGTAGTAGTAGTTCTGGGCGAACTCTTCCTTCGATACAAACTCCTGCTTAAGCCCGGCTCGAGGAGGTCGTGGCGGTATATCGACGAGCACTCCCGTAAGCCGAGCACTCTCTAGAGCCTGCAAGATAGTTAACATGTCAGGCATTGCACAAAAGTATGAAAATTGAGACTTGTCATCTTTTGAAAAAAAGAAAGGTTGGAACTTACAACTTCTTTTGCCTCTTTCCACTCCTCGTGTATTTGTGCTCTCTGTCTCCACTGCGCAAGGTCCACCAAATAGGCGTCGTTGTGGGCCTTGTAGGCCGCCTCGAAAGCAGCCTACAATTACAAAAATTGAACCATCTCATCAACTAAGCCACTGAGGAAGTAGTATTGTCACAGAAAGGATGGAAATGAGAGAAACTTACATCGTAGCCAGTCTGGGAAGGCCGTCGTCGAGGAGGCGGTGCGGGGTCGTCGGGACCGAGGGTAGCCTTGATCCGCGTGAGGCTCAAATTGGGACTGCGCGGGATCATCTTATCCATGACCTTTAGACGGACGTGCTGAAAGCCTCCCCCAGACACGACCAACGCTCTGGGGTCGGGTTCCGCACTTCTAGGGTCATCCAACTCCGGATTAAAAGCGATCATCGCCTCGAGGTAGTTAGCACCGTCCTCCTGGGCAGTGCCGAAGTACTCGGGAAGCTGAGGCTGAGGCTGGGAGAGATCGGGCGCCATCATCCTCATCGAGTCCCATGACTCATATGAGCTGACAGGCCTCCCTAGTTTATCCTCCTGCATCGCCAAAGAGATTTTATGAGTACCAAGTAGGAACATGCATGAGGGGAAATAAAAGCAGGTTGTTCCATGTATGTGTATACCAGCTTGGCCTTGTAGCGCTCACTGCCTAGGTTTCCAGCCCGATGTGTCCCCCCGCTGCCGCGGTTCGCCTTGTTCCGCTCGCTCAAGGCGTTCCACTCCTCGTCTTCCCCGCGCCACCTCGCAGTCAACGCCCTCCATGCCTCCTCCTTGCCATAGGCCCAATCGGGCCTAACCTGAAAAATCAATACGCATGTGAAGAACAGATGATGCAATTGCAACTTAGCATTAACATATAATCTCATCGACAATTTACTTACCTCGTCGTACTGTTCCGCGCTCATCGTCGATCGTGACTTGACATTCTCGTGCTTCGGCAACGGCTTGCCCGATTTCGCCATGTTGTATTGACTCCTGGCGGTATGACCCTGGTTATAGAACTGCTGATTAGTCAACCTCTTACAATGAGCCTGCAGTGTCTTGTTCGCCGTCTCCTGGTGCTCCGGAGCCACCCTATAGAATCTCTGAAATTATGCATGACCTAAGTGTTAGCCCATGTCCGTGAACAACGTCAAACACATGACCTACATATGCCATCTATAAACATTAAATCACACCTATAAACATAACCTAGCTCCACATGCAGGGTTTCCAATGATTCCGGCCCTCTGACGGTCATTCACCTCCGAAACCCTAGATCTGGGGGCCCGCAGATCTACCCTTATAGCTTTCTCCGTACGAGGATGGACCAATGGACTTTTTTATCTATCTATGTTTGGTTAGCACATTTGTACATGGAAAACCAAGGTTGAACACATTTCACCACATTATTCACACCGGTAGACCCGTACCAGGACTTTCCACATACGGATCGACGATTTTACTAAGTGTTAGCCCATGTCCGTGAACAACGTCAGACACATGACCTACATATGCCATCTAGAAACATTCAATCACACTTATAAACATAACCTAGCTCCACATGCAGGGTTTCCAATGATTCCGGCCCTCCGACGGTCATTCACCTCCGAAACCCTAGATCGGGGGGGCCCGCAGATCTACCCTTATAGCTTTCTCCGTACGAGGATGGACCAATGGACTTTTTTATCTATCTATGTTTGTTTAGCACATATGTACATGGAAAAGCAAGGTTGAACACATTTCACCACATTATTCACACCGGTAGACCCGTACCGGGAGTTTCCACATACGGATCGACGATTTTACTAAGTGTTAGCCCATGTCCGTGAACAACGTCAAACACATGACCTACATATGCCATCTACAAACATTAAATCACACTTATAAACAGAACCTAGCTCCACATGCAGGGTTTCCAATGATTCCGGCCCTCCGACGGTCATTCACCTCCGAAACCCTAGATCTGGGGGGCCCGCAGATCTACCCTTATAGCTTTCTCCGTACGAGGATGGACCAATGGACTTTTTTATCTATCTATGTTTGGTTAGCACATATGTACATGGAAAACCAAGGTTGAACACATTTCACCACATTATTCACACCGGTAGACCCGTACCGGGAGTTTCCACATATAGATCGACGATTTTACTAAGTGTTAGCCCATGTCCGTGAACAACGTCACACACATGACCTACATATGCCATCTACAAACATTAAATCACACCTATAAACATGACCTAGCTCCACATGCAGGGTTTCCAATGATTCCGGCCCTCCGACGGTCATTCACCTCCGAAACCCTAGATCTGGGGCCCCCGCAGATCTACCCTTATAGCTTTCTCCGTACGAGGATGGACCAATGGACTTTTTTATCTATCTATGTTTGTTTAGCACATATGTACATGGAAAACCAAGGTTGAACGCATTTCACCACATTATTCACACCGGTAGACCCGTACCGGGAGTTTCCACATACGGATCGACGATTTTACTAAGTGTTAGCCCATGTCCGTGAACAACGTCAGACACATGACCTACATATGCCATCTACAAACATTAAATCACACCTATAAACATAACCTAGTTCCACATGCAGGGTTTCCAATGATTCCGGCCCTCCGACGGTCATTCACCTCCGAAACCCTGGATCGGGTGGTACCCGCAGATCTACCCCTATAGCTTTGTCCGTACGAGGCTTTACCAATGGCCTTTTTTCTCTATATGTGCTTGTTTAACACATATGTACATGGAGAACCAAGGTTGGACACATTTCACCACATTATTCACACAGGTTGACCCGTACCGGGAGTTTCGACATACGGATCGACAATTTTACTAAGTGTTAGCCCATGTCCGTGAACAACATCAGACACATGACCTACATATGCCATCTACAAACATTAAATCACACTTATAAACATAACCTAGCTCCACATGCAGGGTTTCCAATGATTCCGGCCCTCCGACGGTCATTCACCTCCGAAACCCTAGATCTGGGGGGCCCGCAGATCTACCCTTATAGCTTTCTCCGTACGAGGATGGACCAATGGACTTTTTTTATCTATCTATGTTTGGTTAGCACATATGTACATGGAAAACCAAGGTTGAACACATTTCACCACATTATTCACACCGGTAGACCCGTACCGGGAGTTTCCACATACGGATCGACGATTTTACTAAGTGTTAGCCCATGTCCGTGAACAACGTCACACACATGACCTACATATGCCATCTACAAACATTAAATCACACCTATAAACATAACCTATCTCCACATGCAGGGTTTCCAATGATTCCGGCCCTCCGACGGTCATTCACCTCCGAAACCCTAGATCTGGAGGGCCCGCAGATCTACCCTTATAGCTTTCTCCGTACGAGGATGGACCAATGGACTTTTTTATCTATCTATGTTTGTTTAGCACATATGTACATGGAAAACCAAGGTTGAACGCATTTCACCACATTATTCACACCGGTAGACCCGTACCGGGAGTTTCCACATACGGATCGACGATTTTACTAAGTGTTAGCCCATGTCCGTGAACAACGTCAGACACATGACCTACATATACAAACATTAAATCACACTTATAAACATAACCTAGCTCCACATGCAGGGTTTCCAATGATTCCGGCCCTCCGACGGTCATTCACCTCCGAAACCCTAGATCTGGGGGCCCCGCAGATCTACCCTTATAGCTTTCTCCGTACGAGGATGGACCAATGGACTTTTTTATCTATCTATGTTTGGTTCACCCTGGAGCAAACCTTTTTGCTCTTTGCAAGCATCTAGCTTGGGAGGTAGACGATCCAGGCCCGCGCGTTACGGGTTAAATAAATAGGAAACACCGATAGCTTAATCAGGGCATCGGAACACAGACATGGTTTGTAATGACCCTAGCTATGACCTAACCAAACACAACCCAAGACAAATGTCCACCGGGCTACCCCCATCCGGAGAATATCTAGGGGGGTAGACGATCGGGGGGACCAGCAGGTCTACCCCTATAGCTTTCTCCGTAACAGGGTGGACCAATGGACTTCTTGTCTCCATCTGTGCTTGTTTAGCACATATGTACATGGAGAAGCACAAGGTTGGACACATTTCACCTTGTTCATCAGTTTTCTTCTTTGTTGTTTTAAACTCTGCAACTATCTTCATACCATCAACTGTGATATTTGGCTGCTGAGCACCACAACCACCTCTTTTCTTCACTGGCTCATCAGTGTCCTGCTCTTGCTCAAGATCTTCACCCTGGAGCAAACCTTTTTGCTCTTTGCAAGCATCTAGCTAGGGAGGTAGACGATCCGGGCCCGCGCGGTAGGGGTTTATGTATAGGAAACACCGATAGCTTAATCAGGGCATCGAAACACAGACATGGTTTGTAATGACCCTAGCTATGACCTAACCAAACACAACACAAGACAAATGTCCACCGGGCTACCCCCATCCGGAGAATATCTAGGGGGGTAGACGATCGGGGGGACCGGCAGGTCTACCCCTATAGCTTTCTCCGTACCAGGATGGACCAATGGACTTCTTGTCTCCATCTGTGCTTGTTTAGCACATATATATGTACATGGAGAAGCAAGGTTGGACACATTTCACCACAAGATCATTCACCTCCGGGAGTACACGTCTACACGTGTGCACAAATCTTTTTCTAAGTGTTATCGCATTCATGTATGAAGAAGGTCACACCCGGGATCTATGTTTTTCATCTATGGGCCTTCCACCACACTTGAACACATAAACTAGGTCCACATGCAAATTTTTGTGGGATTCCGACGCTCTGGCGGTTATTCACCTGCGACATCCGGCCTGCTTCGGTGGGGGGCCTGGCGGTCTACCCCTATAGCTTTCTCCGCATGATGTTTCAACAATGTACTTTTTGGTTTGTTAAGATTTGTTTAGGACAAAACTACATGGAAAACAAGGTTGGGACCTTGTAACCTTTCGTAGCCCCCGGAATACCCGCAAACGGGTGTATTTCCACCTACATGTCCATGACTTTGAATAGTGCTATCACATGAATGTGAAAATGGTCACACCAAGGAGCTAGACATTGCATTTATGCATTGATCTTACACCACACTTGGACACATACCCTACAATTAATCACATGCAAGTTAATGCGGTACTACGGCGGTCTTTCTTCACCGAAACCCGGCTTAGTCCGGGCGCGAGGCCGGGGCCGGCCGGGAGGGGGCCGGCGGTGTACTCTTATAGCTTTCTCCGCACGAGGTACAACTGTGGAGCATACATATTAATATAGTAATAGTAGCATAATATATTTTAATTTAGTATTATAATTTGTTATTATATTATTTTATGTATTAATTAGTAGACATTAAAAGAATAAAGAGGCATACGTATATCGAGTGTTGAAATGAGATGATATATACTATAATTCCATTTCCAATATTATTTGATGTATTAGTATTAGTAATATAAGATTAAATAGTTAAACAAAATAAAAAAATGAAAAAAAAACACAACCCGGGGTCTACACCGACGGCCAAAGGTCGGGGCCGTCGGCGTAGCCCCTGCTGGGCTGACGCCGTAACGTCCGACCGTCACCAGGGCCCACCTGGCAGGCCTACGCCGACGGCCCATGAAACGCCGACGGCGGCCGTCGGCCTAAATTGTTCCTACGCCGACGGCCTTTCTACGCCGACGGCGGCCCTCGGCCTAGGTACGGCTACGCCGACGGCTTTGGGTCGCCGACGGCCCACCACCAGGGCTGACGAGGCAGGCCGTCTACGCCGACGGCCCCGACATTTGGACGTCGGCGTAGGTTTCGGCCGTAGGCGTCAGCCTCCTCTCCCGTAGTGACTCCACCGTATGCCTCTCCAATGTTGGAGTTTCCAAACATTGTCGGTCACGGACGTGAAGCCCTCTCTTTTTTGAACTTTGGTCATCCCAGTGCTACTCTCCCAAATATATTAAATTTTCTGTGGTGTATTTGGAAGTCCAGGAATGATGCTCTGTTTAACCGGAATAATACAAGACCTCAACATCTCCAACATTTCTTTGTTGCAGGATTCCAAAGAGATACCAATTTTCATTCAAGCTTTTCCTCTCCCCTCCATGTTGAAGCCCTTGCTCTGCTTTTGGGTGCCAAGATTGCTGCTCACCTCAAACTCCTCAATTGTACCTTCATCACTGATTGCCTCTCTTTGACAAAGTTTGCTGCTGCAAAGAGCATCACTGACAACAAAGTGCTTTGGTCTATCAGGCATGTCCTTGCTGAATTATATGCTACTATCAGTACTCTTCTCTCCTCGGTCTTCCACATGAAGATTAACTCTAATGAAATCGCTCATGATCTAGCCCAGCAGAACATGAGACGTTCCCCATCTCCTGAATTATGCTGCTTTGTGCACTCTCATGATTACTCTACTTGTCCGTATGTAGCTTTGATCATCGAGTTCAACCCTTCGGGCAATGTAATGCACGCTGTGCACTATCTTTGATTCAATAAAGTTGGCGCATTGAGCGCCTTTTATGCTAAAAAAGACCATCGCTCGTGAGAAGTTGTCACGACACTAAGAATCTTATATTCAAGAGTCCGAACATCAGTAAACTTCGCAGGCCTAACAACAGTACTAAGAGTGCATCTGCGTGACAGAGATGAGCCTAGAGCAATGGTGAATTCACGCGGCTGTGTAGTCAATTGTCTGCAATGGTGAATTCACACGGTTGTGTAGTCAATTGTCTGCACCACTTTTTAGAAAAGCCTCTAAAATACAAGCAAACTTCCATGCGTAAATTAAAAAAACTTATTAATATAGATAAATTCTACTTGACGGTCATAGCTCTGCCGCTGGTAATAGTTGGAGGACTCAATCATGAAGGAATTGTAACGCCCCGGTCACAACCGCCGGTTCCCGGTCGTTACATATGGCGGAATCTAGACTATCCCCAGAGACCAACTCTAGTCTTTTCTGCGCACTTTATCCTCACTCTAATGCACCTGGAAAGAACTTCTCGGTCAGTCATTCATCCTCAAATCGATCCAAGTTAAGCACGCTTAATCTTGGATTTCTTTGGAGATGAGCTTCTGGAAAAAAAGATCCACCTTCTTTTGCAGCCATCGCGCGCCAACAACTCTGCAAACCTAGCCAAAATCTTTAAAATGGGGGAAAACTACATCTCCATCGATACACCAGGGTTTTGCCGCGCTTCCATGTTGGTAGAGTTGTTGGAGAAGCAGGCAACAATCTACTAGTGAAGGGAAAGTGGTGGCCTGACGGGTCTGAGATTGCCTCTCCCTAGGGCCAAGAGAGAAAACTCTTCTGAAGGCTAATTTTCAAAGGACGCAAATAACATTCCCTCTGAAAGGTCACCCGACCAGACGAAACACTCCCTATCGAGGATCGTTTTAGCGGCAGGCGTTATTAGAGAGAACACTCGGAATTGCCATGTTATTAAAAAAAAATTGACATGCTAAAAGAAAAAAAATGTCATGGTATTAGATAGAATTGTCAGTAATTTGCGATGTTTTTTAGGATAAATCAGGGATGCACACATTTCAAGGATTTTCCATGATATAGTACAAGATAGAGAAATGACAGGCTAAATAAAAAATTAGCACATATATCCATGAATTGTGAAGCTACAATTAGTACGGGAAATTACAAAGATGGTCCGTTTAAGTGTTGCGTTGAGATTGTGAATGACAGATGTTGTTTCCAATTGAGTGGGTGTGTACATGAGAATCATACGACCCTTTCCGTTTCCTAAGGGCACTCCCAATGCTAGTATCTTAGCACGAAATCATAGGTAATTTGCTTATATGGCATAGTGTTTAATGAAGAAAAAGAGGGAGGTTGTATCTTAGCTAAGATACAACCCTTGCACGTGGCCATATACAAAAAACATGATTAGACCAATCTCATTTATGCATGGAGCTACAATCATTAAGTAAGATACAATATCTAAGAAACAATGCATTGTGGGGATTGTATCTTAAGTTTTTATTGCTCCTATAATATTGTGATAAGAAACAATGCATTGGGGGAGCCCTAATGCGCTCGTGGTGTGGTGTTTCATTCCGTCAAAACGGAACTGTAAGGCCACAACAACGAACACGGCATTCGCATGCCTATCCCACGTCGGCCGTCAGGGCCCAGTTCGTTGCACAAACCTCACATGATTTCTCTCTCACATAAAATAAAGAAAACAGAGGGACGGGTGAGCCACCTCTCCGGGCGGCGGGCGGCGGGCGCGGACCAGTGACCGGCGGGCTCTTCCGGGCCCACCACGGGCGACCAGCGTCGGCGTGTGCACACGGCGGCGGGGAGGAGCCGGAGGCGTGCACGAAACCTGGCCCCATGCCTCCCGCCCCGTGCCGCCCGAGACTGGTCTTCACTTCCGCAGCTGTTCCGGGCCCGCCCGCCACCTACCTCCTGCCTGCCAGAAACGATGAAGCTGCCGTACCAAGAGTCTGCGAGACTCGATCACAGCTTGCGGACGAGAGACGGGAACGCTTTCTGCCCAATGCAAACCTGACACGCGGACGAGCGCACGGGCATGGCATCCTAGACCCTGGTCGTACATGCGACTCGGCTCTTCGGGTATCTGTCGAACGGACCCGGTCACACTCACATTCTAATGCTCTTTTGGCGATTGCTTTTGGGATTGCTCAACAGTAGAAAAGCGTGTGATTGCTACCCAAATTATAGCTTTGGTCATCTTTCAATCAACATCCGTAGCCGTTCAGTGAAAAAAGAATATCTCTAAAGCATTTATAATCGAATTTTGCTAAACGTCTGCGAAAAACAGTGATTGAACTATCTCAATTTTTCATTTGCACAATCAAATCCCTTAATTACGATAATTCAAATACATACAATTACATGCAACATAGAACCTAAACTAAACTTTCATCGACGATGCTCCGGCACCACCATCGTTTCCTTGTTCGGCGGCTGGCTGCGCTGAGTGTGCATCCCAGTTCCGACGAGTTAGAGTAGAACATGAAATACACACCGTCTCACGAGACTCAACTCGCCACCGTCTTCCATACCCTACTCTTCCTCGTCGGAGGACACAAACTACACATCGCCGATCGATGTGAGGTCGGTGATGGGTTTGTCGTGCTCGGAGCCAGACACCTCCACGATGACGCGGTTACGGCGTCCGAGGTTGCCGGTCACCTGTAACGGTGCCAGGGCGTACGATTCCGCCTTCGTCGCATCCCGGTGAGGTCTATGATGGGTCCTCGTGCTCGATGGCCACTGTGACGCCCCCAAAATCAGACCGTGTACAGTAATCATACACGCAAGGTACACGATCGAGATCAGGGACTCACGGTGAGATATCACAACACAACTCTACAAATAAAATAATACAAGATGTATAATACAAGCTAGGGGACACGAGGGCTCGAATACAACAGCTCGAAAGCACAAAGTCAGCGAAAGCAATAGTATCTGAGTACAGACACAAGAATACAAGGTTGCCTTAAGAAGGCTAGCAAAAAAAAACACCGATCGAAAAGGCGAGGCCTCCTCCCTGGGAACCTCCAAACTAATCCTGGTCAAAGGGGAACTCGACGTCGTAGAAGGCATCGGGGGTCTTCACGTTGCGGTGGTCGACAACGGGGATCTCCTGCTCCTGGACTCCAACGTTGACTGCAGCGGCCGATCAGGCAAAACAAAAAGGGAAAAATAAAGCAGGTGAGTATCTAGCATACCCGCGAGTCTTACGTCCGCTACTAAGCATTTATGCATTTGTATCAAACGGAAAAGGGAGGCTGTATATAGTGGACTGCAAGATAGAAAGTCAGAGCAAGGATAAGAAGCTAGGCCTAACGAAGACTAGCATCTTCCGACGAGTCTTGCAGCATGAGGTAAGAATCAACCAACAGTTTATATAAAGCATAAAGTAACAATGCAGCAAAAGTTGCTGCAGCATTGGATAATAATAAGTTGTAATAATTAACAATGCCTCCAAGTTCTCCTCCTCGACATCCCCGCGAGGAAGAAAACCCGGAACCAACAGTTTAGTAGTAGTATTTTGTAGTGATAGGATCTGGCTTCAGCATAAAGCGTCCTGTTACCGTGGACACGGCTATTCGAATAGATTATCTTCCCTGCAGGGGTGCACTTGTGTCATACTACACGCTCGAATCTCCAGGGTGGCGTACACCTTGTTAGGGAACACCCCATCGAGGCTATCCGACACGCCGATGCCCATCCTACGGCTCATCAGAGAGGTCCCCGCCGGTCTACAGCCCTAAGTGCAAGGGGGTCATGGGCCTATCACCCCTCGCTCTCCGGGTCGTTGTGAGGACGGTGGATACCACGCAACTCTATCATGGATGCGGATCCGACCGTGCCACAATGCTGAACTGGACGTCTTTCAGAGCTTTCGAACGAGAACACAACGTTGAGGGCCCACACCGTAATCCCACGTATAGGTAGTGCGTACGAGCCAAAAGGCTACTCAAGTCATTCGCCGAACCCATTAAGCATTTTATTAATTTTCTGTCGAGACAACCGTTATCATTGCCCCTTATTGAATGAGTCGCGGACGACGACAGCAGTCAGGACCACCAGTAACATCGGTGCCTGCCCTGACGTCCCACCAACTCGTGCGGTTACCAACAAGGTGAACCGTCTCCTTACCTTGTCTCGCGTTTGCACTTTCGTACAACAGGATACCTATCGGCCACAAACAGTACCAGGCCCGCCGCACACCGGTGGAATACACCTGACCTGTCGTTCCGCTAAGATACCCTGCGCGGGGACCGTTGGGTCACCCGACTCCTTACCTGTAAGGACACCAGTTGATTCGAGTGCCTACCATCAAGTGAAACCAGGAGGAATCACCCTCGATGGTACACTTGAGGAGGTTCGACAGAGACATCAGCGGAATGAACTGAAGAGGAATATTCTCGTATCACCCCGGTGGTGCCGAGACACCAGCGGAATGAACTAAAGAGGAATACCCTCGTATCATCCTAGTGATGCTACGCTACTGAGCCGACGAGAGTGAAATACGAGTCCATCCACTCGTAAGTCAAACTCGAAGCAACTCGGCAGAGTTTCTCCGTTGTAGGTTCCCTATGGCGTCTGCATTGATCCGTACCTGTTGCAGTTATAATAATTGTAATCCGCGTTCACTCACCAGAGTGATCACGACCCGCTATTCTAAACCTAGCTAACAATGCGCAGGGTTTACTGCTGAATAATATATGTATATTTAATAGGCAGCATAGGATAAAAGAAAGTACATCAAGGGGCGACAATGACAGTCTATGCAATTGAATAAGATTGTAACGTAGCAGCAGCAGTAACAATGCCTAGTGCAAGAAAGTACGGAAAAGATAAGCGATATCTGGGGAATGAAAATGGATCTGCTTTCCTGGAAGCTCGACGGTAGGGGTAGGGTCGTCGACGAAGTAGTCATACTCGGCAACGAGGTAGTCGGCGGCAACAACGAGGTCTATCGGAGAATAAAGGGGGGGGGAAACAATAAATACACAACAATAATAGCAATACAATTGTATGACATAGCAGATATAAAGCAACGGGGCTCTAACGCAGTGTTAAGTATTTTAGTCGGAGCGGGAATTTATCTGGGGTTGACTCATCAGTACCAGTTGATTACCGGACCGATGATCCGGAGGGGGAAGGTTCCATGTCTGCAGTGTTAGAGACATCTGACAGACATGTGGATAGTGTATCCGGGCTCGTTGATCCATTCTGAACAGCTTTCATATACAGAACATTTTCATCCGGACAGTTTTACCGGCTCCGGTCATCTGACAGACAGACGAACCGGAGGAGAAATGTTCGATGTTTGGTAGGTTAGAGGGGTGCGGTGGGTATGCGGATAGCGTATTCGTATTCGTTATATTTTTTTTGATCAAGTTTGATGTATAAATTATTTTGATCTGACTTACGGTTTAAAAGATATCGAATTTTAAAGTTTAAATCAATTTAAAAGCATTTCTGTAATTTCTTTTATTTATTAAATACAACATTATCCATAAGCTTATCCAGAACAGTCCCACTGACATGGGGGACCCACATGTCATCCTCTGAATAATTAAAACAATTTAAATTAATTTAAATGACAGTGGGGCCTACATGTCATTGACTCATTCCAATAATTATATTTATTTAAAACTAACCATGCAGTGGGGCCCAGGTGTTAGCCTAACAATTTTAATTAAACAATGTCTAATTAACCAAAGAGTTATTTAAGGGCTGGGCCCACTAGTCAGTGACCCAAGGGGTATTAGTGTTAATTTAATAGGGGGTTAGTTAAGTGGGGGTTAGCCCCTAATCTAATCAAGGTCGGCCCCACATGCCAGTGGCACCAGCCACAACACGGCACGGCACGGCAAGCCGGCCATGGCCGTGGCCACGCTAGGCCGGTCGGCGAGGGGGTCGTGGGGGGAGGGGCGAGGGCGAAACAGGGGGTGCGCGTTGGGGGCCATTCCGGCCAGAGCCGCGGCGAGGTCTCCCGCAGGGCGCGGTGCAAGGGGAAGGGGCGGTGAGCGCGCCATGGCCATGGCGGCCACGCTCGAAGACGGCGGCTACCAAGGACAAATCGGAGGGGGGAAGGGCGGTTTGGAGATGGAGCTTACAGGGGGGGGCGCAGCAAGGTCGTCCAAGGGCTCGGAGAGGCCCCGGGAAGCTCCGCCGGTGGCGAATCGGGCGTGGAAGACGGCGGCTGTCGCGGAGGATGCAGGCGGAGGGCGGCGTCCACGGCGCGGTCTGCGTCGATTCCTCCTCGGAGGTGGTGCAGACGACCACGGGGCGGCCTCCAGACAAGGTGGCGGCGCTTGTCGTTGCCGTTGGCCGCGGCGGCGCGTGACGGCGGCCACGGTTGGGCTCGGGCGCGCGAGATCGAGAGAGGGGCGCGATGGGGAGAGTTGGGAGGGCGCGGCTAGGGTTCGGGGCGGGGGGCTCGGGGGTGGCCTTATCCACCGAGGAGAGGGGGGAGCAGGTAGGGGCAGGGGGCAGGTGAGCTCGGGCTCTCCCTGCCCATGGCGCTGTGCGGGCAGGGGGCAGGTGGGGTGGGGGGAACAGGGGGAAGGAGAGAGAGAGGGGGGGCTGAGCCCGGGTGGGCCTGTGCCCCAGGAGTTTTTTAGTTCTTTTTTTGTTTGCTTTCTATTTATTTTTCTTCTATTTGTTTTAGCTAGTTTTTTTATTTTTCTAAAATGTGTAACTGATCCTAATATTGTTTTTTACATTTTTAACCTGGTATAAAAAGTTTCATGCAGAAATAAACTCATTTGAATATTATATAAAATGCAAAGGATTAATGAGGCTCCCATAGCTACTGTTTTTAGTTTAGTTTTAATTACTAAAACATTTTAATAAATTTCCATCTCTATATTTTCTTGGACTACTGATTTTGTTTACACTTAATAAAATTGATTGCAATATTTTTGGGCAAGATTTTTATTTCCACTTGTGTACTATTATCCCATGGCAATTAATAATGTCCTAGCTATTGTTTTATTTCATTTATTATTCCTAATCCACTTTAATTAAAATCTAATTCATATTAAGGTGACCCACTCAGTATTTACAACTGATCAAAGTGGTAGCATCATTTATGGTTTACTATGATTTTCATTTTCAGTTAAATTCCCATGACAAATTTGATAACCCCGCAACATGGGTTTTATAATCATCAATGACTTGGGATCCTGCAAATGACTAGGGTTGATTTGGTTTATCCAAAACCAAGTTGATTGACATGCATCCACAATTCTTGGAGCAAGATTTATAATCCACATGTATTTGAAAATTTTATCGAGGTTGGAATTTGACAGAGCTATGATACAAGGTGATCATGGCTTGATCAGTTACAGTGATGACCAGGAACAGTGAAATCACTGTAGTGATTACTGTACTGGATCTGAGGGTGTTACAGCCACACCGCACCATAACGTCCCGTCAACCCGACAATAGGTGTGTGCTTTCGACTCCACGCGCCAACAGAACGGCCGCGCCTCCGCCATGGCGTGCAAACACTAGATTGACCGCACAACCTCCTATGAGGTAGCGGCGTCGCCTCGCATGGGATCCGAGCGCCAGTTTGGCGTACACAATGGATTCCCAATGGATCGAGCCGGACACCTACCGGGCTTTCTCCTCTTGTGCATGGCGAAGCGGAATGCAGATGGCCATCTCCTCATCGGACCCGACTGGAACGAGGTCCGAGTATCAAGCGATCGAGGAATCGGATATGTTGCCTGTGTTGGGAATGTGCCCTAGAGGCAAATAAAACATTTTTATTAGTAGATTCCATAAGTTCATAATACGTTTTATACTGTGCTATAACTGTATTGAGCGGAAACATCAATACACGTGTGGTATAAGACAACCAGGTCCCTATTTAACTCTAGTATACTAGTCCATTGGGAAATTGATGATCAAGGTTTCCTGATCATGAGAAATTAAGCTATTGACAATGGAGTCGTATCGTTGGGAGAATGATATGATGGACACACACCCACCAGAAGTGTTGCAATGTGATCGAGTCACATAAGTTCAACATTGCGATAACTACAATGTAGTGACCAAATCCTTTGACCGTAATGATCATACGTAATTACTATCTATGAGGATGCTTTGATTTGTAACCCACCGCCTGAGTGAAATATGCTAGCCATAAATGTGCACTTTTGAGTATTCCGAATAGATACGTTAATGAGTATGCAAATAGATCAAAGCGGGATTTGTCCATCCGAGTGACGGATAGGTACTCTGGGCCCACTCGATGATATTACATCATAAAGATTGCAATCATGTGACTAGGTCACGAGGGTTTTAATATCACGGGAACGAGTAAACATGTTTGTCGGTAACGAGGATGAACTAGGTATATTGGATACCGACGATCAAACCTCAGACAAGCAAAGTATCATAGGACAAAGGGATAATGCTCAACGTTAAACGGATCCAAAAGCGATGAAGTTTCATTCGATGGAAGCCCATGGCCCATCTAGGATTGTAACCAGGTCCAATCGATGGTCATTGATCAAGAGAGTGTCTTGATCATGTCTGTCGTTTCCCGGACCGTAGGGTGTCACACTTAAGGGTATTCGACGCATTAAGGATAGATTTGGGATCACCGGAGAAATAAGAGAGAAAGGTTCAAAATATTATTTAATAATGTTTAAATATCTTTTATTATTTAATTATCTGAAATAAATATTAAAATATAATTAAAATATAAGAAAAAGGCATATGGGCCTAAAGAGGTCCATTAGGGGAAGCGGGAGTCTCCTCCCATGGGCCATGGCGCCATGAAGGGGCCCATGCCCCCCCTAGGCGCATTTTCCCCCTCCCTTTGGTTTAGTACCACATGGGAAGTTGAGGGAGGTGTGCCCCCTCCTTGGCCTATATAAGGAGGGGTAGGGTGCCCTTTTTCCTTCATCAATTTTTGAGACAAGTTCTCATATCTCTCTCCCTCTTTCTCCCTCCTATGAGCGGACTCCCCTTGTTTGGAGTCTGCACTGGGTTGAAGATTTCTCCATCATACGCACGCCGTCGTGCTGCTGGAACCGGCATCCGAATCCATCTTCTTTCCGTTGCTCTTCTGGTTCGGAGCCCGGAGGGACGTAGGGTACACTGTATGTGTGTAATCCCGCAAGGCGCTACACTTGTGGAGCTACTTCATCGCCGTGGCCGTATCGCGGCGTCTTCACCGACAACGTTCCGACGGGGACGTAATCCCGTCATCGGTCTACAAGGACCGGGTGGCTATCGGAGTCATCGTGGAGCTGCGCGGCATCGGGGATTGCCGGTACGACTACACCAACCACGTTCACGCGGGAACGTTTCCCGCTTAACGGACTACATACTGGTATGTGATCTATTCCATCCGTTACTTGCATCAACATATCATAGGTCTTGGGATTGAGTATCATAGGTTATGAAAAATGTGTGTTTTCTGCCCCGAACCCCAACAGCCTGGCATTGCGGAGAACGTCGAAGAGCACCAGAGAGGAGCTTAGGGCGAAGTAAGGCAAAAATGAGTGGAGTGAAGTGGCTAGGGTTTGCTTCGAAGAGCATATGACATCATATTAATGTTGGATCGGGTGGACCACTGTGGCCGCGTTTGACATGGAGGACACACCTGGGCGCGTTCGAACCTCCCCGTATCTGTCTCACACATGGGCTGGGTGCCGGTCAGCTCAGACGTTTGGGATGGGTTTGGAGGGCCGGTTGCTAGACCGCGATCAAGCATGCCACTTGAAATTTTAAGGCGAGCTTGAGGGTTCTGTTGTATTTGCTTTTAGAGAAAATGACGTATAATAAAACAAATGATAATGAAAATGAAAACTGCGAATAGAGCTTGAACTTTATGGAGCTCGTCTTTAATTTTTTTTGAAATTCATATTTTAAAGTTTAAATAAAATCTAAACAAATCATATGTGAACTTATAGATGTATACTACATCCAGTGGCGGATCTAGGCCCCAGGCCAGGGGTGCTTGGGCCCGGGGCGTGATGAATATTTCCTTCGTTGACTGTAGCTCATTTTCACTATTTTGCACTGTTGGGAACTGTAGCAACAAAGGAGGCCTGGGGCCCAAGATTGAGCTGGTTCCGCCCCTGACTACATCTGTATAAACTTTCACGATAAAATACGTTTTGGTGTGAGCTAGACCTAGGCATTGGGAACCCGGCCCGACCAGCACGACCCGAAAAAGCCTGACCCAACCACGCCCGTGGGTCAGGCTCGAGCCTATTATTTGAGCCTGAAAGCTGCGTCGGGTCGGGCTTGGGCTTGCCATATTTGCGATTTAGGAAAGAGGCCCGACCCGAGGCCCGACGACATTTTTGCACCGATGGGTCGGGCTTGGACCTGAAATCTAAGCACAACTGTCGAGCCGGGCCTGGGCCTTGATTTTCTGCTACGGGCTTTCTTAGTCCCAGCCCGACCCAAAAAAATGCCTAGGTCTAGTGTGAGTTGGGAAGGAAAACAAAATCATGCTTTTCAAGCAATGTACTTTTCATCGTAAAAAGGGATTTCTTTACACAACTATCATCAAAGCGTATTTTATCATGAATGTTTTCATAAATGTAGTGTACATCTATATATTGAAGTGTGATTTTTTTAGAATTAATTAAAACTTTAAAATGTGATTTTCTTGAAAATCGAGCTCCATGAAGCTCGAACACTAAAAACCCACTCTCGAAGATGAAAATTGTGAATGGAACTCTAGCTCCATAGATCTCATTAAAAAATAATCAAAAATCATATCAACCGCTTCTTAAGACATTTATAGGAAAAATACAACTCAAGTACATGATCTATACCTGTGGTGTAGCGAAAAGATTAAGACAACCCATATTTTGCCCTTAAGAAGCGCTAATATACAACAACTGCATCCTTGCCACAAAAAAACGTACGCGCATAATTTTCGCGCAACCATTACTGGCCACCAGACTGCTCATTCGATGCAAATATCGATCTCATCGTCCTCGCCATCGCTCACGTCTTTTTTTATAGAAAGACTGTAAGGGAACCCCCCGCAGTTTAATAGGTGCAACAAACCCTACATTGCAAGTATCGTGCCTTGCACCTGGGTGGTGGGAAGGCATCAACCCCTTCCCACCACTAGGCTATCGTGCCATCGCTCACGTCGAGTCCGCAACTCCCTTTTCGGTGCTTTTTGCTCTCGCTGCCCCCAAGATGGCCCCCGATGCCCACCGCCAAGTTTTTGCGGCCCCATTATCCATCACTGTGACCAAAGGGAATGGACACCTCGCTCCCAAGAGCAAGCCCCCTCCTCCAGCCGCGAGTTGTCGTCGACCTCAACGGGCCGCCATGGTGTCCAAGAATGGTTGCTTCAAGGTCAAAGAAGAAGACCACGATGGTGCAACTGAGCCATTTCATCCTGCCGTCGTCCGCGACGGTTGGAGTGGTGCCCTCCTGCTCTCCGTATGTGTACCACCGTCGCCAGGGAGGACCCGGTGTCCCCGTCGCCACAGTCGCCGACGTGCAGCGTGCACAACATGTTCGACGATACGTCCAAAAAAAGGTATAAAAATATACGTTCTTCGGGATTTTCAATCTTTGTCTGTGTTCTTGTAGCTTTTGAATGCTATTTGTGATGTGATATGTGTATGTTATTCAATTTGATGTATGTGTAGTGTTGATGATGATTTTTTTTAGTAATATATGAATGTTGCATCTCAATATTTTATCTCTCGGGACCCTCCCCACCCCCTCCCCTCAAGAACATGTCACACGATATGATATGTCAAATCTTGAAATGGATGAGGAGGTTCTTATTATTCAACACCAAAATGAAGAACGACAGACTACTAAGACAATGAAGACAAGTTTCTATGTTTAGCACATCAGTAGCGAGGAAACAATTAATGCTTATTGGGAGTGTATGAAAGTGTTCTTCGATGCACACAATAATAGTGGCACAATAGATCAAACCGTTTCACTTCGCCATGATGTCTAACAATATCGTCGAATTGTCAAAAGTGGACGGGGGTGCTTGTCACGTGTTAAACACATGAACCCAAGTGGTACAGATGACCGAGTTAAGGCGATTGTTTGCTCAAATTGATCAAAATTCTTTCTTTACCTCTTATATGTATTGATGGTTAACTTGTTTTTCCAGTTATGGTATGTAGATCAACATTTCTCAAACTTTGTTCTAGGGAAAAGTGAAAAAATAAAAAAGAGAAACCATTCACCTTGCATCATTCTTGGAAGAAGATTGAAAATGAAGAAAAATGGAAGAACCGAGAACTCCAAGAACTCGGTAGGAGATGCAACAAATGTTAGTGATGACGATGACGATGATGTATCAAGCGCGAAAGAAAGGAAAAAAGGCCCACTCCCAACAATAGTGAGATTTTGCTTTATAAGAGTTATAGATAAGCACCATCGTATGAGAAAAAAAAATTCTAAGAAGATTCTTCAAATGAAACATAGTAACATTGTATAAATGCGAATTTATTTTTGATAGTGGCCTTTGTTTAAATAGGAAGGAGCGTATTTTATATGTATAGTTTTTCATGACTTCAAATAACCAGTTTTGGATTTGAGAGTGTCAGGAGTACTCTCTGAGTGGAATACTTAATACATGATCGTTAGGAGACCTTTCACTTATTTATTGTAAAACATTCATCCTTTTATGTTTCTATATTTTATTTTATTAGTATATGATGCATATTAATATATCATAAGATAGAAATATCATAAAAAGGAAAATTCATAAAAAATAAGTTTTTTATAGCAAAGGAGATGCCATTGGATTCATAATTTAAGAATTTTTTTCATTGATTATAGACTAATATTTTTCTGTAAAATGTGATTCATTGATTCCTATCCTATATAAAAATAGAAATACACTCTTACAAACCAAATGATTCAAAATGTTTTTTCAATAAAATTTATATTCTTTATTTTTTTCTATAAAATTCATGTAAACAAAGGAAGCCTCCCGCTTCGATGAATGTGAACATGAAAAACAACTTGTATCAGAACATTTTTGGTACATAAGCGGAAGTACCTCGAAAACCATCAGAATATTCCATTTTACAATATCCATTGTCATTTAGTTGCTGAAAACACGTGAGTAGGTGGCAGTTGTTGATCTAGAATCCACAAAAGTCAGAGCTGAAAATAAATACTCCAAATTATAGTAGAGGTGTCTCCTGAAAAAGTAATCCATTACCTTGGAATTTCCGGCAGCCTTGCTGCTCCACCTTTCGTTAGCAGCATCATTAACGGATGAGCAGTAGCACATCTGGCTGGCTGATCAACGGTGCCGGGCCCACCCGTCAGCCCAACGGGCCAGTAAAAACCCACGCCATAAAGAAGACCTGAGTTCCTGTCGCTAGCCCACACCAGACAGACAGAGTTGGGGAGGAAGAAAGGAGATAGCAGCGGTACCAGCGAAGCCGCCGAAGCAAATTGGGAGGGAGAAGCTTCGAGAAGGTTCCGAGGAGGGAGGCGAGAGGAGGCGCACGGGCTTCTCGTTCTGCCTTCGCGAGGGAGAGGGCGAAGCTTCTAGAAGCTCCGAGGTGGGAGAGGGGTGCTGGTGGGGCCCACGGGCGACGGAAGCATGTTGGGGAGGGACGAGCTGCTGCGGCGGAGCCTGGTGACGCTGGCGGCGGCCGTGGTGCTCACCGGGGTGGCCACAGCGTCGGCGCGGAAGGCGCTCGCCACGTACGTTTTCGGCATCCTGGCCATCGCCGGCGTGCTCCTCCCCGACTGGGAGTTCTTCGACCGCGACTTCTCCCAGTGGCTCACCCCCATGCCCGCCTCCCGCCGCACGGCCGCCGCCGCCGCCGCCGAACGCGAGCACGACATTTGGAGGTATGCTTCCGTCCGCGATCTATCCGTTTCAGAATTGCTGCTCTTCGTGGCAATTTGTCCGGCGCCGGAGATCCCCCGCGATTTGAATGCGAATTTTACTTTATTTGTGGGTCGTTGAGGGCCACATATCGCCAGTTTTTTTATACTGTTTCTTAAGTTCGTGTTTGGGATTACGGTAGTACGATAAAGCTTACCCGCTTTTGAGGGCTCAATCTCTTCCGTGTAGCTTGTGGTTTTGGTATTCCCTCGCAGGAAGTTTGAGAGATTAGTCCTTACTTTGGAGCTCTAATCCTACACAATAGCATGGTCTCGGATTTTAGAGATTAGTCTTCTGTTATTATTTAGGGGTTGTTTGATGTGTTCTTCCTCCGAGTGTATTCACCTATTCAGAGATGGATTGTCTTTTAGTCTCTCTATAATTTTGAAATTTGAAGTTCATCGATCCAAAACTCACAGCAATTGATGGTTGCAGAGTATACTGGGTGCGATCATTCATAGAAAAGGAATCTTCCAAAATAGTATAATCTCCCCAAATGGCGACGTTATCTGAAAAAAGGAACATCCCAATATCAACTTCATTTTCGATGGGGATGGCGGGTCTTAACTTCTAACTAAATTTAATTGCGAAATTATAGTAGGTTTGCTGTTGAGTGGTCCTGCTGCTTTACTCCCATCTACTACTAAGGGAAAGGCTCACTGGCTTATGACTTTGTTCTGACGGCAGCTGGGGGTTGGTTTAGTTGTGTCTTTGCATGTTCTAATGGACCGAGGAAGTATGTGATGGTCCTTGGCCACCTTGGTGCTTACCATAACAGTTGGCTTGTTGATGCTTTCTGTACTGGGTCAGTGGATCAGATTTTTGAACAGGAGTATCAACTTTCAGGACGCTGCATGTGTTCTTTTAATGTGTACATCTTTGGTAATTACTTACCACTTTATAATTTTAGGTGCCACTTTGAACCAGATTTTGTACCACATAATCCTACTCTGAATCACATTTCGGCATTTGATTTGAAATGGTTTACATACAATGGCCCCACTCACCGCGGACGTGCCCAATGGTAGCTGATGGCAAGTTGGAGTCGGGGTGGGGGGGGGGGTTGATTGCCTGCTAGGTTGGACGTGGACCTCTGGTTAGCGTCTGCAGTGAGTACCATATCACCCTGACGAGTGGGCCGTCATGTTAGAACCGCTTCAAATACTAATGTACTCTAAACCATATGTGCAAAATCTGGTTCAAAATGACAAGTAAAATAAATTAAAATTCAACCGGCCTATGTTACAAATACTTAGTTTCAAATGAATTTCGCTCTCATGTGTTGTAATGTACAATGATGGAAGAAATCAGTTTTTTCAATGGAGATGGAATTTATTTTCTTCTATTTCTTCTAGAGTTGTCTTATTCTACTTTCTTTGGCTGAATTTTCCTTTTCACAACTGATAGACCAAATAACATGTGAGTATTGTGGTGATGCTGCTGAGCCCTGATGTAGGTAAAGGGATGGGCAAAAGATGACTGAAGTTCTAATTTAGCTGGCAGTATTAAGTACTCCCTCCGTTCACAAATACATGACGTGGTTTTAGTTCAAATTGGAATTAAAGCCATATCATCTATTTATGAACGGAAGCAGTGTTTGAATTAGTCCACCAGTTCACCTGATGGCAGTGATGATCCAAGATGACTCTCATGCCTCGCCACATGTTTTTTGGATAGGAGTTCTTTTTCTAAACGAGCACATATGCCTGAATTCATCGGGTTGCTTGTGGATAGCTTAGTTTATGTCATTCAAACCTGCACGTTCTTACAACATGTGTGTCAGTTGAAATGAGGGAAAATGGTTTATGGATGTGTCAGTATCCAAGGACTCATTCTACTTTGAATATGGTTTTGGGTGTTTAAGTTTTGACCCTGTCTAAAGCCAGTGGACTCATTCTACTTTGATGTGTTAATCCTCTCTGTCAGCCTCTTGAAAAGTGACTTACAAAATGTGTCGCTATTGTGCAGTTGTTAACATGAGTTGGTAGTGGTTCTTAGTTGGCAAACATTAAGTGAATATTCAACTCTGCCGTAACCTTTAATGCCGCGAGAAGCCATTTTCTGAAAGTGGAAAAATCCAGAAGCCAATATAGTATTACGTAGTGTCATGTTGTGGAAAAGAATCTCATGGGCAAATAACACTTGCAGTAAATAATAAACATACTCTCAACCCTTGGCTTAACGGAATGTACTTGCAGTATTTTATTTCCAAAATTTTATTTCAGTTGTACCAATAAGTGGCGTATCCATATAGCAGAGCACCTAATAGTGTCTCAATGCTCGTCAAAATATGTGATAGCCTGTCAAGATTTATTGTGATATGATTAGCCAGTGAAAAAAATGTCTCTTATCTTTCTGCCTACATCTGTTTTGGAGGAAAATATGTGATGGCATGTACTTTATCACTTTGTTGTTGAGATTTTGCACTGTTTTTTTAACTATTTGGCGTAACCTCCACGCAAGTAGGTTACCAGTCACGATTCCATAGGTCACCAACTGATAACTGAAAATTTCTAGCCAGTGAGCTGCTCTAATAATAAATAGGGAGTAGGAATTGGACATATTATGTAGGTAGCCATATCACAGCTCTTCTCTTTTCATGGGAATCACAGCTACAAACTACTAGTAGGTCTTGAAGTTTCATTCCAAAGTATGAAAAAGAAAAACTCCCTTGTATGGTATCGCTGAACGTATGTTAAATACCGTGCTGTTCTTCAGCTGGACTTATTTTTACTTGCCGGGTCATCCGTGGGTCGAATGTTTGAAGTTTGATATGCAGCTAGAAAGCGGAGTGCAAACAGAAACGACTTGACCCCCCCCCCCCCCCACCCCCCCAAATACTGACCTGTTTCTGTTTTGTCTCGTTTCCTGCAGATTTAAGCCGTATCCACTCAGGATGGCGGTGCTCACGACAATCTACGGGTTCGGACTTTACAAATGGTGGATGTACGTATCGCACTGACGAGACGGGTCCAGGACCTCCTCCCCTCCCCCCTGTCTCGCATGAAAAACGAAAGATTTTGGGAGAGTAGTAGTACACCACCACATCAAATTGCTTTCCCTTCCCTTGCTTGATGATCAGACAATTGGCACATCGTTGGTTGGATTACACGCTGCAGGGGAAAGGAACGCCCTGCCACAAGTCGGTCTCTGTAGCTGATGGCGTTTTTGTAATGTGCAAGTGTCATTCTTTAGATCGAAAAGGAGTTACTATTGCTTCGTTTTGCTTCTTGTTTCCTCGGTTGGGTATGTATATATGCGTGGTCGCTGGTTGCTGATGCTTTTGTGGCCGAGATAGAGGAGCATGCCGTTGTTGTGGGCTGGTGTTTTTCATGGTTCGCGTCGCGTGAGGCGTGACCGCGTTCCTTTTTCTGTTTGCTCGATCGGCGCCTTGACGCGGACCCGCACGGGCCCGGGGCAGCAACCGCTCCTCCCGCGGCGTGGGTCGCGTGACCCGTGAGCGTACGATACGGTGTGGCCACTAGCAATGACTCCCTCGGTTGGGTTTCAGGACTAAGAGCAACTCCAATGGCGCAACCCAAATGGATCATGATTTTATTCGTATTTTGTCCGTTTGGGTCGCCAAACAGACCGATGTTTACATGTTGTTCGTTCTTTCTGGGTCACTTCGCTCAACGGTGCGGCATGACGCATTTTGGCTAGGGATCATCGATGCCATAGTTCAGTGCAACTTGATGTCATGGAATGACACACAATTCAATGGCCGGGACACACCCTAGGCCGCACAGTTTTCACCAAAATAGGCCGGGACACATCCAGGTCGTGAACGGCACACAAAACAGTAGCCGGGACACACACACAGGCCACACAGTTCACAATTTACAGAAGGTCTGGACGCTCCAGTCCGGACAGTTCGTGCCAAAAAACAGAGGCCCTCGGCCTTGCAGACCATCACTCCTCGAGCAACTCCGTCTTCTTCCTCTCGAAGCACTTCTTCGTCTTCGGCATCAAAGTGTTCATATCCGTTGTCATGATCTCCATTTTCAACTTCTTTTTTTCATTGTCGGCCGTGCTTTCTTTGCCGCGACCTCCATGGCTCGAGCTTGAGCATTGAGCTCTTCAATGTCAAGATTTTTTTTGGCCAACTCAAAGAAGGTCTCCTTGGCCTCTTCTTTCTTTTGCCTCTTCATTTCTCCCCTTTCTTCTCTCTTGCTTGAGAAGGCCACCTTTTGAGTAATCAAACCCTTCAAGGTCTCTTGTATGGAAAGTGAGGATGCATCAATTCTTACTTACTTCTTCGTGTTTTTGTGTCCCATTGACCTCTCACTTATGTCCACATCATCCTTGTTATCATCTTTACTTTGTGATGCAACATACTCTTTCCATTTTTGTTCATCCTTAAGCTTGGTCCAACAATAGGACAAGGTGATGGACTTGTCCTCATTGGTTGCTTTAAAAGTTTCCAAAGCAAGGGCTACTTACAAGATGGCATAACAAGAATGAAGATAAGTATAAAAATCGACATAACAATGAACATAAGTATAAAGGTGTCCACCCCCTGGTCGCGCCACCAGGGCGCCTGGGATCCCTGGCCCACTCAGGGCTGCCCCCTTCGGCCTATATTACACCCTCGTCACGAAAACCCTCGAGGAGAACCCCACATCGCGAAATACCTCTCTGTTCCGCCGTCGCCGCGCTTCCAAGATCGGGAGCACCAGAAGACCTCTTCCCGGCACCCTGCCGGAGGGAGGATTGACCTCCGAGAGCTTCACCACCACCATGGACGCTTCCCGGATGTGTCGTGAGTAGTCCCCCTTGGACCATGGGTGCATGACTAGTAGCTATGTGATGAATTTTCTCCAATCTTGTTCTTCAATTCTTAGTCCTTGTGAGCTGCCCTACATGATCAAGGCACATATGTAATTTTCCTGCTGTTGCTATGTTGTGTTTGCTGGGATCTGATGGATTATGAGATTATGTTCAGATCGTGATGAGTTATATATTTGGTTTACCTTTTATATTTTGTTCTTGAGTAATTCTTGAATGTTCTCCGTTGCTTTTTATTGCTTTGGCCAAGTAGTAGATAGTAACTCCAAGAGGGAGCGTTATGCATGATTGTGGGTTCATGCCCCCCGATGTCTAGCTTGAGTGACAGAAACATGAGACTAGGGGATGTGTTGTTGCCACCAGGGAGAAAACAATGGCGCTTGTAACCACGGTTATAAGGATTGTTTACCTTACGCATAGATTGTTAATGAAATTGTATGTTACGTTGAGTTTACACTTTGGGTGGGGCTCGCAACTTAATACCAGTGAGATGTTCTGGATAGATATCTCAAGGTGGATGATTAGTGAGTAGATGCAGATGAATTTCGGTCTACTTGTCTTGGCGTGCTTCCCATACTTTTGAGCCTCTTACTTTCAAGTAGCATAATTAGCATTGCAGTGCGTTTATAATTCAGTCAATTGCCCAGCTGTAATTTGTTCACCCAGCTTAGCTGTTTTATCGTCTTTTGGGAGAGAGACATCACTAGTGAACATCATGGGACCCCGGTCCATATTTCCACCAGTGTTTACACCTCCACTTTACTTATTGCTTTTACTTTTCGTTAAAATTATCACTACTATCCTCTTGCGTTTGATCCTTTCTAAACAACAAGGCCAGAGAGATTGACAACCTCTCTGTACCCGTTGGGAGCAAAATTATTTGCTTTTGTGTGTAGGTCCAGGTAAAGTAAGCAACCCTCGGTTGTGAATGGCGCCATTGATCACTTTACCACCTACTTGTCGATCCTTGGAGTCCTCTTGGATTCGATAAACCTTACAGCCACCGCGTAAGGGAAATTTTGCTGCTACGCTACTTCTCAACCTTCCACTTGGGGTAGCCAACGAGGAGCACTACTTCAGTGCCATCAACGCACCGCAATGTTAATTATGCTACTTGAAAGTAAAGAGGCTCAATCGTATGAGCATTACACCAAGAAAAGTAGACCATTTATTCGTCAGCATCTACTCACTAATCATCCACATTGAGATATTTATCCATAAAATCTTGTTGGTATTAAGTTGCAAACCCCAACCAAATTGTAAGCTAAAAGCAACAGACAACTTCCTTAACACTCTATGCGTAATGTAAGCAATCCTTATGACGCACAATCATAAGCACCGCTGTTTTTCCCTAATGGCGACATCACATTCCCTGGTCTCATGTTTCTGTCACTCAAGCTAGACACCGTGAGGCATGAACCCATTATCTAGCATAACGCTCCCTCTTGGAGTTGCAATCTACTACTCGGTGAAAGTAACAAACGACAATGGAGAACATGCAGGACTACTCAAGAACTAAAATAAAAAGGTAAACCAAATATATTACTCATAACTGAATATAATCCATCGGATCCCAGCAAACACAACATTGCAAAACAGGAATTCATACATAGGTTCCTTGATCATGATAGGCAGCTCACAAGGGCTAAACATTGAAGCACAAGATTGGAGAGAATACAATCACATAGCTACCACCCTTGGTCGTCCAAAACAGGTGGGCACCATAGTGGGACCCTTCGGAACCTTCTAGAACATTTCGACACTGCCGAAAAAATCTCAATCTTTTCTGGAACCCTGAAATCAACTTCCATATATAAATATTTACCTCCGGACTCTTCCGGAGCTCCTCGTGATGTCTAGGATCTCATCCGAGACTCCAAACAATATTCGAACACCATTAATGAAATTACCCGAGAGCTATCTTACCATTACCGAACGTTAAGTGTGTGACCCTACGGGTTCGAGAACGTACAGACATGATCAGAGACATCTCTCTTATCAATAACCCTTAGAGGGACTAGGATATCCATAATGACTCCCACACATTCAACGAATATCTTTATCGATTGAACTACTATGTCGTGGACTACTATAATCCGTACACAATTTCCTTTGTCACAATATATTTTACATATCCGAGATTTGATCGTTGGTATCGCTATACCTAGTTCAATCTAGTTATCGGTAAGTACTCTTTACTCATTCTGTAATACAACATTCTCTGTGACTAACTCATTAGTCACGTGCTTGCAAGCGTTACCGAATGTGCATTACTGAGTGAGCCCAGAGTATATCTCTCCGTCACAAGGAGGGACAAATCGCAGTCTTGATTCATGTAATTCAACAAGTACTTTCATAGATACCCATAAGACATCTTTATGATCACCTATCACCATGTGATGGTTGATGTCCCCAAAGTATTCTTCCGGTACTCGGGAATAACATAATCTCATGGTCTAAGAAACAACATACTTGCATGGCAATATAAACTTAATGAAATGATCAATATTTTTATGCTTAGTTGGGTTTGTCCATCACGTCATTCTTCTAATGACATGGTCCCGTTAATTAATTAACAACTCATGTTCATGGTTAGGAAACAATAACCATCATTAATTAACAAGGTAGTATAGTAGAGGCTTACTAGGGACGTGATCTTGTTTGTGCAACCACACATGCATTATGTTTCGGGTTAATATAATCACAACATGAAAATAAACATATATCATGAACACGGAAATATGATAATAACAGTTTATTATTGCCTCTAAGGCACATTTCCAACACATACTACCCTTTACCTTTGCTTTTTAGTCTTGTTAGTTTACTTTACTGTTTTTATCTTTGCTTGTGTGTCTTTATACCAAAAAATTAGTTGCTACCTTTTGTCTTTATCTTTCTCTACCTACTGATGCTATCATTACCATGGGTGTGGAACCACCTAAATATGGTAGGATAGACACTTTTTACTTGGGTCATCTCCAATTCTGTGCTCGCTCTAAAAACTCAACCGACTTGGTTGAGGGAAAATCATTGGATGAGCATGCTGATGACCCACAACCGTAAGGGATCTATTGCAGCGTTTTCGATAAGTAAGAGTGTCGAACCCAACGAGGAGTGAAAGGTATTGATAAGTGATTTTGGACAAGGAATAAGTGCAAGCACTGAAAGATAACTTTTTAGGGGTTTTCGGTATAAGCAACAGTAAGATAAAAACAAGCAAAGTAAATAGTGCCGAGGAGCAGCAAGTGGCCCAATCCTTTTGAGCAAAGGATAAGCCTGGCAACTGAACTTATAAATACTAGAGCGTTCTTGAGGACACATGGAGAGGTAGTCACATGCTTTCGCCATACTCCGTATCGACACTGTGTGTAGTGTTGATAAGTGTTGAGTGGGTGGACCTATACTAGCACACCTTCTAGACTAAGATAAGTGCACTCTTATGATTAACCAACTTGCAAGCATCCACAAATACAAGATAGAAATTAAGGCAAAGCCTAACCACAGCAATAAGATCAAGGATCCATTGCTCCCTTGTGCAAAAGTGTGCAAACTGGGGTTCAAGTTTCTTTCACTTCGGCAACCCACCGTAAGCATGCTTTATACACAATGTATTCCCCTAGGTCCTTAATAAGGCGAAGTGTTGAGTGTTCGACTCACACAACACCACTAGGAAAATAACAACACAACTTAAATATCAAACAACACATAATACTTCAACATCATATGACTACTAACAACAAGGCCTCACCCATGTCCTCAAGAACTAAAGTAACTACTCACAAGACATAAAATAGATCATGATCAGAGGTGATAAATAGGTGGTAAACAATCTGGTCATAACGATATTCGTCCAACAAAACTCCATAGCATTCACCACAAAGTAGTAAGCAACACCGATAGAGTAGAGATGATAGATAGTACGAGTTACAACGCAAGTTGCAATTCTGAGATGAGATTGGATGAAGATGAAGATGGTGCTGATGTTGGGGATGATGTTGATGATGATCTCGATGATGCCTGTGACGATGGTGATGACGATGACGATGATCTCCCCTTCCGGGAGGTGATCTCCTCGGCGGAATCTGCCCACCGGAGAGCCCTTTTCTTCTCTGTAGGTTTCCGCCACGGAGCGGCGGCGGAACTCCGTAAAAACTCTCCTTTTTAGGGTTTTCGGGAGACGAAGAGTATATAGGCCAGAGGGGGGAGACGAGAGTGGCCCCAGGGCTCCAGGCGCCCTCCCGGCGCGGCCAGGGGTGGGGCCGCGCCAGGTGGCCGCCTGGGGCCCCTGTGCCCCCCTCTGGTCCCTCTTTTACGTGTCTTTGTCAATCTTCTCAGAAACAGCCCCGTCAATTTTCAGGTAATTTGGCGGTGTTCTTCTTTAGCAACTCAGCGTCCACTTTTTACCGCTGAATCCTGCGTCTGCTGCTTCGGCACCGGAAAGTTGCAAACTATGTAAAACAAGCCAAAACAACAGAAGAACATCATCGTAATGTGAAATATATCAATGAATAAGGATGAATTACGATATAAAATAGTGATGTATTTTGGACGTATCAACTCCCCCAAGCTTAGACCTCGCTTGTCCCCAAGCAAAAACTGAGCTCGATAAACCTGTCCACAAGTTTAGAGAGTAAAGTGTCGATAAATAGAATACGGACAAGAAGCATCATGATTTCTTCACCAAACTCAAACATCCTCAACAACAATCTTCAACTCATAAAGTTTTTATGAATAGTAATAACAATTATAATCAAGAGTAGGGCTAAGGAAACTCATCAAATCATGGCAAACAAGTCCTTTGGTCAAAGAACAACTGATAGTTTTCACTTTTTCTCTTTCTAAATAAGATGAAACAAATTGAAGATTTGAAAGAACATGTTATTAGGAACGAAGTGAAAATGTTAACACAAAGGAAGATGTTTGCCTCAGCCAGGCTTAACAAACAACTTACTTATCAAAAGATAATGTCAACGATGATATGGCATGGCAAAACTTAATGCAGCATTATATGAATGAATCCTCATCAGCATCAAGTGTCTGTTCTCTTTGGGAAATGTCAGATCCCTCTGTTAGGTATGTGCTAGGGTTAGCTAGTACCTTTGCATCATGCAAAAGTTTCAAAAGAAACCTTGAAAATCAATTTCAAAATCCAAATGGGAGAAGGAACACCCCCCAGATGAATCAATTCAAAAGGCCAGATAAAAATATTTTCCAAAAATTCATGTTAGAGTTTTGAAAAGTCTTATAAATGAGTGTGATCACATATCAAGTGATGTGGGACCCACCCCATGCTCCTGGATTTTTCAAATATTCAAACAGTACCTTGGAAATAAAGAAATCCCCCTATTTGATTTAAAATTCAAATCATTTGAATTTTAAAAATGTTGAAAGTTAATGAGTGGCTAGTCTATATTATTATGAGGCCACATAAAAGTTTTAAGCATTTAATAAAATGTTTAACTATTTATTTTAGCTAAACAGAACAAATAACAGAAAGGAAAGATTAAAAAGAAAAAGAAAAGAGGGCTTACCTTCAAAGTGGCCCAACTCTTTCCCCAGCCGGCCCAGCCCACCTTCCCCCCTGTCGTCTTCTCCAGGCAGGCGCACAGCTGCGTGGCGACCATGCCGTGGCCGCCGACGAGCCCCCAGGCCACCTCCTGCTTCCCCTCGCCTTCTCCTCGCGTCTGGAGGCTTCGCACCGCCGTGCTGATCCATTCCCCCCTCTGCTCATTGTCTTCCTTCCCCTCCTACGCCCGATTTCATCGAAGTCCGAGAGCTCGCCGGAGCGCACCGCCGTGGCAGATGTGGCCACCGTGCCCTAGGGATCAAGCTGCTGTGTCCCTCGTACTCGCCGTCGTCGACTTCTTCTTCCCGAAGCAAGCGGAGCCGTGATTTGGACTCAAGCCACCGCAATCGTCCTCGAGCCCTCGCCGGATCCGCGACTCGTCGTCGTCGAATACTCCGACTACGCGCCCTCCCCGACTCCATCGACTGCACCGTCGTGCTCCCCGCATCGCAGTGAGCATTTCCCCTCAAGCCACGCCTTCCTTCTCCTCCTCTAGCTCGAGCTGCCATGGACGCCGGAGTACCGAGCCGCCGTGCTCGTCGTCGTCGAGCATCCGTTAACCCATCGACCCCGCCACCTTGTCCGTTACGTTCCCTGTGCTCCTCTGCGTCGTTTGCAGCCACGGTTGTTCCAAATGACGCTTCACAGCAAGTTCCACCTCAGGCCAGTAGCTCCGCCGCCGCAAGGACTCGTCGCCGACGTCGATGCCGTGCCCCCCAAGCCTGGTTCTTGGTCCAGTTCGAAGCGCGGTGCTCAGGGCTTCAGTTTAGTGGTCTTGGCGCATCCAGAGGACCACGGGAGACCTCTCCCCGTGCGACTCCGCCGTGCTGGATGGTCGCCGGCGTTGAGCCGCCGGCGAGGTGACGTGGCCATCCGTTTAGCACTGTTTAACCACCCACTGTGAGGCTTACAAGTGGGTCCAGGACCCCCTAATCACCCTGTTAAGTTAATCCCCACGGGATTAAACCCTGTGTCACTGACCAGTGGGGCCCCTTGTCAGTTTGACTCGGGTCAAACCCCCTGACGCCAGCATGACGCAGTAATGACGCAGTAAAGGATTTCCAGAAAAGAAAAATAGCTTAATAATTCCAGAAATTTCAGAAAATACCCCAAACTTTGGAAATTCATAGAAAATTCATATTAACTCCAAATTGGACAAATAATATATGAAAAATGATCAGGAGAAAATTATCTTTCCAAATATGCAACTTTCAACTCTGTTTGAGTTGATCTTAAAATGGGACCAGTAGCATATATCATTTACTTTATTTGAATTTATTTCAAATTCAAACCAAATGATTTTGCCACTTGAACCATGGAATTATGTTGCAACTCAACCACACTTCAGAGGCATATCATATACTTTTGAAGTTAATTCAAATTGATCAAACTATATCATGTATAACTTGGTTAAGGTTGAATTCAAATGTGGAATTTGAATTTGCATTTAAAAAATGCAATATATTCCACTTAAATGGAATTGCCTCACACATCAAACTTGTACTTCAAGATTAAACATTTTATCATGTGCTTGAGCATTGCATTCATATTGATTACTACTTTGTACTTTGCTTGTCGAGTAGAGGTTGAACCAGAGCAAGAGGTCACCCCCTTCGCTGAAGATCCAGAGCCCGAACCTCGTCAGCAAGGCAAGCAAAACCTCATTGATCATGTCGATAAAATCCCACTTCCCTCTCATGTCTCGCTTATGCATAGTATAGGATGATCACCATGCTTCGTTTCTACCGCATAGATGAACCCATTCCTTTGCATGACCTATCTTTTGTCACAGTAGTAAGCAAACCACAATCCTAGCAACTGTAGGAGTTGTTTGATATCATGTGGCCCCTGCAAATGTTATCGCTTATTGCATGCTTAGTATGATACCATGTTGTTGCTGTGATGTGAGTCGGGATGGTAATGATCACGTTGATGATGGTAGAAAAGTGTTGGTGAATCGACCCTAATACAAGGTGAACGATGAGAGGCTGTGTAGGAGTACACGGTGGGTTGTCTCGTTGAACACCGCCCTAAGTCCGAGTTCTTGTGTGGTGATCCAAGATGAAGAGTACAACCACACATTGGGCTCACTGACCCCTCTCGACTTATTAACTCATCCCTTTCGATGTCCAAATGTCGCAGTAGTTCGGAGTTCTGGTAGGCTTGTGGCCTGAATGCTAAGTGAGAGAACGGCTCATCCGAGACCGGCTTATGCATCACGCACACATCGCTTGGGTCCACTTCGGTAAACCGGCCGGGTTCACGATAGTGGTAGCCACCCAAGTAGGCGGCTTTCTTGGACTAGATAGGCTATGAGGTAACAGTTGTGGTGAGCATCCTCGCTGGCACCCCTTGAATGGTGTCGAGATCAAAGGCGGTAAATGATGATCATGTGTGTGTAGCGGTACACCCTTGCAAGGTTAACAAAACTATTCGAATAGCCGCGTCCGCGGTTATGGACTGCTTGGAAAGCTTAGCTTGATTATTAGATAACTTGAACCGGATACTTCTAAAACATACCAAGATAAGTGTGAATGCTATGGCCTGCTTTCTCGTGGGGAAGTCGAGGAAGGCACCATAGTGGTGTATTGGTTGGTGAAAGTAGTGGACTCGTGTACGCTTCTTACCCCAAAGTCTGGTACTCGTAGTTCAGGATTAGCCAAGTCAAAGCTGGCATTTCTGCAAGTGAACCCCACCCCCTTTACCTTGATACATGTGCATGAGTAGCATAGCTCCTACGTAAGTCTTGCTGAGTACGACTTTGTACTCACGTTTGCTTAATATATGTTTTAGATGACGCCACTGACCCCGAAGGTGGCTTCTTCATCGAGCTGGACGACTGAAGTTAAGCTAGTCTAGTCCCAGTCAGCAGACTGGTTCCCTCGTGGAGGGCTTTATGTTTGAATAAGGCTTCTTAAGCCAATTTGTTAAACTTGTCTGTACCCAGACATAATTTGCTTCCGCTTCGTGATGTAATGTTGGATCACATGTATGTGATCTCTGTGTGTACTCTATAAGAGTTATAAATAAAATGTACACTTTGTAGAGAATTGCAATGGTACCTACTGTTCATACAAGGCATGTGTGCTGCGTGTATGTTTATAACATGCATGTCTTTGTATGGGTTTTCGAGACCTTAGTTGTGTTCTGGCTGGCGGTCTTTCATACACCAAGTGGCCCTTAGATGTGCGCAGCTTGGGGCATCGCGATGCGATTGTTCGAGACTCGGTCTCGGGCACACTTTGTGGTATGATCGAGCCCGCCCTAGACCCCGACTAAGTGATCGGGCTGGAGTAAGTCTATGTAAGAGTTTAGAGATAGTCGATAGTATGGTTGAGGCGACTTGTCTTTGAATATGGGAGTTCACCACCCATATCATTAGACTTGTGTGTGTACGATGAGGACCCATCACAGTTGATCATCCGGCCTGGATGGGATGCCCCTCACGTACGATGCTTTCCGAGAATGTTCAGTGCTTGGCCTTGTCTGCCTAGACAAGTGGGTGCGGTTCTCGGCTCTCCATATGACTATGTCTTAACTGTACTTGCATACGCTAACCCCGGGTCCCGACAGACTTGGTATCAGAGCAGGACTGACTGTAGGACTAGTAGCCTTGGCCGAAGTCGAGTCTAGCTTGCTATAGTTATATAGTTACTCTGGGTATATAAGGGAACAACGTAAGGCTTCATTTTTCTCCTTACCCCCTTCGTTCTGAGTTCTGAGTCACCCTCATCTTGTTCTAAGGGAAGATAGGACTAGGCTCTTCTCTGTCTGATTAGCACATCTCGTTGATTGCTTCATTATAGCTGTAGGAAAGTTGTGTCAGGTTTTCCTAGCATTGTTATAATGCTGATTTCTTACATCATATTATGTAAGTGCTGTTTGCATATTGAAAGAAATTGTCATTTCTTACAATTACAGCCGTTATGCTGTCCGAGTCATTCCAGGTTTATCTCATAATCTGATGCATTTGCAAACTCTTGCTTTCTGTTTCAGATGGCAAATCTTCCCCCTCGGCAGATTGTTCGTTTGACCAGGTGCCTCGGTGTGCGTGGCCATCCCGCCACGTTGATCGAGATGATGACCTACGTGGGATATCGATGGTACCCTGAGTACACCATCGAGGAGCAGTTCCACGACTTCAACCAGACACAGTTCCACTGCATTGTGCGGATTTACCCACACCACGTTGGAGTCACCCAGCCTATCCACTTTGGACATGGCATCGGCGTTACCGAGAACATGGCTGTGCAGGATGCTGCATATTCATGTATTACCCTGCTGAGAGAGGAGCACACTTTGCTGAGAGAGACTTCTTTCCGCTATATCCCAGCTGCACTTCCAGGAGAAGAGGGATATTACACCGGACTCTACTCAGACCACTCCGCAGAGGATCCAGCACTTCAGGTGACTGCTAGGTTTGCTAGTGACAGAGACCGTGATGCACGTGCTCTCCGTTTTGAGCTCCACGCTACTCGTGTTCGTCTGTACCGAGCACTGACGCTCTTGGCACCCTTTGTGAGCGTGGGATCAGTGGAGTACGATGCGATCTATCCAGTGAGGACCCAGATGCCTTCTCGAGTTGCTTGGCCCGAGATTGGAGGAGTTTTTCCACCCCGTGGTCCTTTGCTTCCACCCTACGCTGGACCTAGGCCCCATCCTTGCCCAAATGGATATCAGGGTCCACAAGCCTCCGTGTTTTCCGATGGTCACCTCCAGCTACCGGGATACGCGGGTAACTTTTACGAGGACTACTATGGAGATGGAGATGAGTGAGACCGCCTGTGGTCTTACTTAGTGAGGATGTAGTAGTATCCTAGTATATTGTAAGCAAGGTGTCTAAGTTCCAGAGGCTTGGATAAATAATGTATAGGAAGTCAGAGTGCCTCTGAAGGATGTATCATCTTCATCACGTTTGTATTAGCTTAGTGCTTGTACTAAAACGATGTATGGTTTGTATGACAGCTTGTGAATATATGGCTTGTATGCTTTTATCACCATGTTGTCCAGATGATTACTTCCTTTGCTCTGTAATCCTTCCAGTACTTCAATACCTTGATTAGTCTCTTCAAATCAACTCTGTTTGACTTTGGTTTTTCACCTTCAGGATGTCTCAAGGTACACGTGGCCAGATTGGTCGTAACCAAGGTCGTGGTAACAACCAAGAGGAAGACAACCTTCCACCCCCACCCACGATGGCCCAAGTTCTGATGGAGGTCGAGAGGAACCGCCGTGACTCTCACCACCTGTTGGAAGTCATCGCACGCAACACCACTCAGCAGCGCAATGAGCTGGTGTCTCTGAATGACTTCATCCGGCTTCATCCCCCGGTATTCAGTTACTCCACCGAGCCCCTTGACGCCGATGACTGGCTTCGCAACATCGAGAGGAAGCTCCAAGCCGGCCGTGTTGCAGATGGAGACAAGGTCAGCTATGCCACCTATCACCTCGAAGGTGCAGCAAGCTCTTGGTGGGAGAATTTTCTGAATATGCGTCCCGTTGGACCATTGAGGTTTGGCTAGCAAAGGCTTTGAGAGAACAGACAATTGATGATGACTTAGATGCAAAGCAATATAAAGCATACACATTAAAATAAGCATAGCACACCAAGTTGTCTTCCTTGTCAACATAACACTTCAAGCATAATAACATAAAGGTTTTGGCTATGTCGCTACTTTGAGAAAATCATGCTTGTTGTTATGACCAAAGCTATGTTTGCCAAGATTAAATAAAGTTTTGAAAGCCATACCTGATATAAGATCAATACTCCCCATAAGAATCATCATAAGGTCGATTGCGTGAAGAGAACACCGAGTGCAGCGAAGGGATCAATAGACTTCTCATTAATATTCCATCATAGACGACTCCACACTCAAGGATACATAACTCTCCAAAAAGGAGTGATAGACCTCAATGAAACCACCTATTTTATAAGATAACTTCCCTAGACATGATACGACTCTACTTGACTCTAAAAGACAAAGATAAAGATAAAGATACCGGGCACTCCCCCAAGCTTGGGACAAGCTAAGGGTATGCCATTACCCAAGGAGATTTACTCCTCATTCTTGTGGTTCTTCAGGTCTCTGATTATACGTCGAAGGGTTTGGTTTTCAGCTTCCAGGATTTCCACTTGCACTTTCAGTACACGGAAATATTCACAAAGTTGGTTGGTGATGCGGTAGGCCTCGGAGATGGTGGAAAGCGTGCGTTGATCTTCAAGTGAAGTGGAGGCCCCTGAAAGGTTAAGAGAAAGATCATATTCAGGTTGGACAGATCCCACAATGATGGGATTTCTTGGACCTCCTTGTTGTTGGGCAGTGATAGTCTGGACTTCTTCTCTCACGGAGCGCTCCATCTCCGCTTGTCTTGCGGCAATTTCTTCTTCGGTAGCCCAATCAACATGCTTCCCTTGATTAAGGTCCTTCCGGACTTGACGTATACGCCATCCCAAGAAGTCCTCTCCGCTCGAGCCACAAGAAGACATCTCTACTACTCAACTTTTAGTCCTGGCAGAAACAAGTCGAAAAGAAAACACACAAAATCGCGAGATACGTTGCCGGAAAAATCCGGGCAAATATATAGCAAAAATTTCTGCACAGAAAGGAAGGTAACGAGCCAAAGTGGGGTCGGAGACGGACTCTTGGGTGCCCAGGCGGCCTCCCGGCGCGGCTAGGGGGTAGGCCGCGCCAGGGGGGAGCCTGGGCCCCCTGGAGCTTGTCTCCGGCTCCACTTAGGCTTCAATTTTTCCTAATTTTACAAAAACTCATAAGACATGATTTTTATGGCGGTCCGCGATATTTCCTTACCGTAATACATACCTTTCCTTATTCTTCTTCTGCTGGTGTCTGAAACATGTTCTTCATGAGTTGTTGTGTATACCAAGTCTTTGCCCATTCACAACTTGAGGTTTGGTTCCTTCGAAATAGTTAATCTTGATTGCACCCGAGCGGTAGACTTCTTCAATATGAAACGACCCTTCCCACCTGGAAAGTAGTTTACCTAGAGAAAACCTGAAACGGGATCTAAACAACAAAACTTTATCATGAACATTAAATTCACGTTTCAGAATCCTCCTATCGTGCCACTTCTTTACCTTTTCCTTGAACATTTTAGCGCTCTCGTAAGCTTCACTTCTCCACTCATCTAGAGAAGTCAAGTTGATGAGACGCTTTTCACCAGCTAATTTTGGGTCAGCATTAAGCTCTCTAATAGCCCAGAAAGCTTTGTGTTCTAATTCCAATGGCAAATGGCAAGCCTTGCCATAGACTATCTGTTGGGACCCGGGGTTAGCGTATGTAATTCCAGTCACAACTCAATCACATGGAGAGCCGAGAGCCGTACCCACTTGTCTAAGCAGACAAGGCCAAGCACAGAACACTCTCGGAAAGCATCGTACGTGAGGGGCATCCCATCCAGGCCGGATGATCAAATGATATGGGTCCTCATCGCCCTCTCACAAGTCTAAATGATTATGGGTGGTGAAATCCCATACTCATAGACAAGTCGCCTCAACCATGTTATCGATTGAATCATAACCCTTACATAAACAAACTCCAGCCCGATCACTTAGTCGAGGTCTAGGGCGGGCTCGATCATACAACAAAGTGTGCACGTGACAGAGTCACGAGCAATCGCATCGCGATGCCCCAAGCCGCGCACATCTAAGGGCCACTTGGTGTATAAAAGACCGCCAGCCAGATCACAACTAAGGTCTCGAAAACCCATACTAAGACATGCATGTTATAATCATACACGCAGCACACATGTCTAGTATGAACAGCAGGTATCATCACATAACTCTACAAAGTACTTCTTTATTGACTTACACATAGAGCATACAAAGATCACATGTCTGTGATCATCATTACATCATACAACGGAAGCAAATTAGGTCTGAGTACAGACAAGTTTAACAAAGGGCTTAGAGAAGCCTTGTAAACATACATGCCCTTCCACGAGGGACCAGACTGCTGTCTGGAACTATACTACCAAGGTCAACGTCGAGATTCACGAAGGTGACTCCATCGGGGTCCGGGTTCTCATCTAAAACATAGAATAAGCAAACGTGAGTACAAAGTCGTACTCAGCAAGACTTACATCAGAACTACACTACTCATGCTCAAGTTTCAAGGTAAAGGAGGTGGGGTTCAACATGCAGAAGTGCCATCTTTGACTTGGCTAGTCCTGAACTACGAGTACCAGACTTGAGGTAAGAAGCGTACACGAGTCCACTACCAAGTCTCCAACCAATACACCACTATGGATACTTCCTCGACTTCCCCACGAGGAAGCACACCATAGCACTCACGCTTATCTTGCGAGTTTTATAAGTATCCATTCAAGTTGTCTATGATCAAGTAAAGGTCTCCAAGTAGTCCATAACCGTGGACACGGCTATTCGAATAGTTTATTAACCCTGCAGGGGTGTACATCTTCACACACGTGTCATCACTTATCGCCTCATTCTTGTCACCCTTCAAGCGGGTGTCGGACGTGGATGAAACCAAGGCACTACCCTCACATCACCTTCTCTAATCCAGGAGTCGACTACCTGAGTTTGTCACCGCTCGAGAGTCCGGCCGGTTCCATGAAACGGACTCATATAATGCAAGGGACCGAGACGCCACCTTTGACAGATGGTTTCACTGCCTCACAGGTCCACCCACATATCTATGGTTAGGTCAAATGGAAAGCCCGAATCTAGTGTGACTCCTGGACCGGATCGGGTACGTAAAGAGGCCAAACGGGGCTCCCATAAAACCCTACATGTGGTCATACTCTTTGTCTTGGATCACAAAACAAGAACTCGGGGCCTAGGGCAGTGTTCAACGAGACAACCCACTGTGTACTCCTACACAGCCTCTCATCGTTCACCTTTGTTTAGGGTGGAATCACCAACACGTTATCATCAGCATCACTGTGGTCATTCCATCCCGACTCACAATCATAACATCCTCATTGTATCACTAAGAAGCAATAAGCAGTAACAGCTGCAGGGGCCACATGCTCATCATTCAACTCCTAAATCTGCTAGGATTGTGGTTTGCTTAATACGGTGACAAAATGATAGGTCATGCATCGGAATGGGTTCAACTATGCGAAAGAACGTGTCTCGGTGATCTCCTAAACATGCATAAGCGATACTGAGAGGGAAGTAGGATTTTATAGACATGATCAATGGGGTTTGCTTGCCTTGGTGACGATACACGGGTCTTAACGGTGGTCTTCTTCTTCGGGGGTGATCACCGTCTCGGAACGTCTGTCATCAGATGCAATCATCAACAAGGGGGGACAACTTCGGAAGTAAAAATGCACATACACATGATACGGTTGTCCATGATGTGAATGGTACTGGTTTGTAGCATATTCATCTTAATTGAAGTACATTGCATTTTAAATGCAAATTCAAACTCCAAATTCAGATTCAAATTATGCCATATGCATGTTTGCTACTGTTCACCCATTTTAAAATGGTCAAACATAAAAACAAGTTGCATATTCATAATCCTAGCATTTTTTTGATAATTTTTCATATATTATTTGTCCAATTTGGAGTTAATATGAATTTTCTATGATTTATTGAAGTTTTAATCAATTTCTGGATTTTCTAGAATTATTTTTAATTAGAAATGAATTATTGCGCAAGCATTGCGTCACCATGACGTCAGGGGGGCTTCTGACGGCTGGGTACCACTGGTGAGTGGGTGAGGGGTTTAATCCCTCTTTTTATTAAATCCCTGGATCAATTAAGGGCTAGGGGGCCCACTGTCATTGGCTTGGGGGTGGATTAGGAGGTTATTTAGGTTAGGGCTAATAGGGGCCACGTGGGCACGTCGGAGGGGAGGTCGCCGGTGACCACCACTGCGGCGGCGCTGCACGGGGAGGAGGCTCCTGGCCTCCATTTGACGCGCGAAAAGCTCCAGGAGGGAGCCCTTTCTCTCCCGCATCGAAAGGATCCAGCAGGGGGTCACGGGGAGGGCTACTTCGACGCCGGCGACGACGAGGTGCGGCGGCCGGCTACTAGCTCCGATGAACTATCAGTACAGGGCACGGGAGGTATGGGAAAAGAGGGGAAACGGACGGCGGGGCTCACCCGAGCACGATGGAGGGGACGGCGAAGTGGGGGAAGGCTTGGACGGAGCCAATTCCGGCGAGAAGCTCCATGGCGGCCGGAGCAAAATGGAGACGATGACGTCGCTTGCAGGGCACCCGGGCTCGATTGGGCGTGCAGGATGACGAAGACGGCGACGCTGGAGCTTCTGGACAAGACGGCGAGGCTTCTCATTGTCGTTGTCCGCGACGGCCCACGACGGCGTCCTCTGCAGCGTCACGGTGGCGCGTGGAAACGGCGAGGGAGAGAGAGATGGCGTCGGGGAAGAGGGGGGAATGGACACAGGGGGCGCTAGGCGTCGACCTGGCGAGCAGAAGAGGGCAGGGAAGGCTCCAGCGCGAAGCAGGATGTGTCGAGATGCATGCGCACGCCGACGCCCTCGGTGGCGTCCTTCTAGCGCGAGGTGGAAGAAGACCAGGGTGCCCCTGGTGGGCTGGGCCGGCCAGGTAAGTTGGGCCAGGTAGACTGGGCCCCTTTTTCTTTTCTATTTTTTTGTATTAGTTTCATTTTTCTATTTTCTGCCATTTGTTTTGCCCCAAATAAAATAGCAAGACATTTTATAAAATACCCAAAACTTTTATGTGGACTTAGAAGACATATAGCTAGCCACCCACAAGTTTTGGAGATTTTTGAAATTCAATTAATTTGAAATTCAAATCAAATAGGGGTATTATTTAATTTCCAAGGCACTTATGGTATTGTTGAGAAATCTTGGAGCATGCAGTGGGACCCACTTCACTTTATATGTGATCATGCATATTTATAAGATTTTTCGAAAATATCAGAGGAATTTTTGGAAGCAATTTTTATCTGGCCATTTGAATTAAATTCTTTAGGGCTTTTCTTTTTCCCCAATTTTGAATTTCTTTTGAAATTTTCACATGATGCAAAGGAGCAACAAGCAACCCTAGCACTTACCCTAGTTGGGGTTCTGACACTATCTTATAGGGAGACATGCCCATGGGGTTTTTGTAAGCAGTTCTATACGCCCACAAAGCATCTCCTAATTTATTCGACCAATCTTTTCTATTTCTACTAACTGTCTTCTGTAAGATCAACTTGATCTCTCTATTGGTGAGCTCAACTTGCCCACTAGTTTGAGGGTGGTACGGTGAAGCAATTATATGATTGACGTCGTACTTGGCTAAAGCTTTCTAAAAGCTCCATGCGTAAAGTGTGAACCCCCGTCATTCATGAGGTACATGGGGTACTCCAAACTTAAGAAAAATTACATCCTTGAGCATTTTCAAAGATGTCTTGTGATCAGCACTTTCAGTGGGGATTGCCTCTACCCACTTGGTTACATAATACACAACAACTAAAACGTGAGTGTACTTGTGCGAGGGAGGAAAAGGACCCATAAAATCAAAACCCCAGCAATCAAAAGGCTCAATCACTAGAGAGTAATTCATAGGCAACTCATTCCTTCTACTAATATTACCAACTCTCTGACACTTATCACAGGATAAGACATAATTTCTAGCATCCTTAAAGAGAGTAGGCCAATAAAAACCTGATTGAAGAACCTTATGTGCGGTCCTCTCACCGGCATGATGTCCTCCATATGGACTATCGTGACATTGTTTGAGAATGTCCTTCTGCTTGTGTTCCGGCATGCATATCCTCACGATCCCATATGTACCTTCTTTGAAAAGATGTGGGTCATCCCAAAAGTAATGCCTCAAATCATGGAAGAACGTCTTCCTTTGCTGAAATGTTAAACCTGGAGGCAAAAACTTTGCAACGATAAAGTTAGCATAATCTGCAAACCAGGGATCGGAGAGAGATTGTACTTTTACAACAGCTAGCTGTTCGTCTGGAAAACTGTCGTTGACTGGAATGGGATCATGCGGTATATCTTCCATCCTTGAAAGATTATCCGCTACCGGATTGTCTGCTCCTTTCCTACCGACAATCTGCAAATCAAATTCTTGAAGAAGGAGTACCCATCAGATGAGTCTGGGTTTGGCATCCTTCTTCTCCATAAGACACTTAATGGCAGCATGGTCAGTATGAATAATAATCTTAGAATCAACAATATACTGCCTAAACTTATCACAAGCAAATACTACTGCTAAGAATTCCTTCTCAGTAGTAGCATAATTCTTTTGAGCACTATCAAGGGTTTTGCTAGCATAATATATAACATTCAATTTCTTATCAACCCTTTGTCCTAAAACAGCTCCAACAGCAAAATCACTAGCATCACACATAATTTCAAAAGATAAATTCCAATCAGGTGGTTGTACTAGAGGAGCGGTTATTAAAGCTTTCTTAAGAACTTCGAAGGCTTCCTTACAATCTTCATCAAAAACAAAAGGAACATCCTTCTGGAGAAGATTAGTGAGGGGTCTTGAAGTCTTAGAAAAGTCTTTAATAAATCTTCTATAGAAACCAGCATGACCGAGAAAACTACGAATACCTTTGATGTCCCTTGGATATGGCATCCTTTCATTTGCTTCGATCTTGGCCCTGTCCACCTCAATTCCCCTCTCAGAAATCTTGTGGCCAAGAATAATTCCCTCGTTGACCATAAAGTGGCACTTCTCCCAATTAAGCACCAAATTTGTCTCCTCACATCTCTGCAAAACTTTATTAAGGTTGTGGAGACAATGGTCAAAAGAGGTTTCATAGACGGAGAAATCGTCCATGAATACCTCCACAATTTCTTCACAAAAACCATGAAAGATAGCAGACATACACCTTTGAAAAGTAGCAGGGGCATTACATAAACCAAAAGGCATACGCCTGTAAGCATAAGTACCATACGGACAAGTAAAAGTGGTCTTCTCTTGATCAGCAGTGTTAACATGAATTTGAGAGAAACCAGAATAACCATCGAGATAACAAAAGTGAGTATTTTTGGATAACCTTTCAAGCATTTGGTCGATTAACGGCAACGAGTAGTGGTCCTTCCTGGTTGCCTTGTTCAGCTTCCTGTAATCATTACACATTTTGTATCCAATAATAATTCTCTGAGGTATTAGTTCATTCTTATCATTAGGAACCATAGTTGTTCCTCCTTTCTTTGGAACACAATGAACCGGGCTTACCCACTTACTATCAGCTATAGGATAGATAATACCTACGGCTAGAAGCTTGAGAATCTCAGTCCTTACAACATCCATCATTTTCGGATTCAACCGTCATTGATGATCAACAACCGGTTTAGCATCAGGCTCAAGGTTGATGGTATGTTGACAAATAGATGGACTAATCCCCTTAAGGTCATCAAGGGTATAGCCAATTGCACCTCGATGTTTGCGAAGTAGTTCCAATAGTCGCTCTTCTTCATACCCTGAAAGGTTAGAGTTGATAATAACAGGATATACTTCTTTTCATCTAAATAAGCATATTTGAGCGTGTCATGAAGAGGTTTAAGATCAAACACTGGATCTTCTTTTGGTTTCGATAAAATTCCCAAAGGCTCAACTTGAAGGTTGTGCTTTAGGATAGAAGATTGTCTTAAGAATATTTCGTCCAGATCATTTCTCTCCTGCATATGCAAATCATTCTCGTGGTCCTCCATATATTGCTGCAAAGGATCATTAGGAGGGATAGCAATGGAAGCAATATCTTCAGCAATCTAATCGTTACTAGGCAAATTAGTACCACGAGGCTGCTTAGAGAACTTAGAAAAGTTAAATTCATATGGCTCACCATTGAATTCAACAGAAACTTTACCTTTCTTGCAATCTATTATAGCTCCACAAGTTCTAAGAAAAGGTCTACCGAAAATAATAGGGCAAAAATTATCCTTTACTGAACCAAGTACTAGAAAGTCGGTAGGATATTTTACCTTTCCGCACAAGACTTCAACGTCTCTCACAATTCCGATTGGAGAGATAGTTGCTCTGTTTGCAAGATAAATAGTAACATCAACTTCTTCAAGTTAACAAGGTGAAATCTCACCCATGATCTCTTGATAAAGTGAATACGGGATAGCACTAGCACTCGATCCCAAATCGCATAGCCCATAATAATTGTGATCTCCTATTTTGACAGATACTATTGGAGTACCTGGAATTGGGCCTTTATTCTTGGTTGTGACAAGGTTAGTGGAAACAACACAAAAATTTATTTTGGAATCTAAAGCATCATTAGTAATAAGATCCTTAACCAATGAAACTTGAGGATCGACCTTGATCTGGTCCTCGGGCTCATCAATTCTTCTCTCACTTTTATTTATTATGCCTGTCACAAAAGAGTGCTCCCTTATCATTGCGGGAAAAGGGGGCTTTTCATATATAACTGCAGGCAAAATAGGGTCAGCAACATGAATATCAATAAGTAATTCCTTGAAGGGTTCATGATGCTGATCCTTCTTCTTCTTAGAAGAGTCAATATGAGAGGCAAAGTCCTTACAAAAATCAATCATTAGATGGGAATCAAGTCCAATCTTAGAGCAAAAGGTATTAAAGTAATCAGTTTTCACATAGCTCAATATATAATCATGCTCATAATTTATAGTGGGTTCAATACCTTTATCTATTTCCCAATCTTCGGTATTCTTCTGGATCCTTTCAAGGAGACCCCATCTTTCTTCAACACTTTTCGTCTGAAATACCCCACTAGAGGAGGCATCCAACATCTCTTTATCCCGACGAGAAAGTCTAGCATAAAAATTTGTAAGTATAGTTTTCTTGGGGAGCTCATGAATAGTACATTTGAGCATTAGGAATTTCAATCTCCCCCAAGCTTGAGCGATGCTTTATTCGTCACGAGACCTAAAGTTATAGATATAATTTATGTCTCGATGAATTTCATGAAGAGGATAAAACTTGGTATAAAAGAGAGACATAAGCTCTTGCCAATCAAGTAAATGAGAGTTATCGAGAAGCTTATACCAATCTGAAGCTTTATCTATAAGCGATACAGAGAACAATTTCCTCATGACAAACTCCATTGATACACCTGCAAGCTTAAATAGTGAACATAGTTGTGACAAATATAGCAAGTGTTCACTGGGATGTCTGTCTCCTGCATAACGATTAGCCAAAACACAATCGATAATACCAGCTGGTATTTTATAAGGCACAATTTTAGTAGGGGGAGGAACAACCACCACAGATGTGGGGCGTTTCCCCGCAAGCAACGATCCAATAGCTAGGTTGTCCATACGGACAAATAGCAGCAACAGCAAAATAAAAACAACAATATAAAAATTTCCTTACCAGCTTCACTTACCAATATCGCTATGCTCCCCGGCAACGGCGCCAGAAAACGGTACTTGATGACCCACAACCGTAAGGGATCTATTGCAGCGTTTTCGATAAGTAAGAGTGTCGAACCCAACGAGGAGAGAAAGGTATTGATATGTGATTTTGGACAAGGAATAACTGCAAGCACTGAAAGATAACTTTTTAGGGGTTTTCGGTATAAGCAACAATAAGATAAAAACAAGCAAAGTAAATAGTGCTGAGGAGCAGCAAGTGGCCCAATCCTTTTGAGCAAAGGATAAGCCTGGCAACTGAACTTATAAAGACTAAAGCGTTCTTGAGGACAAATGGAGAGGTAGTCACGTGCTTTCGCCATACTCCGTATCGGCACTGTGTGTAGTGTTGATAAGTGTTGAGTGGGTGGATCTATGCTAGCACACCTTATAGACTAAGATAAGTGCACTCTTATGACAACCAACTTGCAAGCATCCGCAAATACAAGATAGAAATTAAGGCAAAGCCTAACCACAGCAATAAGATCAAGGATCCATTGCTCCCTTGTGCAAAAGTGTGCAAACTAGGGTTCAGGTTTCTTTCACTCCGGCAACCCACCGTAAGCATGCTTTATACACAATGTATTCTCCTAGGTCCTTAATAAGGCGAAGTGTTGAGTGTTCGACTCACACAATTCCACTAGGAAAATAACAACACAACTTAAATATCAAACAACACATAATACTTCAACATCATATGACTACTAACAACAAGGCTTCTCCCATGTCCTGAAGAACTAAAGTAACTACTCACAAGACATAAAAGAGATCATGATCAGAGGTGATAAATAGGTGGTAAAAAATCTGTTCATAACGATATTCCTCCAAAAAAACTCAATAGCATTCACCACAAAGTAGTAATCAACACCGATAGAGTAGAGAGGATAGATAGTACGAGTTACGACGCAAGTTGCAATTGTGAGATGAGATTGGATGAAGATGAAGATGGTGCTGATGTTGGGGATGATGTTGATGATGATCTCGATGATGCGCGTGACGATGGTGATGACGATGGCGATGATCTCCCCTTCCGGGAGGTGATCTCCTCGGCGGAATCTGCCCGCCGGAGAGCCCTTTTCTTCTCTGTAGGTTTCCGCCACGGAGCGGCGGCGGAACTCTGTAAAAACTCTCCTTTTTAGGGTTTTCGGGAGACGAAGAGTATATAGGCCAGAGGGGGAGCCTGGAGTGGCCCCAGGGCTCCAGGCGCCCTCCCGGCGCGACCAGTGGTGGGATCGCGCCAGGTGACCGCATGGGGACCCTGTGTCCCCCCTCTTGTCCCTCTTTTACGTGTCTTCGTCAATCTTTTCAGAAACACCCCCTGTCGATTTTCAGGTAATTTGGAGGTGTTCTTATTCAGCAACTCAGCGTCCAATTTTTACCGCTGAATCCTGCGTCTGCTGCTTCGGCACTGGAAAGTTGCAAACTGTGTAAAACAAGCCAAAACAACATAAGAACATCATCGTAATGTGAAATATATCAATGAATAAGGATGGATTACGATATAAAATAGTGATGCATTTTGGACATATCACATGCTCATTCTACGCGTCACTAATTATCTCAGAAAAGGAAACACTTATGGGACCAAATACGAACTTTTTATTGCTATGCTGAGTGTTTGTGCCACATTTATGAGTTTACTTGCTGCTCTAAAAGAGACAGAAAACACATTCCTTTCCAATGTGAGTTTAATGACAATGAGATCCTATCTTCTTATGCTAAAGGTGTTTGTGATTACTTTGATGTTGAAAAGATTGAAGAGTTTTTTTTCCTTCAAGGGTGCTTATGAGATTTCTTCTTTGATTGAAAAGTATTACGATACTATTCACAAGTCTAAAATTTGTGCAGTGCTTGAATATTGCTTTTAGAATTATGTTTGCAATGATTATATTGAAGATTTTAAAAATAAAATGCTTGCTGCCTAAGAAGAGGCTAATGATTGTTATGATGAGTAATCTTATGATTCTGAGGACTCACTTGAAACATCCCTTTCTGATGAACTTGATACTTGTTGTGTTTTTGGCCAAGATGCCATTATGGATGATGCTTACGGAGATGAACTTGTCATAGTTCCTTACGTTAAGCATGAAATTTTTTCTATTGCACCCATACTTGATTGTCCTATTATCCTTTTGAAATCTCCAATTCATATACTGGAGAATTTTGCTCTTATTAATGCTCATAGTGATGGGTTGCATTTATCTTATCATCTTAATGATTATATTGAAAATAATACACATTTGCTTGTAGGTCATGAACAACATGCTTTATGTGATAGTTATATTCTTGATGTTGTTCATGATTCTACTAAAAAATATTTTTGATAGAGGAAAGTTTGGTTGTAGAAACCTTCATGTTACGAAAACATCTCTCCTTATGTTGAAAGTTTTGAAGTTGTTCTTGTTCTGCTTTCCTATGCTTGTTACCATGTGATCCATTGATGTATTTGTCTACAAAGTTCCCATGCACAGGAAGTATGTTAGGCTTAAAGGTGTTTCATACTCTTTCCTTTCATGCTCTCTTTTGCATCAATTCTTATTCTTGTGAGAGCATATTTTATAATCCTCATGCCTAGCTAAAAGGCATAATAGAAAGCGTTTATTGGGAGGCAACCCAATTTTTTTTACTTTCAGTTTTAGTGCTCTTGATGCATTGTTACTATTGTAGCAACATAATTGTATCTTTATTTTCAAGCTTTCTGTCAAGTTTTAGCCTCTGTTGATAAGTAAACCAAAAGTTGTGACATGTTGACCAGAAAACAGATTCTGTCTTCTCCACAATAAAATTCATATAAAATCACCATATCATATTTTTTATCTGATTTTTTTGACAGCATGCTCTTAAAATTGGCAAACTTTCTCCATTTTTGAGCTTTTTTATTTGAGCTACAGAAGTTCCTCCGAAAAATCAATTACTACCTGTTGTTCTGTTTTTCCCAGATTATGTCCTGTTTTGCGCTTCTTCAGTTTTGCAATTCTTGCGCTAGTTTTTTCTTTGCAAAAACCTTTTGGAAATATTGAGAAATAGTAGCCACTGTTGAAAATTAGTATTTCCAACAAAGGCCAGGTAGAATTAATTTATTATTGACACTAACCGCTCTAATTAGTTTATGATGAGTTTCGTATGAAGGGAGTTTTCAAGTGTGCGAAGGAAGATGATAAAAGAAGATCAGGAGTGCAAAGAGCTTAAGGTTGGTGATGCCCCCGGCACCCCCAAGAAATATTCAAGGAGGCCGAAGCGTCTAAGCTTGGGAATGCCCCCATGCATCCCCTTCTTCATCGACAATTATCAGTTCATCCTTCTCCACACTATATTTTATCGCTTCATATGTTATGTGCTTTTCTTGGAGCGTCTTGCTCTTTAATTTTTAGTTTAGTTTTATTTTATTTAGTTTTGTTTGTTGGTCATAACAATTTGGATCCTAGCATGCCTTGTTTGGGAGAGAAACACGCTCCACTTTTGCCTAGAATGCTCATAGTTTTCACTTATATCATTGCTGAGTGTTCATTAATTGTTTCTAGCTGCTGTCATGTTTAGCTCTTGCTCTTCATGTTTATTTTTTGTGAGAGATGAGAATTAGATTTTTTAGGACTCTCTCGAGTTGCATGTTTATCTTGTTTAGAGAGTTGACCTGTTGTGCTGGGTGTGTATCTTGCTTTGTGTAGTTAATCAAGGTTGCTAGGCTAAGCTTAGTAGTAATTTACAATAGTTTTCAGGTGTTGTTTCAATTAATGTTTCGACTTTTGTTTGTCAAGAGCTCAAGCCTATTAGTGATAAGTGTCGTATTTTGGTTCAACATGCTTATTTTCGAAAACTACAAAAATTAGTTGAGAACTATAGCTACTAGAAAGACCACTAATCCTTGCTGGGTTGTAAAAGAGTACCCTCACATATCATGGGTCAAGGATGCGCAAGGATAACCAAACCCCCAAAAACTCCTCTTAGGGTGCTTATTTTTGTGTGAATCTCCTGACTAGATAGAGAGTTATCGATAATAAGTGGATGAGTTCCTTTGACTAATGCGAGTATTCGATTCTTGGCACTTCCACCAGCCATATTTTTGCTAGCCTCTTCGGTACCGTGCATTTCCCTTTTTCATCTCGAGAGTCGGTGCAAACTTTTTCGGTGCATCCAAATCCTTGGCATGATACGCTCTGTCATACATAAGATTCATTATATCTTCCTCAAAACAACCACCATATCTACCTATCAAGGCATTTTCATAGCCTTTCCGAGATATATTTCCATGCAACATCCATCTTCTCATGACTTGACCTTTCATTGTCATACATTCTTTTGCTTGATCGTAGATCCGCATGATAGTTGGGCTTTGCCCTTACACAATTGCTACATGACACTCTAGTATCATTGCATATCCTGCTACACTAGCAGAGGTATACATTGCACATATCATGATATAGTTTCAGTTTTATTTTGAGTACCTTGTGAAAGTTTGTTGATCTTCTTCATCCTTGTAATATATAGAGTATTGCCCTTAAAGTGAGGAAAAGATCCCAAAGAGGACACAAATAAAAGATCCAAAAAGAGGACACATGAAAAGATCCCAAAGAGGACAAATGAGAGATAAATAGAAAGAGCCAAAGAGGCCACAAAAAAATAAAAATAAAAGAGAAAAAAGAAAATAAAAAAGGGAGAAGGGGGCAACACTACTATTCCTAATAAAAGATCCACAATTGTGCTTCAAAGTAGCACTTGTACTTCTTAGAGAGTTTTCATATCATTCATGAATGGGGACCTTCACATTATAGAACTTGGCTTGTATATTGCAAGGATGAGCCCCCTCAAAAGAGCTCTACGTCTTCGTGACCAAGTGAATTGGATGCACCCCCGCTAATTCCATTGGAGAGATTTCATATACTCATAGCTCATTGTGCATCTGTTGCATGGAAATCCGTACTCCTCGCACTATATCTACCATTAGGCTTACCCTCTTCTAAGGTTGTCCTCATTGGTGTGAGACTTCAATACTTTTTGACTTCCTTTCCCCATCATTTATTCTCTTTTCCATCCTAAGTGCCAACTAATCTTGCTCGCGCTCATTCATTGCATGGGTGCTCGAAATTGAAAGGGAGAGGATCGAATTCACTAATACCCGGCCGACGGTCTAGGGATGAGTCAAAATAAGATTCCAAAAGAAACCAAGTATGAAAGTTAGTAGATTGAGTTCTCAACAACTATTCAGTATTCTTATGCTCTAAATCAATCTCCCACTTTCTGCATGGGAACACCGATTGGAGGCATTCGAGTCATAGAGAGAGCTCGTGCACCTTTATGTTCTTACTTTACTAGTTTCAATACTAGATATAGACTCTTGCTTGTTATTATCTTGACTTGACTTGCATCTCTTGCTTGTTGTACTTTAAAGTTCAAATCTTTGTTGATAGCATGGCACCACAAAAATTATCTTGGTTGTCCTTTACCTACTCGAGGATGAGAAAAAATTAAACTTGGGGATGTTGATACGACCCAAACATATCTATATTTTTTGCTTGTTTCATGCTTGTTTTGGTGATAATGCTATATGTTTTGATGCACTTTCATATCATTTACAAATTATTTGGACTAACCTCTTAACTTAGTGCCCAGTGCTAGTTTATGTCTGTTTTTTTTGTGCATTGCAGAATAAAGTGAAAAATAAAATTGCTCGAAAAAATCAAGAAAAATACCTAAAAAAAATATTCAGCTCAGAAGACTCCAGAAGCCTGAAAGAGGGCCGGAGGGAGCCCACCCCACCCAGGCGCCTGCCTGGCGTGGCCTAGGGGGTGGCCGCGCCACTTGGCCGCCTGGGCTAGCGGGGCACCTCCCAGGTCCCCCTTTGGCATATATTTAGCTCTCATCCCAGAAACCTATAGAGACCCCCCCATTCCGCGAAAATACCTACTGTTCCGCCGCCGCCGCAATTCCGATCTCGGGATGGCCTGAAGGACCTGTCCCGACACCCTGCCGGAGGGAGGGTTGACCTCCGGAGGCTTCTCAACCACCATGTTCGCTTCCGGAATGCGCTGCGAGTAGCCCCCCTTGAACCATGGGTCCATGAACAGAGGAGTTGGGAAATTATTACGGGAAAGCTCTGCTGCTCTGAGCTCACTTTCCCATGACCACTTCCTGCCACTTTTTTTATTGGGGCCGTTTAAACCCCTCTTTTGTATAAGTAATTAATTATGCCTTCACTATTAATTCAGTGTAAGTATGCGATTTAAAAAAATAAGTGTAAGTATGTGAAGGAAAGTTTAACCGGAAAGTTCCATGTTCGCCACTAGTCCATGTGGCCAGCTCTCCTTGGTTTATTATGCCAATAAACGGGAAGACCTTCAATGGGAGGGGTTACCACTCTTAGAAGAAAGGTGTTACCATCCTTTAAATGAGAGAGGGGTCTTCACTTGGGAATTGAAGTGGCTACAACTTCCTTGCCAATATAAGAGTGGGGAGAGGCTCACCAAGAGTGTGAAAGTTGTTCCAAACCTCCTCCTCCCTCACGTGCATTGCTTGGCGAAGCTCTGACCACGGGAAACTCTCCACCATATCTACCACCACGACGTCGTGCTACTGGAATCGATCCCATCTATTTCTCCCTCTCGCTTGCTGGATCAAGAATAAGGAGGCGTCATCGAGCTGTACGTGGGCAAGCCTCCGGAGGTGATGCTCGTTTGCAGTGCTGAACGGATCAAAGTTCACCAACAACTTCACCAAGCTGCGTTGAATAAATGTTCAACGCACGTGTTCTTTGAGGGTATGATGATCTACTCTCCCCGTTACTAGTATCTTCTAGATTGGATCTTGTGTGTTGCTTCCGTATGTGAGAGATTTTTTTGTTTCTATCGCGCAATCTCCTACAGTGGTATCAGAGCTAGTTCTATGCGTAGATGCTTTGTACATTTAGAATACAATGTGTTGTGGGGGTTGATCTTCTTGTTGCTACCTGGCCCTCCCATGTGATATGGCGCCAGAGATTGCTTGGGGACAAGTTGGCGAGTTGGCCTGGACCTGCACACAAGAACACAAATAATTTTTCTCCCAATGAGTTCAGAGAGGTTTTCAATCTCTCCGGCATTGCTGATTACAAAGGATAACACAATAGGAAATAGTAATACTATGACTGAATGGAAATAAAGCAGTAAAAGCGAAGGTGTAAACTATGGTGGAAATATGGACCGGGGTGCCATGACTTTCACTAGTGATGTCTATCTCCCAAAATACGGTAAACAACTATGATGGGTGAACAAATTACAGTTGGGGAATTGACATAATTATAAACGCACCGCAATGCTAATTATGCTACTTGAAAGTAAACAGGCTCAATCGTATGGGCACTACAATAAGACAAGTAGATGGTTTATTCATCAACATATATCACTAATCATCCATCTTAAAATATCTATTTAGAACATCTCGCTGGTATTAAGTTGCGAACCCCAACAAAATTGTAAGCTCAAAGCAACAGACAACTGCCTTAACACTCTATGTGTAATGTAAGCAATCCTTATGACGCGCAGTCCTAAGCACTATTGTTTTACCCCTAATGGCCACATCACACTCCCTAGTCTCGTGTTTCTGTCACTCAAGCTAGACATCGGTAGGCATGAACCCATTATCTTGCATAACGCTCCCTCTTGGAGTTGTCATCTACTACTTCGACAAAGTAACAAACGACAGCGAAGAACATACAAGACTACTCAAGAACTAAAATAAAAAGGTAACCCAAATATATTACTCATCACAATCTGAACATAATCTCATAATCCATCGGATCCCAGCAAACATAACATAGCAAAATAGGAATTCATACATAGGTGCCTTGATCATGATAGTCAGCTCACAAGGGCCAAACATTGAAGCACGAGATTGGAGAGAAGACAATCACATAGCTATGGGTCATGCACCCATGGTCCAAGGGGGACTACTCAGGACGCATCCCCGAGGTAATCATGGTGGTGGAAAATCCACCGGAGGTCAATCCTCCTTCCGGCAGGGTGCAGGGACAGGTCCTTCACGCGATCCCGAGATTGGAATCGCGGCGGCGGCGAAACAAGGGGGTCTCCGTAGGTTTCTGGGATGAGGGCTAAATATATGCTAAAGGGGGACCTGGGAGGTGCCCCCAAGCCCAGGCGGACAGGTGGCACGACCACCCCCTAGCTCGAGCCAGGCAGGCGCATGGGCGGGGGGTGGCCCCCTCCGGTCCTCCTTCGGGTTTCTGGAGTCTTCCGAGTTGAATATTTTTTAGGATTTTTTCGAGCACTTTTGTTTTCACCCTTTTTCTGCAATGCATGGACAAAAACAGACAGAAACTGGCACTGGGCACTGAGTTAATAGGTTAGTCCAAATAAATTGTAAATGATATGAAAGTGCATAAAAAACATAGCATTATCACCAAAACAAGCAAAAAATATACATACGTTTGGGACCTATCAGGGTCCGCTTGCGACCCATTTGTGTCTTGCTCCATGTCTTCGACATGAGGAGGGATTAAAGCGTCATCATAGTCCTCGGCATCGCCATCATGGTCATCAACGTGGCTTTATTTTCCATTATCCTGAGCATGGGCGTAGGCGGAACCGCCGGCAATCATTCTCTCCGTGATAATGATGGAATAGGCGTAGTAGCCCTCCACATCTGGCGTCGGCGTCGATGTCGGCATTTGGACGAACAGTTGGCGGACGCCTTGAGCGTTGCCCCCCAATGGCCTTGAATGCCCCCGCTGCATGTACGACGACATGAGCACACCGGGTGTTGGGGCTTCGATGCAGAAAACAATATTTTTTCTAGCTACGTGTAACAACCCAGTTTTCACAAAAATTAAATTTTTTGTTTTCGGTGTGAATTGTTTGATTGTATGATTTGTCTGCGGTGTTTGCATCCCCGATTTATCGATCGTCGATTATTTCCCCCCTCCTATCTCGTACCTGATGAAGACTGACCCTTTCCACCCTGACACTCGACCTTTGCGACACCGGGTTTCACCCGATCACCGTCGCGAAAACCGCACGAGACCAGCCACAGCCAACGGAACGAAAAACCCGTTTTAATAATTAAACGGGTTATTTTTATAGCGCGCCGGAAAGTGTTGTCGGAACGGTTCCAGCGCGAGGTGAACGCCTCCGGCTTGACGCGTTGATCGCGAAATTCGAATTTTTACCCGAATCGGAGGTCCTGCAGACTCCCGGCGGTCAGAAACGTAAACACCGCGCGCGCGAGAGAAAAACCGGGGATGTTTTTGCAAACTGCCAGCCATCTGGGCCATATAAAGACCACCACACTCCCACCCCTTTCTAGGGTTTCCCTAGCCAAATATTGTAGCCACCCCCTCCACTTTGCCCAATTCTGCCCAAAATTTCCCCATTTTCGTCCAACCCTAGCTCCAGTTGCTCCCGGCCGTCCGATCGGGCGATCGGAGGGCTACGGGCACGCCACGTCACCTGGCCCGGATCTGGGCCGCCTCTCCCGTGGAGGTCAACGCCCGAGCCATGGAGCTCCGGCCGCCGCCGGCAGCAGCCGCCCCCGCGCCCGCGACTTCCCTCTCTTTCCTTCCGTGCTGCCCTCCTCTCCCTTCTCCTCCTCCT